>JAUDYJ010000008.1:4482500-7115000 GCA_030761175.1 Masticophis lateralis | reverse complement strand
TTTTCCTGACAGTTAAAACAATTAATCAGTGGAACAACTTGTCTCCAGAAGTTGTGAATGCTCCAACACTGGAAGTTTTTAAGAAGATGTTGGATAACCATTTGTCTGAAGTGGTGTAAGGGTTTCCTGCCTGGGCAGGGGGTTGGACTAGAAGACCTCCAAGGTCCCTTCCAACTCTGTTATTCTATTCTATTCTATTCTATTCTATTCTATTCTATTCTATTCTATTCTATTCTATTCTATTCTATTCTATTCTATTCTATTCCATTCTATTCTAATCATATCTGAACTTCCAAAGGACAGCTAGAATGTACTGTATTTGGAGGTCTGACAGAAATCGGACCTTGGTTTGAAAATTTATCCTCACCCATGGAGGCAATCCAAACTAAATCTAATGAAAGATAAAAGCTCATCACAGAACTGAGAGATGCATGGATCAAGAAGCATGTCCATTCATAAAATGTACCCACACCCATCCATGACTCTGATGCATTTCTATTTCAAATACAATCATTTTTACTGAAATGTCCATCTACCTTGTGGAAATCCCAATCCCAATCCTTTTGACCTTTTTCTTGGGGGACAATCAGGCAGAAGCGACCATGTTAGTTACACAGGGTGGGTTATGTGGCAGGCCTACTGGGCTGGGGTACAAGGATAGAGAAGCATCCTACCTACTCATCGGTCAGTTGAAGACTGCTTTGTGGGTAGACATGAAAGACAGGAGTGGCCAAAATTGTGGAAACCTTTTGGGAAAAGTGTATTTTTGAGGTTTGATGGCTAATAACACCATTTTTTTTTTGGAGTTTCGAGATAATCCTATTCCACTGCTGGAATGGTTTGGGAATAGCCCAGACCTTAACCCAATTGAAAATCTATGGAGCCGACTAAAGAAACTGGTTAGCCAGAAGTGACCCAGCAATAAAACCTAGTTAATAGAAGCAATCCTTCAATCTTGGTTTCACATTCTAACAGCTGCAGAACTCAAAGGCTTGGTTCACTCCATGGGAAGACGTTGTAAGGCCGTCATTCATGCTAAAGGTTACCCAACTAAGGATTCACTGATCTCGTTTTTTCTATGTGTTTCACTTTTCTTCTTTATACTGTAACTGCTATTCTAATAGCAAATAAAATTCTAATAGCAAATAGCAATAAAAGTTATTGCATTACATTCTTGATTAAATGATCTTTCCATTGATGTATAATTTTATGGTACTACTCCCCCCCAAAAAGTGGTGTTATTAGCTAGTTTTAGAAACCACATTTTTCCCAAAACGTTTCCACAATTTTGACCACTACTGTATTTTGGAGAAAAGATCTCAGGTCAGCCAGGATTCAAGATGGGAATGTCTTTGCAGGTAACATTTAGAAGCCATGTAGAACAGAGGTCTCCAAACCTGGCAGTTTTAAGACTTGACTTTGTGGTTGGGTGGGGAACTCTGGGAGTTGGAATCCACAAGTCTTAAAGTTGCCAATTTTAGAGACGCCTGATGTAGGCAATCAAGAGATAAGCAGATATTATTATCCCAGTAAGTCCCCCCTTGCCCCCCCCCCCAAAAGAAAGCAGGATGAAGGGAAGGCATTCCAGAGATGATAACAAGTTAAGGCCATTTGATATATTACATGTAAAAAAAATTGCCTCTGATATCAGTATGTGCTATGCATTGAGGCATAATCACACTTTATGTTTTACGGGCCATTCTTAAAATGTCTGCATCAATAAACACAACATATAAAAGACCCTGGTTTTTCGAATAAAGATTGCTCCTCCACCAGCATTAAAACTCAGTGTATCTCAAGAAAGTGTAAAGAATATTTGAGAGCTCATTAACCAATTAAAAACTAGGTACCAAATAAAATTAATACCATGCAAGCATTACAAAGTTTGATGATGAGTTACCACTGAACCATGTTAATTCTAACTCTCAGCATTTCCGTATTTTGTATTTTGAAATGGAATTAATTGGCATTCAAGGAGACTAGAATAAGAATAGAATAACAGAGTTGGAAGGGGCCTTGGAGGTCTTCTAGTCCAACCCCCTACTTAGGCAGGAAACCCTACATCACTTCAGACAAATGTTATCCAACATCTTCTTAAAATCTTCCAGTGTTGGAGCATTCAGTACTTCTGGAGGCAAGTTGTTCCACTGATTAATCGTTCTGACTATCAGGAAATTTCCCCTTAGTTCTAGGTTGGTTCTTTCCTAGATTAGTTTTCATCCATTGCTTCTTTTTCTGCCTTCTGGTGCTTTGGAGAATAGCTTGCCTCCTTCTTCTTTGTGGCAGCCCCTGAGATATTGGAAGACTGCTATCATGTCTCTCCTTGTCCTCTTTTCATTAAACTTGACATACCCACTTCCTGCAACCGTTCTTCATATGTTTTAGCTTCCAGTCCCCTAATCCTCTTTGTTGCTCATCTCTGCACTCTTTCTAGAGTCTCCACATCTTTTTTACATTGTGGCGACCAAAACTGAATGCAGTATTCCAAGTGTGGTCTTACCAAGGAAAGGAAGAGGATATTGTTATCCTTATTGTTCTTATTCTTATTACCTAAGTGATCTATTCTGCACCTCTTCTCTAGTTCATTTTGCACATGGGCATTTCTACAGAATCTTGAATGAAGCAGGTTTGGGGGTGAGGGGTGGGGGAGAAGCAGCACTTGAGGTTAATGGCAAAACTAGAAAAAAAGAGGATGAATGTTTTCTGGAGGCTTCCCCAGCTGGCTTGCAGATGTAGGGAGCCCAAAGGGCCAACATCACCCCCTAATGTGCACATATGCATCCTATTTATTTTTTCATTTTGTTTCTAAATCAGGTTCACTGCTTTTTTGGGGGGGAAAAGGAGTAAACAAAGAGCCTGCATAATACAGACTTAAACACTTTGGAACACTTTCCTGGGGCCCAAGCTAAAATGACCAAGGAAATCTGCGCAGCGCAAAATAGCCAATAGGAGAGGGACAGATCCCAGCCTATGTTTACCCCATCGCTGAGATGTTGTATACCATTCCCGTGACATGATTTATGTTGGGAAGAGAAGAATTGTAAGCATTGTAAGCCGCCCTGAGTCTCCGGAGAAGGGCGGCATATAAATTAAATTTAAAAGAAGAAGAAGAAGAAGAAGAAGAAAAACACTCTTTTGAGAGACTCTTAGTGCTCCCTGAGATTTTTTTTTTTCTTGCAGAGGTTTCATTACCCAAACTAGATGCATCATCCATGCTCGAGTAGCACGGATGAAGTTACTTAGCTTGGGTAATGAAGCCTCTGCAAGAAAAGGAGCCTGAGTAGCGTAGGGGGCTAATGCCTCCTACTAAAGGCAGCAATTAACATCCAGCTGCCTGTAATTCTGTGAGTTCAATCCTAGCCAGGATCAAGGTCGACTCAGCCTTCCATCCTTTCTAAGGTGGGTAAATTGAGGACCCAGTTTGTGGGAACAATAAGCTGACTTTGTATAAATATATACAAAAGTATGAAGGCTATTGCTTAATGCATTGTAAGCCACCCTGAGTCTCCAGAGAAGGGCGGCATATAAATCAAATTAATAATAAATAAATAAATAAAAAACAACCAAGCACAGAGAGCACCAAGAACCCTGACAGTTTTTGCCCTCCCATTCTCTTTCTTCTCCACTCTGCAAACCCCCCACTCCCTTCTAACAACTGATGATGTTACCTAGTTGGGTCATGAGATGTCTGTAAGAAAACAACCAAGCTCAGAGAGCCCCAAGGACCCCCTCCTTTCAATCCTGAGCAACAAATAATCTCCTTTATTGAAAACACTATTTAAAAACTAGAAACAGCTAAAGACAAATCTAGGAGCCTGAGTAGCGTAGGGGGCTAATGCCTCCTACTAAAAGCAGCAATTAACATCCAGCTGCCTGTAATTCTGCGAGTTCAATCCTAGCCAGGCTCAAGGTCGACTCAGCCTTTCTAAGGTGGGTAAATTGAGGACCCAGTTTATGGGGGCAATAAGCTGACTTTGTATAAATATATACAAAAGTATGAAGGCTATTGCTTAATGCATAGTAAGCCGCCCTGAGTCTCCGGAGAAGGGCGGCATATAAATCAAATTAATAATAATAATAATAATAATAATAATAATAATAATAATAATAATAATAATAAGCTGTCTCCATCAAGGTCTGGGGATGGGACAGAGTAATGAGGCGCCCTCCTTTAACAATAGTTCATGAAACATCTTCATGCTACAGCAAATAGGAATGGTAGATGAGCCTGAAGAATCATACAATTATTGTTCTGCCAAAATAATAATAATGAGGACAGGCATCACATCACTGCATGTTGATGAATGGGTGATGCTACCAAGATGCTGTAGTGATCACTCATGGGGAATTAACATAAGCCAGACAAAAAGTCAAGATGAATTAAACCACACGCATATATGCGGGAGGAACCATGATAGAATCTCCTGGTTTTTAGGAAAAGCTCATTACAACTATATCCACAATCCCACTATGAACATAAACCATAAAACTGATGGGTTTCTTTTAACCCCTTTCCATTTTTTATTTCTTTTCCCTGCAAACTGTTAGAAGAAAAAACTTGGAGATGGTTGATGCGTTTACATTGGCACTAGAGAACTGCTATATCAGTCATCCAACTTTCTACGCTATTTAAAATTTTGAAAGGAGGGAGGTCTATGCAATCCTTTATCTCGCATAAGAGCTACTCTGCACTTAACTCAGGCGTCATAAAAAAGAGTTTAATTCCTATAGCCTCTCCTGAAATTATGTTATTATGGTATACATGAGCTGCGGTGGCACAGCGGTCAGAGTGCAGTACTGCAGGCTACTTCTGCTGATCACCGGCTGCCAGCAGTTTGGCAAATCGAATCTCACCAGGCTAAAGGTTGACTCAGCCTTCCATCCTTCTAAGGTGGATAAAATGAGGACCCAGATTGTTGGGGGCAAGAGGCTGACTCTGTAAACCACTTAGAGGAGGCTGTAAAGCACTGTGAAGCGGTATATAAGTCTAAGTGCTATTGCTATCTTGTATTAATTTAATGTCATTAATTTCTACATTAGAAGCATCACTGCAAACCCTTTGATCTCAGTCTCAGTCCTTCCATCTTCATGACCTGTTCAATCTCCAAAGTCCAATCTTTAAACTCATCAATGAAGCACTTGTCCCAGCTGTCTTGAGGACATCTTTGGGAAACAGTAACGGCAGTAATAATCCAATCCAGACCTACATTCACAAATATTTATCTGTTTCTCCCTAGGAGGGTAATAATTTTAAACTGGTTTCACTTGCCCAGAATTACATATTGTCCCCATAATGTACCAGCTATTTCCTTCTGAGCTGCCTATGGACACTATTTCTTAATTTGCTCATATAAGGCAGAGATACAGCTTAATCGGGAATGGAATACAAATAGAAATTCCATGTTTCTCGAAAAATAAGACCCTGTCTTATATTTTCTGAACCCTGAAATAAGCACTTGGCATTATTTTTGGGGAAATCTTATTATTTTGGGCGCGTGGAGCAAGACGGAGCTCCTCTTGCCATCTTACCTGATTTCCAGCTCTGTCTCCCTAACTCTAACCGGAGGAAATGGTGGGGACTGGCTATGCACATGTTTAAGTATTTTTGGGGAGGGCTTATTTTTGGGGAGGGCTTATTTTCGGGGGGTATTTTTGTGCATGTGCTCAAAAGCCCGATTGGGCTTATTACCAGGGGATGTCTTATTTTTGGGAAAACAGGGGTAATAGAAACAATAGAAACAATATAAACAATAGAAATTGGAATGGAATGGAATGGAATGGAATGGAATGGAATGGAATGGAATGAAATGGACTAGACGAGACGAGAACAGAACAGAACAGAACAGAACAGAACAGAACAAGAATTTGAAGGGACCCTGGAAATCTTCTAGTCCAACCCCCTTCTCCTGTGACATCCTGAACAGGGATGCAACCAAAGGTTAAAGGAATGAATGTGTGCATGGTTGCAAAAGGAGGAGAAGTCAGGATTCTGGATCATGGGCTAAAAGTGTCATTAAAGAGTAAATGCATGTTTTGATTTGAATCTGGCTTAAGAAAATCTATGCAATACATACTGAAATGATTTATTCTTGATTCACCAGTAAACTACAAGAGGAAATTGCTTTCCTATCATTTCTCTTGGTAGTGGTTTTATGAATGGATTTGTTTGTGCATTTGTGTGCATGTATAAGAGAAAGACAGAGTGTCTCTATGTGAAAGCTAATGAATGGAAGAGAGCCCAGCTACATAATATGTAACGTGCCCCATTCTCATCATTCTTCCTGAGATTCAAGCTTCCCTGTGTCATCAAGCTGTATATAACCACTTAACTAGTACATCTAGTTACATCTGAGAGACAAAATTCTTATTCCCTCTAGATGGCAGCAAAGTTACAACTATCTGTATATCTTTGCTGCCCTCTGGTGGCTGACTGGATAAGTTAGCCCACTTTATTGTGCTGCAGATAGGCACTTGTCTATCCTTACCTGGATCCATTCACATGATCGTATTCCCTCTTAACATTGACGCGGACTGGCTGATTGATCCACTCTTGCTGGGGAGGTAAAGGGTTGATCTTGTGTGGCTGACCATAATCCGGGTTCCCTGAGGCTGTCATGTCTGCTTTGGAAAGGTGAGCACCAGCTCCGTAGGTAGAATCAAAGAGTGATTGATCTTCACTCACCACTGAGAGGGCCTCCTAGATATCAACAGGAGAAAGAGAAATTAAAGCAGATGTTATATCTAGGGTAGAAGCTCAGCTTGCATCTCCTTTTCACAGCTGGCAAAGAGATAGCCGGAAAGGCTTAATCGGAAAATGGCCTTCACCCCAGAGTTGCAAACTGAACCAGAAACCTTTCGTGCTTCCATCCAACCACTGAACCAAATTTCTGGGTTCTTTGCTTTAATCTGAGCAAGCTGCAAGAACCTAGAATAGAAAAGTCGCAAGCTGTATCTGTGGAGAAGAACACTTCCCTTTGTTTGGGTAATCTGCCAGATTCAGAAGAACTAAGCCATCCTTCTCCAGACGGTTGCTTTATGGATATATGCTGAATGTTACTCCCTGAATTTGGAGCTGACAAGATTTTCATGATGGATGGGGGAAAATAACCGAGTTGGACTGAGCTAAATGTTCTGCTACATGGAAAAAGTAACCATGTGGATGCAGCTTTCCCCATCAGTCATTTGGAGTGCTATTTCATTCAGCACCACCCATCTGCTGGAGCCTATGGCCAGGACAACTTGGAAATATATATAATGCGAAAGTCAGCTCCAGTGTGCTCTTTTACACAGGATGACCAATATTTCAATCCTGGCATCCGCGCGTTAAATAATGACAGCTATGGACAAATATGGAGAATACCTGAAAGCCTGGAAAGCTAGCCATGATGTATCCAACAAAGATGTATCATATATAGAAGAAACATTTGTGTTGATCCCCTTTGATAGTACCTCTACAAATATAGAAGTACTATAATATAGTTCCTAGGATGGTATGGTAGGGTAGGGTAGGGTAGGTAGGGTATGGTTTGGTAGGGTATGGTTGGGTTGGGTTGGGTTGGGTAGGGTAGGATAGGAAAGGGTATGGTTGGGTAGGGTATGATTGGGTAGAGTAGGGTATGGTAGGGTATGGTAGGATATGATATGGTGTGGTAGGGTAGGGTAGGGCAGGGTATGGTTGGGTAGGACAGGGTAGGGTAGAGTATGGCTGGGTAGGGTAGGGTATGGTTCGGTAGGGTAGGGTAGGGCAGGGTAGGGTAGGGTAGGGTAGGATAGGGTATGGTTGCATAGGGCATGGTAGGGTAGGGCAGGGTATGGTATGGTTTGTAAGATAGGGTAGGGTATGGTTTGTAGGGTAGGGTAGGATATAGTTGGGTAGGGTAGGGTAAGGTAGGGTAGGTAGGGTAGGGTATAGTTTGTAGGGTAGGGTACTGTAGGGTATGGTTTGGTAGGGTAGGATAGGATAGGGTAGAGTAGAGTAGGGTACGGTATGGTAGAGTAAGATAGGGTATGGTTTGGTAGGGTAGGGTAGGGTATGGTGGTACTATAATATGGTTCTTAAGCATAATCAAAGCATGATTACCATCCAACAGAGCAATGGAACACTGCTCTGCTACACTATATAATTGTTGGTCTCTGTCCAACGGTCTAGACTAGACCTGAGACAGATGCCTTGTTTTTTTTAATATCTTACATGATGTTGTCCTTGGTAGTAGGCCAGTTTTAGCTTTCCTCATTTTTATGCTACATTCCTGGCATATCGCTCTGGGCTCTGTTGGTGGCTGAGCCAAGACGACTCAACCAAGTTTCTGTGCCTGCCAACACAACCCAGTCCTGCGTCTCTCGAGGCAAATCCGCGAAACAGAAGACTGACTTTTCTACAGGGGTGACTGGCGAAAGGAAGGCTGGGCGTAGGGAAGAAAAACACCTTCAGAAGTAACAGAGGTATGGAAAGAATTCCTACAGAAAACAATTCATAAACCTGTTGCAGGCCAAAACGTAGAGCAAGGCTTTTGTGGCAAGAGTCCAAGGGGCGAGAGCTTTGCCAGATAATTGAAGGTTGAGACCTGAAGCGTTGCAAGGAAAATTCATAACATAGGCATTCTTCTGCCTTACAACCTTCCTCAGACTAATCTTCACTTGGAAGGTCAGGATTTAGTAATATTATGCCTCTGTCCTCATTTTCAGGGTGCTTTAGAGTTTTTCCAAATCTCTTTGCATGTGCTTTTAATCTCATTTTGGATAGTAAACTAAGGATGCTGTTGTTATTGTTTGATTCACAATCTCTGCATCACTCTTGTAGCTTCTTTGCCTGCTTATGTTTAGCTGTCCAAAAATCCATAATGAGAGATGCTTGCTCAGGAGGTCTTCTTTGGGACTTAACTGAGGTGTGGAAAGTCATGGTGACTGTCCTTATTAAGAGATAATTCTACAAAAATAATAATAATAATAATAGGACAGGCGTATACCCATCAGACACCTCAAATGTACTAACTGTACAATAATAAACCATATCATAGTAGGTATCTATGAGCCATGAGCCGCTGTGGCACAGTGGTTAGAGTGCAGTACTGCAGGCTACTTCTGCTGTCTGCCAGCTGCCTGCAGTTTGGCAGTTCGAATCTCACCAGGCTCAAGGTTGACTCAGCCTTCCATCCTTAGAGATGGATAAAAATGAGGACCCAGATTGTTGGGGGCAATAGGCTGACTCTGTAAAACCACTTAGAGAGGGCTGTGAAAGCACTGAGAAGCGGTATATACGCCTAAATGCTATTGCTATTGTAGGTCAGGATTCAATTGTTGGGTTCTTGATATTTTCTGAGCTTGATTCTTTTCCTTCAGGTAACTTCATCAGTGCACTGATGATGTTACTGAACCCGGTGATGAGATGTCTGCAGGAAGCTAATCAAACTCAGAGAACACCAAGAACTCAACCGATAAGCCATATTAGGGATTGATGCAATGTGCCAGTTATTTCAATTTTTAGTCCACGATGATGGAAGGTATAGTCTGCAGACTTTCACTTGTGATCTTCAAGTTTTAATCTACATCTTGAGAAAGGAGACAGGAGAACGCAAGCCTGAGACTCACTGTGGCTTATTCATATTAAATTGTAGCATAAATTTATAGTTCATCCAGCTGATTTTTATCACAGCCATGCTGCATATTCCAGTAAATTCATCACATTATTTTGTGACAGGCATGAAAGACATTGACAATCGCTCACATGAAAGCAATGAAATCGTGGAATGAATATCAGGAGTTCTTAATTAACTTCCTTTTCCCTCTATTTCAACAGTCATGCAAAAGATAACAAGAGTTATCTGCTAAAGCCAGAGATGGGTGGAGTGGGGACTTATCTAGAGAAAGGAACAGAGCAGTTCAAGAGAAGGCGATAGCTGCTGCTTTGTTTTGTGATAAATTTGGTCATTTATTTCATTATTTACAAATTGTAGCAATAAACATCCTTCTCCATTCATAACCTCTTCCACTGCGGCACTTAAAAACAATAACGACATACTTAAAATCTGGAAATGGGCAACTGTTTAATTTACATCATTTCCTCATTAATACAGTATTTGGCAGGCCTCGGCATATAGTCATGCTGGCCACATGACTACAGAAGCATCTTTGGACAATGCTGGCTCACTCAGCTAAGAAACAGAGAAGGGCATTGCCCCCTAGAGTCCTACACAATTGGACAGGAATGGGTTGGTTGGTGTCTTACTATAATGTCTTTCTAGCAGTGTCTCATCTCAATAGGAGGAAACTAAGATATATCTGTAGGCTCTTCTCAATGTCAGAGAGAACTTCACTTGTTATACCCTTGCCAATTGACAAGAGTGATTTAAGGAGATTCTTTACCTGAGATAGGATAATTATCTACCAGTTACCAATTCATTCATTCATTCATTCATTCATTCATTCATTCATTCATCAGTTCATCCATCCATCCATCCATCCATCCGTCCATCCATCCGTCCAATCATCCAGTCATCCATCCGCCCATCTGTCCGTCCGTCCGTCCGTCCGTCCGTCCATCCATCCATCCATCCATCCATCCATCCATCTATCCACCCACCCATCCATCCATCCATCCATTCAATCATCCATCATCCAATCATCCATCCATCCATCCATCCATCCATCCATCCAAGATAGCCCTTGTCTTTCTTTCACTTGCTTTTGTGCAGGGCCCACAGGTAGAGCAACCTGATGAAGAAAGGTCTTGTCTAGAGGCAAGGAGCTTCTAGTCCCCACTGGGGCTTGGAGCAATTATAGAAATATGTCCTTTCTCCACTGGTAGCAATATGACCAATCACCATTCGACTAGCAAATTGGTTTGACACTTTATGGGCAATATTCAGATGTATTTGTTCCATCTCACTATTCATTGATCTGCTTCCTGTAGTGACTACTTCATGATCTCCAATGAAAAGGTTGGCTAATGACACAGAAATAGGTCTGGTGAAAAATCCTACTCATGTCCAGAGTAGACCATACAACTTAGGATCCATCAAACCAAACAGAGTACAATTAGACTACATCAGCCACCGTGAAGACTCATTAGAAGTTTGATAAACTCTTGGTGTATCATGACTGAAAACACAATAGTTGGACTGACCATCTGGTAAACCACAATCCATAGTTGATGGGCTGGGGTCAAGAGGTAGGCAAACCTGCATCTAGAATGTTCATGCAGACCTTACTACATTTAAACAAGACTCACACTCAGTTCCTGCTTAATTTTTGAATCCCATTCCTATCTTATTTATGTCTATAATATAAAAATATATATTAAAAAGACTTTGGAGTACTCATCTCAAACGATCTAAGTGCCAGAGCACATTGTAACAGCATCACTAAAAAAGCATTAAGAGCTGTAAATCTAATCTTGCATAGCTTCTTCTCTGGTAATATTGAACTGCAAACTGGGGCATACAAAACCTTTGCCAGACCAATTCTTGAATACAGCTTATCTGTCTGCAACCCTCACTGCATATCGGACATTAATACAATCAAACAAGTCCAGAGATATTTCACAAGAAGAATCCTCCACTCCTCTGCTTGCAACAAAATACCTTATGCTACCAGACTTGAAATTTTGGGCTTAGACAACTTAGAACTACACCGTCTTAGGTCTGACCTAAGCGTAGTACATAAAATCATCTGCTACAATGTCCTGCCTGTCAATGACTACTTCAGCTTCAACCAAAACAATACATGAGCACATAATAGATACAAACTCAAGGTAAACCACTCCAAACTCGATTGCAGAAAATACGACTTCAGCAACAGTGCTCAATGCCTGGAATGCACTATCTGACTCTGTGGTTTCTTCCCTAAAACCAGGGGTGAAATCTAGCAGGTTCTAACAGGTTCTGGAGAACCAATAGCGGAAATTTTGAGTGGTTTGAAGAACTGGCAAATACCACCTCTGGCTGGCCCCAGAGTGGGGTGGGAATGGAGATTTTGCAATATCCTTCTCCCAGGAGTGGGGAGGGAATGGGGATTTTGCAGTATCCTTCCCCTGGAGTGGGGTGGGAATAGACATTTTGCAGTATCCTTCCCTGCTACACCCACCAAGCCACATCATGCCCACCAAGCCACGCCTCCACAACCGGTAGTAAAAAAAAATTGGATTTCCCCATGCCCACACCCCTAAAACTTTAACCTTAGACTGTCTACTATTGACTCACCCCATTCCTAAGAGGTCTTTAAGGGGCATGCATAAGCACATCAGCATGCCTACCATCCCTGTCCTTTGTTTCCTTTTATTCGTATCCATTTTATGTATTCATAATTATGCTTACACTTGTATCTGTTATTAAATACATGCTTGAAGAAATAAAACAAGAAATAAATAATAATGTAATTTTTCTACTACCTAACAATTCCATGAGAACCAGTCTGACATAGTAATTAAGACATCAGGTTAGGAGACTGTGAGTTTGAGTCCCACCTTAGACACAAAGCCAGTTGGATGACATTCTCTCTCAGTCCTAGAAGGAGACAATGGACAGGACTCTTCTGGATAAATCTCTTCTAGAAAAATGTTTGGACAAATATCTTCTGGAAAAAAAAACCCTCACCAAGAAAACCACAGGGACTTGTCCAGGCCATCTCTGAGACTCAGACACAATGGAACGAGAATTCTTTTTTTCCGTACTTCTAGACCTGTCCTTGAGGACCTGACCTGACCTGTCCTTCTTTCTTTCTTGAGAAAGAAGGAAGAGCTGAACAAGCAGTCCTACATGGTTCAAAGAAGTAACAACAACAGACACAATAAGGACTCTTCCAGGCTCTGTTCTTAGTCTGAAGCAAAACTGTGTCCCAGCCAGCTGATTTGGCAGCCAGGCTAAACTTATAATGCTAATCACAACAAGCACCATCTGGACTTGGTAGATTAATCTGAGCTGGCAAATCAGTTCAAGATTTTGAACTCGCCTCTTATAAAATATGCTCCACTTTCCCCTTAATGCTTACATCTGGCTTGTACATAATAATTTACAGCACCCTCAATTGCCCACAGACCATGCCTGGAGAAACTTGTTCCTTCCCTCTGTTTATATGTATGGACTCATTCCTCCACCCACCAATTTTTCTCTCCGGTTGTTTCCTTCATTTTCTTGGGAAATAATTAGGCATCTCTTATTTGTCAGCATTAACCCTGGGCTATAAATACACAGTGGCCTATTGCAAGACGCAGCTGTAAATATTGTTTTAGCAGGTTTTATGGTCAATTCAGCTGGAGATGCTTGGGGCCAGGAATAAGATGGTTTCAGAAGCTGGCTAGTTTGCAAACCCCAACCCCAACCACTTCTCAGATGAATGCATTTTTTTAAAAAGGCAAAGTCACATTACGGGGTTATGTTTCAGCTCTTTGCAGGCTGATTTTAAATTATATTTCTGCTACCAGGAAATTGTGGATACAGGATTATTGAACAGTGGGATCTTTTATCACTGAATGGCTGTCGGTGATAATAATATGCAAAAGATGAGATCTGCTATTGCCATGTTGGTGAACCTATGGCTTGCGTGTCACATGTGGTATGTGGAGCCATCTCTGTGGGCATGTGAGCTGTTGGCCTAGGTCAGCTCCACCATACCTGTACGTGCGCTGGCCAGCTTATTTTCAGCTGGTCCTGCCAGAACCACCCCTCCCCTCCCAGGAGTCTCCACACGGCTTGTTTTGGTTGCCAGGTAAGTATAGGGCTCACACGGAGGCTCTGGGAGGGTGAAAATGGGCCTCCTGGAAGTCTGGAAACGGGCTGTTTCCTGCCTCCGGAGGACTGGAGGAGGCCATTTTCGCCGTCCCGGAGGCTCCAGGAAAACCTCCAGAGCCTGGGGAGGGTGGGAAACAGGCTTACCAGGAGTCCGGAAACGAGCCATTTCCGTCCTCCGGAGGCTTCAGGGAGGCCTGCTAGGCCCAAAATGGGGTGCGGGGGGGCATGTGCACATGCACGGAGTGGGGTGGGATGGAGCAGCATGGGGGGGGGTCACATGTGCATGGGGGGGTCACGGAGGGGGTGGGGTGGATGGGGGGCATTGCAGTATGAGTGTGGGCACTCACGCACTTTCAGCACCCAAGGAAAAAAAGGTTAGCGATCACTGTCCTATTGAGTCATAGATTCTGATTCAGAAGGAGACTCAGTGTTTCTCAGCCTTGGTGACTTTAAAAGATGTGTGACCTTCAAACTCCCAGAATTCCCAAGGTTTGCTTTTTAAATGGCATGTCATCAAGAAATGTGTGGAACAGGGGTGTCAAACTCACAGCCTGTGGGCTGAATGCGTTACGGTCCGGCCACACCCTGTTTTAGCGAAGAGGAAAAAGTCACAATACGTCACAGATGACAACGTGATGCTCAGTTTATTTATTTTGATTACAAAAGATCTTTTGCTAAAAATCTTGGAGACATCGGAAGTCACTTTTGTAGAATGCGAAATATACACTCATTTATGAAAACTGGGTTTTTCCCCTTCTATCTTCCTGGTAGATTGAAAAATATGCCTTAAAGCTAATCGAACTGTCTCTTAGGCTTGCCAGGGCAGAAAAAGGCCTTTTCTTGACCATTGTGAATTGTCTTCTACTGTCAGCCATGACTTAACTTTCCACCATTCATCTGGACCAGGGGTCTCCAACCTTGGCAACTTTAGGACTTGTGGACTTCAACTCCCAGAATTCCTCAGCCAGCTTTGCTCTGGGAGTTGAAGTTCACAAGTCCTAAAGTTGCCAAGGTTGGAGATCCCTGATCTGAACCACAGTTCGGAAACACCAAGCCGATCCATTCATTCAGAGAAGCGAAACAACTTTTTGATTCTCCTTCCTACCGGAATGGCTGACCCATTTTTCAGCCATGGGGACCCATTCACTATTATTTTTAACCCACCCATGACACCATTATTCCAGCTACATTCATAAGCATTGTTTAGTTACATCCTGTTTTGTT
This sequence comes from Masticophis lateralis, assembly GCA_030761175.1. NCBI lineage: Eukaryota > Metazoa > Chordata > Lepidosauria > Squamata > Colubridae > Masticophis > Masticophis lateralis. Next base: position 7,100,052 of record JAUDYJ010000008.1, on the reverse strand, counting down.
ATTCCAATGGTATCTGAAACAATGGGCGGAAGCCCATTCGGAAACATTCACAGGGAGCTGATAGAGTACAAAGAACAGAACAACAGTCATTTCTGGTATGTGATGTCTTACTGAAGATTAAAAAAAAAAAAGAGGGTGGGCAGAGGAAATGGACCACGGACTGGAAAAGCTACCAGTAAAAAAAAAAAGAAAAAAGGGGTGGGGGTGGGGGGCAGCCGAAGAATGCAAGGTACATTTCCCTTTGTAACAAATTGGACTAAAATCTAAAAACAAAATAATGGATCAGTTTGTATGAATGAATTTACAGTACTGTGGAATATGGAACATTTAGGAGAGAGAGAGAGGAAGAGGGAGAGAGAGGGGGGAGAGAGGGAGGGAGCAGGAGGGAGGGAGGGGAGGGAGAGAGAGGGAGAGGGAGGGAGGGAGAGAGGGGGGAGAGAGGAAGAGAGAGGGAGAGAGGGAGGGGGAGGGAGAAAGGGAGAGGGAGTGGGAGTGGGAGAGGGAATGAGGGAATGAGAGAGGGAGTGAGAGAAGGGGGAGAGAGAGGGAGGGAAAGAGAGGGAGAGAGAGGGGGAGAGAGGGAGGGGAGGGAGAGAGGGAGGGGGAGGGAGAGGGAGGGAGGGAACAAGGGAGCGAGAGAGGGAGGGAGAGAGGAAGAAAGAAAGGGGAGAGAGAGGAAGGGAGAGAGGGAGAGAGAGAGAGAGAAAGAGACCCCTTCAAGAGGGACAACTTGAAGATGTGTGGACTTCAACTCCCAAAATTCTCCAGCCAACATGAAGTTGACATTCAAAAGTCTTCACATTGCCAAGGCTGAAAAACACTGCAAGGGTTTCCGCTATATCAGATCATATTATGGTTCCTTCTACTTTTAATTGTCTACAAGCTCTTCAGAGAGTGCCCTTCCCAGTTCTATTCCTGCTATTCCTCCTCCTTCTCTAGCAGATATATCCTCATTCTTTAAAGATTCTCAGCTCGGTGAATTAAATTCTGCTATTCTATTCTGCTGCATTCTTAATGAAGTTATGATATTAAGACATCGTATCAATGTTCCAAATTTTCCGTTGGCTTCCAGTTGGCTGCTGCATACAATTCAGTGTGGTATTGTTGTTGTTGCTAACTCATAACTTATAGAAGTCTTCCAATATTTGAGGAGCTGCCCCAGAGAGGAAGGGGTCAAGCTATTCTCCAAAACACCTGAAGGCCAGACAAGGAATAATGGATGGAAACTGATCAAGGAGAGATTCAACCTGGAAATAAGGAGACATTTTCTGACAGTGGGAGCAATCAACCAAGGGAACAGAAGTTGGCTTTGGATACAATCTATTAATGTCCCCCCACTAGCAGAAACAAGATTATAATGAGAATTCGTGCTACAAAACACGGATTCCTGTCTTCATCGTTGACTAAAGAATCCAGGGATTCTTGCTACCTCAACCAGCCTGTCCTTCTCTTGAACTCTTACAATGTCTTGTCGCAAACTGGTCTTCACATTTGGCAGAAGAGTCCAAAGCTTTTTGCCCCCACTGGGCTGGCATGCATCTTTATTTTCTTTATACACCCACCCCAGTCGCTGGCTCCATTCTGACCAGTTTGTCTCTGCACACGCCTCTAGGAAAAAAGCAAAGATTTTTCTTGCAAGCAAGTCCTCTTGTGGCATTCCAACAAAAACATCTCAACGAGATTACATCAAGATATTTTCTTCTTCTTTTTTTTCCAGTCATAATCACACTACGGGGGATAGAAAATCCAGCTCATAACCCACTGAAAGTTCTCTGGGGCGGTTTCACTGATCTCATTTTCTGCAGCCCCTTTTTCACTGGCAGAGCTGGCGGCTTCCCCCCAACACGAGTGACATCACATTGGCAACGCCCACCTTGGCCTCGCCCATTCCAACCTCCCCCCCCCGCCCCCAGGTCAAACAGAACCCTGATGCGGCCCTCCATGAAATCGAGTTTGACACCCCTGATTTATATCAGTTCAGAGGTGGTATTCTGGAGAACTGGTAGATGAAAGTTTGAGTAGTTCGGAGAATTGGTAAATGCCACCTCTGACTGGCCCTGCCCCCATCTATTCTCTGCCTCCTGAGTCCCATTTGATCGGGAGGAAATGGGGATTTTGCAGTAACCCTCCCCTAGAGTGGGGTGGGAATGGAGATTTTACAGTATCCTTCCCCTGGAGTGGGGTAGGAATGGAGATTTTACAGTATCCTTCCCCTGGAGTGCGGAGGGAATGGAGATTTTACAGTATCCTTCCCCTGGAGTGGGGTAGGAATGGAGATTTTAGAGTATCCTTCCCCTGGAGTGGGGTAGGAATGGAGATTTTAGAGTATCCTTCCCCTAGATTGGGGAGGCAATAGAGACTTTTACAGTATCCTTCCCCTGGAGTGGGGTGGGAACGGAGATTTTAGAGTATCCTTCCCCTGGAGTGGGGAGGGAATGGAGATTTTACAGTATCCTTCCCTTGGAGTGGGGTGGGAATGGAGATTTTACAGTATCCTTCCCCTGGAGTGGGGTGGGAATGGAGATTTTAGAGTATCCTTCCCCTGGAGTGGGGAAGGAGTGGAGATTTTAGAGTATCCTTCCCCTAGATTGGGGAGGCAATAGAGACTTTTACAGTATCCTTCCCCTAGAGTGGGGAAGGAATTGAGATTTTACAGTATCCTTCCCTTGGAGTGGGGCGGGAATGGAGATTTTACAGTATCCTTCCCCTGGAGTGGGGTGGGAATGGAGATTTTACAGTATCCTTCCCCTGGAGTGGGTTAGGAATGGAGATTTTAGAGTATCCTTCCCCTGGATTGGGGTAGGAATGGAGATTTTAGAGTATCCTTCCCCTAGATTGGGGAGGCAATAGAGACTTTTACAGTATCCTTCCCCTAGAGTGGGGAAGGAATTGAGATTTTACAGTATCCTTCCCTTGGAGTGGGGCGGGAATGGAGATTTTACAGTATCCTTCCCCTGGAGTGCGGAGGGAATGGAGATTTTAGAGTATCCTTCCCCTGGAGTGGGGAAGGAATTGAGATTTTACAGTATCCTTCCCTTGGAATGCGGCGGGAATGGAGATTTTACAATAACCTTCCCCTGCCACACCCACCAAGCCATGCCATGCCATGCCATGCCCACCAAGCCACGCTCACAGAACCAGTAGTAAAAAAAAATTTGAATCCCACCACTGTATCATTTCTTTGGACTGGAAGTTCTCAAGGCCATCCATTTTGGTGATTTTGCTCCAGTCACTTCCTCAACATAAAAAAGAACCTTTCATGCTATTTCGTGCATATCATGCCCCAAACGGCTGCAGAACTTATTTAGGATAAAGAGAAATAGCTCTGTTTCCTGTTCCACACTCTTGAAGGTGACAAATGCGACCTATCAGAACAGCTTCATGTTCATCGTTCTCTAAGAGCATCTTCAAAAGGAAGCCAGATGCAAATCTTCATGCTTCGGAAGCTGGTTGGATTTAAACACTACGACGATGCCTACATTTGAAGGAGACAATTGTTAAGAGTACAGATAGTAGTCCTCGCCTAACCAAAATTTATCTAGTGGCCGTTTGAAGTTATAAAGATGCGAAAAACGGGACCTATGACCGGTCTTCGCACTTATGACTGTCGCAGAATCTCTACAGTCAAGGATCACAGTTGGGAAACTTGGTAACCAGCATTAAAAGGTTGCAGCATCCCATGATCATATTATTTTATTTATTTACTTTTATTAAATTTATATACCACCCTATTCCTGAAGTGGCAGTGAACAGCCAAAAGATAAAAAACACATGATACAAATGTTAAAAACCCATTTAAAATACATTAAATACTTTGGCCCAAAAACAAAATTAAAACACTCAATTTATAAGACAAATTTAAAAGCAATTTAAAAGGGAAAGTTAGGCCAGGCCAGCTTGCTGGAATAAGAATGTTTTGAGGGCACGGCGGAAAGTGCGCAGATCCGGGATCCTCCGTATCTCCGGGGGGAGCTCGTTCCAGATGACAGGTGCCCCCACAGAGAAGGCTGTCCCCTTGGGGCCGCCAGTCAACACTGTTTGACCGACGGCACCCTGAGAAGCCCCCCTCTATGGGAGCGTACTGGTCGCTCCCATAGATAAAACCGCCATTTGTCAGGAAGCTTCCAACTAGCAAAATTAATGGGGGGGAAGCCAGATTCACTTAACGGCTGCATGATTCGTTTAACAGCCAAGACCAAGAAAAAGTCATAACATTAGTTGGAAGTCACTTAACAATCGCATTGCTTAACAATGAAAATTCTGGTACTAACTGTGGTTGTAAAGGTAAAGGTTCCCCTCGCACATATGTGCTAGTCGTTCCCGACTCTAGGGGGCGGTGCTCATCTCCGTTTCAAAGCCGAAGAGCCAGCGCTGTGCGAAGACGTCTCCGAGGTCATGTAGCCGGCATGACTCAACACCAAAGGTGCACGAAAGGCTGTTCCTTTCCCACCAAAGGTGGTCCCTATTTTTCTACCTGCATTTTTTACCTGCTTTCGAACTGCTAGGTTGGCAGAAGCTGGGACAAGGAACGGGAGCTCACCCCGTTACGCAGCACTAGGGATTCGAACCGCTGAACTGCCGACCTTTCGATCGACAAGTTCGGCTTACAGAAATCTTCAAAAAGTGTGGCATCAAGGCTACTTTTCACATGGTTGAAAATATTGATACTAGATCTGTCAGTTACCAAAACAAGAGATCAATAAAACTTGGGGCTCCTGCCCCAAAGAAAAGGTTATTTTATCCATTGCAAAGTAGGAACAGGAGAAAGAGGTTTAAGAATTTCAGATCTTGATTTCGCCGTCTGTGAAACTCATACTTGATATACGGCATCCTATTTGAATTCTTTCATTATGGTTTCATGGCTTTTCTACCACCAGAGGTTTTTTTCAAAGCTCAGAAATTATTCTTGAATTATTTTGTTTTTTGCTTTATTCAGTGGAGGGGAAACCTTCCCTAATTCCATCCATCCTCCAAAGAAATTGTCTCAGGGTATGGCTTTGAGTGCAAGGAAGCTAGAATTCAATTTTAGACAAGGTAAAGGCTTGTCTGGATTCTAAAGTCAGACAAAAGAGGATATCCCTCTTGTAAACCCCCGGTGACATCTGGTTCATCTTTTGCAAGACTGGGCCTCAATGGCCCTTGAATTCTAGACATTTCCACTACACCACATGGAATGCATATTAGTGGGCTAAACATTTTAAAAATGGATCTGGCTGTAGTAATTTTTTAATTTACATTTATGTTTAAGTAGTTAACCTTTTTGGTGTTGAGTGCCCAAAGCATTTGAATCCCACCACTGAGTGCAACCTCCAAAATGCAACTCAAGTGTCCCCCCACGCATGCATGTGTCCTTGCCCATGTGGGCCCCCCGTGCATGCGCCCCAGCCCTGCTGCACCCCGTTTTGGCTTCCAGGTTGGTGCAGGAGTCAAGGGTTGCCATAGGTTCATCATCACAGGCTTATGCCATACCAAACCGACTCACCTTTGTGCTGTAGCAAAGTACTGCCTGGTTTTTCCCCCCCCTACCTGATCTCAATTCAATGAAGAGGAATTCACTTTCAAATTTTCCTTCCAATTAGAAGAAAATATGCGTGAGAGATTCATGTACAAACTGAACATCCACTTATTTTATTGCATGATGGCCAAGGGATAGATGTCAATGTCCAATCCGGATTTTTTTTTTTTAATTTGATTTATATGCCGCCCTTCTCCGGAGACTCAGGGCAGCTTACAATGCATTAAGCAACAGCCTTCATACTTTTGTATATTTATACAAAGTCAGCTTATTGCCCCCACAAACTGGGTCCTCAATTTACCTACCTTAGAAAGGATGGAAGGCTGAGTCAACATTGAGCCTGGTGAGATTTGAACATACAGTAATTGCAGACAGCTGGTGTTTAATTACAATGCTTTACTCTGCTGAGCTATCCAGGCTCAATAACCTCTACAATAATCCACAACGTTCTTGGTTTGCTGTGCTTCTCAGGCAGGGGTGTCAAACACAAGGCCTGTGGGCCAGATCCGGCCCACGATATGGTCGGATCTGGCCTGTGGGACCATCCTGGAAAATTTAAGGGGCCAGCCTGCATTGCTTCAGCCCGGTCTACCCAATGCGGCTTTGGCTCAGTCTATCCAGTGCAAAGAGGAAACATGCCAGAAGTTTGGGGAGTGGTGTCAAGCTGGCCACACCCACCCAGTCGCCTACGCCTTCCCGGGTCAACCACAGCCCTGATGCAGCCCTCAATGAAATTGATTTTGAGATCCCTGTTCTAAGGGAAGACCTCCCAAAGGAATATTTCCTATAGACTTTTTTTTAAGACAGACCAGCCAGATAAATTTCAGAATGATGACAAAATATGTACCTACACCAGTATATTCCCAACTCAGAAAGAGAGTTCCAAAGATACTCTTTAATAGGCAACTCAACTTGCTTGCATTTTTGAAAATGTCTCATTTCTCATCTAAAATGCTTCTTCAGTTCTGACTGAATGATGGGGAATGGAAGGATTTATAAATCAGAACTCAAGAAGCTTCTTGGATGAGAAGCAAAAAGTTTTCAAAGGCAAAAAAAACAACAACAAAAAACTAAGAAAGTCCAGTTGCCTATTGAAAAGCAATTTTGGGATAACCATGACCTGGATGATTGAGAATCTCCATAGACGTCACCAAGATAAATTCAGAAGAAATTCTTAGGCATCTTAAAAAATATGGTGGGAAAAGGGGACTTTTGTCTTAATCTTAACCATAACCATCTGGTTCAGCCAAAGGGGAGGGGGGAGACAGACTAAAAGTGTAATAATAATAATAATAATAATAATAATAATAATAATAATAATAATAATAATAATAATAATAATAATAATAATAATAATAATAATAATATTGTCATCATGGACTGGAAGCAATAAACTAGGATTTCAGACAAGAGTTTGCTTCCAAGAGACACATCCAAAACTCGGCTTCTGCCACTGAAAATAATTTATTTCTAAGTAAACAGGATTTTTATTTAATTACAGATTTTCTTCTTTTGAGATGCAAATTGAAATGAAGGTTTGTTTGGATTGGGCAGTTTCTAGGAAATATTTGAAAGTGATTAATTTGTCCAGAAGGTTGAATTAGAAATAACTGGGAGACTGTTTTATTTGTATATCTTTTTTTCCTGATTCCTTTATTCTTAATCTTGTCTTATATTTATTTAAGAATTAACTGTGCATCCAGATGTTGATTAGCAGTGTCTTTTATCATTGGCCGTGATTCCTAGGGAAACTGGGTGCTGGCACATTCAGCCAATATTTTAAGAGCCAGAAGTTACCTACCAGAAACTTGGTTTTTTTTCTTTAACAAAAAATAATCAGCTTCTTGCAGCTTCTCCTTTCTTTAAAATTGGCACATTGTCTGCAGGACTCAGCTAAGGGAGGTAGCTGAAATTGCAAGCAGAGACCGAAAGCGAGAGGTTCACATTTATTGAAACAATTGTTGTGTATCCATGGGGCAAACTAAGCTCAGGCAGAAAATAACTAGTGCCCCCAACTTTCCTGGAATAGAGGGTTAAGCTTTTACTCCAGGAGGAACATCCTGTCAAAATGAGCTTAGCGATCAGGCTAACCTTTCCATACAATTAAAAGACACATCTGTCTCACAGTCCTGCTTCTCTTCCTTTGCTGAAGCAGAGACATGAACTAAACAGCTTGTCTTGTTGATTTGGCCGGGGAACAAAGGCGCCCATTCATGGACGGCTCACTTGGTCCACACGTGGGTGTGCAAAACTAACTTTACTCTGAAAGGTGGGTGGACAGCCTTTGCCTGAAACTCAATCCTGTCCTTCCCACCCACCAGCCATGATATAAATCCAACAGTTGCAGTGGCCCAGTGAGGTAAGACTTCTTTTTAAATGTTGACCTGGACTTCATATTCAGGGAAAGAGAGAGAGAGAGGCAGAGAAAGAGAAAGAGACACACAGAGACATTCAGAAAAGAGAGAGAGAGACACAGAGAGAAAGAGAGACAGAGACAGACAGAGACAGACAGAGACAGAGACAGAGAGACAGAGACAGAGAAAAGAAAGAGAGACACACACAGAGACAAAGACATTCAGGAAAAAGAGAGAGAGAAAGACAGACAGACAGACAGACACACACACACACAGAGACAGAGACAGAGACAGAGAGACAGAGAAAAAAGACACACACACAGAGAGAGACAAAGACATTCAGGAAAGAGAGAGAGAGAGTCAGAGAGAGACAGAGAAAGTTAGAGAGAGAGACAAAGACATTCAGGAAAGAGAGAGAAAGAGAGAGAGAGACAGAGAGACAGAGAGAGACTGAGACAGACAGACACAGACATTCAGGGAAAAAAGAGAGAAAGACACACACAGAGAGACAGAGAGAAACAGAGACAGACATTCGGGAAAGAGAGAGAGAGAAAGACAGAGAAACAGAGACAGAGACAGATAGACAGACAGATACAGACATTCAGGAAAGAGTGAGAGACAGAGACAGAGACAGAGAGACAGAGACAGAGAAAAGAAAGAGAGACACACACAGAGACAAAGACATTCAGGAAAAAGAGAGAGAGAAAGACAGACAGACACACATACAAAGAGAGAGAGACAGAGACAGAGACAGAGAGACAAAGACATTCAGGAAAAAGAGAGAGAGAAAGACAGACAGACACAGAGAGAGAGAGAGACAGAGACAGAGACAGAGAGACAAAGACATTCAGGAAAGAGAGAGAGAGACAGACAGACAGACACACAGAGAGACAGAGACAGAGACAGAGACAGAGACAGAGACAGAGACAGAGAGACAAAGACATTCAGGAAAGAGAGAGAGAGAGTCAGAGAGAGACAGAGAAAGTTAGAGAGAGAGACAAAGACATTCAGGAAAGAGAGAGAAAGAGAGAGAGACAGAGAGACAGAGAGAGACTGAGACAGACAGACACAGACATTCAGGGAAAAAAGAGAGAAAGACACACACAGAGAGACAGAGAGAAACAGAGAAACAGAGACAGACATTCGGGAAAGAGAGAGAGAGAAAGACAGAGAAACAGAGACAGAGACAGATAGACAGACAGATACAGACATTCAGGAAAGAGAGTGAGAGACAGAGAGAGAGACACACACACACAGAGAAAGACACACACAGAGAGAGAGAGAAGATAGACACAGACATTCAGGAAAGAGAGAGAGAGAGAAAACAGAGAGAAAGACAGAAAGACAGACATTCGGGAAAGAGAGAGAGAAAGACAAAGAGGGAGAAAGACAGATAGAGAGAAAGAGGAGGGAAGGAAGGGATGAAGGAGGAGAAAGAGAGAGCAAGAAAGGCAAAGTAAATATAGGTTACATTGGATTAAATTAAGTTAGTAGAAAACAGAAAGCCCATTTTGTCTAAGAGCCACATCATTTCATCAATCTTAATAACTTATTTAGGTTTGCATTCTTTGAGACTGACCATCAAGTGTCCCCTGGGTAAGCTACGTATAATTAGGAAATAAATGTGGTAACTGAAAGTAGTGATCGTCATAAGTCATGAAAGCAAAAGCCAACATCCAAACTTGGCCATGCTTTACCAAAGAGGTACAGTGTTGAAGCTCTCCTGTCTTCCCAAACTCTTCATTAGGCAGGATATCAAAAATAGCAAGGAAGAAGGTACAACAATGAAGACACTCGTTTTTAATCTAAATCTTGTTGTGGGGAAATCTCACTGATTTGTTTCCTGGAAGAAGCAGAATTCAAGAAACATTACAGTCTTTATCGTAGCAAGCTTGGAGAGTAGTGTTGGATGGACCATCAGTGAATGCAAACTGTGTGATATTTCAGCCACTGGCATGCATCGGATGTTTTCTAGATTCGCTCTTCAACACTTTATGGACTAATCTTGAACAATTGATTCTGTCCAAAATTCACTTCTGTCTAACCAACAGGGTCTATCTCATAGCTCGTTCAAAACCACCACACCGCTCACTTGGCCAATTCTGTGATCAATTCAAACCTAACATCCTTTTAGAAATCACAGAAGTCATACCCTGTTTGCCTCCAGCATATGGTAAACTGAGACTTCTGCACATCCATATAATGCACAATGGACTCTCAAGTGCTCTTGAAAAATATAGAATAAAACTAGATATGATGCCATGAAAAATAAATGTCTGAAATATTCTTCCCTAATTCCAAATGCGGTGGCTCAGTGGCTAAGAAGCTGAGCTTGTCGATCAAAAGGTCGGCAGTTTGGTGGTTCAGATCCCTAGTGCTGGGTAATGGGGTAAACTCACGTTACTTGTCCCAGCTTCTGCCAACCTAGCAGTTCGAAAGCACGTAAAAAATGCAAGTAGAAAAAGAGGGACCACCTTTGGTGGGAAGGTAACAGTGTTCTGTGCACTTTTGGCATCTAGTCATGCCGGCCACATGACCATGGGGATGTCTTCGGACAGTGCTGGCTCTTCGGCTTTGAAACCTGGATGAGCACCACCTCCTAGAGCCAGGAACAACTAGCACATATGTCCCAGGGGAACCTTTATCAAATCATTATGATGAGTTCAAATCTTTCTCAAAAGACAGTTTGATCAAGTCTTCCTCCCAACCCTTGTCTGCTGAGGTTTAAGTGCAAAACTTCAGATGGATAGTGTTAAAATATTAGGCCATTCCCCTCCCCCCAAAAAACCTTAATGCAAATCTTAGAAAGTAATATTCACACGAAATGAGTGATCGATTCCCTTTATGTATTTTATTAACTGCAAATAATAGGAATCATGATGCTAATCTTTTAAAACCAAGAGATCTTATTTACAATGGTACCTTAGCACTCAACTGCTTGAAAACTCATCGAATTTGTTTCATTGCTTGGTACTCATCATTTTGGTACTTATTGTTTTGGTACTCATCATGCTTCCCGGAACCAATTAATGATAAGTACCAAGATTGGTACCATTGTATTTTGCTCACCCTTCTCCAGCCTTGCCACCTTCTAGCTATGTGGACCTCAAATCCTATCGTAAATTTGCTGGTCAACATGGTTATTGCTGAGAATGTTTTAAAAAATGAAAATTCATTTATCTGGAGAAAGCTAGATTTGCTCACCTGCCAAAAAGCAGGGCACTCTTTTGAAGATCAGAAAATGGATGCTTTTTCTGGATTCCAGGATTGTATATGCACAATACTGGAAAAATCTAGAAACCCCTACAGATGATAATATAATCAAAAAAATTCTGGAATATGCAGAAATAGATAGGTACCATTTCTAATAAAAATCTAAGGAAAAGAAGACTCGGAATATTTTATAACATGGGAACTATTCTATAAATGATTAATTGACAGATACTGAGGTTAGAGGAGTGGATTTATGTGTAATATGGACTACATGAGAAAGAAAAACTGATGAGTAAATATTTTGATAGTTATATAATCGATACTATAACGGAAGATAGTATACTTTTCAATAAAGATTGATTTTATAGCATATATGTTTATATGTATATGTATAATGAGTATGATGAAGTTTATATGTTAACACTTTGGACAGCTAGAAAACACATGTTCAACATAGAAATGGAATATATGATACAAAGCAATAAAAATATTTATAAAAGAAAAAAGAAAATGGATGCTTTGGGAGATGGTGTTTAAAACTTTGCTCAAATTACTCTTAACTGGTGAAAGAGGAGGCAGGAATAGCTTTAAAATGCTGACAAGCCTTACGTTGCATTCTTTTGGAAATTCAAGTCAACTTAAAATGTCTGTTTGGTGTGGTTCTATCCTGCCTTCTTAACGTCTGTGGACCTGAGCCACATCTTCCAACTTGAAGCACGGTTGCATCTATTTTCTGATTATATATATTCAATATTTTTCAGGCTGACCTTCTGTCCAAGTGGGAAGAAAAGCTTGAGGGCAAACACACACACACACACACACAAAATAGTCCAGACCACATGGCATAGGACCTAAGAAGCTAAGTAGATGGTTGGTGTATGTGTCACTGCACAGACTGAAGTCACACCCTCACCCAGACTTGAAGCTTTCACAAGCTACAGAACAACAGGAAGTGGCCATAAGTATTTATAGTATCATTGTGTTTATCCTAAAGTGACGTCCTGTCAGAGAATGGTGATGCACGTTAAAAAAATAAAAGACGAAAGAGAGCAGAGGATGGGCTGACAGTCTTGACGGGAGGACCAGATCCTGCAAGACTTATAATTTGTACATTTATCTCCCTAACTACAGACTTCCAGATCCCAGAGTCTTCTAGATAATTTGAATTGTCATGGGTTGTAGGCTATTAGAAAAAAGGCTGAACTATATAAGAAAGTAAACAAGAAAAACAACAACACTATGGCCATTATTTATGTATTTATTTATTTATATCCCCTTGACTGTTACTATAAATAACTCAAGGCAGTGAACCTACCTAATATTTCTTTCCTCTCCTATTTTCCCTGCAACAACAACCCTATGAGGGGGTTTGGGATGAGAGAGAGGGACTGGCCCAAAATCACCCAGTTGGCTGTCTTGCCTAGTATGAAACTAGAACTCCCAGTCTCCTGGTGATTGGCTCTGCCAACTTTCACATCTAAGGCAGAACTCAGAACTCACAGTTTCCTGGTTTCTAACATAGTCCCATAACCTCTAGACCAAACTGGCTAAATTATAACTACTACTATTGCCAGTGCTACCAGTAATATGCACATATTCTAATTGTAATACCATTTGTCCCTGCTCTGCAATTCATGTGATTTATCTCCTTAAATTAGTCATTTTGTCTTTGTTCTCTTTTGTTTCTTCCACAATTTTGTTTCTTCCCTGAATAAAGCCAAACCAACACTACTATTGTTTGTAAATTGGTTTCAAAACTGTGAAAAGTACTCTTCAGTTTAAGGTTGGACCACAGGCTCTGGAGAATCCTCGTAGTAAATGCATGCATCAAAATGTATTAGTTCCCATCATGCAGCTAATCAATGTAGTGGATGAAAAGCCACATTTCCCTGTTCCCAAGCATCCAGACTATGTTGCACCATGGTAAAAGGTATTATGCAGTGGTGAAATATAAAATTTGTTACTAGTGGTTCTATGGGCGTGGCTTGGTGGTGGTGGGTAATATGACTGAGTGGGTGTGGCCAACTTGTTTTTTTTTACATTTAAACCCATTTTTTCTACAACCTCTTCGGTTGAAGAGGTTGTAAAAAAAATGCCTTTAAAAGCCTCTGACGATCCCAGCTGACTTGCCTGAATGGCAGAGGCTTTTGTTTTCTTAAAAGCCTCTGATGATCCCAGCTGAGCCGCGCAATCATCAGAGCTTTTTTTTTTAACTTTTAAAAGCATTTTTTCAGCCAAAGAGGTTGTAGAAAAAATGCTTTTAAAAATTAAAACAAAAGCCTCTGATGATTGCGTGGCTCAGCTGGGCAATTGGGGGGGGGGGCGAGCAGGGATTTTTGCTACCGGTTCTCCGCCTCCATCGCTACCAGTCTGAACTGGGAGAATTTCACCCCTGGTATTATGTTACCATAAGGCCACACTTGGAATACTGCATCCAGTTTTGGTCACCACGATGTAAAAAAGATGTTGAGACTCTAGAAAGAGTGCAGAGAAGAGCAACAAGGATGATTAGGGGACTGGAGACTAAAACATATAAAGAACGGTTGCAGGAACTGGTATTTAATGAAAAGAAGGACCAGGGGAGACATGATAGCAGTGTTCCAATATCTCAAGGGCTACCACAAAGAAGAGGGAGTCAAGCTATTCTCCAAAGCACCTGAGGGCAGGACAAGAAGCAGTGGGTGGAAACTCAAGGAGAGAAGCAACCTAGAACCAAGGAGAAATTTCCTGACAATAAGAATATATAATCAGTGGAATGACTTGTTTTCAGAAGTTGTAAATGCTCCAACACTGGAAGTTTTTAAGAAGATGTTGGATAACCATTTGTCTGAAGTGGTGTAGGGTTTCCTGCCTAAGCAGGGGGTTGGACTAGAAGACCTCCAAGGTCCCTTCCAACTCATTCATTCTATTCTAATTAAATTTCACCTAGATGTAAACGAAACACAATAAAATATTCTGTTTCCACTTCTACATGTCTCTCTCTGTATGCAAATTCCCAAACTCCCTAGCTTTTGACTCAGTCCCAGTTCTACACATTTGTTGATTTTTTTTTCTGTGATAGATTGTGCTATTTAGTTGGACAAGGGGTGAAGCGAGGAGCAATGGATATGAAAATTTCCATCTGCAACCACTAGAAATTCTATTCAGCATCTAAGATACCAAAACACAAGGCTTTGTCCAGAAGCGAAAGCATATTTTGGACATGTTTATAACACACACTCTTAAGATTCCCAGAAGGCTGAATATTTTATGCTTTGTTCTGCATTCAAGAATTCTTTGCCATCTTCTAACTGCAAGGGTAATGCTAAATTTGCCATCTACCGAGAAGAGTTCGGTTTTCTGGATCCTATCCAAACACAATGACAGTTCACACAACCGAGTTTGCCAGGATTTGTTTAACCATCGTTAGATAAATTAATCTACAAGAGCTGAATTCATTCAATATGCAAAGATATGCCATGCATAGATAAATCTGAGAACATTTCATATATGATAGGGATGAGAATAGGGTTGTTATACATGTAAATATCTTGGTGATAAAATCTATAGAGCATTGGTGTGTTATTACAGAAACATGGTCCATTAACCAACAGTACCTTCTATTTAGTTAGAATAGAATAGTTATTTATTTGTTCTATTTAGTTAGAATAGAATAGAATATCTATTTAGGGCAAATTTAGTTGCCAGCTCACATTTAGCAACCTCTGGACTGCAGCAATGGATTTTACTTTGGGGAGAGGTAGTTCTACTTTGTACTTCCGAGGTCGGTAAAATGAGGACCCAGATTGTTGGGGGGCAATATGCTGACTCTGTAAACCACTTAGAGAGGGTTGTAAAAGCACTGAGAAGCAGTAAATAAGTCTAAGAGCTGTAGCCATTAGGTGGCACAGTGATTAGAATGCAGTCTTGCAGGCTAACTCTGCCAATAGCCAGGAGTTCAATCCTGACTGCCTCAAGGTTGACTCAGCCTTCCATCCTTCCGAGCTCAGTAGAATGAGGACCCAGATTGTTGGGGGCAATATGCCGACTCTGTAAACCACTTAGAGAAGGCTGTAAAAGCACTGTGAAGCGGTATATAAGTCTAAGTGCTATTGCTGTAGCTGTTTGGATGTTGCATTAGGAGCCACGGTGGCACAGTGATTAGAATGCAGTCTTGTAGGCTAACTCTGCCCACAGCCAGGAGTTCAATCCTGTCCGCCTCAAGGTTGACTCATCCTTCCATCCTTCTGGGGTCGGTAAAATGAGGACGCAGATTGTTGGGGACCAATATGTTGATTCTATAAACCACTTAGAGAGGGCTGTAAAGCACTGCGGTATATAAGTCTAAGTGCTATTGCAATGACTGCACAATGCAATCAGAAGAACAGAGTTGGAAGGGACCTTGGAAATCTTCTAGTCCAGGGGTCCCCAACCCCTGATCCAGGCCCTGCAAGCAAGCAAAGCCCCATCTGTGGGGTGTAGGCAGCAGACAAAACCACACCTGCTCTGGTGCCCAGAAAAACCTCTCTCCAATGAACCAGTCCTTGGTGCTCAAAAGGTTGGGGCCACTGTAAATCTAGTCCAATCCTTGCTCGGGCAGGGAACCTTATACCATTTCAGATAAATGGTTATCCAATCTCTTCTTTAAAAAAAAAAACCTCCAGTGTTGGAATACCCACAACTTCTGGAGGCAAATAGTTCCACTGATTAATCTGGAGGCAAACAGTTCCACTGATTAATACTTTCCTGATTAAGTCAGGAAAGTTCTCCTTACTTCTTAGCTGAATTCTGAATCAATTCAAACTCAAGATTCAAAATGCAGTCAAAATGCAAAAAACCAAGTGGTAAAATAGGGGTAGTTACCCCCATGGATACTGACTATCTCAACCTGCAGATGAGAAAGAATCCCGAAGTTAAAATCATCAGTCTAAGCAAACCAACAAATCACTTTGGATGTGGAAAGTTGTAGCATCAGGGTGAAACATACAATCGTTTAAGCATGCTAAGAATGATTTCTCCCACCAGCCAAGATAAGCTAAAAGGTGAGTACAGCAAATGAGCAAACTGAAGCTTACATTTATGCAATTAGCAATGCTAATATAATGGTAAAGGTTCCCCTTGCACATATGGGCTAATAGTTCCCGACTCTAGGGGGTTGTGCTCATCTCCGTTTCAAAGCCGAAGAGCCAGCGTTGTCCGAAGACGGCTCCGCGGTCATGTGGCCGGCATGACTCAATGCTAAAGGTGCACGGAACGCTGTTACCTTCCCACCAAAGGGGGTCCCTATTTTTCTACTTGCATTTTTTACGTGCTTTCGAACTGCTAGGTTGGCAGAAGCTGGGACAAGTAAAGGGAGCTCAACCCATTACACAGACACTAGGGATTCGAACCGCTGAACTGCCCACTTTTCGATCGATAAACTCAGCATCCTAGCCACTGAGCCACCACATCCCTGTAATGCTAATATACATATTCTTAAAAAAACCTAGAAGGGGGCTGAAGTCAGGAGACGAACAACAAAATAGGGGCAGAGTCAGGGGGAAAGATCCGGTGTTTCACCAATATAAAATTTAGATATTAATTTTATTACCCTGTTTCCCCCAAAATAAGACAGCCCCTGATAATAAGCCCAATCAGGCTTTTGAGCGGAAGGCAATAAGGCCAAGTGCTTATTTCAGGGTTCAAAAAAATATAAGACAGGGTCTTATTTTTGGGGAAACACAGTAATAGAACTGATGATGTTGCCTAGCTGGGTAATGAAACATCTAGAAAAGACAACTAAGTTCCAAGAGCACCAAGGACTCCACAATCAAGATATTCCCTGTAACTATAATTGGATATAATGAAGTCATGTTTGTAATGTACAGAAGTGTTAGTACATCTACGTAATTCATTAACTTTAGTAACATCTCGGTTTTCTAGGAAAAAAAAAGTCATTTCGTGAAAGCTTACGGTCATGGAATGACCCACATCATTTCACATCCATGTTGGCGATCGCAACCCAGAAATATTCAACGTTAAGATTTCTAGAGAAATTGCGTGTTTCGGTTTCACAACCAGTTTTGGGACATTTCGGCTTTCAGCCCTGCCGAGTTTGCGTTCCCCATAAAACGTGTCAGGACTCCTTTCCGTATTTGCAGAGATAACAGGATCTCCCTCTTTGTACATTGATTTGGAAAAGAAAAGCCGAACAGCTACAATGACAACATCCACAAAAGCATGGAGTCTTTTCTTTCTCTTTTTCTTCTTCTCGGAGGGAGACAACAATTCCCCCGGCCCTTTCGTCTTTGATACATTCATTAAGCGCAATTGAATCAATATCAGAGCCCAGCCTGTTTGAAGGGAGAGCTATTCAGCCACATTATCATGACTATTACTCTTCATTATGGTGGCGGCTGATGTAGCCCAGATTTCCAGGGCTTATTTGCATGGAGCTTGGCAGGTGTTAAGTCCAGGTGCCCTACTGGCATTCAAAGGAGATGCATAGAGAAGACAATCCCAACTCCAGCATCATTTGCATGAAAAGCAAAATATGGGGGCAGATAAAAAGGAAGGATAATGAGTCCCATCTGGGCCTGAGTCACATGGCCTTTAGTCTTGGGTGGGGCTGGCTGCTTATATTTTGGTCCACCAAGACATTTTCTGTTGCTTATCCCAAAGGTGCTTTTTTTCAGGAGGCAACTGGACTTTCTTATTGTTGTTTCTTGTCTTTTGAAGAGGTTTCGCTTCTCATCCAAGAAGCTTCTTCGGCTCTGACAGGATAATGGGGAATGGAAAGTCCAGTTACCTCCTGAAAAAGCACCTTTGGGACAACTAGGACAGGGTGAAATGCTACCAGTTCGCTCCAGTTCAGTAGTTACTGTATTTTTTGGAGTATAAAACGCACCAGATTATAAGGCGCACCTACCTTTTTTGGTGACGAAAACAAGAAAAAGAAATCTGCCTCTGCCTCCCAGCAATTTTGCCTCCTTGCAGTAAACAAGGAGCAGCAATTTTGCCTCCTTGCAGCAAGGACCCTGGATAGCTCTGCAGACTAAGCACCCTAATTAAACACCAACTGTCTGCAATTACTGTATGTTCAAATCTCACCAGGCTTAAGCTTGACTCAGCCTTCCATCCTTTCTAAGGTAGGTAAACTGAGGACCCAATTTGTGGGGGCAATAAGCTGACTTTGTATAAATATACAAAAGTATGAAGGCTATTGCTTCACGCATTGTAAGTCGTCCTGAGTCTCCGGAGAAGGGCGGCATATAAGTCTAATTAAAAAAAAAAAAACAGCAAACAGCAAACAGCCTGCTTTACTTTCATTTTCGTTTTCAGCATAACTTGATTAGCACAAGGAAAAAAAAAATCTTCTCCCAGCAATTTCCTTGGAGCAAGCAGCAGAGGCCCACGCAAAACAGCTGAGAGCAAAACAGCTGAGAGTCGGGAGGCCGATCCAATCAACTCATGCTAATTAGGCTGTGCTGAAGCTGAAAGGAGCTGTTTCTTCTTCCTGCTTGCTTCAAGGAGGTAAACTGCTGGGAGGCGGAGTGGGGGCCAGTGGGTGGGCGAGGCTAAAATCGGTGTGTAAGACGCACCTAAATTTTCACCCCATTTTTTGGGGGGGGGAAAGGTGCATTTTATACTCCGAAAAATACGGTAGCTACCGGTTTCTCCAAACTGGTATTTCTGACGATCAGCTGTGCCGCACGGTTTAGCTTTGCTAGAAAGCAGGAAATCCTGCTTTCTAGCAAACCGGTAGCAAACTGGTTTCAGAATTCATCACTGAACTAGGACCTGGACGACTGAGAATCTCTACAGATTTTCTGTTGCTCAGTTGCTGAGGAGTCCATGGAAAGGCGAACTTATCAACTACACGCTGTCACCAACCTTAGCTAGTGTGGATTGATAGAAGTGGACAATATTGTCCAATCTTGGTTAGCTGAAGAAATTGCAGGTGGTCCTCGACTTATGACCACAAATTTCTGTTGCTAAGCGAAATATTGGTTAAATGAACTTTGCTCCATTTTACAACCTTTCTGGCCGCAATTGTTAAGTGAATGACCGCAGTTGGTAAGTTAGTAGCATGGTTGTTAAGTGAATCCGGCTTCCCCATTGACTTTGCTTGTCAGGAGGTTGTAAAAGGGGATCATGTAACAACGGGACACTGTGACCGTCATAAATATGAGTCAGTTGCCAAGCGTCTGACTTTTGATCACGTGACTACGGGAATGGCTGCAATGGTCGTTAAAATGGTCATGGGTCTCTTTTCTTCAGGGCCGTTGTTGTAAATTTGAATGGTCACTAAATGAACTGTCGTAAGTCAAGGAATACCTGCATTCTGCAGCTTCTTCTTCCTCTGTTGTTCTACTTCAGGGCTTATCTAGCTTTGCTTTATAAATCTAGGTTCGCACATTTGCCCAACATGGTTGGCTTCAATTTTGTTTTTACTGAACAAACCATTACGAACTTGGCTTAAACATCACAGTAAGTCCCGAAAAATTGCAAATTAACTCTACTGGCTAAATTCAGACATTGTACTAAGCTAACATCAAGTTGTCTTACTGCTTAATGGATAGAATAGAATAGAATAGAATAGAATAGAATAGAATAGAATAGAATAGAATAGAATAGAATAGAATAGAATAGAATAGAATAGAATAGAATAGAATAATAGAGTAGAGTAGGAGAGGAGAGGAGAGGAGAGGAGAGGAGAGGAGAGGAGAGGAGAGAAGAGAAGAGAAGAGAAGAGAAGAGAAGAGAAGAGAAGAGAAGAGAAGAGAAGAGAAGAGAAGAGAAGAGAAGAGTTGGAAGGGACCTTGGAGGTCTTCTAGTCCAACCCCCTGCCCAGGCACGATACTCTACACCAGTTCAGACAAATGGTTATTCAACATCTTTTTAAAAACTTCCAGTGTTGGAGCATTCACAACTTCTGGAGACAAGTTGTTCCACTGATTAATTGTTCTAACTGTCAGGAAACTTCTCCTTAGTCCTAAATTGCTTCTCTCCTAATGGGAGGTATGAAAAGCACTGTAAGTTTATAAAGAAATGTCCTTCAAATATCAGGGCTACCTAAACACAGAGGGATTGCAAGGAGGAGAAAGCCAAAAGTGAAGGGTCAAAATAGGTGAAATTTCAAGAGAACAGGAGTCACAGATATAATTCTAAATTTGAACCTTCAATGAAAAATTCAGGACATAATTCTCCAGTGTGGAGAACCCAAAATTTCTCTCAATATAGAAACCTTGCTCCTTAAGATGAAGTCTTCTTCTAAATATTCCTCTCAGTCCCACAGTCTGAATGTCCAGCCTTCTACTCATCCCTTCCCAGTTGCACACGCATCCCTAGTGAGCCACTTTATGTTTTCTTTTGAGCAAACAAAACAGAAAAAGAGATTGAAATAGTGCTAGAATTGAAAAAGAAATATGCTGACCAGAACTCAGATAATTCTGATTTTATCAGAGAAAGAGAGATGAGGAGAGAGAGAGAGATGAGAGAGAGAGAAAGGAAGAGAGAGGGATGAGGTGAGAGAGAGAGAGAGAAGAGAGAGAGGGGGGAGATGGGAGAGAGAGAAAGGAAGAGAGAGAGATGAGAGAGAGAGAGGAAGAGAGAGAGAGATGAGAGAGAGAAGAGAGAGAGAGAAAGAGAAAGAAAGAGAGATGAGAGAAAGAGAAAGGAGGAGAGAGAGATGAGAGAGAGAGGAAGAGAGAGAGAGAGATGAGAGAGAGAAAGAGTGGGGGAGAGAGAAATGAGAGAGGATGGGAGAGACAGAGATATGAGAAGGGGAGAGAGAGAGGAAGAGAGAGAGATGAGAGAAAGAGGAAGAGAGAGAGAGATGGGAGAGAGGAAGAGAGGAAGAGAGGGAGATGAGAGAGTGGGGGGGAGAGAGACCTGAGAAGGGGGGAAAGAGAGAAAGAGAGAGAGATGAGAGAGAGAGGAAGAGAGAGAGAGATGGGAGAGAGGAAGAGAGAGAGATGAGAGAGTGGGAGAGAGAGAGAGATGAGTAGGGGGAGAGAGAGGAAGAGAGAGAGATGAGAGAGAGAGGAAGAGAGAAAGAGATGGAAGAGGGGGGGAGAGAGATGAGAAGCGGGGAGAGAGAGAAAGAGAGAGAGAGGAAGAGAGAGAGAGATGGGAGAGAGGAAGAGAGGGAGATGAGAGAGTGGGGGAGAGAGAGAGATGAGAAGGGGGAGAGAGAGAGGAAAGAGAGAGAGAAAGAGAGAAAGCAGGAGCTATCATTGAATGCAAACATTATGTGAAGTTACCCAGGAGAGTTGGAACAGGAGCAACCCCAGGAGTTATAACTTCCTTTGTTCTGCTAAAAGGGAAAAAGGAAACGCACTAGGAAGCCAGGCTGCGGAGCACAGGAAGTCTCTTTTGGCCTGATAAAAAGAACAGAGACAAGGTGGGTTCCCATGCAGTTATAAGTCAATCAAACAAAAGAGAAGAAAAACTTGTATTCAGGAGCAGCCCGGCGAGGGGGAAGAAATCCAAATACATATACGGCTGAAACTTTCTTTATATCTACAAAGGTCTTTCTTTCATTACAGGTTGTCCTCGACTTGCAACCATTCATTTAGCAACCATTCGAAGTTAGAACGGCTTCGTTAAAGTAGCTGATGACCATTTTTCACCCTTACAACCATCCCCGCAGCATCCCCATGGTCATGTGGTCAAAACTCAGACACTCAGCAGCAGTGAAATCCTCCACAGATTTCCACCGGTTCACTGCCCATGCATGCATGGTGCATGCCAATCATGTGAATGTGCAGTGCACGCCAAACACCCACTGCACATGCTTGCATGCGCAGTGCGCACCAAATGTGTGCTTAACGTGGAAAATGGAGGCTTAACAAGGTAAGTAGAACAGGGAGAGGGGGACAGCTGTGCCATGCTATTTAGATTCGCTAGGATTCCCTGCTTTCGGGCAAATATAAATTGCGCAGCACAGCTGATCGTTGGAAATCACAAACTGGTATCTTTTTTTGCTACTGATTCACCTGAACTGGTAGCTTTTTTTTTTTCTCCATTTCCATTTTTTTCCATTCCATTTATTGGGTTTTCACAATTAAACAATTCTTATTCAACTCTTGTACATGACTGTGACCATTTACATATCGTCATACTAATATTCTCCTGTACTCTATATAATTTTACAAAATCTGTTATTTCCCTTTTTTTCTACCTTCAGTCCAATTATACCATTTCTCCCATATTACATAAAAGTCCGAATCCATCTGTCCTTTCAGTTCCAATGTCATTTTATCCATCTCGGCGCAATCTAATACCTTTCTAATTATTAGATCTTCGGAAGGTGTGTTCAAACTTCTCCAACATTGCGCAAATGCCAATCTTGCCACCGTTGTCATATGTAGAATAATATATGTTGTCGTTTTTTCATATTTCTTTTTCATTATTCCTAGAAGAAACAATTCTGGTGTATATTCTGTCTGGAAGCCTGTTACTTTCAGTATCCAACTATGTATTTTCATCCAATTTTTTTTTATTTTGGAGCATAACCACCATGTATGAAGGAAGGTACCTTGCTTTTGTCCACATTTTAAAAGCTATCCACATAGCTTTTATCACTACCAGTTCGCCTGAACTGGTGCGAACCTGTAGCATTTCACCCCTGGGTTGCAGTGTCACGTTTTGCGACCTTCTGACAAGCCAAGTCAACAAGGAAGGCAGATTCACTTAACAACGGTATTGCAACCTTAACAACTGCAGTGATTCACTTAACAAATGTGGCAAGGATGGTCATAAACTCAAAAGTCATTTAACAACTGTCTCTCTTAGCAACTTAAATGTTGGATTCAATTGTGGTTGCAAGTCCAAGACTACCTGTATATATTATTAGGTGGCACCATCTGTAAGTCCACAATCTACTTCCACAATCAGCTGAACAAGAAACTAGTCAGATCAACCCTGTCCTTTATGGTGCACTGTACATATGCCCGGTTATTTCTCTTATAAATCCTGTAGCCAATCAGTGATCAACTTCAACATTTTTGTTGAAGGAAGAGATCACATTGACAAAGGCTGGTCCAAATTCTATCCTATCATCCTGTTTCTCATATCGGTAAGAAAGATCCATGAATTATACAGATGACCTCTGCTTGCAATAAATTTAAACATGTGTAACATATATTCTGAAGTGCTTTTCAAGAAATTAAAGGGAAGTCTGGAAACCTCCTAGAGAGTAAAGTTTAAATCTATGGAAATCCATAAATCAACCCTTCTTTTTAATTGTTTTCCTTTACAAGTAAAGTGTGATTTATAATGCATTTGAAAACAGGCAATAGCGAACTGATACTGTCAGAAATGGGTATTTTCCAGCAAGGACAGTGGTGGGTTCCTCCCTGTTCCGCTTGGTTCTGCCGAGCCAGTAGCGGTGATGATATGACATTACCAAACTGGTTCTACCCCCCCGCCCCCCCCCCACCCACCCCCATGTTATTACCTTTTATTTGGCCCCACCCCCAATCTATTGCTGCCTCCTGAGTCCCAGCTGATCGGCTAGAAGGAAAAAAACTGTTTAAACTCTTGCCACGGGGCTTCAAAGGGCCGCCCTACAGCTGATCAGTGTTAAAAGGCAGTGTGGTGGTAGACCAGTGCCTCCAAAAACAAATGAGTAGACTGATGCCTCCAAAAATAAATGGGTAGACCAGTGCCTCCAAAAACAAATGAGTAGATTGGTACAGCTCTGCAAGCAGTTAAAAGCCTGGTAGACCAGTACCTCTGCTAAATCCTTAAGAATTGTCACATGACCATCAGACCACGCCCACAAAATAAGCCACGCCCACAGAACCAGTAGTAAAAAAATTTAGAACCCACCCCTGAGCAAGGACAAGATAAGTTTGTGGTTATTACATTAGAAGAAACACTTCTTCTTTTGACAGGTATTTTCAGTTCTGTAATTCTATCACAATCAGCTTCCGAAAATTATCTTAATGTAAGAAAAAAAAAGTGTATGGAGATTTATCTTCATCCAGCTACAATGGTTGGGTATATTGTGGTGATCTGTAGCCTAAGTTGTTTTCTTTTTGCTTAACCTATGGCCATGATGGCGAACCTATGGCACGCATGGTTTCCAGAAGAGCACACATGCATGGCAGCCAGCTGGTCTTCGCAGGAGCTGGAGCGCTGGAAAATGATCTGAAAATGGCCAAAAAACACAGCCAAAAACCAAGCCATTTTTCAGGCTGTTTTGGGGCTGTTTTCAGGCCATTTTCCAGGACGTTTTCTAACTGTTTTATGGCTGGTTTTTTTGGGCAAAAACAGCCCCCTAAATGGCTTGAAAACGACCTGGAAACAGCCAAAAACAGGCATAAGCACGCCAGCCAGCTAGTCTTTGGGTTTCTGGTTCTCCAGCATGCGTGAAGACTAGCTGGCCGGCATGCATGTACATGCTGGTCTTCAGATTTCCGGCGCTCCAACGCAAGCGCATGCATGCACATGCGCGCATGTTCTAGTTTGGGCACTCAGTGCCAAAAAGGTTCACCATCACTGGCCTATGGTGTGGACTAAGTCACTTGTGTTTATTTAAGAAAACATGGTTAAAACAATGAGTTTTTCTTTAAGATGCTTCCTTTAAAAGTTCTGCCTTCAGATTGACTTCTAGTTTAGCCTGCTAGAAACTTCCTGGGTCTGTTCAGGTCATTGTGGCAGGGAATGGAAATGGATTTGAGGCTACCTTTTCAGCTGCCCAGCCTAGTTTACCAGCTTCCAAGTATGATTCAAGCCAAATTTTGCTCAGTTTCCAAACCCAACGAGATATTCCTAATTTTCTGCGTCTTGGAGCCCTGCAAGATCACAAGGAAAACTGCTTTTCTGCCATTGTCTATATTAATATCAAAACCATTACTTTAAATTTAATAACAGCAGCTAGATTGTTGGTTGTGCAATATTGGAAGAAAGACTCTTTGCCCACTGTAGAAGAATGGACTTTAAAAGTAATGAACCTAGCTGAAATGGCTAAAATTTCGGCATATTTGAAAGACCATACGCAGGAAAAATACATTCTGGAGTGGAGGAAATGGATTGATTACGTTCGGAATGAATATCAAATAAGAAGACATCAAATCGCGTATGAATGAAGAAGAATTATAGAAATGTATTTTTTATTACACTGGAGTTAAGATTATAGAGGGTGGCTTGTAAACTAGAAGTTTGATAGATGAATGTAGATGATTACTGTTCTTTTTTTTTTCTTTTTAATACCCTGTATTTTACTCTGGGAAGTCGGGGGGAGGGGGAGGGGGGATGAGGGGGGGATGGGAGGGGGGGTGTTTTTTATATATTTTGTACTGTTATAAAACTTTTCAATTAAAAAACAAAAAACAAAAACCATTACTTGCTTACTAATGCTTCTGCTGACATAAACAGTACTGTCATTATTTCAGAAAACGGTATCGCCGGGCTTGAAGGAATTACACAATTAGCAAAATGAAACAACGGCAACAAAAAGGGGAAAGGACCCAAAGCAGAAGAAATTTTAAGCAGAGCCCAACTGTCTGTCGAAGCTACAAAGAAAGAAGGGGCGGAAAAGGCCTGGCATCCAGCTGGCAGAGGACAATGCAAAAATGGAATTAATGGAATATAATGCGCAGTTCCTTATGATACAAAAAGATTGCCTGAGAGCAGAGAATTTGGTAGCCACCGTATTCAACTACTAATTCTCTTTTATCAACTGGCAAACACCCTTCTTGGTTCCTTTCTACTGTAACTTGAAGGCAAATTTTACCCAATTTGATTTATGCTTTTATTAAAAAAATTCACACAAGAAAGTCCCCATTCAGCAGAATCCATCGCAAACCTCAGTGATATCAAAATGGATGCATGAAGGGACATCATCACACAAATCATATGATACAACTCATTGCACCAGCATGGCGATCAGCGGTGAGTTTCCAATATGCTTACCACCGCTTTGCCCCATGCGTGCATGCTCGCTTCACGTGTGTTCCATCCACACGTGCACCCAGCCTTCCATGCATGTGCTTTGCTCATCCACATGCCTTCTGTGCATGCACCCAGCCTCAAAAATGTGGCTAAATAGGATGGCATTAATCTGGGTGGGTAGTTGGGCCCAGCTATCACCACTACTGGTTCACCTGAACCGATAAGAACTGGATGAATACCACCTCTGATGGCGATATTCTCACATATTTTTTGTTATCCGTGCCCTCCATGGGCTCCTATGTTACCATCCGCATAACAGTGAAGGGGATCAGTGTTGTTCATTCAATGGTTAGGGGTGAAATCCAGCAGGTTCTAACAGGTTCTGGAGAACCGGTAGCGGACATTTTGAGTAGTTTGGAGAACCGGCAAATACCATCTCTGGCTGTCTCTAGAGTGGGGAAGGAATGGGGATTTTGCAGTATGGTTCTTAGGTCATTTTAATTCTTAACTGGGATTTGTTATAAGGTGGCTGGCTACATAAATGATTTCAAAAACATAAATAAAATAAACTCCCTTCTCCAAATAGGCCTCTAGAAAATTTAGTTCCTAAATTTTTTTTACAATAAAACTCAAGTCGGTCCGTTTATTGCAGTCTTAAACCGGTACAATAATACAATTCAGGAATACCCTATCTTGTAATTTCTCAAACCTTTTTCTCCCCCTCAAACCTCATATTTCACAAAAGAGGAAACACTGATGTATTTGTGGCAATGGCCGTAGGAAATAAAATTAATTTTTTTGTATTCTGCAAAATCCCACAGTTTCTTTAACGATGACTTATTGAAATTTATTCAAGCCTCAACTGGCAGAGTTCATATGATTTCGCTAAACCATAAAACATGGTTTCAACCCACAAGGGGTGTGTTTGTGAATTAATGGGACACCTGAATCCAGGTAATTTTTCTTTCTTAATTTGTACAAGGTTTGCAGCGTTCCAATGCTCACCATTTCTGACGTCCCCAATTGGCTTCCAACAAGCAAAGTCAAATGGGGTAGGCCAGATTTGCTTAACGACCACATGATTCAGTTTACAACTGCAAGTGATTTGCTTAACAAGTGCCACAAGTATGCCACAAATGTGGCAAAAAACAATCATAAAATTGGATACCACTGAGTTAACAATCACCTTGCATAGCAACATAAATTCCATTCTCAGGTGTGGTTATAAGTCAAGGACTAACTGTATATTATTCTACCTGGGAAAGGAACAATACAAAACACTATCAACTGGATTGTGTTCCACTGATTTACTGTGTTGTTTGTGTACAATTAATTTAAAATATGTATAAGCAGTGGCAGGATTCAGCCAGTTCGCACCACTTCTGGAGAACCAGTTGTTAACTTTCTGAGAGTTTAGCAAACTGGTTGTTGGAAGAAATCATTAAGGCAGAGAACCGGTTGTTAAATTACCTGAATCCCACCACTGTGTATAAGGTAAAGGTAAAGGTTCCCCTCGCACATATGTGCTAGTCGTTCCTGATTCTAGGGGGCGGTGCTCATCTCTGTTTCAAAGCCGAAGAGCCAGTGATGTCTGAAGACGTCTCCGTAGTCATATGGCCGGCATGACTAAACGCCAAAGGCGCACGGAACGCTGTTACCTTCCTACCAAAGGTGGTCCCTATTTTTCTACTTGCATTGTTTACGTGTTTTCAAACTGCTAGGTTGGCAGAAGCTGGGCCAAGTAATGGGAGCTCACCCCATTATGCAGCACTAGAGATTCGAACCGCTGAACTGCCGACCTTTCTGATCGACAAGCTAGGTGTCTTAGCCACTGAGCCACCGCATCCCTACAAAATATGCATACCTATATACAAAATACTGTAAATTCCAAGCAAAATACTAGAAGCTCTATTTCACAATCCGTTCATAGGTAGGGAGACAGTGAACAAAAACACTTAACAAATTGGATCTATCCAAATGTGGTTTCAGATAGTTTGGCATGTAAGTACATCATGATTTCAACACTATTGCTCCTTCATTAGATCCAGGAACCTGTATCTTTATTATTATTTATTAGAATTTGTCAAACAAAAACGAGAACAGGAATAAAAGAATAAAAGTACAATGAAAGGCATGTTAGTGCATTTATATATGCCCCCTCTACTAGAGATTCCCGTTAAATAACCGCTACAATCTTAAGATCTACATAAGAATGCATACAAGGTTTGCATATTGACTTGGAAATAATCCTATTAAAGTCACCGCGTTTACCACCGGGAAAAAAAATCTAGTTTGTTCGAGTCTGGTTGGATTCTTGCAATGAACCAGCGGCTCCTTCATTGGAAATCCCTTCTTTAAAAAGTATTTTCCCTGGTGAAGCTCTTTTGAGAAAGCTCTTTCAAACACATCAATTTGTGAATAACTCCAAAATAGATGGTATGCTTAAATCAGTGGTGAAATTCAAATTATTTTACTACTGGTTCTGTGAGCGTGGCTTGATGGGCATGGTATGGCTTGGTGGGCGTATCAGGGGAAGGATACTACAAAATCCCCATTCCCTCCCCACTCCTAGGGGAAGGATACCGCAAAATCCCCATCCCCCACTGCTGGGAGAAGGATATTGCAAAATATCCATTCCCATCCCACTTTGGGGCCAGCCAGAGGTGGTATTTGCCAGTTCTCCAAACTACTCAAAATTTCCACTACTGGTTCTCCAGAACCTGTCAGAACTTGCCCTGGATTTCACCTTTGGCTTAAATCCTTAGCCCATGAATTTGAAATAAGCAGCAGACCTCTTAATGACTTTTAATCACATTGAATATAAATATCGTTACCTTTTGGATAACCTTTAAGGCATGTTCAGAACGTTTGTTAAGAACAACAGAACCAATGCTTAAAAATGCAAAGTTTGGGTCTTAGAATCTCAGCGCAGTCTTGGAAACAAAGCTGTCCTTCGATACTTCTGGTTTATCACAGTAACTCCATATGGAAGCTACATTGAGACTGGCAACATTTTGCCCCAAGAGAGACTGCAAGAAACGGAATCAAAGTCCCGACAACATACTTTCTCCTAGAGCTGTATATCTCTAGTGGTAGATTTTATCATCTTCTTTTAACGACCCCATAATCCCTTGCGGGGTGGAGACTGGGCAACTGAATAGAGCTAGCTGAGTGTTTTAATGGCCGGATGTCCTTCCTGTCGCCAATGTGGAATTTTGTTCAGCAGATATATTCTCAGTTTGCCCATTGAGAGAAAAAACTTCCTCTACCCAGGATCGAACTCACAGCCTCCTGATTGTGAGGTGAGAGCTCCATAGTGGTAGATTTTATGAGCAAAATCAACTTAGTCAACTTAGAGCAAAATGCTGGTGTTTAGGGAAACACTTAAGTGAGGAGAATGACACAGATACAGAGTCATCACTTCAAGAATCTCATTTAGGTGTCTTGCACCATGCATGGTGAATTCCTCCTCCAGAGAGGCTTTCACCACTTTGGGGTGTGTTGTAACACAGAGAGAAACTCTTACAGAAAGCTGTGGTTGAGCTCCATGGCTTGCATTCACCGTTGCAAGCAGTTGCTTTCAAGTCAGTTCCTATGCTTCCCATGAGTCTACACACACACACACACACACACACACACACACACACACACACAAAGTTTATTGTCATGGTACATATATACACAGTATACCCATACAACAAAATTCATATAATACCCAGAAAGCAAGCCCAACATACAATGCAATCCCCAGACACACACACCCTACCCACCAAAATTCCCCATCCCTAAACCACCCAAACATCCACACAACAGACCAAGTAATGCTGTTCAACTGCTCACTGATGGTGGCCCTTTAGTTCATTGTTGAGTACAATTATAGCTCTGGGATAAAAACTATGCCTTGAGGGATTAGTACAGTGGGAGAGAAGTGTGTGTTTTTCAGTTATGTTGCTGTTATTGTTGTTAGTTGCGAAGTCATGTCCGACCCGTCATGATCCCATGGTCAATGTTCCTCCAGGCCTTCCTGTCCTCTGCCATCCTCTGGAGTCCATTTAATCTCACGCCTACTGCTTCAGGGACTCCATCCAGCCATCTCATTCTCTGCCATCCCCTTCTTCTTTTGCCCTCAATCGTTCCCAGCATTAGCTTCTTCTCCAGGGAGTCCTTCCTTCCTTCTCATTAGGTGGCCAAAGCATTTGAGTTTCATCTTCAGGATCTGGCCTTCTAAAGAGCAGTCGGGGTTGATCTCCTCTAGGACTGACCAGTTTGATCGTCTTGCAGTCCAAGGGACTCGCAGGAGTCTTCTCCAGCACCAGAGTTCAAAGGCCTCGATTCTTTGCCGCTCATGGTCCAACTTTCACAGCCATCCATTTCAACTGGAAAAACCATATTGGACACCTTCCAACCTCTGGCTCATCTTCTAGTATCATATCTTTTTGCCTTTTGGTACTGTCCATGAGGTTTTCATGGCAAAGTTACTGGAGCGGGTTCCAATTTCCTTCTCCAGTGGATCATGTTTTGTCAGAGCTCTCTGCTATGACCTATCCATCTTGGGTGGCCCTGTACGGCATAGTTCATTGAGCTATGCAAGCCCCTTTGCCATGACAAGGCAGTAAAATTGCAGAGATATAATAAAACCATATTTCTGTAGGGCTGCAACCAACCAAGTTGCAGGGGTCACAGTGCTTATTTTTTGTTGCAAATTGACCCCTAGCTACAGCAATTTGAAATAGATCTATCTTAGTCTCCCAATGGGCAGCAGAGGGTCTGCTGGCTGCCAAAAAAAAAAAAAAAAGCCTAGAAACTAGTGGATTGTGATTTCACTGAACTAGGGCTGCGTAAAAATCTTGGTTTATGTAGGAAGAACCTGGCTAAAGCAGATTGGACTGTTTTTCCTTTTAGATGACTAGGCTCCTTCTTTGATAGAAAGGAGCTCCAGGTCTTAACCACAAAGAGTGTCTACCCTCTGCCTTCTAAATTAGAGATGGATCGCTATATCTTTCTGCTTTTTTCTGCGATCAATTCCTAGCTATTCGATGTTCCAAAGGGATGTAGTGGCTACTGAGCCACCGTATCCGTTCAGAACATATAGTA
The DNA here is from genome assembly GCA_030761175.1 of Masticophis lateralis. NCBI lineage: Eukaryota > Metazoa > Chordata > Lepidosauria > Squamata > Colubridae > Masticophis > Masticophis lateralis. Next base: position 7,069,014 of record JAUDYJ010000008.1, on the reverse strand, counting down.
GCTAGGACTAAGATGCTGATCTTGTCGATCGAAAGATCGGCAGTTCAGCGGTTCGAATCCCTAGTGACACATAACACGGTGAGCTCCCGTTACTTGTCCCAGCTTCTGCCAATCTAGCAGTTCGAAAGCACGTAAAAAATGCAAATAGGAAAATAGGGACTATCTTTGGTGGGAAGGTAATAGTGTTCCGTGCGCCTTTGGTGTTGAGTCATGCCAGCCACATGACCATGGAGACATCTTCGGACAGCGCTGATTCTTTAGCTTTGAAACGGAGATGAGAACTGCCCCCTAGAGTCAGGAATGACTAGCACATATGTGCGAGGGGAACCTTTACCGTTATATGTTTCAAGCCTCACATAGTTGCATCGCCATTCATCTGGAACTCCTCCCAGGAACTGTTACTCAGAGAATAATTCTCCAGTGACAGGTAGATGAGAAAGTCTTGCAACTGTCCAACAGCGTGCAGGTATTTGCAGAGAAAAGCAACAAGGATAAGGGATCTGGAGAGCTAAATTGTAAGGTATGTTGTGTCTAACAAAGGAGAAGGGTTAGGAGAGACCTAATTGCAGCCTTCCAATCCTTGAAGGGCTATCGCAGGGAAGTGGGGGTTGATTATTTTCCAAAGCACCAAAGGACAGGATAAGGAGCAATGGGTGGAAGCTCACGAGAGGTAAATTCAACCTGGAAATAAGAAGGAATTTCCTGACTGTGAGAAGGATTAATCCATGGAACACCTTGCCTTCCCAAGTTGTAGGTGCTCCATTGATGGAGTTCTATGGAGATTCTCAGTCATCTAGGTCATGGTTGTCCCAAAGGTGCTTTTTCAAGAGGCAACTGGACTTTCTGGTTTGTTTGTTTTTTTGAAGACATGTGACTTCTAAACCAAGAAGCTTCTTCAGCTCTGAAGAAAGAGAGTTGAAGAAGCTTCTTGAATGAAAAGAGAAACATCGTCAAAAAAGTCCAGTTGCTTCTTGAAAAAGCACCTTTGAGACACCCATTGCTGGAGGTTTTCAAGAAAAGGTTGTTTGGGATGATATAAGGACTCTGCCTTGGCAGGAGGTTGGACTAGAAGACCTCCAAGATCTCTTCCAGCCCTGTGATTTTATGATTCTACATCGTTTAAAATTCTGGATTAATTCGTTTAAACTTTCTGGGAAGATAACTAGCTATGTTATTTCACTTGTGAACTGCCCATTTCTCTTCTCTTGGCAACATTTCTTATCTTCTTGACAGAGCAGATGTTTCCAATCAGGTCCTATGCAGATATTTTATATAATCCCTTTTAGAGAACAAATTAGGCAATGAGAACTAATTGCTAATCCTGCTCAAACAGAGAAGAAAGAGAGAATTCAAACCCAATTATTCAGTGGCCCATGGACTGAAAAATAGAGGGGTGTTGAAAAAAGAGTAAAAATTATCTGTTAAAAATGCATACAAGAGTATTTAAAACCCCAAGAATTGTTACTTATTTTACCTAAATTGTGTTAATTATGGGGTCTTTGGTGTTCTCTAAGCTTGAGTGTTTCCTTATAACCGTTTCATTACCCAACTAGGCAACATCATCAGGGATAGCAGGAGTGGGGTTTAGTCTCTGTTTATATACAAGTGATTTGCCATGTCAGTGTTGGTGGGAGTATTCTTGATGGTTCCTTGATTAGACGGTTGTTTACTGTTTGTTTGTCTGAATTGCTAATTCCTTGATTAGGGTATTGTGTACAGCTTGATTGCTGGTCTACTATTAATTTTGGAGTTAATCTCTGCTGATCTGGGTGTTTCTGACAAAGAGATGTTGTGGCGTCCAAGGATTCAACAGTTCAACCCCAAGCTACAAATATTCTCTCCTATTGGTTAATTGGGTTAATGTGCATTTGTCCACTACACTTAAGGTAAAGGTTCCCCTCGCACATATGTGCTAGTTGTTCCCTACTCTAGGGGGCGGTGCTCATCTCCATTTCAAAGCCAAAGAGTCAGTGCTGTGCGAAGACGTCTCCGTGGTCATGTGGCCGGAATGACTCAATGCCAAAGACACACAGAATGCTGTTACCTTCCCACCAAAGGTGGCCCCTATTTTTCTACTTGCATTTTTTATGTGCTTTCGAACTGCTAGGTTGGGAGAAGCTGGGATAAGTAATGGGAGCTCATCCCGTTATGCAGCACTAGGGACTCGAACCGCTGAACTGTCAACCTTTCAATCGACAAGCTCATCGTCTTAGCCACTGAGCCACCCCATCCCACTACATGTAAATCCCAATTATTGTGTCCACACAATACATGAAACTCAGGTTTGCTTAGCCACAGTGTGCCAAATAAACCATAAGTGAATAAAACCATACCCCAAGATATGCCGTCAACGCAACTGACTGGTTTAACACAACACACTAAACCCTGAGAGTGTGAGCCATATTTTGGTTCTAGTAACTTTTGTGAAGCTAAGATACCCAGTGGATCACATTCTAGAATAACAACAATAAAACCTCATAAAATGAACCCTTTTCTTCGTAGAGAAAGGCAGTTACTTGGAGAGGTCATATGCATTATTTATTTGCTTTAAATTCCAGCAACCGAGGCATTCCTGCAGCACTTGGGAGCCAAAACTGAAACTGGACAAATATGCAAGCAGAACATACTTTGAAACGATCCCTCTGGCCTGTCCTTAAAATGATCTTCCATCCGTTATGTTGTGGCAAACTGAATTTGCAAACAAGGAGGAGTTGCAGCTGCAGAAAAATGCCTGTTGCCGTTAGGTCTTTTAACCAGGTGTCCCTCGCCTGCCAGAAACCAGGAACTTCAAATCATATTTCCCTTGCCCATTTCCTGACACTTTTTTTCATCAGCCAGCTCATAAGCTTTGAAGTTTTAGCCTTAAGGATCAAAGCCAGGTCTCGCTTCCGAGACCAAGGGATGCATGGAATTTTAGGATAATGCACTCATGCAGGTAAGTCCTCGACTTACGACCACAACTGAGCCCGACATTTCTGCTGTGAAGTGAGGCATTCGTTAAGGGAGTTTTGCCCCATTTTCTAATCTTTCCTGGCCTCAATTGTTAAGTGAATCACTGCAGTTGATAAATTAGTAACCCCTTGGTTAACTCAATCTGGCTTCTCCCGTTGATTTGGCTTGTCAGAAGGTCACAAAATAGGGATGACATAACTTTGGGACACAGCAACGGTCATAAGGGTGAACCAGTTGCCAAGCATCTGACTTTTGATCACGTGAGGAATGCTGCAATGATCATACCTGTGAAAAACGGCCATAAGTCACTTTTTTTCAGTGCCATTGTATCTTTGAATAGACACTAAATGAACTGTTGTAAGTCAAGGATTCCCTGTATTTAGAAATGGGTGGGTGGGTGGATCACTATCATGAGCGAGCCTGGATAGCTCAGCAGACTAATGCATTGTGCATTGTGATTAACTCCAGCTGTTTGCAATTACTGTAAGTTCGAATCTCACCAGGCTCAAGGTTGACTCAGACTTCCATCCTTTCTAAGGTAGGTAAATTGAGGACCCAGTTTATTGGGGGCAATAAGCTGACTTTGTATAAATATACAAAAGTATGAAGGCTATTGCTTAACGCATTGTAAGCCACCCTGAGTCTCCAGAGAAGGGCGGCATATAAATCAAATTTAAAAAAAAAAAAAAAACTATCAGCAAATACTATGGATCTTCTTTCTCTAAGATCTCTGACTTATTCAGCTGCCATTTTAAGGGTGTTGCAGGCAAGTGAAAATGGTACTCTGGGAGTCATTTAGCATAATATTCAAACCCCAGAAAGCCTAGAGAAAAATAAGCAAAGTATTGATTGATTGGTTTGATTGATTTGATTTGATTCATTTGATTCATTTGATTTGATTGTTTTGATTGTTTTGATTGATTTATATCCCGCTTTATTTTGATAATAGAGGCCTGGTGGCTCAGCAGACAAAACATTGTGATTAACACCAGCTGTCTGCAACTACTGTAAGTTCGAAACTCACCAGGCTCGAGGTTGACTCAGCCTCCCATCCTTTCTAAGGTAGGTAAATTGAGGGCCCAGTTTGTGGGGGCAATAAGCTGACTTTGTATAAAATATATAAAAGTATGAAGGCTATTGCTTAACGCATTGTAAGCCACCCTGAGTCTTCGGAGAAGGGCGGCATATAAATCAAATAAAAATTTTTTTAAAAAAATGAATAACTTAAGATGGCAAACATATCTAATACCCCTTCCTCCTAATTTTCCTCACAAAAAGCAACCATGTGGGGTGAATTAGGCTGACAGAGCGACTAGCCCAAAGTCACCCAGCCAGCTTTCATGCCTAAGGCAGAAACTAGAATTCACAGTCTTCTGGTGATTGGCCCAAAGTCACCAGGGGTCTCCAACCTTGGCAAGTTTAAGCCTGGAGGACTTCAACTCCCAAAATTAGAGTTGGCTGAGGAATTCTGGGAGTTGAAGTCTTTCAAGCTTAAAGTTGCCAAGGTTGGAGACCCCTGACCTAGTAGACTTTCCTGCCCAAGGCGGGACTTGAACTCGCTGTCTCCTGGTGATTGGCCCAAATTCTATTTTAGATTTTAGGGCATTTGGTTGTGTCTTTCAAGACTTACATGTAACCGAATACCAGGAGGGGAGACTCACTTTACAAACCCACCTCCCCACTTAACATTTTGGGTGTCGTTTTTTTGCTTCCAGAGGTGGGACCTCCTGAAATACCATATCAACTTATAATTTCCTATTAAAATAGGGCTTGGAAAATATTTACAGACCCCTCACATCCTGGACATAAACTATTTCAACTCCTACCCTCAAAACGACGCTATAGAGCACTGCACACCAGAACAACGAGACACAAGGACAGTTTTTTCCTGAATGCCATCACTTTGCTAAACAAATAATTCCCTCAACACTGTCAAACTATTCTCTAAATCTGCACTATTATTAATCTTCTCATCGTTCCTATCACCCATCTTCTCCCACTTATGACTGCATGACTGTAACTTTGTTGCTTGTATCCTTAGGATTTATATCGATTGTTTCCTAGTATGATTTGATTGCTTATTTGTACCCTATGACTATCATTAAGTATTGTACCTTATGATTCTTGAGGAACGTATCTTGTCTTTTTATGTACACTGAGAGCATATGCACCAAAGACAAATTCCTTGGGTGTCCAATCACACTTGGCCAATAGAGAATTCCATTCTATTCTGAAATGAAATTTCAAGGGAAAGTGAAAATGGCCTGTTATCTTTACTACCAGGACATGCTGGTGTGATGCCCTTTGGCCTTCTTCTCCCCCAAAACTCCTAATCCGGAGGAAGGCGGCCATGCCAACCTTTCATCCGGAGGGCAGCTCCATCGCGTGGAAAGCAAGCCGGGAGACCAGATGGCCGGGGAGGCTGAAGAGAGAACTGGGCTGATCTCCAGCAGATGTGGTTAGGAGACAAAATAGCTCCAGTCTTTGCTGCGGCTCCCGGACTGCCAGGTCATCAGATCCTTGCTTATCCTCACCACTCACTTCCTCTTCCTGCCCTTCCCTTTGGGGCTGCAAGGTTGCACTTGTTACTCACAGAGGCCAAACTGGCCCTCTGCCCCTCTCTGTCTAATCAGTTGTGGGTTGAAGGAGGGCAGAAGAAAAGGAGGAAGGCCAAGCCATAAAGCTGTTGCCCTCCTCCTCCTCTTTTTCCTCCTCCTCCTCCTCCTTCTTCCTTCTCCTCCTCCTTCTCCTCTTTTCCTTTTCTTTCTCCTCTTCCTCTTCTTCTTCCTCCTCCTCTCCTTCTCCTTCTCCTTCTCCTCTTCTCCTCCTGCTTCTCCTCCTCCTTCTTCCTTCTCCTCCTCCTCCTCCTCTTTTCCTTTTCTTTCTCCTCCTCCTCTTCTTCTTCCTCCTCCTCTCCTTCTCCTTCTCTTCCTTTTCCTCCTCCTCCTCCTCCTCCTCTTCTCCTCCCTCCTTCTTCCTTCTCCTCCTCCTCCTCCTCCTCTTTTCCTTTTCTTTCTCCTCCTCCTCCTCCTCCTCCTCCTCCTCCTCCTCCTCCTCCTCCTCCTCCTCCTCCTCCTCCTCCTCTCATTCCAGTTTAAAGCACACCTGGTGCATCACCTCGGAGGCATTTTGACAAGGTGATGGAAAGACTCTGTCCCTGCAGCTCAGGAGAGGTGGCGACTGTGGGTCACTTGCTCCTTAGATGTTCCTTTTACACAGAGATTAAGAAAAAAAATATATTCTGCCAATAAATGCTAGGTATCCTGGCTGTTGGATCGAGGCCTTTGAACTCTGGTGCTGGAGAAGACTCTTGCAAGTCCCTTGGACTGCAAGGTGATCAGCCCTAGAGGAGATCAACCCTGACTGCTCTTTAGAAGGCCAGATCCTGAAGATGAAACTCAAATACTTTGACCACTTAATGAGAAGGAAAGACTTACTGGAGAAGAGCCTAATGCTGGGAACGATTGAGGGCAAAAGAAGAAGGGGATGGCAGAGAATGAGTTGGCTGGATGGAGTCACTGAAGTAGTAGGCATGATCTTAAATGGACTCCAGAGGATGCTAGAGGACAGGAAGGCCTGGAGGAAAGTTGTCCATGGGATCACGATGGGTCAGCATGACTTCGCCACTAGGAACAACAACATTCCTGGCTGTTTTGGCACTACCTATCATCAGTGGCTGCTTAAGGATGAACAGTCCATCACTACAGCGTAGGTAGCCGGATTCTACGCAGCAGCCTCGCAAACCACTTGTCTTCTCCACCATAGTTATGTTAATATAACAAAAGTGGCAAACCCTTTGTAGTGTTTAGTCTTTTCCCTTTTAGTGTCAAATCTGCAACGGAGCTACACAGTTTATGGATTATAATTGTAATATAGTTAGGCCACGTATAATTGGCAGACTGCATTTTATTAAAGTTTTTAATTGTTATTTATTATTTTCTAGTAGAGTTTTTAATTGTATATTTACTGAGTGTTTTTATTTGTTCTGGTTTCTAGTCTAAGACTGTAATAAATTGATTGATTAATTGATTGACTGGCAAGGTGGCTGAAAACTTTTTGGGGGGCGGGGGAGGCAGGAACAAAGAACCATTTTTTTTTTTGCAATTTTTTTTTATTAAAAGCATTGCTGCGGTTGTGTTCTCAAGAGAGGTTTTGCGCAAAGAAGCAAAGCCACAAGCTTTGGCCTCCCGTTGCACGAATCCTCCTGCGAAGCCAAGCCCGCGGGGGGACTGAGAAAACCCAGCTTCCTTGTCAGACCCTAAGTAAGCAAGGCCGGGCAAATACAATCCGTGGCGTTACAGGATTTTCAGTAGCGGAGGATCGCTTTTAGGGATTGGAAACGGGCCGCTACGGATTTAAAAACATAACAACGCCTTTCGGCAGATGGAATCTTTCGTGCCTCAAGAAAGCAATTGCTGGACCAGGTTTTTACAAACCTTCCTCCACGTTGGCTTCCTTTTCTTGCCAATTTCCCCCCAAAATACGCCTTGCCATTTTTTTTTAAAAAAAAAACGCAAACAAACCCGAAACAAAACTTGCATTGCCTTCCCACCGGCGGATTTACTGCAGGGAAAAACAAAATCCGCTTATTGACAGCCGTCCGAAGAAATCGTCTTTATAAAGCCGACAAGGGGGAGGGGGCTATTTAAGCAACCTCATTTAACCCCCCCCCACACACACACCGTCCCAAAGAATTTTCACGCGCCCCTTTCCACCACTACCCTTGTCTCGTCTTGGAGTCTTTTCGGCCTCCGAACTCCGCTAAAACTTTGGGCTCGAAGCCCTCCCGGCTCGCAGAACCGGCCTCGTCCGGTCCGCTGACAGCTCCGTCCAATAGGACAGTCCGGACCGGCCCCTTCCAGAGATGCAGAAAGGGGAGCGGGGGGAATGGAAGCGCAGGGGCGAGCCGCAGAACGGCTGCGGAGGCCAACAGCGCAGCCGACGACTAGAAGAAGGCCGGCTTGGGCACGGCTCGCATCTAGGCGAGAAGCGCTCCGCTCCGCTCCGCTCACAACTGCGCTCTTTCTCTCGTCCGTCCCCCTCACCCCTTCCCCGCCCGCTTTCCTTCTTTTTCCAGCGGTTACCCGTTGCAAAACTTTGCAAAGCGCGTTTTCCGCAGCTTTAGCGAAACTTTTTTTTTTTAGAAGGCAGAGAACGGGAAGGAAGGGGGGGATTTAAAAGGAAAATCCGATCCACCGCGGCTCGAGCGAACGGAAGCCAGCGACCTCGCCAAAATAACAACACCTCATCGCCCTTCCAGCCCCATTTCTCCGGCGCCCCGGAGCTCCTCTTCTCCTCCCCGTCCCCACCCCACCCCACCCCCACGTCCCTGTCTCGGCTTCGCCGCCTCGTCTTACCTTGATAGTCCCGTCCATCGATCTCGATCTCCAGCAGGGGGTCCCCAAGGTCCCCACATTGACCCGGTTTCCGCGTGGCACCCACTCCCCCAAAGACACCCCTTCCCGAGAGTCCCAAACTCGGATCCTCGCTCCCGCGACTCGTCTTAGCCTGGCTTTGCTCGCGGCGCGCTCCCGACGTCGACTCCCACCACCACCTCCTTCCTCTCTTGCCCGGGGGCGCGTCCCCGTCCTTCCTCCCGCGAGCTCTTTCGGGGTCTCTCTCTTTCTCTCTCTCTCTCTGCCCCGCGCTCCGCTCCAAAACGCGCGTGCGGCCCGCTGAAGCTCTCCGACTGCCCTGGCGCTTGGCGCAAAGCGAAAGGGCGACAGTAACCGGATGAAACTGTTTTTTTTCCCCACCCCCTGCCAATTTTGGGAAGTGAAGTCACTTGGTGGGGAGGAAAACTCGGCCCGCCCGCTGCGCCCGCCTGCCTGCGCGATCCAGAGGGAGGCTGGAATGGATGCGCCTAATAGCGGAGCCCGGCGGGTCTTTTGCTCTCCCGAAAGATAAGCCGGTTAACAGGGTCGCCTCTTTGGGAGATGGACCGTTTCGAGTTCTACGGACCGTTTCGGAAGGCGGAAGAAGGAAGGGCTACTTTCGTCCCTCCATCGGGTGGCATTAAATAGATCTCATAATAATAGATCTGACGGAGGGGAGGGAAGAGCTGAACAATCCAGAGCTGGTCACTCTCCGAGACTTTGGGCACCCCGCATCGGCGTCCCGCAGCCCACTTTTAATCGCCCTTGTCGCCAAAATAGGTCGCATCTTCTTCGATAGGACCTGTTACCCTAGCCGCGGTTCTTACAAGGCCAGCTGCAGCCGTTACATTTCCGTTTGGGTTCCCGCACGTGGGTGGGTGGGTGGGTGAGTAGGGTTATTCACCCCTTTTTTTTTTTTTTTGGCTGCGGTTTTTGCCCGGAGTTACAGTAACTTTCGAAGACCCGGGTGGCTGTAATGTAATTCAATCCAGATTGCCCTGTTTCGGGGCCTGGGGAAATGGGTCGGCGCGCAATCGCCCCGTGGACCAGTGAAATAGCCTGAAGTTGTAACAGGAGGATGATCGGACTTAATGTTAGATTGATTTTCCCCTTCGCCCTCCCGCAGCCGCCCTATTGGTATTTATGCATGCTATGGTCAGAGTGCCTCTAAAGGACGCGTGAATGTATTTGAGTAGGACTTCCTTCCTTCCTTCCTTCCTTCCTTCCTTCCTTCCTTCCTTCCTTCCTTCCTTCCTTCCTTCCTTCCTTCCTTCCTTCTATTCTTATCTTCCTTCCTTTATTCATTCTTCCTTCCTTCCTCTTTCCTACTTCCTTTTCCTTCCTTCCTTCTTCCTTCCTTCCTTCCTTCCTTCCTTCCTTCCTCCATTCCTCCCTCCCTTCTATTCTTATCTTCCTTCCTTCCTTCCTTCCTTCCTTCCTTCCTTCCTTCCTTCCTTCCTCCCTCCCTCCCTCCCTCCCTTCTATTCTTATCTTCCTTCCTTCCTTCCTTCCTTCCTTCCTTTATTCTTCCTTCCTACCTACCTACCTACCTACCTACCTACCTACCTACCTACCTACCTACCTACCTACCTCTTGACTCCTGGACTGATCTCTGCTTTTTCTTGGCACCATTTGTGAAAGTGGGTTGCCCCTTGCCTCCTTCTTTCTAGGGCTGAGAGACCCCAGGGTCACCCATTTGGCTTCCAGCCTAAGACAGAACTAGAATTCACTAGTCTCCTGGCTTCTACTCCAGTGCTTTAAGTAGGTACCAGCTGTCTCTCTATTTAAAGCAATGGCTTGTTTTGCTTTGTTTTGTCTTTTTTCTTTTAACAGAAAGTTTGGTTTTATAAACTTCCCTGTGGATCTGCCCTGACGATACCGGCTTTGGTCACGTGTCCTACGTGTATGCCTCTCTTACTGCAATTTTATATGCAGTAGATCTGGGAGCAAGTCTTATTAAATTCAATCAGATTTTCTTTCTTTCTTCTTTCTTTCTTACTTACTTTCTCCCTCTCTTTCTTTCTTTCTTTCTTCTTTCTTTCTCCCTCTTTCTCTCCCTTTCTCTCTCCCTCCCTCCCTCTCTCTTTGCAAATTAATTCTAGGGCAGATTTTTTTTTAGTCCTTGGAGTTGCTGGAAGGAATGAAGCGTTTCCTTTATTTCTGCAACTGATTTTTATAGCTTTACCTATACCTTACCTAGAGACGATGATTTTAAACAAGTCATTGGTTTCAACAGCCCCTTACTTTAGTGTAACCGTTATATAACCGAGCTGGGAGGCCCTGATGCTACGGGCGTCAAAGGATTGTGGAGTGCCATCCAGAAGCCTGCTTCCTGGGAAGTAAATGAGTTTCTGCTCCGTGGATCTTCCTCTGGAGTTTACACGGGTTTGTCCGTCCAGTTCCCTGATTCTGGCCTCTGACGCCGTTTTAAAGCAAAGTCATATAAATATTTTTTTAAAAAAAACACGTTGATTTTGTTGGATTCTTATCAATGTCACTTTCCTGGAATCTGGAAGGGATCGTGAAGACGAAATATATACCAGATCGCTGCTAGTTTAGGGCTAAAAGCGAGGGACGGAGTAGATTTCCCTTTTCTAGATCTCTTAAATTCAGCATCCCCACCTAGGTGGGAGACTCAGGACGGAGGTGGGGGGTGAATTAAAATAAATATAGGGCAGAAGGAAAACGCGGTTCAACACTCGCGAAGGGCCCGTTCACTTTCTGAGCCGTTTTACTCAAAAGGAAGGACATAGCAGCCTGAGCTGGGCCCGCTGTCTGCTTCGGCTTCCTTGCCATAAAGAGGCGCCACCCCACCCCACTTTAATTCACGCCCAAAGATACCGAGGCGACAAAGACCTGTGGCTTTTTCCGCGGTTCGCGCTAACACCCCAGCTCAGATTCGTCCGGAAAAACCATCCCTCGCCTTCCGCAAGGCAGCGAGTTCTCGAACCGTAAAGAGAGAAGCCGGTTTATGATTATCATTATTAAGATTGGTAGGCTCCTCCTCCTCCTCCTCCTCCTCCTCCTCCTCCTCCTCCTCCTCTCCTTCTTCTCCGCCTTTTTAGGGGGGAAAACCCCTAAACGAATTTCCCAAACTATTTCAACCCGTCATTTTCATTCCCTCCGCGACCTGAAACAAGCCGGCAAACCCTCGCGCTTTTGAAGACGACGGGAGGGGCGTCTAGAAACGCCGTAATTAGAAAATTAAAAATACAAAGGTCCGCCCACATTTAAAAAAAACATTTTGGGAGCACGTTAGGCTTTCTTTACCTCCACTACCCCTACCTTTTTCATACACCCCGCAAAGACGTTACCTTCTGCCACGTCCAGTCTCTTATTTCCCCCCCCCCCTCCTTTCCTGCTCAGGATTTTTAATCCAACCAGGCAGCGAGAGACGGAGGCTGCCTGCGGGGGACCCCGAGAGACACCCCCCTCCCCAAGTTCCCTTTCGCTCCCCGCCTCCAAAAATAGATGCGCGGCTGCATCCGCTGAGCCGACGGGGAAAACGCCGGTTTAGGTCGGCGTTTGCTTTCCTCCAGAGGTGGTTTAGGGTGGAGGAGCCTCTCCCACACCTACCCACCCAATATCTCTCTCTCTCTCTCTCTCTCTCTCTCTCTCTCTCCCTCCCTCCCTCCCTCCCTCCCTCTCTCTCTCTCTCTCTCTCTCCTACGCTCCCTCCTCTTCCCAATTTGCCCTCCATCCATTCATCCATTCAACTCCACTCCCCCTTTTCCATAGTTCAGACGTAGCGCAACCTGGACGTGACCACGGCCGGGATTCCTGCTTGTCAGCCATTCAGCTCACCTCACCTCCGCCGGCTAGGAGAGGGAATTCAAGACAAGCCTTCCCTCCCCCCCCCCCACCTCATCCCGCCGACTCCCTTTCCTTCGGCTTTCCCTCCCCCCCCCCGCCCTCCCCAATCCTGTCTACGTTTACAATCCAGGCATGGGTCTGCAGAAGAGTCCCCTGAGATCCCCACACACATCTGGATGCTGTAACGGGGTCAGGTCCCTTCTGCCTGGGGCCACTGGCACTGGCATTCAATTAAAAGACGTCGGGTTTAACTCTTCGCTTGCCGTCGCCGCCTCCCTGGTTTTGAGGGTCTCCCGGCCTCTCTCCTCTCTCCCTCTCTCTCTCCCCCCTCTCTCCCCCCAACCCGGACGCCTTTGCTTTAAACTGCCCTCCCCCCTCCACATCCCGAAAGTGAATATCTGTACAGGTAACCCTCAATTTACGACCATAATTATCGAGCCCAACATTTATGTGGTGCGGTGAAACATTTGTTAAGTGAAAGCCTGTAGCATCTGTAGTTTTCCAAGGTAAAACAAACACACAAACAAACAAACAAAAAACAAGAAAGTCCAGTTTCCCCCGAAAAATCACCTTTGGGATTTGTTCAAAGTGAGTTTTGCCTCATTTTTTATGACTTTTCTTTGCACAGCTGTTGAGTGAATCAATTGCACTTGATTTGACTCCACTGATTGTGTAACCCAGCCCCACTGCAATGGTCTTAAATATGAACCAGTTTATCAAGCAGCTGAATTTTGATCACATGACCACGTGGCCACGAGGAGGCTGCAAGGGTGGTAGGTATGGAAAATGGTCTCTAGTCACTTTTTCACTGCTCTTGTGACTTTGAACGTTCACTATAAGAACTGTTGTAAATCGAGGACTACCCGTATATGGAGGGGTGAGAAGAAACAATAAAGAAGAAACAAGTCAAGAAGAAGGAGGAGGAAGAGGAGGTGGAGACAATGAAGAAGAAGAAGGAAAAGAAGAAGATGAAGGAAAAGAGGAAAAGAAGGAAGAAGAAGAAGAAAAAGAGGAGGAGGAGGAGGAGAAAAAGAAAGAAGCGGAGGAGAAGGAGGAGGAAGAGAAGACAAAGAAGAAGAAGGGAGGAGGAGGAGGAGAAAAAGAAGAGGAGGAGGAGGAGAAAAAGAGGAGGAGGAGGAGGAGAAAAAGAAAGAAGTGGAGGAGAAGGAGGAAGAGAAGACAAAGAAGAAGAAGGGAGGAGGAGGAGAAGAAAGGGAGGAGAGGAGAAGAAGGAGGAGGAGGAGGAGGAGGAGGAGGAGGAGGAGGAGGAGGAGGAGGAGGAGGAGGAGGAGGAGGAGAAACAAGTCCCTCCCTCTGTGGACCTCCAGTATGTGGGGCCAGGCCCTAGGTATTAGTTTGGATTTCGGGTGGGGAAGGGGGCGAGTTACTTGAAAGCCAGAGGTGCAAAGACAGCAATCTTGTCAGTCCTAAATCCTAAAAGGCTCCGAGGCTCAGATTTTTAATGGATCCCAATGAAGAATGGCAAAACCCCTGGCTGCCTCCGGGCGATCCACGGGTGGGAAACGGTGTGTGTGTGTGTGGTGGGGGGGGGGAGTGTTGCCTTAAAACTCACCGCCCAAATTTCCCAAACGTGAAGTTGACGATAGTGACTTTAAAAGGGAGGGCAGGGGAAGCGACCTTGAGAAGAGGAGGCAAGAAAAGGGAAGATGGAAGGGAGGGAGGAGGGAGGGAGGGAAGGAAGGAAGGGAAAAAGAAAAAAAGAAAGACGAGCAGATTGCCAATAACGAACACCGTCGCTCTTTCAATCTCTTTCAAAGATTTGGGCTCGCGGGGTTGCTTCTGTCTGAACCGGTTTCTCCTCCTCCCACCGGAATTCTAATGCTGTTCAAAGGCGAGTCCAAGAACCATGAAAACCGAAGACCCGTTTTCTCTCCCCGTCACCGCCAAAAATATTGATTGCGGATGCAGCAGGAATTTTGGAACGCAGCCTCCCCCGAAAAACCGATCCCTTCCCCTGTCCCTAAGTGGCTCCGTGGCCAAGACCCTGAATTTGTCGATCAGAAAAGTCGGCGGTTCGAATCCCTCGTTATGGGTCTCCTGCGCGAGTAGGGGGGGTTGGGCTAGATGACCTCCAAGGACACTTCCAACAATTGCTATTTTCCCCCTCCCCTCAAGTGGAGAAGAGCTCTCGGGCACGGGGGTGGGTGGTGCTTGCCTGGTGTCAGACTGGCGCCTAGAGCTTTCTTTCTTCCGCCGCCCCTACCTGCTCCCCCCGCCTTGGGCTGAAATCAAGGGCGCCCACTCCCCATTCTAAAAGGCAGCCCCCGCTAAGAGCTGAACAATGCCGACCAGTTATTTGGGCAATAACTCCCAATAACAAATTGTCTATGGACAGTGGTGAAATCCACATTTTTACCGGTTATATGGGCGTGGCTTGGTGGGCGTGGAGTGGCTTGGTGGTTGTGGCAGGGGAAGGATATTGCAAAATCTCCATTCCCTCCCCTCCTGGGGGAAGGATACTGCAAAATGTCCATTCCCTCCCCACTCCTGGGGAAGGATATTGCAAAATGCCCATTCCCTCCCCACTCCTGGGGGAAGGATATTGCAAAATCTCCATTCCCCCCCCCAATCCAGGGAAAGGATACTGCAAAATCTCCATTCCCACTCCACTCCTGGGGAAGAATATTTCAAAATCCCCATTCCCTCCCCACTCCAGGGAAAGGATATTGCAAAAGCTCCATTTCCACCCCAATCCAGGGAAAGGATACTGCAAAATCGCCATTCCCTCCCCACTCCTAGGGGAAGGATATTGCAAAATCTCCATTCCCATCCTACTCTGGGGCCAGCCAGAAGTGGTATCTGCCAGTTCTATGAACTACTCAAACTACTTGGTTTTTTTTTTTTCTTCTTTGAAAAGGTTTTCCATCTCATCTTGATCGTAAATCGAGGAGCTCAGTGGAGAAAACATAAAAGAAGTTGGACATTTTTCGGTATCTGGGATCCCACCTCCAAGGCAACCTTTCGATCGACAAGCTCAGCGTCTTAGCCACTGAGCCACCACATCCTACAACTATCTGTAATATGTGTAATATCTTTAATGTCTGTAGAAATGACCAGATCACCTCTGCTGGCGGGGTGAGGGGGTGAGAGCCTGGAGTGGTTTTCAGCCCTCTGTTCAAGCAACGACCGAAGTAATCGCACCTTCATTTTTATTTTTTTTATTATTATTGTTTTTATTTTGCTCAACGGGATTCCTAAAGGCGATGGTTTATTTATTTATATATTTCTAGAGGGGTGACGGCCAATCATCAAAAGGAAGGGGGCGCCGAGGGTCGGCCTACGAGATCCACTTTGGTCTAGTGGTTAAATCACAAAAGTGCCCCTCCCCCCCCCGCCGCTCCCATTGACATCTAGTGGATGAGTCAGGAGGCCCTGAGTTCAAGTCCTGCCTTAGCCAAGAAAGCTTGGCTTGGCCGACTTTGGGGCCAGTTACTCTCTCTCTCAGCCCAACTCATCTCGCAGGATTGATGATTGTGGTGGAAATAGGATGCTGGATAGGTTAGTCACCTCGAGTTATTTGTAAAAAAAAAAAACAATAAAGGTGGGATATAAACAAATAAATCAGACAAGCAGCAAATTCGGGGATCAGAAAACCGCGCAGCTTCGCTATTAGCGCAAAGCCACGGAGTTTTGCGCTAATAGTAAACGCTTTAATGCAGTTTCTCAACCTTGGCAACTTGAAGATGAGTGGACTTCAACTCCCAGAATTCCCCAGCCAGCTGGCTGGGGAATTCTGGGAGTTGAAGTCCACTCATCTTCAAGTTGCCAAGGTTGAGAAACACTGCTTTAATGGGACGGCGGGTGGGGGTGGGGGGAGGGAGGACGGAAAGGGCGCGTTACACGAAAGGTTATTTCTTTCCGGACTCCCCCACCCCACCCCACCCCCCCCGTTGCTGCTCTTAACTGCGGCCATCTCTACCCCGCAGAGATCGCCGGTTGTTTCCCGCTGCCCCCGACGCAGAGAGGAAACGCATTTCCTTAGGATGGCGGGTGCGCAAAGGGACGGGGCAGACACGAGGCGCCTGGGTTGGCAAGGCGGCTGCGAAGAGCGCAACGGGGCCGTTTTGAACTCGGAGTGCTGAACTTGCTCGAATTGTGCATGAGAGACAAAGAGAGAGAGAGAGATGGAGCGAGCGAGCGAGAGAGATTGACAAAGAGAGAAAGAGAATCAGAGGGAGAGAGAAAGAGACACAGAAACACAGAGAGAGGGAGAGAGGGAGAAAAAAAGACAGAGACGGGGAGGGGGGAGAGAGAGAGAGAAAGAGACACAGACAGACAGAGGGAGAGAGGAAAAAAGAGAGACAGAGAGAGGGAGAGAGAAAGGGAGAGAGAGAGAAAGAGACCCAGAGACACAGAGAGAGGGAGAGGGAAAAAAGAGACAGAGACAGAGAGTCAGAGAGAGGGAGAGAGAGAGGGAGAGAGAGAGAAAGAGAGACAAACAGAGAGACAGAGAGAGGGAGAGAGGGAAAAAGAGACACACAGAGAGAGGGAGAGAGAGAGAGAGAGAAAGAGACACAGAGAGGGGGAGAGAGGGCAAAAAGGCAGACAGAAGGACAGAGAGTGGGAGAGAGAGAGAAAGAGACACAGACACAGAGAGAGGGAGTGAGGGAAAAAAGAGAGACAGAGAGAGACAGAGAGAGGGAGAAATGGAGAGAGAGAGAGAGAATGAGACACAGAGACACAGAGAGGGAGAGAGAGAAAAAAGAGACAGCGAGAGGGAGAGAGAGAAAGAGGGACAGAGACAGAGATACACAGAGAGAAAGAGAGAGAGAGACAGAGACGGAGACAGAGACAGAGACACACACAGAAAGAGACATACATACATACATACATACATACATACATACGGGAAAGAGATTTCTTGAGCAGACTGAAGGGCCAGGTGTTTGGCTGCTGCTTTTTATTCTAGCGCTACAAACGGAACCCAGCCGAAATGACACCTTGAAGCTTTTACACCCTCTAGAGACTCCTTGCAAGATTTAAGCATCAGCGAATCTCCTCCCACTTCCCCGGGGAACCAGTTCGGTGCAATGATGAAGGCACCGGGCTCAAAAGCCGGAGATTTGAGTTCTAGTCCCGGGCCCAAGGCACGAAGAAGCTTGTCGGCATCCCTCTCTAAGTGTCTTAGAAGAGCAGCAGATGGGGAGATCTTGCAGCAGTCAAAGGAGATATGTGTGTGTGTGTGGGGGGGGGGGTTACCCCTTATTATGTTTCACAGAGATAGTTGGTTCTATTAAATTTAAACAAGTGTCTCCCAACCGGATGATCTCCAGATGTGCAAAGAACTCTTAAGAACGCCTGTCCAGCGTGCCCTCCATATCTGGAGGGTGCCAGGATGAAGAAGGCTAGCTTAAACCCACAGTACAAAGAATTTTTTTTTTTTAAAGGGGGCATAGATTCCTGGTGAGCCTTCACTGAAGTTAAGCTAAGAAGCACAGACAAATACAGACTGTACAAGTTGCTTTTCAACATAACTAAGAGAGAAAATCATTTAGGTTTGCTGTGTTACCTGAAGACAGCATTTCAATTGGGGAATTTCCATCCGGGTCCCGGAGAGGGAATAACACGAAGGAAGCACTCCTTTTGCTTTAAACCAGGACAGGCAGGAAATTCCTTGCAAAAATTTCAAAATATTTTCTTGCAAATCTTTTCTCTACTACCCGCCCCAGCCCCCCACCCACCCTAACACTTTTCAACAAGAAGAGTAGAATAATGTCAAGGTTAGAAAGTTTGCCTTTGCATGGATCTGCAGACAATGTGGGAGCTTATGCTTTCGATTAGGATTGAGGTTAGCCAGACATGTGTCTTGGAGACCTGGTCACACTTTATGTCCTAAAACCATAATGGACTTGGTTTATTTGGGGCTTAACATGTGGTTGTAAGCTAGGCAGCATGGCACATTGTTTTCTTATCATGTTTTTCACTGTTTTAATTGAACATTTTGAAGTTTTAGGCTGTTTAGGCTCAGGAGGAGGAAGAGGAGGAGCAGGAGGAGGAGGAGGAGAAGGGGAGGGGGGGAGGAGGAGGGAAGGAGAAGGAGAAGGCAGGAGAAAAGGAGGAGGGAGGAGGGGAAGGGGAAGAAGAAAAAGGAGGAGAAGGTGAAGGAGGAGAAGAAAGAGAAGAAGGAGGAGGAGGTGGGAAGGAGAAGGCAGAAGAAGGAGAAGAAGAGGGAGGAGGGGAAGGCGAAGAAGAAAAAGGAGGAGAAGGTGAAGGAGGAGAAGAAAGAGAAGAAGGAGAAGGCAGAAGAAGGAGATTAAGAGGGAGGAGGGGAAGGGGAAGAAGAAAAAGGAGAAGGTGAAGGAGGAGGAGGTGGAAAGGAGAAGGAGGAGAAGGAGAAGAAGGAAAAGAAGAGGAGGAGGGAGGAGGGGAAGGGGAAGGGGAAGGGGAAGAAGAAAGAGGAGGAGGAGGAGAATGAAGGCCCCCAAACCAGACTTCAGCACACCAGCTCCAAAACGTCTGGCCCCTTGCTTGAGGCCATAATTAATTTGAGATTTATTTTTATTGGAGGACCTCGTCTAGTCTGACCTTAGCTAAACAAGACTCCAGCTAGACCCTTGATGTGCTTGAATGAAACGGAATATTTCTCTCTAACTTTTCTTCAGGCATCCAGGCCTGCTTTGAATTTATTCCTGAGACTTCATATATTGGAGATTTAAAAGAAAGATTTAAAGCTTTTCTCTCTCCCAGCCCCCAACATCCAGCCTTCCCATTGCAGAGTGCATTGGAGAATCAGGGAGGGCAAAATAGAGGCACTGCCCAGCTAAAAATAGGGTTGCGTATTTTCTTAAAGGTATATTTACCTATATGCTCCCCCCCCCTCCCACAATGGGACTTTAAGAAGGTCAGCAGAATTACTGAATTACTGGCAACCGAAATGATTTGATTCCTTCGATTCTGGAGTCTGGAAAAACAAGAGTCTTGCAATGTAAAATTTTGTTCCCTATGCACTCTGTGTGTGTGTCTCTCTCATTTTCTTTCTAACAACTTCAGTATGTGATTTTTCCAGGAGAAGTAAACCCCCCCCTTCCCCTATTATCTTTAAACCAGATCGGAAAATAAAGTGTGGTAGTTATCACCATTGTAATGAAGAACAGGATAAAATTTGTTCTAGGAAAAGATAACCTATTAATGTACTTTTAAGCAATCCTGCAGAGTCTTTTAGAATGGTGGTAAGAACTAAATAGTGGGACATTGGAATGTATATAGTGAGAGAATGTAATTTCCTCCATCTATCTACATACAGATCTAAATGTGTAAATGCCATTGAAGTTTAGAGGGTATTCCAAATAGAGATGTACAGATTAGAAAGAAAGAAAGAAAGAAAGAAAGAAAGAAAGAAAGAAAGAAAGAAAGAAAGAAAGAAAGAAATGAAAAGGGAAAGGAAAGGAAAGGAAAGGAAAGGAAGGAAGGAAGGAAGGAAGGAAGGAAGGAAGGAAGGAAGGAAGGAAGGAAGGAAGAAGTTTTTAGAAACATCTCAAAAATAAAGAGAATATGAATGTGTAGCTGACCATGCCAATTAGCTTCACTCTTACCATAAGCATAGACCCAGCTGTGTTGATAAGACATCACATTTTGCAAACTGCACAGGACTTTCATTGAAGAACTTGCATAATTTAAAGACAGGAAAATTTCTTTTTGTCAGAATCAGCACTCTGGAGGAGTGGGGAGGGGTCTCAAGCCAAGAAGAATCAAAGCAGTTGCAGAATAAAAACCCGAAGCAAAAACAAAAACCTCACTTCCCATGGACTTCGTTTGTGTCTCAGGCTGATGAGCTCCGCTCCAGCCTACCCTCCTTCTATTCTAAATCCTTTCCCCACCATGTTGGTTTTCAACATTATCCCTTGTTAAGATTCAAGGTATCATTTATTTATTATTTATTTATTAATTAAATTTCTATACCGCCCTTCTCCTGGCGGACCCAGGGCGGTGTACAGCCAATTAAAAACCAATACATAAACAATTAAAAACATCCTAAAATCCATATAAGTTAAGGCTGAAGGTATAAGAACCGACTAAAAACTCTAAAAAGTTTAAAATTTAAAAAATGTAGAAATATTTAAAAATAAAAGGGATCAGGCAAGTCCGGCGAGTTGGAAAAGGTGCGTCTTTAGAGCCCGACGAAAAGTCCGGAGGTCGGCGATCGTTCTCAGTTCTGGAGGAAGATCGTTCCAGAGGGTGGGGGCTACCACAGAGAACGCTCTCCCCCTGGGGGTCGCCAGCCGGCATTGTCTGGCTGACGGCACCCCGAGGAGGCCCTCTCTGTGGGAGCGAACCGGTCGGTGGGAGGCAATTGGTGGCAGAAGGCGGTCCCGTAAATACCCTGGTCCTAAGCCATGGAGCGCTTTAAAGGTGATTACCAACACCTTGAAACGCACCCGGAAGTCAACCGGCAACCAATGCAGCTCACGCAGGAGAGGTGTCACGTGGGAGCGCCCTGTCGCTCCCATAATCCCCCGCGCGGCCGCATTCTGCACCAGCTGAAGCCTCCGGGTGCATCCCAAGGGGAGCCCCATGTAGAGAGCATTACAGTAGTCCAGGCGAGACGTGACGAGCGCCTGAGTGACTGTGCGTAGGGAGTCCCGATCTAGAAAGGGCCGCAACTGGC
The DNA here is from genome assembly GCA_030761175.1 of Masticophis lateralis. Taxonomy (NCBI): domain Eukaryota; kingdom Metazoa; phylum Chordata; class Lepidosauria; order Squamata; family Colubridae; genus Masticophis; species Masticophis lateralis. The sequence goes on along the minus strand of JAUDYJ010000008.1, from coordinate 7,048,248 downwards.
GTATCAGGCGAACCTGATAGAAAGCCCCCCTGGCCACGGCTGTCGTATGATCCTCTAAAGACAGCCGTGGATCCAGGAGGACGCCCAAGTTGCGCACCCTTTCCGTGGGGGCCAATGATTCGCCCCCAATAACCAACGATGGAGTCAGTTGGCTATATCGGGACGCCGGCAGCCACAGCCACTCGGTCTTGGAGGGGTTGAGTCGAAGCCTGTTTCTCCCCATCCAGACCCGCACAGCTTCAAGGCACTGGGACATCACCTCCACGGCATCGTTGGGGTGGTCTGGGGTGGAAATGTACAGCTGAGTGTCATCAGCGTACTGATGGAATTCCACCCCAAAACCACGGATGATCTCACCCAGCGGCTTTACATAAATGTTGAACAGAAGGGGCGAGAGGACCGACCCTTGTGGCACCCCACACACTAGGCGCCTCGGGGTCGACCGCTGCCCCCCTGTCAACACAGATTGCAACCGGTCGGAGAGGTAGGAGGAGAACCACCGAAGAACGGTGCCCCCCACTCCCAATCCCTCCAACCGGCGCAACATGATACCATGGTCGATGGTATCAAAAGCCGCTGAGAGATCTAACAGCACCAGGATAGAGGAGTACCCCCTACCCCGGGCCCTCCAGAGATCATCCACCAACGCGACCAATGCCGTTTCGGTGCTGTAACCAGACCTGAAGCCGGACTGGAGCGGGTCTAAATAGACAGCTTCATCCAGGTACCGGGGGAGCTGCCATGCCACCACACTCTCAACAACCTTCGCTAAAAAGGGAAGGTTGGAGACTGGACGATAATTTGCCAAAACAGCTGGGTCCAGGGAGGGCTTCTTGAGGAGGGGCCTCACCACCGCCTCCTTCAAGGCGGTCGGTAGGGCACCCTCACTCAGAGAAGCATTTATAATCTCCTGGAGCCAGCCTCGTGTAACCTCCCGGGAGGCCAGCACCAACCAGGAGGGACACGGGTCCAATAAACATGTGGTAGCATTCAATCTCCCCAGGATCCTGTCCACGTCCTCGGGAGCCACAGGATCGAACTCAGCCCAGATAACACTCTCAAGACCGGGCTCAGTCACCTCGCCCGAACCAACCCAGTCGGCGGCCAACTCATCCCGAATCTGAGTTATTTTATCATCCAGATATTGAACAAAATCCTCAGCACGTCCCTGCAAGGGATCCTCCCGCGCTCCCAGATGAAGGAGGGAGCGGGTCACCCTAAACAGGGCGGCTGGGCGATTATCTGATGACGCAATAAGGGCGGCGAAATAATTAGATTTCGCCGCTTTTATTGCCACTAAGTAAGTCTTAATATAAGCTCTTACTAGTGTCAAGTCAGAATCGGAGCGACTGGCCCTCCAACCGCTCTCTAGGCGTCTTTTCCGGCGCTTCATCTCCCTCAGCTCCTCGGTAAACCAAGGAGATAAGTGAGTTCGGCGCCGGGTCAGAGGCCGCAAAGGCACGACACGGTCCAAGGCCCCACCGGCCGCCCTATCCCAGGCCACCACCAGGTCCTCAGCCGAGTCGCGTGTCAGTGTCTCAGGAAATGGCCCAAGCTCCGTCTGGAACCTATCAGGATCCATCAGGCGCCTGGGGCGGAACCACCTAATTGGTTCCGCCTCCCTGCAGTGGGGTGCAGCGGTCAGAAAGTCGAGTCGAAGGAGCGAGTGGTCAGTCCATGACAAGGGTTCGACGCCTATATCCCCAGTATCAAGACCACCCAACCACTGACCAGAGACAAAAACTAGGTCCAGGGTGTGTCCACCAATGTGAGTCGGGCCCTGAATTACCTGGGTCAGGTCCATGGCCGTCATGGAAGCCATGAACTCCCGAGCCATCTCAGATGTTTCACCGATGGATGGCAGGTTGAAATCCCCCATGACTATAAGCCTGGGAGTAGCAACCGCCACCTCGGCTATAACATTGAGAAGCTCGGGCAGGGTTGTTGCCACGTGGCAGGGAGCCAGGTACGTGACTAACAGACCCATCTGCCCACCAGGGCCCCATCTCACATAGATGGACTCACACCCAGCTATCTGAGGTACAGTGGCCTCCCTCGGACCCAGACCTTCCTTAATAATGACCGCTACTCCCCCACCCCTGCCCTGGGCTCTCGGCTGGTGAAATGCAAGGAAACCCGGTGGGCACATCTCCACGAGGGGGACCCCCCCCTCGTGGCCCAACCAGGTCTCGGTAATACCAGCCAGGTCCGCACCCCCCTCTTGGAGAAGATCACATATGAGGGGGGCCTTATTTACAACGGACCTCGCGTTGCACAACAGCAGCCGGAGCCTCGGGTCCTGAGACTCTAGACAACCCGGGGAACGGGAATAGCTCAGGGGACCGGGGCAAGCAATCGCTCGAAGACAGCGAGTGCGTGCCCCCACCACACGATATGGTCCCCTGCTCTCGCCATATCTGCCCCTCCCACATAGCGTAGAAATCACACCACCCTCAACAGAGGGCTCAATCAGAGCCCTCTTGCCTCCAGCAGCTACACCTCCCGTGGCATCACAGACTGCCAGGCCTGTCCCTTTCCCCTCCGGGTTTCCCCCCAAACCCACACCCTCCCCCACCCCAGAACCCCCTAAAACACCCCTTAAAAAAGCAGTTAAAAAACCCCTCAATCCCCGCTTCGCAGCATGCCACCTCTCGGGGTCCCAAGACCCGTCATTAAGGTAGGCCCTCGATAACATGGAGGGCCAAACCCGCGAGAGGGGGGAATCTCGCAGGGCAAGAAGCGTGGACCTAGAGAGCATCCAACAGATAAGGCAGGAAAATGGGGCATGGCATAGGTCCATAAACATAGTCATAATTCCAGATGTCCTAATGCAGGACCAGAACAATCAGGAGAGAAACGCCGCTACCCTCTCACGGTAGCGACCCGGAGTCTCTGTATTCTGTCCCTGAGGGGGAATGTCCAAGCCACCCTCTCACGGTGGTTCAGCCGACAACAGGTACGTTGAAAAGTCCAAGGCCACTCTCTCACTGTGGCCTGGCAGATTTGTCCTGTAAATGTGGCACCCCCTCAGATAGATGGTAACAACCGGCTCCACAATCCTCCCGTCTTCTCATAGCCAGCCAGCGGAGTAATGAAATGCAGATGGAAACGCCAAATGCTGGTAAAGACGCCAAAAAGGTCCGAAGCACCACTCTGGAAGTGGCGGCCTGATAATAAAGGAGCAGGCAGGTTTGAGGGCCAGCAGAGGACAAGCGGGATGGAGGGAGAGGGAACCCTCACCAGCCTCCAATGGGGCCATAAGCCCGCTGGCTGCTGGGGGCCACTAAAATCATTGGCCCCCCAATCTCATCACTGCCACCATTCGCTGGCCGCCATTTCCTTGCCACCCATCACCATCTCTCGCAGCATTATTATTTCCTCAGCGGGGGCTTCGCGAGGGTTTCGCAACGGCTGCCCTGTCACTGCAGCCGCCGCTCGCCACTCGCCGCTTGTCTTCGCCGCCCCCCCCCCACCGCGCCGCCATCTTCCGCGGCGCCTCTCAGCTGTCCAGAAAGGGGGGGGGGAAAGCGGCGGGGATCTTCAAAACGGGGTGGCGGACTCGCAGCGCCGCCCAGCTGTTCTGGCCTCCGGGGGGATGGGAAAGAGAAGGAGGAGGAGGAGGAGGTGGGAAGGAGAAGGAGATTTCATCCACAACTAAGTGCTTTCAATAGTAGCCTGCAAGAGGGGGGGAAGGAAATCCCCTTTCTCTTTGAGGGTGGACATGATAGCACTGCTCCAATATTTGAGGGGCTCCTACAAAGACAAGGGGGGTTGAACTATTTTCCACAGCATCAAAAGACAAGATGAAGCAATGGATGGAAACTAACCAAGGAGAGAAGCAACCTAGAACTGAGGAGGAATTTCCTAACAGAACAATTCATCAATGGGTGACGATTTGCCTCCAGAAGTTGTAAATGATCCAACACTGGAAGTTTTTAAAAAGAGATTGGACAACCATTTGTCTGAAATGGTATAGGACAGTGTTGGCTAACCTTTTTGCTGTTGCGTGCCAAAAGCGGGGGGAGCATGGGGGGGTCGCGGGAGCGGGTGCCCATATCCATAATTCAATGCGCCCCGCTCTCCCATGCATGCACATGTGACCCCACCCACACTTCCCCCTGCTTTTGGCACGTGATGGCACGGTGGGCCCAGTAGGCCAGTTTTTCCTCCTCCCCAGGCTCCAGAGGCTTTCGAGGAGCCTGGGGAGGGCAAAAGCAGCTTTCCCCATCCACCTCCTCCTCCTTCTTCTCCTCCTTCACTTTCTCCTCCTTTTTCTTCTTCCCCTTCCCCTCCTCCCTCCTCCTCTTCTTTTCCTTCTTCTCCTTCTCCTCCTTCTCCTTTCCAACTCCTCCTCCTTCACCTTCTCCTCCTTTTTCTTCTTCCCCTTCCCCTTCTCCTCCTCCCTCCTCCTCTTCTCCTGCCTTCTCCTTCCCACCTCCTCCCCTTCTTCTCCTTCTTCTCCACTTTCTCCTCCTTCACCTTTACCTTCTCCTCCTTTTTCTTCTTCCTCTTCCCCTCCTCCCTCTTCTTCTCCTTCTTCTGCCTTCTCCTTCTTCTTCCCACCTCCTCCTCCTCCTTCTCTTTCCCATCCCCCTGGAGGCCAGAAACAGCCAGTTTCCCAACTTCCGGTAGGACCAGAAGGCCTGAAAATCAGCCGGAGTGCGAATGCGTGCTGGAACTAAGCTAGGGCAACACTCGCGTGCCCACCAATATGGCTCCGCATGTCACCTGTGGCACCTGTGCCATAGGTTCGCCATCACGGGTATAGGATTTCTTGCCTGAGCAGAGGGTTGGACCAAGGTCCCTTCCAACTTTTTGTCCCAAAGGACCTTTTCGAGATGCAACTGGACCAGTGGTGAGTTGCTCCTGGTTCTGTCCGGTTCCTGCGAATTGGTAATAAAAGTGGCGGGAGGGCTCCGCCCACCTGCCCTGACATCATAATGGACGATCTGCGCATGGGCGCGCTCCCGTTGCGAACCGTTAGTAAAGGTAAGTAGAACCCACCCTGAACTGGACATTCTTGTTTTTCTTTGAAGACGTTTCGCTTCTCATCCACGAAGCTTCTTCAGCTCTGAAGGTCTTGGATGAGAAGCGAAACATCTTCAACGAAAAACCAGAAAGTCCAGTTGCCTCGTGAAAAGCACCTTTGGGACAGTGATGAAATCCAATTTTTTTTAACTACCTGTTCTGTGGGTGTGGCTTGATGGGCGTGGCAGGGGAAGGATACTACAAGACCCCCATTCCCACCCCACTCCAGGGGAAGGGTACTGCAAAATCCCCATTCCCACCCCACTCCAGGGGAAGGGTACTGCAAAATCCACATTCCCACCCCACTCCAGGGGAAGGATACTGCAAAATCCCCATTCCCACCCCTCTCTGGGGCCAGCCAAAGGTGGTATTTGTCGGTTCTCCAAACTGCTCAAAATTTCCGCTATTGGTTCTCCAGAACCTGTCAGAACCTGCTGGATTTCACCCCTGCTTTGGGACAACCATGACCTGGATGACTGAGAACCTCCATAGACTTCCAACTTTGTTATTGTATATTCTAGTGGCTTGCCCTGTCGGTGTTGATGTTGGTCATGGAAGTTCTTTAGTTGGGCTAGAACTTTAGCTGGGCTAGAATAGAATAACCAAGTTGGAAGGGACCTTGGAGGTCATCTAGTCCAACCTCCTCCTTAGGCAGGAAACCCTACACCGCTTCAGACAAATGGTTATCCAACATCATCTTGTTTGTTTGGCTGTTTACTATTAGCTTGTTTGGCAGTTAACAACAGCTAAAACAGTAAGCAGCCCAACCAAAGGACTATTTCAAGACCACTCCTGATAGGACAAGCCACTAGAATATAAATTGAGAGCAACTCAATTTACTCACTCACTACTAGGGCTGCCAATGTTAACCTATCTTGAGTAATAAAAGAAAACAATAAAGCTCAGAGAGCACCAAAGACTCCCCATTTCAACCCTGAGCTACAAATATTCTCCTTGACTGATCTACTTTTCTGAAGGCTTCAAGGCCATCACAGGCTTCCAAGGTATGGGAAAGGTTTGTATCCTACAGAGGAGTAAAACCATAAGGCTCCATTTCCTTCTGCAGGGTAGGATCTTTGCGGTGTTTCTTTTAAAACGATCAACATGTTCAGGGTTTATTCTGAAGTTTTTGCGTTTCCTATCCCACCATGGCAGGAAATCTTTACAACCACAGTGATTGCAGTCACAGTGAGAGCCCCCAAGGGCCCTGCTTCAACTTACCCAACTTTTATCTTGTACTTTTATGAATAGTGTCCTGCAACAATATGAATTATCTAACACCCAGCATTCTGGTGGACGATTCCGGTGCTGCGTGAATTTGGATAAATTGATCTCCTAGATCAGTGATGGCTAACCTTTTTGCCATCACGTGCCAGGAGAGGGGGGGCAGGGAGGTTCACGCATGCACGTGCCCACACCCATAATTCTATGCGCCCTGCCCTGCACATAAGCGCACAATCCCCCCCCCTCTCCTGGCACGTGATGGTCTGGTAGGCCCGTTTTTCTTTCTCACCTGGCTCCAGTTCCTCTCTAGGAGTCTCTGGAGGCTGGAGACAGCAAAAAAGTCACTTCCTGTCCCACCGGGAGTTGGGAAATTGGCCATTTCAGGCCTCCGGAGGGCCTCCGAGGGAGTGGGAAAGGCTGTTTTCGCCCTCCCCAGATATGTAGAGAGGATCTGGAGCCAGGTGAGAAAGAAAAATGGGCTGTCCCCACCACCCCCAGGCCCTCCGGAGGCAGGAAACAGCCTGTTTCATTACTTCTGGTGGGCCGAAAATCAGGTGGCTGAAGTACACATGCACCCAAGAGCTGAGCTGGTGTGCCCACTGATATGGCTATGCATGCCACCTGTGGCACAAGTCACCATCACGGTCCTATATCATTTCCAATCTTTGCATTCTAAGATACCACGTTGTGTGTTTTATGCTAATTTCTTTGTTGAAAGGCACTTTTGAAGAGAAAATGGATGACTTTGTGCTTCGTGCGATGTACAGAGAGTTTTTGGCCTATCGTCTATTGGGTAGATCAGAGGTGTCAAACTCAAGTCCCATTAACTCAAGGTGGTTAGAACCAGCTCCCAGGTCTGCCCTTGAAATAGCGAATGACCGCCCCATGGTGCCTTGGCCTGACCCAGGCCAACCGAACACTGATCTGCAACCTAGTAGCTTTTTGTTTGAAATCTGAGCAAATCAAGAGTTGTGTGGGAAGTAGGGAAGGGGTTTCTTTTAAGAGCCTCCAGGAATGGAAAAAGGAAAACACAAATAATGTTTTTTCTCCAAATTGTTGTCCAATCGACAGTAAAATAAATGCTTGGAAAGGCCGTCTTTGTAAGGCATGAAGGAAACAAGGCAATCATTGGCAAATTGATGTAGAGTTAGGCATTTTCTCCCTCAACCATTGACCGTTTGTGACACTGTTAGAATAGAAATCAAAAGAATTTCACTTTTCATTTGTCAAGAATATTAATATTTTCCTGCCTGGTGAAAACGTTACTCATTTTAGCCACCAACAATTCACATTTTTCTTTTAAATTTGTTAAAGCTTTTTTCTTCTCCAACTTCCCAGTCAGGGCAATGCAAAGAACAACTAAATAATGTTTTCATTCACCACAGTTCCATTTTCCTTATGAATATGCTTCTTTGTGTAACACCAAAAACTTTATGCCTCTATGAAAATCAATTTTTTTAAAAAGCAAGACATTATTCTATGAAGTACAACTTCCTTCCCAACTCATTAAGGTGGGGCAGAAACCCTTTCCTTTACTTGGTTTTCCCTAAAAGAAGAATATGCCATCAAATAGGATAGGATGTTTATGTGTGCGTATGGCTATGTTTGAATTAGTGGGGATATTATTTGTCATTTTTCCTTCTATCTATAGACCAACTTTGGCAGTCTTTATTTCACCCATTTTCACAACTGTTTTCCCATTAGTTGCTTATTTATTAATCCACCCATCCACCCACTTATCCATCCATCATCCACCTACCTACCTACCTACCTATCTTCTATCTATCTATCTATCTATCTATCTATCTATCTATCTATCTATCTATCTATCTATCATCTATCTTTCTATCTTTCTATCTATCTATCTATCTATCTATCTATCTATCTATCTATCTATCTACCCACCCACCCATCCATCCATCCATCCATCCATCCATCCATCCATCCATCTATCACCAACCAAGCTCAGAGAGCACCAAGGACCCTTCATTTCAACCCCGAGCAGGAGTGAAATTCAGCAGATTCTGACAGATTCTGGAGAACTGGTAGCGGAAATTTTGAATAGTTTGGAGAACCGGCAAATACCACCTCTGGCTGGCCCCAGAGTGGGGTGGGAATGCCAAGAGAGCCTCAAATAGCTCAACAGTCTAGATAGCCTGTTATTAACATCCAGCTGTCTGCAATTATTGCAATTTCGAGGCTCAAGGTTGACTCAGCCTTCCATCCTTTCTAAGGTAGGTAAATTGAGGACCCAGTTTGTGGGGGCAATAAGCTGACTTTGTATAAAAATATACAAAAGTATAAAGGCTATTGCTTAACGCATTGTAAGCCGCCCTGAGTCTCTGGAGAAGGGCAGCATATAAATCTAATTTTAAAAAAATGGAGATTTTGCAATATCCTTCCCCCAGGAGTGGGGAGGGAATGTGGATTTTGCAGTATCCTTCCCCTGCCAAGCTCACCAAGTCATGCCCACCAAGCCACACCATGCCCACCAAGCCACGCCCACAGAACCAGTAGTAAAAAAATTGAATTTCACCACTGACCTTGAGCTACAAATATTCTCCCTTATCAATATGTACAGTACATAAGCTAAGATCCTATGGGACTTCCAGATCCAAACAGACAAGTAGGTACTGGACAATCAACCAGGCATCATGGTAGTAGACAAGGACCAGAAGACAGTGATAGTGATGTAGTGGTGCCAAGTGAAAGCAATATTTGGAAGGAATATGAGTAGCTGGAGAAATACTGGACCTGAAGGAGGAGCTGGAAAGGATGCAGAAAGTTATTTTACCAACCTTGGAAGGATGGTAGGCTGAGCCAACCTTGAGCCAGTCAGGATCAAACTCCTAGCACTGGGCAGAGATTACCTGGAGTACTGCATTCTAACCACTGCATCATCATGGCTCTGTCTAATTATGGACAGAAAATGACAATCTCGTTGTAGGGAATCCTCAAATCAAAATTTATGCTTCAGTTGGAATTGAGAATAGAATCCTTGCCTTTTCTCACCAGAAGCCACAAACAATACTTGTGTTTCAAAAGAGCGAGAGAGGAAGGAGCACTTTCCCACCCTCAAATCAGGGATGTTGAACAAGTTGTGAGAAAAACAGTGGCCACAAAAAACACAATATGAGCTCCACCTGTTTTTCATGAACATTGCCATAAAAATGCCTTGAAAATTTCCATCGTTTTTCCAAAACGTATGGTAAGAAATTTACCCATCTATTCAATTAGGGACGCTGTGGCTTAGTGGTTAAGATGCTGAGTTTGTTGATCAAAAGGTTGGCAGTTCAGTGGTTTGAATCCCTAGCACCACATAACGGGATGAGCTCCCATTACTTGTCCCAGCTTCTGCCAACCTAGCAGTTCGAAAGCACGTAAAAAATGCAAGTAGAAAAATAGGGACCACCTTTGGTGGGAAGATAAAAGCGTTCCATGCGTCTTTGGCATTTAATCATACTGGCCACATGACCATGGAGACATCTTCAGACAGCTCTGGCTCTTTGGAAATGAGCACCGCCCCCTAGAGTCGGGAACGACTAGCACATACGTGCGAGGGGAAACTTTACCTTTACCTTATTCAAGCACAAGAACAAGTTATCTTATTCCTTGGATCCTGGCCCATACGCAGTTGTATTTTATCTCTACTCATGAAAATATAACAACAAGCTAGCCGGTTTGAATTCACCTATTAATTCCCAAAGCCTTCCTAAACCATCATGCTCTTTTAAGTTATTTACTTTGCACTTCGACAGCATTCACATCTTATGGACCACCAGTCTGGTTTTGCTTAGAAAGATAGTTAATCACCAATAGAGGTACTGCCAAATGAAACCTTGAAAGAATAATTGTAGGCACCTAGTTTCTGGAGGTTAAGGAAAAAATAGGGCAGCTTTCTTGAAGCTTGGGGGGAAAAACTGTAATCCAATATTAGGCCCTGTAATAATTAACACATGTTGGCTGCTGCTTTTCAGGGCAGCTACAGTAAAACGAAGTATTTTTTTTCCCGAACTGGTAGAAGATATTTCCCAAATGTCTTCATTCTGTATGAGGAAATAAATAGAGATTTCTTCCATGAATCTACCATCATTGGTCAAAGATATTCTGAACAGTCAAGGACTTTATCGATTAGAACAACGATGGCTAGAACTATTTCTCTAAACATAAACAGTGCTGAAGCTTTTGGTGTTGTTTTTTTATTTTTTCAAATGGATAATTTTTCCTTTTTATTAAAATATTTTATTAAAATATACTAAGGGTTTGGTTTTTTTTTTGGCTTATTCAGAAGCTTTTTCACTTCTCTGCTGGGAGGAGATGGAAGAGAAATCTGACCGGGGCTTAGAGGATACATAGAACATTGTAGTGTGCAGATTGTACCCTTGATTAGAGAATAAAACTGTATTATTTATTTATTAATTTAATTTATATACCGCCCTTCTCCCCAAGGGGACTCGGGGTGGTGAACAGCCAAATTTAAAACACATATAGTACAAAAGTTAAGGGAAACCAAACTAGATTAAATAACGGCATTACCAATTTAAAATCCAAATCTACACAATCGAAAAAACCCAATTTAAAACCCAGCATCGATTAAAATTAAGAATTTAAAAAACCCTATTAAAACCGTTTATGCTAGGCTGGCTTGTTGAAAGAGATAGGTCTTCAGGGCCTTTCGGAAAGTGCGGAGGTCCGGAATATGTATGATTTTGTATTTCTAATTTCATAAAATCACCAGCCCTATTGAGGCAAATGCTCATAGAATAATGTTGTATTTAAAGAGATACTATGAAGTATGATGCTGGAGAAGACTCTTGCAAGTCCCTTGGACTGCAAGACGGATCAAACTCATCAGTCCTAGAAGAGATCAACTCTGACTGCTCTTTAGAAGGCCAGATCCTGAAGATGAAACTCAAATACTTTGGCCACCTAATGAAAAGGAAGGACTCACTGGAGAAGAGGCTAATGCTGGGAAAGATGGAGGGCAAAAGAAGAAAGGGACAGCAGAGAACGAGGTGGCTGGATGGAGTCACTGAAGCAGTTGGCGTGAGCATAAATGGACTCCAGAGGATGGTACAGGACAGGAAGGCCTGGAGAAATGTTGTCCATGGGGTTGTGATGGGTTGGACATGACCTCGCAACTAACAGCAACAACGATCTAAAGAGATTGAGTTGCATGAAATATTGATCCGAAATATTGTATATATATTCCAAAAACTGTTCCTTTTCACACCACAAATATGATTGTCCTGTTTTTATTGTATGGGTGATTCAAATTTTGGGGTATCTGCTGCTTTTTTGGGGGTCCATCAGGAACGCAGTAGAATGATGTCAGAGTGTCCCCTAGAGACAGCTGTATAGTGACTCAAGAAACTAAAACCAAACAGTGACAATGCTTCCCAATTTCAGCCAAAATGTTTTAAAATCTTCCTTTCATAATGTTGACCTTCCGTAGGCTGATACAATTTAAAGGGCAAAATATTTGGCGCCTTGGCTAACCAACTCGGATCAGCTCTTAACAGCTTCAAACAGAAGCCATTTCCTCTCCTATCTGGAGATGCCCAAGGCTAAAAATGAGAAGTTTTGCAAGCAAAGTGTGTCTGCCATTAACTCAAGCTTTAGCTATTCCCAAGTTTACTTTATTTTTACTTGAATTCTGGATTTGTGTGTGTTGAATTCAATATTATATGAGTCATTTAGCTTCCTTTCCACTCGAATAGTGAAAACAGGCTTGGTCTGAAACAATCTGTCCTTGAAACAAACAAACAGACCTCTGTTGCTTATGTCTACGGATCATGATAATATCAGGAGAGTTTTTAGACTTCATACTTTGGAATGCAGCCCATCTCATGCGGCTTGCTATCCCGTTAAGTACGTTCCAAATACTAAGGGCTCATTCATTCTTTTAACCGAGTTCAGTGAGGAATGGGCGTTTTGCTGTTTTGTTTTGCCGTATAATTTTAGATCAACACAAATGAAAAGCAATCTTGGAACCATTAACAGCAGGACTCCCCAGATCCCAGCACTAGGTAGGGCTACCCTCTAGTTCAGGGGTCTCCAAACTTGGCAACTTTAAGAGTTGTGAACTTGTGGACTTCAACTCCCAGAGTTCCTCAGCCAACTTTGCAAAGCTGGCTGAGGAACTCTGGGAGTTGAAGTCCACAATCTTAAAGTTGCCAAGTTTGGAGACCCTTGCTCTAGTTAGTCAGACTTACAAAGGTCTTACAAAGTTCCTACAAAGGTCTTACAAAGGACCTACAAAAGTCTTCTATAAAGGCCCAGAGTTGGCATCACTTTGCATGAAAAGATGAACTGAATTGTTTGGTAGAATAACAGTTTTTTTCCCGAACGCCATCACTCTGCTAAACAAATAATTCCCTCAACACTGTCAAACTATTCATAAGTCTTTATTACTATTACTATTAATCTTCTCATCGTTCGTATCATCCATCTCCTACCACTTATGACTGCATGCTGTAACCTTGTTGTTGGTATCCTTATGATTTATATTGACCGTTTCCTAATATGATTTGATTGCTTATTTGTAGCCTAGGATTATCATTAAGTGCTTTATCTTATGATTCTTGACGAATGTATCTTGTCTTTTTATGTACCGTGTTTCCCCGAAAATAAGATCCTGTCTTATATTTTTTTTGAACCCTGAAATAAGCACTTGGCCTTATTTTTGGGGAGGTCTTATTATTTTGGGGTGCATGGAGCAAGATGGGGCTCCTCTTGCCGTCTTACCTGATTTACAACTCTACATTTAAATATTTTTGGGGAGGGCTTATTTTCGGGGGGGAGGCTTATTTTAGCGCATGTCCTCAAAAACCTGATTGCGCTTATTATCAGGGGATGTCTTATTTTCAGGAAAACAGGGTACATTGAGAGGGTATGCACCAAAGACAAATTCCTTGTGTGTCCAATTACACTTGGCCAATAAAGAATTCTATATCTATATCTATATCTATATCTATATCTATATCTATATCTATCTATATCATCTATATCTATATCTATATCTATATCTATATCTATATCTATATCTATATCTATATCATCTATATCTATATCTATATCTATATCATCTATATCTATATCTATATCTAGCTTGCTGTTTGAGGAAGTTGCATAACATTCTCAGAGACTCTTCCCATCCTGCTTACAATCTTTTTGGACTGTTGCCTTCTGGCAGAAGATACAGAACAATTAAAACTCGGACCACACGTTTTCTGAATAGTTTTTTTATCCCAGAGCTATAATTGCACTCAACAATAAACTAAAGGGCCACCATCAGTGAGCTGTTGGACAGCATTACCCTGGTCTTTTGTGTGGATGTTTGGGTGGTTTAGGGGTGGGGAATTTGTGGTGAGTAGGAGTGTGTTTGGGGATTGTTATGTGTGTTGGACCTGGTCTTTGGGTGTTAAGTGAATTTCGTTGTATGAGTATACTGCACATAACCATACAATAAAGTTGTTGTTGTTGTTGTTGTTCTTCTTCTTCTTCTTCTTCTTCTTCTTCTTCTTCTTCTTCTTCTTCTTCTTCTTCTTCTTCTTCTTCTTCTTCTTCTTCTTCTTCTTCTTCTTCTTCTTCTTCTTCTTCTTCTTCTTATTATTATTATTATTATTATTATTATTATTATTATATATATATAAGGGTGAGATCGTGTGTCCTTAAGAAATGTAACAAATTCTATTTGGGGTTCTTGTTGCTGCTATGTAAGAATAAGTGGAAAGTTTAGCAGCATTTTTCTATCGACAGAGCTTGTCGATCGAAAGGTCGGCAGTTCAGCGGTTCAAATCCCTAATGCCGCATAACGGGGTATGTTCCCGTGACTTGTCCCAGCTTCTGCCAATGTAGCAGTTCGAAAGCACATAAAAATGCAAGTAGAAAAATAGGGACCATCTTTGGTGGGAAGGTAACAGTGTTCTGTGCGCCTTTGGCATTGAGTCATGCCAGCCACATGACCATGGAGACGTCGTCAGACAGTGCTGGCTTTCAGCTTAGAAACGGAAATGAACACATCCCCTAGAATTGGGAACGACTAGCACATATGTGCAAGGGGAACCTTTACTTTTATATTACCACACATGCAATGCTTAATCAATGCATCTAATTTGGAGAAGAGAGCTTGAAAGCTGACTTTTGTATATCACTGTGTGATTCCTGTTATGGTTTAATCATTACGCATTCCATGCAGCAAAATATTGCTTTCACAGTTTAAATTTAAACACTTTGAAATGTAAAAACAATTAAACCAATTTGTTCAGTAGTATAAAGCTTATGCTTCATTTTTCAATTCAATTCTGAGGGAAAAAATGGTCAGGCTAAAATCTGATGCTTTACAGTGTGCTTGTGTGCTTGTGTGTGTATGGGAGAACATCTCAGTGTGAACATAGGAATCTGTTTTATGTTAAGCCAGCCAGAGAAGAATTAAACACCAATGGTGACTGCGTAATAAAGGATAAAAGATTGGGAACTGACAGTTAAGCTCTTTTTTTGCAAAAGACATTGAGAGGGTACAAGAGAAGATATGAAATAGCTTCTTGCTAAATCACAGTTTTGGTCCAATTGATACAGATTTCTCCTACTCTTGTTTCTGTAGACCTAACATTAGTAGATAAGAAGATTGGGCTTGAATAAAACTGAAGAACATACAAGCTATTGTTCACCCTTTGCAAATAATTATTTCTGAGCTGGTTTTTCTGTCCCCATTGCTGTTATTGGGAGTATGATACAATCTTGGCCTCCAATTCTCAGTCAAGTGGTCAAAATTCAAACACTAGGAAACTTGAGTCCTAGTTATGACATTAGCAGTGTCCTAGGGTCACATAGTCAACTTTTCTGACCTTCTGCTGAGCAAAGTCAGTGGGAAATCCAGATTTATTTAACAATCATGTTACTAATTTAACAACTGCAGTGATTCACTTAACAACTATGGCAAGAAAGGATGTAAAATGGGGCAAAATTCACTTAAGAACTGTCTCACTTAACAATAGAAATTTGGGGCTCAATTGTGGTCCTAAGCTGAGGACGATTTGCATACGCAGAGGCACACAAATGCTATTACCTTTCCACTAAAGTGGTATCTATTTATTTACTCGCGCTTGCAAGCTTTCAAACTGCTCGGTTGGCAGTATTAACAGACTAACAGATTAACAGGGTTGGAAGGGACCTTGTAGGTCATCTAGTCCAAGCCCCCCCCACCCAAGCAGGAGACCCTACACCATCTCTAACAAATGGCAGTCCAGTCTCTTCTTGAAAGCCTCCAGTGATGAAGCTCCCACAGCTTCCGAGGGCAACTTCTGTTGATTGCTCTCATTGTCAGAAAATTTCTCCTTATTTCCAGGTTGAATCTCTCCTTGTTCAGTTTCCATCCATTATTCCTTGTCTGACTTTCGGGTGCTTTGGAAAATAGCTTGACCCTCTCCTCTCTGTGGCAGCCCCTTAAAGGAGCTGGGGCACTTTTGGCATAAAATTCTTTCTCTCTAATTTTTTATTTTATTTTCCTTCTATTTCTTCTAATATATAAGCAACATTACCATTCACCCTCATCTCTAATCTTAATCAATTTTTCTTTTTCCACTCCTCTCTTTACTTTTTTCAAATTGCAACCCTGTCATTTGAAATCAATCATTTTTCTAAAATCTAAACCTAACTCTAAATTATCTTATCCAAATATTCTCCCATTACTCCCTTTTCACAATACAATATAATTTCAAATATTTTCCCTATATTCCATCATTCCCATGATAGATATTTAGCATTCATCAGTTTTACAATTATCCCTCTTTTCCATTTCTTTTTTTTATCAGTTTCCACGTATTTTCCCTAGATTCCATTATTCCAATTATAAATCTTAATTTTCATACACTTACATACATAACCCATTTCCTTCCCTCTTTTCCTTTTCTTTTTTTCCAACTTAACCATAATATAATTTCAAATATTTTCCCTAAGTTCCATCATTCCAGTTATATTTAATATTCATACAATTATACATATATAGCCCATTTCCTTCCCTCTCCTCCATTTCGAGAAACTAAAAGCAGTACAAATTGTGACTCGGCCAATACTCTGTTCAGAAAAAAAATGCATTGTTTGTTTGTTTGTATGTGTGTTCGAAAAAAATAAAAAACTTTTATTAAAAAAAAAAGGAGCTGGGGCAAGTAATGGGAGCTCACCCTGGGGCGTAGCATCTGGGTCTTGAATCAGGGATGTCAAAGGCTGATAATATTTGGCTTCTGTTGAAGCAGATATTCTGGGTTCTTCAAGTTGCATGTTTCCAAGCTAGGATATATCAATTTCTGCAACTTCAACTACTTTTAATCGGATGTGCAAGATATGGAATCGCTTCATAAACAGGACGATGAACTTCATGGAATTTTTCTGACTGGTAAGTAAATACCAGTGTGTTGCACTAATGACTGAACGGTCCAGTTCAGATGGAGGAGGGGGTGTCTGTCTTGGGATGTTACTGCCATTTCTGTTTATAAAGAATCCCATTGCAAAGTTCACAGACCAGGCTGACAAAGAGGAAAGGAGCAATTTTCACACAACGCATGGGTTTTATCACACCCTTCTTTAGACAAGGGAAAGCAGCAGCTGCCTGCATTTAGAATTCTGATACATACTGGAGTTGATTTTAAAATGTGTAATCCAGATGTTTCAGGCTTGGTTTGTTTACATTCTTGAGAAATGTTGTAGGGAAAAGGGGAAAAAAAATTCTCTGTGCATGTATGTCTACACGGGCATGCGTGCGCTATTTAAACATAATCCTGGGTCCGAGTGAGTTTTGAAAGAACCCACATTTGTGACCAAGATTTTAATCATCTGTTTCAAATGTCTCTGTTCGTGAAAACAAATGGCAGCTCTTACGTGCCAAACAATTTCTCCTCTCTGTATTTTTCCTTCTCCAATTTAGCTGAGCAAACCTCTGTTCCGTTTAAGGCAGAAATACCAGGACATTCTGGTTTTTGTCTCATCTATTCAGCTAGTTTCTCTCTCTCTCTCTCTTTTTAATGTTTTAAATATTTAATATTAATATTTAATATTCTGTAAAACCTCTGTAAAAAAAAAAGGGACATGGTGGCTCAGTGGCCAAGATGCTAAGTTTGTCAATCGAAAGTTTGACAGTTCAGCAGTTCGAATCCCTAGTGTCACGTAACAGGGTGAGCTCCCGTTCCTTGTCCCAGCTTCTGCCAACCTAGCAGTTTGAAAGCATGTAAAAAATGCAAGTAGAAAAATAGGGATCACCTTTGGTGGGAAGGTAACAGTGTTCCGTGTGCCTTTGGGATTTAATCATGCCGGCCACATGACCATGGAGACATCTTCGGACAGCGCTGGCTCTTTGGCTTTGAAACGGAGATGAGCACCGCCCCCTAGAGTCCGGAATGACTAGTACATATGTGCGAGGGGAACCTTTACCTTTACTTTAAAACTTCCTAGAATCTGCCCAGTCTGATGCAAAGATCCCTTGCATGCCAACTCGTCTACTTCCAAAGTCTGGCCTCAAGACCCACATTTTCCATGAAATCCTTAGCTTCACTGCCAATCTTTGAGACGCCTTATTCAAAATCAGTCGTAAGCACTGATTTTGGCCTGGTCAGTTTGGGGGGGGGGGAACGATAATGTTAAAGCTGGGCAGGATTGTAGCTTTGGGAACAAATGCAGGGCAGGATATGGAAGAATCCATGTGTTGAATAGCCGATGATTTTATGCAGGGGAAAGAATGCATGGCGAGAGAAACACTGAAGCCAGTTTTTGTAAGAAAGTGTTCTGGGGGAGGAGGCTTATAAGAAAGAAAATAAAGAATCTGTCTACAGCTATAGGGTGCCTGTGCTTATTATGGAGGGAGGGAAGAATCTGAACTGCCCAGGACAAAATCAGGGGAGAAAATGAACTGGGATGAAGGGATAGAAATCCTGAGAATATTAGTCTAGCCAGCAGGAGGCATATTACATAGACATACGCAAAGTGATACTTTCAGACAAGGAAGGAAGGCAAAAGTGCTATGCTAACTACTGTATATCTGCACTGACTGACCCCATATTTATTTGTTATTTCAATGTATTCATCCTTTGATTGCACATTCATAAATAACAGAAAAACCACACTCAGAGAAACAGCAGCTGGATTAAAAACCAACTCGTTATTCATAAATCGGCAGAACCAATGTAAGATGTCAGCCCGCTTCCTGACCTTCAGGCCTGGGGCAAAACCAAGTTTTGGGTAAGTATATTTTCCAAAGTTGGGCACTACAAGACAATTGGCTTGTATCTTCCTTCGCCCGGCCAGCTTGCTCTCGGATCTCCTGGGACAGGTAGATGTAATTGGTGAGCAGCAGTCCCTCGAGTAATCAGGCTTCATGCTATATATTCAATAGGTTTCTGAGGAAGACATATAAATCATCATCATCCTTATTTAATGAGCCCATAATCCCTTGCGGGATGGAGTCTGGGCAACCAAATGGAGCTGAGTGTTTACTGGCTGGATGCCCTTCCTGTTGCCAATGCGAAGTTTTGTTCAGCAGATATATTCTCATCATGTCC
The DNA here is from genome assembly GCA_030761175.1 of Masticophis lateralis. Taxonomy (NCBI): domain Eukaryota; kingdom Metazoa; phylum Chordata; class Lepidosauria; order Squamata; family Colubridae; genus Masticophis; species Masticophis lateralis. The sequence goes on along the minus strand of JAUDYJ010000008.1, from coordinate 7,029,445 downwards.
AGAGAGAGAAATATTGACCTCTACCTAGGATCGAACTCACAGACTCCTGATTGTGAGGCGAGAGCTCCACCTTTAGGCCATGGCACCACTCTAGGAAGATATATAAATGACCCTCTGAAAAAGATGCCCAGTTTTGACTTATCATGCCAGCAATGGAGAATCCTAAGTAGGATTTGCACTTCACACAACATCCGCCGGGATTCACTGTATAAATCGGCATAATATTCTTCCCTCAGCGTGACTGAGGGAGTCCCACATCAAACTGTAGATCATATCAGAGGTCGGTTTCAGCAGGTTCTGACCAGTTCTGGAGAACTGATAGTTGAAATTTTGAGTAGTTCGGAGAACCGGTAAATACTACCTCTGAATGGTCCTGCACCCATCTATTCTCTGCCGAGTCCCAGGGAGGAAATGGAGATTTTACAGTATCCTTCCCCTGGAGTGGGGTGGGAATAGAGATTTTACAGTATCCTTCCTCTGCCATCCCCACCAAGCCACGCCCACTAAGCCACACCCGCAGAACCGGTAGTAAAAAAATTTGAAACCCACCACTGGATCACATCATGAGCAGTTGTAAAATAACGGCATACACCGGTCCAGTTTCTGATTTTTTTTTCCATATAAATGCTACTGTGTTTCAGTTTTTAGATAGTCTAGTAGTCATTGGTCTCCAAATATAGATATTTTTAACATTCATATTTTATTGTGTTTTTTCAAATCTAGGTGAAATTTAATTAGAATAGAATGAATGAGCTTCAACGGACATTGGAGGTATTCTATTCCAGCCGCCTGCTCAAGCAAGAGATCCTCTACTATTCCAGATAAGTGACTATCTAGACTCTTCTTAAAAACCTCCAGTGATGGAGTGCCCACGATTTCTGGTGTCCAGCTGTTCCACTGGTTAATCGTCCTTACTCTCAGGAAGTTTCTCTGTAATTCCAGGTTGCTTCTCTCTTTGATTAGTTTCCATCTGTTGTTTCTTGTCCTGCCCTCCGGTGCTTTGGAGAATAATTTGACCCCCTCTTTGTTAATATACGGTATATATTGCAAGTCCATGTATGACATGCCATACACTAAATAGATAAATACGTTTCTAAGTGCATGAAGGAGGGACACAGTGGCTCAGTGGCTAAGACGCTGAGCTTGTCGATCGAAAAGTCGGCAGTTCAGCGGTTCGAATCCCTAGTGCCACGTAATGGGGTGAGGTCCCGTTACTTGTCCCAGCTTCTGCCAATTTAGCAGTTTGAAAGCAGGAAAACAATGCAAGTAGAAAAATAGGGACCACCTTTGGTGGGAAGGTAACAGTGTTCCGTGCGCCTTTGGTGTTTAGTCATGCCGGCCACATGACCACGGAGACGTCTTTGGACAGCACTGGCTCTTCGGCTTTAAAACGGAGATGAGCACTGCCCCCTAGAGTTGGGAACGACTAGCACATATGTGCAAGGGGAACCTTTACCTTAAGGGAAGTGGATTGTTTTCCATATGAAAAGTGGAGTTCCAGTAGCACGTATAAAAAAACCTACGAGGAATAAGGGCTTGCTGAAGTTTTGTCACCAACCCCAAAAATCTCCCACTGATGGAGCGGTGTAAAAGATTATTTTACAATGTTCAATTATTACTAATCCCATTCCCTGATTGAAAATTCAGCGTGTAGCATGCCTGTTAACATTTAAAACTTCCCTCCTTCTTCCGAATACCTTATCCTACTATTTTAACAGGGCCAAGAAACATATAAAAGGATTTTGAGAAAGGAATTTTGATTCTTAAAGTCTAGTTACATGCAGAAGAAAAAAAAAGATTTACTTCTTAAGATTTCCCCCATGGTGATTGGTGAGATCCATTCCTTCAGGAAGGGCTTTATAGATGGTTCTCAACTTACAGCCATTCATTTAGTGACCATTTGAAGTTGCAGCAACACTGAAGCAGCTATCTCACGACCTGTTTTCATGCTTACAACCTTTGCAGCATCCCCATGGTCATAGGATCAAAATTTGGCTATTTGGCCACTGGCCTGGGGTCTTGTGACCACCAGTTATAACCTTCCCAGCCAGTTTTCCAACAAGCAAAAGTCAATGGGGGAATCCTAGATTCACTTAACAACTGCAGTGATTCACTTAACAACAGTGACAAAAAAAGGCAAAAGAACCAGTAGTGGGTTCCTCTTACCTTCGCTATTGGTTTGGAACCAGGAGCGTGCACACACAACACTTCTGCACCTGTGCATGCATGCACAGAGCATTCATGATGATGTCCAGGCAGATGGGTGGAGCCTCCTGTCACCGCCACTACCAGTTTGCCCAAACCGGGGTGAACCGGTAGAAACCCACCACTGGATAAAACAGGGCAAAACTGAATAACTGCCTTGCTTAGTCACTGAAATTTTGGGCTCAATTGTGGTCATAAATTGAGGATTATCTGCACTTAGAAGTCCTGTTGGAAGGAGAGAGACCACTGTTTAGACTAGGATAGGATAGGGTAGGGTAGGGTAGGGTAGGGTAGGGTAGGGTAGGGTAGGAGAGAAGAGAAGAGAAGAGAAGAGAAGAGAAGAGAAGAGAAGAGAAGAGAAGAGAAGAGAAGAGAAGAAGAGGGAACTTGGAGGTCTTCTAGTCCAACCCCCTGCCCAGGCAGGAAACCCTACACCACTTCAGTGAATGGTTATCCAACCTCTTCTTTAAAACTTCCAGTGTTGGAGAATCCACAACTTCTGGAGGCAAGTTGTTCCACTGATTAATTGTTTTAACTGTCAGGAAATTTCTCCTTAGTTCTAAATTGCTTCTCTCCTTGATTAGTTTCCATCCCATTGCTTCTTGTCCTGCCTTTAGGTGCTTTGGATAATAGTTTGACTTCTTCTGCTTTGTGGCAACCCCTGAGATATTGGAACACTTCTATCAAGTCTTCCCTACTTCTTCTCTTCATTAAACTAGACATACCCAGTTCCTGAAACTGTTCTTCATATGTTTTAGCCTCCAGTCCCCTCATCATCTTTGTTGCTCTTCTCTGCACTCTTTCTAGAGTCTCAAAATCTTTTTTTGCATTTTTTTGTTTCTTATAGCAGGGCTAAAGCCTTCTTGATGTATCTAAGATCTTGTAATATTTGCATGAGGGATGATGTAGACAAAAATAAAAAACAAATAAATCTGATAATGTCTATTTTCTTTTAACCCATTCCCATTCAATTTGATGAAAGAGAAGGCACTTGTAAAACGTGTTCTACAAAGAGAATTTTCAGTGCTAAAGGCGTCCCGTGTGGAATTCCTGGTTTTCATTGCACCATAATTTGAGATCCATAGCCTGAACACTTCCATTCAATCCCCAGGGTAGGCAATCACTCCTTTTGTGTCATTTGGTCTGATTGGAAAGTGTAGACAGGAGGCCTCCATGAGGCCGTAACCAATTCCAGCAGTAGAACTTACATCACCTTCAAGAATCTTATCCATTCTAAAACAACACCAAGAGACAAGGAATTCTCAAGGAACCTAAGAATAAACAGAAGCTGAAAGGAACAAATCACCCAGACATTGCAGGACAGATTCTGGTGTAACAGGACTTCTTAGTTGTCTTAGTTGTTGCGCATAAGAAAAACTTAGTTGTTTTTCTTACGCGCATCCTCTAACATGAGAAAACACACACACAGAAACACCGTTTCTTAACAGAATGACTTCTTAACAGAATAACAGAGTTTGAAAGGACCGTGGAGGTCTTCTAGACCAACTCCTTGCTCAGGCAGAAAACCCTACACCACTTCAGACAAATGATTGTCCAATCTCTTCTTAAAAATTTCCAGTGTTGGAGCATTCACAACTTCTGGAGGCAAGTCGTTCCACTGATTAATTGTTCTAACTGTCAGGAAATTTCTCCTTAGTTCTAGGTTGCTTCTCTCCATTTCCTTTCCCTTGGATCAGTCAGAATGCACTCACAAACACACAAAATACATGTGATACAGAAGAGACAAGAACAGATTTCGGGTGGTTCGAAATTAAGATGGTTACTTGGAGCTCCTAAATGTGTGTGAATCACAACAAATACCCCTATTTAACACACCAGAAAAGAAAGCCGAATAGGGTAGAACTGCCAATATTGAACAAATTATATCATAGAAATGCATTCTCAAGGCGCAAAGTACAGTTCAATAGGAGGTAAGTGGTAGATAACTAACTGTTCCCATCAATTGTCCATCTCCATTCATCAATTGACACAAAAGCTACACTTTTGAACGGACACAACAAATGGTTGATCGAATATATGAATATTGTAAATATTGGACATTACCTGCTTCAAGATGGTGTCATGTCTTACCTTGACGTAAGACGAAGTGTCTGGGACTGTCTGGAACATCCTGGTTTGCAACTGGATGTCTGGAAGAGCCTTCAAACCAACATAGAAGGAGTAATTAGAGATATGAACTAAAGGGAGCCCCATGTTTGAAGGTCTCCTTTTTGTAATAAGGACAAATAGATTCCAAACACTGTCATTATGTGTAAATCCAATCATGACATCTATGGCACAAGGACTTTCAAGTGCAGTGGTCACCAACTGGTGGTCTGTGGACCACTGGTGGTCCATGAGAAAATTTTGGTGGTCCGCAGAAAAATTATTTACATTTTTTATATTGCACTAAATCAGGGGTCTTCAAACTATGGCCCCTGGGCCAGATACATGCAATGAACACTTGTGTTGCTGCAGAGAGTCTCCCCCTTTGGGGTCTTTTTCTGTGGGTCAAAGAAATTCTGACTTGGGGGTTTGCTTCAGCCTCCTGGTGTGGGGCTTTGGGAGAAGGCTGGAGAGCCTTGTTCCAGTGGGACTGCATCATGGCCTAGAACTGGCTGACCATCTCAGCCCGCTGAGCCTCCAGGCGCCTGTACCTGGCCTTGCACTCCCGCAGATCTTCCCTCTGCTTAGAAAGTCTATGCTCCTAGTCCTCAGTGAGGTGCTTCTACTACTTGGTCAGATCCAATTTGAACTGAGCTGTTTTGCCAACTCTTTCTCATGGTGGCTGCTTAGCTCCAACAACTGCTTCCTGTTAGGGCCCTAAGGAGCCTGGGCGGGCAGGCGAGGAGTGGCTGGGAAGGGACGGGCGAGGAGAAGCCAGCTAGGTGCCCCTCGATGTGAGTAACATTGAGTTGGCCAAGCCCACCAAGTCACATGACCACCTGGCCATGACCACCCAGCCAGTCATTAGACAGATTATATTAGTGGTCTGTGAGATTTAAAATTATGAATTTAGTGGTCCCTGAGGTCCAAAAGTTTGGTGACCCATGCTCTATGGACAGAAGCCCCACAACATGGCTTGCTTTCATTCTTTGTTGGCTTCCTTTTTTTTTTAATTGTCTGGGTTTTCTTGAAAGGACAAAAAGAATAAGCAGGAAGGAGAAAGAGAAGGAGGGAGACAGAGACTTTCACTTTGGATATTTGATTCTCCAAACAGCCAATTAATTTGATTAAAGGCATTTACCATGAATGTTGTGGCAGAAATAGTCATGTATGAAAAAGGAAGCTCCTGCACCTTTAACGTTGGCACCGAGAAAGGAGATGGTGACACGGTTCTATAAAACTTAATGAATTGCACTGAACATTTAGGGTGGTTGTGTGCGTGTTTTTTTAGCATCCCGTAATGTGGTGCAAATGAAGTTAGGAAAAAAGAAAGAAAAGACATTTGCCTAAACAGCTCTATTCCTACAAAATAATAATATCAACAACACATAACGAAGTACAGACACTGTACTTCTTAAAAGAAAAACAACTGAACGAAATGCCTGCATTTCAGCTTTGTTAGTAGTGTGTGTATGTGTGGGTTTGCATTTGTGTGTTATACAGCCATCGGTCTAATGATGCAAATCCTTGGCCACTGGCCAGTTGAAACTAATTACTTAAGTTCCTATTGTCATTAATGAGCACAGTCAGCTTAATTTGCTGCCATTTACTATAAATCAATGGCATTAAACTGTTGTTGTGTCTGTATGTTCACATTCCATAATTATCAACAAGTATTAAAGCAATGATGAAACTCTCACTACCGACTATCCTTGTTTCTGGGATTATTAGCCCATTATCCCTTCCTTCCTTCCTTACTACCACTAGTGACACCAAAGTCAGCCAGAGGCATTGATGAGAGCTAATGTTAATACTTGCATTAACCATTTCAGTAAATTAAGACTGTTCTTTTGTCACTGCTCTTTGGCCGCTGAAGTCCTGTACGGTAGTTACAACTACTGTTGTACTTACTGTTTTACTTACTATTCTGTTTGGTCATGTAAACACGTCTGGACGGGAGTTATCAACACTGGAAGTAACATGGCCAGTGTTATATCTGCTGTCAAAATAAATGGCTGTTTTTAGAGTCACTTTCTCCAAAATCTAAACCTAGACGCATTAAAAACGATCCCAAGATCTAATCTCTAAGTGAGCCTTGTGTAATTCAGACTGTCCAAGGTTGCAAATTTTTTTTCCCTCTCCTTAGAAGCAAATGCAACTTCACTAAGTTATAACGAAGAGTAATGTTGTAAGAAATGGGAAAAGCGTGATAAGAGGAAAGCAAAAAGTTTCCCTTCTTCTCAGTTAAAAATATGTTAACAATAAATTTTTAAAAAAGGATTTTATTAGACATTCCTTGAAAGGGAGCCAGATCGATTTCAGAAGAAATTGTATGCAAAAAATTTGGTGAAGAGGGATTGTTTAAAAAAAAGAAAGAAAAAGAAAAAGCGAATAATAGGACTGGAATGCTACCCAGGATTATTATTGGAAAATTCATCTCTCAAATATGCAAAAATCACCTAAATGAAAAGAACTGGGTTTTAAGTGTTTCAGAAACTATCGGGGAATTCAACTCATTTTGTTTCTTCTCCAAGCCATGACCTTTGCCTTCTGCTTAAACTGTGACCTGTGTGTTCTCCATATGTTTACTTAGAAGTCAGTTCCACAGAACCCAGGAAAATGTGTGCTTCATAATATATAAAACATAAGACTGGAGCACAATGCTTCAAACACAGACCTTTGCAAATGCAAACCAGATTAAATTCTTGCCACAGACGCAGCTTGTCTATCCCAAATGTGCATTTCCTGTTCAGTGTCTGTTAAATGGAATAAAGTTGGTTTGAAAGCCAGCCACGGGTGAACATTTCCACTCCATCTCAGCAGCTGCTTTGGTCAGATTTGGGGCACAAAACAAATATTCCTGAAGCTCAACACAAGTGTTACTGGATATTTGCTTGAGCTAAATTGGAGCAAGCATCTTCATTCATCACAGTGGAGCTTGTTCAGGAATATATGAACAGCAGGTCTAGGTTTTGGCTAATATGGTGATTTGCAGTCATTTCCAAAGGATAATGTTTAAAAATTCAGTTTTATAATTTTTCCCTGTTTCTGAGAACATCCTATTTTCTTTACCGAAACCGTTGATTTTTTTCCTAATGCATCAATTACCTTATGTATATTGCTTTAAACGATTGGCCGACCAATTGAAACAAAAGGGTAATTATTCTCAGTTGTAATTCTGATAAACTTCAGAAGATTCGTTCTCACTCTCTATACAATCCTATAATTATGCACAACTTCACTTTCTATCATCCCCAGGCATCATTGTCCTCCAACGGCACTGACCAGGAATGTTGGAAGCAATTCTATAACACTTCTAGAGGAAATCAAACGAGGGAAAATAGTTTTAGGATGCTCCAATTTTTATTTCTCCTGCAATTTTTTTCCTGAAAAAACAAACCGTTAGCAAACTTCTTTCTTAAAGATTGTTATCCTCAACATTTCCTTTGTCTCTCTCTCTCTGTTGGCTAATCTTCATTCTCTCCTCACCAATCCCAGATATACATATATATTTGACACAAACAACGTGCAACTTTGGCCAAAGTGAAACTACCTGTGTAAAACAATCAGAGTTGGATGGAAGTAGCGGGAACATTTCCACTCCTACGAAGCCTAAAAAAACCCCCAAGTCAACCTTTTCTCTTTCTTTGCCTTGCTAAAGCTGGAAAGAACACAGCAAACCCTTACCTTATGGAATGTACTTTGTCTTCAGCCAGTTGGGTGATTGAGAAATCCAGATCCAATATGACAAAGGAGAAATCGACTAAAATATTCTTCCCCAGATCTAATAGTCCAGCAGCCACATCATCGCAAAAGATAGCTTTCCCCCCTCCCCTCTATCCTTAAGAACAAGATCAACTTGAAGCAACAAGGAAGTGCGTTTCCTTTCCTGTCTTAAGAATCGATGCAGACTGCAGCAGTTTTCACATATCCTCAGGGTTAAGGGTATGTTTCATTTATTTTTATTTTTTTTTAACAACTCGACACAGCATCCTTTCCCCCCCTTTCTCGTGCCCAGACCCTCTCCCTTCCTTTTCTCCTCCTGGATTACCTCCCTCCTTCCTTTATCAATATTTCAACTGCTCTTTTGATAAATCACCCTAATATGACAACTTTGCCTGCATTGCCTCTGCTCCCCAACTTGGTTCTCTAGCTGGAGTAGCTTTCATCTTCCAGGAACCCTATAAAATTACAAGAATACACAACTTTGAGACAGAAATCCCCCCCCCTCCACACACACACACACACACATACACACACAGCAGGCAATCCCAACAGTGACACTGAGTGGAGCTCAAGTACCGTTTCCAGTCCCAGCTTCAGAAATAAATATCCTTCTGGTTTCTGCTCTTGAACCAGTACAATATATTTTGGGCTTTATTATCACTGTTGTTAGGATTTCAGGGGGGAAATGTTTAAAAAGGATGGGAGCAAGGAAGGCAATCCAACACCCTCCCAGCACTACAAGTTCTGTGACTTCAGATGTAAGAGGGATGGCTGGATTTATTTAAAAGACTTCTAAACTCTATACGTCCTCAGAGATCGTTCCTTCTTTGTTTTTATTAATCCCTCTTTTTTATTCTTTTTTTTTTTAGCATGACGGTAGATTGTTCAATGCAGTTTCTTGGCTGCAGAGCAGAAAAAGCAAAATATTACGGAGGTGCCTAAATGGCACCCTGAGGTTGCTGAAAACTGAAGCCAAACAGTTGACAATGGGATGAAAAGTGAAGCACACAAACTACAGAGGGGTAACCTGCTATACACATAACCAGGGATCTTATAATCAAGTTTGGTCTAGTGGATAAGACACCAGGATAGAAATCAGGACATTGGGAGTTCTAATCCCACCATAGGTATAGAAGATGACTGAGTGACTTTGGGCCAATCACCAGGAGATTATGAGTTGTAGTCCTGCTTTAGGCATGAAAGCCAACCTGGTGACCCACCTCATTCTCTCTCTCCCTCCCCCTCTCCCCCTCTCTCTCCCCAATTACCTCACAGGGTTGTTGTGAGGAAAATATGAGGAGGAAGGAGTGTTAGGTGTGTTTCCCTGCCTTGAGTTATTTATAAAAATATTGAAGACAGAAGAAGGAGAAAAATCTAAACTAAAAATTAAAAATCATTTACATTCTTACATTCTTAATGCAGATACACAACTAAAAATCTCTTAGAATGAGGTTCCTCAGCTAGTTTGTCATCCGCTGCTCTAGAGAGAGGATCAAAACGTGGTCTAAAATCTGTTTTCATCTCTCTAATATCCATGTTATCAGTTCCTCATGAAGTATGGGGCAATTTTAGATGAAGAGTTCTCAGCATGATCAGCTAAAGACTTTGAACAAGTCAACTGTGGCTCCAATAGCGAGAGGACACATTCTTTGCAGTCTGCTACAAATTTATTGGTATATTTTATTATTCTCAATTCTCTCTCCTATTCTTCTCCTCCTCAGGATTTTGGTAAGAAGAGGATATGACACAAACAAGTGAAATTTTGTTTGTGGTGTCTTCGGCCTATCCAGCTGCAGGATTCTGGACTAGTGGCACAGTCCTAACAGTGATACTTCTGTAGTAAGATGGTGGAAAGATAAAGGACGTTTACAAAAGGAAGACAGTATTTTCTGATTCATATCCCAAATCAAATTCCATGGATAATACAATAGAACTTTCTGGAAGTATTATGCTCTGTCTTGAATGAGTTAGGTTTTTGGAACAAAATCCTTTGTACCTGGCTGCAGATAACATCAACATTTGTTAAAGGGAAGAACATGTCATTAAAAAAGTTGGCAATTACATTGTTAATCATAAGTAGGGTGATGGAATATTAAAAATATGGCATCTTCTTGACGCCCCAAGTTATCTAACATTTTTACCATAGATACAATACATTACTATTTTCTGGGTTGCTTAGAAAAAAAAAAATTCAGCTTGGATCACTAAGAAGTCCATATAATTTAAAAGGTCTTATTCATCAGTGCCATGGAATACTTGAAGCCTAAATTCATGAACGATGAAATTTCTGTATCTGTATGTGTAGTGTTCCCCATGCATTTATACAAGAAGTTGCATGTTCAACTTCGTACCTTTGCACTTGATTATTAAAGTTTACTTAAATGTGATTGATTGTTGACTGCTCTGAACCCCAGTTGTGAAGACTATTTCAGTTTTTTGGAGGCCAATGTATTTAGAAGTGATGTTTGTTTGTTTGTTTCAGAAATTCATGGTCATCACTTGATTCTGTAATCATCAAATGATGGGTGCATAAAACAAAACTGCTCCCAGATCTGTCCCTTATTTGGTCACTGCAATTCCAAGTAATAATTTAAATAAAAGTCATAATCTACTGTCAGTTCAAATCTCCTCCCTAGGTTGGTTTTTTTTTTTTTTCAAGAATTTGTTGCTTGATAGTTGACATTTCAAGACCGTAATTGAAACATTCAAACAAGCAACTTGCAGGTCAGAGCAAACTAACTAGGATAGAAGCAACCGAGTCAACATGTGCCTCATATCACCTCAGACCCATCCCCTCGAGGTACCTTCAAGTGGCATCTAAGCATATGCAAACTGCTAATAATTGCTTGTAACCAAAATATTAAAATGATTAGCTTGTAGGTCAGAGGAAAATAACCAGAATAGAAGCAATAAAATCATCATTATCTGCCTAATCAAGTGGTACATGAGCATGTACAAAATGCTAAAAAGCCAAGCTGTAGAACCCATAACCTCTTTCTGGATATTTGCTGTTTCATCTTCCCTGCCACACATGTTGCAAAACTGGTGATCCTACAATTGAGATATTTCTCAATATCAACACATACTGCTGATTACCTAAACTGTAAAGAATTAATCAAGATAAACCTTGGGGTGGTATTTTTTTTTTTTTGAGTGCTAAAATAATAAGGAAACAGAAGAATGAAAGTGTTGGGATATTATAGTGTCTTTAAATTCTCAATAAATTCTAAAATATCATCTCTCTGTCTCTGTCTGTTTCTCTCTTTGTCTGTCTCTCTCTCTCTTCTCTCTCTCTCTGTCACTGTCTGTCTTTCTCTCCATCTCTCAGTCTCTCTCTTCTCTCTCTCTCTCTGTCTCTGTCTCTCTGTCTTTCTCTCTGTCTCTGTCTTTCTCTCTGTCTCTCTCTGTGTGTGTTTCTGTCTCTGTCTCTCTGTCTTTCTCTCTGTCTTTCTCTCTGTCTTTCTCTGTCTTTCTCTCTGTCTCTCTCTGTCTCTCTCTCTACACACACACAAACACACACACACAGTAGAAAAGACATACAAATGAGAAAAGTTTGATATAAAGGAATGCTCTCTTTCACCATGCTTTCTCTGGCCATTTCACTCTTAAGTCTAACATATTGAAACATTTTCTTCATCTATCTGTCTGTCTGTCTGTCTGTCTGTCTGTCTGTGTATATGTGTATATGTGTATGTATATGTATGTATATGTATGTATATACATATATATATATGTATGTATGTATGTATATACATATATATATATATATATGTATGTATATACATATATATGTATGTATGTATGTATGTGTGTATGTATGTATATATGTATGTATAACGTGACAAGGGTGAAAGGTCAGTTTAGGAGTCGTGTCTATATGCAATTTAGTCTCCAGCAGACAAAATTCCTGACCAATCTTAAAGAAAACAACACACAGCTGAGACGTATATCTGGATGAAGTAAAGCCATTGTGAATGTTGGCATCTTTGAGATTTCATTTGATTCTGTGCCGATTGTCATGAAAACCAATTTTTCAGGCAAAGTAAATGTTGCAGGTTTGCAAGGAGGGAAAAAAAGGAGAAAAGAAACGACGTTTTGCAGAGCTGCCATATGTAACTTGCAATCTGGATTAGCCTCCCTCTCAGCTCTAGCAGTCCCACCATTTCTCTCGATTGCCTCATAAGTCACTGTGGGTTTTGTGTTTGTTTTTCATTTTTTTTCATAAGTCATTGTGGGTTTTGTGTTTGTTTTTCTTTCTTCTTCTTCTGTTTTTTTTTTTTGTTTTTTTTTTTAGGATTAGGCCACAAGTAATAAAATGAAACTGTTCTTTAGAGGTCCCCAAAGGTCTTTGCAAGAGTTCTTATTATGAAAATGACAACACAAACTGAATCAAAATTAATCCCACCCTAAAATGTTCGAGGGACAAACTCCAGTTATGGCATTAGGGAGTTATTTGATTCAGTTTGGCTCTGCTGCTCTTATTAACAAGCCACTGCTGCATAAATATGAACGGATCTGGATACAGAGGGGTCATTTCCAAGCAAATTAGTACTTTTTCCCCTTATCCACTAAACATGATATGCCTAGTTGAAATCTAAATATGTCTGTTTTGCTTAGTTGAGATAACAGTAGTTTCATTAAGGTCGGTTTTGTTTAGATCACATTGCCAGGAAAAAAAAGAGGAAGGAAGGAAGGAAGAAATATATAAATGCAACCTGGCCTTTATGATTAAAACATCCAGTTTTTCCCCCCTTTTTGGTCAAGGTCCTTTAAATTGGCAGACTTTTGAGAAAAATTTCAAGCTGTTTTAAATAAATAATAAAAAGCAAGGGAAAAGAACCAGTTAATCTCTTTCGTGAGGGATTTTCATTTCCAACTACTTATAAAGCATGTCAGCAAACTTCTTCCTTGCATTTTAGACACAGTTAAAACTGAATTTCCAAATTCTACTGCCTAAAATCTAGAAAATGTTTTTTTTTAAATAAAGGTTTGTGTGTGGGGGGGGGGTTGTGTTTTTTTTTAAAAAAAAAAAAATCTTTATTTCGGTTTTTCTGTCTTTGTAATAATATCACAGTTGGGCCAGATATCCCATGTGTCTAGTTTAAGTCACCTCTAAAGCTTTACTAGCCAGAAGAAAATTGCAGGCAAATTGAAACCAGCTGCAGACCCAGAAACAAATCAAAGAGACAGGAGAAAAGAAAAATCACTCCAGAAAGGCAGAAAAAGTTAACAGGAGCTTTGTTTACAGAAGAAAAAGAAGTTCCCAATTCAGGCTGCCATCTCAATAGCTGGTTAGTAAACTCTGAGTGACTTGTAGGTAAGCAACTTTTCAACATCCCATCAAGGGACATCTCTGGAAAATGCTCCTGGCGTCGAAAAATGAGCACCCAAACATGCTTGTTTGGCAGTATGTTTCACAACAAATAACAGGGCATGTTTGAGATAAGTTGAATCTACGAATGTCATGAGTGGACTGCCTCCCGAATGAATGCGTGATCCCTGATTTACCATCTTATACCGCATGTACTCCTCAGGAGACAAAAAAGGATCCTCCCTTATTTTTAAAATACAGGTAGTCCTATGATTTACAACAATTCGTTTAGTGACTGTTCGGAGTTACAAAAGCACTGGAAAAATGTGATTTACGACCGTTTTTCATAGTTACGACTTTTGCAATATCCCCTTGATCACGTGATCAAAATTCAAATGCCTGGCAGTTGGTTCATATTTATGACCGTTGCCATGTCCCAAGGTCATAGGATGGCCTTTTGAGAACTTCAGGCAAGTAAAATCAATGGAGAAGCCAGATTCACTTAACAACCAGGCTACCAGCCTATCAACTGCAGTGATTCACTTAACAACCATGGCAGGGGTGGGTTCTACTTTATTTATTATTAGTTCAATTTATATGCCACCCTCCTCCGAAGACTCAGGGCGGCTTACAATGTACTTATTCATTCATTCATTCATTCATTCATTCATTCATTCATTTGGTTTGTATACCGCCCTTCTCCTTGCGGACTCAGGGCGGTGAACAGCCAGAATAAAAAGCAAGCTACACAAAAGTTAAAATTTTTAAAAACAACTAATATGAATTTGGCCGATAGTTAAAACAATTCAATTTAAAATTAATACTTATAGCAATAGCTTTCATTCTTTTGTATATACCTGCTTATTAGGGCTTTTGGCCCCCCATAAGCAGTGTTTCTACAAAGCCAGCTTATTGCCCCCACAATCCAGGTCCTCAATTTACCTACCTTGGAAGGATGGAAAGCTGAGTCAACCTTGAGCCTGGTGAGATTTGAACTCGCACTAATTGCAGGCAGCTGGCAGCTAAATACTACATAACAGCACTTAATCCACTGCACCACCAAGGCTCTTACTTATCTTTACCATCGGTTTGCACGCGCGCTTGAGCGAAGCAAGTGCAGGCACCTTGCTTCTGTGCATGCGCAGATCACTGATGATGATCCTGCCAGTTTTACTATTGGTTCTTACGAACCGGTCTAAGCTGGGGGCAACCCTTCACTGAACCATGGCTAGTTTGATGAAAATAAGAACTAGGGGTGACATGATAGCAGTCTTTCAATATCTCAGGGGCTGCCCCAAAGAAGAGGGAGTCAAGCTATTCTCCAAAGCACCTGAGGGCAGCACAAGAAGCAATGGGTGGAAACTAATCAAGGAGAGAAGCAACCTAGAACTAAGGAGAAATTTCCTGACAGTGAAAACAATTAACCAGTGGAACAACTTGCCTCCAGAAGTTGTGAATGCTCCAACACTGGAAGTTTTTAAGAAGAAGTTGGATAACCATTTGTCTGAAGTGGTGTAGGGTTTCCTGCCTAAGCAAGGGATTAGACCAGAAGACCTCCAAGCAGAGGTAGGTTTCAGCAGGTTCTAGTTAGTTCTGGAGAACCAGTAGCGGAAATTTTGAGTAGTTCAGAGAACCAGTAAATAATCTCTCTGACTGGCCCTGCCCCCATCTATTCTCTGCCTCCTGAGTCCCACCTGATCAGAAGGAAATGGAGATTTTGCAGTAACCTTCCCCTGCCATGCCCACCAAGCCACGCCCACAGAACCAGTAGTAAAAAATTTTTGAATCCCACTACTGGCTCCAAGATCACTTCTAACGCTGTTATTGTGTTCTGTTCCGTTCCGTTCCGTTCCATTCCATTCTATTCATAAAATGGGGCAAAACTCACTTCACAAATGTCTCACTCAATAACAGAAAGTTTGGGCTCAATTGTGAGGACTACCTGTACAACTTATTTTCTGAAGATAGAATTTACAGGTTTAGGATTTAGAAGGTGGTATGTATTTTGTCTCAGTTTAGGGCGAGGAGTGTGATATAATATACTGTGGCCTCAAATTATGATCTGAAGCAGGATTTTTTTTCTTCTTCTTCTGTAGGGGCTGAGAAGAATTTCAGGGGTGATCATGGTTCTACCTTAGTTTCTCAAGATAGTAATAGCAATAGCACTTAGACTTATATAGTGCTTTACAGTACTTTATAGCCCTCTCTAAGCAGTTTACAGAGTCAGCCTCTTGCCCCCAACAATCTGGGTCCTCATTTTACCCACCTCGGAAGGATGGAACGCGAAGTCAACCTTGAGCCTGATGAGAATTGAACTGCCAAATTGCAGACAGCCGGCAATCAACAGCCTGCAGTACTGTACTCTCACCACTGCGCCACCACGGCTCAGTTCTCAGTTCTCAGATCAGTTCTCAATTCCCTTATGTTTAGCCATTGTCTCCTCTTTACAGGTTTCTTTTGTATACCAGCACCTCAAAAGATTGCTGGGATGTTCTAAGCATAAAAGAGTACCAAAAGATCAGGAATCATCCGTTCAAAATTCAGACAACTTTGAGAAGGGAGCTTTCAGCCTCTGAAATGGACTGATTTGAATATTCCAAGCCAGGAACAAAACACCTATTCCAGAAGTTTTGACATTTGGACTACCAAAGTGTTGAGTTTAGAACCAATTCAGTTCAGAAGAATACTTTAAATGGGACAGGTTTTTTTGAACCGAACAAATGTTCATTTTGTGTGCACCCATAACTTACCACCAGCTAAAGCTATTACAAAATACAGGTAAGAATTTACTCATTATTCATCCTATCACATTCTGGGCAAGCTGAAATATCCAAACTATTTTTGACATCTATCCCATGAAGAATAAAACTTCAAATCACCAGAACCAGTTTGGCACGTGCTTCCTTTGTTTAAAATGGGAAAAGGAGTGTATTTCTCCATTATAGAGGCAAACTTCTGTTTTTGTGTCGAGGTGACATATAAGGTCACTTAGTCAGGGTCTACATCCATGATAGGGATACTGTAAAATCTGATTAATAAGTAAACCAATAACAGAATAACAGAGTTGGAAGAGAACCTTGGAGGTCTTCTAGTCCAACCCCCTTGCTCAAGTAGGAAACTCTATACCATTTCAGACAAAGTCATCCAATCTCTTCTTAAAAATCTCCAGTGCATTTATTAGATAACAGATATAAGTATAAACATGATTATGAATACATGAAATGGATACGAATAAAGGGGACATTAGGACAGGGATGGTAGGCACTTTGGTGCGCTTATGCACACCCCTTACAGACCTCTTAGGAATGGGGTGAGGTCTACATTCGAGAGTTTAAGGTTAAAGTTTTGGGGGTTTGGGGAAGAAACCACAGAGTCAGGTAGTGCATTCCAGGCATTGACCACTCTGTTGCTGAAGTCGTATTTCCTGCAATCAAGTTTGGAATGGTTTATCTTGAGTTTGTATCTGTTATTTACTCGTATATTGTTGTGGTTGAAGCTGAAGTAGTCACTGACAGGTAGGACATTGTAGCAGATGATTTTATGTACTACGCTTAGGTCTGACCAAAGATGATAAAGTTCTAAGCTGACTAAGCCCAAAATTTCAAGTCTGGTGGCATAAGGTATTTTGTTGCGAGCAGAGGAGTGGAGGACTCTTCTCGTGAAATATCTCTGGACTTGTTCGATTGTATTAATGTCTGATATGCAGTGCGGGTTCCAGGCAGATGAGCTGTATTCAAGAACTGGTTTAACAAAAGTTTTTTATGGCTTAGTTAGTAGTTAGTAGTTCAATATTACCAGAAAAGAGCATCATGGAGCATCCACAATTCGTGCTTCCCCTATCTGTCCATTTGAGCATTAGGTTTACGAGTTTATGGGTTTAATTGAGTTGGATTTCCATAAAACTCCATCCCCTCCCCACTTTAATTTATCAAGAATTGTTGGACTTTAATCTCACAATCTTCTGAATATGCCTGAGCCCTACTTGATTTTGAGGGGCCTCAATTCTTTTCCAAAAGTGGCACTCAACCACTTTTCTTTTAGTAAAAATTATAGTCACTCACTCACACATGCATGCATGCATGCATACTTAACCAACATTTTGGGAACTGATGAGGAGCTTTGAACAGTTACATGTCTCTGGAAATTCATATCTACCATATGATGACGAAGGCTTTCCATATGTCTAACATATGGCAGAAGTACATTGAACCTGAAGCTTAAAATTGAACTCTGGATAACCTTTTCCTCCATCTACACCAACTTCTCTAGATGTAAGGATAAAAGGGCCCAGGTACTTTACCTGAAGCATAAGATTTCCTGACAATTAGAGACATACTCAGGCTAACATTCCCTGGATTGTTAAGGATTACCTTACAGTAGTATTATATCCAAGAATTATTGAAACGGATGGATCAGCTGAATTCTAGGAAAGGCTTTAGGGGAGCTCTTATATAAGCACCTTCCCCTGTCTGTTTATGAGATTTTTTTTTTTTTTTGGAAAGAAAATAAAGTGAAGCAAACCATGAGTTTTAAGAAACCATTTTTAAGAAGTGGAGGTAGGTTTAGTAGCAGCATCTGCATTTGATTAAAGACATCACAGGGCCTGCAAGGGCGAGAGGGGGAGGAGATTCTTCGGGGTTGCTTCAGCGAGAATTATAAACACAAATAGGTCAATTTAAAATTAAATTTAAAGAATGAGCTATAAAAGGAACATTAAGCCTTGTTTTGCTTTCCGTATTCAAGAAATCAGATTTATTACGGTCCCTGCATAAATCCTACTGGTGAGGTCGGAGGAAGCCAAAATATTCCTTGCAATACTCAAAATCTCTTTTTGTGAACAACATGGATTGGACAGAAGGCTAAGCCATCAGAGGGTCACCAATCTGCCCCCAATGTAAATATTTTTCATGGGAGATGCCAATGTTTCAGTTAGCATTTAAATTCCTTGGGCCAAGTCGCTCTCCATGTTGGTTATGTACTGGCCACGGATGCATTATGGACCATCAAGTGGTTTCGACTCCTAGAGACAACATAGATCGATTCTCTTCATGATAATCCGTCCTAATCTGTTTCAGGTCTTTTAACAGGGCATTCATCCGGTCCTGTAACTGAGTTCATCCACCTTGTTGCTGGTTGTTCTCTTCTTCTCTTTCCTTCCACCTTTCCCAGCATTAGGACCTTTTCTAGAGAATTGGATCTTCATATAATAAAGTAGGATAATTTGAGCCTGGTCAGTATACCTCAAGTGAGAACTCTGATATATTCTCCTTCTCCTATCCCTCCCTTCCCATTCTCCTCCTTCTCCTCCCCTTCTCCTCCTCCTCCTCCTCCTCCTCCTCCTCTCCCTCCCTTCCACCTTCCCTTCTCCTTGTCCCCCTTCTCCCCTATTCCTTCTGCTTCTGCTTCTCCCTTCTTCTCCGCCTATCCCTTCCTCCCTCCCTCCCTCCCTTCCACCTCCCCTTCTCCTTCTCCCCCTTCTCCCCTTCTGCTTCTGCTCCTTCCTTCTTCTTCTCCTATCCCTCCCTCCCTCCCTCCTCCTCCTGTTGTTATTTTCTGACTTTTTCTAAACCTATTGTTGTTCTGGATTTTTAAAAAAACAAACATTAGCCTTCATGAACTAAATAATCAATTGACCTCTACCCCCACTCCTACTTTATATTTCTGCTTTACAGAAGAATGAGAGTCGTGCCCTGAGTCAAACATTCCTCGTGGACTTGTCACCCTTCCAGTCAGGAGCTCTATTTCCTGGTTCTTATCTCCACCCAACAGATTTCCCTTCCTGGGGACTACTCTCTCTCTCCACACACACACACACACACCCGCCTCTCACTAATACACCTTTAAAACCATTTGTAAAACTCATCTAAGTTCACAGTTTATTGTGAAAGTAAGTAGCAAAAGATAGGAGATTAAAAAGCTGTCTGTTTTCTCAACTTCTCCTAACTTGAGAGAATCTTTTTTCCCAATCTAAAACAGCACAGTTTAAGGAAAAGGAAGTGATGGAAGGCGGCAGATCCCAAAGATGAGATAAAGTGGTCAGCATTGGTGGGACAGAAAAAGAAGGAGAAGCAGAAGCAGAAGGAATAGGGGAGAAGGGGGACAAGGAGAAGGGAAGGTGGAAAGGAGGGAGAGGAGGAGGAGGAGAAGAAGAAGGAGGAGGAGAAGGAGAAGAGGAGGAGGAAGAGGAGGAGAAGGAGGAGGAGGAGGAGGGGGAGGGTACAGTACATGGCTAACATTCCCCCCCCCCCGATCTATGTTATCCTTCTGAGAAACCATTCAGAATCTAAGAATGACCTTCTACAATATGTCAGTCTAATCTATCTATTTGCAACAATTTAGGATTTTAAGGACTTCAGGATCTTTTGCATTTAAATGGGATGAACAGAGATGGAAAGAGAGAGAGATCCCGCATCTCATGGACAGTTCGGTCTGGTGATGCTGAAACTATGATCTTCGTTGCCTTTCCTACACATTTAAGGTTATTTGTTGCTGGTTCCTGTGGGAATCCCCCACATCTGACTTGAGGCACACTTCAGCTGGAGGCTCAGAAAATTCGATCCCGACACAGCACATGTGTAAAATGGAAAACAGTGAAACTAGATCTCTCCTACCCCCTAGTAAGACCTCCTTTAATTGTCAAGGTTATTAATCATTTGAAGATAAGATCCTGCTTTAAAAAAAAAGAAGACTGAGCATACACATTTTCTAAACAATGAGCTAAAGCAGTTCTCCATGCCACCATTACCTTGCCTCAAATCTTCTAGAGCCGTAACGGCAAACCTATGGCACATGTGCCATAGGTGGCACGTGGAGCCATATTGATGGGCACCTAAGTGATGCCCTAGCTCAGCTCCAGTGTGCATGCGCACGCTGACCATCTGATTTTCAGGCCTTCCGGTCCCACCAGACGTCAGGAAACAGGCTGTTCTGGCCTCCAGAGGGCCTCGGGGGGGGGGGGAGAGACCATTTTCGCCCTTCCCAGGCTCCTAGAAAGCCCCTGGAGCCTGGGGAGGGTGAAAAATCGGCCTTCCGGTCCCACTGGAAGTCAGCAAACAGGCCATTTCTAGTCTCTGGAGGGCCTCTGGGGGTGGGAGGGGTGGGGAAGGCCATTTTCTCCCTCCCAAGGCTCCAAGAAAATGGGCTTACTACCGTGCCATCACATGCCAAAAGAGGAGGGGGGTGGGTGGGGGTTGCATGCACATGCACGGGGCGCTTTAAATTATGGATGTAGGCACACGCACCTACAACACCCCACGCTCCTCCCGCTTTTGGCACATGATGGCAAAAAGGTTAGCCAACACTGTTCTAGAGCAGTGTTGGCGAACCTTTTCGGCACCGAGTGCCGAAACAGGAGCGCGCGGGGCAGTGCTGGAAGCTGGAAGAGAAGCTTCCTGGCATCCACATGTGTGCTGGGAAGCTAAGCTTCTGTTTTCCAGTGTGAACATGTGCACCAGTCACCTGGTCTTCCAGTTTCCGGCATGCATGCATGTGCGAAGACTAGCTGGCCAGTGCACATGCGTGTGCCAGAAACCAGAAGCTCAGCTTCCTGGTATGTCAGGGTTACTGGTGCTTCCGTGTGTGTGCAAAGACCAGCTGGCCAGTGCGCATGTGTGCGCCAGAACCCGGAAGAGCAATGGGAAATGGCTGGCATGCCTGGAGAGATGGCTCTGTGTGCCACTTCCAGCATGCATGTCATAGGTTCCCCATCACAGTTCTAGAGCATATTGGATCCAATTATGGGATTGCCTCCTTTCCTATTAATTCACAATTTTGACAAGAGGCAGGGGGCCAGGGAATTAATGCTCCCTGCAGCCAGACTATAAAAGTGTCCAAAATCAGCCTCTCTCCTTCCATAGTTAGAACACAAATCCCCTTGGGTTCATGCCACATAAAAAAAGTGTGGGATAAATGGATGGTTTTTTCATCCCTGAAAGCCGGCTGGGTAACTTTGGGCTAAGGAGACGGTGAGTTCTAGTCCTAATTTAAACATGAAAGCTGGTTGTGTGTCTCTAAGCCAACCACCAGGAGACAATGAGTTCTAGTCCTAATCTAAACATGAAAGTTGATTGTGTATCTCTGAGCCAAACACCAGGAGATGGTGAATTCTAGTCCTAATTTAAACATGAAAGCTGTTTGTGTGTCTCTGAGCCAACCACCAGGAGACTGGGAGTTCTAGTCCTAATTTAAACATGAAAGCTGGATGTGTATCTTTAAGCCAACCACCAGGAGACAGTGAATTCTAGTCCTAACTTAAACATGAAAGCTGGTTGTGTGTCTCTGAGCCAAACACCAGGAGAATGGGAGTTCTAGTCCTGCTTACCTGCAAAAGCTAGCTGAGTGACTTTGGGCCAGTCGCTCTTTCTCATCCCAACCCACCTCAAAGGGTTGTTGTTATGGGAAAAATAGAAGAAGGAAGGAGTACTAGGTATGTTGGCTGTCTTGAGTTACTTATAAAAGTAATAAAGGTGAGATAAACCAATCTAATAAACAAATAGTACATTGCATGTTTTTCTGCCCATTTTGCAAAGACATAAGAGCAGTTGGAATGAGGGGGGGAATTGCCTGGTTGTCGAGACATCATTTTTCCTGATATAAATTCTCACTGTTAAAAGCCAAGTGCTTTTTCCAATTGCAACCTTGGTTGTAGGCTGCCAGGTAGAACCGAAGTGGAATAGCATACTTGAGTCTGAGAGAGTTTGGTCTTCTCTTCTCTGTTACAAGCAGAGGCAAATCAAACCAGGCAGATTTATTTTTTTTAAACAGGGAGCATGAAACTGACCTGAAGGATTAAGAACTGCTGATAATATTGCCTGTAAAAGCTGTTAAAAAAAAATAACAAAAAAAACCCCCTCTTGAGCTGAACCCGTGGAGGATGGGCTAAGACAAGAATTCCAGTCAATGGGAATACAGTTTAAACCCAAACCCTGCAGAGCATCTGAATCACAAATTGCAGAATTGAGGGTTTTTTTCCCTCATTTGAATTGCAGTTGAGCTAAGATTATGGTAAATGAAAACAGCTGGGCTGCCCAAGGGAGACACAACATCATAGATACTAGACAGCATAGTGCCAGTGCTGGATTGGCAAAATTGTAGTGTGTGTGGGAACAGTCAGATAATGTCTATACAGGGTTACCGCATTGAAAAGATGTAGCCATGGAGAAGAACTTCTGCTTTGCTTCCAGAAGATCTCTTATTCTATCCTTGGAATTTCCATCTTTCCAAAGATCTCAATTGGAGGGATAATGCTGTCCAACTGAGAGGTCAAAATTTTTTTGTATCCATTTCTTGATCATATATGCACAATACTGGAAAAATCCAGAAACCCCAATAGATGACATTATAATAATAATAAAAAAATTCTGGAATGTGCAGAAATAGATAGGTTAACCCTAAAAATCAAAGGAAAAGAAGACTCAGAATATTTTATAATATGGGAACTATTCTTTAAATGGTTAAGTGACAGATACTGAGGTTAGAGGAGTGGATTTATGTGAAATATAAAAGAGCCTTGGTGGAGCAGCAGTCTAAAGCGCTGTTAAATAGCACTTAGCTGCCAGCTGCCTGCAATTACTGCAAGTTCGAATCTCACCAGGCTCAAGGTTGACTCAGCCTTCCATCCTTCCGAGGTAGGTAAAATGAGGACCTGGATTGTGGGAGCAATAAGCTGACTTTGTATAAAAAAGAACATCGCTTGTGGGGGGGGGGGGGGGCAAAAGTCCTACTAAGCAGATATATACAAAGGCAGGAAAGCTTAACTGAATCTCCGGAGAAGGGCGGCATATAAATCAAACCAACAAATAAATAAATAAATAAACAAACAAACAAAGGCTACATGAGAAAGAAAAACTGATGAGTAAATATTTTGATGGTTACATAATCAATACTATAATGGACGATAGTATACTTTTCAATAATGATTGATATTATCACATATATGTTAATGTATATATGATTGTCCAATCACATTTGGCCAATAAATTCTATTCTATTCTAATTATGATGATGATGATGTTAACACTTTGGACGCCTAGAAAACACACAGTTCAGCACAGAAATGGAATATGTGATATAAAACAATAAAAATACTTAACAAAAAAAACCTTCTTGCTGGCCAAATGGAAACACTACTTGGCCAAGAGAAATCCATCAACTCTCAACTGAAACCCTCAAAGTGCTTTTTCAAGAGGCTACTGGATTTCCTTGGTTTTTCCTTTCACTTCTCATCCAAGAAGCTTCTTTGATACTGACTGAATGTTGGAGAATGGAAGAATTTATATTATATTAGACCCGATGACTACATCCTTCCATCCTCCACCAATCAGCCAGAACCGAAAAAGGTTCTTGGATGAGAAGCAAAACATCTTCAAGGAAAAACCAATGAAACCCTGAGGGACAACCATGACCTGCATGACTAGAGAATCTCTGTAGGCTTTCAACTGAAGCTTTCTATGAGCCAATAGCAGAAATAAATTGGGCTACCCATTAAAAAAATGCAGGATTACAAACAGAATGGGGGACCTGGCAAAGCAATGCACGTTAGGTTAGCATGTAAGCAGATCAGAATCCAGAAACAATAGAAGCTAAACATTATAGCCCCAAACAACAGTTGCAGTAAACAAATGTCAACTTGCATTGTTTTGTCATGGCCTCATCCAATTTGTAATTCTCTAGCTTGTGGTCCTGACCTCCCTTGCCGGACTCTATTTCCTGTCCCTGACTGCCATAGCTTCATTTATCTGGATTGGCCACCCATGACCTCTTGGGGAAATAGAGGCAACCTCAAGCATCATTCCCTCCGGCAGGAGGGCAGGAGAACAAAGTGGACCGGAGATAAAATCATTCTTTTAATCCTAGAACCATTTCCCTCCAACTCAGCCCAACTCCTTCCCACTGCCGTTTATCCACCCAGATCACAAACATTTGGGTAATGAAGTGATGCCTCCTCAAAGTCATTGAGGTTGGCATTTTTTAGGATCCTGCCCCATTAGGCATTCTTCTTTCTTCATGTATGGAATTGAATGCCAGATTTGGGAGATTTAACCTATCCAATTTGTTTGTTCTTTGTTTTTCCTTGAAGACGTTTCACTTCTGATCCAAGAACTTTCTTCCATTCTGACTGAATGGTGGAGGATGAAAGGATTTATATTCCTTACAGTCATCTGGTCTAAAATAATATAAATCTTTCCGTCCTCCACCATTCAGTCAGAGCTGACGAAAGTTCTCAGATGAGAAGCAAAACGGCTTCAAGGAAAAACAAAGAAATTCCAGTTGCCTTTTGAACAAGCACTTTTAGGACCTGGATGGCAGAGGATCTCCATAGACCAGGGGTCAGCAACCTGCGGCTATGGGGCTGCATGTGGCTCTTTCACCCCTCTGCTGTGGCTCCCTATTACTCAAAATATACATCACAACTGCCAATGTGTGACACCCACCGGCACACGATTTATTAAACTTTTCAACCCCCGGTAGGCCAGCCATGGATAAATCCAAGAAAAGAAAAGTTTCAGAAGAAAACAGAATGTTTAATTCAACTACATATATATATACATTTTAAAATTTGATTTATATGCCGCCCTTCTCCGGAGACTCAGGGTGGCTTACAATGCGTTAAGCAATAGCCTTCATGCTTTTGTATATTTATACAAAGTCAGCTTATTGCCCCCACAAACTGGGTCCTCAATTTACCTACCTTAGAAAGGATGGAAGTGTTGTGGCTCCGTTGCCTGAGCCTGCGTCATCAGCAGGGGAGGACTCTGAGAGTGAGGGAGAGGAGTTGGCAAGGCCTCCTTCTCCAGGACTCTCCTCTCTACCAATGCCTCCGGAGGACACTGAAGGGCAGGAGATAGGCCCAGAGCCAAGCTCGTCCCCGCAGCCACAGGAGGACATTGACGAGGGGAGTGAGTTTTGGTTGGATCCTCGCCAGCGTCGGAGAGACAGGAAAGCCCAGCAGAGGAAAAGGCGTGGTCGTGATTAGCTGGTGGACCACGCCTCCTCCCAGACTATATAAGAGAGGGATTGTAGCCATATCTTTGTGACAAACAAAACAAAGATTCGTGGATCCCGGTTTTGAATCGGCCCTGCGTCTCAGCTTGTGTGTATGTGACGGACCTTTTAATAAAGACGTTGGCAAGCAGCTGCGGATTGCCGCTGACCTTTGTTATCATCTTACTTGGTTGCCTGCCAGTTCATTAGCCTCTGGTTGTCTGAGGGGAGGTTATTTCTGGGTTCGGGGCCAGAACAGGAAGGCTGAGTCAACCTTGAGCCTGGTGAGATTCAGACTTATAGTAATTGCAGACAGCTGGTGTTAATCACAATGCATTAGTCTGCTGAGTCACCAGGCCCATATATGCTAGTTTTGTGGCCGCTCAAGAAAGAATAGTCAGGCATGGGGAAGGGTTTTGTGGCTCCTGGTGTTTTCTTTTCTGTGGGAAACGGGTCCAAATGGCTCTTTGAGTATTTAAGGTTGTAGACCCCTGCCATAGACACTGGGGAAAATGGGTTGGAATATGCATAAGAGACAGAACAACAGAGAGCAAAAGCAGATTTACACTCTCTGAGTATAGATAGATACTTGGGTTCCATCCTGCGACCTCTAAACAAGTTTTAAGGTCAGTTTTGGGGAATTCAGGTGTTATTGGCCTCAATATTTGATGGACTTCTTTCTTCCTGGATTTCTTTCTCCATGGCCTAATGCAATGAAGGCGAACCTTTTCAGGACCGAATGCCCAAACTGAAACGTGTATACATGTGCAGGCACTGGGGCATCAGAAACCCGAAGACCAACTGGCTGACGCATGCATGCCTGTTTTTTTGCCATTTTCTGGGCCGTTTTCTAGACCGTTTTCTAGACATTTTCAGGCCATTTTCAGGCCAGTTTTGGGGCATTTTCTGGGCCATTTTCTGGCTGGTTTTCTGATTCTTTTTGGGTCATTTTTCAGGCCAAAAAGGGCCTGAAAACAGCCCAAGAAAGGTCCAGAAAAAGCTTAAAAAACAGCCTGGTTTTTGGCCATTTTCAGGCTGTTTTCTGGCACTCTGGCGTCCATGAAGACCAACTAGCCAGCTCGCATATGTGTGCCGTAAACCAGAAGAACTGTTAGCAATGGCACATGTGCCCACAGAGAGGGCTCTGTGTGCTACCTCTGGCATGCATGCCATTGGTTCACCATCACGGGCCTAATGCATCTTAAAAACTTGTTCTTCCTGCTTCTGAACTCATGACAGAAACCTTTTCGGTGATAGATATTCCGTATTTATGAACCATCCTCTCTAGGAAACTCTTACGTCGCCAGTGCTGTTTTCTGTCTATTTGTGTTCTCCAAATATACCTTTCCACACTAAGTGGCCATACACCAGTAGTGAGTTTCACTTACCTTCACTACCGGTTCGGAACTGCGAGTGTGTGTGCATACTGTGCTTCTGCGCATGTGCAGAGCGTCCATGATGACGTCTGCACAGGTGGGCAGAGTCTCCTGCCGCCGCTGCTACCGATTCGCCCAAACTGGGGAGAACCAGTAGAAAGCCACCACTGCCATGCACGGGTGCTCCATCCAGTTATTTCAGAGGAGATTCGATGCTTTCATTAAAACAACATTCCTTTTATTTTCAAAGGGAAGATGGGAATAATTATGCCAAGGCTGCGCTGAAGCCTTAGTCGAGAAAGATAGACAACAAAATTCACAAGGCTACAAGTTCTCAACTGTTCTTTCGTCAGTCAACGGATGACACCTCGGTGTAACTTGGGAAAAAAAAAATCACAAAGTTCATATACCTCTGCAAGTTTATGGGTCTGCTTGGGCACATGTGGGAAAGGGGATGAGGCTAAACATTTCCAGATTCTGGAAATGAAATACCGTGCACCAGGGAGAAAAGAAAATGCAATAAGAATCCTTTGGAGATTCTCTCTCTCTCTCTCTCTCCCTCTCTCTCTCTCTCTCTCCCACCCTCCCTTCCTCTCTCTCTCTGTCTCTCTCTGTCTCTCTCTGTCTCGCTCTCTCACTCTCTCCCACCCTCCCTCCCCCCTCTCTCTCTGTCTCTGTCTCTCTCTGTCTTGCTCTCTCCCACCATCCCTCCCTCCCCCTCCCTCGCTCTCTCTCTCTCTCACTGTTTCTCACTCTCTCCCTCCCTCTGCCTCCCCTTTCTCTCTCTCTCTCTCTCATGTACACCTTGTGGCATCATTGGGCAGCTGCTGTAGTCACATAACATGCTTTATCTATTTCTTAACCAATTGATGGCCCAGTTTTCTATAGTAAGAGTCTCACCACCATTTAAATGTTCCACTATGCCTTTGGAAGGATCTAACTCAGGGGTGAAATTCAGCAGGTTCTAACAGGTTCTGGAAAACCGGTAGCGGAAATTCTGAGTAGTTTGGAGAACCAGCAAATGCCACCTCTGACTGGCCCAGAGTGGGGTGGGAATGGAGATTTTGCAGTATCCTTCCCCTGCCATGCCACACCATGCCCACCAAGCCACACCCACAGAACCGGTAGTAAAAAAAAATGGATTTCACCATTGATCTAACTGAAATATTGTAGAGTAATAAAATTAGAAGCTGCCTTGTACATAGCCAGACTATGCAATTGTCTACACCAGGGAAACTATTGATCTATGGGTTTATATCATGATTGGGCAAGCTTTCACCGGCCAGATATCATACACTAACATTGGCAGTAGAGATTCTGGTATGTGGATCGAAGATCTTCCACCTCCCCAAATTTAGAGTTAGCTTTTCTTTTGATTCGCTTTAGAATGTGCTAGCCTATTTTATGCCAAAATTTCTTATTTCACAGTAGCAGGAAATGACAACACCAATTTTTAGTCTATATAATCCCGTCCAGAGAATAAACGGCACAATTTGTCAATCTTATAGAAAAAGATTAGAGAATTACTTAATGGCTTATGGACTGAACGAGAAAAGGCCCTTCGAACAAAAATAATATTGTTGATCCCTAAGTTACAAGTCATAAAAGGTATTTAAGACCCCAAGAGTTTTTACTTTTTTAACCTTAATTATGTCCATCCTAGGTGCTCTCTGAGCTTGGTTTTGTCTTGTTCTGTTTTCTTCTCTCTGTTTATATATAAGTCACCTGCCCTGTCAGTGTTGGTGAGGATGGTTTTTGGTGGTTCCTTGAACAGAGATCAAACCCCACTCCCTTCTGGCACTGATGATATTACCTAGTTGGGTAATAAAACATCTGCAAGAAAATAACCAAGCTTAGAGAGCACCAAGGACCCCACTGTTCAACTCTGAGCTACAAATATTCTCTTCTATTGGCAATCGCATTGTTAAGATTCACATGTTCAGACAGCATTCCAGGCAAGGGAGGGCTGCTGGAGGTTTGCAGGGGTTCGGGAGAACCTCTAGCTAAGATTCTGTACAGTTCGCAGAACCCCCAAATCCCACTCCTGGCTGGCCCCGTCCACCCCACCCCGGCCTTCCCAGGAGTCCCCACATGGCCCATTTTGGATGCAGGTAAGTGCAGGGCATACACAGAGATTCAGGGAGGACGAAAAATGAGCCTAGTGGATGTTCGGTAAAGCCGGAAACCAGTGGGAGGTTTCAATTTTTTTTACTACCAGTTCTGTGAGTGTGGCTTGGTGGGCATGGCATGGCATGGCTTGGTAGGCATGGCTTGGTGGGCGTGGCAGGGGAAGGTTACTGAAAAATCACCATTTCCTCCCGATCAGCTCGGACTTGAGAGGCAAAGAATAGATGTGGGTGGGGCCAGTCAGAATTTTTACTACCGGTTCTCCAAATGTCTCAAAATTTAGAAATAGAAATAGAATAACAGAGTTGGAAGGGACCTTGGAGGTCTTCTAATCCAGCCCCCTGCCCAGGCAGGAAACCCTAAACCATTTCAGACAAATCGTTATCCAACATCTTCTTAAAAATTTCCCGTATTGGTGCATTCATAACTTCTGCAGGCAAGTTGTTCCTAACTGTCAGGAAATTTCTCCTTAGTTCTAAGTTGCTTCTCTCCTTGATTAGTTTCCACCCATTGCTTCTTGTTCTACCCTCAGGTGCTTTGAAGAATAGCTTGACTCCCTCTTCTTTGTGGCAACCCCTGAGATATTGAAACACTGCTATCCTGTCTCCCCTAGTCCTTCTTTTCATTAAACTAGACATACCCAATTCCAGCAACCGTTCTTCATATGTTTTAGCCTCCAGTCCCCTAATCCTCTTTGTCGCTCTTCTCTGTACTCTTTCTAGAGTCTCAACATCTTTTTTACATTGTGGCGACCAAAACTGAATGCAATATTCCAAGTGTGGCCTTACCAAGGCATTATAAAGTGGTAGAAACACTACATGTGATCTTGTTTCTATCCCACTGTTTATGCAGCCCAGAAATGTGTTGGCTTTTTTGGCAGCTGCTGCACACGGCTGGCTCATATCTAAATGGTTGTCCACTAGGACTCCAAGATCCACTACCAATTCTCCAGAATTGGTCAGAACCTGCTGAAACCCACCTCTGCTGGAAACGTTGGGCCTCCGGAGCCTGGGGAGGCCATTTTTGCCCTCCCGGAGGCTCGAGGAAAGCCTCTGGAGCGCGGGGAGGGCAAAAACGCCCCTGCCATGGTTCAGGAGGCCGACTAGGCCACACCCATCATGGCCACACCCACCCGGCAACTGGACAGAGAACCCCTTGCTAAAATTTTTGAAGCCCACCCCTGATTCCAGGAGATGTCCCCAAAGAGCTTAGAAACTGCAGGAAAAGTGCCCACTTCTAAGTTGTGTAAGGAACCAAGGCAATAGAAATGTCTCCCCAATAGTGCTTGCTTCCCTTCTCACAAGGACATCTAAAGAAACCACTTCTCATTTTCCTCTGAAAAAGTACATGTCACTGGCAGAAGGGCAGAAGCTTGACATAATATAATTTTGGATCAACAAAGTAAGAATTGGTGCTAACCAAGTGAATGCTGAATGCTGATTTCTATTTAAGCTGAACATCTTTTGTTGTTTCTTCCTGGGGTGCTCACTGAAAAAATATCCAGGCAGACCTGCTTATGCTGACAGCTCCATTGGGAGCATTACCTGAGATGAATGATGTTCCTCACTGCAATAGGTCTATTTAATATCTGCTTTTTTCCTTCTACAGTGCCTCCTTCTATTCCCCCCCCCCCCCCAATCTTTGGGTTTTCCCAACAATCCACAAAGAATTATCTTCCAAATCTGACATCCGATATCAGCCCTGTGCCTCATCTTGAGCCCAAATAAACAATTCCTTCTGGCTTAATTCTGCAAAAATTAGAAATAACTAATGTCCAGGGCTACTGCAGACCTATAAACCTATGCTCCTGTGGGGTTAGGAGTTTTAACTATTCCCAGCAAATACTGGGGAGCTGGAAGTTCTCTGAGTAAACCCAGAGAAGAGAGTTTTTGAAAGCTTTGGCTTTTTTCTTAAAAGAAAAGATAGCAAAAGACAAATGGGGCATTTATTAATCCTCTTAAATGGGGCCAAATCAGACATGGACATGAATTCATGAGAGATTTGGGTGATTATTTCTCCTCTTGCTTACTTTGCTGGATTAACTGGTAGAATATGATTTCCTTATCTGTCAGATATATACTTTTAGATTGGGGTGAAATCCAGCAGGTTCTGACAGGTTCTGGAGAACCGGTAGCAGAAATTTTGAGTAGTTCAGAGAACTGGCAAATACCACCTATGGCTGGCCACAGAGTGGGATGGGAATGGAGATTTGGCAATATTCTTCTCCCAGGAGTGGGGAGGGAGTGGGGATTTTGCAGTATTCTTCCCCTGCCATGCTCACCAAGCCACGCCCACCACGCCACACCCACAGAACCGATAGTAAAAAAATTTGGATTTCACCACTGTTTTAGATGTATTGATGTTTTAAACTGTTTTACTGTTTTAAAAAGTGTCATATTTTAAACTGTTTTAAAAAGTGTCATATTTCATATCAGTCTCTGGCTCCCTGATAAGAAGGAAGGAAGGAAGGAAGGAAGGAAGGAAGGAAGGAAGGAAGGAAGGAAAAGAAGGAAGGAAGGAAGGAAGGAAGGAAGGAAGGAAGGAAGAGAAAGAAGGAAGGAAGGAAGGAAGGAAGGAAGGAAGGAAGGAAGGAAGGAAGGAAGGAAGGAAGGAGGCAGACAGACAGGTAACAGGTAACAGTAACAGAGTTGGAAGGGATCTTGGAGGTCTTCTAGTCCAGTCCCCTGCCTAAGCAGGAGACTTTATCCCATTTCGGACAAATAGTTGTCCAACCTCTTCTAAAAAACTTCCATTGTTGAAGCACCCACAACTTCTGGAGGAAAGTTGTTCCACTGATTAATTGTCCTGTCAGGATAGGCAGAACTAGGAAGGGGAATCCACCAATCAGGGAATGGGATAAATACGATGCAGACAGAACCTCATCAAGGCAAGGAGCAAGATATTGAAAGGAATGACTTTTGTCCATTTCATTTCCAACAGGTTTGCCCATAAGAGGGAAACAACTTAAGGTTTCAGTGCAGAAAATCCCTTAGCTGGTACATAGTTTTTTTTCCATCAACTGGACCATTATGAGATATTATGGAGAAAGACCCACAAGCATCTGGAGATGGTGAGGCTATCAATTGGAAGGCTGAATTCACCCCTCTGGTCAACAGATGATGCAATTTGCTTGTTTGTGGCCTAGCAGAAGATGGGAGCATCTCAATGGCCATTGGTACATTAGCTGAAGACGAAACAACTCAGCTATTCACAACAAGCCCTGATTAAAACAAACCTTAACTTGAATTTTACTAGAAGAGTACTCAAATCTTCTGCTTGAAATAAAATTCCCTATCCCACAAGGCTTGAAATTTTAGGACTGGATAGCCTCAAACTATGCTGTCTACTTTCCGACCTATGCTTAGTTTGTAAGATTATTTATTTATTTATTGGTTCGATTTATATGCCGCCCTTCTCCGGAGACTTACAATGCGTTAAGCAATAGCCTTCATACTTTTGTATATACCTGCTTAGTAGGGCTTTCGGCCCCCACCCCCCTAAGCGGTGTTCTTTTTTATACAAAGTCAGCTTATTGCCCCCACAATCCGGGTCCTCATTTTACCTACCTCGGAAGGATGGAAGGCTGAGTCAACCTTGAGCCTGATGAGATTTGAACTCGCAGTAATTGCAGGCAGCTGGCAGCTAAGTGCTACTTTAACAGCACTTTAGTCCACTGTGCCACCAAGGCTCTTTACCAAAAAGTCCTACCTGTAAATGAGTATGTTAATTTCAACCGTAATAACACAAGGGTTATCAATAGATACAAACTAAATGTAATCAGCTCTAATCTTGATTGCAGAAAATACGACTACAGCAATAGACTAGTCCAATGTCTGGAACACTTTACCTAATCCTGTTGTTAGTTTCTCTAACCCCTATACCTTTTACCTTAAACTCTCTACCATGGACCTTTCATGTTTCTTAAGAGGTCCCTAAGAGGGCATGCATAAGCTCACCAGTGTGCCTACGTCCCTGTCCTACTGTCCCCATTTATATGTACTCATTCTATGTGTTTATGGCTATGTTTTGCCTATTTATATCCTTTTATTTGTGCCAATTTTTTTTCATGTGTCCATGTCTTTGCCTATACTGTTACTTGTTTCCTTGTACTTTTTTTTTTTAAAAAATATTTTATTAGTTTTAAAAGTAAAACAATGGGCATTGCTCTGTGGCAGCACCTGCCCTCTGGAACAACCAGCCCCCAAAGATAGGTAGGATCAAAGATCTCCGGGCTTTTCGCTGGGCCCTTAAAACTTTTTTATTTTATCCAGCCGGGCTGGCTTGACCCCCCACCCTTATATATTTTTAATTGAAAATTGGTTTTAGTAGGGCTGTTTTAAATTTTATTGGGCCAATTCTTGTTTAATTCTTTTAAATATTTTAAAATTTTGTATGTGATGTTTTTACTTTTGGCTGTTCACTGCCCTGAGTTCAGTAGGAGAAAGGTGGTATAAAAATCAAATCAAATCAAATCAAATCAAATCAAATCAAATCAAATCAAATCAAATAAATAAATAAATAAATAAATAAATAACATCTCTGGTTTCTAACATTTGCATCAAATTCAAGTTAATATAAGTAATATGTTCCTTAATCTATATACAGATTTACATATCTCCTATTTCATTTTATATCACTGTATATAGTATTTTACTTCCTAAACAGCTATACATATATTTAATAAACCTATATTACGTTCACAAATTCAATATACCTTGACCTATCGATATACATTGATATATACATTTCCAGACATTCGTTATCCCTTGTTTTTGGCATTCTTCCTCTTATCTAACCAATTATAAAATTTATTCCAGACTTCATAGTATTTTGATTCACTCTTTTGTTTCCTTGTACTTGTTGACAAATAAATAAAATAAAATAAAATAAAAATTAGTGCAATATGTGAATCAGGTCATTGCAAGGCCTTTCACGAGGTTTTAGGATCATAATTTTTCAGTTCTTCAAGAGGACCGTGAGAGTCGGGAACATAAAGCGTCTTGAAAGTTATGGCTGTGTCCTTGATAAATCGTTCAAGGCTTCCCTAGCAATTCAGATTTGATTTTAATTGGTCTGGCTGCATATTATAAACATCTGGAGGCAGAGTCCAACGTTCATATCATTCTGTAGCACCAGAGCCATGGAGATGAGGGAGGGAGGGAAGGAACTCTTTTTATAGCACTTTTTTTTAATCCAAAGAATCCAGATGTAGCAGAATCCTTCCTGCTCAACAGCTGCCATCTGATAGGTCTTGTGGCCAACAGCTTGGAGAGCTGAGCTGTGTGGTTTTGCTTCGTCTGTCTGGGAAACATCAAAGCTAACGCAAGAGAGCAAATCATGATTACATATGAAGCAGTAGCATCTTGAAAGAGGTTGGAAGGACTCAAGACTATAATGGATTCTTGCTTTGGCTGGTTGTTACTGATAAGTCTGTATTGCAAAGAAGACCCATAGATAAGTGGCAGAGAACTCGCTTTTTTGGGAAGAATGCTGTAGGTTGAAGCCCTAACATTGAATTTAAAACAACAACAACAACAAATATCTGAAAACTTGCAGAGCTATTAGCACTCCCATAGATACACCAGATTGTCCTAAATGGATAATGTTTGGCCAGGTGGTAAGTCAACTCCTTAAAATGCTTTGGAAACGTTGCTTATTTAGAAAGCTAACGTGAATAGGAGGAGCCATAGCTCGCTTCACACCCTCACCAAAAAGATTATCTGTATACAGGACACAGACTTGAGTCGGGGAAAAAGAAAATCCAGACTTCCAATAATACCAAGGCTACATTAATACTCAGAAAAGGAAATTTGGCAAGGAATCTTTTCAAAGGGTTAAGAAGAGTGTGGAGTCATGAATCAAACACCTTCAACCAAATGTCTCAGAAGATTGGGAGTTCTAGGTCTGTTTTAGGCATGAAAGCCCCACTCACCATCTCCTGGTGACTGGCCCAAATCCACCCAGCCAAGTTTCATGTCTAAGGCAGGACTAGAACTCACAGTCTCCTAGTGATTGGCCCAAAGTCACTCAGCAGGCTTTCATACCTAAGGCAGGACTAGAACTCACAGACTCCTGGTGATTGGTCCAAAGTTACTCAGCAGGCTTTCATACCTAAGACAGGACTAGAACTCACAGTCGCCTGGTGATTGGCCCAAAGTCACTCAGCAGGCTTTCATGCCTAAGGCAGGACTAGAACTCACAGACTCCTGGTGATTGGTCCAAAGTTACTCAGCAGGCTTTCATGACTAAGGCAGGACTAGAAGTCACCCTCTCCCAGTTTCTAGCCTTGTGTCTTCACCAGTAGACCAAACTGACTCTCTACTTCGAAAAACACGCATAACATCATACATTAGACATAATTTTAAAAAGCATCTCTGTATTTTCACTGAAAAGATCAATGGCTGCTAGAGGTTATTGAGTAAGACAAGATCTGTTTTAATTTGGTGAGCTGGCTCAAATTTGTGACCCACTGGGAGGGATTGTTTTGCAATTGTGTGCACGCCTAGGTAAAAACAGCCCCCCCCCCTCAAAAAAAACACCTCTGAATCAACATGAAGGCACTCCACTGAAGTCGATGCCTCAAACTGATTGAATGATTCAGTTCAAAGGGAAGATTTGATCAAATAAAGTTCACTTGGTTGGGTGAATTCAACACGTCAAAAGAAAACAAATCACATTGTTAGCACAATGTGTAAATTGCTTAATCCTTCTAATAGAAAAGTAACACTTGTTTGCTGTTTTAGATCTGGCTCAGCTATGTCTCATGAGGCAGCTTCATGCAGCAAGAAAAGCCCTAATATGTTTATTTTGGGCTTAGCCTACTTGAAGAACCCCAGTTTGTTGTGGTTTATTCAGAAAAGTATGGCTTAAGGTAAAGGTAAAGGTAAAGGTTCCCCTCGCACATATGTGTTAGTCGTTCCTGACTCTAGGGGGCGGTGCTCATCTCTGTTTCAAAGCCGAAGAGCCAGCGCTGTCCGAAGATGTCTCCATGGTCATGTGGCCGGCATGACTCAATGCCAAAAGTGCACAGAACACTGTTACCTTCCCACCAAAGGTGGTCACCTATTTTTCTACTTGCATTTTTTATGTCCTTCCGAACTGCTAGGTTGGCAGAAGCTGGGACAAGTAATGTGAGCTCACCCTGTTACACGGCACTGGGGATTCGAACCGCTGAACTGCTGATCTTTTGATCAACAAGCTCAGCATCTTAGCCACTGAGCCACCGTGTCCCTAGCAAGTATGGCTTAAACACGCACAATAGGTGGACAATCGTAAGGAAGAATGATGGATTATCTCCCTCTATTTTAGATAGCTTATCAAACTCACCTGGCTTCATCAAGTGAATGCAGTACTAACAAGGCTTTCCTAGTTTGTAATCTGGTCTTCTAGCTTTATGGTTAGAAAGGTGATAAAAATACACTGAAAAATAACCAAAACTGTCTTTTTCCTGCAGGCATTTTTTTTTAATCATTAAAAAGAACACACACTAGAACCGATGTTCTACTTTTGAAGGTGTCACAAGATTCTTCACTCTGAGGGGTCCTTGGTGCCCTCTGAGGTTGGCTGTTTTCCTACAAACATTTCATTACCAAACTGGGTAACATCATCAGTGGGAGGAGGAGGAGGAGGTGGTCCTCAGTGCTCTCTGAGTTTGGTTTTTTTGTTGCAGCTGTTTCATTACCCAAACTAGGTAACATCACCATCTCTAATGATGATATTACCTAGCTTGGTAATTAAACTTCTGCAGGAAAGCACCCAGGGCCCCTCATTTCAAGCCTGAGCTACAAATATTCTCTTTTATTGGCATTCCTCACTCTATATGCATAAAACTACACTGACTAATAAAATGTGTATTGCACTTGAGGAGCCTGGATAGCTCAGCAGACTAATGCATTGTAATTTAACTCCAGCTGTCTGCAAATAGTAAGTTCGAATCTCACCAGGCTCAAGGTTGACTCAGCCTTCCATCCTTTCTAAGGTAGGTAAATTGAGGACCCAGTTTGTGGGGGCAATAAGCTGACTTTGTATAAAAAAATATACAAAAGTCTGAAGGCTATTGCTTCACGCATTGTAAGCCGCTCTGAGTCTTCAGAGAAGGGCGGCATATAAATCAAATTTTAAAAAAACCTTGTATATAAAAAAAATATTCTAGCAGAAAACACATTTTCCATTGTCCAAAATTACATATCAAGGTTCCCTTTATTTCATGAAGAAATCATTTTAATGTGTAAATCCAGAAAACACCAATTCATTTTTGCCATTTTCAACAACAACAACAAAAAATCCATAAAAGGACACATGCCAAATGTCTCATTTGTCAATAACCCAAATCCAAATCCACCAGTCAAAAGGGCAGGGTGCGCAAAATATACTGAGGCTATCTTACCACAGAAACCACACAATACTAAAGTTTGATTTGGATAATTGGCTGTGTGAAGTCAGCCACACTTGACCGGATAAAACACAAGAGTTTTGCATCGCATAGAGCAATGACTTAATTAATTGAACAGACCACAGTGGGTTGTTGACCTAATATCCTTAATTGACAAATCATGGGTGTAAAACATAGTGGTTAGCTTCACACAACACACACATCCAGAGCCGCAGTGGCACAGGGGTTAGAATGCAGTACTACAGGCTACTTCTGCTGACTGCCTGCAATTTGGCAGTTCAATCTCACTAGGCTCAAGGTTGACTCAGCCTTCCATCCTTCCGAGGTGGATAAAAACCCAGATTGTTGGGGACAATAGGCTGACTCTGTAAACCACTTAGAGAGGGCTGTAAAAGCATTGAGAAGCGGTATATAAGTCTAAATGCTATTGCTATTCAAATGTACCTGATCCTGGCTAAGTAAACTAAGTGAACCAGAGCTTGGAATGAAAAAAAACAAGGCTGAGATTTTTCTTCCATTATTAGAATTCAATACTTAAACATTTCATCAAAGTCACTAAATCACACAACACACTAAATCCTGGTTTATTTTTTAATCATTATGCTATTAAATGATAGCTCTCTATTTACAAGAGACTGGACTATTAAATTCGATGCACAGCCATAATTGCTGGATACTCACAAGTCAAAGCAAGTTGTTACGATTTAATCACGTGCAAAGCCAATAACTCTGCTTTTATTCCTGCTGTCAGGAGTGGAAATTAGAAACTGCGTGGATCTACTGCAAATAATCCAGAAAGTTGGCCATGGATCTTAGTTTACATCTTCCCTGTATGGAGAAGCTCCCTCTCCCAAATCATTAAATCTAGTCATGTAAACTCATCTCTTTGAACTCGGGTGCTGGAGAAGACTCCTGCCCCTTGGACTGCAAGGTGATCAGCCCTAGAGGAGATCAACCCTGACTGCTCTTTAGAAGGCCAGATCCTGAAGATGAAACTCAAATACTTTGGCCACCTAATGAGGAGGAAGGACTCACTGGAGAAGAGCCTAATGCTGGGAAAGATTGAGGGCAAAAGAAGAAGGGGACGGCAGAGAAGGAGGTAGCTGGATGGAGTTACTGAAGCAGTCGGCGTGAGATCAATGGACTCCAGAGGATGGTAGAGGACAGGAAGGCCTGGAGAAACGTTGTCCATGGGGTCGCAATGTGTCGGACACAACTTTGCAACTAACAACAAAAAATGCATTTGCTTTGTTTCATTCAGTTCAATGGGATTATTTTTTTTTAAAGACTAAACAAAACTTCGAATTGCTGGCTTGGCTTTTGGACAGCCCTGCAAAGTCTGAGAAATCTCTTAACTGAAATTATTTTGACAAAACCCTGCAATTCAGGCCTGGATTCAGACTCCCAATATCTTTTTTTCCCCTCGCTGTCAACAAAGGCAACCAACGATTATGAAAAAAACTGCTGGAGCTTGCATTTGGCTTTTTCATTCGCCACAAGGGTGAAAAATGAGCTACTTAGAGAAATAGGCATTTGCAAAGGTATCGCTTTCTCACCCAATTTTCAATTCATCAGACTATTTGCCGAGTTTCCCCAAGAAAGGTTTTCAGAAACACTGCCACCTCGTGGCCCTTGAGGAACGCCGTGTCAAGGCATTGAGGAGAATAGCAGCATTAATCTGTTGATTTTGGGAAAATGAAAAATTGCAATTTTTGTGGTGGCACCCTGAAAAGCTCTGGCAACAAACCATAAAAAAAAAAAGAAATATGTGGATGAATAGAAGAAAAGCCACCTGATGGACAAAATGGCATCTTCAACGCAATCCTATAGTTTGGAGTGCTCCTATTCAGGACTCCAGCAATCTTGGATTCAAAATGTGAGCAAGTTGGATTGGGTTAGATGTAGAGAACAAGCTTTGGAAATCCTATGGTCCAGATTACCTGTTGCTCTCTTTTCCAATCATTTTAATGAATCTGGATGAAAGGTGACACGTATAAGAACCTTGGTGGCACAGCAGCTTAAAGTGGTGTTAAAGTGACACTAGCTGCCTGCAATTACTGCAAGTTCGAATCTCACCAGGCTCAAGGTTGACTCAGCCTTCCATCCTTTCAAGGTAGGTAAATTGACGACCCAGTTTGTGGGGGCAATAAGCTGACTTTGTATAAAAAAGAACACGGCTTGGGGGGGGCTGAAAGCCCTACTAAGCAGGTATATACAAAAGTATGAAGGCTATTGCTTAAAGCATTGTAAGTCGCCCTGAGTCTCCGGAGAAGGGTGGCATATAAATTAAATTTTTTTTAAAAAATCACTGCATCGTATTCAATGCACTGAATCACGTTTTGTATCCTTCATTAGTAGAGACAAAAGTTAGTCATTAAATTTATAAAGCATATAGCTTCACTGTGCTTTTACAGCCCTCTCTAAGCTCTTTTATAGAGTCAGCCCTTTGCCCCCAACAATCTGGCTCCTCATTTTAACCACCTCAGAAGGATGGAAGGCTGAGTCAACCTTGAGCCTGGTGAGATTGAACTGCCAAATTGCAGGCAGCCAGCAGTCAGCAGAAGGAGCCTGTAGTACTGCATACTAACCATTGCACCACTATGGCTCCTATGTCAGTTAAAGCTTAGCTGCTGTCTGGGCTAGTCTCTGAAATTTTCTTCACAATATTTCAGGAATGCCATTGTCTCCATCCTAGGGCCGAAAGAGAGGTACTGGCTCAAAGTCACCCAGCTGGCTTTGTTCCTAAGGCAAGACTAGAACTCATAGTCTCCCACATTCTTGCTTGATATCTTAAATCACTACACCAGACAGGGTCTCCACCTTTTCAATTCAAAGAACAATTTGAAACATTGAATTTTGAAAGTACCCGAGGGTACAGTGTTTGCTCTCCTACCCATTAAATGCAAACTCATAGTCCATTACGCAACAATTACACAGTCAAGGATAAAGGCTCTGGTTCATGTACCCGCAAACCTAGTCTCACCAGTGACGGACTTTCTAACAAGACATTTGATGACAGCCTTAAGTTGCAAGGAGTGCAGGTATCAATAAAGCCAATGGATTGCATCACACTCACGTTCTTTCAAGATGACAATCTTGAAATCAAGACTGAAATCAGTCTTGAAATCAAGACCTAAAATGGACACCTAACATCAAAAAGAAAGCACGACAAAGAATGTTCTTTCTGCGCCAACTCAGGAAGCCCAAACTGCCCAGGGAGCTGCTGATCCAGTTCTACAGAGGAATTATTGAGTCTGTCATCTGCACCTCTATAACTGTCTGGTTTGGTTCTGCAACCCAACAAGACAGACACAGACTTCAGAGGATAATTAGAACTGCAGAAAAAACAATTTCTATCAACCTGCCTTCCATTGAGGACCTGTATACTGCACGAGTCAAAAAGAGGGCTGCGAAAATATTTACAGAACCCTCGCATCCTGGACATAAATTGTTTCAATTCTTACCCTCAGAACGATGCTATAGAGCACTGCACACCAGAGCAACTAAACACAAGAACAGTTTTCTCCTGAATGCCATCACTCTGCTAAACAAATAATTCCCTCAACACTGTCAAACTATTCACTAAGTCTGCATTATTATTACTATTAATCTTCTCATCATTCCTATCACCCTCTCCTTCCACTTATGACAGCATGACTGTAACTTTGTTGCTTGTATCCTTACGATTTATATTGATATTGTTTCCTAGTATGATTTGACTGCTTATTTGTACCCTATGACTATCATTAAGTGTTGTACCTTATGATTTTTGACGAAGGTATCTTTTCTTTTTATGTACACTTGAGAGCATATGCACCAAAGACAAATTCCTGTCCACACTTGGACAGTAAAGAATTCTATTCTATTCAACTTCCCTCAAAGCCAACCAACTGATCTGAGCATGGTTGAGCCAGTCCCTGGCATTCATTTTCTTTCTTGGTTATGGCAGCTCCACGTGATGCATGGCATTTCATGTACAAAGAACAGCCTCCTGAGCACCAATGGGGAGAGCCTGGTCATTCATCAGAGACAGCCCTCTTTCTCCAAGAACACTGTCTGGTTGCCGTATTGCCTGTTTCTCATCTGGCAGCTGGAGTTCATCCAAGATCCTATCTCCTTCAGACGCTAAGTAAGGAAAATGATTTAGGTGGAAGGAAAATGTAAAGGGAGTTGGGTGTCCACACGCTCTACTTGCTGACAGTGACTGACTCCATCTGCCCAGGTTCACAACTCCAGCGTCTGTTCTAGAGGGCTTCCCAGATGTGTGGATATAATAAGTAAGGTTGTGTTTGACCTGCACTCACTGGGAAAGTTATTCCACGGTTAATGGTGAGTAAGCATAGCAAACAATCTGAGGCAAACTACTGTGAACAGCTTGGGGATGAAGGAAAGTTACTCTTCGCATGCCTAAATGATATCCCTCTGACACCATTTCCTGCCACAGAATTTAGAAGTTATATTGATTTTTTTTTTAAAAAGAAATGTATATATCGATCAATTATATTTATATAGCTACCCGTCTCACAAAACACAACTCCAGGTAACTTAACAAAGCATTGATATATAATTAAAAGGCTAGGAGAGAGGTCTAGTGATTAAGGCATCAGTTGAAAGCCAGGAGATGGTGAGTTCTAGTGCTGCCTAAGGCATGAAAGCTGCCTGAATGACTTTGGACCAATCACCAAGGGGACAGTGAGTTCTAGTCCAGTCTAGGCATGGAAGCTGGCTGGGTGATCTTGTCCAGTCACTCTTTCATGACTAAGGCAGGGATAGAATACACAGGCTCCTGGTGATTGGCTCAAAATCACCCAGCTGGCTTTAAGGCCTAAGATGAAACTAGAACTCACTGTCACCTGGTTTCTAGCCTGGTG
Organism: Masticophis lateralis; assembly: GCA_030761175.1. Classification (NCBI taxonomy): domain Eukaryota; kingdom Metazoa; phylum Chordata; class Lepidosauria; order Squamata; family Colubridae; genus Masticophis; species Masticophis lateralis. Next base: position 6,987,349 of record JAUDYJ010000008.1, on the reverse strand, counting down.
CCTTAACCACTAGACAAAAACTGGCTTTCTGTGGATTAATCTACATGGATTAATGTGGAATTTATTTCTAGGTAAAGCGATGAGTAAATAAATGGCCAACATTGTTTACAAATTGTGTTTTAGTCACACACAAGTGTATGACCGTCCATGTGACAAGGCATTAAGTTAAAACTGCAAGGGAACTGATCCACAGACACTTAAAAACACAGAGTCCCCACATAGACACTGAAAACGCTTAAAAACCACAAACGCTGCTCCACAATATACCCACAAGGACACAACTGTACGGTGGGGTTGCCACACAGTGAGAAATATTTGGCTGATAGAAAGACAAAAAGCCAGAATGGATAAAGCAGGATCCTCTCTTTGAGGTTATACCTTTTCACAGACAGATCAGAAAACTCTAAGCCCTGCGAACAAATTTTGCTACAGGTTTCCTGTTTGTGTCAGTCATCCGTATTAATTAAACTGTCTTTGTGACGGCCTCCCGTTTCCACCACCACCCCAGCCTTTTCAAGATACCTGAAAAGAGAGTTGCAGGGGTGAGCGGTTTCCTCCAGGGGGCGCAGTTGTGCTTCCTTAGATGCATGTGCTCCAAATAAAGCAGCATTGGAAACCAACTGACAGTTAAATGCAACCTCAACAGGTTCCTCTTGTCAGTAAAACGAAAGTCTTTCAAAAAAACCAGTTTCTCTAAAGGAGATTTTGTTCCTAAGAAGTTCTTGTTTGCCACAGTTTAAAAAAAAACAAAGAAAACCAAACAAAAACACAAAGAAAACCCACCATCTTCCCAGGTGCACTTGGAAAAAGTACAAAGAAGAGCAACTCAGAGGATCAAACGCCTGGAGACTAAACCATATGAAGAACGGCTGCAGGATTTGGGTTTGGCTAGTCTAGAGAAAAGAAGGTCTAGGAGGGACATGAGAGCAGTCCAATATTTGAGGGCCTGCCACAAAGAGGAAGGAGGCCCTCAGAAGTTGTGGGAGCTTCATCATTGAAGGCTTTCAAGAAGAGACTGGACTGCCATCTGTCAGAAATGGTGTAGGGTCTTCTGCTTGGGCAGGGGGTTGGGCTAGATGACCTAAAAGGTCCCTTTCAACTCTGTTAATCTGGATCAATTTATTTTCCAAAGCACCAGAAGGCAAGACGAGAAACAATGGGTGGAAACTGATCAAGAAAAGAAGCAATCTGGAATTAAGAAGGAACTTCCTAACAGGGAGAACAATTCTCATTCCAACAGTCGTGTTAAATTGAGGACTTTTAAAAATCTGGGAAACCAATTCAGACACAAACAAGCCAGCTATTGGATTCACAGAACAGACTGAGCTCGAGGTTGGTTTAAGATGGTTTATAAAATAAACCACAATTGGCTACCTTCACACGTTATACTGCATGCTTGGTTTTAACTTGACATGGTGGCACGAACCCATCACTGCTGTGCTTTGCAAAGCATGGCTTATTGGCCCAGAGTGTGAACTGAGCTAATTGAGACTTATTGCAAAACATCCTGACTCAGAATAATGGATAAACCTGTCTGGTTCACAAATAAAAGCTTAAAATCTGCCTTAACCAAGAAGCAGGCAAGCACTGAAGAAGGCAAAAAAATCATATCTATAGTGGAAGAACCACACTTTCCAGACCAATCACCAGGAGCCTGTGAGTTCTAGTCCTGCCTTAGGCACAAGGGAATGACTTCACCTACTTTCATGCTTAAGGTGGACTAGAAGTCACTGTCTCTGATAATTGGGCCAAAGTCACTGAGCTGGGTTCCTTGCCTTAGGCGAGACTAGAACTATCATTCTAGTCTTCAAAACCTAAAATCAAAGTTTCACTTTTGAGCACAAAATCCAGAAACTGTTTCCAATTAGAAAAACTCTTTCGTTAAAGCAATTTTGCCATTTTGGGCACCCAGCTCCATCCTCTTTAGCTTCCGAAGCTCTACTGTGACTTTATAACTGAGATGCTTAGGAATTTTCCTGCTTCTGAATTTGAAAGAGCAGTGCCTGTGAATTTATTTTTATTATTTTTATTTATTTATTTGTCAAACATACATAAGATAACAGTTATAAGTATAAACACGATTATGAATACAGGACAAGGATAAAAATAAATGGGGGCAGTAGGACAGGGACGGTAGGCACGTTGGTGGGCTTATGCATGCCCCTTACAGACCTCTTAGGAATGGAGTGAGGTCAACAGTAGACAGTCTAAGGTTAAAATTATGGGGGTTTGGGGCAGGGTTGAAATCCAGCAGGTTCTGACAGGTTCTGGAGAACCGGTAGCGGAAATTTTGAATAGTTTGGAGAACTGGCAAATACCACCTCTGGCTGGCTCCAGAGTGGGGTGGGAATGGAGATTTTGCAATATCCTTCCCCCGGGGGGGGGAGGGAATGGAGATTTTGCGGTATCCTTCCCCTGGAGTGGGGTGGGAATGGAGATTTTGCAATCTTTCCCCTGCCACGCCCACCAAGCCACGCCCACAGAACTGGTAGGGAAAAAAAATTGGATTTCAACCCTGGTTTGGGGAAGAAACCACAGAGTCAGGTAGTGCATTCCAGGCATTGACCACTCTGTTGCTGAAGTCGTATTTCCTGCTATCGAGTTTGGAGCAGTTTACCTTAAGTTTGCATCTATTGTGTGCTTGTGTATTATTGTGATCGAAGCTGAAGTAGTCATTGACAGGTAGGACTTTGTAGCAGATAATTTTATGTACTACGCTTAGGTCAGACCGGATGCAACGTAGTTCTAAATTGTCTAATCCCAAAATTTCAAGCCTGGTGGCATAATGTATTCTGTTGTGAGCAGAAGAGTGGAGGACTCTTCTCATGAAATACCTCTGGACTCACTCAATTGTAAATGTCCGATATACAGTGTGGGTTCCAGGCAGATGAGCTGTATTCGAGAATTGGTCTAGCAAAGGTTTTGTATGCCCTAGTTTGCAGTACGATGTTACCGGAGAAGAAGCTTTGCAAGATTAGATTAACAACTTTTAATGCCTTTTTGGCAATGCTGTTACGGTGAACTCTGGCACGTAGATCATTTCTCCTGTAATTTCTGATGGCCACTCAGCAGTTGGGGGGGGGGGGAACGTGAAGGAAACTGAAAAGGGAGGTGTGATGGGGTTGGGGGGGACGAAGAAGAAAGAGAAAGAGGCATAGCTGAAATTAAAACAAATAATTGCAGATGACTGTTATTGCAGCTTGGCTGGACAACTGTTCAGAGCTGCATCCGCTAGAGAGGAGGACTGGCAGCAAACTGAGTGGCCTCCATACAACAATTAATGGCACCTAAATTGCTCTTTCCTTTGTCTTTTATTTAGCAACTGGGCTCTGCCCAGGAAACCTTGGCTTCCAGTCTTGGAGTGTTTTGACTTTCAGACTGTAAACTCAGTGATTTCTTGGACAAACACAATCCTATTTGCGTTCCCCCCTCCCTTTTCTGGGAGTACAATGGATGTTTTGAATGTGAGCGACAGTCCAGGGCTATGTGAAAAGTGTCCCTTGAGAACTTCCTCTTAAAGGAGATGCAGCAGAAGCTCAGTGCACATTAAAAAGGGATATAAGAACCCCTTCAAATTGTAACTTCATTCCTTTGGTGTACGAGGACTTGTCTAGGTATCTGGGGGTAGACTGGAGATAGATGATTTCATATCCCTCCCCCTCTGTGGAGAGAGGATTGATCAGTTTTGACATTGATGGCCTCTTTGACCGCTCTTTCAAACCAATGGTCCTCTCTATCCAAAATGTGGACTTTTACTGTCTTCAGAAGAGTGGCCTTTGTCTTTTAAATGCAGATGGACTGCTGAATCGTGTCCTGATGGGCTTGCTTTTCTTTTCTCTCTAGAAGCATGCAAATGACCAGCTGTCTTCAAGGAGTATAAATCCTTCCATTCCCCACCATCCAAGTCAGAGCTGAAGAAGCTTCTCGGATGAGAAGTGAAATGTCTTCAAAGAGAAACCAGAAAGTCCAGTTGTCTCTTGAAAAAAAAAAAAAAACCCTCTTTGGGACTTGTCTATGTAATTTTGTTGGAAATCAAGAACTTCTTTTCAGTCCAGCTCGCAGTTCTAGAGTTCCCTGGAGGCATCTTTACCAAGGAGTAACCCACAAAATGCCCCTAACTTTGTAGTCAAGGCTAGGAAAAGCATGTTAAATCACTCTCAAATTCATGATGGACCCATGTTCAAAAGTCTACATTCACCAGGGGTCTTCTTATATGACCTATGTGTTGCAGGGGTGATGATGGGATCTCTAATTCAGCATGGTATTAGTTTGAAAAAGATTGACACGGGTTTGATACCTAAGGATATGTCAAGCAAATGAAATTCTTTATGACTTTTTATAAGAAACAGTCCTTGCTTTTTGATCCTGAGTCATTCAATCATGAAAGCTACAACTTACTCAGTCTTGATAAGGTAAAGGTAAAGGTTCCCCTCACACATATGTGCTAGTTGTTCCTGACTGTAGGGGGCGGTGCTCATCTCTGTTTCAAAGCTGAAGAGCCAGCACTGTCTCTTGGCTGGCATGACTAAATGCTGAAGGCGCACGGAACGCTGTTACCTTCCCACAAAAGGTGGTCCCTATTTTTCTACTTGCATTTTTTACATGCTTTCAAACTGCTAGGTTGGCAGAAGCTGGGACAAGTAATGGGAGCTCACCCCATTACACGGCACTAGGGACTCGAACCGTCGACCTTTCGATTGACAAGCTCAGCATCTTAGCCATTGAGCCACTACATTCCTTGATAGCTAGTTTTGATAGTTAAGCCATAATTGGTTGGCTTCTTTTACAATAGAAAGTCTTAAATTATGATTTACAAATTACAGGCTGGGTTCACACAATCGGTTAAGCAATAATCAAACAGGCCACCTACAGAGTAGTATGAAATGTGAAAGTCATGCTGAGTCTTTGCAGGCCAGATAAGATGGCTTGGATGCATACACTGAACTAAGCTTTTGGCTGTAATCACAGGAACTGTTAAGCCACGGAGCAATCTGGGTTTTTGTTTTGTTTTGGCTTAGCAGGATACATGAACCCTAACCTTTACACTGTAATTTGTAAACCATGATTTATGGCTTTGCGTCATGTAACATGAAGCCAGTCAGAAATGATTGGCAAGTGGGTGGCAACATTAATGGAATGGGTGGATGGGTAAATTCTAATTTATCAACTAATCTGTTTAATGGTTTAATGGACATGATGTGATTTTGTTTGGTTGGTTGGACTTTTCAATCAGCCAGAATAGTCAAATGTGAATGGGTAGATGGATGGAGGGATGAATGGATGGATGGATGGATGGATGGATGGATGGATGGATAGGTAGGGGGAGAGAGAGAGAGAGAGAGAGAGAGAGAGAGAGAGATGGAATGATGGATGGATAGATAGATAGATAGATAGATAGATAGATAGATAGATAGATAGATCACACAAATGGTTTTTAACCCATGCTAGTTCACAGACTTTGATTCCTTTCCAAGTATGTCCCACTGCAAGCCTTCTACTTCCTAAATTTAGCTGAGTCTCACACAATAGTTGTATTCCCAACCCATCCTAATAAATCAGACAATGGCATAATACGATGACGTGCTTCACACAATCGCTAGGAAATGATTGTGTTTCCAACAAGAGATTAAACCATAAGTGTCTTCAGAGTCACTTATGTATGAGTGACTGAGTCACTGATATTCTGTGAATGGTGGTGGAGTAAACAATCACGATTCAAACCCTGTGATTCTTCCAGGACACAAGCATGAAAAATGGGGCATTTGTGTTGTGACACTGTGACATGCGTGTCACTATATTTTTTTTACCATTGTGGTTTCTGCCAAACTGCCTATGAACAGAACCACAAACAACTCAATCCTCTTTTAACTTAGTATACAGTTTGGTATAAACCCACAGGTACATTTAATAGAAAAAAAAACACATTAAAAACCTGAGTTGGTTAGGTGGATAACAAAAAGGCAGAGCCTTCTCAAGCCACTTGTTACAGGAGGAGGAGGGTAAGTCACAAGTTGTTTGAGGATAGCATGAACAGATAAGGTCTCCCTTTCAGCTGGATAGACTTGATGGGCCTCCGGAAGAGAAAGCTTCCGGTGTAACGCGCTTGAAGGAGAAACCAGCCAAAAGGCTATGGGGTGGAGAGGAGCTGGTGATTAAGGAGCTAGATAGGGGGAGAAAAAAAGGGGGCAAGAACTCTTAGATAACACCCCTGGGTCCCGAAGGCCTGACTTTCATTGATAAAAACCTCCATGAGGTAAAACACGAAACACAGCCTCCCGCTTCCTCACAATGTCATGACTTGGATATTAATGCTTCTATCTTTGGAATGGCCAGACTGCTGAAAAACATATCAGGGAGAGAAAAATGGGGAAGGGAGGGGATGTTAAAACAGCAGTGAGTTGACAACCTGAGGAGAAACACAGGATGAGAAAGCAGGTGTTCTCCTACAGACCCCAGACTTAGCCATCTTCTAAGGATTCTATTTTACGTGTTCAGGGAAGGATTTGTTGGGTCTATAAACTGACTTTCCATTTTCTACTCTAAAAGACACAAGGAAGATCTTGCTGCAATTGATCTTCAGGTCTCCTTTCCAGTATTCTGCTCCCTTGACTTTTAGTTATGCCTTTTTTTTTAATGGGCAGTAGAATGCCAACGATGCAGTATAAAACTCTATAATACACTCAGAAAGAAAGAAAAAAGTGTTGTTTATTGTGCATTGTTGTGTTTTATATAGCCTGTAGCAGGGGTCTCCAACCTTGGCAACTTTAAGACTTGTGGACTTCAACTCCCAGGGTTCCTCAGCCAGCTTTGCTCTGGGAATTGAAGAGTATCTCTTCTATTTTGGAATTTGTGTTACTTACAGAAGCAATGCAATGAATCTTTGACACTGATCTATAACTGCAGTCAAGTTTATGGATTGATTAGAAATAGATAACACATTTTTTTTTTAAAAAAGAAAAAGCCAAGTTGGGCAATATTCTTAATAGGCAAGTTAAAGGCTTACAAATACTGGGTAAATTTCTGAGTTTGGAAATGCTATGTGCCCAAGAGGAGTAACAACATCAGAAGGGAGGAAAACAAAACAGTTGAGAAGATGCAGGTGGTAAGAATGGCCTCAGATCAAAAGAAGCCATGAGTGGAAACTAATCAAGGAGAGAAGCAACCTAGAACTAAGAAATTTCCTGACAGAACAATTAATCAGTGGAACAACTTCAGAAGTTGTGAATGCTCCAACACTGGAAGTTTTTAAGATATTGGCTAACCATTTGTCTGAAGTGGTGTAGGGTTTCCTGCCTGGGTAGCGGGTTGGACTAGAAGACCTCCAAGGTCCCTTCCAGTTCTGTTATTCTATTCTATTCTAAGATGGAAAAACTGTTTTAGTTCCCACCAACCCACCATCATACCCTTTACAGATGACTGGATCATCATAGTTATCACTGACTACTTACATGAGTTGTTTAATTGAATGTAGTCTTCAGGTTCTTCTCTGTTTTTAAGGTTAAGGTTGGATCAAAAACACACCTGTGGCTTTTTCCACTTGTATACTGTAGATCAAAGGTCTCCAACCTTGGCAACTTTAAGATTTGTGGATTTCATCCAGCAAAGCTGGATGAGGAATTCTGGGAGTTGAAGTCCACAAGTCTTAAAGTTGTCAAGGTTGTAGATTCAAGGAAAATAGCACAGGTGAAATTTTTACCCACCTGTAGATCAAAAAATAAAATTGTTTCTGCCTTCTGCTACTCAGTGTAGGCCACTGAGAGAACTGGTAAGCAATTGATAAGCAAATAAGTTACTGTTAAATGTATTACTTTAATACAACCAAATATCTAGATTTGTTCTATTGTCACTAGTTCCAAAATGAATCCCCTTCTCTATTTAGAAAGTCAAGTCTCAGCTTTCTGAGATACATTTTCTGTCATCCTACACTATTGCCTCTGATGGCTGGACTGATGGAGAACAGAATTAAACAATATAGGGAGGGTCATGTCTGGGTTAGGAGAATGCTTAATGTTGTTCTTTCATGTTCGTGTTCTTAATGTTGTTCTTTCATGGATCTGAGCATCTTCATTTATTTTCTTAAAGAACGCATCTTGAAGAAAAAAATACACAAACGATGACTCATCAAATCCTGCCACAACATTTTCTAGACATCTCAATCAAGGCTTAAACTGATTTACTTTCATCAGTTCAGAACTCTTCTGTCTCACCAAGACAGAAAATAAAAAAATCTCTCCACGGTTATCCAGTGTCTTTGAGCATCCTCTGAACGCCTACCGACATTTTGGCACAGACTAGAGGTCAGAATAAAGCTTTAAAAAAAATCTCTGGATTCCAAGAGGTCAACAGGTTTGGGCTAAATGCAATCCCCCTGATGACGAACAGGAAATGAGATTAAATCAGTTTCCATCACAAACCCTGAGGCTAAACGTGCTTGATAAATATCCCAGGGACAGAAGCTGGTGTTTCATCCAATGAGCCATTTATAGTATTCACTCAGTAGACAATCTTTGATTGGGTTTTCCGAATTTGAAGTCTTCCCAGCCAGACTGTCACTGCATCCTATGACTTGGCGGGAAATCACAATGTGGAGGGTACTTGTTTCAAGTAGCCAAAAAGGTGTGATCAAAGAATAATCTTTGGAAAAAGGAAGAATGATCCAAGATGGAAAACATCCCACTGCCCCAAGCATAGACTGGAGCAAACAAAAAGATTGTGCCAATTTTAAAGCAAATGCCTTATTGTTTCCCTTCAGATATTGGCAGAAAGTTAATAAGCTAATGTGACCGCTTGAATGTCAATGCATTGGAGCTAAGAACAATGGCAGATATATCATGTTTATTTCTGGAACATTATAGATGAGAACAGATCCAGTTTTCTCAAGCCAACATGAGTTCTTCCTCATGACTTGCATTATATATATATCCAATTCTACGCGGGAGAACACCCGAATAACCAAAGACCAACATATATATATGTTGCTCCTGGAAGAACGAAGCCGAGAACACCAGCCTGAAGATGACGAATGAGACTTCGTCGAAACGTCGCCAAGATACTTCCAATTCTACGCGGGAGAAGACCCGAATAACCAAAGACCTACATATATATATATATATGTGTGTGTGTGTGTGTGTGTGTGTGTGAGAGAGAGAGAGAGAGAGAGAGAGAGAGAGAGAGAGAGATGTCTCCTCAAGGCTCTTGGGAATGTAGGGTGTGTTTCACATCAAAATTCACAACAACAGTTATCCTAATGATGTAGATGAGTGGATTTGCCCTCACAGCCTGAGACATACAAATTTGCATGTTCTCTACTTTTCAGTAGAGTCTCCTTCCATCTACTTTGTCTTAAACTGATGTGATGTAATGACAACAGTACCCATATTTCCCACCCAGCATGTCTGTGATACAATCCAATGTTACTTTCATTCATTATGTAATGGAAAACAAGGAGAAGGCGTTGTGTCTGCTTAAGGAATGGACCTTCATTTATTAATTGGGTTTTGGTCTTCTGTTCTGCTCTGGTGAGCATTAAACTAGCAAATTATAAAAGCAAAACCTGATGTAAAAAATCAAAGTTAACAACTCAGTTTAGAAGCAGAATTAATATTAAAATCATCTTAACAATTAAAAACTTGGTGAAGAGATTTCCAAATCCGTGAGTGAGAACCTTTGTTCCCAAGGGAGCCTGGGAACTTTAAATAAGGAGGTCGTCTCCTATGTGACAGAAACGTAAGACATCTTTAAGAAGGCATGTCCTGCCATTCTGAACAACAGGAAAGCTTTGTAATGGGAGATATAATTCCTTAGACCAGGGGTCAGCAACCTGCGGCTCTGGAGCCATATGTGGCTCTTTCACCCCTCTGCTGCGGCTCCCTGTCACTCAAATTATGTGTCACAACTGCCAATGTGCGACACCCACCAGCACATGATTTATTGAGCTTTTCAACCCCTGGTAGGCCAACCATGGATAATTCCAAGCAAAGAAAAGTTTCAGAAGAAAACAGAATGTTTAATTCAACTACATATGCTAGTTTTGTGGCTGCTCAAGAAATAGTCACACACAGGAAGGGTTTTGTGGCTCCCGGCGTTTTCTTTTCTGTGGGAAATGGATCCAAATAGCTCTTTGAGTGTTTAAGGTTGCAGACCTCTGCCTTAGACAGTCAACCCCTAAGTTGTTTATTGCTTTACAGTTCAGTGCCAAACAACACCTTAACTTCTTCCCGATATGTAATTAACAATCTACAAATCTCTTACATGATCAACATCATAAGACCCTTCTAAAATGTGATAATACCATAATAACACAGCTGGATGGGACCAGTCCAATCCATTGCTCAAGCAGGAGACACTATACTATTTCAGATAGGTGGTTATCCCATCTCTTCTTAAAAACCTCTATGTTGGAGCATGCACAACTTCTGGAGGCAAATCATTCCTCTGATTAATTGTTCTCATTGTCAGGAAATTTCTCCTTATTTCTAGGTTGGTTCTCTCCTTGAGTAGTTTCCATCCATTGCTTCCATCCATATCCATATCCATATCCATATCCATATCCATATCCATATCCATATCCATATCCATATCCATATCCATATCCATATCCATATCCATATCCATATCCATCCATAGCACTTTAGCAGATCAATTTTGCAGCAGCTGCAACTTTTGGACCCTATAGGGTGGATCCCTATTGACCAAACTCTAGTACTCAAGTCATCCAGTGGACAACCCTTCCAAAGGCATTTATTAATTACACCAGAGGCGTTTAGCTTTGGATGACATGACTGAGGCTACCTCCAAAATTATATAGAGCCAAGATAGAACAGTGCCATTACTGAATCAAATGAATCATATTTGAATCCACAGAGTAAGTCTAGTAGATACAATTACTTTTTCCTTCAACTATGTTGAAAATGGCAATGTAGGAAGGATGGTGAGGATGAACACCAAGGTTTTGGATGCCCTGGGCCTTCAAATAATGTATTTTTCTTTGTGGCTTCAGTTGTACCCCCATGGAATACAATTTATGAAGTGTCCTTGTGTTGCAGGGTATCTAAGGCATCTCCTTATGTTTGCCCTCTTAGTCTTTGTAACCACTGAATTTAGTCCTTTGAAGTAGCACCATTATTTTAATATATTTATGCCTGCAGGAACCTTTTGTGGACGGCTGCATTATCCCAGTACTGAAATCCAAAATTGTTTACTACTGGTTATGTGGGCATAGCTTGGTGGACACGGTGTGGCTTGGTGGGCATGGTGTGGCTTGATGGGTGTCGCTTGGTTGGCATGGCAGGGGAAGGATACTACAAAATCTCCATTCCAACCCCACTCCAGGGGAAGGATACTACACAATTCTCATTCTCTCCCCACTCCAGGGGAAGGTTACTGCAAAGTCCCTATTCCCTTCCCACTCCAGGGGAAGGATACTGCAAAATCCACATTCCCTCCCCACTCCTGGGGAAGGATATTGCAAAATCCCCATTCCCTCCCCATTCCTGGGAGAAGGATATTGCAAAATCTCCATTCCCACCCCACTTTGGGGCCAACCAGAGGTGGTATTTGCTGGTTCTCTGAACTGCTCAAAATTTCCGCTACCTGTTCTCCAGAACCTGTCAGAACCTGCTGGATTTCACCCTTGCATTATCCCCACTGCAAAATTATATATATATATATATATATATATATATATATATATATATATATATATATATATATATATATGTGTGTGTGTGTGGGGGGGGTATGTATGTATGTATGTATGTATGTATATATATAAAATTGGAATCTGAAATAGCACAATTGGCTGGAATGCCCAGATTAAATTTACAGTGGAGGCTTTGTGCTCAAAACGTATCTTCCATGCTATTTGCATCGCTATTGTCTTTCTATTCTCAAAGGAAAGTCTATTTAATATTGCAACCCACCAACCCCCCCTCCATATACTCACACACTTCTAAAATGGGCCATTGTTTGTGCTTTGCTTTGATTTAATGTTTTTTTTTCTTTTTTTAAAAAAAGACTTATAGGAAACTGTTCAGCAGATGTTTTACAGTATGAAGTTTCTGGGAGAGAAAAAGTGTCTGGATATTTTTTTTTTTCATCAGAAAGATCTATATTTAGCCCAGAACTTCCTCTGATTGAAGGCTTCGCGACGGCAAAAGAAACGACAAGGGAATTCGGTGTTTTAATTGTCACCGTTATTTTTATTTTTTTTGTAATCGTTTAATTGCCATTGTTTTGTTGCTACATGCGTGCGAACACACAAACGCAAGTTGCAAATCCATTCAGAATTCTGGCTGCCTGAGTTAATGAGGCTTATTCCTAAGGGAGGAACTGGAAACGGTTGACATGTCATTAAATAGCATGGCTGGGTTTCTAGATGCTGAGAACGAGGAGGGTGAGTTTTAAAGGGTTGTCTTTGCCATTGTTTTGGGGGAATTTGGATCAGGCCTCATTTGCCCACTGACGCATGGCATTGCTAAATAAAAGCCCATGGAGGAAAAATATAAAGTGAACACACACACACACACACACACACACACACACATATATGCTTCCTTGACATTTTTTCCCCCTAGCTCATTTGAGAAAAAAAATAAATAACTTTCTGAATCTAACAGAATTTGAGCCTCTGAAGCTTTACAAGAATACAAGGAAAGCATGTCTTTAATCCCCTTGTGGGCACATATACATACAGGTGAACTTAGTAAACTAGACACAACTTGACTGGGAAAAGCAACATTCTTTGAGATATAAACTCTGTGACATTCCTTTTTTTTTTAAAAAAAAATGTTAAAGTATTTTATATATACAATAAGAAATTACAGATTATTCTAAAAATACGAGTTCCAGGTATATTAGTAAAGAAAGAAGCAGACATACTGCAAACTCCAGAACTTAAAATTTTAAAATTTTGCCCACCAAGCCATGCCCACCAAGCCACGCCCACAGAACTGGTAGTAAAAGAAATTGGATTTCACCACTGCTTTTAATATATTTCTTATTGTAAAGAAAGAAGCAGACATACTGCGAACTCCAGAACTTAAAATTTTAAAAGAATTAAAATTTTATTTTACTGAGCTTTCGTCAGCCATCTGCTGACATTGTCAGAGTATTAAACTACCATGACAGAGAGCTCTGCCTTTATATGCCATTAATCAATTTGGCCCTTGAGCCACTGGAAGGGCCCATTACACACTCAAGGGCCAAATTGATTAATGGCATATAAAGGCAGAGATTTCTGTCATGGTAGTTTAATACTCTGATGATGTCAGCAGATGGCTGATGAAAGCTTAGTAAAATAAAATTTTAATTCTTTTAAAATTTTAAGTTCTGGAGTTCGCAGTATGTCTGCTTCTTTCTTTACAATAAGAAATATATTAAAAGCAGTGGTGAAATCCAATTTCTTTTACTACCAGTTCTGTGGGCATGGCTTGGTGGGCATGGCAGGGAAAGGATACTGCAAAATCTCCATTCCCACCCCATTCTGGGGCCAGCCAGAGGTGGCATTTGCCGGTTCTCCGAACTACTCAAACTTTCCACTACCGGTTCTCCAGAACCTGTCAGAACCTGCTGGATTTCACCCCTGATTTAAAGGAAAGATATATATATAATAAAGTAAACGTGAAAAGGGAAAAGGAAAGGAAAAGAAGAAAAGGAAAAAGGAGTCAGAAAAAGGAAAAATAAAGTAAAAGGACAGAAACTATAATCTCTCTCTTTCTCTCTTTCATCTCATCTCATCCATCTGCCTACTTATGTATCTCATCTCTTTCTCTCTTCTGATCTTCCTCTCTGCAATTATATATACAGTCAAACCCCTTTTTCTAAGAACACATCAGAATCATGTTCCAAAATTGTTTTCTTTTTGATGCAAAAAAGCCCGTAAGGAGTTTCCAGTCATTGATGAATGTCATAATGACCCTTTTTCTCATTAAAGAAAGTCAGCAGACTTACACGAAACTGTAGAACCAAGAATGGAAAATGCGAATCCACTGCTGAGATGTCTACAGACTCAACAATTTTATAAAACCACCTCTTCTTTTTTGAGAGGTTTCTATCTCCCTAGGGGTGGGCTTCAAAAAGCAAGGGGTTCTCTGCCTGGTTTCCGGGTGGGTGTGGCCATAGTGGGCATGGCCTAGTTGGTTTCCTGCACCACGGTGGGGGAAGGAGCGTTTTTGCCCTCCCCGGGCTCTGGTGGCTTTCCTTGAGCCTCCAGGAGGATGAAAATGGAAATGGTCCTGTTTTTGGCCTTCCTGAACTTCCGGTAAGCCCATTTTTCACCTTCCCCAAGTCTCCACACAGAGTTGCCCTTACCTGCATCCAAAAAGGGCCGCGTGGGGACTCCTGGGATGGGTGTGGTGCGATGGGCGGGGCAGGGCCAGCCAGGAGTGGGATTTGGGAGTGCTCTGAACTGCACTGAATCTTAGCTAGAGGTTCTCCTGAACCCCTGTGAACCCCTAGTAGCCCATCCCTGTTTCTATCTGTTCAGGTAGTTTTAATTCAGATAAATGCAGAAGTTCCCATTATTGTGCTTCAGCTATAGAGAGCTTTAAGTTTCACCAACCAATCCATGGTGGTGGATCCACAACATTCTTCCAGGCTTCCCTTAATCAGCTTTTCCTGGAAGCTGATCAGCCTAATGGCTCACATCTACTCTTAATAGGCTTTTTCTTGGTGATCTTCTCAAGACCTTGTTCACCCACACAGATTCATGCATTAATGATTGCCGTCCTACAGATTTATTGGGTTTACAATATAGGATCAACACAAATTTATGTTCAGGTACATAAACTGAGCTGCCATGAGTGGAACTGGGTGCGAGGAAACTGGCCAGCAATAGACATAAAATGAACCCCAGCCCCAAAAGCTGGGTCATGAAGGAAAAAAGGCAATTAGGGTTTATATGTACAGTATGTATGAATTAGCCTTTGCTCTAAGTAGATTCCAACTAACACGACTATACAATTCCCCAAATGATTGTAATTAATCATATCAATGGATAGCTTTTGACTGGCCTTAAATGTACCACTTGGCATCATTAGGAAAATTCTCCACTTTGTTTGCAGAGATAAAATAAAAGCCTTGCATTGCCTCCCCCCCCCCCCAGCCGTTAATGGCTTGTTTCGTTGTCCAAAGGCCAAGCAGGAGATGATAGGGGGGGAAAAAGCAGTATTTGTGTTATTCCACTCAAAGATTCTCCTCTTTTTAATTGCTTTCTTTAACCAGTCTGAGCTTTTCATTTCAGGGTAAACTAGGGTGAACATACAAAATAAGAGAGCTGGTTAATAAAAATTTGGATAAGGACTTCATTTGGGCATTGTGGTGCAGGCCACCCATTTCTTAATTTGTACGTCCTAACCAGGGGTGCTATTCAGCAGGTTCTGACAGGTTCTGGAGAATCGGTAGCGGAAATTTTGAGCAGTTCAGAGAACCGGCAAATACCACCTCTGGCTGGCCCCAGAGTAGGGTGGGAATGGAGATTTTGCAATATGGGGCTTTTGCAGTATCCTTCTACTGCCACACCCACCAAGCCACACCCACCAAGCCACGCTCACAGAACCGGTAGTAAAAAGAATTGAATTCCACCACTGGTCCTAACCAAACTGGACTCTGGATTCTTCTCCTGTATATGATTCCTGATCCATGCCTGAGAAATTAGTAGCCCCACTCCAGATTCCTCTGATTTTGAGGATGTAAGAGCATTTTAATATTTAATTAGGATGGTAGTTCTCAACTTGTGGTCCGTGGACCCCTGGGGGGCAGTGATGTCATCACGAGTGGGTGGGTGACTGGGAAGGCTTGAAGAAATGTTATGATTTAAATCTTGAATTAACTCTTGGGTGTCCATGGCCAAAAAAGTTTTTAAAGAGTTTTCGGGTGAAGACAAGGATAAGAACCACTGAAATAGGAGTTAGTCATGCATTTGGTGAAGCATTACAAAAAAAAAAACAAAAAAACTAAGGCGTTGATGATGTGTCAGAAACGCTTAATTTCATGCAGGTAGAAAATGTAGCGGAGGAAAATCATCACGGTTCGTAGTCTAGGAGTCTGATGGCCAAAGGAAATCTTTAAAAATGTGACTATGGCAGCTGTTTAACATTTTTTTGGATAGGATCCTTAGTGGTGATAACAATCTTGTAGGAAACATCTCCACGTTTATTATTAGAATAGAATAACAGTTGGAAGGGACCTTGGAGGTCTTCTAGTCCAACCCCCTGCTTAGGCAGGAAACCCTACACCACTTCAGACAAATGGTTATCCAACATCATCTTTAAAACTTCCAGTGTTGGAGCATTCACAACCTCTGGAGGCAAGTTGTTCCACTGATGAATTGTTCTAACTGTCAGGAAATTTCTCCTTAGTTCTAAGTTGCTTTGATGAGTTTCCACCCATTGCTTCTTGTCCTGCCCTCAGGTGCTTTGGAGAATAGCTTGACTCCATCTTCTCTGCGGCAGCCCCTGAGCTATTGGAATACTACTATCATGTCTTCCCTAGTCCTTCTTTTCATCAAACTAGACATACCCAGTTCCTGCAACCGTTCTTCATATGTTTTAGCCTCCAGTCCCCTCATCATCTTTCTTGCTCTTCTCTGCACTCCTTCTAGAGTCTCCACATCTTTTTTACATCGTGGTGACCAAAACTGAATGCAGGTTTTGATTGAATGGGTTTTGACACCAATGTTTTGTTTTATTTACAGGATTAAAACTAGATTTCATATATTGTACCTGATTTGACTCTGTTGTTGCTGCCATGGAGGTTCAGGTAGTTTTTATTTTTTTTAATGGGTTTTTAAAATGTTGTATACTGCCTGGAGTCACCTATATGTCTATATACACCTATATGCATTTGTATAATAACTATTAATAAATACGGATCACAGTATCATATGTTCCTAAATTAGATCCTGTCCCAGTAGCTTCCAAGGAATCTGGCCAGTTGCTGGTAGGCTTAACCACTACAGAATGGCAACACAACACACTGTAGAATTCAGGGAAGAGAATTGTGTTATTGCACAGACTTTCTGTAAGAAGCAGATGTTACCCGTAAACCCGGGGTGTCAAACTAGATTTCAATTGAGGGCTGTATCAGAGTTGTGTTTGACCTTGGAAGGCCAGGTGGGTGTGGCCAAGGTGGGCATGGACGTCATTCGTGTCAGGAGTGCTTACAGTGGCCTGAGCACTCTGCCAGTGAAAACGGAGCTCGCCCAAGCTCTGTCTTTGCTGGCAGAGCGCTGAAGGAGGCCGTCACAGCTGAAAACGGAGCTTGGGAGGGCCGCAGGAAGCTTTCCCAAACTCCATTTTCACTGTCAGAGGCACCATGGGCTGTTACCACACTGTTTCCAGGGTGGCCCCACAGGCCAGGTCTAAGCACCCTGCAGGCCGGATCTGGCCCATGGGCCTTGAGTTTGACACCCCTGCTCTAAACTAATTGGTTCCAACTGGGGTGGATAGGATCAGTCTTCCAAAGACTGGACTACTGTAATGTTCTCTACATGGGGCTCCCCTTGAGGTGCACCTGGAGGCTCCAGCTGGTCCAGAATGTGGCCGCGCAGGTGATTGTGGGGTGACATGGCGCTCCCATGTAACACCCCTCCTGCGCAAGCTGCATTGGCTACCAGTGGTCTTCCAGGTGCGCTTCAAGGTATTGGTTTTTATCTTTAAAGCGCTTCATGGCTTAGGGCCTGGGTACTTACCACCTTCTGCCACCAATAACCGGCCAACACGCTCCCACAGAGAGGGTCTCCTCAGGGTGCCGTGGGCCAAACAATGCTGACTGGTGGCCCCCAGGGGGAGAACCTTCTCTGTGTGGGTGCCTGCCCTCTGGAACAAATTAACCCCAGGGTTATGACTGATCCCGGACCTCCGTACTTTCCACAAGGCCCTGAAGACTTTTTTATTCCAGCAAGCCGGGCTGGCTTAAAGAATTTTAATGGGTTAATTTTATGGGAAAGGGGTTTTAAATTGGGGAAGCCAAATTTATTTAATTATGTCTTAAATTATTTTAAATTTTATATTGTATGTATTTTAATCCTGGCTATTCACCATCCTGAGTCCTTTGGGAGAAGGGCGGTATACAAATTCAATTAATAATAATAATAATAATAATAATAATAATAATAATAATAATAATAATAATAATAATAATAATAATAATAATAAGTTTAAGTGAACTCAAATGATCCAGTGGGTTATTTAAAAAAAAACGTTGACAAGGTCTGATCTTATTGACCACTGAAATACCAAATGGAATCCCTGAAGTGCTTAATGACCACAATGGTTTGCCTGTTTTTCTAAAGTCTTGGACAAGTACCATAGATTATGACTTCTTGACAATTCCTCCTTTGTTGATACTTTCATATCTCAATGATGGAGCTTCTCTGACCACTCTAATCTGATTCTCGTGAGATAGACCAGCTCTTCTTAAATTAGATGCAATACTAACAGCACGGACATTTCCGTTTAGTTTCTGCTTTAGATCTTCTATCCTCATAGGGTATGGAGAACTTGATGATCAGTGGATCATCTGGGCATTCCTAAGGTTGAGTCTAAGTGCCCTTTAGCTGAATAATGCATGGCATTCCAGTGTGCAGATGAAGCTAAGTGACCACAGGGAGCAGATGTCTCAGATGACATGGTATTATCAGGATGGCTCTCTTTCATGCAGAGCTTCTTGAGATGGGATTATGACAGCTGCACTTCCACATTCTCTCCGAGCAGTGATCGGTTTCCTCAGCTCACCCAGACAATTTAATTTTGTACTGGAGGTCCACCGTCTTCATATTAATAATGCAAGACATCATCAAGGCATCTCCGTTATGATCAGCTATTACATGGCTCCAGCAGATCATTGAGTTTCCAGGAAGTTTCTCTCCTTCCCTTCTCTCTCCCCCCACCCTTGGACTGGATTGGAAATGCTGCTTTATTGAGAGGTATCCCCAGAGAGTATCATGGACTATATAAAGTACTCCCTATGAAAAGTAATATCCATCCTTGTGGAATACATGAATGTAGGTTACCCATAATTTCATTGAAACAGTTCCATCAGACAGGTTGGGCTTAGAGAGATGAGTCCATCTGCATCTGTCATATTTTAGGGCTAAATTGGGCAATTCCAGGGGTGAAATGCTCCCAATTCGGACCGGATCACCCGATCCAATAGCGATGGCAGGGGATGGTTCAGAGAACTGGTAGCAAAAATCCCTGCCCACTCCCATGCCCGGCTGAGCCGGGCGATCATCAGAAGAGGTTGTTTAAAAATGCTTTTAAAAGGCTTTGACGATCCCAGCTGAGTTGCCTGATCGTCAGAAGTTTTTTTTTAAAAAAGCAATAATAATAATAATAATAATAATAATAATAATAATAATAATAATAATAATAAATCGAAGTTGAGCGACTATGGAAAAAGAAATCATGTGTTGTTCCGATTGTAATTGGAGCCCTTGGAGCAATACCCAAAGGGCTACCCCGCTATTTAGAAATTCTAAATTTACCGGACTTGAACGTTTTGACTCTACAAAAAACCACCTTACTCGGAACAGCTTACATCCTCCGACGATATCTTAACAGTTCCTAGGTCCTTGGTTAGGACTCGAGCTGCTGAGCTATTAACCAGCCTCAAAGACTGTGAATCTCACTACAGATTAACCAATAATAATAATAATAATAATAATAATAATAATAATAATAATAATAATAATAATAATAATAATAATAATAATAATAATAATAATATGCTTTTAAAAGTAAAAAAAAGTTGATCATACCTACCCAGTCATATCCCCCCACCCCATCAATCCACACCCACAGAACCAGTAGTAACAAATTTTACATTTCACCACTGGACAATTCTCTCAACTTTGATCAAATATTTGCTTCTAGCTCTCATAGGTATTAAGTCAGTGGTGGGATTCAAATTTTTTTTACTACAGGTTCTGTGGGCATGACTTGGTGGGCATGGCAGGGGAAGGATGCTGTAAAATCTCCATTCCCTCCCCACTCTAGGGGAAGGATACTGCAAAATCCCCATTTCCTCCCGATCAGCTGGGACTCAGGAGGCAGAGAACAGATGGGGGTGGGGCCAGAACTACTCAAAATTTCTGCTACTGGTTCTCCAGAACTGGTCAGTACCTGCTGAATGCCACCTCTGTATTAAGTTCTAGAATTGCCTTCATAGGGTAGGTTAGATTTTAATTTCAATTTCAATATGTTTACTTTTTTTTTCTAGGTTCATTGGACTTGGCACACTGTTCTCCTAAGCCATGATCACTCACTCACTTACTCACTATATATAATCATATAATTATGATTTATCTGGGAATAAATGAGTTAGGGTCATGAATTCAGTAAGTTGAGGTTGTGGCTGTAACAATAGCAAAGCAAAACAGAGATTCTTAAAAACTCTTATTTCTTAAAAGCAATCAGAGGCATTTTGATACTTGCTCTTGATGAAATTGCCTTCCAGAAATGGTGGCATGGTGTCCAGATGATATACCAAGTGTTGGACAAGTAAAGTTCCATTCTTATGTTACTCAGATTTTAAAAGTGCATCAAAGGACTGTTATAGAAGCTTTTGACTTATTTCCTGGATGAAAATAATCTCAAGGGGTGGTGAACTTTTTTTGGTCTGTGGGCATAGCTGGTAAAGGACATCATTTGCTCTATATGGATAAAATATAGCAGTTTTCAGAGTTATGGAAGGAAAGCAAGCTCAAAATTCTGGATCTAAATGGTGGCACGTAGGCAGACAGGTTCATTAAAAGTCCTTATTTCTTTATTACATCAAGTCTACTGAAAAATTCAAGTCTTCACAAACTGGGCCATAAGTTCATGAAGGATCACAAAAATCTTCAGTATCACACTTCTGATATCAGTGAGTGTTCAGATAATGTTGTCATTATCAACAATGGTACAATGATCTCTGACAAGCATTTATATCTATTTGTGCTTCCGGTCACCGAATACCCCCTCTGCGTATGAGAACTTCATTTCAGCTCTCTTATCTTAAAGAAAAGTTTCAGAAGCAAATTTAGGCTGGGTCTATGACTAAATTTGATGTGATTTGATTTAAAAACCATGTAGAATAGTCTAATGCCCAACATTGAATGCTTCAATCCAATTACATGGGGAAAGTTCTCCATTCCTTTGGTTGTGTTCATATTATAGGATGCTCTGTATGCCAAATTTTATTTGATTTTTTTATCCTGCTTTTATTACTTTATAAGGAACTCAAAGCAGGGAACGTAATGCTCCTTCCTCTTCCTATTTTCTCTACAACAACACTCCAGAGGGATGAGTTGGGCTGAGAGAACACCTGGCACAAAATCACCCAGACAGCTGTCATGCTTAAGATGGAACTAGAACTCATGGTCTCCTGATGATTGGCCCTAAGTCATCCCGACAGCTTTCATGTCTGAAGCAGGACCAGAACTCAAAGTCTCCTGGTTGATTGGCCCAAAATCACCTAGCCAGCTTTCATGCCTGAGGTGTAAGTCATAGTATCCTGGTTAGCTTTGTGAATATTGAAATGCATGCAGGCATTTGTCCTTGTCCTTCCATACACAGAAGAAAGGAGTCCTTTCTAGCTGATATTCAGACGTGCTAAACTTTGAATGTGTCTTTAGTTCTTAGGTGTTCCCCAATTTTAATGAGGCCAAAGCAGCAGCTGCTGGGCTTCCCAACATATCATCCACTGAAATATCCAGTGATCTCTCTCTCCCTCCCTCCCTCCCTCCCTCTTTCTCTGTCTCTCTCCCCCCTCCCTTCCTCTCTGTCTCTCTCTCTCCCTCCCTTTCTCTCTCCCCCTCCCTCCCTCCCTCTTTCTCTGTCTCTCTCCCCCCTCCCTTCCTCTGTTTCTCTCTCTCCCTCTCCTTCTCTCTTCCTCCCTCCCTTTCTCTCTCTCTCTCCCTCCCTCCCTCCCTCTTTCTGTCTCTTTCCCTCCCTCCCTCTTTCTCTGGCTCCCTTCCTCTGTTTCTCTCTCTCTCCCTCCTTTTCTCTCTCTCTCCCTCCCTCCCTCTTTCTCTGTCTCTCCCCTCCCTTCCTCTCTCTCTCCCTCTTTCTCTCTCCCTCTTTCTCTCTCCCTCCCTCCCTCCCTCTTTCTGTCTCTCTCCCGCTCCCTTCCTCTCTGTCTCTCTCCTCCCTCTCTTTCTCTCTCTCCCCCTCCCTCTTTCTGTCTCTCTCCCCCTCCCTTCCTCTCTGTCTCTCTCTCTCTCCTCCCTCTCCTTCTCTCTCCCTTTCTCTCTCTCTCCCTCCCTTTCTCTCTCTCTCCCCCTCCCTCCCTCTTTCTGTCTCTTTCCCTCCCTCCCCCTCTCTCTCTCCTTCCCTTTCTCTCTCTCCCCCTCCCTGCCTCCCTTCCTCTCTGTCTCTCTCCCTCCCTCCCTCTTTCTCTCTCCCCCCTTTTTTTCTCTCTCTCTCTCCCTCCCTCTCTGTCTCTCTGTGTACTGTATATGTATGTGTATATGTGTGTGTCTTTGTGTCTGTGAGACAGACAGACAGACAGTCTACAGCTCTTAACTGCCATTACAAAGATGTCCACCTTTTCTGCATCCTTAACTCTTTAAAAACTTTTAGCCATCTTCAAAACCGCAATTCTGATCCATTTCACCCTCAAGGCATAACTCCCAGGGAAGGCAAACTATTAAAAAGAATTTTGAGCTGGTAGTGATCCTGCAAACAAATGGAAACAAATCAAATCAAAACAAAACAACCCCCCCCCCCCCCAAAAGGATGTTGTATTGGAAAGAGGAATTCATTTGGAATCAGCTTTTAGTTCATATACTTGAATTTTGCAAATGGCACGTGGCCAATTTTCCTTGCTGGGCTACTGCTGGGCTGGTGTGCTCTGTCGGAAGGGGGAAGAGGCGGCTTTTTCCAGCTGCCCTTTGACGTTTGTAATGACCACACCCCTCTGGTGATTTGAAGAGCCGGCACTATTAGGAACACTATGGTATTTCCATCCTCTTTAGATTCAGTAAAGAGGAACCCACCAGGTATTTGAAGGGAGTCTTTAGCCAAGCGTGGAAAGAACAGCTTGCGTTCTTCTTCCAACTTCTCAGGCAAGTCAACAATTCTTCCTTTTCTAGGAACATGTTACTGTTGGGCAAATCTTCTTCTTTCATTTGCAGAGGTGGGTAGATAATTTGTACAACTCGTGACTTGCTGCTCGCCTTGTTCATTAGTTTCCTTAGCATTGGGAGGGAAATGAAAGACAGATAACTGTAGATCATATGGATGCAGCAGGGCTATGTTTTAATCAGAAGTAATGCAACTTTTAGACTCATGTTGGTGATACTTTGTAGGTTGGAAAAAAACAAACAAGGCATAGAAGTTAGACACTGGTAGCATTGTCTAAATATAAATAGCATACTAATATTAGAACAAGAGATTGGCAATGGGTCTTCTTCTGGCAGATATCTACAGTTAAGAGTTGCCTGTATGTATATTTATTTTTTTTGCAAAGCTTTAAGATAAGAACTTTAGGATTTGGGATAAAAAGACGGGTTTAGGAACAGTAAGAAACTTTTAGGTTTTGTAGCAAGTATTTAAAGGATGTAATTCCTCCCCACTTTCCTTTGCTTCTTCATTGCTTACCATTGTTTCCCTACTGGAAGAAATTACTTAGCAGAATTTTCATTTCCGAACAACAAAAATGAGCAAAGAACAGCAAGTATTTCAAAACCCAAACGGAGTGCTTGCCAATGTTGCATGACTGAATATAAAGAATAATGTGTGACTAAGGCCTAAAAATGACATGCGGTATTCGGCGTCCCTTATAGAAATGACAGGAAATTATTTTTAATTAAATGAAAGCGATATTGATGAGAACTTGTTTTCCTCCCATTGTTATTTGCGAGAAAGGGTTGGGACATTCATTAATGCATGGAGAGCTGTGTCTTTTGGGTAACTTGTAACTAATTCTTCTGGGAAGCCCTGATATCAGTGAGAAATTTCGTTAGGGGCTTTTAGCTTTTTGTAGTATTGTGTAATAGAATGGGCGGCATGTGGCTAGTCCTCAAATTCTCAGATGTTAGTTGTCAAAGGGATCTGTGAGATAGTGATACTGATATTAGCTACTAATCAAGGGAGAGAAGCAACCTGGAATTAAGGAGAAACTTCCTAATAGTGAGGATAATCAACCAAATGGAACAACGTGCCACCAGAAGCTGTGGGAGCTTCATCACTGGAGGTTTTAAAGAGATCAGACAACCATTTATCTGGAATAGTATAGGGATTCCTGCTTGAGGAGGGGATTGGATTAGAAGACCCCAGGGTCCCTGGGAGACCTTGGAGGGAGACCAAGGAACTGGAGGCTAAAACATATGAAGAGCAGTTGCAGGAACTGGGAATGTCTAGTCTGATGAAAAGAAGGACTAGGGGAGACATGATAGCAGTCTTCCAATATCTCAGGGCTGCCACAAAGAAGAGGGAGTCAAGCTATTCTCCAAAGCACATAGGGCAGGACAAGAAGCAATGGGTGGAAACTAATCAAGGAGAGAAGCAACTTAGAACTAAAGAGAAATTTCCTGACAGTTAGAACAATTCATTAGTGGAACAACTTCCCTCCAGTAGTTGTAAATGCTCCAACACTGGAAGTTTTTAAAGAAGATGTTGGATAACCATTTGTCTGAAGTGTTGTAGGGTTTCCTGCCTAAGCAGGGGGTTGGACTAGAAGACCTCCAAGGTCCCTTCCAACTCTGTTATTCTATTCTATTCCCTTCCAGCTGTATTCTGAATTGCATTGATATGTTCGGAACCCTAGTTGTGCATTTGTGAGTCAAATCACCCTGTAACTGCTGAAGTAGGAAATACAGAGCCCATAATATTTGATCCTTCCAGCATGAAAAGAGCAGGGGATAATGGGATCTCTGCTATCAAATGTACACATATGCCTGGGCTGAGAGATGCCTGGTTTTTGAAAGCTTTCACTAGCTTAATGAGTTCCTCACTGAAGTATTGTGTCGTCGGCCCACCCAGGTTTTAAAAACATCTGGAAATCTGGGCTACACTGACGTCTTGAATTGCTTGGAGTATCTCTATGAGAAGAGATATTTCCTGGTTTAAAAGATTCTAAAGCTTTTAGGCTCCGAACAGTGTCACCCTCCTTTCCTAGGTGTGTTACACACAGATTGCTTACCGATAATTAAGCTTAGAATGATGGCAATCCTATTCACCATTAACAGTGTTAACTCTCTCTTGACTTTTGGGGAAGGCCTGGCACTGTAGATTTGAATTCTGTAGAACCAAAATCAAAATTTCCAAGTCTTTGTGCTGCCTGAACAGCAAAGCCTTAGTAGAATAGAATAGAATAGAATAGAATAGAATAGAATAGAATAGAATAGAATAGAATAGAATAGAATAGAATAGAATAGAATAGAATAGAATAGAACATTAGAATATTAGAATATTAGAATATTAGAATATTAGAATATTAAAGAGGAGAGGAGAGGAGAGGAGAGGAGAAAAGAGAAGAGAAGAGAAGAGAAGAGAAGAGAAGAGAAGAGAAGAGAAGAGAAGAGAAGAGAAGAGAAGAGAAGAATTGGAAGGGACCTTGGAGGTCTTCTAGTCCAACCCCCTGCTTAGGCAGGAAATCCTACACCACTTCAGACAAATGAAGTGTAAATTATCTGATTAGTGTTATGCCTGTCCTCTGAAGACTTCCTTGGCTGGTAGTTTAGCTCAGAATGATTGAGTGCGGACAAATCACTTAATGAGCCTCATGGTGCTTTGCAAGACCGACTGAAGTCCAAAACTCAAACGTTAGCTTTTCTCCAACCTGCTGAAGTTCCAGAGGTGTTGAACTATACCGTCTACTATCATCCTCAGCCGATGTGTCACTCAATTCCTCGGGAGGGCTGCAGATTATGGCTCCAGATTAAAGGATGGCTCCATTAACTATTCTACCACAGCTGCTTCTCTTTAATTTCCTTTCCGTCTCAATCATCTAAGTTGTCCTCTCTGTGCTTGTTCCCTCTCCTCCACTATCACTCTCCAAGCACAACACATAATATGAAGTGGGGATCAGAGGAAGAACGTCAGGATGTCGTCATGCCATGTGCTTGCATTGCAACAGAAGGAAAAGGTGAGATGGAATAGAAGGCTGTTCAGTTGCCCTTCCATTGAATCTTATTCCTTCTGCCTTGCAATGATTAAATGTCCTCCTTCACTCGGTTGCTTGTATCAATTTAATGGTCATGGTCAAAAATTTTAAATTTCCAATCACGAGTTGATGAATGTCTAATTTCATTCACAAGACACATTTTTTTTGACACTCCTGCTTTTGACTGTAGCTTCAGAAATGTAGACTAGTTAAAGATTGACCTTTTTTTATCTCTCTCTTTGGGTCTCTTTCTTTCTCCCTGTGTAATCAGATGCAATAAAATTAATGAGTTTGTTCACATTTTCATATACACCAGATTGAGACTGGACTTGTCTTCTGTGACTTTAAGACTCATGAGGATCTAACCGCCCAATCAACTTAGCAGTATGGTTGCCCTTAGGTTGACCTCACCTCTTGACAGTTTACCAACTGTCCCTACCCTACTGCTGGTTGTGATGTTATCCATATCTAATTATGCCTTCGTGAGCCTTGCCTCTCCTGTTATCAAAGACAGGATGTGAGATTTTATAGACAGAAACGGACCCGTTACTTCTCTTTGAAGAGAATCTACTTTTATAGTGCAAGCAAGCCATGCTTGCTATCTGGTGTCCAAACTGAAGGTTGAGATCTTTAAAAAGTCACACTCCAAATGAATGGGGCTGGAAAAACTGGATGGATCATGAGAGATATTGAGCATAGAACACGAAGTATACAATTGTAGGGAAGAGAAAACAAATTTGTAGGATGTTTAAAGGGAACTGGTGTGAGAACCAAGAAATTGCTGGTTCCTTTTTTTTCCCTTGGTGCTTTGAGCACCAAAATTATCTGAAAATAATTTTCTTTGGTATTCCTATCTGTAAAAATAAGATAATATAATAGTGGCCAAAATTGTGGAAACCTTTTCAGAAAAGTGTATTTTCTAAAACTAGCTAATAACACCACTTTTTTTTTTTGAGTAGTACCATAAAATTATATATCAATGGAAAGGTAATTTAATCAAGAATGTAATGCAATAACTTCTATGAAGGTTTGCTATTAGAATAGCAGTTACAGTATAAAGAAGAAAAGTGAAACACGTAGAAAAAATGAGATATACAAAAATTATCCATAGAAACCATAGAACCATAGAAAAAAGTGAGATATGCACAAAAGAACACCATGTCAGTTAATCCTTAGTTGAGTAACCTTTAGCATGAATTACAGCTTTACAACGTCTTCCCATGGAGTGAACCAAGTCTTTTAGTTCTGTAGCTGTTATAATGTGAAACCAAGATTGAATGATTGCTTCTATTAACTGGGTTTTATTGCTGTGTGGCTTCTGACTAACAAGTTTCTTTAGTCGGCTCCATAGATTTTTAATTGGGTTAAGGTCTGGGCTATTCCCAGGCCATTCCAGCAGTGGAATAGGATTATCTTGAAACACCCCCCCCCCAAAAAAAAGAGGTGTTATTAGCCATCAAACCTCAAAAATACACTTTTCCCAAAAGGTTTCCACAATTTTGGCCAATACTTTATATTGGGAATAAAATCACTGTTCTATCTTACTAAAACTCTTTAAAACTAGATGGTGAAAGTTGGCATGCACTGTCCTATGTTTAGGGATTTGCAAAATTATTTTGGCACAGTTAAAAGTGTTGGGTTTTTTTATTTAAAAAAATCATGATCAGCTATAATTATTTTTGCAAAGGTTGAATTTGCTTGGTGAAACAATTTTGATTGCCTATTCATTTATTCCTTGCTAGATTTTATCCCAGATTTTATTTCTCTTGGAGCATTATATGGCATTATATGACATTCTTGTATCTAAGCTTAACTTAGTTTTGTTAGGGAGACCAAACCAGGAAGTGAATGCCACGGAAAGACTAAAACAAGTTTTTACTGAGATTGGCTACAATAACAGTTTGTTTCAAGCCTGATAGTGCTGTAGTTTCTCTGAACTCTGATACTCCAGGAATCCGCAACTTCATTGTTCGTGACTTTAAAATGTTTCAGCCCTTTTGCCTAGGTGAAGGTTCCTGCATTTCTCTGTAGGTAGCAACAGAGAGCATTAACTTCTATGACTTATAGTGGACTTAAACGTTGATTGCTCTATTTTTAATTGAATACCCTGAATGAGGGGTGTCCAACAGGGGTGCTATTCAGCAGGTTCTAACCAGTTTTGGAGAACCGGTAGAGGAAATTTTGAGTAGTTTGGAGAACCAGTAAATACCACCTCTGTCTGGCCCCGCCCCCATCTATTCTCTGCCTCCCGAGTCCCAGATGATGGGGAGGTAATGGGGATTTTGCAGTATCCTTCCCCTGGAGTGGGGAGGGAATGGAGATTTTACAGTATCCTTCCCCTGGAGTGGGGAGGGAATGGAGATTTTACAGTAACCTTCCCCTGGAGTGGGGAGGGAATGGGGATTTTACAGTAACCTTTTCTTGGAGTGGGGAGGGAATGGAGATTTTACAGTATCCTTCCCCTGGAGTGGGGTGGGGAGGGAATGGAGATTTTACAGTATCCCTCCCCTGGAATGGAGAGTTTACAGTATCCTTCCCCTGGAGTGGGGAGGGAATGGAGATTTTACAGTATCCTTCCCCTGCCATGCCCACCAAACCACGCCCACCAAGCCACGCCGTGCCCAGCAAGCCACACCCACAGAACCGGTAGTAAAAAAAAATTGAAACCCACCACTGGTGTCCAACCTTGGCAAGTTTAAGACTTGTGGACTTCAATTCCCAGGATTCCTAATTGGCTGGGGTATTCTGGGAGTTTGAAGTCCATAAGTCTTAAACTTGCCAAGGTTGTGCTTTGCCCTAAATCAATATGATACCGTCATTGCAAATAATGTTGTGTGGTTCTTAGAAACAACAACAAAAAAACCCTGCAGAGGGTATTTACTAAAATGGTTGATTGTGCTTTAGAATTCAGTTTCAATGGAAAGTGTGAAAGAGCTATGCAAATAACAATTTTAGAGAGGGAGTACTTAGAAGGAGGCATGTGCCAATGGGCCACAAATTGTGTTTAGATATCTCACTATGATTCACCATGTCTACCAATTAGAAATAGTGGTAACGCACCCCGTTTGGCTATGCTTGTCTCCTGTCTTCCTGACAATCAACGAAGGTCAGATCTTCCAAATCTGACACTGATGTGTTGTGTTGTGTTGTGTTGTGTCAAGCTCAAGCTGTAAAGGGTATATGGCTCTTGCATGCCAGGTATGAACTAGATTCTTGCTGTGAGTCAAACAGGGAACCTATTTTGGGTTCTGCAAACTGGATTTCCCAAACAAAACCATCCATTATTTCAGAAAGTACATCAACACGGCAGATCTGTTATTTATAATTCAGTCCATCTATTATTCGCAATGGAATCCATTTTGCAGAGACTTCAGATATTCTCCTTCCAGTTTGGGATTTTGACAAGTTTCTAAACCCCATTGACGCTCATGACACCATTATCGAGAGCCGTGGTGGTGCAGCGCTTAGCAGGCAGTATTGCAGGACTAAAAGAATGGGTATAAGTCAAGGACTACCTTATGCCTGAGGGATGTGGTGGCTCAGTGGCTAAGATGCTGAGCTTGTCAATCAAAAGGTCAGCAGTTCAGTGGTTTGAATCCCTAGTGCCATGTAGCAGGGTGAGCTCCCGTTCCTTGTCCCAGCTTCTGCCAACCTAGCAGTTTGAAAGCAGTTAAGTAGAAAAATAGGGACCACCTTTGGTGGGAAGGTAACAGCGTTCCGTGTGCCTTTGATGTTGAGTCATGCTGGCCACATGACCACGGACACGTCTTTGGACAGCACTGGCTCTTCGGCTTTGAAACGGAGATGAGCACCGCCCCCTAGAGTCTGGAACGACTAGCACATATGTGTGAGGAGAACCTCTACCTTTTTACTTTATGTCTGCTCTTGAACTTGAAGCCATGGAGAGATATATAACTGTATGAATTAAAAATATTGGATGGGCTAAGTGACAAAATACTGCAGCTAAAATATCTGAGGCTTGCAATCTGTGATTTCCATTTCGTGGCCTACTGTTCCACATTTTCATGGTTCACAGGAACTTCAAACATTTATGCTTATGAATGAATAAAGAGATGTGTTTAAACTTAGTTCAGTAAAAGGGGAGTTAAAGAAGAAGAGAGAAATAGGATGCAATAGTCAGTTAGATTATGTTAGATTATGATTGTTAAATGCTATACCCTGTATTTTGCTCTGGGAAGTAGGGAGGGGGAGGGCCGGAGCGGGGAGGGTTGAGGGGGGAGGGAGGGGGATGGGGAAAAGTTTGTAAAATTTATTAAAACTTTTCAATAAAAAAAAAAAAATTTAATCCAGATGAGAAGTCGCAGGTCCTTAATTTAGATGACCATCCCCCCCACCCACTTTTCCTAGCAGAAGAAATATTGCTTCCAATTTCTTTTAAGGGGTGCTGGCACTTGCTCTCCTGCCAGCTGCTTCATATCCCAAGCAACTGAAAGAATTTCTGTAAACATTTGTAATAATGATAATAAATTACCCTCAGCTTCACCCTTGAGCTTCTGCCTTCTTTTCATGGTTTCAGTTTTCAAGACAAATGCACCACTCTACCCCACTCCTGTTTTCTCCCAAGTAAAGCATTTTAGATATGGTATATAGGTGGAAATGATGAAAATATATTCATATATTCATAAAGACTGCCCAGTAGGTCACTATCAGGATATTTGTGATCACCAGTTCCAAGCTCAGTTTAAGTTTGTAGAACCATCTGCAGCTCTATGCAAAACTTCTATCTGTAGCGAGATTTAGCCAGGTTGAAATTATCAGAGGACCAAATAGCTACAAGGATAGATCTTTGCAAACAATTTCCTGCCTTCATTATGGCCTTGACAACACTGGTTATATTATTAATAAAAAAAAAATGCTCAATTCTGTGAGATCAATCAGATATTCGTTTTCAATTTATTTCCATAAATTGATAAATTCCCTTTCCCCCGTAATTTATTCGTTAAATTTATATACCGCTTATCTCACTTTTGGAGGCAATAGACAACTTAATAAAGGTTCCAATGTTATGGAGTTTGAGAAACAGTAGATTCAATGAATAGCTTACAAATTGATTGTTTGAATATATGAACTAATCTAGTCCTGTTTTAGGTGGGAAAGAGA
This sequence comes from Masticophis lateralis, assembly GCA_030761175.1. Lineage (NCBI taxonomy): Eukaryota > Metazoa > Chordata > Lepidosauria > Squamata > Colubridae > Masticophis > Masticophis lateralis. The sequence continues at coordinate 6,956,140 of JAUDYJ010000008.1, read as the reverse complement.
TGGAGGAGGGACAAATATAACAATGTTACTTTATCTGTCCAGTCTGTTTAAAGAATGCCTTACAACCAAAGTTGTCTAGATAGTGTATCAGTGAAAAGAATATATGAATTAATCCAAATAATTAAAGGAACGGATCAGATCATAAAAACAAATAAAACCATCAGCCACCCCTAATAAAAACAAAGGCAACAACATCAATAAAGATTAAAACAGGGGGAAGATCTAAATGATTAGAATAGGAATAGGAATAGGAATAGGAATAGGAATAGGAATAGAATAGAATAGAATAGAATAGAATAGAATAGAATAGAATAGAATAGAATAGAATAGAATAGAATAGAATAACAGAGTTGGAAGGGACCTTGGAGGTCTTCTAGTCCAACCCCCTGTTTAGGCAGGAAACCCTACACCACTTCAGATAAATGGTTATCTAACATCTTAAAAATTTTCAGTGTTGGAACATTTACAATTCTGGAGGCGAGTTGTTCCACTGATTAATTGTTCTGTCAGGAATTTTCTCCTTAGTTCTAAGTTGCTTCTCTCCTTGATGAGTTTCCATCCATTGCTTCTTGTCCTGCTTGACTCCCTCTTCTTTGTGGCAGCCCCTGAGATATTGGAACCCTGCTATCATGTCTCCCCTGGTCCTTCTTTTCATCAAACTAGACATACCCAGTTCCTGCAACCGTTCTTCATATGTTTTAGCTTCCAGTCCCCTAATCATCTTTCTTGCTCTTCTCTGCACTCTTTCTAGAGTCTCCACATCTTCTTTACATCGTGGTGACCAAAACTGGGTGTAAAAAAGATGTTGAGAATTTGCTGTTACAAAAATGGCTAGTTTCTATTAACATCTCCCTCTTCAAGTTTCTAAATGTTTGGGAAATTAGGGGGAAATGTGTGTGTGTGTGTGTGTGTGTGTGTGTGTGTATTCATAAAGTATATACTAGCACATGTTTCTGGAAAGATAGTTGCAGGATTCCTGGAAGCAGTATCTGAAGAATGGGAATACCAGTCTTGATTCTCTATGCAGATTCAAGAACTGATTCACACATTCATGGGCAGCTGTGCATCAGTTTCTCCAGCGGCTTTTGCAAATTTGGTTCAAAGGGATAAAGATAACACAAAGCACAAAATAGTCCACAAGCTCTTCCACATGTCATTGTTCATTTTCTGTAATCCAACAAAAACTGAAGGCAACCTTCAAACGTCTTGCTTTCTACTGGGTATTATGGAGTGTTGCATGACGTTGCTGAGAATGCCATGAATTTTCTTTCCTAAACCTTGTGCATTATGTGTCTTTGAGAGTCAGCGTACGATTGGCACTTCTTTTTTTTTCATCTGCGGTGGCAATGCCTAATGAGCTAAGATTTTTGGTTAAAGATTTTTGATGACATGGAGAAAATTGCTCACAAATCTTTAAAATGTAACTCGTAGTACATTAGAAGTGTAATGCAACCAAAAAAAATATTCCATTTGTATTGAAGATGAAGGCATTGGATGGTCCTAGATGCTTTACTCTTCTGTTTAATTGTGTTTGATTTTTGAAAACTGTCTGGGCAAGTCCCTGCAATTTTCTTGGCAAGGTTTTCAGAAGCCTTCTTCTGGCTGAGGCAAAAGGACAGGCTCAAAGTCATCCAGCTGTCATGCCCAGGGTGGGATTAGAACCCACACTCTCTTGGTTTCCAGCCTGATGCCTTAACTGCTACGCCAAACTCACTTCAAGTTCAGATAACATGAAAAATTGAACTACAGAATTAACTTGGCAACAAAAATACTTGAGATGTTCTACAATTAAGAATACATACCATTTATTAGTTGTATCAATATAGGGTTATTTCCTGATAGCTCCCATTTCCAAGATCTTGGAATTTACAAGGACAGAGAGTTCCAGCTGGGTGCAGTGAGAATAGAATAGAATAGAATAGAATAGGATTAGGATTAGGATTAGGATTAGGATTAGGATTAGGATTGGGATTGGGATTGGGATTGGGATTGGGATTGGGATTGGGATTAAGATTAGGACAGAACAAAAATGAATAGAATAGAAATTAGGAAAGAATGAATGGAATATGGAATAACAGAGTTGGAAGGGACCTTGGAGGTTTGATTAGATTAGATTAATAGAGTTGGAAGGGACCTTGGAGGTCTTCTAGTCCAACCCCCTGCTCAGGCAGGAAACCCTATACCATTTCGGACAAATAATTGTCCCATCTCTTTTAAAAAATTTCCAGTATTGGAGCATTCACAACTTCTGGGGGCAAGTTATTCCACCGATTAATTATTCTAACTGTCAGGAAATTTCTTCTTAGTTCTAGTTTGCGTTCCTTTGTGTCCCATTGTCCCATTCCAACTTGGGTAGACCCTATTTCTAACCTGGCATGCCTCAAAGGTCTGACAATGGGAAATCCATCCATCCAGATGGAAGTTTTAGCTTCTGTGGCTTCAAGTTGATCCTCTAGGCAACGATTTAACAAGCCCCTTTTCTCCATTTCTGCAGGCACCCTGGAAACGATGAATTACTACATGGATACAACTATTGCGAATCAGTCTCATTATCCCCTGCCTCGTCCTCTGATGATGGTAAGGAAAGTGTTTGCCTTAATAAATGGAGACATAAAGGAAGTCATGTATGCCTGTTGTAACTCAAGTCAGCTCCGGCATGGTAGTCAGAAATTCATGTTTGGTGGGACATTTGTAGCCTACACAGACTGGCTCCATCCAAGCCCAGGGGAGAGAGTCCGAAAGATTGAAGAAACTCAGAAACACAGTAAGGCCAAAACAAACTACCTAATGAAGTCCTTGGTGCTCTCTGAGCTTGGTTGCTTGCTTTCGATCCTAGCAAACTCAGAGAGGACCAAGGACTGAGGTACAGATAGTCTCTTCCAGGGGTGGTATTTACTTACCTTTGCTACTGGTCCTCCAATGTGAGCGCAAGCAGCACGTGCATGCACAGGGCCTTCCACACATGTGCAGAGGATAAAAAAACATGGATAAATGGAACCAGATTACGTCCAGGTGGGTGAGTGGAGCCACCCGTAGCCACCACTACCGGTTCGCCTTAATCGGATAGAACCGGCCAGGAGTGGGTTCTAGTTACCTTTATTACTGGCTCGCAATAGAAGTGCGCTCATGTGCAAATCGTCAATTATGACGTCCAGGCGGGTAGGCGGGGCCTTCTGCCACTTTTACTACTAGTTGTAAAGAACCAGACAGAACCGGGAGCAACCCACCACTGGAACTGGCTGAGTACCACCACTGGTTTCTTCTATTGAGTAAAACTACCTACAATAGACAGCAAATGATGTTGCAAAAATCATACGTTTGAACTTCTCTTAAAAATTATCTAACTCTTTGCATTTCCATATTATTAGCCTCTGGGGCAGGGGTGAAATCCAGCAGGTTCTGACAGGTTCTGGAGAACTGGTAGCGGAAATTTTGAGCAGTTTGGAGAACCGGCAAATACCACCTCTGGCTGGCCCCAGAGTTGGGTGGTAATGGAGATTTTGCTGCCATGCTCACCAAGCCACACCATGCCCACCAAACCATGCCCACAGAACTGGTAGTAAAAAAAATTAGATTTCATCACTGATCCAGAGTCTCTATGCGATAAGCATGAGTTAAAAACTGATGTGATGGCAGGAGTCAGCCAAGGGATTTTCCTGAAAATTCAGTGAAACAGAATTAAAGGAAAAGGTTATGGAAGATAAAGGGAAGCACGCGAATTAAATACTAAAAAGAGAACTAGCATGGATGTCGAAACAGCCATCTGAGAACTGAAGCAAAAGTGCTTTATGCCTCCAAATGTGGGAATGATACACCAATTCCCAGAATGGAAGAATGGCTGTAAAAACTGATGGAACTATTAAAGCAATCAATTGCTTTAATCAAAGAAAAGTATACATCCAATTTCCTTTCCACTTGGAAATGGCTTATAGATTTTGTGCTTGTGACAGAAAAAAAATGAAATTCTGACTTAGGGATTTACTGATTGGATCAGTTTGTTGTTATAGAAATAGCTAATATACACTAAGTATGAAAAATAAGGTTGGAATGCAATGGCTCAGCGGTTAAAGATGCTAAGTTTGTCAGCTGGAGAACTGACAAGCCCAGGTTTGAGACCTGAACTCTATGCAATGGGGTGAGCTCCCGTTACTTGCTCAAACTCCTGCCCATCTAGCAGTTCAAAAGCATGCAAATGCAAATATATCAATAGGTACCATTTTGGTGTGAAGGTAACAGCATTCTGTGTGCCTTTGGTGCCATAGTGGGTTTCAAATCCTGGCGCTACCAGTTCGCTATCAGTAGCGCGCAGGCATGTGCATTCGCTTTGTGAGCATGTGGCACTCCTACGTATGCGCAGAGCATTTTTGATGATGTCTGGGCGGGTGGGCGGAGCCTCCTACTTCCACCACTACCGGTTCTCCTGAACCGGGGCGAACCAGGAGCAACTCACCACTGGGAATTGGTGTATACTGGCTACATGACCACAGAAGTGTCTTTGGACAATGCTGTCTCCCTCGGCCAAGAAACAGATGACCAGCACCCCCTAGAGCTGTACATGACCGACAGGGAAACTTTTACCTTTTTTAATGCAAAAAGTTGAGGCTGCAATGTTATCGTCTTTATTCTATTGCATTGAAAAAAGCTGGAAGCTAATACTTTTCCCCTCCCCCCCCTTTCCCCTATACTTCTCTCTTCTCCTTTTTCCCTTTCCCGCTTTCCCAGTATCTTTATTTTCCCTTCTGTTTTATATTTTGATGCATTTAGTCAAATTATATATATATATATGAAAACACAGCCATCAGGAGCTTGCTCAAACGAATTTGAGAATAGGAGGTTGACCAGCTATGGAGTGGTGGCAAGAAGGAAACAGTTCTGCCTGGGAGGAGCAAGTGAATAAATGTGGCCAGGCCATCAGAAAGCAGAGGCGAAGGGAAGGAAGTTCCCTTTCCTGTTATCCCAAAGTATTAGCAGGCTCAGCAGATACGCTGCCAATGAGATATATTCCTTTCTGTCTAAGCAATGAACCTTTGTCACAAAAGAAACATCTCTGCTGGCATTGCATTTCCTCTGAACACACTTAATTTGGGGAGGATTTCTTAGAAAAGCTGGACCTGTTCGGGCTGCTGTCAGAGAAGGTAGCAGCCATTGGGCATCGGACTCCCCAAAGGTGTTTTTTTCAAAAGGCAACTGGGCTTTGGATGTCCTTGAAGATGTCCTTCACTGGACAAAAATGCATCCATGGTTGGAGAAGATGCTAGAACAACATCTTGATCTGAAACCTGAAATATTTCTGTTGGGGAATTTTACCAGAAACTTATAGTAAAGAGAATGTATATTTCATTATCCATGTAATAACTGCAGCTAGGATTGTATTTGCACAAAACTGGAAAAGTGAAGAGATTCCTGCAGATGAGAATGTGATTAGGAAAATATTAGAATGTGCAGAAATGAATAGGTTAACACTTGCAAGTAAAGAGAAGGAACCAACTGAATATTATAATGTATGGGAACTATTTTACCGATGGCTAGAGAATAAATATGAAAGTTAGAAATAAAAGTAGATTAGTGGAATATAGAAATAAGTTAAGAAGAGAATGGTTACATTATTAGACATGCAAGGTATATCAATATTACCGTAAGTTTAGATAAACAATGAATATGGCTGTAAATTTTAATTGTTTTTGCACAAGGCCTTTGTACCCAGATGACACACTGTTTAATGGAAGATGAATTGTTTGTATAAAAATAAAATAAATTTAAAAAAAAGAAAAAAAGATTTTCCTTCTCATCCAAGAAGCTTCTTCAGTTCTGACAGAACGATAGAGAATAGAATATAACCCCCTTCCTTGCAGTCATCTGGTTGTTAGCACTCTCTCTGAGAGTTGTTGAGGGCGCTTGGAGATTTATTGATGCCCTCAGGCTCACCTGAACAGTGCAAAGGAGTGTGGAAACTTCTTGGAACTGCTTGTGTTTTAAACAGGAGATAGGTGGTGTCATATTGCTCCCTCTCTGTTGAGAGAGGGCTGTTCAGTTTTAATATAGATCAGGGGTCTCCAACCTTGGCAACTTTAAGCTTGGCGGACTTCAACTCCCAGAATTCCATTCCACAGAATTCCACAGCCAGGTTTCTGGGAATTGAAGTCTGCCAGGCTTAAAGATGCCAAGGTTGGAGACCCCTGATATAGATGGCCTCTTTGACCTTTTCAAATCAGCAGTCCTTTCTATCCAGAATGTAGTCTGAGAATCTCCATAGACATTGGCATGGGGCGTTTCATAGGAAGTTGATTTCTTTTTGACTATGATTCATGCATCTCACTGAGACATCTTGTTGCTTATTTTTTTTAAAAAATTCATTTATATGCCGCCCTTCTCCCGAGACTCAGGGTGGCTTACAAGGCGTTAAGCAATAGCCTTCATACTTTTGTATATTTATACAAAGTCAGTTTATTCCCCCACAAACTGGGTCCTCAATTTATCTACCTTAGAAAGGATGGAAGGCTGAGTCAACCTTGAGCCTAGTGAGATTTGAATTTACAGTAATTGCAGACAGCTGATGTTAATCGCATTGCTTTAGTCTGCTGAGCCACCAGGCCCTAAACTAAACGTTTTTATCCTAAACTAAATTTCATTTACTTTAGGATAAAAACGCAGCCATTGTCACCTTGTAAAGCAAGGTTAGGATTCAGAACGAAGTCAATTGAATCAATGGTGCCTCACTGAATAAACCAAAGAAATGTCAGTTTAGGATTACTGTGTTTTCCCGAAAATAAGACCCTGTCTTATATTTTTTTGAACCTCAAAATAAGCTCTTGGCCTTATTTTGGGGGAGGTCTTATTATTTTGGGGTGAATGGAGCAAGATGGGGTTCCTCTTGCCGTCTTACCTGATTTCCAGCTCTGCGTTTAAATATTTTCGGGGGAGGTTTATTTTCGGGGGAGGCTTATTTTAGCGCATGCGCTCAAAAGCCCAATTGGGCTTATTATCAGGGGATGTCTTATTTTCAGGGAAACAGGGTATGTCTGTACCCAGTCGGTCTTTGAAATGGTTGTAATCCTGAATCAGGTTTTTGGCAGACTCAGGGATTCCTTATTAAATAATATCACATTCAAACTCACAATACCGTAAGCCAGCCGGCATGTTCAAATGAGACACACCATCTTCTCAGAAATGATGGTTGTGTGAACCAAATCTTCAGAGATGCCACTCTGATACGGATGGGTCTACTTAACTTTATTACCAGTTCGCAACGGGATCGCACATGCGCAGATTTCCAATGACGATATCCGGGGTGGTGGGCGGAGCCTCCAGCTGGTTTTACTATTGGTTCTTGCCAACTGGTCTGAACCGGGGCCAACCCACCACTGCCCTCTGATGCAGTTTTTCCTCAATCTTGGCAATGTTAAAATATGTGGACTTCAATTCCCAGAATTCCCCAATCAGTTGCACGTGTGTGTGGGGGGGGGGAGGGGTTGTCTTATTAAAGCTGTTAATGTAATTTCTTAGTATCTTGAGGGGGTCACCCCTCACCCCAGAGTAATTTTAGACTATTTGAAGTAATGGTGCATTTCTGACAGAGCAGGGAATGGGTGTTTTTTTTTTTAAAGAAAAAAAATGGACATTATTAAAAGTTTCTGCTTCATTTGTGGGATTTCCTGCTTCTTCTGTTGGCTGAGCCTTCAAGGTTTCTGCTTTAAAATCCTTCCCTAATGGTTCCACTGCCCCAAAACATCTTAAAGTTCTACTTTTTCCTTTAATAAATGTCAAATTTGGGCTGCTTGAAATCAAAATGGCAGGTGCAATTCTATACACTGCCCAGATTGTCACAAAGATGCAGCCTCAGGCATAGAGTGAGGTGGCCTAGAGGTTAAGACGCTGGTCTTGTTGCCTGGAAGGTTGGAAGTTCGAGACCCAAGTTTGACGGAGTGAGCTCCCGTTGCTTGCCCTAGCTCCTGCTCACCTAGCCATTTGAAAGCACGCAAAAGCAAGTAGATAAATAGGGTAACACTTAGGTGGGAAAGTAACAGCATTCCATGGACCTCAGCATGTAGTCATGCTGGCCACATGACCATGGATGTGTCTTTGGACAACACTGGCTCTCTTGGCGAAGAAACAGAGATGAGCATCCTAGAGTCAAACACGATTGGACAGGGGAAATTTTGACTTTGCTATCTCAGGCAACCCTTCTGAAATATCCATGTTTTTATGGGACCTATTGGTGGCCTCTGAAGCCTCCTGATTAGTGGTGAAATCCAATTTTTTTTACTACCGGTTCTGTGGGTGTGGTTTGGTGGGCATGGTGTGGTGTGGCTTGGTGGGTGTGGCATGGAAAGGATACTGCAAAATCTCCATTGCCACCTCATTCTGGGGCCAGCCAGAGATGGTATTTGCCAGTTCTCCGAACTGCTCAAAATTTCTGTTGTTGGTTCTCCAAAACCTGTCAGAACCTGCTGGATTTCACCCCTGCTCCTGATCCTTCACCTTTCCAAAGATATAAGCTGTGAGATTCTTCTTGCATTGTCCCTCTATGAAATTCCATGGATTGGATCATAATAATTTACATACAGGTTCACTTGTATAGGTTGTGCTTGCATCGGGCTAATTGGATATAATAATCTGTTGGATAGAAGGAGTTTTCATTTCGGTATGGGTTAATTATAACTAAGCTTAATAAAAGGTCTGGCAATTTTTTGCTTAGAGGTTCTGAAAACCCAGAGAGCTATAGATGGTCAGCATTCCTTTACTCTGGGAATTATGGTAATTGATCCAGAGAAGATAGAAGTTCATACCTTGTAGCTACTGCGTTTGATCTTAATAACTTCTGAAATCAAAGGAAGATAAGCCTGCATGGACATACTTTTGTAATCATTATCCAGAGTTGAAGTAATAACTTTTGGCATTCTGAACCATGCATTCCCTTGCAGCATCTTTCTTGGGCCATCACTGAAATTGCTTGATTTTCAGTCACCCATCATGAAAAGTCTGTCTGTCTGTCTGTCTGTCTCTGTCTGTCTGTCTTCATTCTAAAATGAAAAAGAGAAATACAGGGAGTCCTTGACAAAAGAATAGGAATAGGAAAGAAAAGAGTAGAGTAGAAAATAGAGTAGAGAATACAATAATAGAAGGAATAGGAATAGGAAAGGAAAGAGTAGAGAGTAGAATAAAGAGTAGAGAGTAGAGTTAGGAGGTTAGGATTCAGAATGATAGAATAATAGGAGGAATAGGCATAGGAAAGGAAAGCGTAGAATAGAGAATAGAGCAGAATAATAGGAGGAATAGGAAAGGAAAGAGTAAAGAATAGAGTAGAGAGCAGAGTAGAGAATAAAATAATAGGAGGAATAGGAATAGGAAAGAAAAGAGTAGAGTAAAGTAGAGAGTAGAGAGTAGAGAGTAGAGAGTAGAGAATAGAATAGAATAGAATAGAATAGAATAGAATAGAATAGAATAGAATAGAATAGAATAGAATAGAATAATAGGAGGAACAGGAAAGGAAAGGAAAGAGTAAAGAGTAGAGTAGAAAATAGAGTAGAGAATAAAGTAGAGAATAGAATAATAGGAGGAGTAGGAATAGGAAAGGAAAGAGTAGAGAATAGAGTAGAGAATAAAATAATAGGAGGAATAGGAATAGGAAAGGAAAGAGTAAAGTAAAGAGTAGAGTAGAGAGTAGAGAATAGAATAGAATAGAATAGAATAGAATAATAGGAGGAACAGGAAAGGAAAGAGTAAGCGTAGAGTAGAGAATAGAGTAGAGAATAAAGTATAGAATAGAATAATAGGAGGAGCAGGAATAGGAAAGGAACGAGTAGAGAGTAGAGAGTAAAGTAGAGAATAGAATAATAGGAGGAATAGGAATAGAAATTGAATTGAATTCTTTATTGACTACGTATGATTAGACACATGAGGAATTTGTCTCCGTTGCATAAGCTGTCACTGTACATACAAGCTATAAGTGATAAATCATGACCATGATCATAAAATTCATTCATCATAAATCATAAGATGACCACAATTGAACCCAGCATTTCTGTTGCTAAGCGAAACATTGTTTAAGTGTTTTTTGTCCCATTTTATAGCCTTCCTTGCCACAGCTGTTAAGTCAAAATCACTGCACTTCTTAAGTGAATAACATGGTTGTGAAGAGAATCAGTCTTGCCCATCAGAAGGTGGCAAAGGATGATCCCATGACCCTAGGACACTGCAACTGTCATAAATATGAACCATTTGTCAAGCATCCGAATTTTTATCATGTGAGCACAGGACTGTTGCCGCAATTGTAGTTGTGAAAAATGGCCATAAGTCACTGATTGTAACTTTGAATGGTCACTGAACGTGCAGTTGTGACTTGAGGACTGCCTGCATCCAGAGAAAAGTATGCATTTTAGGGAGAAATGCAAAACTGTAAGGAATGAGGGTGACTTGCGCATGGAAAATATGGACATTTAAACTAATAAGTAGAGAATTAATCAGTGGAACAACTTGCCTCCAGAAGTTGTAAGTGCTTCAACACTGGAAGTTTTTAAGAAGAGATTGGACAACCATTGGTCTGAAGTGGTGTAGGGTATCCCGATTGAGCAGGGGGTTGGACTAGAACAGGGGTCTCCATCCTTGGCAACTTTATGACTTGTGGACTTCAAGTCATAAAGCATGCGCTGGCTGAGGAATTCTGGGAGTTGAAGTCCACAAGTCATAAAGCTGCCAAGGATGGAGACCCCTGGACAAGAAGACCTTCAAGGTCCCTTCAAACTCTGACATTGTATTAGTCCCTACCTGTCTGACTAGGTGGACGTGCTGATACAATGAGGAGAAGATTCTATTAAATGCGTTTGCGTCAGAGTTCATCAGACCTTCTAATTTTACTATTCTCCTTTATTAGACCTTCTAATTTTTACTCAGAGTTCTTCAAAGGAGACCGACACTTAGAGGAGACACTGTTCTGTGCCATATTGTGACCAAGTGCCCAGTCACAATTACTCATTTGTGTTTGCATTTCATAGCTTGAAATTAACAAATGTCTTTGTTCATTTTAAAGTGACCAGGTCTCTCCAGAGACCTGAAGTGGGTGACTGTAGCTATTGTACCACTCAGTCCTCAATCACACTGAGATTGTTCTACGGGTGGGAATAGGAAGTGTCACATCAAAGCATTTCCAGTCTATCTGCTTTGTCAATTCCGGTTGGTTGATCTCACACATGATTGACCAAAACTATTCTAGGATGAAAGTAGCTGATACTCGGCCCTCAGTTCAGTTCCAACCACTATTTTTTTGTGCCTTAAAGTTCATTTTTTATTCCCAAACTTCAAGGATTCCTGTAGGAATTCAACGTTGAGACTTTTTAAAATAAACAGCCCATATAAGTCTCTGGTCCCTAAGGTAAGAAAGTCTTCAGAGGAATTTCAATAAAACAGATAGAGATGCTTGGATTTTTTAATTCAGTATATATCCAGACTCAAATGTTATTTGTAGATCAGTGGTGGAATTCCATTTTTTTTACTTCCGGTTCTGTGGGCATGGCTTGGTGGGCGTGGTGTGGCTTGGTGGGTGTGGCTTGGTGGACATGGCAGGGGAAGGGTACTACAAAATCTCCATTCCCACCCCACTCTGGGGCCAGCCAGAGGTGGTATTTGCCAGTTCTCCAAACTACTCAAAATTTCCACTACTGGTTCTCCAGAACCTGTCAGAACCTGCTGAATTTCACCCCTGGTGCAGATGGTGTATTTTAGCACTTAGCAGTAGCACTTACATACCATTTCACAGTGCTTTACAGCCCCCTCTAAGCAGTTTCCAAAGCCAGCCTCTTGCCCCCAACAATCTGGCTCCTCATTTTACCCATCTCGGAAGGATGAAAGGCTGAGTGAACCTTGAGGCTGATGGGATTTGAACTGCCAAATTGCAGGCAGCCGACAGTCGGCAGAAGTAGCCTGCAGTACTGCAATCTAACCACTGCGCCACCACGGCTCATTTTAGGACTCATTCAGCTTTTTGTGATCCTAATGTTGTGCCGGGCGATGCAATTAATCTTGGACAGAAGTTGAAAAGGGTGCGGTCTTCCTTCCTTTGCCCATCACAATAGCATTGATTTGGAGATATTCAGAAAACACATCCCGTAATTAGTCACAATAAAGAATGCGTGTTTTACAGTATACAGTATTTACAGAAGTCGTAACTGCAGCCGTCCCTTCTGTCGGGAAATTAAACAATCCTTCCTCTCCCAAAGTGGACTTCTCCTTCTTAACTCCGTGTTTTGCTTTGTGCACAGAGACCTGGAGATGTCAGTTCCTACGAAGACCCCTGGATGAGCTGCGGGTTCCAGTCCAATTGCTACCAGCAGAGGGCGATCTATTCCCTTTGGGATGAGACGGCAATCCAGGAAGTGCCCAATGGTTTAGACTATCACAGTACAGGTAGAAGATAATCCTGTCCGTCTCTTTTTGCCTTGGCTGGCTGGAAAATGTTTCTTTTATGTCCTTCCCTTCTTGCTATGGTATAATGTAATGAGTTACAAATCAGGAAGTTTCTGCTACTTCTTGCCTTTACCGGGAATTTGCCAGGAAATGTTAAGCTAGCCACTTTCTCCCAATCTTTCGGGGATATGGAGTTGACAACAACATTGTCCTCCTGTAAAGAGCCGTGACTTGTGTTGTACGTCTCAAGAGATGCACAAATGCACACCGAAGGAGCTACATAAAAGTGCCTGGCACCTACTTGGTTTAATCTATTTATAGCATGTGTGTGTGTGTGTGTGTGTTTATTGTTCAAAGCTACTAATAGGTAAAAATCTACAAGTCTAACAATAAAAGGTGTAAATGAAACACAGAAACATACCGAACATGTCAGCTCTAATACCGTGTTAGACTTTAGTACATCAGCATGCATTTTATTTTATTTTATTTTATTTTATTTTATTTTATTTTATTTTATTTTACTTTACTTTACTTTACTTTACTTTACTTTACTTTACTTTACTTTTTTACTTTACTTTACTTTACTTTACTTTATTATTTTATTATTTTATTATTTTTTATTTTAATTCTATTCTATTCTATTCTATTCTATTCTATTCTATTCTATTCTATTCTATTCTATTCTATTCTATTCTATTCTATTCTATTATGTTATGTTATTATTAATTTTACTTTATTTTACTTCACTTCACTTCACTTCACTTCACTTCACTTCACTTCACCTGGCCTGCTTCTGCTTGGCTGGAAGACCACCATGGCTTTATTTTTAATTTTTGTTTACTTATTATTAGCCTTCAATCAATGCCACCCATCATGGTTGTGAACTAGATGATGAAATTGAAACCACCTACTTTCATAGTAGGTTTGGGGAAATGGCATGGAAGGGCCCACAGAATCACCATCGATCACGGTGGATGCAAGCGTCTTCTCTAAGTGAAAACATCAAATATTCTGGGGTGGGGGGGGAGGGAAAATTGGGGCACTGCTTGTTTTGGCCGAGCAATGTTGGCCTTTGATTCCCACAGCCAGATTATTTACATGCAGATAAGATTACGGAGTGCTTTGGTAGGAAGAAAGCGTGACTTAGAACTTCACTGCGCCATAAAACCCAGGCTTTGGATCTCTTTGAAAGAAAGATTGTTTAGATGCAAAGAATTTTGCCTCGGAATCTTATCTCTGTCCTGGAGTTCCAGAGATACTTCTAAAGAGGTATGATAAGTAGTTCTTCTTCTTGCGGTCAGCCGTGGAATGAAGGAAGAGATGGCCCTTGCATTAAAAACATGCACAAAGATGCTTATTTCTAAATCCTCTGGGACTCCAGCTTTGCTAAAAGAAGAGGGTATGTGGGTATTTATTGTCCCGGTTCTGATCTGCTCAGGAACAGCCAAGGAGAACCAGCTGAGATTGGAGAAGCAATCGATAATCTCAGCATATCCACTGCAGGAGTGGGTTCTACTTACCTTTACCACCGGCTCGCAATGGGATCACACAGACATGCTCGCTTCGCTTGTGCACCCCCCAAGCTTCTGCGCATGTGCAGATCGCCTATGACGACATCCGGGATGGTGGGTGGAGCCTCCCGCCAATTTTCCTACCAGTTCTTGCGAACCGGTGTGAATCGAGGGCAACCTACCACTGATCCACTGCCTCCTAAGCAAAATCTTGTGCAAATCTTGTGCATCTGTACAACATCTCTCAACTTATCTCAGTGTTATTATGGAAATTCCATTCCTGGAGATCTCCACATAGGTCCCAAGAGAAAAAATAATGCAATGTAATGCCATCATTCAAGAAGTCACTTGCAAAAAAAGACTAAAAGATATTTTGGAGAGCTTTCCATAACTGTGTCTCTGGAAAGTAGCTTCCTGTATTTTTTAGAATAGAATAACAGAGTTGGAAGAGATCTTGGAGGTCTTCTAGTCCAACCCCCTGCTTAGGCAGGAAGCCCTACACCACTTCAGACAAATGGTTGTCCAATCTCTTCTTAAAAACTTCCAGTGTTGGAGCATTTACAACTTCTGGAGGCAAGTTGGTCCACTGATCAGTTGTTCTAACCTTCAGGAAATTTCTCCTTCATTCTAAGTTGCTTCTCTCCTGGATTAGTTTCCACCTATTGCTTCTTGTCTTGCCTTCAGGTGCTTTGGAGAATAGTTTGACTCCCTCTTCTTTGTGGCAACCCCTGAGATATTGGATCACTGCCATCATGTCTCCCCTAGTCCTTCTTTTCATCAAATTAGACATACCCAGTTCCTGCAACCGTTCTTCATATGTTTTAGCCTCCAGTCCCCTAATTATCTTTGTTGCTCTTTTCTGCACTCTTTCTAGAGTTCCCATATCTTTTTTACATTGTGGCGACCAAAACTGAATGCAGTATTCCAAGTGTGGCTTTACCAAGGCTTTATAAAGTGGTATTAACACTTCATGTGATCGTATAATATATAATTCCTCTCTCTCTCCAACCAACCCACCCACCATCAAATCAATCCATAACATGGAGATTTTCATTGCTGAGCTGAGCTCATTTTGTGTGAAAGTCCCAAATTCTAAAAGCCTCAAGCTTTTATATATCCTTTGTACTTTATGACAGGGGTCCCCAACCTGTGGGCCATGGGCTAATCACCACCGGACCCTGTGAATGGCCGGCTGGTGCATGCACCTCCATGCGCACACTCGTGTCCACACTCATGCAAGTGACACCGTAAATGCATGTACACCAGTGGTTGGTTGCCCCAGGTTCGGACCAGTTCTGTAGAACCGGTAGTAAAAGCGGAGGGATGCTCCGCCCACCGACCCCGATGTCATCAGAACGCTTCTGCGCAGATAACTTGCCTAATGAAAATAGAAGCTTTACATTAGAGCAAACCGAGTGCTGTAGCTTTAAGGGATGGCACTCACTCTGCGTTTTATACAGGGAGTATCTTAGTTTTAGTTTTCAACCCACTTGGGTTGGAAAGCATCTGGGGAACCTCTGGAAGTTAATTTAGACCAGGTGTGTCTAACCTGTGTCCCGTAGGCCACACGTGGCCGTGGTAATGTGGCCCCACAAGATAATAAAAATATAAAAAAGGAAGTTTGTTATTTATATATATTACCTATATTGTATATTTTGTATGCAGCCCAAGGCAATTCCTCTTCATTCAATAAGTGGCCCAGGCAAGCCAAAGGCTTGGACACAAGGTTGAAATCCATACTGGTAGCCTCCCCATCATATCTCAAGGATCAAGGCTCAGTGACTAGAAAGAATTGAATGGTTGCAAATTGAGGATTATCTGTGGGTCATGGAGAAACATCTAGGGTAGGAAAGGGAAATGGATGCTCTTCTGTGCCTTGTTGGACTTGAGCGCTCTCCATGCTGTTCAGCGGGGCCTGTGGTCAAGAATGATGGGTAGTGCAGTCTAGGAGCCCCTGGGAGAACCCGTATCAGCTGTTGAAAGAGCCTCTGTCCCTTTGGAAGCCGCTTTCCTATTCTGAATGAAACAAGGACGAGATGGAATAAATTTCAAATGTATTGTTAGTGGATGGTTCTAGAGGTGACAGTTCCCCTCTTCCAGGGGTGGGTTTCAAAAATTTTAGCAAGGGGTACTCTCCCTGGTTGCTGGGTGGGCATGGTCATGGTTGGCATGGCCTAGTTGGCCTCCTCACCTTGGGGGGGGGGCGGTTTTGCCCTCCCCAGGCACCGGAGGCTTTCCTCAAGCCTCCAGAAGGGCGAAAACAGCCTCCCCAGGCTCCGGAAGCCTTCTGGAGGCCAAACTTCTGGTAGGCCTGTTTTTCACACTCCTTGAGCCTCCCTGCGTGCCCTGTACTTACCTGCATCCAAAACAGGCTGCATGGGGACTCCTGGGTGGGGCCAGCCAATAGTGGGATTTGGGGGTTCTCCGAACTGCACAGAATCTTAGCTCCCGAACCCCTGCGAACCCCCAGCAGCCCATCCCTGCCCTCTTCCCCCTCCTGTGACATTCTCTACTTTTGTTTCCCTGAGACTCGTCTGCCCAGGCTATTTCACCATTCATGCTCTCTCCCTCTCTCTCTTTCTCTCTCTGTCTCTCTCTCTCTCTGCTCCCTAGAGGAAAGTTCTCTTTGTATGCAGTTTCTGGGCCCAATTCCAGATTCTTTCCTTGTAGGAAGGGCAGGATGTGTCCCTCTTGTGTGTGTGCGTGTGTGTGTGCATCAGTGTGCATATCTGTATGTGTTTGCAAGGGCCAGCATAGCTCAGCAGTCCCAATGGCTTCTCCAGCTGCAGTGCATTTTCAAAGCCGGGCTTAAAAGAGAATGCTCTGCAATTTTTTTGGCATTCTTTTTATCCTATTTTTAACTGCAGCTTTTTTTTCCCTTTCTCCAGCCCCTTCTGTCATCCCTCCCTCCCTCCCTGTCCGTCCCCCCCACCACAGCCACCTCCCCCGCACTCGTTTGGAAGAGATGAATGGGACTCCTTTTCTCAAAGAAAGCACATCTGCTGGGGATGGGGGTGGGTGGGCAGGCTCAGAGGTTTGGAAAAGGAAAACAAGGAGAAAGGGGCACAACTACACGGGCACCTTTCAGGCCTTCTCCGTTTCCCTACCAAGGGGCATCGGAAAGATTTACAGAAAGTTGCAGACAGAGGAGTCAAGGCTATGGATGAAATGCAAATTAGAGAGAGAAAGAAAGGGGGAGATGGAGGAAGAGAGGGAGGAAGAGAGAAAAAGGAAAGGTAGGAAGAAAGAGATGTGAGAAGGAGGGAGAAAGAGAGAAAGTGGGGAGAGAGAAAGAGCAAGACCGTGAAAGAGGAGAGGGAGAAAGGGAGAGGGAGGGAGAAAGAGGGAGATGGAGGAAGAGAAGGAGGAAGAGAGAGAAAGGAGAGGTAGGAAGAAAGAGATGTGAGAAGGAGGGAGAAAGAGAGAAAGGGGGAGAAAGAGCAAGACAGAGAAAGAGGAGAGAGAGAAAGGGAGAGGGAGGGAGAAAGGGGGAGATGGAGGAAGAGAAGGAGGAAGAGAGAGAAAGGAGAGGTAGGAAGAAAGAGATGTGAGAAGGAGGGAGAAAGAGAGAAAGGGGGAGAGAGAAAGAGCAAGACCGTGAAAGAGGAGAGGGAGAAAGGGAGAGGGAGGGAGAAAGGGGGAGATGGAGGAAGAGAGGGAGGAAGAGAGAAAGGAGAGGTAGGAAGAAAGAGATGTGAGAAGGAGGGAGAAAGAGAGAAAGTGGGGAGAGAGAAAGAGCAAGACAGTGAAAGAGGAGAGGGAGAAAGGGAGAGGGAGGGAGAAAGGGGGAGATGGAGGAAGAGAGGGAGGAAGAAAGAGATGTGAGAAGGAAGGAGAAAGAGAGAAAGGGGGAAAGAGAAAGAGCAAGACAGAGAAAGAGGGGAGAGAAGGAGAGAAAAGCGAGGAAGAGAAAGAGTGAGAGAAAAAAGAGGGAGGGAGGGAAAGAGGGAGGGAGGGGGAAAGAGAGGGAGAGAGAGACAAAGGAGAGGTAGTAAGAAAGAGATGTGAGAAGGAGGGAGAAAGAGGGGGAGAGAGAAAAAGAGCAAGACAGAGAAAGAGGAGAGAGGAAGAGTAAGAGAAAAGAGGAAGAGAAAGAGAAAAGAGAGGGGGAGTGAAAGAAAGAGGGAGGGCGGGAGAAAGAGGGAAGGAGGGAGAAAGTGGCAGATGGAGAAAGAGAGGGAGAGAGAGAGACAAAGGAGAGGTAGTAAGAAAGATGTGAGAAGGAGGGAGAAAGAGAGAAAGGGGGGAGAGAGAAAAAGCAAGACAGAGAAAGAGGAGAGAGGAAGAATAAGAGAAAAGAGGAAGAGAAAGAGAAAAGAGAGGGGGAGGGAAAGAAAGAGGGAGGGCGGGAGAAAGAGGGAAGGAGGGAGAAAGTGGCAGATGGAGAAAGAGAGGGAGAGAGAGAGAGAAAGGAGAGGTAGTAAGAAAGATGTGAGAAGGAGGGAGAAAGAGAGAAAGGGGGGAGAGAGAAAAAGCAAGACAGAGAAAGAGGAGAGAGAAAGAATGAGAGAGAGAGAGAGAGAGAGAGAGAGAGAGAGAGATGAAGCAATGGGAGGCAAGGAAAAACTACCCTTTGACTTTCACGTGGCAGTCAAACGAAGAGCTAGGCAATAAAAACGCATTTGTACACTATGGATTATGCAGCTGCCTAGCCTCATTCATAGTCTGTCCCCCACCCCCTGAAAAAATCTCTCTCTCTCTCTCTTTCTCTATCTGCCTTTTTTCCTGCCTACTGTCCTGTGCCCAAGACCAGCCCGGAGCCATTGGCAGCCGTTGGGTAGGATGCTGCCCGAGAATTCGGCATGAATGACTGAAGTCTTTCTCTCTTGGCTTCTCGTCCTCCCTTGGCTGGGGGGTCTGCAAGTGGAAGGGGGCCTCCCTCACAAAAGGCCCTGTTCAGGCATCTGATTCAGCCTGGAGTCTCTGGCTGCTGCTGGTCTCCACACCCAGTTTCTACCATTGTTTGTGATTTCCCCGTTTGCCCATGTGAATTTACTTGGCCAGTGACCATTGGGGGGTATTTCTACCTTCCTACAACCCTTTGAATAACTCCGGCATTTTGATATGAGCAAGGGGCGACTGATAAGTAGAAAACCTACTCCCTGCAGTCACTTCTTCCCTAGCAATCGGTTGCAAGAAATGAATAGGTTGCACAGGTGGGTTTTTTTAACCATTTATTTATACAGCAGTGGTCAAAATTGTGGAAAAGTGTATTTTTGAGGTTTGATGGCTAATAACTCCATTATTATTTTTTTGGGGGGGAGTTTCGAGATAATCCTATTCCACTGCTAGAATGGCCTGGGAATAGCCCAGACCTTCACCCAATTAAAAATCTATGGAGCTGACTAAAGAAACTTGTTAATCAGAAGTGACCCAGCAGTAAAACCCAGTTAATAGAAGCCATCCTTCAATCTTGGTTTCACATTGTAACAGCTGCAGAACTAAAAGACTTGGTTCACTCCATGGGAAGACGTTGTAAGGCTGTAATTCATGCTAAAGGTGACCCAACTAAGGATTCACTGACATGGTGATAATTTTTGCACATCTCATTTTTTCTATGATTCTATGGTTTCTATGGATAATTTTTGTATATCTCGTTTTTTCTACGTGTTTCGCTTTTCTTCTTTATACTGTAACTGCTATTCTAATAGCAAACCTTCATAGAAGTTATTGCATTATGTTCTTGATTAAATTACCTTTCCATTGATATATAATTTTATGGTGCTATGCCAAAAAAGAGTGATGTTTATTTATTTATTTATTATTTATTGGTTCGATTTATATGCCGCCCTTCTCCGGAGACTAAGGGCGGCTTACAATGCGTTAAGCAATAGCCTTCATACTTTTGTATATACCTGCTTAGTAGGGCTTTCGCCCCCCCCCCCAAGCGGTGTTCTTTTTTATACAAAGTCAGCTTTGTATAAAAAAGTGTTAGAAAATACACTTTTCCCAAAAGATTTCCACAATTTTGGCCACTGCTGTATATTTTCACATTACATACATAAGTGCTTAATGAACAGCGTATTGTCTGGATCAATTTATTTATATATAATAATATTTTTCCCACTCCCAATTTTTATCTCTCCTATCCAACCATTTATAAAACAAGTCCCATGTTCGAAAATATTCTGTATCTTCTTTTTGTTTTATTTTTAGTGTCAATCTGTCTATTTCTGCACAATCTATATATTTTTTAAAATTACATCATCCAGGTTGCATGGGTTTCTTAAGGGGGCATCTCAGCCCCCCATTCCAACATGTTTGGAAAAAAGGACTCCCTTGTGTCATTGAGGTCTTAGCTCTTATTCACAGTAAGACGTAGGTAGTCCTCAATTTATGACCATTGTTGGGACCAAAAATTCCATTGCTAAGCAAAGCAGTTAAGGGAGTTACAACCAATTTGACAAACTTTTGCCATTATTGTTAAGTGACTCATGGAGCAAATCTGGCATCCCAGGATTCCCATGTATTTTACCAGCCCATTTTGCTCTATGAATTCATGGAGACCTAATCCTAAACTTAAGTGGATTTGCCCCCCAATGGGATTTTACCAGGAAACGTAGATAAGGCAGGCTTAAAAAGTCAGCACCCTCTTTAAGCATCCTTGTGTGCTGGAAATCCATTGGCAATGTCAATTTTGCTCTCTGAATTCATGGAAATTTAACCAGGGGTGAAATCCAGCAGATTATGACAGGTTCTGGAGAAGGTAGCGGAAATTTTGAGTAGTTCGGAGAACTGACAAATACCACCTCTGGCTGCCCCCAGAGTGAGGTGGGAATGGAGATTTTGCAGTACCCTTCTCTGGGGTGGGGAGGGAATGGAGGTTTTGTAGTATTCTTCCCCTGCCACACCCACCAAGCTACGCCCACCAAGCCACGCCCATAGAACCAGTAGTAAAAAAATTTGGATTTCACCACTGCCTAACCCTAAGTGGATTTGCCTCCCCCCACAATGGGATTTTCTCTTGTATTGTATTTTCCCAGGAAACATAGATAAAGCAGGCACGAAAAGTCGGCGGTGTCCTAAGCATAGCCATGCACTCCGAATCCGTTGGCAATCACCATTTTGCTCTCCAAATTCATGGAGACCTAACTCTAACCCTAAGTGGATTTTCCCCATAAAATGGGATTTAACATAGGAGGACTGTGCAAAGATTCCATTTGAAACAAATTCAGTTCCATAAGTCATGTGTTCTTGTACACAGTGATAGATATGATTGGGGATGTGTGAGTTAAACACCTTAATACTCTTTGAAGTTACACTTTTACACAATTCTTTCAAAAATATTGGATTTGGAGTAAGGATAGACCAAATAAAAATGGAGCAAGTCCAACTCATACCAGGCCTGGGATGAGTTAATCCCCCAAAAGTTACTCTGAGACAGTTGTCTGGAAGCAATAAGCACATTCATATCTTGCGCGCTGATTCAGCTTTTAAAAATGCATCTTTTTATTTAGCCCGCTATTTTGGATATGTGTGCAATGTGCTAAATTTTAGTTTGTGTCCATCGCAATCTGTACCTGTTGACGGATAATTCCTGTCCAATACATACCCTGCCACTTGTCAGAGTTTAACAATGGTTGTTGCATGCCGGCTGTGGATGAAGATATAAACCATGGTTTGTCTAAGCAAATTTAGCTGTAAGAAGCAAGCGGTAACTCCTGTATTGTGGGAATAACGTTGTTCATTCAAGCTAGCTTGTCCTTTTAGGAAAAAAAAAAAAACTTGGTAAGCCGAAAAGGGACTTCCTCTCGGTTTTATCATGAATGGGAATGACTTGATCTGTGTGTTTGGTGCCAAACTAGTGGAAAATGTGTGTGTGTGTGTGTGTGTGTGTGTGTGTGTGTGTGAGAGAGAGAGAGAGAGAGAGAGAGAGAGAGAGAGAGAGAGAGAGAAGGGTGGGAATGTTGGAGGGGGCTGAAACCCTGAAAATAACTCAGGCTTTCCTCCCTGCACCCCCCCCCCCCTACTTTTTTGGCAGCCTGGAACCATTCCCTTGCCAGATGTTCATTGTGTTTATAGCTGCTGGAGAGGAGACCAAACTTTCTCATTACTATTTCTCTCTGTCCTTCCCCCTTTCTCTCTCTCTTAACCTGAAGCCAGGGAGTTCAGCTTAGAGGATGCAGCTGGAGAAGGGCTGATTTGGGCAAAGGGAGAAAAAAAAAAGTGAATGAAACAGTTGGAGGGGAAAGAGAGAGAGAGAGAGAGAGAGGCGGAGAGGGAGAGCTGTGCTTCCCCCTCCGCAACCCCATCCCATTCAGCTAATCCTTCCACCACACCCACTCTCAGCAAAGTCTTTCCAAATACACGTGTAAGGGGTACGAGCGCACACACGCAGAGGAGGGGAAGAAAAAAAGAAAAACACAAGCAGATTTTTTTTTTTTTAATTTCATAAAGTAAACATTCAGGCCATGAGGGTCTGGAGGTTATGGGAAAGGAGGAAACTATCGACTAATCAGGCAGGCACACACTTCCCTTCCTGAAATAAACCAGAAAGCTTTGCTTTACACAGGAGTCCTCCGAGGTTAACCCTGGGTTTGCCAACAAAGCTGCATGCGATGGCTGGGAGGAGAGAGAAGGAAGAAACTCCAGTCTTCTGGTTATCAGTTGTCTTAGCCTTTTCCCCACGCACAAGCCTTGCGCTCAAATGTCTTGATTGTAGGCAAGCTCTCCTGCCTCATGACTTCCTACCTGGATTGCAGGTAGATGAAGTTTCTGGGACATTGAATACGAAAAGCACAACAGTAAATTGCCAGTAAATCAAGAGGGCTTGTGATAATCCTTGAGATCTTCATGGAGGATGGATGGATGGGGAGGAAGGAAGGAAAGAAATTAGGGAGGGAGGGAGAAGAAGGAAAGAAGGAAGGGAGGGAAGGAAGGAAGGAAGGAGGGAAGGAGGAAGGAAGTGGGAAGGGGAAGGAGGGAGGCAAGGAAGGAAGGAAAGAAAGAAAGGAATTAGGGAGCGAGGGAGAAGAAGAAAGAAAGAAAAGGAAGGAAGGAAGGAAATGAGGGAGCAAGGGAGAAGGAGGAAGGAAGGAAAGAAGATGGGAAGGAGAAAGAGGAAGGAGATGGGAATGAGAAGGAAGGAGGCAGGGAAGGAAGGAAGGAAGGAAGGAAGGAAGGAAGGAAGGAAGGAAGGAAGGAAGGAAGGAAGGAAGGAAGGAAAGGAATTAGGGAGCGGGGAGAAGAAGGAAGAAAGAAAAGGAAGGAAGGAAATGAGGGAGCAAGGGAGAAGGAGGAAGGAAGGAAAGAAGATGGGAAGGAGAAAGAGGAAGGAGATGGGAATGAGAAGGAGGGAGGCAGGGAAGGAAGGAAGGAAGGAAGGAAGGAAGGAAGGAAGGAAGGAAGGGAATTAGGGAGCAGGGAGAAGAAGGAAGAAAGAAAAGGAAGGAAGGAAATGAGGGAGCAAGGGAGAAGGAGGAAGGAAGGAAAGAAGATGGGAAGGAGAAAGAGGAAGGAGATGGGAATGAGAAGGAGGGAGGAAGGGAAGGAAGGAAGGAAGGAAGGAAGGAAGGAAGGAAAGGAATTAGGGAGCAGGGAGAAGAAGGAAGAAAGAAAAGGAAGGAAGGAAATGAGGGAGCAAGGGAGAAGGAGGAAGGAAGGAAAGAAGATGGGAAGGAGAAAGAGGAAGGAGATGGGAATGAGAAGGAGGAAGGAAGGAAGGAAGGAAGGAAGGAGGAAGGAAGGAATTTGGGAGTTTGTTTGTTGAGCAAGGCTCTGTACAATAGCAAAATGCATGTATGAAAGTTTTTAACAGAATACCCTATTTCCTTGAAAATAAGACCCTGTCTTATATTTTTTTTGAACCATGAAATAAGCACATGGCCTTATTTTCAGGGAGGTCGTATTATTTTGGGGCGAGTGGAGCAAGACGGGGCTCCTCTTGCCATCTTACCTGATTTCTAGATCTGTCTCCCTAACCCTAACCAGAGGAAATGGCGGGGACCAGTTGCGCATAAGATTAAATATTTTCAGGGAGGGCTTATTGGGGGTGTGTGTGTTATTTTAGCACATGCACTCAAAAGCCCGATTGGTCTTATTATCAGAGGATGTCTTTTTTTCAGGGAAACATGGTAGTTTATGTCTTCAGTACAAATATATTTCCAATATTACAAAAGAGATACTGGTAAAAATTATTCCGTTCTGCTTGATTCCTCTTTATCGGTGTTCATTTGTAGTAGTTTCAATCTCCTTTTTAACTTTATGTGCAATTTTTTTTAAAGCACAACATTCCACATTTTTTAAACATTTCTTTTCACCGTGCATCACTTTTTAACGTTTGTTGCAACCAACCCTCCTTTTTTTTGGCCTGCATCTTGCTTTTTTTTTTTAAAAAAAAAAAGAATAACTTTTCAGAGTATCTTTGTCTGCAAATGAAATTGGGAGGCTGGCAAATTAATCCTTTTGAGTTTTGTTTTTTTTTAAAAAAACTACAGTCATAGAAAAATTTTCAGAGAGCCTTCTTACAGATTTTTTTTTTTAAGAGGCTTTTTCAGGCTAGGTCAATTGTGATGAATTTCCCAAGGAGTTAAGCAACATTTGGATCTTGCAGCTGCCATGTCTGAGTTCTAAGGACATCCCACAATTGTGGTCAGGCTGAGAAAGTAGGGAAAGAGGTTTTCGTTATTTGAAGGTGAATGAGGTGGGCCTTGGGTTGCAATGCCATGGGACAGTCATAGGATGAATTTTATTACTGGAACCATTTATGCGAGCGTTCAAAAGGCTTTTAAAAGCATGTGGTTTTCTTCCTCTTTCAAAAAAAAAAATTGCATTCTGGGGGACTTAAAAAAAATATGTATGGAACAATTTCTGCATAAGCAGTCGAGAGTAAGGGACAAGCTTTCCTAAAAAGCACTCATTATTAATCCCATTACAGGGCAACTAACAGGGATTGGGCCAGGGGTGAAATCCAAAATTTTTCCCTACAGGTTCTGTGGACGTGGCTTGGTGGGTGTGGCAGGGGAAGGATATTGCAAAATCTCCATTCCCACCCCACTCTGGGGCCAGCCAGAGGTGGTATTTGCTGGTTCTCTGAACTACTTAAAATTTCCACTACCGGTTCTCCAAAACCTGCTGAATTTCACCCCTAGATTGGGTTCCTCCTAGATTATGCTATACAACGAAGTAATTCCATGCCAAGTCTGTATCAGAATCCTTTGGAATGTGCAAAAAAATTCCTTGGGAAATGCCCAGAAGCTCTTCAGAAAAGGAGTTGAAGGGAAAGCAATATTGTGTCTGTATATAGTATAAAAAACAGATGCAGTGGTTCAGTGGCTAAGATGCTGAGCTTGTCAATTGAGAGGTCAGCAGTTCAGCGGTTCAAATCCCTAGTGCCGCATAATGGGGTGAGCTCCCGTTACTTGTCCCAGCTTCTGTCAACCTATCAATTCAAAAGCACTTAAAAATGCAAGTAGAAAAATAGGGATCACCTTTGGTGGGAAGGGAGCAGCGTTCCGTGCACCTTCGGCGTTGAGTCATGCCATCCACATGACCACGGAGACGTCTTCAGACAGTACTGGCTTTTCGGTTTTGAAACGGAGATGAGCACCGCCCCGTAGACTAGCACATATGTGAGAGGAGAACCTTTACCTTTACCATTTTATACAGCATAAATACAAATATGCATGTTTATAACTACATCTATATCTTTATCTGGTCTAGTTAGCTAGTTATCTCTGCACAGCAGCTTAGTTGAAACAGCTTTGGGTTTGTTTGTTTGTTTGCTTGCTTTCAGTGGGTACTTCTTGGTTCAAATTCTAGCTGTAGAAAAAATTGGTAAGTATGTGTGTGTATTCTTTATGTACTTCACCAAATGATTAGATTAATTAGATTAGATTAACAGAGTTGAAAGGGACCTTGTAGGTCATCCCCCGCCCAAGCAGGAGACCCTACACCATTTCTGATAGATGGCAGTCCGGTCCCTTCTTGAAAGCTTCCAATGATGAAGCTCCCACAACTTCTGAAGGCAACTTGTATTCCACTGTTTGATTGTTCTCACTGTCAGGAAATTTCTCCTTATTTCTAGGTTGAATCTCTCCTTGAACAGTTTCCATCCATCATTCCTTGTCTGACCTTCTGGAGCTTTGGAAAATATCTTGATCCCTTCCTCTCTGTGGCAGCCCCTCAAATATTAGAAGACTGTTATCATGTCTTCTCTGGTCCTTCTCTTCACTAGACTAACCATGCCCAGTTCCTGTAATTATTCTTCATATGTTTTAGTCTCCAGTCCCCTAATCATCCTGGTTGCTCTTCTCTGCTCGTTTTCTAGAGTCTCCACACCAGTGGACCAAAACTGGATGCAGGATTCTAGGTGTGGTCTTACTAAGTCTTTACAGAGTGGTATTAGTAGCTCCCTTTATCTTGATTGTATCCCTCTGTTAATGCAATTTAATATTGCATTGGCTTTTTTGGCTGCTGACGGACACGGCTGGCTCATATTTAGCTGGTTGTTCACTAAGACTCCAAGATCCCTCTCACAGTTATTGCTATTAAACCTGGTTTCAAGCGTGTGGTAGAGAAGTTCTCCTATTTTCTCTTCTTTTAAAGTTGAAAACAATATGGTGCTTTTTGCCAACATCCTACCCAGAGGTGGTATTCAGCCAGTTCAGACCAGTTTGCTTGAACTGGTAGCGGAAATTGCGGGGGAGGGGGGCTGCCTGGGGGGGGCCACTTAACCGCTCCAGCTCTATGCCATCCTATTTAGGCACATTTATGAGGCCAGGCGCATGAGCGGAAGGCATGCGAGGAAGGCAAAGCACATGTGTGGATGGCCAGGTGCACGCGCAAACCGGTAGTAACATAATCTGAAACCCACCGCTGAATTCCTACCTTCTTCTATTGTATTATGACACAGACCTTCCAGGAAAAACTGAAAGAGATACAACATGTTGTAAATAGCTCAGTGCTCTTGCGATTACCACATTGTCAATGCATCAAGTAAGTTCAGCCTAAACTTATTTCGCCACTACCAGAATCAAAAACTCAGCAGTAGAAGATTCTCATTAAGTTGGAGCTGATTTTTACCCGATCTTCATATCAATAGCTGCTTTGCAAGGCAGACCACAAGTAGTTTTTTCAAACTGGCCTTTCCAACTGGGAAGCAAATGTTTCCTCTCCCGATTCCTCCTGCCTGTCACTTCATTAGCGTTTCAGATGTTTATAAATAAGACGATCTGGTTAGCTTTTAGTCTAGGTCTCCTGGGAAGCCTCCCCATAAAACACTTAAGAAGTTTAGGAAAACGTTACTCTGTAATAAATTCCACTATTCTTATTTTTTTTTCCTCCTGAGTTCTGTTAACCAGTTGATTATGGAATTTATAGAATTTGTTTCCATAACAATCTCAGGATAAATATTTGCAAATAACCCCAGGAAGAATGCAATGACTGCCCAACTCTCTTTGCTAACCCATACATTTGTGGGGGGGAAAAACCCAAAAACTTTATCCACCCAAACTGAAGAAGCTGATTCTGAACTACAGACTGCCATTGTAAGTATTTAGGTTGTGTATTACTATTTTTTTCTCATCTGATTGCTTCTATGGAGATGAATTGGAATACAGCTTTGGGGTAGGAGCAGGGGTGGGCTGCTGGGGGTTCGTGAGAACCTCTAGCTAAGATTCTGTGCAGTTCGGAGAACCCCCAAATCCCACTCCTGGCTAGCCCCACCCACCCACCCCTTCCTTTCCTCTCCCAAGAGTCCCCACACAGCCCGTTTTGGATGCGGGTAAGTGCAGAGCGCACATGGAGGCTCAGGGAGAGTGAAAAACAGGCCTACCGGAAGTTCAGGAAGGCCTGTTTCCAGCCTCCAGAGGGCTTCTGGAGCCTGGGGAGGCCATTTTCACCCTCCTGGAAGCTCGAGGAAAGCCTCCCGAGCCTGGGGAGGGCAAAAACACTTCCTGCCATGGTGCAGGAGGCCAACTAGGCCACGCCCACCATAGCCACGCCCACCCAGCAATCAGGCAGAGAACACCTTGCTAAAATTTTTGAAGCCAACCCCTGGGTAGGAGTTGACCTTGTGCGTGCTGATCACAAAATTGCCAATCGTAGTTTAATTGGGACTGTATAGTTAGTTGATGTGGTGGTATATCATATGTTAAACTATATTGGAGGAGCCGGTCTTCACTCTTTCCCAGTGTTTCCTTTCTTTCAATTGTAGGTCTAACCTTTATAACGGATACAACAGTGTCCAATTCCATACTCTGACCACTAGGGGCAGCATGATCTACTTGATCGAACAATAGTTGAAGTCTTAATGCATTTTGACAAGGGTAAGCCTATTAGAGGTTTAGCAAATAAATCATATTAGCTTTATGACTGTAACTATGGACCTTTAGGATTTCTGCCTTGTCTGCAGGAAATCCTAGTTTTCTGTTGACTCTGGTGAAAGCTCAATCTTTCTGCCACCTCTCACTTGGAGATCATCAAGTTGATGATGTTGTAAGGCAGTTAATTGCATGCAGAACCTGTGTCAAATTCCCTTTCTAATACATTGGCTGTTGTATTTCTACAAGTCAGATTTATCTATTCATAATTATTGGGTGCCTCTTTCTTCCTCCATCCTTTGACTTCCTCCA
Source organism: Masticophis lateralis (assembly GCA_030761175.1). Classification (NCBI taxonomy): domain Eukaryota; kingdom Metazoa; phylum Chordata; class Lepidosauria; order Squamata; family Colubridae; genus Masticophis; species Masticophis lateralis. The sequence goes on along the minus strand of JAUDYJ010000008.1, from coordinate 6,927,657 downwards.
TGGAATAATTTTTGGATTATTTCTTCCGCCATAAGGTTTGTTGGTCAGATCAAAATGACTTCAATAGCATTACAAAAAAATATAGAGAAGCAATTGTCAAAATGCATAGGGGTCATAGGCCAGAGCTGCAGAGAAAAAGCAGATTAAACTGTCAACAAGGCTGGCAATTGATGACTTTTGACCTGACTCCATGTCAGGCCTTCTATCACATACACACTCACAGTGTCTTCACTGCACACACTGAAACTGAGCTCAAAAGGTATATTATAAATGAAGCTCAGAGTTACTTGATTGATGATAATGTGATGTGTTCATCATCAATGGCTTAATCTGTTGCTCCAAAAATCCATAATATCAGCAAGGCAGAGAGGAAAACACCAAGATGGTTTATTTAGGAGCTCTGGTGTTGCTCCTAATTAAAGTACAATATTGAAGGCAAACTCTGCCCGCAGCCAGGAGTTTGATCCTGATGGGGCTTTCTCAGCCTTCCATCCTTCCAAGGTTGGTAAAAGGAGGATCCAGATTGTTGGGGGCAATGTGCAAATAATGCTTTCAATTGTAAACCATCCATTTGGCTGTAAAGTAGCATGAGGCCCGTTTGTAAGCCTAAAACACTATTTCTTTCTTTCTTTCTTTCTTTCTTTCTTTCTTTCTTTCTTTCTTTCTTTCTTTCTTTCTTTCTTTCTTTCTTTCTTTCTTTCTTTCTTTCTATTTCTATGGTCACTCATGTTAACTTTGTTGTTTTTGTTGTCCATTCACTAAGCAGGACAACAAAAAAACAAATAGCAGGAATCATCATCATTTAACGACTCCATAGTCCCTTGCAGGGTGGAGTCTGGGCAACTGAATGGAGTTGAGCGTTTACTGGCCGGATGCCCTTCCTGTCACCAATGCAGAGCTTTGTTCAGTAGATTTATTCTCATTGTGCCCAGAGGGAGAGATAGGATCGAACTCACAGCCTCCTGATTGTGAGGCAAAACAAATAACAGGAATACCACAAGTAAAAACCATCATAGCAAACAACACAACCATCCATAGCTCCATTGTATTAGTAATCTTTTGCCACCCATGTCTGGTGACATAACCAAGTCTTCAAAGCCATCCCAGAGGTCACCAAGGTCAGGGTTGATCTAATCTCCAGAGAGATGATGTCCCCCCAGAAAGGGTGCCATAACAAAAAGGTTTCTCTTCCCAGGCCCTGCCAGATGGTACTCTTTTGGGTACTCTGTCCTAGATTTTAATTCACAAATCCTATTTAAAAATGCTAAAATAACCCCTAAACCTACCCACCCTTCTTTTTAAATCTCTTGAATTGTTTTGCTTGGATGTACATATCATTCCAAACTGTGCAATCAGATTAACCAAACACAATTGCTGTAGGCATGTAATATGCTACACCCAAGCAAATAGGCTTTGTTGCGTAGTTCTCCCACACAACGGTAGTGGGGTGGAAAAGGGTGAGACCTTGATGAAATGCCTTTTCGAACACCTTGTCTCTCATGATAAGAACTCCTCCCAATTGTTTTTAGAAGACCTTAAAATGGTTCTTATTCTTTAGAACAAATGCTGATAGCACCGGGCTACCCTAATTAGCAAACCTAGACTGCTGATGGGTTTTCAGTGTTTCATTGTACTGCACTCTAAATTGTCTTGAGTCCTTTGAGGAATAGGCAATGTACAAATAATTCTAAAAGAATAACGTAGTTATTAAAGCTGGTAGTGATGCCCTGGTTCTTGCAACATGCTAAGATAACTGCTAGGTTTCCTATGTTGTGACTCAGGCCCAAGTGGTTAGTATTAAATACAAACCAGGGGTGAAATGCTCCTGGTTTGGACTAGATCGCCCGATCCGGTAGTGATGGTGGTGGGTGGTTCGGAGAACTGGTAACAAACATCCCTGCCCCCCTCCCCATGCCCAGCTGAGCTGCGCGATTATCAGAGGCTGTTTTTTTTACATTTAAAAGCATTTTTTCTACAACCTCTTTAGCCAAAAAAAATGCTTTTAAAAGCATTTTTTCTACAACTCCTTTGGCTGAAGAGGTTATAGAAAAAATGCTTTTAAAAGTTAAAAAAAAAACTTGGCCATGACCACCCAGTCACATTAACTCTCCCCCCGCAACCAAGCCATGCCCACAGAACCGGTAGTAACAAATTTTCGATTTCACCCCTGATACAAACTGTTCGAAAACAAACAGACTTTATTAGAACAGCTGAGAATTAACTCATTCTCAGCGTAGTCCAATCTAAATTAAAGCCAATTCTTCAAAACACTATTCCTCAGTTTATCACCGACCTTGGGATAATTAGGCAAAGTGCCAAAGGCTTTTTTTGGCAAAAGTTCAGAAGCAGAAGACGCCAACAAGAAATGAATACAGTGAAACAAGAACCAATTCTCTCAACGTTGTTTTCCGGCAAAGAGGCCAAGAGCCATCATTGCTGGTCTTATGGGAGCCTTATGGGAGGGACCAATCATCTCTTGGCCCTACTCCTGAGTCGTCCTCTCTGCTTTATCTGCTCCTGCCTTCTGGCAGCTCTTCTCATACATGCACTAGGAACAGGCTCCTCCTGTTCCTCTGCCTCTTTACTGTCAGCCTCTGGAGGCTCTGAGGTCCGCACATCACCCCCTGATGGCCCTGGCCCCATCCCTGCCTCTGATGTAGAGCCCTCATCCGGGCCTTCCCCAGCCTCCAGGACTGGCCCATGTTCTTCCTCAGCCTCATCACTGTCCGACTCTGTTGCCAGCTCCGCAGGCTGCTGGCGGACCACAACATCCTACAACATAATAAACCATCTTCAAACATGAAATGAATGACATTTTGTTCCCAACTTATAATATCAAACATCTCATATATGATTTTAACTGGTTTTCCTGCATTTTGCAGAGAATCTGCATGGTCCTTACCAATTTTTCAGAATGAGGGGAGGTATTGCTCCCTATGTACTATTTCTTCTCTTTCATCACTTTTGCCCAACAGGATTTACTGAATGAATGAATGAATGAATGAATGAATGAATGAATGAATGAATGAATGAATGAATGAATGTGTGTAGGCAGGCAGCCAGGCATGAATGAATAGGTTTATTAATGGTTGTGAATAAGAAATGCGGAGGAAATTTGTTCCGATTGAATTTTCACACAAATTTGCCCCATTGCTGAAAATTTCATATTCCTTTCCCCCCCCAGAATATCAGAATAGGGTGATATATTTACGACCCAAGGCATATGTTGGTGAATCAGAAAAATGTATATATCAAAGTTTGCAAAACAGGCACATTGGGGAAAGCTTCATAGATCTATTAAAATGCATTTATTTGAAAATAAAACCTCCAAACATTAATGTGTTAGTTGCCGTATGAGTAAGTCTGGATGCTAGAATGACGGAGGAAACAAGGTTGACTCAAATATGTAGGCTGAGGAAGAAATGAGAAAGAATACATAAATGAAATTTATGAATAGGTAAAGTTAAAGGTTCCCCTCGCACATATGTGCTAGTCGTTCCTGACTCTAGGGGGCAGTACTTATCTCCATTTCAAAGCCAAAGAGCCAGCGCTGTCCAAAGACGTCTCTGTGGTCATGTGGCTGGCATGACTAAACGCCAAAGGTGCACAGAACGCTGTTACCTTCCCACCAAAGGTGGTCCCTATTTTTCTACTTGCTTTTGAACTGCTAGGTTGGCAGAAGCTGGGACAAGTAACGGGAGCTCACCTCATTATGCGGCACTAGGGATTCGAACAGCTGAACTGCCAACCTTCTGATCGACAAGCTCAGCGTCTTAGCCGCTGAACCACCATGTCCCTAAATTTATGAATGAAATACATAAATGAAATTTCAGAGGCTTGTTCATTACTCTTTGGAGGGATTAGCTCTGATGGGGAAACTGAAAGTATTGCTGCAACGGTAAATAAAAACTGAAAGCATAAAGCTTTGGATCCATATTCAGGAGACTCCAGAAGCTACATTTTGCAATTTGAAAACAACTGGCAATGAAAATAGAGAAACCATTGGTGTGATTCCATCTGGATTGAGATATTTTCCTGGGGGATGTGGGGAGAGAGAGAGAGAGAGAGAGAGAGAGAGAGAGAGAGAGAGAGAGAGAGAGAGAGAGAGAGAGAGAGAGAGAGAGAGAGAGTTAATCAGGCGATCAGCCTGGGGAGAGAAGCGTGTTATTTAATTAGTTTTACAATGCCTTGGCTTGGAGGTACGTGGTGCTTCTAATCGAAGTGGATAGATGTTCTCTTCGCTGGCTAATTGTTCAGAAATAGCAGGCCTTTTGTTCAGCCTCCACATGGGGTATGTGATCTTTCTCTGCCTACAGGCTGCCCCCGTGTTTATAATTTTAGATGGATCTATTCAGGCTTGCTCTCTCTCTCTATATATATATATATATGAAGCAGAACAAGAGCTGCATTGTTGGATGGCCAAGATCACAGTCCAAGAAAACCACCCCAAGAAACCCAAACACGTGTGGAGGCAAACTGCTCAGCTGTTAGTTCCCTCGGAGAGCAGATCTGCCAAATTGAGGCCAGTGGAAATGGCAAATTTTCCAACACCAAATGCAGCAAAGGAGCTCATAGAACGAGGACTCGGAAGTGTAGCTCGTGAGAGTCATAACCCTCTCTCTCTCTCTCTCCCTCCCTCCCTCCCTCCCTCTCTCTGTTTCTTGTTTTTAGTGCAGTGATGAAACAGCATACAAAAAGTCCATGTTGAATCATGGACAGCAAATATTACTGAACACTAGAATTCTAAAAGTCAGATGACTCTGAGTTCTAGTCCTATTTTAGGCATGAAAGCTGTCTGGGTGACTTTGGGCCAATCACTAGGTGGCTGTGAGTTCTAGGCATGAAAGCTGGTGGGTGACTTTGAGCCAATCACCAGAAGATGGTGAATTCTAATTCTGCCTTAGGCATGAAAGTCGGCTGGGTGACTTTGGGCCAATCATTAGGCAGCTGTGAGTTCTAGGCAGGAAAATTGGCTGGGTGACTTTGGGCCAGTCACTAGGTGACTGTAAATTCTAGGCATGAAAGCTGGTGGGTGACTTTGAGCCAATCACCAGAAGATGGTGAATTCTAATTGCCTTAGGCAGGAAAGCCGACTGGGTGATTTAGGGCCACTCACCAGGAGATGGTGAATTCTAATCCTACTTTAGGCAGGAAAGTTGGCTGTTTGATTTTGGGCCAATCACTCTCTCCTAGCCCAACTCACCTCACAAGTGGGTAAAATAGCAGGAAGAAGGCGCATTGCATACGTTCACTGCCTTAAATTGTTTATAAAAATATTTGTTGTTGTTGTTAGTTGCGAAGTCCTGTCCAACCCATTGTGACCCCATGGACAATGTTCCTCCAGGCCTTCCTGTCCTCTACCATCCTCTGGAGTCCATTTAAGCTCAGGCCGACTGCTTCAGTGACTCCATCCAGCCATCTCGTTCTCTGCCGTCCCTTTCTTCTTTTGCCCTCAGATAAAAATAAGTAAGGCAAGATATATATAAAAAAATATTATTCTGGGCTGCCAAAAACCTTATAGGGCTTCTGTGTGAAAAGGAATCTGTTTCCTGTTTCTTGGGTGATAACTATAGAGTACAAATCTATATTCCCATGGTCTCTTCTTTTTTTTCTTTTCCCAACTAATATTGAGGACTGGCCAGTTATGGCTGAGTGGTTTTTTTTGTTGTTGTTGTTTAGCTTCTGAGATCATTCTTGGTAGCTCCTGCTGATTCTGGCAGGATTTTTTTTTTTTCCTGCTGGAAGCAAAATTTTGACTGAGATTTGTGAAACTGTCCCAGTCATCTTGGATCAATGTTGTGTTTTCCGAAGTATGTATTTATGGCACATCCCATTTCTGCATTACCTAGAAACAAACATTTGTTGTGTATTTCTCTTGATATTTGAATCAAATATCTAGCTAAATGTGTTTTTGGAGAGCAGTTTCCTCTCTCCTGCCAGGTTTTTGTGGATGCTTTCCCTGAATTTATGCATTTTTTTCTTTTCTTTTCACTTTTTCTTAATATGCATATTTGGGATGGTTTGTTGAAGTTCACATTGGGGAAAAGGTAGAATTCAGATCACCTTGACATTTGACAGGGAAGATTTGCATAACTGCTGAGATGGAACAAAATAATGTTCCCTCCTTAGTCTTAACTGAACTGAACTGAATTGCTCCCTGTTTGAGTTTTGGTGGGCAGAACAGAGCAACAAAGATGATGAGGGGGCTGGAGGCTAAAACATATGAAGAACGGTTGCAGGAACTGGGTATGTCTAGTTTGATGAAAAGGAGGACTAGGGAAGACATGATAGTAGTATTCCAATATCTCAGGGGCTGCCACCAAGAGGAAGGGGTCAAGCTATTCTCCAAAGCATCTGAGGGCAGGACAAGAAGCAATGGGTGGAAACTAATCAAGGAGAGAAGCAACCTAAAACTAAGGAGAAATTTCCTGACAGAACAACTTGCCTCCAGAAGTTGTAAATGCTACAACACTGGAAGTTTTTAAGAAGATGTTGGATAACCATTTGTCTGAAGTGGTGTAGGTTTCCTGCCTGGGCAGGGGTTTGGACTAGAAGACCTCCAAGGTCCCTTCCAACTCTGTTATTCTATTCTATTCTATTCTATTCTATTCTATTCTATTCTATTCTATTCTATTCTATTCTATTCTATTCTATTCTATTCTATTCTATTCTATTCTATTCTATTCTATTCTATTCTATTTTATTCTACTCTACTCTACTCTACTCTACTCTACTCTACTCTACTCTACTCTACTCTACTCTAATGAAAAGATGATTTCTGCCATTATTAAGGCAGATGTTGCCTACAAGATTTTGATGATTCTAATTACAAAACAGTTTTGATGTTTACCATGACTTTGGGGGTCTCTGAAATCCTTTCACAGTTTTACAAAGATGGGGTAGGGTGAGGGCTGCAACTTCCAGAAAATTGCAGCTATTTTCTCCAGGTTCCACACCTCTATGCTGTCTGCAATATTGAGTTAATCTTTGCTTTGTTTCTGCTTGGAGATGTGCATTTTGAAGCCAGTTTCCATAGCTGCAAAATTATGCTTTTCAAAAAAAGAGAAAGTACTTCCTGAAGATGGAGGATCTTCCAGATTCAGTGAGATTGGAGAAGTGTCCTACTTAATTCCTGAGCATGATTTCAGAGAACCTTCCAGAAATAAGTCATAGCTATTGAAAAGTCAGCTATGATACTAGGGTACAATTTAATCCATGTAATTCAAAGCAGGGTTATCACCAATCTGTGGCCATTCAGAAATTCTAGGAGGTCACATAATGTGGTAGCTTACAGAACACAAGAAACTGCCAGTTAGTTAGGTGATTCATAGCTAATTCATAGCTATCTATTGAGTGGTAGAACCTATTCAAGGTTTTAGGCAGGATATTTACTATACTTAAAGAGTTGTTTGGGACTTTTATCCCAGACAATGCAGGAACTCAGTCAGCATGTGAAAAACCATCTTTGAACTATATGAGACAATTATCCAGAGAGCTTTTGATTATTTTGTATGTACATGTTTTACATTTAGGAATGGAGAACTTGAGTTTTCCAACAAAGTTGGTTCAAAGAATTAATTCAAAGAGTAATAATCACTTATTTCAACTGAATCTTCCAATTGAGTGTCCAAACTGAGCCTGTGAATCAAATCAAACTGGGTGCTTCTAAATCCATTTGACAATTTAATGGATGTTTGTGCATAAAGAAGATTGTTTTCCAGATCAAATTGAAGGCTCAGTTGGGAACAAGGGTGTTTTGCACCCTTCTGATTTCCAGATGTTTCAACAGCTGAAGACTTGGTCAATACGGCCAGTGGTAGGAGATGATGAAGCTTGTGGCCAAATCAAACTTGGAGAACAACAAGGACCTCATTCTTGGGTTAAGCAGATCATTGTTACTCTTTGTTGATGGAATCCACAAAACATATGGTAATTCCCACAGTAGTCTGTGAAACATTTATCTTAATTATCAAAGGAATCAGACTTCTTAATGCCAACTGCATTTATTAATGCTTGGGAGAAATATAGAAGAATATTAATTGTTGGTTATGATTTGTTTTCCTGGTGGGTATGAATCAAATTTTAAGAAATATTTTTTTAAAAAAAATTTTAATCCAAGTATGTTTAAACATTGAAATCTATAGTTAATGAATGTATCAAATTGATTAACATAAAAGTGTGCAATTTTCTTTAGGATTGGACACCATTTGGACTTCGACAGAGTTTCTGGAACATTAAACATTTGTTGAGTATTATAGATTTTTTTGTGCCTGGATGATACACACACATACAAATTAGGCACGTTTGATGTAGTGAAGAAGGTGAAGGTGCTGGCCTGGAAACCAGGAGACAGAGAGTTCTAGACTTGCCTTCAGTGTGAAAACTAGCGGGGGACTCACCAGGAGATAGTGAGTTCTAGTCCTGCCTTAGGCATGTAAGCTGGCTGGGTAACTTTGGGCCAGTCACTCTCTCTCACCCAACCCACCTCATAGTATTGCTCTTGTGAGGAAAATAGGAGGAGGAAGGAGTTTTAGGTACATTCATTATCTTGAGTTCCGTATAAAATAATAAAGGCAGGATAAAAATCTAATATAGTCCCAACTTTCTACTCAGGCAGGCAGGCCGGCCTGAGGTAAAAGTGAAATATCTGCTCCATCTCATGAATAATCAGCCAAGAAATGGTGCCCTTTAGAAGGAAAACTAAACCCCGTCCCTACTGTACAAAATGTACTGAGGAATACATTAAGGAGAGGCTACCTGCATCCTAGGCTCCTGTTAAAGCTTCCGGCGCCTGGCTTGAAAAGAAGGCAAATGTTTAGTTCAGGTGCAGGGGCTCAGAAGTTGAACAAACAAAGCCAAAGCAAGAGTTTTGTCCAATTCTCCTGGTTTTGTCCGCTGAGAAAATCATGGAAATGTCACCTCCTCGGTGTTGATCTTTGCTCCATCCTACTCCTTCGGCTTCTCCTTTGCTTTCCCTTCGGGTTCGCTGCCTGTGCTTGTTGGACGTTATTTCCGTGGGAAACAGCTTCTGGGGGGTGGGGGGTGTCTGTTCAGCTGTTGGAGAGGCAGGGGGTTGGAAGCCTTGGTTCTCGGTTCTGTTCCAGGCGTTTGTGGTTTGCTGGGGAGGAAAATGTGCATCCTGGATGGCCTGGGTTACTGAGGACTGCAGCAAACTAGGAGGATGATCAGGTCTGTTTTTTTACACTCCAGGGACCAAAGCTGCATTTGGACAGCAATTGTCATTACAGCATAAAGGCCGCAGGTGGCTACACAACCTTCCTCTCTCTCTTTCTGTCTCTCTCTCTCTCTGTCTCTCTCTCTCTGTGTATTGATCACAGAGCACATTCTCTGCTGTGGCTCTCTGGTCTGTGCAAATACTTGCTGAGGCCTTTGGAAGGCAAGATAATTGGCTTCTGAAAATTGAATCACATCTGTCTTTCTGAGCTTGCAACATGATCAGTCTTCCCTACGCACAGCTGCTTCTTTTACACTTATTTATTATAAAAGGCAAGAACTATTGTTTGGTGCCTACTGTATGTACAGGAGCTAGAAGGGAAGGGAAGAGGGAAGGAAGGAAGGAAGGAAGGAAGGAAGGAAGGAAGGAAGGAAGGAAGGAAGGAAGGAGGGAGGGAGGGAGATGGGAATGAGAAGGAGGCAGGGAAGGAAGGAAGGAAGGAAGGGAGGAAGGAAGGAAGGAAGGAAGAAGGAGGGAGATGGGAATGAGAAGGAGGCAGGGAAGGAAGGAAGGAAGGAAGGAAGGAAGGAAGGAAGGAAGGAAGGAAGGAAGGAAGGAAGGACAATTTGTGTGTTGAAGTAGTTAAACTGCAGGACTAAGAGTAAAGACTCAGGTTCTAATCCCCTTAGGCATAGAAGGTAGTTAAGTGACTTTGGTCTGGTCACTCCTTCACAGCCCAGGGGAAATGAGATCAAGGAATTGGACTTAAGGCAGAGACACCCAGGTTCTAGTCTTCATTTAGGCACATAATAGGTAGAGGGAATGGTCTAGTCATTCTTTCAAACCTAGACTGAAAAGTAAAAAAAAATAAAATGTATATGTATTAAACCATGCTGGACTAACACAGTAAATTAGAGTCTATTACCTTGAACAGAGAGAACTTCTTCCTACAGTGAATTGAAATAGTCTATCATTGTCTGTCTGTCTGTCTGTCTATCTATCTATCTATCTATCTATCTATCTATCTGTCTGTCTGTCTGTCTGTCTGTCTGTGTACCTACTATCTATGCACACGCATACACATGTGTGTGGGTATAAGTTAACAATCGTGTACCTAGATTCCTTATTTTACTTATTTTCTCTATTTGTATGCTCTGCAATCCCCAAGACTTTGGTGGCTTACAAAAATAGAACAATAAGAGAAAAAAACCCTGAACCCATCAGTTGAAACCACAGTAAAACAGTGATTCATCTTGAGATGGTCCCATAAAATAATGTTCCGTATGTATTTGAATCAGACTGCCCACTTTTCTTTCCCAAGAGCTTTAGTCTTATGGGCAGAAGAGGTGAATCAGAAACCTGAAAGGAAGGAGAAGTTTGGGGTGGGGACTCGGGGGTTATCCCCTGATGTGCCCCCTCCCTCCAGAAATAGCAGGGCAGAATGTCATGTCTTATCACTGCAATATGAAACCACCTACTGTACATCTTCGTTGTATTAGTAGTTCCTAAATGAATCTCCATCTATCTTTCAAATATATTTGCATGCTGAACAAGCTCATAGTAAGAGAAGGAGTTGGTAAATTTTACTCTGTAGTACCAGCCTGGTAAACGTCACAGGTTGTACATCACAATGAAAATAATGGCCATCTAGAGCGGGGGTCTCCAACCTTGGCAACTTTAAGACTTGTGGACTTCAACTCCCAAAATTCCTCAGCCAGCAAAGCTGATCTAGAAATAAGGTCAACTTGATCACAGGCCCAGGATCAAACAATCTTACTTTTTCATAACAAAATCCCCCGATGATAATGATGATGTGTTTTCTTTTGTGTTGCAGTGATCTAATCCGAAGTTCATCTATTTATTTATTTGGCTAAAGGACAGATCATTTTCAACAAAGAGTTTCGATTAAACCAAGATTGAAGTGTAGCAGTCGCCTCTCTAGCAGATTTTTGTACCTGGGTGCAATATCAAAAGATTGCATAAAAATGGGGGCCATTTATATGTGATGGTGAACTAGTCTCTTCGTCTCAAACACAAACATTCTTTCAGACAGTGGTGGGTTTCAAAATTTTTTACTACCAGTTCTGTGGGTGTGGCTTGGTGGGCGTGGTGTGGCTTGGTGGGCGTGGCAGGGGAGGAATACTGTAAAATCTCCATTCCCTCCCCACTCCAGGGGAAGGTCACTGCAAAATCCCCATTTCCTCCCGATCAGCTGGGACACGGGAGGCAGCAAATAGATGGGGGCGGGGCCAGTCAGAATTTTTACAACCGGTTCTTCGAACTATTCAAAATTTCCACTACCGGTTCTCCAGAACTGGTCAGAACCGGCTGAAACCCACCTCTGGTGCCGTTGTTGGAATTAACCAGGCATTGTGGTGATTGCTGTTGCTGATGCTTTTTGTTGTACATTTTCCATCCCTCTGAAACCACCTTGAGCTGCGCCCACTTTCCTTTCCTAGGAAAATTCCATGGCAGGAGTTTCGCTCTGATATTTTCCTTTAATAAAAGGGTGGAACCCCTGGATGGCTGCAGATGACCAGTGTAATAAAATAAAAATATCCACACCTTTCCTTCATCTCGCACGACAATGTAGGAACTGATGAGTACGTCACCCAAATTGCTTCCTTCTCGCAGCAGAGTTCGAAAGACAAATTCTTTTTCATCACAGAGAATGTTAACTGGTAGGAAAAAAAGTTGAGGAGGATTGTTTTACCTCTCTAAAGTCCCATCTAACGGCATGTGCTTAAGACACATTTATTAGGTTCTGCATCATTCTGTATGTTAAGGTGTACCCAGACTTAAGATTTTCATCCTGAGATGGTGGGTGAACGTGGCATATAAACTTAGAACCAGAGTAAATTTCTCTTGTAAGGGTCAATGAGCATAGATTCTGCAGTTTGGCAGATCAAATCTCACCAGGCTCAAGGTTGACTCAGCCTTTCATCCTTCCGAGGTGGGCAAAATGAGGACCCAGATTGTTGGGGGCAATAGGTTGACTCTGTAAACTGCTTAGAGAGGGATGCAAAGCACTGTGAAGTGGGATATAAATCTAAGTGCTATTGCCATTTCCCTCCCTCCCTCCCCAGTGGTTAGAATGCAGTATTGCAGACTAAATCTAAATAAGACTAAATAAGCTGACTTTGTATAAAAAAGAACACTGCTTAGGGAGGCCCGAAAAGCCCTACTAAGCAGGTATATACAAAAGTATGAAGGCTATTGCTTAATGCATTGTTAGCCGCCCTGAGTCTCCGGAGAAGGGAGGCATATAAATCGAATCAATCAATCAATCAATCAATCAGTAAATAAATAAAATATTTTTAAATATTTTAAATTATTTTAAATTTTTAGAGTTTTAGAGTTTTTATTCGGTTTGTATTTTCAGCCTAAATTTATATTGATTTTAGTACGTTTTAACTTATTGTATTGCATTGGTTTTAAATTGGCTGTTCACCGCCCTGAGTCCGGAAGGAGAAGGGCGGTATAGAAATTTAATAAATAAATAAATAAATAAATAAATAAATAAATAAATAAATAAATAAATAAATAAATAAATAAATCTGCCCACTGCCAGCAGTTCGATCCTGACCAGCCTAAGGTTGACTTAGCTTTCCATCCTTCCAACGTTGGTAAAATGAGGACCCAGATTGTTGGGGCCAAAGGCTGACTCTGTAAATCACTTAGAGAGAGGCTGGAAAGTGTTATTGCCATTTTCCTCCCTCCCTCCCTCCCTCCCTCCCTCCCAGTGGTTAGAATGCAGTATTGCAGACTAAATGTGCCCACTGCCAGGAGTTTGATCCTGACCAGCCTAAGGTTGATTCATCCTTCCATCCTTCAATAAAATGAGGACCAGATCGTTTGGGGGCAATATGCTGACTCTGTAACCCGCTTAGAGAGGGCTGTAAAGCACTGCAAAGCGGTATATAAATCTAAGGGCTATTGCTATTCTATATTTTTTGTGTGACATTATTATGGTGTCCTACAGTTGAACCCCTGAAAGGACTCATTGAAAAACTCTACATTGACCTGATTTCCAATGATCACCTGAAATTTTGCTTAAAATTATCAGTCTGGGATTATTCATTCTTATACTGTTGCAGTCTAAAAAGGCTAAAGAGAAGTTTGTGCGTAACAGGCCGCAGAATTCTTTTTTTAAAAAAAAAACAAACCCAAACTTTGCAGTGCAATGAGCAATAGTGAGATGTTGTTGACAAGAGAACGACAGCTAGTAGATTGCTTAATGACATCCATGCTGCTTATTTTTCCTGTAAGAGGTGACAGTAAATGGGTCTCTGTGAGTCATACTCTCCTTTCTGTGAATTGCCGTTTGTGGTTTGGTACTTAAAAAAAAAAAAACTTATCTAAGTGGCAATAAAATATTTACGTCTAAACCAAGGCTTTTTGGTTATAGAGCTATGTGTATTATCTGTTGCTATGATACAGATCTCACCACTGTTATAACTTTGGTGTTAGTGTTGGTGAACTGGGTAACATTGTGTAGGAAGACTTCTCAGTTGTCAGCAGAAAATTTGATATACTAGGATAAGTGGTTATGGATAGATAGGAGAAAGCAGCAGTCATGAATGATCTATAGCAAGGATGCCCAACCTTGATAGCTTTAAGATTAACAGATTAGCAGAGTAACAGTGTTGGCAGGAGACCCCACACCATTTCTGACAGATGGCAGTGCAGTCTCTTCTTGAAAGCCTCCAGGGATGAAGCTCCCACAACTTCTGAAGACAACTTCTGTTCCATGGGTTGATTGTTTTCACTGTCAGAAAATTTCTCCTTGAATCTCTCCTTGATCAGTTTCCATCCATTAGTCCTTTTCTGGCCTTCCAGTGCTTTGGAAAATAGCTTGACCTCCCTCCTCTCTGTGGCAGCCCCTGAAATATTGGAAGATTGCTATCATGTCTCCTTCTCCTGGTCCTTCTCTTCACTAGACTAGCCATGCTGAGTTCTTGCAACTGTTCATTGTATGTTTTAGCCTCCAGTCCCCTAATCAACTTGGATGATTAGATTTGTGGACTTCAACTTCCAGAGTTTCCCAGCTAGCCAGCCATTCTTGGAGTTAAAATGCACGTCTTAAAGTTGCCAAGGATTGGACACTCCTAATCTAGAGGTTCAATTTTGGTTTTTTTTTTTTTTTTGAAACAAAAATATTGATTTTGGATACAACCTCAAGCCTAAATAACCCAGAATAGGAAGATAGAAGGAGAACGTTACTTTGGGGAAATCAAACCATATTAATGTGCCCCCTAAAATCTATCCATCTATTCATTCTGCCTACTCAATTGATTGTTGATTTTCCGGGTCATTTTACAAGGCACTTTCATGGGAGAAAGAACAAAAAAATGCAATTATTGTTAACCGAAGATGTACACATCTTATAACCCAGACTCCTTTCTAGGACATTGTCTATTTCTCCAAATCTCTTCATCAAGGAAAGTATATTAATAAAAGAGAGTAGGGGAAAGAAGCAAGACATTCTCAATGTTAGGTCAAGATTTTTTAAAAAATTAGCCCAATGTCTCAGTAGATATCTGAATGAAACATGTGGAACAAAGGACCTTCACCATTGCTAATTAGAAATGTTCTCCACTTATTCTTGAGTACCAAAATGACATTTATTGTCCCTTTTCTCAAGGCTTTGATTGTTTCTGTTCCCAAGTCACCTGATTTCTTGCTCCACTCCAGTGACAAATCCAACCAGATGTTCAGGTTGAATAAGGGGAGGGGGATTTACAATAGTATAGCTAAAGATGACTTAAGCTTGTCTCACTCATGGGATGAATTTAAGATGAAGGCAATGTCATGGAAGTACAGCAGTTAGCCCGAGTGGGCTCATCATACTATGTTAACTTTAGGTACATGCTGCCTACAGCCAACTTTGGTGAGATGTTAGCTAGCTGGCTAGATAGACAGATAGACAAACAAAGTAGGGAAAGACCCAAAGGAGAGATTGTAGATTTGAATGAGCTGATCACTGATAGATCTTATTTTTGGATAGAGAGGTATATGAAGCTTAGTTTACATGCTGAATAACATTCAATAGCTCTTTCTAACCCTTAGGAATCCTTCCTCCCTCCCTTCCTCCCTCCCTCCCTCCCTCTCTCTCTCTCTCTCTCCTTCTTCATGTATCAGAGCAGAAAAGCCGAAGGGCAGGGGTCCCCTCCTACACTTTTCCCCCTTTCATTATTTTTCTGATCTAAATCTACTGAAAGGCTTGTTAATTTTGGGGAGAGGGAAAATATGACTACACAGATAAAAAATGCAATCAGGCAGGTCTCGGGTTTTGCTCTTATGTCCCATCAATTACTTCCTGAAACTACCAGGACAGATATTAAAATGCCATTTTCACAAGAAAGGGTGTTTATGCTTACAAATGCTGCATCCTCATAAATATTTTTTTTTTAATATTGGTGCTAGGGTTTAAAGACTTAGACTTAAAGGTTGAACAACTGCCCCCTCCTTTCCAACTAAGCCATTTCTGAATCCCCACCAGTAGAGAAGTAGACAAGTAGAAGTAGCGAAGAAGTAGACAAGTGTTTTGTCCTGGAATTCAAAAATTAAGAAACTTGAGTAAATGCAAGTTGAGAATCTCCTCTCAGTTCACCATTCCCTGCCTTAATAACTCTTGCACCCCAAAATGCCATACCAAGCATTTGCCATACCAAGCATTTGCAAATGCCATACACTCACTTTACAGGAATTTGCTATCTTTTAAACCCTGTGATTATCATGGGAAAGTGGCTCTCAGAAAAACTGCCTAGCAGATGGTCCCTCCTATTTTTTTTTCCCATGGCAACCTTATTAGATAGATTAGATTGAAAGGAACTGCCCAAGGACTAAAGCTGTGTTTTTTCACTCAACTCAGCTCTGGTAGCATGTACACGCACAATAGCATTTCCCTCTCTCCATAACTCTTATATTATTATATGCTTATGAGTAAGCATATTGCTTCTAATTGAGGTTACAGGCTTACTCTGTTGTGTGAACCCAAAGGGTCATCACTGTGGACTCTCATAAACTGTAATCACACTGTAATCTCAACTAAGTATAGGCTCAGTTTTCAGCAGGGAGCAATTTTAAGTCTGTAGAACATGATAAGTGTGTATATCCAATTAGACTTATGCTTGCTAACGGGTAAAACTATGGCTTTATTTACATTCGCTGGTCAAGATTTGAACCTGGAGCTTTGTAATTAGATTGATAGCTGTATTTAAATCATTCCAGTCCCATTCAAACCACCTAGTATCCAGCATCTTCAAATATGTCCCATCCAGTGGTGAAATGTAAAATTTGTTGCTACCGGTTCTGTGGGTGTGGCTTGGTGGGGGTGGTCATGTGACTGGGTGGGCGTGGCCAACTTTTTTTTACCTTTTTAAAGCATTTTTTTTACTACCAGTTCAGGAGAATAGGTAGTACAAAAATGCTTTAAAGTTAAAACAAAAAAAGCTTCCGACGATCACAGCTGTGCCACGCGATCTTCGGAACCTGGTTTTTTTTTTTTTTTACTTTTTTAAGACATTTTTTTACTACTAATTTGCCGGAACCGGTAGTAAAAAAATGCTTTAAATTTTTTTTAAAAAGTTCTGACGATCGCATGGCACAGCTGTGCTGCACGATCGTCGGAACCTTTTTGTTTTTTACCTTTTTAAAGTATTTTTTACTACCAGTTCGCGCGAACTGGTAGTTTTTATCACTACTGGTTTGCCCAAACTGGAGTGAACCAGTAACATTTCACCCCTCGTCCCATCCCCCTTCTGATACACAATGAAACAACATTTTTTAAAAAAAAAATAACATTTCACCCACAATAACATAATGACATGGATTGAAATAACTGTAAATGAAGAACTTTAATCATTAGATTTTGGAATGAATGTTTACTCTCGATTGAAGATGCTAACAATAAAAAAATTGAGATCTTATTTATTTATTTATATTTATAATTGGACTTATATGCAACCCTTCTCCGCGAGGACTCAGGGTGGCTCACAACAATAAAACCAGTCCAGATTAAAATTCAGACAATAAAAACTAAAATTCCCATTAAAACCCGATTTAGTCCAGGCCAGCCTGGCAAAACAACCATGTTTTAAGGTCACGGCAGAAGCAGCGAAGGTCGGGGGCTACCCAGAGCTCCAAGGT
This sequence comes from Masticophis lateralis, assembly GCA_030761175.1. Taxonomy (NCBI): domain Eukaryota; kingdom Metazoa; phylum Chordata; class Lepidosauria; order Squamata; family Colubridae; genus Masticophis; species Masticophis lateralis. Next base: position 6,910,331 of record JAUDYJ010000008.1, on the reverse strand, counting down.
GAGCTGATTCCAGAGGGTAGGTATGCCCACAGAGAAGGCTCGCTCCCTGGGGGCCATCAGCCGACATTGCCTGGCTGAAAGGGACCCCAAGTAGGCCCTCTCTGTGAGTGCACTGGGCGATGGGGGGCTGTTGCTGGCTGCAGGTGTTCCGCCAAATACTCCAGACCTAAGCCATGTAGCCAGATCTTCCTACTGACTGACCAACAAAATTCCATGAGATCATTATAATTGTTATACCAATTGTGATTGGGGCCCTCAGAGCAATACTTAAAGGGCTTCCCCAATACCTGGAAGTATTGAATTTATTAACTCTTTATTTATTTATTAAGTATTGTTTTATTTATTTATTTATTTATTTATTTATTTATTTATTTAGCATTATTTATTTATTAAGTATTGAATTTATTAACCCTAATTTCAAAACCCTAATTTTTCAAGCAAACAAGCAAAAACCCCAACCCATCCTGCTTGGGATTGGTTACATTCTTAGATGCTATCACCATAATTCTTAGATCCTTGGTTTAGGGCTTGAATTATTAAATTCAAGTCTTAAAAATGTGAATCTAACTGTAGTTTATCCCCCCACGCTACTAATAATAGCAATGCAAAGGGATAATTTCAAAACTGCACAGAGCAACCGTTCTTTCTATTATTTTTCTATAAGTAGTAATAAGGGCCTCTCTTTCTTTCTCATTGCTTCCTTCCAAGACAGGGATGCGGTGGCTCAGTGGCTAAGACACTGAGCTTGTCAATCGAAGGGTCGGCAGTTCAGCAGTTCGAATCCCTAGTGCCACGTAACGGGGTGAGCTCCCGTTACTTGTCCCTGCTTCTGCCAACCTAGCAATTCGAAAGCAGGTAAAAAATGCAAGTAGAAAAATAGGGATCACCTTTGGTGGGAAGGTAACAGCATTCCGTGTGCCTTTGGCATTTAGTCATGCTGGCGACATGACCACGGAGACTTCTTCGGACAGCACTGGCTCTTCGGCTTTGAAACGGAGATGAGTGCCGCCCCCTAGAGTCAGGAACGACTAGCATATATGTGCGAGGGGAACCTTTACCTTTTCTTTCTCATTGCATCCTTCCAAGACATATTATACTTAAATAATTAGGCATATTATACCTGGCTTTCAAAAAACCAAGGGATCATCGCATACAGAAAATTCTCCTTTCTGGATGGATTTGCACACCCTAGAAATGGTACAGCAAGGTGACATTTAAAAACCCAGAAATCACGAGCACCGATTTTATCCCATTTTATTCACAAAACAGCCTCACCAAGATAAGCTAGAGATTGGCAAGGCAGCCTCTCAGAAGATAATAAAATGCATTTTCCATCGTAAAATAAACTCTGAGGCTGATCAGTGCTTGAGTCCACGAACCTGGTAAATGCTGCTTTAAATCCCATGATGGGATGGGGGGGGGGGGGAGAATAAAAAAAGTGGCTCGAAAAGTGCCTTAAATAATAAAAGCGATCACAGATACATTGGCCTAAGGCAGAGAGGGGCAAATCCAAAATCCATAGCTTGGGAAAACTTTTTAATCCCGAAATAGCATGAAAGGGACGGGCAAGCTTCCAGTTCTGCAGAACTCCTCATCAAAGAGAAGACACAATAGAGGCAGGAGAATTTCAAATCCGGAGGCTGCACATTTAGATTTACACTTGCTGCTGCTTTTCTCTCTCTTCCTTGTGGGGGATAATTTTTATAGTAGAGGGATAGTGATGGCGAAGAGCTCCAGGAGGTACTTTATTTATTATTATTATTTTTGCATTTTGCTGGGTACCAATCAAGCCCCCCTCCCCCCACCCACTTCACAGCGATGGGCTTTAAATAAACTGAAGGGCTAAAAGCCTCTCTTCAAAAACTTTTTGCGGTTTGTATAGTTAGCTGAGCTGCTCCGAGATCTGGGTGGAAAGTTGTCAGGAGACTAATTGCACTTCCTTGTGTGTGTGTGTGTGTGTGTGTGTGTGTGTGTGTGTGTGTGTGCGCGCGCGCGTGCAAAGGACAGTTGGCCGTGGGGGGGGGGGCAGGTTTTACTAACAAGGGGGTGATCTTGTTTACCTGAGAAAGGGAAGCTGAAGTCAAAATTTCACAACCTTGGAAGATGAGCTAGCCAGCTCGGCTCCACCACCACTTTCACATGGTAATTTAGGAAAATTATACCTCCTCCAACTTTTTTTTTTTTTTTTGAAAACCTAGGTGAAATCAATGGCACACGGGGTCGAGGACCTTCTTCAGTGGGCTCAAAAGAAGGGACTCCCCCCATTTCTGAGAGACTCTAAAACGGGCAGAAGGAACCTCGAGAGGCTCATATTGAGGAAGTCAAAGTAACAGTAACAAGAGTTGAAAGGGGCCTTGGAGGTCATCTAGTCCACCCCCCACCCAATCCCCACCCCCACCCCCGCCCACGCAGGAGACCCATACTAGGGATTCGAACCGCCGGCCTGAACTCGGTTTATTCTGGATGGCGATGATATAGATGTCATCGCCATCCGGTTTCTTTGCAGATACAGATGTCGCGTTAAGCATCTGGAACCGGGGTAGACTTTACCCCGGATCGATGAAGATGGGGCTTCCCAAAGGTGAAGTCTTTTGTCTTACGGTCCCCAATGAATTGACACACAAGCACACTCACTTTGCTTTTCCTCCCCACCCCGGGGAAGAAAGGGCGCCACGTGGAGGGGCATCGCTGCGCCCTGTTTTCCAGCCGGGGCGCGCGGGGAGGACGGAGAGCGGGACCCAGCAGCAGCTGGGTTGGTCCCAGCCAGCCGTTTGGGGCGGAGGAAGCCTTTCCCACCCAGCCCCCCCCCCCCCCCCCCGGCCGCTGTCCCCGAGCGGAGGCCGCCTCCCTCCCTCCCTCTTTCGCCGCAGCCCAATTCCTCGCTTGCAGCCGCTACTGGGCGAGGAGGAGGAGGAGGAGGAGAGGAGGAGGGGGGGGGGAGAGACGCTCGCAGCGGCTGCGAAGGAGAGAAACGCCCTAGCAAGACGAAAGGGAACGCGGAAGGGAGCGAGAGCCGCGGCCGGAGCCCATCAGGGCCGCGCTGAAGAGCCGGGCGAGCGAGCGAGCGAGCGAGCGAAGGAAAGAGGGTGCCGCGAAAGAAAGCGACACAGCCGGGGCAGCCAGTTTTCTCCTGCCAACTTTGCGCTCGGGAGAAGCGCCTCGCCGTCCAAGCGGGAGCCCAGGCTTTCCCTCCTCCGCCGAGGTCCCGCTACCCCTTTCCCCTCGCCCGGCTTCCAGGCTCCCTCCGGCGAGCCCCTGTTTTTTCACCATGAAGGCGGCGGGCGACCCGAAGCCCACCTTGACCATCATCAAAGCCGAGAAGGTGGAGATGGATCTCTTTCCATCCCCCGGTGAGTCAGCCGCTCGCATCGCCTGGCCGGGGGGGGCAAATGGCTCGGCCATTTCAGTTTCATCTCAGCCCTGGCTCTACCTTTCAAGCCGTGGCCAATTTCTTCTTCTTCTTCTTCTTCTTCTTCTTCTTCTTCTTCTTCTTCTTCTTCTTCTTCTTCTTCTTCTTCTTCTTCTTCTTCTTCTTCTTCTTCTTCTTCTTCTTCTTCTTCTTCTTCTTCTTCTTCTTCTTCTTCTTCTTCTTCTTCTTCTTCTCCTCCTCCTCCTCCTCCTCCTCCTCCTCCTCCTCCTCCTCCTCCTCCTCCTCTTTCTCCTTCTCCTTCTCCTTCTCCTTCTCCTTCTCCTCCTCCTTCTTCTCCTCCTCCTTCTCCTTCTCCTTCTCCTTCTCCTTCTCCTTCTCCTTCTCCTCCTTCTTTCGTTTTTGCTATCTTTGGTTCAGAAACTCTCCTTTTCTTTCCTGACTATCAGCGGTTCTGGGAACCCCCAATCCCGTCTCTCTCTCTCTCCCTCTCCCCCTTTCCTCCACTCCCTGGGGAGGATGCTTGCTTCTATCCTGGATCCTTTTTGCTTCTTGACTAGGGAAAGGATCCCTCTTGGTCCTCAGCTTTGAACTGTATTTGTAAATTCATGGGGTTTGGGGGGAAGGAAAGGAGGAGGAGAAGAAGAAGGATGATGGAGAGAGACTGAAATGTCCTGGAGTCATCGCCGCGGTTGTGTCCAATCTGCTTTCTGATGCTTCTCAACTCACCTCAGTTCCTTGCTACTAGGTCAAAGAGGAGGCGATGGGTGGGTCTCAATTGGATGGGGTGTGGGTCGGGGGATCCAACAACCTCCTGCTTCCAGAAACCTGGAGTGTGTGTAAGATAATTTCTGTGCCTCTTATTGACAATTGTACCCTACTCTCCAGACCTTGTGTTCTCGCTCTGGCCTCCGTCATGATTGATTGATTTATTGATCGATTGATCTCTCCCTGTCTCCTCTCCTCTTGCCTCCCCACCTCTCCATCCCTCCCCCCATGTTTCTGTCTGTGCGGAGGTGTAATACAATTCAGGCATGTGGTTTGAAGAAACTTAATAGATCTGGCCTGGGGTGTTTGTGTGGGCTTAAAAGGAAGCTGATTTGTACTGCAAACAGATCTTTGCTGAAAAGTTGCCAATTGGACTTCCTCTATCATAAACTCGAGGTACCAGGAGGAGCCGCTTTTCAAGGGGAAAACCAGGGGAAGGATGCAAGAAGAGATCTCATTTTAATAACTGGTTAGATTTAATAATTCAGAGGCTTTCGTTGAACTCCATTGTCCATTGAGTGGTGAGCATGTTCAAAGAAGGTGAATCAGGGTTTAGATTCTCATTAAAAAAACCCATGAATTGCATTGATATTGTGTTTCCCCGAAAATAAGACCCGGTCTTATATTAATTTTTGCTCCAAAAGATGCATCCAAAAGATTCATTAGGGCTTATTTTCTGGTCTTATTTTGGGGAAAATACAGTACTAAATGCACCATCTGGCTGACAATCTTAACTGGGACTTATTTTGGGGGGTAGGGCTTAGATTACAAGCATCCTAAAAAATCATGCTAGGACTTATTTTCCGGTGGGGTCTTATTTTCGGGGAAACAGGGTAGTGTATGGAGATTCTCAACCCTCTAGGTCATGGTTGTCCCAAAAGTGCTTTTCAAAAGGCAACTGGGCTTTTTTTTTTCCCTTGAGGAAGAGGTTTCCCTTCTCGTCCAAGAAGCTTCTTCAGTTCTGATGTTTTTTTCAGTTCAGAACTAAAGAAGCCTCTTGGATGAGAAGGGAAACGCTTTCAAAGAAAAAAAAATAACCACACACATACCGAAGTCCAGTTGTCTTTTGGAAAGCACCTTTGGGACAAGAATAGTGTATAGGATGCAGGAGGAGTCATTACTACTCAAAAGTAACTCATTTGAATCCAGTAGAATTGACTTCCTCAAGTTGGGTTGCAGCTTGGGCGCCCTTAAGTCAGTGCTTTCTCTTTGGCCCTTCTAAATAGGGCAAGCTCTTGTTTTTGAGTTTCCTGCCAGAAAAAAGATGAAGCTGTAATGCGTGAGGTATCTAGAGAATGTGGATCCTTCCAGAGATTTAAGGGAGATCTAGGGATGAGAAAATTCTGATTTAACTTTCTTGACCTTTTTCACGTAACATTTCTATACACGCCTCTAAAAAAAAAAAAAGAGCCTTCCTAAATTTACTCCGTTTTCTAAATGGGCCTTTACTCAAGCCAAAAATACAACGTTTTGTTTTCCTTGGGAAGAAAATAAGTTAATGATTAGGTCTTATTTGGGTAGTTTTCCCCTTTAAGATATAAATGCTTAACACCCCTTGAAGGTTTCAGCCAGTTTTTCTTTTTTCTGTGGTCAAGTAAATATCTCGGCTATTCTCCCCCCAACCCCAATCATTATGGCAGAATACTGTTCCTAGATTGTTTGTAACTCCCACCCCCAGCCTCAAAGGCTGGGAAAACTATGATGAAAGAGAAGGGAGGGGCAGAGAGAGAGAGAGAGAGAGGAGAGTCCAGCCCTCGATGCTATCTTGTGGAGATGATTTCAGGAGCATGTTGCTATGTTACTGGGACCATCAATAACTTTAAAGGCTCACGTTAATGCTAAGCCCAATCTTGGTGCATGACTGGGAAGATCTGCATTCTTTTAACCTTAGGTGACTTTGCAAGTTCTGGAGGTTAAGGATTCTGCTACTGTACTGGATTCCTAGAAAGAAAACAGTGTTTAGAGTTTCCTTGATCAAGGAAAAGGCTAAGCCCAGCTACATTCCCCTTGTGAGGAAAGGATTTAACCTCAGCATTCAAAGGTTGAGTGTCTTCTTCTCTTTCTCCTTCTCCTTTTCCTTCTCTTTCTCCTTCTCCTTCTCCTCCTTCTCTTCCTTCTCCTCCTCTTTTCCTCCTTCTCCTCCTCCTCTTCTCCTTCTCCTTCTCCTCCTCTTTCTCTTCCATCTCCTCCTCTTCCTCTTCCCTCTCCTCCTCCTCTTCTTCTCCTCCTCCTCTTCTCCTTCTTCTCCTCTTTCTCTTCCATCTCCTCCTCTTCCTCTTCCATCTCCTCCTCCTCTTCTTCTTTTCTTTCTCCTTCTCCTGTTTCTCTTCCATCTCCTCCTTTTCCTCCTCCTCCTCCTCCTCCTCCTCCTCCTCCTCTTCTTCTTCCTCTTCCTCCTCCCCCCTCCTTCTCTTGAATTTTAATCATGATTTGAAACTCACTGCCTTTCAAGCAATATCAGTTATTTAATTAATGTTTTCACATTCCTTCACAAAGCAACCACTGTTCAATGGACTGTTTAACGTCCTAGCAAATTGGGGGTGGATGGGTAGGGTGAAACAAGTGATAATTGAAAGTCATAACAGGATTTGTACCACCATTTGTTCATCAGAACTAATTCTTCCATACGCCCCACCATTCAGTCAGAACTGATGAAGCTTCTTGGATGAGAGGGGAAACCTCTTCACCCTCAAGGGGGAAAAACATTTCTTCCTCAAGAAAAAAAAATTCAGTCCAATTGCCTTCTGAAAAAACAACAACAGCACATTTGAGGCTACCAAGTCATTGCTTTCCAATCAATGAATTTGCAACATAATTTTGCAAATGCGGATGCTTATAAGGCATTGTAAAAATAGATGTTCCTTAAAAACAAAGGAACAGCATCACCAAATATACAAATACAATTGTTACCTTGAATTGGAAGGTATTAAATATCTTGTGAATCTATAGAATGTTCTTAAATGAAGAATAGAAGAATGTTGAATTGTAAAAGGGCAACAACTGTTTTCCAAAGGAGACATTCTTTGGTTTTTTTATATGTTGATTATAAGGTTATGGGGTAGTAAAAACAGAAATAAACCTTATGCAAAAGAAGCTTTTGAACAGATAAATGAATTAAGAAGACTTCAGTTCAGATCTTGCCATCATGTAGCTAGCAACGTCTGAAAACTCTGACACAATATATACATCTTTAATAACTATTTAGTAATTATTAAACCCACCCTTGTAAATAAGTCTCCAGATTTTAGCATTTGCTAAAGGATCTTTACTAGCTTTCTTACCTACACACAACTGTGTTAGTCATTTGTGGCATATTAACTGCCTGGAAAAGGTGAGTGAAGAAGAGGAAAATTCTAAAAAAACAAAACAAAAAAAAACAAAGAAAAGGTGATTTCAGTTTTCAAAAGCATATACTGACTTCGTCACCTGAAAAGGATGAAATGCATCGGTCTGTTGGCAAACGGGGAATAGACCCCTTCAGTAGAATCTCTCTCTGAGTTCCTGGTAGTCTTGCCCTGATCAGAAGATTCAACTGAAGACAAATGGCTACGGAACAGTGATAAGCATGAGTGTTTTGCCTAGTGGGCCTAACTGTTAGTGAGTATCCTGTGAGCCAAGATAGTAGACTTTAATCAGATGAACCTAATCGCTAGTCTTTTTTTAAAAAAATAATTTTTTATTATTTTTTTCTTTAAAAACAAAAACAAAAAAAAAGTTTCTATTTTACAACAGTTCCGTATCAGTGTATACCCACAGTTTATGTTCCCTCACCCCTACACATTCACATATTTATTTTTGTGGTTCCCTTATTCCTTATATATTGTATATAGTACTCCTTACTTATTATACATACTATTATATCTATTATTTTACATCAGGGGTGAAATCCAGCAGGTTCTGACAGGTTTTGGAGAACCAGTAGCAGAAATTTTGAGCAATTCGGAGAACTGGCAAATACCACCTCTGGCTGGCCCCCAAGTTTTTTTTTTTAATTTGATTTATATGCCGCCCTTCTCTGGAGACTCAGGGCAGCTTACAATGCATTAAGCAATAGCCTTCATACTTTTGTATATTTATACAAAATCAGCTTATTGCCCTCACAAACTGGTTCCCCAATTTACCTATCTTAGAAAGGATGGAAGGCTAAGTCAACCTTGAGCCTGGTGAGATTTGAATTTACAGTAATTGCAGACAGCTGGAGTTAATCACAATGCATTAGTCTGCTGAGCCACCAGGCCCAAAGTGGGGTGGGAATGGAGATTTTGCACTATCCTTCCCCTGCCACGCCCACCAAGTCACGCCCACCAAACCACACCGTGCCCACAGAACTGGTACTAAAAAAATTGGATTTCACAACTGCTTTACATACATTGTATATTTAATCTCTAGTCTTAAAATGTTTCTTAGTGACCCTCTAAGTATTGTCACTGAAATATAACTTTTAACGGGAAAGAAGTGATTGAATGCAGGGATATGTTGTCATAGCAATACAGAGACTTCTTGGTTGTGACCCTGATGACTCTCAGTTGTGACTCAACAGATATTAATATCTGTTGGACGTTAATATTAATATTTGTTGGGATAGCAATTCAAAGATTGTCTTAGTTGTGGCTCTGATGTGGAATCCTGCAGATTCCCCTTTAAACAGGTCTGTCTAAATATATCAAATGTACAGGTTGCAATACCCTAATTTAAAATTCATCCCTGGCAGGGTTTGGAGCTTCCCCTCTCTTAGGCCTCCCCTTTATATGTACAAAAAATGAGAATAAATGAGCTCTTCAACAACAACAACAACAACAACAACAACAACAACAACAACAACAAGCACAATAAATAGTTAGCAGGCTACATTCATCCGGATAGATTACCCATTCTGCCTATGTATTGTGTGACTTACAAGGTGTTTAAAATGGGTGGGAAAAACATGCCTGGTTGCTTTTTAAAAATTATTTATTTGCCCGGGCTTTGCAATTCAAGGCTTAGTTTGATCTCCTTTTCATGGACAAGTTTATACAATATAAACTATATTTTATTGTTTGATATGATGCAATGCTTGGTGTCTGCTCTGCCTGTGTATTGTTCTGGGGTGGCAGTGGTTGGTTGTTTGCCTACAGACTTTTGATTTATCTACCTAGGTTCATCATCTGTGCTAGAAGGGAATGGAGTTTGAGGAGGAGGAGGAGGAGGAGGAGGAGGAGGAGGAGGAGGAGGAGGAGGAGACTGTGGTGTCCTTGGTGCTTTCTGAGTTTGGTTATTTGCCTACAGAAGTTTCATTACCCAACTAAATAACATCATCAGTGTGAGTCTTTGTTAGCAGCCTAAGGTACAAGAAGGACAAAGTACAAAGTCAATAAACAACAATACTTTTGGAGATTGTCCTCCAGCTAAGCTGTGTGTATGTATGTAAAGCACTTTCCAAAGATGACCTTGGCATGTTCCAATGTATCTGCCCCCCCACCCCAGTTGTCCCAAAGATGCCTCATCAAAAGGCAACTGGACTTTGTTTTTCCTTGAAAAAGTGTTGCTTCTCATCCAAGAAGTTTCTTCAGTCACAACTGAAGAAGCTTTTTGGATGAGAAGCAAAACGTCTTCAAGGAAAAACAAAGTCCACTTGCCTTTTTGATGAGGCACCTTTGGGACAGCCATGACCTAGATGTCTGAGAATCTCCACAGATAATGTCCCCGTGGGAATACCTGGGAATCATAATTCTTAACACTTAATTTTACACCCCTTTCTCACGTTCATCTACTCATTTTCTCCCTGTCCGAGGCAGAGTACAGGCACCCCGAAACTAATTGTATAGAATGGTGCAAACCCTTCTCATTTCTTCTTGAAATTAACCAGAAACTCACCCTCGAGATCTTCATGTGTTTTTCTTAGGAACCTCCTGAGGAAAAAAAAAAAAAAATCTGTCTACATGTAAAAACTAGGGATGTTTCATATATTGTTGTGCCCATGGTAACTCAATTTGCGTACTCCTGACCTCAGCGGTCTTAATTTAAGAGAAGAAGAGCCGTTTCATTGTTCCAGTTAAGCAAGAGGGAACCAGAAGCTCCTTCTCCATCTATTGCCAGTGACCTGATGAACTCAAACTAGATCTCAATCTATTTTCTGCTTCCCTCCCCTCTGTAGCACAGCTCCTGGCTTCGAGAAGTTTTAAATTCCTGCTCATAAGGGAGTTGGTGGGATGGTGCATTTTGCTGGCGAAGTCTTAAAAACTGGAAGCAGAAGGCAACATCTTGAAAAAAACCTGTGGGAATTAGATATTTCCTTTATCAGACCGAGCTATCTGTTTAAACTTTAACTTCTAACTGCGGCAACTCATGGCTGAATTATCAGTTTGGTGAGGGAAGAATTGGAAAACAATTACTTAAATAATGGGTTCTGGGAATCTGAATCCATATGTAAATGGGAAAAAAGATTATTTCCCCTTCACCTTTCCATGTCTTTTGATTATTTGAGGAGCTCATTGCTTCTTCTTCCCTTAAAATCAGTTTCTTTCCAGCATGTTAACAAGCCAGTGGTGGGATTCAAGTAATTTAACAACTGGTTCTCTGCCCTAATGATTTCTTCCAACAACCAGTTGGCCAAACTGTTCAGAAAGTTAACAACCAGTTCTCCCAAACTGGTGCAAGCTGGCTGAATCCCACCACTGTAACAAGCCCATTAAAGCCTAAATCTGATTTTTTCTGTCCGTTGGAAGATTCCAAGCATTTTCAAGTTGGCCCAAAGTTCCAATAAGTGACTTTGTAAACCAAAGAAGGATTTCCTACTGACTCGAGTTTCAGTGACTTCTGTTTTGGGGAGTGCAATCCTGGTGGGAGCCAACGAGAGAGAAGGGTTGTTAATTAGCTAGCTTTCTTCCCTCCCCCAGTTCACTCACTTCAGAAAGAATGTTTTAATGAATGTCCCGATTACTGTTGAGCAGGCAAAGCTGGGGCAGGGCCATAACTCAGGGGCAGAGTGTAAATTTTGCACGCAGAAGTTCTCAAGTTCATTCCTGGACAGTTCACGCTGAGCCATGGGAAAGTAAAAAAAAATACTTTTTGACCTATCATGGCAGAAAAAAAAATAAGGTAAATGAGCCAATAGCACATACGAGTTCATATAACTTGCTGTACGTTGATTTCTTTAACCATGATTTGTTGAGTGCATGACAACTGGCTGGATCTGTATGGCATATGAAGGCATGTACCATGGCTTAGAAACCACAGTGGTTGGCCATATACAAAACATCAAAGCTATGTCATTGTGGCTTGATCATGACTTTTAAGCAGGGAAGTCCTCATATAATGACCATTTGAAGTCATGGTGGACTCTACAAAAGCTACTTATACCTGGTTCCATATTGCTGCAGGCACACACACACCATGGTTAAATGACTGCATTTCATGGTGGCGGAGTGGTTAGAATGCAGTATTGCAGACTAACACACTGCTGACCGCCAGGAGTTTGATCCTGACTGCCTCAAGGTTGACTCAGCCTTCCATCCTTCCAAGGTTGGTAAAATGAGGATCCAGATTGTTGGGGGCACAACTCTGTAAACTGCTTAGAGAGGGCTGTAAAACACTATGAAGCGGTATATAAGTCTTAAGTGCTATCACTATCGCTATTCTGGGCACTTGATGGCCAGTTGCAGCTCACCTTGATGGCCAGTTGCAGAATTCTGCAGTCCCATAGCTATGATCTACAATGTTTTTGATGGTTTTTGACCTTTTTCATTGGTTTCCGACAAAAAATGCCCATAGGAGTACATTGATTGGCTTAATGATTATGGCTTTCACTTAATGACCATCGCATTCATTTAATGACTATGGCATCTACTGTTGCAAAAAAGTTGTAAAATCTGCTCTGGTCATGGGTGCCTCGCTTTATGGCTGTTAGACTTATGACAGAAATTCTGGGCTCCATTACGGTCCTAAGTTGAAGACTATCTCTATTCTAAAGAGATAGAGTCCGTTTCTAAGGCAAAACCACTGCTGTTTACTAAACACTGACATTATTTATGATGAGTTTGGCTTCTGAGAAATGGGTGTTTCACTACTGAACATGTCAGTCATTTTACAAAAATAACCATAATGCTAATTCAGTTTCCAAACTGTCCACTTTATCCTTATCTGAAAGTTCTCCCACATTTGGTCACCAACTTTTTTGCACACGATCCTAGACCAGAAGGCAACTACTAATAGGTGTTATTTCTTTCAGCCTTACAAATGCCCTCCCCTTACATTCAACCATTTATAAAAACATTAGTGGTGAATTAGGACTATTGAAAAGCTCTGGAAGTTGTTGACAAGGTTAAAGTTGAGAAAAGACAACTGGTGACGTTGTTGAGCAGGTTTTCTTGGAGGTAGATATTTCTTATGAGAAATGTCTTTATCAATTAAAAGTTACCGTTTGCAAAATGACAGTTCTGGATTCATGGGTGGAAGATTGATGGCCTCGGTATCAATCAATAAAATAGTAGGTTAGCAAAATGTTGATTTCCATGCGACATGAAGAAACGTTAGTAACTTGATCAGAGAACTGGAGAATGAGCTGTTTACTCCATTTAGATGAGCTTCCCTTTAAGAGACCCAATGCTACAAGCTATATCTTCTATGCAAAAATGTTCCATTTTCCATATGTTATCAATTTCATCATGTCAGTATTGGGGAAACACCATTGCAAAGTTCCTACACAATTCTGGGAATTGTCCCAGAGTGGATGGAGTTCACATGTTTTGCTAAGTTGTGGATTAATTTGACCATGGTTTGTTTAACCAGTCCTAGTCTCTTATGGCTAAGTCATAAATCAGGGATCTCCAAACTTGGCAACTTTAAGACTTGTGGACTTCAACTCCCAGAATTCCTCAGCCAGCAAAGCTCAACCAGCACAGCTGGCTGAGAAATTCTGGGAGTTGAAGTCCACAAGTTTTAAAGTTGTCAAGTTTGGAAACCTTTGTCATAAATCATAATATACAAACCAGAAAGACGGTTTGTATTTTTGCTGGGCTAAAACCAAGTCAACAGTTTTACAGTTGAATGAAATAATTCTTAAAGCATGGTTGAGCTCAAATGGCCTCCTTTGCGCAATACTTCATATCTTGAAGTAAACCAGATCATCACATTATGCATGAGCTAATACTAATAGTCATAGCTCTTGCTACCCCAGGAGTTTTATCCATGGTGTGCTTGAAAAAGGCAGGGTGGCCCACACATCACATCCATCAAACATAACATGGGCTAATTCAGTGGCTGCATTTGCAAGAACCAAAAACTGGGTAGCCATATTTTAGCTTAAAATGTGCGAAAGTGGTTTGCAAAGCTAATTGTGTGAACGTAGACAAATTAATTTAGTGATGCATGATTGACTTAACCACAAGTAAGCATATATGTACTGCAGAGATGAGACGAGTTTTATTTCTTTTTTTCTGGTTAAATTCGCAGCCTGGTTTGATTTTTCTCACAAAAGTGACTATTATTTATCTTTTTTTAAAAGCTGTTAACCATAGTTTCTTCTGTTGATGAAGAACTATCTTCTTCTTCTTCTTCTTCTTCTTCTTCTTCTTCTTCTTCTTCTTCTTCTTCTTCTTCTTCTTCTTCTTCTTCTTCTTCTTCTTCTTCTTCTTCTCCTCCTCCTCCTCCTCCTCCTCCTCCTCCTCCTCCTCCTCCTCCTCCTCCTCCTCCTCCTCCTCCTCCTCCTCCTCCTCCTCCTCCTCCTTCTTCTTTTAATAGAAAGTAGCTGGAGAGATCTCCTAGAGCTTATCCTACTCTCCCTTAATCATACTTCCAAATTGGATTCCAATTTAAAAACAACCACGATGGAAAAATACACATCCTTGCATGCCAGGGCTAGTTTGGGTCTTGGAGAAATCAGATCAGGTTTACATTTCCTGTTCTTGGAAGACCTCCACAAGAAGTCTTTCCCTGATCTGTAGAAGGTTAAAAAAGAGAAGCTTGGGTGCTAAAAGTTGCATTTACAGTAAAGCCGTCCTTTTGTTTAGGCAGCTCAAGTGATAACCTAGAGCAGGGGAAAATGCCTTATTTGACTCTGCTGGCATGTCACATCCCTCACAAACCAAATAGAAGTCATTCTCTACCTCCCCCATCATCTAAGCCAGGTTTCCTCAACCCCTGGACCATAGACTGGTAGGGGTCTGGTGAGCAAGCGAGCAAAGCTTCATCTGCATGTGTCCGGGATCTAGACTGTGTACAAAACCATCTCCCCTCTGGTTTCATGAAAGACAGTTTTTCTTTCCAAAACTGGTCTCGGCCACCACGAAGAGTGGCACTTGATGGCTGGGCCTGAAACAAAGACCTGGGCCTTGATTTCAGGCCTACTGCCACTGCTGCCACTCACAAAGGCCATCTGGTGTCATTCCCTAAGGCGCACAACCCTTGAGGCATGGCGCAATTGCCCTCTTGGTTCAGCACTTCCCAGGGTCTAGCACCGTGATAGCGAACCTATGGCACACATCACAGATGGAACGCAGAGTCATATTGGTGGGCACCCGAGCTCAGCTCTTGCCAGTTGATTTTCAGGCCTTCTGGGCCCACCGGAAGTCAGGAAACATGCTGTTTCTGGCCTCTGGAGGGCCTCGGGGTGGGGTGGGGTGGGGAAGGCCGTGTTTGCCCTCCCCGGGCTCCTAAAAAGGCTCTGGAGCCTGGGGAAAACGAGCCTACTGGGCCCACTGTGCCATCGCGTGCCAAAAGAGGGGGGAGCGCAGGGGGTCATGCGTGCATGCGCGGGTGGCTAGGCACATAGAATTATGGGTGTGGGTACGCACACGCGCAACCCCCTCCCCATACACTCCGCTTTTGGCAGGCGATGGCAAAAAGGTTAGCCATCACTGTTCTAGCATGTGCCACTTCCTTCTGGCGGTGTTGTCCTTCTAGTGACAGACCCCTGTGGCCTATTAGAATAGTTGTTCCTGAATATTGGCACTGTGTCATCCCCTGCACCAACTGATCCCAGAATGACTTGTAAATCAAGGCTTGTAGCAATAGCATAGCAATAACATTTAGACTTATATACCACTTCACAGTGCTTTACAACTCTCTCTAAGCAGTTTACAGAGTCAGCACATTGCCCCCAACAATCTGGGTCCTCATTTTACCAAACCTCGGAAGGCTGGAAGGCTAAGTCAACCTGGAGCCTGGTGAGATTCGAATTGCCAAATTGCAGGCAGCCGGCACTCAGCAGAAGTAGCCTCTAGTACAGTTGTGGTATTTAACCGGTTCTATCTGGTTTGGGTAAACCGATAGCGGCGGCAGCGGGAGACTCTGCCCACTCGCCCACGTGTCATCATGTCCTGTTTTTGATGCTCTGTGCATGCGTGGTAGGACCTGTGCATGCATGGAGGTGGTGCATGCAAGTGAAGCATGCATGCTCACATTTGCGAACCGGTAGTGAAGGTAAGTGAATAACACCCCTGCTGCAGTACTATTTTATTTATTTATTTATTTATTTAGATTTATATACCGCCCTTCTCCTTACAGACTCACGGCGGTGCATAGCCAATTAAAAACAAGTACACAAAAGTTAAAATTTCATAAAAGAACAAATATAAATGGCCGTAAATTAAAACTAATTCATTTAAAAGACAATAAAAACTCTAAGATAATAAAATATTTACAGGAATCAGGCTAAGCCGGCAAGCTGAAAAAGATGAGTTTTTAAAGGCCGCCGGAAAGTCGGGAGGTCGGAGATTGTTCTTAACTCTGGAGGCAGATCATTCCAGAGGGTGGGTGCTGCCACAGAGAAGGTTCTCCCCCTGGGGGTCACCAGCCGGCATTGTCTGGCTGACGGCACCCTGAGGAGGCCCTCTCTGTGGGAGCGAACTGGCCGGTGGGAGGCAATTGGTGGCAGAAGGCGGTCCCATAAGTACCCTGGCCCTAAGCCATGGAGCGCTTTAAAGGTGATTACCAACACCTTGAAACGCACCCGAAAGTCCACCGGCAACCAATGCAGCTCACGCAGGAGAGGTGTCACGTGGGAGCGCCCCGTCGCTCCCATAATCCCCCGCGCGGCCGCATTCTGTACCAGTTGGAGCCTCCGGGTGCACCCCAAGGGGAGCCCCATGTAGAGAGCATTGCAGTAGTCCAGGCGGGAAGTGACAAGAGCATGAGTGACTGTGCGTAGGGAGTCCCGATCTAGAAAGGGCCGCAGCTGGCGTATCAGGCGAACCGATAGAAAGCCCCCCTGGCCACGGCTGTCGTGTGATCCTCTAAAGACAGCCGTGAATCCAGGAGGACGCCCAAGTTGTGAACCCTTTCCGTGGGGGCCAATGATTCGCCCCCAATAACCAGCGATGGTGTCAGCTGGTTACTACACCCTAATCATTGTGCCACATATATTATATATTAATATATGAATTTTAATATATGAAGAGATCTTCATATATGAATCCAGCCATGAGTGGCTTAGTCAGTAAGCCATAATTAATTTTGCTTGACTTCATCGATGAGTCTGCTCTCATGACCTATCTGGAATATTTACTTCCTTTAAACTTTGAGGCTTTTTTTTTTTTAAATGTAGATTTGATTCATAGGTTGCATTATTTGGTTTGGTTTTGGTGCGGCACGATGTGCAAACTCACCCAAGTGTAGCTTGTTCAATAAACCACAATTAGATTAAACACTTGTGAGCAGGGGTGCATTCTAAAAAAATTTACTACCGGTTCTCTGGGCATGGACAACTTTTTTTTTTTACTTTTAAAAACATTTTTTCTACAATTTTAAGACGTTGCAGGAAAAAAAAATGCTTTTAAAAGCCTCTGATGATCCCAGCTGAGCTGCACGATCATCAGAGGCTTTTTTTTTTTTACTTTTAAAAGCATTTTTTCTACAACCTTAAGATGTTGCAGAAAAAAAAATGCTTTTAAAAGCCTCTGATGACCCCAGCTGAGCTGCACGATCATCAGAGGCTTTTTTTTTTTTTACTTTTAAAAGCATTTTTTCTACAACCTTAAGATGTTGCAGGAAAAAAAATGCTTTTAAAAGCCTCTGATGACCCCAGCTGAGCTGCACGATCATCAGAGGCTTTTTTTTTTACTTTTAAAAGCATTTTTTCGGCCGAAGAGGTTGTAGAAAAAAGGGTTTTAAAAGTAAAAAAAAAGCCTCTCATGAGGTGGGCGGGGTAAGCAAGCCGCGACCGAGTTGGGGACCGATTCAGGGGTATGGCCAGCCAATGTTATTACCGGTTGTCTGAAGTACTACAATTTTCTACTACCGGTTCTTGCGAACTGGTGCAAACCAGGAGCAACCCATCACTGCTTGTGACCTCTCGACATGCAAGCCAGCAGAATGTTAAAATGTAAATGGAGAGGACCTAATCTTATTAGTGCTCTCATTAAGTCAGCGCATTTCGGTCTTTGGGGGACCCCAGGCCCAGGAAAAAGCATTAAAGAAGAAAAATATGTTCACAAACATTTTTTAAAAAATTCCGTTAAAGAAGAAAGAACCAAGTTTGAGATTCAATCTTGCCAAGACCATAAATAGCATCAGCTTAGCCAGCTTCCTTCTGATTTACTTGGCTAGTTTACTAGATAAAATCTAGGGTGGGGTGGGAGAAACAGCAGAAAAACCTTAATTTCTGCAAGGGCCACCGAAAGCCTCATGATGACCTTCCTGCCCTCAATGTTTGTGTTGCTCCATTTTTAGATTTGCAACACGTTTTCCTGGAATCGTTGCTGAATTTGCCATCTTGTAGGGTAATCAAGCTCTGATTCTTCTGGATAACAATTAGAAAGATGGAGAAGGGTGGGATTTTCTTGCTTTGCTAGCCAAGGAAAAGAAAGGTTGTTTTAGGAGAATGGGTTATTTGTTTTTAAATGTCATTAATTCCATGGCACTTTCCATAACTTTCCCACTTGAAAATGGCCGGAAAACTTTGAAATTTCAGCAATTCCAAAGATTGTGTATGGATTGCTCATTTCCAATTTCAAAAAAGGGATGCCTTGCCATTGGGTTCAGTTATGGAAGGAAATCTTATTCTTTATTTAAGATTTACCCACGATTTAGCTTTATGAGACACGGTGGCGCAGTGGTTAGAGTGCAGTACTGCAGGCTACTTCTGCTGCCTACCGGCTGCCTGCAATTTGGCCATTCAAATCTTGCCAAGCTCAAAGTTGACTCGGCCTTCCATCCTTCTGAGGTGGGTAAAATGAGGACCCAGATTGTTGGGGGCAATAGGCTGACTCTGTAAACTGTTTAGAGAGGTCTGTAAAGCACTGTGAAGCGGTATATAAATCTAAGTGCTATTACTCTTTTCTCCATCCATCCATCCATCCATCCATTGTACACAGTGGTTAAAATGTAGTATTGCAAGCTAACTCTGCCAGCTGCCAGCAGTTCAATTCTGATTGGTTTAAGGTTGGACTCAGCCTTCCCTCTTTCTGAGGTGGGTAAAATGAGGACTGAGATTGTTGGGGGCAATAGGCTGACTCTGTAAACTGCTTAGAGAGGGCTGGAAAACACTGTGAAGCGGTATATAAATCTAAGTGCTATTACTCTTTTATCCATCCATCCATCCATCCATCCATCCATCCATCCATCCATCCATTGTACACAGTGGTTAGAATGCAGTATTGCAAGCTAACTCTGCCAGCTGCCAGCAGTTCAATTCCGATCGGCTTAAGGTTGGACTCAGCCTTCCCTCCTTCCGAGGTGGGTAAAATGAGGACCCAGATTGTTAGGGGCAATAGGCTGACTCTGTAAACTGCTTAGAGAGGACTGGAAAGTGCTGTGAAGCGGTATGTAAGTCTTAAGTGCTATTGCTATTTATTCCTATATACAGTAGCAAACAAGTTACTCAGGGTGAAAGAAGCACTTTGCATGTGTTTGAAGGTATAGATAGTCCTTGACTTACAACAGTTCATTTAGTGACTATTCAAAGTTACACATATTACAACCCTAACCACTTACAACCATTTCTGATCCATTTGTTTTTTTCTCCTAATGGCTGGGGCTGTAGCATTACAAGGAATCATCCAAGTATTTCCCCTCCTCTCTGTGCCAGTGGTACACAAGGCTTTCTGTTTACTTAATTAGAACAGTAGGCATCACAAGGAAATTCCTGTTATTTTTTTTGTTTGTTTATTTTAAAAAAAGCATTACAGGGTTTCTCAGAATGAAATACAGTATATAGTTATCCCGTTTTGTATACAGGAGAATCCTTTCCAACAAGATTGACATCACAGCATAGATGGAGAACACTAGATATTGTTGTGAAATAACCTCAACAGTTATGGCAGCCTATCAAATAGATGGGGACGTGGTGGCTCAGTGGCTAAGATGCTGAGCTAGTCGATCAAAAGGTTGGCAGTCCAGTTCGAATCCCTAGTGCCACATAATGGGGTGAGGTCCCATTACTTTTCCCAGCTTCTGCCAACCTAGCAGTTCAAACGTAATGTAAAAAATGCAAGTAGAAAAATAGGGACCACCTTTGGTGGGAAGATAACAGTGTTCCGTGTGCCTTTGGCATTGAGTCATGCTGGCCACATAATCACGGAGATGTCTTTGGACAGCGCTGGCTCTTCGGCTTTGAAACGGCGATGAGCACTGCCCCCTAGAGTCAGGAACGACTAGCACATAAATGCGAGGGGAACCTTTACCTTTACCTTTATCTTTATCAAATAGAATAATTCATCATGTTCCATTAGCTCAAGTCAATTGGAAAGGTTTAAACTGTGTTGTTTTTTTTAAGATTAACTCATCTGCTGGCTTTTACTCCATCTGATGATGGGGCCATGACACAGAAGGTCCTGCCCACCTTGTTTGCCATTCTCAAAGGAAGAAAATCTGTTTCCCCCCCCATTTTCCTCTTCTAAATGAATCCCATTTTTGACAATCCTCCAAGGGTTATGTCTATGGTGATTCTCCATCATTCAAGTCATGGTTGTCCCAAAGGTGCTTTTTTCAAGGGGCAACTGGACTTGTTTTTCCTGGAAGACATTTAGCTTCTCAGCCAAGAAACGTCTTCAGTTCTGACTCTGAAGTGAAGTGAAACGTCTTCCAGGAAAAACCAAACTTCAGTTGCCTTTTGAAAAAGCACCTCTGGGATTTCAAGAGTTATGATCCTCTAACCCACTATATCAGGGGTCTTCAACCTTAAATATTCAAAGAGCCATTTGGACCCGTTTCCCACAGAAAAGAAAACACCGGGAGCCACAAAACCCGGGTGGGCGTGGCCAACTCTATGTCACTCACTTCCACCAATCACATGACCTCCTAGCCACGCCTACCCAAACAGTCATTAGGGCAGAGAACCAGTTGTTTAAAAACACCGGGAACCACAAAATCCTTTTGACATCTCTCTCCCTCTCCCTCCCTCTCTCCCTCTCTCCCTCTCTCTCTGTATCTCTCTATGTCTCTCTCTCTCCTTCTCTCTCTGTATCTCTCTGTCTCTGCCCTGGCTGCTTCACCTTCTCAGGCCAGACGAGGAGTGATTGGGAGGGGAAGGCGAGGGGCGGGGCCAGCCAGTGGTGGGATCACCTGACAGAGAACCACAGCAGAGGGCCCAAAGAGCCGCAGGTTGCTGACCCCTGTACTGTGTCAATGGTGTCCTTTTTCCCCACTGGATCCTTGCAGAGGGGAAAAAAGTTTAATTTTATGTGGCTCAGTTTGACGACAGAAGAAAGACAGCGAGCTATTTAGTTCCCAAAAGTGTCATTTTCCACGGGACTGTCAGCGTTATGATCTTTGTCAGACTTTTTCCTTTATCTCCATCTCCATCCTTCAGTGTGAAAAGCAGCCTAGAATCCCAGCCAAACTCTTTGAGGAAATTTGCAAATCAAGGACAATCTCCCTGGAATGGCTGATCTGCCATTTGCTTATCAAAAGGACCATCCTTATCTGAGGAAGCATTTTCAGTCTTTTTGATCTTCAAACGCAGCAGCCAGCGGTACCAACAAGGAACTTTTTATTGCATCAGGATCATTAAGAATCTGCCTTGTTTTTTTTCCTGCAAGGTACAGAATTTACAAGTTGAATGAAAAAAAAAACCATATATCTAAGTTTCTGTAATTGCAAATCCTCCCCCCCTCCCCTTGGTACAGCTGCATGTTCTTGAACTGTTGAGAGAACATTGCTTGGATTGTGCTGGAAAATAATTAAAATATTTTGTGAAGATTCATATGGTGGCAGTTATCTTCTGACAAAATTATCCTGTACTTCTTCCATATTCAGAATACTGGTTTGTTTGTTTTAGCTTAATTTGTTTATCGGTTTTGGTTTTTTTTTAAAAAAACTGCCCATCTACCTCACAGAGGGTAAATGCATTCTATGGGCCTACCCATTGTGCTTTACAAATCATGGTTTATGGCTTAGATTGATCTGTGAACCCATTTTATGTGGTTTATTCAACAGATCATGGTTAAAACTATCTGACATAATTTGATAAGCACAATCTCTGACAGTCAGGGGTGGGTTCTACTTACATTTACTATTGGTTTGCAATGGGATGTGCTTGCTTCGCTCGCTTGCGTGCCGAGCTTCTGCGCATGTCTATAATGACATTCGGGTGAGTGGGCAGAGCTTCCCCCAGGTTTTACTACCGGTTTGCAAGAACCGGATTGAACTGGGGGCAACCCACCACTGCTGACAGTGCTATATGACTGGGGAAAAATAAAAATTTTAACATCAACGTCATTCTTATCTATAAAGCTGACAGGAGCCTGAGTAGCGGAGGGGGCTAATACCTCCTACTAAAGGCAGCAATTAACATCCAGCTGCCTGTAATTCTGTGAGTTCAATCCTAGCCAGGCTCAAGGTCAACTCAGTCTTCCATCTTTTCTAAGGTGGGTAAATTGAGGACCCAGTTTGTGGGGGCAATAAACTGACTTTGTATAAATATATACAAAAGTATGAAGGCTATTGCTTATTGCTTAATGCATTGTAAGCCGCCCTGAGTCTCCGGAGAAGGGCGGCATATAAATCAAATTAAAAAAAAAAAAGCTTCTTTGACTTTGGATTTCCTGCATGAGCTGGAGTTGGTCTAGATCAGGGGTCTCCAACCTTGGCAACTTTAAGACTTGTGGACTTCAACTCCCAGAATTCCTCAGCTGGCTGAGGAATTCTGGGAGTTGAAGTCCACAAGTCTTAAAGTTGCCAAGGATGGAGACCCCTGGTCTAGATACCCTTCTGAGATCCATTCGCGCTGTATGATTTTTTTTTTAAGTGTGCTGAGAAGAAATGGTGGCACCAGCCAACCTACTTCTATTAAAGCCACAGCTTTTCTGCTGAAATTGGAAGGTAGCGACCCGACGTGAGATTGAGTTTCTGTGGCTGCTAACATCTTGAGAAGATCTGCTTTCGTTTAAGAAGTAACATTTTTTTTAAAAAAAAAAAGTTTATAACTGAACTTTTGGAACCGTGTGGGCAACATCTGCTCTTGACTCAACACACTTTCAACAATAGAGGCAGTTTCGCATGCAAAGCAGGTAGATATTTGAATCTGTGGTTTTATCTCCTGCAAGTTGCTCTACAGTACTTGAAGAAAGTTGTTAAATGCACAGGAGTTTCTGTTTGTAGGCTCTGAGCCACTGTAACTTGTGGTCCGCTTGGGTGGATAATGTGATTTCTGCAAATCAAATGGCTTATAAATAGATACAGATTAAGAGAGTTGGAAGGACCTTATAGATCAGTGATGGCTAACCTTTTCTGGACCGAGTGCCCAAAGCGTGCATAGCCAAACCCCCAAAATGCAATGCACGTGCAGTTTCTGTGCATGTGCCCACCCCTGCGCATGCGCCCGCAGCCCCGGCACGTGCCCTAACTCCTCCGCATGCCCGATGACTAACTGGCCGGCGGGAGGCATGCTCGCCACCTGGCCAGCAGGAGGCATGCTTGCATGCATGGCAGACCTGAACTGGGGTGACGGCTCACCATCACGGTTATAGATCATCTAGTCCAACCTCCCGCCCAGCAGACCCTACACCATTTTTGACAGATGACATCCAATCTCTTCTTGAAAGCTTCCAGTGATGAAGCTCCCACAACTTCTGAAGGCAACTTTTGTTCCATGGGTTCATTGGTTGAACCAATGGCAACTTTTGTTCTATAAGGTTGATTGTTCTCACTGTCAGTAAATTTCTCCTTATTTCCAGGTTGAATCTCTCCTTGATCAGTTTCCATCCATTATTCCTTGTCTGGCCTTCAGGTGTTTTGGAGAATAGCTTGACCCCTTCCTCTCTTGGCAGCCCCTCAAATATTGGAACACGGTTATCATGTCTCCTTTGGTCGTTCTGTGTAAGATTCAGCCAGGCCCTCTCTCCCGCAGCACCACAGGCTCGCCAATGTATTAATCTGTGTTCTGGTGACACCCCACCCTGGATTTTACTACCTTTCGGAGTTGTCTGATGAACTAAGTAGGGAACCTTATTAGATTAAGCCCATTGCAACTCATGTGTTAATTACGTGTATTAAATTTCCCCAAATTTAACACGGACATAACTAGCAGGGAGGGATACTTTGACGTATCGGTTAATATATCAGGTTAACAACAAGGTGGTTGTGAGATCTAGACCCAACTGATGAACAAAGCTAGTTGGATGACTTTGGGCCAGTCGTGTTCTTTCAACTTCAGGAAGAAGTCCTGAAGCCAGCAAGTTGTATTTGAAAATGCGGCCCTAAAAACGGAAAGGACTTTTCCAAGCATTCTCCAGGAGTCAAAACTGACTTGAAGGCGCAAATTTCCAAATGTCTAACTAGTGGGATATTTGTGGTTGGACTCTTTTTGGAGTCAGGGGATCCATTCTAACATCTCCAGTGGACATCTTTGAGATTTTAATGACAATATCTTCTCAGCTTCTGTCTGATATTTTTATTTGGAGATACCAAATAAATACTTGAAAAGGATTTCTCTGAGCAGTTGTTCTTCCTAAAGATTTCTAATCAAGCAGCACCTTTCATATTACAAGATGAAGTTGAACATATTGTATGTCCAAACTTTGCTCTGTTGTATGTGAGTATGAAACACCTGGATCCAGAACTTTCAGTGGAAGAATGTCCTTCTGAGGATGCTCTTAGCAATTGACAATTGTTGCAAAGTTACTCTTTGCTTTCTAATGATTGTAATTGCTGAGTCTTGCAACTGACCATGGTTTCATTTGCTGTGTGTTATCTAGGGCTTTCCAATGTAGTATTTGTTGACTTTTGTTTGAAGCCTTTGTAGCCTGTTATATAGAATAAAAAATTACAACAACAACAACCTTCCGAGCAATTAACACAAAAGTATTAAAAAAAACAAAGTAGTCTTCAATTTGAAAGACATAAAAGAAAAAAAAAACATGAATGAAAGAAGAAAATAAACAGGCCACTATTCTTACCAAAGGAGGGCGCAGTGGCTCGGTGGCTAATATGCTGAGCTTGTCGATTGAAAAGTTGGCAGTTCAGCGGTTCGAATCCCTAGTGCAGCGTAATGGGGTAAGCTCCCTTATTTGTCCCAGCTTCTGCCAACCTAGCAGTTCGAAAGGATGTAAAAATGCAAGTAGAAAAATAGGGACCAGCTCTGGTGGGAAGGTAACAGAGTTCCGTGTGCCTTTGGCATTTAGTTATGGCAAAGGCACACGGCCACATGACCATGGAGATGTATTTGGACAGTGCTGGTTCTTCGGCTTTGAAATGGTGATGAACACTGCCCCCTAGAGTCAGGAATGACTAGAACATATGTGCGTGGGGAACCTTTACCTATTCTTAGCAAAATCATTTTGAGAACCAACAAGTGGAACGGTAATAGAAACAAACTTTCAAAGAATAAATTGTTCCAGTATTTTCCCAGAACTCAAAACCTACAAGATAAAAAAATCAATAATATTGCTAGTTAAAGGACCAATATCTAGTTTGATTTGATAATAGCTTCAGGACTTGTGAAGGCTATATGCTGCTGTCTAGCCTTTTAGATTCACTAAATGTTTAGTAATTTTGCTCTTGTTTGGAGACAGAAGAACTCAACCTGCAATTCAGTTCTCATAGATTTTTGCATAAATAATTTCTGAGCAAACCTGTCGAAGATTGTGTGGTTAGGGAATATATATGTTTTATATATAAGAAACTAAACCAGTCAATCCCTCCAGAGATAGGCAGATATTCACGCAAAGCTTCGGTATCTTAGTAACATATGGGGGCCATCATCAGTTCCTTAGTAAAAGAGAATCATGTTTAATCTTCGTTAGTTTGTTTTGTATTTTTTTTTAAACAAAGCTGATTCTTGCTTGGTTACTTTTTATCTTGTTTATTGTATCCTCTCTGATCAGATATCAAGTTAAATCGGTCTGTCGTGCAAATCAAGTGATTTCTCCCAGCTTTGGCATTTGACCATGCTTGCATCCTTAATTCAAATATTGTGAGCTAAATAATAAATATTTATGATGTTGTTTCCCAGATTTTTTCCAGGTGTGCCAAATACTTGGCAAAGGAAGCAGTTAACCACATCAAGCTTAGTTAGGCTTGATTGCAGATAAAGGTTGATATTGGGCCACCCTCTTTAAGTTTTTTCCTATCCATGGTTAACAGTTTAGGTATGAATAAAGAAGATTAAGAAAGTTAATTTACTCTGGTCTAAGTGGGTTTTTGTTGTTGTTACTTTCGGTTATTTCTCCCTTCGAATAGAATTCTTTATTAGCCAAGTGTGATTGGACACACGAGGAATTTATCTCTGGTGTGTAAGCTCGCAATGTACATTCAAGCAACAAGAGATGAATTGTGATTATCATCATATTTTCCTCTTACTTTTGCTTTTCTGGTTATGGTTGCCTACATTATGTTAGTCCCTGCTCAGGTAGTTTTTCAAATAGCTTCAGGGTTTTTTTTTTTTTTTTTTGCCAATCAGATTCCTCATAAAGACAAAGAAACCATCTAGATTTGTGTTTTGTATCTCATTGGGAATTTTGTTCTCCGCTGGGCCATGAACACGATGTTTCACAGATGCAAACCAAATTCAGTACTTTATCCCCTAAGTGTGCTGCCCCAGATAAGCGATGAGACTCTTAACCTCATAAAATGGACGGCCTGTTAGTTCATTGTTAATCAGATATGTTTCATGAATATCATCCCATTCTCTAAACTTTTGGCACTTCAAACAAAAGATAGCCAGTGTTCCTTTGTGCTGGAGTTTAAGCCTTCACATGATTTAAACAGTTCTTTTCTTCTGAAGACCCACTTTTCCCTAACTTCCCTAACTGACTATGAGACAATATGATCAGTTGTAATCATGTTATCACTGTTATTTAGCTTTTGTTATCTATGATCTATCTAACCAATCTGTTGTTTGTTTAACTTTGCAAAATGTACCCTGTTTTCCCTCAAATAAGACATCCCCTGATAATAAACCCAATCGGGCTTTTGAGTGCATGGCAATAAGGCCAAGTGCTTATTTCAGGGTTCAAAAAAATATAGGACAGGGTCTTATTTTCAGGGAAACACAGTAAGCATCTTGATATATGTGATCTGTAAATCATGGCTTCTGACTTAGTGAGTTGGGTGAACCCTGGTTTAAAAAGAGTATTGAGTCCTATATACCACTTCTATACTTATTTTCTGCCTACAGGAAGTTCTTGACGTATGACCGGTTGCTTAACAACCATTCGAAGTTATGACTGACTCAAAAAAGGGGACTTACAATCCAGATTTGAAGTTCTGATGGTCCCCTCTGTGTTCATGTGGTTGAACTTGAGGTGCTCTGAAACATGGCTGCATTTAAGCCATATCCTATAGTCACATGACCACATTTTACAACGGTCTGGCAAAAAACCGGCCCTTCCGGTTTTTCCACAAAATCACATCCTTGGGAACCATTGGTCCTTTTAATGACTGTGGCATTTGCAATACAACCACCGCATTTCAGGGGTGAAATCCAGCAGGTTCTGACAGGTTCTGGAGAACGGGTAGCGGAGATTTTGAGTAGTTCAGAGAACTGGCAAATACTACCTCTGGCTGGTACCAGAGTGGGGAGGAAATGGGGATTTTGCAATATCCTTCCCCCAGGAGCGGGGAGGGAATGGGGATTTTGCAATATCCTTCCCCCAGGAGCGGGGAGGGAATGGGGATTTTGCAGTATCCTTCCCCTGGAGTGGGGAGGGAATAGAGGTTTTGCAATATCATCCCAAACCACACCCACCAAGCCACACCACACCCACCAAACCATGCCCACAGAACCGGTAGTAAAAAAAAATTGGATTTCACCACTGCTGCATTTGCTTAGTGAGTATTGAAAAACGTTTGTAAAATTGGTGACACGACTGACCGATTTTTACAATAATTGTGACATATGACTACAATGGTCAGGCTCCATGATAGTCATACAACGAGGACTATCGTTGAGGTAGGCTAGTTTAACCATGGATTGGATGTTACATTTTTTTCATATGAATCGGACCAGATTTCATCCCAGTTGCTAACTTTAAGTGAGTTCTTATTTGGAAAAAACATTCGGCAGTATTGCTGCAACCCCTTTAACTAGAGAAGTATACGCAAATACAGATGTAACATAGAGTGGTAGCGTGTATAATCAAAACTATTTTAGAAGTTGGTGGTCCCTGCTATGAAAAATTGTAATGAAAAACAGAAACTGGAGGGTTAAAGCTGTTTTCTTTAAGTTACACTGTTTTTTTTCTTTGTTTTTTTTAAATGCATCTGCAGCAATTAACAGAATAAAAGTAAATCCTAGCCTTTAGGAACATGTTCATTTCTAAACAATCCAGGTTTCTAAACAAATGAAATGAAAATGTAACAAATTACAGGATAGTGGCAGATAGGAAAGTTTTGATTAAAAGTTTGAAGCTGTTCAGAACCCTAAAATGGGGGTTCAGGGTTTTATAGATTACCATCCAAATCTCCAAACCGAATATTCAGATCGAAGTGGGAGACCCCAGCGAAATGCATTCCAGAATTCAGAATAATTTGTGTGTGTGTACAAGGCTACTTTCTCCCAAACCAATTCAAAAAACTGAATTGTTCTTGTGTTCAGACAGTGACCCAGCCTTGACTGATAATACAAATGAGATGTGAGCCAATTTGAAACTTCAAAAAACAGAAAGATTCTTATTTCTGACTAGCCTATCACATAGGCAGATTGTGAGGACAAAGAGAAGAGCAAATTATGTATATAATTACTAAGACTGATGGAGAAAGGCTGTCAAACAACTAATAATAGTAGTAATTAAAATACTTGGCTCATATGGAGACACATGGTCAGAATCCAAAGTGGGAATGGACTGAAAATCAAGATTTTTTTTATGTTTTCGCCCCCATAGCTTCTCCAGTTGTGATGATTGAATTCCAGTCTTTGAAGCTAATCATGGTCCTCTATTTGAATATTGAATTATGCTTTGGAAGAACACACATTTTCTGTCTCTCACACTCTTCATTTCTGTTTCATTTTTATATCTGAAAAACTTTCTGTGGGAGGGTGGGGGTGGGGGAGGAAAGATCTTGTTTAATTTTTTGGTGTCTACTGTGCAGCACAAAACACAGAAGTTGATTCCGGTGTGATCTTCTTGCTCAGGAAGGAAAAATAGATCTGGTAGATTTATTTGGTGACCTTGTAAAATATTCACTCCAGACTAGCATGTTTCTTGGTGAAGGAATTTGTGTATAACCAAAGCCAAGATCTTCTCTAATGTTGTAAATTTGTAGTGAGAACAATTAATCAATTGAACAGCTGGCTTCCCAGAGTTTTGGATGCTCCATTACTGGAGGTTTAAAAAAAAAAAGATTGGATAACCATTTCTCCGGGATGGTATAAGGATTCCTGTCTTAGTAGGTTTAGTCCCTTCAGCCTTTATTCTGAACCTTCTTAAGGTAAAGGTAAAGGTTTCCCTCGCACATATGTGCTAGTTGTTCCTGACTCTAGGCTCATCTCCATTTCAAAGCCGAAGAGCCAGCACTGTCCGAAGACGTCTCCGTGGTGATGTGGCCGGCATGACTAAACACCAAAGGCACACTGAATGCTGTTACCTTACCACCAAAGGAAGTCCCTATTTTTCTACTTGTATTTGTTTTTTATGTGCTTTTGAACTGCTAGGTTGGCAGAAGCTGGGACAAGTAATGGGACTTACATGGCACTAGGGATTCGAACCGCTGAACTGCTGACCTTTCGATTGACAAACTCAGCATCTTAGCTACTGAGCCACCTACTTTTTACCCTACTGTAATTTTCTCTAAACTGCTCCCATTTAGATGTATTGATCTTTAGTTCTCCCCATAATGTCTCAAAGGTGCGTTTTCCAAAAGGCAACTGAACTTTCCTTGTTTTTCCTTGAAGATATTTTGCTTCTCATCCAAGAAACTTCTTCAGAACTGAAGAAAAAACAAAGGAAGTCCAGTTGCCTTTTAAAAAAGCACCTTTGTGTTAACCATGACCTTGATGACTGAGAATCTCATAGACATTCTCCTCATAATCTCACAGCTAAAGACTCTGTTGCTGAAGATTATGCAACATGGCTCTTTAAGGCTACAGCTTCATCTTTCCTTAGAGATAGTGCTGTGGATTAGGTCCAGAAAAGATAAGGAATACCAATAAGCAAAAGAATTTAAGAGATTAGAGTAATAAAGCTTCCTGGAACAAAATTAGCATGGCAAAGGTGAACATTGCATGACCAATCCTTTAAAGAGAGTGTCTCTTTTCTTTGAGAGTGTCATGGATGGAAATCACCCTATCGGTTTGTTTACTTGGATTTTCAAAAAGTCTTTGACAAAGTTCCTTATCGTGATTTTATGAATTACTATGTGGTTAAGAAAGAAGAAAGCATGGTATCAACATTAATGGGGATTTTTCTTTTAACCTGGATCCATCAAGGATCTGGGCTGGGATCAATGCTTTGAAACTTCTTCATAACTAGTCTTGATGTAAACTGACAATGAGCTGGCTGAATTTACAGATGATACCAAGTTATTCCAGATGATAAATACCCAAAATATTCCTAAAAGCCAATAAAGGAGAATTATTTATAGCTCAGGGCTGAAATGAGGGTTTTAACAGATTAACAGCGTTTATCTGTTAATCTGTTAAATCTGTTAACGGACCTTATGGGTCATGTAGTCCAACCCCCCACCCAAGCAGGAAACCCTACACCATTTCTGACAAATGGCAGTCCAGTCTCTTCTTGAAAGTCTCAAGTGATGAAGCTCCCACAACTTCTATTCCATAGGTGGATTGTTCTCACTGTCAGAAAAATTCTCATTTCTAGGTTGAATCTCTCCTTGTTCAGTTTCCATCAGTGGTGAAATCCAATTTTTTTTACTACCGGTTCTGTGGGTGTGGCTTGGTGGATGTGGCAGGGGAAGGATACTGCATAATCCCCATTCCCTCCCCACTCCTGGGGGAAAGATATTGCAAAGTCTCCATTCCCACCCCACTCTGGGACCAGCCAGAGGTGTTATTTGCCGGTTCTCCAAACTACTCAAAATTTCCACTACCAGTTCTCCAGAACCTGTCAGAACCTGCTGGATTTCACCTCTAGTTTCCATCCATTATTCCTTGTCTGGCCTTTGGGTGGTTTGGAAAATAGCTTGACCCCCCCCCCCCTTTCTGTGGTAGCCCCTCAAATATTGGAACACTGCTATCATGTCTCCCTTGGTCCTTCTCTTCACCAGACTAGCCCTGCCCAGTTCTTCCAACCGTTTAACGTATGTTTTAATCTCCAGTCCCCTAATCATCCTGGTTGCTCTCCTCTGCACTTTTTCTAGAGTCTCATTGGTACTCACGGAGTATCAATTTCATTGGTACTCTCTGAGCCTGGTTGTTTTCTTAGACATATCATTACCCAAACTAGGTAACATCATTAGCACTGATGATATAACCAATGGTAGGATTCAAATAATTTAACAACTGGTTCTCTCACCTAATGATTTCTTCCAACAACCAGTTTACCAAACTGCTCAGAAAGTTAACAACTGGTTCTCCCGAAGTGGCGCGAACTGGCTGCATCCCACCACTGGATATAACCTAGTTTGGGTAATGAAATACCTGGCTCAGAGAGTATCAAGGAACCCTTATTTCTGGAAGCTCTGTAAAAATCTCTAATTTGGGACAATTATCAATCAAATGATCAGGGTTGAGCAGTCATTAACTAACTACAAAAAAGACATGGGAATCATAGTGGGTAGGTTAATGAAGGTGTAACTTAATGTTCAGCAGATCTGAAAAAGGCCAATTCCATGCTAGGAAAGAGATCGGAAATCAAAATGCCAAGATAGTAACGTTCATCAAAATGCCAAGATAGTAATGTTCTTATTGCATGTCCCTATTGAAATTATATAAAACTAAAATGTTTGGAATACCTTATCTTGGAGCGGGGAAAAAAGCCAATGGGAGTCATAATAAAGGAAAATAAAACCATGCCTAGCAGGGAGAAAATAAATGGGAGACAGTTGTTTCTGCCTGTTCTCAAAGCATTAGGACCCCTGGCTATCCAGTGAAAGGATTAGAAAGAGGTTTAGGAATTAGTTATTTGTGTAATACAGAATCACTTGTGGAATCTATGACCAGAAGGCATGGGGATGGCCACTAACGTGGCTGGTTTTAAAAGTGGGAGTATATGATAAATATTAAATATTAACGGATAGGTTGTTCTTTCAGACAAAGAAATCCTGGGACTAAGCCACCGTCATAGCAATTTGGTGGGAAAAAGTAGTCTCAGCAGGAGCTTACATGGTTCAGTTCTCTCAGGATGAACTGAACCTACAGAATTCCTATCCTAACTGGGAATTGTGGCAGCTGTAATCTGTACAAAGTTGGAGAACACCCACTTGGGAAAGAGAAAGCTAAATTATAGGACTGAATACACAAACGGCACCAAGCCATACATTATTAATTAAGTCCCGGTTGGCTGTGCTCAAATTTGTTTTGATGTTTATCTTCTAATGCGGAGTTTTATAATGGTTGTTTTTATCTTTTGTTTTATTGTTGTCTGTTGCTCAGAATGGTTTTTTTGTGTGTGAGATGGACAGCTGTATAATTTATAATCATAATCATAATCATATCCTCCGACGATACCTTAACAGTTCCTAGGTCCTTGGTTAGGACTCGAGCTGCTGAGCTATTAACCAGCCTCAAAGGCTGTGAATCTCACTAAAGATTAATCAACAACAACAACAACAATAACAACAACTTTATTGTCATTGTACGTGTATACACAGTATACCCATACAACAAAATTCACTTTAACACCCAAAGACCAGGTCCAACACACATAACAATCCCCACCCACCACAAATTCCCCACCCCTAAACCACCCAAACATCCACACAACAGACCAAGTAATGCTGTCCAACAGGTCACTGATGGTGGCCCTTTAGTTCATTGTCGCATGCAATTATAGCTCTGGGATAAAAACTATTCAGAAAATGTCTAGTCTGAGTTTTAATTGTTCTGTATCTTCTGCCAGAAGGCAAATTTGATTAATAAGTAAAGGAATGAATGAATGAATGAATGAATGAATGAATGAATGAATGAATGAAAGAATCATCATCATCATCATCATCATCATTTAACGATTCCATAATCCCTTGCGGGGTGGAGTCTAGGCAACTGAATGGAGCTAGCATTGTGTTTATTGATCAGATGCCCTTCCTAACACCAATGCAATGAATTAATGAATTAATGAGTGAACGAATGAGTACAAAACCACTGACCGCCTCTCCCGAGTTACATCTACCAGGCCTGCAAGAGTTGGAAAGCAGGGTATATTTTAGATCCCATCTATTAAGGAAATATACGTGATGGGACCAGGGATGGGTTCTACTTAACTTTACTACTCATTTGCAACAGGGCATGTGCAGAAGCGTTCTGATGATGTTGGGGTCAGTGGACAGAGCGTCCCACCGGTTTTACTACCAGTTCTATAGAACTGGTGCCAACAGGGGCAACTCACCACTGGATGGGATCTAGAAGAAGGCCCTTCTCTTCAGTGTCCCCTTTGAAACATCATTCGCCCAGAAATAAGATTGGGTATTTTCTGGGAGGTCCTGAAGATGTGGTTTTGTCAGGGAACTTGGGGATACCAAGTTAAATCAAAGGTGATCTTTGATTTGCTTTTTTTTATTGCCTTGGGGGAGGGGGATTACTAAGGATTTTATAGTGTTGATTTTTTAATGTGATACTCGGCCCAGAGTTAGCATATGTGAGTTGGGCAGTCATATAAATCTATAAATAATACATAAATAAATAAATGTGTGATCACTTAAAACCCAAGCCAAAGTATGGGTGGTTTGCAGTCTGTGAACCTTATGTAGGAAACAGATTAAAGTTGAGAGAGGGAAGAGCCAGTTTGGTACAGTGGTGAAGATGCTGGCTTAGGAAACCAGGAGATTGTGAGTTCTAGTCCTGCCTTAGGCACAAAAACTGGCTGGGTGACTTTCGGCCGATCACCAGGAGATTCTGAGTTCTAGCCCCACCCTCAGCATGAAAGTTTGGGCCAGTCACTGTCTTTTAGCCCAACCCATCTCCTGGATTGTTGTTGTGGGGGAAAAGGAGAAGCAAAGAGCAATATGTATGTTCGCCGCTTTGAATTACTTAATGAAGTAATAAAAGACAGGATAAAAATCAAATAACTAAATAAATAATAAACACACTCTATCAGGTCAATCCCAAAACAGTTTATTTGGGCTATATCAAAGTGCGGAGTTCCAGACACAAATTATTATTAAAATCTGATAAAAACAATTTAAAATGGAATTGGATAAAATGCAATTTGAAATGAAATTGGAATAACGTACGAAATTGGAACGAAGTAATTATAAAAGGCGGGCTAAAAATCAAATAACTAAATAAATAATAAACACACTATATCAGGCTTAATATAAGCCGAGGTGGCGCAGTGGTTAGAATGCAGTACTGCAGGCTACTTCAGCTGAGTGCTAGCTGCAATTCGGCAGTTCAAATCTCACCAGGCTCAAGGTTGACTCAATCTTCCATCCTTCCGAGGTGGGTAAAATGAGGACCCAGATTGTTGGGGGCAAGAGGCTGACTCTGTAAACCGCTTAGAGAGGGCTGTTAAAACATATTAAAGCAATTTATAAGTCCAAGCGCTATTGCTATTGCCCTTCCATCCATCCATCCATCCATCCATCCATCCATCCATCCATCCATCCATTCATGATGCGCAGTGGTTAGAATGTGGTATTGGAGGCTAATTCTGCCAACTGCCAGCAGTTCAATTCTCACCAGCTCAAGGTTGACTCAGCCTTCCATCCTTCTGAGGTGGGTAAAATGAGGACCCAGACTGTTGGGGGCAATAGGCTAACTCTGTAAACCGCTTGGAGAGGGCTGTAAAGCACTGTGAAACGGTATATAAGTCTAAATGCTATTGCTATTAATGGCTGTTTTAGTGGAAAAGCCACAGCTTGGGAGCCTTTCCTTCCCAGTCTTTGTCATAAGCATAATGATGGTAGTAGAGACATGGGTGTCAATCTGTGTTCAATGGAGAAATGTAGGATACAAGTTCACCAGAGTGCCTGTTTAAACAGCATGGGAAAGTTTGTAGAATTTAAGCTTTTTAAATATATCCATTTCATGAAGAATTTTAAAGTCGCTGTCCTTATGGGATTCCAGAAGCATCTGACTTGGTCAGCAATGCTACGATCCTGGCAAGCCCTCCCCCCTTCCCCCCTTCATGTCTGTGTCTTTTCTTGCCTTCCTTGCAATTCCTTTCTGGGGCTTGGGGCCCACTTGCTTAAAACCAGTGCTCTCCATCTAGTCCAGGGGGTCACCAACCTTTTGGACCTCAGGGACCACTAAATTCATAATTTTAAATCCCGTGGACCATTAATATGATCTGCCTAATGACTGGCTGGGTGGGCGTGACTAGGTAGTCATGTGACTTGGTGGGCATGGCCAACTCAATGTCACTGACATTGTGAGGTGCCTCACGAGCCTCTAGTCACCCCTCCCTTCCCAGCGACTCCTTGCCTTCCCTCCCGCGCTCCTTAGGGCCCCAACAGGAGTTGTTGGAGCTAAGCAGCCACCACAAGAAAGAGTTGGCAAAACAGCTTCAAATTGGATCTGACCAAGAAAGATGCTCAGCAAAAGCACCTCACTGAGGACCACTGAGGACTATGAGCATGGGCTTTCCAAGCAGAGGGAAGACCTGCGGGAATGCAAGGCCAGGTACCAGTGCCTGGAGGCTCAGAGGGCTGAGATGGTCAGCCCAGGCCATGATGCAGTTCCACTCTGGCTCTTTGCCACCAGTGGTGCTTCCCTCCAGCCTTCGCCCAAAGCCCCACACAGAAGCAGACCCCAAGTTGGAATTTCTCCCCCCTCTGACCCACACAAAAAGACCCCGAAGGCGGAGACTCTGTAGCAACACAAATGTTCATTGCACGTATCTGTCCCAGGGGCTGTAGTTTGAGGACCCCTGATTTAGCGCAGTATAAAAAATGCAAATAATTTTTCTGTGGACCACCAAAAGTTTTCTCACGGACCACCAGTTGCTGACCGCTGATCCAGTCTTCATCTTTTCGATGAAGCGTCGGCGGGCTTGAGAATTCAAGCATCCCCTCCCCTTCTCGCACAGGTGTAGCTGCACGCCACATGTGGGCGAATGCATGTTTACTAGCCGGCTGACTCAGTCTGCACGCATTTTTGTCAAGCCGAGTCCAAGCCTTCTGCTCTGACTGAATGCACAAGGCACGCAGGACTCATTGGAAGGCGCTCTCCGCCTGCCTTTCATCTCCTCCTTCCCTCCCTCCCCCCACTCTTCCTACTCCAGCTCCACTCCCCATGTCAGTTTACTTACTCATCTGGAGGGCTTGGCCCGCTGGCCTCTTGAATCAGTTTGCATCAGCCAGCAGGAGCCAGGCGGGGGAAATTCTAAGGAGGGAGGAAAAAAATCTCATGACATCTCTTGGAAGAGGAAAAAGAAATCTGTTCTCAAAAGAGAGATTTTCCTTGTGGTCATGAAGATACCCCCCCCCCTCTCCTTTCCACCATGTCTTTGATTTCGTCAGACCTCTTTACGAAGTGCTTAGTTTCCCAACCTCTGGGCAACTGAAGCCAGCCAAGGCGGCTGGGAGAACTCCTAAAGCCAGTCTTTCTCCTGTTTGGTAGAGTTTGCAAACTGTGGAACCGGTGACCCAAAGACTAGCAATGCAGATTGGCAGAGCCGGATGGGGAATTGAGGTTTGTTTTCTTTCTCCTCTTCTCTGCTTTGAGGAGGAGGAGGAAGAGGCGTATGTGTGTGTGTGTGCAGATTAGAATGAAAGGGAAACCCGTCTCCGTCTCACACTGTGTCCCAAAACAATGTGGGATGGCTCACAACCCGCTTTGTAGTGACCACCTGGCTTGTTTGAACACTGTTGAGAGGTAGCATTGGGGAGGGGGAGGGCTTGCAAAGATTTCTCCTCCCCCCAAAGGAGAACAAGAATAAGGTTTTTCCTCTGCATTCCCAGCAGTGCTTCTGGATCGATGGTTTGGCAACAGCCTAGGCAACTCAAGCAAAACAGCCCTTGGGTTTTTTAAAAAAATGTTTTTCCTGAATAAGTAATGCAACATCTGAAAAATTTGAGTATCTATCTATCTATCTATCTATCTATCTATCTATCTATCTATCTATCTATCTATCTATCATCCACCCACCCACCCATCTATCATCTATCTATCTATCTATCTATCTATCTATCTATCTATCTATCTATCTATCTATCTATCTTCCACTCACCCACTCACCCACCCATCTATCATATAACATACCTATCATATATATATATATATGTATGTATGTATGTATGTATGTATGTATGTATGTATGTATACACACATATACATATACATATACATATACATATACATATACATATACATATACATATACATATACATATATATGTCTTTGGTTATTCAGGTCTTCTCCTGCGTAAAATTGGAAGTGTCTTGGCGACGTTTCGACGAAGTCTCATTCGTCATTTTCAGGCTGGTTTTCTCAGCTTCGTGCTTCCAGGAGCAATGTGAGATCGCAGCTGTCTCTTCCTTTTAACTGCTAGTGGGGGTGTGAGCTGATTGGGTGGGATCTTGGGTATGTTCTGATTGGGTGAAGGTGTGTTCTGATTGGTTAGGGCTTGGCTGTGCTCTGATTGGATGGGGGGTTGGTTGTGCTCTGATTCGCTGGGAGTATTCCAATTTTACGCGGGAGAAGACCCGAATAACCAAAGACCTACATACAAATACCCGCGAAAACCTCAGAAAACATACATACATACATACATACATACATACATACATACATACATACATACATAATATCATTATCTTATCTATCTATCTATCTATCTATCTATCTATCTATCTATCTATCTATCTATCTATTTATCTATCATCTATCTATCATTCTCTAATCTCTACTCTATTTCCATAGTCTGTTCAAGTAGCTTTCACCTTTCCTTCCTATGCCCCTTGTTTTCTCCTTGTTTTCTCTTCTATTTCCCTTTTTGTTTTAAATGTTGGTTTATTTTCCCTTTCTCATTCTTTGCATATTCATTTTTTCTTTTAACTCTCTTGCAAGGAGAGAGGAAAGTGCCAGTTCCTCCCCTATGGACTTGGAAGTCATGAATCACATAGTCTGTAGAAGGGTTTTGCCCAGTCTGGTGCTTTCCAAGTCTGTAGGGACTGTGCATGTCAGAATTCCAGTCAAGCATCGATCATCCAGATCAACCGGGATGATTGGTCTTTAAACTGAATTAAAGGCTTCAGGTAAGCCAAAACAAAAACCCCCAAACCATTTGATTGTTGACGGTCCATTTTCACATGCGGATTAGCTTCTGACTATTTTTGGACTTAAATCTTCCTTGCAAAGGGTGTTTTTGCTCTGGATGTTTTTGGTTGGAGCAACTCAAATTTAGACTCCCACTCAGTTATGAAACTTTTTGAGTACCTTGGAACAATCAATTTATCTCGCTTGAAGTGACCTCAGAGAACTGTTGTGAAGGAATGGCAACTGCAATTATGAAAGCTGCTTAAAAGTCCACCTAGGCTAGAGATCTTCAAACTTGGCAGTTTTAAGACTTGTGGACTTCAACTTCCAGAATTCTCCAGCCAGCATAGCTGAAGTTGAAGTTGAAGTTGAAGTTGAAGATGAAGATGAAGTCCACAAGTCTTAAAGCTGCCAAGTTTGAGGACCGCTGACCTAGGCATACAGTAGTGGCCAAAAATTGTGGAAACCTTTTGGGAAAAGTGTATTTTCTAAAACTAGCTAATAACATCACTTTTTTTTCTTTTGGAGCAGTACCATAAAATTATATATCAATGAAAAGGTAATTTAATCCAGAATGTAATGCAATAACTTTTACGAAGGCTTTGCTATTAGAATAGCAGTTACAGTCTAAAGAAGAAAAGTGAAACACGTAGAAAAAATGAGACATACAAAAATGATCACCATAGAAAAAAATGAGATATAAAAAAATGATCACCATGTCAATTAATAGTTGGATAACCTTTAGCATGAATTACGGCCTTACAACGTTTTCCCATGGAGTGAACCAAGTCTTTTAGTTCTGCAGCTGTTATAAAGTGAAACCAAGATTGAATGATGGCTTCTATTAACTGGGTTTTATTGCTGGGTCGCTTCAGACTAACAAGTTTCTTTAGTCGGCTCCATAGATTTTCAATTGGGTTAAGGTCTGGGCTATTCCTCAAAAATACACATTTCTCAAAAGTTTTCCACAATTTTGGCCACAACTATAGAATAATTTTATTCACCCTATTCTTTCACTTTTCTACTCTCTGCTGAGATTCTTTCCATGATTGGAATAAATGCATGTATAGATATGTAAGCAAATATCCTGGTTTTAATTGTGAATGAGCCTTCCTGGCAGTGCCTACTTATATTGTGCTCATAGTCACTCCTCCTGGCTTCTAGACAGGGAAGAACCGATGATGGTAACAACTAGATTCTTTCTCTGGGAGGGTAACTGCTGCCTGTCCATGCCAAAGAATGCCTGTGATCCATGTCATCTTGTCCTAAGCATGAGAAAGCCTACTGCTCGTCATGTGGTTCCCATGTGTTTGGCAAAGGGCAACAATGGACTTTGCTCAAGGCCAGTCACTTAAATAAGGGAGCAAAGAGAGATGGGAAGACCTTGGCTTCCAGACAAACCAGTGCTAGGAATTTCCTCTTAGGACGGTTGAATGAATGACTTGAGAATTTGACAGCAAGAGGAGCAAGGACTTCATTTAGAAGTGGGTAGGTCCAATTTTCCTGGGCTCCAAGATCACCGCAGATGGGGACTACAGACAAGAAATTAAAAGACACTTGCTCCTGGGGATGAAAGCCATGGCAAAGCTAGACAGCATGCTAAAAAGCAGAGACATTATCCTGCCAACAAAAGTGTGCATAGTCAAGGCTATGGTTACAATGTATGGCTATGAAAGTTGGACCATAAAAAAAGGCTGAGCGCCAAAGAATCTTTGAACTCTGGTGCTGGAGAAGATTCCTGTGAGTCCTTTGGACTGCAAGGCGATCAAACTGGTCAGTCCTAGAGGAGATCAGCCCTGACTCCTCTTTAGAAGGCCAGATCCTGAAGATGAAACTCAAATACTTTGGCCACCTAATGAGAAGGAAGGACTCACTGGAGAAGAGCCTAATGCTGGGAACGATTGAGAGCAAAAGAAGAAGGAGATGACAGAGAACGAGGTGGCTGGATGGAGTCACTGAAGCAGTAGCTTAAATGGACTCCAAAGCAGGGGTGAAATTTACTTCCCTACTGGTTTGCCAGTAGTGTGTGTGTGGTGCATGCACTCTCATTCCACTCGTGCGCCCTGTCATCTGCACATGTGCACAGCCTTCTGTGCATGCATAGAGGCTTAAAATGTCACAAAAAAGTATGTCATGATGTCTGCACGGGTGGGCGGAGCCTCCTGCAGCCGCCACTACCAGCTCACATGAACTGGATAGAACCAGCTGGATTTTACCCCTGCTTCAGAGGATGGTAGAGGACAGGAAGGCCTGGAGGAAGGTTTCCATGGGGTTGCGATGGGTCGGACACGACTTTGCAACTAACAACAGCAACAAGGCCCAATGTGGACTTCTGTCCCTTCTATTGTTAGTCAATAAAGGGCTTGGACACTGAGAACACTGGGAATTTTGAGATCAGGTTGATGAAACAAATGCAGTGGGAAGAGCTTTCCTATTCCCTGGAAGGTTGTTGCAAAATGTGTGACTGGTCACACTCATTAACCATAAACTGGTTGAGGTTCTTCCTTGTCATTCTCTCTAACCTTAACCATCCTTTCCTCCCTTTCATTTAATCCTTTATATATCTGGTGGATTTTTAACTTGTAAGAATATCCAAGGAGTTATGTGGTACCTGGAGCTATAAATAAAAATGATGCTTGGGGCTGGCACTTTATTTTGAATCTAAAATTCAAACAAATGGCATTATATCTTACTATATGTGAACCATCTCTATTAGTATGGAAGAAAAATTCTGATTAGTGTAAAACACTTGGCTGGGTCAAACTGTATGAATATCTTCCCCTAGTTTGTTAGTAATTTTGTCCATGGCTTAGTATCATACCTAAATTGGCTCATTGAACTGAAATATGAATTGGAAGGAGAAGATAAGACAGCTTATCTTTCTTAACTTCTGGGTAAATATATTGTGCAAGCTTGTTTGCACAATATATTTACCCACCAATACCTCTGTTTTCCTTGTAAAATCCTTCCATTCTACTGTTAATTATGTAGATATGTACATATGTATGTATTTCTCTTTAGCCAGGTTCTTCCTACGTAAACCAAGATTTTTATGCAGCCCTTGTTCAGTGAAATCACAATCTACTAATTTCTAGGCTTTTTTTCTGGCAGCCAGCAGACCCTCTGCTGCCCATTGGGAGACTAAGATAGATCTATTTTGGGCTTATAAACCCTCATCAGTTAGCCACACCCTCATCCCATGTATCCTCCCTGTAAAGATACAGTATTTGTTTTCTTTCCTTTTCGCAGGCTTTATGTGTATTTATCTTTAGCC
Organism: Masticophis lateralis; assembly: GCA_030761175.1. Classification (NCBI taxonomy): domain Eukaryota; kingdom Metazoa; phylum Chordata; class Lepidosauria; order Squamata; family Colubridae; genus Masticophis; species Masticophis lateralis. The sequence continues at coordinate 6,869,257 of JAUDYJ010000008.1, read as the reverse complement.
AGGTTCTTCCTACGTAAACCAAGATTTTTATGCAGCCCTAGTTCATTGAAATCACAATCTACTAGTTTCTAATCTTGGTTTACGTAGGAAGAACCTGGCTAAAGAGAAATACACATAAAGCCTATGAAAAGGAAAGAAAACAAGTACATATGTATGTTTATAGCATATCTATAAGCTATATGTAGGTACTCTTAATGTAGGTATATGCATTTGTATGTTTATAGCATATATATTATATATGTGTGTGTTCTACATGTGTAGACTTTGGAGAGCAGACAATGTAATTTTATTTTTAATGTATGCCAGAGTCCTACGGGGAAAAAAAAGACAATCAAGATTATCTTATATGAATAAGAATATGCAAGGGTATGTTTCAGCATTGGGAATATGACAGTATTTTGACAGTATTCTAATTTAAGAATGAGGAACAAATCTACAATATGTTAATATCAAGTTTTGTACTGCAGGCTTCTTGATAACTAATTAAGAACCCGGTCTTTCTTTCTTTGTATCTCCTTTGGACACATGAAGCTTGGCCTCTTCCATTTTTCTGTAACCACCAAGTGGTTACAGACGCCAGATGAACTGGTGTTCTGGCAGAGATAAACCCTTTGGGTGGTTTCTGGCTACCATAGCACAAGTTGGAGAGCTGCAGTTCCCAAGCTGTTACTGACCTTCCTGTTAGTCTAACCATCTGGGAGGCCCCATTCCTGCAGTGGTTTCTCCAGTTGTTCCCCAGTGAAACTATTCAGCCTTTAAAAAGTAATAATAATAAAGGAATCATGGAACTACTTCTGGGATTTTCCCAAGAGACAATATTCATCTGACAGTTCGAAATCCTTCTCTTCTAAAAGGACTGTTGGGTAGTCTAACATGTCCTATTTCTTTCTTGAGTCCTGTTGACATTTATCCTTCTCCTTTCATTCTGCCCTTGGAATCTGTTAACAAGTTTAGCTGATCATTCCTTCTTCCTTTTCAGTATATTCTTTGGGGGAAGGATTATAGCTATTTGGCAAAGTTTAGAGAGAGGATTAGAAGAAGTTATCTTATGGGGAGTTGAGTGGAGGTATAGAAGGAAGACAGCGGAAGTTTGAAGTTTATACCAAGAATTACTTGATACGTAAGTACCAGGAATTTCCAGAAAATCTGCCCACCCTTAAAACAGCTTGAAAGTGTAGCGACAGCTTTAAGTAAATTTGGCAAATACCACTGACAGTGGTAAGAAAAGTCACAGATATTTATCATTGATCCTCCTTAAACAATTACTACCAACCTGCCTTCCATTGAGGACCTGTATACCAGGCCATTCCAGCAGTGGAATAGGATTATCTTGAAACTCCAAAAAAAAAAAAAAAAAAAGTGGTGTTATTAGCCATCAAACCTCAAAAATACACTTTTTCCAAAAGGTTTCCACAAATTTGGCCACTACTGTATAGAGAATATGCATTTCAAAATGGAAGGAATGTTATTGCCTAGGGTTTATTTTTCTTATTATTCTTGTTATATGAGCATGGCTATAGAGAAGTGTTTAATCATGTGTGATACTATCCTTCTCTATTTTTCCACAGTGTTGTATCATATTAATAATAGTGTTAGGATATTGGCTTAATTTTTTTTCAATAGACACCCAGGTGAAAGACACTAACAGGAACATACAGGCTTGATCATACGTCTGTTGAGTTAATGGGCCATTGACACTAGTCTTCAAATCAGATTACCCGAAATTAGATCCCTGAACACTGATCCTTATGCAGGTAGATATGTTCAACTTGCTTCCAAACAGCATGGAAATTGAAAGTGAAACACTGCCCAGATTCATCACTTGATTTGCTGTTGCTAAACAATAATCTGTTTTTGTAGCTCTGGAGCAAAAACATGAATTCAAATCCCTAAGTTCTCCTCGGCTGCAGTACACTTTTGCTACTTTCCATAATGGTGGGTTTCTAAATGCATGTAAGACTCATCTTTTTAGAAGAACATCATGGCTGCAATGAGCCATGATGTTCAAACGAGCGGGGATGTTCATGGCAATTTCCACATGTGAAATTGTAGTACAACTGTCAGTTATTAGAACTTACATTAAGCCATAAAGTACTTTGTTCTGGTGTCACATTTTGTGGAGAACCAGCCAGTGTGGCTTCTACACCAGGATGGTGTGCTGTGCAAACCCAGACACTTGTGGATTATTTATCACACCTTGCTGAAAGAAGCAATAGCTTAGACAACCCAATGTGCCACAATGAAGCTACTTGTGAATAGCTTTAGCTACCCCTTCTCCTTTTCAGCTTAACCACAGGATTGTTTTGAACACTGAATGAAGAGAGTGAAATACAGGTTCATATAGAAAATAACACTTGGTTGAAACAATGGGGGTGATGTACTAGAGTAACCCAAAGATGAGTAAATGAGTTATATGTGCCTAGCTGGGCACAATTAACTCTGTTTGCGATTGAAACAGATTGCAATGTTGTCTGGAAATATATGCTCCATCACAAGAGGTTTCCAATAAAAGATTAGACAACCATTTGTCCGGAAAGGAATAATAACTCCTATCTTGGTTAGGGGGTTGGATTAGAAGACCTCCAAGATCCCTTCCAACTAGGGGTGAAATCCAGCAGGTTCTGACAGGTTCTGGAGAACCAGTAGTGGAAATTTTCAGCAGTTCAGAGAGCCGGCAAATACCAGCTCTGACTGGCCCCAGGAGTGGGGAGGGAATGGGGATTTTGCATTATTCTTCCCCCGGAGTAGGGTGAGAATGGAGATTTTGTGGTATCCTTCCCCTGCCATGCCCACCAAGCCACACCCACCAAGCCACACCCACCAAGCCATGCTATGCCCACCAAGCCACAGAACCGGTAGTAAAAAAATTTGGATTTCACCACTTCTTCCAACCATATGATTATGATTCAATGAATGCTGTACATGGTTACAAAAAAAGTCACTTGCTGTGTGCATTTAAATGGCCACTCAAGGTGCATAGAAATGGATGTAGTAGGAAAAGGTAACAAGCTTCAACTGGGGACAATCGAATGGCGCAAAGGGAATCCTTGACCGTTCTGTGGGGTGTGCGCATAAATGCACCCATTTCTTTTCTTCTTTTTTTAAATGAACATCTGGATGCTCCTCCACCTCCCTTACTCCCACCTCCCTCTTCTAACTGTGTGAATGCTGAGAGAGCCTTAATTGAAACAGGCCCATATTGGCTCTTGTTTCCTGCGTGGGAGTGAGAGTCAGGCCTTTGTGAAAACAGTTCAAAAGTGCAGACAAATTTCAGCGAATCCTGCCTAAATAAATGGGATGAGGGGCTCAGCTAGGTTCATTTGCTCAAATGTTTTCTCTCCCTCCTTTACCATCTTCACCCCTAACCACAGATCTTAACGGATAATATTTTTCACCTGGATGGTATCTTTCAGAGGTGAGGCAATATGCTTCTGTTTGGAGGCTTTCACTGTGGTAAATCCCCACAGAAGAGCTCTCTCTCTCTCTCTCTCTCTAATTTTGAATCAGCCCATGTCCCTCATGGAGGGATATAGAAGATGAGGGGCCCCACAAGATCAGGAGTATTCAACCTTGGCAACTCTAAGACTTGTGGACTTCAACTTCTAGTTGAAGCTTCATCCCTGGAAGCTTTCAAAAAGAAAAACTGGAGTGCCATTTGTCAGAAATGGGGTAGGATCTCCTGCTTGGGGGGGGGGGGGGTTGGACTAGATGACCTACAAGGTCCCTTCCAACTCTGTTAATCTGTAATCCTAGAATTCCACTGACAGCATGACAGTCTTCAGGATCCAATGGAAGGTCTGCTCTTAGAGACCCAAGCATTGTTTGCAGTTGTTAGCTAGTCTTATATGTAGCTGATCTAGGCTAATTTAACTTCTCTCTAGGACAGTGTTTCCCAACCTTAGTTATTTTCAAATGTGTGGACTTCAACCACCCACATATTATTAATAATTCATGAAGTTATGAACATGAAAAACCCAAACCAAGCAAACCATTTTATGGCTTAACTTGATATGTGAATCTAGCCATAGAGTTCTTTGCTTCAGTTCTCCATGCTATGTTGTATCAGGTCTCTTTCTGGGATGGCTTAAGAGTTAGGAGATATGGCTACAGGGAGCGAAGTGTTGGCAAGAGTGACATTTTGCTTCTCTTGAAGTCAATAGTAAGCTTGACCCCTGACCTTAGTGGTTATCTATCAGATCTTCAGACAGGAAGGGAAGCAGAAGAGGTGCCCAGGTCAGTCAACTCCTGTTGTGATCAGCCTCAACTGGACATCAGTTTTGGACTTGCTACTGTGTAAGGTACTCTAGAGGAAAAAAAGGGCACAATAGATTTTTTTTTTTCATGAGGAACAACTAGAATTGGGATTTGCATTTTATATAAGACAAGATGGAGAGGAATGTCTCCACTTATTATTGTCGCATGAGCTTTCTATGTTGCTTAAAATTGCCATGATTTGGGTTCTAATATTGTTGTAAAGCAGTGGGGATGAAAATATGATTCTCTACAATTGAACAGCAACTTAGCAATCATAGTCAAAATGGAATAGCTATGAGGAATGTTCAGTCATAAACAATGTTGGAAATTTATTGTTGAGAGAGTTTTGAACTTGCCCAAACAACATGGAGAATAGCAGGGTCCCTGCCTCATTTTAAAATTGATGATGTTGCTGTTGGACTTTTTAATTTGCTTGCAATTTATTTGCATATGCAAATTCAACAGGGCTATTTTATTACTGCTGTATATTCTAGGTACCTATTCTAAGTACATAAAAATACCTATTTCACAAGGGAATTCTTAAACATAAGGATATTAAGTTGGTAAAAAAAAGGATAAGCAATGCTTTGTTTGACAAAAGAAAACTTTGAGAGCTTTTTCTGTTTTAATATGGTCTTCAAAACATAGGTCATAAGTTTGTAACAGATATATGGAATATGCTCATACCATATATTTATTGTGTGATTCTAATCATCATGGCTTTCAAAGCATAATCTGCTTTACTTACTAACAGGGGGAATAAACTATAATTTTAGGAAACTAATTGGTATATATATTTATGCCCTAGTTATATTATGAATTGTATGAATCCAACCATTTTTATTTTATCCAAAACAGGATGAAACAAATCATGATTTCATGTAATGAGATAACTATTTGATTCTTAAGTTAATTATTTAAGGTGTCATTTGAGGTGTTTCTTATTATAATATCGGACTTGACTAAACGTATACTAAATTCTGGTAATTCTGTTAAATGTGGCCTAGAAATAAGTTAGTTGTGTTTCTTCAGTTAAGCAAGCTTTTTTTTTTTTAAGTCAAAATCTGTGGGGTTATTTGTGCTGGTTCTCCTATTGCAAAATCTCACTATAGCGCTAGCTCTTTTTTGTTGATCATGAGTGAAATTTGAACTGTTTGGACAGCTCAAATCTGTCCAAACAGATTTGGACAATCTGGGCTGGAGTAGTGTCTGTTCAGAGAGACCTGGTGCTGGAATCTTGCTAAAGAGAGAGTAATTCATGTGTAACTGAACTTGGATTAGGACTGGATGCTGCAAGATCTTGTCATCCTGAACAAAACAAGTATCAATTTAAAATGAACATTACTTCCACTTAGTTTGTCTGTCTGTCCAGTCCAGTCCAGTCCAGTCCTGTCCAATCCAGTTTAGTCTAGTGAGAGGCAATTTGGTCTACTATTTGAAGACAATAGGTAGAAATCAGGAGAATGTGACTTCCATGAATGCCAACTGTGTGATTTAGGGCCAATCACCAGGAAAGGGTGAGTTCTAGTCCTGCCTTAGGCATGAAAGCCAGTTGGATGAATTTGTGGGGCCAGTCACTCGCTCTCAATCAACCTCATAGAATTATTATTGTGAGGAAAATAAGAGGAGAAAAGGTATGTTGGATATGTTCGTTACTTTGAGTTATTTACAAAAATATTAAAGATGGACTAGTTGTCTGTCTGTCTGTCTGTCTATCGATCTATATCTGTCTATCTATCTACATTATCTATCTGTCTGCCTGTCTGTCTGTCTCTGTCTGTCTGTCTCTGTCCGTTCGTCTGTCTGTCTGTCTGTCTGTCTGTCTGTCTGTCTGTCTGTCTATCTATCTATCTATCTATCTATCTATCTATCTATCTATCTATCTATCTATCTATCCTCTCTCTCTCTCCCTCCCTCCCTTCCTTCCTCCCTCCACTATCTATCTATCTATCTATCTATCTATCTATCTATCTATCTATCTATCTATCTATCTATCTATCTATCTGTCTATCTCTATGTCTCTATCTATCTATCATCTATCTATTTATCTATCTACCTTTTCTCTCTCTCTCACTCGCTTGCTCGCTCGCTCGCTATATACGTCTGTCTGTCTGTCTGTCTGTCTGTCTATCTATCTATCTATCTATCATCTATCTATCTATCTATCTATCTATCTATCTATCTATCTATCTATCTATCTATCTCTATTTATCTATTATCTATCCATCCATCCATCAATCAATCTACCTATTCACACACATTTAAAGCAAGACAAGGCAAGTCCTGCCTCTTTAAGGCTGCAATCCCACTGAAATAAAGTTTATTTCTCAGTGAGCATAGTTAACGTTTATAAGGCATTGTATGCTGTTACATGTTGACTTGCAGAATAGATTATGCAACTGAATCCAAGACATGTTTACTTGGAAGTAATTATAATTAAACATAGGATTGAACGTCACTTACCCTTACTTTGTTTGCAAATTGTCATCTTAATTGATTGCTTGGTCTTCAGAAAGGCAGATCTCATTTTAGAAATTAAACATTTGGCAAGAATAACTTTATTTCTTTTAATAGATGCTGGTTGGGCAAAGGAAATGTTTAAAAAATGCTTCCTAGCACTTGAGCTGAAATAAGCTTGGAGAAAACATTTGAGAAGAGCGTAATTAAAATCCTGGAAGTAAAGAGAAACTCTTAGCAATGACAACTTGAAACAAAATGTTAGAAAAATATTTAACAAAATTATTTTAGGAAAATATATAGCCCTTTTTTTAATGTGAGACACATCACACTGAACCAGAGACTTTATAATAGATATCAAGGAAAGAGATAGGAATAATTAGGAAGACTGACATTTTATATTGAATTTACAGTATAGATATCCAATGCCCTTTGTAGTATAATAACATACGTGTTTATCCCTGATCCAAATACTATGCTAAGTCAAAATGTGGTTTGGATGGTTTAGATTTATGTAACCCAGTCAATTATGGTTTACTCACAAATCCCCAGTTAAGCCATAACTTAGCTTCCAGCCAGTCAGGAAGTTACACTGTAACTGTGTGCAGCAAGCAAATTTTGCAGTATCAAACAAATTAGATATCGCCGCTTAGCGCAATGTATGAAGCAGTGTGCAAAGCCAACCATTGGTGGTTTGTAAACTATGGCTTATGGCTTTGGTCATATGCATGAACCACATCATTTATGCTTGTGTATCTCATGGTAACCCAGCCAAATTCATTTATGCCAATGGTGGGATTCCATTTTTTGTTTTACTACTGGTTCTGTGGGCAGGGGAAGAATACTGTAAAATCTCCATTCCCACCCCACTCCAGGGGAAGGATACTGTAAAATCCCCATTTCCTCCTGATCAGCTGGGACTCGGGAGTCAGAGAATAAATGAGAGCGGGGCCAGTCAAAGGTGGTATTTACCGGTTCTCCGAACTACTCAAAATTTCCGCTACCAGTTCGCCAGAACTGGTCAGAACCTGCTGAATACCACCTCTGATCTATGCATTTGAATGTTATTTGTCAGTGCTACTATCCAAGGGATGCTCTGTGAAGAGTAACTGAATGGGCCTTGGTTTAAGGGAATGTGAAACACATCGCCCTGCAGGCCTGCTCCTGGTGTGTTTCTTAAGGTCTGCTGTGCACATGTGCTTCTTTTTGTATTTGAAGTTGGCCAACAGCAGAAGAAGTGTCAGGACTGGCTTCTCCCATCTCTCAAAGCTGTGCCTGAATCACTCTCCCATAGCCAGAGAACAACCCAGCTGCCCTCTGACCAAGCTACAAAGGTGATTGAGCTGTTGCTGGGTGGTCGTTTTCTTTTTTTACTCACCAAGCATGCTAAGCCCATCATTAAAACACAACAAGCTGCTTAAAAATAGAGGGAGAGTGTGCAGGACACTTTCCCTTAGTGTTATCTCTTGAGCAGAAGATGGATGGCAGAGTTGGCTCAGCAGTGTGTTTATTTCTCCAGAGCTTTGCTAATAAAATCTTCTAAATATCCCAATGACATTTTTAAACAGTGTTTGGAATCTGTTGCTCGTTGTCCAATAGCTTGGCTTATAGTTTCCCACTGCATTTGCTCCTAAATATCCCACCAGAAACGGCCCTTGTTAGTTCTGCAGAAAGATAACAAGCAAAACTGTGTATCTTAGTAGACTATCAAACAAAATATCATAAACATTGATAGGGGAAAAAAACCCTTCCTATCTACATCCTACCCCCTTACTTTAAATGAGGATTTCATTGCCGTAAAAATGTGTAGACATGCACACTAGTTGGGTGAACTTATTGCGATACATGGAGTTTGCCTTATCATAATTCCCAGGGTATACAGCAGTGGCTAAAATTGTGGAAACCTTTTGAGAAAATGGAATTTTTGAAGTTTTGAAGCTAATAACACCACTTTTTTTTTTTTTTTTGAGTTTCAAGATAATCCTATTCCACTGTTGGAATGGCCTGGGAATAGCCCAGACCTTAACCCAATTGAAAATCTATGGAGCCGACTAAAGAAACCTGTTAGTCAGAAGCGACCCAGTAATAAAACCCAGTTAATAGAAGCCATCATTCAATCTTGGCTTCACATGATAACAGCTGCAGAATTAAAAGACTTGGTTCACTCCATGGGAAGATGTTGTAAGGCCGTAATTTATGCTAAAGGTTACCCAACTACGTATTAACTGATGTGGTGATATATTTTGTATCTCTTGTTCTTTTTACCTCTTTCACGTTTCTTTATACTGTAGCAAATCCTTCATAAAATTTATTGCATTACATTCTTGATTAAATTATCTCCATTGATATATAATTTTATGGTACTATTACTCCAAACAAATATGGTATTATTAGCTGGTTTTAGAAAATACAATTTTTCCAAAAGGTTGTCACAATTTTGGCCAATACTGTATTTTTTATTGTGCAAGTGGACTGTTTTAATTTGGTAAGATTTCTTTCTATAGGTAGGCAACCATAAAGAAAACTGCTTAGAAGAATCTCAACCTTTGGTTTTGGTGCTTGACAAAGGGAGACTTAATACCTACTATTCAATTCTATATATCTTTACAAAATCAAATCCAGAGAGCAGCAACTCAAAAATGGTCTCATACAGTCCACTTCCATTGGCTGTTCATGGAATATTATCTTCTTGTTTGCTGGTGAACTTAGATTGACCCATTGAATAGTATTCTAGCCAGGAAGAAGATAGTGGACATCTATTGACATTGGTCCTATGACTTCAGTTCCCTTGATCCTTCCACCGTCCATATCATTGGCATCCATTGATGTCCCCGTTTCTCATCTTTGTCTTCTAGATATGGAATGTGCAGATGTGCCTTTGTTAACTCCAAGCAGCAAAGAAATGATGTCTCAGGCATTAAAAGCCACATTCAGTGGTTTCACAAAAGAGCAGCAACGACTGGGAATACCCAAAGGTAGGTCACAAGTGCTGGTTGGTGCCAATGTGCTACAAGATTGTGTGGTTTCAAAACAGGTGCAAGTCGAATGGGTTTGTGGACTGTATTCTGGAGCCTCTCCTATGTCATTCAGATTTCATTTATTATATAGAAAGCAATTTGAACATTGCACAGCATTTGGGGCATAAGAGTAGCAGTTCTATCATATATGGATATGTTGCAGTTCCCAGGGCATAGAGTTCCTCAGGTGTTGTCTCCGTAGCCTTCCACAACCTTGAGACTCACATGTCTATGGAGATTCTCAAACATCCAGGTCATGGTTGTCTGAAAGGTGCTTTTTCAAGAGGCACCTGGACTTCCTTGTTTTTCTTTGAAGACATTTTGCTTCTCATCCAAGAGAGCTGAAGGAGCTTCTTGGATGAGAAGCGAAACATCTTCAAAGAAAAACTTGAGATTCGTAGTTTCTTTGCTCTGATACTTAAGCAAGTAACATTCACCTAGATGGTGGAAACAGCTGACAGCCTTTTTCTTATATGTTACTATATTTTTTAAAGGGTGGTTGGTATATTGTTAAGAAGGGAGTACTGTTTGATACTGAGAAGCTGACATAGGCAGTTGTCAACTTACAACCATAATGGAATCTGCCACATCATGGTCATAACTTGTCATCCTTTAGGCTACCTGACCCAATTTTACAACATTTTTTGCAGTGGTGATTAAGCAACCTTGTAAAATGACCACCACGGTCATTAAACAAACACCCTGGTTATTAAGTAATCTAATGGTTCACAATAGGTTGATCTTGCAAAAAAAAAAATTGAAGTAAATACTAGTTTTCAGCAAAAGCATCACAACTGTGGGACACTGCAAAGGGCAGTAAATGAGGGCTGGTTGCCTAGTGCCTAACATGTGGTCGCAGGACTGAAGGGGGAGGAGCTATTGTAACTTTGGAACTGGGTTGTGAGTATCCCTGGGGAGGTCTGTTGTACCTTTTTTACAGATTTACAGATTAACAGAGTTGGAAGGGACCTTATAGGTCATCTAGTCCAAACCCCCACTCAAGCAGGAGACCCTACACCATTTCTGACAAATGGCAGTCCAATCTTTTCTTGAAAGTCTCAAGTGATGAAGGTCCCACAACTTCCGAAGGCAACTTCTGTTCTGGTTGATTGTTCTCACTGTCAGAAAGTTCCTCCTCATTTCTAGGTTGAATCTCTCCTTGGTCAGTTTCCACCCATAATTCCTTGTCTGGCCCTCAGGTGCTTTGGAAAACAGCTTGACCCCCTCCTCTCTGTGGCAGCCCCTCAAGTATTAGAAGACGACTATCACGTCTCCCCTGGTCCTTCTCTTCACTAGAGTAGCCATGCCCAGTTCTTGCAACTGTTCAACGTATGTTTTAGTCTCTAGTTCCCTAATCATCCTGGTTGTTCTCCTCTGCACTTTTTCTAGAGTCTCAACATCTTTTTTATAGTGGTGACCAAAACTGGATGCAGTATTCTAGGTGTGGTCTTATTTGGGCTTTATAGAGTGGTATAAACCTCACTTGATCTTGATTGTATCCCTCTGTTAATGCAATTTAGGATTGTGTTGGCTTTTTTAGCTGCCTGCTGGCTCATATTTAGCTGATTGTTCACTAAGACTCCAAGATCCCTCTCACCGTCACTGCTATAAAGCTTGGTTTCCCCATTTTATATGTGTTCTTATATGCGAAGCGATCAGACATAAGTTGACGTCTACCTGTAAACTGAGCAAAATCCAATTAATATATCCTGGGGAGGGCTTCCAATATCTAATTATCTAAAGAACTTCTGAATAATATCCAGCTTTTTGCCACCTTGGATAAAAACTACTGGAGAACACTTACCAAACCAGAAGTATCTTGGCCAATTCTGCCAGCGTCTTGGGAAAGGCTTACATCTCACTGGATTATCAAAAGTGGAGAGAGTACAGTATGATTTTTCATTGAGAGAGATACAGGGACTAATAATTCAGGCTAGCAGAGATCTTGCAGCCTTCCCCAATAGAATGCTATAAACTCAGAGGTGAAATACAGCAGGTTCTGACAGGTTCTGGAGAACCAGTAGTGGAAATTTTGAGTAGAACTGGCAAATACCACCTCTGGCTGGCCCCAGAGTGGGATGGGAATGAAGATTTTGCAGTATCCTTCCCCTGGAGTGTGTTGGGAATATCCTTCCTCTGGAGTGAGGTGGGAATGGAGATTTTGCAGTATCCTTCCCCTGGAGTGGGGTGGGAATATCCTTCCCCTGGAGTGAGGTGGGAATGGAGATTTTGCAATATCCTTCCCTGGGAGTGGGGAGGGAATGGGGATTTTGCAGTATCCTTCCCCTGCCACGCCCACCAAACCATGCCCACCAAGCCACACCATGCCCGCCAAGCCACGCCCACAGAACCGGTAGTAAAAAAACTTGGATTTTATCACTGTGTAAACCGCATACAAAAAGCCGCTCCTGGTAACTCTTTCTATCTGTGGTTTCTTCATGCAGATCCTCACCAATGGACAGAAACTCATGTACGGGACTGGATTATGTGGGCCATGAATGAGTTCAGTCTGAAGGATGTGGACTTCCAGAAGTTCTGCATGAACGGAGCTGCCCTGTGTGCTCTAGGAAAGGACTGCTTCCTTGAATTAGCACCAGACTTTGTAGGAGACATTCTTTGGGAACATCTGGAGATGTTGCAGAAAGGTAATATATGATGATCACCAATAACGAGCTGGGTTGCTTTGATCAGGACTGTACTGGAAGACTACACAAGTTCATGGGAGTTCCTGAATATCCCACTGCAATGGAAATCAATGTTCCTGGTTCTTCATCACTTTAATTTATTGTACGAATGAAGGCAACTGCATGTGTTTAATTTATTGTGTTTAGTTCTTCCTCAGAGATAAGTATAAGGTATCCCTCTTGAATATTTTGGCAGAGTCCGGTTACAATGAAAGGCTCACAAAGCAGCTTGCCCTTGCCCATAAATTTTTAAGCATAGTTTAATCTTTATATATATTTTGGGAATATAGGAAATTACTTCTATTTATTTAGGAACTCTCTACATAAGGTGTGCCCAACTTGCAACTTGTAGGCCATATTTGGCCCTGGACAGCTATTGTGGCCTACAAAATAATAAACTCTCTTTAGTTTCCTATATTTTTGATTATTTATATACATTAACTGTATTATGTATTTTATATGTGGTCCAAGACAATTCCTCTTCATTCAATGCAGCCCAGGCAAGCCAAAAAGGTGGGCAACCATAGTCTACATTATGGGTTGATAAATGCAAGATCTATGGATTCCAGAGAACTGTCAAATCCTAAAGAGATACCTTTCATCCCCTCCCTAGGATATCCTCATGCTGGCTCCCCAGAGAATTCTGGGACTTGAAGTCCATGCATCTTAAAGTTGCTGAGGTTGAGAAACAATGGACTAGGGTAGTGACGGCTAACCTTTTCAACACCGAGTGCCGAAACTGGAGCATGTGCCGGAGTGCCGGAAGAGAGCAGCTGGCCAGTGTGCATGCGCGTGGCAGCCAGCTGCTCTTCCGGATTCCGTCGCATGCATGTGTGCCGGCTAGCTGCTCTCTTCCGGGTTCCTGCATGTGTGCTGGTCGACCAGCTGGCTGGCGTGTATGCACATGCCGGCGCCTGAAAGAGCAGCCGGTGACGGCGCACATGCCCACAGAGAGGGCTCTGTGTGTCACCTCTGGCACATGTGTCATAGGTTTGCCAACACGTACCACAGGGGGTTTATCAGGTTGCTGGCTTAGTCTGCATATTCTAGACCAATGGTGTCAAACTCGATTTCATTGAGGGCTGCATCAGGTTGTGTTTGATATCGGAGGGATGGGGTGTGTGACTGGGGGTGGCTGTGACCAGGGTGGGTGTGGCCAGGGATGGGCATGATCAGTGTGGGCATGACTGGTGGCATGATACGGGACTCGTGTCAGGGGCATCTCTGATGGCCAACTTCTAAGGCAGGATTTCCCTGAGACTCTCCCTCACTCTCATTATTTCCTTCCTTCCTTCCTTCCTTCCTTCCTTCCTTCCTTCCTTCCTTCCTTCCTTCCTTCCTTCCTTCCTTCCTTCCTTCCTTTTCTTCTTTCTCCATCCCTCTTCATTCTCCTTTCTTCTTCCTTCCCCTCTTTCCTTATTTTTCCTTCCTTGCGCTCTTCCTATCTGCCCTTCTTTTTCTTTGTCTTTCCTCTTTTCCTTTCCCCTTTCCTGTCCCTTCTTGCATGCTCAAATACAAAAGATTCTCCTTTTGCTTTGCTTTTAGTTTGTTTTGGTAACTCTCTGCCCCCAAAAAAGCAGCCTGGGGAGGGGGCGCATGGCCACCCCGAGCTCCATTTTTGCTGGCAGAGGCACCGCAGGCCTGTCCTTTACTGTTTCCAGGCCGGCCCCGTGGGCCAGATCTAAGCACCCCATTCAGCCCACGGGCCCTGAGTTTGACACCCTTGTTCTAGACCCAAATGCTGTAGCAAAATTATACCTTTCTCCCGCCTGTAGCTGACTATTCCTGCACAAAGTCTTTTTAGTAACTTTTCCATCTATGTGCTGATGCATTTAAGAAGCAGAGGTCTATAACAAGAGAACAACACTTCAGCCACAGATAGGAAGTGTTTCTGTGCGATGGGTGGGATTTTCCAGCCTGTGAATAGTTCACCAGCATTCAGTTCTTTGCCAAATAACTGCGAAATCTTATTCTCCTTGGAGCCTGTGGGGAAAAGATACTAAGGAACCAAGTTCACTGCCAGGCCACACACAGTTTATAAGGGCAAAACTGTGTTTGTGACACCTCCTTTTTCCAAAAATAATGGGAAAGCCTCAGCTATTCCTGGACTCCCCTGGATAAGCTTTACTAAAGAACAGAGTAGCATTCAGTCTTGCATAATAAGGTGAAACCAATTGTAAATAAAGGGCACCCACTAAGATGTTTGCAAACCATTTTGGAGGCTTCTGTAATAAGTAGAGGCAGGTGTTTATTATTCCATTTTGGGAGGCAAGTGTGGGCTGGGACAGTTTTGTCTGTTCCATGAAATCCACTAAAAAGGTAGGGGATGTTGCCACCTTCTGTGGCTTTTTAAAGAACATGCCACCATGCTTGGATGAGCAGTCTCTCATTTCTCTTGGTGGCATATAGCTGCAGCTCTTTTCTTCTCCTTTTTCATTTCCAAGAAGTTTCGGTGTGAGAATTGAGTAACCGAACAAGCTACACGCAGAGCATAGAAATTTAAGTTTCTCTGTGTGTCGTTTTGCTGTGTACACTGGCATCATCATGGCATACCTAATACAAATGATAGACCAGGAATCTAGTTTAATGATTTGGTTTACCAAAATCCCAGTAACTTCTGATGGGATGGGAAAAATTCCTTAGATTGAAACTCTTTAAGAATCAGTGAATGTTGTTGTTTTTAGTTGCGAAGTCATGTCCGACCCATTGCAACCCCATGGACAACGTTCCTCCAGGCCTTCCTGTCCTCTACCATCCCTTGGAGTCCATTTAATCTCACACCGACTGCTTCAGTGACTCCATCCAGCCACCTCATTCTGTTGTTCTCTTCTTTTTTTGCTCTCAATCTTTCCCAGCATTAGGCTCTTCTCCAATGAGTCCTTCCTTCTCATTTGGTGGCCAAAGTATTTGAGTTTCATCTTCAGGATCTAGCATGGATCTTCAGGATCTTTAGAGCAGTTGATCTCCTCTAGAACTGACTGGTAGAGATTACTAAAGTGAACTGGAATAGCTGATGTCCCCAAATAGTATGTTAACCTCTTCAGTTAGTAAAAGGAGGACCCAGATTGTTGGGGGAAATAGGCTGACTCTATAAACCACTTACAGAAGGTTGTAAAGCACTATGAAGTGGTATATAAGATTAAGTGCTATTGTTCAATGCAAGGCAATGCATGTTGTTGCTTTGCTACTCATTTTTATTGTTTACCTGCATGGGAATAAGTGAGGGGTTCCTTAGAATTGAACAATATTCTAGGAAACAACTTTAATTGATGAGTTTGATGGGCATGAAAACAGCACCCAAATTAGCCAGTGTTTTTTTTTTTTTTTTAAGCTGGGGATATTGGCAAAAGTTGATTAAGTTTGAGTTCTAGAAAATAAGAACTCTTTGCTAAACAAGGACCTGGAAACATATGCAGCAAAACTTTGTTTTAATGGATTATTTGGAGGAAGACTATCCTCATAGTCTGAGAAATATACAAGTGCATCATTGTGGCGATATATTATCTGTATCATTATGCAACTAACAGAATTTTGCATACTGACAGTAGGGAAATAATGCAAGTTAAATCATTTGTACAAACATGTCCTTACATAAATGGTAGTGGGATTGGGTTTGTTCTATGCAAAGTCAATTTACATGAGGTCCGGAAAATTGAGCATTTGCCAGGTACTCTCAAAACAGCTACTTGTGACTGGTTTTTACAATGGCTGAAACAGATTGAAAAACAATGTTCACTTTCCATTTCTATTTGTAAAACTGGAAAGAATGGAACAGAATAGAATTCTTTATTGGCCAAGTGTGATTATACACACAAGGAATTTGTCTTTGGTGCCTATGCTCTCAGTGTACATAAAAAGCCAAGATACATCCGTCAAGAATCATAAGGTACAATACTTAATGATAGTCATAGGGTACAAATAAGCTATCAAATCATATTAGGAAACAATATCAATTTAAATCGTAAGGATACAAGCAAAAAAGTTACAGTCATGCAGTTGTAAGTGGGAGGAGATGGGTGATAGGAATGGTAAGAAGACTAATAGTAATAGTAATGCAGACTTAGTGACTAGTTTGACAGTGTTGAGGGAATTACTTGTGTAGCAGAGTGATGGCGTTCAGGAAAAAATGTTTTTGTGTCTAGTTGTTCTGGTGTGCAGTGCTCTATAGCATCATTTTGAGAGTAGTAAGAGAACATTTCACCGAGTCAGCCATCATCAGCGCCATCTTGAAGGAGAAGTCATCATGGATCTGATAGTTATTATCTATGTCTAGTGAGATGAAGTTTGCCTAAAGCAGAGGTGCACGACCTTGGCAACTTTAAGACTTGTGGACTTCAACTACCAGAATTCCCCAGCCAGCCATGCTTAAAGTTGCCAAGGTTGGACACTCCAGGTATAAAGCATGACTGTTGGGTAAATTTCCATGAAGGTGTTCAGGTTAAAGGAAGCCCTTCCTTCTCCTTAGTCATCTTTCAGTCTTATATTCCCACATGCAACGACTAGTTTCGACCCACCATGGAATGAAATGAGGATCCTATTTATTTTTGCTGATTCTGGACAGAAGCCAGCCAGAGAATAGTCTACATCCATTCAAAAAGAATTTAGTTTTGACATCTTCTTCTGCTAGTGGGGGATGGGGAAGAGGTCTAAACAAAACTAAGACTTGTGTGACTTGAGTTGTGGGAGCTTTATGTCCTTTTCCCTCCTCCTGGAGAGATCTGCCAAACTCTTGGATAGATAGCCACAGGGAAGGGAACAGGTCAGGTTATAATTCTAAAGAAGGCACCAACTTTGTAGTCAATGAGAGGGCACTGTTGACTGTGAGGAACAAGGGTTTACAATAGTGGCCAAAATTGTGGAAACCTTTTGGGAAAAGTGTATTTTCTAAAACTAGCTAATAACACCACTTTTTTGGGGGGAGTAGTAGTACCATAAAATTATATATCAATGGAAAGTTAATTTAATCAAGAACATAATACAATAACTTTTATGAAGGATTTGCTATTAGAATAGCAGTTACAGTATAAAGAAAAGTAAAAGAGGTAGAAAGAACGAGATATACAAAAATTATCACCACGTCAGTTAATATTAGTTGGGCAACTTTTAGCATGAATTACGGCCTTACAACATCTCCCCATGGAGTCAACCAAGTCTTTTAGTTCTGCAGCTGTTCTAATGTGAAACCAAGATTGAATGATGGCTTCTATTAACTGGGTTTTATTGCTAGGTCGCTTCTGACTAACGAATTTCTTTAGTCGGCTCCATACATTTTCAATTGGGTTAAGGTCTGGGCTATTCCCAGGCCATTCCAGCAATGGAATAGGATTATCCTGAAACTCCCTCGAATAAGTAGTGTTATTAGCCATCAAACCTCAAGAATACTGTATACGTTTCCCAAAAGGTTCCACAATTTTGGCCACTACTGTATTTTAGGGGAATGGAAAGGGATTAATTTTGAGTATTCTGAAACATGTTTGTGAAGAAGACTTTGCCTGATGCCTTTTCTGTCTTGGTTAGACAGCCTATGGTAGGTGAGTCACCTCTGGCTGAAATGTTTCGAAATACTTAAGTGTGTTGGAAATATCTAAGTGTGTTGGGAAGCCTGCTCGTAAAAGTAATCAGGACAGGGCAGAAGGTTTGACCCTGGCCATCTTGATTACTTTGACCATGCAATTCTTCATGTTTGCTTTGGCAAAAGTTTTTGAAGCTATGGTGCTAGGACACGCTGCTCAGTACAATCTGGCCTGGTCAAACTGATATTGAGCACAGGAGCTTCCTACTGTGGTTGAACAGTTCGTGGGCCATGTAGACCCCTGAGATGCTTTTCTAGGTAAAGGTTCTCCTCGTACATATGTGCTAGTTGTTCCTGACTCTAGAGGGCATGCTCATCTCTGTTTCAAAGCTGAAGAACCAGCACTGTCCAAAGTCATGTGGTCTCTGTGGTCATGTGGCCAAAGGCGCACAGAGCGCTGATACCTTCCCACCAAACGTGGTCCCTATTTTTCTACTTGCATTTTTTACGTGCTTTCGAACTGCTAGGTTGGCAGAAACTGGAACAAGCAACAGGAGCTCACCCCGTTACGCGGCACTAGGGATTCGAACTATTGAACTGCTGACCTTTCAATCGACAAACTCAGCATCTTAGCCACTGAGCCACCATATCCCTTATAGAGATGCTTTTCTAGATTCCCCAAATTCCTCAAGATCCTCCTGATGAATAACAGAATTTTGTTATTCTGTGTTTGTTTTGCTAACAAATTTCATGGACAGAAGTAAACAGCAGGGTACCCCTAGGTTCTGTCTTAGGCTCGGTACTCTTCGATAGCTTCATAAATGATTTAGATGAGGGAATAGAAAGGGAACTTATCAAATCTGCAGACGACATTTATTTCCCTCTGTGAAATTTGTTAGCAAACAACTGAATAATGATGACATGATTTCCTGCATAGGAGCATGATGCGTCCCTTATTCACATTTTTTTGAACAATAGTCAAATTAAACCAAAATCAATGAAAAAATATTCAGCGATTTTGCAATATGACTAGACGTGCCAAATGGCACACTCATGAGATGTTAGCTGCCAGCCGCAAACAGCTTTCTTAGTCTGATAAAAAATTGAGGGAAAATCCTATTACACAACTATAAGTCATTGTAACTGTATCAACAACATTTGTTTAATAGAACTTAAGGAGGATAATTCTCATGTTGAACTTCCATTAGCCAGCTTGGCCTATGGTTGGTGGTGGTGGGAGCTGTCCTCAAGCTATACGGATTGCACCAGTTTACTATCGTTGCAGTCAGTATCTTCAAGTTGTTTACAACACTAGATGTCACATAGGAAAAGTCTTGGAAATCATATACAAATTTTAATACAGATGTTCATGTCATGGAAAGCTATGCTTACATGTGCACCACTGGACTCCACAGTGATTCATGCCTTTATGGTCCACGTGTTGCATTTCCATAACAGATTTCTTGGTAATTATCACTTCCAACGTTCAACATAGCGTTTCCCTAAATTTTTCTTCGTGGGCCCTTTTTGACAATTTCATCACCACGTTGTATGATGACTTTGCATTAGTCACAGTTTCTCAGCTTCACCTACGTATATATATTGTTGTTAGCTGTATTGTTGTTGAATAATTGAGATATTCCCTTTCATTTATTTGCTATAGAAGAGATCAAGCCATATCCAGCAAATGGAATAAATACCGCCTATCCAGAATCTCGCTATACATCCGACTACTTCATTAGTAAGTCCAATTCTTTTCTTTTCTTTTCTTTTCTTTTCTTTTCTTTTCTTTTCTTTTCTTTTCTTTTCTTTTCTTTTCCTTCCTTCCTTCCTTCCTTCCTTCCTTCCTTCCTTCCTTCCTTCCTTCCTTCCTTCCTTCTACAAGAATGTAAATTAACATGTGTAGAATATTGGGCTCTAAACAAATCTAAAAATGTGTTCTGTTAACTTAGAACAAATATTGGAATGTGTGACCTAGTATACCTCTTCCCAATTACATCTGACTGTAATATCAGATCCAGCAGAAAGGGAATGTTGTAGGATCTTTGGCAAATCCTAGACAGTGGCCTTTTCTGCTGAGCTGCCCACATAGGTCCCTAAAACCCTGGATCACCACTTCATGCCATTTTTCTCCTTGCAGGTTATGGCATTGAGCATGCTCAGTGTGTGCCTCCATCAGAGTTTTCTGAGCCCAGCTTCATCACAGAGTCCTACCAGACTCTCCATCCAATCAGCTCTGAGGAGCTCCTATCTCTCAAATATGAGAATGAGTACCCATCAGTCATTCTTCGCGACCCAGTGCAGATGGACTCCTTGCAGACAGACTACTTCACCATCAAACAGGAAGTCGTAACACCGGATAACATGTGCATGGGGCGTGCCAGCCGAGGTAGTGTAGACGAATAGATAATAAAGGCCCCTCTATTTGGGTCATTGTGGTTGCTTCTGTTCCGTTCCTGGTACTGCCAAAAAGCTTCTTCAGATCATGGTTGCATTCTGCTGGTGAGGCTTTAATCAGCCCTGGTGTTGCAGTGGTTAGAATGCAGTATTGCAGGCTAATTCTGCTGACTGACTGACAGAGTTCGGTTCCCACTGGCTCAAGGTTGACTCAGCCTTTCATCTTTCTGAGGTCAGTAAAATGAGGACCCAGATTGTTGGGGGCAATAGGCTGACTCTGTAAACCACTTAGAAAGGGCCGTAAAGTGCTGTGAAGCAATATATAAGTCTAAGTGCTATTGCTATTGATTCAGACTGCTATCTTCCCAAGGTCGATAAAATGAGGACCCAGATTGTTAGAGGCAATATGCTGACATTGTAAACCACCCATTTAAAGCATGACAGGGTGGTATATGAATTTAAATACTACTGCTATTGCTATTGCTGGTATTTTTTTCTAAATGGCGGGTAAATTTGGTATAGTATGCCTAAGTGATCTTACTGGGGACATGTTCTACCCTAGTCTTCCTCAACTACTGACTCTGGAAGTTATAGTCCTAATCATCTTGAATAATCTGGAACTGGCAAGGGTTATTGAAGAAATTTCATGCAATGGCCATAAGATAATAAATAGCCACCCTGTCAAGATGGACTGCATTGTGTCAAAACTCACGGGGGAAGATGTCTGTTGTAACTCTTCCCTCAAATGAGGACATCAGTTTATTTGCAAATAGGGATGAATGACTTTGGTTTCAAACATGTATATACCTATAAATCCATTCTCATCACCACCATACCTTTAATATATACCTCAGACCTATGTCAGCTTTTCTTATTCAATAATAAATTGAATTTGACCTCATTCTTGGTCTCAGTTCTGATTCCCAGATACCCGTGCCCGGTGGTGAAATCCAATTTTTTTACTACCGGTTCTGTGGGTGTGGCTTGGTGGGCATGGTGTGGCTTGGTGGGTATGGCAGGGGAAGGATACTGCAAACTCACCATTCCCTCCCCACCCCTGGGGGAAGGATATTGCAAAATGTGCATTCCCACCCCACTCTGAGGCCAGCCAGAGATGGTGTTTGCCAGTTCTCTGAACTGCTCAAAATTTCTGCTACAGGTTCTCCAGAACCTGCTAGATTTCACCCCTGCCCGTGCATATGGTTGAGATGGTTTTATTTTTTCCCATAGCACAAAAACCAACAAACCAATGAACAAACCATATTGTTATCCAAACACTATACTGGCTGGGATTTTATATCACTAAAAGCTATGATTTAACCAAGGTTTTTGGAATGTTGCTACAATTAGTTGAGATCACACTGTACTCAAGCCACAGTAGCTAAGCTCACCTATCAACAATGTTTTAAAAAGTTTAAATGACTTCTGGAAACATCCATATACTTTTCTTGGCAACTATTTGGAAGTGGTTTGCCTTCTAGGATTTATTTTTTAATTTTCCAGTGTAGCCTACACCCTTGTTTTCCCATCCAAGTATTATCCTGGTCTAACTGACCTTGTTGAGCTCTTTTGAGATCAGCCAAGGTTAACAGGATACAGCTCCCTCATTGGGCACATCAACCGACTAAATAAATAATGTGATTTGTTTGTTTGCTTAACAAATTTATCCCTCCTTTGGGATCACTTTGCAGGTTTATGAATAAATAAATAGCACTATTTTGGCAAGGTGATATATCTCCTTTGACTGATGGACACTTTTTCCTATGCTATGCTACGCAAGATTTTTCAAGTAGAAATTCTACCAACGGAATTGCTGAAGAGTTGTTTGTTTTCTTAAGCCACGCATTTGCTTTTGAGTGTTCTAAAGATACAATATGAGAAATGCATCACACACCTTCCAAATTCTAGACTTTAGAGACCACTATACTTTGCTTCTCTCAAGCAAGTGATTCCTGCCATTATCTAAATTCTTACTAGATATATTTTGGGGTGGGTAGATAGGGAGGTACATACTGGAGAGGATATGGAGGTCAAATCAAAACATGGCAAATATGCCAGTTCAAACCCTCCTCTCCACCCATGAGAGTTATTCTGTGGGCTTTAGTTGCCACCATCTCTGCCAATGAATTCCCCCCCCCCGCCCCCCACTTGGGTCTTACACAATCCCAGCAGCTGTTTTTGGACTGTTTTGAGTAATTATTGGACTCAAATGATCCTACTACGCTCTTAAGGTTGTCAGTAAATCTGAAATGGTTGAGCAATAGTCATAGAGTGGGATTCCAGAAAAAAAGCAGTGTAAGATCTTATTTGTTTTGTTTTATTTGTTTCACTTTTGAACCTGTGTGCTTCGGTAGGAATTCAGATTTTTAGCTGAAATAAGAGTGATTAATCTGGGCAGAGTTGCCTGAGTTGACATATTGGACTTCTGGCGAACTGATCTCTAAGAAGCCAAGAATAAACAACCCTCATGCTTGCCAGGACTAAGGTAACATCTAATGGTCATGAGGAGGAAGAAAAAGAAGCAACAATGCATAACCTTTCCTTGTTTGTAACAGGGGCTCTACATATGCAGCTGAAATCTCAAAGTGTTTTATATATATATATATATACCCTGTTTCAGGAGTAAAATGCTTCCGCTTTGGACCAGATCACCCAATCCGGTAGCGATGGAGGCGAGTGGTTCGGAGAACTGGTAGCAAACATCCCTGCCCCTCCCCCATGCCCAGCTGAGTCGTGCAATTATCAGAGGCTTTTTTTTTTTTTTGTTATTATTTTTAAGAGCATTTTTTCTACAACCTCTTTGGCCAAAGAGGTTGTAGAAAAAATGGTTTTAAAAGTATAGAAAAAAAAGTTGGCCACACCCACCCAGTCACATTACCCACCACCACCAAGCCACACCCACAGAACCAGTAGTAACAAATTTTACATTTCACCACTGTCCTGTTTTCCCCAAAATAAGACATCCCCTGTTCATAAGCCTAATCGGGCTTTTGAGCACATGGCAATAAGGCCAAGCGCTTATTTCAGGATTCAAAAATATAAGTCAGGGTCTTATTTTCAAGAAAACACAGTATATATATATATATATATATATATATATATATATATATATATATATATATATATATATATATATATATATATATATATATATATATATATATCAAGATTTTTCTGTAGCCCTAGCTCAGTGAAGTCACATTCACTAGATTCTGGGCTTTTTTTCCTTCTGGCAGCCAGCAGGCCTTGTGCTGCCTAGTGAGAGACTTATATAGGTCTATTTCTGGCTCGTTAGCCATCATCAGTAAGCCACACCCACATCTCATGTATCCTCCCTGTAAAGGTACAATATCTATTTTCTTACTTTTCGTAGGTTTTATGTGTGTTTTTCTTTTAGCAAGGTTTTTCCTACGTAACCAAGACTTTTCTTTAGCCTTAAATCAGTGAAGTCACATTCACTAGATTCTGGGCTTTTTTTCCTTCTGGCAGCCAGCAGGCCTTGTGCTGCCTAGTGAGAGACTTATATAGATCTATTTCTGGCTCGTAAAAATCTTATATATTATAATATATATAATAAAAGATGATACTTGTCACATTTGGCGAAGTTTTTTGATAGATAGCACAAGTGGCTTGGTGGTTTCCTTATAGCAGGTCAGGTGGTTTCTCCATCTAACTCAGTAATCTGCATGAAGACGTCATTCCTTCTCCTTGCAACATGTTGCTGTTAGATGGAGAAATTGGAGATCGAACTACAGATTGAATGTGAGATTGAACTACTTTTGGTTGATAATCTGCTGTGCTTGTAAAGACTCTGCTCCTATCAAGCTCCAAAAACCAAGAAACACACACGCACAAAGTTAAGAAGTTTCCTTTAATGTTCCTCACCTAGAAGCAGAAAGCCTCCCCAACTATAGCAAGCTACTTGCATTATTAGAGATATACTCTGAGCACTTCTATGGAGCAGCAAACTCAGGGGTGGGATTCAGCCGGTTCTGACCAGTTCGGGTAGCTCCGACGATCAGCTGAGAGCGAACTGGTTCACTCCTATGTTCAGATGGGCTCGCGCTATAACCTACTTATATTTCTTTTGTTTTAAGCCCAGCTGATAGGCGTGGCAGAACTGATTGCTACGCCTCAGCTGTTTTACTCACTCTGGATTCAGTAGAAGGTAACTTTCGATCGTAATGTGCATGTGCGAAAGTCCGAGTTTGCACACGCAACGAATAGGTTGTTACAACTGATGAATCCCACCACTGAGCAGACTGGACCTTCTTTCTCCCAACCAAACTATTTAAACTTACTGTCTCTGTCCTCTGGGATTGAGACTATGTTACACCACCACCCCAGAGCTGTAGTCCAGGTTATTTCCCTCCTTAGGATCCAGTGAAAGTCATAAAGAACTCTGTCCCTTCTCAGATTTAGCAATATTAACTGAGTAGGGAAAAAAAGTACATTTCAGAGAAAAGGTCATGCAAATGTTCAAAGAATGGAGACAATGTTCAGGCAATTAGAGGCATAGACCCAGCCCTGTGAGCACTGATTTCACAACAGTCCCGCTATGAATTCTTCAAAAGATGAACTGATATTGCTTACACCCAGTAGTGGGATTCAACCGGTGTAACAACCAGTTCACTCAGCGCGTACACAGTACATTTGAAAACAGCTCTAAAACTTACCTTCTATTGCAGGCCCAGTGAGTAAAACAGCTGAGGTGCAGCAATCCGCTCTGCTGTGCCTATCAGCTGGGCTTCAAGCAAAGGAAATATAGGTCAGTATAGCGCAGGGACAGGCAGGTGGGCTCAGCTGATCATCGGAGTGAACCAGTTCGCTCTCAGCTGATTGTCGGAGCTACTGGTTTCCCCAAACTGGTTGAACCAGCTGAATCCCATCCCTGCTTACACCAAGAAGTGCAAGCGTCAGATGGACACAACATCTAAAGAAGGGGATATGAGATCCATCCTCATTTTTTTTTAAAATTTGATTTATATGTCGCCGTTTACCGGAGACTCAGGGCGGCTTACAATGCGTTAAGCAATAGCCTTCATACTTTTGTATATTTATATTTATACAAAGTCAGCTTAGTGCCCCCAACGAACTGGGTCCTCAATTTACCCACCTTATAAAGGATGGAAGGCTGAGTCGACCTTGAGCCTGGCTGTGATTGAACTCGCAAGTAATTGCAGGCAGCTGGATCTTAAATGCTGCCTTTGTAGGAGGCATTACACCCCTAAGCTACTCAGGCTCATTTCATGGCAGCTTCAGCTTAAGCCTCTCCCTTACAGCTGTTTTGGACACCACCCAAGATCCATCCAAGATGGCATAGTGCCCTTCTAAACCCCATCATGCCAACAGCCCTTCAGGGCAGATCTACACCTGAACATATTCATGCCTGGCTCCTTTTCAGCACTAAGGCTTCAACAAAATCCTTCATGGTAGAGCTGCAGGACAGAACTTCTTTTTGTCTGAGAACTATATTAAGCTCTTGAAGGACAGGCTGGTGGCTGTGCTGCCAGAAAGAAGGGGAAAATGATGCAGTTGACGCAGCAACCTGAATTAAGCCAAAACAATATTTTATTAAGGATGGTTAAAATGGTTGCCTGCCATGTTTTATAATGACTTTTTCTTTCTATCACATAAAAACATGATATTGAAGTCAACATTGGTGAGGATCTGGAGGTAGTCATGCAGGTTATTTGTGGCCTGGGCCTTTTTCTTCCTCCTTATGAAGGCATCTCAATCACTGGTTGAAGGTGAACTTCATTTTCTTCTTGCCTTGCAGGTAAACTTGGGGGCCAAGATTCTTTTGAAAGTATAGAGAGTTATGACAGTTGCGACCGTCTGGCGCAGTCCTGGAGCAGCCAGTCATCCTTCCAGAGTCTCCAGCGTGTCCCTTCCTATGATAGCTTTGATTCGGAGGACTATCCTGTCCCTCTACCCAACCACAAGCCCAAAGGCACTTTCAAGGACTATGTTCGAGACCGAACTGACATGAACAAGGACAAACCTGTCATTCCTGCTGCTGCCCTGGCTGGTTACACAGGTAAGATGCTGGAGAATTGTAGGTGATCGAAGCAGTTGTTTTCTCATGGATGTGTTCACTCACACGACATGCTTAATTAGATCAGTCATGGATCTGGCAGTTTGCATTTGTGCAATCGGCGAAGTAATGGTTCCTTAAAAATTTGTTTAGTATTTCTTTAGAAAAGAGGGGGATCCAGAATATTCTACAATCTCAGTGCCTTTTGGTTAGTTTATAATTCATCTTATTCTACGAACCCAACGGATTAAATTGTTCACCAGGTTTAGTGTGTTATACAACCATGGCCCGTGTGCAGGGGTGGGTTCTAAATTTTTTTTATTATCAGTTGTGTGGGTGTGGTTTATTTTGTGGACGTGGCTTGGTGGGGGTAATGTGACTGGGTGGGTGTGGCCAACTTTTTTTTCTTTTTTTTACTTTTAAAAGAATTTTTTCTACAACTTTAAGAGGTTGCAGGAAAAAAAATGCTTTTAGAAGCCTCTGACGATCAGGCAACTCAGCTGGGATCGCCAGAGGCTTTTAAAGCCATTTTTTTTTCTACAACCTCTTCACTGAAGAGGTTGTTGAAAAAATGCTGTTAAAAGCCTCTGACGATTCCAGCTGAGCCGCGCGATCATCAGAGGCTTTTTTTTTTACTTTTAAAAGCATTTTTTCAGCCGAAGAGATTGTAGAAAAAATGCTTTTAAAAGTAAAAAAAAAAAAAAAAAGCCTCTGATGAGGTGGGCAGGGTAAGCGAGCGGCGACCGGGCCCAGGACCGTTTCAAGGGTGTGGCCAGCCAATGTTATTACCAGTTCTCCGAACTACTACAGATGTTTACTACCGGTTCTTGCGAACTGGTGTGAACCTGGAGCAACCCACCACTGCCTGTGTGTCATTCTCATTGGCAGGACAGTAACAATAACACCTCACTGAATCTAGGTTACAAATACATTGGGTGTAACTACATAAGTATGTTAAGCCCGAGTAAATAACACCCTTTTATGATAAACCGTGATAGCTTGGTTCATAAATATACTAAGACAATGACTATAAATTCTCACAATATACAAACCACAGATTTGCAATTCCACACAGTCTAATTTAGCATTTGTACTTTCTGACTTTCTGCATATTCCTGACATTTAAAGCCTTTTACACACATCACATTAGGGATGCTTACAAGCCTATTAAGACTGGGTCTCGTTAGCTTCATGCGACTGATGGAATGAAGAAGGAGCTTGAAATATATGCCTTGCAGAGGCCATACATCCCAGAGTTAACAATTAAAATGTATGTCTTTCAAGCGTGTACCTTAAACAGCAGCAGTGAGACATTTGAGACCACACCTGAACGTAATTCTTTCGATTTGCAGAGGGTTTTTTTTATATATATAGGGCTGATAATTTGTTGTGAGTGTATATGTATGTATGTGGTGCCTCTGGGGAAGATGGAAGATAATTTTAGGAGCTATATGCAAGGGGAAGTGGTTAGTCATTTTAGTTCTGAGCTATGAAGTGTATCTGTGGGTTGTAGAAGCAGTAGGTGTAGGTGAAGAACAGAAAGTAGGAGGTTGATTGAGGTTGAATGGAGAGAGACGCCATTTAGCCATGATTGTGGGGTAGATATGAAATGAATCGAAGAAGTCCATTGAACTGCTTCAGATGTCAGGATAATGCAAGGATACATGTTCACGCTCACCTTCTGTTGAGTGGAAATACGCCACTCCATAGACTAATGAGTTGAATAAGTCCAAATCCAGTCTAAATATCCAGCTGACTGTGCAATTAACCATAATAAATAATTGTTTAGACTAGATTTGGTATTATCCATCTATCAAGTCCTTCCCAAGGAACTGAGATAGGCAGATATTTGATACTGGGGAAAGTGTTTTTACAGGATGTAAACTGTTCCAAGTAAAGCTGCCATGCAATTGACTGATGGTGATTTTGCCAACGCTAATGGTGTTCAAGGGATGCTCTGGTTGCTTTGGGATTCAACTATTAGTACTATCTTTGGTTTCTTTGCCACAGTTCTGTTTGCATTTCTAGGCAAGCACCCCCTCAAATTCACCATTGTTGTTTTAAAAAAGGACCAAAAAGTCTGGGTAGTGGATATTGTGGTACCTACAGACAGCAGAACAGAAGAGAAAGAACTGGAGAAAAATCACAAAATACAATTCTTGATTTGATGATACTAGTTCTGACTTGATGGTCTTCTGTGGATCAAGTTATTGTTGATTTTGCTTCCTGTTCAGAAACTGTTATACATTATTAGATCATTAGTGTTGTGGGGAACAAGAAGGCAGCAGTGGCCATAACTTCTGGAAAATCGTAAGGAGGAAAGGTGGCAAGTGGTCATTAAAAGTGAGAACTGTAAGCTAAGAGTTCTTGGGTTCACTTTGCCTATCAGTTTAGGAGGTGACCTTAGCTAAGTGGTGTTTTTATCTTTGATTCTCTTATATTCTTTCACTGTAGTAGCTTTTCTCATAAAAACATCATAAAATGGCCAAACGGACTTTGGTATCATATAATGAGCTTCAGAAATACTGACTTCATCATTGAAAAGCCCCTCCATTTGATGGGAAATTAAGATGGCATTGTGTTTATCTCTGCAGTAAATTGAAAAACAGATCACCAGTCTTGTAGATTTTACTTTGTTGATAGTTTCACTGACATCAAGATTATTTGTGCGGTTCATAATCGCCAGTGAGGAAACAACCCACTGACAATAACAACTTTGCTGAGAAGGTAATGCTTTTGGTAGAAACCCAATTTGGCTTTTGATATTTTCTCAACTTGGCAACGAAGGTGCAATCTTTTCAAGCACCGCTATCTATGCTCCACATCTTAACCGATTTTGGCAAATTGTCAGGGCTCCTCAGAAGTGTTGCAGTATTCCCCACCCTATCTTACTTCACACACCCATATATTTATGACTAGAGCTGATCAAAAAGTTTGTAAGAGTTCATCTGTCAGATCTTCTTAACCAGGCAACTATATATGTTGGTGGCTTGGACAGACTTTGAAACATCACCTTCCTAACACATTTGTTTTTTGTTAAATTAGTTCTAGACCATCTATAGAAGCAGATGTTTTCCTGTAGTTCTATATTCAGTGCTACCTAGATAAGTAACAAGAGGTATATAGCACAATATGTAAACTCAACCATTACAAAAGGCACAACCAAAATCCAAACCAAATTTCTGTTGGGTCAAACTAGGTTTTTCCTAGCTTGCAGTTTACACAACGAAAAGGTGATTTCCAAAATTGACAATAACAATAACTGCAGCATAATAACAATAAAAAAAAATCTCAGGAAGGTGGAAAACCAGATCTCCTACAGGCCCCCAGATCTCTTCTTTCTGAGCTACCCAGTATATTATCAAGTAGTCTGGAAAGGATAAAGGATTATGGCTTATAGAAAGAAGTGATGACAATTCACTGCTATCAGGATAGAATGTTCCCATTCTCGAATACTACATTTCTGGATTCTCCACTTCCCCCACCACCAGCAGGATTACTGATTGATCAGATTACCCGATCCACAACAAATATGTTTGGGTCAAATTCACAATTCATCCCAGGTGCAACATAGTGTTCAGGAGGCAGTGACCACCTCTACCATTTGTGTGAATCCTTGCCAGATGCAAGGCCTGGGTTGGCCAACTATGCAACCAAGATTTATGGAATGAACCACAATGGCAGGGTTCAAACAATGTATTAAACTGCAAAAATTGATTGAACAAGTACAGAGGCTGGGTAAATGCAATATACTGAGCCAAAAGGAAATGAACGCATATTGGTTTTGTATGTGTTGCAGATTAGACCAAGCAGGGATAAGACCTGTTCTGACAAAAACCAACCTAATCTGGAAGTTATATCTGGAATATCACAAGTCAGTTTTGGTTTGGATTGTACTTTTTGGAACCACCAAACTAATTCAGAATGGCATCATCCAAGGGAAAATCAAAAACTTTGGATTGATAAATGTTGCACATGCCTATTGTACTTCTTAAAAGTTCTAGTATGAGAGTGTCTTTAGGCTGTTGGAGAAGTACAACAAGTAGATCAGTTTTGGTTCAGTTACTCTAGTGACACCTGCTAGACATTTGCAAATGAGAACAAAATTAGCTGTTAGCATTCATGGTTGGCCAGTGTTGCGATTGTTCAGAAAACTTTTGAAGAGACAAATGTGTAAAAAAGTAATGGTATTAATTTTCAGTGTTATCTCACATCCCTTTATTTTTCCTCACTTTCATAATGACTATAATTAAATCCCAAGGGAGGGATATGCCCTTCTCTATCTCTCTCTCTCTCCCATTCTGTTTAGTTTGGAGTAATTTTCTAGAAGGTTGCAAGGAAGCCTTCTCCTGTTGAACATACATGTAGGTGCTCTAGACCAGGGGTGAAATCCAAATTTTTTCCCTACCGGTTCTGTGGGCGTGGCTTGGTGGGCATGGCAGGGGAAGGATATTGCAAAATCTCCATTCCCACCTCACTCTGGGGCCAGCCAGAGGTGGTATTTGCCAGTTCTCTGAACTACTCAAAATTTCTGCTACCGGTTCTCCAGAACCTGTTTGAACCTGATGGATTTCACCCTTGCTCTTGACCTAGGAGACCCTTCAGAGGTACTCTCTAGAACAGGGGTCTCCAACCTTGCCAACTTTAAGCCTGGCAGACTTCAACTCCCAGAATTCCCCAGCCAATTCTGGGAGTTAAAGTCCTCCAGGCTTAAAGTTGCCAAGGTTGGAGTCCCCTGCTCTAGAACAGGTGTCAAACTCGATTTCATTGAGGGCCGCATCAGGGTTGTGTTTGATCTCAGGAGGGCAGAGGCATATGGCCAGGGTGGGCGTGGCCAGCTTGACATCACTGGCTTTGTTTTCTCTGGCAGAGGGCTGCAGGAGGCCGTCACGGCTGAAAATGGAGCCCAGGGAGGACGTGGGCAGGTGGGACGTGCCTCAGTTTTCGCTGGCAGAAGGCCATCACGGCCAAAAATACTGCATTTTTGCTGACAGAGGCACTGCAGGCTGGTCCTTTGTTGTTTCCAGGGCGACCACGAGGGCCAAATTAAGTACCCTTGGAGGGCCTTGAATTTGACTCCCCTGCTCTAAGATATTACTTTACACTCCCTCCTCAACCTATGAGACTTCCATAGGATTTTCTTAAAGGCAAGTTAATTTCAGAACAAGAATGGGAAATTTCAGAGGGGCATTTATCCGCAAACAGCCCATTTATTTGGGACGAGAAGGGCTTTCTCTGGATGATTTCATCAGCTTTGGCTGATTTTTAAAGGGAGGGGTTTTCTTTCCCCCTCTTTCCAGACAGTGGCCGATGGGCCATAAATTATTAACATGTAGGTATGTTTGGGTAGGCTAATCATTTACTTAGTCATGTTTCTGCATAGTTGCTTCAGATCCCCTCATTCATCTCCCTTTTGCTGACAGTTTCATGTGGAATACTGTTCCTTAGCCTTTTGTCACATAGGAACCACAAACCGTGTTTATTATGTAGAAAAGTGCTTCTCTTGCCTTTTAAACAAAACAACAGCAACAACAATAAAAATCGCTCTGCTTTGCAAATGACCACTTTCAGAAGCACTACGACATGTTACAGTTAAATAAAACCATAAGCATGCAATTTAACAAATCTTTTTCTAAAGTAGCTGAAGACAGCGGTTGCGTAATAAGTGTGGAAATAGTCAATAGAATTAGAAGCTGTTAGTGCTCTGACAGCTGCTTCTTCTTCTTCTTCTTCTTCTTCTTCTTCTTCTTCTTCTTCTTCTTCTTCTTCTTCTTCTTCTTCTTCTTCTTCTTCTTCTTCTTCTTCTCTTCTTCCTCCTCCTCCTCCTCCTCCTCCTCCTCCTCCTCCTCCTCCTCCTCCTCTTCTTCTTCTTCTTCTTCTTCCCCTTCCCCTTCCCCTTCTCCTTCTCCTTCTCCTTCTTCTTCTCCCCCTCCTCCCTCTTTCCTCCTTCCTGGCCCTGACTGTGAAGGACTGTGAAGGATGTTTTTTTTTTAATTAGATTAATATACCTCCCTTCTCTGGAGACTCAGGGCGGCTTACAAGGCGTTAAGCAATAGCCTTCATACTTTTGTATATTTTTATACAAAGTCAGCTTATTGCCCCCACAAACTGGGTCCTCAATTTACCTACCTTAGAAAGGATGGAAGGTTGAGTCAACCTTGAGCCTCGAACTGGTGTAATTGCAGACAGCTGGATGTTAATAACAGGCTATTCAGCCAGTTGAGCTATCTGAGGCTTGGTGACAGATTATGGATAGAAAATAGCAGAATATAGGACTTCAGTAGTTTATGCATGGTAAACCCTGCAGATGGCTGCCTTTTCTCAAAGCCAGCAGGATTACTACATTCATAACATCATACAGCAAAGGGATGCTTATGTCATTGACTCTAATCTCTTGAGCCCAGGATAAAGAATCTCTGATAGATGGCTCTCCTGTCTCTGCCTGAACAGATGCAGTGAAAAGGAGCTTATCATCTCCTTTACTTCTTGATTCCAAGGTTGAACTGCGTTAACCTTTAAGGGGTTTTTCCTAGCGCTCAACTGAGCCCATAGCTCAATGCACCAATGCCTTCTGTAGTAGAAGGCGGTAGAGGCAAGGCATGTTCTTTCTTTAGTCAAAGGTGTAACTTCTAAGAAAATTTGGGACAGGGAACTACAGTTTTACAGTGACCTTTGTTCAAATAATGCCCGAACAAAGATATACAGATATTTTGGACTCAATTCTAGAATTCCCGACCAATCTGCACCTTTTGGCTAACACATCTGGAGATGACAAGTTGGAGAAAGTGTTGTGACCTGGGCTCATTTAGTCATTACAGGACACAATTTAGTCTTAAACAAACCTATTTTATTATAACAGCTGGGAATTACTTCATTCCCAGCTTAGTCCAAATTAATTCCAAAACAAGTCCTTCAGAAAAAGTCATTCGGGCTTATCACAAACCTTTATCTTCATTGGCACCCTACCAAAGGCCTTTCTTGGCAAAGCCCCATGAAGTTCAGAAACAAGAGATGCCGACTGGAAAACAGATTTAGCAATGTTGCTTTCCGACAAAGAGCCCAAGAGCCTTTGCTAGGCTAATGGGAGGGGCCAATCATCTCCTGGCTTTACTCCCTAGTCATCCCTTTTGTTTCAGCTGTTCTTGCCTTCTGGCAGCCCTGCACATGTGTACCCTAGGAACAAACTCCTCCTGTTCCTGTGCCACTCTGCTGTTTGACTCTGGAGGCTCCGGAGTTCGCACATCACTCCCAGATGGCCCTGGCCCCATCTCTGCCTCTGACACAGAGCCCCCGTCCGGGCTTTCCCCATGGTCCTCCCCAGCCTCGTCCAGGACTGGTCCATGGTCCTCTCCAGCCTCCTCACTGTCTGACTCCACTGCTAGGTCCGCGGGCTGCTGGCAGACCACAAACAGAAAGTTACCATCGAGTGACATCAGAAATCTAAAACAAAAATATTCCCAGAAAATCCCAACAAGGCCGCTGGTTTACCAGGGACAAAATACGGTTGCGCTCATATAGCCAGCAGAATCTTCTGAGACCAAACTGCAAATATGTCACTGATTATGTATTCAACTTCCCAAAGGGACTTTCCTCAAACAGGGTTCCCAGTGTAGTCACCACTTCACAATCCACTGGATGTCTCATATTTTCATGGTGATGCTAGGCTAGGATTCCTAATTTATAACAATCCCCCATTGGCTGTTCTTGAAGAGTTTCCTTCACCACGACGAAAGCAAGACAAGGGTGTCCATTGTGAATTTCATTTAGCATGTGAGCCACCTCTGACTGCCTCTATTCTTAGTCCACCCTTTTTCTATAGTACAAAGGTCAGCAGACACTGGGGAGAGAAACTCCCGGAACGTTCTTCCTCTTCCTTGTGATGAGCGGAAGGGTTGGCTTCTTGCAAGCCATTCCCAAATTGAACAGGCTTGGTGGATTTCGTTTGGGGCTGAGAAGAGCCTTTTTTAAAAATTGAATTTCAAAAGGTTACGCCACAAAAGGCAGATTGTTATTTGTGCCCAGAATGCCAACATCAGATGATTTCTCTGTTTCATAATATATAGAATCCGTATGTCTAAATAAAGCCTCACAAAGACACTTTTCATTTAGCAAACACTTTGCAGACTCTACAAAAATTAAATCAAGAGGCGAGGTCTTTACAGGCTTTGGATACCAACTTTGTTTAGTCTGGCTAGTAAACAATGAAAATCCTTAATACATTTCAACTTCACTCGGACTCATTTAAATAAAGCATAACGCAACAATTCCTAGTGCCGTGTAACAGGGTGAGCTCCCATTACTTGTCCCAGCTTCTGCCAACCTAGCAGTTCGGAAGCAGGTAAAAAATACAAGTAGAAAAATAGAGACCACCTTTGGTGGGAAGGTAGCAGCGTTCCGTGCACCTTTGGCATTGAGTCATGCCGGCCACATGACCACGGAGACATCTTGGACAGCGCTGGCTCTTCAGCTTTGAAACGGAGATGAGCACCGCCCCCTAGAGTCGGGAACGACTAGCACATATGTGCGAGGGGAAACTTTACCTTTTAATGCAACAAGAATGTGTTTGACCTCTTAATGGTAGACAGTAGATATTTAAGCAGAGGTTAAATAGCCATAATTCAGGTAGATTAAATAATTTCTGAGCATCCAATTGATGGAATCACATGCCAGTTTTAAATCTTACTCCTTACATTTGTGTTGCGATGTCTACAATTTTCTCGATAGTTCTCTTGCTTTAAAATCACCAGAGGAACCCAAAACTAACTTTTTAAAAAGAAAACTCAGGATGATTCTTGTTCATGCAGTGATGTTTATGTTCTCTTCCACTTCCGCTTTGGATCTGTGACGTCCTCCTATTTGTGTACATCATGTGCTTTTTTGGGAGGTTTTTTTTTTCTGTGGAGCAGGAGACAGATGTGGTCCTATTTAAAGTCCAATAATCCCATCAGAGTTTGGCTTCTGTTCTAGGTTCATCTGGCACACAGTTGAAGGAACAGAGAGCTTTATCAAACATTTGTCTGTTTGGAGACAGACTTCATACTGTGCCGGAGCATGTAGAAACTGGTTCCACTAGGCTTGGCAAGGTGTACTCCAAAAAATTAGCATTATTTATGTTGCCAGAAGGACGCAATGGCTCAGTGGCCAAGATGCTGAGCTTGTTGATCAAAAGGTTGGCAGTTCAGCGGCAGTTCGAATCCCTAGCACCACGTAACAGGGGGAGCTCCCATTACTTGTCCCAGCTTCTGCCAACAGTTCGAAAGCAAGTAAAAAATGCAAGTAGAAAAATAGGGTCCACATTTGGTGGGAAGGTAACAGCGTTCTGTGCGCCTTTGGAGTTTAGTCATGCCGGCCATATGACCACGGAGACGTCTTCGGACAACGCTGGCTCTTCGGCTTTGAAAGGGAGATGAGCACCGCTCCCTAGAGTCGGGAACAACTAGCACATATGTACAATGGGAACCTTTACCTCTATGTTGCCAGAGCTAAGGAAACAGCTATGGGTGTAGGAGGAGTGGCAGAACCTGGAGGTGGAGTTACAGAAGGAATCAGCCTAGATTTCCTACATAGCTACAAGTGAGCTAAGTCCAACTCCCTTGAATTCCTTTTGACCCTTATCTATCACCAAGCAGTTGCCTAACCATTAATTGAGAAGCTTGTTGTGCTTAGGGATGAGTAGCAATAAATCAGTTTAATTGGACCTTCATATGTGGACCTGGTCTTTCCTGCTTGGCATTAGACAAGATGATCTATGCCAGTGATAGCTAACCTTTTTGCTGTCACGTGCCAAAAGCAGGGAGAGAGCGGGGGGATTGTGTGCGTGTGTGCCCACACCCATAATTCAATGCCCACCCGTGCTCCGCCCTCTCGCGCATGTCCATGTGCTTCCCCCACTTTTGGCGTGTGGTGGCACAGTGGGCCCATTTTTCACTCTCCCCAGCCTCCAGAGGCTTTCTAGGAGGGCCAAAATGGCCTTCCTCAAACCCACCCGGAGGCCCTCCGGAGGCTGGAAACAGCCCATTTCCTGACTTCCTGTGTGCCTGGAAGACCCGAAAATCAGCTGGCCAGTGGGCACATGTGTGCTGCAGCTGAGCTTGGGCAACGCTTCTGTGCCCTCAGATATGGCTCCGTGTGCCACCTGTGGCACCCATGCCATAAGTTCGCCATCACAGATCTATGCATTCTCACACATTCTTAGGTGCTCCATTGTTTAGTTTCTGACTGTAGTTTTCCTCCCCATGTTATTTCTCATTTCCCCCCTCTTCTTAATTGTTAAGATATACAGCATAGTTTCCATCTAAGCCATGTAGGAGAATGAAAAGCCAGATACTATTGTGCCACCTCAATGTCTGTGAATTTCTAAGCATTCCTTCTTTTGATCTATGCCTGTAAATTTAATAAACGAATACTCCAGTACTCCAGCTCAGAACAGCTGGGAATATTTCCACGCTAGCAAGAGACATACTTTTTGGGCAGCAGCTTCACCAAACATCGGTAAACACGGCAGAAGGAAACTGAAATTGAAAAGGCATGATTGAGTTGGCCTTAAATATAATTGCGTTGAATGTCTGAACAGGGACACCAAACAATGTAGAAAAATAATGAAACAGTGCATCACATCTGACAACCTAGAGAGGAAACCACTGTTGTATAAAAGAGAGAGTTTTAAATGTCAGATCTACTCTAAGTATTGCTGAAAGACTATTTAAAGAAGAGGTGAACAACTTGTATTTCCCTTCTAAAACCTGGGTTGGACCCCAGAGCCTGCCAAAAGTAGTAGCTCAACGTTTTTTAAAGGGCCAGGATATTCAAAATATGGGAGTACCTATACTTAATTAGGCTGCAGTTCAAATCAGACCAAAATCAGCTTTGAAGAGAGTGATAGACCTTTGTGTTAAGATGTGACTCTGGAAAAAGAGCAGAGGAGAGCAACCAGGATGATTAAGGAACTGAAGGCTAAAACATATGTTTGCAGGAACTGGGCATGGCTAGTCTAGTGAAGAGAAGGACCAGGGGAGACATGATAGCAGTCTTCCAATATTTGAGGGGCTGCCACAGAGAGGAGGGAGTCAAGTTTCCCAAGGCCCCTGAAGGCCAGACAAGGAATAATGGATGGGAACTGATCAAGGAGAGATTCAAACTGGAAATAAGGAGAAATTTTCTGACAGTGAGAGCAGTCAACCCGTGGAAAGAAGTTGCCTTCAGAAGTTGTGGGAGCTTCATCACTGGAAGCTTTCAAGAAGAGACTGGATTACCATTTGTCAGAAATGGTGTAGGATCTCCTGCTTGGGTAGGTTGAACTAGATGATCTACCAACTCTGTTAGTCTGTTATCAGAAAAGATCCATGTCAACACATATTTATTTATTTACCAAATTTCCAGACTGCCCATCTCACTCACAGAGTTTCTTTTCAATGACAAACTTTCTGGTTTTTAAAACTTAAATGCTGCTCACGTAACACCGATATTTTCAGTCTAAGAGCAAAAGAAGATAGGGAGAGGAAAAGGTTCAGTTAAAGGAATAATTGTTGTTGTTATTTATTTATTTAAAACTATGCAGAGGCTGCCCAACTCCAAACAATTCTGGGAGGCTTTCTGTATAAAAAATGGTAAGAACGACTGAAAAAGAAATGGATCATAAACATCCAGAAGGCAAGTTCCCTATCATCAACAACTAATCAAATTGTGTGCATTTATTTATTTAATTTACAACTCATAGTTACACAGCCATCCATTTTATAGAACGTGACCCTGGGCTATAATAATAATAATAATAATAATAATAATAATAATAATAATAATAATAATAATAATAATAATAATAATAATAATAATAATAATATCATCTATACCCTCATACCTAAAACTGGATTTGTGTTTTGTATTAAGCCATTTCTTAGTTTTGATTTAGCATGAACTCCACTGCTGTGATTCGTAAAACATGGTTTAGTGTGCTGTGTAAATGTTACCCATCTTTAGCAAACTGTTTGTTAGCCTGTTGTATAAACTCCTGCCTATTTAGAATAGAGTAGAATAACTGAGTTGGAAGGGATCTTGGAGGTCTTCTAGTCCAACCCCCTGTTTAGGCAGGAAACCCTACACCACTTTAGACAAATGGTTATCCAACATCTTCTTAAAACCATCCAGTGTTGGAGCAAGTTGTTCCACTGATTAATTGTTCTCACTGTCAGGAAATTTCTCCTTAGTTCTAAGTTGCTTCTCTCCTTGATTAGTTTCCACCCATTGCTTCTTGTCCTGCCCTCAGGTGCTTTGGAGATTAGTTTGACTCCCTCTTCTTTGTGGCAGACCCTGAGATATTGGAAGACAGCTATCATGTATCTCCTGGTCCTTCTCTTCACTAGATTAACCATGCCCAGTTCCAGTAACCATTCTTCATATGTTTTAGCCTCCAGTCCCCTCATCATCTTTGTTGCTCTTCTCTGTACTCTTTCTAGAGTCTCCACATCTTTTTTACATCAGGGCAACCAAAACTGAATGCAGTATTCCAAGTGTGGCCTTACCAGGGCATTTAGGATGGAGTCTGTAGTATTGATTGATTGATTGATTGATTGATTGATTGATTCAATTTATATGCCACCCTTCTCCGGAGACTCAGGGCTGCTTACAATGCGTTAAGCAAAGTATCTTTGTTAGCATCACCCACAATGGCACTGAAGAAAGTTCAAGGTATTAGTGTCTTCAAAATTGAAGGTGAAGAAAATGGGGGGGGAGGGGGAGGAGAGTCTAAAAACGAATTGTATCTCCTGCCAGGCTTCCCTTGCTTGGAGCCTAATCTAACTTTTTTTCCAAGAAGAAGGGAGCTATTAAAGCACCAAGTGATTTAGTAGGAAGATTTGTCTCCCTCCACCCATGTTTCAAATTCCCCTGTTCCATCCACCTACAATATCAGGGCTGCCTCTCCTTATATTAATAGCCACCCACTGGCTCCAAGTTTGTTTGGGTTCCCCCCACCCCTCCTCCTCAACTCAGTGAGATCGTGCAGTTTGTTCCTGCATGAACATGCCTTGGAAGGAGGCCAGTAATTTTCATACCTGCCTCCTTTTTATCACTTCTTGGTAAACACAGCCAGGAACAAAAAGTCAAGGTCATGAGAGGCAGCAGGCAAGACGCGGAGGAAGGAGCCTGATAGAGGTCAGGTTATGGTCAGGAGTCTTTTGGCAGGTGGGAGGGAACAGCTGCTCCTCCCTTGGCAACCGATGCCAAAATCCTGTCTAGGTAACTAAGACGTAAACTCTAAACTGGCAGACAACCATCCCATTGATTTTCCCATTCAGCAGCTGCAATTCCAGCAGGATCCAACTCCTTCGTTGAGACACAAGCTTGAAAGACATCCTGTGAACCCACTAGGCATGTACAGCATTATCACAAGCCTTGTGACAGCTCTCAGGAACCCATTATAGCTGAGTTAAAATAAGTTAGCTGTTAGCTGTGAGACAAGTTAGGACAAGGGCACTTGTCAGAATTTGGACTTTCTTATGAATGTTTAAAAAACACGTCCGCCAAATGTTGGAACTGTAATCAAATACCGGGCACATATTATCACATGTGGTGGACGTGCCCCCCCCCCAAAAAAAATCTGGATCAATGTGTTGATCCAAAAATGTTATGGCAGCATATAGATTATAAGCCAGAGCTATTTTTGTTAGGCATAATACCAGAGAAATATGATAAAGGGAATGTATATTTAATATTGCATGTTTTGACAGCAGCAAGAATTGAATTTGTACAATACTGGAAAAATGAGGAAACACCTACAGAAGAAGATATATATATATTTTAAAAAATAGTAGACTGTGCAGAAATGGATAGATTAACACTGAAGATAAAAGAAAAGGGAGAAAACAGAGAATTTTCAAACTTGGGACTTGGGAGGTAGAAATTAGGGATAGAAATTAGGAACCTGAAAAGCATTACTATGTAAGCAAACTTATTTAGACAGTACACTGTTCCCAAAGGACTTATTGTATGTAGAGGGAAAATAAATAAATTTAATTTATTTTTTTAAAAAAAGAATAGGTTTTGCTATTGATGTTTGATTGATTGATTGATTGATTGAATTTGTATAGCCACTCAATGTCAAACCCATGAATCTGGCTGGCAAACAATCATATATATATATAAAAAAAACAACAGTTAAAACAAGGACACCAAAAGAAACTAAATACAAACAACAGTCAAGATTACAATTATTATAATTTGTCAGTTTCATCATATCTAAGAAGCTGGGCTTTTCACACACTTGGGTTCCCATAGCCAGGTCTTTAAAACCTTCTGAAAGGCCAACATGGTCTGGGTCATCCTAATCTCAGAAGGGACAGTATTCCAGAGGCAAGTGTTATGGCAAGAAATGGCATCTCCTGGTCCTTGCCAGATAACATTCCTTGGTTTATGGGAACCAGATGCCCATCTGGCTGGACCAGATTGGACAGGTAGAAAGAACTGGAAGAAGATGGTCCGTCAGATAACCTGGTCCCAAGCAATGAACGCATCTTGCAAGGTAGGCCTTGTTTGGAGAAAAGCAGGACTCCAAGGAGCTTCAGAGAACCTCTTTACTTAGATATCTGATGACACGAGGAACCTTTTTGAAGATAAGCATAGCCATAGCATCAGTGCTGGAATTCAATTTTTTGTGGGCGTGGCTTGGTGGGCATGGCAGGGGAAGGATATTTATTTATTTATTTATTTGATTTATATGCCACCCTTCTCCGGAGACTCAGGGCGGCTTACAATGCATTAAGCAATAGCCTTCATACTTTTGTATATACCTGCTTAGTAGGGCTTTTGCCCCCAGCGGTGTTCTTTTTTATACAAAGTCAGTTTATTGCCCCCACAATCCGGGTCCTCATTTTACCTACCTCGGAAAGATGGAAGGCTGAGTCAACCTTGAGCCTGGTGAGATTTGAACTCGCAGTGATTGCAGGCAGCTGGCAGCTAAGTGCTACTTTAACAGCACTTTAGTCCACTGCGCCACCAAAGCTCCTTTGCAAAATCTCCATCCCCACTCCACTCCAGGGGAAGGATACTGCAAAATCCCCATTCCCTCC
Organism: Masticophis lateralis; assembly: GCA_030761175.1. NCBI lineage: Eukaryota > Metazoa > Chordata > Lepidosauria > Squamata > Colubridae > Masticophis > Masticophis lateralis. The sequence goes on along the minus strand of JAUDYJ010000008.1, from coordinate 6,827,837 downwards.
CCACTCCTGGGGGAAGGATATTGCAAAGTCTCCATTCCCACCCCACTCGGGGGCCAGACAGAGGTGGTATTTGCCGGTTCTCTGAACTGCACAAAATTTCCGCTACTGATTCTCCAGAACCTGTCAGAACCTGCTAAATTTCACCTCTGCATAGCATCTATCATCCTGACTTTCAGGTTTCTAATGAAGATATAACTTTACCAAGGCCTTTCTTGTATGAATGCCCCCCCCCCCACACACACACTTTCTGCCTACCAGTTTAGAGCACATGTTTGAATACTAACTCTTTCTAATTTATTGCAGTGTTATTCTTGGATTTTAATAATAACATTTTGCCTTCCCTTCACCAGTTTGATTTCAGGGAAAGAGAGTAAAATACATGCTAAATAAATAAACAGTGAAACAGCTCTAACCTGAATGTGGTTTCCTCGTTTCTAATTTGTTCCTGGGGACAACATTTCATTTATGGGTTTCATTTCTGGGATACTTATTTGTTTTTTTTCTCCCTGTTCCTCTGACATCTTAGGTAGTGGACCTATTCAGTTATGGCAATTCTTGCTGGAACTTCTGACAGACAAGTCCTGCCAGTCCTTCATTAGCTGGACAGGTGATGGCTGGGAATTTAAACTTTCTGATCCTGATGAGGTAAGTATAAATTTAATCTGGGCTGTACATGTGAAAGCCTTAAGTGAAATTCTTATTTTTTAAAATATATATATATATTTTTAATAGAATACATTTTAACAAGATAAAAACAGTGCAAATATTTAAAAAGAAACAAAATAAGAGGATACAATAGGAAAGAGGAAAGGAAAGGAAAGGAAAGGAAAGGAAAGGGGAAATGAAATGAAAATGGAAAGAAACGAGGGAAAGGGGGAAAGGAAAGGAAAATGGAAAGAAAAGAGGGGAAGGAAAGAAAAGGAAAATGGAAAGAAAAGAGGGGAAGGAAAGGAAAGGAAAGGAAAAAAGAAAAAAAAGAAAGGAAAATGGAAAGAAAAGAGGGGAAAGGGGAAATGAAATGAAATGGAAATGGAAAAGAAGGGGAAAGGAAAGGAAAATGGAAAGGAAAGGAAAGGAAAAAAGAAAAGAAAAAAGAAAGGAAAGGAAAATAGAAAAAAGAGGGGAAAGGGGAAATGAAATGAAATGGAAATGGAAAGAAAAGAGGGGAAAGGAAAGGAAAATGGAAAGGAAAGAGTAGAAATGAAATAAAATGGAAAGAAAAGAGGGGAAAGGGGAAAGGAAAGGAAAGGACGGAAGGAGGGAGAGAGAAAAGAAAGAAAGGAATTATAAAGCAATCTTTTTGACAGTAGTTATAGATACATTTATATTGTACCCTCCCTCTCAAAGGTTACCATAACTTACCATATGACCCTTTGTTTCAGCCAGGAAACACTTTCTATCTGTCCTTTTTACTACATCAGTGGCTTTCCCAGCATGGCCAACTTCCTATCCGCCCTCTGCAGCTGTCCCCCTCCTTTTGTAGCGAACTTCCCAGCATGGCTGATTTCCTGTCTGTTTCCCACACCTTTCCCCCTCTTCCTATAGCAATGTGTTGAGTACTAAACAAGGCCAAGTACTGGGACAACATTTTCATATCCAAATGCATTGAGTACCAAATTTGAGAGTTTTGAAGCAATCAAGTTCTGAGATACCACTGTAATTTTTTTTCTTCCATAAGCTACCATTTCTAATTGTCAACCCCGTAAATCACAAATTTATTTTTGCCCCCCTTTTCAGCAAAAAGCCCATAAAAGGTTTCCAAACCTTAATAAATGTAATCGTTGAACTTTCTCTATGCAAACAAGTTAATTTTGCCACCTCTGCTGGTTCCATCTTCACCAATCATTCCTCCCTTATGGGTAGATCAGAGTCTTTCCATTTTTATGCATATAATAGTCTTATCACAAGGATCATATATAAAAATAATCATCTGTGGCTCTTTTCTAGTTATCTATCCATTAATCCCAATAAGCAAATTTCCGCTTTGAGCTAAATCTTAGTCTTTAAAATTGATTGTATCCGTATATGTATTTGAATCCAAAAATGTTCTGCCTTTTCTACAAGTCTGCCAGGCATATTAAAATGGCACTTTGTGTTGCCCACACTTTCAACGTAAACTTGAAATACCTTTACAAATTATGGCTAATTTTTCTGGTGCCAAGTTCTTAATTTTTATTAAGGAATTTTTGTAGGAGATGACCAGGTTGAGCCCAGGGGTGGGGTAAAATGCGTCATCAGTCATGCGTCCTTTCATGCCCACAAGAAATCGAACTCCAATCTACCTTGAATTCCTTTTTATTCTTAACTTCTACTCTTTTCCATTGACCACTACCGTGTTTCCCCGAAAATAAGACCCTGTCTTATATTTTTTTGAACCCTGAAATAAGTGCTTGACCTTATTTTTGGGGAGGTCTTAATATTTTGGGGCACATGGAGGAAATCGGAGGAAATGGCAGGGACCAGCTGCACATACGTTTAAATATTTTTGGGGAGGGGTTATTTTCAGGGGGGGGTTATTTTAAGGCATGCGCTCAAAAGCCCGATTGGGCTTATTATCAGGGGATGTCTTATTTTTGGGGAAACAGGGTAGTAGTTCAGATTCCTACAGAGAGCTTCAACATGCAATAATTTTGAATACTCATTTGAACTGCTGAATCTCCTGATTTCCACAGCGCTTGACAATTTCATGAATTAAATTTTATGGGTTCCCATTCTCCAGGTGGCAAGGAGATGGGGCAAGAGGAAAAACAAGCCAAAAATGAACTATGAGAAGTTGAGCCGCGGATTGCGTTACTACTACGACAAGAACATCATCCACAAGACCGCAGGGAAACGCTACGTGTATCGTTTCGTATGTGATCTGCAAAGTTTGTTGGGTTACACTCCGGAAGAGCTCCATGCCATGTTGGATGTGAAGCCAGATGCTGACGAGTGAATGGATCCATTTTACCAAAATTGAACAATCTGCAGAACATAAAGGATTTTTATTTCTTTCTTACCCTCGATCGTTATTTTCCTTAAGAAAAAAAAAGAAAGAAAAAAAGCATAATTTTTCATTGGCCGTACTTAAGAAGGGGTAGGATTTTAAGCTTTTGAATGAAACTGTGACCTAGGTTGGCTGGGAGGAGGAAGAATGAAGTTTCCAATTCACATCTTCTTGGAGTTGTATTTGCAGCTGGGATTTAAAAAGTCAGGAAAATGAGCACCATTTTGTGACATCTATTTAATGAATTCATATCATCCCCCTTTCTTCCCATTTTTAAAAACTGACAATCGGTGTGTTTGTAAGACAGTGCTGTCTTTAACTGATGGAGAAGTCTTAAGTGGCAAACCGTCCTGTTTTACAGGGAAAACTATATCTGAATAATCAAGTACTGTGATCTCAGATAATTTTTACATTTCATAAGACAGATCTCTGTTCTTCTGTTTGTTGGGGGGAGGCACAAAAAATCCACCCCCCCTTTTTTTTAAGAAAACGTTTAAAAGAAATTGTATTTTATTAAAATTTTGTGCCAGTATTTTTTAAAATAGTCTTAAGCTCTATTCAGTATTGCAAAAAAAAAAAAAAAATCATGTGTTTGTTTGTTTTGCCAGTTGCAGATTTTTATTGCCATTGAGCAAAAATGAAATATGTCTACATAGAACTCCACTAGAAATGAGCAGATGGAATAGACCAGTAGAAAACCAAGATACAAGTGTAGGCTAAGAATGGGGAACTCTAGGTGAATGGATGTTTTGCTTGAATGCTAGATTTCCTGCACTTTATTCTCTTATGTCAATAGATCTGTGCCTCTGCTTATGCATTTTCAATCATGCCAGTTTCGTACCGAGATTTTATTTAGTTTTTTGTCTGCATGTAATAAGTACATGCTTATCTAGGATACTTTAAAAAACAGTCTTATTCCACTGATCAGGTAGCATCTTTTCTGGCTAATAGATTTTATTCAAAGATGTATGCTTTTTATTGTGTCCATCTAGAAAAATGCTACCCACTCTGTCTGATTTTTACCTACCATAAATTAACATGGGTCTCTTTCTACAATTATTCCAAAAAGTAGGATGGTTGATTCCCTTGTCATGGGGGCATTTCAATTGTCCATCTGTTATGGCTTGTTTCTGCTTCTTTTCACAGGTATCAATTGCTATGAATGTTTCATTAGTGCCTTGTAATAGGACCAAATCACTGAATCGGTTTTCAGATTGAGCTGGAAAACCCCCATATTCAGTGTGATTTACTGAATCACTCTGAATCACTGAATTGGATCAGATTTATAGTTAGAATCAGATTAGAGTCAATCATATCTATAATGATCTGCAACGGAATATTTAATAAGAAAAGGTTCAGTAATCTCTAGGTATTCAGAAGCTCTTTTGAGATAATACGGGCACGTCAAAATATATGGGCTTCTGCCTTCTGATCAACGTGTCTACACCCATAAGGATGAGAATTAAGAGTAGGTAGGGAAGACATTAGGGGTCTTGCCTAATTTGGCAGATACTTTTGTTTTCATTGAATGGATAGAAAATAAATCAGGGCCACCAAGCATGTTCCCAAATTACAATATATATGCTCATTTTCTTCATGCTGTGTGTTGTCCAAAAATAATCAGGCTTGGTGTTAACCAGTAGGATAACACCAAGCTTGTAAGATGGGTTCCAACTCTACAGTTCCATCACCTTGATTTGGATATACGGAAAGAATGCAAAAGCTGATTGTTATCCCCTTAAATACCCAAGTCCTAAATATTTACTATCTCAAGAAGAAAAACAACCCATATTTTAAAATGCATCTTTAAAATATTTGAAAAGATGCTATTCATAGATGACCTTTTCCTGCTAGCTTTTGCTGTTTGTTTGTTTTGAGTATCTTTCAAGAGGAAGGCAAGTTGAAGTTCAATGGCTTAATTTCTTTGCCTTTCTTCACTGTGTATTAGAATAAATTTTAGGGTGGAGGGGGTCATCACATATTTAGATATTCTATGAATTTGTATCCCCTCTTTCTGCCCTGTCTCGAATCATCTGTGGATTTAAAAATATAACTCTATTCCTTGACTCATTTGTAAAGCAATTGAAAAGTCTTTACAAAAACAGAAATTAAGGGAAAGGAACCTTATATTTCTGGAGGTCTGGATCCTAAATCTTCACTCCCCTGAGTACAGCCATGCCTACATCTGTATACCTGCTTTGCGAGACCAATGGCTGTATCAGCCTTACAGCTTTTGGGTCACATTAATCATTTGTGTTGTTGTACACCGATGAAATATAATGCATGAAAGACTCTGCAAAAGAACAAACGTGGAGAGCCAACATTTGCAAACCGGAGACCGGTAATACGATATTCACTCCCACTCCCCCCCCCCAAAAAAAACCCACCCCAAACTGTTAAGAGAAATGAATCATTTCAGTCATGCAAAATTGAAAGTGCGACAACTTTGAATTGCTTGAAATGTCAGCGGAATTTGACATAGAGCAGATCTGAGACCCTGCTATGTAACCTGTAGGAACAGAATAGAATAACAGAGTTGGAAGGGACCTTGGAGGTCTTCTAGTCCAACCCCCTGCCCAGGCAGGAAACCCGACACCACTTCAGACAAATGGTTATCCCACATCTCCTTAAAAACTTCCAGTGTTGGAGCATTCACAACTTCTGGAGGCATGTTGTCCCACTGATTCATTGTCCTCACTGTCAGGAAATTTCTCCTTAGTTCTAAGTTGCTTCTCTCCTTGATTAGTTTCCACCCATTGCTTCTTGTCCTGCCCTCAGGTGCTTTGGAGAATAGCTTGACTCTCTCTTCTTTGGGGCAGCCCCTGAGACATTGGAACACTGCTATCATGTCTCCCCTAGTCTTTCTTTTCATTTCATCATAGGGTAAGAGTGCAAGAAATAGGAACAAATAAAGTTGTTAAGAAAAACAAATTCACTGTATTTTAGGAAAACCCGTTCCTCTAATTGAATTGTCCCTGAAAGACCAGATTCAATCTGTTTTTCAAAGGCCTTGCTACCTGATACGGTAAAAAGGTAGTCTGTTTTGAGTTTAATTTGAGTCTCAAACGGGTTCATGAACAAATTCACGTCATTTTCTTGGCAACACTATGAAAGTGGTTTGCTTTATTTTCCAGGATATGTGTCTTTGTGTGGGTGTTTTCAGCTTTTCAGACTAGCCTACAGCTTTGGCTGTTCCAGAATTTCTCCCATGAAAGCTCTGGATGGGACTGACTCTATTTAGCTTTTTCATAACCAGTGGAGCGCAGTTAGGTCCCTTTCAAATAAAGCTTTTGTAGCAGTGAGGCATAACCTGGGTGCCCAGTATCACAGTTTGTCCCCCAAATCTTGAACATGGTCCTTCAAAGCACCTCCAAAGTTGCATCTAAATTTATTTATGTTTAATATGACAGAAGGGGTGGAACAAAATGTGACAGAAAAGGTTGAACAAAAGAGCCATTGTCTTTAAAGTATTTAAATTAATTTTAATTAAGAGTCCACATGAAATAAATTTTAGTTTTTCTACTGATACCATCTGTTTCTTGATGCTGGTACTATCATCTTCTTAGAACAGGCTCCTTGCATACAGAATAACACGGTTAGTAGGGACCTTGGACTTTTTCTAGTCGCTCCCCCTGTTTAAGCAGGAGATCTTATACCATTTCAGACAAATGATTGTCCAATCTCTTCTTTAAAACTTCTAGTTTTGGGGCATTCACAACTTCTGCAGGCAAGTTGTTCCACTGATTCATTGTCCTCACTGTCAGGAAATTTCTCCTTAGTTCTAAGTTGCTTCTCTCCTTGATTAGTTTCCACCCATTGCTTCTTGTCCTGCCTTCAGGTGCTTTGGAGAATAGATTGACCCCTCTTCTTTGGGGCAGCCCTTTCTAACTTGCCACAAAAGACAAGTGTGTCCTTCAGTCTGAAACAGGTCATGAATCTTTGAGCTATAGAATGGGGAAGTGAAACTTATAGTCAAGCTACCCGTCCAATTACATTCCAGGCAGCCACGTTCCTTAGCAACGCAGACAGTTGTAATTCAATCCATGTGGAGGGTTGCAGATCCATCACAGAGAAATGCTTTCTTGTACAGGTGGTCCTTGACTTGTAACCATTCATTTAGTGACTGTTTGAAGTTATAGCAGCACTGAAAATGTGACTTATGACTGATCCTCACACTTATGACCATTGCAGCATCCACAAGATCATGACCAGACTTCAAGCACTTGGCTACTGGCATATATTTACAACAATTGCAGCATCCCAATGTCATGTGGTCACCATTGGCAGCTTTCCCAGCTGGCTTTCAAGAAGCGAAGTCAATGGGGAAAGCTGGATTTGCTTAATGACCACCTGTTTCACTTAACAACTGGAATTAATAACCATTGCAAAAAGCTCATCAAATTGGATGCAGCTCACTTAACATTGCCTTGCATTGATCCCAATTATGGTTATAAGTGTAGAGCTGGGAATAGGTGTTCCTGCAGTGAAGATTCACGTAAAATATCCTTTCAGAGTTGATTCCTGCAGCAGCCTATTTCGCCTTTTCATAGAAGTCAAATGAAAGCAAATGAAAGTGAGTAATTATCTGCTGTGAACTCTGCATTGGCGACAGGAAGGGCATCCAGCCAGTAAACAATCAGCTCCATTCAGTTGCCCCAACCCCACCCCAATGTAAGGGATATGGGGTCATTAAAAGACACACACACACACACAAATAGAAGTCAAATAAAATGGACACATTGCTTCTTTTGGCAAATGCTTTGAGTCCTTGCAAAAAAAATTCTAGCAGCTGGAAGCGGGTTCTGGAGATATATTACTGAGGTGTAGGAACCTCTTCTATTTCAATGAACTGCTGACTAAAAGGTTCAAAACAACTCAAAATGCTCCCAAAAAAGGATTACTTCCAAGTTTAGAGAATTGTGTGGCCTCCATGACACAAAGAACCTTGCTCAAACAAAGCACAACTAACCTGCAGAGGCCTACTTTCTGATATGATTTTATATTAACCAGGCAATCAAAGTGAGGCTGTTTGAAGCCACGAATGTACCATAAAGCCTTTTGCAGCTTCCTCAAGGACTGTCACTCCATCAATATTCCTGAATGTATTTTCACTCCATCTCAAAGACTACCAGCAGAGAGGATGTGAATTGGAGTTAGGAAGATTAGCAGTGATAGACTTGCTTGCTTTTTTTGATACCTTTTCACTAGACTTGGATCACTTGTTAAGGTCTATCTGGACTGCCTCTTTTATTATGCCTCTAACTGCATGTTATAGAATTGCTAAAGGTGTTGAGAATATTGTTAATGATCAGTAGCTCTATCCCAGGGGTCTGCAACCTTAAACACTCGAAGAGACATTTGGACCCATTTCCCACAGAAAAAAAAACAGGGAGCCACAAAACCCTTCCCGTGCCTATTTCTTGAGCGGCCACAAAACTAGCATATGTAGTTGAATTAAACATTCTGTTTTCTTCTGAAACTTTTATTTTCTTGGATTTATCCATGGTTGGCCTACCACGGGTTGAAAAGCTCAATAAATCATCTGCCGGTGGGTGTCACACATTGGCGGTTGTGACGCATATTTGAGTGACAGGGAGCAGCCGAGGGGTGAAAGAGCCACATGTGGCTCGAGAGCCGCAGGTTGCTGACCCCTGCTCTATCCAGATCTGCAAATGCTCGACACAAAACAAAACAGAAAAAACCCTCTTGGTAATTCCACCATCCTCAGTCTTCTGGTATTGATTACCTCAAGTATCCAAAGTCTCTGTAGATAGCTAGGTTGTGACCAGTGGGATAACGTCCATAAATTTAGGAGTGGCTGAACATTCTTGGTATGGTTTAGAGGAAGATAAGCATTGAATTTCTGAGAAAGATATGGAAAGAAGATTTTGAGCTAGGAACACTGATAGCGGTTATTCTTGCAACGAAAGAAATGAAATCTGGACTAAGGGCTCAGTTAGATTTGATTCCAGTGGAGTGAAATGAGGATATGAGTAGAAAATGAGAAAGAAGGATTAGTGGATGTGGAAAAGAATGGTATTCCTAAAACCTGACATCTTTTATTACCTTGTTGTCATCTATGGTATTTGGGGGATTTAAACCAAGAGATAAAGACTAGACTCTTAAGATATTAGTGTGTATGTGTAGAAAACAACTTGTATTGTAAGTGAAGTCACTGTATCACAAATTATCATTGCCACTCTCTGAAAATAGACTATGAGAATCTGATTGAGGGTAATTCCATTATTGTTGTTTTAAATTAGATTTAGAACAGCAAATTCATTTGACATGCTATTCAAATGGCTGTATCCTTTGAATTATGCATTAAAAAATCATGTAATAGAAGCAACTTTTTTCCAGGCCAATAGACCCAGATGTACTGAAATTTTAAGTTTCATAATCCCATTAATTGGCCATTTTAGTTGCAGTTCCAGTAATTATGGTTCCAGCACCATACCATACATGGACCAAATTGTTTTAGAAAATTTAACAACTAGAGTTGAATTCTTACGTTTGTTTTAGAGTTCTGAATGCATTGTGCAAAAAACTGGATACTCAGAACAAATATCATGAAGCAATATTAATGGCAGCAAAATATACAATGGTCAAGATTTTTTTCTGGGGATATGTTCCCATTTTTTTTAAAAAAAATAAGTTAGGTATTTATAAGGAAAAATGAAACAAAAGTCATAGCGATACTTCCTAATATTCCTACGATGCAATCCTTTGCCTGTTGAATCAGGAGTAAACTCTGCCAACGTCAAAGGAAATTTGGCCAGGGAAAATGTGTATAATACTGAAGTTTTAGGACATTAATTCAGAGTAGCTTTCTCCAAGTTGTGTCTTCCATTTGTGTAGAAATCTGTAGGAGTTTAATACATTTGATCAGGAAAGCTGGTTTAGACCAGTAGTGGGTTCCACTTACCTTCACTACCGGTTCAGAACTGTGAGCATGCACGTGCATGGCGCTTCTGCACATGGGCAGAACCTTTTGCCCATGCGCAGAGCGGTCCATGATGATGTCTGTATGGGTGGGTGGAGCCTTCCACCAAGGCCACTACCGGTTTGTGCGAACCGATAGAAACCCACCACTGGTTTAGACCAACTGAAGATAAGACTATTTTTGTACTGTTGGGTTTATACCTTTTTGGATTAAGCATCAGCAAGTACTTGTGATTTTGACATGAAGCATAGCATCTCTACTCAAATATATTTGATGGTTGATTTTTAACCTTCTGATAGCCCTGCTTTATCTCCTATCAAACTCGGCACATTCATTAAAGATTAAAAAAAAAAAAAACACCCAGACATGTACTTTTTTATTCAATCATTGGCCTAGTATCTGTGATGGAGAGTTTAACAGGAAAGTCAGTGGCTGTTAATTAGAGCTGAGTCATCGTTCCTAAGTAGACGGCACAAAATATTCCAGAAAGTTGAGTGTTTCCAGTTAAAAGGTCTCAAACAGCAGACTTGGAGATGATCTCGGTCCACTGAGATCTTCCTTACACGGATGGCCTTTTAAAAGCAGGAAGGATTTAGGTGGTTATTGGTGTAATTTAGATTTGGGTAACTTCATAAAGATAAAAAATCAGCTCCAAGCCAATTTGGATTGTGTAGCTCACAAACAACTCTACTGTGTTACCTTGTTTGCAAAGCTGGTTTTGTGGTTTTGGAGCTATTAATTCTTCCAACATCCATTTTGAACGGCCTTTCCTCAACTCTTGGTCCATGTTGCTTGGTCTACTTAGTGTTGACTGGAAAAAAAATTGCACCTTCTGGTGATCTTCCCAACATTTTGAATCTGATTCAAAATTAGATTCAATCTGTCCAGTTTTCACAATAGATATATTCTCAGGGATCTTGAAAGGGCAATGGAGAGCCAGCCATGCTGCATGACAGCCTGTTGGCGTTCTTCCCTTATCAGTGTTTGTATCTAACTTTCTGCCATCTACCTTACAATTGCAGTGACAGACAGGCAGTATCATTTTTTGTGTTCTCCTTGCACTAGCAGAGACACTTCACTCAGCTCTGTGAACTAGATAAGGAAGGAAGGTGTAAAGTTAATGGTTATTGACAATTGAAAGCTCTTGTCAAAAGGGGTTCAGGCCTCATTCACACATTACATGTTTGGCTTACTTTTAAAACAACAACAAGGGTGTGTGAAAGAGTTGTACAAAAAGCCAATTCAGCATAGATTACAAATACTGCAGAACTGCCAGTTGATTTTTTTTTTTCAATTACGTTTCTGACGGGATCTCTATAGATGGAATGAACTAGCGTCACCATTCCAAAGATATCTGAAGTAAATGATGCTTGATGTATGCATATCTATTATGACAGAAATATCTCCAGGAATTAACTGCCTCAGTGAACTTTTTTTTTAAAAAAAATAAATATTGTGTTTCTTTTTTTGGTCAATGTTTTATATCTGTTTTTGTTTTTTAAGCTGATAAGTTTAGGAAAAGAAGAAAAGATTGTTATATTATGCTCTTCAACTATTTTCCAACTTGTATTTTCATATAATTTATATTTTATAGACGTGAAACAGAAATGCCTTAAAAGCAAAACGTTTTTGTTTTTGTTTTGTTTATAAAGGAGAAAAAGCAGGTGCTTTTTAGGAGGAAAAAAAATAAGAAATGAAAGAAAACCAAACTCAGCTGAGGTAGCTTAGAGATGTAGCGTTATCTGTGTTTTTTAAGAAATTCAAAATCGCAACCTCTCCCACACTGAAGACTTAATAGGGAGTGGAAGAGATTTTGTTTTGATTGCTGATGCTGGCACATCATTCTTCTGGAGAGTTTTTATATACTGTAGCCTTATTTCTGATTGTATTCAAAATTAAAATATTGCAAAGACATGCCTTGTTTACTTTTGTCTATTTAAGTGTTTGTTTGTTTATGTCCTGCCTTTATTATGTTCATAAATAACTCAAGGCACTGAACATATCTAACACATCCTTCTTCTATTTTCCCCAAAACAACAACCCTGTGAGGTGAGTTGGGCTGAGAGAGAGAATGACTAACCCAAAGTCATTCCATTTTATTCCTAAGGCGGGACTAGAACTAGAACGCTCAGTCTCCTGGTGATTGGTCACCCAGATGCTTTTCATGCCTAAGGCGGGACTAAAACTCACTCTCATAGATTCTAACCTAGTAACTTAACCACTAGATCAAACTGGCTCTCTAAGTTTGATTGGAGACCAAAATATAGTGGTTGGGGAGAGGAGGATGGTAGCTCATGAGAAATACCTGTACTGCATCCCAAATTTACTTTCAATCATCTCCACCTAGGAGTAGCTTTTGTCTGAATCTCTACAGATGACCTTACCCAACTAAGTATTAACTGACGTGATAATTTTTGTATCTCGTTTTTCTCTATGTTTCACTTTTCTTCTTTATACTGTAACTGCTATTCTAATAGCAAATCCTTCATAAAAGTTATTGCATTACATTCTTGATTAAATTATCTTTCCATTGATATATAATTTTATGGTACTACTCCAAACAAAAGTGGTGTTATTTGCTAGTTTTAGAAAATACACTTTTCCCAAAAGGTTTCCACAATTTTGGCCACTCCTGTATATGGTTTGGTCTTGTTAGAAGTGATAGGAATCATGATTTGGTCCTAAGATTAATCAAGGCATTGCGAGAAGAATGTGAACTATTCTGTCCTCCTTGATAATCAGAGGAACCAAGAGATTTTGCACAATCAGAATGAGCAGGAATTCTGGCTGGGCAGTGGGTCTTACCCTGTGAGAATGTGTGCCGTTTGGGAATCTCTAGACATGAGAATCGAAGGATTATCTCTCCTTTGGCTTGTTAACAGACTCCTCACATATATCCCGACTCCTTCAAGGAGTTTGGACATGACAGCTACACCTGATAAGATAGCAAAGGATAACCAGCTTTTCAGCAGCCACTTCTGAAGCTCCAGGGCCAATGAAGATAGTCTGGGATCTGGTTTGTGTTTACTCCTCATCTTGACTCCTTGCAGTTGCACGATGGAAGTGTCAGGTTAAGTTTGGACCAGCTTTATCTAACACTAAGCTCACCCACCTGGTGGGCTCCTGGATGCATTACAGTGGTGGGTTCCTCCCGGTTCTGCCTGGTTCGGCCGGTAGCAGTGACAATATGATGTCACTGAACCGGTTCTGCCTCCCCGCCCCTCCCCACATTATTCTTACCTTTTATTTGGCCCAACCCCCAATCTATTGCTGCCTCCTGAGTCCCAGCTGATAGGTTAGAAGGAAAAAAACTGTTAAATTCTTGCCATGATAGGTTAGAAGGAAAAAAACTGTTAAATTCTTGCCATGGGGCTTCAAAGGTCCGCGCTACAGCTGATCAGTTTTAAAAGGCAGTGTGGTGGTAGACTGGTGCCTCCAAAAACAAATGAGTAGACCGGTGCCTGCAAAAATAAATGGATAGACCAGTGCCTGCAAAAATAAATGGGTAGACTGGTGCCTCCAAAAACAAATGAGTAGACCGGTGCCTGCAAAAATAAATGAGTAGATCGGTACAGCTCTGCAAGCAGTTAAAAGCCTGGTAGACCAGTACCTCTGCTAAATCCTAAAGAATTGTCACATGACCATCAAGCCACTCCCATAAAATAAGCCACACCCACAGAACCGGTAGTAAAAAAATTAGAACCCACCCCTGATGCATTACTTTAGACAGGAAAACAATTGAATCAAAGAACTGGCAAACTGCATACTATTCAGTCTCTTTTGGATGAATGATCCCTTCTGAATAATTCCAAACCACCTTTCTGCTTCAAAAGCCTGACTCTATTTTCCTTACCAATTCAATGATTCAAATGGTGAAACGAGTGACATTGAGCTGGCCATGTCCACCTTGGCCTCCAGGTCAAACACAACCCTGATGTGGCCCTAAATGAAACCAAGCTTGACATCCCTGGCCTAAATGATTGCCTCTTCAAATAAAAATCGCAGATCAATATCTGCCCCAGACTTCTTCAGGAATGTTAGCAGGACCACAGCAAAGGAACCTCATTGCTGCATTAGTCTGGTCCAGAGACACACAGCAGACGGACGTTTATTTATTTATTTATCTTGCAATCAAAAGCTCTTTACTAAGTCAGAAACCGGCTACTCGCTGCATGTCAGCTTTGGAAAGGGCCAAAATCAAGATCCGCCCAGTGGAATCGGGCCTGACTTCTTCTGCAGCTGCAGGTGACTCCAACAACTGGTTGGCTGGCTGGCTGGTGGAAGATGCCAACGTTGCTTTCAGAGTCAGCACTTTCCACTGCCTGCTCTGTTTTCTTTCCACCCAGGGTTTCGCCTGCTGGGCGAAGGCTTCTGAACAGCATCCAACAGAAACTTTCCAGTCTTCCTCCTCCCCCTCCTGTCCCTTTCATCCTCCGGCCTACACTTTGCAAAGAAATGAGTCCTGTATTAAAGCCACAATGGGGGTATTCTGCCAGGCAGTTCCTTTCAGTTGAACTGACAACTGCTTGTTGTAACAAAGGCCTGGCTGCAGCATCCAGGCTCAACTTTTTCTCCTGTTTGAGCTTCAGCGGAAGAAGAACGCCATAGGGAAAATGCAAGGGCGAAGCTGCTAGAAATATTGAGGGATTTTTTTTTTTAACTGGACGTGGGCTGGTAGAGAGAGCCTTGGAGCTCCAGGAAGTACTTGAGAAACCCAGCATTGCAGTATCATGGGCCTTGTGAGCTGGAGACTTGACTAGGACACGTCTACAAGGCCAAGGTTAGCTTGGGGAAAGCAACAGTCAAGGCAGGGGTGAAACGCTACCGATTCCTCTGAACTGGTATTTCCAACGATCAGCTGTGCCACATGGTTTAGCTTTGCTAGAAAGCAGGAAATCCTGCTTTCTAGCGAAGCTAAATCACGCGGCACAGCTGATCCCCCTCTTCACTGTTTTACTTACCTTCCCAAACCTCCTTTTGGCATGTACTGGAAACAATCAACTGAAACAATCAGTAAACAATCGACTGAGACAAAGGCATTGGCCTTTTGTCATTGTCAACTCCAGAAGATGTATTGCAGGTCTATCAGATCTGAACTTCCAAAATGTGGATTAAGAGAACAGTTTTATGAACTGTTCAGTGCAATCTGGTGGTCATCCACAATTTTACTGGTATCCTTCAACCCCAAAAGTCCATTAAATATGAAAAGTCATGATGAGGGATGTGTCAGAGAAGGTATTACCTTAATTTTCCCCCCAGCATGGTGCCACAGATAGCAATAGCACTTAGACTTATATACCACTTCACAGTGCTTTACAGCCCTCTCTAAGCGGTTCACAGAGTCAGTATATTCCTTCAACAATCTGGGTATTCATTTTGCCCACCTCAGAAGGATGAAAGGCAGAGTCAACCTTGAGCCTGGTGAGATTTGAACTGCCAAATTGCAGGCAGCCAGCAGGCAGCAGAAGTTGCCTGCAGTACTGCATTCTAACCACTGCGCCACTGTGGCTCTTCAATAAGTTAGAAGGAAATATGTAAAAAGACAGGGATGCACAAAATTATAGATGTAACAACCAACTTGAAAATTGGGCTCATGTATCTTAAGGAAACAATTACTATTAGATTTAAAAGAGAACCAAGAATTTTCCCCCCTCATCCCTAACCAATAACGATCCTTCTCAGTAGGTTCATTGTGTTATCTTATATTCAGAAAACCTTCTTCTTCTTGATTATGAATACATCAATTCAGTTACTGTGGAGCAATTGATAGGATCTCCATGAATGTTACTCTCCCTAACATGCTACTGATACACAAATAGCCTTTGATTTCCTAGCATAGATTTGTACTTGCTTACATGTTATCTTCATGGTAACTGGTCACCTTTAGGGCAAATTATCAACAAGCTTTTTTAGCCATGAAAATGAATTTTTAGAGCAATATTATTTTCCTCCCCTAAGCTTTCTGTGCTTAGCAGAAAGGGTGATGTTGGCGTAGGAGACTCACAAGTTTCGGATTGTAATCTGACCTAGATTGATGTTAGAGTTTTTTGCAGCCCAGAATTTTTCTGGCAGAAGCTCTCGTTCCTCTAGGCAAAGAGCCAGGATGAGCATTCTTGAGTTCTTGATACAAGCATCATCACCTCTTGGAAGAGTCTTCAGGAATTGAGATGTAGCCCTCCCTCTCTGTTTTTGCCCAGCCATAAATATTTTAGTGATAAATCCAAAGCAGGTGACGAAGAGAAGATACACACAAGAGCATTTAGGGACGTTGTTCCATGCTCTTCAAGGGCGGCTGAGTAAGATGAACTGTACATAAAGAGATGAACGTCATGGAAATAATGATTCATCAAATACAGTGGTGGAACCCCTGCTCTCATGCCAGGCGTTTAACATCAGGAGAAGCACTGTGTCTTCACAAAGGCAGTGACCGTAAATGCACTCATTCATAAGTACAGCCCAATAGGCAAAAATGTGAATTGGCTCTAAGAGGTCCATGAAATTGTGGGATGCTGATATTCATATGGGACTGAAGCCTGGATTTTCCCTCAGGCTACCTTTTTTATGACCATCTCTCCTCAGTTCAAAAATAAAGCTTCGTGACTTGGGTTGGACTGTTTACCAGCTTTTTCTTTCCTATGTATCCTTGGACTTTTTTAATTTTAATTTTCATTTTCATTCTTAACCTGGGATGTAGAAGAAAGGACAAAGCAATCAATGGTGAACTTCTGGCTGAATTACACAAATGAATAAGGAGAGGAGGAAGTGGATAGGATCAGGAACCAAATCACATTATATTATTTCAGAGTTCAAGGCAGTCTAAGAAATAGCAGCTTAGAGGTTTGGGGGCACCTTAAGTCCCTCCTCCTCCTCCTCCCTCCTCCTCCCTCCTCCTCCTCCTCCTCCTCCTCCTCCTCCTCCTCCTCCTCCTCCTCCTCTTCTTCTTCTTCTTCTTCTTCTTCTTCTTCTTCTTCTCTTCCTCCTCCCCCTCCCCCCTCCTCCTCCTTCTCCTCCTCCTTCTTCTTCTCCTTCTCCTTCTCCTTCTCCTTCTCCTTCTCCTTCTCCTTCTCCTTCTGCCATATCCATCATCAGATGCTGGTAATCATGTTGGTGATCCTATTTTTATCAACAGTCGCATGAAAAAGTGGTGCTGAGTTTTGTCCAAGCCAGTCCCTTAAATTTTGAAGGCATTATGTTCTTCTTCTGCCTGGACCTCATTTGCCTTCAATCTTTCCTTGGAGAATTAAGAGAAGTATGCAGTATTTTTCTGGGTATTGCATCACATGTCCAAAATATTCTAACTTTTGCTTTTTTATGGTTTTGTATGGTTAGGACCTTAAGTCCTAAAAGTTTTATTATGACCCAAGCTTTTGAAGACTAGATTGGATAGGTCAAAAGTTACTGTGAAGTAGAAATACATTTACGTTCAACTATACAAAACGTAGAATAATAATCCAGCTCTAATATTATTATAAAAAATCCTGATGGTTTCTTAATTGGAAAATTAATTGGAAAACCCGAAGACCAGTGATGAAGACATTGCATTGTCCACTCAATGGTATCTGAAGAGTGCCATTTTAGCTTTCAAAACACCGCCAAATAATTATTTTGGAAAGTCTTCAACTGGTAACAATTTTTTTTCATGTAATTTAAAAAGACCAGTCAATAATTACAGCAAACTTTTGTTCTTGAACATATTCAAGATTATGATACAAAGAAGAATGAGAAGTAGGAGCTATCTTAATGCATTTATTCTAGTTTGAACACAGAAAGTTGCCTTCTACTCAGATTTATTTCAACTACACTGGTTAGATGTTGTTTTCATCAGTTGTAGGCTACCACTTTTTTTTTTTTTTTTTTGAAAATCTCTGTATTAAAGGAAAATTGAGCAGGGATAAATGTGAGTCATGAGGGTGAGATTTCATTGCCTACAGTAGTGGCCAAAATTGTGGAACCTTTTGGGAAAAGTGTATTTTCTAAAACTAGCTAATAACGAGTTAATAACACGGTCTTTTTTTTTTTTTTTGGAGTAGTACCATAAAATTATATATCAATGGAAAGATAATTTAATCAAAAATGCAATGTAATAACTTTTATGAAGGATTTGCTATTAGAATAGCAGTTACAGTATAAAGAAGAAAAGTGAAACACGTAGAAAAAATGAGATATACAAAATGATCACCATAGAAAAAAATGAGATATTCAAAAATTATCACTATATCAATTAATACTTAGTTGGATAAACTTTAGCATGAATTATGGCCTTACAAGGTCTTCCCATGGAGTGAACCAAGTCTTTTAGTTCTGCAGCTGTTCTAATATGAAAAGAAGATGGGGAGAAACAGGCTGAGGCTCAACCCATCCAAGACCGAGTGGCTGTGGTTTCCGACGTCCCGATATAGTCAGCTGGTGCCATCGCTGACTATTGATGGCCAATCATTGCCCCCACGGAAAGGGCTCACAACTTGGGCGTCCTCCTGCATTCATGGCTGTCTTTAGAAGAGCATTTGACGGCCGTGACCGGGAGGATTTTTCATCAAGTTCGCCTGATCCGCCACTTGCGTCCCTTTCTAGATCGGGACTTCTTACACACAGTCACTCATGCCCTTGTCACCTCCCGTCTGGACTATTGTAATGCTCTCTACATGGGGCTCCCCTTGAGGAGCACTCAGAGGCTCCAACTGGTGCAGAGTGCGGCCACGCAGGTGGTTATGGGAGCGACGTGGCGCTCCCATGTAACACCTCTCCTGCGCGAGCTGCACTGGCTCCCAGTGGTCTTCCGAGTGTGCTTCAAGGTTTTGGTTATCACCTTTAGAGTGCTCCATGGCTTAGGACCTGGCTATCTACAGGACCGCCTGCTACCACCAATAGCCTCCACCAGCCAGTACGCTCCCATAGAGAGGGGCTCCTCCGGGAGCCGTCAGCCAAACAATGTCAACTGGCGGCCCCCAGGGGAAGAGCCTTCTCTGTGGGGGCACCTACTATCTGGAATGAGCTCCCCCCAGAGATATGGAGGATCCCGGATCTGCGCACCTTCCGTCACGTGCTCAAGACTTTCTTATTTCATCAAGCTGGCCTGACCTAAGTTTTTCCCCTTTTTAAATGGAAATTTTAATTTGTTCTTAAATTATTGGGGTTTTAAATCTGTCTCAGCCAAATTATTTAATTCATTTTCATGCAATTTTAAAGTTTTGTATTTATGTGTTTTATTCTATGGCTGTTCACCGCCCTAAGTCCTTCGGGAGTAGGGCGGTATATAAATCCAATAAAATGAAAATGAAATGAAAAGAATTGCTTCTATTAACTAGGTTTTATTGCTGGGTTGCTTCTGACTAACAGGTTTCTTTAGTCGGCTCCATAGATTTTCAATTGGGTGAAGGTTTGGGCTATTCCCAGGCCATTCCAGCGGTGGAATAGGATAATCTTGAAACTCCCCCCAAAAGTGGTGTTATTAGCCATCAAACCTCACAAATACACTTTTCCCAAAAGGTTTCCACAATTTTAGCCACTACTGTACATGGCCTTGATCTGACTATGGAGATTCTCAGTCATCAGGTTATGGTTGCCCCAAAAATATCCCACTTCTCATGCAAGTTCTTCAGTTCTTCAGAATTGAAGAAGTTTCTTTCACGGGAAGCAAAATGTTTTTCAAGGAAAAAACCAAGAAAGTCGCAGTTGCCTTTTGGAAAAGTGCCTTTGGGATAGCCTTGATCTCTTTCTCTACAGCACCCGAAAAAGATGCTGTTTCCTTGTTAATTAATGAAAAGCAGATGCTACCCAACAGATGTTAATAGGTGATGCCTATTCATTTTTTTAAAAAAAAGTTTCATGCTCCTGCTAACTTTTATTTCAAGAGATGATGCTAGAGCTTGATCTCCTTGCAAACCAAGAATTAGGGTCAATCAGTTCCAGACCATTTTGATTAACCAGCTTATAGATGTAGTCATTTTCAGTGATGAAGTAATTCTTTTGTTTTATATAGATCATGCATTGCTATGTTTAGTTTTAAACGATGTACAATTAAAGTACAACCAGGGTATGGATTATAAAACATAGTGTGCTTTCCCCAAAATAAGACCTGGTCTTATCTTCTTTTGGGACCCAAAATAAGCACCAGGTCTTATTTTTGGGGGATGTCTTACTTGCTTACCTTAGGACCATGGCAGCCAGGTCTGCCATGCCCTGACACCTGTTGTGCTGCTGCTTGACTTCTTCTGTGGCTGCTCACGGCCACTTTTCAGCCAGGTGCTGCATGGTTCGTCACACCGATCATGCAGCTTGTGGCAGGAAGCTGCATGGCATGTTGCGCCGGTGCATGCTTGAGCACTGGCACCAGCACAACATGTCATGTGGTTCATTGCCATGAGCTGTGCCACTGACTTGATGAATCACATGGCATCTGGCCGTGAGCAGCCACAGAAGAAGTTGGGCAGTGGCACAACAGGTGTTGGGAAGTGGGAGGCCTGGCTACAGTGATCCGAAGGTAAGCAGGTGTGGAGCGGATGGAGCAGCTCCACCTCCCCACCCCCACCCTAGCTTGATTTTTTACGCATGCGCTTCGCCCCTCCTCATACAACCAGATGGTGGACGGGGCTTAATTAGAGCTTATTTTGGGGGAAGTGCTTATAATGGCACAGGCGTGACAATCAGGCTAGGGCTTGTTTTTAGGGTAGGTCGTATTTTCGGGGAAACACGGTAGTTGCTAGCTTGGCAAACACAATGAACTCAGACAATCAGCTGAAGAAAACTATGGTTTAGGGCAAAGTGGTAAACCTGTCTCTGTGAGTCTAGCCCCGTGATGGCATACCATGGGTGCCACAGGTGGCACGCGGAGCCATATTGGTGGACATGAGAGCTCAGCTCCGACACGCATGTGTGCACCAGCCAGCTGATTTTTGGGCCTTCTGGGCCCACCAGAAGTCAGAAAACACACTGTTTCTGGCCTCTGGAGTGCCTTGGGGTGGGGTGGGAGGCTGTTTTTGCCCTCCCCAGGCTCCTAGAAATTCTCTGGAGCCTGGGGAGAGCAAAAAAACGGGCCTACCGGGCCCACTGGGCCATCAGGTGCCAAAAGCGGGGGGGAACACAGGGGGGGGCATAGAATTATGGATGTGGGTATGCGTGCGTGTGACCCCACCACGTTCCCCCCACTTTTGGCACGCGATGGCAAAAAGATTAGCCATCACTGGTCTAGCCTGTTGTTGCTTATTCAATCCAGCCAGAGTTTTTCATTGTGATTTGAACATATTTCTCTCACCAGCAAATACAATGGCAGCCAACCTTCAAAAGGAAGGTTAAGAAAGAAGCTACTTTGATGTTGCTATTCCATTGACTGGAGTAAAAGGAAGCAGCTGCAGTTAGAATTAGGAAACAGGAAAACACCATGAATTAGTCTTTTCCCTCTACCACGAAACTTTCCCTTGTTATATTTGTACAATATTAAACTCAATCTATTTACTTATCTAGCATTTACTTCATCCTGGCTTAGTATCCATTTTAATGTTCCCCAAAGATTAGTCTGTGGAGAGCTGAAATGGATCTTTTACATTACTCCTTTTATGAAGATCCTTCCACTTTATCACTTAAACAGCTATTCTGCTGGTCTTTTGGTTAAAGAGACTGAAATGGTGTATGTATATATACCACGCATACACACCCCTATTGACAGACTATTGACTAGGTTCTGTACCATAGTTTTTGCTCCATTTGTTGTCCGCTAGAAGAGGACATTGTAACATTGGGATATACTTGGAATGTTCTGACTTTAATATGAGCATCTGTTTGCTTGAATGTCGACATGAAGAGGTATGATTCTTGACGAATGTATCGTTTCTTTTATGTACTCCGAGAGCGTATGCACCAAGACAAATTCCTTGTGTGTCCAATCACACTTGACCAATAAAGAATTCTATTCTATTCTATTCTATTCTATTCTATTCTATTCTATTCTATTCTATTCTATTCTATTCTATTCTATTCTATTCTATTCTATATATCTCTGACCTCCTGATTGCAATAGATTTTATAAGCAATTATTTTCAGTTTCTGTTCACTGCTTCTCCCATCATTCCGTTTCATAGTATGCATCTTCCATGAATTTAGAACAGGAATGTGCCCAACCTTGGCAACTTTAAGACCTGTGGACTTCAACTCCCAGAATCCCCCAGCCAGCCATTGAACTGTGGCCCACAAGGCTTAAAGTTGAAAAGGTTGGAAACTCTTGATGTAGAACTACAGTAGTGGCCAAAATTGTGGAAATGTTTTAGGAAAAGTGTATTTTCTAAAACTAGCTAATAACACCACTTTTTTTTGAGTAGTACCATAAAATTATATATCAATGGAAAGATAATTTAATCAAGAATGTAATGCAAAAACTTTTATGAAGGATTTGCTTTGAGAATAACAGTTACAGTATAAAGAAGAAAAGTGAAACACATAGAAAAAAACAAGATATACAAAAATTATCACCACATCAGTTAATCCTTAGTTGGGTAACCTTTAGTATGAATTACAGTGTTACAACGTGTTCCCATGGAGTGAATCAATTCTTTTAGTTCAGCAGCTGTTCTAACGTGAAACCAAGACTGAATGATGGCTTCTATTAACTGGGTTTTATTGCTGGGTCACTTCTGACTAACAAGTTTCTTTAGTCAGATTTTCAATTGGGTTAAGGTCTGGGCTTTTCCCAAGCCATTCCGGCAGTGGAATATGGTTATCTTGAAACTCCCCCCCAAAAGTGGTGTTATTAGCCATCAAATCTCAGAAATAAACTTTTCCAAAAAGGTTTCCACAATTTTGGCCACTACTGTATGTCCAATGTTGGGGAGCTGGTCATGGAATAGAATTCTTTGCCCTTGTTCGTTGACTTTTTCTCTACTCTGGATTCTTTTTTCCCTCTCTCTCCCCCTTTCGGGATTATTTATAGGAATTTCCCAGGCTCTTCCTTCACCATTCCTGAACTTTGTACTCGTTTGTTCTCGTGACTCTTTCAGTCAGCCCCTTCAGCTGCCTAATTATTTATGTAGTTTACAAGCTCCTTCAGTCAGGCTCATTTTTTCCCCCCCTTCGTCGTGAGGAATTAGAGGCAATACATTTTCTATTATACACTGCTCAAAAAAATAAAGGGAACACAAGCAGAAGACATCTGAGATCTGAATGAATGAAATAGCCTCATTAAATACTTTGTTCATTACATATAGTAGTTTTGTGTTCCCTTTAGGTGTTTGAGCAGTGTATAAACTACTATATGTAATGAACAAAGTATTTAATAAGGCTATTTCATTCATTCAGATCTTGGATGTCTTCTGCTTGTGTTCCCTTTATTTTTTTGAGCAGTATATTTTTGAGTGGCTGGGGTTGCTTGGTTTAAAAAAATATATCAAAAGGCTGTAAGAAGAAGGACAAATACCATCTTAAACAAATATAATAAACAAAACTTTTGGAGGGAAGCCAGATATATATTTTTTTGTCCCAAAGCATCTACCAACCTCTAATGAAGGGATTAAAGCAAGTATTTCTTAGATGATATATGTACAATGCTACCATTTCCTTTTCAGCTGCATTATAGCTACTATAGTTACAGATATATAGTATGTACCACCAACTAAGCCAGCTTTGGTCTGGAGGTTGATGAGACCAAGGAAGTGAATTGCATCTTTAAAATCTTATAGAAGAATCCAGGTAGGATCCAACTACAGTCCCTATAGTGCAGGGCAGTGGTCTGTTGCCCCCATTCGGACCAGTTCTATAGAACCAGTAGTAAAACTGGCGGGAGGCTCCACCCACTGACCCAGACTTCATCAGGAGCAATCTACGCACGCACAGAAGAGTGCACGCTCGAGCAAAGCGAGCCCCCGCACGCGGGTACAATGCAAATCAGTAGTAAAGGTAAGTAGAACCCACGCCTGATACAGGGGTGTCAAACTCGCGACGGCATAATGTTGTCACATGACGTATCACAACTCCCTCCCCCCTTTTGCTAAAACGGGGGTGGGCGTAGCCAGTGTATGACGTATCCGGCCCACAGGCAGCAGGTTTTACACACTTGCTACAGTGTACCAGTGTAGGGAAGCCTAGGAGCAGATGACACATTGGATTTCTTGTGCATGGACACCAGGAAGCACCTAAAACCAATCTCAGTTTGCCAATCAACAATATTTGAATCATAGCAGTGGTGAAATTCATTTTTTTTTTACTACCGGTTCTGTGGGCGTGGCTTGGTGGGCATGGCAGGGGAAGGATACTGTAAAATCTCCATTCCCACCCCACTCCAGGGGAAGGATATTGCAAAATCACCATTCCTACCCCGCTCCAGGGGAAGGATACTGTAAAATCTCCATTCCCACCCCACTCCGGGGGAAGGATACTGCAAAATTCCCACCCCACTCCAGGGGAAGTGGAGTACTGTGGTGTGTTCCTTTACTGACCAATGCACTTGGCTAGTACCTGTATTTCTTAAACTCAAGCGGCTTCCAGATATTCCAAATTCTATTCTATTCTATTCTATTCTATTCTATTCTATTCTATTCTATTCTATTCTATTCTATTCTATTCTATTCTATTCTATTCTATTCTATTCTATTCTATTCTATTCTGTTGCCTTAACTTCCAGAATTCCCCAGCCAGCTCCGTTGAGAATTCTAGGAGCTGAAGCCCACGCATATGGAAGTTGATGTGGTTGGAAAAATATTACGCTCACTTGTTGCAGGAGGAAAACAGGCCACCATACTACAGGAAGGAACGAGAAAATGGCACCTTATCTTTTCCCTCGAGTTAATGTGCACCGTATCTAAATTAAACTGAAGAGGTAGAAAAATCTCATCCACGGCTGGTAGAAAGCCGGTAATAATTTATTATTCTTTTATAAATAAAAAGCTGCTGCCTGAGGCAACTGCCTCACATTGCTTAAATGCAAAAATCCTATCTACCATCATGTCCATTTGATGTCCGGCAAGCTGGCAGGAAGCCCTATTGGCATATGAGAAGATCAGAAAGGATCAATGGGTGAATTCTAGGAGGTGCATTCTCCAGCTTTTAAACTTTGATCAGAGCCCAAAGAGGTGGGAGTTCTAAGCCACCAGCTTGTTCCTGTACACGGTCAGTCGAAATTTGCCTGCCGCCCTGCAGAAGACTAAGTCTCTGAGGCTCACAGGTAATATACAGGGCACATAACAGCTCTCTGCCCATATTGAGTACACAAACCCTGGCAAGATCCTCAGCTTGGCCCTCTGAGCAAACATTTAGAACATCTGGTTCTAATCATCCTGCCAGCTTTTACAGCTTTCTGGCCTCCCCTTCTTCTTCTGGGTCTGGTTAAACGGAAAGATTTTGTCGGTGCAAAGTTCTCGGTAAATCAGGAGGAGGAATGCCATCGTGTTCTCTATCGCTCCGGGCTCATTTTTCATAAGCAAGCTCCAAAAACAAACAGAGAGCAGTGGCCAAATGGCTGCTACCATCAGCAAAAAAAAAAAAAAAAAAAAAAAAAAAATACTCCCTCCAAGAAAAGAGCCTAGGTCAGCTAACCTGACATGGCCTACATTGTTTTGCTTTATATCCGGGGTGTCAAACTCGATTTCATTGAGGGCCACATCAGGGTTGTGTTTGGCCTCAGGGAGCTGGGGTGGGCGTGGCCAGGATGGGCATAGTCAGCTTCATGTCATTCCTGTTGGGGGCGCCTATGGTGGCCAGAGTGCTATGCCAGCAAAAATGGGCTCCCGAGCTCCGTTTTCATTGGCAGAGAGTTGCAGGAGGAGACGGTAGCCAAAAACAGAGGCCGGGAGCCCATTTTCACTAGCAGAAGCACCACAGGCCGGTCCTTTGCTATTTCCAGGGTAGCTCCACTGGCCAGATCTAAGAACCCCGCAGGTCGGATTCAACCCCCGGGCCTTGAGTTTGATACCCCTGCTTTATATGGTCATTGACAAAATAACTGGTATGGTAAGTTTGTTCACTGTTGCCTCCAGAAGCTCTTATTTTCAGTCTGGGTGGACCCACAGATCTATATCCAATCCAAGTCCCGCAGAGAGAAATACGTTCTGGGTAGCTAGTCTGAGAGCCGAAAGGTAGGCTGAAATCAAACAAACCCAAAGGAGGAGGTAACTGGAATCCATTGACAGCTGCGTGGTCAGTTCGTTTTTCTTTTCAGCTGTGTGAAGAGGAAGAGCGCAATGTGCTGGGAGCAGCAATAACCGTGTTTAAAAAAAGCTCTGTCGACAAGGAATTTCTATCAGCTCGGGAGGAAGAATGACTGCCTTTGTCATACCCTGAGATGAAGCGGGAATGGGGATTTTAATAGAGCAATGCTCTGGGCTATTGGCTTGAATCAGGCTAGTAATTGAGAAAGTAACATCAGTTCCAGGGAATAGTTTTTTTGGGGAGTGGGTGGCTTTAGGCAATAGAAAGCTTAGTGCCTCCTTCCTCTAAAAATAAGATGGACAGGGTCTCCCTGAGTTTATTTTTTCTGGCTTTCGTGTTTTATTTTAGGAGTACTTGAGAATTTCTAAGGGGCTGCCCCAAAGAAAAGGGGGTCAACCTATTTTCCAAAGCACCTGAAGGCAGGACAAGAAGCAACGGATGGAAACTAATCAAGGAGAGAACTAATCTAGTACTTCAGAGCAGGGGTGGGATTCAGCCAGTTCGGACTAGTTCTGGCATACTGGTAGCTCTGACGGTCAGCTGGGAGCGAACCGATTTGCTCCGACGATCAGGTGGGCCCATCTGCCCACCTCTGTGCACTTTATCCTCTCAGCTGATTCACACAGCAGAGCGGATTGCTGTACCTCAGCTGTGTTAGTCCCCAGAAGTAACACAGAAGTTTAGTTTTGTCAAAACTGCACACACAAGCACAATGCATGCAGGCATAGGTGCGCGTGAAACACACAATCACCGAATCGGTTGTTAAACCAGCAGGATCCCATCACTGCTTCAGAGGTGCAAGGAAACACATCTGAACACACAGAGAAAAAAGAAAGATAAATAAAGCGCAACTATACCGAGCCCAGTTTAGCCTAATTTGTTGTGTGAGCTCAACCAACGGGTGTCTTTAAAACTGCCCAAATAATTTAGATGTTGCTGTACTAAGGACAGGAATAGGATGTGTCCTTTTTGCTCTGAGCTCAGAGGCCATATTTAATTTGAGAGGAAAGTAAAAAGAAGTTTGCCCTTGCTTAACCTGAAAAGTACCTTCAGTGATAAATAGGGCAAATGGAGAAAAGACGGAGGAGGTGGGTAAAGGCCCAGCTGCCTCCATTAATTGTCTTCCAGATGTGTTCATTCTTATTATGGTTAGCAGACATAAACATACCTGCTTTTTTTTTAATATAAATGGAACATTGAGGCTGGTATCGCTGTTGTATATGCATAGAGGACTTCAGATGAGATGTTAGATAGACATGTCCACAAACTGCTTACATTAAGATAAAATGCAACAGGTGGATGAAATAAATTAGGATAATAAGTGTGGTGGTGTTGGGGAGGTAAAATTCACAGCAGAATTCCACCAATCTTCAATAGGAGGAAACTCCAAGCATTAGGCAATCAACAAGCCAACTACTGGAACTCCAGAACTGCTCAATTTGGCATGCTAAAAAATGTATGTTAATGATTTTTACGAGTCCTAATCAATAGACACCCCATTTGTAGCTAGTTTTTCTTCAGTTAGACACCCTGCTTAAGAGACCCATAGCCAAATTATAGCCAAATCAGCCTGTAGGACAATAGAAAAAATGTATAGATTTAAGGAATGTACCTTCACTGCTGTAAAAATAAAATCTGCGTTCAGAAAATCAATCATAATCCCATAAACTAGAGTGAGTTTCCATGCTGAATATTTCACCGAGAGCCCTCTTTCTGTTTCTAACCAATGAACGAATTCCAGATTTCATTAAGCCAGGTTTCTCATTAAATCTCAGCCATGGAATTTGGTATATTAACCTGGGTTATTAATTACCATTAAATCATAAATCTCAGATATTCAGTAGAGTGCTTCGTAGGCAAGCTGGAGGACTCAAAAGATTTGAGAATATTTTGTGCAAACAGTATTCACTGGCACTAGATATCAATATCCTGATCTTCTACAGACATGCTTTGATGCAGAACTGAAGGTTGAAATCAGAATTCATTAGAGTCAGTTCTGGATTTTTTCCAAGATTTAGGCTTTGCAATGTGCTTTTGAATCCATATACATATCTCCAACTTTTAATTTCTCACAGCTGTAGCAAATTCACTTGTAATTTGTTTTTGAAATGTACAAATTTTTTTACTGAAAGTAAATTGTAGGCCTTATTGATCACACTTTGCTACAAGGGGTTGCATTGTAAGGTGTTTGAGCTTGCCAAGAGACTTCACATGGTTTCTGAGGCTTCTAGAGAGAATGAATGTGTAACAGAAGGCATCAAAATTCATGGGAGTTCAAGTAAGGCAGCATTCTGGATTGTAGAAGATGGGGGCTGTGTTGCCTCAGGAAGCAGCTTTGAAGGAGTGGTTCCTTCACCATAAAGCCTGAGCAGAGTGAAACAGCCCTTTAAAGCCTTACACTACATTAGTCAGCTGTAAGATATACAACCTATTTGGCCATGAAACAATTTACACAAATCTTATCACAAGTGGGGAAAAATAAGCTGAGGATCAGAACCAGCCAACTACTGCTTCTATTTTTTTAAAAAAATATATTTATAGTTTTTCTTTGCAAACATAAGTGTTTAGTGAACAGTGTATTGTCTGGGTCAATTTGCTTTATACGCAATACTAATAACAATACTAATAATAGTTTAGGTATAGATAGTAATACTCTTTCAGCTTCTAATATTTATGTGTAAATGGTCATTATAGAGTATTATACTGTGTAGCAGTATACATAATATTTTCCCAATTTCCAATTACTACCTCTATTTTCTAACCCTTACTAAAGCAAATCCCTTATTAAGAGGTATTCTGTATCTATCCATCATCTCTTGCCCTTTTTAATATTTCAACTCTTATTGACTTTTTGACAAATCTCCTATGCTCCTCCCTAAGCAACACCAACTACTGCTTCTAAATGCAGGATAAAAATATTACAGAAATTCTCTATAGAACTTAGAGAAATCATGAAACATTTACTAGCCCCTGACTGATGAAATCAGTGCATCACAAGAAAGGGAAGGAATCTATAGTACCAGCCAATGTAAAAGTATTTATCACAAACTAGCTGTATCCCTGTGCTTCACTATGAAACTATGTAATCGGGCTTGATAAATCAACACTTACAGCTTGAATCCTCCTCTACCCTATCCCCTTCTCTCCCTCAGCCTTGCCCCACAGAAATGTCTTCTATCCTATCCCCTTCTCTCCCTCAGCCTTACCCCACAGAAACGTCTCCTATCCTATCCCCTTCTCTCCCTCAGGCTTTTTAGCCCCTTCTCTCCATGAGGCTTGCCCCACAGAAGCCTGTCCTATGCTATCCCATTCTCTCCAGAGTTATTTTCAAGTTTGGAGGGGGAGTAGAATGTCTAACTAATTAGCATCAGAGCGTGTTAATAATAATATAGGAAATATCAATGGTCTGATGGTCATTTCAAAAAATCCTTTCTTAGTGAGCACCTAGAAACCAAGAGGAACTTATGTGGCAAATTTCAAGTTTGTAGGCTTTACGATTCTGGAGATTTCGTGATTAATGCGTGAGTGGTTTTCGCTTTTATATATATAGATAAGTCATGATCAATAAGGCCTCAAATGAAACTCCAAAGTATCAGTGATATCTACCTTCCTTCTTTGAAAGAGTAAAAATTTGCTTCTCTCTTAAGAACATGTACGTGAGAAGTAATCATAAAGAGCGGCTCTTGTCCACCACAGAAACCAGCAACAAGCATTAAAAAACTCTTTATTTGGTCAGACTGTGAAATAAGAGTTCGTCAGCATTTCTTTTCCTCCCCCACCCCCCAAGAAACCAATAACCTTTTATGTCAACTTGCCTCTGTGTAACCCTCCTTACTCAGGACTTTGGGCGCCTAAATTCTGAACATGTTTGCTTACTCATTTATCCAAAAGTATCCTAATGTAATTATACAGACTTGAGTTCCCAGAGCAGCAACTCTTTTCAAAATCTTTCAGAATTTCACCAGGCACCATGGGAGGTCCTTCTTCTGGCAAATCAAAGGAGGTGGCTGCCAAGAATAACTCTGTCTAGATGGTGGATATTTAGTTGTCCACTCCCAAGCTTCTCGGTCGTCTCCACGCCCACCTAACATGCCCTTCTCCTTTTTGAGTAGAGGACAATCAGTTGAGGTCCCCTCAATGAATTCCAAGAATTGCCTGAAATGAATTATGGAGCCATTTCACTGGTGCAAAATGACTGCCTTAATTGAAATATCAATGTACTGTCCCTTCCACCCCCACATAAACACACAAACACATACAAACACACACACACACTGGGAGAAGAGAATGTAGCCTTGGGAAACAAAGAACTGTGGGAAGTGTATTTTCCTTTTTTTATCCTTATTTCTGGAATGGGGGGACACACCAAAAGGACTACTTTGGCAGTCAGCTTCATCTGTGCAAAATTCGGTCGTTGTCAGTTAAGGAATAAAAAGAAGAAGACCTGTACTTGTAAAAGTACTCTTGAAAATGTCAAGTGCCAACCTAAGAGGATGAAGTTACTTGGATTGTGAAGCCCTCTTCGGTTTCAAATACCCAAATATAAATGCCAGCATTTATGCTCAGCCACAGAAGGCTGTGAAAAATAAATATACTGCATTTTGCTGCATATTTTCAATTCTTCAAACAACATGGAGGGCAAGGGTGTCTTGCAAAAAAATAATAGGCCAGAGAGGAGTGCACACTTTTATTTGGCTATAGACTGATTAATGGAGAATCCCAAGACGGCCTGGAAAAACCAAATTGATTCATGAGTTGTCTTTGCAAAGCCTGAACACAAATCTTGCTGTTTGGCTGGCTGAGAGCACAGAGCAGAGATATCAAATGAAACAGCAGGCCTAGACATGCTGGGGGGAAGCAGATGAGAAACTTCTCATGTCACCAATCATCTCCAAAGCTATGGGAGCCCAAGACTCAGCCTCAGACAGTGAAATAAAACATTTCTCCCATCTGGGTGGTGATATTTGGGCATAGGGAATAATGAAGCAGGCAAAAAAAAGTATGTGTATGCGTGAAAAAAGGAAGAGGAGGGGGAAGAGGAGGAGGAGGAAGAGGAAGAGGAAGAGGAAGAGGAAGAGAAGGGGAGGAGGAGAAGAGGAAGAGGAGGGGAAAGAGGGAGAGGGAGAGGAGGGAGAGGGGGAGGAGGAGGAAGAGAGGGAAGAGGTAGAGGAAGAGGAGGGAGAGGGAGAGGAGGAGGAGAAAGAGCAGGAGGAGGAGGAGGAAGAGGCAGAGGAAGAGGTGGAAGAGTGGAAGAAGGAAGAGGGAGAGGGAGATGGGGAGGGGGGGAGGCCAATGGAAAGGTGCAAGGAAGAAACTCATGATTCATTGACTTCATAACCCAAATCATAATGGCTGGCCATTGTTCCACTTTGCCAAATATTCATTGCCTTCCTCTTCCCAGTTTATTTCAATCTGTTTCCAGGGTTGATTTACGGTACTTTATCTCTTGAGGCTTACTTTAAAGCCCAAGATTAATCTAAGTAAGGTCTTATTTTTGAGATAGATCAGAGATACGAGACAGCAAAAACTAGACTGCCCTCTCCTTCCCCTCCCTTTTTAACTTAGCTATGAGGAAGTTCTAAGAATTTTTCGCTTGGATTTTTGGTTGGTTAGATCAGTCTAATGTCTGAACTCTGAACTATGGTCATTATCTTGATATAATGCACCTTTCCTATTTTTATTGACATTTAATGTCATTGTTTTATGATTGTGCTGGCATTGCTATCATATTGTCTACCTGTAAACTGCTGGGAGTAATTTGCTTATGTTATGAGGTACATTTAATAATAGGCAAGCAAGAAACTATGCCTATTTCTTAACTAGGAATTCATGGAATCTCAAAAATCTGCTGTATTCTATTGTCTCCATTAGCAGGGCAGTTTTCCAGGGTTTTTTCTTTCTCTTTTGCATGAAAAGATAAAATAAAATAGAAAAATTTGGTAGATCAAAGAGGAACTGACAAGGATTGCTCATAAAAACAAAGAAAAAATTAAATGGCCCACGGATGTCTCTCAGCTTTATTTAACCTTTGCAACCCTAAAACAGAATAATTCTATAAGTGTGGTCTTATTAGGGCGTTATAAAGTGGGAAGGGACCTTGGAGGTCTTCTAGTCCAATCCTTTGCTCAGGCAGGAAACCCTATATCAGGGGTCCTCAAACTTTTTAAATAGGGGGCCAATTCACGGTCCCTCAGATTGTTGGGGGTCCGGACCCGCTAGGTGGGTGTGGCTATTTAGTCATGTGACTGGGTGGGCATGGCTAGTTAGTCATGTGACTGGGTGGGCATCAGTGGTGGGTTCCTCCCCGTTCCGCCGAGCCGGTAACGCCAAGCTGGTAACAGTGACAATATGATGTCACCAAACTGGTTCTGCCCCCGCTCCCCGCCCCCCGCATTATTCTTATCTTTTATTTGGCCCCACTCCCAATCTATTGTTGCCTCCTGAGTCCCAGCTGATCGGCTAGAAGGAAAAAAAACTGTTTAAACTCTTGCCACAGGGCTTCAAAGGGCCGCCCTACAGCTTATCAGTGCTAAAAGGCAGTGTGGTGGTAGACATATGCCTCCAAAAACAAATGAGTTGACGGGTCCTGCAAAAATAAATGGGTAGACCAGTACGGCTCTGAAAGCAGTTAAAAGCTTGGTAGACCAGTAGCTCTGCTAAATCCTAAGGAATTGTCACATGACCATCAAGCCATGCCCACAAAATAAGCCACGCCCACAGAACCAGTAGTAAAAAAAATTAGAACCCACCCCTGGCGGGCATGGCCAATTTAGCAGTCCAAACAATACACACATATTAAACTTTAATTTGTTATGCTCCTGGGGTGGAAAGCAGGTTAGTGAAGGAATGTGGCTACCTTGGGGTATGTATGAGAGACTTCTGTTTGTATGTGTGTGATGCCCTTTCCCCCTCTTTCTCCCCCCCTCTCTCTGGAGGCCAGGGAGGCCAAAAATGGCCCCATTTTTGGCCTCCTGAGACTTCTGCGCATCCGATTTTTGGCCTCCCCACCTCAAGGAGGCAGGTGGGGTCTAGCAGGTAGGTGGGGTGATGTGTGTGGGGCAGCCTGGTGGTTCCGCATGGGCCAGATTAATGGCTTCAGCAGGCCATATCTGGCCCGCAGGCTGTAGTTTGATGACCCCTGCCCTATATCATTTCAGACAAAAAGTTGTCCAATCTCTTCTTTATATCCTCCAGTCCTGGAGCATTCACAACTTCTGGAGGCAACTCATTCCACTGATTAATTGTTCTAATTGTCAGGAAATTTCTCTCTAGTTCTAAATTGTTTCCCTCCTTGATTAGTTTCCATCCATTGCTTCTTGTCCTGCCTTCATGTGATTTGGAGAATAGCTTGACTCCCTCTTCTTTGGGGCAGCCCCTGAGATATCGGAACCCAGCTATCCTGTCACCCTAGTCTTTCTTTTCATTGAACTAGCCATACCCAATTCCAGCAATCATTCTTCTCCAGTCCTCTAATCATCTTTGTTGCTCTTCTCTCCAGTCTTTCTGGTGTCTCAACATCTTTTTGATATTGTAGCAACCAAAACTGGATGCAGTACTCCAAGTGTAGTCTTACTGAGGCATTATAAAGTACTAACACTTCATGGCATCTTGATTCTGACCTTTTGTTAATGACTGATGCATCCCCCATAGATCCTGGAAGGACTACACAATCATATTGAGTTGCTTAATTAGATGGTTGGTCTATAAAGTGTCTAAGAAGGTGAAAATCCTCTGTGGAGACAGTGTCAGCGTATTGTACTGTAGCATGCTAAACTTTTTAAAGTCTACAAAGGCAGAAGAGATCTTCTGCCGAACTTCCAAAAAATAGTATATATATATACACACCTCCACCCAATCAGAACACAACCAAGCTCCCACCCAATCAGGTCATACCCCCACTAGCAGTTAAAAGGAAGAAACAGCTGAGATCACACATTGCTCCTAGAAGCACGAAGCCGAAAACACCAGCCTGAAGATGACGAATGAGACTTTGTTGAAACGTTGCCAAGACACTTCCAATTTTACACGGGAGAAAACCCAAATAACCAAAGATCTACATATATACATACATAAATACATACATACATAGGTCTTTGGTTCGCCAAGACACATCCAATTCTATGTGGGAGAACACCCGAATAACCAAAGGCCTACATATAAACACCCGCGAAAACCTCAGAAAAAATACATACATACATACATACCATATATATATATATATATATTTGCCTGGCTGGTATTTAGCATCCCATCAAAGCTTCCTTTGGCAGCGAAATCCCCAAATCTGCTACCAGTGAATTTATGTGGGCCTCTCATTATTAAATATATTTTTTTAAGAAGACCACAACAAGACATTGTGCAGACAGTTTATTTCAACCAACAACAGCAACTGCAGCAAACTTGCGGTGGCTTTGACCAGTTGCAGTTTTGCAGCTCTTTCCATATGCAACCCATTTTAGCTGAGAAGTCGGCAATCCTCTTGAACAGATCAAGAATCGATTGTTACATTTTGTGGATGATGTTCTCCTCACCTGCAAGAAACTCAGATATCATAATCCTTGAGCCTGATACTCCAACAAAAAGAGAATAGAATCAGGGGTAGGTTCTACTTACTTTTACTACTGGTTTGCAATGGAATCGTGCACGCACATGAGCAAAACTCATGCACATTCCTTACTTCTGTGCATGCGCAGATCACCGATGATGACATCCGGGGCAGTGGGTGGGGCCTCCTGCCAATTTTTGTGAACCAGTCCAAACTGGGGGCAACCCACCACTGAATGGAATGGAATGGAATTCTTTATTGGCCAAGTGTTATTGGACACACAAGGAATTTGCCTTTGGTGCATAGGCTCTCAGTGTACATAAAAAGACAAAATACATTCGTCAAGAATCATAAGGTATAACACTTAGTGATAGTCATAGGGTACAATTAAGCTATCAAATCATACTAGGAAACAATATCAATATAAATTGTAAGGATATAAGCAACAAATTAACAGTCATGCAGTCATAAGTGGGAGGAGATGGGTGATAAGGACAATGAGAAGACTAATAGTAATAGTAATGAAGCCTAATGTGAATAGTTTGAATGTGCTGAGGGAATTATTTGTTTAGCATTAGTGATGGCGTTCGGGAAAAAACTGTTCTTGTGTCTAGTTGTCTTGGTGTATATAATGTATATCAGAGGTGGGTTTCAGCAGGTTCTGACCAGTTCTGGAGATCCAATAGCGGAAATTTTGAGTAGTTTGGAGAACTAGTAGTAAAAATTCTGACTGGCCCCACCCCCATCTATTTTCTGCCTCCCGAGTCCCAGCTGATTGGGAGGAAATGGGGATTTTGCAGTATCCTTCCCCTGAAGTGAGGTGGGAATGGAGATTTTATAGTATCTTTCCCCTGCCACGCCCACCAAGCCATGCCACGCTCACCAAGCCACATCCACAGAACCGGGAGTAAAAAAAAATTGAAACCCACCACTGATGTATATATAGTATATATAGTGTATATAATGGGATGGCAGCAGGAAACAACAATCAACAGGAGCAGAGACAACAAAATGGTCAACTGAAGTTCTGCTCTTTTTTATATGCATCACACATAAAATCACATTGCGGTGGCTGCCATCTTGTTGTTCTTGACTACACCCTGTGAACAGGGAGAGAATAACAAACCGAAGCAACAGTGGCAGCCATTCCTTCCAAAGCATCCAATTTCTGCTTGTTTTCTTGACAGTTTTCCTGGCAAGGTTTGCTTTGACCCTCCTGGTGGGTGGACTTCAACATCTCGCCCTGTAATTTGAACCTCCTGCCCTCACCTTTTCACCAGCTCCTCAGCCTCTTTTTTTTGAATCAGAGTGGGTACTCAAAGTCGTAGAACCCTAACCAGCAAGTAAACGCCTGAGAGCCAAAACAACGGCCGCTGGCATTAATCATCAGTAATAGAAACCAGAACTGGCTCTCAGTCCCGGCTGAGTCAACGCAAGGTTTTTTTTAAAAAACATTTTGGAAAATATACACACAGGCCGGGAAGGGGCCATGAAAGAAATTCCAGGCAGGCTGTTTTTTAAAGAGAGGGATTTTTTTTTTTTAATGCACTGGAAAAACATAAAGAGAACAAAAATAGAAACACAAGCCATCTTAAAAACAAAAAAAAATGTGACTTTTTCTAATCAGTTACTCCCAAACCAAGACTGACAGTCTGAATAGGTGACCCTCTGAAGGGCATTAGAAATAGCCCAGGATAGAACTAAAGGTAAAAGGTTCCCCTCACACATATGTGCTAGTCGTTCCCAACTCTAGGGGGCGATGCTCATCTCCATTTCTAAGCTGAAGAGTCAGCTTTGCCTGAAGATGTCTCCATGGTCATGTGGCTGGCATGATTAAACACCAAAGGCTCACAGAACGCTATTACCGTGGTCCCTATTTTTCTACTTGCATTTTTTACGTGCTTTCGAACTGCTAGGTTGGCAGAAGCTGGGACAAGTAACGGGAGCTCATCCTGTTACGCAGCACTAGGGATTTGAACTGCTGAACTGCCAACCTTTCGATCAACAAGCTCAGAGTCTTAGCCACTCAGCAACTATGTCCCACACTAGAGATTTAGAAGAAAGCAATCTTTTTCAAAAACCATATCCTCACAACCAACAATTCTATTTATCTTTGTTTGTTTACAGCTGTCCTGTCCAATCTGAGGGAGAGTCTAAAAATAGGTGTAACGCAAAGTAACAAGAACAATAAAATGTCAAAGATAACATGAAATATTAACCCAGAGCAATTAAAAGAAAGTTCCATAGATAAAAGGCAGCTGCACAGACTGATAATATGAGAAAAAGGCAGTTCTCCCAGCCATTCCCAAAAGGGCTTGGAGAGTGGGGTGGGGTGAGGGAGAGCAATCTTCATAGTGTATTTATTCATAGGGTAGCTATTTATTGGCTATCAGAAATAAAAAAAAGCATTGTAAAGATTAGTTTTTCATTAAATTTGGATATGCTAATTTAAAGAGATATTTGCAAATTTAGAGCTTCTGTACGCTTCACAATTTGACTGGAAAGGAAATTGCACAATTCAGGCACGAAGAATGGTTTTTGGTAAAGGCTCAGAATACCCACTAACTTTGAGTGGACTTTTGTTCCTACCAAACACTACTCCAAAATCAAAACAAATCAAATCAAATAAGTGGGTGCCACAAAGAAGAAGGAGTCAAGCTATTCTTTAAACCAAGGGTCAGCAACCTATGGTCCTGGAGCCACATGTGGCTCTTTTACCCCTCTGCTGTGGCTTCTTGTCATTCAAAATATGTGTCACAACCGGCAATGTGTGACACCTGCCGGCACACGATTTATTGAGCTTTTCAACCCACGGTAGGCCAACCATGGATAAATCCAAGAAAAGAAAAGTTTCAGAAGAAAAACAGAATGTTTAATTCAACTACATAGGCTAGTTTTGTGGCTGCTCAAGAAATAGTTAGGCATGGGAAGGATTTTGTGGCTCCCGGTGTTTTCTTTTCTGTGGGAAATGGATCCAAATGGCTCTTTGAGTGTTTAAGGTTGCAGACCCCTGCTCTAAACCATCTGAAAGCAGGACAAGAAGGAATAGATGGAAACTAACAAAGGAGAGAAGCAACCTAAAACTAAGGAGGAATTTCCTGACAGTGAGAACGATGAATCAGTGGAATGACTTGTCTCCAGACGTTGTGGAGGCTCCAACACTAGAGTTTTTAAAGAAGAGATTGGACAACCATTTGTCCCAAATAGTAAAGGGTTTTCTGCTTGAGTAGGAACTTTCAACTGTATTATTCGGTTATTCTGCTAAATCAAATCAAGTCAAACCACTTTATTACAACTATCAGGCTGCAAAAAACACAAGTCCAATAAGCTTGCACAACTTCAGTTTTCCAAATAATAGTTTCTAAAAATGTATGTTATGTGATATCTCAGTTCCTAAATTGGAAGAAAACTGGTCAGCCATTCATTCAGCATATCTGAATTCAGCATTACTTTTTAAATAAAAGTAAACCAAAGTGAAATGTTGCCTTTTTTTCAAAATACACAGGACAGTTATACATTAGAGCAGTGTTTTTCAACCTTGGCAACTTTAAGATGTGTGGAATTCAACTCCCAGAATTTCCCAGCCAGGAATCCTGGGGAGTTGAAGTCTGGGGATTTCTGGATATTGAAGTCTATGTATCTTAAAGTTACCAAGGTGACAAACACTGCATCAGAGTTAAGAAAGAAATCATATTACAGTTGCTGTTAACATTTCCAGCTATTCTTGCAATCACCGTTTTCCCTGGGGTGTTGTTCCATTCTACATCTTTCCCTAAAGAGAATCCATGGGTTTTTGCAAGAGCAATTCTACTCTGTTTCTCTCTCTTCCCAAAGGACCTTCCTGCTAAAAATAATTTGAATTTGGAGGTGTCTTGGCAGCAAGACAAAAGAGAAGCAGAAGTGACTGTCGGTAGAACATCTGATGATGTGCCTGAGGAATCCTTCAGTTTATTTCAGCTGGGCTCGCACTGATGGTGACCTTGATTAAAAATGGTCACCCCTCTGGGTGAATGAGAATAGGATGAGAATTATGGGAACATTGGCCCTGAAGTGGATGACAGGTTGCCCTAAAATACTGCTTCCCCCCCTCCCTAGATTAGACAATCAGGCTGTCCCAGTGTTTCTCAATCCCTCAACTGAGGGGACTGAGAATCCCTCCAAATGGGGACTTCAACTCCCAGAATTCCCCAGCCAGCATGACTAGCTGGAGAATTCTGGGAACCGAAGTCTACATTTCTTAAAGTTTGCTAAGGTTGAGGAAATATACTAATATACAATTTTTCTACAACTACAAATTACTAATATTGAATCTTAAAAGACTATTTGGGTTCTAGGTAATATGTGGCCTGGATCAGTGATGAAATCATCCCCGGTTTGCCACTGGTTTGCTGCCTGCACATGTGCAGTACACGCCAAGCACATGCTGTGTGCACGCACATGTGCAGTATGCACCAAATACACTTTGCGTGCGTGCATGCACAGTATGTGGCAAACGCACACCGTGCGTGGAAAAAGGAGGCTTGGGAAGGTAAGTAGAACACTGAGAGGGAGGGAACAGCTGTGCTGCTCAATTTAGATTCACTAGAAAGCAGGATTTCCAGCTTTCTAGCGATTTTAAATCGCGCAGCACAGCTGATTGTTGGGAATACCGGTTCGGACCAACCTGTAGCTTTTATTACTACAGGTTCGCCCAAACCGGTGCGAACCGGTAGGATTTCACCACTGGATTCTTTTTTTGAAAGCAGCCTCACAGAAAGCTGCTTGTCTTTTCCCTCTACCACCTTAAGAATACAAATCTGAACCCCGAGGTTTAAATGGTTAAGGATCGTGTTTCATGCACACTACCTTATCTGCTAATGGGCCCGATAAACCCCATGAATGCTTTGGTCGTATGAAGTCTGAAGGCTGGCAAGGCTGAAGCAGCAATGTGACACAGAGAAGGAATTATTAACCTTCCGGAAAGAATAATCAGGAGGAGAAAGGGCCAAGGTTTTCCATGAGAATGCCTCTCCTCTTCTTTCCCATCATGGCCTCTCAACTTGAGCCCTTCCCAGGAGGCAAGGCTTACGACCGATAGTTCTGTTTCCCCCACTTTCTGTCACAGGATTATTATTTTTTTTTATGAATGGCAATAGAGGAATGCAGCTGAAGTGGGTGGAGGCTGTTTCTTATTCAGGAGGGGAAATCTTCTACAGGGAGTTCCCAAGAATTCTTCTAGAGCCGGTTTGATATTACAGAAATAAATTAAGACGTTTGCAGTGTTAACTCCAGTTAGATTAGATTAGATTAACAGAGTTGGAAGGGACCTTGTAGGTCAGTGATGGCTAATCTTTTTGCTGTCATGTGCCAAAAGCGGGAGGAGAGCGGCGGGATCGTGCATGTGCATGCCCACACCCATAATTCAATGCCCACCTGTGCTCCGCCCTCCCGCGCACGTGTCCGTGTTCCCCCCGCGCTTCCCCTGCTTTTGAAATATGATGGCACAGTGGGCCCCGTTTTTCACTCTCCCCAGGCTCCAGAGGCTTTCTAGGAGCATGGGGAGGGCAAAAATGGCCTTCCTCAACCCCACTGGAGGCCCTCTGGAGGCCAGAAACAGCCCATTTCCCAACTTCAGGTGGGCCCGGAAGGCCAGAAAATCAGCTGACCAGTGGGCACGTGTTTGCTGGAGCTGAGCTAGGGCAACACTTGCGTGCCCTCAGATATGGCTCCGCGTGCTGCCTGTGACACCCAGGCCATAGGTTCACTATCACAGTTGTAGGTCATCTAGTCCAACCCCCCCGCCCAGGCAGAAGACCCTACACTAGTGATGGGTAACCTTTTTGACATCACGTACCAGGAGTGAGGGGAGCGCGGAGAGGGGGCTCACACATATGCCCACACCCATAATTCTATGGACTCTGCCCCCACATGACATCCTCCCCCCCCCCCGTTCCTGGCATGTGATGGCCCGGTGAGCCTGTTTTTCTCACTCCCCAAGCTCCAGGGCCTTTCTTGGTGAGACCAGAAGTTGGCAAACGGGCCGTTTTCGGCCTCTGGAGAGCCTTGAGGTTCTCCAGAGGTTCTCCAGGGGTTGGGGAAGGCCGTTTTCATCCTCCCCAGACTCCTAGAAAGGCTCTGGAGCCTGGGGAGAGAGAAAAATGGGCCTTCCCCCCCTCCCCCCAAGGTCCTCCAGAGGCAGGAAACACCTGTTTCCCTACTTCTGGTGGGCCAAGAAGGCCCAAAATCTGAGCTCACGTGCCCACTGATATAGCTACCACAGGTTTGCCATTATGGCCCTACGCCATTTCCAATAAATGGCAGTTCAATATCTTCCTGAAAGCCTCCAGTAATGAAGCTCCTACAACTTCCGAAGACAACTTCTGTTCCATTGGTTGATTGTTCTCACTGTCATAAAAATTCTCCTTATTTCCAGGTTGAATCTTTCTTTGATCAGTTTCCATCCATTATTATTCTTTGTCTGACCTTTGGGTACCTTGGAAAATAGCTTGGCCCACTCCCTCTCTGTGGCAGCCCCTCAAATATTGGAAGACAGCTATCATATCTCCCCTGGTCCTTCTCTTCAGTTTTGATTGAGTTTTTATTTCATTTTATCGGGGAGGGGGGAATCCTTGGGCAACAGAAGTCCATTGTCTTCATAAATCCATCTCTTCTTTGCCGTTGTTACCGTCTAACCAATGCTACAATGACTACTGGCCAATAGGAAGCATTATGTGATCAGGATACATCAAGCATAGGTAGGCTTCATATGCTCAAATCCTTTAAAGAGGAGAACAACTGTAGCAAATAACTAATCTCTTGATCACAATATATGCAAGCCAGGGGTGAAATGTAAAATTTGTTACTACCGGTTCTGGGGGCATGGTTTGTGGGGTAATGTGACTAGGTGTGCGTGGCCAATTTTTTTTTTTTAACTTTTCAAAGCATTTTTTCTAATGCTTTGAAAAGCCTCTGCTGATTAGGCAACTCAGCTGGGATCATCAGAGAGGCTTTTTAAAAAATGCTTTGAAAAGCCTCTGATGATTAGGCAACTCAGCTGGGATCGTCAGAGACTTTTCAAAGCATTTTTTTAACACCTCTTTGGCCAAGAGGTTGCAGAAAAAAATGCTTTGAAAAGCTTCTGAGGATCCCAGCTGAGCCGCGCGATCATCAGAGGCTTTTTTTTTTTACTTTTAAAAGCATTTTTTGTCGGAAGAGGTTGTAGAAAAAATGCTTTTAAAAGTAAAAAAAAAAGCCTCTGTTGATCGTGCGGCTCAGGTGGGCATGGTGTGGGGGAGGGGGCACAGGGATTTTTGCTACCGGTTCCCCAAACCACCCGCCGCCATCGCTACCGTATCGGGTGATCCGGTCCAAACCGGGAGCATTTCACCCCTGGTGCAAGCATCCAAAAAGAACCAGGGTCTGAGTAGTAGCCCCTTGTAGAAGTATGGTTCTAAACCAGGGCCAAAGCAATTATTAGCTGAAGTGCAGCAGATTTTGATGGACAACTATAATCTTTGTCAGTTTTCTGGCTATCTTTCAAGGGAGCTGGAGATGCTACATTAAGCAATTTGTCTTGAGGTTCCTTGGTGTCTCTGCTGTAGCACGATAGGGCATTATCCCACCAGCAGTTTAGAAGTAGGATATCATGGTCACTTCAGCCACTTTTTGCAAGAGAACAGAAGGGAAAAAATATCATCTTCAGCTTTGACTCAATCAGCAAAATATTTTGGACTAGACCTGGCTTGTCTGTCACTCAAGATATGAGTCAACTGTCACAGATCTAATCATTTAGATCTGTGTACGGCAGTGGTAGGTTTCATTTTTTTTACTACCAGTTCTGTGGGCATGGCTTGGTGGGCATGGCATGGCTTGGTGGATGTGGCTTGGTGGGCATGGCAGGAGAAGGAAACTGTAAAATCTCCATTCCCTCCCAATCAGCTGAGACTTGGGAGGCAGAGAATTTTTACTACCGGTTCTGTGGGCATGGCTTGATGGGCTTGGTGGGGCTTGGTGGGTGTGGCAGGAGAAGGATACTACAAAATCTCCATTCTCTCCCCACTCCTGAGGGAATGATATTGTATAATCCCCATTCCCTCCCCACTCCAGGGGTGAGATATTGCAAAATCTCCATTCCCACCCCACTCAGAGGTGGGTTCTGCTGGTTCTCCGAACTGCTCAAAATCTCCGCTACCGGTTCTCCAGAACTGGTCAGATCCTGCTGAAGCCCACCTCTGGTGTACGGGAAAGTGTTATAGTGAGGATCTTGGAAATGCAGTTTGTGAATCTAATTTGAAACTAATGGATTAACCCAGGGCAAAGGAATACCTGTGCTTGTTCCAATTTGTTGTTGTTGCTCTAATTAAGAAAACACCAAACTTTTGCAAATTTCTTCATATATGGCATTGAAGAAGAAGCAACTGCTGAATTAAGAGTAGCATGTCATGGCCTTCTTCTGGTGGATATTTGATCGTTAGCAGCCCCAGGCAATGTAGGCACAAAATTCTGGGAATCGCTAGATCTCTTGAACTTGGCCAGGATGGATGGTTGATAATACACCCCCTCACCCCATACACACATATATATTTGTGTAGGAAATTGTAAAAATGTGCACGTTCCATTATAGTTAAGTAAACATAAAGAAACGTGCAAGTTTCCATTGTCCAGGTCCAATAGAAATCAGAGCAGAGAAGAACCCAACCCCCCCCCCCCCCCTACTCCTCTCTCCATCCCACTCACAGAGAAGTCCTAGATGAAGGCCACAGCTACCAAGGCATTCCTTCTTCCAATTCTTCCGCAAAAATTAAGTTGATTTCTGTGGGAGTGCAGCTGCTCTCATGACTTTTTGCTTCTGCTTCTCTCAAAGCAACTTCGCCCGCCCCCACACTGATCCTCCTTTCCCTGTGTGTGTGTTTTTCTTTTTTCTTTAAAAAAAAAAAAGATTCTCCAGAGGGACCATCCCATAGAGAATGGGTTTTCTCTATCTTTTTTTTTTTTTTTTTTGGATTCTGGATGTGAGACAAGCCTATCGCGGTCCAAATGAAATGATTTTTTTTTGCAACAGGACAGTGACAATCATAATTTTCCCTCCCCTTCTCCTTTTTTTTTTAACAGAAGACTCCGTGGAGGGAAGGGAGGAAAGAGAAAGGAACTGGAAAAATACATTTCTTGCCCAGATAGCTGTTGTGTAACCTGCCCCCGCCTTACCCCCCTCCCCTGGTCTCTTCTATCTTAGAAGATATCACAGCCGCAAGGGAGGCTTAGATAGCATCTCTTCAGCTTTCAAATTTACTATACCCCCAACGACTCATAAGTCACCGAAGGGTTAGATTTTCAGCCTTGCCCTTTGGGGAGCAAGCCATTTTCTTTTCTTGATGCCAACCTAAATTTTTTGAGTTTGATTTCTTTCGAAGTTTCTCCCTCTTCATTCCTCCTATGGTTATTGGCGGCATTAATATGCGTGAACAAACCGAGGAATGTGACTTTCCTATCTGGTCATCTTCTCACCCATTTGCTTAAGACATCGTCGAAAAGAGCTTCCGTTTTTAACAATTCACCAAGAAGATGGACATTTAAATTATAGACATTTAGCTCTCATTCAGTTGACTGTAACTGCCAACAGCCCATACTTTTTTTTCCTGAGCCATTGAAGCTGCAATGCTTTAACTTTATAAGGCCTTGGAATCTGTCTGATGTAGTGGTTTTATAAACTTAATAAAGTAGCATTGTTATTCTTGCTACTGCTGTTGTAAAGCTGTGTGATGGTCCAAAGTGATATATTTTTGCTAGGATTTACTTGGAGGAATCTCTAACTAAATACAAAGGGTTGTTTTAAACAGGAGTCTATGTAAAAAAAAAAAAATCTGATTACCAGGTAATACAATATATGCGTGAACAAGGTCTCTGTAAGGTCACCTCATCTCATCTTGATGAGATCCTTCAGGTCATACTTGTGATTCTTGTTGAGTTGCAGAGGTAATGTGATTTGAAGAGTCCTTGGTGCTCTCTGAGCTTCATTATTTTCTTGCAAATGTTTCATTACCCAAACTATATAACATCATCAGTGCTAGAAGGGAATGGGGTTTGTGGAGTGGAGAAGGAGGGGGAGGGAGAGGAGGAGGGAAAAGAGAAGGAGGAGGAGGAGGAGGAGGAGGAGGAGGAGGAGGAGGAAGAAGAGGAGGATGGGAAGGGGAAGGAGAAGGAGAAGGAGAAGGAGAAGGAGAAGGAGAAGGAGAAGGAGATATATTTGTATATTTATACAAAGTCAGCTTATTGCCCCCACAAACTGGGTCCTCATTTGATCTACCTTAGAAAGGATGGAAGGCTGAGTCAACCTTGAGCCTGGTGAGATTTGAACTTGCAGTAATTGCAGGCAGCTGTTCTTAATAACA
Source organism: Masticophis lateralis (assembly GCA_030761175.1). Classification (NCBI taxonomy): domain Eukaryota; kingdom Metazoa; phylum Chordata; class Lepidosauria; order Squamata; family Colubridae; genus Masticophis; species Masticophis lateralis. The sequence goes on along the minus strand of JAUDYJ010000008.1, from coordinate 6,782,868 downwards.
GTGCTTTAGTCTTCTGTGCCATCAGGCGCTTAAGATGTTTTGGGGGAGCTGCATTCTCTGCTGGGTGATTCCTTTAGGGTAGACTCCCATTGGCTTCTGCCACACTAGGAGCTTCTGTTTAACATCTGTTATTACTTCTGTAGTAGCCTCTGGGGTCACTGTTTCTGCCTCGGCAATTCTCCTTTTGACCTTCTTCATTTGCAAAGGTCAGGACAGAGCAGTATCTTTCTCTTGGCCTGTGATTCCAGCCACAAGAGATAACTTGGATTCCCCTTCTTTTCATAGGTTTATTTCACACTCTGGTACCCAAACTGGTTTCAACCTACCTTCCTCCACTTTACTGAGAGGCAATTTATATAGCTCACATTGTAATCATGCGACCTTTGTTCTCTCATCCTGGGCACCCTTTTTTTCTTTTTGAACTATTACCATCTGGCAGATGGTACAGGATAATAAAAACAAGGACAAATAGGTTGAAAAACAGCTTCTATCCCAGAGCAATAACCATATTAAATTCTATGGTTTAGTGCAATATTTGGTTTTCAATTTCAGTTATATAGAATGTAAAGAATGTATGTTTGTGTTTTTATTTTTATAGTTATAATGTACATTGAAGATGGCATTTAATTTAATTGTACCATGTGCAATGACAATAAACAAAACTCAACACAACTCAACCCAACCCAACTCAACTCAACTCTCCACTCAACCAAATCAAATCAGCCTCTCTGGGAGGAGGATTCTCTTTTTTGGAAGCAAATCTCTAGCTCATTTAGTAGATGACACAAAAGAAAGAAAGACCTATATGTTTGAAATATAATCCATTAAATGATGCTTCTGGTTGAATATTAAATTGTATGCCATCCAGAGTCGCTCTATGAATGAAATGAGCGGTCTCCAAATTTGATAAATAAATATTCTCTGCTCGTACATTTCAAATAGATCACAAATGTGGAAGCCATGGCTTCAGGGGTATTTTCCCCAAACATTGGATGCATAAAACCAAACCAAATCAAATCAAATTTTTATTATAGTCATAGAGTAGCATGATCTTGGAAGCATTTCCTAGGATAACAAGCCATTGATGCCAAATTGCAATTTTAGCACAACATAAAAAAAAACCACCAGATATTCTTTGCATCGGAAGACAATGCTTTAAAAAAATTAGTTAGTTGGTTAACTTTTTATCCCATTCCCACCATCTTATTGTCGAGACCCAATAGGTTTTAGGTTTATTGTTGCCAGTACGCCCATCAAAGGTTGAATGTGTCATTCAATGTGAAAACGTTTAACAGCTAACAGGATCCTTTTTGAATTTGTTGAATCTTTTTTTTTAGAATCAAACAGTGGGATAACCTTTGCTCCCACTGACGAAGTTTAGAGCCAGGGTGTCTAACCTTGACAACTTTACAAACTGTGGACTCAATTCTCAGAATTCCCCAGTCAGCCAGATCCAGATTGCTGATGATGAGCGAAAACCTTAAATTAAGTGTTATGAAAGCCACATATCTAGGGGATTTGTACATATTTGCTTTGTGTTCTATTCTCACCCCAATGAATGTATTAGTTTTATGAATTGGAGAGAACTGTTTCATAAATTAATTTGTTAAAGGAGCCATGGTGGCACAGTGATTAGTGTGCAGTACTGCAGGCTCCTTCTGCTGACTGCTGGTTGACTGCAATTTGGCAGTTCGAATCTCACCAAGCTCAAGGTTGATTCAGCCTTCCATCTTTCCAAGGTGGGTAAAATGAGGACCCAGATTGTTGGGAGCAATGTGCTGACTCTGTCCACACTTAGAGAGGGCTGCAAAGCACTGTAAAGTGGTATATAAGTCTACATGCTATTGCTATTGGTTCAAAGGATGTGGTATTGCACAGCTTCAGAATCCTTGCCAATATCTTTTAGATACCTAATGTAAGCCAGCTAGATGGTCCACTACAACATGGACACCATGTAAGTCCTACACCTGTGGACGTGAGATTTTAAAGTTAATATCTCTCATAATCCCATGGTGCCCATCATCTCAGTAACATCTGGAGGCTCTGACTTATAAAGAGTACCACACATCCTTCAGAACTGACAATTCCTTTCAGTGAACTTTATGAAAGGAAGAAGAGGCATCACTTTCAAATCAGAAGCATGGTTTTAATTTTCCCTTTAGATGCAGAAAGCAGCAAAGGATACGAGGACAGAAGATTTATGGTTACCACATCTCCTCCACATGCACAGCTTGTAGCATTTATCAGGTGTTGGGCATGTGGTGGCTCTTGGGAAGTACCAAAGCATGATCAAAAGCAGTGCACAAACTTTGTCCTCCCTTTCTTTCAACATGTTCAATCCCACAGTGTGATCTAAAAATGGACACATTAACCTTTTCGGTTCAAACTGGAGATTCATTTTGGGGTTTTACTGCCTGAAAACCTTGAAATAAGCTTCCTTGTTTTGTGTGTGTGTGTGTGTGTGTGTGTGTGTGTGTGTGCCAGGCCAAATCCTCTTCTTTTTTGATGTCTCCCACCCCTGTCTTTCTGGCCTTAGGAGACTTAGATCATTACATGACTACTTCATTATATGCATCCTTGATCCAGATTTCAATTACGTTATAAAGGATATGCCAAGTTGCCAATTTTGCGTGGACTTTATAGAGTTTGCTTTGAGCTCTTCAGTTAAATAAAGCAATCAAGAGTTATTCATGGATGCCTCCAGTAAAATCTTAACAGGTCCAGGATTTTTGAGACCCCACTGCAGTTGTCCAGATTTCTTTTGCAGTGCATGCTCATATATTTTTATGGTAAGAAATGGTGATTTAAACATTTGCTTGTAGGCTATCCTAAGCACTCCAGATGTTCAGGATATACATACTTTTTTAAAAAAATGAAGAAATACTAATGGTTGAATATAGCAATAGCAATAACTCTTAGACTTATATACCACTTTATACAGCCCTCTCTAAGCAGTTTACAGACTCAAGATATTGCCCTCAACAATTTGGGTCCTCATTTTATCCACCTCGGAAGGATGGAAGGCTGAGTCAACCTTGAATCTGATGAGATTTGAACTGCCAAATTGCAGTCAGCTGGCAGTCAACAGAAGTTGCCTGCAGTACTGCACTCTAACCACTGAACCACCAAGGCTCACATATAGTTATATATATTATATATCGAGAGAGTATAGTTATAAATAAAACAAGGGACAAGAAAATTCAACTATTCTTCTACAACTGAACTTTCAAGGCAACTTTGTTAAACATCTTCACTTGCAAGAAATGGCTCTCACAATGGTCAAGGTCAACAAGGATGAGACCAGAACCAAGGGCAAGTTGCAAAATAATTGCAAATGGAGAGTAGGAGGGGGACTGTCCATGGTGTTTGAAATCCACTGGATTATGATGATTCTTTTACTGCTTCAAAATCTAGAAGACTATTCTGCAGTGGATATAATATCAGCAACAATTAGTTCCAAATGACACTTACACTAGGGGCCAAAATTGTGGAAATCTTTTGGGAAAAGTGTATTTTCTAAAACTAGCTAATAACACCACTTTTTTTTGGGGGGGGGGAGTAGTACCTATAAAATTATATATCAATGGAAAGATAATTTAATCAAGAATGTAATGCAATAACTTTTATGAAGGATTTGCTACTAGAGTAGCAGTTACAGTATAAAGAAGAAAAGTGAAACACAGAAAAAATGAGATATACAAAAATTATTACCATGTCAGTTAATACTTAGTTGGGTAACCTTTAGCATGAATTATGGCCTTACAATGTCTTCCCATGGAGTGAACCAAGCAGCTATTATCATGTGAAAGATTGAATGTTTGCTTCTATTAACTGGCTTGTATTGCTGGATCGCTTCTGACTAACAGGTTTCTTTAGTCGGCTCCATAGATTTTCAATTGGGTTAAGGTCCCAGGCTATTCCAGCAGTGGAATAGGATAATCTTAAAACTGAAAAAAAGGTGGCGTTATTAGCAATCAAACCTCAAAAATACACTTTTCTTAAAAGGTTTCCACAATTTTGGCCACTACTGTATAAAGCTACATTACATGCAGAGGTTGTATTCAGCAGGTTCTGACTAATTCTGGAGAACCGGTAGCAGAAATTTTGAGTAGTTCGGGGAACTGGTAAATACCACCTCTGACTGGCCCTGCCCCTATCTATTCTCTGCCTCCCGAGTCCCAGCTGATTAGGAGGAAATGGGGATTTTGTAGTAACCTTCCCCTGGAGTGTGGAGGGAATGGAGATTGTACTGTGCCACACCCACCAAGCCACTCCCACCAAGCCATGCCATGCCCATCAAGCCATGCCCACAGAACCAGTAGTAAAATTTTTGAATCCCACCACTGATTATATGGGCAAGGAGAAACTAAGCAAAGCAAAGGCCATGGCATCACAGCAACATCTCTGAAGAAAATGTTGAGGTGTTTCTTCCATGCCAGTCCAAATTTCTTATTCCACCTCTCAAACGAGATTTCATGCCACTTAACCTTGACTTTGGCAAGCCCCCTAATACAATGAACTGTGTAGTTAAATCCTATATAAAATAGGTCATTTATTCCTCACCATTCAACTTTGCATGGTCCCCACCTAAACAGATGTAGTTCCTAACAGAAACACCTGCTGGCTAAAAACTGTCATTTTCAGAAAAAGAAACAGCTGTAGGAATTAGATCGAATGAATGAGGAAACATTATGGATGTATGTTACTCCAAATGGCTTCGTCTCTCATTTGAAGCCCTTCCTCTTTTTTCTTTTCTTCTCTTTTTCCCCAAGATTTATAATATTATCTTGCTCTGTTCCTTCACCCTTTCTATATATAGAAACTCTATGCTGCTTTGATGGGCTTCCAGTATAGATCCACATGCTCCCATTTATTCATGCTTTTAATTCTCTTAAATATTTATAAAGGTTTCAAGAGCAGATTTTTTTTTAAAAAAAGCTCTTAGATAAAGAGCCAGATTAAAAAAAAAGAAGAAGAAGAAGGAAGATAGGAAGAAGGAATGGGTTGCTTCTGTTCTCTGCCAAGCAATCTGGCATCAATCAAATTTACTGGAAACAGGGTATGTAAAGAAAAAGGAGAACCGATAACCTTTAATTTCTCTGGTCATCATTCAAAGTTATTAATAACTTATTGGCATTGACAGGCCCTGATGTCTCCCAGATGTATTGGAGTTCTTTGTCTGAAGATAAATTATATGCCCTGCTCCATAACATGTGGGTTAACAAGAGATGGTTGTAAGCTTGAATTAAAATGCTGATTCTTGCCAAATATATGTGCACATATAGAAAAAAATCAGGAATTCCCTGAAAGGTAAATTACTACTTGTCTTACTACTTCTTTCTTGAAGGTGAACAACTATCAGGTGTGAGAGATCAGGTCCACACATGAAGGCCCAATTGATTGATTTATTGTTGAAAAGTCTAGCATCACAATCTTTTTAAGTAATGGCTACCACCTGCTTGGAGTTAGATAAGGGTAATTGGAATTCAAGGAGGGGAAAGGGTTGGATTTAGTTCGCTTATGACTATGTAGAGATTCTAGGCTGATCCCTTTTTTAACTTCACCCCCAGGTTTTGCCACTCCAGACTGAGACTGGAAACACAAAGGGTGAACTCTTGATTCAACTATGTAGCTCAAGGGGGAGGAAGAGATAAAAAGAAGTGAGCTCCCTTGAGCTCCAAGAGAAAACAAAAAACAGTTATGCAGAGTAAGACCAAAGCAAAAAAATATTGAGTCTGTCATCTGCACCTCTGTAACTGTCTGGTTTGGTTCTGCAACCCAACAAGACAGACACAGACTTCAGAGGATAATTAGAACTGCAGAAAAACAATGGCTACCACCCTGTCTTCCATTGAGGACCTTTATATTGCCCAAGTCAAAAAGCGGGCTGTGAAAATATTTACAGACCCCTCGCATCCTGGACATAAATTGTTTCAACTCCTAACCTCAAAATAACATTATAGAACACTGCACAACAGAACAACTAGACACAAGGACACGTTTTTTTTTCCTAATGCCATCACTCTGCTAAACAAATAATTCCCTCAACACTTTCAAACTAGTCACTAAAGCTGCATTATTATTACTATTAAACTTTTCATTGTTCCTATCACCCATCTCTTCCCACTTATGACTGATTACTGTAACTTTGTTGCTTGTATCCTTATGATTTATATTGATTGTTTCCTAGTATGATTCAATTGCTTATTTGTACCCTATGACTATTATTAGGTGTTGTACCTTATGATTCTTGATGAATGTATCTTCTCTTTTTATGTACACTGAGAACATATGCACCAAAGACAAATTCCTTGTGTGTCCAATCACACTTGGCCAATAAAGAATTCTAGTCTAATCTAATCAATGATCATCCCAACATCTAGTTAGTATAGAATATAATGAGGCTAATGCATCTTCTGGATTCATTTCTTGAGAACTCAAAAATATTATTTTTTAGATCTCATTGAATGGCTTTTCAAAAGATTCCCTCTCCGAAAATGTTGAGAACTGCACTCCAGCTAATTCACAGATGTCGCTTTTATCTTGGCAAGCTGGCTTTCAATTCTTGGGTTTTGTGACTCAAAGCTGCAAAGCCAGCTTCTGAAGAAAAGCTGTGGGTGGCTGTTTGGCCATTGACGCAGTTGGGAAGTGTAAAATGACAGATTCCTGTGTCTGCGGGTGCCCTTGTAGGTAAAAGCAGCTGTGTATGCATTTATGTACGCTCATAACCCTATAGGTATTTCTCAAGGCAGATCCTTAGTTAAGATAGTTTACATTATGAGAAAATAGCTGTGCTTGATCAAAAACAAAACCACATAAAAAGCCCCAAAACAGATCATCAACAACTATTAAACGTCTTAGTAAAAAAATAACCAATGACCTAGTTCATTTTGTAGAATGTGTTTCTTTAAAAAAAAAAAAAACACTCAGAGAGTGTGTTCAAAAGGGGAAAGTTTGGTGAGAATAAGTTATGGATTTATTTATTTAAAATATTTATATGACCAGCCATCTCCTGTCCGTAACCGAATTCTGAATAGTTCACAGCAGCAGCAAACAAAAATAACAAAATGCACAAGAAATAAAGCCAAGTTACACAACCAACATTCTATAATATTCCTATGTATTTATTTATTTGTTTGTTTGTTTATTTATTTAATTTTTTATACCGCCCTTCTCCCGAAGGACTCAGGGCGGTGTACAGCCATAATAAAACAAAATATATCCCAAAACTTTAAAAAACAATTTAAAATGTATTTAATAATTTGGCCCTATTTTATTTTATTTATTTTTTTTAAAAAACTCCAAAACTAAAATACCCAATTAAAATCATACTTTCGTCAGCCCAGCCTGTTGAAATAGTAGAGTCTTGAGGGCACGGTGAAAGGTCCGTAGGTCGGGGATCCTGCGTATCTCCGGGGGCAATTTATTCCATAGGGCGGGAGCCCTCACAGAGAAGGCTCTCCCCCTGGGGGTCGCCAGTTGACATAATTTGACCGACAGCACCCTGAGGAGTCCCTCTCTGTGAGAGCATACTGGCGTACTGGCCGGTGGGAGGCTATCGGTGGCAGAAGGCGATCTCATAGATACCCAGGTCCTAAGCCACCTAAGCCCAGGTAAAAACCATAAAAAAACAAAAGTTAGAATATTTTGGACATGTGATGTGACACCCAGAAAAATACGGCATCCTTCACTTAATCCTCCAGGAAAAGATTGAAGGCAAACGAGGTCCAGGCAGAAGAAGAACATCATGGCTTCGAAATCTAAGGGACTGATTTGGACAAAACTCAGCAGCACTTTTTCATGCAGCTGTTGACAAAAATAGGATTGCCAACATGATCGCCAATGTCTGATGATGATATGGCACAACAAAAAGAAATATATAGGTACCAGACTGATCTCCCACCGAAGTCTGGAGGGAAGAGCCAAGTCTTAATGAACTTCTGGAAAACTGAGAGGGGAGGAAAATGGCCCTCCATTTGCTACAGAAAAGGCTCATCCCTGCATCCCATCAAATGACATTGTTTAATAGAGGGATTTGGAGCTTGCCCACTATATCAGATCTGGTGGGATGGGTAGATACCCTCAGGGAGGGGCAATCCTTCAAATAACCTAGTCCCAACTCATTTAGGGTTTCAAAGAGGATAACCAGCACCTTGAATTGTGCCTAGAAAGAAACTGGGAACTGATGAGCACTGGCGACCCATATCCCATTCCTCTTGACTTAAAATTCTGTGCCAATTGCGGTCAAGCCAAATTAAAGGTATACAAATCACAGAATGGATTATCTTTAAAGAAGCTTTCCAATTGTTTCTGTTCCTGGGGAATTCTTTGGGAATGACCTATTTGTCTCTGTTCTACGTCTTTCAGAGGGCCACTCCTTGATGATCTAGATATGGGTCTTCTCCATGGTGGCATATATACTATAGAATGATTTATTCTCAGTGGTGTGTTAGAGTGGAGACCCTTTAGGTGTAGTAGATCTAGACTGCAAATATCCAGATGTGTCAAATTTCCCGGATCTCTTTTTTCCCACCTATTGTTCATTCACATGTTTGTAGAGGATCTGGTTTCCTCTACAATAGTGGCCAAAATTGTGGAAACCTTTTGGGAAAAGTGTATTTTTGAGGTTTGATGGTTAATACCACCACTTACTTTCTTTCTTCTTTTCTTTCTTTCTTTCTTTCTTTCTTTCTTTCTTTCTTTCTTTCTTTCTTTCTTTCTTTCTTTCTTTCTTTCTTTCTTTCTTTCTTTTTGGAGTTTCAAGATAATCATATTCCATTGCTGGAATGGCCTGAGAATAGGCCATTAACCCAATTGAAAATCTATGGAGCCGACTAAAGAAATTTGTTAGTCAGAAGCGACCCAGCAATAAAACCCAGTTAATAGAAGCAATCATTCAATCTTGGTTTCACATGATAACAGCTGCAGTACTAAAAGACTTGGTTCACTCCATGGGAAGATGTTGTAAGGCCGTAATTCATGCTAAAGTTACTCAACGAAGTATTAACTGAGATGGTGATCATTTTTGTATATCTTGTTTTTTCTACGTGTTTCACTTTTCTACTTTATACTGTAACTGCTATTCTAATAGCAAATCCTTCATAAGCATTATTGCATTACGTTCTTGATTAAATTGTCTTTCCATTGATATATAATTTTATGGTATTACTTCCAAAAAAAGTGGTGTTATTAGCTAGTTTTAGAAAATACATTTTTCCCAAAAGGTTTTCACAATTTTGGCCACTACTGTACCTAGCAGTACTGTTTTAATTGATTGTTTTTACTTTCTTTCCATCACACCTTTTATTTTGTTCTTGACCTAATTTTATGGTTAAATGCTTCAGGATTACAGTATCCAGAAGAGATGGTACAGAAATAATTCTAATGAAGATAGCAATTACAAAAATGCTTTTCTGCCGACTTCAGAAATATATTTAGATGTCATTATTTCTCTGCTTATTAATAGTGGTATTTGAGTAGAGGGAAACATAGTACTTGAGTCCTAAATATAATTTTACCTTATTCTCCTGAATTCATTACATAATTAATAATTATTAACTCAAAATTCAGCAATAGTACTTTGTTCCTTCCTTTCCACCCATTATTAATTATTAATTGTGAACTTGATCCCATGTGAAATGTATTTTGATTACTAAAAAAGAAAAGAAACATTGAGGTGGAAATTTTAATCTCTTAATGCTGTCTTTTCCAATTTTGAAACAGTGCTCATCTTAAAAAAGTCATGACGGCTGTTTGAATCAGAGGATAAATTTCTTTTTTAAAGTCACCCTCAGCAGAAAAAGAGCTCCGATTCTCATCATTTTTTTTTCACCCCTCTCATTCTTTCCCCCCCTCTGTATTCTATTTTTACTGAGATCTGTAGGCCTCAAAAAGCCGAATATGGATTAGGAAACATCTGGAAATGTATTTGCATCAGCTGCCCTAACGAGATAAAGAATACGTGTCAACGGACAACCCAAGAGGCCACAGGCCTTCAAACATCTGAAGGCTCCAGGTGGAGCTTCAGCTTATGGTTTTCTATCAGCAATTTGGGGAAAAAAAACAAACATTTCATTTTGCAAGTCACTGGGGGGGCCACTGGCCTCTCCCAGCTGGCTCAGGTTTGACGTAATCCTATTGTTCACCACCCTGATGTTTGTGGGGGAGGATGTAGTTAGATATTCTGACCCTATATAGAGATGAATTGGGTACAACAATGGAGAGCCCCATCTGGACCGGGTTCTAGAGGGAGTCTAGCCAATACAGGGGTTGACTAATGAACTGCGCTGAAGGGGGTGGGAGGATGACTTCCTGTCATTTGCCAAATGACCGTTGTGCCTAGAGTGTGGAAAAAATAGATTGATGGAAAGAGTTTTGTACAATATATACAAAATCATGCTGCTTTCTTTTCAGGGAGAAAGAGAGAGAGAGAGAGAGAGAGAGAGACAGAGAGAGAGACAGAGAGACAGAGAGACACACAGAGAGAAATCGAGAGAGAGACAGAGAGACAGGGAGAGAGAGATGGGGGAAAGTGCACTTTTATTTTCATTTATTTATTAAATTTATATGCCACCCCTCTTGCTATCAAGTGACTCTGGAAGGCTTGCAATATAAAAACATAATATAAAACAATAAGAACAGTAAAACAATTGAAAACTTTCAACGTTAAGAATGAAAACTTTAAAATCAACCAAGACAGGGGTGGGTTCTAAATTTTTTTACTACCTGTTCTGTGGGCATGGCTTATCTTGTGGGCGTGGCTTGATGGTCATGTGACAATTATTTAGGATGTTTTTTTTTTAATTTGATTTATATGCCGCCCTTCTCCGGAGACTCAGGGCGGCTTACAATGCATCAAGCAATAGCCTTCATACTGTTGTATATTTATACAAAGTCAGCTTATTGCCCCCACAAACTGGGTCCTCAATTTACCTACCTTAGAAAGGATGGAAGGCTGAGTCAACCTTGAGCCTGGTGAGATTCGAACTTACTAATTGCAGACAGCTGGAGTTAAATTACAATGCATTAGTCTGCTGAGCTATCCAGGATTTAGCAGGCTTTTAACTGCTTGCAGAGCTGTACTGATCTACCAGGTCTGGAGAACCAGGCCGAACCTGGAGTAACCCACCACTAAACCAAGAGTTTGATAAAAAGGGACTAATGCATACATGAAAAGGAGGTGGGATCTTCTAATTCACTAATCCCTTCTAAAGGAGGATGCCCCAGTTGGCAGAGCCAGGTTTTCAGACCCTTTTGGAGGACCGAGAGGGTAGAGTAGATCTCAGCTGGAGGAAGTGGCACAATATTCCATAACCCTTCTGCTGGAGCAAATGGAATGACCAGTCCCATTGGGGTGCGGCTTTTCTTTCAATATATTATTGGCAAATTGTATTTAGGGCCAGTTGCTCAAAAATAAATACAGTAGCTTTCTGTATCAGCTATTGCAATGTGATAAATCAATGAAATGCTGAGGTTAGCATGGAATAGCTTAGAGCAGCTTCAGTAATTTGGTACCTTCTAGAAGTGTTGAACTAAATGCCCGCAGGCAGAAACATTTGGCATGTCCTATGCTGCGGTTCAGTGGCTAAGATGCTGAGCTTGTCAATCGAAAGGTCGGCAGTTCAGTGGTTCGAATCCCTAGTGCTATGTAACGGGGTGAGCTCCCAGCTTCTGCCAACCTAGCAGTTCAAAAGCAAGTAAAAAAATGCAAGTAGAAAAAATATGGACCACCTTTGGTGGGAAGGTAACAGCGTCCTGTGCGCCTTTGGTGTTTAGTCATGCCGGCCACATGATCACGGAGATGTCTTCGGACAGCGCTGGCTCTTTGGCTTTGAAACAGAGATGAGCACTGCCCCCTAAAGTCGGGAACGACTAGCACATATGTGCGAGGGGAACCTTTACCTATGCTGTGGGAGAAAATCTCTGCTGAAGTTGAATTGATGTGTGATATATAAATGCTCTATTTTTATGGCCTTTCTTGTTTTTTAGTTTCATCCCAAAGCTTGATCATCAACATGCTAATGGTGTTCCATCTAAGCATTAGCGGGCTGAAATATTTAGAAAAGCTACCTGCATCTTCATTACTGGAAATTTGTTTCCACACCCTTGTTGATGCTGTCAACCTTGTCGATTCACCCTCCCAAGTCATAAAGAATCCAAAAGTTTCCTTTTTTTTTTTTCTTTTGAAGGGCAGAAGAGTAAAATTTGCCTTGTTGCTGTTGTGGATCTCTGATCTGCAGGTCATGCTTTGCAGTTCTCCATCATTTCCTTATTTAACTAAGCACTAGTTTAGCAAAAATTCAATGGAGGAGGTGAAGGGTGAAGAGGAAGAGAAGGAAGGGGCTAAGGAGAGGTTGGAGAACAATGTGTTGATAATGCCAAATTCAGAAAAAATATTGCATGTAGTTAAACGTGGCTTGCAGAAAGCAGGACCATGTGGATTGCTGAATGGGAGAGAGGAGAAAGAATTATCCAGCTCCTGAAGAAAGCCAGAAGGTATTTAACATGGAGGAACTGTTATCAAGGGTAAAGCCAAACATGCTTCTCATCTGGATTTAAAAGCTAAGCCAGGGTTGTGCCTGCTTATGCAAAGAGGAAGGGAGATGATCTTGGCAGAAATATGCAAGAACCATTACATAAACAAAGACAGCTGAAATGTTTTTGGGAAGCAAAATTGTATTTGGAAAGGGTCGTCCCTGACTCGCTGGGATATAAGAAGGAAGAGGAGTTAAGCACAATCAGGCTTGCAAGAATCTGTTGTTAATAAAGTATGCTCTAAATACTTTTTGTGTATAAGCTCATCCACAACATCTTTGAAAGTTTTTTTCCCCCCACAATTGTTTTACCTGTGGGTAGCCCATTTTTCATGGTAGATGTAAGAAATGACCAGACTTAAGTCCAAAGGTGTGGTCAAATACGTCATCAGTTTTAGAGTCCCTTTGTGCCCACAAGAGATCTCAGTCAGGCTAGAGGTGGGTTTCAGCAGGTTCTGACCAGTTCTGGAGAACCGGTAGCGGAAATTTTGAGTAGTTCGGAGAACCGGTAGTAAAAATTCTGACTGGCCCCGCCCCCATCTATTCTCTGCCTCCCAGGGCCCAGCTGATCGGGAGGAAATGGGGATTTTGCAATATCCTTCCCACGGAGTGTGGTGGGAATGGAGATTTTACAATATCCTTCCCCTGCCACACCCACCAAGCCATGCCCACCAAGCCACACCCACAGAACCGGTAGTAATTTTTTAAAAAACCCACCACTGAGTCAGGCCCATCTTGAATTCCATTCAGTCTTATGATCTGTAGAGATTCTCAGTCATCCAGGTCATGGTTGTCCCAAAGGTGCTTTTTCAGGAGGCAACTGAATTTTCTGTTTTTATCTTTCCATTCCTCACCATCCAGTCAGTGCTGAAGAAGCTTCTTGGATGAGAAGTGAAATGTCTTCAAAGTCCAGTTGCCTCTTGAAAAAGCACCTTTGGGACAATGGTGACCTGGAAGACTGAGAATCTCTACAGACTTATACAATTTGAGATGGTGTGGGAGTAGGAATGGATTTTCAGAGGGAAAAAATGCAGACTACAGGAACCAGGAGCACCACTCAGGTGACTCTGAGGACACAGATAAACCACCAAGTGCTTCAAGGACCCTCTAGAAGGATGCAAAATACCAGCTGTCTTGTTCTGCCCCAGCTACGGACCACAAAGAACACAGCAGACACGAAGTCTGTACAAAACTTAAATTTACTAAAATAACTCAGTCTTGTCCAAACAAAGGCTATTAATAAGCTTTCTTAACAGCCTACAAGAAACCAAAGATAAAGTAATCATAATCTTACTAAGGATGGCAGAAAGCCCAGAAGCAATTTGCAGAGAATCCAGACGTGAAGGAGAATGAACTAAAGTTGTTCCCTCAAATTGCTTCAGTCGGCGTTCCTCCTTAAATAGGCTAAGGGAATGGCCAATTAGCCCCAAGCCTTACTCTCAAGGAGACATTCTCTTGAGGAGCCACTCCTGCCTTTTGGCTGCTCTGCGCGCCAATACATCGAGAAGAGGCTCCTCCTCTTCGTCCTCTTCACTTAAAGGAGCTTCTGGAGGTTCTGAAGGCCCTGGCTGAATCCCTGCCTCTGGCACCACATCTTCTCCAGACTCCTCAATGTCCGACTCAAGTGCCAGCTCCACAGGCTGCTGGCACAACACCACACCAGCCTCCTTGCTGTCAGAGTCAGCTATAATCCGCACAGGCCACTGATGGGCCACAACATGTCTGCAAGGAGTATAAATCCTTCCATTTGCCACCATCCGGTCAGAGCTGAAGAAGCTTCTTGGAGGAGAAGTGAAAAGTCTTCAAAAGAAAAAAAACAAGAAAGTCCAGTTGCCTTCTGAAAAAGCACCTTTGGGGCATTCAGTCTTATCTACCACTAATCTGCTTTGACCATTAGTTGTTCAGATTCTAGAGATACCATAAAATAAACTGGCATTCATTTGGAACCTAACCCTGGCTCCCACTTTCTTGCATCTGACAATTTAGGCTAAAAATCCAAGAGTCTGCTTATCTGTAGATGGAGTTATCAGTGAGTATATATGGGATATACAGGTACTTTAAAAGATTATTAGGGTATATCTTCATGGATCACTTATCCTGGTTTAAACCAGGAGCCTGGTTTAGCTCTACAGACTAAGCACCGTAAATAATGTCCAGCTGTCTGCAATTACACCAGTTCGAATCTCACCAGGCTCAAAGTTGACTCAGCCTTCCATCCTTTCTAAGGTAGGTAAATTGAGAGCCCAGTTTGTGGGGGCAATAAGCTGACTTTGTATAAATATACAAAAGTATGAAGGCTATTGCTTAATGCATTGTAAGCCGCCCTGAGTCTTCGGAGAAGGGCGGCATATAAATAAAATAAAAAAAATGGATCAGTCTTTCTTTGAATAAATAAAATCTAACTTTGGGGGTGTGGAATTCTCAGCGTATTGGTGAGTATATATGGTAGTTCCGGTTTTTCAGGGAAGTTGATTTTCATGGCTGGTCTATCTAGTGGAGCTGGAAACGTAGTACTTTGATGGGAAGCCTCCAGGGAGTGATAGAAATGTAAACTAGACAGGGAAATATATATATGGAAGAAAGCAGGAACTACCATTCTATTGTTGCCAGGAAAACATCTTAGATGAGCTCAAATCAAAGGAGATTTTTTATAAGCAAGTAGTTTCTAATTTAGTGCCTTGTTGATTGACAGGAGAACAACTCCCATCATTTCTCTTATCCATATGGGTCTCGTAGTTGGAGACCTTAAATGCCATCCATTTAGAATGCTATTGACTTAGTGTTCAGTGTTCAGTTCAGTGTTCAGTTCAGTGTTCAATTCAATGCTACATCTACATCTCAGCAAATTGCCCCTGACTTGCTCTACCTCACAGGACAATTTTTAAACCCACATTATGCTTACACTGCCAAGGTGGTGACAGTGGTTAGAGTACAGTACTGCGGGCTGACTGCTAGTTGCAGTTCGGCAGTTCAAATCTTACCGGCTCAAGGTTGACTTAGTCTTCCATCCTTCTTAGGTGTGTAAAATGAGGACCCAGACTGTTGGGGGCAATAGGCTGACTCTGTAAACTGCTTAGCTCTCTAAGCAGTTTACAGAGGCTGCAAAGGGCTGCACAGCACTTTAAAGCAGTATATACATGTAAGTGCTATTGCTAAGTGCTAAAGAAGGAAGGGAGAAAGTGGGAAGGAGAAAGGAAGGAAGGAAGGAAGGAAGGAAGGAAGGAAGGAAGGGAGGGAGGGAGGGAGGGAGGGAGGGAGGGAGGGCCAGATTGGCGCAGTCGTTAGACTGCAATACTGCAGGCTACTTTTGCTGACTGCCGGCTGCCTGCAGTTCGAGTCTCATTGGCTCAAGTTTGACTCAGCCTTCCATCCTTAGGTGTGTAAAATGAGGACCCAGATTGTTGGGGACAATAGCTGACTCTGTAAACCGCTTAGAGAGGGCTGTGAGAGCACTATGAAGCGGTATATAAGTCTAAGTGCTATTGCTGCTAGAAAATGAGGACCCGGATTGTGTGGGCAATAAGCTGACTTTGTATAAAAAAAGAACACCACTTTGTGGGGGGGGGGGCAAAAGCCCTACTAAGCAGGTATATACAAAAGTATGAAGGCTATTGCTTCATGCATTGTAAGCCACCCTGAGTCTCTGGAGAAGGTTGGCATATAAATTTAACCAATAAATAAATAAATAAATAAAATGCCTACATTTCTGTACCTTTTTTGGTGCCTTACTGTACTAAAGTTGAAAAGTTCCTCTATCTATTGAGAAAACATCGAGTGGTCCCCAAAGGCAAATACAAAACAATGAGAGCGGTAAATATAAAAAGAGGTTAAAGGTTGCCAGTGACAATTCATTGTTCCTTTAGGAAGCTTTTATGGAATCTACCAAGGAGTGGCCTTCATAAGCCCCACCCAGACCTCTGTAAACAGGAAGTAGAGGAAGTGGGGAGTCAAGCCTGAACAGAGTCAGAGACTGTTGCTTGGCAGGATGCAAAGCACACGTTGTGACGGCTCAGCACACAGTAATCCAGTGGGGGGAAATGAGCTTTTATAAATACACCAGGGTCAGGGCCAGGCATTTGGCAAACAATAGGGGAAGCAAAGGTAGTGGGGGTGATGAAAAAGGACAATCGAATCAGATTGATGACAACTGGATTTGGCCATGGAAGGAGGAACTCGAGCGGTTTATTTCACATCCTTGTGACTTTGGGAGGCATTTGGAAAAGGGTATCTGGAGAGACCAGCAAATCAATCAAGTGATTTCTCCCATCCTGTTCACCCAGAGAAGGGATTCAATGGCTCAGTGGCTAAGACGCTGGGCTTGTCGATTGAAAGGTTCGGCAGTTCAGCAGTTCGAATCCCTAGTGCCGCGTAACGGGGTGAGCTCCCGTGACTTGTCCCAGCTTCTGCCAACCTAGCAGTTTGAAAGCACGTAAAAAATGCAAGGAGAAAAATAGGGACCACCTTTGGGTCATGCTGGCCACATGGCCACGGAGACGTCTTTGGACAGCACTGGCTCTTTGGCTATGAAACAGAGATGAGCACTGCCCCCTAGAGTTGGGAACAACTAGCACATACATGCGAGAGGAACCTTTACCTTTATCTTTATTCATCCAGAAGCTCTCATCCACTATGGACACAGCAGGATTTATCAAAGCGATACCCATTGGGTCTTACCAAGTGTATGTAGATGTATGTGCATATGTAAATGAGATGTATAGGGTTTGAGCTTTCTCGAGGGAGCTTTGTTCATCGGAAACAAACAATTAAAGGAAGGAGTGGCCAGATCAACCTTGTCCCGCTGTTTTATTGCTTTTATACCATTAATCAAGCTGCATACCTCAACACGGGATCTCTGACTGTATAGATGCCATGGAATGTTCCATTTTCCCAAAGTTCATTTTAGACAGAACAGGAAAGGTGAATTTTATGATTGCCCTCCTGCCACCTACAGAGGAAAGGACTTTGTTACTGGGGCAGGGAGAAGAGGCACCCGTCCCATGCTGCCAAAATAATATGCTGAATGTCTTTTAGGTTCAAGAAGGTTGGGTCAGGGCAGGCCATCTGAAGGAGGAACCCGAGGTTTCAGATGTAAAAATAGGAATCTTTGTGTCCACAATCGGTTAGAGTTGTTTTGAAATGGCAGTTTGCCCATTGTGCACAAATTCTGAAGTTCTCCTTCGGTGGCGTCAAAGGAAACAAATGTGACGCAGGCAGATAAATATTTTTTAAAAAGGGGGATTATATATTACCTACACTTGGTCAGAGTGATTTTTACTCAAAAGGTCATGAGCGATAGAGTAAAATCATAAAAAGAGTTGGCTGCTCGTATTTTCTTCTTGGTGGGGTAAATAGGATCAAATCACAGACCTTCCGATGAAAAATCTCAAGAATCATCATTTGGTAATTTTTTTTGAAAGACAGGGTTTCCGTGTGTTTATCACAGCAAATCCAGGTTTTCTCCATTTGACACCTTCCTAATATTTTACTGCTCCTCCCTTTGAAAAAAGGGATGTGGTGGCTCAGTGGCTAAGACGCTGAGCTTGTCGATCGAAAGGTTGGCAGTTCAGCAGTTCAAATCCCTAGTGCCATGTAATGGGGTGAGCTCCCGTTACTTGTCCCAGCTTCTACCAACCTAGCAGTTTGAAAGCACATAAAAAATGCAAGTAGAAAAATAGGAACCACTTTTGGTGGAAAGGTAACAGCGTTCCGTGCACCTTTGGCATTGAGTCATGCCGGCCACATGGCCA
This sequence comes from Masticophis lateralis, assembly GCA_030761175.1. Taxonomy (NCBI): domain Eukaryota; kingdom Metazoa; phylum Chordata; class Lepidosauria; order Squamata; family Colubridae; genus Masticophis; species Masticophis lateralis. The sequence goes on along the minus strand of JAUDYJ010000008.1, from coordinate 6,764,588 downwards.
CGGAGATGTCTTCGGACAGCGCTGGCTCTTTGGCTTTGCAACAGAGATGAGCACTGGCCCTTAGAGTCAGGAACGTCTAGCACATATGTACAAGGGGCACCTTCACCTTTACTGTCTTTGAATGTTGTTTCTTTTGGCTGGAGCTAATGAGAATTGTATTAGAATACAATATAGAATTATATATCGCTATAGAGATATAGAAGCTGCCTGGTTGATACGGACTTAAATATCCAGAAATATTGTTTTCTTGTTATCTTTAATAAACTGGCGATATTCACTTTGCTACCTTCTTTTGCAAAAAGTCCCAAAGTCAATTTCTATTCATTTTTTTTTCTTTTTGCAGAAAAAAAAACCCACATGAAAATAAAACATCTGAAATGAATATGGCCTTTCCTGCATTATAACTCTGGTGACATGTTTTCATATTTGTCAGATTGTGTTTAGAAGGGTGAAACTTGACACTAACTTTCAGAATTTAATTGAATTATTTGATTAAATGAACTCATGAAAGAGTAGGCAGTTTGCTAAATACTTTTACTAGACATCTGTCGAGTATCTCCAGGTATTGTAGAGCAACTGTTGGAGCTTGTCATTCATGCTGCAGGATATTTAACATTCTTTAGAATTTGAAGATAAATAATCAACATTTATTATATTTGCTCAATACAATAAAAGGAAATCTGTAGGGAGAAATGAGATGGACGTGTTCTAGTGTATTGCACCAAGAGCATCAATTTGAATTTATGACTTTTTAAAATAACTTATTTGTTCAGTTAGGACTGATATCACAGAGCCCTTTTTTGAGGGAGATTGGTGATTTAGAAATATGAAATATAAGTAAGTAAGTAACAATAGCAATAGTATTTAGATGTATATCCCACTTAACAGTGCTTTAGAGCCCTTTCTAAGCGGTTTACAGAGTCAGCATATTGCCCGCAACAATCTGGGTCCTCATTTTACTGACCTTGGAAAAATGGAAGTCTGAGTCAACCTTGAGCCTGGTGAGATTCGAACTGCCATATTGCAGTCAGCCGGCAGTCAGCAGAAGTAGCCTGTGTTCTAACCATTGTGTCCCCAGGTAAGTAAGTAGTGTATTTTTCAGAGTATAAAATGCTCCAGATTATAAAATGCAGCTACCTTTTTTGGGAAGGAAAACAAGAAAAAAAAATCTGCCTCTGCCTCCCAGCAATTTGCCTCCTTGCAGCAAACAACCCGTTTCATTATCATTTTCGGCACAGCCTGATTAGCACAAGCAGCTGATTGTCGGTTGGATCGGCCACCCGAAGATCAGCTGTTTCAGGCTGCAGGGATTGCCATAGCCTATTGCTGTCTCCGCGCACCCCATTTTCGGAGGGGAGGGGTCTGGTGGGTGGGCAGGGCTAGATTCAGTGTATCAGATGCACCCAAATTTTCACCCTCTTTAATGGGGCAAAAAAGTGCATCTTATACTCTGAAAAATACGGTAAATAAATATCTGCTTCCATTGTCCAATCTTTTGAAGCAACATTGTGGATGTATCATTTATTGGCTTCCAATGATTGCTAAAACTTCCCCCAAGATGAAGATTCAAAAGACTTCAAATGAAGTCTCAAAGGATTTCAAACCATATAAGGTTTGTGTGGGATCCATGAGAAACTTCTAAGTCTTACTTCCCAAGGTCACATAATACTGTATACCACAGCGTTTTCCCAGTTGTCATTGTTCTCAGGACATTAGAATACGCACATTTACATATAGTTTGCACAGGAAACGTGCCTTTATAAGTTCAGTCCGGTTGGAGTCCTCCAGAATGTTCTGTATTTAGTAGAACAGACATACATGGGAAGAAACAAGCCTATTATGAAGATCTAGAGACAGATGCTTATAGTCCAAATGCATAAATATTATTATTTTTCAGGAAAATGTATGCATTTCCTGAAAGCCTGCATCTTTGAGCTTTCTATCTCTGAATGGGAGAAAGGGGAAGAATAGTTATTTTCCGTTCTTCCTGTAGCAAGAACAAACAAAGGAAGAGTAACATCCTTATAATCAGAGGAAGGCAGATCAATGGCAAGGAAAGCAACAAAGATGGAACTCTTGTGATCAATAGAATCAATGAGCAAAGAAAGAATACTTCTGACCCCAACAGTTTCTACAGGAAAAGTGTCAGCCTGTATGGAAACGTCTTTCTCTGAAGCTCCCTTCTCATTTCTACTAGACACCTCCTTTTATTTTATTTTTTATTTTTATTTTTATTTATCAAGAAAGTATTAGGTAATATATATAAGTATAACCATGAATTGAATACATAAAATAGATACAAATAGAGGAAACATTAGGACAGGGATGGTAGGCACGCTGGTACTCTTATGCATGCGCCTTACAGACCTTTTAGGAATGGGGTGAGAACAGTAGACAATCTAAGGTTAAAGGTTTGGGGGTTTGGGGAAGGAACCACAGAGTCAGGTAGTGCATTCTATGCATTGACCACTCTGTTGCTGAAGTCCTATTTTCTGCAATCAAGTTTGGAGTGGTTCACTTTAAGTTTGCATCTGTTGTGTGCTCATGTTTTGTTGTGGTTGAAGCTGAAGTAGTCATTGACAGATAGGACATTGTAGCAGATAATTGTATGAGCTATGCTTAGGTCATAATGAAGGCGGTGTATTTCTAAGTTTTCTAAGCCTAGAATTTCAAGTCTGGTTGCATAAGGTATTTTGTTGCGAGCAGAGGAGTGGAGGACTCTTCTTGTGAAATATTTCTGGACCCATTCAATTGTATTAATGTCCGATATGCAGTGCGATTTCCAGACAGATGAGCTGTATTCAAGAATTGGTCTAGCAAATGTTTTGTATGCTCTGGTTAGTAGTGTGATATTATTGGAGAAGAAGCTATGCAAGATTAGGTTTACAAATCTTAATGCCTTTTTGGCGATGTTGTTACAGTGGGCTTTCGTTTACTGCCCTTTTTGAGTAAATGAATGAATGAATGATTTCTTTTATTATGGCCTTTGGCCAATCAAGCCTGTTTTTTAACAGGGCATTCCAAACCTATTTGAGTGCCAGTGTGGTATAGTGGTTAAGGAATGGGTGTCAAACTCAAGGACTGTGGGCCGGATTTGGCTCACGGGGTGCTTAGATCCAGTCCATGGGGTTGGCTTGGAAAAAGCAAAGGACCGGCCCATGGTGCCTTGGCCAGCAAAAATGGAGCCACGTGCCCCCGCCCCAGGCTCCATTTTTGCTGGCAGTGGGCTATCAAAACAAAAGGAGAAACATTTCCCCTTTTGCATTTGAACATCCAAGAAGGGACAGGAAAGGAGAAAGGGAAAGAGGAAAGACAAAAAGAAGGGAAGATGGGAAGGGAGCAAGGAAGGAAAAATAAGGAAAGAGGGGAAGGAAGAAGAAAGGAGAATGAAGAGGGAAGGAAAAAGAAGAAAGGGAGGGAGGGAGGGAGGGAGGGAGGAAGGAAGGAAGGAAGGAAAGAAGGAAGGAAGGAAGGAAGGAGATTATCATGAGAGTGAAGTGAGGGTCTCAGGGAGGTCCTGCATTAGCACCTGGCCACCACAGATGTCCCCAACACAAGTCCTGTGTCACACCCCCATGGCCATGCCCCCCACAGCCACATCCACCATGGCCCTCCTAGGTCAAACACAACCCTGATGAGGCCCTCAGTGAAATTGAGTTTGACACCCCTGGGTTAAAGCATTGTTCTTGTTCTGGGAAAACCAGAGGTGCTATTCAGCAGGTTCTGGCAGGTTCTGGAGAATCAATAACGGAAATTTTGAGTAGTTTGCAGAACTGGCAAATACCACCTTTGGCTGGCCCCAGAGTGAGGTGGGAATGGAGATTTTGCAATATCCTTCCCCATGCCCAACAAGCCACAGCCACAGAACCAGTAGTAAAAAAAAATTGAATTCTACCACTGGGGAAAACCCACCTTCCAAGAATGATCTTGGAAAACACAAGAAAGCTGCAGCCTAGACAAATTTGAAATTTGAGTCCAAAAGAAAAGGAGTGATGAAAGAATCTCAGAAGGGACCCTCCCTACTTTTGGTGAGAGTAAAAATGAGTGACAAGAGAGTACTTTCAGACTTGCAAGATCTGTTAATGGAACTTTACAGGCTAGAGATAAAGTTAGTTACACCTGTGTGTGTTTCTTGTCTATACTAGCTCTCAAGGCTGACAATCCTTGAATTCCTATATGAAAGGCAAGAAGTGAAACTAATAAAGAAATATTTCCTAATGGTGTTGCTATAAATAAGTCACAACTCATAAAATATTTGTCATGATAGGGCTCAATTCTAACAGGACATAAGAATAGTTAAGGGAGGGCCATGTTTCCAAGTGAGAAGATACATCAACTAGTTTGGAAGCCAGGAAAGGGATTGATATGTGTAAGATCATGGCATCCAGTCCTCTCTATTTCCTGGCAAATAGATGGGGAAGAAATGGAGGTAGTGACAGATTTTATTTTCCTGGGCTCCAAGATCATCACAGATGGGGACTGCAACCAAGAAATTAAAATATGCTTGCTCCTGGGGAGGAAAGCTATGGCAAATCTAGACAGCATACTAAAAGCAGAGACATCACCCTGAAAACAAAAGTGTGTATAGTCAAGGCTATGGTTTTACCAGTTGCAATGTATGGTTGTGAAAGTTGGACCATAAGAAAGGCTGAGCGCCAAAGAATGGAGGCCTTTGAACTATGGTGCTGGAGAAGACTCCTGCAAGTCCCTTGGACTGCAAGGCGATCCAACCGGTCAGTCCTAGAGGAGATCAACCCTAACTGCTCTTTAGAAGGCCAGATCCTGAAGATGAAACTCAAATACTTTGGCTCCGCCCACTGACCCTGACCTCATCAGAAGCTTCTGTGCCTGCTCATGTGTGATCCCATTGCAAACTGGTAGTAAAGGTAAAACTTTCTACTGGAGTCTAGTTCTATTGTAACTTAATTCTTCTGAGAACTGAGGAAGACATCTATAAGAAGGACCAATTATCTTTCTGTTGTATTGTATCTCCATTAAAATAAAATAAATTGGAACTCAAGTCTTCTTGTTCTAAACCCAGGATCAGTTCCCTTGATTTGAAAGCAAGGGATTATACTGAGATCTTTACCAACCTAGAAATTCAAATCATTCTTCTGATTGGAGAGAACAATCCAAGCCATTTCTTATTGCTACAGAAACCATAAACCATCTACAGTGGTCTGATGTACATTTTACGAAAGTCAGCAGCTCTTTAATTTCATCACTCACCTTTTACTGGCTGGGATAGTTGGAGCAACACGACCTCGGATGTACTGAGTGACGTTCTATGTTTGCTGAACACTGTTATTTTTGGATTGTGTTACCAGTCCCCCCAGATGGAAAATCTCTACTCCCCAGGGAACAATAAAGAAGGGAAAAGAAAGGTCACAGCCTCCTTTCTAAATTTCTCAAAGGCAGAACTATTCATGAGGTATACAAAGCTTAGGGAGGTAGCTTTGGAACAGGGCAAGCCAACGTGTTTATTTTGCAACTGCTCCCCCTCAAATATTGCAACATAGCCCCAGTCCAGATATGCTAAATATTTCTCTTTGTGACCCTGCAGAGAAATTTGGAGAAAGTATTGCCTGCTTAATTTAGATGCTGTAGACTTTATTGCTTTAATAGATGCAAATTCACATAGATGCTTTGCAAAGAGGCGATTTGAGGTTCTGAATTGGTTCTAACTAATGGAATATAGATAGAGAGAGACATGGTGGCTCAGTGGCTAATACACTGAGCTTGTCGATCGAAAGATCAGCAGTTCAGCAGTTCGAATCCCTAGTGCCACATTGCTTGTCTCAGCTTCTGCCAACCTAGCAGTTCGAAAGCACGTAAAAATGCAAGTAAAAAAATAGGGACCACCTTTTGTGGGAAGGTAACAGCGTTCTGTGCGCCTTTGGCATTTAGTCATGCCGGCCACATGACCATGGAGACGTCTTCGGACAGCGCTGGCTCTTCGGCTTTGAAACGGAGATGAGCACCGCCCCCTAGAGTTGGGAACGACTAGCGCATATGTGTGAGGGAAACTTTTATCTTTACCTAATGGAATATAGGAAGTGGACTTGTAGGGTAAGAAGCCATCAAAAGCTCAACTTCTTCATAACAGCATCTCCCGACTCTTATTTTTGCTCATTTCCATTTTCCTTCTGGGCTCAACCCACAGCATCATCCAGAAAGAATTGAACCCTTTCCTGTTCAGTTCACTTTCTTTGGAGAAGACCAGTGGTGGGTTGCCCCTGGTTCACACCGGTTCTATAGAACCGGTAGTAAAACTAGCGGGAGGCTCCGCCCACCAACCCCGACATCATCAGAACGCTTCTGCAGATGCACAGAAGAGCACACATGTGGCCCCATTGTGAACTGGTAGTAAAGGTAAGTAAAACCCATCCCTGGAGGTGAACAACTGCAACAGCGAGAAGGAAGAGCAAGAAAGACATGTGGGTGGGGAGACAGGGCTGAGATGTGTTATGGGATGGAGGTCTTGGCAAATGCCATCTTCTATCAGTATTCCAATTCTACGGGGCAGATCTTCCTTCCTTCTGTACTCAATTTATGGAACATCCAGAGAAGTTCAACAGAAAGCAACGCCTTGGATTCCGTTCCACTGTTCAGTGAAGAAGACATATTGTATCAATTATTTCTTCACACTCTAGAACATTTGGGAGAACCTCCATATCGGAATTAAATTGCAGCTGGTTTCATAAGGCGTAAAGTTGTTACCATATCCTGAACGCATTTGATGGAAGTGATTTTTCACGGAGACAAGTAAAGCTCTGGAAAGAACGTGCAAGTCCTTCTGCAGAAGATTCTCTAATTAAGTTAGGGGATCATGCCTCGGTGAGCAAAAGAACTTCATATTTCAAAAGTAAATCTGACGTAGAATTTAATTCAACTGGAAATCATTTTTGCATCGTTCGATATATGGGCTTCTATTTACTTCCAGAATTTGGGCTTCCTTTAACACAAGAGCTTAATATTTTAACGTTTGGTATTAATTTTCACTGCTTGGACATCAATTGCTCTAATTCCTTATCTTAGTTTATTATTTATACAGCATTAATTATTGTCATTGACATTGATATAATGTTTGCATTTTAACAATAATTTGCAGAGTTTAAAACAGTGAAATATATGCAAATATGCAATACTAACTGATGAAATATTGAAAATCCTTATCTATCGAATGTAGTCTGTCTTATTTCTATGATGCTTGTAAATTCCCTATTCCCGTGATGGTGAACCTATGGCACGTGTGCCACAAGTGGCACGCGTAGCCATATCAGTGGGCATGCGAGCTCAGCTCCGGCGCGCATGCATGCACCAGCCAGCTGATTTTCGGGCCTTTTGGGCCCACCAGAAGTAGGGAAACAGGCTGTTTCCTGCCTCTGGAGGGCCTGGGGGGTAGTGGGGAAGGCCCGTTTTTCTCTCTCATCTCGCTCCAGAGCCTCTTTATGAGTCTGTGGAGGGCGAAAACAGCCTTCCCCACTCTCATAGAGATCTTCCAGAGGTCAGAAATGGCCCATCTTCCAAGTTCCATTTGGACAGGAAGTGACTTTTTTTGCTGCCCCCCGCCTCCAGAGCCTCTCTATGAGTCTCTGGAGACTGGGGACAGCAAAAAAAGTCACTTCCTGTCCAACCGGAAGTTGGGAAACGGGCCATTTCTGGCCTCTGGAGGGCCTCCGGGGAGGGAGGGAGGCCGTTTTCACCCTCCCTAGACTCATAGAGAGGCTCTGGAGCCAGATGAGAGAGAAAAATGGGTCTACCGGGCCATCACATGCCGGGAGCGAGGGTGGGGTTGCATGCACACGTGCAGAGGCCAGGCGCATAGAATTATGGGTGTGGGCATGCACGCACGTGACCCCCTGCCCCCCCTCCTGGCATGCAATGGCAAAATGGTTAGCCATCACTGCCCTATTTATTCATATTATTTTTAATTTTGTCTATGTTTGCTTTTTCCCCCCTTTCTCATATAATAGTAATAATAATAATAATAATAATAATAATAATAATAATAATAATAATAATAATAATAATATGGCCTGATTACAAATACGGCATGATCAATTAACAACAATGGTGCATTGGAATATACCTGCTTGCCCACTAGAACTGGTGGGACTATGAGATAGACAAAGTCATAGAAAATGAATAAGCTTAAGTGCTCTGGGATTTCAGAATTCAAACAGACAATAATAATATCTCAGACTTAACTATTGTCAATAAAAAAGACAAAAAAGTCTAAATAGAAGACAGCAGAACATAAGAGAAAGAACTGAAGAAAACCACACCTTAAAAAGACCTGCAAATTTTAATAGAATGACTATGGCAAAAGAGAGCTAAGATAGTATCAATAGTAATAGGCCCTGTGGGTGAAGTCCCAAAGCAATTGGAGCACCACTTGAACAGCATCATTGTTGAAAAAAATCTTCATCAGTCAGTAGTAATATTTACAGCAGTGGCCAAAATTGTGGAAACCTTTTGGGAAAAGTATATTTTCTAAAACTAGCTAATAACACCACTTTTTTTTTTTTTTGGAGTACTGCCATAAAATTATATATCAATAGAAAGCTAATTTAATCAAGAATGTAATGCAATAACTTTTATGAAAGATTCGCTATTATAACAGTTACAGTATAAAGAAGAAAAGTGAAACACGTACATATACAAAAATGATCACCATAGAAAAAAATGAGATATACAAAAATGATCACCATGTCAATTAATACTTAGTTGGGTAACCTTTAGCATGAATGACGGCCTTACAACGTCTTCCCATGGAGTGAACCAAGTCTTTTAATTCTGCAGCTGTTATCATGTGAAACCAAGATTGAATGATGGCTTTTATTAACTGGGTTTTATTGCTGGGTCGCTTCTGACTAACAAGTTTCTTTAGTCGGCTCCATAGTTTTTCAATTGGGTTAAGGTCTGGGCTATTCCCAAACCATTCCAGCAGTGGAATAGGATTATCCTGAAACAATCAATCAATCAATCAATCAATCAATAAATAAATAAAATGAATGGTCTTATTAGTCATCAAACCTCAAAAATACACTTTTCCCAAAAGGTTTCCACAATTTTGGCCACTACTGTAGATTATTCCAAAACTGTTGTCTTTGATTCCTTATTGGTATAGTTTAACTCTTCATATGTCCAGTATTGTAGAGATGCCACATGATATCCATGTCAATGTGATTTCAGTCATCATAAAAGAACAGGATTGTAGGTGAACTCTGCAAAATTAGCCACAACTGGATCTACACAAATTTGTCCCACTGACATATGTCATCTAAAGTCACTTCATTGTAATTTAATAAACTGAAATCTGCAAAATGCAATCTGTTATTACATTTGGGACAGCAAATAGTGAGGCCTTAAAAATGATGTGACTGTAGATTTTTTTTATTTTTATTTTTTTGGCTTTGTTTTCTTAAAGCATAAAATGACCAACTCTGCATTCTATCAAAGCGGGGAGCTTAACTGTTCTTCTTGGGAGATTTTCTACAGTTGACAATTCAGAATGTAATGTGGTGGGTCATCATGTGACTATAAACCAGAAGAAAATAATGTCAAAATATACAACAATATTAAGTGTCTCCCCATTATGACATTTACTTATAATAAAATAAATAAAAGATTTTCTATGACTTTTCTAGTGTAGAATGTTCTCAAGGCATTAGTTATTGCATCATAAAATATCAGGATCCCACCCCCCCAAAGCATAATATTCCAAAAAAGGCAAATAAATAGAAAAGCTATAAAGAAAAAACAAATGTAGTCCTAGATAAATTACTCATATTAATTCTTTCTTTCTTTTTCTTTGTTTTAAAAAAAGAAAATGCCTGGTGTTGCACTAAGTATATTTCCTTGGAAAGCATTTCCAGGCAGGTTCTCATAAGAGAAGGACCTGGGTGATAAAACACCAGATTAATTTTTGCAATAAAGGGATTTAAAGAAGGATCCCCAGTGTTAATTGATTAATTGCCAGGCTTACATCCCACCTTAACCTCACATGGTATGGAGTAGATTAAGCTGCAAAAACAGTAAGCATCGTAAAATCAGGTCAAACAATACTTGGATCTGCATTTCTCTGATCTAAGATCTAATCCAGTGGTGGCAAACCTTTTACTCACCGGGTGCCAAATAGGTACATGCTTCATGTGTGTCACATGTGCATGTGCCATCCGTGCTAACGTGTGGCTTCTTTCTCATGTGCTGCACGCACAACCACACCATCTGAGCATGTGTGCAGGTATCTTATGTGTGCTGCGTGCAAAACTGTACCATCTGTGCATGTGTGTGGTTTTTGTGCGTGCAGTGCACATGCACGAACACCCTCTATGCATACACACACTGCGTGCAAGTACTCTCATCTGCATGCACAAACACACACGCATGCACAGGAGAGCTCCGAAGACCAGCTGGGTCCCCTGAATTGCAAGCATGCGCACCAGAGGCCCGAACACCAGGTGCAGTGCGCACACATGCACAGCTGCAGGTGAGTTGGCTGATAGCTCATGTGCCCGGAAAGATGGCTTTGCGTGCTACCTCGGGCACATGTGCCATAGGTTCTCCATCACTGATCTAATTTCTTTGCTACAATGGTTTATTTAGACAAACAGAAAATCCTTTTCAAATAATTTTCCCACAAGTATCATTTCATTATGAAAATGCGCTCCCTCATATTTAATTGGGTCCTCCTAACTCTCAGACATCAAAAGCACCTTTTGGTATTTATGCATCAGTAATACTTTAAAAAGAGAGAGATTTTGCTGTTTGGAAATCATATACACACTCACTCACATACAGTGTTGATTATGTAGCTCTACAAAAGTAACAGCCAGAATATTGCATTTACCTCTACTACTTTTTTCTTAAATTGCTGCTTAGCCAATACTCTGCTAAGGTACCTGTCTTACCACACAATGCTTTTCATTTTTCAGAACTGAAATATTATGATCCAAAGGGCATAATATGGTTCCCACTGATATGCTTGTCAGGCCATCAGTATTTGACATGGGGGATTGTTTATAAAATGAGCATATGGATTTACTGCAGAAGGACACTGTTCTAAACCAATATTTAGTCTAAAACACTTCATTCGGTCACTTCTCATGCCTGCAAGCTTGTTTCCACCAGTTAATAACTCCATTGTAGTGGTCTGTTAGAATTATGGCTAGGACACATTTATCGTAAAGACAGACATTGGGTGAAGCAACCTGCGGCTCTGGAGCTGCATGTGGCTCTTTCACCCCTCTGCTGCGGCTCCCTGCCACTCAAAATGTGTGTCACAACTGCCAATGTGCAATACGCAATTTATTGAGCTTTTCAACCCCCAGTAGGCCAACCATGGATAAATCCAAGAAAAGAAAAGCTTCAGAAGAAAACAGAACGTTTAATTCAACTACTTATGCTAGTTTTGTGGCCGCTCAGGAAATAGTTAAGCATGGGAAGGGTTTTGTGGCTCTCGGTGTTCTCTTTTCTGTGGGAAACGGGTCCAAATGGCTCTTTGAGTGTTTAAGGTTGCAGACCCCTGGGCTAGAAGGACAGATTGTACAAAAGGTTATCAGTGGATAATGTGATTGTAGTTTGTAGAAAAAAAGTAGCTTAATTTAGCATTGTTATTATTTCTTTTAAATATTCACTTTTTCTGGCATTAACTTCAAGCATGGTTCCATCTGTCAGATTTCTAGAGGAGAGGCAGGAGAAAATAGGATACAGAATGATTTCCAATTCAACTCAAGTCAACTTACCAGTTTGTTCAGTGGTTATGATGCATAAATCAGACCATTCTGAATCCAATAGGGCAGGTTAGTAGTGACTAAAAAATTCCACTGATTTAAGCTTCAGTGGCGGTATTCTAAGCATAGTCAAGTCTGAATCCAATTCAGTGGAATAGCCTTGTGCTGATTATCAACAGTTGCCAGGTAAAATAAGAATTACGATAGCAACAGCCACAACAAAAATAATATATTAGCCCATGTTGTGAAGCATCTTCTGTGTCATTCAACTATTCATTGCTTGGATAGAATGAAGAGAAAGAAAATGCATCAAGAGTTAGTATCATCTATATATGCTATAGGGCACTGCACACCAGAACAACTAGACACAAGGACAGTTTTCCCCCCGAATGCCATCACTCTGCTTAACAACTAATTCCCACAACTCTGTCAAATAATTTACTAAGACTGTATTACTATTATTCTTCTCTTCCTTTCTAGTATCTATCTCTTCCCACTTATGACTATAACCATGTTGTTTCTATCTTTCAAATTATATTGTTTTTATTTCTTTCCTAGTACGATTTGATAGCTTATTAGTAACCTTGACTATCACTAAGTGTTGTATCTTTTTATTCTCAATGAATGCATTTTATTCTCCTTATGTACACTGAGAGCTTATGCACCAAAGACAAATTCCTTGTGTGTCCAATCACACTTGGTCAATAAAGAATTCTATTCTATTCTATTCTATTCTATTCTATTCTATTCTATTCTATTCTATTCTATTCTATTCTATTCTATTCTATTCCATTCCATTCCATTCCATTCCATTCTATTCTATTCTATTCTATCCCTAAATCATTGCTGGTCTAAAACGGAAGTGAGATCAAAATGCTTTCTCCAATTTTGCCCCTCTTATAACCATTGTGTAGATGCCTTCATGTCAGAAGGCAGAATGGACAGGGTGTATGTGTCTGTTTTGTAGTCCCTGTCATGCAAACATATTTGCTATCTATGGGGCAGAGAAGAAGTAGAATTCATGTCAGCATAAGCATTTGTGCCACTCAAGTCATCGCAGAATGGAGGTCAGGAGAGAGCTTGGGGTTCTGTTTATTGGCAGGCCTGCAACCTCTCCTGTTTATGACCCTCGTGAGACCTAGGCATGGAAACAGGATTTGTAATGTAACACTAACAATAACACACGAAAGGCAGCTGTGACAGGATCATTTTCATCCTACACACTGCAGCTGGCTTCCAAGAATGGGAACGCAGAAAAGAAGAAACCGGGGTACACAAGGGAGGCCCATGGTGCATTCAATGTCAGGTAGAACCTTAAAGATGTGTGAGTTGTCCAAGGCTCAGTGGAAGAGGTGAGATGAAAATAAGAAGGCTCCCCTGCCAAGACTCTGTATTTTGGGCACTATGCTATCTGCTCGTGGAGGGTTACATTAAGCTTCTTATTATCAGGGATACACCAAGTCAGACCCCTGAGAAATGCCAGGGATGGAAGCTAGACTGAGAAGTTGAAAAAATATTTTCCTGGGGAGCGGAGACAATTGCTTTCATATGTCAACCAAGAAGCTTGGAAGAACATATCTGGAAAATGACCAGAACTAACTAACTAACTTCCTTCCTTCCTTCCTTCCTTCCTTCCTTCCTTCCTTCCTTCCTTCCTTCCTTCCTTCCTTCTTTCTTTCTTTCTTTCTTTCTTTCTTTCTTTCTTTCTTTCTTTCTTTGTCAAACATGTACAAGATAGCAGTTATAGGTATAAACGTAAACAAAGTAAGTAAGTACAGATAAATGGGGACAGTAGGACAGGGACAGTAGGCACGCTGGTGAGCTTATGCACGCCCCCTTTATGGACCTCTTAGGAATGGGGTGAGGTCCACGGTAGATAGTTTGAGTTGAAGTTGTGAGACTTTGAGGATGTAACAACAGAGTCGGGTAGAGCATTCCAGGCATTGACCACTCTGTTGCTGAAGTCGTATTTTGTGCAAATGAGTTTGGAGTGGTTTTCCTTGAGTTTGTATCAATTGTTTGCCCATGTATTATTATGGTTGAAGCTGAAGAAGTCATTGACAGGTATGATGTTGTAGCAGACAATTTTGTGTACTATGCTTAGATCAGACCATAGGTGGCACAGTTCCAGATTGCACAAGCCCAGAATTTCAAGTCTGGTGGCATAAAGGCTTTTATTGTGAGTAGCGGAGAACTCTTCTCATGAAATACCTCTGGATCTGCTCAATTGTGTTAATGTCCGATATACAGTGTGGATTCTAGGCAGATGAGCTGTATTCAAGAATTGGTCTGGCAAAGGTTTTGTATGCCCTAATTAGCAATACAATGTTACCAGAGAAGAAGCTTCACAAGAAGACTTGAACTCAACTACTAGTTTGTAGCAGGCAGCATTTATACACAGTTAAAAAAAACCCATGAAGGCTGCCAGAGAAGATCCCATCGATAAGGATTATTAAGTAATGAGAGTCACAAGGTCAGAACTGCAGTAGTTTCTACCTGAACAGAGATGATTATCACAGGGCTGGTCTAGTAATTCTTGTGCCTCCAGTGCTGCCTTTTGCTATTCATGAAGAAGAAATATGGAGCCTCTTTCTTTGGTTTAAGAAACAAACACTCATGCTGAAGGGATGGGAAACAAAGGCTCCCTCCAATTCAGCAGGGGTGGGCTTCAAAAGTTTTAACAAGGGGTTTTGTGCCCAGTTGCTGGGTGGGCATGGCCATGGTGGGTATGGCCAAGTCAGCCTCCTGCATCATGGTTTCGGGGGGAGGGTGTTTTTGCTCTCCCTGAGCTCTGGAGGCTTTTTTTTGAGCCTCTGGGAGGGTGAAAATGGCCTCTTCAGACTCCAGAGGCCCTCTGGAGGCCAGAAATGGTAGGCCCATTTTTCGCCCTCCCTGAGCCTCTTCACACGCTCTGCACTTACCTGCCTCCAAAACAGGCCGCGTGGGGACTCCTGGAAGGGGCGGGATGGACGGGGCCAGCCAGGAGTGGGATTTGGGGGTTCTCCAAACTGCACAGAATCTTAGCTAGAGGTTCTCCAGAACCTCTGCGAATCCCCAGCAGCCCACCCCTGCAGCTCATGGTCAGAGCTGAGTTGGGCTTTCGTTTTATTTTTGCAACAATATGGAAGCAGATTGGCATAGTCTTCTTCTGGAATCTTTTTTCTCCTGGTTTATTCAACACCTCCTAGTCTAGCATACAGTTTTGGGATGTCGTGGTGCCCTCCCATTGCCAGTGTAACAAATCACTAGGGTAATCCGACTCTTAATTGTGAAGAATCTCCTCCTCTCTATGTGGTACGTAATGTTTAAATCAGAAATGTGTGCTTACTTGCAGTTAAATGGCAAATTGGTATTTGATTGAGATTACAGGTAGCCCAGCTATTGACGTTAAATCTGGGCAGTAACATTACAGTAGTTGCAAGGATGGACGGACTAAAAAAAAAAAAACCAATTAGAATTCTGGACTGACAGCATTGAAACAATTGTGGTATCCACTTTTAAAAAGAGAAGGGAGGTGTGGTGGGTTGCCCCTGGTTCAGACCAGTTCGTAAGAACCGGTAGTAAAACTGGAGGGAGGCCCCACCCACCACCCTGGATGTCATCATCGGTGATCTGCGCGCAAGTGGAGAGAGCGAGCGCAATCCCATTGCGAACCGATAGCAAAGGTAAATAGAACTCACCCCAGGGAGGGAGGGAGGGAGGGAGGGAGGGAAGGAAGGAAGGAAGGAAGGAAGGAAGGAAGGAAGGAAGGAAGGAAGGAAAGGAAGTTAGCACGCACCCCTTTCCTAGGAGAATGAAATATTTTGGGAAATATTAAAAAGGCAGAATATTATATTTCCCTGGATGAAAAATGGATAAGCATGTTTTGAAGCAGCTCCCGCCCTTTGTCAATGGGCCATTAAGGCCTGAGTCAGTCTATTCTACATAACAAAGATCTACCTCCTTCAGGCAGAGCCATAGTAGGAATTGTCAAAGATCCAACAAAGATAGGATTAGCCCTCTACACAATAGCAGCAGAAACTCACCACATGTAACCTGGGAAACAGTGACCTGGGAAGCATGTGACCTGGGAAGATTACATAATCCAGCAAGGCTAGTTAAGTCCCCCACCCCCTGGAAGTCTGACAACCAATCAGGATACTCTTTCTGGGCCCCTGGAAGCTCAAAGCCAGAGAGAGCATAAAACCTGAAAACTCCCTGTATCTCCCCTTCCTTTTCCTTTTCTGTTCAGGATCTCAAGCCATGTGATCCTGTCCACCATTAAACCATCTTTCCAAGTCGTCTCCATGTTTCCAGTGTCTTTTTCCCCACTTGGAGCAGAATCTAGAAGGATGTTTCTTCCTACAGAAGGAAGGAAGGAAGGAAGGAAGGAAGGAAGGAAGGAAGGAAGGAAGGAAGGGGGATTGCATTTCCAATATTCATTTATATTTACTTTTCTCTTCTCTAGAGAGATACTGTGTACTGCTTGTGTATTATGCATATGCTTAAAGGTTTACCGCTTCAATTCTGTACATCCCCACTTGGGAATCAATTGCAAGTTTATAAACAAAGTTTCTTGTTTGAAACACATCTGCTGCCTACAGGTGCAATCCAATTTCCTACGTGGGAATACATTTTGATTAAACTGGAGATGTTTGTTTCTGAGTGTACATCCGTGCATTTGGGCTGTAAATATTGCTTCAATCCCTGTTTCTTGATTGACTAAAAATAGCATCACAAACTCCTACAATGATTAAAGAACTGCACTTTAAACAACAGGAACTGAAGTCAGGTCACATACTTTCCAGACTACATTCTTGGTTTCACGTCTACAATCTCAGTAGATTTTTCATTCTCTATGCCATCCTTTAAATATTTTGTATCATGCACTACGTTAGGGTTATGCATTAACTTAATAACTGCCTATCACAAGAGAAACTTTTGGTCTATTCCCTTGGCCGAAGTGTGTTTCATGAGGTTGGACTCCCTCTTGTGGAACTGAAATACAAGGCAGAAATAAAATATTCCAGGAAGGTACCAAGAGTTGGAGAAGGAAAGTAGATTTTCATCCTTTTATATCTTGGGCAGCCAAGGTATGATTACTGTATTTTTCAGAGTATAAGATGCTCTGGAGTATAAGATGCACCTGCTCTGGGAATTAATTGTTAAGCAGAGTGATGGCATTTGGGGAAAAAATGTTCTTGTGTCTACTTGTTTTGGTGTGCAATGCTCTATAGCGTCATTTTGAGGGTAGGAGTTGAAACAGTTTATGTCCAGGATGCGAGATCTCTTGAAGAGGACAAAGTGCAAAGGATGGAGCTATGATTTTGACTTGCTTTTCTAGAAGAGTGGTTGTAATCATAATGTTATGTGGGATTCAGCAATAGAAAGGCGGAATGGCTGTAGCATGGGAAATGATTGAAAATGCAGAAAGAGATTCAATTCAAATACTGTACATACTTATATAGGTGAGAAATATTTGCTCATACCCTCATTCTGTATGTGCATGTGTGTGTTTGTATTTGTGTACATACATAGAAACACAAAGAACTCATGGAGCAAATGTTTAATATAATTGTACCTTCCTGTTCCTCTCTTTTCAAAAGAATATCTCTTGATCTCATGGCACTTGACATCTCAGTTAGCAGATGTTTCTCACTAAACAATTTCGAGGAACGGGACTGAGTTCCAGGAATTGTGATGAGTGGTGAAATCTGACATGCACATTAACTCCAGATTGCCAGATGCATCTTTCAGAAGTCAGGGAGTACTCCAAAGGATTCAGTAGAAGAGGTTGGAACGAGACGCTGCCCCCAATCTTCGTAATAGAAAACGGAATCGTAACAAACCTTCCATTGTTGAGGAGTGCCTCTTAAACCAAAGAGGAACAAGAAACATAATTACATGGTGGTTCCATATTCTTGTTCCTGTAATCTTCTGTCCTTCAGAAGGACAGATTTCACTAAAGAGGAAGGCTGCAGTTGCTGGTGGTTATCGTAGGGCAATGACACAGGATATGATGGACTGTGAGGACCACTTTGGTTTCACTTTAAAGAACATGCTGAATGTCCATTCCATTCCATTCCATTCCAATTTATTTATTTGTTTTAGAAAATTTATATTGCTGCCTACTTGCCATGGCGAAGAAAAGTGGCTTTGTTGTTGTTGTTAGTTGTAAAGTCGTTTCCGACCCATCATGATCCCATGGACAACATTCTTCCAGGCCTTCCTGTCCTCTACCACCCTCTGGAGTCCATTTAAGCTCACGCCGACTGCTTCAGTGACTCCATCCAGCCACCTCATTTTCTGCCGTCCCCTTCTTCTTTTGCCCTCAATTGTTCCCAGCATTAGGCTCTTCTCCAGGGAGTCCTTCCTTCTCATTAGGTGGCTAAAGCATTTCAGTTTCATCTTCGGGATCTGGCCTTCTAAAGAGCAGTCAGGGTTGGTCTCCTCTAGGACTGATCGGTTGGATAGTCTTGCAGTCCAAGGGACTCGCAGGAGTCTTCTCCAGCACCATAGTTCAAAGGCCGCAATTCTTTGGCACTCAGCCTTTCTTTCTTTTTTTTTAATTTTAAAAAACAAACTTTACTAAATTTTAAAAGTAATTAAAATATACAAGTTTTTCTCAATCATAAAATTACATATACAGTACACAACACCACATATAAACTAAATATATGTAATTATATATACACACATATACACACAGTAACTTATTACCTGTTCTATCCACCTGATAGTGCTATTTTTATTGAATTGATTTCCCCTGAATTTTGTCTTTACCCTTTCTTTCTTTTGATTTATCCACTGGTACCATCTATTCCATACTTTAAAATATTTTGAGTCTTCCTTATCTTTTAATTCTAAGGTTAATTTATCCATTTCTGCACATGTATAATTTTTTTTGCTTTACCTCCTGATCGGTTGGCTCAGCCTTTCTTATAGTCCAACTTTCACAGCCATACATTGCAACTGGAGAAACCATAGCCTTGCCTATATGCACTTTTGTTGGCAGGGTGATATCTCTGCTTTTTAGTATGCTGTCTAGATCTGCCATGGCTTTCCTCCCCAGGCAAGGTGGCTTACATGCGTATAAAACATCGTATAAAAATAATAAAAGAAAATAATAATATAATACCCTCCCACCCAACCTCACCCCAGCGACAAGATATATTTATACAAGCCATTTAATGGGCTCCATCCCACTCTGCGTTCCCCAAGCCCACTGGCAGAATCAAGTCTTCAGCACCTTCCAGAAGAGTGTTAGAGTGGGAGGCAATCTAATCTCTGGGAGAATGATGTTCCAGAGAGAGGGAGTCACCACGGAGAAGGCCCATCTTCTGGGTCCCACCAGGTGTATCTCCCTAGGGGATAGACTTGCCACATTCCTTGGCTCCCCGCTGTTGTGGGTTGGGTAGATGTGACAGGGAAGAGACGGTCCCTCAGGTAACCTGGACCAGTGGTGGTTTGCCCCCAGTTCAGGCCGGTTTGCAAGAACTGGTAGTAAAACCAGTGGGAGTCTCCGCCCACTTACCCGGATGTCATCAGGAAGCTTCTGAGCATGCGCATGGCCCCGTTGCAAACCAGTAGTAAAGGTTTAGTTAGTTTAGTTTAGTTTATTAAATTTGTATACCGCCCTTCTCCTGACGGATTTAGGGCGGTGAACAGCCAAACATTAAAATACAAGCAATATAAAAGTTAAAATAATCTAAAAGATAATTAAATCAAATTTTGGCTTTCCCAATTTTAAAACCCCTCATAAAATTCACCCCTTAAAATCTACATTAAGCCAGCCCGGCTTGTTGGAATAGAAAAGTCTTTAATGCCTTGCAGAAAGTGCGGAGGTCTGGGATTAATCGAATCCCCGGGGGTAACTTATTCCAGAGGGCAGGGGCCCACACAGAGAAGGCTCTCCCCCTGGGGGTCGCCAGTCGACATTGCCTGACCAACGGCACCCTGAGGAGACCCTCTCTATGAGAGCGTATTGGCCGGTGGGAGGTTATCGGTGGCAGAAGGTGGTCTCGTAAGTAACCAGGTCCTAAGCCATGGAGCGCTTTAAAGATAAGAACCAAGACCTTGAAGCGCACCTGGAAGACCATTGGGAGCCAGTGCAGCTCACGCAGGAGAGGTGTCATGTGGGAGCGCCAAGTCGCCCCCATAATAACCCGCGCGGCTGCATTCTGGACCAGTTGGAGCCTCCAGGTGGTCCTCAAGGGGAGCCCCATTTAGAGAGCATTACAGTAGTCCAGGCGAGAAGGTAAGTAGAACCCACCCCTGATCTGGACTCAAGCCATGAAGGGCTTTAAAGGTGACAAACAGCACCTTGAATTACACTTGAAAGCAAATTGGCAACCAATGCAGTTCCTGCAGGAGAGTGAAACATGTGCACACTGAGGTCTGCACAAAACCATGTGGGCCGCTGCAATTTGCACCAACTGAAGCTTCCAGATGCTTTTCAGGGGGAGCCCCATGTAGAGTGTTTTGCAACAGTCAAGATGGGAGGTGACTAGGGCATGAGTGACTGATTATGTTACATCTTTACTGAGCGATAACACTTCATGGCTTCCATTAACAATGACTCAAGGATATGTCTCTGGACATAGGAACAAGAAAGCAATTTCAGCTGTGTTAAGGTTATCTCAGTATTTGATTTGTTTGTATAGTATTATCTGGCTTGGCTTTTGTTTTGTTTTTGCTTACAGGGACTAAGATTTGGTATTCTGGTTTTCATCCCTGGCCTATTGAATGAAATACAAATGTTCTATAGGAAATGGTCATCTGATAAAGCAGTTGCACACTTCAGAAATGAAGCATTTGTACTCGGAGCCTAGGAAAAAAAGACCAGCTGCTTTAATGAACCCCAGAGAGGTGCTATGTTCACATCCGTGTGAAAAAACCCTTCTGCCAAATCGTTTGTGAATCATACACCGTCATTAGATTTGAGCTGCTTTCAATTATAGATCTGAACAGTCCAATTTGAGTGTGAGGGTTTGCTTTTTTTGCTGTTGCTGTTGCATCACAGCTGGAAGTTTGAGTCAGAGAAATGTTTTATATATCTTACGAAAGTGTCTTAGTTCACATTATATTAGACATCAGGTTGAGAAAAGTCTTTCAGCATTAATTCTCTCTCTAGTTCGAGAAGTCATGGATTGAGCTCTGGGCCAGATTATAAAGAAGAATCTCTGATTATGAGTTATGGTCCCTCTGAAAATTAATATTTATCCACAGTAGATGACAGCATATAGCCTAGGCATGTCTTATCTGCTGCAATAATTGCAACAACCACTAGCTAGCAGCAAAGAGTTGGGACTTTCCATATCTCTTTGCTTCCATCAAGTGGTCATGAAGATTATTGCTGTCCATATATGGTAGTATGAATTCCACTGATTTGGGGTGATCTATTTTTTTTTAATTGAAGAATTGGATTTAGTTTGCACTAGAATTCCTGCAGTTGTAGGATAGCCTGGGATGCTGGCCCATCCCAGGCTATAATGTCTTGTGACATTATTTCACAAGAAGGCAATGGTGAACTTCTTCCATATTATCCCCAATGAGACAACATGGATTTGTCCAACTTGTTCAACTAGAAGGAGGCTTAATCCTTTTTTTTTTACTTCTTCCTCCTTCTCACCTTGATTTGTCCTTTGCCCATTGCTAGGAAGGATGTTAGTTTTGGTAGGGTTAGAAATGAAGCCTGTTTTCATGGAGACTTCATAATCAAAGACCCTCTTCAGTAAAACCTCAGAAGGTAGAAACAAAGCAACTCAATACTTGGAGAGGTGGGTGACTTTCTGAGTATATTAATCCAGACGTAATAGAATAGCATTTTTTATTGGCCAAGTGTGATTGGACACACAAGGAATTTGTCTTGGTGCATATGCACCATATGTACATAAAAGAAAAGATATGTTTATCAAGAATCATAAGGTACAACACTTAATGATAGTCATAGGGTACAAATAAGCAATCAAATCATATTAGGAAACAGTCAATATAAATTGTAAGGATACCAGCAACAAAGTTACAGTCATACAGTCATAAGTGGAAGGAGATGGGTGATGGGAACGATGAGAAGATTAATAGTAGTGCAGCCTTAGTGAATAGTTCGACAGTGTTGAGGGAATTATTTGTTTAGCAGAGTGATGGCATTCGGGAAAAAACTGTTCTTGTGTCTCATTCAGTGGTGGGTTGCCCCCGCTTCGGACTGGGTCACAAGAACTGGTAGTAAAACTGGCGAGAGATCCCACCCATCACCCCGGATGTCATCATCGGTGATCTGCGCATGCATAGAAGCGATCCTGTTGTGAACCGGTAGTAAAGGTAAGTAGAACCCACCCCTGGTCTAGTTGTTCTGGTGTGCAGTGCTCTATAGCGTCATTTTGAAGGAGTTGAAACAGTTTATGTCCAGGATGCAAGGGGCCTGTAAATATTCTTATCTACATAATTAAGATAATGTACATTATCTACATAATCCTATCTACACCCAACTTTGCTTAAGGCATCAATTACATCTCTTAAGAACCATGATACTTTTCAACCATCTGGGTCCTGATTATGCCTACTTTTGGAGTGAATATCTCAGCATATCACAAAAAGCCTGGAACATGGGACAACCTTTGCATTCTCCATTCTGATCTAGGCATATCTTGAACTTGGAGGCAAAAAGTTAAAAAAATAAATCTACACATTAAAAAATAGAAACTTTCAATTCAGTCAAACTGCTTAGGTTTCGGAGAAGATGAATACTCTGGTTGGTATTGACTCAGGGGTGTCAAATTCAATTTCATTGAGGGCTGCATCAGGGTTGTGTTCAACCTCGGGAGGCCCAGCTCAATGCCACTCGTGTCAGGAGTTCCTGTGGTGGCCTGAGCGCTCTGCCAGCAAAAACAGGCTCGCAGGCTCCGTTTTCAGCTGCAACCCTCTGCCAGCTAAAGCAGAGCTCGGGAGGGCCTCCTGCAGCCCTCATGAGCTCCATTTTCACTGGCAGAGGCACTGCAGGCTGGCCCTTCACTATTTCCAGGGTGACCCTGTGGGCCAGATCTAAGCACCCTGCAGGCTGGATCTGGCCCCCGAGCCTTAAGTTTGACACTCCTGGTCTAAAGCTTTATTAACTTGGTCAATCAATCAAATGCCATTCATTTCATGTCATGGTTTGGATAAGGTTGAGCCACCACTGAATCCTGGCAGTCTGAAGAGTGCAGAGTGACAACCAATCACCCATAGCATGGGAATATTTGACGGCATTTACTGAAAAGTGAACCGGTATAACATTCTTTTAAGGAAATGTTTTCCTAATTCTCCACCCCCACATCGTCTGAAATCTGGCAAATTAGTTCTTGAAGAGGTCAATTATGAAAAATGATAACCATAATTATAGCTTGGGTTCCAAAATAAGAAGCAAATGTGGAATTTGTGTGATAAAGTTCAGAACAGAGGGAAAAATCTACAAATCTTTCCACAGCCTCCTCTGTTAATCATAGCAGTTAATCTTATTTTGGGTTTCCCTTACCAGCCTTGAAATAAAGATGAATTAGGTGTATCAAGATGCTTACCTGATTAGTTAGTTAATCTTCTGATTGCTCCTTTTCCAAGATCAGCTTGGCAGAAATCTCCAATGTTTATGAATAGTGAGCTATGAGGCTAGACCTGAAGGAGAATTATACTTGAAGCATGGGGACATTGATGGCACGTAAAAGAAATATTTAAGTGCATGAATAGTTCCCCAAACTCTTTAACACTTGAAAGCTCCTTATTTCCTCTAATTCCAATGTTTGTATGGTAAGTGTCATTGCTTATATTGCCAGTAAAACATCAATGTAGCATAGTGACAAGGCTGAGGAGTGGAAGGAGCACTTAATTAAAATGTTTGGACGGTAGAAAACAATGGAAAATCCTAGAATAAGGCAGGGGTGAAATTCAGCAGGTTCTGACAGGTTCTGGAGAACTGGTAGTGGAAATTTTGAGTAGTTCGGAGAACCGACAAATACTACCTCTGGCTGGCCCCAGAGTGGGGTGGGAATGGAAATTTTGCAATATCCTTCCCCCAGGAGTGGGGAGGGAATGGGGATTTTGCAGTATCCTTCCCCTGGAGTGGGGTGGGAATGGAGATTTTGTAGTATCCTTCCCCTGCCACGCCCACCAAGCCACGCCCACCAAGCCATACCATGCCCACCAAGCCACGCCCACAGAACCGGTAGTAAAAAAAATGGATTTCATCACTGGAATAAGGGTATGAGTCTGGAACAGTTAATGGCCATGAAATGAGTATTAAAAAGAGAAAAATATAATAAGGAAGGGATGAACTATCATTACCTAGAAATAAGATGAAATTTTCTGAAGGAGCAATTAACCCATGGAACAAAAGTTGCCTTCAGAAGTTGTGGGAGCTTAATCAATGGAAGCTTTCAAGAAGAAACAGGATTGCTATCTGTCAGAAATGGTGTAGGGTCTCCTGCTTGGGTGGAGGGTTGGACTAGATGATCTACAAGGTCCCTTCCAAGTCTGTTATTTTCTTATTCTGAAACCAATGAGGTGGACATTTGCCACTGAAAATATAGATACATATCTTTGTTTTATCTAGAACTTCTGAAGGTGGAAATTAATTAGCAGCTTGGATTCAAAATCTATTTGACATCTAATTTTTAAAATCAGTACTTATTAGTACTTATATATAGTAATATGTATGACCTTTGAGGACCGACCAAAAAACACCCATCAATTTCTGAGTGGAAGCACCTGCAATGGTGCTGAAAATATACCTGATCTCACTGTTGGTTGGTATTTACTTCCGGTTTTCTGAAAAACTGCACCATAGCAAACTATAGGTTTACTTAACAACGAGGGTGTTCATTTAACAACTGCCCCCCAAAAAGTTGTAAAATCAGATTGATTTTACCCATGATTGACCCATTTTATTACTGTCATAACTTATGACTGTGATGAGCTGGTTCCATTATGATCATAACACGAGGACTACCTATACCAGGGGTCGGCAACCTTAAACACTCAAAGAGCCACAAAGGTCCTAACCGGAAGCCCCCCGTTCAATTCTGGAGCCGACCGGAAGTCCAGTTCCCCCACCATAGAGTTTCCTCCTAGCACAGGTCATCATCTACCTGTCGTAACCAAAAGCCCTATCAATTGAAGAGCCGACCGGCGACAGGGAGCCACAGAAGAAGGATGAAAGAGCCACATGCAGCACCAGAGTCGTGGGTGGCTGACCCCTGACCTATACGGATCCCTCTATCCTGATGAACTCTGCTAGGCTTCTATGGAGCAACAGCAGTGATCACAGCTAGGTCCAGATGCAGTTGTATCACTGAAGATATTTTCAGAGATATAACTTCAGATACAGCAGAAAGAAAAGTTTCTGCTTCCCGGTCCTCAGGAGATGGTATTATGCAATGACGCCAGTAATCCCTCTGAAAAACTTAGCACCATTTTGACAACTTTACTATCACAAAGGGCTTTAATATGACTTAACGTGAACTCATACTTAATTATTTTCAACATCACTCCATGCTATGACATCAGAACTTAAATACATCTTTCTGATGCATGTGTACAACAAGCCTAAAGGTAAAGGTTCCCCTTGCACGTATGTGCTAGTTGTTCCCAACTCTAGGGGCCAGTGCTCATCTCCGTTTCTAAGCCGAAGAGCCAGCATTGTCTGATAACATTTCCATGGTCATGTGGCCGGCATGGCTAAATGCCAAAGGCACACAGAACACTGTTACCTTCCCACCAAAAATGATCCCTATTTTTCTACTTGCATTTTTTACCTGCTTTCGAACTGCTAGGTTGGCAGAAGCTGCGACAAGTCACGAGAGCTCACCCCGTTTTCTGCACTAGGGATTCGAACCGCTGAACTGCCGACCTTTTGACCGACAAGCTCAGTGTCTTAGCCACTGAGCCACTGTGTCTCATACAAGAGGCCTAAGTCCCATTTAATTTAGGGAAATTTACATTTAGGCAAATATGAACTAAGATGACACTAACATACTAGAATGACTGAAGTTCTCTCAAAACATAGCACATTAGTTGTGGGCTGAATCTACTACATCTAAATTTGATATTTTCTGAGTCTGAGACAAAAAAAAAAAGTCTCATACATAATTAGTTCTCCTGGTTCCTCAGTATTTCATCCAAGCTCTCTCTCCAGGTAAACAATGAACATATTTTTAAATAAACCTCACCCAGATGTTTTCCCCCCAACTTCCCTTTTATTTTATTTATTTATTTATTGCTTCGATTTATATGCCGCCCTTCTCCGGAGACTCAGGGCGGCTTACAATGCGTTAAGCAATAGCCTTCATACTTTTGTATATACCTGCTTAGTAGGGCTTTTGCCCCCCCCCCCCCCCCAAAGCGGTGTTCTTTTTATACAAAGTCAGCTTATTTCCCCCACAATCCGGGTCCTCATTTTACCTACCTTGGAAGGATGGAAGGCTCAGTCAACCCTGAGCCTGGTGAGATTCGAACTTGTAGTAATTCCAGGCAGCTGGCAGCTAAGTGCTATTTAACAGTGCTTTAGTCCACTGCTCCACCAGGCTCTTTTTCCCCTTCCCAACTGCAAATCTGTTTTTGGTTACGAATTTATCGCATTTCTTCCTAATATGTAAGTTAGTTGTTAAGTCCTGCACCAGAGATGAATGAATTGCTTGGTGCAAGTCACATGGTAGGAAGTCCCTCAACCTCATAAGGCTACAACTCCGAGTCCTCCTAACTCACCTTGGTGGGAAAAGGTGATCCCTTCTACATCTGCTTTGAATAAACATGTTCTCTTAACCTATGTGGGGAAATGAGATCATTAAAAATGTTTCTACACTACTCTTCATTTAAGGGTAGTTCAGGGTAAACATCCATCATGCTCTGTCCTCCATTTAAAGTGGGAGAACAAATCTAGACTTTATTTTATTTTTGTTTAATTTAAATAAATTAAATTAAGTTTTTGTTTTGTTTTATTTTATTTTATTTTATTTTATTTTATTTTATTTTATTTTATTTTATTTTATTTTATTTTATTTTATTTTATTTTATTTTATTTTATTTTATTTTATTTTATTTTATTTTATTTATTTTATTTGTATACCGTCCTTCTCCCGAAGGACTCAGAGCGGTGAACAGCCATAGTAAAACCATATCCAAGACAAATTTAAAAATCATTTAAAATAATTCAATCCTATTAGCCAAATTTAAAACTCCCAGCTAAAACCATTTTAAAACCATTAAAAACCCAATTAAAATCATTGTCCCATCAGACGGGCTTGCTGGAATAATAGGGTCTTCAGAGCACGCCGGAAGGCACGGCGGTTGGGGATTCTTTGTATATTCGGGGGCAAATCATTCCACAGGGCTGGAGCCCCCACAGAGAAGGCTCTCCCCCTGGGTGTTGCCAGTCGACATTGTTTGGCCGATGGCACTCTGAGGAGGCCCTCTCTGTGGGAGCGTATTGGGTGGTGGGAGGCAATTTAATTAACAGAGCACATTTTATTCCAGCTGATGTGCCTCATTGTTCTTTTAGATGTGACAAAGGGGTACCCTTAGATCAGGGGTCAGCAACCTGCGGCTCTGGAGCTGCATGTGGCTCTTTCACCCCTCTGCTGCAGCTCCCTCACTACTCAAAACCTAATGAACCAGAAACAGAAACTTCAAAGGAACCACTCCATTTCCCATCCTGCTTGCCATGCCCTTTGGGTATGAGTGGAAGCCTGGTTCACAAGGGAGGCGAAAAGTGCTGATAGATTGGTAATGTGTCAAGCAAGGGGAATCATCTGCCACCCAAGTCACCAGTTGTGTTGGTGAAACTATTTACAGTAGTGGCCAAAATTGTGGAAACCTTTTGGGAAAAGTCTGTTTTTGAGATTTGATGGTTAATAACACCACTTTTTTGGGGGGAGTTTCAAGATAACCATATTCCACTGCCAGAATGGCTTGGGAGAAGCCCAGACCTTAACCCAATTGAAAATCTGTGGAGCTGACTGAAGAAACTTGTTAGTCAGAAGCGACCCAGCAATAAAACCTAGTTAATAGAAGCCATCATTCAATCTTGGTTTCACATTAAAACAGCTGCAGAACTGAAAGACTTGGTTCACTCCATGGGAAGATGTCATAAAGCCGTAATTCATGCTAAAGGTTACCCACCTAAGTATTAACTGACATGATGATCATTTTTGTATATCTCATTTTTTCCATGGTGATCATTTTTGTACATCTCGTTTTTTCTACGTGTTTCACTTTTCTTCTTTATACGGTAACTGCTACTCTAGTAGCAAATCCTGCATAAAAGTTATTGCATTACATTCTTGATTAAATTATCTTTCCGTTGATATATAATTTTATAGGTACTACTCCCCCCCCCCAAAAAAGTGGTGTTATTAGCTAGTTTTAGAAAATATACTTTTCCCAAAAGATTTCCACAATTTTGGCCACTATTATATAATAATAATAAAAAAACATAGGTGTTTCTCCTTGGGGGCCTTTGGACTTTCAAACGTGGTCCCTTTAAAATGCCCCACCCGATGACAAATATTCTGAGTAATACGGAGAAAAAATTATCTGTGCCTTCTTGCATTCCTCCCCCCCAACTGTTCCACTGATGTTTTGAGACTTCCCTCTAGCAGCTGTTTCCGATTACCCGTATGGGATGACAAGGTGCAGGCTTAGAGAACAAGCCTCCTTTGACAGGTAATTTTGACAAGGCCCAGAGAGTTAGAGTGGGGTGACTCTGATGGGTTTCCGGTCCTGTTATCAGACCCCTTGTATTCCCTCCAACCCAGACGGATCCTCCGCCATCTCTAGATCAAGTCCATTTCTCAGACACAGCAGAGAGGGGAGGTGGGAGCAGACAGATAGCTCTGTCTGGGGTATTTCTTCAGGTGAAAGTGGGTAGTGGATAAATTGCAGAAGAGCTCTTTTTCCCCTTCCCCTCCTTCTCTTCATCCCATTTGCGTAGGAGGTTAAAAGATACTGGAAGCTATAATGTTGGCAAAAGAAAGTCCTCGTGCTTCCAGGCTGGCCAATGTTTTACCGACAAAACTAGGAGCTCATTTGGGACTTTCCTGTCTTCCGAGACAATAACCGTTGCCCGTTCCCACCCACACCTTCTCTTCCTATACATGCCTGCAAGATCTGCCTTGCTGGCTTAATTTATTCTTGCAAGTTGTAAGCAACCATGAGTTATGTTTGTTTGGGTTTGAGGGGAGATTTGTTTGAAAGAAACAAAACCACAGTTTCCCACGAGAGATTATCAATACTAATTTGACCTCAGCAATCACAGCAGGATATGAAAAGAGACGTCTAAGCCCAAAGCCATCATAAGGGGTGTGTGAGTATGTGTGGGTGTGGGTGTGTATATATCTATGCACAGACAAACACACATATGCAATTTTTGGAGAAACTTGATTGTCCCTCACTGAGCACTGTCTGAACCACTCCTTTCATCTGTTTGTCTATCTACCATGTTTTTCCCAAAATAAGACCCCATCTTATATTTTTTTGAACCCTGAAATAAGTGCTTGGCCATATCGCCATGCGTTCAAAAGCCCGAATGGGCTTATTATCAGGGGATGTCTTATTTTAAGGAAAACAGGGTATCTATCTATCTATCTATCTATCTATCTATCTATCTATCTATCTATCTATCTATCTATCTATCTATCTATCATCTGTCTGTCTATCTACACACCCATCCACCCACCCAAATCTCTCTCCTTTTCTCTCTTTCTGCAGAGACGATCAAGTGCAAAACTATATTCTGAAGCACGGAAGGTAAAATGAATTGATGCTGTAGGCCAACCATCAAGATTTTCTGAAGCATCCCTCCACTTCGAGGGTCTTCTGCAGGGACACACTCCTGGACTATTGCAAGAGGACAAATTAGTACAAAATGATAGCCAAGAAACAATATATTTATAAATGGCCTTGGGAAAGACGTGAGAGATCAAGAAGGAATGGCAATCGGGTAGTCAGATCTACATAAGGGTGTTTTGCCATAGGCCACCTGAACACTGATGCTACTTTGTGAGTTATGCCCAGCATGATTATATTATGGTATTTATCTGCCTCTAGGCAAGTGCATTTACAGAGACAAGGTTTATCCCTTTTCCAGTGAGCAATCAAACAAGAGAGGGAGGGAGGGAGAGATGGATGAACCTTGAACAGGGACAGCTCTGATAACTCATTTGACATTTCTCAACAGGCAAAAATAGAGGAAATATTGGAAGAATTAGCAGAAAGTGGAATTAGAAGAATGAGCAGAAAATAGAAATGCACTTGGGATTGTAGTTCATGTTAGTAAGGCAACCATTTAAACATCAGCTTTTCCTGTAAAATGTACATCGGGGTGTATTTTTCCCCAAACGTGTGGTACTTCTTGAATTATATATATATAGTTTGCATTCCTTTCTCTCCCCTCCCCCCCCCCTGTGAAAATTTGAAGTACCTTTTAGGCTTGTTCGGGAAGGGTTAACTTTTTTTTTTTTATGGGCTCTTTATGGTGATTCCAAAAGAAAACAGAGATTACCATCTCATCCATCTTGGAGTATTGAATTCCAGGTGAACCATCAGAAATGGAGCTTTTTACACTGAACTCTCTTTGTGTGGCTTGCCTTGACCTGCTGGTGATCTGAAGAATTTTCATATGCATGCAGCAACATGGGAATTTTGCTGAGTATCAGATTTAATCAAGGGACAGCTCTAAAAGATTCCACTCCTCCCCCCAAGGTGAGGTGTTACCCGATTCTTGATAAACAATTCAAAGGAAAGAGTTGGACGTTCCAAAACTAAATTTCGCATGCAGGAGAAGTATTATTATCTAATAATATAAGATAATATAAGGTAAAGGTTCCACTCGCACATATGTGCTAGTTGTTCCTGACTCTAGGGGGCAGTGCTCATCTCCGTTTCAAAGCCGAAGAGCCAGCACTGTCCGAAGACGTCTCCGTGGTCATGTGGCCGGCATGGCTAAATGCCAAAAGCGCACAGAACACTGTTACCTTCCCACCAAAGGTGGTCCCTAATTTTCTACTTGCATTTTTTACGGGTTTTTGTAACACTAATATTTTCCAGTACTAGTTTTATGATTGGGCCACTGTAGTTGGTATTCAGCAAGACACGGTGTCCTATGCCTTTAAGCCAGTGGTGAAATCCAATTTTTTTAACTACCGGTTCTGTGGGCGTGGCTTGGTGGGCATGGCTTGATGGGTGTGGCAGGGGAAGGATACTGCAAAATCTCCATTCCACCCCACTCTGGGGCCAGCCAGAGGTGGTATTTGCAAGTTCTCCGAATTATTCAAAATTTCCATTATTGGTTCTCCGAGCTTCTCAAAATTTCCACTACTGGCTCTCAGAGTCTGTCAGAACCTGCTGGATTTCATCCCTTCTTTAAGCTTCATGTTCCTTTTATTTATTTATTTATTTATTAATCGAATTTCTATACCGCCCTTCTCCTACCGGACTCAGGGCGGTGAACAGCCAATTTAAAACCAATAACAATATAGTAAGTTAAAATGTTCTAAAAGTCCATATAAATTTAGGCTGTAAATATATCAATAAAACTAAAACTCTAGAAATTTACATAATTTAAAATAATTTAAAATTTAAAATATTTAAAAATAGGAGGGATCAGGCAAGTCCGGCAAGTTGGAAGAAATGGGTCTTCAACGCCCGACGAAAAGTCCGGAGGTCAGCAATAGTTCTCAGATCTGGAGGGAGATCGTTCCAGAGGGTGGGGGCTACCACAGAGAATGCTCTCCCCCTGGGGGTCGCCAGCCGGCACTGTCTGGCTGACGGCACCCTGAGGAGGCCCTCTCTGTGGGAGCGAACCGGCCGGTGGGAGGCAATAGGTGGCAGAATACGGTCCCGTAAGTACCCTGGTCCTAAGCCATGGAGCGCTTTAAAGGTGATTACCAACACCTTGAAACGCACCCGGAAATCAACCGGCAACCAATGCAGCTCACGCAGGAGAGGTGTCACGTGGGAGCACCCTGTCGCTCCCATAATCCCCCGCGCGGCCGCATTCTGTACCAGTTGAAGCCTCCGGATGCATCCCAAGGGGAGCCCCATGTAGAGAGCATTACAGTAGTCCAAGCGAGACGTGACGAGCGCCTGAGTGACTGTGCGCAGGGAGTCCCGATCTAGAAAGGGCCGCAACTGGCGTATCAGGCGGACCTGATAAAAAGCCCCCCTGGCCACAGCCGTCGTATGATCCTCTAATGACAGCCGTGGATCCAGGAGGACGCCCAAGTTGCGCACCCTTTCCGTGGGGGCCAATGATTCGCCCCCAATAACCAACGATGGAGTCAGTTGGCTATATCGGGACGCCGGCATCCACAGCCACTCAGTCTTGGAGGGGTTGAGTCGAAGCCTGTTTCTCCCCATCCAGACCCGCACAGCTTCAAGGCACTGGGACATCACTTCCACGGCATCGTTGGGGTGGTCTGGGGTGGAAATGTACAGCTGAGTATCATCAGCGTACTGATGGAATTCCACCCCAAAACCATGGATGATCTCACCCAGCGGCTTTACATAGATGTTGAACAGAAGGGGCGAGAGGACCGACCCTTGTGGCACCCCACACACTAGGCGCCTCGGGGTCGACCGCTGCCCCCCTGTCAACACCGATTGCAACCGGTCGGAGAGGTAGGAGGAGAACCACTGCAGAACGGTGCCCCCCACCCCCAATCCCTCCAACCGGCGCAACATGATACCATGGTCGATGGTATCAAAAGCCGCTGAGAGGTCTAACAGCACCAGGATAGAGGAGTACCCCCTACCCCGGGCCCTCCAGAGATCATCCACCAACGCGACCAATGCCGTTTCGGTGCTGTAACCAGGCCTGAAGCCGGACTGGAGCGGGTCTAAATAGACAGCTTCATCCAGGTACCGGGGGAGCTGCCGCGCCACCACACTCTCAACAACCTTCGCTAAAAAGGGAAGGTTGGAGACAGGACGGTAATTTACCAAAACAGCCGGGTCCAGGGAGGGCTTCTTGAGGAGGGGCCTCACCACCGCCTCCTTCAAGGCAGGCGGAAGGACACCCTCACTCAAAGAAGCATTTATAATCTCCTGGAGCCAGCCTCGTGTAACCTCCCGGGAGGCCAGCACCAGCCAGGAGGGACACGGGTCCAACAAACATGTGGTAGCATTCAGTCTACCCAGGATCCTGTCCACGTCCTCAGGAGCCACAGGATCGAACTCAGCCCAGATAACACTCTCAAGACTGGGCTCAGTCACCTTGCCCGAACTAACCCAGTCAGAGGCCAGCTCATCCCGAATCTGAGTTATTTTATCATCCAGATATTGAACAAAATCCTCAGCACGACCCCGCAAGGGGTCCTCCCGCGCTCCCAGGTGAAGGAGGGAGCGGGTCACCCTAAACAGGGCGGCTGGGCGATTATCTGATGACGCAATAAGAGCGGTGAAATAATTAGATTTCGCCGCTTTTTATTGCCACTAAGTAAGTCTTAATGTGAGCTCTTACTAGTGTTAAGTCGGATTCAGAGCGACTAGCCCTCCAACCACTCTCTAGGCGTCTTTTCCGGCGCTTCATCTCCCTCAGCTCCTCGGTAAACCAAGGAGATAGGTGAGTTCGGCGCCGGGTCAGAGGCCGCAAAGGCGCGACCCGGTCCAAGGCCCCACCGGCTGCCCTATCCCAGGCAGCCACCAGGTCCTCAGCCGAGTCGCGTGTCAGTGTCTCAGGAAATGGCCCAAGCTCCGTCTGGAACCTATCAGGATCCATCAGGCGCCTGGGGCGGAACCACCTAGTTGGTTCCGCCTCCCTGCGATGGGGTGTAACGGTCAGAAAGTCGAGACGAAGGAGCGAGTGGTCAGTCCATGACAAGGGTTCAACACCTATATCCCCAATATCAAGACCACTCAGCCACTGACCAGAGACAAAAACCAAGTCCAGGGTGTGTCCACCAATGTGAGTCGGGCCCTGAATTACCTGGGTCAGGTCCATGGCCGTCATGGAAGCCATGAACTCCCGAGCCATCTCAGATGTCTCGCCGATAGATGGCAGGTTGAAATCCCCCATAACTATAAGCTTGGGGGTATCAACCGCCACCTCGGCTATAACATTGAGAAGCTCGGGCAGGGTCGTTGCCACGTGGCAGGGAGCCAGGTACGTGACTAACAGACCCATCTGCCCACCGGGACCCCATCTCACAAAGGCGGACTCACACCCGGCTATCTGAGGTACAGTGGCCTCCCTCGGACCCAGACCTTCCTTAATAATAACCGCTACTCCCCCACCCCTGCCCTGGGCTCTCGGCTGGTGGAATGCAAAGAAACCCAGTGGGCACATCTCCACGAGGGGAACTCCCCCCTCGTGGCCCAACCAGGTCTCGGTAATACCGGCCAGGTCCGCACCCCCCTCTTCAAGAAGATCACATATGAGGGGGGCTTTATTTACCACGGACCTCGCATTGCATAACAACAGCCGGAGCCCCGGGTCCTGAGACTCTAAACAACCCGGGGAACAGGAATAGCTCCGGGGACCGGGGCGCGCAATCGCTCGAAGACAGCGAGTGCGCGCCCCCAACACATGATATGGTCCCCTGCTCTCGCCATATCTGCCCCTCCCACATAACGTAGTTATCACACCACCCTCAACAGAGGGCTCATTGAGAGCCCTCTTGCCTCCAGAAACTAAGCCCCCCGTGGCATCAAAGACTGTCGGGCCTATCCCTTTCCCCCCCGGGTTTCCCCCCAAACCCGCTCCCTCCCCCACCCCAGAACCCCCTAAAACACCCCTTAAAAAATTCCTTAAAAAACCCCTCAATCCCCTCTTCGCGACATGCCACCTCTCGGGGTCCCAAAACCCGTCATTAAGGTAGGCCCTCGATAGTGTGGAGGGCCAAACCCGCGAGAGGGGGGAATCTCGCAGGGCAAGAAGCGTCGACCTAGGAAGCATCCAGCAGAAGTGGGCCAGAAATAGTGGCATGGCAAAGGTCCATGATCATAGTTCGAAATAATGTCCTGAAGCAGAAACCAGACCAAACAGGAGAAAAACGCCACTACCCTCTCACGGTAGCGGCCAAAGAGTCTCTGCATTCTGTCTCAAGGGAGGGAGTGTCCAGACCACCCTCTCACGGTGGTCCACTCAGCAGGCGCGTTGGAAAGTCCAAGGCCACTCTCTCACCGTGGCCTGGCGAATTCGTCCTGCGATGTGGCACCCCCTCAAGATGGAAAACAGAATCGGCTCCACAGTTCCTCCCGTGAGCTGGCCTGTCTTCTAATGGCCAGCCAGCGGATGATGAAATACTGCACAGAAGATGGTAAAAGGCCAGGAGTCCAGGCACAGGCAGCT
The DNA here is from genome assembly GCA_030761175.1 of Masticophis lateralis. NCBI lineage: Eukaryota > Metazoa > Chordata > Lepidosauria > Squamata > Colubridae > Masticophis > Masticophis lateralis. The sequence goes on along the minus strand of JAUDYJ010000008.1, from coordinate 6,729,560 downwards.
AATGGAGAAGCAAGCTTAATTTAAGGGCCAGCAGAGGGCAAGCGGAGGGCAACTAGCAGAAAGGTGGAAAGCTGCTAGACAAGGCTAAGGGAAGCCGGAGTCCAAAGCCCAAATTGCTGGTAAATAGGCATAGGGTTGGAGGGCCAGCGGAGGACAGGCGGGATGGGGGGGGGATGCTGAGGGCTTCACCACATCCACCAGCGCCCTCAGACCACCACCAGCTGCCAGCACCCTCTCACCGCCGTCGCCGCTCGCCACTCGATCTTCTTCGTTCCCTACGGCGCCGCCATCTTCCGCAGCGCCGCCCAACGCCGCCCAGCTGTTTTTGGGCGGCGGGAACCTCCGGAGGCCCGCTAGGGCCTGCTGGGGCCTGCTGAGGCTTCGCAGCGGCTGCCCTCTCACCGCAGCCGCCGCTGGCCACTCGCCGCCCCTCGCCGCCATTCCTCCCAGTTTCGCCGCTCCGCGCCGCTCCCCCGCCGCGCCGCCATCTCCGCAGCGCCTCACAGCTGTTTGGAGGCCCGGAAACGGCGCAAGCGGTGGGGGCCTTTAAAAACACGCTGGTCGGCTACAAACCCACCAGCGTGTTGGCAGAATGCTCCGCTGGCCGGGCGGGGGGTTGTCGATGATCCGCGGCCCCCCGGGACCCTCTAAAGCCAGCCAGACGACCCATCCTCAGAACGGAGCCCTAGATGCAGCCGCCATCTTGGGCATGCGCAGAAGGATCCTTTTACCTTTTACCTTTAATTCTGCATTCTAAGGAATGGCCATTCTGTCCTCTATACCTGTCTCCATACTGGAAATTCATTGTAGCAGTATATTCTCCCCCAGTTCCTACCAGTAAGGTAAAGGTAAAGGTTCCCCACGCACATATGCGCTAGTTGTTCCCGACTCTAGGGGGCAGTGCTCATCTCCATTTCAAAGCCAAAGAGCCAGCGCTGTCCGAAGATATTTCCGTGGTCATGTGGCTGGCATGACTAAATGCCAAAGGTGCACAGAATGCTGTTACCTTCCCACCAAAGATGGTCCCTATTTTTCTACTTGCATTTTTTACATGCTTTTGAACTGGTAGGTTGGCAGAAGTTGGGACAAGTAATGGGAGTTCACCCTGTTATGTGGCACTAGGGATTTGAACCGCTGAACTGCTGACCTTTCAATCGACAAGCTCAGCGTGTTAGCCCTGAACCACTGCATCCCTGCAAATAGTTACTTTACAAGCAGCCAATTTGCTTTAGTGATAAAGGAACCATCCTAGGAACCAGGAGACTGAGAGTTCTAGTCCTGCCTTAGGCATGAAAGCTGACTGGGTGACTTTGGGCCAATCACCAATAGACTGAGTTCTTACCCCAGACTCAAAGGAATGCAGCCTGTATGGAATCCAATGTGACTCAAGACAACCTAATTTCCCAAGTAAGTCTTGGTTTTCAAAATTCTCGAAACAACTTCAGGTGGACTGAGTCATTGAATGACGGCAACTGATACATCATAGAAATTTCAGAAACTCTACTTCAGTAGTCAGTGTTTTTGTCAATGGAGTTGCTTCTTTAACCTCCAAGGTACCAACCTCCTATCATTTCTCTGAAATGAATATGGGATTTATTTTTTTTTTGCATATATCTCAGTTCTTAGATCTCAGATCTTAGATTTCATATCTGTACTTATGTAGAAACTAGGAGAAAGCACAAGAATATCAAGCAATTCATTAATTAAAGACACCAAATTTCAGCAGTGGGTGGATGCTATATTGGAGAATTCAAGATAATATTCATCATCGTCACACGGAGATGATGGCAATATATAAATATTTTGCTAGAACCTTACATTTCACTGTTAGGGTAGGAAATATGCCAAACAGTAGTTGAAAATAGGAACTCCTCCAAATTATTTTCAAATTTATTGAGAAAGGATCACAGCTACTTATGGAATCAAGAGGTGAAAAAATGTAGAAAGAAAGAGAGATTGATTTGAATCTCATCTTTAGAGGCTTGGGATTAGTTAAACTGTGTCTGTGTGGTGTACTGGACTGTGTAGGTGGGCTGGTTAAAAATACTCATGATGGTCGTGGCAGCATAAGTAAAGCCACATCCCTCTGTACATGCCTTCAATGTCAATGCACATAACAATAGGTAGGGCTTTAGTGGATCCCTATCTTGATCCTTCCAATACACATATATCAGGGGTGAAATCCAGCAGGTTCTGACAGGTTCTGGAGAACTGTTAGCGGAAATTTTGAGCAGTTTGGAGAACCAGCAAATATCACCTCTGGCTGGTCCCAGAGTGGGGTGGGAATGGGGATTTTGCAGTATCCTTCTTCTGCCATGCTCACTAAGCCACGCCCACAGAACTGGTAGTAAAAGAAATTGAATTTCACCACTGACATACACACAAAGTGATTGCATGTATGTATGAATGTATGTATGTACCCCGTTTCCCCAAAAAATAAGACATCCCCTGATAATAAGCCCAATCGGGCTTTTGAGCGCAAGTGGTAAAATAACACCCCCCCTTGAAAATAAGCCCTCTCTGAAAATATTTAAACGTATGCGCAGCCGGTCCCTGCCATTTCCTCTGGTTTCTTCCACCTAATAATAAGACCTCCCCGAAAATAAGGCCAAGCGCTTATTTCGGGGTTCAAAAAAATATAAGACAGGGTCTTATTTTCGGGGAAACAGGGTATGTATGTATAACAAAAAACAAGTGGTCAGGAGACATTGGTGAGCTGAAGAGTGGTGCCCTGGGATACTTTGCAGGTTGCTAATCCATAGACATCTGGCTTCCCAACTGTTCTCCTTCAACTTTGGTTCCATGCTCTTCCCACCATGGTTGCCCTCCAAGCGAAGCCCCATGTTTTGATAAAGATGAAGTCAGACAAGTCATAACCCAATGTTTATGGTAGTATTAGCATTGTGGTGACCCAGAAAAATGCAGTGTTTACGTAGTATCTTTTACACAGCTTCCCTGGCCTTGTGATTGATAGCAGTTCTGGTCTGGCCACCAGACATTTGGAAATCATTAGCAGTGTCACAGATGGAGCCTGCTTCAAGAATCTTTACTTTCCCTTTTTCTTTTCGGGGGGTTTTTATTATTTTATTATGAGAAAGCCCTGCCCACTGGGGGAAAGTTGTTTCCAAGCATTTGATGGAAAGGAACTATCCAAGGACTCACCTATGATGCCTCTCATTTGACCCGATACTAGTAGCGGGTAGAGAGTTCTGGCGATTTTCCAGGTTTCACAAATGAGCCATTTCAAGATAATCATGTTAATCCAGCCCATCTGAGCATCACAGTGGGGTTGCCAACACTGGGACTTATGTTTTGGAACCAATAAATAGTTTAAGCCATTTTCCCCCACATAAATAAGGCAAAGGGTATTGAAATCCAGGCTGGTGGCTTTGGTCACACACACAATGTCTCTGGAAACCTACATTTTTTCCGAGCCACAGGCTGCAGCCAAGACTAACAGCTAGTGGGAAAATTATAAATAAACATGCTGTAGCGCAAGATTCTCAACCTGGTTAGAAACGACTGAGAAAATCCACATGGCCTCTGAGTCAGAGGGAATTGATCTAAAGTGTTATCCCCGAGACTGAGAAATCTTTCAGGGAGGAAGAGGGAGACCATGACAGAATGGGAGAGAGGCATTAGCCTGAGAAAATCCCAGATAATTTATCAGCATTCATGTCCCCCAAGTGATTTTGAACACAATGTGCTGAGGCTAAAGGCTGCAAAACAGAAGCCTGGATATCAAAACAGGAGCCTGGATCAGATCTTCCTTCTAAATACACTTCAATTACAAGAAATTGATTATTTTACTGGATACAATAATAGTGGGGGGGAGATTGAGAGAGAGACAGAGAGACAGACAGACACAGAGAGAAAGAGACACACAGAGGGAGAGAGAGGGAGAGAGAGAGTCAGAGGGAGAGAGGGAGAGGGAGAGGGAGGGAGAGAGAGTCAGAGGGAGAGAGAGAGAGAGTCAGAGGGAGAGAGGGAGAGGGAGAGTCAGAGGGAGAGAGGGATAGGGAAAGAGGGAGAGAGAGGGAGAGGGAGAGAGAGTCAGAGGGAGAGAGAGAGAGAGAGTCAGGGAGAGAGGGAGAGGGAGAGGGAGGGAGGGAGAGAGATGGAGAGGGGGGGGAGAGAACATTTATTTTTAAGGGTATGCCTGGAAATCACAGGATCAAAAGCAAGACCTCATTTCTGAAAGGCTGTTCTCACAGTGGATTTGTGGATCCCCATGCAGAATTCCTGTAATTTGACTTTTTAACGCAAACATGTACTACTACACATTCAAGTTTAGCTACTTATATGTACTATTACGCAGTCAAGTTAAGCTGAGTTTGCCTATATACTCCATATTAGTTTTCTGGGTTGTAGCAAGTATTACATGCCTCCCATTAGAATAGCATTTCTGTGTGATTCGGCCCAACTTTTTTTCAGACTACTACACAAATTTGTATACAGTAGTTAATGTTTTGAATACTTGATTCATTGCAATGAACGATACAGTTAATATGGAAGGAATAACAGAATAACAGAGTTGGAAGGGACCTTCGAGGTCTACTAGTCCAACCCTCTGCTTAGCAGGAGACCTTATACAGACCATAGAATTCTTTATATAGAATTCTTCATATAGAATTCTGCTATTGGCCAAGTGTGATTGGACACACAAGGAATTTGTCTTCGGTGCATATGCTCTCGGTGTACATAAAAAAATGCATTCATCAAGGATCATAAGATAGAACATTTAGTCATAGGATACTAAATAAGGAGGGGTGAAATGCTCCCGGTTCGGATCGGATCGCCCGATCCGGTAGGGATGGAGGCGGGTGGTTCGGAGAACCGGTAGCAAAAATCCCTGCCCCCTCCCACATGCCCAGCTGAGCCACACAATCATCAGAGATTTTTTTAAAAATTATTTTTAAAAGCATTTTTTCTACAACCTCTTTGGCCGAAAAAATGCTTTAAAAAGATTTTTTTAAAAAAGCCTCTGATGATCACGCGGCACAGCTGGGATCATCAGAGGCGTTTGAAAGAAAAAAAAGCCTCTGCCAATCAGGCAACTCAGCTGGGATGGTTAGAGGCTTTTAAAAGCAAATGCTTTTAAAAGCCTCTGACGATCCCAGCTGAGTTGCCTGATCGATACAGCCTTTTAAAAGCAGTTTTTTACAACCTCTTTGGCTGAAGAGGTTTTAAAAGTAAAAAAAAAAAAGTTGGCCAAAAAAAAGCTCCTGATATGCCAACATTAGAAAGAGAATTAAGGAAATATGTCTATGGAGATTCTCAATCATCCAGATCCTGATAATCCCAAAGGTGTTTTTTTTAAAAAGGCAACTGGACTTCCTTTGTTTTTTCTTTGAAGTCATTTCACTTATCATCCAAAAAGCTTCTTCAGTTCTGACTAAATGGTGAAGAACAGAAGTATTTTGAAATAGAACTATTTGATCATCATCTCCTTGAATGTAATCTCGTCCATCACCATAACATCATGATATCTGGAAACTCACAAATAATCAGAATAGCTTTGTATCCCCTGAGCAATTGGACCAGAGTTAGATATTCTCATGAAAAGGTAATGACAGACATCTAAACCATGAAGTGTACAGAAAGAAAACTCACAGTTACCTCAATGTTACATTGCATCTATCTCTGCCATCAGCAAGAAAGACCAACCATCAAATCACTAATGAATGGGACCATCAAAAGCTCACAACTCCCATCCCAAAAGAAATGCATAGTGCCGTCTCAAATAATGGAAGCACTGCAAACATTATAATAAGAACAAGCCAATATCAGGCCATGAAAGAAGACTGAGGGACACTACACAAGTCATCAATACTTTTTGACTTTGAATGGCAGGATGGGAAAATGTTTGGGTAACAATAGGTAAACATGGCTTAGACTCCGGGTACTTGCAGGAACATCTCCTGCCATCCTCCCATCATCCTGTGCGCTCTCACAGAGTGGGCCTCCTCAGGGTGCCATCAGCCAAACAATGTTGGCTGGCGACCCCCAGGGGGAGAGTGCTCTCTGTGGGAGCGCTGACCCTCTGGAACGGTTTGCCCACTGAGCTTAGGACAGCCCCCAAGCTCCTCTCCTTTCGCCACAAACTGAAGACGTGGCTCTTTCGTCAAAGAGCCTCAGATAGCTCAACAGGCTAGATAGCCTGTTATTAACATTCAGCTGTCTGCAATTATTGCCAGTTCGAGGCTCAAGGTTGACTCAGCCTTCCATCCTTTCTAAGGTAGGTAAATTGAGGACACAGTTTGTGGGGGCAATAAGCTGACTTTGTATAAAAAATATACAAAAGTATGAAGTCTATTGCTTAACGCATTGTAAGCCGCCCTGAGTCTCCGGAGAAGGGAGGCATATAAACCTAATTAAAAAAAAAAAAGAACTGACCCATTGACAGGGGTTTCACATTGTAATAATTTTAATTTATTTTAAATTGGATTTTAACTTACATTTTAGTTGTTATTGTTGATTTTTTTATCTTGTAAGCTGCCTTGAGTCCTTCGGGAGAAGGGCGGCATATAAATTGCAAAAATAAACAAACAAACAAACAAACAATTGGGAGAGTGGAGATGATATAAGAACTGCTGCTCTCCAATAAGGATAAATTGACCAAACTACTGGTAGGAAAGGGATGTGGTGGCTCAGTGGCTAAGATGCTGAGCTTTTCAATTGAAAGGTCAGCAGTTCAGTGGTTCAAATCCCTAGTGCTGCATAATGGGGTGAGCTTCCGTTATTTGTCCCAGTTTCTGTCAACCTAGCAGTTCGAAAGCATGTAAAAAATATGCAAGTAGAAAAATAGGGACCACCTTTGGTGGGAAGGTAACAGCGTTCCATGAGCCTTTGGCGTTTAGTCATGCCAGCCACATGACCATGGAGATGTCTTTGGACAGTGCTGGCTCTTTGGCTTTGAAATGGAGATGAGCACCGCCCCCTAGAATCGGGAACGACTAGGACATATGTGTGAGGGGAACTTTTACCTTACTGGTAGGAACTCGGGGAGAATATACTGGTACAATGAATTTCTAGTATGGAGACGGGTACAGAGGACAGAATGGCCATTCCCTAGAATGCAGAATTAAAGATAAAAAGAACATGAAGCTTAAAGCAGGGGTGAAATCCAGCAGGTTCTGACAGGTTCTGGAGAACCAGTAGCGGAAATTTTGAGCAGTTCAGAGAATTGGCAAATACCACCTCTGGTTGACCCCAGAGTGGGGTGGGAATGGAGATTTTGCAATATCCTTCTCCAAGAAGTGGGGAGGAAATAGGGATTTTGCAATATCTTTCCCTTGGAGTGGGGTGGGAATGGGGATTTTGCAGTATCCTTCCCCTGCCACCCCCACCAAGCCATGCCCACCAAGCCACAGAACCGGTAGTAAAAAAAAATGGATTTCACCACTGGCTCTTAAAGGCATAGGACACCCTGTCTTGCCGAATACCAATCACAATGGCCCAATCATAAAAGTGATTCTGGAAAACATTAGTGTTCTGGCACAACATAATAGCTTTGCCTTCCAAATTATTAGAGAAGTCATCGGAATTGATACACTTCCAAATAGAAAGGGTATCAAGTGTCTTCTGCTTGGTGGTTAGCAATTGACTGTGGGCATTCTGCACTACTAAGCACAGCAGCCTGTGAAAGCCCTGAAATCTGTTGCCAGGTTCAGTTTCAGATTTGAAACTGAAGAAGCCAGAAGAAGTGTGGCTAGCAAAATGTCAGCAGATATTCACTGTCGCACCCAGAAGTCGTTTCACCAATAAGTAGCAGCTGTGGAAACCTATTTTCTGCGCCATGAAATTGGAAAGTCTGACGACAAAAAGCCACATCATCTGGAAATGCCTTAAGATCGATGCACTTGATTTCTGCTGAACTCTCGGGAACTGAAGTCATGACAATCTGGTTCCACTCATCCCAAAGGGTCCTCAACTGATCTAGTTTAGTTTGGATCTACTCCATGGTTTATTATTTTTTTCACCAGTACCTGGGCCATTTCAGGATACAATTTTTTAAAGCAGCCTCTAGCCCAGTGGTGGCTAACTTTTTTGCCATCACGTGCCAAAAGCGGAAGGGAGCGTGTGTGTGTGCGCGTGCCCACACCCATAATTCTATGCCCCCACCCCCTGCACATATGTGTGCGCCCCCTTCTTTTGACACCCAATGGCACAGTGGGACCAATAGGGCCGTTTTTCACCCTCCCCAGGCTCCAGAGCCTTTCTAGGAGCCTGGAGAGAGTGAAAAAAGGGCTCCCCCCCCCCCCGGAGGCCCTCCAGAGGCCAGAAACAGCCTGTTTCCCAACTTCTGGTGGGCCCAGAAGGCCTGAAGATCGGCTGGCTGGTGCATGCATGTGCACTGGAGCTGAGCTCGCGTTCCCACCGATATGGCTCCATGTGCCACTTGTGGCACCTGTGCCATAGGTTCGCCATCACAGCTCTAGCCTGTTTATGATATAAGAGATGCAAGCAGTTGTTGACTCAACTAGAACAGCTGGAAAATCCAAGAATAAATCTGACAGGCCTGCACAAACCATGATCCATCTGGAACTGGACAACAACAGAAGTTTGGCAAGCAGCTCAATCACCTCTGTGCAACTTGGGGCCTGGTTGCCAGATTGTGCAGGGGGAACCAGTATTTGGAGAATTAAAGAGATAGTTGGATATTGGTTTTGTTCAGTTTCCCACCGTATTATGAAACCACAATCTCACTCGTCCGTTTTATTTTACACCAGGGACTGACTGCTATGGGGTTGCTGTTGGCAAACTCTCTTCCTTTGAATTGCCAAGTCTATTATACGCATATATAGTTAAAATTCAATAAATTGCTCCCTCGTATGGATTTGTGGAGTGTGCTGAGTCTCTCCCAGCTTCCTTTCCTCCCATTCTGGAGGTGGGGGGTGGGGGTGGGGGGGAAACAGGAGCCAAAAATGTATTCCAGCTGGGTATAAAAAAACTTAGATCTAGAATTCTCCCTTATCTATTACTGATGGAATGCATCAGCTAATGAATTTTATCCAAGCGATGCTGATAATTCCCAGGTCTTTCTGCAACCAACATGTGCGGAATACCAACTAAGGAAACAAAACATGGCTATTTGTGCGTATTGCACAGACGTTTGATGCTATATGATGACAGTTGTCTTTCTCAGCCACACAGCAGTGCAAGATAACCATTGTGGTTTGAAACAGTAAGAGTGGGAGAAAGGCAAGCATGAAGAGGGAGCATCTGAGGCATAAGGAGGTTGCTGCTTAGTTCTTCAAGTTTTTAAGAAGTGGTGTCTTCATTCAGAACCTAAAGGCCATAGAAAACTGTTTTGTGAGTTTGCTATATATGCTGCATGAAACGCTGCTTAGTCTGCATTTTTGACACGCTTAAAATCTGGGTTGGCTCCCCTTTAGGAACATGACTTTATTATTTGTTTGTTTGTTTGTTTGTTTGTTTGACACCCTTCTCCGGAGACTCAGAGCGCCTTACAATGCATTAAGCAATAGACTTCATACTTGTGTATATACCCGCTTAGTAGGGCTTTTGGCCCCCCCAAGCAGTGTTCTTTTTTATACAAAAGAACTTTGTACTTATTGCCCCCACAATCCGGGTCCTCATTTTACCTACCTTGAAAGGATGGAAGGCTGAGTCAACCTTGAGCCTGGTGAGATTTGAACTCGCAGTAACTGCAGGCAGGTGGCAGCTAAGTGCTACTTTAACAACACTATAGTCTGGTGCGCCACCAGACTTACACGAAAAAGGTCCATGAACTGTCTATGGCAGGGGTGTCAAACTGAATTTGACAGGGTGGGTATGGCCAGCTAGATGTGACATCACTTTGTGTTGGGAGCACCTGTGGTGGCCAAGTGCTAAAGCAGGACTTCCCTCAGACCCTCCCTCACTCTCATTACAATCTCCTTCCTTCCTTCCTTCCTTCCTTCCTTCCTTCCTTCCTTCCTTCCTTCCTTCCTTCCCTCCCTCCCTCCCTCCCTCCCCCCCTCCTTCCTTCCTTCCCTCCTTCCTTCCTTTTCTTCTTTTTCCTTCCCTCATCATTCTCCTTTCTTCTTCCTTCCCCTCTTTCCTTATTTTTCCTTCCTTGCTCTCTTCCCATCTTCCCTTCTTTTTGCTTTTGCTTCCCCCACCCCCTTCTCCTTTCCTGTCCCTTCTTGCATGCTTAAATGCAAAAGGGGAAACATTTCTCCTTTTGTTTTGTTTGTAGTTTGTTTTGCTAGCCCTCTGCCAGTGAAAAATGGAGCTTGGGGGTGGTGGGGTGGTGGGGTGTTATCCGGCCCTCCTGAGCTCTGTTTTCTCTGGAAGAGGCACCACGATCCGGTCCTTTGCTGATTCCAGGGTGGCCCTATGGGCGAGATCTAAGCCCCAAATGGGCTGGATCCAGCCTGTGGGCCTTGAGTTTGACACCCCTGCTCTATAGCATCTCCAGGTAGGAATGTGAAGGATATGCGCAGGGGTGGGTTCTACTTACCTTTACTACTGGTTCACAATGGGACTGTGCATGCGCACTCACTTCGCTTACACGCATGCATGCTCTTCTGCGCATGCACAGAAGCATTTTGATGAGGTCGGGGTCGATGGGCGGAGCCTCCCGCCGGTTTTACTACTGGTTCTATAGAACTGGGGGCAACCCGGATACGTGTTAAAAAAAATGTGGAGAATCCTGACAACATCAAGTAAAATAAGCCAGATAATAACGGTTTTGAGTGCAGCTCCTCAAATCTCTGGTTTTTCTCCTTCAAGCTGGAACTGAGAAGAACATAGAAATAAAGAAGAGAGGCTTATATGAAGGAACTCAATTGCCTGTGCAGTTCTACATTAAAAGAAGTAGTTATATTTGGCTTATTGTACAGGAAGTAAGCTTTCTATTATCCAGGACTCACCTAGAGTGATTAAATGATTGACAGTGAAACTAGGTTTTTCTCTGAAGGGTGAATAAGACCATCCATAATAGAAGGCCATCCTTATTTTTTGTTGCTTGTTGTGGCTTTGTTCATTTCAATAATGAGTCCTTTTATTTTTCTCCCTCAGAAGTCTATTCTCATCTGTCAAAGGGTATTGTTTAAGGTCCCACCATGTTGGAGGTCACACAGCCAGGGGTGGGCTTCAAACATTTTAGCAAGGGGTTCTCTACCTGGTTGCTGGGTGGGCGTGGCCATGGTGGGCATGGCCTAGTCGGACTCCTGCATCATGGTGGTGGCGGGGGTGGAGTTTTTGCCCTCCCCAGGCTCCAGAGGCTTTCCTCAAGCCTCCGGGAGACTGAAAACAGCCTCCCCAGGCTCCCGAGGCCCTCTGGAGGCCCATTTCTGGCCTTCCTGAACTTCTGGTAGGCCCGTTTTTCGCCCTCCCCAAGCCTCGGTGTGCACCCTGAACTTACCGGCATCCAAAATGGGCCGCGTGGGGACTCCTGGGAGGCACCAGATGGGCGGGGCCAGCCAGAAGTGGGATTTGGGGGTTCTCCAAACTGCACAGAATCTTAACTAGAGGTTCTCCCAAACCCCTGCAAACCCCCAGCTGCCCACCCCTGCACACAGCTATATTTGATTTTGGATTTGAGTTTTCTTTAACTACTTTCAAGATGGATACTCAAATGTCAAAGAAAGGCAGATATAATGAAACTTGATCAGGGCCCAATTAGCCCTGTGAGCTTCATCCATTGCTGCTATAAAGAAAAACATCAGAATATATTTGTCTTTTTGGGCACATACTGAATAGACCCACATAACTTCTCTCATCTCACATTTCTAATCTCTGTTGATTCTTTCCGTTCAAATGAGATGTAATATAACCAAAAGCGACACTGAAGGTTTTGATAGTACAACAAATAAAGCAGACTTAAAATACATAAAAATGATTGAAATAGCTTCAGAAGGCCTTTTTCAAACTGACATGCTTCAAGGTAGCAATTCTACAATTGTTTTGAAATAGGCTGGGATCTGGCTGTACTCCCAGACTCGTTACTAACAATAACCATCACAACCACATTCTAATTTGAATTTTTTAAAAATACATTTCTTGAAATGGCAGCCACTGTGGAAATGTAGCAGCACATAACAGGCTCTGGATTTGTGTATATTTAATGGATGGAATGTTTTCTTGATTGACTTTAAAAACCATCCATAAACGAGAATGGTTGCCAATGAACAGAGATAACCAAGGCATGTAAACAAAGAAAATGACAAAGTCTGGCCGAAGGAGAATATTGATACCATTAACTATATATTTACCTGTGAGTATTTCCCATTGACTTTACTAATAAACAGTTAAATATAACTGAGCAGCACAACAAAAAAAGATTATTGTTGTTAGTTGCAAAGTTGTGTCTGACCCATCGTGACCCCATGGACAACGTTCCTCCAGGCCTTCCTGTCCCCTACCATCCCCTGGAGACCATTTAAGCTCACACTGACTGCTTCAGTGACTCCATCCAGCCACCTCACTCTCTGCCATCCCATTCTTCTTTTGAGCCTCTATCATTCCCAGTATTAGGCTCTTGTCCAGTGAGTCCTTCCTTCTCATTAGATGGCCAAAGTATTTGAATTTCACCTTCAGGATCTGGCCTTCTAAAGAGCAGTCAGGGTTGATCTCCTCTAGGACTGACCAGTTGGATCGCTTTGCAGTCCAAGGGACTCGCAGGCGTCTTCTCCAGCACCAGAGTTCAAAGGCCTCAATTCTGTGGCACTCAGCCTTTCTTATGGTCCAACTTTCACAGCCAATGTGAAACCAAGATTGAATGATTGCTTCTATTAACTGGGATTTATTGCTGGGTCGCTTCTGACTAACAAGTTTCTTTAGTCGGCTCCATAGATTTTCAATTGGGTTAAGGTCTGGGCTATTCCTAGGCCATTCCAGCAGTAGAATATGATTATCCTGAAACTCCCTACCCCCCAAAAAAGTGTTATTAGCTATTAAACCTCAAAAAATACATTTTTCCTAAAAGGTTTCCACAATTTTGTCCCACTACTGTACTCTGTTTCCCCCAAAATAAGACATCCCCTGATAATAAGCCCAATCAGGCTTTTGATCACAGGGCAATAAGGCCAAGCGCTTATTTCAGGGTTCAAAAAAATATAAGACAGGGTCTTATTTTCAGGGAAACACGGTATATGGAAGCACTCCCTCCAAGACGGAGTGGCTGTGGATCCCGGCATCTCCTGATCTAGTTACCCCGTCGCTGATGATAGGAGGGGAGTTGTTGACTCCCTCTGAAAGGGCTCGCAATCTTGGCATCCTCCTTGATTCACGGCTGACTTTGGTGGATCATCTAATGGCCGTGACAAGGGGGACTTTTGCACATGTTTGCTTAGTGTGCCAGTTGCAGCCTTTCCTAAACAGAGATGCCCTTCGCACTCAAGCTCTCATTGTCTCTCGGTTGGACTACTGCAATGCCCTCTACATGGGGCTGCCCTTGGGGTGCACCCGGAGGCTCCAGCTAGTCCAGAATGCAGCCGTATGGGTTGTTATGGGAGCCACCCGTTACTCCCGGGCAACACCTCTTTTGTGCGAGCTGTACTGGCTGCCAGTGGCCTTCTGGATCTGCTTCACGGTGCTGGTACTCACCTATAAAGCCGTTCATGGCATGGGCCCGAGGTTCTTGCAGGACCACCTTCTACCAGCCTCCCGCTCTCATAGAACTGCCCTCCTCCAGGTGCCGTTGGCCAGACAATGTCGGCTGACAGCCCCCAGGTCAAGAGTGTTCTCTGTGGCCGCACCAACCCTCTGGAATGGGTTACCCACCAAGCTCCGCATAGCTCCCGATCTCCGCACTTTCCATGCTGGCCTGAAGACATGGCTTTTTCACCAAATCCCCTGACCGATTATGGGATTTTAAATTGGACCACATTTTAGAATTTTGTATTGTTGTTTTAACTATGTGAGCCGCCCCGAGTCCCATGGGAGAAGGGCGGCATATAAATTTTAATAATAAAATAAAATAATAATAAATATGCTACAATATTCTAGTTTAGGAGAACACAAATGCTACAGAAACAATTCTCTAGCTGAGAGAGAAAACATTTAAAAATATAAAGTCATGGTGGTAACAGCTGATTAACTGGGAAAACAGATAAAAAATAAGTCTTTCCATTTGATCAGCTCCGTGTAAGAAAATTAAAACTCGTATGCCAGGCAGAGTCAACTGTTAGGAGAACAGGGCTGATTACTTATCTCTTTAGGAAACGGGTTGTCTATGCTGGGAAAAAACAAAAGTGAGAGATTTATCCTGTATGAGAATTCTCAGCCCATTTGGAGTGCCCAGAGATAAAAGCTACAGATATCTCGAAGCGTGTTGCTAATTTTCTTTTCCACAGATATGGAGAGCATATAACCATCTCTCCCCGTATGCCAGAAAAGCAGGCGAAGGAAAACCACCAACATGCAGTCTCAGTACGCCATCTCTTGGTCTTGGTTTTCACCTGCATCTCGCATCCTGAACTGCTCTGACTCGTCAAGATACTTCGTTTTACATTTTATGAGCAAACGTCCTTGGTTTTCCTTGACATGTGTTCCCTTCAGAGTTCATGCATGGGCTATGATAATATACCTCTAGTCTGCAAAGCATTAAAGGGAGGATATTGTCAGATATATGATCTTACCAGGAATATAAGCCAGATGTACTCGTTACCGGAAGAAGAATTTCTTTTTGCCATAACGCACTTTTAACTTACTTGGGTTTTTATTGGTATCTATCAGCACCTTCCTTCCCTAGTCAGAAGAGTTTGGTTAATTTTCCTCCTTTTGACCTGGAGTTCTGTAGGTGGCTATCTCTTCCAAATTGAGGCAGAGGCCGCTGAGATTTTAGAACTCTTTTTCAAATTGGTTAAAAAAATAAACAAACTAACTGATAATCTCATCTCTTCTGTTGATAAGAAGAATCAGTTATAGTTATAGATGTGTAATATATGTATAATATATACATACATATATTATACATATATATGTATGCATACATATGTATATAGGTCTTTGGTTATTCGTGTTTTCTCCCACGTAAAATTGGAAGTGTCTTGGCAATGTTTTGGCGAAGTCTCATCCGTCATCTTCAGGCTGGTGTCTTTGGCTTCGTGCTTCTAGGAGCAATGTGTGATCGTGCTCCTAGAAGCAGGAAGCCGAAGACACCAGCCTGAAGATGACGAATGAGAGTTCGTCGAAACGTCACCAAGACACTTCCAATTTTACACGGGAGAAAACACGAATAACCAAAGACCTACATACAAACACCCACGAAAACCTCAGAAAACATACATATGTATAATATATACCAGGGGTGAAATGCTCCTGGTTCAGACCGGATCGCCCGATCTGGTAGCAATAGCGGCTGGTGGTTCAGAGAACCGGTAGCAAAAATCCCTGCCCCCTCCCACATGTCCAGCTGAGCTGCACAATCATCAGAGGCTTTTAAAAATTATTTTTAAAAGTATTTTTTCTACAATCTCTTCAGACAAAAAAAAATGCTTTTAAAAGTAAAAAGAAAAAGCCTCTGATAATCGTGCTGCTCAGCTGGGATCTTCAGAGGCTTTTAAAAGTATTTTTTCTACAAGTTCTTTGGCCGAAGAGGTTGTAGAAAAAAGGCTTTTAAAAGGCTCTGACAATCCCAGCTGAGTTGCCTGGTCATCAGAGGCTTTTAAAAGCATTTTTTTACAACCTATCTGGCTGAAGATGTTGTAGAAAAAATGGTTTTAAAAGTTAAAAAAAAAGTTGGCCATGTCCATTTAGTCACATTACCCCCCCCCCCAAGCCACACCCACAGAACTGGTAAACAGACATTTTACATTTCACCACTGATATATACATCTAGTTATAGGTGTATACATCCTAAAAAAAAAAGAAGAAGAAGAAGAACTGAACTACTACTGGATATTAAGTTTATGGGTTCTATAATCTCTCAGGACTTGAAATGGACACCTAATATCAAAAACATCATCAAAAAAAGCACAACAAGGAATGTTTTTCTTTTGCCAACTCAGATTGCCCAAGGAGCTGCTGATATAGTTTTACACAGGAACTACTGAGGCTGTCATTTGTACTTCTGTAACTTTCTGGTTTGGCACAGCAACCAACTAGGACAGACACAGATTTCAAGGGATAGTTAGGACCGAAGAAAAAACAATACCAACCATTGAGGACCTGTATACTGCATGGGTCAGAAAGAGGGCTGAGAAAATATCTACAGATGCCTCACATTCTGGACACAAACTGTTTCAATGTCTTCCCTCAAGGCGACACTATAAGGCAGGTGTGTCAAACTCAAGGCACGCAGGCTGCATCCAACCCTGGAAACAGTGAAGGACCGGCCCATTAGTATCTCTGCTAGTGAAAACAGAGTTCAGGAGGGCTGCATGTGGCCCTCCTGAGCTCTGTTTTCGGCTGCGACAGTCTCCTGCAGCCCTCTCTCAGCGAAAACGGAGCTCGGGAGGGCCTTGTGCAGGCTGTAGGACATCGAGGTGGCCATGCCCACTTGGCTCCCCGAGGTCAAACATAACCCTGATGTAGCCTTCAATGAAATCGAGTTTGGCACCCCTGATTTAAGGGATTACTATTTTACTATTTTATTATTTTTATTACTTATTATTTTTATTTTTATTTCTTTTATATTGTGTTTTTATGTCCTGTATGCCTCCTTGAGTCACCATATGTGATTGGTGGCAATATAAATTTTCTAAATAAATAAATAAATAAATTGCACACCAAAGCAACTAAACACAAGGATAATTTTTCCCCACCATGCCATCGCTCTGCTAAACAATTAATTCCCACAATGCTATTTTATGTCTTGGGATCTCAAACCATGTAGTAGGGCTGTATTACTATTATCCTTCTCATCTTTCCTATTATCTATTTCTTTAGCATCCTATGACTATAACTTTGTTGTTTGTATCTTATGATTTATGTTGATCACTTTTATTTAGTATCCTATGACTAGGATACTAAATACATGGGTTTGTATCTTAGGAATTATGTTGTTGTATCTTAGGATTTATGATGGTTGTATTTTATGATTATAATCATGATTTATCACTTGTATTGTAGGATTTATGATGATTGTATTTTATGACTATAATCAAGATTTATCACTTGTTGCTTGTATGTACACTGAGAGTTTATATGCCGGAGACAAATTCCTTGTGTGTCCAATCACACTTGGCCAATAAAGAATTCTATTCTAATTTATTTATTTATTTATTTGTTCAACTTGTATGCTTCCTTTCTCCGAAGACTCAAGGCGGCTTACAATGCATTTAAAAACCATATATAAAACATTAAAAGTTAAACCATTAAAAACAATTAAAACCCATTCACACCATTCATGGCTGGATCTCGCCAAATCGCAACAGCGAGATCAATGGCCCCAGGCCTGCCGGAAGAGCCAGGTCTTCACCGCTTTTTGGAAGGCCAATAGGGTGGTGATGGTCCAGACCTCAGGAGGTAACTGGTTCCAGAGAGCTGGGGCAGCCACAGAGAAGGCCCTCTCCCATGGGCCCACCAGCTGGCATTGTTTAGATGACGGGACCCTGAGGAGACCAACTCTGTGGGATCTTACTGGTCGCTGGGAGCTATGCGGTAGAAGGTGGTCTCGAAGATACCCTGGCCCTGAGCTATGTAGGGCTTTAAAGATAATAACCAACACCTTGAATTGTGACCGGAGACCAAAGGGAGCCATTGCAGCTCCCGGAGAATTGGTGTAATGTGGGTGTACCTAGGTGCACCCACGACAGCTCTCACAGCTGCATTCTGGGCCAATTGTAGTCTCCGAACACTTTTCAAGGGTAGCCCCATGTAGAGCGTGTTGCAATAATCTAACCCTTGTGAGGTGACAAGGGCATGAGTGACTGTGAGGAGAGCCTCCTGATCCAAGTAGGGTCGCAATTGGTACACCAGGCAAATCTGTGCAAAGGTCCCCCTAGCCACAACTGACAGATGTTACTCCAATCTTAGCTGTGAGTCTAGGAGGACACCCAAATTGTGAGCCCGTTCTGAAAGGGACAATTTCTCTCCCCCCCTCCAGAACTAAGGATGGACAATCAGCATGGTCTTTAGGAGGCAATACCCACAGCCACTCGGTCTTGTCTGGGTTAAGTCTGAGCCTGTTGACTCCCATCCAGACCCTCACAGCCTCCAGGCACCGGCACATCACATCCTGTTGTGGCCCCGTCCTCTGAGCCTATCCCTTTGGAGGAAGGCAACTCTGAGCAGGAGGAAGAGGAGCCAGCCAGATCTCCCAGCCCTCCCCCTCTGGCACCGGCTCAGGTGCCAGCTGAAAGAGAGCCAAGTAGTGGGGAAACAGGTGTCTCAGATGAGAGTGAGGGAGAGACGTCATTCCTGGACGCACGCCAAAGAAGGCGAGAGAAAAGGGTACTGCAGCTGCGGCGTATGAGGAAATCCTGAGTCATTGGATTGGAGTCATAGGATCCATGACTCACTGGACCACACCCAGAAGCATATCTATTTAAGACAGTACAATGGGTCACGAAGTTCGTGACGAACAAAGCTAACTGCACAGCTAAACAAACGGAGCAACCTCGTAGTCTTGGAAGCTGGATGAACGGCAAAGCTACGTAGGTGATTTTCTTGTTTGTGTAAACCAATAAAGTCCTTGGCAGACGGTGTGCATATCGCTGCCAAGGTTGAGATAAGAACTGCAGAGTGTGCCAAGTGAGTCTTAACCCTCGGCTGGCTGTGTTTTTGTGGGTCTCTGAAGGGGGGGGACAGATCATCTTGTTCGTCACCCAAAACTCCATCGTTAACCCACGATGGACCAACAGCTGCAGCAGCAGGTACAGCAGATGCTGGAGGCCAATCAACTTCTGCAACAGCAAGTAGCACAGCTAACTGCACAACTTGCTTTGGGAAATGCTCCTGTAGCAGCTCCACCTGCTCCCCTTCCCCGTCCAAGATGCCCAGTGAACATGCCAGATAAGTTTTCTGGACAGCAGGAAATGTTCCCGGCCTTCTTGGGACAGTGCCAGCTGTACATGGCAATGCGGCCGGAGGATTTTCCGGATGACCGGGTTCGGGTGGCTTTTATTATCAGCTCCCTCTCTGGCACTGCCGCCCGATGGGCCACGCCCCTGTTGCTGCAAGACAGCCCCTTGCTTCTGGACTATCAGGGCTTTTTGCAACACCTGCGCACCATGTTTGAGGACCCCCTCCGGGTGCAGACGGCAGCGAGGCGCATCAAAGACCTCCGCCAAGGCAAGCGCCCCCTGCAGGACTATATTGCGGAGTTCCGATTGCTAGGCCAGGATTCGGCCTGGAATGAGGCGGCGCTGATGGATGCCTTCCAGGACGGCCTCTGCGATGAGATGCAGGACGAGCTGGTTCGGGTGGAGGCGCCACAGACCCTGGACACGCTGGTGACCCAATGCCTGCGCATCGATGCCCGCCTACAACGGCGACGGCCCCGTAGGGCTCTTCCGGAACCACCGACAGTGCCGGCACCCCCGCGTTTCGTACCAACAGCGCCCCGGACCGTACCGCGTTTGGTGGCGACGGCTGAGGAGCCCATGGAGCTCGGAGCAGCCAGACCTCAACTGACGGCCCAGGAGCGGATGCGGAGACGCCAAGGGGGGTTGTGCCTCTATTGCGGCGAGGCTGGACATTTCGCCGCCTCGTGTCCCCGGAAGCGGAGTGGATCGCTCAAGCCTGTTCCGGAGCCTCGGCGTGACCAGCCGGGAAACGGGTCAGGCCTGGCCTAGGGGAAACTCTGGGTCAGGCAGGTGACCATGCCCCGCCGGAGGCGGCGGCTGTGGACTGTGAGCCCCCTCGGCACCTGATTTTGAACACCCGGGTGTTGTTGGCTAACCGGTCGGAGGGGCTCCAGGCGCACGCGCTGGTGGACTCGGGGGCCACCACGAACTTTATGGACCAGGCCTTTGTGGCCCATTACAAGGTTCCCTTGGTTCCAGTGGACCCTCCGTTGAGGGTCGAAACTATTGATGGGCGGGAACTTGTGGCGGGGCCCATCAACTTCGCTACTCAGCCCTTGCGCCTTGCCATTGGGAACCATGAGGAGGCGATCCAGTTTTATGTGACGGCGGACCTGCACTTCCCCTTGGTCCTGGGGATGGCCTGGCTTCGGGCGCACGACCCTCAGGTGGCGTGGTCGAGAAATGCCATCTCGTTCCCCAGCCTGCAGTGTGTCGACCACCTTCGCCACACCTGTGCCGGCCAGGACGTCTCTGCCCCGAACGTCTCCTTGCCTCCGGAGCTGACATCCTTCGCCGACGTGTTCAGCGAGAAGGAGGCGGATCGCTTGCCCCCGCACCGACCCTACGACTGCGCGGTGGACTTGATGCCCAACGCGCCCCTGCCCTCGGGACGCCTGTACTCCATGTCGGAGCCCGAGCTGGCCGCCTTACGGGACTTTCTGGACAAGAACCTGGCCCGTGGGTTCATCCGGCCTTCGACCTCCCCGCTCTCGGCCCCAGTCCTCTTCGTGAAAAAGAAGACGGGGGACTTGCGCCTGTGTTGCGACTACCGGCGCTTGAATGCCATCACGGTACGGAATCGCTATCCCCTGCCGCTGATCCCGGAGCTGATGGAGAGGTTGCGGGAGGCCTCGATTTTCACCAAGCTCGACCTCCGGGGAGCCTACAACCTGGTGCGGATGCGAGAGGGGGACGAGTGGAAGACGGCATTTGGCACCCGATACGGACACTTTGAATATACCGTCATGCCGTTCGGGTTGACCAACGCCCCCGCGGTCTTCCAGCACTTGATGAACGACGTGTTCCGGGACATGCTGGATCGGTTCGTGGTGATCTACCTGGATGATATTTTGATCTATTCCCGGACCCCGGAGAGTCACCTCCAGCATGTCTGCCAGGTCCTGCAGCGCCTGCGGGAGCACCAGCTCTATGCGAAGTTGGAGAAATGTTACTTCTTCCAGACTTCCATAGAGTTCCTCGGGCACATCATCACTCCCGAGGGCATCGCGATGGACCCACACAAGGTGGCGGCCTTGCGCAGTTGGGAACCCCCGCGTCGGGTGAAGGACGTCCAGCGTCTGTTGGGATTCGCCAACTACTACCGGACCTTCATCCCGGGCTTTGCCACCCTGACCGTGCCGTTGACCCAGCTCCTTCGGAAGAAGGTTCCGTTCCAGTGGGGGCCCCCGCAGCAGCAGGCCTTCGAGGTTCTCAAGCAGGCCTTTGTCACGGAGCCGGTCCTGAGGCACCCCGATCCACACCGTCCGTTCGTGGTTGAGACAGACGCGTCCAACGTGGCGATTGGAGCGGTGCTGCTACAGGCTCCGGTGGATGGTGGCACTCTTTTTCCCTGCGCTTACTACTCCCGGAAACTCACTCCTTCCGAGCGCAACTACACCATCTGGGAAAAGGAGTTGCTGGCTATCAAGGCCGCGTTCGAGGCTTGGCGACATCACCTCGAGGGGGCCCGACACCAGGTGGAGGTGCGGACGGACCATCGGAACCTGGAGCACCTCACCACGGCCAGGAATTTGAACCAGCGGCAGATCCGGTGGTCGTTGTTTTTCGCCCGGTTCAACTTCCACGTCACATACATTCCGAGCCACCTCAACCAGAGGGCGGACGCGC
Source organism: Masticophis lateralis (assembly GCA_030761175.1). Lineage (NCBI taxonomy): Eukaryota > Metazoa > Chordata > Lepidosauria > Squamata > Colubridae > Masticophis > Masticophis lateralis. The sequence goes on along the minus strand of JAUDYJ010000008.1, from coordinate 6,708,009 downwards.
TATCCCGTAAGCCGGAATACTTTTGCCCAAAGGACTCCCTTTCCCCCCGGACGGTGCTGCCAGCGGACTCCTTGGCCGCGGTCCAGGAACCGGTGGACCTGCGGACTCAGGTGCTGGAAGCGCAGCGACGGGACGACTGGTCGCAGCAGCGGAGAGCGGACGTCGGCCCCGCGTCCCCATGGACCGTGGAGGAGGGCTTGCTCAGGCACCGGGGTCGGCTGTACGTGCCCACAAGTCCGCTCCGAGCCCTCGTCATGAACCAGTGCCATGACAACCCCGCGGCGGGGCACTTCGGCTTCTTTAAGACCTTGAACCTAGTGACGCGGACTTTTTGGTGGCCTCGGGTACGGCACGACGTGCACGCCTACGTGACGTCCTGTGTGCCATGCCGACAGGCCAAAGCCGCGTCCGGCCCCCCTCCTGGACTCCTCCAGCCGCTGCCGACACCGGAGAGACCGTGGGGAGCCATCTCCATGGACTTCCTGACTGACCTGCCCCTGTCCGCTACGTTCACGACCGTCCTCGTGGTGGTGGATGCGCTCACGAAGATGGCACATTTCATCCCGTGCCGCGGCCTGCCCTCAGCTCGTACCACGGCTCGCCTGTTCCTGCAACACATCTTCCGCCTCCACGGCCTGCCGGACCGGGTGGTTTCGGATCGCGGGGCCCAGTTCACGGCCCGCTTCTGGAAAAGCCTGATGGCTGCGCTGGAGGTGCAGGTGTGCCTGTCGTCATCACACCACCCGGAGACTGACGGGGGCACGGAGAAGGTCATTGGCATACTGGAGCAGTACCTCCGCTGTTTTGTCAACCAGCAGCAGGACAACTGGGCCGAGTACCTTCCCCTGGCGGAGTTCGCTTTTAACAACTCCCAACATACCTCCACCCAGATGACACCGTTCCATGCCAACGTCGGGTACCATCCACGTTTTTTTCCGTTGACCATCATGGACTCCCCTGTTCCTGAGACCCGGGACTTCCTCTCGGAGCTGCAGGCGGTGCAGCAACTGGTGCGGCGGCAGCTGATCCGGGCGAAAGAGGACTATAAACGGTTCGCCGATCGCGGCCGCCGGGCGACGCCACCGCTGGAAGTTGGAGATCGGGTGTGGCTGTCCACGAAACACCTCCCCACGGACCAGCCGGTGAGGAAACTGGCCCACCGCTTTATCGGTCCCTTCCCCATCGAGGCGGTCATCAACCCGGTGGCCTATCGGTTGACTCTACCCCGCTCCATGCGGCTCCACCCCGTTTTTCATCGGTCCCTCCTGGTCCCTGAGACTCCCACTAGCCGTCTCCGCCGCCCGCCGCCGCCTGCCCCCCCAGCCGCAGCCGACGAGGACGACGCCTCGACGTATGAGGTGGACAGTATTCGGGACTCCCGTTGGCTGAAGGGGCGCTTCCAATACCTCATCGCTTGGAAAGGGTACGGGGCCGAGGATTTCACCTGGGTGGACGCATCTGCCGTTCAGGCCCCTGACCTGGTGCGGACTTTCCACGAACAGTTCCCGTCCCGACCCCATCCCGACCGTCAGACCCGGGGGAAGGGCCCTGCGGTGGGGGATAGTGTTGTGGCCCCGTCCTCTGAGCCTATCCCTTTGGAGGAAGGCAACTCTGAGCAGGAGGAAGAGGAGCCAGCCAGATCTCCCAGCCCTCCCCCTCTGGCACCGGCTCAGGTGCCAGCTGAAAGAGAGCCAAGTAGTGGGGAAACAGGTGTCTCAGATGAGAGTGAGGGAGAGACGTCATTCCTGGACGCACGCCAAAGAAGGCGAGAGAAAAGGGTACTGCAGCTGCGGCGTATGAGGAAATCCTGAGTCATTGGATTGGAGTCATAGGATCCATGACTCACTGGACCACACCCAGAAGCATATCTATTTAAGACAGTACAATGGGTCACGAAGTTCGTGACGAACAAAGCTAACTGCACAGCTAAACAAACGGAGCAACCTCGTAGTCTTGGAAGCTGGATGAACGGCAAAGCTACGTAGGTGATTTTCTTGTTTGTGTAAACCAATAAAGTCCTTGGCAGACGGTGTGCATATCGCTGCCAAGGTTGAGATAAGAACTGCAGAGTGTGCCAAGTGAGTCTTAACCCTCGGCTGGCTGTGTTTTTGTGGGTCTCTGAAGGGGGGGGACAGATCACATCCATTGCCTCACTGAATTGACGCGGGGTAGAGATATACAGCTGGGTATCATCAGCATATTGCTGATATCTCACCCCGTATTGTCGGATGATCTCACCCATGGCTTCATGTAGATGTTAAATAGGAGGGGAGAGAGGACCGAGCCCTGAGGCACCCCGCAAACATAATCATAACAAGATCTCTGTGAACAGATATAAATAAAAACAATACATTTTAGTATTATTCAATATTGTAAGGCTTATAATTGTAAGTGGCCCAGAGTTATCTTGAGGTCAGATGGGTTCAAGAAAAGCCCAATTTTGCTATGTGTTCCAGTCTGATCCTTGAAGTGGCTTCTATATAGAACTCTTACGCCTCTATGACTCATGAAACTGGGTGGAGATATCTCTAGGCTATATTGAGGGAAGGGGAGGAGAAGAAACCCAAGGCAACAAATCATTTCTTTTGATATATTTTTTCATGTCTTTAGCAATACAAAAACAGAGAGGTAGGGAATCCCTGAGCAGGTCATGTTCCTACAGATGGTAGTTTTCTACATAGCCCATTGAAAACAAATGCTGTCTGATCAAGAGAAAATGAGGAACATATTTTGATAGTTTAAGATGGAAAAGGGGAGCCCCACGATTTCTCCCACTCCTGTATTTCTCCCCTCCCCTACCGTTTCAGCTGAGAGCAGGAAATTTTTGGCACTTGGAATCAATTAGAGCTGAGGAAACCTTGCCAAATTTCATGCAGTTTGTGGTGGGAAAGCATGTGTGTGCATGTTGATATGCTCACTTCCTTCCACTTTCTATTTCGGACTGTTATAAGCCTGTCTGAAGGCTTTGGGATTTGCCCATAGGGAAAGCCCACAAGTGTGTAGGTCATGGCAAGGCATCTTGGGTAAGGCAGTCAGAGGAAAATTAGGTTTACATGGTGTGTGCAAGTGCTTAACGTATGCATGATTCATACGGTTTCTCTTGGAAGCACCAAAGTACGTATTACTTGTGCAATAGCACTTTCTTCTCACTCTTTTTCTTTATCTCTCTGGAACCAAATGGGTGTCTTTTTTCCTCTTAAAATTATTATTATTTTACATATTTATTATACATTTATTTGTTGCTCATCTTGTATCCAAACCACTTTGGGCAGCTTACAACTCTTGTCTTTGGTTCTCCTGCTTGCAAAAACCAGCCAGTCCGAAGAGCTTTTCCACTTTTGAGATTTTGTTTCTCGTTGTCATAATTAGAAGGAAAAACAAATCAGGCTGGGAAGGGCCAGAGGTCCTGTTGCATTGACTCTGGGCCATGAAATCAGTCATCCTTTTTTTTTTCTTCAGGTGTAACTAATCATCAGAATTATTGGGTCTGGCTAGTAGGGCACACTTGCAGGTGGGGAAAAGGGTTTTTTTTTTTTTTGTTTTTTACAAAAATGAAATGGATCTCTTGTATTTGGTCCAGAGGGAAGCCAAGCAATTCACCAGCAGGCAAATTTATTGATGAGAAGAAAACCTAAGGAAAGAGATCCCAAAGGTGCTTTTTCAGGAGGCAACTGGATTTTCTTGTTTTTTCTTTGAAGATGTTTCGCTTCTCATCCAAGAGGCTTCTTCAGTTCTGACTGAATGGTGAGGAATGGAAGGAAAAAAAAAAGACAGTTCAGTTGCCTCCTGAAAAAGCACCTTTGGGATAACCATGACCTGGAAGACTGAGAACCTCTAGAGACTTCTAAGGAAAGAGATACAAAATGTGTCATGCTAAAACATTTTTATTGTAGGTGTCTGAATCCTAGTAACTAGAACTTGTGGGGGAAAATGGTTTCAATGGAAGATAATGGGACATCTGCTATTTTCTGGTAGAACCTAAACATTATTTTAAAGAGACAATAAAACCTGTAATGATGGCGTACCCACATCTATGAGATCTGGGTACAGATCAAATGAGCCGCGGTGGTGCAGTGGTTAGAGTGCAGTACTGCAGGCTACTTCTGCTGACTGCCGGCTGCCAGCAGTTTGGCAGATCGAATCTCACCAGGCTCAAGGTCGACTCAGCCTTCCATCCTTCCGAGGTGGGTAAGATGAGGACCCAGCCTGTTGGGGGCCACAGGCTGACTCTGTAAATGTCTTAAAGAGGGCTGTAAAGCACTATGAAGTGGTATATAAGTCTGAGTGCTATTGCTATTGCTTGCTAAGGGATCCTCTATAATATTGTAGGTCCATCACTTTCCCAAGTCTTCATTTCTTTCCTTCTGATTGAACGGTCAATGATGCAGAACAGGAGAAGAAAAAGGGAAAGAGATGGGGACACTAGTCATGAGAATGGAAGATTTTTTGGACTGCGGTCCAACATACAAAATCCTGCAATTTGGGGGGGGGGGGGAATTAGCAAGAACACTCAGAAAATTTGAGCTCGTTGGGGGATTATAAATAGGGAGTTGTCCATTCCTACCAATATTTAGATAACATTCTAACTATGGTGGCATAGTGGCACAGTGGTTAGAGTGGCACAGTGGTTAGAGTGCAGTACTGCAGGCTACTTCCGCTGACAGCCGGCTGCCTGCAATCTGGAAGTTTGAATCTCACCAGGCTAAAGGATGACTTTGCCTTCCATCCTTCCAAGGTCGGTAAAATGAGGATCCAGATTGTTGGGGCCAAGATGCAGACTCCGTAAACCGTTTAGAAAGGGTTGTAAAGCACTGTAAAATGAGGACCCAGATTGCTGCGAGAAATATGCTAACTCTGTAAACTGCTTAGAGACAGCTGTAAAGCACCGTTAAGTGGTATATAACTCTAAGTGCTATTCCTTCCTTCCTTCCTTCCTTCCTTCCTTCCTTCCTTCCTTCCTTCCTTCCTTCCTTCCTTCCTTCCTTCCTTCCTCCCCTCCCCTCCCCTCCCCTCCCCTCCCCTCCCCTTCCCTTCCCTTCCCTTCCCTTCCGTTCTTCCCAGTGGTTAGAATGCTGCATTGCAGGCTAACTCTGCCCACTGTCAGCAGTTCAATCCTAACTGAGTGGCTCAAGTTTGACTCAGCCTTCCATCCTTCCAAGGTTGGTAAAATAAGGACCCAGATTGTTGGGGGCAAAGATGCTGACACTGTAAAACCACTTAGAGAGGGCCGTAAAGCATTGTGAAGCCGTTTGTAAGTCTAAGTGCTATTGCTATTCAAATATTTCTTTGCTAAAGTTATTGGAGGTTTCTTAATGACAGAAAAGGGTTTCAAATATAATTTGTTGCAAGCACCTCCTATTTATTTCTTTCAGTGCTTCAGTCTGTTGCATCATGATTCTTGGAACTAAGACATTCTTGGACAAAGGATTTGATTGCCTGAATTTATATAGAAAAATTGATCCAAAAAAGAAATAAAAAGAATGGTTGAAATCTTTCATAGAAATTTGTGCTAAAATGAATTTTCAAACAGCAAGCATGCAACAATGTTTAACATTTTATCACAATAGTTAGTTAACATGCAGTGCTATTCTTTGATGCTATCCAATATTATGTCTGATAAATGAAAGATTATAATAATAGGTTATATCCAATGATGTCCAATAAAATAGTTTAAATTATAAGTATTTCATAAGAGAGGAAATACAAAAATAAAGCTGCCCAAAGAAAATAGATTTTCTAATAAAACTTTCCATTTGGAATGTACATTTTATCATTCAAAAGTCCTTATTCTAAACTGGATTAATAAATTGTCAAATATTTTCAAATGTACAACTGAATATTGATTGTTGTTACTGGAGGAGGTTTTCAGGATGTAATAATAAACCATTTTGACATAGAGTTGCATGCATGTATGTATGTGTGTAAATAGATTTTATGGTTCCACTACAAAAACAAATGACTAACTCCACATTTATTTAAAACCATATGTTTCCACTGAAACACGTTAAATGTCATCTCCCTTCTTAAAAATGGAGACTTTACAACTTGAAGTAGCAGCTGTGTTTACAGCTGAGATAGTTAATACTTCTACAGGATGAAAGCTTCCTGCATTTAAAGTTTTCAGACAAAATCAAGAGAAAAATGATTTTGCCTAGTGGCCTACATACGTATGTATAAAATCATCCTGTAAAATATGAAAAGGTCAACTCTCCAATCTCCCAGGGGAATGTTGTTGTGAATGAATTCTGTTCTAAAAGCAACGCTCCTGAAGAATTTAAAATAATCTCAGCATTCTGTTCAGAAAACTCAGATGACCCAACGGGCAAAATGACTATTAATAATCTGCTGGATGATAAACAATGTTCCAGAGAACTGGATAGAAAACTAAAACAATTTTCCCTCAGGAAGTCATGGTGATGTGGTGACAGCAATGCTTAAAGAAAGAAGGTTTTTAGACACAAACACAAAAGTGTCTGTGGACAAAAGTATGAAAGCATTTCTCCAAAGCATCCTTTTTTCCTGCAAACAAAAGGAACCCAAAACTTTAGACTGTAATTTGAGAGGATTGCTATATTTTCAAGGCTGGTTCCAATATCTTGGATCAGTGTGAGTCCATTTGGAATATTGGCTAAGGAGCCAGGCTAGAAACCAGGAGCCTGTGAATTCTAGTCCAAACTTTGGGCACAAAACCAACTGGGTGAGGTTGGGCCAGTTGCTCCCTCTCAGCAGGAGTGGGCTTCAAAAATTTTAGTAAGGGGTTCTCTGCCCGGTTGCTGGGTGGGTGTGGCCATGGTGGGTGTGGCCTAGTCTGCCTTCTGTACCCCCCTCCTGGGGGGGGGTATTTTTGCCCTCCCTGGGCTCCGGAGGCTTTCCTTGAGCCTCCAGGAAGGTGAAAACAGCCTCCCCAGGCTCCAGAAGCCCTCTGGAGGTTGGAAACGGGCCTGTTTCTGGCCTTCTCAAACTTCTGGTAGGTCTGGTTTTCACCTTCCTCAAGCCTCCATCAATGCCCTGCACTTACCTGCACCCAAAATGGGCCGCATGGGGACTCCTGGGAGGGGAGGGGTGGGCGAGGCCAGGCAGGAGTTGGATTTGGGGATTCTCTGAACTGCACAGAATCTTATTTATTTATTTATTATTTATTTTATTTATTTAAATTTATATACCGCCCTTCTCCTAGTGGACTCAGGGCGGTGTACAGCCAAGAATAAAAAACACTCCAATACAAAATTTAAAATATTAATAAAAGAATTAAATAATTTTGGCCCAATAAATTTAAAAACCCAATAAGCAATTAAAATTTAAAACCCATAAAACTTTAAGCTTAAAAAAGAGAGGGGGGGGGTTACGCCAGCCCAGCTTGACGAAATAAAAAAGTTTTTAGGGCACGGCGGAAAGCCCGGAGATCGGGTATCGTACGGATCTCCGGGGGCAAATCGTTCCAGAGGGCTGGTGCTGCCACAGAGAAGGCTCTCCCCCTGGGTGTCGCCAGCCGACATTGTCTGGCCGACGGCACCCCGAGGAGTCCCTCTCTGTGGGAGCGAACTGGCCGGTGGGAGGCTATTGGTGGCAGAAGGCGGTCCCGCAAGTCTTAGCTAGAGGTTCTCCTGAATCCCTGCAAACCCCCAGCAGCCCACCCCTTGTCTCTCAGTCATAGGAAGATAATAGCAAACCACTTCAGAAGAACCATACAAAAAAACCTGCAGGATTTGTCCAAGTAGATTGTCAGGAGAAGAGGAGGAGGAGGAGGAGGAGGAGGAGGAGGAGGAGGAGGAGGAGGAGGAGGAGGAGGAGAACTAACTGAAGGTTAGTTAAATGGTCAAATAGCTATTGAGTAACTGCCAGGTTCTATCAACTCCAGTGAAAAACATCTGCTGACAGATAATGAGGAAGTCCTCAGCCTGAGACCTTGGGGTTAGAGTAGATAATACATGAGTGAAGGACCTGGGAGACCTTTCCTGTCTGTGCTTCTATTTAGATTTTGTTTATTTGATTACATGGTATCCCTGCCTCATTCCCTTCCTCCAAATAGCACTCAAGACAGTTAAGCTAAGGAAAACAAAAAGATACTGCAAAGCAAATCAAACAAAAGCAAGATGGATTTAGCAAACAGGGTTACATAGATTTTCTCAAGAGGTGGACAACAGCCTAAAGCTGGATTTTCTCATTTATTAACATTACAGAGCATTACGGTGGCAGAGAAAGGCATTTATGAGTCTCCTCTGTGGTCCTTTATCCTTCTTGGAAGCCGAATGGGAGATCTTTACATAAAAGAAAAGCAAATACAGTATATCCAACAATGAATTAGGGGACTGGAAAGTGAAACATACAAAGAATGATTACCGGAACTGGGCATGGCTAGTCTAGTCTAGTGAAGAGAAGGATCAGAGGAGACATGATAGCAAGGTTCCAATACTTGAGGGGTTGCTACAGAGAGGAAGGGGTCAAGCTATTTTCAAAGGCACCCAAAGGACAGACAAGGATGGAAACTGATCAAGGATAGATTCAACCTAGAAAGAAGGAGAAATTTTCGGACAGTGACAAAAATCAACCAATGGAACAGAAGTTGCCTTCAGATGTTGTGGGAGCTTCATCACTGGAGGTTTTCAGGAAGAGACTAGACTGCCATTTATCAGAGATGGTGTAGGGTCTCCTGTTTGGGAGGGGGTTGGATAACAATGATATTCATGTTATCGGAGGTAATGATATTCACCAATTCGATTGACAATCTGTCATCAAGTCAGCATTGATTCTCACCAACTACATAAAATGACATTTTGCAAGATGACCTGTCCTTAAGCTGGACCTTCAGGTGTTCCACTGGGGCATTCATTGCTGCTGTAATCAAGTCTATCCATTTTGTGCTTGTCATCCTTCTCTTTCCTTTCACCTTTCTCAGAAATATGGACTTCTCAAGTAGCTTTATTTATTTATTTATTTTAAATTTGATTTATATGCCTCCCTTCTCTGGAGACTCAGGGTGGCTTACAATGTGTTAAGCAATAGCCTTCATACTTTTGTATATGTATACAAAGTCAACTTATTGCCCCCACAAACTGGGTCCTCAATTTACCTACCTTAGAAAGGATGGAAGGCTGAGTCAACCTTGAGCCTGGTGAGATTCAAACTTACAGTAATTGCAAACAGCTGGTATTAATCACAATGCTTTAGTCTGCTGAGCCACCAGGCCCCTTTTTAAAAGAGGATTAGGCAAAGTAAGGAAGGCAAGGACTATTTGGATAATTGGTTTTGTTTGTTGCCATTTTCAAATAAAAAAGTGTTAAATACCAGCTGCTGGGGAGCAATATTGATGGAAGTCTATCATTTTCATTTGTGAACACTCAAATATATCTGTTAAACACTAGATGCTCCAAAAGATCCAGTCCAGGCTGTGGGCTTTTGAGTTGATCCAACATTACATTTTTTTTTCCTTTTAATGACCCTGTAATCCATTGCATTGGGGTGGAGTTGGGGCAAGTGAATGGAGCTGAGCATTTACTGGCAGATGCCCTTCCTGATGCCTATGCAGAGCTCACAGCAGATATTTTCTCTTTCCGCCCAGAGAGAGAAATATCTGCCGCTACCTAGGATTGAACTCACAACCTCCTAATTGCAAGGCAAGAGCTCCACCTCCAGGCCACCATACCACTCTATGCATCGTCTTGCATTAGTAAATAGGAATTAAGTTGCCTGGATTTTTAGGACACAGTCCTAAGGACTGTAAAAATTCAGCCAAAACCACTTAAGAATTTAACATTGCTCTCAACATTGGGCTGTTTAAAGTTCCATTTAAACAACACCCAGGGGAAGCAAAGTCCATTAAACACTGATCATAGTAGGGCTTTCATCTGAATAAATATGCTTATTGCTGCCTACAGACTTCTTCTCCTTTACAAATTTGTCTGGCAGCTTGTTCTTAACTCTGAAGTTAGAGATTCATGTCATCCAAGCAGCTCTGGCAATGCTTTTTGTAATCCCATGCATATATTTATTTGCCCATAAGCCCATTTTATCTCAGTTTTGCTTCACTCTACCATGTGATGTTCCGATCACATTTTCTCTCATAAGTCCATGTCCATAGGGTGTGATAAAAAATAAAATCCAGATGATTACAACGATGAGGTGATCAAAGCTCTGTCTGATTTTGATCCTACCAGCCATCATAGTTTACCATATTTTGGATACAGCCTTCCTCTAGCAGCCCTTTGGCCATCCATGCTTCCACCGAATGTCAAGGGGAGAATGTCTGGGGAATTCCTTTCTCGAATTTCAAAATGTGGGCAGCCAGGAGTGCTTAAAAGTGATGAATATATACACAACAAAAGATATATGCAGTAATGGTTGGATAAAGCAGGTGGAAACTAGAAGATGAAAGATTAATAATATATATATAAGAATATATATATAAGAAAAGAATGCAAGAAATTGTATTATACATAAGTGAACATTAGTATTAATATTACAGTAGTAGTAGTAGTAGTAGTAGTAGTAGTAGTAGTTGTTGTTGTTGTTATTGGTTAATCTGCAGTGAGATTCACAGCCTTTGAGGCTGGTTAATAGCTCAGCAGCTCGAGTCCTAACCAAGGACCTAGGAACTGTTAAGGTATCGTCGGAGGATGTAAGCTGTTCCGAGTAAGGTAGTTTTTTGTAGAGTCAAAATGTTCAAGTCTGGTAAATTTAGAATTTCTAAATAGCGGGGTAGCCCTTTGGGTATTGCTTCAAGGGCTCCAATTACAATCGGGACAACACATGATTTCTTTTTCCACAGTCGCTCAACTTTAATTTGCAAGTCCTGATACTTTGTGATTTTTTCTTGCTGCTTATCTTCAATCCGTGCATCACCAGGTATTGCAATGTCAATGAACCATACTTTTTTTCTTTTCAACTACTGTTATGTCAGGTGTGTTGTGGACCAAATGCCTGTCAGTCTGAATCCTAAAGTCCCACAAGATCTTGAGTTTCTCATTCTCTAAAACTTTCTCAACCTGATGTTCCCAGTGGTTTTTGCTGTACTCAAATCCAAACTTCTGGCTTTTGTTGTTGTTGTTGTTGTTGTTGTTACCATGTTTTCCCCAAAATAAGACCGGGTTTATATTAATTTTTGCTCCAAAAGCTGCATTAGGACTTATTTTCCTGTTAGGTCTTATTTTGGGAAAAATACATAATACATAATAAATGCCTCTGTCTGCTGACGATCTTAACTGAGGCTTATTTTTGGGTTTATATTACGAGCATCCTGGAAAATCATAACTAGGCCTTATTTTCCCATTGGGTCTTATTTTCAGGGAAACAGGTTATTATTAAAGAGACATGGGGCTCTGTGGCTAAGACACTGAGCTTGTCGATCAGAAGGTCGGCAGTTCAGCGGTTCGAATCCCTAGCACTGCAAAATGGAGTGAGCGCGCCTGTTATTTGTCCCAGCTTCTGCCAACCTAGCAGTTCGAAAGCACGTAAAAATACAAGTAGAAAAATGGGGATCACTTTGGTAGGAAGGTAACAGCGGTCCATGTACCTTCGGCATTTAATCATGCCAGCCACCTGACCATGGAGATGTCTTCAGACAGCGCTGGCTCTTCGGCTTAGAAACGGAGATGAGCACCACCCCCTAGAGCCAGAAACGACTAGCACACATGTGAGGGGGAACCTTTATCTTTATTATTGCACATTGTGCAATACTGCACATTTACGAGATCACTTTCTGCCACCGATAGCCTCCCACCAGCCAGTACGCTCTCACAGAGAGGGACTCCTCAGGGTGCCATTGGTCAAATTATGTCAACTGGCGACCCCCAAGGGGAGAGCCTTCTCTGTGAGGGCTCCTGCCCTATAGAATGAATTGCCCCCGGAGATACGTAGGATCCCCGACCTCCGTACCTTTCGCCGTGCCCTTAAGACCCTACTATTCCAACGGGCTGGGCTGACGAACTAAGTGAAATTTTAATTGGGTATTTTAATTTTGGGATTTTTAACAAAACTGGGGCAAATTATTTAATACTTTTAAATTTTTTAAATTCATGTGTATTGTGTTTTTACTCTGGCTGTAGACTGCCCTGAGTCCTGTGGGAGAAGGGCGGTATAAAAATATAAATAAATAAATAAATAAATAAATAGTAAGTATATGATGTAAGAATTTCATTATAAATAAGCAATTAATTATGATTGTTAGTATTAATATTATTCTCATTATCAGCTTATTAATACTTTGTGTGAACAAATGGATCCAGACAATATACCGTTCATTAAGCATTTATGTATTTTAAAGAAGAAAAAGTATAAATAAACCATTTTTTTTAAAAAAAAAAGATATATGCAGTAACTCCTCCACCTCTCCTAATAAAACCAACTTTGAAACACCTCCGTGTTAATTCAAAACAAAGCAACAAATAAAATCAAGTACTGGCATGGAGGGACTTCATTAGGGGGAAAATGCTTTACAGAAACTGCAAGGCAGGTTTCATCATAGTATTAACACCGGCCTGTTATACATAAAATGTATCTTCCGTTTCCTGCTTGTCTTCCCATCCTCAAGGCCAAAGGATGACATCCAAGCTCTGGGGTTGCACAGATAACCTTTACTTTTAATATCCGTATTATATCATCTTTGCTCAAGGTTCATATCCTGATGCTTTTAAAACAAGATGCTTGAATTCCCCCCTTCTTCATCTCTCCCCACCTCTTTGCTTTACTCTGGTTACCTATAAAAGTATGCCAGACAATAATCCACAGCAGCAGGCAAAGAAAGCCAAACATCTTGGCTTAGTTAGGAAGTTTCCAGATGAGCTGAAATCATATTTTACACATACTCTGTAAGCTGGAAGGTTTGAATCGCATCACATTTCTCACAGCTGGAAGGAGAAACCCTGCTTTTTTTATTTGTTATTTGTCTGTCTCCATCTGCGCAAACAAACACCTGTAAGAATATTACAGATCCAGCTTGGATTAACAAGATTTTCTCACTTAGATCAGGGCACAAACAGAGAGGGCTGCTCTAAATGGTTGTGGGATCATCACCTTGTAGGAACGTAGTCTCCAAAGCCAGACTAATACAAGCTGGGAAGGTTTCCTTCTCTTCTCCCCAGCTAAATTACAGAGAAGGCTCAGAAAATGTCACCTGAGATGCAGCACAATTTTTCCCCTCAACTATTTGCTTCCAGTAGAGCATCAAGCAGTTGGCTTGCCTTTTTATCTTGTCTTGTCCAAAAACATTTTATTAAGAACAATAATACCATTAGTAATAGCACTTAGGCTTATATACGGCTTTATAGTGCTTTACAGCACTTTCTAAGTGGTTTTACAGACTCAGCATATTGCCTGCAACAATCTGGGTCATCATTTTACCAACCTCGGAAAGATGGAAGGCTGAATCAACCTTGAGCTGGTCAGGATCGAACTCCTGGCAGTCGGCAGAATTAGCCTCCAATACTGCATTCTAACCACTGTGCCACCACGGTCCTTCCTTCCTTCCTTCCTTCCTTCCTTCCTTCCTTCCTTCCTTCCTTCCTTCCTTCCTTCCTTCCTTCCCACTTAGGAATAACACTTAGACTTATATACTGCTTCATAGTGCTTTACAGCCCTCTCTAAGTGATTTACAGAGTCAGCATATTGCCCCCATCAATCTGGGTCCTCATTTTACCCACCTTAGAACGATGGAAGGCTGAGTCAACCTTGAGCCTGATGAGAATCAAACTGCTGGCAGTCAGCAGAATTAGCCTGCAATACTGCCTTCTAACCACTGTGCCACCATGGCTCAAGCTTACAGACCTTTAAAGGACTACTTTCCATACCTCTTTGGCCTGTCTAAAATGTGTGAGATTTTAGAAGATTCAGCACAGCGTCCTTGGCAAGATTTTGTCATTTGTTTATATAAGAAAGTGTGATCGTTCATATGACTCTGAATTTGGAAGACACGGTGACTGTTCACGATATATCTTTTGTATATTTATATTAAAGGGACAATTCAAATCATTTTAAGTTTTAGCTCGGTTGGCCAAAGAATGAAGATATACAGCCTACATATAGCTACTGAAGTAGAGTTTAATCTTCCCCTAAAGCATTTTTCTATTAAATGTGAAGTAGATATATAAGATGCATTCCAGTACTTTTAGATTGGAGCTTCCCTCCTGTAACATGGTCACAGGCCAATATCATAGGCTTCCTCTGTAACATTCACTCTGCCCATGTGGAACACAAGAGATAGAATCAGTTACATATGTTCTCTTAATCTACAATGGTACCTTCATACTCAACTACTTTGAAACTGATCCAATTTGGTATGCAATGCACTTTTTGTGCAGTACTCATCATTTGTCTGGTACTCTACGCACAAGCTAGAACTTGATGGTGTTGGCTGCCTTGTGAGTCACTACAATGTTCCTTATTGGAAAATATTGTTTTGTACTCATCTTTTGGATATGCATCACGTCTGCCAGAACAAATTAACGATGAGTACCAAGGTACCATTGCATAGGTCAGTGATGGCTAACCTTTTTCATGTTGCGTGCCAAAAGTGGGGGTGAAGGGTTAGGGAGGCTGTCACGCAGAGGAGTTGTGCATGCACGTGCCCACACCCATAATTCAATGTGCCTCACACCCTGTGCATGCACATGCCACTCCCCACGCTCCCCCCACTTTTGGCATGCGGTGGGCCCTGTAGGCCTGTTTTGTGCCCTCCCCAGGCTCCAGAGGCTTTCTAGGAGCCTGGGGAGGGTGAAAACAGCTTTGCCCACTCCCCTGGAGACTGTCCAGAGGCCAGAAATGGTCCATTTTCTGACTTCCAGTGGGCTCGAAAGGCCCAAAAATTTTGCTGCATACTGATAAGGTCTTCAACCCAGCATACATTATTGCAAAGCTTTGTTATTTCACATCAAAGCTTCAACAGGAGGTCCATGCTGTATGTGGTATTTGTTGTTTCTCTATTTGTCTTCCCCCCCTATTGTTTTCTTTGACTTGCTGGCTGAAGGCCGAAAGAAAATGAAATTAGGTTGGATTGAATCGTATCTGTACATAATCCTGCCTAAGTTTTTTCATTCACTGACTGAGGTATTACAAAGTTCTTCTAAGAAGAAGAACTTCTGATGTGAACGTTACTCAGCTCATTTTTTGATTTTGGGGGGAAAGGAAAGGGCGACCCACTTCAGGTTTTGACCAACTGACCTTTGCCTCCAACTTCTCTCTCTGCCACCCCTCAAACTGCCTTCATAGCCATTGGCTCCCTCCCCCCAGCTCCTTCCTCTTCAAAGTTAACTTTCAAACCCAAATGCAATGTGCCAACTCAGCAGTCAACCTCTGATTGAAGACGTCTCTCCGGGACCATTGCAAAGTTCTCCCCTTAACCCTTCTTCATTCTCTCTCCCTCTTCCACTCCGAGATTCCAAGCCTCCCTGCCTTTTCCTGTTGTGCTGGTGGCTCCAGATAAGATTACATTTGCTCTCTCTCCCCCCCACCCTCTAAAAAATAGCCCATTTTGCTTTATTGTTCTTCAAAGAGATTTGTGGCAAGACAAGATCACAATCTCAACTCTTGCTAAGAAGGGGGCAAAAAAATAACAACAACAGGAATCAATAAATAACAAAAAGATGGCACACAGGGTTTAAAGCTGGCCTTTCATTGCCCTCGCTGAAACATCCTGGAAGAAGTTTCTTCTTTTCCTATTCATCTTGGCTATTTCATATATTTCTCATCTGAACTAAAGCTTCACAGGAAACCAGTAACTATTTTATGTCCCCATATCCTGACTTTGGAGTAGCATTGGGCCAAAATTTGTCGATGTCTCAATGGGGTTCATAAATTGTTACCTTAGAGCAGGGGTGAAATGCTCTGAAGTCTATTATAGGTTTGCTTCGCGTGCATGCGCACTGCAGATGCTAAGAAGCCATTTCTGAGTCTGCAAAGGTAAGTAGAACAGCAAGGGGGGAAAACAGCTGTGCCGCATGATTTAGATTCGCTAGAAAGCAGGATTTCCTGCTTTCTAGCAAATATAAATCATCCGGAACAGCTGATTGTCGCACAGCTGATCATCGGAACATTTTTTTTAAACTTTTTAAAACAGTTTTTTACTTCAATGCTTAAAAAGTGTTAAAAAAAAGTTCCGATGATCAGCTGGGTGACAATCAGCTGTGCTGCGCAATTATTGGAACTTATTTTTTACTTTTTAAAGCATTTTTTTACTTCAATGCTTAAAAAGTGTAAAAAAAAAGTTCCGATGATCAGCTGTGTGACAATCAGCTGTGCTGCGCAATTATTGGAACTTATTTTTTCCTTTTTTAAGCATTTTTTACTACCGGTTCAGGTGAACTGGCCCGAACCATTAGCATTTCACCCCTGCCTTAAAGCACCTCAACATACATGTAGTTCTCAACTTATGACTTGGATTTGGACCATCATTTCTGTTGCTAAACAAGTTGATTGTTAAGGAGCCTGGATAGCTCAACAGACTAAATAGCCTGTTATTAACATTCAGCTGTCTGCAATTATTGCAAGTTCGAGGCTCAAGGTTGACTCAGCCTTCCATCCTTTCTAAGGTAGGTAAATTGAGGACCAGTTTGTGGGGGCAATAAGCTGACTTTATATAAAAATATACAAAAGTATGAAGGCTATTGCTTAATGCATTGTAAGCCGCCCTTAGTCTCCGGAGAAGGGCGGCATATAAATCTAATTTTTTTTTAAAAAAGTGAGCTGCATGCTATCTTACAACCAGTATTCCACTATTTGAGGGGCTGCCACAAAGAAGAGGTGATCAACGTATTTTTCCAAAGCACTAGAGGGCAGGACAAGAAACAATGGATGGAAACTAATGAAGGAGAGAAGCAACTTGGAATTAAACAGAAACTTCCTAACAGTGAGAACAATGAACCAATGGAACAGCTGGCCTTCAGAAGTTGTGGATGCTTCATCACTGGAGCTCTTTAAGAAGAGACTGGAGAGCCCCTTGTCTAAAATAGTATAGAGTTTCCTGACTGAGCAGGGGGTTGCACTAGAAGACCCCCAAGGTCCCTTCCAGCTCTATTCCGATTGAGAACCATTTTTGCCATACTTTTCAAGCAAACCGCTGCGTTTATTAAGTGAATCATGCGGTTGTGAAATGAATCCAGCTTCCCCCATGGATTCCGCTTGAAGAAAGCTGGCAGGGAAGGTCACCAGTTGCCAAGAATCATATAATCCTGGGATGCTGCAATTCTTTTCAATACATGTCAAATTGCCAAGAATCTAAATTTTGATCACATACGCACGGGACTGCTGTGACAGTTGTAACTGCAAGGACTGGTTGTAAATCACACTCTTTTTTTTTTTTTTAAATGCTGTGGCAAGTTCAAATGATTGCTAAAGGCATGATTATAAGTCAAGGACAACCTGTATCTGAATGATGTGAAAATGTATATTCCCCAAGATCATGACAGAAGTGTGTTCGTTTCCAGTACAATAGGGCTGATAAATATGTCAGTACATGATGGAGAGATTAGTTTCCATCGTGATTCTTAATGTCATTTTAGAAATACAATGTTAATCACACCTTCCTTGCAATGTGGCACTTCAGTTCATGTTATCCTGTTCCTCCCGAACTTGACAGTGAATTAAAAAGAATTAGGAAAAACAGAGTGGCAAGTTTCTGCTACGTGGGGGGCTCTGATGAATGAACAATGATTTCCAAACTATATCTCTTGTATCTTTGATCACAAATACACACTATGATCCCTATGCCCCTTCATAAACCTCTTATGAATTATGGATAAGGGGAAGGATGAGCTGTGAGTGTAGTTAGTTAGAGTGCAGTACTGAAGGCTACTTTTGCTGCCTGCCAGATGACTGCAATTGGGCAGTTCGAATCTCACCAGGCTCAAGGTTGACTCAGCCTTCCATCGTTCCGAGGTGGGTAAAACGAGGACCCAGTTTGTTGGGGGCAATAGGCTGACTCTGTAAACCACTTAGAGAGGGCTGTAAAGCACTCTAAAGCGATATATAAATCTATATCTGCTATTGCTATTTGCTCAGTGTTAAGCTCGGTTCCTACTAGCCATATGGAAAAAATAATATAATTTTCTGGACAGCAAAATGGAAGGGATTCATTGCTGCTTCCCACTCCCACCCGCCCACCCCCCCCAGGATATTTTCAACCTTCCAGCCTAGCCTGCAATGTTGGAATCTGCTTGTGGTCTCGTCTCCAAAAAATCATCATCATCATCATCATCATCATCATCGGCTCTTGCTTTTCCTTGTACAGTTCAGCTCACCTCAGTAGGCCCTTACATAACTCTGCTGTAATTCTGTAATTCTGCTGTCTCCATATCATTGCCTGCTTACATTATTTGCCATACCATTAGACATTTGCCCCCGGCAGAAATAAAAATCAGTTCAGAGAGGGAAATATGTCTCAGTGATTTTGTGAGAAAAGTTCCATAGGCATAGATGGGGGGAAAGGGGAGGGACAGGGGGGAGGGGGGAGGGAGGGAAGTGGAAACTTCCAAGTATTCAAAATGCAAAGGGAAAGAATGTTAAGGAATTTTAAATGTTTAGGGGTATGGTTGTGAAATGCAAGAAAAAGGACAGATATGTAAAAGAAATAAAATCTCTACTATGCTTATACAAAACTGTTTCCATTTTTTGCCTGTTCACCCTTAGCAGTAATTTTGGTGTACAGCCAACATATAATATTCCCCAGAGCATGATCTGAGCATGAAAGCTGTCAGCAGATTAACTTTTCAAAAATGTAAACTGATTTGTGTGTGTGTGTGTCTGTGTGTGTGTGTGTGTGTGTGTAAGTAAAAGAAGCACATCTGCAGGGTAAATGCTATTCAAGGCTGATGAATTATTGTCCCAACCTACACATCACTTTAAAAACATGACTTTAATGCTACCATCACCTCAATATTTTTTCTCCTTAATTAAGCTTTGACTAAGTGAGAAAGAAAGAAAGGAAGGGAGGGAGGGAGGGAGGGAGGGAGGGAGGGAAGGGAGGGGAGGGGAGGGGAGGGAGGGAAGGAAGGAAGGAAGGAAGGAAAGAAAGAAAAAGAGAAGTTTCTATACTCATGTACTTTTTCACACATATATGGTGAGCTTTGAAAATATAACTCTTTGATTGTTCTTAATTTAATGAAGGAGTGTCAATATTCTCTGAATTTTCTTTGAGTTTATTTACCATCACAGTCCTTAAACCCTGACTTTTCCTTATAGCTATCAAGTGAGAAGTGATCAACTGGAATAATGATGGACAAGTATTTAAAGCAAGGACTATGATTGCATTGATGTCTGTGGGATCCAGTGCTTTTGTCAAAATGATAAAACGAGTGTGGCCCTTTGTCACACTATTTATTTATTTATTTATTTGTTTGATTTTGTCAGAGCGGCAATCACCCCCGTTACCTTGCGTGGGGTAATTGCCCTCATTTTGAGTTGGATCGTGACTTTTATTCTTCTGTATACTTTGATCAATAAACTGAAGAAACATTCTCTAATTAAACTCATATTTATTGTAAAGAAAATAAAACATCTCACTAATCTAAAATAATTACATGTTGGCAAAGAATCCCCAGCCTGACCTTAGCTGGCTGACAAACAAAGAAAGTTTTCAGAAAAAAAGAAAAAAGGAATGCAGGACACGCGCAGTAGATACTGATAAGGAACTTGGCAAACTACGGTAAGTCTGACAGTTCAGAAATTAAAGCTCTGCTGGTAAATATAAAAACGCAGTGACAGATTTATATGCCGCCCTTCTCCGAAGACTCAGAGCGGCTTACAATGCATTAAGCAATAGCCTTCATACTTTTGTATATACCTGCTTAGTAGGGCTTTTGCCGCCCCCCACCAAGCGGTGTTCTTTTTTATACAAAGTCAGCTTATTGCCCCCACAATCCGGGTTCTCTTTTTACCTACCTTGGAAGGATGGAAGGCTGAGTCAACCTTGAGCCTGGTAAGATTTGAACTTGCAGTAATTGCAGGCAGCTGGCAACTAAGTGCTACTTTAACAGCACTTAGTCCACTTAGTGCGCTACTCTCACTTGTTCCACTCCTTTGATATATGGCTAACCTTTTTGCCGTTATGTGCCAAAAGTGGGGGGACTACAGGGGGGGGGTCATGCACGTGTGTGCCCACACCCAAAATTCAATGCCCCCTGCCCCCATTCATACATGCATGACCCCCCTGTGTGATCCCTGCTTTTGGCACCCCCAGTGGGCCCAGTAGGCCCGTTTTTTACCTTTCCCAGGCTCCAGAGGCTTTCTTGGAGCCTGGGGAGGGCAAAAACCACCTTCCCCACCCCCCGGAGACCCTCTGGAAGCCAGAAACGGTCCGTTTCCCGACTTTCAGTGGGCCTGGAAGGCCCGAAAATCAGCTGGCCAGTGTGTGCATGTGCACTGGAGCTGAGCTAAGGTAACACATGCGTGCCCACAGATATGGCTCTGCATGCCACCTGTTGCATGCATGCATAGGTTCACCATCACAGATATATACAGTATGTACAGCATCCTAACACAGGTATAAAAGGGGCAGAGTTTGCATCATTGCTTGTCCTCCTTCAAAACCTTCTGCATGATTCTGTGTTGAATTAAATTACCTTTAGTTCTTGAAAGAAAAAGCAATTGGAGATTGGCTGATTGTTGGCTAGATCAGTGGTCCCTAACCTTTCTGGCACCAGGGGAGAGTTTCAGAAGAAAAATCATCTTCCAATGAACCTAGATCCTTCACACGCACAGATGAAGCATTGTTCGCTTGTCTACTGCTTGCACAGCCCAGTTTCTAAGAAGCCAGGGGCCAGTATTGGTCCATGGCCTGGGTGTTGGGGACCCCAGGTTAGATCAACAGATTTTGCCTTTGTTGTCTCCCATTGTTGTTAGTTGCGAAGTCATGTCTGATCCATCATGACCCCATGGACAATGTCCCTCCAGGCCTTCTTGTCCTCTACCATCCTCTGGAGTCCATTTAAGCTCACGCTTACTGCTTCAGTGACTCCATCCAGCCACCTCATTCTCTGCCTTCCCCTTCTTCTTTTGCCCTCAATTGTTCCCAGCATTAGGCTCTTCTCCAGGGAGTCCTTCCTTCCTTCTCATTAAGTGGCCAAAGTAGTTGAGTTTCATCTTCAGGATCTGGCCTTCTAAAGAGCAGTCAGGGTTGATCTCCTTTAGGACTCACCGGTTGGATCGCCTTGCAGTCCAAGGAACTCACAGGAGTCTTCTCCAGCACTAGAGTTCAAAGGCCTCAATTCTTTGATGCTCAGTCTTCCTTATGGTCCAACTTTCACAATCATACATTGAAATTAGGAAAACCATAGCCTTGACTATAGCACTTTTGTTGGCAGGGTGATGTCTCTGCTTTTTAGTATGCTGTTATAACTCTGCCATAGCTTTCCTCCCCGGGAGCAAGCATCTTTTAATTTCTTGGCTGTAGTCCCCATGTGTGGTGATCTTGGAGCCCAGGAATATAAAATCTGTCACTACCTCCATTTCTTCCCCATCTATTTGCCAGGAATTGAAATTGTTTCCCATTACATTTGCATAAATATGGCTATTCCAAGAGTAAAGGAATCTTACAAAGGCTTTGGCTGCTTAAGACTAAGAGCCTAAGTGAAATCTGGAATACTGCAACCAATTTTTGTCACCATACTACAAAAAAGATGTTGAGGAAAAAGCTCAGAGAAGAGCAAAGAAAAAAAGAATTAGGGGGTCAAATTATTCTACAAAGCACCAGAGGGCAGGACAAGAAACAATGGTTGGAAATTAACCAAGGAGAGAAGCAACCTGGAATTAAGGAGAAACTTCCTAACTATGAGGACAATTAATCAGTGGAACAGAAGTTGCCTTCATAAACCGTGGGCGCTCCACCACTGGAGATTTTTAAGAAGAGTCTAGTCAGTCACTTATCTGAAATAGCATAGGTTCTCCTGCTTGAGCAGAGGGCTGCACTAGAAGACCTCCAAGGTCCCTTCCAGCTCTGTTCTGTTCTGTTCTGTTCCGTTCCATATCACTGGAGAATAATCAGTACAAATAAAATATGGTGCTGCACTAGACCAGAAAGTAATCTGACTCAGAAACAAGGCATCTTCTCTAACTGATGTTCATCACGTTTTTATGAGCTACAATCACTATCAGAATGTGTTTTTCCAGCTATTTACTGCCGGATTGGGACATGTCTACTCCCAGGGTTTGGAATGAAGCCATCACTCAGAAGAAGCCAATTTCTCCACGCCAAAAAGGTAAAAAATAAATACAGATCTTAGAGGAACTTGTTCCTCAAGAACAGAAAAGTGATAGAACGGAGGAGGGAAGAAGGACAGCAAATCTCGGAATATATATTTTTTTCTTCCAAACTCCAGAGGAAGAGAAATACATCAGCACACCACTCATATTACAACACATTTTTCTCATGGCTATTGAGTCAAGTTTCCTTCTGGAGCACTTTTCCCCTGCCTGGGTGAAACGTGATCCTTCTTTTACACCCTGAAACGGGCAGTCAGTCTCTTGTGCAAACACACTGAAACATTTAACCAGGACCTGGCTTCTGACCCCCTTTGACCTTCTCCGCTTTGACATGTGTCCTCTCTCCCACTATCGTGCCCCTTCGTACCCCTTTTCTGTCCCCATTCTCCCAAACTGCAGCCTTCACCAGGATAATCTTGATAGCTGCGAAGAAAAGAGCAAGACAAAGACTGCAGCCTGACTTATCATATTCTTGGGGCTGCCTATTTTGTGGAAGTGAATATTGCTGTGTACGCAGATAAATACTTTACATCGTTCCTTGTTGATTTGCTAAGCAACCTTGGCAAGCTCTGCAAAACAAAAGAAGTGTTACAAATTGACCTTTTCGCGCTTCTCCTGTGACGCATGTTGTTTGTCAACAATCTACTGTTGAAGATTTCATAGGGTTGGAAAATTGTGAACCAAATAAAAACTGACCTCTTGTAACCGCTGCTCAGGCTGAATATGACGGGAGAGGGTTGGTGACAATGAATAAGCAGGTGGATGACAAAAACAATAGGCTTGTTTTAGTGTGTTTATTATGTATGTGAGTCTTTGAGTGTACGTATGGAAAAAATAGACAGCAGAAGTGCCTTTCTTTCTTTCCCCCCCTGCATTATATTCTGGTGTTGTGTATCACAGCTGTTAATAGGTAGCTGATGAAATTCACCCAGCAATATAATATCAACCTTATTAAAGAAATCAACAATGCTTTTCCTACTGTTTTGAAGTTGTTTGGTGAGCTTCGTTCAGAACTTCACTCACCTGCTACGGTTTTATTGGCCAGAATTTTCTGGTGATTGGACAAAGGTGAAATACAGTGAAATATTTTGAAAAAAAAGAGGTTTGGGGATAAGATGTTTGCCTCTGTTTATGCTCCATTCGATTTAGTTAGTTTGTATCCCCAAAGAAGCAATGATCATCCCTAAAGTGGAAGCATTTTGCACACACAAAAAAAATCATGTTCTGATCTGCAAACCTTTTCTAAATACCATGTACAAAAGAAGGAGAAGGAGAAAGAGAAGGGAGAAGGAGGAGGAGGAGAAGGAGAAGGAGAAGGAGGAGGAGGAGGAGGAGGAGGAGGAGAAGGAGAAGGAGAAGGAGAAGGAGAAAGAGGAGGAGGAGGAGGAAGAGGAGGAGGAGGAGGAGAAGGAGAAAGAGAAGGAGGAGGAGGAGGAGGAGGAGGAGAAGGAGAAAGAGAAGGAGGAGGAGGAGGAGGAGGAGAAGTAGAAAGGAGGAGGAGGAGGAGGAGGAGAAAGAGAAGGGAGAAGGAGGAGGAGAAGGAGAAGGAGAAGAAGGAGGAGGAGGAGAAAGAGGAGGAGGAGGAGGAGGAGGAGAAGGAGAAGGAGGAGAAAGAGGAGGAAGAGGAGAAGGAGAAGGAGAAGGAGAAGGAGAAAGAGAAGGGAGAAGGAGGAGGAGGAGGAGGAGGAGGAGGAGGAGGAGGAGGAGGAGGAGGAGGAGGAAGAGGAGGAGTGGGAGGGGGACCACCCAGAGCCAAATGAGCTTAGCATTTTCAGGGGTGAGAAACTGAGCAAAATAGAGATGAATTCATCCCTCAGTGTGGTTGCCTTAAATCCAGAATTAAATCTAGTCTTCCACAACCTGCTGTTTTCCAGATGTTTTGGACTATAACTCTCCCCAACCAGCTGAATTGGACAGGGACATCTGGAGGTTTCCCAGTAGAGCAAGCTTGTTCAGATCTTATGTGACAGCATCAACTGTTTAGTAAAAAGAGCTTTCCCCCCTTGCAGAGATATTGGCTAAGCAGATGGTTTCATTCTACGCATTTTGGTGAAAGATCAAAGGAGATCTGTTTTTGTCCATGTCACCACTGATGACGTCTGGTGCATTTGGAAGGCATAATTTGACGTATACCATCTTACATATTGCCCTTAGGCCAGTTCTGTGGTTCTTTTGCATATCCTTGGTCTCTCCTCTTCCTTTACTCGTATTGGAAAAGTTTAATTAGGATTTGTTTGGGGCCGTGCCTAATTTTGATATTAGGTATTTGATAATTCTGATAGACAAACGTAGGTTTTGAAGCACCTTATATGGAAATAACAATTCCATAGCTCTTATCTGGTTCTTCATTAGACTTCATATCTACATTATATGATGCCATGATATGATTTGCTTGGTTTTCATTTAGCATATTATGTGAATGAAGTCAATGTGCTCTACTCATCAAACCATGATTAAAACAAATGCAGTCACAGGGATGATGTTAATAATAACATGATATTGAAGAAGGAGGAGGAGGAGGAGGAGGAGGAGGAGGAGGAGGAGAAGAAGAAGAAGAAGAAGAAGAAGAAGAAGAAGAAGAAGAAGAAGAAGAAGAAGAAGAAGAAGAAGAAGAAGAAGAAGAAGAAGAAGAAGAAGAAGAAGAAGAAGAAGAAGAAACTCTGTTCTGTAGTCTGCTTCGACAGGAGAAAAAATAGTGTATAAAGCAAACATTCCTCCCAAATTATCTTCCTATACAGAACAAACTGGGACAGTTCTAGTTATGAAAGAGGCTGCTAATTGGAAATTGCTGCCATATCAGTGTGCTGCAGCTGCCAAAAAAGCCAACGCAGTTCTAGGCTGCATAAACAAAGAGATAGAATCAAGTTCACATGAAGTGTTCATACCATTTTATAATGCCTTGGTAAATAAGGCCACCCTTGCAATACTGCATCCAGTTTTGGTTGCCACGATGTGAAAAAGATGTTAAGACTCTAGAAAGAGCATCGAAGGTGATTAGGGGACTGGAGGCTAAAACTTATGAAGGAGGTGGGTATGTCTAGTTTGATGAAAAGAAGGACTAGGGGTGACATGATAGGGGTGTTCCAGTATTGGAGAGGCTGCCACAGAGAAAAGGGATTCTCCAAAGCACCTGAGGGCAGGACAAGAAGCAATGGGTGGAAACTAATGAAGGAGAGAAGCAACCTAGAACTAAGGAGAAATTTCCTGACTGTGAGAACAATGAATTAGTGGAACGACTTGCCTCCAGAAGTTGTGAATGCTCCAACACTGGAAATTTTTAAGAAGATGTTGGATAACCATTCGTCTAAAATGATATAGGATTTCCTCCCTAAGCAGTGGATTGGATTAGAAGACCTCCAAGGTCTATTCTATTCTATTCTATTCTATTCTATTCTATTCTATTCTATTCTATTCTATTCTATTCTATTCTATTCTATTCTATTCTATTCTATTCTATTCTCAGAGGAGATATTTAGCTTCTGTGTACCTGTGACAAAACAGACAGGATTTTGATTCTTTTAAGTCTTTTATTCTTTTTCATCAAAGCATCTCACGTAAGGATAGAGTCAGTCCTGATACAAAATATTGCTTCCTGAGTTGTATTTTTAAGATTCCTATGGTGTCCACCCCCCCACCCATTTCCCCAACAGAGGTTTGGTCAGTGGGAAATTCTTATATTGGACCATCCCAGCAATTTATATTGGAGGCAATCTGTTGGACATTAAGTGCTTTCTGGAAAAACTGGTTTCCAATAGAAAACCATTTCCAGCTGTTTGGGAGTGCTGGTCAATGCCATGAAATGTCACCCAAGTTTCCATCTGCTCTTCCACAGTCTGATATGTTCATGATTAATGCATCTGGAAAACAGAACGGGCAGGGAAAGAAGCTGCAAATGAGACTTAGAAGAATCAGAGAAACGTGAGAGAGAAGGGTGAAGTTGAGGAAAGTCAAAACCAGGTGTGGTACTTTATATAGAAGTGATTTCAAACATCAACCCAGGCCTTAAGCCTGTGAGCTATACATCTCTCACATTGATATTGGCTGCATGCACCTAGACCCTTCAAATTAAATTCCATCAATTATTGGTACCTGTTGGAGATCATGTTGCAAGCTCCACCTCCTTGGTACAGGTGTGAAGCATCACAATGGACCTAGAAAAAGGGACAGGGCTTTTGCTGCAATAGTCTGGTGCTGTTTTCACTATTCTACCTCCCCTTGTCCTCTCCTCCAATGCAACCCACAATCCTATACATGATTAAACTGTGGAATTCATTGCTATCAGAAGTTGTGCTGGCCAAAATGTCAGAGGGTGGTAAGAGCAGACTAGACTAATTCATGGAGATTTGGTGTATTGATGGTTATTAGTCTTGATGGCTCCATATTAGCTCTGGAATTTCAGGTAATAGACTAAATACCAGTTGCCGGGAGCAATGGTAACAGAGATGATCATTCTTCTGAATCTGTGCAAACCAGCGTTTGAATTTCCTGTGTCGGATGAGGAGAGCACAACTTTCTCCTTTTGTCCTGGAGTGTTTTAACAAACTGCTTTGCGGTTTAGTTTGGTGATAGCAATGCCTCAGATAGAAAGTCCATACAGAGAGTGGTGAGGACAGCTGAGAAGATTATAGGAAGCTCGCTTCCTGTTATTCAGGATACTGCTTATAAGTGCTATTTGCTTAGAGCTCAAAGCATTGTTAGAGACCCCGCACACACACTTCACGGTTTGTTTCTGTTGCTCCACTCTGGGAGGAGGTTTCAAAGTATTTCTAGCAGGACCTCTAGATTCTGTAACAGCTTTGTTCCCTATGCCATCCATCTGGTAAACTCACAAGATTCAATTTACTTGCCATATACATGTATACATCTGAACTAGACCATGTTGTTCCTCTGTGTCATATATTATAAGTCTCTATGTGGGTATATGCATATTTATTTATTTATTTATTAGTCATGTTTGTGTAGTGTATATTGGAGGTGGTTTGAGAGTTGTTTGCAATGAAATTTCATTTTAATGTATGCCGACTAGGGTACATTTAAAGCAGGGGTGGATTCTACTTACCTTTACTACCGGTTTGCAACGGAGCCATGCACGCTCTCTCGCTTCGCTCACGTGCACGTGTGCTCTTCTGCACATGTGCAGAAGCTTCCTGATGACGTCCAGGTCAGTGGGCGAAGCCTTCTGCTGGTTTTACTACCGGTTTTTGTGAACCGGTCTGAACCGGGGGCAAGCCACCACTGATTTAAAGTGACAATAAAGTTATTGTAAATCTAAGTCTAAGTCTGTGAATCTTCTATATCTGCCCTTGTTGGAACACACATTGCATTACAATTTATTGGATCTGATAGGCTCTTAACTCTGAACTAAATGTGTGTGGTACAAAGCACAAAGCCGAGAACACCAGCCTGAAGATGACAAATGAGACTTTGTCGAAACGTCGCCAAGACACTTCCAATTTTATGCGGGAGAAGACCTGAATAACCAAAGACCTACATACAAACACCCGCGAAAACCTCAGAAAACAAATATATATATACATATATATATATACATATTTGTTTTCTGAGGTTTTCGCGGGTGTTTGTATGTAGGTCTTTGGTTATTCGGGTCTTCTCCCACGTAAAATTGGAAGCACGAAGCTCCTGGAAGCATGAAGATCTGGAAGCACGAAGCTCCTGGAAGCATGAAGCCGAGAACACCAGCCTGAAGATGACGAATGAGACTTCGTCAAAACGTCACCAAGACACTTCCAATTTTATGCAGGAGAAGACCTGAATAACCAAAGACCTACATATATAGAGAGGGGGGGGGGGAGGGGAGAGAGAGAGAGAGAGAGAGAGAGAGAGAGAGAGAGAGAGAGAGTATATAGTACCAGATCCCCAATCAGCTACTGTACTAATAGACATTATGAGAAATATTGCCTAAAACATCTGGATGCCATCAGAAGGACCACTTTTGACTTGGATATTTCCACTGGTGTAACAGGGAACAAATGCTTCTGCAACACATTAGAAAGTTATTGTTATTACTTTCTCTCCCTTCCAATGGACGGAAAGTCAGCTATAAAATCTTACAAGATCACCTGATCAATGAGGGCAATTCTCCAGGCAGTTGAGCGGGGCTCCTGCTGACTTCATGCATCCAACCATTTTTGATTTCCTTACTTGGCCTGCACTTTAGGTCTCTCATCCAACCACTAATCAGGTCTGACTCTGGTTCACTTTTTCAAGATCTAAAATATTTAGCTGACCTACAACTGCAACTTGAAACAGAAGCTTTGAACGTTTACTTGCCTTGAAAAAAAAAAGAAGAAGAAGAAAATGACAGGATCGATGTAGAATTTATATACATTTTATTAGAAGTGTTTTTTTTAAAGAGAAAATAAAAAGGAACCAAAACTAATACAGAATAAATAAAGCAAAGAAAGAGAGAAGACTAAACTACAGAAAGAAAAGATAAATAGAAGACACGTCCACTTTTTTTTGCAGAAATCACAAGTATACAGAGTTATCTCTTACCCTATAGTTACAAAGAATGCTAATTTTCCTCTGTTATCTAATTTTTTTCCTAATTAGCAAAACCGCATGTCATATAGAAGAGTTCAATTGCCACCTAGTGGTATATCCAAACTATCAATGTAACCATTTTATTTTAAAGATTTAATTAATCTAGTTCTAATTTGGCTGGCTTTGAGATATATTTTTTTATCTTGTTATTATTTCCAGCCTTGGATTTCCGAGTTGTGAGCCTCCCCTTTTAATTATAACCAGGCCTGTGAGAATTCCATCTCAATTCCTGTTTTTTAACCATGGTTGGTGTCTAACAGGTTGAGACCACATGGCCTCTTTCACAAGTTGTTACTAACTCTGAAAGTACCAGAAAGAAGAAACAATAGCAATTGGGGAGAAATCTGGGATAATGTAGCACATCTGCTAGACGAGAAGACACCTTTGAAATTTTGAGAACATGTTGTGGGGATAATTTTTTTTAAAAAAAATGGCTGGCATGAGAGGAATAGCTTGCTAATTTACCAAATGGCTTTGATGTCTGAAAATCCTCTATCCCCCTTAGATGCTTTCTCTTGTTCTGGACATATGGACACACTTGCAAAGAAAACAGTGAACTGCAAATTCCCCATTTGTATTTTCTATGGAGGATTAGAATTTGGAAGCTGACTTGTTCTTTTGCTCATATTTCTTATGTTAGAACAATTAATTGGTGGAACGGTTTGCCTTCAGAAGTTGTGTTAAAAACCTCCATCTCTGGAGGTTTTTAAGCAGCGATTGGACAGCCATTTGTCCAGATGATTTGTCCAGGGTCTTCTGTTTGACAAAGGGGTTGGACTTCACTAGAAGACCTCCAAGGTCTCTTCCAACACTGCTAGTCTGCTATTCTTTTTTTTTTAAAAAAAGAATCTTTCAAAGAAAATGTGAGTGGTAGTAAACTTAGAAAACCAAGAAACAGATTCCTGTGGATCCAGGGGTGCTATTCAGTACGTTCTGACCAGTTCTGGAGAACCAGTAACGGAAATTTTGAGTAGTTCGGAGAACCGGCAAATATCACCTTTGGCTGGCCCCAGAGTGAGGTGGGAATGGAGATTTTGCAATATCCTTCCCTCAGGAGTGGGGAGATTTTGCAGTATCCTTCCCCTGCCACGCCCACCAAGCCATGCCCACCAAGCCACACCATGGCCACCAAGCCACGCCCACAGAACTGATAGTAAAAAAAATTGAATTCCACCACTGTGAGTGGATCCATTCAGAATCTAGGGATACCATATTGCTATTTTTTTTTAATTTAGAGGGCATAGACTGTAACCATTAAATATGTTAGATAGATGGATTGAAGAGACTGGAGACAGGCTTCAGACAACAGCTCTTTATTCAGCAACTATTTACAATCCAGCATCTAATCCCTCTAACAGCCAGCCCTTTTATAGGGAGATGTCAGGGAGCTCAGCCAATCATATTCAAGTATTCTTCCCGCCCAAACAGCGGACCAGAGGGAGAACTATCCTGTCAATATCTAACAAAATAAGATGGACATTCTGATTGCATTTATTTTCATCGAGCCGGGCTAGCCTAATGTTTTATAAAAATGTTTTAATCCGATCTGTCTTGTCGAAATTTCAAATGTTTAATGGGGAATTTATTTTAAATTGATGTGGGCCAAAATATTTAATATCTTTTAAAATTCTTTTAAAGTTTATATTTCTATGTTTTAAATTGGCTGTACACCGCCCTGAGTCTCTCGGGAGAAGGGCGGTATATAAATTATATTATTATTATTATTATAATTGGTTAATCTGTAGTGAGATTCACAGTCTTTGAGGCTGGTTAATAGCTCAGCAGCTCGAGTCCTAACCAAGGACCTAGGAACTGTTAAGATATCGTTGGAGGATGTAAGCTGTTCCAAGTAAGGTGGTTTTTTGCAGAGTCAAAATGTTCAAGTCCGGTAAATTTAGAATTTCTAAATAGCGGGGTAGCCCTTTGGGTATTGCTCCAAGGGCTCCAATTACAATTGGAACAACACATGATTTCTTTTTCCATAGTCGCTCAACTTCGATTTGCAAGTCCCGGTACTTTGTGATTTTTTCTTGCTGCTTATCTTCAATCCGTGCATCACCAGGTATTGCAATGTCAATGAACCATACTTTTTTCTTTTCAACTACCGTTATGTCAGGTGTGTTGTGGACCAAGTGCCTGTCAGTCTGAATCCTAAAGTCCCACAAGATCTTGAGTTTCTCATTCTCTAGAACTTTCTCAACCTGATGTTCCCAGTGGTTTTTCCTGTACTCAAATCCAAACTTCTGGCACGATTTCCAGTGAATGATCTTAGCAACACGGTTATGGCGTTGTAGGTAGTCGGTTTGTGAAATTTTGCTGCATCCACTGATCAGGTGGTTGACTGTCTCATCTTTCTCATTACAGAGGCGGCATTTGCTGTTGGTGGTAACATGTTGAATTTTTGCCTTCATGCAGTTTGTGGCTAGGGCTTGTTCTTGAGCTGCCAAAATAAAGCTTATTATTATTATTATTATTATTATTATTATTATTATTGTTGTTGTTGTTGTTGTTGTTGTTGTTGTTGTTGTTATTGTTATTGTTATTGTTATTATTGGTGACAGCAGGTGAAAACCTGGTAATCATCTCAGAAAGATATTTAACCTAGTCTGAGGAACCCATCTCAGCAAACTTTGCTTGCTGGCTTTTCAATTTATTTATTTATTTATATATTAGTCACACTTTTATGCCGCCCAACTGCCGAGGGACTCGGGATTATGAAGCCAAAAGAAGAGACAACTATGGTCAATTCCAATAAACAGTTCTATTTGTTTGCATCACGCCTTCAAGTGACTCTTCAAACTGAAAGGCTCATGCATGCTTCTTTCTGAATGAAATAAGACAATTCAATCAAATCAACATTTCTTGAAAGCTTGTCAGATCGAATTCACAAACTATATCAGATCCTGGAAGAGTGACACATCCTTGTAGCCACGACTGCTTTCCCCCTCACCCTCTCTGTCAATTTTCCTGGTCGTCTAGACCAATCAAAAAGAATTACATCCCAGCTGAAACTCTTAACTGATCGCTATTTGCCCAGTTTCTACTAGACAACTCCTAATCTAGACTGAACCTCTCACGATTATAATTGACTTGCCAGAAAAGGGGATACTGCAAAAAAATTGGAATGGACTGGTCTGCTTCTTTAATTGTCAGCAGGTGGAATTGCTTATGTGAAGCTGTAGCTTAACTGAGTGACAGTTAAAATGGGTGGTGGGGGGAAGGTGGGAGGAGAGAGAGAGAAGGCACCACAGACACAGCTTGTAATGTTTCAGGGATTTCCTACATGACTCTGACCTCTAAAAGATTGACCTCATGTCAATCCCTTTATTTATTCAGACTAACTCCAATGTCTGCCATACCAAGTATCCTGCTGGTTGCATTAGGCAGAAAATTCAAATGAAGAGACACTGACATTTCTCCCAGCGTTTTCATATCTGTCTTCTTCTTAAGATGTTTCCTCTCTCTGCAAGCAGTGAGAGGAGAATTATTTTTGCACCATCCAAATGGCTCATGAACATGTTCCCATAGATCTGGCATCTGGGAGGCAGTGGAGGTTGATATATTGTAATGTATACCAGACAATGGCTTGGTTGGAACATTTTGTACCACTTCAAGAAAGAGTCCCAGGGAGAGGGGTTTTCCCTTCTTTGAAATGTGAAAAGATTTCTGTTTCATCTTCCTTAAGGCATCAAAGTCTCCAATTTAATTTTAAAACAGGGGAGAAAAAAATGGAGGAAAAAAAAAAGATCCTTTACAAAATCCAAAGCTCTTGAAATACAGAGAGGCAAAGATAAAACATTTAAGACCAAAGCATCTTTAGAGATCCACTCGAATCAAAGAAGAAACCAAAACTAATGGATGAGTTTCAGTATCATCATTGGTAGAATTTGTCCGGAAAAGAAATAGCTTAGTCTTAGAAGCGATGAATCGCTAAAAGTACATTTGCCTAACTACGTGGAATAAATATCCATCAAATAGAGATAATTCTCAATTTATGACAACAATTTGGACTGGAACTTCCATCAATATGGTCGTTCGGTGAGTTTACTTGGCTGCACGCATCTTTTGCAACCTTTTTTTGTGTTAAGCAACTCCAGCTTCCCCCATCAACGTGGCCTGTCACAAGCTCCCAATGGGAGTACTGTAAATGATGATCACATGACGCTGGGATATTGCAACCGTCATAAATACATGCCAGTTGCCAAGCACTGGGATTCTGATCATGTGACTGTGGTGACCCCGCAATCATTAAAAGTGCAAGGACTGGTCATAAGTCACTTTCTTCTGCATTGTCATCACTTCAAACAGTTGTTAAGAAAATGGTATGCTGTGAACTCCACGTAGGCATCAGAAAGGGCATCCAGCCAGTAAACACTTGAGCTCCATTCAGTCGCCCTGACTCCACTCCAACACAAGGGATTTCAGGGTTGTTAAAAGAATTATCCAGAATAGACCAGTAGATGGCTGGATATTCTAAATGCACCCATGAAGTCCTCTAAGAGTTGTAGCTGAATTATAATAATGTAGAAGAGATAAATCACTAAATAAAAAAGAAGCTATGATAATTTTTTTTTTAATTTGAATTATATGCCGCCCTTCTCCGGAGACTCAGGGTGGCTTACAATGCTTTAAGCAATAGCCTTCATACTTCTGTATATTTATACAAAGTCAGCTTATTGCCCCCACAAACTGGGTCCTCAATTTACCTACCTTAGAAAGGATGGAAGGCTGAGTCAACCTTGAGCCTGGTGAGATTCAAACTTACAGTAATTGCAGACAGCTGAATGTTCTTCTTTCTTTTCCTTCCTTCCTTCCTTCCTTCCTTCCTTCCTTCCTTCCTTCCTTCCTTCCTTCCTTCCTTCCTTCCTTCCTTCCTTCCTTCCTTCCTCTTCTTTTAATTAGATTTCTATGCCACCCTTTTCCGGAGACTCAGGGCAGCTTACAATGTGTTAAGCAATAGCCTTCATACTTTTGTATATTTATATTTATACAAAGTCAGCTTATTGCCCCCACAAACTGGGTCCTCAATTTACCCACCTTAGAAAGGATGGAAGGCTAAGTCGACCTAGAGCCTGGTGAGATTCAAACTTACAGTAATTGCAGACAGCTGGTGTTTAATTACAATGCTTTAGTCTGCTGAGCTATCCAGGCTCTATATACCATCAATTTAGGGATAACCCTTATTGATTATGCAGATTTTATCCAGCATCATCTGTCCTTCAACCGGTTCTTCAGATTCTCCAATTATAGCACTCTTCACTGTATAACTGAGCCCATCTGCCTTGCTGTTGGTCACCTTCTTTTTCTTTCTATCTTTCCCAGAATTAAAGACTTAATCTTAATCAGAATAGAGCTGGAAGAATCCTTGGAGGTCTTTTAGTCCAACTCCTTGCCCAAGAGGGGGACCCTATAACATTTCAGACGAGTGACTGTCCAATCTCTTCTTAAAAATATCCAGTGATGAAGCAACTTCTGACAGCAATTGGATCCACTGGTTAATTGTTCTCACTGTTAGGAAGTCATTGCTTCTCTCCTTGATTAGTTTTCATCCATCGTTTCTTGTCCTGCCAACAGATGCTTTGGTATATAAATTGACCCCCTCCTCTTTGTGGCAACTTCTCAAATATTGGAATTGTTATCATGTCCTCCCAAGTCCTTCTTTTCTCTAGACTAGCCAAACCCAAAATCCTTCAACCCTTCTTCGTGTTCTACTCTCTGGGCCTTTGATCATCTTAGTTGCTCTTCTTTGCACTTTTTCCAAAGTCTCAACATCTTTTTTCTACTGCGGTGACCAAAACTTGATGCCGTATTCATCCAGTTGGCTTTACTAAGGTTTTATAGAACAGTATTTCGCAAGAGAGCGAAACATTTCACACAAGCTATTCGAAATACAATAATTGGTCATTGGAGCCTGGAATGAGAACTCTGGATTGATTTCTTCTTGTCACCCATCTGGTTATTTTCTTCTCTCTCTGTTGTATTCTCAGTTCTTGTCTCTAAAACCAAAGCTCTCTATTCTATCTCTATTCTTTCTAGACTGCTTCTTCAAAATCCAAAACATTTCCATAGAGTGTCACAAGGAAAATCATTGGCTGCAACACCGATCTTTATACGGTAGATACAGACAGATCATGGTATTGGAATATCTCTACCAAGCGTTGCTCTCAGCATTCTTGGCTGCTGTTTCTTTATAGACGATCCTCTCCATCAGTTCAATGTATTCCTTATCAGAAGATTAGGGGACAATATTTTAGCCACTGCTATAGTTACATTATTTTACCTAATATGTAAATAGTATGAAGATACCCACATGCAATAAAAATAAATCAGGGTGACGCACTAATAAAGCAGATTAAAATAACAAAGCAGTGATGTTCATTGTCAATCCTAAGGGTACTTGCTGTATCTGTTGGCATTAATTTGATGTTCTTCATATTTATCATATTTATCATATTTGTATATCTGGCCATCTCACTCTTGGCTATGTACAGCATTTAATTAAAAACAAAACAAAAACAAATACATAATCTTAGTTCCGTTGCACTATTACTCCCTGTATTTTTAGGTTTTAGTTAACGTTTCAACATAAATCCCAAATTATTTTTCTCCTGGCCTCAGAACCTTTGTTGTTTTAGTCGAGTTTTCGAAGTGCATTCCTTCACAAATTTCTCAAGAGACAAGTAGGGTTCTCAGCCGGAAAAAAACATTGGCCACTCTAGATTATAAATCAAATTAAAAAATTGGGTTTGCTGGCAGGCAGCTAATTTTGTTCTATCAAGATGATGCCACTAGATGGCAGGAGGAGCCCATGTAAGACAGCCATCTCACCCAGATTTGGCTTTCTGTTGTCTACATTGCCACTGAAAAGTTCTTGAGATAGTTGCCTGTCTCTAACAAGAACTCCAGGTCAAGGGGCTAAGTCAGTTTACTTTTCCTGAGGATACAATTGCAGATAGGATAAAAGCGTAACAGGGATGGGAACACTGAGGCTAAATAAGGCAAACTCAGCCCAAGAAAGACCAATAAGAAGATGCAAACTTTCACTCAGAAGGTCTTATGGTTTTAATGCAGAGGTGTCAAACTCAAGGCCAGCAAGGGTCCCCATGCCCTATTTTCAGCTGTGACAGCCTCCTACAGCCCTCGGCCAGTGAAAACGGAGCTTCGGGGGGTGTCTCCGTTTTCGCTGGCAGAGGTCTATCAAAGCAAACTAAAAAGAAAACAAAAGGAGAAATGTTTTCCCTTTTGCATTTGAGCATGCAAGAAGGGACAGGGAAGGAGAAAGGGAAAGAGGAAAGACAAAGAAAAAGATGGGAAGAGAGCAAGGAAGGAAAAAGAAGGAAAGAGGGGAAGGAAGAAGAAAGAAGAATGAAGAGGGAAGGAAAAAGGAAGGAGGGAAGGAAAAAGGAAGGAAGGAAGGAAGGAAGGAAGGAAGGAAGGAAGGAAGGAAGGAAGGAAGGAAGGAAATTATAATGAGAGTGAAGGACAGTCTCAGGGAAGTCCTGCCTTAGCACATGGCCACCACAAGTGCCCCAACACAAATGACATAGAGCTGGCCACACCCACCATGGCCACGCCCACCATGGCCACGCCACCCAGCCCTCTGAGGTCAAACGTAACCCTGATGCAACCCTCAATGAAATTGAGTTTGATGCCCCTGGGTTAATGCACCCTTAATATATCATCAAATCCCCTCTCATCCTTCTCTCAACTCTCCATACTTTTATGAGTAAAAATCAGTAAGGATTCAAAACTCCAGTCATCTAGAAAATAATTTGAAATGGGTTAGAAGATTCAACCTCAACTTTCTTGTTTATTTATTTATTGGTTCAATTTATATGCCGCCTTTCTCTGGAGACTCAGGGCGGCTTACAATGCGTTAAGCAATAGCCTTCATACTTTTGTATATACCTGCTTAGTAGGGCTTTGGCCCCCACCCCCCTAAGTGGTGTTCTTTTTTATACAAAGTCAGCTTATTGCCCCCACAATCCAGGTCCTCATTTTACCTACCTCAGAAGGATAGAAGGCTGAATTAACCTTGAGACTGGTGAAATTTGAACTCGCAGTAATTGCAGGCAGCTGGCAGCTAAGTGCTAATTAACAGCACTTTAGTCTGCTGCACCACTTGTTTGCACTAGAGTTGCACTGAGCTCTGTATCTAGAGGTTAAGTGCAGAGTTCTGGTGGTGCAGCGGTTAAAGTGCAATATTGTAGGTAAACTCTGCCCACAGTCTGAAGTTCGATCCTGACCAGGCTCAAAGTTGACTCAGTCTTCCATCTTTCCGGGGCTGTATGAGAACTCAGATTGTTGGGGGCAATATGCAAATAATGGTGACATTGTAAACTGTAAAGGTCTATGGGGCAATATAAAAGTCTAAATGCTATTGCTATTAAGTTCTCAGAACATGTTTACTCAGGTCTGCTAAGTAAAATAGTTTTCTGGAGCTGACCCATACTGGCTCATGAGAGTCAAATATTAAATTCTTTGCAATTTTGTGAGCTGATTGAGAGCAGAGCTGAGCAGTGACTTCTAGCACGCCAATCAACAATACAGTTATGCTCACTCCACTGGTTAAATACCAAAAAGCAAAGTAAGCTTGGTTAGTTTTGACCTTGAATCTTTACTTTGTGTTTTTGTTCATTCTGTGAAGCCTGTTTGGTAGATTATAATTTTGCGCAAAATAAGTAAACTCAATAACTGTGTGAAGTGAAAAATCTAGCCGTTCAGAAAATCTTGAATTAGGGACTCTTGTTATTATTCCTGTGACTCTCCTGCTTCTCATAACAATGTTCTGAGATTTCAGCCGGCATCCTTGAATGTGGTTTGTTTACATGGAGGAGGAAGAACGGAGATCAATTTTCCCACCCTTTACTAATCACCTTTAACGTTTTTTTGGGAGAATCTGTGAAAATATATTCTCTTCCTTCCCTAGAATAGAATAGAATAGAATAGAATAGAATAGAATAGAATAGAATAGAATAGAATAGAATAGAATAGAATAGAATAGTTGGAAGGAACCTTGGAGGTCCTCTAGTCCAATCCCCTGCCTAGGCAGGAAACTACTTCAGACAAGTGGTTATCCAACATCTTCTTAAAAACTTCCAGTGATGGAGCATTCACAACGTCTGGAGGGAAGCTATTCCACTGATTAATTGTTCTCACTGTCAGGAAATTTCTCCTTAGTTCTAAGTTGCTTCTCTCCTTCATTAGTTTCCACCCATTGTTTTTTGTCCTGTCCTCAGGTGCTTTGGAGAATAGTTTGACTCCCTCTTCTTTGTGGCAACCTCTGAGATATTGCAACACTGCTATCCTGTCTCCCTTAGTCCTTCCTTTCATTAAACTAGACATACCCAGCTCCTGCAACTGTTCTTCGTATATTTTAGCCTCCAGTCCCCCAATCATCTTTGTTGCTCTTCTCTGCACTTTTTCTAGAGTCTCCACATCTTTTTTACATCGTGGCAACCAAAACTGAATATCTGCTCTCCCTTTTCTCTGCTCAAACATCCTTGGCAGAATGTATTGGGATATATGACGTAGAGAATCCAGCTCAGCAAATCTGATCATTGATCAGTAGAAGAAGATACATTCAGGCAGAAGAGAGCATCGCCTAT
This sequence comes from Masticophis lateralis, assembly GCA_030761175.1. Classification (NCBI taxonomy): domain Eukaryota; kingdom Metazoa; phylum Chordata; class Lepidosauria; order Squamata; family Colubridae; genus Masticophis; species Masticophis lateralis. The sequence goes on along the minus strand of JAUDYJ010000008.1, from coordinate 6,669,655 downwards.
CCTCTCTCCTTCAGAGATTGTATATTGATTAAGTTAACGATACTCATATCTAATCGTTTGGCCACTAGCAAGGTTCCTATTTTCTCATCCAAGCACTGACTTCAACTATGAACCAAATGGATACTTCATGGACCATTGGTCTGTGTTTGAAAAGCCCATGTTTCCTTGACCAACACCATAGCCCACGATAGCCCATCCTTGGTGCTTTGTTAGCTTACTTGTTTTCTTGCAAACATCCTATTACAGTGGTGAAATCTGAACTGGTTCACCCAAACTGAGGCAAACAGGTAGCATTTCACCCCTGTTCTATTACCCATTTTGGAGATAACATCATCAGTGTAATATTACCTTGTTTAAGGAATGAAACATCTGCTAGAAAACAACCAAGATCAAAAGGCACCAAGGACCCCTTATTTCAACCCTGAACTACAAATATTCTTCTTTATTGATAGTCAACTGTGTCATTGGGGTTCAAAACTATCAAATGACTCTATCTCAGATGGTGACAGCACCTGCCCAACTTTGGCAGTTATTAAAAAAGTGAACCTTTTAAACTATTTAGTATCTGAATGGGAGCTCACCAGGAAATACCAAAGCTATGGGCTAAACTGATAATTAAAAAAAAAAAATCTCAGAGAAAGTCAATTAATGACAACTCTAATTCTATATTGCTGCTAAGAAATCTGCTAAGATGTGTCCATTCCATGCTCAGGGGAGGTGTCCAGTGGTGGGTTGCTCCAGTTCGCACCAGTTCGCAAGAACCGGTAGTAAAAATTTGTAGTAGTTTGGAGAACCGGAAATAACATTGGCTGGCCACGCCCCTGAACTGGTCCTGGCCTGGTCACCACTCACTTACCTCATCAGAGGCTTTTTTTTTTTTACTTTTAAAAGCATTTTTTCTACAAACACTTCGGCCAAAAAAATGCTTTTAAAAGTAAAAAAAAAAAAAAGCCTCTGATGATTGTGCGGCTCAGCTTGGATCATCAGAGGCTTTTAAAAGCATTATTTATTTATTTATTTATTTATTTATTTATTTATTTATTTATTTATTTATTTATTTATTTATTTATTATTCATATTTCTATGCCACCCACTCTCCGAGGACTCTGGGCATCTTACAACAATCGACAGTATACGAAATAACATATTTCCCCCAACAATCTGGGTCCTCATTTTACCCACCTCGGAAGGATGGAAGACTGAGTCGACCTTGAGCCGGTGAGATTTGATCCACTGATCTGCTGAACTAGCAGTCAGCTGAAGTAGCTGCAGTACTGCACTCTAACCACTGATCTACCTCACCTCAGCCAAAGAGGTTGTAGGAAAAAAAATGCCTTTAAATGCTTCTGGCGATCCCAGCTGAGTTGCCTGATCGTCAGAGGCTTCTAAAAGCATTTTCTTCTGCAATCTCTTAAGGTTATAGAAAAAATGCTTTTAAAAGTTAAAAAAAAAGTTGGCCACGCCCACCCAATCAAATTACCCCCACCAAGCCACGCCCACAAAATAAGCCATGCCCACATAACCGGTAGTAAAAATTTTTAGAACCCACCCCTGGAGGTGTCCATAAGAACTCATTGCTTTGGTTAGAATAAAATTGGACTTAGTGGATATTAAGGGGTTGACATATTTGATACAGCATGTGATTCCATGACTATCTATAACAAAAATTTAAACTGAATCTAAACCTGAATGAATCACAAACTCCATATCGTTGCAAGACAAATTTAGCTTAATTAGGACTTCTAGATCTGCAAAACAAATCAATTGAATGTTAGATGACCGCAAAGATTTAGTTTTCTGTATTTCTTAGCTGCTATTCTAAGTCTTTCTAACTCTCTTTGGCTCCAAACTAGTAATCTTAATTCATTGTCACATGTATATCAGATCCTTAATTCAGGGAAAGCACTGACACACTCAGAGGTGGTATTCAACTCCGACAATCAGTTGGCCCTTCCAGCCTCTGCTCTATCCTGTCCTTTATTTCCAGCTTTGTAGCTCATCTCAATCGTGCGGCACAGCTGATTTCCAACCCCTTCGCTGTTCCACTTACCGTTGCTGACTTGGAAGGTAAGCAGCTGAGCTTCAAAATGCTCCAATTTCAGCGCTGCGTGCAATTGCCTTAGGCATGTGAGTGCGCGAATGAGCGTGTGTGTGCAAAATGCGCACTCACTGAACTGGTTGTAAAACTGGAAGCATTCCACCACTGGATACACTGATGGGTCTTGTTTTAATCTCTACCATCTCCAGGAGTAGGAAACCATCTGCCAACCAAAATTCTGGAGAGCTATTGTCAGTCAGTCTTGACAATATTGCACTAGATGGGTCAGAATATCTGACTCAATTGTTGGGGAAGTTGCTGGTTGGGATCATGTTGTGTGAACTAGACAGTGACATTAAACTATCATATGGTTTATTGATTAGAGCACAGTTTTCTATGTAAATCCAGCAGCCATGACTTTGAAGCAGCAGTCATCAACGTGGTCCATGGACCACTGGTGGTCTGCAAGAAAATTTTGGTGGTCCACAGAAAAATTATTTGCATTTTTTATATTGCACTAAATCAGGGCTCCTCAAACTATGGCCCCTGGGCTGGATATGTGCAATGAATGGTGGTGTTGCTGCAGAGAGTCTCCCCCTTCAGGGTCTTTTTGTGCTGGGTAGAGGGGAGCAGAAATTCTGACTTGGGGTCTGCGTCAACCTGGTGTGGGGCTTTGGGCAAAGGCTGGAGGGAAGTGAGGCTGGTGGCAAAGAGTTGGATGGCCTCGTTCCAGTGGGACTGCATCATAGCCTGGAACTGGCTGACCATCTCAGTCCACTGAGCCTCCAGGCACCGGTACCTGGTCTTGCACTCCCGCAGGTCTTCGCTCTGCTTGGAAAGCCTATGCTCCTATAGTCCTCAGTGAGATACTTCTGCTGAGCCTCCTCCTAGGTCAGACCCAATTTGCACTGAGCTGTTTTGCCAACTGTTTCTCATGGTGGCTGCTTAGCTCCAACAATTGCTTCCTGTTGAGGCACTAAGGAGCCTGGGCGGGCAGGCAAGGAGAGGCTGGGAGGGGAGGAATAAGTAGAGGCTGCTGGGGTACCCCTCAGCGTGAGTGACATCGAGTTGACCACGCCCACCCAGTCACATGACCACCTAGCCATGCCCACCCAGCTGGTAATTAGGAAGATCATATTAGTGGTCCGCAGGATTTAAAATTATGAATTTAGTGGTCCTTGAGGTCCGAAAGATTGATGACCCCTGCTTTAGAGCTTAACTGTTGTATGCATACTTCAGGGGTGGTATTCACTTACCTTCACTGCCGATTCGCAAATGTGAGCATGAACCACGCATGAGCAGAGTGTCAAAAACAGACATGATTATGTCCAGGTGGGTGGGAGGAGCCTCCCGCCGCTGTCCCTACTGGTTCACCAGAACCGGAGAGAACTGGCTGAATACCATCAATGGCACACTCGAAACTGTGTATAGCAACACCCTATGTTAGCGCTTGCTCCTAGGTTTCTATATTTGTTGCCCCAAGAATGAAAATTGCTCTTTCCCAAAGAAACAGCCATACAAGTTCTATTCCTATTTGATCAGGAACAGACAGAACAACCTAAACTTACTCTAATTAGCGTTTCTGATCCTTTTTCCCTACCGAGTCTTTTAAGTTTTCTTATCATAGAATTATCATTTAGATTTTCTAAGATTTCTTTTTATCCACAAACTCCAGAATGGCTCAACAGGATGTCTTAGGCCCCCACAGTGAGACTCTTTAAAAAAAACACATACACTGGCCGTTTTCCTAAATTTTCTGAATTCTCTGCTTTCCTGTACAGCCTCTGGTGTCATGAAGAAAAATCCAGTTCCTTGCTTCCCTTTCCCCATCTAAGTGAAATAAAACAAAACAGGCATAGAATAAGATCTATGAACCCAGAGAATGAAATTTACCATTCCGCACTTTTGGTAATGGAGGTTATGGTAGTCACACGCTCCTTACAAATTATAGCTAAGGCCTCTTCACCTTCCTAGAGCTTTGATGAAAGATCCCATTGCTCTGCTAGCTAAGCCTGAAGTCTTACCTTGACCTTCTGAGCAAGGCTGTAGAGCAACCCAACCCTGTCCATTGAGCTGGCTATTGATTTATCTCCTGGCGAAATGTGACTGACCCAGAACTGAACAAACATAGTCTAAAGCTTTCAGCTGGGTTGATCATTACCTGGATGGTGTTATAAGCAAGAGTTTTTAGGTCTGATCTCCAAAAGTTGGTCCCTTGTTGCTGTTTGTTCTTTTAGGCTAACTTCTGGTTGGGTTCATACAGTTTTCTTGGCAACTCTGTCAAGGACCTAGGAGTACTCATCTCAAATGATCTAAGCACCAGAGCTCACTGTAACAGCATTGCCAAAAAAGCATTAAGAGTTCTTAATCTAATTTTACGAAACTTGTATTACTAACTAGAGCATACAAAATCTTTGCCAGACCAATTCTTGAATACAGATCATCTGCCTGGAATCCACACTGTATATCTGACATTAACACAATTGAGTGGGTCCAGAAGTATTTCACGAGAAGAGTACTCCACTCCTCTGCTCACAATAGAATCCCTTATGCCAGCAGGCTCAAAATTTTGGGCTTGGACAACCTGGAACTACGGTCTGACCTAAGCGTAGTATACAAAATTATCTGCTACAATGTCCTACCTGTCAATGACTACTTCAGCTTCAACCTAAAAAGTACACGAGCAAACAATTGATACAAACTCAAGGTAAACTGCTCCAAACTTGATTGCAGAAAATACAACTTCAGCAACAGAGTGGTCAATGCCTGGAATGCTCTACCTGACTCTGTTGTTACATTCCCAAACCCCCACAGCTTCAACCTTAAACTGTCTACCATGGACCTCACCCCATTCCTAAGAGGTCCGTAAACGGGGTGTGCCTAAGTGTACCATCATGCTTATCGTCCCTGTCCTACTGTCCCCATTTATTCATACTCATTCCTTGTTCATGTCCGTGTTTATACTTATACCTGTAACCTAGGATATGATTAACAAACTAACTAACTAAATAAAATAAATAAAAATAACATTTTTAAAAATTAATTCACCGTTGTTGTTTTTCCTAGGGCTGAGAAAGAGGGACTGTCTCCAAATGTCCCAGGTTACTTTGTGCTTGATAGAACCATAATTCATAATCTCCCAATGTTCTATCCCTGTGTACTTAACTATTACACTTAATTAGTTCTCAAGTATATGACCCATATCTAATGCCAGTTAAAGCTGAAGTGCTTCTGCCCAATGATGGCAAATCTCACCAATCTTCCTTCCTGAAGGAAGACTTACAATTACAGAGCAAAATGATTTTCTATCATCTCAAGAAAGACCACTAAAACTTTTAGCCAATCAGTAATACCACACAATTTGCCTTTGAGATATATATATATATATATATATATATATATATCAAATTGCTCCTAGAAGCATGAAGTCGAGAACACCAGCCTGAAGATGACAAATGAGACTTCGTCGAAACGTCGCCAAGATACTTCCAATTCTACGTGGGAGAAGACCCGAATAACCAAAGACCTACATATATATATATACATATACATATACATACATACATACATACATACATACATACATACATACATACATATATATATATATATATATATATATATATATATATATATATATATACAGGTCTCTTTGGTTATTTGGGTGTTCTCCCGCGTAGAATTGGATGTATCTTGGCGACGTTTCGACAAAGTCTCATTCGTCATCTTCAGGCTGGTGAAGTTGAGAACACCAGCCTGAAGATGACGAGTGAGACTTTGTCGAAATGTCACCAAGATACATTCAATTCTACGCGGGAGAACACCCGAATAACCAAAGACCTACACACACACACATATATATATATATAATGTTCAAAATTAATGTTTTGCTATAACCAAAGTTTTGATAGAAATTTAAATGCTAAATTTAAATTTAGACGCTAAAATGCTAAATCCCAGAAACCTCATCACTAGAGGTTTTTAAGAAGAGACTGGGCAGTCTGAGATGGTATAGGTCCGTGATGGTGAACCTATGGCAAGGGTGCCACAGGTGGCACATGGAGCCATATCTGTGGGCAAGCGAGCATTGCCCTATCTCAGTCCAGCACACATGTGTGCGCTGGCCAGCTGATTTTTGGGCCTTCCAGGCCCACCAGAAGTCGGGAAATGGGCTGTTTCCGGGCTTCCGGAGGGCCTCTGGGGGAGTGGGGAACGTTGTTTTTGCCCTCCCCAGGCTCCTAGAAAAGCTCTGGAGCCTGGGGAAGGAAAAAAAATGGGCGTACTGGGCCCACCATGCCATCGCGTGCCAAAAGCGGGGGGAGAGTGGGGGGGTCACACGCTCGTGCGTGGGGGGATGGGGTGCATTGAATTATGGGTGTGGGCATGTGCATGCACAATCCCCCCCATGACCCCCTCTTTTTGCACATGATGGCAAAAAGGTTAACCATCGCTGGTATAGGTTCTTGAGCAGAGGGCTGGACTATTAGACTTCCAAAGTCCCTTCCAGCTCCTTCTATTCTAAAGTTGCCATCCAGGTTTTTTTTTTTTTTTTTGTAGTTTCAGGAGTCAGGAGTGACCAACACAGATTGGGTTCTGCAACAGAATGATTTATCACAAGTAAACAACTTTGATATAACCAAGAAGGTACAGGGCTGCAAATCCCCTAATTGCATCTTCTATGATTTTTTTTCCCCTTCAAATGACCCTGTAATCCTTTGCATCTGGGTGCAGTCAGGGTAACTGAATGGAGCTGAGCGTTTACTAGCTGGATGCCCTTCCTGACGCCTATGTGGAGTTCACAGCAGATATTTTCCCTTTGCACTCAGAAAGAGAACCTAGGATCAAACTCGCAATCTCCGGATTGTGAGGTGAGAGAGCTTCACCTCTAGGCCACCATGCCGTTCTGGATATTCTATGATTAGAAGGTTTATTATTATGATCTTGGAAACTGACTTGTTCTTTTGGAGCAGTTTATCACTTGTTTCTTTTAAGGAGAAAAAATCAAAGAAAACATGGGCTGTAGAGACCTAGGAAACAGTGAAGAAGATATCCGTGGACCCGTTAGAGACTTTAGAAGCCATGCTGCCAATCTCTGATTTAGAGGACACAGGCTGCAGCAGTTAAGTAGGGTAGAAATTATGATTGCACTCGGTCTGGTGACAGTTTGTGAGGGCCTGACAGGCACTTGAGAAAGAACTTTAACATAGCCTGAGGACCCAATCCCAACAAATCTTGCTTGCTTGCTTGCTCCCTTCCTCTGGATCGAACCATAACAGAATACAGGTATTCTGACCGAGGCTTCCTTAGAAAGTAAACATTACAAACGTAGTCCCAGCAAACCTCTTTAATTCAAATGGCTGTGAATTATTGTCATTCGCAGTCTGAAAGGCTTCTCAAATAGTCTTGCAGGGGAGTGTTTACAAACACCCACCTTATCTCCCTTGGAAAGCTGCCAGGGAACTAATAGCCACATGCAGGGCAAGGCCAAACTTAGCACAGAGTCAAACAGAACTTTTCCACAGCTGTTACTGACCAGATGAACTAATTGCTTCCTGCAAAAGCTTATGTCCCATTCACTTCTCTTTCTTTTTCTTAAGGGAGGGCCCAATCATTTCCAAGCCTTACTCCCCAGTCAACCCTGTTTTCCTAATTGTTCCTGCCTCCTGGCATCTCTGCACATGCACACACCGGGAACAGGCTCACACTGATGTCAGACTCCGGAGACTCCAGATGAGGCAAAGAACTACCAGATGGTCTTGATCCCCTCTCTGCCTCTGACTCAGAGCCCTTGTCCGAGCCTTCCCCAGACTCCGGGACTGCCCACGTTCCTCCCCAAACTCCTCACTGTCCATATCTGCTGCCAGCTTTATGGCTGCTAGTGGGCCACAGCAACAGGTAGTCTACTACGTACGAGCAAAATTGAGCCGAAAATTACTGCTTCTAAGCAAGACAGCTATTCAATGAATTTTGCCCCATTTGATGACCTTTCTTGCCACAGTCCTTAAGAGAATCACTGCACTTATTAAGTTAGTAACATAGTTGTTAAGTGGATCTGGCTTCCCCATTGACTTTGCTTGTCAGAAGGTTGCTAAAGGGAATTATATGACCCTGGGGCACTGTAACCATCATAAATACATGCCAGTTGCCAAGCAGCTAGATTTTGATCATGTGACTCTGGAGATGCTACAATAGTCATAAGTCAGAAAAATGGTTACAAGTCACTTTTCTTCAGTGCCTTTGCAACTTCGAACAGTCACTAAACAAATGATTGTATGTTGAGGACTATCTGTACAGAGCTGAGATCTTGTTAATCCAAGGGTGGAATACCCAGAGGGATACAATCAAGATCAAGTGCGGTACTAATGCCACTCTATAAAGCCTTAGTAAGACCACGCCTAGAGTACTGCATTCAGTTTTGGTCACCACACTATAAAAAAGATGTTGAGACTCTAGAAAAAGTGCAGAGAAGAGCAACCAAGATGATGAGGGGACTGGAGGCTAAAACATATGAAGAACTGTTACAGGAACTGGGCATGGCTTATTTAGTGAAGAAAAGGACTAAGAAGACCTGATAGTGGAGTTCCAATATTTGAGGGGCTTCCACAGAGAGGAAGGGGTCAAGCTATTATCCAAGGTACCTGAAGGCCAGACAAGAAATGATGGATGGAAACTGATCAAGGAGAGATTCAACCTGGAAATTAGGGGATTTTTTTTCCGATAGTGAAAACAATCAACCAATGGAACAGAAGTTGCCTTAAGAAGTTGTGGGACAGGGATGAAGTCCAGCAGGTTCTAACAGGTTCTGGAGAAACGGTAGCAGAAATTTTGAGTAGTTCAGAGAACCGGCAAATACTACCTCTGGCTGGTCCCAGAGTGGGGTGGGAATGGAGATTTTGCAATATCCTTCCCCCAGGAGGGGAGGGAATGGAGATTTTGCAGCATCCTTCCTCTGGAGTGGGGTGGGAATGGAGATTTTGCAATATCCTTCCCCTGCCACGCTCACCAAGCCACACCACACCACACCACACCATGCCCACCAAGCCACTCCCACAGAACAGGTAGGGAGAAATTTTAGATTTCACCTTGCTGTGGAAGCTTCATCACTGGAAACTTGGACTAGGGGTGATTGAACTGTCTTTTGTCTGGGATGGTATAGGGTCTTCTGCTTGGGTGGGGGGTTGGACTAGATGACCTACAAGGTCCCTTCCCACTCTGTTAATCTATGACCTAAGATTTGTTTTTTCTTCGCCCAAAGTGGTATTAGCTGGTCCCTGCAACCTTTAGTAGTGGGGAAAAAAATGCCTTCAGCTTTCAGTCTCCAGCTTGTGACGGATTCCAAATAGCCTCCTGTCCACTGAATAACTGTAAGGGAGGAGGAGGAGAAGGAGGAGAGGGAAGGTCGTCTAATAGCTGTAAACCACTCTCAAAATATAAGGGACATACTTGGATGGATTTAAAGCCAGCAACAAAAATCTCATATATCTCCCAGCTTTGGCTTCTTAGTGGTTTTATTATTTTTATAGCTAATAGAAGTAGATTTAGTGTGGTGCTGAGCATTTATCCTAAACGTTCTTCAGTTTAATGGGGGAAAAAATATTTGAATCTTTTTTTCCCCTCAGGACAAAAGAAATTCTCACGAGTGGAGTAGAGTGGTCTTCTCTACTTGTGAAGTGGCTTAGGGAGTGCATGAGGGTATCACGGTCTTCTGTACCACCGTTTCTCTGTGGCCTCACTGGTTTCTCGCCTACAGAATGTCATCGTTCCAAATAATGAACTCCAGGCAATCAAGACTCCGACAGGTTGATCAACTTCAAGAAGCCCTTTATTGAATACATCATGTCGGCATTTAGATAGGCAAAGCTAGCTCTAAATAGTTCCCACGCTCGTGGATAGTTAAAAGAATAGGATTTCCCCACCTCACCCCTGTGTCCTTTAGATCATATGGGCCAATGAATTCAGCCACAGCTTCCCGCTCAGCTCCAACAGGTGTCCATTGGCATGGCCTTAGTGTCAGTGTTCAGATGGATGCCCTAATTAAATCATGAGCCTCGAGCCAAGCTTCAAAAGAAATCCAGTTATTTATTAGAGGCTTCATGTCGGCACATTCCCAAGTGAAGCCAGCTCTGACCCTACCTAATTTATGCCCCAATTATGACTCTGTTTCCCCCCTCCCTCCAGGGTGCGTCATCAATCACATTTGCCAATGGGGTTTTGCAGGTTGTAGAAGTCACTCCCCTCCTGCTGCTGTAGGTAACCCTGGGATACAGCCTTGAGAGAGATAAGCATGGAATGTGCATCTGTTTTTGGCTGCTGTGCCATTTTGCCGGTTTCCCATCCCTTCTGGCCTATGACAACTCAAGGGTTTGCTTTGTGGGTTGACACTTGGTTCACATGCCTGCTGGATGTTTTGACTAGCAGCTGAGGCACCACATTCCTAAATTCCCCCATCTGTCATCCCCCTCCCCACCCCCCGTGAATGGCAACCAGGTTTTAACCAGGAAGTAACCTGTTTTTTACCCTCTGTGCATGCACAGAAGGGTTTGTGCATGCACAGAGGTCTGCATGCGCAGGTGATGCGCACAGTATGTGCACTTCCAAACCAGTAGGGAAGGTACTGTATTTTTTGGACTATAAGACATATCTTTTTCCACCCTAAAAGGGGGTGAAAATTTAAGTGCGTCTTATCCACCAAATGTAGCCCTGCCCACCACCATTTGGCCTCTGTAGCCTCCCAGAAATTTACCTCCTTGCAGTAAGCAGCAAGAAGAAACAGCCCATTTCAGCTTCAGCACAGCCTAATTAGCACAATTTGTTTTTTTTTTTAAATTAGTCTTCTCCGGAGACTCAGGGTGGCTTACAATGCGTTAAGCAAAAGTTGATTGTTGACTGAGCCACCTGACACTCAGCTGTTTCAAGCTGCAGAGATTGCCAGTGCCCATTGCTGCGTGGGTCTCTCCCACTTGCTGCAAGGAGGAAAATTGCTGGGAGCAGATTTTTTTTTTTCTTGTGCTACTCAAGCTATGCCGAAAACGAAAATGAAAGTAAAGCAGGCTGTTTGCTGTTTGCTGAAACCAGGCAAAATTGCTGGGAGGCAGAGGCAGATTTCTTTTTCTTGTTTTCCTCACCAAAAAAGGTAGGTGCCTATTATAGTCCAGAGCATCTTATACTCTGAAAAATACAGTAAGTAGATTTCACCCCTGATATGTTCTCATAGAACAACTGGTTGTATGAGAGGGCTGTGTTCTCTGGAGCCTCCAAAATCATGTGAGAATGGAGCCTGCTTTCACGTGCTTTTTGGAGGCTGCAGAAGAACCTACTCTGAAGAATCAATGCCTCGTGTGACCCAGACTTCTACTTCAAGTGCCCATTGTTCAGGCTGGCTTAAATGGGAAGGAGAGAGGCAGGGAACTGCTTCTATTTTGTTTGTGTTGGGTGTGTTTGTGCGACATACCAGCAGAATTAATTTAGGCATGTTTTGAAGGATGACAGTCCAAGTCCCAAAGGTTCTTCATCACTCTAGTACCATGACAGCAAACCCATGGCACGCGTGCCAAAAGTGGCACGCAGAGCCCTCTCTGTGGGCACGCATGCCTTCACCAGCTGCTATTCTGGTTTCCAACACACGTGTGGTCTCCAGCAGGTGCCGGAGCTCCTGAAAACAGCCCCAAAATGGCCAAAACTAGGCCATTTTTCCAAGCCTTTTTTGGGGCCGTATTCAGGCTGTTTTCAGGCCATTTTTGGCTTAGAAAACAGCCTGGAAAATGGCCCGGAAAACAGCCAAAAATGCCCCCAAAAACAGGCATGTGCACGCCATCCAGCTGATCTTCAGGTTTTTGGTGCTCTGGCACATGCATATGGATGTACATATGTTCCGGTTTGGGCACTCAGTGCTGAATTGGTTTCTCATCACTGCTCTGGTATATTAATTGTAGATCTCTCTCTCTCTCTCTCTCTCTCCCTCCCTCCCTCTCCCTCTCTCTAGCTCTCTTTCTCTCTCAAAAAACAAATCTTTTTTTAAAGAAACTGGAGAACTGTTTAGACAGGGTATAATTTTTCTCCCTCTGTATTATTTTTCTTTCTCCCCTTTTCGCTCTCATAATGAATTAGTAAAGCTGGCAGGAAAAGGTCCTGCTTTAAGACGAGAACTCATATTAGCCCGAAGAAGCAGGCTGGCCCATGTGAAAAAGCTGATAAAAGAAGAATGGCTACAGTTTGCTTTTTCAGCCCAGCTTCAGCTTTGAAAATCCCTGTGTACTGGGGGAGACCAGAGGAGCTAGTTCATATATTACCTTGAAGAAAGCAAGAGCATTTATATATTATGATAATCCAAGTATCGCCTGGCTGTTCATTAGGCATGGTTAGAACTCAATTTCCCCCTTCCTTCGACAAATACGGTATGAAAAGGAATGCTTGTATTTATCTAGCTCTGGCAGCAGCTCTCAGCTCAGCTGAAGGTAATGGAAGAAAATTGGTCCCAGGAGTCCAGCTATGTATTGCTCTTGAGTAAAGGGAGGAAGGGAGCAGGTAAATTGCATTCATTAGGCAAGACAGTTGCAATTCATGTTAAACTGGAAGCTGAGAAGAAGCAAGAGCTGGAGGCAGGGGGGAAGTGAGAGGAAGCTGAGAACAGATCTCTCAGGAGAGTTGAAGTGGTTACTCCGGTATGATAGTTGATTTCCATATTTATTGGATTTGTTCAGGTTTTGATTGGGGGGCATGGGATGCGGGGGTGGGGGAAATCCTAGGCTCAGAATCCTAGGAATTTGCTCTTTTTGAGAAGCTGGAGGATCAGAAAGTCTAGCATACTTTAACTTAAGAGATGCATTTAAGGAGTTAATTTTTTTTTCAAGGATGCCCTCCGTAAATTCAATAATCCCAGTTGATGGACCAGTAAGTGATAGTTTGTTTAATGCAACCGCACTGAATCAGTCACGATTGGCTTGGCTCGCACAACATGTTAAACCAGCCATGTCAATCTCATTCTCTGCAAAAGAATAAAGTTCAACTCCTTGAAATGTCACAGGGGCTGCCACAAAGAGGGAGTCAAGCTATTCTCCAAAGCACCTGAGAGCAGGACAAGAAGCAATCGGTGGAAATTAATCAAGGAGAGAAGCAACCTAGAACTAAGGAGAAATTTCCTGCCAGTTAGAACAATTAATCAGTGGGACAACTTGCCTCCAGAAGTTGTGAATGCTCCAACACTGGAAGTTTTTAAGAAGAGATTGGACAACCATTTCTCTGAAGTGGTTTAGGATTTCCTGTCTGAGCAGGGGGTTGGACTAGAAGACCTCCAAGGTCCCTTCCAACTCTTCTCTTCTCTTCTCTTCTCTTCTCTTCTCTTCTCTTCTCTTCTCTTCTCTTCTCTTCTCTTCTCTTCTCTTCTCTTCTCTTCTCTTCTCTTCTCTTCTCTTCTCTTCTCTTGCCATACTATGTGGCTGGGTTCATAAGGCAAATCCAAACAGAGCACATTAAAACCAGGCAATATCTTTCAAGACTGGCTTTCAAAAAAAAAAAAGAAAGAAAGAAAGAAAGAAAAGAAATCTTATGCTCAATCAATCCTTTTAAGAAGGTTGCAATCCAGTAGGGATTTACTTAGGAATAAGTGCCATTGAATTTAATGGAAAATATTTCTGAACAGTTGTGCGTAGGAAATTGCAGGTCAAGTACCCATTTTTCCCCCCTTTATATCTTCAGGAGACCTTTAAAGCTTTGTGATACAACATCGTTTTCATTTTTCTAAACTTTGATGGTGTTGAGTGCCAAAACACATTTCTTTAGAAAGATCTTCTCCCAATCAGATCAGATCAGATCAATCAATCAGCCCAGAGAATTGAATTTCTGGCAGCAGGGACCACTCCAAAGAGAACCACTTATTGACCTAACCATCCATCCATCTATCTATCTATCTATCTATCTATCTATCTATCTATCTATCATCTATTGATTGATCAACCTACTTACCTACCTATCATTCATCCATCCATCCATCCATTGATCTATCTATCTATCTATCTATCTATCTATCTATCTATCTATCATCTATTTATCCATCTATCATCTATTGACTGATCTACCTACTTACCTACCTATCATCCATCTATCCATCCATCTATTCATCTATTATCTATTATCTATCTATCTATCTATCTATCTATCTATCTATCTATCCATCCATCCATCCATCCATCCATCCATCCATTCAAAAAAACTCTATCAAATATTGTGGTCATGTGACTACAGTATACAACAAACTGGCCCTAAAGGTGAACCCATTGCCAAGTGCCCAAAATGTGATCATGTGATCATCAAAATTTCAAAATCTACCTGTAAGCAGGGTTTTGTTTTGTTTTTTGGTAACTTTGAACTCCGTTGTTCTCATCCACCTTCCTTTCCTCTCTTTTTATTATTTGGCAGATTAAATACTTCCTAATAACATTATTATTTAAAAATAGGTTCACCCCAGGAGCCCAAAGGGATCTTGCTTTAAGCAACAGAGAAAGGAGAAATAGGCATACTTAAGCATTTTTATCAAAATACTAAGGCAGGGGAGAGAGAGAGAGAGAGAGAGAGGGAGGGAGGGAGGGAGGGAGGGAGGGAGGGAGGGAGAGAGAGATAGATAGATAGATTACCTGGCAACCTAAATACCCCCATCAGGGAACTGCCTGAGGGACAAATGATATTATACACTGCGCAGTGACTCCTGTGCTATCCATTCAATATCTCGAGGTTTACCACACACTGCTTTTATACCCAGGAAACAGCTAATGTAATTCCTTCCAAGCTCTGTTCTAACTTGAGCCTGAATCTGAATACAAACGAGTTAGGTGTTTCAAGGCAGGTGAAAGGAAGATATTAAATGCAAGGCATATGCAGGGGATTTCTCTGCCCAAATCCCATCTGGAGGTGTGTGGGGGGGTTGCCTTTAAAAGGGGCACCGGCTCCATTTCTGAGACTTAAACATTCTTTCTAGTGAATCGCTTTAAGTTCCTCTCACCCCTGATGCACAGATGCTCCATTGCGCATGCACACACATGCAATCAGAAACATTCTCGAAGCCTCTTCCATCCAGATTGCCAAACCAGATTGCTGCTAATCCAACGGACTCATTCACTTCGTTATCCTGCTTTAAATGAATCTTTCAGGAAACCTAGTTGGCTCACCAGCCTTTGGTTATGGTTGGCTGGTTTTGCAAGGGTTAGAGAGATCTACCGCTACTATGTTGTGTCAACTACGAGAAAGGGAAATTGACCACAATTAAAGTCAACCACAATTAAAGTCAACGTTCCAGCTTACTAAGAGTATGTTTCCAATTCATATACTGTACATTGTGAATAGCATACAGGTGAGTCCCAGCAGAAGAGGATACTACCTGTCAATTCTCAATCATCATGGTTATCCAAAGGTGTTTTTCAAAAGACAACTGGACTTTTCATTTTTTTTTTCATTACTAATAACGTGTCAATTACGAGAAAGGGAAATTGACCACAATTAGAGTCAACGTTCCAGTTATGTCCAATTTAGATGTCCTACTAAGGGTATTTTTCCAATTCATATACTGTACATCATGAATAGGAGACTGTCACTAAGACAGAGTTGGATATATGCTGCAGGTGGCATACAGGTGAGTCGCAGCAGAGGAGGATACTACCTGTCTATGGAGATTCTCAACCATCCTGGTCATGGTTATCCAAAGGTGCTTTTCAAAAGGCAACTGGACTTTGTTTTTTTTTTTTTCATTGAAAACATTTTGCTTGTCATCCAAGAAGCTTCTTCAGTTGTCTGAAGAACACAGAACTGAAGACCTTCTTGGATGAGAAGTGAAATGTTTTCAAAGAAAAAACTAAGTCCAGTTGCCTTTTGAAAAACAACTTTGGAACCACCTCAAATTTGCACATTATTGTTAAATTTCCACAGCATTTTTTTAAAAAAGTAAAATTCAGAATGGGAGAGGAAAGCCTCTACAAGGTCATCTCCTTCCCCCCTTTAGAGGTCATCTACAGCTCAAAAAACCACAGTAACCATTCTTCGAGGACATTGCTTCCTTTCTTATCCTGAGGCTCATCCAATATTGCAGTGGCATTTTCCAAGCCTTCCATTATTGTTAGTTGCAAAGTCATGTCCGACCCATCGTGACCCCATGGACAATGTTCCTCCAGGCCTTCCTGTCCTCTACCATCCTCTGGAATCCATTTAATCTCACGCCTACTGCTTCAATGACTCCATCCAGCCACCTCATTCTCTGCTGTCCCCTTCTTCTTTTGCCCTCAATCTTTCCCAGCATTAGGCACTTCTCCAGTGAGTCCTTCCTTCTCATTAGGTGGCCAAAGTATTTGAGTTTCATCATCAGGATCTGGCCTTCTAAAGAGGAGTCAGGGTTGATCTCCTCTAGGACTGACCGGTTTGATCACCTTGCAGTCCAAGGGACTTGTAGGAGTCTTCTCCAGCACCCTAGTTATAGCCTTCCATATACTCACCATAACTGGTACCTCTGCAGCCTCTGTGATGATGGCATAGTCAGAACAGGAATCTTCCCAGCTCCTATTAGCCTTCTGGATTCAGTGTACATGGCCCCTCCCTTATTTTTGCTGGGTAGTGCCTTAAGATCATGTTGGTTTGTCCTGTTGAGTTGACATCTGCAGAAAATTGTTTCCAAATGTGCTTTCTGAAGCACAAGCCAAGAGTTATGTGGGCTCCTCATCAATACATGTTCATCCTTCCTACACCTCTTTTAACACTTACTATCAACTTCTTAAACACTGACTGCTATCGTTCTTTCCATTGCCTACATCTGGAGCTGTGGTGGACATCAATTTTTGTACTCATCTTGCTGTTGTCTCTGGGTAAAGCTCATATTTGCCAATTGCAGTTTGCATTTGTCAACTGAATAGAAGGAGACTATTTTTGAGTGATCCTTGGTGCTCTCTGAGCTTGGTTGTTTTCTTGCAGATATTTCATTACTTAAACTAGGTAACTTTGTCTGTTTGTTCGTTTGTTTGTTTGTTCAATTTTATATGCCGCCCTTCTCCGGAGACTCAGGGTGGCTTACAGTGTGTCAAGCAATAGCCTTCAGACTTTTGTATATACCTGTTTAGTAAAGCTTTCACTATGTAGTAGCACAGTGTAGTAGCACTGATGATGTTATCTAGTTTGAGTAATGAAATTTCTGCAACTGGAGCTCAGAGAACACCAAGGACCCCTCATTTCAACTTTGAGCTACAAATATTCTCCTTTATTAGTGACTAGAGCCTTGGTGGCACAGTGGTTAGAGTGCAGTACTGCAGGCTACTTCTGCTGACTGCCGGCTGCCTGCAATTTGGCAATTCAAATCTCACCAGGCCCAAAGTTGACTCAGCCTTCCATCCTTCCGAGGTGGGTAAAATGAGGACCCAGATTGTTGGGGAAAATATGCTGACTCTGTAAACCGTTTAGAGAGGGCTGTAAAGCACTCTGAAACGGTATATAAGTCTAAGTGCTATTGCTATTTTTATTTGATCATTTGAAGTCGATTGTTCTCCAAATTACTCAATCATATCCCAAAGCAAATTTTAGGAATGGTGTACATTTCTAGTCTACCGATAGATCCAATCCATTTCCTCATTGCTATATCCTTTAAAAAAACCTTATAAAATGCTTATTAAAATATGTACTTCTCGCTCTCAATATGCATCTTACAGATTTACCTAAGCTTCTTAAAATTGCAACACAACTCTTAGAAAAGTATGAAACAGGATAGATTATTTTTAGTCAAGCAATTACAAAGTAAGTTATTTTGTAATTTTCTGGTCAACTTCAAATGACTTCTTGAGTAAACCTTTGGTAAGAAGGCAAAGTTTCAGATTTCATTAACCTTCTTAGAAAAGTTAGAGTTGAAGGAATACTGCATTTATGCCAACGAAGCTTCAGATTAAGAGGAAAACAATAGCCCATTAGATATTAAGAAGACCACCAATAAACAAATAAATATTTAGTTACTACTTCAAGATAAACTCTAATACTTTTTTTTAACTTATTACTCGAAATTGTATCAAGCTGATAAAGTTAAAGAAGATTTTATCGATGAATATTTGCAGAAGAAGAGAGTTACAAAAATCTCTAGTACACAAAGTGACAGACTGGAACGACCTATAATATCGGAAGAGATTTTATATGCAATAAAACAATTGAAATTATCTAAAGCTCCTGGGACAGATGGTTTGACAGCAGTTTTTTATAAGACTTTGCAAGATGAACTGATAGAGCCTCTTAAAGATTTGTTTTGTAATATCCAACAGGGGGGAAAAATACCTCCCTCGTGGAAGACGGCTTTCATATCATTGATACCTAAAGAAGAAGACTCTGCTAAACCTGAAAATTTCAGACCAATATCTCTCCTGAATACGGACTATAAAATTTTTGCTAAAGTATTAGCCAACAGATTGATGCCAGTTATTCAAGACGTGATTCATGAAGACCAAGCTGGTTTTATAGAAGGCAGATACATGAAAGACAATGTTAGGCAACTCATAGATTTGCTGGAATATCTTGATGAAAAGAAACAGATCTCTGCGGTGCTGGTGTTTTTGGATGCGGAGAAAGCCTTTGATCGAGTCAACTGGGATTTTCTAAAAAAGATTTTGCATAAGATGAATTTTGGAGATCAGTTTATACAAGCAATCTCGGCAATTTATCAAGAACAGACAGCACAGATTATTATTAATGGCAGTTTGACTACTAATTTTAATATACAGAAAGGGACAAGACAAGGCTGCCCATTATCTCCATTATTGTTTATTTTGACGCTAGAAGTGCTGCTGAATGCTCTACGGGACTCGGACAAAATGAGTGGAATAGTAGTAGGGCAAACAGATTACAGAACAAAGGCATTTGCAGATGATCTGATTGTTACCCTAACACGACCTTTGGAATCTATCATACAGATGAAAAACATTATAGAGGAATACGGTCTGGTCTCAGGTTTCAGCCTGAACCAGAAAAAGACTAAGATGATTGTTAAAAACATGTTGGAACCACAAAGGAAAGAGCTTGAAAGGGTGGCAGGCTTTGAAATAGCTACAAAGGTGAAATACTTAGGGATTCAAGTTGCAGCATCTAACAAAAAACTTTTTCAAAATAACTATGAAGAACTTTGGCATAAGATTCAAAAAGATCTTGATACATGGAAAAAACTGCAACTTTCTTTGCTTGGTAGAATTGCAGCTGTTAAGATGAATGTTCTACCTAGATTTTTGTTTCTGTTTCAAATGATTCCGGTGCTTAAAAATGATAAATATTTGACGGACTGGCAAGCAGGTTTAAATAAATTTATTTGGAGTGGGAAAAAACCAAGAGTTAAATTTAAGATCATGCAAGATGTACGTGAACGTGGTGGCCTTAAAGTTCCAAATCTACGTTTATATTATGAAGCAGCAGCATTGATACAGGTTGGAGATTGGATTGGAATAACCAAAAGAGAGATTTTGAATATAGAAGGCCATGATTTGCAATTTGGATGGCATGCATATCTACTTTATGAAGATAAGAGAGATAGTGTATTTAACAGGCATATTTTAAGACACGCGTTGCTGAGAGTTTGGAAGAAGCACCAGCTTCAATTGGATTACAAAATACCTTTGTGGTTGGATCTTGGGCATATTTTGCCAAAAATAAAGTCACTCGGGGGGTTGTTGTATAAAGAGATACTTTTTATGGATGGGGGCAGTTGGTGTTTGAAGTCTTGGAATACTCTGTTGGAAGATGGAGTCAATTTAACTTGGTTGCAGTACTTTCAACTTCAAGCGAGATGGAGAGAAGATCAGAAAATTGGATTAATGCTACATGAAGAGGACTTGGTGACTCAGATAAAATGTAAAGGACCGATGCATATTAAACGATTGTACAATTTACTGTTGGAGAGAGATTCAGAGGAGGAGTTAGTTAAAGACTGTATGATTAAATGGGCACAGAATTTTGATCAACCAGTAATGTTAGAAACATGGGAAAAGATTTGGGTCCAGAATGTTAAATTTACGCAAGCACAGAACCTAAGGGAAAATTTTTACAAAATGTTTTACAGATGGCATCTAGATCCCAAAAAATTATCATGTATGTATCCAAATGTTCAACCTAAATGTTGGAGGTGTGATTGTTTGGATGCAACATATTTTCATATTTGGTGGACATGCAGGAAGTTGAAACCATTTTGGATTAAACTTTGGTGGGTGATGCAGAACATTTTGAAGAAGAAATTGGAGTTTTCTCCTCAGTTTTTCTTGTTGGGAATAGTTAAGGGCTTTTCAGTAATTGATACTAGGTTAATATTGTATATGATTTCTGCAGCCAGATTACTGATAGGTCAATATTGGAAGAAAGACAAAGTGCCTACCATAGAGGAATGGATATTGAAGATGTCTAATTTGGCAGAGATGGCAAAAATTTCTGCATACCTAAAGGAAAGGACCCATGAAGTTTTTGTTAAGGAATGGAGGAAATGGGTTGACTATATGAAGAAGAAATATCAAAGCAAGAAATTTCAATTAGTGCTCAGTTGAATCAGAGTTAGAATGTATTTAAGTAAATGTATGGTTTATTATTAATATTATTATTAAACTGAAGAATTTATAGTTTAAAATTTAAGATTATCAAATGTTAATATACTTAAATAATTGTATGTAAGGTATAGTTACATGGTTAATTATCATTATTAAAATGAAGAGTATATAATCGAGGTATAGATTAAATTTTAAAGAGAATGTATTAAGTTTATTTAGTTAAAATGTCTTACTTTAATATGTTTAGATTTTTAAGTATGTGAATGTTAGTGAAGTGTTAATAGTTAATTTTTTATGCAAAGGGATCTTGCCTTTAAAAAATGTTGAATAAGATAAGATTGATGTTTGTTAAACAGCGGAAGTCAAGGGAGGGGGGAGGGATAGAAGGGATTGGGTGGGGGGGTGGGAAAGGGAGGGGGAAGGGGGGGTTTTTATATTATAAAATGTAATGTAAAACTTTTTCAATAAAAAAAAAAAAAAAAAAAGATAAACTCTAATAATTAGGGAAAGATCTGTATGAAGAAAAAGTACACCAAACAACATAGGTACATGCAAAGACCATTGTGATAAATGCCAAATTTCAAACAGGGAAACCGTCTAGTTGATTTATTGTCCATTCCTTAACTAATATTGCAGACGTATGATATCCAGGCCAGTTGCTATGCTATAATCTAACCCTTGATAGACAATCAAATGCTGAATTGCCATCAGCTTCTGTGTGGTTTTAAGAATCACAGGACAACACAGTGGGTTATTGCAAGCAAACAATTCTGCATGTCCCAAAGATAAATACAGCCAGAATAACATTGATACCAATTTGTTTAGTAATATTCATCACCTCTCAACAATTTAAAATGAAGGCAACAATCATATGCTGGTTTACTTGAGCTTAAGTTCCATGATATCCTCTAGTCTTTAGCTTAATGTTTTCTATGCCCTGCCTAGGTTCTCTCTCTTAAGAATTAATTTAACACATTTTACTGCAGAATATGGCTCACCCCTTTTCCCAAATGCCTTTCTGAATACCTCTTTGCCTTTTACTTGTTCAGTGAGGGATATACACATTCACCAGTATTAACTCGAACTCTTCTTATCCAAATTTAAAAGATAGGAAATACCTATTCTTGCAATTCATCACTATCCTCCTTTGTCCGTCATTACCGTTTAGACACCTTTGCTTCCGCTGATGCTTCCTTCGGGAGGCGGGTTTTACAATTTGTAATTTCTCCCCCTTCTCAGGGGATGGCTGCTGGTCCCTCCCAAAATCCATAAACCTGGGCATATCCCATGAGTAGGATTGTCTGAGTAGCGAGTCAGGAAAAGGGACGTTGTCCTACCTGTGAACGTCCTTTTTATGCTTGCTGCGAAGACAATCTGGCCCTCCCGATCGCTGGCCATCCCCTGTCGTAGGGGGTGTCTGTTTTGTTTTCCTATACAAGATACGAAAGGAGAGATGGATTCGCTTCCAGTTGCATTCCTGATTGATTTCTTCGTGAAAAAGACTGACCGGAACAAGCAATGGGCGGGACTAAGGCAGCAGAAGAATTATGACAAGCACTCAGTAAATCCAATCACAGGATTGTTACCTTCATTGTGCAGTTTCTCTCCCTGCTATTGCAATTCTTGTTTTATAAGAATACATAACCCACCAGAGGGTTTCACTTTGTTTCTTGGGCTGGGGAGCAGGGATGAAATGCTACCGGTTTGGACCGGTTTGCCCGAACTGGTAGTAATAAAAGCTACCGGTTCGGGCAAACTGGTAGTAAAAAAAATGCTACCGGTTCAGACAAACCTGTATTTCCAATGATCAGCTGTGCTGCGTAATTTATATTCACTAGAAAGCTGGAAATCCTACTTTCTAGAAAATCTAAATCCCGCGGCACAGCTGTTCCCCCCCCCCACTGATCTACTTACCTTAGAAAAGGCTTCTTAAGCCTCCTTTTTCAGTGCTGCATGGTAGCACCTGCAGTATGCATGTGTGCGAAGTGCACATTTGGCATGCACCATGCATGGGCACTAACAGCGAACTTGTAGTGAAGCAAACCAGCAACAGACTTTGAAGCATTTCACCCCTGCTGGGGAGGCCCATCCCTGGAATCCTAGCAGTTGTACTGGTCCATCCACTTCAGTTAACCAGGTTTCCTGAATGGCTATTACATCAAATCTAGAGAGCAAGTTCATTAGTAGGCTATCAACAATCCCTTTCTAGCCAGCGACTTTCTAGGTCACCATCTGTATGGAATTCCTGGAGGCAAGGTGGTTGGTTGGCTTGGTTGGTTGGTTGGCTAGGTGGTAAGAATGCCAGATGTCAACATGACATTGGAGCTGGGTCAATATTAACTATGCTTCCCATATAGACACGGTTACTGTGGTTTCGGTATTTCTCCTTTTGAGTTTCAGATCTTGTTGTTGCTCTATTGAGCGGCCTCCAGACATGGGTAGATGTGCTTCTTTTATATTTTTGGAAACATTTTGCATTTCTCCATGCTTAGCAGAGTCTGGTTTTTTTTAATCAGTTGGCAGATAGACGTCTGAGAATTCAAGTGGAGAGAACAAACAGAGTTTATAATCAGCTTGATAACAATGGTACTATCTTCCTCCCCTCCCTACAACCCAAATTTATATCCCAGAGCCTTCTGCTGTGCCAGAGGAGATCTACTTTATCAACCTCAAGATCTCTAGTTCATCTTGGTAGTCAATAATATGTGTGACTTCTTGGGCCACCGGACACATGAGAATATGTTGTTGTATCCTTACGATTTATATTGATTGTTTCCTAGTGTGATTTGAATGCTTATTTGTACCTTATGACTATCATTAAGTGTTGTACCTTATGATTCTTAACAAATGTATCTTTTCTTTTATGTACACCAACAGCATATGCACCAAAGACAAATTCCTTGTCTGTCCAACCACACTTGGCCAATAAAGAATTCTAAAATCTAAAAAAATCTAATCTAAAGTAAGCAAGTCATGGATCTGAGAGGATCCCAGTCCCGAAGATTCAACTCCCATGTGATTTCTGGATCTTCAAATCTATTCTGATGTGAATCATCTGCTTCATTAGGAACTTTAATTGATATCTGCTCTAACAGTCTTCCAATATTTGAGAGGCTGCCACCGAGAGGAAGGGGTCAACCTATTTTCCAAGGCACTTGAAAGCCAAACAAGGAATAATGGATGGAAACTGACCAAGGAGAAATTCAACCTGGAAATAGGGAGGAATTTTCTGACAGTGAGAACAATCAACCAATGGAACAGAAGTTGCCTTCAGAGGTTGTGGGAGCCTCAACACTGGAAGCTTTCAAGAAAAGACTGGATTGCCATCTGTCAGAAATGGTGTAGGGCCATGATGGTGAACCTATGGCATGCGTGGTACATGAAGCCCTCTCTGTGGGCACATGAGCTGTTGCCCAGCTCAGCTCAACCATGCATTCATGTGCGCCTCCCACCGGCTATCTGACAGTGAGAACAATCAACCAATGGAACAGCTTGTCTCTGGAAGTTGTGGGAAGCTTTCAAGAAGAGACCGGACTGCCATTTTTATCAGAAATAGTGTAGGGTCTCCTGCATGGGTGGGTGGGTAGCTGGATTAGATGACCTACAAGGTCCCTTCCAACTCTGTTAATCTCTTATCTAAAAAAAAAAAAAAAAAAAAAGCAAATACTGTTGCTTGGACCTCAGTTTAGTCACCATTCTGATTTTCTTCATATTTCCCAGAGACAAGACTGCTCTACAGGTGCTGAAACAAATTCAAAGAATAATCTGAAAAAATGTGGTTACTGCAAGAACTTGCAGGAGCTCCCTGCTGAGCTTGTCGCTCAATGAAAACCTCATGATACTTGTTTTGTTGCATGTGAAAAGTCTGCAGGCCTATCACTAGGCCCCTGAACTTGTTTTCCTCTTTCTTTAATGATTGATTATTAAATATTCAGTCTGTTGTTGCCTGTTTTCATCATCCAGGCTTTTCCTCTATTTCACGCACTAAGACTCAACTTCTCCTGGCGATAATGACTTTTCCCTTTTTCTTTATCAAGCTGAGATAATTGCCCAGAATCTATTGAAAAGGGCCAAATGCATGCCTTGTGATAAATGAAGAAATACAATAGCCAGATACATGCGTGCGCCTACATGTGTATTTTAGAAACAGCTAGCTTAAAAATAAACAAAGAAAGCAAGCAAGCTTCAGGATATGTTAGTCCACATTTAATCCAAAACCTTTAAAAGTTTCTTGGATGGCTTAATTAAAAGGCAATTCCTCACTGCCTTGGCACAGTCTTTTAAAGGCCAATAATGTTGGAGTCTTAATTTAAAAAATAATGTAAATTTTAAGGGTTTGGGGGAAGGGTATGTCTCCCCCACCACAACCACTTCATCAGAATCAACAGGAAGGATTACCCATCAAACTGTGAAAGAGCTCGATTCAGCTTTGGTTTTGTCCTCTTAAAATTTAGATCCTCAATTCAATGTGTTCGGTATTTGTTGATACACCCTCCAGACAAATTGTAAATGGCCTTGCAGCAGGATTTAGAGATGTCTGTAAACATTTGACGTAAAAACCAGCATGGGTGAATGGTCTCTGCAACTGGTATAATAAGTCAAAAAGAGCATGAGGGGGGGGGGGCAGCCTAACATCGAAGATAAAATGGAAAGGAAGGGAGAGAAACCTTTTGCAGGAAAAGATCTCAAAACAGGCAGCTCTCAGGACATGACTGGATTTAAATCTCTATGTCAACACATTGAATTCAATTCCAAACTGACTGATAGTCAATGAAGATGCCACAGTATCAGCTTTTAGGTCTCTCTCTTCTCCAATTTATGCTGAGCATCTCTTTTTACCCGCTTCAGCTTTGGAATCACCTCTTAATAGAGCCCACTAGGGTTTTTACAGTTGACAAAATGCCCTGGCTTTGTGAATATTTTTCTTCCTGAGAAATTCTTTCCTCCTTCAGGTTTTTATCTTGATTCCTGACAGCACTTTAGAAATCTCTTCAATACTCAATAGTTTAAAGGCAAAGAAGAGCGAAAACTAATTGGGCAGTGGGGGAGCCCCTTCATAATATTCAAATATGAATTACACCCAAGAAACAAAACTGACAGAAAGACTCCCAAGCTAAGATTGGTAGATAATTTGAGCCGTTGACACCTGAAGTGGGACAATGACATGAGACTGGAAATTTTGTGGAATATTCTGGACTAGTGTGGATGGTCCAAAACTTGTATCCTTATGATAACGAAGTCTAACTGTGGTCTCTCTTTAGTTTAGAAGATAGTTGAACCAAGAAAACCTAGCAGCAGATCCTCAAATCCTGGAGGAATCAAGAATGGTTTCTTCATTAGCTTGTACCTTCTTGCTATCTTCAGTCATGGTGGATTATTCTGTCCCATTGTGAACCAGGATTCAACCTTCATAAAGTTGACAGCAGTCTTCCAATATGTGAGGGGCTGCCACAGAGAGGAAGGGGTCAACCTATTTTCCAAAGCACCTGAAGGTCAGACAAGGAATAATGGATGGAAACTGATCAAGGAGAGATTCAACCTGGAAATAAGCAGAAATTTTCTGACAGTGAGAACAATCAACCCATGGAATGGCTTCCCTTTGGAAGCTGTGAGAGCTTCATCACTGGAGGCTTTCAAGAAGAGACTGGACTGCCATTTATCAGAAATGGTGTAGGGCAGGGGTGAGTTCTACTTACCTTTACTACCGGTTTGCAACGGGATCACGCACGCTTCTGCGCATGCACAGATTACCCATGATGACATTGTGATGGGTGGGCGGAACCTCACGCTGGTTTTACTACCGGTTCTAGAGAACCGGTCCAAACCGGGGGCAACCCACCATTGGTGTAGAGTCTCCTGCTTGGGTGGGGGGTTGGACTAAATGACCTACACAATCCCTTCCAATTCTGTTAATCTGTTAATATCTGTTAAATTTGAGTTTTTTCCATTAAGTGATAGAGCACTATTGAATTCCTTACTCTAGTAAGTAGAAGGGTTTGGGCCATCCACACTGTTC
Source organism: Masticophis lateralis (assembly GCA_030761175.1). Lineage (NCBI taxonomy): Eukaryota > Metazoa > Chordata > Lepidosauria > Squamata > Colubridae > Masticophis > Masticophis lateralis. The sequence goes on along the minus strand of JAUDYJ010000008.1, from coordinate 6,643,074 downwards.
CAGAACATCCCACAAAATTTTCAGTCTCCTGTCATTGTCTCATTTCAAGGCATCAGCTGCTCAAATTATCTACAGATCTTTCCTGGTGTCTGATGAGCAGTTCCCTCTCACCTCCTCATTCTTGTAGATACGCTAAGCTCCACCTGGAAAAGTAAACTGGGATAAGCTTTGTCATGTCCCCTAGAGGCAAAATGTTTAGCAATTCTACATTGCATTATCAGGATTAAAAGCCTGACAGTGCTCCGTTTCATCGCAGTTGACATGAAAGCAGCTGACTATGGCTGTTCCCAAACAGCAGATAATTTGGTTTGGAAATTGCCAAGTTTAAATTATTAACAAACAGACAAGCACAGCAGGAAAAGGAAGGAGAAATCTACACACAGACTCCTATTTCTTTCTCTAATGAAATATATTTATCGCCAGCCTAGCTCTTGAAATTGTCATCCTGTGATAAGAAAGATTTCTCTGATGTTATTCACGCTAGGAAGGAACAATGGAGCCTACCTTCCCCTCATTCTTCCACAGATAGGTCTTTTGTTTCAGGATCTGAAACATTTCAGTAATAATTGGAAATGGTCTAAGTTGAAGAGCAATTTTGTTTCTGCTTTTGCTAAGCTCAGGCGAACTAAACATGAAACACAAGGAATTACAGCAAGCAATTTCCTTCAGTTTGAGTATAGCAAGATGTTGAAAGCTGAAATTATTGGGGTTTGGGGGAGGTGGACTCTAATGGTCGTATCAGTGCAAATCATGGTGGTTGTGAGTGACAGGCTGAATTCCAACATCCGAACTGCATTTTTTTTCCAGTGGCAAGAAGCCTCTCTGACACTAATTGGCTGAGATATTTCAGGATGTTTGTGAACATTGCAAGTGCTCAAAGAACAAGTTGTCGGAAGCCAAAACAGCCCCTGCCCCAGAACAAAAGCACAAGCAAGAGTTGTACAGTCCAGCTTTTGAGAAGGAAATATCATCTTTGGTTTGGATTAAAACGCTAAACCGCTCTTAGGGAGAAGGTTTGGGAACGTGCACACAGCTCCGAGTCTCTTTTAGGGAAAGAAGGACACACCCCAACTGTAATATTTCATCTGATTTTTATATTTATTTATGCTTTAAATGTGTTTTTGTTTCCAATGCTGGCCTGTGGCTTTAATAAAAAATATATATTCACTCATCAAATTCTATATTTTTAAGACCTAGGCAGTGGTGGGATTCAGCCAGTTTGCACCTATTTGGGAGAACCGGTTGTTAACTTTCTAAGCAGTTTGGAGAACCAGTTGTTGGAAGAAATTTTATTTTGTTTTTTCCCACTTTACAGGGCTAATCCTGTAAGGAAGGCAGGAAGGAAACATTCTGGTGCTATTTCTAGCCTAATCTTTATTGCCCTGCTTACAGAAACTGCCTCTCCGATTAACCCTTATTACATTGTAACAGCTAAGGCGAAGTGCCCATCGATGTGAGTGATGTTGAGTTGGCTATGCCCACATGGTCACATGACTACCGAGCCATGCCTACCCAGCTGGTCATTAGAGCAAAGAACCGGTTGTTAAATTATTTGAATCTCACCACCGGACGTAGGCTTAGCACATCTAGATTGCTATAGTGTGCAGGGGTTCTTGACAATCTCAAGAGGTGAGAATTCCCCAGTGGTGTCATTTAACATTAAACTGATAGCAAATTAAAGATGCTATTTGGATATCAACATTCCAAGATAAAAACACCTGTGATGTGAATTCCTTATTTGCTAAGTTGCAACCACTGAAGAATTGATGCTGTTTGTCATATATCCACAGTCAAATTATTCTAGCCCTCTCTCTCCTCCTCCTCCTCCCTTTCCCAAGGTGTATTTAGATGGTGGCAATGGGAACCATTAAGGCAAAAGTTGGATCTTCTGAGATATGAAAAGATCCAGAGGGTTTCTAAGATAAGAAATTTGCGAACCTGGCTTTTCACCTTTATAGACTCAGCAAGCCTGCTACAACCTGGAAGTTGGTTTCAGCCTTCATTCTGTGAAAGAGATATTCCCTGCTTGTATGAACTCTTGCCATCAGCTCTATTTGAGGCGTAAGCTCATTTATTTTTGGCTTAGCTTCAGAGTATTTGAAATTGCAATAAAACTTTTTGGAAATGCTGTGATTCTGCAAAGCTGGTTGATTCCTTCATTTGTAGGTACGTTTTATACAGTACCTTTCATAGGTACGGCTCATACGGCTCAGTGGTTAAGACTCTGAGCTTCTCGATCAAAAGGTCGGCAGTTCAGAGATTTGAATCCCTAGTGCCGTGTAATGGGGTGAGCTCCTGTTACTTGGCCCAGCTTCTGCCAACCTAGCAGTTCGAAAGCACATAAAAAATGCAAGTAGAAAAATAGGGACCCCCTTTGGTGGGAAGGTGAGCCTTTGGTATTTAGTCATGCCGGCCACATGACCACAGAGACGTCTTCGGACTGCGCTGCTCTTCGGCTTTGAAATGGAGATGAGCACTGCCCCCTAGAGTCGGGAACGACTAGCACATATGTGCAAGGGGAACCTTTGCAAGGAGGAGTTTTAAAGGGGAAGGTGGCTCGATAGATTTGACCCTCTTTGTCCTAGAAACTGCCCTTATATTTTTTTCATTCGCATGTGATAAATGCCATTTGTTCCTGGTCCTCAACATTTTGGGGATGGGACAGATATACACAATGCATTCCAAAAGGAATTGGAAGCAGTGGGGAATCATTCTAAATTGAACTGTTCTGTCATGGATAATTTTGGGGATAGAAGCAGTGTACAGTATTTAGGCTGCTGGGAGTTCAAGGGAAATCTGTATAATTAAAAGGTAAAACACCCAGCAACCACATGCTTAATCACTGAATACATTCTGAACTCCACATGAATCTAAATAATTGATTATGGTCTACATCTCTCAGCTGAAAATGACCAAGTAGTTGGTACACATCCCATGGTTTCTCTACCTATTTATTTATGATTTTTAGACATTTTTTATACACAACTTTGAGACAGCAAGCATACATTAATTCTGCTTATCCCCCCTTGTCTTCCACAATAACAACCCTGTGAGATGGGTTGGGCTGAGAGAGAGAGAGAGAGGCTGGCCCAAAGTCACCGAGCCAGATTTCAAGACTAAGGTGGGACTAGAACTCACATGATGTCCTAGTGATGGCCACAAAGTCACCCAGCTGGCTTTCATGCTTAAGGGGGAACTAAAACTCCCAGTCTCCTGATTTCTCACCTGGGACTTTCACCACTACATCAGACTCGTTCTGTTTAGCTTTTCCATCAGTCCAGTGCAGCGGTGGGTTTCAGAAATGCTTTCCACCAGTTTGCCATGCACGCACATGCCTGTGCTTGTGCCCAGCCTTCTGTGCATGAGCTTTGCTTGCGAGAGCTCCTTCCGCCCTTGTGCCTGGCCTCAAAAATGTGGCTAAATAGGACATCTTTATGCTGGGGTGGGTGGGGTGGATGGGTCCACCCAAAGTCACCACTACCGTTTCACCCAAACCGTCTGAATACCACCTCTGCCCCGATAACATGACAGATCTACAACGATGAAGATGATTTCCATAAAGTGGAAAACCGGTTTTCATCTTTTCATTCCCAAACGATCACATTATTAATCATCTATGAGTCCTTATCCTTTATTTCCCAAATCATATGCAATGGACAAGGAAAGCAAGCAAAAATCACACACACACACACACACACACACACACTCACGCACACACACACACATGACTGCTGCTTCCTCCTCCTTTTCTTTTTCTTCTTTGAAATTGCACCTTCAGTTTAGGATGGAGGTGGAGAGAAAAGTATTGGGTGAAAACTGCAAGGTTTATCTTGACAACTGGCATGACTCTCTGGGATATAGAAGCTCTCACTTCTCATAACAGAGCATATTGATAACTTAGGATGGCTTTCTCCAGGCATTTTATTGTCTCAGTCAATTCTTTTCCCGCTTCTGAGATTTGAGGGTGTTTTTTTTTTTATTCACCTTATCTAAATTCTCTCCCTGCCCCCTGATTGCTGAAAATGCCTTTGAACTGTGTTTTGCTCAGGAATATTTAATATTGCATTGCTTCAGGTAAAATCTGGTGTTGAGACTATTTCAAGTTAAATAGTGTCGATGGAAGAACTAACTCCCAAAGCTAAACAGGTGAACGGGGAAGTCAAGGGATGATTATGCAAATGCAGAGACTTGAAGCAGGAAAACCTGTTGCTTCACAAGCAACTTTCATTATTTGTTTACACTCAACTTTCATTTATCTGGTTCCCTCAAGATGTATTGGGATTTTAAACTACAACATTCTCTATTGGGTGGAAATTCTAGGAATTATAAACCAGAGGTGTCAAACTCGCATCATTACAGCATTGTCACATGATGTATTGGGTCTTTTCCCCCCTTCGCTAAACTGGGTGGGGGCGGGGCCAGCACGATGATGCATCCGGCCCACAGGTCACAAGTTTGACACCCCTGTTATAGTCCTAGTGTTTTTGGACTGCATTAATGTTGACAAAATTGTTGTTCTTTCTTCTAAATTCAGCTCAACAAATTTTCACTTAGTTGTCCTTGAGCAATTTTTATTTGTATTTCCAGAATGTGGATATAGGGTAGCATCAATTTATAGTATGGCATTTGGAGACAGTTGCAAATTCCATTCCTGACATCTGTACTTAAATCTGACAAAACATCTGTTTGAAATCTTAGAAACCCACAGTAACCAAGATAGAAAACACCAGGCTAAATGTGACTATATACAATCTAGGTTATGAATGTACTCTCGTACAGGACCTGAAAACAAGAAACCATCACTGAAGCATCAGTAAATAAGCATCAGTAAATATGCATCACTTATTTTATTGTTATATTGATACGTTGCTGTTATCAAATTGGTTTAGAATGTGTTATGGCCTATCAGCGGCCTGTGTGGATTATAGCTGACTCTGACAGCGAGGAGGCTGGTGTGGTGTTGTGCCAGCAGCCTGTGCAGCTGGCACTTGAGTCGGACAATGAGGAGGCTGGAGAAGATGTGGTGCCAGAGGCAGGGATTCAGCCAGAGCCTTCAGAACCTCCAGAAGTTCCTTTAAGTGAAGAGGATGAAGACGAGGAGCGCAGAGCAGCCAAAAGTCAGGAGTGGCTCCTCAGGAGGAGGTCTCCTCATGAGTAAGGCTTGGGGCTAATTGGCCACTCCCTTAGCCTATTTAAGGAGGAACACCAACTGAAGCAATTTGTAGGGAACAACTTTAGTTCACTCTACTTCGAGTCTGGATTCTCTGCAAATTGCTTCTGCCAACCTTAGTAAGATTATGATTACTTTATCTTTAGTTTCTTGTAGGCTGTTAAGAAACTTGTTTTGAAAAAAACTGAGTTATTTTAGTAAATTAAGTTTTGTACAAACTTTGTGTGTGCTGTATTCTTTGGGGTCCGTAGCTGGGGCAGAACAGAATGACACATAACCTCCCCATATGAGCACAACATCAAAGAGAATTCCATGAGATCCAGGTAGAGTGAGACTTGAATCTGGGTTCCCCAGTTCAACAATAACATCTAAAGTGCTACCCCACAAGACCATCACAGCACTCTCCCAGTCCCATGATCAAAATTTGGGTGCCAGGCAACTAGCAAATCATTTTTATCAGTGGTTGGTTTCAAATAATTTCACCACCGGTTCGCTGAAAATGCACACATGCACGGATTCCACCACGCGACAAGGCTTGACCAAGCAGCCTTTCAGGGCCTGCTCCTCTCCATCTCTGCTCTCCGGGGAATCAGCTGCTTCTCTCCGCACTGCTGGGACAGCGTCTCGTGCAATTTAGTAGATGTGAGCTGCCGCTTTCCTCTAAGTCTCATCTGGAAAGCGCTGGAGCTGAGAGAAACAGCATTCAACATGGCTGCTGCTTCTCTATGCAATGAGCAGGGGAAAGCTCTGGGGCAAAACTGGAGCTGGGGAATGCTGTGTTCCCCAACCTGACTGAGGTGAAAAGTGAGTGGGTGGAGGCCCTGGGGCAAGGCCGGAGCCAGGGAATGGTGTGTCCCTGGGCTCCAACCTGAGGTGAAGGGCAAGTGGGCGGCATGCTTACCTTTGGAGAGCAGACGAGGTGCGGAGGTGAGGCGAGGCATGGAGATTAGCTGGGCTGTGTGGCAAAGGCAAGATATATAAGGCAAAGTGGGGTGGGGTGGGGTGTGTGGAGCCAGCCAGTGGTGTGATTTGCCAGTTCTCCGAACTGCAGAGAATCATAACTACCGGTTCAGTAGAACTGGCTGAATGCCACCTCTGATCTTTATACAAAATGGTTTGGACATGTACATGGAATCTTGAGTTGAGTTTAGCTGAGCTTTTCTTTGCCTGTTATTTTAGATTTATTTAGAAGCAGAGATTCCAATTTCCAGCTGCTACACAAAACCCTTCAACATCATTAGTTTTGGCCTGTTGGCAATAGCTATGAGGTTCTCATGAGCAGATCACTCAAAATGAATGACATGTCTTGAGAAAGAGAAGAAAGGACGATCAATGCCAGCCCAAAAGCAAAGGAAGCAAATGTATAAGTCATTTCAGCATCTTATGGAATCATTCTAACAGTGCTACTCATTTGTGTGTCTGATTGCCCCTTTCATGGCTGAGAAGTATCTTGGCTTTTCGTCAATCTTCCTACAGCTGGGGATCCAAGCTTCCTTGCCTTTTATCTCTGACCACTTTGCTCACATAAACATTCCTGCTCACCTTTTAAATTCATCTGCATAGAACATGAGCAAGAAACACTCAACCCAATTCATCTGTTGAATTACCTTTACGTGAGAATTGATGGCTGGGAATGGCATGTTCATTGGTTAAATGTTCCAGCATCTAAGGATAGAGTTATGTTATAGGGCACTGTTTCTTTAAGATTTACAACTTTAAGATGTATGTCCTTTTAAAAATACTTTTTATAAAGTCAACTGGACTTCCTGGATTTTCTTTGAGGACATTTTGCTTCTCATCCAAGAAGCTTTTTCAGCTCTGAAAAAGCACCTTTGGGACAACCATGACCTGGATAACTGAGAATCTTCATAGATTAATGTATGAAGTCCATACATTAAGATGTATGGACTTCTCTGTTTTTGTATACATTTCAAAGTTAAATAAAGTTTGTTTTGAAAATTAAAAAAAAAAAGATGTATGGACTTCAGCTTCCAGAATCCACCCACCCTAAATTGACTTTTGTTGATCAGGTCTGAACAACGAGACTTTAAGTATTTGTTTATAGATGTAGGAAGAAATATCCTTCTGGTTTCTGCTCCAAGTGGGGAAAAAGACACTGGAAACATGGAGACTGCTTGGAAAGTTGGTTAATGGTAGACAGGATCACATGGCTTGTGTTCCTGAACAGAAAAAACGGGCAGATACAGCCAGTCTCTGGGTTTTATGCTCTCTCTGGCTTTGAACTTCCTGGGGCCCAGAAAGAGTATCCTGATTGGTTGTCAGACTTCCAGGAAGTGGGGGTTTTAGCTAGCCCTGCTGGCTGATGTAATCTTCCCAGGTGCCTTGTGATGAGTTTCTGTCCTATAGATGGGTCCCATTGTCTTGCAGATGAGGTCCATTGACAAAGATTGAGTTTCTGCCTCTGGCCCATTAACAAAAGAGTGGGGGCAGGAAGATGGGATCTGCTTTGTCTTTAAAACATGTTTCTCCATTTCTCAACCAGGGAAACGTAATATTCTGCCTTTTTAATATTTCCCAAAATATTTCATTCTTCTAGGAAAAGTGTGGGTGCTAACTTTCTACATAGATAAGGGGTATCTATGATATAGATATCTGTGATATAGGAAGTGGTATTTTGAGGATAGGTGATAAGTTACTAAAATTGTTTATACTTGTAATGAAGGGGAAGTAATTTCTTTACAGATGTCTTTTCATTTTCTGTAACATTCCTGTTTTTCTTTCTTTTCTATTTTTTCTTTCTGTGTTTGCTTTTCTCTTTGACGCGCTTCCTATCTTTTTCTTAAGATTGTATTGCTTTTCTATTCTTTGCAATTGTCATATTTAGTAAAATGATTATTTTAAAAGTGATTTGGAAGGAGGTGACCATGTAAAATTTGTGAAATGTAAAATTTGTTACTACTGGTTCTGTGTGCGTGGCTTGGTGTGTGTGCGTATGGGCGGGTTAAAATAACTGAGTGAGTGTGGCCAATTTTTTTTTTTACTTTTTACTTTTAAAACCATTTCTTCTACAACCTCTTCGGCTGAAGAGGTTGTAGAAAAAATGCTTTTAAAAGCCTCTGATGATCCCAGCTGAGCCGCGCGATCATCAGAGGCGTTTTTTTTTACTTTTAAAACATTTTTTCTGCCAAAGAGGTTGTAGAAAAAATGCTTTTAAAAATTTAAAAAAAAGCCTCTGATGATTGTGCGGCTCAGCTGGGCAATGAGGGTGGGCAGGGATTTTTGCTACCGGTTCGCCGAACCACCTGCCTCCATCGCTACCGGATTGGGCGATCCGGTCCGAACTGGGAGCATTTCACCCCTGCCTTTGTGTCTTTCATGTAAATCAGCAGGTTTCCTTTTGTGCAAACAGCCTAGAGAGCTGATCCCTTAATCATAGAGAACGTCAAAACAATGATTGTGAGCCAATCATTCATGCATGCAGTGACCAAAACTGCACATGTGTCACCCAAATCAAATTAAAAATGAATAAGAAACAAGCGTTGATCAGATGTATGAAGAAGCTGAGGAAAAGAAATTCGGGGTAAAAAACCTGATCAGATCTTTAGAAGTTGGGTATAGACCTTCATTAGATATGCCCTTAACTGAATGGGGGTGTGGTGTGGGGTGTGTGTGACTATTTAATCCTTAAAAAGTAGAGCTATCATATCTGGATCGTATCATATCCCTTCCTTCCTTTGTAAATCATGTGCTTATTTAATATCACTGGTGACAGTCAGGCACACAACCGTACATGGAGAAAACCTAAGGCGTTACTACATCACTGAATACCTGATAAAAACTGATGCTGAGCTAAGTAACTTAGCAGTCATACCCCATTGCTTCTCCCTTATAGCTCAACTGGAAAATCTCCAAATGCTCGGGAAGGTAATGAAGAGAGGGGAAAGAGCCGAAGAGCTGTTGAAAACAACAAATAGCAAGGGCTCTGGAAGGACAAAGCCTTGTTAGGGTGATCAGATCTGGGTTCCAAAACTCTACACAATCACCAGATCAGGAAAAAAAAAATCCAACTGACTTCTCTACTATCCTTTAATGATTTTCTGGGTTTTACAGACCACGTCTTACAGTTCTGACACTTGCATCAATTCTGATGAAATGTCTTTACAAGATCCATCCAAGAAATTACAGGAGTGATGGAGCCTGGAGTGATGGAGACCAGCCAGTTAATGGGCATCCAGAAAAAAACCAAAAAATAACAACCCAGAAATGTGATTCATTTCAAGTCCCTTTTGTACACAGATTTAAAAAATAAATAATGCAGGGAAATGTTTAACGCAACACCCAACTCTTGTATTTATTTTTAATCCACTGCCTGCCTGTGTGTTCATCGCTTTAAAGAATAATCATTTTTAGCACTGTCCAAAACTGTTGCTGTTCTATAAACCACTAAATGTAGGGCATTATCTTTTTTTATAGCTTTTGGCTATCGGTGGGGGTGGGTGTTGAGGAATTCACAAACCACAAAACAGCTGTCTGAATACGTTACTGTGTATTCACACTAACTCTCAGTATCCTGGGCCCATACCCAATGTTAAGGAATTCGCAGAGCAACCCTAGAATAGCAAGGGTGTGCTCATGAAAGTGACTGAGAGCAGTTGTGAATAATCACAGCCAACACACAGATACACTGAGTTGTGTTTACTTTAGGAAATAGTAATAAGGCACAGTCCAATAAACTGTCCAGGTCATACTAGCAGTAGATACTAAAACAATAGTCCAGGGATAAGCCAATAACAAAGTCTTCTTACCAGTCGTGGTAGTCATACACAATAAGCAGTTGCAAACAGTAGCAAACACAGCAAAGAGCAGTAAAGAGCAGTAACGATCAGCAATGAGCAATAATGATCAGCAGAGAGAAACAAACCATGTTTTAAGCTCCCTCTTAAGTACATTGGCTACAGAGATAACCAATCAGGACACAGTATGATGCAATACAGCAATAGAGTCTTAAAGCTATATTGAGGGTTTATATATTGCTTACCAAACTTGTTTAATTTGGGGGGGGGGCGTGGAATTTAAAAATACATGTGCTTGTTTGATTCACCAAGTATACAGTATCTATCCTATTCCTTCTTTTTAAAAAATACTGAGCCCCCCCCTTGAATCAATCTTTATTTATTGATTAGCCCTTGGGTGATATCAAAGTGCAGAGTTTCAGAAACAAATTACTACTAAAATGTGATAAAAGCCATTTAAAATGGAATTGGATAAAGTACAATTTAATTGAAATTGGAATAAAATACAGTCTAAAATGAAATTGGAATAAAATACAATAATGTAAGATATAGATAAGATATGATAAAATTATATTTCGGTGTCACCCCTGCAATCTACCCCAATCGGTCCCACATATGCAGATCTCAACTGAACCATTTTGCTTAAGTACTGTGCTGTGTTAAATGTTATTTTCAGATTCTGGCCGCACATAAAGTAAGTTGTTTTGATATGGGGATCCCAATGGATCATTCATTTGATGTATGGACCAAGGGAAACCCCCTTTTTAAATTAACAGTTTCAGGTAAAACACCCTCTGTAGACTTCCAACCACAATTCTGCCACTCTGCCCAATGCTCGTGAAATTCACTCATTCCAAACCTGTGTGTATTTGTGTGCTAAGGATGTAGGGTGCCTTGGAATCAATCTGCAACACCCTAAAGCAACCAGAGCTGTGGTGGCGCAGTAGTTAGAATGCAATACTGCAGGGTACTTCTGCTGACTGCTGGCTGCCTGCAATTTGGCAGTTCGAATCTCATCAGATTCAAGGTTGACACAGCCTTCCATCTTTCCGAGGTCAGTAACATGAGGAACCAGATTGTTGGGGGCAATTGGCTGATTCTGTAAAGTGCTTAGAGAGTGGTTCTGCCCCAGCTACGGACCCCAAAGAATGCAGTACACACAAAGTCTGTAGAAACCTTAGTTTACTAAATTAAATCAGTCTTTTTCAAACAAAGGCTGTTAATTAACTTTCTTAACAGCCTACAAGAATCCAAAGACTAAATAATCGTAATCTTACTATGGTTGGCAGAAAGCCCAGAAGCAATTTGCAGGAAACTGATAAGAGAACTAAGATCAGGACGCGAAGGAGAGTGAACGAAGTTGTTCCCTGCAAATTGCCGCAGTCATCATCCTTCCTTAAATAGTTAAGGGAGTGGCCAATTAGCCCCAAGCCTTACTCTCAAGGAAACTGCCTCCTGAGGAGCCACTCCTGCCTTTTGGCAGCTCTGCGCACCTGTGCATTGAGAAGAGGCTCCTCCTCTTCTTCCTCTTCACTTATAGGAGCTTCTGGAGGTTCTGAAGGCCCTGGCTGAATCACCGCCTCTGGCACCACATCTTCTCCAGCCTCCTCATTGTCTTACTCAAGGGCCAGCTGCACAGGCTGCTGGCTCATCACCACACCAGCCTCCTCGCTGTCGTTATCAGCTACTAGCTGCACAGGCTGCTGATGGGCCACAACACTAAAACACTCTGAAATGGTATATAAGTCTAACTGTTATTGCTATTGCTATGGTTTTTCTAGGGTAACGCTGATGCATAATGTCAGAGTTCCAAGTAACCAATGAATCAAACTCTGAGGCTTGAGTTTCCTCAACGCTAATTTTTATTAGGGATGTCACATTGGCACATAGGGGACACTGGTGGGTTGTTCCCGGTTCGCCCTGGTTCACGCAAACCAGTAGCGGTAGCAGCAGGAGGCTCTGCCCACCTGCTCAGATGCCATCAAAAATGCTCTGCGCATGTGCAGAAGCAACACACACTGGCAAAGCGAGTGCGTCTGCCCGTGCACTACCAGTAGCAAACCAGTAGCGCTGGGATTTGAAACCCATTACTGATCTGGGAAAACCGAAATGTGAGAGCTTCCGGGTTTTCCTCATGCAGGAGAAAGTTCAAGTCCTTGCCCCTCACCCACACAAACCAATCATGTACCCTCTGGAACAAAAGGTCCCTCCTCATTCTTCTCAGCACAGCTGCAGGGCACAATGTCCTTGAGTTTCTAAAAGAATTCTATTTTGACTACTATCTTCTTCACTCTATACAATCTCCCTCCCATTTTCACACAGTAGAATTTGTGGCAGGCCTGAACCAGGAAGGCATAAAGGTAGAAGGATGGCTTCCAGGTCTGACAGCAGATTTAATTTAAGGCAGTGGTTCTCAAGTTGTGATCTGAAAACCCCTGGGAGGGGTCGTTGTCATCACGAAGACTTAAATATTATGATTTAAATCCAGTGGTGGGATTCAAGTAATTTAACAACCGGTTCTCTGCCCTGATGATTTCTTCCAACAACCAGTTTGCCGAACTGCTCAGAAAGTTAACAACCGGTTCTCCCGAAGTGGTGCGAACTGGCTGAATCCCATCACTGTTTAAATCTTGAGCTAAGTCTTGGTGGGTCTTTGCGAGTGGTGGGTTTCAATTTTTTTTTACTACCAGTTCTGTTGGCATGGCTTGGTGGGCGTGGCATTGCTTGGTGGTATGGCTTGGTGGACATGGCAGGGGAAGGTTACTGCAAAATCCCCATTTCCTCCTGATCAGCTGGGACTCGGGAGGCAGAGAGTAGATGGAGGCGGGGCCAGTCAGCATTTTTATGGTTCTCCAAACTACTCAAAATTTCCGCTACCGGATCTCCAGAACTGGTCAGAACCTGCTGAAACCCACCTCTGGTCTGTGTCCATGGTACATGGCCACAAAAAGATATTTAAAGGGGTCCATAGTGAAGAAAAGGTTAAGAATAAACTGATTTAAGATGTTGCAAGCAGATGCCCTGCTTACACTACCACCACTCCAAAGCACTTTCTGGAAATTTCAGAAATGTTATCAGATGACTGTGCGGAGTATGATCAAGACAGCAGCCATTGGAAATGTAAACAAAATCAGGGAACATATTACCACATGTGGTGGACGTGCCCCTAAGTAAAACAATACTGGAGTAAAATTAGAATATATTTAGAAGAGATTGTTCTGTCCCCGCTCCCACGAATACACCCACTCAGACAGTCGGAGGTTAAAATAAGCTGGCAGGCAACCAAGTAGTCTGATAAGAAGCTTGGCAGCAATCCCAGCAGCTGCTTGCCAAAACCTTTATTAACGTAACAGGAAAATACACACCACAAAATGTCCAGAAATAAGAAGCTGAGATGCAGGAAGATCTGAAGCTGGGAAGCAAGAATATTCTGTTTTTGTCCGTCACAAAGTTGCAAGCTGAACTCACTCTCTTTTATAGCCTGTGGGGTGTGGTCCAGTGAGTCAGCTAATCACGAGCACGCCTTGCCTTCTGTTGGGCACGTTTCTCCCTGCGTCGCTGGAGAGGATCCAGCCAGCACTTATCTCCCTTGTCACTGTCCACCTGTGGCTGCGGGGATGTGCTTGGCTCTGGGCCTATCACTTGCCCTTCGGTGTCCTCCAGGGGCATTGCCAGAGAGGAGGGTCCTGGAGAGGGAGGTCTTGCCAATTCCTCCCTTTCACTCTCGGAGTCCTCTCCTGACGATGACACAGGCTCAGGCAACAGAGCCACAACAGAGATAACCAGACAATGTATAGAGATGAAGCCAGAAATATTTGTGTTAGGAATTCTTTCAGGGACATATGACAAAAAATTACAATGTTTAATTATACATATTACAACAGCAGCAAGAATAATATATGCACAAAATTGGAAAAGAATAATACACCAATGGAAGTGAATTTGATTAGAAAAGTTTTGGAGTGTGCAGAAATGGACAAACTCACAAAAAAAAAAATACAAGATAAGGAGGAAACAGAATACTACATGGTATGGGAGAAATGGTATGAATGATTAGAGGAGAGGTATAAAGGGCAAGGAAAGATTAAATGAGGAAAATATAAGAGTTGAAATGTAGCAACAAACAAATGGAAATGGAACTGACACAGAATGTATGATTGTAATTGAGTACATTGTTATTTTTATGTATATAAATCAATATTAGAATCATATGTATAAAAAGTAAATTGAAGTAAGGGAGAAAAATGGATATGTAAGAAATGATTACTGATGTGAAAACGTTACAAAGAAGAAAATTGCAAACATTTTGTTTTGTTTTGTTTTTAAAAAAACCTGTTTATTAGAAATTATTTAAAAAAAGAAGACAGCAGCCAGGATGGTACAATTGAGTTACTGACTGTTCTTTATAGACTTATTTATTTATTTAAAAATAAAAAATACAAAGTGGATCTGGGATCAGGGGCAACGACGGGATGACAGAGCTTCAATGGTGGAAAGATAAGCGGTAGAAAAATCTTGGATTTCCGCTGAAGATAGCTGTGGAAATGGGACAATGGGTTTCCACCCGTCTACCTTCTCTGAGAACAACTCCCTCAAGATTCTAACATGGATCAGAGCAAGATTGTCTTCTTCTCCTGCTCTTTTTTTTTTGCAAACCCTCAACACAAGTTCTCCCCTTGAGGCCCTGATAGTTAAAGACTCTTGGTGTGTTTGCATAAACTACTTAGATAAGTCTGCAGAGCCCTTTTGACAGAGTTCTAATGTTATGGCAAATAATCCACCCTGCTAATAATGCTTAACACTTATGCAGCACTTAGCATCTCGAAAGCTCTTCACAAATGTTCACTAATTGCTCATTATCTGTAAAATAGGTCCAGACTTGGGCTTTGCAAAGATATCATGATCAGCATCTTGAAAGCGCAGTCTGTTCCTGTGCAGTATGCCAAGATGGAAATATAATTTACCACCCTCCACCTTAACGGTCCGAAAACTGTAGCACTTCTGTGAATGTTCTCTAGATCTTGAAATGTCTTCTTACATGCGCTGAGATGAGGATAGAAAAAAAGAAGTTTCTTTGGCAAGTAAGTGTAGGAAGTTAGCACCCACCCCTTTCCTGGAAGAATGAAATATTTTAGGAAATATTAAAAAGGCAGAATATTACGTTTCCCTGGTTGAGAAATGGAGAAACATGTTTTAAAGACAAAGCAGCTCCCATCTTCCTGCCCTCACCCTTTTGTTAATGGGCCAGAGGCAGAAACTCAATCTTTGTCCATGGACCTCATCTGCAAGACAATAGGACCCATCTATAGGACAGAAACTCATCACAAGGCACCTGGGAAGATTACATCAGACAGCAGGGCTAGCTAAAAATCCCACCCCCTGGAAATCTGACAACTAATCAGGATACTCTTTCTGGGCCTCAGGAAGTTCAAAGCCAGAGAAAGCATAAAACCCAGAGACTCGCTATATCTGCCCTTTTTCTGTTCAGGAACTCAAGCCATGTGATCCTGCCCACCATTAAACCATCTTTCCAAGCAGTCTCCATGTTTCCAGTGTCTTTTTCCCCACTTGGAGCAAAATCCAGAAGGATATTTCTTCCTACATAAGGAAAAAAAAAAACCCCACCATGTCTGAGAAATGACAAGAACATTTTTAGCATGGCTTTAATTCTAGAATTTGGATCCCCAAAGTGTTTTTTCAAAAGGCAACTGGATTTTCTTTGTTTTTCCTTGAAGATGTTTCACTCCTCATCCAAAAAGCTTCTTTAGTTCTGAGTTATGAACTGAAGAATAGCTTCTGGGATGAGTGTCTATGGAGATTCTCAGTCATTCAGGTCATGGATATCCCAAAGCGTCTTTTTCAAAGGGCAACTTGACTTGACTTCTTCAGTTTCCTCAGCACACTTAATTCTCTTTCTCTTTCTCCCTTTTTTTTCCTTCTGTAGCTATTTTAACATTGTAAATGGGACTTTTTTTTAAAAAAAAAAAAAAGAAGGCAGCTGTTTCCAAAAGCATTCCAGCCACCACAAAGAAACTTAATTCAGTATCAGTGAAGCCAAAATATCTCAGAAGATTATTATACCAGATAGTTTAAATGTTGCTTTCTTTTCACGAGATTTTATTCTTACCGTTGGACAGGCTTACGCCCGTTCTCATCTTTTGAAATGAGGTTAAACTCATTTTGCATTGCTTTAAACAGGCTGCTTTGTTCGTGTTATATTTAGTAAGATGTTTCACGTGCTTTTTATGTAAAATACCAGATTTAATGTGAAAATATTTTTCAGGAGCAAGAGGGGCTGAGATATCACTAACCATCAAAGCCCAACTTTATGTTAAACTACCCCAAGTCTCTATTTAAAACAAATTTGCTTATTAACAACCAGCTAATTGGGGGACAAGTCCATAGGTACCAATATGATACTATGCATTTACCCAGAATGCATCGTCCATTCTATACATGGCTACAGTGAAATAACCTTTTACTTCATTTTCGGGATTCTATCACAACAACCTTCTCACAAGAAACTTACATAATGCACTTAAAATATTCCTTAATTAACCTTCAGTTCCTGCTAAATTGTTCAATATCACTGAATTTGTGACAGGAACAAAGATGCAGTTGGTAGGGACTATTACTATCTGTTTCTGTCTAGAATTATGCCTCCCTTAACATAGCATCTTCTACATGTGTTGGGACCGCTGCAGTCAACCGTCATCCTGGTAAATATCAAAGTTCAAAGGTTCAGCTCGTGCTATACCTTACAGTCATGAAAATGTTGCTTGCAATTTTTATTAGGTATCTTTAATAAATAAATATGTTTACCATATTTTTCGGAGTATAAGACGCACCGGAGTATAAGACACAGCTTAGTTTTTGGGGAGGAAAATGGGGGGGGGGGGAAATCTGCCTACCAGGTATTCATCTGGTTAGCATTCTTAGTCTGGTCAGTTTCAGCACATTAATTTGCTGGGTTTTTTATCCCCTGCTTTGGGTTAGAAAGCAGCTTCTAAGGCAGAGCTGAGAGGAAGCAGCAATGAGAAAAGCAGGCAAAGTACGTGGCAGGGGTGAAATGTTCCTGGTTCGACCGGGATTAGGTAGCGATGGCAGTGGGCAGTTCAGAGAACCATAGCAAAAATCTCTGCCCCCACCTCCCATGTCCAGCTGAGCCGCACAATCATCAGAGGCTTTTTTTTTCTTTTAAATGGCTCTGATGATCCAAGCTCTGACGATCCAAGCTCTGACGATCCCAGCTGAGTTGCCTGCTAATCAGGCAACTCAGCTGGGATCGTCAGAGCCATTTAAAAGAAAAAAAAGTTTTTTCTTTTCAATGGCTCTGACGATCCAGGCTCTGACGATCCCAGCTGAGTTGCCTGCCGATCAGGCAACTCAGCTGGGATCATCAGAGCCTTTTGAAAGCATTTTTTACATGGTTTAACTTTTTTTAAAAGTTAAAAAAAAATTGGCCACACCATCCAGTCACATTAACCCCACCACCACCAAGCCAGGCCCACAGAACCGGTAGTAACAAATTTTAGATTTCACCCCTGGTACGTGGGGGGTGGGGAGAGCTCGCTTAACTCATCTAGCGTCTAGTTAGGGCTGAAAAAAAGCTTCTAAAGAACAGCTGAGAGTCGGAGCAAAGCAAGGCGATTGCTTCACTTGCTAGTGGCTTACTAAAGCACAGAGTCGAGGGAGCAGGCAAAGTTGGGAAGATCGCTTCACTCACTAGCACCTCATCAGGGTTGGAAAAAACCTTCAAAAAAGCTACATTCTGAGTATAAGACGCACCCAAATTTTCAGCCTCTTTTGGGGGGGGGGGAAGGTGCATCTTATACTCCAAAAGATACAGTATTAATTTAATTAATTAATTAATTTTTACAAGGAAAGCTTCTCTCTCTCTCTCTCTCTCTCTCTCTCTCTCTCTCTCTCTCTCTCTCTCTCTCTCTCTCTTGTATTTATTGCATCCAGCCAAGCTTATACGGTGGACTGCTGGAGACCTCAGACCATTTTTCCCAGAAGCCCTCTGGGTCTTCCCATTCTATCCCTGTCTCCTGATTTACCGTAACAGTTTTGTAGCTTTCCAGATGCCACCATCTATCTTCAAGGGGTCACATTAACTGCTGTCCTCTTGCAAACTGCAAATTAGACAGATCATAGGAATAAAATTAATAATGCATTGTACCCAACCTAAGGTTTCATTCAAGGTCATCCCAAAAACCCAATTATCTAAATTGTGCAAAGAAATAAAAACATAAGACTTAACACAGGATAGGAAATATTAATTCGTAATCCGAAGTGGAGGTCCCTGGAGAAATTTGTTGCCTTGAATACTTTGAAACAGATATCCTTCTGTCTCAATTATGTGGACATCCCACAGAGTCCTGGAAGTCCATTTAAAAAAATAAAATGTTTGGAATGTTCTCATAGCTTCTTCCTCCATTTTTGCCTTTAAATGTTTTAAGGAAGGGGTGTCAAACTCAAGGCCTGGGGGGATGGATCCGGCCCACAAGGTGATTAGATCTGCTCTGTGGGGCTGCCCTGGAAACAGTGAAGGACCGGCCCGTAGTGCCTCTGCCAGCGAAAACAGAGTTCAGGAGAGCTGTGTGTAGCCCTCGCAAGCTTCATTTTTGCTGGCAGAGGATTGCAGGTGTCAAGATTCGGGTTAATGTCAGGGTTCCAAGCAGCACCCCCAGTGAAAGAAGACTCCGAGGCTTGAAGTTCCTCAAAGTTCCATTTTATAAGAGATGTCATATTGGCACATCTGGGAAAACCCGAATCTGAAAGCTTCCAGGTTTTCCCCATCTAACAGAAAGTCCAAGTCCCTGCCCAGCATCCACATGTCCATCACATGGCCCAATCAAAGCACCATCCCAACTGGAGATGCCTCCCAGTTCCAACCCTCCAGGTGCAGGGCAAGATGTCCTTGAGTCTCTGAGAAAAGAATGTTATTATGACTATATATTACCCACGTGCCATACAACCCCCTCCCTCCCAGTTTCTCACAGTAGTAAATGTGGCAGGCCTGAAGGACCACTGCAAAAGATAGCTTCCAGGCCTGGCAGCAGGAGGCCATTGCAGCTGAAAATGGAGCTTGGAAGCCTGTTTTCTCTGGCAGAATGCTCGAGCCACCACAGGCATTTCCGACACAAGTGATGTCGAGCTGGCCACACCTCCTGCCCCCCCCCCCTCCCAAGGTCAAACACAACCCTGATGTAGCCCTCAGTGAAATCAAGTTTGGGACCCTTGTTTTAAGGAGTCAAATTGTCCATATCCTGAAAAGTGGAAGGGCCTGGAGTACTTTTCTCTGTCTGTAACAAATCCTGATTTTTCATAGATATCTCGATCAGGTGTGGGCAATTAATTTTCCCATGTAAATATCCATGTCCAATGTGGTGGGTTGAACCAACAGGTGCATAGGCATGCATGCAGACACTTATGTAACTTTTAAAAAAAGCAGTCACCTTCAAAATAAAAGCAGAACAATCGTATCGCATGCGTGCTATACACTTATTTACAGTTGATTTCCAATTGACCTCAGGTAGGCCAGACAAGGACAGGTAAAGGGCCAGAGGTGCCCTGGAGGGGGGACCATAAAATCCCTAAAACTGATTTAGGTGACCAGTCTGGCATTTGTTTTTGTTTTTGTTTTTGTTTTTGTTTTTGTTTTTGTTTTTTTTTGTTTTTTTGATTGCACAGAGAGGGTTCTGTGACTGTTAACCCCTGTGTAGGAAAAAAAAAAGGATAATTATTATCATTTAATGGTTTATAGGCAGGTTTGTCATTATTCTTGCTTAGGTTCTTATTTGCTGAATATTAGATCTGTGCAATTAGAAAATGTAATAGCAGCTCTAGCTGAAGTCACCTCATAGGGCAACTCAATGACTACCGTTAAAAGTCAAACAGGTGAAAGGAAGGAATATGGTCTCGTTTAATCCGGTATCTTTCAGATGTGCTAAATTACGATCCACCATCATGGCAATCAGCATGTTGGCTGTTGCCTGTTTTTAGGGCAATGAATGGGGAAGCTAAGCAAGGTCTGAAAGATAGGAAGAAAGAAAAAAGAACAGCAAGAACAGAAAAAAAAAAGATGTTCGGATCAAACTCGTTCTGCCACCAAATATAACATGTGCTGAGTCAATCAGTCTTTCTTACTCAGGCTTCCCCAGTTTACATTTCATGGGAGGTGAAATCCAGCAGGTTCTGACAGGTTCTGGCGAACAGGTAGCGGAAATTTTGAGTAGTTCACAGAACCGGCAAATACCACCTCTGGCTGGCCCCAGAGTAGGGTGGGAATGGAGATTTTGCTATATCCTTCTCTCAGGAGTGGGGAGGGAATGGGGATTTTGCAGTATCCTTCCCTTGCCATGCCCACCAAGCCACACCATGCCCACCAAGCCACGCCCACAGAACCAGTAGTAAAAAAATTTGAATTTCACCACTGGATGGAGGGGCATAGAATAGACAATATAAAAAGGAGCTCCATTTCAAAATCTCCATTTCAAAGCCATTGAGCTATCCAAAGACATTTCCGTGGTCATGTGTCCAGCACCGTGGAGCGCTGTTCCCTTTTCACCTATTAATGCGGAGAACCGGTGGTAAGAATATTGGAAACCCACCAGTGGTGGGTTGCCCCGGTTTGGAGTGGGGGCACCGTGGAGTGCTGTTCCCTTTTCACCTATTAATGGTACCTATTAATCTACTTTCATTTATATGACTTCAAAAGGCTAGATTGGCAGGAGCTGGAGTGAGGACAGGAGCTCACCCCATTGTGTGGTGCTCAGGTCTCGAACCTGGGCTGTCAGCTTTTCCAACTGACAAGCCCAGTGTCTTAACCATTGAGCCGCTCAGAATAGACACTATAGAGCCATATATTTTCTGAGACAGATGGGTGGATGGCTACATGGATGGATAATATTTGCATTCATTTTAGCATCTTGCTGAGAACCTGGAATTCATGAATGACTCCTAAATGAAAGCAGATACAACCAGTTTTCAGCCGGTAGCCATCCAGATTCCTGCAACTTAGGTTGAAGTCCTAGACCAGGGGTGGTATTCACTTATCTTCGCTACTGGTTCACAAATGTGAGTGCACACGCGTGCACAGAGCATCAAAAATGGGATGTGATGACATCCGGGTTGTTGAACGGAGCCTCCCACGGCTGCCGCTACAGATTCGCCTGAACCGGATAAAACCAGCTGAATATCACCACTGTCCTAGACATTGTAGGATTAAGATGGCTGCTAATCCATCTATGCACCCACCCACCTCTAAAAACAAAATCAGGGCCCCTTCAGAGAAAATTCTTCCCCCACCCCTGAGCTGGTGACAAGAGAAGATGTGTGAAAAATGAAAGGTAAGGGGAGAGAAAAACTCAGACACATTCTCAGGAGGGGAAAAAAATGGCTCAGCTTTTGTTTCCATGGTGTTACAGCAGGTGGGGAGATAAAAAAGCTTCAATAGGATAACAGGCCAAATATATCACATATCAAAGCAACCAGAGTCCTTTTTTTCATTCTTCCCTGGAGAAATAGCCCTTCATTTGATTTTAAGATTTCATCTGCCATTAAATGCCTCTCTTTCTCTCTTTGCACATGTGCTGCGTATGTAAATATCCATGTCTAATGCGTTTCCAACGTCAACATTTTCATTTTAGAAGCATGGATGTTTAGGTTACAATATTTTTATTTTTATTTTTTTGCTTTCTTTTTAAAGGCCAAGTGTTTGTAGTTGGACTCATGCTAAAGATTTAATATTTATGTAATAGTGATCACTACCATCTCACAGTGGATACTCTTAAAGGTTATAATTGTCCATAAACCACTCTAAATCCTTACTACTGCATCCAGAGGAAATAATAAAAGTTGTGATGAAATATATTTTGTGCCAACTGCCAAGCTCATTATCTGTCTCACAGACTATCGTTTTAACAACAACATCAGTGGATAAATATTGTTTGCCCACCCAGACAAACCAAACAGGAAACACGACTCTTCTAAATCCTCTTTGTTGTAGGGCTACATTAACAGAATCTTGCAAGTTTGAATCGTACAAATCTTCTGCTACCATTTTTTACTACTTGCTCCATTAGGGTGGATCCTTCTCAGAGGTGGGTTTCTACTTACCTTTACTACCGGTTTGCAATGGGGCTGTGTGCATGCACAGTAGCATTATGATGATGTTGGGGTCAGTGGGTGGAGCCTCCCTCCGGTTTTACTACTGGTTCTATAGAACCAGTCCAAACCGGGAACAACCCATCACTGGTGGGTTTCCAATATTCTTACCATCGGTTCTCCACATGTGCACACACTCATTTTGTATGTGTGCCTTCGCACATGTGCCCAGACTTCTTTTATTTTTTTTAATTGAATTTTATTGAATAAATAGAGTTATTACAATTCAACATTTTCGGTTTGGCTACGTGTACTCATGCTATATACATTATATAAGTGGTATCTAATAAAGTTATATAAATACTTTGAAATTAAAATATAAAATATTTATAGGTTCTTACAGTATTGATCGTGATATATCTTATTACTTTACATATATAGGATACATGAATGGTTTGATACTATCCCCCTTGGTTCAAATTAACATTTACGCTTATTTTCCAACCACCTATACCATATATCCCATACCGTGTAGAAATCCGAATCCTCGTTCTCATTTAGTATATATGTTAGTCTACACATTTCAGCGCATTCTAATATCTTGCTGATTATCTGTTCTTCTGTTGGGCCTCCTTTCTCTTTCCATTGTTTCGCATATACTAGTCTAGTGGCTGTAATAATATGTCTAATTAAGTATTTCTTCTTCTTCCCGTAAGCCCTTTTGAGTACTCCCAGGAGATATATTTCTGGTTCCAGATTGATGCTCTCCTCTATTATTTCTTGGATTTTTGTGCCCAGACTTCTGTGCATGCATCCAGCCTTGAAAACATGGCTAAATAGGATGGTATTACGCCGGCCACTTCCATTCCTAAACGGCTGAAGACATTCCTAAATGGCTGAATCATTCCTAAACGGCTGAAGACCACTAGTCTTTCCTAAGGACTTTAAGAACTAATCTTTCCTAAGGACTTTAAGAGAAGGACAAGAGCCTCCTCCCTTCTCTTCACCTGCAAAACATTGCAGGTATTCAGACACATAACACTGAACCAGAAATAAATCTATTCAGGTGTTCAACATTACAAAGAAGTAGACATTTTATTTTATTTTATTTTATTTATTCAATTTTTATCTTATTTTTATTACTTTATAAGTTATTCAAGGCAGCAAACATACCTAACACTCCGTCTTCCTCCTGTTTTCCCCATAATTGTAACCCTGTGAGGGGTGGGTTGAATGGAGTGAGAATGATTAGTCACCCAGCCAGCTTTTTTCCCCAAGTTTTTTATTTTATTTTATCCATACCATGCATATTTTGTGGACAGTGTATTGACTGGGTCAATGTCCTTTTTAAACAACGTTAACAGTAATAATACAAATAAGTATATATAGTCCTAATCTTCCAACTTCACTGATACCATTCTCTCTTTTTAATTCTTTAGTGTTTTTTTCCTATTAATACATTTAAACCAAAATAACATTTCTTATGGGGGACGTGGTGGCTCAGTCGATCAACAGTTCGAATCCCTAGTGCCGCGTAACAGAGCGAGCTCCTGTTACTTGGCCCAGTTTCTGCCAACCTAGCAGTTTGAAAGCATGTAAAAATGCAAGTAGAAAAATAGGGACCAGCTTGGTGGGAAGATAACAGCATTCTATGCACCTTCGGCATTTAGTCATACTAGCCTCATGACCACGGAATCATCATCAGATAGCTCTGGCTCTTCAGCTTTGAAACGGAGATGAGCACCGCCCCCTAGAGTTGAGAATGACTAGCATGTATTTGCGAGGGGAACCTTTACTTTTTAAATATTTCTTTGCACCATTTATTCACCATCTCTTACTAAATCACTAATATTTAATATTTAAAAATTACTCATTATTCCACATGTCTAGGACTACTAATCCCAAATGTCTAGGACTACTAATGAAGCCAAATATTAACAAAATTTAATCAATCCTGGGAGTATATCCTTAAAATCCCCACAATTTCTAATCCTTAAAAGTTTGAATTCACAATATATTTTAACATACTGTTAATCTTATAAACTTCCATCTTTTAACTTTAGCTTATTTTTAATTATAATAAATTCTATTGTCTACTATTTTCCTTATTTATATTTTCTTCTTTTCCATTTTATTAATATATTTTCTCACTATCCCTCATCTCTTAACCTTTTTGGAGTTCTGTCATTTCTTGACTTTTTAGTCACCCTTTTATTCCTCTCTCTTGGAATCTTATAACTTTTTTTTTTGATATTTTTATACCCACTGAGTGTTCCCTTCGTATTGCCTTTTATCTCTTTCTGCTGTTTCATTTGAGCACCCATCCATAAATCTTACTTCTTTTTGAAGAGACTTTTTTTTTCATCTAAACCTTTCTCTCTCTTTTTTTTTTTGAAGATATTTCCCTTTTTTCCCCTCTGTTCTATTATAAATTTTTAAGGAATTATCTATTTGATTCCTACTTATCAATCCTTTCTCTACATTATCTTTGTCTTTCTTCATCTCATTTTGATTTTTCTCTTCCACTGCCTCTAATTTCTCATCTATTTTCTGAATATAATATCCATCTTTTCCCCCCGTTGTTGAGAAGCTTCTATATTCATTTCTTTATCTTTAGACAATCCCCCTGTCTCCTTATTGTTCTTTATAGTTTCATGCCTGCTTTGGAGCATCAAAATTATTTCTTCATATCCCTCTATTATCTCCTGGTAGTCCATTTTGTAACAATTTGATATAAGTTACTCAATATTCCTCTATAGTTCCAACGTCTTAGTATTTAAAAACTTCAACAAAGCCAATTTTTAGCAAGATTTAGTCAATCCCATAGTTATATCTCCGATCCCCTAAATTTATAATCTTTAAAGTTCTTTAATATTTTATGGCTTTTTGATTTTCCAATTATTTATCTTTCCAATTGTCCAGATTTTAAAGTTTTATTTAACTTCTCTTCTTTTCTCTTTTCTTCTATCACTTTTCTTTCTTTCTTTCTTTCTTTCTTTCTTTCTTTCTTTCTTTCTTTCTTTCTTTCTTTCTTTCTTTCTTTCATTTGATTTATATGCCGCCCTTCTCTGGAGACTCAGGGCGGCTTACAATGCGTTAAGCAATAGCCTTCATACTTTTGTATATTTATATGAAGTCAGCTTATTGCCCCAAACTGGGTCCTCAATTTACCTACCTTAGAAAGGATGGAAGGCTGAGTCAACCTTAAGCTTGGTGAGATTCAAACTTACAGTAATTGCAGACAGCTGATGTTAATCACAATGCTTTAGTCTGCTGAGCCACCAGGCCCTTCTTCTTTTGCCTCGTAGAATGTTCTATCAAATAGCATTAGTAATCCAAGTCCAAGTTAATCCACTAGGTTTCTTCCAATCTTTCAAAATCACAATCCAATAACCAGTTTCAATGGAGTTTAATTATTTGCAATTTAAATTTGCAATTTAGTTCATCTTAAAAATCTTCAAAAAGGAAAAAAAGGAAATTCTCACTGAGAATTTCAAAATATCCAAATCATCTTCTAAAATAGACTCAAAATCAATCTGCCTTTCAAGTGCTGACTACTTTCTTCTGTCATGTGCATTAGACATAATACACTTTCATTGAAAATTCTCCTGCTGTAATGCTCCTCTTCTTCCAGTAGATGGCTCTCCTAGTCCCAATTCCAATATTAAACAGTATGCCAAAAACAGCTGATTTTCTTATAAATCCAGGGGATTTATATATACAAATAAGAAAGACAATTTCGCCAAAAAATCGCCTTTCAAAATGTTTATGCTTTTTTCCCCCAGATTTCTATATTTTAAAGCTTCCTTTGGGCGTTTCTTTCACCTCTTAATTTTCAGTCTTTAATCTTCTCCATGTGTCTAATTGCCGCTTCCTTAACACTTGGAGTATTTTTTGAAATTCTTGTACTTAAGCTAAGTCTTTAAGGTAAGAGTTGGAAGTTACCTCACCCAGCTTCAATGCTCTGTCCATAGAACTCTCCAGCACAAATCTTGTGGTCCCGATTGTCCCAGCTTGTGACTAGCCAAAAATGGCCATCGTCCCTGCTGCTGCTCAGGAGAGCTTGCTTCTGACCTAACGAGGAAATTGCAGGTTCCTCATGGTCCATGAAGCACCTCTCCTTTCTTCTCCACCCTTACAAGGCGGCTTGGACCCTGTAGGGTCTCCTCACAGCAGTTGCTGGCTGGATTTCGCAGGGCTCTGAAGAGCCCACTATTTTTCATCTGTTCTCACCATGACATCAATCCAAAGTCCCAGCTTTTGTGCCTAAGGTAGGACAAGAACTTCCAGGCCCCTGGTTCTAGTCAGCACTTTAATCACTATGATAAATACCATAATTCCTCTACCAGTTTAGTCTCTGGAACTTGATGTACAAATGGCAGGTTGACTAGATTTGTAACTCATTTGGTTTCTTTGGATAGTGTATATTGTTTTCTCCTCTTCCAATATTCTCCTCTCAAACAACCATGCCAGATAAATTGGGATTAAGTACAATGATTGGTCTGTTCATCAACACATTACAGAACTGACTGGGAGATTCAAACTCTAGTTCAGTCCTTGAGCCACTTCATCCGATTGGCTCTCTGTTGTATTATAATAACTGCATTTCAACACCTATCAAATCCTATCAAATTCTGTACCTGTTAACAGCGGTGTCCCCCAAGGCTGTCAAGGACCTTGGAGTACTCATTTCTAATGATCTAAGTGCCAGAGCCCACTGTAACAACATTACCAAAAAGGCATTAAGAGTTGTTAACCTAATCTTGTGTAGCTTCTTCTCTGATAATATTGTACTGCTAAATATCATACAAAACATTTGCTAGACCAATTCTCGAATACAGCTCCTCTGTCTGGAACCTGCACTGCATATCGGACATAAATACAATTGAGAGAGTCCAGAGATACTTCACAAGAAGAGTCCTCCAGTCCTCTGCTTACAACAGAATACCTTATGCCACCAGACTTGAAATTTTGGGCTTAGACAATTTAGAACTATGCCGCCTTCGATCTGACCTAAGCGTAGTCCAAAAAATTATCTTCTACAATGTCCTACCTGTCAATGACTACTTCAGCTTCAACCACAACAATACACAAGCACACAATATTATTGGATAAATTATCTCGCTAACCTCCCAAGCTCCCTGTTTCTAATTAACCCAGTGAAACTTCTGGGGATTCCTTCTATTCTGTAAACATAGAAACATGAACTATATAGTTTTATCTCTGCAGCATCATCTAGTCCAGTATTTCTCAACCTTGGTAGCTTGAAGATTTAAAATATTATTATTTTAAATTTTATATTGTTTGTATTTTAATTTTTGGCTGTTCACCACCCTGAGTCCTTCATGAGAAGGGCGGTGTACAAATTTAATAAATAAATAAATAAATAAATAAATAAATAAATAAATAAATAAATAAATAAATAAATAAATATTTTCTGGATAGACTAGATCAGTGTTTCTCAACCTTGGAAGCTTGAAGATGGGTGGATTTCAACTCCCAGAATCCCCCAGCCAGCAGTGCTTCTGGGAGTTGAAGTCCACCCATCTTCAAGCTACCAAGGTTGAGAAACACTGGACTAGATGATGCTGCAGAGATAAAACTATATAGTGCATGTTTCTATGTTTACAGAATAGAAGGAACCCCCCAAAAGTTTCACTCGGTTAATTAGAAGCAGGGAGCTTGGGAGGTTAGTGAGAGAATTTATCCAATGTGTTTTTCCATGTGATTAAATCGGTTCTCCGAACAATGTTCCCCATATAACATAATGTCCAAGCAACCATAAATGAACTGCCCACCCTCCAGCCTCTTATCAGCTGCTTCCATAACATTAATTCGACTTATGAATAGACATGAAACTAATTCCTTCTGAAGTCCATTTAAACCACTGCCTTGCCTGGGATAGCATTGTTTCCAGTCTCAGCTGCCCAACCTGGCTGATGTGGTCCCTCAATTCATTGGAAAGGCTTGAGCAATGTCACTGAATGCCAGCTTTTGTTAGCTGTTATTTAAGGGAAACAAAGCAGGGGCAAGAGAGGAAGGCTGCTGGGAATCAAGCCCGTAAGAGAATAAATTTAGCCCCTCCTAACGAGGTTTGGTGTCAAGGATTCCTAAAGGAATGGCAGTTGTATATTTCATATCGACAGGTATTATTATTATGACATGATGTATGTCATGCCTTTTGCAAGCCTTAAGGCGTGTTAGCAAATTACGAGCCATTAGAGCTAGCAGAGCTCAGCAATTTTCCTTCTCAGGGGATCTGCAAATACTCACTTTGGTTTTGATCCAGCGGAGTTTTCCATCTCTTCTTCAGCAGGTAAAAGAGAGAGCGGTGGAGCGGTAGGGGCGGGCAATGATAACTGCAACCAGACAAACATCATTCAAGGAAATCCATTGGCTTCCCTATTTGGGTATGTCTCAATGTGTCTAGGGAAATTCTCAGTCATCCAGGTCATCATTGTCCCACAGGTGCATTTTTAAGAGGCAAGTGGACTTTCTGGTTTTTTTTTCTTTGAAGAAGTTTCACTTCTCATCCACTCTCAGCTCTGACTGGATGGTGGGACATAAAAGGATTTATATTCCTTGCAGGCAGCTAGTCAGTTGCATTCTTTTTAAAGAGTCATTAAGGCCACCTGGAAGTTTATCTGTGTGGTCAGAGTCATTTGACAAGTAGTAGCATCCACAGGTTCGTTTGAAAGATCTTGAAGGCAGGAAGGTTACTTGGAGAAGATCGTATTCAAGCTTTAGTGACAGATTTTTCTACATTATCCTTTCTCCCATTTTAGGTCTATGAAGAGTAATTTTATTAGATGGTATCTAAGTGCTTTTTGCATGAATATTAGGATGAAGCTTGAGAGCTGACAGGATGATGGTTTGTCTAACTTAGAATTCAAAATGTAAAATGATAGTATGGATCATGCTGAGAGAGCTTCTCGATCTTAAATAATAGTGGGAATATTTCTTGATATAAAAGTATCCAAGGATATTTGGATCTTTCTTCTTTTCAAAAATATCCATTAAGGCCCTTAGTCTTTTCCTTCTTTGAAGAGCCAAACTGCTTACAAGCGCATAGCAATCCAGTATTCTCTACAGTTTTGTTGCATTTTCTGAAACGACCATATGGCATCCTAAATAAAAGTTCTGCTAATCCTTTTCATTCTCCTGATCAATACTGCATATCTTCCCCTTCTTAGGTGGGAAAATGTTTGAATTTAAAACACAGCCAAAGGGAAAAGAGTGAAGCACATACAAGGAGATACAAAAACTCGTTTACCATTCCATCTACGTAATTTTGAAAGCGATCACATCCAATTGTTAAGCTTTGAGAATCTCTAGTTTGGTTATTCATTGCATTAAATTTGTATCTGCTATTTCTGCATTTCCTCTTGATGCTTTCAAATAGCAACTGGTCATGGGGAGAGAGTGAGTGAGTGAGTGGGAGGGAGGGAGAAAGTGAATGAGTGAATGAGAGAGAGAGAGAGAGAGAGAGAGAGAGAGAGAGAGAGAGAGAGAGAGAGAGAGAGAGAGAGAGAGAGAGAGATGGAGATCTTGATTAACATTGCAAAATACTAGAGTCCAGTGGTGGGATTTTTTTGGTTGCATGGGGAAAATCACATTAATCTTGGTGTTTGTTGGATGAGAAATTTCTGTTTACTGTGGATTCTTCTTTCGGTTCATTATTTCACTCCATATGAGAGCTTTGATGCTCAATGAACATGAATTCCGATCAATTATGTACAATCTTATTTTTCTATTTCCAAAAATGGAAATAGGTGGGGTGGGGTGGGGGAAACGAGGAGAGAAAGGGACAATCCATAGTTTATAATTCTTCTGAACAATATGAGGAAGAAATATTCAGACCGCAGATCAGAGGGATATTTTAAATTATTATTTGTTGGGCAGATTGCAACTCTACTTTTCTTAACCATGAAGGCTTTAAGATGGCCAACCATCTAAAACATTGCAGATATAAAACTGTTAAAGTTCAGTAACAGCAATACCCGAATAAAATGATTGTCACTCAGATTCAAAGGAAAGTTCAGATTCTTTTTTTGAAGTTGGGCAGAAGAGACGCTAAGCACAACTCCTAAGGGAATGAGCTCCATAGCTGGGAAGTAATGAAGAAAGACTGACTTCCTTGCTAACTTTATGCTCAATAGGTTCAATGAGATTACAAATTCTTCCAGATTGACTTTAAGTATTTAGAGCTCCATTGATTAAAGCTAATTTCCAATTGAGTTGAAAAAGCTACTTACCATTGTGGACTTTTCACGAAGAATCTTAGCTTGATCCTGCATATTCATCACCAAATGAGATGCTACATTTTGCAAGAACTGAAGAATCCAGGTGTTTTTCAAGATAGACTCACACAAATAGCAATAGCACTTAGACAAGCAGAGAAATCCCCCCGGATCTATCTGGCTCACTGAACCGGTAGCACAGGTGGCAGAAGGCTCTACCCACCTGCTGGGATGTCATTACGTCCTGGTTTTTTACCATCTGTGCATGCCCAAAAGATTCTGTGCACTCCTGTTCCCGAACCAGTAGCAAAGATAAGTGGATTTCACCTGGGACCTAGACTTATATACCACTTCACAGTGCTTTACAGCCCTCTCTAAGTGGTTTACAGAGTCAGCATGTTTCCCTCAACAATCTGGGACCTCATTTTACTGACCTTGGAAGGATGGAAGTGTCAGGATTCCAAGTAACACCCCTAACGAAAGAAGACTCCAAGGCTAGAAGTTCCTCGAAGTTCCATTTTATTAGAGATGTCCTACTGGCACATCTGGGAAAACCCGAATCTGAAAGCTTCCAGGTTTTCCCCACCCCAAGAGAAAGTCTGAGTTCCTTCCCCTGCACCCATATGTCCATCACATGGTCCAATCAATGCACCATCCCAACTGGAGATGCCTCCCAGTCACGCCACTCCAGGTGCAGGCAGAATGTCCTTGACTCCCAGAGAAAAGAATGTTATTATGACTAGATATCTCTATAACTCCATGCAATTTCCCTCTCCCAGTTCCTCACAGCACTAAGTATGGCAGCCCTGAAGATCCAAAGAAAAAGATGTCCTCCCGAGCTGACAGGAAGGCTGAGTCAACTTTGAGCCTGGTTAGATTTGAACTGCCAAGATTTGGCAGCCAGCAGTCAGCTAAAGTAGCCTACAGTACTGCATTCTAACCACTGTGCCCTCACAGCTCTGCATTCTAATCACTGCAGTTAGTACTGCATTCTAAGCACTGCGCCACTGCAGTACAAGCATTGTACCAGCCATGGTGGTGCAGTGGTTAGAATGCAGTACTGCAGGCTATTTCTGCTGATTGCCAGCTGCCTGCAGTTCTGCAGTTTGATTCTTACCGGCTCAAGGTTGGTTCAGCCTTCCATCCTTCCAAGGTTGGTAAAATGAGAACCCACATTGTTGTGGGGCAAAAATGCTGACTCTGTAAACTGCTTAGAGACAGCTGTAAAGCACTATGGAGCAGTATATAAGTCTAAGTGCTATTGCTATTCTATTGCAATGCATTTGTGTGGGCTATCTTGAAAAACCTGGACACTTCCGCTGGTGCAAAATGTAGCATCTCAATTGGCGATGAGTGCATAGGATCAGGATAAAATTCTGTGTGCAGCACAGTAGTGTAACTGTTGTCACCAAGTAATGGATAAGAATTGCTTGTTGACATGACTCAAAGAGAGAAGTCTATCTTGAACTAAATTACAACTCAGCAGAATTTAGAAGAACGTTTGGGAACAAGTGTCGGCAATAAGACATATTGGCTATTGGAACGATTATACAGAATGGTGGCATGTTTCTATTACTGGAGGACTTGAAGACGAAATTGGACAGCCAACTTTTGGGAAGACACAATTCTAAATTTCTTGACTTTTTCCCATATATTTTTGTGGCTGTTTGTATTAAAAAAACAAGTTAAGCTGTTTCCTGACTGATTCAGGATTTAAACCAGTTTAATTTAATTAAACTAAACCCAGGGGGGCCTTCACGCAAGTACGTCTTGTACGCCAGTTGTGCCCTTTTTTGGACCGAGATGCCCTCACCACAGTCACCCATGCCCTGGTTACTTCTCGGTTGGATTACTGTAATGCCCTCTACATGGGGCTGCCCTTGGGACATATCCGGAGACTCCAGTTAGTCCAGAATGCGGTCGCACAGGTAGTTACGGGGGCCTCTCATTACCTCCGTGTTACACCTCTCCTGCGCGGGCTGCACCTCTCGTTACACCTCTCCTGCGCGGACTACACTGGCTACCGGTTGTTCTCCGGGTTCATTTCAAGGTGCTGGTTTTAACCTATAAAGCCCTACATGACTTAGGCCTGGGGTACTTATAGGACCATCTCCTGCCTTCCTCCCACCGTCCAGTACGCTCCCACAGAGTGGGCCTCCTCTGGGTGCCGTCAGCCAAGCAATGTCGGCTGGCGGCCCCCAGGGGGAAGGCTTTCTCTGTCGGAGCTCCGACCCTCTGGAATAGTTTGCCCACTGACCTCAGGACGGCCCCCGACCTCCTCTCCTTTCACCGGAGATTAAAGACATGGCTGTTTAAGGAATATTACGGTCATGGGGTTATATAGTTTTTAGAATGATTTTATGGATTTTAATGCATTTTAATGTGTTATTGTGATTTGTATTCATAATTGTTTTTGTAAGCTGTCCTGAGTCCTCGGGGAGAATGGCGGCATATAAATAAATAAATAAATAAATAAATAAATAAATAAATAAATAAATAAATAAATAAATAAATAATAATTTAGATCCTAAACCAGTGGTGGTGAAACTTTTATGCCGAACAGGTGCTTTGTGTGTTTCGCACACTTTGCATGCGCCCACACTAACACATGGCTCCTCCCCATGTGCTGCACACACAACCACACCATCTGCGTGTGCACAAGACTTTTGCATGTGCCCCTGTGCACTACATGTGCAATCCCACCATCTGCGCATGTACATGGTCTTCATGTGGCTCCCCCCGTGCATTGCATGCACAATTGCACCATCTACGCATGTGTGTGATTTTCACGCACACAATGCATGTGTGTGAATGCCATCTGCACATGCCCAGGCTGCACACAAGTACTCTCGCATACATGCGCAAATGCACACGCATGTGCAGGAGAGCTCCAATTCAGGGTCCCCTGAATTGCATGCAAAATTGAGAGCAAAAAAAGTTTTTGCTCTCCCCAGGCCCCAGGAGCACTCTGCAGGCCTCCCAAACCCTCTGCATGTTCTCTTTATGTGAAAAATTGGCCTGTTTGGGGCAAAAACGGGTTGCACAGAGGATTTGGGAAGCCTGCAGAGTGCTCCTTGGGGGCCGGGGAGAGCAAACACTTTTTTTTCATGTTTATCTCTTTGAAATCTTAGTGCATCTTATATGCCGGTGTGACTTTCACTTAGTCTGAAAAATTTGGTAGATGAAAACCACGGGAAACGTTAGAGTTGGTTTTCACTGGCTGTGCCAACATGATGTATCCAATAAAGATGTTCTTTGAGGAATGTACCTGCCTCGGAGTTCTGCTTTCAATGGGTGTGTTACTTGGAATGCTGAAATTTCCATTGTGAGAGAAATGATGGTTTGGAAGGAATGTTACCTGCAAACACAGCGTTGTGTTGCATATCAAAGTGTGTGTGTATTTACGTATATGCATTCCAATTTCTTATTCATACACCCTTCTTTGGAATAAATATTCCACATTTCGAAAGACGTGTGTAGGAGGAAAAGACCTCATATTTTACTAAGTAGAATATTTATCCACAGCACAAAGGTAGGAGTGTTGTGCTATTATTATCCTACATTGTCTTCATGCTTGAATGCAAGCATTTATTTTCTAACAAACAACCCTTAAAGTTCAAGGTTTTAGGCTAGTTATGACAGAAGCCAATAGGTACAAAGCTCCTACCATTTTTTTAAATGTTACAATTTTTTTCCTTTTTTTGCTTCTTCCATATTTTTTTTCCCCCAGCACCCAGATTTTGGGAAGGATGACATGACATATTCACTGAAATCATTGGGGAAAAAATTTCTACTCTACAAAAATCTCAATAGGCACGTTGAACTTTTAAAGATCAACAGAAATGTAGAAGAGATTCTTTACCTCTCCTCCTCAGTATTATAGGACAAATGTGCAAATTTCATGTGTTCTTATCATGGATATTTTCCGAAGCAGGAGAAATCCATACCTAACTTTGTTTCTATCACATCTGCCTTGCTGTGGATCTGCTGGGAGTAAATTTGTCCCTTGAAGAATTTGTAGTGAATTAAAAAACACACACAAACACACACATGTAGCAACAAAGTGGGTAGACCAGGGGTTGGCTGCTGGGGTTCACAGAGGTTTGGGAGAACCTCTAGCTAAGATTCTCTGTAGTTCAGAGAACCCCCAAATCCCACTCTTGGCTGGCCCCATCTACCCCTCCCCTCCCAGGAGTCCCCACGTAGTCTGTTTTGGATGCAGGTAAGTGTAGGGCGCATGTGGAGGCTCGGGGAGGGTGAACAACAGATCTACCGAAATTCGGGAAGGCTGGAAATAGGCTGGTTTCCAGCCTCCAGAGGGCCTCTGGAGCCTGGCGAGGCCATTTTTGTCCTCCCAGAGGTTCAAGGAAAACCTCCAGAGCCCGGTGAGGGCAAAAATGCCCTCCCACTATGGAGGCCAACTAGGCCACGCCCACCACACCCACGCCCACCCAGCAGCTGGACAGAGAACCCTTTTCTAAAGA
Source organism: Masticophis lateralis (assembly GCA_030761175.1). NCBI lineage: Eukaryota > Metazoa > Chordata > Lepidosauria > Squamata > Colubridae > Masticophis > Masticophis lateralis. Next base: position 6,608,315 of record JAUDYJ010000008.1, on the reverse strand, counting down.
TTTTTGAAGCCCACCCCTGTGGTAGACCCAGTTACAATGCCAACGAATGCACCATTGGAAGAGCTGAAAAACCTTGTTAAGGACAGACTGTCATGGAGAATCCATAGCTATGTGGTCACTAGGAAACGACAATGACCAGATAGCACAGCATTAACTTATTTCCATTCACAATTTTTCTGATCTAAAGCTCCAAATAGCATTAGACATACCACCTTTATGAATGTTTTACTAAGAGCTGCATTGAATAACTAGACTACACTCATTATGTTGAGCATCTTATCCTGGCCTTTGTTTAATGCAGCCACTCTGGATTCATTCATGGCTCCAACTGAAAGCATAGGCTTTTATGCCTTTATGAATCAAGTGCAGTCTACTTAAACTATTTTCTGTATTTTCTCCCTTGTTTGCATTTTGAAAGCTCCTTCAGAGAACATTGTCTAAGTTGCCGTGCCACCCGAGATAGAAGGGATGACTATGGAAGAAATAGCGATGGCATCAACAACCTTAGAATAGCTCCCGTACGGTGTCTCATCTCGCATTCACTCTGATGTCTTTCCGACAACAAAGACTATTTTTGCCTATTCTCAGACTTCTTTTAGAGCTATTTTTTTTAAAAAATAAACTTTTTCATAGATTTGTTTTACAAAGAGGTTGTGTTTATAAATTGTTGATTTTAGTTGGTTTTCATTTCTTCTATTAAGGTGTTTTGAATATACTATTCTCTTCCCAGTTACAGCGTCTGAAGGGAAGAATGCAGGAAAGTCAACAACATTCTTACCTGTAAACAGGTGATTTTAGGCGAGCTGAAGGCAATTGCTTGGAGAAATCCCTGCAGTTTTCTTGGTGAAATATCAGAAGCAGTTTTACAGAATTAACAGAGTCAGAAGGGACTTTGGAGGTCTTCTAATCCAACCCCCCACTCAAGTTCTTTACCTGGACAGAGCAATTTGTTCCTGTTGTTCTCTCCCCCTTCCAATATTTCTTTTAACTTCAACTTTTGCTCTCTCACCTTATGAAGAAACACGTGGATTTTTCCAGAAGTTTTCTTATTGGGAATGAAACCAGATAAAACAAGTAAGGAAAAATGGTACTTGATCCTCCACATCACTACTGCAGCTAGGATATTATATGCGCAAGAATGGAAAAATAAATTAATACCCACAGAGAATAAACTGATTTGGAAAATTTCAGAATGCGCAGAGGCCGATCGGTTAACGAAATTACTTAGGAACCAAAAAGACTCTGATTATTACGAATGTTGGAACCTATGGTATATTTGGGTGGAAAAAAAAAAGAGAGGGAAATGAAATGGATCTTATCAGTGATTTAAATTGCATAGGTGCATATTTGTGTACGTTCGTTGCAACAACTTTGTATGTATATATGTAAAGAATTGGGTTTTTTTAAAAAAAATGGAAATAAACTTTTTATTTAAAAAAAAAAAAGAAACGTGCGGATTTTGGAAAACACATTGCTAGTTGATTTTGTACTATTCTCTTTTGATCCCGGCTTCTCATCATGTTTAACCTTTAAAGAATGAGGTACATTGTACTTAGAAAAAGAAAGAACGAAAACCTTGATAGTTAAGCTATATATATATTCTCCTAAAGGCTTTAAGCCCGCCCCTCCGATAACAATGGAAAAGGATGCACATAAATAAAATGGATAAACTGCAATTCTGAGTTGAAATCCATGTTTGACTATTATATGTCAGGCTGCAAAGCACTAATTATATTTCATGCCAAAGTTACAGAGCAATTAAGGAAAAAATTCATTTTCCAAGGCTGAAAGGAACTCCACTGGTATTTTATTTATTTTTTTTATTGAAAGAGTTTTACAATACAAAAAATTTTCCATTTTCTCCCCCCCCAATCCCCCTCCCCTACCCCTCCCATCCCTCCCTATCCCCCCCCTGACTTCCGCTACAAGTAAAAAAAACAAAATTTAGAACAAGGGAAAAAGAAAAAGATTATTAAATATTCAAATTCTAAATTAAAGAAATTTCGAAAGAGGAAAAGAAAGAGAAGGAAGGAAATAGGGCAAAAAAGTAAAAAACAAACTAACAAGAACAAACATTAATATATTTAAACAATATTATAATAAAAAAAGAATAGTTATAATTAAAAGCAACATTATAGTTCTATCCTAACTACACCCTTAACTAAAGAGAAAAAAAAAAAACAAACCCAAAAACATAAAACACAAAAAATATATATGCATATATAGTTATAATCATACAGTTATATCAAAAGAAGGATTGTCTTTTATTTAATTCATTTCTCAGTCTATATAATCCAAATTTCGATCTTCTCTTTAACTTGATTGATGTCAAATATATTTCCTCTCGTAAATCCGCTTCAATAATCTTCATCTTGCCGCTGCCCCATCAGCAAAGTAAAACATTTCTCCACACAACCCCCCGAGTGACTTTATATAAGTAAAATCCAACCACGAAGGTATTCACTCCTCTAGGAAAGAATCATTCCAACTAGCTTATACTATACCTAAAAATAGGCTTTTGCAGCCTTTCAAACAAAAGCTGCATTCCCAGATGTTCCTTTGAAATTAGTTCAAATCCTGCCACCCTTTACAATTCAACCCTTCGGGTTACAAAATGTTTTCAAGTTCTTAGTCTTCTTCTAGACGATATGTTCCACCAAAATATATAATTGGGTAACCAATGATCGCTGCTAGCTTTGCAGCAATCTATCAAAACTCAGGATATCATGTCCAATCCAGGATAAACTTCATAGTAAAAGTTTTAATAATCCATTTTAATATGTGAGTTTAAAATTAATCCAGTTTAGAATGAACTTTTAACCAGTTATTGTGCTTAATCCATTTTTTCCAAATCTTTCAATGCTTTCCGATTCAGTATCAAGCAATTCACGATGCTGTTTGAATTTATCACCTGTGGTTTCCAGTCGGATTTCTTCGTTGGATTCTAATTCCTGTCGATTAGCATCAACCCCCATGTCTTGAGAAATATTAGACCTCTGCTGCTGGTCATCTCGATGTAAAACTTTGTTTTTTGAATCTTCCTCCAGCAGTTCAAGGTCTTGTAATCCCCCAGAAACACTGGGGTGTTCAGTTTTCTCATCTGAAAAATCCATAATAGAATCCTCTGGACAACCACCAAAATCTCCTTTTACTTTTAACACACTTTGATTTTCTTCTCTCTTTTCACATTGTGCAAACTCTGTTTTTGACTTTTTATTCTTGAGATATTTCGGTGCTCCCTTAAAAATATTTTGATAAAAATATTCTGCTTTTTCAATAGTATTCAAACAGTGTCTCACACCTTGATATCTAAAAATTATACCAGTTGGAAAGTCCCATCTAAATAGGATATTACTTCTCTTCAATTCCTTGACCAAAAAATCAAAATCTTTCCTGTCTTTTAAAACCTTCGAAGGTAGCTCTTTGAAGACCCTGATTCGTGTGCCAGCTACCTGCAATCTATCAGAATAAGACTTTTGTAGAATATCATCTCTCAGTCTTTTATCAGTGAAGTAGACAACAACATCTCTAGGCAAATTCCTTTGTTTAGCCAAACGTGAGTTAACTCTATAAACTTTCACAATAGAACCCAGAATTAGTTCATCTTGTAACTTTAATAATTCTGCAAAGGCCTTTGCACAAGTTGTCCTTAGGTTTTCTCTGTTATCTTCTTTTATCCCTCTCAATCTAATTGCAGATTCCATAGACTTAATTTGAAGCATAATAACATCATTCTGAATATTATGATTATTGGCCTCTGCTTCCAGGAGTTTCATTTGTAACTCTTGTATTTGAAGTTCAAATTTACTACTCATCTCAATCATTTTCTTCCCCATTGCAGCCAGCGCTGTTGAAAAATCTGAGGCTACTTGAGCAATGATTTGATTTAGTTGGTCATATTTCCCAGAAACCAGTTCCTCAAAATCCTTCTGTGAACCTTTTATCTTATCTACCACACTCTCTAAGGACCTTGTAATTAACTCTTTTAACTCCTGTTCTGTAAGTCTCTGCACATGAGACATTTCAACTTTATTCATCTGATTCAAAGGGGAGCCCCCCCTTCCTTTAGGTTTAGGCATCTTTACTTTTTTAAAAAAAAAAACCAAGAAAAAGAATCTTCCTTACTTCAATAGAGAAAAGAAAAAAAAAAGGGGTAGAAAAAAATCTGTTTAAATCAGCCTCTATTCCTTTGGGTTCTTTATCTGTAACAGGATATTCCTTTCAAGACTAAGCTCTGCATTCCATTCCACTGACACTTTCGTTTCAGGCAGAGCCTGTCGCCATCTTAAAGACTTTCAAATTTCTTCCTCTCCTTCCCCCTTCCCCCCCCCCTCCTCTTCCCAAAAAAAAACTCCGTTAAAGAAAAAATCCATACTTGCTTGGAATTTTATTTTCTCTTTTCCAGCTTGCTCCAAATGTGATTTCAATCGTGGTGTTGCTCCCACGTCTGGCTCCGCTAATTAAATAATTAGCGGAGGATCCTCTCGGCGCGGAGCATACCCTGGGGGTATGGAGGGAACCATCCCTCTGAGCCCTCCCCAGGACATGGAAAATTCCTGGGGGGCTCAAAGAGGTTCTACCTCACCCCCAGAAGCTCTGCCTGTTCCTCCCGGCGAGAAACAGGTTTTTCGAGCCGCCTGCCAGCTGTGAGGCGGCTCTAACGCGCCGGGAGACCGGCGGGCATGGAAAGCCCGCCGCCAACGAGGAAGGCGCCACCGGAAGTCCGAACTCCACTGGTATTAAAAGCGTTTCATTCAGGTTGCAGCAAAGAAGCATGATAAAATGGAAAGCCAGGTTTCTCACAGGTCTGATTCCTGTTGAATCATATTCACCATTCTTTGTCAGAAGAACTAGGAAGCATATTTCCTTCCATATGAGGAGTGTCTCTCTCTCTCTCTGTGTGTGTGTGTGTGTGTGTGTGGACACGCAAGCCATTGCCCAAGTTAAGCTCCGCCAAGCATGCACCCACGCCTCCTGCTGGCCAGCTCATCATCGGGTCTCTGTTGTGCATGCGAGGGTGCGTGCTCTTTGGGCACTCAGTCTGGAAAAGGTTAGCCAACACTGCCCTATACCAGGGATCAGCAACCTGTGGTTCTGGAGCCGCATGTGGCTCTTTCATCCCTCTGCTGCGGCTCCCTGTCACTTAAAATATGAGTCACAACTGCCAATGTGTGGCATCCGCCAGCATGCAATGTATTGAGCTTTTCAACCCCTGGTAGACCAACCATGAATAAATCCAAGAAAAGAAAAGTTCCAGAAGAAAACAGAACATTTAATGCAACTACATATGCTAGTTTTGTGGCTGCTCAAGAAATAGTCAGGCACAGGAAGGGTTTTGTGGCTCCTGGTGTTTTCTTTTCTGTGGGAAACGGGTCCAAATGACTCTTTGAGTGTTTAAGATTGCAGACCTCTGCCCTATACCATTCCAGACAAGTGGCTGTCCAATTTCCTCTTAAAAACTTCCAGTGTTGGAGCACCTACAACTTCTGGAGCCAAATTGTTCCACTGGTTGATTGTCCTCACTGTCAGGAAGTTTCTCCTTAATGTCAGGTTGCTTCTTTCCTTGATTAGTTTTCATCCATTGTTTCTTGTCCTGCCTTCAAGGTGCTTTGGAAAATAGGTTGACCCCCCTTCTTCTTTGTGGCAGCCCCTCAAATATTGGAACACGACTCTCAAGGACTAGGGGTGACATGATAGCCATGGTTTGCCATTTTCTTCTTCCTAGGGTTGAGAGAGAATGACCTAAGTGGCTTTGGGACTAGAACTCACAGTCTCCCAGTTTCTACCGTGTTTCCCTGAAAATAAGACCCTGTCTTATATTTTTTTTGAACCGTGAAATAAGTGCTTGGCCTTATTGCCATATGCTCAAAAGCCTGATTGGGTTTATTATCAAGGGATGTCTTATTTTGGGGAAAACAGTAGCTGGTACCTTCACAACTACGCCAAACTGGCACACCCACAAATGGACCTCTCCTGCATTATTGCTTCCAAACTCAATGAAACAGATGACCCTGTTTAACCCCCTGGCTGATTTCCAGACTTTTTCTTGAATTATAAACCAGATAGTGGCAGCTTAAGTGCCTCCTAAAAGGCACTACAAGGGAAGCAGTGGCTCGGTGACTAAGACGTTGAGTTTCTCGATCAAAAGGTCGGCAGTTCAGCGGTTCGAATCCCTAGTGCTGCATAACGGGGTGAGCTCCCATTACTTGTCCCAGCTTCTGCCAACCTAGCAGTTCGAAAGCACATAAAAAATGCAAGTAGAAAAATAGGGACCACATTTGGTGGGAAGGTAACAGCATTCCTTGCACCTTTGGTGTTTAGCCATGCTGACCACATGACCATGGAGATATGTTCAGACAGTGCTGACTCTTTGGCTTTGAAACGGAGATGAGCACCGCCCCCTAGAGTCGGGAACGGCTAACACATATGTCTGAGGAGAACTTTTAATTTTACCTTTAGAAGGCACTGCACTGAATTAACCAGGCTAAGCTTACTTTGCTTTGAGTCCATCTCTGTGTACGGAGAGGATTCTGGAATCCTGTTCTTCTCGCTTCCCTTGCCTGGAATTGCAGATAAGCTTAGCAAGTTTCCTGTCTCCAAGGAGAGCATCTATCACAAGCAAAGCCTCAGTCTACTGAAAATGTCTGCATATATCACCACCCGCCTTGCAAGCAAGTCCATTATTCAACTCGGAGCCCAGCCTCTGTGCTTTGTGACTGATGTCTGAATGAATATGCAAAGCTATGGGGCTGGGTTTCAGTATTCATCAAAACAATGACCTAGAAAGAAACTATGGAAAAAGCTATTGTATTAAAGTCACATTTAGGATGCAGAAGTTTGGATGACAGCGTTTCCTTTGTAGGGAATTAAATGTTATATCCAAGACATTGTACATTCTCCCAGGGGTGCTTAAAATAGAGCTTTGTGCAACTAGTCACTCAACATTCTCACTTGTACTTAGCGCCAGAGGAATTGGAAGATATTTCTGACCAAGGCTTTCCAAAGTAGAGATAAATCCCCAAATTATTCTCCAAATGGGACTCCCTAGGACCATTGGGAGAAATATCCTTCCTTCCTTCCTTCCTTCCTTCCTTCCTTCCTTCCTTCCTTCCTTCCTTCCTTCCTTCCTTCCTTCCTTCCTCCCTCCCTCCCTCCCTCCCTCCCTCCCATCCATTCTTTCTTCCATCCTTCCTCCCTCCCTTCTTTCCTCCCTCCCTCCCTTCTTTCCTCCCTCCCTCCCATCCAAATAAAAATTTTCAGAAACACTGTGAAGGAAGGAAAAAAGACATTCAGCAGGTTTTTAAAAAGGCAAATCTTTTCCTAGCATAAATGAGGAGAGAAAAATAAAAATCTCATGGCATATTCTGAGAGGAAAACAGAAAATAAAATAAATTTCTGCATACAGAAAGTGAAGTTTGTGTCCTTCATTTCTCCCCATTAAAGGAGTTCAAATACAACCTTCATAAGCTATTCTGGCAGAACCATTCTGTTGTAATGTGTTATCAAAATACACATATCTTACAGGTAATTGAGCTGCTGCAAAGAGCACGAACCAATTCTGAAATTCATTTTTAACATTCTCCTTAAAGCTCTTGAGAATACCACGGATAGCCAAGAAAACAAATGCATCATTAAACAAATCAACCCAGGCTTCTCACTTGAGGCACAAATAAGCAGACTCAAATTATCTTACTTTCGGATGTATTATGCAAAGACTTAGCTCTCCGGAGAAGACTCTAATGCTGGGAAGGGCAGAAGGTATGAAAAGAGGATGACCAGCAGCAAGGGGGAGTGGACTCAGTTATAGTGGTGATGGTGGGTCCCTTGGAAAATCTAATGAAGTAGATTTGGGACAGATAGTCATGGAGAATGTGGTTGCTAATAGTTGACATTGACTTGAAGGCACAAAATCAACGGAGGAGGAGGAGGAGGAGGAGGAGGAGGAGGAGGAGGAGGAGGAGGAGGAGGAGGAGGAGGAGGAGGAGGAGGAGGAGGAAAGGAAGGAAGGAAGGAAGGAAGGAAGGAAGGAAGGAAGGAAGGAAGGAAGGAAGGAAGGAAGGAAGATGGGAATGAGAAGGAGGGAGGGACGGAGGAGAGGGTGATGAGAATGAGGCAGGGAAGGAGGAGAGGGGACTGAGAAGGAAGGAAGGAAGGAAGGAAGGAAGGAAGGAAGGAAGGAAGGAAGGAAGGAAGGAAGGAGAATGGAGTTAGAAGAAGGGAGGCAGGGCAGGAAGATGAGAATGAGAAGGAGAGAGGAGATGGGACTGAGAAGGAGGGAGGGAGGGAGGGAGGGAGGGAGGGAGGGAAGGAAGGAAGGAAGGAAGGAAGGAAGGAAGGAAGGAAGGAAGGAAGGAAGGAAGGAAGGAAGGAAGGAAGGAATTCCAACATTACCAGACTCACTGCCTAAACTATAGTTAACCTCATGTGATTTGGCAATATTGTTCTCTCATCTTCGGCATGGCAAGACAGTACAACAAAAAGAAGGGGGAAAGTAACTAAATTTTGCAGTTCTATCTCCAGAATCTTACATTTATATCTTTTGTAGTGCACTTTCTGTATCTATTTATCACTTTCCCTTTTCAATGTGATCGACACTTGTACTGGAAGGTTCACTACAACTGTTATATATTGTTCCTCTATGTGTCAGTTTGAGGCTCATGATAGAGTGGGGGAAGCTTGGTAACTGTTTGCAGAAGCTTTCAATCTCTCAACTCTGATCCCTTTATTTTTGCACCTTCCCTGCCTTTTACTTAAATTTGTCTTTGTCACATCTGTAAACCCGGATAGGGGAGAATGATTTAATTGTGTGGCTTTCAGTCCTCATTGTTTCAGGAAGATGCTCTCCTTCTTCAATAGAGTTTGCTGAAAATCATCTTCATGAAAGAGAGCGCTTAAATATCAAGTCCAAAGAAAACAACACTCCAGCTAAACTCTCTAAAATTAATTTCTCTCTGGGTAGCCTATAAAAGTGGTTTTAAAATAAGCCTTAATATTTATTCCATCACCTAGAATAGAATCACCTATTCTGCAGAAATGTGGTCAAAATCATTAAGAGAGTGCAAAGCTCTGCCTGATTTTCTTTCTCTTTCTCTCTTTTTTAATCTGCATTGTACATCAGCTGGAATGGTAGAGCTCTCGCCTCACAATCAGGAGGCTGTGAGTTCGATCCTAGGTAAAGGCAGATATTTCTTTCTCTGGGCAGGATGACAATTTATCTGCTGAATGTAACTCCGCATTGGTGACGGGAAGGGCATCTGGCCAGTAAACACTCAGCTCCATTCAGTTGCCCAGACTGCACTTTGCAAGGGATTATGGGGTCGTTAAAAGATGCTGATGATTGTACTTTTTCAGCTGCCATTCTGCAATGTTGACTAAATTCTGCAGACACTCTTGACCTAAAAGGAACCCCAAAGTAGAAGAATAATCTACTTTCTGCCTAGTCCCAGTGTGGCAGTTAAAAGCAAAGAGAAAGCAGCAAAACAGCCTTAATTGTACAATGGATGCATTAATAAAGTGGTAGCCAATCTTGTACAAATTAATTTTTTAATCTTTTTTTCCTGGAACAGGTGTGATTTTTTATGTCTGGCAAACATCCTGGAGTCTTGAGGATGTCTGTCTCATGGGACCAGGGGTGAAATGTTCCCGGTTCAGACCGGATCACCCAATCCGGTAGCGATAATGGCGGATGGTTGAGAGAACCAGTAGAAAAATCCCTGCCCACTCTCCATGCCCAGCTGAGCCATGCAATCATCAGAGGCTTTTTTTTTTTAACTTTTAAAAGTATTTTTTCTTTGGCCGAAAAAATGCTTTTAAAAGTTAAAAAAAAAAAGCCTCTCATGATCGTGTGGTTCAGCTAGGATAGTCAGAGCCTTTTAAAAGCATTGCAAAAAAAATGCTTTTAAAAGAAAACAAAAACCTCTGCCGATCAGGCAACTCAGCTGGGTTCGTCAGAGGCTTTTAAAAGTAAAAAAAAAAAAAAAAAAAAAGTTGGCCACATCCACCCAGTCATGTTACCCCCCCCACCAAGCCACGCCCACAGAACCGGTAATAACAAATTTTACATTTCACCACTGCATGGGACTATATTTATAAAGACACTTCCACACAAGGTGTTTGTGTTTTTCACATTTCAGTTTTGTGTTCCCATGCTGATGTATTTCATTGGGGGCTGAACACTGCTAGGTGCAAGATGAACCATTCCAAAGGCAATTTCCAACGGTGAAGTAAGGCCTACCAACCAGTGGATCTATCTGATTCGCACGAACTGGTAGTGCCGGCCACCCGTCGGGATGTCATTACGTCCCATTTTTGACCCTCTGTGCATGCGCAGAAGTGGCGCCCGCATAGCACGCACACTCCCGTGTGCTCCCATTCCCGAACTGGTAGCAAAGTAGATTTCACTGCTGCTACCAACCATGTAAAATGCAGACAATAAGAAGATGATCTTGATGGAGACATGCAGGAACTGTGACCTAGGCAAAAGGGGCTGATATATATATATAAAGAAAGAGACAGCTGCGATCTCACATTGCTCCTGGAAGCACAAAGCCGAGAACACCAGCCTGAAGATGACGAATGAGACCTCGTCGAAACGTCGCCAAGACACTTCCAATTTTACGCGGGAGAAGACCCGAATAACCAAGGACCTACATACAAACACCCGCGAAAACCTCAGAAAACATATATATGGCAACGTTTTGACGAAGTCTCATTCGTCATCTTCAGGCTGGTGTTCTCGGCTTCGTGCTTGGCAACGTTTCGACGAAGTCTCATTTGTCATCTTCAGGCTGGTGTTCTCGGCTTCGTGCTTGGCAACGTTTCAACGAAGTCTCATTCGTCATCTTCAGGCTGGTGTTCTCGGCTTCGTGCTTCAAGCACGAAGCCGAGAACACCAGCCTGAAGATGACGAATGAGACTTCGTCGAAACGTCGCCAAGACACTTCCAATTTTACGCGGGAGAAGACCCGAATAACCAAAGACCTACATATATATATATATGTAATATATATAAATCCAGAATTTCAAGATGACATTTTACAAGCCACCCAGAGCTTAATAGAGTGGGTGTCTGTAACAAATTTAAAACAACAATAACAAGAAGCAGCTCAGGCATATTGGCCTAGGGCCATGATGGCGAATCTATGGCACGTGTGCCACAGGTGGCACGCAGAGCCATATTGGTGGGCAAGTGAGCGTTGCCCTACTCACCTCCAGCACGGATGTGTGTGCTGGCCAGCTGATTTTCAGGCCTTCTGGGCCCACCGGAAGTTAGCAAATGGGCTGCTTCCAGCCTCCAGACGGCCTCCGGAGGTGGGGGGAGGCTGCTTTTACCCTCCCCAAGCTCCTAGAAAGCCCCTGGAGCCTGGGGAGGGCAAAAAAAACCAGGCCTACTAGGTCCACTGTGCCATCACATGCCAAAAGTGGGGGGGTCGCGCGCATGCATGGGGGGGGTAGGGCGCATAAAATTATGTGTGTGGGCACGCATGCATGCCACTACCCCGCAGTCACCCGTTTTTGGCACGCGATGGCAAAAAGGTTAGCTATCACTGGTCTAGGGAGATGCCTCCTAATTGACTGAATTGTAAGAAGGGAGAAAAGATGCAGCAAAATCAGATTTCTCAGACTCTGTTATTCTAGGTGGTGTCCGTAAGATTAGTTTTATTAGCCTTGGTGTGAAGTTGATTTCTTAGTTTGATCCATCAGCTGGGACTGGCATAAAACATCCTTCATGTCCTTATTCCCATATTTTTCTCTGAAGCTACAAATAAGAATAATATTCTTATTGGAGGGGATCTTGGAGGTCTTCTAGTCCAACCCCCTGCTCAGGCAGGAAACCCTATACCAGGGGTGAAATCCAGCAGATTCTGACAGGTTCTGGAGAACTGGTAGCGGAAATTTTGAATAGTTCGGAGAACTGGCAAATATCTCCTCTGGCTGGCCCCAGAGTGGGGTGGGAATGGAGATTTTGCAGTATCCTTCCCCTGCCATGTCCACCAAGCCATCCCCACAGAACCGGTAATAAAAAAAAAAATTGGATTTCACTTCATCTTATTCCAAATTACTATCTGTCCCCACCATTTTATTTAGGATATGTTTCTCTTTTTCCTTCCAATCGCTAAATTGTATTTTATCAATTTTTTTCTTTTTCTCCCCCTTATTTTCCTTCTTTGTTTTTTCCTTTCCTCCAACCACTCATTTGTGGAAATAGTAAATAATAAGGAAGGACCACTATGAAAAAGCTGTAAAAAGAGTCTTGGATATAAGTGTTGTATGTCTTGTATTGTTTTACTGTGTTATAAATAAATAACTTTTTAAAAAAATTGGATTTCACCACTGCCCTATACCATTTCAGGTAAATGGTTATCCAATCTCTTCTTTAAAACTTTCAGTGTTGGAGCACTCACAACTTCTGGAGGCAAGTCGTTCCCATCGATTAATTGTTCTCACTGTCAGGAAATTCCTCCTTAGTTCTAGGCTGATTCTCTCCTTGATGAGTTTCCATCCATTGCTTCTTGTCCTGCCTTCTGGTGCTTTGGGAAATAGGCTGGCATCTTCTTCTTCTTTATGGCAATCCCTTAGATATGGGAATACTGCTATCATGTCACATATCACTCCATGTCACTCCTAGAGAGATGGTGATGCCACGAACTGTCTAGATCGCAATGAGATCACAATCTTCTCTCATCTTGCAAAACTAGCATTCTTTTGCAGAGACTTATTGTGATGGAAATTAGTTGGTCCTGTTTGCATTTCAGCCTGGGAACCCAGATAATGCCAGGGTACGCTTAGAGATGAGTGAATCAGTCTGGCTTCATATCTCAGGTTGGTTCTTAGTTTTTAAATGCCTCCGAAGTTGGAATAGCAAAAATACTTAGATTTATTACACAGAGTAACCTTTAAAATGTGTCTCATTAAACTTCAGTTTCTTACCCTCTGGCTTTCTTTTTTCTAGAAATATGAAATTGGGGGATTTCACAGCAAAGTAGGGAAATGGTGAGGAATGGTAGTATTTAAATAAGAACAGCGGCGGCAGTCACATTAATTATATGGATGCTTTCAAAGAAAAAAAAACCCACACACTGTTCTTCTTTTCAAGGTGTGAATAGTAGAAACTCTCATCAGAATAGTCTCAAATTGTCATGTCTAAAAAGTCTTTTCCCTAGTTTAGGGGTCGGCAACCTTAAACACTCAAAGACCCACAAAGGTCCTAACCGGAAGCCCTCCATTCAGTTCTGGAGCCAACTAGAAGTCCAGTTCCCAAACCATACAGTCTCCTCCTAGCGTGGCATCCTTTTTCCTCTGCCAACCGGAAGTTCAGTTCCCCCACCATAGAGTATCCTCCTAGTGTGGCATCCTTTTCCCTCTACCTGTCCTAACTGAGCTGACTGGCGACAGGAAGCCGCAACAGAGGGATGAAAGAGCCACATGCGGCTCCAGAGCTGTGGGTTGCTGACCCCTGCCCTAGTTAATCAGCCATGAATCCCAAGTAATCCAAGTAATTGCATAAAAACAGTGTAGTTGCTGCAAGCACATCCACAAACACAAGCTAACATTTTTGCACTCACGTTGGTTTTCTTCACCTTAGGGAATTGTGGAAGGAAAGTCTTGCGACGGTCAATATGATGGCTGGGGAATTCTGGGAGTCGAAGTCCACGAGACTTAAAGTTGGACACTTCTGCATTAGAGTGTGGGTGTGTTTGAAAGCAGGTTTGTGTTATGTGGGCGAGCAGAAAAAGAAGATATTGCAGCTTAGGGAAAGTAGTAGCTGCCAACTCAACAGATGTGACAGTGGAGGAGGAGCAGGCATGGACTGCACCTCACCAGCAGAAGATAAGTTGAACCGAAAGGCAGAACACACCTTTTCAGAGAAGTGCTGAGAAGTTGCAACTAGCTAGCAGCTGGTAAAGCACCTTTTTTTCTTCTCACCTTGGCATAGACTGAGAAACTGCCAAGCCCGTAGTTTAGAACAGCAGTTGATAGCAACAGAAGCTATAAGTCTGTAGAGATTCTCTGTCATCCAGGTCACGGTTGTCCCAAAGGTGCTTTTTCAGCAGGCAACTTGATTTTTCCTTTGAAGATGTTTCACTTCTCTAACCCTTTGAATGGTGTGGGAGTAGGAATGGATTTCCAGAGGAAAAATGGCAGACTACAAGGAACCAAGAGCACCACTCAGGTGACCCTCAGGACACAGATCAACCTCCAAGTGCTTCAACGACCCTCTAAAAGGATGCAAATGATCAGATGTCTGCAAGGAATATAAGTCCTTCCATTCCCCACTATCCTGTCAGAGCTGAAGAAGTTTCTTGGATGAGAAGCAAAATGTCTTCAAAGAAAAAACAAGACAGTCCAGTTGCTTCCTAAAAAGGAGGGACAACAGAAGCCATAGTTGAAGTAGCCAAAGGCTTTGGAGGAAGCTCAAGCAAACAAAGAGAATGGAATTCTTCAGGTTGTTTAGGGATAGGGCAGGGGTAAAATGCTCCCAGTTTGGACCAGATTGCCTGATCCGGTAGTGATTGCAGTGAGTGGTTCGGAGAACCGGTAGCAAAAATCCCTGCGTCCCCCCCACCACCATGCTCAGATGAGTCGCACGATCATCAGAGGCTTTTTTTAAACTTTTAAAAGCATTTTTTCTACAACCTCTTCCGACGAAAAAATGCTTTTAAAAGTAAAAAAAAAAGCCTCTGACGATCACATGGCTCAGCTGGGATCCTCAGAGGCTTTTCAAAGCATTTTTTTCTGCAACCTCTTGGCCAAAGAGGTGCTAAAAAAAATGCTTTGAAAAGTCTCTGACGATCCCAGCTGAGTTGCCTGATCACCAGAGGCTTTTCAAAGCATTAGAAAAAATGCTTTGAAAAGTTTAAAAAAAAAGGTGGCCACTCCCACACAATCACATTACCCCTCCCCCCCCACACACACCAAGCTACACCCACAGAACCGGTTGTAACACAATTTACATTTCACCCCTGGGATAGGGTACATCGATATACAGTAGAGATATACAGTATGAGCACAAGGTAATATAGCATCAGCTTAGCAATAAGGGATTAAAGTAAATATTTTGGTGGGGGGGGGGGGAAACCAGGTTTGCTCATTTTTAAAATAAAAACTTCCCTAAAGAAGGGAAAAACTTTTTCGCTGGTCGACACTCTTTTCCAAAAGGCCCCCTGCTCAAAAGAGTGAGCAAAGAGCCAAGAAAGAAAGAAAGAAAGAAAGAAAGAAAGAAAGAAAGAAAGAAAGAAAGAAAGAAAGAAAGAAAGAAAGAAAGAAAGAAAGAAAGGAAGGAAGAAAGAAAAGAATCCTTGTCAACTTTTGCCATCCTAAGACAAAGAGGAGGAGGTATATTGGCTTCAATGTATGGTGAAATGAACCGGGAATGATGGCAAGGAGGAAACTGTAAATCCCGAAGACTGAAAGAGGGAGGGGGATGATATTCATACATCTGTGCTTGCCCACCTACGCTTGCCTTTTCCGTCGATTTTTGTATTTCCTCCAAACGCATTTGAAGGAAACTTGGTGCTGGCTTGCATTATTCATGAGCCTGAGAGTTTTGACAAGAACTTTGTTTTTCAGGGAGGGGAAGGGGAAGAGCTGAGAGGGAATGTGTCATTATAAGATGTCAGTATCCAAAATGTAACATCCCTGGGAGAGACAGTTCTTTGTACAAAGTGCCAAGTTCTTCCCACTCATCCAGAAGAACCCAGGAGGGATGATCATGTTGTAAAATAAGAGGTTTGGGGGGGGGGAGAAAGCTTCTAAAATTGCGAGGGGGGGGGGTTCTGCCTTCGGTTGTTGAAGTTTGCAGCCCTGGCTACTTCGGGTTCAGGACCTAACGATTACCTATAGTAAGTTTGCAGAGGGGGAGATGACCCCTTCGCCTTCTCTGGCTCGTATCACAATCTCAAAAAGTCTTCTCCCCTTTCCCTCCTCTGCCATCTGCTGCTTGGGAGAAGCAGAAGGAGAGGGACGTGAGTGTCAGAGACTGCATCTCCACCCATTTTGGCTCCACTCACTCATTGCTTCAGCCTTATCCACTATGCCAAGTATCCATGAGGTCACCGAGAGGAAAAAGTTGCACGCGTCCAATCTAGGATCTAGAAAGGGTCATAGCATCCAGACTTGGATGCTCCATCACTGAAGGTTTTTAAACAGAGATTGGACGGCCATTTAAATGTCTGAAATATTATAGGCTTTCCTGCTTTGAGCAAAGGGTTGGATTTGAAAACCTCCAAGGTCACTTCCAACTCTGTTACTTTGACTTGAAACATGGCATGTTGAGTGTTCTCCCCCCTCCCTCAATCAGAGCAACCTGGTCTACCCAAATATGGGACACTTCTGCTTTCTCCTTTCAGCCCCAGTCCAGGGGCCTTCGCAGGCAGTCACTTTCACAATAAACTATTTTTTGTGTGTGTTGAATTTATGTTTACCAACAAAAAAATAAAGGGAGACTAGATCTATTTCTCTCATCAGCTAGCCATACACTTCTGGGATTTGAACCTGAGCTGTTTGCATATTAGGTAGATGTATTAATCTCTAAGCCACAGGCTCTCCTCGCTTTGTTGGCTATACCAGGGGAGAGATTAAATGGTTTTTTTTTCTTTTTTTTTGAAAAAAAGTTTTTTTTTTTTTTTTAAACACAAACATAAAATACATCTTTTCCAAAACAAAGCATTGATCCGGTCACAAATTAGTACAAATCACTTTTTTTTAAAAAAAATAATTTATATGCCGCCCTTCTCTGGAGACTCAAGGCGGCTTACAATGTGTTTTTTTTTTAAAATTAGATTTATATGCCACCTTTCTCCAGAGACTCAGGGCGGCTTACAAGGCATTAAGCAATAGCCTTCATACTTTTGTATATTTTTTATACAAAGTCAGCTTATTGCCCCCACAAACTGGGTCCTCAATTTACCTACCTTAGAAAGGTTGGAAGGCTGAGTCAACCTTGAGCCTCGAACTGATGTAATTGCAGACAGCTGGATGTTAATAACAGGCTAGTCAGCTGGTTGAGCTATCTGAGGCTCTCATCTGTTAAGCAATAGCTTTCATACTTTTGTATATACCTGCTTAGCGGTGTTCTTTTTTATACAAAGTCAGCTTATTGCCCCCACAATCCAGATCCTCATTTTACCTACCTTGAAAGGATGGAATCACTAACACTTCTTAACTTCCAATTAACACAATTTATATTTTGCATAGTTATTTCTCTAAATTCTATCAATTATGCCATTATTCCAAAAACCCGTTATTTAAATCTTAGATCCTAACCAAAGGTCATTCCATTTTTCTCTTCCTTTTTGCTTAGATGGATATCTTTTAACAATATAAATTGTTACCATTATTATAAACATTTAAAAAATATTTTAACTATTACTCCCATTTTAATCATCTTCATTACTTTACAACATAATCATTTTTATTTCTTAGCTGTTAACTCCAACATAATCATTTTATTTTTATTTTTTTTCTTATCAGGGCAACCTGGGCTACCCAAATATGGGATGGAGCCAGAGGTGGGATTCACATATTGTAGCAAATGGTTCACCCAGCACCAGAAATGTGAGCACGAATGCATGCAGCGCACATGAGTGTGGCAGCACGAAACATGGCAATTTGCTCATGCACACCATCTGCACATGCATGCTACGTCAAACAACATCTCTGGACAGAGTACTGCTTTCCCTTTATTTCTTTGTCGGTAAATATAAATTCAACATGGAATGTTGAGTCACACACTTTTTTCCCTCTCATGAACTTTCATGGTCCATGATCATGAACTTCTCTGATTTTTGATCATGAACTCTCAGGCTCCATGAAAACAAATGGATACAAGAGGGGAAAAAAAGATAAATAGTGTTGTTGTTTTTTTAAAATTTGATTTATATGCCGCCCTTCTCCGGAGACTCAGGGTGGCTTACAATGCATTAAGCAATAGCCTTCATACTTTTCTATATTTTATACAAAGTCAGCTTATTGCCCCCACAAACTGGGTCCTCAATTTACCCACCTTAGAAAGGATGGAAGGCTGAGTCGACCTTGAGCCTGGCTAGGATTGAACTCGCAGAAATTGCAGGCAGCTAGATGTTAATTGCTGCCTTTAGTAGGAGGCATTAGCCCCCTACGCTATTCAGGCTCTGAATAGCATGTTAACTCATGGGTGCATGAAAGGACAGGACACACAGTAAAGTCTAACACTTTTATTAGCTCCGTAAATCGCAATGGCGATCCTAGCCACGGCAGCTCCTTTTATAGTTAGGAGCTGTCCGCGGCTTTAGCCACTGACGTTCCTCTGAATTTCCCGTTCTCACACCTGATTGGTCCATTCAAATCTGCCATTCAATACTCAACAAATAACCTGTCCCATTAAATCTGGCAGAGGGGCATGCTTCAAAACCATCTGCTAGGAACTGACATTTGGTGGATCTACTCTCTGCCACAGTGCCTGCCTACTGGAATGTCCTCCCTTCATTCCACATCAACCCAAAGTCAAGTAAGTTGCATCCCCATTAACAGTCCAGCAATCTCTCAAGACCTGATTATGTCACCAAATCTGGGCGTACCATGGATCTGGAGACATTCTTTGATGGCTCCACTGTGTCTTGTGGCCTGTCAGCCGACTCATCCTCCAGCAGCTGAATCAGATGAGGAGGAGGCATGGGAGTCAGAGTCAACATTAAGGCAACCTGAGAACTCTGAGGGGGAAGAGGGAATGGAGCTGGCAGAGAGAGAGAGAGAGAGAGAGACAGAGACAAAGGCAGAGCCTGGGGTTGCTGGCAGCCCTCTTTGGAGGGCTGTTGAGGAAGAGGAGGAACAACTGGGTCCAGTGCCTGATGCACTGATGTGCAGAAGGCAGAGGAGAGGAGAGCAGTGGAAATCTATGGGCTGATCCTTGGGATGGAAGAGACACCGCTGCAAGCGAAGCCCCACCCTAGTTCTGGGGATAAAAGGAAAGGGATGAAGATGAATAGACATGGCAGACAACTATTCATCTCCCTGCCAGACAGACTTGTTAGCCTTTGGTGAAAGAGAAACTATTTGTTGGGGCTGCTGGCGCTCCTAATAAAGGAATCATTGCTTCAACTACAGAAGGTATGTCATGTTTGGGGAGCTGGATCAAAACACCGTGATTGATATATTCACCATCTCTGTATCCTGTGATCTGTATATGTTAAAATTTCAGTGATATTTAGATTTTTTTAAACATAATTGTTTAATATTTTAGGTTTTTTTTAATATAGTTCCTTCGATTGTTTTTAAGCTGCCGAGAGTTGCTTTTTGTAGGATGGGCAACCACATAAATTTGATAAATGAATAAGTAAAACAATGTAATCACTTTCCTCAAAGTGACGTATTGCCCATTTTCTCCCTTAAATCAAGCTAATTACAGACTCGCAGATGAAATGAATATTACCATCTTGTCAAACACACCTGTGTATGTGAACTTAAAAGAATAGGAATGGCTTTGAAAGATAGCAAGTTATGCCTTTATTATTCTCCCAAGTGGTCTCTATGGGCTGCCTGAGTGTGCATGTTTTGTTTTTTTAAAGAAAATACGGTGCCAGAATTTAGATCATTTTAGAGGTGAACATCTGCTTTTTTCATGTCTGTAGCACATCTGTCAGTGAAGGCAGGGCAACTTAATTAGCAAGCAAAATTTAGACTTTCTCCTGTATGTATTTGTAATTCTTAATTGTATACTTGCTTTATATTTTTACATTCGTATATGAAACTTTTTTTCCCCTGTTGCCAAATTTTCCTTCAGTGGGAATTTGAGATCACGAATAAGAACCAAATCATTTCCTGCCTAATAGCAGCCAGTCTCAGACCTCAGATTATCAGGGAAAAGTGCTGTACTCCAGTGGTAGGCTGCAACCGGTTTAACAACAACATGTGTACATGTCCAAAATGCAGCAATTTGAAGCTCAGCTGCTTACCTTCTAAGGCAGCCCCGGTAAGTAGAACAGCGGAGGTGCAGAAATCAGCTGTGCTGCATGAATTAGTTGAGCCAGAAAGAAGGAAATATAACACAGGATAGGGTGGGGTAGGTGGGTGGGGCCAGCTGATCATCGGAACTACCGGTTTGCCTGAATTGATCTGAACCAGCTGAATTCTACCCCTGCTGTTCTCTGTATCCTTGCTCACATATTGTGAAATGGAAGGGTAGGCAGTTTTCATGATAAACCACACGGGTATAGGGGTCTTAGCTTTGCCCACAGATATCGTGTCCAAGACACAATGCATGTCACCTCTTTTTAGAAGAATCTTAGGTACTGTTAGGAAATGAATATTACCTACCTTGTTGGGTTGGCAATATATAAACCATCTATATAGCTTTAAGACTGCTGTATTGCATCATACTGTGTCCTGATTGGTTAGCTCTGTAGCCAATCTCCTTAAGAGGGAGCTAGAAACATGGTTTGTTTCTCTTCGCTGTTCTTGTTTCTGATATTTTTCTATGCTACTGTTTGCAAATCCTGAAGAACTGTTTATTGTGAATGACTATGACAACTGGTAAGAAGACTTAAGTTATTGGATTATCCCTGGACTGTCATTTTGCTATCTCCTGCTTTATATGTGTATGACCTGGACTGTTTATTGGACTGTGCCTGAAAGTAAATACAACTCAGTGTATCTGTGTGTTGACTGTGTTTATTCGTACCTACTCTCAATAGCTTTCATGTGCACACCCTTGCTATTCAAGGATTACTCTGTGAATTCCTTAACAGGTACAATGAACTTTTAAACTTCCCACAATCCTTTGCCCATTGGTAATGCTGGATGGGGCCAATCACCTCCAAAATACCTCTTGATATCAGTTTTCTATCCTTTGTCAGTTTCTTATGTTCACTTTGGCACAAAGATTTCAATGGAGGAGAATAGTTGTAGCTTAAGGTTCAACTGTGGAGTCCTTAGCGCTCTCTGGGCTTGGTTGTTTGCTTGTGGACATTTCATTACCCAACTAGGTAACATCATCAGAGCACTGATGACGTTACTTAGTTGGATAATGAAACATCTGCAGGTAACAACCAAGCTCCCAGAGCACCAAAGACATCAAACAAAGACTTCTTAGCTGTTAATACCAATGGAATCATGGAAGTACATCAACATCTCCAAGAAGCTTTTACTACCTCATAAGCTTAAATAAAACCATCAATTTGCTTCTAGATTTACCAACTGGGCAGGATGCCCTGGAAGGGCAACTATTAGAATTAACAACCTCCAAACTGCCTATTGTCGTGATGGCGAACCTATGGCACAGGTGCCACAGGTGGCACGCGGAGCCATATCTGTGGGCACGCAAGTGTTGCCCTAGCTCAGCTGCAGTGTGCATGTGTGCACCGGCCAGCTGACTTTCGGGCCTTTGGGACCCAGCGTAGGGGCCTCTAAAGGGCCTCCAGGGGTGTGTGGAAGGCCGTTTTCTCCCTCCCCAGGCTCCAAGAAAGCCTCTGGAGCCTGGGGAGGGTGAAAAATAGGCCTATCAGGCCCACCGGTAACGTTTTTGCCGTCGTGTGCCAAAAGCGAAGGGAGTGTGGGACATGCATGTGTGGGGGGGGGGGCAGGGCACGGGGGCATTGAATTATGGGTGTGGGCACATGCATGCGTGACCCTCCCCCGCTCCCAACGCTTTTGGCACCCGATGGCAAAAAGGTTAGCCATCACTGGCCTATTGCTAAGAATTCGGGAAGCTGTAAGAGGATTTGGAGGAAAATCCTAGCCATCAAAAATCCACGATAGATTCCCAGAATAATTCAGAGATTGTACTATGCCTTAAAGTGGCTTGTTTCATTTTGGATTAGATCACCATTTGCGTATACCCAGCCAGAGTAATAGTATCTACCTCATAGCTTACGGTACAGCAAGTTGAATGGCCCCAAGCAACTTAATAAACCATGATTAAATTTTAAATAAACCTATAGCTTGATGCAATATGAAACCCAGCACATTAGATTTTTTTTTATTTATTTCTACAGAATACGGTTACAACAAATGAGCAAATTCATGAGTTTGGATGAGGAAAGATGGGAGGTTGGGGGAAATGTGCCAATGATTGATTAATGTAATGAAATATTGTCACTCAAATGCAAAACCATCAAAGGTTTTGCTGTTGCAGAATTATTTTTGCTATTACTTCAAATGACTACATTGCTGATTAGGTATTGAAAAATCTTGATGTGTATTATACCATTTTAAAATCTTATTTTCTAAATGACTTTTCTTAATACGGCCAGTTCTATTGATGTGGATTTTGTGTTCCTTAGCTTGGCACACCATCCATATTTATCAAAGACAAACAACTGTGTTGCAGATTTGCTTAGGCTAATATAGATACTTGTTTACGCCGGATTCAATCTCTGTGTGGGAAAAATAAAGGGGGAAATATATAAATTGGGTCCTCAGAAGAATTTAATCCTAAACTGAAAATAATTCATGTAAAAAGAAGAGAAGGGGGGAATCATATTTCTCTCAGGTATAAATTATTTATTTTTTCATTTTTTTCCCCCCTGCATGGACAGTGAATTCCCACATATAGGTGACATTCAAACCATTAATGTGACAAAGATGGCTTAGGAATTATATTAAGCCGATTTTTCATGTTAATTGTCCATCAACTGCAGGCTTGGCCACAAAATAGAATTTTGGAAATATGAGCTAGTGTCATGAACATTTGGTATGTGTCAATGTATATAACCCAAAAGACATGCAGACCAGTGATGGATTTCAAATTTTTTTACTACCTGTTCTGTGGGTGTGGCAAGGTGGGCATGGCAGGGAAGGATACTGTAAAATCTCCATTCCCTCCCCAATCAGCTGGGACTTGGAAGGCAGAGAATAGATGGGGGCAGAGCCAGTCAGAATTTTTACTACTGGTTCTCTGAACTATTCAAAATTTCCGCTACCAGTTCTCCAGAACTGGTTAGAACCTGCTGAAACCCACCTCTGATGCAGACCCAAATGAACAATATGGCCAACTTTCATTAAGATGATATTACTTAACAGTAAAACATATTGTATGTATAAAACATACGCTATTTACCTCCATTCTATGCGGGATGATAATTAGGTTATACAATTAACAATAGTCACTGTCATAAGATACATGGAGAAGCCACATTAGGGTAATTCCTCCAGTCAGGGTATCCAGATCAGGCTAGAAAGACCATATTGACTGAATATCTAGGAGGCTATCTATCTATCTATATTTATTTATTTATTTAATCAAACTTATATTCATCTGAGCTGCATCGTCTTAACATTGCATGTCTCTGGAACAAGAGCTGGTTGGGTCACGTTGAATTTGCAGTTCTCGATGGCTCAGTGGCTAAGACGCTGAGCTTTTCAATCGAAAGGTCGGCAGTTCAGCGGTTCGAATCCCTAGTGCTGCATAATGGGGTGAGCTCCCGTTACTTGTCCCAGATTCTGGCAACTTAGCAGTTCAAAAGCACATAAAAAATACAAGTAGAAAAATAGGGACCACCTTTGGTGGGAAGGTAACAGCATTCCATGCACCTTTGGCATTTAGTCATGCTGGCCACATGATCATGGAGACTTCTTCAGACAGTGCTGGCTCTTTGGCTTTGAAACGGAGATGAGCACTGCCCCCTAGAGTTGGGAACGACTAGCACAATTGTGCAAGGGGAACCTTTACCTTTACTCCTTTGTTACAAGTGAGCATGCTGTCCCAAAGGTGTTTTTTTACAAAAGGCAAGTGGACTTTGTTTTTCCTTGAAGATGTTTTGCTTCTCATCCAAGAAGCTTCTTCAGTTCTGACTGAATGGTGGAGAATGGAAGGATTTATATTTGTTGCAGTCCTTCCATTCTCCACCATTAAGTCAGAACTGAAGAAGCTTCTTGGATGATAAGTTAAACATCTCCCAGGAAAAACAAAGGAAGTCCATTTGCCTCTTGAAAATACACCTCTGGGACAATGATGACCTGGATGACTAAGAATCTCCAGAGACATTAATAACATAACAGAGTTGGAAGGGACCTTGTAGGTCATCTAATCCATGCCCCCCACCCAAGCAGGGGACCCTACATCATTTCTGACAGATGGCAGTCCAGTCTGTTATTGAAAGAGATGAAGCTCCCACAACTTCCTAAGGCAAGCTGTTCCATTGGTTGATTGTTCTTACTGTCAGAAAATGTCTCTTTATTTCTAGGTTTAATCTCTCCTTGATCGGTTTCTATCCATTATTATTCCTTGTCTGGCCTTTGGGTGCTTTGGAAAACAGGTTGACCCCCCTCCTCTCTGTGTTAGCCCCTCAAATATTGGAACACTGCTATTATGTCTCCCCTGGTCCTTCTCTTCACTAGACTAGCCATACCCAATTCCTGTAATCATTGTTCATATGTTTTAGCCTCTAATCATCTTTATTGTTCTTCTCTGCACTTTTTCTGGACTCTCAACATCTTTTTTTATAGTGTGGTGACCAAAACTGGATGCAGTATTCTCAGTTTGGTCTTACTAAGGCTTTATAGAGTGGTATTAGTACCTCACATGATCTTGATTGAATCCCTCTGTTAATGTAATTTAGGATTGCATTGAGGGGTGAAATCCAGCAGGTTCTGACAGGTTCTGGAGAACTAGTAGCAGAAATTTTGAGCAGTTTGGAGCAAATGCCACCTCTGGCTGGTCCCAGAATGGGATGGGAATGGAGATTTTGCAGTATCCTTCCCCTGGAGTGGGGTGGGAATGGAGATCTTGGAGTATCCTTCCCCTGCCACATCCACCAAGCCAAGCCCACAGAACTGGTAGTAAAAAAAAATGGATTTCACCACTGATTACATTGCCTTTGGCTCATTTTTAATTGTTACAATTAGCTCTGACCACTCAGAAGAAAAAGAACAATCTCACTTTCTGATCAATTAAAAAAGAAGAGATATGGAAGGTTCCATTTTTTTCCCCAGGTATCTGCCAGCCTTTCATAAAAAACACAGAGAGAGGAAATGTAGATCACAATGTCTCAGACCTGGTCACTCTAAGGTAGAGAATGGAGAGGGTTGCCTGGGAGCAGTTCTCACATTTTAAAGGCACCAAATTTCTCAAGCAGATTTCTCAAACTTGGTTGTGGGAGGGCAAGTGATTAAAGATTAACGATGAATGAAAAGGGATTGAGTAAAAGATAAAGATAACAATTACATTTAACTGGGTAAATAAATTCTAGCTGGTCTATATTGGTACCAACCTATCTATAATTTCATGCTCAAATATAAGGATAAGTAGAGACCACGAGAAATGAAGAAGATTTAAGTTGGCACCAACTATAACTAGGCTATGCTCAGGAAGTATTGTCTTTTACAAAAATCTGTGGGCATTGATCACAGGGTTCCTGATTCTACCGTAGCCATCAAGGATTGTGGGCTGCCAACCTAATAAGCCAAAGGAAACGAAATCCTCACTGATCTTTAAATCTAAATCAAAGCACCTTTAAAAGAATAGATAAAACAGACGTAAATAAAAGCACAAAGAAGCAAAAGTCACAACCTTTCACAAAGAAACCAAAGATAGAGAACAAGGAAGGAAAGTGGAATAAAGTTATCACAGAAATGGCAGGAGTGTAAAGCTAGAAAAAGGAGTCACAGAGGGATCTCAGGTTGACCCCGCCACCCCTAACAAAGTTATCAGGAGATTGACAGGTAGAGTTTCAGTGCCAGAATGAAGGAAAGAAAATGTTTCCGGGTGTTTTTTTTTTTTTTTTTAATGGATTGTAAGTGAATCTCTCTAGGCGAGAAATTCTAATAACAGGAAACTGAGATGGGTGCAGGCGATTGTGATCGCTGACATTATTTATATCCCAACTTTGCATTTCAGCTTTCGGTGGCTCTTACAGTTTCACAATGAAGGGGCATATTAATTCCTGAATTTTTTTTTTTTTTTTTTTTTGCATAACTTGGATTTTGAGAGGAAACAGAGAATAGTGTGCATTTAGGCTTACCTGGTCTTCCACAGGGAGAGAATGTGATGTCAGATGCCTCATGTTATTCAGATTTGAACAGCATGTTAATGACATAGCCGATGTCTTTTGTAAATCAGGGTATGCAAGTTCAGTAGTATAATGGATGATGCTTGCCGATTATGCATTTTTCAGCAAAGTATAGTTTTTAAAAAACCTCTTTTTTTTTGAAAAAAACATGATATTGCCCCATCCATGATAAATTCATGCATAGAGTCACAAACAAGCCAGTCATATGACCTTTTTTTTTTTTAATGAACTAGGCCTGCATGATTTGAAAATGGCTCAATAGATCGAGGACTATTATGCCACTATCAAGAAATCAGATAGAATGGTTAGTTGGGTTCATGAAACATGCTCATGATTAACCCAGTTTTCAACACCATCTGTGAAATCACAAATGAACCACCTAAACTGGCTTTAGCTTTGTTCTATCATCTAGAGAAGGGGTCATCAACCTTTCAGACCTCAGGGACCACTAAATTCATAATTATAAATCCTGAGGACTACTAATATGATCTGCCTAATCACTTGCTGGGTGGGTGTGACTAAGTCGTTGTGTGACTGGGTGAGTGTGTCCAACTTGATGTTACTCATGTCAAGGGGCGCCTCGCCTGCCTCTACTCACCCCTCCCTTCCCAGCCACTCCTCTCCTGCCCGCCCAGGCTTCTTAGGGCCCCAACAGGAAGCAGTTGTTGGAGCTAAGCAGCCACCATGAGAAAGGCTTGGCAAAACAGCTCAGTTCAAATTGGATCTGACCAAGAAGGAGGCTCAGTAGAAGCACCTCATTGAGGACTACGAGCATAGGCTTTCCAAGCAGAGGGAAGACCTGCGGGAATGCAAGGCCAGGTACAGGCGCCTGGAGGCTCAGTGGGCTGAGATGGTCAGCCAGTTCCAGGCCATGATGCAGTCCCACTGGAACAAGGCCCTCTGGCTCTTCGCCACCAGCAGCACTTCCCTCCAGCGTTCTTCAAAAGCCCCGCACCAGGAGGCTGAAGCAAACCCCAAGTCAGAATTTCTGTCCCCCTCCAACCTACACAAGGAGACCCTGAAGGGGGAGTCTCTGCAGCAACACCAACACTCATTGCACATACCCATCCCAGGGACCGTAGTTTGAGGACCCTTGATTTAGTGCAATATAAAAAATGTGAATAATTTTTCTGTGGACCACCAAAATTTTCTCGTGGACCACCAGTGGTGACCACTGATTTAGGGAGCCGAGGTGACACAATGGTTAGAGTGCAGTACTGCAGGCTACTTCAGCTGACTGCTAGCTGCAGTTCAGTAAATTGAATCTTACCGGCTCAAGGTTGACTCAGCCTTCCATCTTTCCAAGGTGGGTAAAATGAGGACCCAGATTGTTGGGAGCAATGCACTGACTCTGTAAACTGCTTAGAGAGGGCTGTAAAAGCACTATGAAGCAGTATATAAGTCTAAGCACTATGGCTGGTGCTATTGTTATCTAATTTATACAGCTGGACATCTCAGAGGACATAACGAAGCAGTGTGCAACTATATGACAGTGAAAACAAGATAATCTTCATTAAAACAATAAAATATGAATAAAACCCTATAAAAATCAAGATTGCAAAAGAATACCAATCAGCTTGCATAATACAACTACCTAACAGGATCCTATTGGAATCCGCAAGGTTGCTAGAAGAAATCATAATTTAAGGCCTGGGCCATTGCCTATTTGGAATTGGGCCACACAAGCAATATCTGAGCATCATTTATGTGAGCACCCACCATACATATTCCCTTCGTATCTATTCAAATCCAATTTATTCCTATCTAATATTGCTTATATTATTTTATTTATTTTTCTCCCCCTTTCTTCACTCTGTTTCTAATTCTCTATCCCTACATTCCTCCTTTTCTCTAGCCATTTATAAAATGTATTCCAGGTGACATAGAATGCAGAACCATACCTTTCCTACCCCACCTCCACTGCCATCCCCACTGGGAATTGGGGACCACTGCAGTGGTGGTATTCAGCCAGTTCTATCCGGTTCGGGAAAACCGGTAGTGACGGCAGCAGGAGGCTCCACCCACCCGCCCAGACATAATCACGTGTCCTTTTTAAAAATTTGTTTTATTAATTTTATTAAATATACGATTTAAAAACATTAGACTTGTTGCAACTTGTCTGGTATATACTTTTCTCACACTTTTTCTTTCATGTATATTACAATATAATATCACGCATATTCCATATATACTTTTTGTACACTTCAGTTAAATACATATTCCGTTCGTATGTATTCAGATCCAATTTATTCCTATCTAATAATTCTTATATTATTTTATTTATTTTTCTCCCCTTTTCTTCACTCTGTTTCTAATTCTCTATCCCTACATTCCTCCTTTTCTTTAGCCATTTATAAAATGTATTCCGGGTGACATAGAATTCCGATTCATCTTTATCTTTGAGCTCCATGGTTAACTTGTCCCTTTCTGCACAGGTCAATATTTTGTTGATTATTTCTACCTCCTGGGGGTTCTCTCTGCATTTCCAATTTTGTGCGAATGTCACAAAACATTGACGTCTCATTTTTGACGTTCTCCGCATGCACGGAAGGTCCTGCATGTGCACTCACATTTGCAAACCAGTAGAAAAGGTAAGTGAGTACCACTTCTGGACCACTGATGTAAGGATTTTTTGGAAGGCTAACAGGGATGGAGTTAGTCTTATCTTTGAGGCAATGATGTACCAGAGGGCAGGAGTCACAGCAGGGAAGATGTATCTTTAGAGTCTCATCCGATGGAACTCTGTAGCAGGTGGGACCCAGGTGACAGATAGATATAATTGGGATGGTCCCTTGGAGATGTTAGGCTAAAAGATGTGATAGGCAAACAGAATCTCAGAGTTTTTAATTTCCTCTGTGATCCATTCATTCTCAGCATGGAATTACATTCAGAGTACAGCCATCAATGCAGGCTACGGAGTAGATCTTAACGATAGTAACTTGAGCAATATTTTCATGTTCTATGTACTGTACATAGCAGTACCACATAAATCAGATCTCTGTCATCAACATTGACAGAGAGAACCGAGACAACCAGGAGAACACATCCACTGTCAAAATTCTAAGAGATTTCAGGATTTTTCTGGTTGCTTCTTTGCATCACATTATCAACAAAATATTTTTTCGCAGATCAAGATTGCTCTATTTTCATAAATCAAGATTTATATAAATATATATTTATATTTAAAGCAAGCATTTCTGAAATGAACTGCTGTTTGTGGATTTGCTCTAGAAATCAAATCATTTCTGAACTGTTTGGAGATCCGGTGCTGAGGGTTAAAACCTAGATGAAATGCAAGAGAGGGGGGGGGGAAGGGAGGGAGGGAGGGAGGGAGGGAGGAGAGAGAGAGAGAGAGAGAGAGAGAGAGAGAGAGAGGGAGGGAGGGAGGGAGGGAGGGAGGGAGAGAGAGAGAGAGAGAGAGAGACCCAAGACATTGATTATCTATCAAGAACACCAATGGCTTTATAGGATTCTTAGTGGAGTCTTAGTGGACAACCAGCTAAATATGAGCCAGCAGTGTGCAGTGGCAGCTAAAAAAGCCAATGCAATCCTAAATTGCATTAACAGAGGGATATAATCAAAATCGGTACCAATACCACTCTCTAAACCCTTAGAAAGACCACACCTAGAGTACTGCATCCAATTTTGGTCACCACACTATAAAAAAGATGCTGAGACTCTAGAAAAAATGCAGAGGAGAGCAATCAGGATGATTAGGGGACTGGAGGCTAAAACATATGAAGAACAGTTACACGAACTGGACATGGCTAGTTAATGAAGAGAAGGACCAGAGGAAACATGATAGCAGTCTTCCAATATTTGAGGGGCTGCCACAGAGAAGAGGGGGTCAAGCTATTTTCCAAAGCACCTGAAGGCCAGACAAGGAATAATGGATGGAAACTGACCAAGGAGAGATTCAACTTAGAAATGAGGAGGAACTTTCTGATAGTGAGACCAATCAATCAATGGAACAGAAGTTGCCTTCAGAAGCTGTGGGAGCTTCATCACTTGAGACTGCCATTTGTCAGAAATGGTGTAGGGTCTCCAACTTGAGCAGGGGGTTGGACTAGATGACATATAAGATCCCTTCCAACTCTGTTAATCTGATTCATTTCTGCAATATTGCTTTAAATAGCATTCCATGTCTATTAGAAAGATGTTTTGAGGGTAAACAGTATTTGACAAGGAATGAATATTTGAAGGATAATTATCTCTGCATACAGTATAAGCCCTGTTATTACAAAGTTTAATTTCTCTCAGGGTGAGGGGATTGCTGTTTTCCTTTTAAAGCAATCAATTTCCAAATGCCTCAAGGCTGGTGGCAAAAAAATGTTTATCTGTTGTTTTAGCCCATAGGAATTCCCCAGTGCTTAGACTGGGTTTGGCTGTTAGGTAATGTGTGCATGTGATTATTTATATGTGTGTGTGTGTGTGTGTGTGTTGGTTGAAGAAACTGGTATAAGGTAGGTATGAGAATCTGGCATGAGAGTCGAGTCGAGGAATAGGAATAGGAATAAGAATAGGACTAGTGTAGTGTAGTGTAGTGTAGTGTAGTGTAGTGTAGTGTAGTGTAGTGTAGTGTAGATTAGATTAGATTAGATTAGATTAGATTAGATTAGATTAGATTAGATTAGGGAAAGAATAAGGGAAAAAAGGAATGGAATGGAATGGAATGGAATGGAATGGAATGGAATGGAATGGAACGGAATGGAAATGGAAATGGAAATGGAAATGGAAATGGAAATGGAAATGGAAATGGAATGGAATGGATTCGACTAGTCTAGAATGGAATAGAATAAAATATAATAGAATAGAATAGAGAAAGAATAAGGAAAGAATGGAATGGAACAGAACGGAACAGAACAGAACAGAACAAGTCTAATCACTTGATTGCCGGTGAAAAGAATATTTAGAGTGGTGGGCACACTAGATTTAAAGTGCCTGGAAAATCTCTCCCATTTATCTTGGGTATGATTTCTGGTTCAAGCAAAGGAAGTTTGCATTTCCCCAGACTTTCTATTTATGAGTCCCATGTATATTTCTTTCAACCTCTACTGTTTGTTATGCTGCTTTTATATATGTGTTAATGGTATTTTATTGAACCACATTTTTAATTGCTTTTAATGCTTGTTGCAAGGGGCACCGAGGACTATAACATATAGTATCACACAGAGGAGATAAACAAACAACATTAAATTGGTGTTTCTGTTGTATCTGATTAAAATATCTCTGTTGGGAGGGGGAGAAGTCAAGTCTCAGATATACAGTATAACATTTAATGCAATAGCTTTCTGTCTGTTCTAATAAGAAGTAATGTCTATTTACTGAAGCATAATTTTCCATTTCAGTTATGCACTAATGCTCCTTAGTTAGCTTGAAGAACTTAGATACTAGTTAGCTTCTGCCTCTTTAAATATTGTTTCTGTCCTATAATATATCACTGGGTGAATGCTCAATCTGGAAGTGCAATTTGAAGGCAATCTGGTTGAAACATTAAATCAAATCACCTTGACCAATGAATTCAGAAAGCTGATTTGAAGCAATGAATCAGATACCTCTGATACTGCAAAATATTGGTTTAGAAAGCTGACTTGATCTGATTTAACAATTTGGTCTTGATTCGAGACGCTTGGGGGAAAACCAAAACTTCATCAAAGTGATGAAATGTGTATTGTTTGTGATTGCAAGCTTCAATCCTTATGTCTTAGGTGTGGTGGCTATCACACCAAAAATGGAGGTAGAATTGGCATCGTGACTTCATGATGTGATTTTTCTCTGGAATCAAATACCTTGGTACCTTGGTATTCAATTGCTTTGAAACTCATCAAATTTGGTACTCAATGAATTTTGATGCAAAACTTTGCCCTAGTACTCGTCATTTGTTTGGTACTCAACCCACAAGCTAGAACTTGTGTCAGAATGTATCTTGACCATGTGTCAGAATGGTCATGCATTTGGCAACTCCAAATCTCAACTAATAAATGCTCTGTCCTACACATTGGTAATAAAAATCAGAACACCAAATACATGTTGGGCGGAAACAATCTCGTAGACGACAATCTCCTACGTCAAGGACCTAGGAGTACTCATCTCAAATGACCTAAGCCCCAGAGCTCCTTGTAAAAGCATTGCCCAAAAGGCATTAAGAATTGTTAACCTAATTTTGCGAAAGTTCTTCTCCGGTAACATTGTATTGCTAACTAGGGCATAAAAAACCTTTGCCAGACCAATTCTCGAATACAGCTCGTCTGTCTGGAATCCACACTGTATATTGGACATTAATATGATTGAGCAGGTCCAGAGGTATTTCACGAGAAGGGTACTCCACTCCTCTACTCAGAATAGAACCCCTTATGCCACCAGGCTTGAAATTTTGGGCTTGGACAATCTGGAACTGCGCCGCCTGCAGTGTGATCTAAGCATAGTACACAAAATTGTCTGCTACAAGGTCTTACCTGTCAACAATTTCTTCAGCTTCAACCTCAATAATAAATGGGCAAACAATTGATACAAACTTAAGGTAAACTGGTCCAAACTTCATTGCAGAAAATATGACTTCAGCAACAGAGTGGTCAATGCCTGGAATGCTCTATCTGACTCTGTTGTTACATCCTCAAACCCCCCACAGCTTCAAACTCAAACTGTCTACTGTGGATCTCACCCCATTCCTAAGAGGTCCATAATGGGGGCTTGCATAAGCGCACCAGTGTGCCTACCATCCTCATCCTACTGTTCCCATTTATTTGCATTCATTTCCTTCATTCATGTCCATGTTCATATTCATACCTGCTATCTTGTACATGTTTGACAAACTAATAAATAAAATAAAAATAAAACTTATTGGTATCAGCTACCTTGTGAGTCACTACATTATTCCTAATGGGAAAATTTGTTCGGTATTCATTGCGCCTCCCAAAACCAATTAATAATGAGTACCATTAGCAGTGTAGATATTTCAAATCCGATCTGGCTGGCTTTGTAAAAGTCTAACAATAGAAAAGAGAGCACGGGTACATGTCCAGCAACTGATGGTTCTTAGCCTTTAACCACAGACCATGAGGAACCTTAAGGGATCCTTTGATTTATCAGCTATCAGTGGGAGATCTTTTGTCTGTCCTCAAGCCTTCAGCAAGGCTGGCATAACAGAAATGGCAGGGTTTCCAGCAATCACAATTTAGCCCATCTTCAGTTGTGAGTAGCCATGTTGACTCCTTCCTCTGAGCCTCCAGGAAAACCCTGGTTTAAACAGCAGAGGAACACACAAGCCAAGCTTCCTTTTGATTGAATTATAAAATCTGCCACAATGGCTAGTCCTTCCTATGTGCCAAAGGCATGGACAAATGCAAAAGATAAAAATAAGCAAAATAAGCACATAAACTGTTTATGTTGCCTTCGCCAATGAAGTAAGAGAAAAACAAAATACTTGTTATATTATGAAGACTACCTACGTCACACTGAGCAACAAAACATATCCCTGTTCTTTGTGAGCAGTTTGCACTTAATGGTGTTAGCTAGCTGTGTGCTGTTTTGACAAGAAAACACTGTGCCAGGGGGTATAATGTGAGTGTTCCAAATCTGAAAGGTCTATAGAGGACATGGCCATCAATTTAGTGTAATAGGAGACAGCTTCAGCACCATCATGTCAAGAGGGGCAGGGAGAGGAGGAAGAAGAAGACAACGAGGAGGAGGAGCAGAAGCAGAAGGAAGAAAAGCAGAAGCAGAAACAAAGGAGAAGGAGAAGGAGAAGGAGAAGGAGAAGGAGAAGGAGAAGGAGAAGGAGAAGGAGAAGCAGAAGCAGAAGCAGAAGCAGAAGCAGAAGCAGAAGCAGAAGCAGAAGCAGAAGGAGGGCTAAGAAACCAAGATTGAATCCCTGGACCTACTAATAAACAAAGGGACAAAAGTCAGGGAAACTTACCTGCTTCCTCAAAAGCTGCACTGATCATTGCATAGGGAAACAGTGCAGAGAACTATAGTTTTAGTGTAAGACAGAAAGGAAAGGGGGGAAAAACCAGAGGTATAAAAAGAAGAAGAATGTCAAGTTTCCAATCGATGATCCCAACTTAAGCAAGCACGATGGAGACAATCCAATCTCTTCATGCAAAACTTTATTGAGTACATCATTTTCAGCACAAATGAAGCACCTTGACGAATAGAAAGGAAAGGAAGTTTGGAAATAATAACATCAGAAATGAATAGGACTAATAATGGTACTTTAGAACTGGAAAACCACTTATGTATCTCTCTCCTCTCCTCCTCCTCCAATTTGCTATGAAAAAAAATAAGGGGGGGGGAGAAACAAGGAAAGAATAAATGCCCATCAACTTGAATACGCAAATAGGAGGGATTCGGCCGGAAGCGTTGTGGCGATACAGTAGGGGAATAGCGGGCTCTGATGAGCCTTGCGAAAACCTGGACTGACAAACCGCTGTCGGGGGCGGGGTGGTCTTCAGACCAGATCTGTCCTGTAGGGACAGAGAAGAAGGAGAGGCACCTTGGAAGACCAAGAGGAACAGGCAAATTCCTCAGAGGTCAGAGGAAACTCTTTGATTCGACAGTGGGGGTGGCAGCCATTGCAGCCGTCACTAATTTGGGGCAACCCGCCTAAAGTTTTGAGCAGGAGCAGTGATTTGGATGGAGTACTGGTACTGGGTGAGTGATTGGCCAGCTAACAGGTAAAAAAGAAATATTTTTAAATTACTAAAAGATACCCCAATGAAGAAATAGCAGCTAATGGGTGGTGGGGAATGTTAATGGAGAGAGAAGAACAAAGCAGAAGTTTAAAGTGTCAAAGCCCAAAACGGAACTTGAGTTTTGGTTTAGAATTTGTTTGGAGATATTTAAATTATTAGAAGAAGAAACCCGAAACAGTGGTGAGGATTGGAAATAATCTTAAAACTTTTGAACATTGAAGGAAGAACAAAGAAACAAAGAAAAGTTTAAAATTAAAGCCCTGTAACAGAGTTTGTTTGTTTTTTAATTGGACTCAGATTTGGATTTTAAAACAATAAGAAGAAGATTGAAATCGGCAAATATTGGTAATGTGGATTTAATAAATAAGTGGACATTTTTCTAACGTGTTAAATGGAAGTGTGGATTGGAGAGAGACATCTACAGGTGGAAAGATATATTACAACGATTAATTTGTATTTTGGAATTTTTTTTTCTTAAAGTGATAAGAACAGTGGGAACTTTTGAGGAGGATTTGTTTTGTTTAAGCTGTATGATCTCGACATTCAAAGAAAGTGGAAGATAACAAAACTTAAAATTGGAATAAAGACAACTTAGAAACAACAAAATGACGCAGGAACTAATTGAAATGATTAAAACGATGCACACATCATTCAAATTGGAAATAAATGAAATGCTTACAATGATGCATGGAAAACCTAAACTGGATGAACTAGAGACTGTGCTGGAACATACCCAAGTGGGAGAACCCAAGAATGAGAAGCAAGAAAGTAGTATTAAAAATAAAGATATTGATTATGCAAAATTAAATTATTATGGTGGGAGTAATAATGGGAAAAAAAAGAGGATTTAGGAGAAAATTAATGGGAAAAAGGAAACAAATAAAGGGAAGTAAAGGAAAGGGGAAGAGGTTAGAAACAAAGATGAACTTTAAAGATTACATTGGGATTAACAAGGGATTGGGATTAACAACAAAAATAGAGGGGTTAGAAAGAGACAAGGAGAAAAAGAAGAGGGGAAGAGACAAAATATTAAAAATTTCAAATAATTACACTGGGATTAATAGTGGTAAAGCAAGAAAGGTGAATAGAGGAAAAAGGAGGAGAGCAGTTGGAAATACAGGGCAAACTAGGAGAGTGAGGGGCTGAAAAATTAGGGGGGAAGGAAAAAAAAGAAAAAAGAGGATGGGATAAAGGATAGTAAGATTTATAACTATAGATGAATGGAAGCAGGTTTAATAGACGTGATTATAATATTTGGAATGTTTTTAATGGTAATAATGGAATTCAGTTAAAACATCTGAAACTATATTGTATTGATGTAGAAATGAATAACTTTAAAGTGAATTGTAGTAATATATTTGAATGTAGTATTCGGATAAATTGGGGGGGGAATGGAAAAGAGGGAAGGAAATGGGCTATATATGGAAAAGGGTATGAATATCAAGATTTACGATTGGAATATTGGTATTTAGGGAAAATATCTGAAAAAATATATAAAAGGAATGGAAAATTGGGTTTATATATTTAAGTAAATTGTAGTATTGTATTATTTGGTTAATCTGATAAAAAAAAGAAATGGAGAAGAGGGAAGGAAATTGATTATACATGTAAAAGTGTATGAAAATTAAGATTTATAACTGGAATAATGGAATCTATGGAAAATATGTGGAAATTGATAAAAAAAGGAAGTGGAAAAGAGGAATATAAGTAAAACTGCTGAATACTAAATACTTATTATCGGAATGATGGAATATAGGGAAAATATCCAAAATTATAATATATTGTGAAAAGGGAATAGTGGGAGAATATTTGAATAAGATAATTTAGAGTTAGGTTTAGATTTTTTAAAAAATGATTGATTTCAATTTAAAGGATTTCAATTTGAAAAAAGTAAAGAGTGGAGTGGAAAAAGAAAAAATGAATAAAATTAGGGCGAATGGTAATATTGTTTATATATTAGAAGAAACAGAGGACTTCCGGTGGTAGCGCCAGCGTGTTGGGAAGGAAGGAGACATTGCTCTGTCTCTTTTCTCCCTTTTCTTGTTTCGGGAGCCCACATACGGGCACTGCCAGCTACGAAGAGGTTGGCAGATAAAAGGGGATTTCTGTAGGACCCCGGAGGTGAGCGCAAACACCCCGTAGGTTCAGGGATTTTCCCCCTAATCCCGTTCAAGAAAGATCCCAGCCCCCCCCCGGGCTGGCCTGAACGCTGTAAACCACCCCAGAGAAGGAAGCAGAAGATCGGAAGGCATCAATCATATAAAGAAAACCTAAAGAGAAATAAAAGGGAGAGTGAATCGAGTCGAGAGGGGAGAAAGGACGGGGGAAAGAAGCGCTCCGGAGCAATTGGTGAGTTTGAGCCAGAGAAAGCGGCGAACGGAGACGAGGGGAGCGGAGGAACGAAGCCAACCGGGAGCGCAGGATTGTGTATGGGAGGCAGCGGAGTGGAACGAGAGTTGGAGAGAAGGAAAAGTGAAAGATATTGCTTATATTGACTCTGTGTCTCGGAAGGAGAGGCAGAGACTGCCGAGAGGGAGACTTGATTGATCGAAGAGGACTGAGAGAGATTTGACAGCTGAGACGTTGCGAGACGGAGGATTCAAGATTTGATAGTGGAGGATTTACCGTTTCAGATGGAATAGACTTTAACGCAGAGGGAAAAGAAATCCACAACAATTGGGATTGAACAGAAAGATCCATGGTTTTGAGATTGTGGACTGGAGAGTGAAACACAATAAAACTTAAACAGACTCTGCGGGATACTTCCGGTAGCAGCAAATATAAAGTGAATTGAAACAAAAGTAAGACTTTTGAACTTTTGAACTTTTCACAGTGAGAATTTGAATTGGGACTAAATAGGAACATTATTAATTGTGATTAATCTTTCCCAACCTGAGGAACGAATGAATTTAATTTAAACGACGAATCCAGGAAGGAGTTAAAATGATGCAACAACAGTGAGACTGGAATGAGTCAGCAATTCAGAGAGGGCATCCATTGCTGAAAGTTTGGAAGTATAACTACATTAATTTTTTGATTATTGTGCACTTCATAATATTTTTGCTGCTGTGATAGCATTTAATATATTGATTGTGTCAAACTGCTATTGAACAATTTAATAATTTAACAATAATTGGTTAATAATATTTAATAATTTAAGAATATCGGAATAGACATATAAGTTAAATTAAGTTATAAGGGTTAAGATATAACACAATATACATTGTAGAATTAGGGATTGATATAAGGGTACTGTTTTATTGATTAGTTAATATATTGGATAATTAGTTTTAGGCATTTAATTAATACATTGATTGAATTGGAATAGAATTTAACTAGGTGAAGTAAGGAATTGATGATCTGCTGATTTATTTATCCATTTATATAATATATAACAGTATTCAATAGTAAAGAAAATAAGAGATAAAGAGAATAAGAAAGCAACTGATATTTAAGCTTGATCTGTGTTGTATAACTGTCCAATTGTTTAATTACAAAGAAGTAGAAAGATTGTACGTAGGAAATTGAATATATTTAAGGAGAGAACTTAAAATGAGTCACTGAATCGGAGGCTCTTTTCCCTACTCCCACCTTTGGAAAATTTAACCCCTGAACTCAAAATACATATTAGGAATACATTGTGTTATATTGCGGTGTATGATAAACTGGGATTATATAAAAGCAAAAGTTAGAATGTCATACACTTCTACATCTATCATGTCCAAATCTAATAAGGGAGCATCAGCAACCCGCATAGGGACAATTACATCACCTCTACATCAAAAATCTATAGATACAATGATGGCATCAGATAAAGAAAAACCACCTCAACAATTTAATATGCAGAATATACAATCGATATTAACAAGTATACAGGAGGGGATGAGTAAAACACAAGAATCGATTGCCAGCAATCATATAGAGAGTAGGAAAAACCACGAAGAGATGACAGCCAATGTTGTAGAAATAAAAGACCACCTGAAAAAAATGGACGACAGAATGGAGAAAATACAGCAAGATATAACTAAAAATGAACAAAGAATCCAAAAAATAGAACAGCAGATGGAACAGACAGATAAGAAAATGGAGAGGAGAGAACACGAACAGATGATGATAAATAAAGAATTAGAGGATTCGATCTCCTTTCTCGAAATGGAAAAATCGTCCTTCTTTCTGAGATTTCAAAATGTGGCAGAAACTAAAGAAGAGAACCCAAGGCAAATAATGACAGGAATTTTGGCAGAAGTGACAAAAAAATCGAAAGAAGAAATAAGTATAGAATTGGATGAAGTATATAGGGTCTTCACAAATTATGCTCGGAGACATAAGCTCCCTAGAGAGATCCATGTTCGTTTTGCGAGAAAAACAATCAAAGAAGAAGTATATAAGATAATGAGGGAAACACCACCAACATACAAAGAAAGAGAAATAATAGCTCTTAAACAGATACCTAGAAGAATAAGGGAAATTAGAAAAAGTTATAATTTTTTAACAACAGAATTGAATAAACATAGAGCAATGTTTAGATGGCTAATGCTGGAAGGAATCATGGTAACGTGGAATGATAGGAGATACAAATTGGACACAATACAGAAAGCACAGGAATTTTTTGAAACAAATTTCTATATGGAAGAAGATAGACAACGATCAACTCAAAGAGAAATGGGAAAACAAGAGGAGCAAAGAGAACCGAGAACTAGGGGAGAAAAGGAAAGAATGGAAAGAGAGGGAGCTAGGGAAAAGACGAAACTAACTGGAGACAACACCAAAACACAGAAAATTAACTAAAGATAAACTGGAAAAATGGGAGAAGTCAAATTAATATCATTAAACATCAATGGACTCAACTCACCTACAAAAAGAACGAGAACATTTAAAAAATTACAGAAGATGAAAATGGACATTATAATATTGCAGGAGGTACATATAAAGAAACAACACCGTAAATTAATAGAATGTAACAGATTAGGAGAATTATATACATCTTTAGCAGAAAAGAAAAAAAAAGGCATCGCCATGTATGCGCACAAGCACTTACAGCCAAAGCAAATATATCAAGATGATGAAGGCAGAATATTAATGGTAGAGATAGTAATAGGGGGGAAAAAAACATTATTAATAACAGTTTACGCACCAAATACTGCCCAAATGAGTTATTTTCAAAAAATCCATCAGAAGATTAAGGAATTGGACTATGAAAATATTTGCCTCATTGGAGATTTTAATGCAATTGACAATATAGAAAAAGATTATGGGCCTAACAAACAGAAAAAAACTAAGAAAAAATTATTGCCACAAACTTTTTACGATTTGGTGCAGGAATATCAGCTTAAAGATGCATGGCGAGAAGTGAATAAAGAGAGAAAGCAATTTACATATTATTCGAATCCGCATAACTCGTGGTCTAGGATAGATATGGCATGGATGACGGCGCAACTAAGAACAACTCTTAAAAGTATTGAAATAGCTGCTAATATCTGGGCTGACCACAATCCAATTGAGATATGTTGGAAAGGAGATCAGGAACGTAAAAGATGGATGTTAGATACAGAACTGTTGAAAGATAAGCAATATATAGAATGGATGCAGAAGGAATTGAAGATTTTCTTACAAATCAACTCCATAGAGCATACTAGTATACAAAATCTTTGGGACACGACTAAGGCCTATATTAGAGGCTTAACAATAGCATTCAATGCAAAAAAGAAAAGGGAAGAACAGCGATTAAAAGAAACACTAATAACCAAAATTCAGCAACTAGAAAAGGAATTACAACAGAATCCAGATAGACAGAAGATAAAAGAAGAACTAAAACTTACTAAGCATCAAATTAACCTGATGACAACTTCCGAAATTACAAAGAAAATGAAATTTGCAAAACAAAGATATTTTGAATTTGCTAATAAGACGGGAAGATGGTTAGCACATAAACTAAAATCAGAGAAGGAAAAAAGGACGATAATACAATTAAAGGATAAAGATGGAATTATGTACTATAACCAAGAAGACAAAAAACGAATAGCGACTGAATTCTACCGAGAACTGTATGCAGAAGAAGCAATAGATGAGGAGGATGTGAGGGAGTACATAGCCAAAATTAACTTGAAAAAATTAAAGGACCAGCATGTAGAGTGTTTGAACAGACCAATAATGCTGATAGAAGTAGAGGAAATAAGGAAGAAACAAAAAAACAATAAGACACCAGGAACAGATGGCCTACCGATAGAACTATACAAAGCTTTGAACGAGACCCTGGATGTAGTACTAACTCAACTTTTCAATGCGGTATTATTGAAAGCTAACACTCCCCAATCATGGAACGACACATTAATCACCCTGATACCAAAACAAGATGCAGACAGAGAAAATATTAAAAATTATAGGCCAATTTCGCTGTTGAACGCAGATTATAAACTCTTTACATCAATCATGGCACACAGATTAAAAACATTTATAGCAGAATACATACACGAAGACCAGAATGGATTCATACCCGGTAGACAAATCCAAACAAATACTAGAATAATAATGGACACATTAGAATTTTATGAATATCACCCGGACAAACAATTGGCATTAATATTCTTGGACGCACAGAAAGCATTTGATAACCTGAATTGGACATTTCTAATAACACAATTACAACAAATGGAAGCAGGAAACAAATTCATCTCGATGATACAGAATATATATAAAAACCAAAAAGCGAGAGTATTGATCAACGGCCAGACATCGGATTGCTTTGAAATTAAGAGAGGAGTAAGGCAGGGATGCCCATTGTCCCCCTTATTGTTTATACTAACCTTAGAAATACTATTGGAAGAGATTAGGAGGGACAAGGAGCTGTCCGGACTTAAGATAAAAAACCAACAATACAAGTTGATGGCATTTGCAGACGATGTGGTACTGATAGTAGACAATCCCCTAGAGGTCGGCACTAAGGTGTTGAACAAAATACGACAATTTGGGAAAGTAGCAGGACTAAAAATAAATATGCAAAAAACTAAAATTATAACAAAAAACATTGCAAAGGCCCAACAAGGAAAATTGGAAGAGTTAATGGGGATACAAATAACGAAGAAAATTAAATATTTAGGGATACAAATGACTAATAAAGTATCATCTTTGAAGGAAGATAATTATTCAGAACTTAAAAAACAAATTGATAAAGACCTGCAGAAATGGAATAAACTACAATTATCAATGATTGGGCGTATATCGACAATAAAAATGAATGTACTCCCACGAATTTTATACCTGTTTAGAGTAATACCAATTAATCCCGGCAAAGCATTCTTTAAAGATTTGGATAAGATGACTGCTAAATTTATATGGCAAGGAAGAAAGGCCAGAATAAAATTAAAATATTTACAGGATGCCCAAGAAAGAGGAGGGATGGGCTTACCTAATTGGCAACTTTACTACAAAGCGACAGTATTAACTTGGATACGGGAATGGATTGATTTACGAAATAGAAGAATATTAACAATAGAAGGGCCAGACTTAACCAAAGGATGGCACGCATATTTATGGGATGAAAAATACACAAAACAGGGACAATTCTGCAGACATATGGTTAGAGCACCTCTGATTAAAATTTGGCACGAGATTAAAAAGTCGCAATACATGGAAATGCCAAGATGGGTCTCCGCGATGGAGGCTCAGATTTACCCTAACACTCTAGACCCAAGTAAGATGAAAACATATCAGGAGCTCCTGACAGAAGAAGGAAATTTAAAAACAAGAGAACAATTAAAAGAACAAGAAATAGAATTGGATTGGCTACCCTACTTTCAATTAAAAACCAAATACAACTCAGACAAGGAGAGATATGGAATACAACGAGAACCAAGTCAATTAGATAAAATATTTGTAGGCCCCATTGAAAAATCGATAACAAAATTTTACAACTATTTACTAGCACAGGTATTACAAGAAGAAATCGTTAAAGACAATATGATTGCGTGGGCAAAAAACTTTGGTTACTCGTTACAGTTAGATGAATGGGAGAAAATTTGGAAATATAACAAGAAGGTAACCCTATCAACAGCATATAAAGAAAATGCATTAAAAATGTTTTACAGATGGCATTTCCCGCCGGCGAGAATCGCCAAGATGTACCCTAATGTATCACCGGGATGTTGGAAATGTAGGGAAAAAAAGGGAACTTATTATCATATGTGGTGGCTCTGTCCCAAGGCCAAACAATTCTGGAATAATATTAGGATAAAATTAGAACAAATAACATCCCAACATATATCGTTGAAACCACAGACTTTTTTATTAGGAATATTTACAGAACATTATGACAAGGACATAAGATATTTAATCACACACATCTTGACAGCCGCAAGGATTTCGTATGCACAACACTGGAAATCAGATACAATCCCAACCGACAGTCAAATAATAACTAAAATCATGGAATGCGCAGAAATGGACAGATTGACAAAAAAAATACAAGATAAAGAAGATTCGATGTACTACCAGGTGTGGCAAAAATGGTACCAATGGCTATCTAAAGTGAATAATTGACCCTGCATATAGCAAAATGAATTTATACAATATACATACAGATATACATATAGTTAGGAACATATTAGGAAGATATCATACAAGAAGTAACATGGTGAATGTAAAATCAAAGGTACTAATAGTAAATTAAAGATGGATTTAACCTATTATGTATATAAAAAGAAAACTATAGAAATACGACTAAGGATGTCTAAAATTAGGAATTTAGCTACCGAGGTGAAGGTAGTTTGTTGTTTGTTTGTTTGTTCAACGTTATTGTGTTTTTCTTTTGTGTTATGTACGTCTTTCAATAAAAAATTTAAAAAAAAAAAAAAAAAAAAAAAGAAGAAGAAACAGAGGGAAAATAAAAAATCAGAGAGAAAATATTTTATGGTGAAAAGTGAAATATATAAAATGGTGTTTGAGAAACTAAAGTGGTACAAATTTTGACTCGGCCAATACTCTGTTCAGAAAAAAATGCATTGTTTGGGTGTTTGTATGTATGTTTGAAAAAAATAAAAAACTTCTATAAAAAAAACCCTTGAATATGCAGATGGCAATTGATTAAAATTTAAACTGCAGCATACCTCATCATAATAGCAAAGATACTGATCAAATTGATTTACTTCTTTCATGAATGGTACCTCTAAAGAACTCCCTCTCTTGTCAATTAAAGACTCTATAGGACTTCCTCTTAAAAATCTTTCTTCCAGAATAGGAATTTTCAAGCATTTTCAGGATGCGGAACTTGCTAATTGAAGGAGAAAGAAAATAACCATCATCATTATCCCAGAACCCCTGCTGGCCGCTTCTCAGAAGCATATCTATTGATGAGTCATTATGAGCACAGATGCTCCCTGAATTTCAGTGGATAATCCCACTGAAATAACTATGGATGACTCCTTGTTCAATTGAACTATATTTAAAGGTAAAGGTTCTCCTCGGACTTACATGCTAGTCATTCCCGACTCTAGGGGGCAGTGCTCATTTCTGTTTTAAAGCTGAAGAGCCAGTGCTGTCCAAAGACATCTCCATGGTCATGTGGCCCGCATGACTAAATGTCAAAGGCGCATGGAATTTTACCTTCCCACCAAAGGGGGTCCCTATTTTTCTACTTGCATTTTTTACCTGCTTTCGAACTGCTAGGTTGGCAGA
This sequence comes from Masticophis lateralis, assembly GCA_030761175.1. NCBI lineage: Eukaryota > Metazoa > Chordata > Lepidosauria > Squamata > Colubridae > Masticophis > Masticophis lateralis. The sequence goes on along the minus strand of JAUDYJ010000008.1, from coordinate 6,563,974 downwards.
AGCTGGGACAAGTCATGGGAGCTCACCCCGTTATGTGGCACTAGGGATGAACTGCCAACTTTTCAATCAACAAGCTCAACGTCTTAGCCACTGAGACGTATGAGACGGACCTATGAAATGTACTGTATAAAACATACCTAAAAATGAAGGATTTAGTTTCTCGCTAAACCCTATTAAGTTCTTGCAGACCTCTGGGCTCCCATGGAACACAAATTCAAAGGACCGACCTCTGTAAAAAACAAACGACATCTCCATCTTACCTGAAGGTCAATGGAGATTCTCAGTCATCCAGATCGTGGGTGGCCCAAAGGTACTTTTTCAAAAAGCAGCTTGACTTCCTTGTTTCTTTCTTTTTTCTTTTTGCCTTGAAAACTTTTTACTTATCCAAGAAGCTTCTTCAAGAGAGTTAACCACTGACCTGCAAAGAATATAAATTCTTCGGTTCCCCACCACTTAGTCAGAATGGAAGAAGCTTCTTAGATGAGAAGTAAAGTGTTTTCAAGGGGGGAAAAAAACCCAAGAAAGTCCAGTTGTCTTTTGGAAAATCATCCTTGGGACATCTTACTTGAAATTTCTGCATAATTCCCAAAGACTTTAAAACCTAAACAAGATAGGAAAATCGTGGTTTCTAAAATTCTTTCCACCCTGTATATAAGCAATAGCTACTGGAGGCAACTTAATAACAGAGTTGGAAGGGACTTTAGAGGTCTCATAATCCAACAACTCCCTGCTCAAGCAGGGAATCTTATACCATTTTAGACAAATGGTTGTCCAATCTCTTCTCAGAAATATCCAGTGTTGGAGCCCCCACAACTTCTGAAAGCAAGCTGTTTCACTAATTAATTGTTCTATCAGGAATTTTCTCCTTAGTTCTAGGTTGCTTCTCGAGAAGAGAAGAGAAGAGAAGAGAAGAGAAGAGAAGAGAAGAGAAGAGAAGAGAAGAGAAGAGAAGAGAAGAGAAGAGAAGAGAAGAGAAGAGAAGAGAATAGAATTCTTTACTGGCCAAGTGTGGTTGGACACACAAGGAATTTGTCTTGGTGCATACGCTCTCAATGTACATAAAAAGACAAGATACATTCATCAAGAATTATAAGGTCCAACACTTAATGATAGTCATAGGGAAACAGTCAATATAAATCTTAAGGATACCAGCAACAAAGTTACAGTCATACAGTCATAAGTGGGAGGAGATGGGTGATAGGAACAACGAAAAGATTAATAGCAATGCAGACTTAGTAACTAGTTTGACAGTGTTGAGGGAATTATTTGTTTAGCAGAGTGATGGTGTTCGGGGAAAAAAACTGTCCTGTGTCTAGTTGTTCTGGTGTGCAGTGTTCTATAGTGTCGTTTTGAGGGTAGGAGTTTAATTTAGTTTCCACCCATTGCTTCTTGTCCTGCCTTCAGGTGCTTTGGAGAATAAGTTTGACACACACACAGCCTCTTCTTTTTGGCAGCTCCTTAGATATTGGAAGTATCATATCATCCCTAGTCCTTCTTTTCATTAAACTAGACATGCCCAATTATTTCCAAAAAATAATAATAAACATCATGTGTTTTATCCTCCCGTCCCCTAAGGTGAGTTCTTCTGTGTAATAAAAGAACAGGTTTTATCTGGGTGTGCCTATTTCTATTTTTCCCTTGGATGCATTTCTTTATATTATGCTGGGAAGCACAAGACACAAGTTACAGGTATGTCATTCTGGGTCACATGATCAGAAAGGATACAGAGCTGGTATTCAGCAGGTTCTGATAGTTTCTGGAGAACCGGTAGCAGAAATTTTGAGTTGTTTGGGCAAATGGTAAATACCACCTCTGGTTGGCCCCACCCCCATCTATTTGCTGCCTCCAGAGTCCCAGCTGATCTGAGCCTCAGCTGATCAGCTGGGTGTTCTTTTGTTACCCTGCACAAGAGAACAGAGCTGGAAAGCAGGTTAGTGGGGTGAGGAGGGAATGGGGATTTTACAGCATAACCTTCCCCTGGAGTGGGGTGGAAATGGAGATTTTGCAGTATATCCTTCCCTTGCCATGCCCACCAAGCCACGCCCACAGAACCGGTAGTAAAAAAAAATTGAATATCACCACTGATGTGGCAGGCTTAAAATGCAGCATTCAGGAACATTTCAAGCCACTATTCACTGTCTCTCTTTTATCAGGATGCATTGAGGGATTTTTTTTCTGGAATATTTTTCTTCATAGCCTTAAGCTAGATCCCGGCTATTAAAACAAAATAAAGTGAACTTTCCATCTTTATTCTGTTATCCTGCTAATGGATAGAATCCAGCATGTGGCACTGGGGAAAAATCCATTTTCCCCCCTAATATTATTCATAACCTGGAAACAGGTTAATTATCTCAAGCTACAAAAACAATAAGAAACCTGTCTTTCGTTTTCATTAAACTTAACCAGTGGGTATTTAAACTTTCATTTATGGATACCAGGAAAGTTTCCAGTGAGATACTTTCAAGATGTGAGAAGCCTTTTATGAGAGAAGAGAAAATGGATTCCACCAACGAGTATGTTTCCTCACCCCTAGCTCAAACATTACCTTGGTTGCTCACTTCATTACCAACCTATGTCTGAAAGCTGGAAGAAGGGATGGCTGGATGAGTTTTCACACTAATGAATTCCCACGGGTAGCTTAAACCAACAACTGCTCCTGTGGCAACTTAAAGACTAACAACCATATCCTCTCTTGCATCTGGAGCTCAACAAAAATTGCAATGTAGCCACATGCACTTAGAGCATTTTAACTTAAAAAAAAAAGCCTTATGAGAAAAAAAAAACCCTTCAGAATTTCATACTTCACGATGCAGATGAAATTTCAGAATCGTAGCACCTTGTGAAAAAGGAGAATGATGAAATTCAACTGGATTGGAACAATCCCTTTGCAAAGAGACACCACTGGTACCACATGCTTGTTTTTGAAGAGGGCCTTGTTCTCTGTGAAATGTTGTGATTTATGGACCTTGTGAAACTCTCAATGCATACAATAAACAATAAACCGATCTAAAAGTTTCTAAGAGTATTTGGCTGTATTTTAGAACTTTTTTGACTTGCTGCAGAAGACAGTGCATTAGATTATTTTCTGGGAGAGGATGTTGCAAATAATTCCTACTCCACCTGGAAGGGGTAGGAATCTTGAATTTCTTGGAGTACTTTGCCTCTATGGAGAAAGAACACATTTCTTCAAGTCAAAGAGTTCAAATGGAAATAGGGAAACAGGGAAATGGAAATGGGGAGGGGAGAAGATGCCCTGTACCACTGTTGGGATTGATTAGGACCTTGATGAGTGCTTTGTTTCACTATATAACTTCACCTGGACTTGACATAGCAAAATATCCTTCAAAGCACCAGAAGGCAGAAAAAGAAGGAATGGATGGAAACTAATCAAGGAAAGAACCAACCTAGAATTAAGGAGAAATTTCCTGACAATCTGAATGATTAGTCAGTGGAACAACTTGCCTCCAGAAGTTGTGAATGCTCCAACATTGGAAATTTTTAAGAAGATGTTGGATAACCATTTGTCTGAAGTGGTGTAGGTTTTCCTGCCTAAGCAGGGGGGTGGACTAGAAGACCTCCAAGATCCCTTCCAACTCTGTTGTTCTATTCTATTCTATTCTATTCTATTCTATTCTATTCTATTCTATTCTATTCTATTCTATTCTATTCTATTCTCCCATTTAAATACCTTTTCCTTCTTGTACAAGAATCAAGCATGGTATAATCGAGACATCTGCAAACTTGGCAACTTGAAGAAGTCCACAGGTCTTCAAATGGCCAAATTTCCAGGCCTATCCATTTGTTCCTTAAAATCATATCAATATCACCCCTCTCCTTGCCCCCCCCCCCCAAGTTTCAAAATGTTAAGACTATCAATTCTGGAGACCAGAAAAAGTGCTTTTTTTTTTGTACTTCTGCAATAAAGAATGTGAAACATTAGCAGGCTGGTCAACATTATCCCAATATTCTTCATTATTTGCCCCAAATTTAGTTTCTAGCACTTTGATGAATGCTTTGTTTCACTATATATCTTTACTTGGACTTGACGAAGCAAAGTATCATCTAAAGCACCAGAAGGCAGGAGAAGAAGCAATGGATGGAAACTAATTAAGGAAAGAACCAACCTAGAACTAAGGAGAAATTTCCTGACAGTCAGAACAATTGATCAGTGGAATGAGTTGCCTCCAGAAGTTGTGAATGCTCCAACACTAGAAGTGTTTTCAGAAGAGATTGGATAACCTTTTGTCTGAAATGGTATAGGGTTCCTCCTTGAGAGGGGTTGGAGTAGAAGAACCTCCAAGATTCCTTCCAACTCTCTTATTCCATTAACTTGTCTCCACTTCTTGAAAGGTCCTTGTTAGTTGCTTCACCTAAAGGTTAAGTGATTTCTGTGCATGTGCGCCCTGTTTTGTTTAAATCTTCATTGTAGTAAAGCATCCTATTAAAACCACGCAGCCTTAATCATTGTGATTTGGTTCATGCTAGTTCTCCTCCACCCAGAATCTCCTTTTAAGGAAACTGAAAGGTGGAGTAGAGGGGAAAGTTGAGATGTGATATAGGCGTCATATGGCCCAAAAATAACACTGATACTGGAGTACCAAGCAACCTTTCCTGAGGTGTGGAAGGAGAACATCTAGTTGGTATTGTTAGGGAATGGCTATTGCCTAACTAGTTGGGTTGGCAATATATATAAACCATCAATGCATGTTTGCAGTCAAAATGTAATGTATAGCTTTAAGACTGTAATGCTGTATTGCATCATACTGTATTCTGATTGGCTAGCTCTGTAGCCAATGTATTTAAGAGGAAGCTTGAATCATGGCATGCTTTTTTCCTTATTACATTATTATTGCTACCTCTGTCCCTCTCTGCCTCTTCTCTCTGCATGATCACTGCTTGATCATTGCTACTTGTTGTTTTCTACTGTTTTACTGATTGTTTTACTGCTGTACTTGTTCCTGTTTGCAACTCAAAAAAGAACTGTTTTATTGCATATGACTACAACAACTGGTAAGAAGACTTTGTTCTTGGAATATCCTTGGATTGGCAATTTAACTATCTTTATCTGTGTATGACCTGGATTGTTTATTGGACTTTGTTTTGCTTTTTCCTTAAAGTAAAAAGAATATCACAACTCAGTGTGTCTGTGTATTGACAGTGCTTATTCACAATCACTCTCATGTGCACAACCTTGTTACTCAAGGGTTACTGTGCACATATTCCTTAACTGGTATTACCTGGGCTTGGGAGCTCAGCAGGTGTGTCCCAGGTTACTGCATAGATCAGGGCTGTCAAATGTGCGGCCCACGGACCGGATGTGTCATGCACTGGCCACACTCATATCCAGTTTAATGAAGAGGAAAAGAAGTCACAATATGTCACAAGATGGCACCATGACGACCTGAGTTTGACACCCTTGGCAAAGATGGAAGATATACAGGTGATACTAAGATGCTGAAGAAAACATACTAGGGGAAAGCTGTGGCACTTCTGTCTCATTGTCAGGAAAGCTACATATGGGTAGCTTTATAGTTTTATGGTTTTGTAGTTTTGGTGTTGTTGTGAGTCTCCCAGAGTTGTGCTCTAAGATGGGCAGTTATACAAATGCTTTAAATATATAAATGACATCACTAGGAGTCAACATTTTTTCTTCAGTATTTTCTACATTTAGTTAACCAAAATAATTTTAGCAGTTGGGTTAATATTTTCAAATTGCTTCCATCCTATTTATAAATTATGTAAGCATTTTCAACAACAGCCTACTTCTATGCCTGAAGAGAAAAGTTTTCAATCAATGGCTGCTACTTGCCTGAGAAACATGGACACTAACCTCACAATCGATACAAAAGCTATGAGTGTTGCAAAGAGCCATGGAAAGATACATGCTCAGCATCACAAGAGAAGATAGAAGGACCTGCACATGGATTAAAGAACAAATGAAAATATAGGATGCCATCAAAAGTGTAAAAGAATTGAAATGGAAACGAGCTAGTTACATAGCAAGAAGAACTGACGGCAGGTGGACTAGGCAGTTATAGAATGGACTCCTCTTGATAAAAAACATCCACAAGAGAGACCTAAAACAAGTGATGACATCAGCAAATATTGTGGGCCCAGCTGGTGAAAGAAAGCTCAGGACTGGATTGGTTGGGAACATGCATAAGAGGTCTTTATCCTGCGGTGAATAGAAAATGACTAAAATCATGATGATGATGGAATATATGTAGCTGTGCTTCCTGAATAGGCCCTCCTTCCAGAGGTGGGTTTCAGCAGGTTCTGACCAGTTCTGGAGAACCAGTAGAGGAACTTTTGAGTAGTTCAGAGAACCAGTAGTGAAAATTCTGACTGGTCCCTCCCCCATCTATTCTCTGCCTCTCAAGTCCCAGCTGATCGGGAGGAAATGGGGACTTTGTAGTATCCTTCCCCTGGAGTGGGAATGGAGTTTTTACAGTATCCTTCCCCTGCCACACCCACAAAGCCACACCCACCAAGCCACACCACGCCCACCAAGCCACGCCCACAGAACCAGTAGTAAAAAAATTTGAAACCCACCACTGCCTCCTTCCATCAACTAATTGGCTGATTATCCAGGGTGCCAAAGACAACAATTCTTATAATACAAGTTGTGGCAAGTTCACGTTGAACTATCGGTGGAATTATGTTCCTTCTTATGAGTGGAAGGAGGCAACTACGAAAGCCAATCCTACTGGGAGATGTTTAAGTCAACAGGAAAGCTTATATATCAAGTCACAAAATGATGGAGCAAGTTAGAGAAGGAGAAGCTCTACATTTCCTTGGTTGTGGGGTCTCCTACTTGAGCAGAGAGTTGTACTAGAACAGTGATAGCTAACCTTCTTCCGGATCGAGTGCCCAAAGAGTGCATGCGTGAGAATGTCCACACCTGCACCCCAAACCCCAAAATGCAATGTGTGTGTGCCCCCTGTACATGAGCCCCACCCCCTGTGCACGCGCACATGCCCCCCGAGTGCCCTGACCCATGTATGCATGTGCCCCCACTGCACACATCCTGCACATACACAGCAGAGACCCGACAACCAGCTGGCTGGCAGGAGGCATGCGTGCATGCACAGTGGAGCTGAACTGGGGTGACGGCTCATGTGCCCACAGAGAGGGCATGATACTGGAAGATCTCCAAGGTTCTTTACAATTCTATTTTTCAATGTTCTATATACAACACCAGGAGTTACCCTCAGAGCTCAGTAAGATTCTCCATTCCCCCAATGAATCAGATTAGCAGAAGTGAAATGGATTTCCTGCCTACCTGATGGAAATTGACTGTGAATGCCGGATGGCACCTCATCTCCGAGAGCAGCTTGATCACAACAGCAGGGAAATTAAGGGTAAGTGTAATCATTGATGACCACTTATTAGTTCAGCGTGGGAGACATGGCATTCATGCTGTTTGTTTTCAAAGTCTTTGAGATTCACAGGCAAGAAAAGGACTTTTGTGAGGCTTCTGAACTATACATTCAATATCTCGGCTTCGGGAGAAGTAAAGTGTTCTCAGCAATAAATTGTGTGAGAAGAGATATAAACAGGAAATGCACCTTTCTGTCTTTGGGTAGTGTGTTTGGCCTGGCCTGATAAGGCAGGATGCTAGTGTCTGCCTTTGCTAGTTTCTACTAGCTATGCCTTATCATCATCTTCATTTAACGATCCCATAATCCCTTGCAGGGTGGAGTCTGGGCAACTGAATGGAGGTAGCAGAGTGTTTTAATGGCCAGGTGTCCTTCCTGTCACCAGTGTGGAGTTTTTTTCAGCAGATATATTCTCATTGGGCCAGAGAGAGAAATATCTGCCTCTAGCAAGGATCAGACTCACAGCCTCCTGATTGTGAGGCAAGAGCTCCATCTCTAGTCTTATACACTGTTTAAATAGAGCTCTGGCTGTAGTAAATCCAATGCAAAAACTCCCTCTTGAATCCTTATCTGGAAACACATAATAATAATAATAATAATAATAATAATAATAATAATAATAATAATAATAATAATAATAATAATAATAATAATAATAATAATAATAATATAATAGTAGTAGTAGTAGTAGTAGTAGTAGTAGTAGTAGTAGTAGTAGTAATTTTATTGTCATTGTATGTGTATACACAGTATACCCATACAACGAAATTCATTTAACGCCCAAAGACCAGGTCCAATACACATAACAATCCCCAAACACACTCCGACCCACCACAATTCCCTACCCCTAAATCACCCAAATATTCACACCACAGACCAAGTAATCACACCACAGACAACTCACTGATGACAGCCCTTTAGTTCATTGTTGAGTGCACTTATAGCTCTGGGATAAAAACTATTCAGAAAACGTGTGGTCCAAGTTTTAATTGTTCTGTATCTTCTGCCAGAAGGCAACAGTCCAAAAAGATTGTAAGCAGGATGGGAAGAGTCTCTGAGAATGTTGTGCAACTTCCTCAAACAGCGAGATGTGAATATGTCATCCAGGGCTGTTAGCTGGAGTTCAATGATATTCTGGGCAGTTTTAATGATTCTCTGTAGAGCGTTTTTGTCTGCTCCAGAGCTGCTCCCATACCATGCAAGAATGCTGTATGTCAGGACACTCTCAATGGTGCTGTGACAGTAGGACAAAAGTAGATGCTGAGATAGATTTATCTTCCTGAGCATTCTCAGGAAGTACAACCTCTTCTGTGCCTTCTTCACAAGCATGTTAGCATTCATAGTCCATGAGAGATCCTCCAAGATATAAGTGGTTGACTCAGCCTACCATCCTTTCTAAGGTAGGTAAATTGAGGACCCAGTTTGTGGGGGCAATAAGCTGACTTTGTATAAATATAGAAAAGTATGAAGGCTATTGCTTAACGCATTGTAAGCCACCCTGAGTCTCCGGAGAAGGGCGGCATATAAATCAAATTAAAAAAAAAAAAAGTGCCCAGAATCTGAACAGAAAAAAAGCCATCAGAACACAAGGTTCCCAATCAAACATTTGTTGCAACACAAGTTGCCACTTGTGCTTACAGCATCATGGAGGACAATTTTCACATGACCTCTAATCCAGCTCAGTTGACCCAGGCTGTTTGGCTCAAGACAAATCCTTCCGTCACCTCTGTTGCTATCCAGATAGAGTGTCACCAATCACTAGTTCATCTTTAATACAGGTAGTCCTTGACTTATGACCACAATTCAGCCCAACCTTTTCTGCGGCTAAGTGAGACAGTTCCTGACTGAGTTTTGCCCCATTTTACAACCTTTATTGCCACCGTTGTTAAGTGAATCACTGCAGTGGTTAAGCTAGTGACATGGATGTTAAGTGAATCTGGCTTTGCTTGTCAGGAGACCACAAAAGGGGATCACAGGACCCCGGGACACTGCAGCTGACATAAATATGAATTGGTTTCCAAGCATCTAGATTTTGATCATGTGACCATAAGGGTAACAGTCATAAGTGTGAAAAATGGTCATAACCAGAGGTGGTATTCAGCCGGTTCATACAAAGGAGCCTCAGATAGCTCAGCCGGCTAAATAGCCTGTTATTAACATCCAGCTGTCTGTAATTACACCAGTTCGAGGCTCAAGGTTGACTCAGCCTTCCATCCTTTCTAAGGTAGGTAAATTGAGGACCCAGTTTGTGGGGGCAATAAACTGACTTTGTGTTGGATCGGCGCCTGGAGTCTATTTCCATGGGGCATGGAATCCCTTCCACGTGGACTGTTACGTGGAATTTCTCGGAGCCCCGTCCAGCGGTGTGTGCGATCGTCGTCTGATGGACCCCTTTGTCCTTGCTGTAGCCGTCTCCGTCTCGCTGCGGGTACTGGGACCGTTTGGATGATCTCTGGTACTCGTGGTCTGACGGTCTGGCTGGCTCAAAATTCGGCTCTGCTGCCCTGCAGGCTTCGGCGATGTGGCCCTTTCTCCTGCAGCGTCTGCACGTGGCATCCTGCCAGCGACATCTGGCGTGTGGATGGTGACCGTTGCAGCTGGCACAGTGGTCCCCTCATCCGCCATCTTGGGGTTTTTCCCGCCGTTGGGGCCTCGTGACTTTGTGCACGGCCATTTTGGGGTCAGAGTCTGACCCAGTGGAGGTTTCGTCTGAGGATGGCGGGGGATCCCTGTGGATCTTGTGGATCCCCTTGGATCTCCTCATTGCCACTGCTGCCCTGTCCGAAGATTCGGCAGCCGTGGCTTCCTCGATGACTTCTTTCAGGGATACCTTCTTTCAGCTGAGGAGTTTCTTTTGCACGGAGCAGTCCCCCATTCCAAAGACTATGCGATCCCGTAGCTGAACGTCCACGTTCTCGAACTCACAGTTGGTCGCGATCTTCCGGAGCGCCGAAACAAAATCTTTGAAGGATTCCCCCTCTTGCTGGCTCCTCTGGTGAAAATTGAAGCAATTAGCCAGGGGGGTGCTTGCTGGGGCGTAATGGTCCTGGAGGATGTCTTGGAGCTCAGACCATGGCATCTGTTCGATGTCCTGCGGCGCCACGAGGTCCATGGCCATTTCCAGGACCTCTGAGCCGCAGTGGGCCAGGAAGAGTGCTCTCTTTCGGCTTTCATCGAGGTTCGTGAAGCCGCTTCCTGCCAGGAACTGCCTGAAGCGAACCATGAAGGATTTCCATTTCTCCTGGCTCGGATTGAATGGTGCCAGTGAGATCTGTGGACCAGACATGGTTCGTGAGAGGCTCAAGTGACTCAGCTCAGTGACTGCTCTAGAAGATGCGGTGGTGATGGTGCCTGCTGCTCTCGTTGGTTCTTCTCTAGTCCCTCGTCGCCAGTGTTGGATCGGCACCGGAAAGAATACGCGACTCAGCTGCTGTCCATTCAGCACCTTTATTCAGTACAAACAGAACTGCCGGCTGAGGCTGCCGAGCCTCCTTATATCCTGCTCGGGCATGCCCGCCGGCCAATGACAGTCATTTAAATTTCTCGCCGGTGGATTTAACCAATCCCCTGGCGGATGTCCTTATAAGGACATAACACTTTGTATAAATATACAAAAGTATGAAGGCTATTGCTTAATGCATTGTAAGACGCCCTGAGTCTCCGGAGAAGGGTGGCATATAAATCTAAATAAAAAACAAAATCAGGCAAACAGGTAGCAGAGATTGCGGCCTGCCCCAGCTCTATGCCATCCTATTTAGGCACAGTTTTGAGGCCAGGTGGATGCATGGAAGGCCCACGAGCAAGCAAAGTGCATACACAGAAGTCGAAGTGCAAGCACGGAAGGTGTGTGCGTGGGTAAAGTGAGTGTGCAATCACACGGTGAACCGGCCACAACAAAATGTGAAACCCACTGCTGGTCACAAGTCACTTTTTTCACTGCCATTATAACTTCAAATGTCATTAAATGGACTGTTGTAGATTGAGGGCTATCTGTGCCTTCAAACTCCTGTGGCCTGACCGACATCCAGCACAGACATCTCCACAGCTGCTCATTTGATTTTTAATTACAAGCCATTTTTTTCCTTCCCCTCCCTTTCACTTTCCTCTCCTTCCCTTTCACTTAAATAAGTCTAGCAATTTGCTCAGCTTTGTAATTAGAATCAATGATTAGCAAATCTTTTTTAACAGGGCCGTGAAGTTTTTCCTTTTTTTAAAAGGAAATAAAATAAAATAAAATAAAATAGACAGAAGGAGAGCAGTGAAAAGTGGGCTGCTCAATGAACTCAAACCCTAGAATTAAACAGATTATATCTCATTATTTTCAAATGGGATTGTGTGTGTTGTGTGTGTGAGTTTAAGAAGGGGAGGGGGGAGAGAAAGAGAGAGACCCAGCTCCTGACGGAAGCAGCCGCCACATCTGCAGAGGAATACCAAGAGGGAAAACGGCTTGACAATTTAATGGTTGCACAGGAGCAACTTTTTAAGGGAAATGAAATAAATAACATTGATCTGCCGAGCCTGACGTCCTCTTTTCTGAAAGGTCCCCCCAGTATTTTTGCAAGACTGTTCACATGCCTAAGTTACAGGGCGAAGATGCCAAGTGACAACAGAGAGCCAAGAGAAGATGGGGAATTCTGATGGAATCTGACCAAAGCATCTTTGCATGAATGAGCCTGCTTCAGAGCTCTGAGAAGCAAAACAAGCTGGCCGGCACAGACACAATTTGGCAGACATTTCTCCCTCCTCCTCCCCGCCCTCCCCTGTTTCATTCTTTTTTTTTCTTTTTTCTTAAATGATAATCCATTTTCTCTCTCTCCGTGTGGCCTCTGTATCGGATTGGGGTTTGAAAGAGCAAAAGGTTGAGGATCTGTTTCCCTTGATGCGAAGTTCACAGTGAACAGCATCCTCAGATTAACTGAGCAGGAAGAAACTCAACTTTCAGAAATGGATTGCTTAGACCAGGGGTCTCCAACCTTGGCAACTTTAAGACTTGTGGACTTCAACTCCTAGAATTCCTCAGCCAGCTGTCTTAAAGTTGCCAAGGTTGGAGACCCCTGGCTTAGACCAAACTTGCAACTGCTGATGAAATTTTAAGCTGAAGTGAAGCCAATTTCTGAACAGCAGTGAAGGCATCAGACTAGGAGTCAAGAAACTGTGAGTTCTATTCTCATGTTAGGCACAAAAGCAATTGGGTGATTTGGGGCCAATCATCAGGAGACTATGAGTTCTAGTCCCACTTTAGGCATGAAAATCGGCTGGGTGACTTTGGGCCAATGACCAGGAGACCATGAGTTCTAGTTCTACCTTAGGCATGAAAGCTGGCTGGGCAACTTTGGGCTCAACGCACATCACAGGGAAAAGAGGAGAAGGAAGGAGTATTAGATATGTTTGCCACCATTTATAAAAATGATAAAGGCAGGACTTTTTTTAAAAAAAATCAAATAAAGAGAAATATTTCCTCACTCCTGATGGGAGATTTCCATAAAAGCTGTAGCCACACCTAAATGTCAGAAACATCTCAGAAAAAAAGATAACAAGAAACCATTTCTGTACTGATTATCAGGAAAACTCCCTGATCATGAATTCAAAACATACTTAACTCAAGGGACACTTTATTTTGACTTGTATTTCAGGGATCTGGAGGGAATCCAGGGGATCAGGGATCCAATTCTCTGTAGGAATTGGAAAGTCTACTGTCAGCGTTCCAGAAAAACCCCAACTCCAAGTAAAGACATGGAAGCAAACATTTTTCCAAAGTTCTCTTTACTAGAATAGGCAAACTGGCACATCTGGGAAAACCCTAATCTGAAAAACTTGGGTTTTCCTTCAGTAAGTCAAAGCTCCCAAAACCATCCCCCTTTCCCCCCAGTCAGTCACGTGCTCCAATCAACGTCCGCTCCATCTCAATCCAGCCCCCGACCACTCCTTTTCCAGATGCTGGATCGCCCTGACCTTGACTGACAGGAAGAATGCTATTATGTCTACTAACAACCCCTCTCCTTAATCCCCCCTCCTACTTTCCCACACACGAGAAGGTGGCAGCATTGGAGCTTCTGGCCTAATATGGCTTCCCAGGGTGACATCTGCTCCTTTTATTTATTTATTTTATTTATTTATTTGTTTAAATTTGTATACCACCCTACTCCCAGAGGGACTCAGGGCTGTGAACAGCCAAAATAAAATATAATTTACATACAAAAGTTAAAAAACTATTAAAAAAAGATTAAATTTAGGCTCGAAAATTTAAAACCACCAATTTATATAAGCATTTAAAAACCCAATTTAAAACCAATTTAAAAGGGAGAGTTAGGCCAGACCCGCCTGTTGGAATAGAAGCGTTTTTAGGGTGCGGCAGAAAGTACGTAAGTCCTGAATCCTTCGTATCTTCGGGGGGAGCTCATTCCAGATGGCAGGTGCCCCCACAGAGAAGGCTCTCCCCCTGGGGGCTGCCAGTCGACACTGTTTGGCCGACGGCACCCTGAGGAGCCCCTCTCTATGGGAGCGGACTGGTCGGTGAGAGGCTATCGGTGGCAGAAGGTCACCGTTTTCAGTGTCCTTGTTTAAATCTCCTCTCCCCTTCAGCTGAGTACAAAGTTAAAAGCAAATCAACAATGACAGAGCTGGAAAGGACCTTGGAAGTCTTCTAGTCCAACCTCCTCCTCAAACAGGAGACCCTATATTAGTCTATACTGTCCAATCACTTCTTAAAAATCTCCATTGATGGAGCACCCACCATTCCAAATTGATCCATCAATTAATTGTTCTAACTCTCAGGAAAGTTCTCCTTAGTTCTAGGTTAGTTCCACCCATTGCTTCTTGTCCTGCCCTCAGGTGCTTTGGAGAATAGTTTGGCCCCTTCTTTGTGGCAGCCTTTCAAATATTGGAATTCTGCTATCATGTCACCCTGAGTCCTTTTTTTCATCAAACTTGTTGTTGTTGTTGTTAGTTGCGAAGTCATGTCCAACCCATCACGACCCCATGGACAATGTTCCTCCAGGCCTTCCTGTCCTCAATCATCTTCTGGAGTCCATTTAAGCTCACACCGATTGCTTCAGTGACTCCATCCAGCCACCCCATTTTCTGTTGTCCCATTCTTCTTTTGCCCTCAATCTTTCCCAGCATTAGGCTCTTCTCTAGCGAGTCCTTCCTTCATCAAACTAGACATACTCAATTCCTGCAACCCTTCTTCATATGCTTTAGCCTCCAGCCCCTAATCATTTTTGTCACTCTTCTCTGAAGAGTTTTTTATTATTTATTTTATTTATTTATTTAATAAATAAATAAATAAAATAAATAAGTCTTTCCAAAGTCTCAACATCTTTTTTTTTAATATTGTGGTGACCAAAATTGGATGCCATATTCTAAGCATGGCCTTACTAAGGCTTTATAAAGCAGTAGTAGTACTTCAGATGATTCATTGGTCCCGATGGATTTTGCCTCTTTTCTGCATATTTTATTCATTTTGTAAATCAAATAAATTAATAACTTGGACAACATATATTTCCCCACTATCAGTTCTATTCTTCAGGCTTCCTCTCTAGCAGTGAAAACTTTCAGGGTAGTCTCCCCTTTTCTGCTCTCCAACTCTATTATTACATCAAAAGATTTCATCTAGTCCTGAAATAAAAAATAAATGAGGAACTGGGTGGACATCTAGGACAAGAGTTTGGATATCATCACATATACAAAAGTGCACACACAAACACACAGAAGCCTCTCCAGTGTGGGAAATGTAGATAAGCTCTGCAGGAGAATTGGGCATCCAAAATCTGTTTTTTTTTTCCCTTCCCCTGTTCAAAATTTCTGTGGTTAATAGAAAACAGTTTCTTTTTTTAAAAAGAAAACCCATCTTCTCTTCTTTTTCTGTTGCTGTGAATTTACTGATAAATGCCATAGGCATTTCCTGTCCATTTAAAGGCCATAGCTAATCTGATAATGGATCCTAGAGAGTACACTTTTTCTTCAGTGTCAACATTTGTTATTTTCCTTCAGCTGTTTGTGCACTAAACAAGGTCTCTGCCTCTGTCACTCTGTCACTTCGTCTCCCTCTCTCCCTTGTGGGCATGAGCTGATTCGACTTTACTACCTACCATCAAGCTTTAAAATGCAATAAGTATAGCTTAATTCCAAGGAACCGGATAGAATTATTCATCCCAGACTGACATTGTGTGAGGAAAAAAAAATCAGGTGGTTTGCCTTGGGAACTTCACTGAAAAAACCTTCTTCTCCTGATTGTCAGGCCAGAAAACAAATAAACAAACAAAAAAAGAAGCAACAACAAAGAAAAACAACAACAACAACAACAAACTAATTGCTTCCTCCAAGGCTTTGTTTTAAAAACTCTACATGATGTTTAGTTTATACCCAAATGGGTATCTGTATATCTCCTCAGAAAACAAAGAACCATCACTATTTGAGTGACAATAAGCAAAGAACCTGGCAGTGAAACACAGTTATGCTGCTGGAGCACAGGACACAAACTGTTAGGCAAACAGCCTGAAAAATATATAGGCAGTCCCTCAACCTATGACCACAATTCAGCCCCAACTTCTCATTTCTGAACAAGACAGTTGTTAAGTGAGTTTTGCCCAGTGATGGGTTGCCCCCATTTCGGACCAGTTCGCAAGAACCAGTAGTAAACTGGTGGGATGCCCCAGGCACCACTCCGGATGTCGTCATCGGTGATCTGTGCAATCCCATTGCGAACCGGTAGTAAAGATAAGTAGAACCCACCCCTGGGTAGTCCTACACCATGGTGTGTGGGGGGGGGATTTTTGCCCTCCCCGGGCTCCAGAGGCTCTCCTCAAGCCTCTGGAAGGGCGAAAACAGCCTCCCCAGGCTCTGGAGGCCAAAAACGGCCCATTTCCGGCATTCCCGGACTTCTAGAAGGCCCATTTTTCACCCTGCATTTACCTGCATCCAAAACAGGCCAGGTGGGGACTCCGGGGAGGGGAGGGGAGGGGAGGGGAGGAGTGGGCGGGACCAGCCAAGAGTTGGATTTGGGAGGGTTCTCCAAACTGCACAGAATCTTAGCTAGAGGTTCTCCCGAACCCCTGCAAACCCCCAGCAGCTCACCCCTGTTTTTGTCCATGACTTACACCAGAGCCTAGGAGTTAGCAATTTTTTGAGGTAAATTGTCACTGAGTTATTTTAGGATTTCCCTTGTTCTTTTAGATCAGTGTGTTTCAAAACTGGCAAGTTTAAGATCTGTGGAGTTCAGCATGCTGGCTGGGGAACTCAAACATGACCCCAGGACACTGCAACCGTCATAAATATGAACCAGTTGTCAAGCACCTGAATTTTGATCACATGACTATGGGGATGCTGCAGCGATCATAAGTGTGAAAAATTGTCATAAACCACCTTTTTCAGTAGCGTTGTAACTTTGAACAGTCAGTAAAATAATGGGTGTAAATCGAGGACTTCCTGTGTAGAGGAAATCTAAAATCAATGTAGGAATGACCAACTTTTTTGAGTAAGGACTGTGCTCAGCATTTGAAAGGTTTGCTGGAAACTGCAGTGCCCTCCAAATGTTTGAAGCTAAAACATTATTGCACAGACAGGATAAAAGTGTTGGTTTATCCGGAGTCACTTTGGATAGTGAGATGGGCGGCCATACATTTAATAAATAAATAAAATTGTAAAAAATAGTCTCCGGAAGTCAAGCGGTGTACAAATTGAACAATGAATAAAATTAATAATCCCCAATATATTTATATTTAAACTGGTGCACATTACACCCATGCTCCCAAAGTTAATATTTTGTGTTATGTTTTGTATTTGTTTTTTTGGGTTTTTTTTACTTTGCACACAACTTAGAGTCACATATATAGGATGGGCAGCTGTATAAATTTACCAAATAAATAAGTAGATAGTTAAGTAGAAAAAAAGATGAAACGATACAATTCCTACATTATTGATCATTCGGTCATTCCCCACACATCAACTTTCTTTTCCTTTTCTCTTTCTCATTAAGAATAATGAGAACTTTTGTGGCAAACTTTGGAGGTGGCTGTAATGATGCAATCCAAGGCTTTTTGGGGGATGGGATGAGTGAGTCTGATTTAAAAACCTGCCTCTAATTCTGATTCCAGCTCAACGCAAATTCCCCCATACAATTTGAGCCAGGCAATCTTTCCCAACTCTACCAGCTGCCTGTATTAGCAGTTATTTGAGTGGGCAAACAGCAGAGCCATTTCTATTTTTAAGATCCTGCCATGAGTTATGTGACTAAGTTAACCAGGTGGCAAATTAAAAAGAAAAGAAAAGAAAAGAAAGAACATCCACAGAACAGATACCTGAATATTCCCAGATAATGACCAGAAACCTATGGCCTGGTGCTACTGAACTCAGTGGGCTTCTTTTTAGGAGAAAGCACAATACTCTTTTTTATTTTAAAGTATTTCAGTATAAATATTGAACATCTCTCTCTCTCTCCCTCTTTCCCTCCCCCCCTCTGTCTCTCTTCTATCTATCTATCCATAGTATATAAGAAGGGCTGAGACAATTACTATAAACCCCTCACATCCTGGATATAAACTGTTTCAACTCTTCCCCTCAGGATGCTGCTACAGGACACTGCATGACAAAACAACTAGACATTTTTTTCCCTCATGCCATTACTCACACTCAGACCTACAGTAATTCTCACAGTACTGTCTTATATCTATGTATAGTCACCCATGTTGTATATCTAAGTATATTCACCCATGTTGTATGGCTGCAGTATTATTATTATCCTTCTTATCTTCCTTACGACCCCCTTTTAATGGTGTCATTATTATTATTATTATTACTCTCTTTCTTTGTATGTACACTAAGAGCTTCTGCACCGGAGACAAATTCCTTGTGTGTCTAATCACACTTGGCCAAATAAAGAGCCTTGGTAGCGCAGCAGACTAAAGCACTGTTAAGTTACACCAGCTGCCTGCAATTACTGCAAGTTCAAATCTCACCAGGCTCAAGGTTGACTCAGCCTTCCATCCTTTTGAGGTAGGTAAAATGAGGACCTGGTTTGTGGGGGCAATAAGCTGACTTTGCATAAAAAAGAACACCACTTGGGGGGTGGGAGCGAAAGCCCTACTAAGAAGGTATATACAAAAATATGAAGGCTATTGCTTAACGCATTGTAAACCGCCCTGAGTCTCTGGAAAAGGGCGGCATATAAATCGAACCAATAAATAAATAATAAATAAATAATCAAGTCAAGTCTCCATTCCATTCCATTCCATTCCACTCCTAAATTTGCAAATCAAAAGAGGAGCAGGCATCTTTGCAAAGCAGCCTATTAGTAATGCTGTATCAGATTTTTGGAGAGAGGCTGGGCATCTCTAATCCCTCTTTCTCTTTTAAGGGAACATCCCATATGTCCTAGCAACATGTGCTTAGTGCTATGGGTCTTTCAAAACGTCCATGTACCGCTAACCATCAGCAATGTTCTACTTAGATTCCAAAGTACCTATGGGCATCCTGACTCAATCACACATGTTAATGAGTGCATCACTAAACATGTAACAGCGAGAGCAGTTTGTGTTGGTAACAGAACCGAAGACTGTCTATCATGTCTCAGCTGATCTCACCTGCATATTCCAGAACGGTGTATGTGCTAAGTGAGGCCAAACCTCACTGCTGTGTGTGAAAACCGGAGTCATTCAGGCAACCAGGATGAATAATAATAATAATAGCAATGTAATTACAGCAATGTCATTTTCTATTCCAGGATGTGTTTTACATACCTTGCAAAGGAGACAGTTCTACAAATGTAAAAGAATTGTAGTCAATAAGAGTAGGAGGGAAAAAAAAGACGAACCAAACTCACACTTTGATAAGGAAGGAACAGTATTAATAGCACTATAAACAAACAAGTTACATTTGTTTATACATTCACTGAAATAACTCCTACGTTGCTTCCAAATTCTTATGGCCCCTGACAAAAACACAGCTATGTGCTTAGAATGCTATTGATCAGCCAATAAGTAACATAAAACTTAATCGATCATCTTGGTAGCAAGGCTAATTGTAATTTCTGACAGAAGGATAATTGCAGAATAAAAATTAAAAAACCAAGAAACACCATTTGCATCTTTTGGTTGCTAAATAGATAGATTGTCTTGTGTAGATCTGAGTTTTGCCAAGCCTGCAGTTATTTTGGAGAACCATGGAGAGTTGAGTGAGAAATTGTTCCCTCTCTTCATATCAATATTTCAGGCCTTCAGTTTCGTTTCTGGATTCTGTGCAGCCTCCCCTGGTGCGCCTTTAACTCTGCCCTTTCTTCTTTTTTAATCAGTTCTTACAGACAACAAATTTTCAGCCAGAGGGCCCATGCAGCCATCTGGAGCCCTGTCATTTTACTGAATGGCTAAGAGGAGATACTCTTTATCTGGCTTGGCTGGATGTTTCTGCTTTGAAGACCCTGGCAACTCTAGCCTTTGCAAAATATAATTGTTCTAGGTCTTTTTGGGGAAGAAAAAAAGAAGAAAAAAGAGGAATTGCCAGCTAGATTAAACCATTCCCTAACAAGGGGGTATTTTGCAATTCATTTCTGTTCTCAAGTCATCTTGAGATACAAAACGGGACATTCTCCGAGAAAATTTTTCTCGTTGGAAGGCATTTATTCCTCCTGTATGTATTCATTCCAAAATGACAGAAGAATGACATAATGTAGAAGAGGCAAAGGAATATTTATGGTCATATAAGGCAGGGATCTCCAACCTTGGCAACGGTAAGCCTGGTGGACTTCAACTCCCAGAATTCCCCAGCCAGCAAAGCAAAGCTGGCTGGGGAATTCTGGGAGTTAAAAGTCCGCCAGGCTTAACGTTGCCAAGGTTGGAGATGCCTGATATAAGGAACGTCCTTTCCTTGTAGCCTAAGGTCCAAGTTTTGCTAATTTTTCAAAAAAAGACCAGACTATTAAGCCAACTAGGCCATTATTTGCATTGCTGGTTGCCAGGATTACAGAGTAAGATCATTTTGATAAATTGTGACAAAATATTATTTTATGTACTTGGGCTTCAATCGGGTGGTTTACTCATGACAGTATTACCACCAGTTGCAAGTACACCTGAATGGATTGAATGGATATCTGACAATTTATTTTAGTTAATTAGGTTGTAATTCCCTTTTCGCCCATTTGTGACTCTGTGTGAATCTTTTTTTCCCTGTATTTATATGAACTACATATCCTGAATTAGATTAGGGTTTCTTTTCAGTCATTAATTAAAAGACAGCCTTTTTTGTCTATAGAGTATTCAAGGCAGCTAAAAATTAAATACAGGTAGTCCTTGACATATAATCATTCAGTTAGTGACCATTTCAAGTTATAATGGCACTGAAAGAAGTGACTTATGACTGTTTTCCACTCTTATGACCGTTGCTCATGATCAGATCCATGATCACGTGATCAAAATTCAGAAATGGGAAATAAGAAATAAATACAATACGAAATAGGGAATAGGAAAAGAATAGGAAATGGGAAAAGAATAGAATAGAATAGGAAAAAGGAAAAAGGAAAAAAGAATAGAATAGGAAACGAGAAACAGGAAATAGGAAAAAATAGAATAGGAAATAGGAAAAAAGGAAAAAAGAATAGAATAGGAAACAGGAAATAGGAAAAGAAAAGAATAGGAAAAAGGAAAAAGGAAAAGAATAGAATAGGAAATAGGAAATAGGAAACAGGAAACAGGAAACAAGAATAGAATAGGAATGGAATGGAATGGAATGGAATGGAATGGAATAGAATAGAATAGAATAGAATAGAATAGAATAGAATAGAATAGAATAGAATAGAATAGAATAGAATAGAATAGAATAGAATTCTTTATTGGCCAAGTGTGATTGGACACACAAGGAATTTGTCTTCAGTGCATAAGCTCTCAGGCCCTGTGTATATAAAAGATATAAGTGATAAATCACGATCATGGTCATCATAAATACATTTATCATGAATCATGAGACAGAACACTTAGTGATAGTCATAGGAATACTGTGGCTCCAAATAAAAAACAGCTGTATACAAGAAAGGTAAAACTAGATAAGTACTTGTAGTCTAGTAGACAAGACTGAGATTTTCAGGGAAAATTCACCCAAAGATCCCAATGTAGGCATGTAAAGTAGATAGAAATGAGCATTGTCTTCAGCAGCTGTCTTTGACAGCTCCCTCCAGGTTCATCTCAAAAAAACTCCCACAAAACAATGACCACATTCTGCAGATCATTTAAACTGAAACCAAGGTGCTACTTGTGGTTTGGCACAGAACCTCTGAGTGCAATGTGAACAAACCACAGGTTTGCTGTCCTTTGGTTGGGTTTATCCATGTTCATTTTCTAGCAACACAAAAAGGAAACATCTATTTGAAACAGAATTATTAAATTGATAATAATTCTCACCTATTTGTGCCAATTAAGTTCACTCTATATGGCTATTCCCTAAGTTATGGATAGCTTGTTCTGATAGCTATCAGAACATGCTACAAACCGTCAAAACCTACCCCTAATCAGCCACCAAAACATGTTAGCTATTTTTGGGTTTAAATCCCAGTCTTTCAACAGGTATCCAAGCCATCTGTCCGATAGACTAATTTTCTACACTTGTTACTTTTGAAATACAAATCTGTCTCTTCCTATTTAGGAAAGAATGCATGACTTTGGGTAAAGATGTATTTTTTAAAGCAAAAAAATCATCCATCCATAACTTTTACAAGGGCCTTATTACTCAACCTTACAAACGTTGGGGGGAAAAAATCTGTGAAAGATTGGAGCCGATGGCGTTGTGGGTTATTTAGAAGAAGTGATGGCAGAATCTCTGTCTTAATTTGATGGCAGCTCTGACATGTTGACAACATCAGAATAAGAACAATCTTTTATCTCTTTTCTTTCCTTTTTCTTTTTCTCTCTTCAAAGCTGTATTTCACACCTCTATAAATCAGTATACTGTGTACACACACACACACACACACACATGTTTTCTGAGGTTTTCACGGGTGTTTGTATGTAGGTCTTTGATTATTCGGGTCTTCTCCCGCGTAAAATTGGAAGTGTCTTGGCGACATTTCGATGAAGTCTCATTCGTCATCTTCAGGCTGGTGTTCTCGGCTTCGGGCTTCCAGGAGCAATGTGAGATCACAGCTGTCTCTTCCTTTTAACTGTTGTGGGGGTGTGAGCTGATTGGTTAGAGGCTTGGCTGTGCTCTGATTGGATGGCCAAGCTCCCACCCAATCAGCTCACACCCCCACTAGCAGTTAAAAGGAAAAGACAGCTGCAATCTCACATTGCTCCTGGAAGCCCGAAGCCGAGAACACCAGCCTGAAGATGACGAATGAGACCTAGTCAAAACATCGCCAAGACACTTCCAATTTTACGCGGGAGAAGACCCGAATAACCAAAGACCTATATATATATATTGATTTCAGCTATTTAACTTGATGACAGCGCTACCATATCTGGGGTGGAAACATCCAGCTGACCATTAGATGGTAGCAAAGATCTCTGGACTACAGAGATATTTACAACTAAACTGAACGGAAGGAGGAAAAAAAACTTTTCTATGTAATTAAACAGAACAGAACAGATGGGGAGGGAGGCAATCGATATATCTTATGCATGTTATATGTGTGTTTAGAGTTTTACACAAATGATTTTTAAAGAGGATACAGGTAGTCCTCAAGAGTGGTGCAGTGGCCTAGAGGTGGATCTCTTGCCTCACAATCCGGAGGCCGTGAGTTCGATCCTAGGTAGTGGCAGATATTTCTCTCTCTGGGCACACTGAGACAATCTGCTGAACAAAACTCTGCATTGGTGACAGGAAGGGCATCTGGCCATTCTCTGCTAGCTGCATTCAGTTGCCTAGACTCCACCCCGCAAAAGATTATGGGGTCATTAAAAGAAGATGATGATAGAGGTAGTCCTTAAGTTATGACCATTTGTTTAACAATAGTTCAAAGTTACGATGGTCTCAGAAAAAGTCCCTTACAATTTATTGTTGCACTAACCTCTGGTCACATGATTGCTAATTCGGGTACCTGGCAACTGGAGCACATTTATGATGATTGCAGAATATTTAGCAAACTCAATTGGGGAAGCCATTTAATGCTCATGGATGACTCACATAACAACCATATCACTTAGCAGACTGAGTTCTGCTCAGTTCTAAGTCAAGGGCTACTTGCAATCACATTTTAAATACAATAATCTATACCCTTGACGGCGAACCTATGGCACAGGTGCCACAGGTGGCACGCGGAGCCATATTGGTGGGCACGCGAGCTCAGCTCCGACACGCATCCTTGCATCAGCCAGCTGATTTTGGGGCTCTCTGGGCCCACCAGAAGTCAGGAAACACACTGTTTCTGTTCTCTGGAGTGCCTCAGGGGGTGTTTTTGCCCTCCCCAGGCTCCTAGAAAGGCTCTGGAGCCTGGGGAGAGCAAAAAACGGGCCTACCGGGCCCACCGGGCCATCACGTGCCAAAAGCGGGGGGGAACACGGGGGGTAGGGCGCATAGAATTATGGATGTGGGCACGCATGCGTGTGACCCCACCACGTTCCCCCTGCTTTTGGCACGTGATGGCAAAAAGGTTAGCCATCACTGATCTATACATTATCTGTGTAAGCAAGTAACTTGTTCATAAGCCACAAAACATTGGATGTTGATCTAGTTAGCAATCGGGGCCCGATTTTTATATTTCTATTATACTTCTATTTAAGAAGAGTCAAGACAGTCACTTATTTAAAATGGTGTAGGTTCTCCTGCTTGAGCAGGGGGCTGGACTAGAAGACCGTAAAGGTCCCTTCCAGCCTATTCTATTCTATTCTGTTCTGTTCTGTTCTGTTCTGTTCTGTTCTGTTCTGTTCTGTTCTGTTCTGTTCTGTTCATTTGTGAATAACACACTTTTGAGCAAGAACATTTCCACTCTCCAGTCATCATTTTTCTTTATCTACTGGTTATGTAATTCAAAAGCATAAGGACTCCCCCAAATATTAAAACCTGCCTCAAATTCAAATGAATGTATAGTAGACCCAATGGAGTGAGATCCCATTAGTTGCTCCAGCTCCTACCCACCTAGCAGTTCGAAAGCAGGCAAATACAAGTAGATAAATAGGTACCACCCCGGTGAGAAGGTAACAGCATTCTGTGGGACTTGGCATCTAGTCATGGTGGCTACATTGTCCAAAGATGGAAGCATCTTTGGACAATGCTGGCTCCCTTGGCTAAGGAACAGAGGTGAGTAACCCCCTGCCCCCCAGAGTCAGACACAACTGGACAGGGGAAACCTTTACCCCCCTCCCCGCTCCCCCCGGTAGTTCTACCTCATTCCAACCCTTTCAAACAACTCTGCTGTCAGGCTGGAAGCCATCTTTTGATTTGGGCCTTCAGACCTGCCACATTTACTACTGTGGGAAATTGGAAGGGAGGGATTGTCAAGAGCATGGATGACATATAGCCATAATAACATTCTTTTCTCAGAGAGTCAAGGACATCTTGCCCTGCACCTGGATGGTTGGAACTGGGAGGCATCTCCAGTTGGGACGGTACTTAGATTGGACCATGTGGTGGACATATGGGTGTTGGCCAAGGACTTGAACTTTCCTTTGGGTGGGAAAACCCTGGAAGCTTTCAGATTCTCAGAGCCTCAGATAGCTCAACAGGATAATAACCTGTTATTAAGATTCAGCTGTCTGCAATTATTGCAAGGTTCGAGGCTCAAGGTTGACTCAGCCTTTCTAAGGTAGGTAAATTGAGGACCCAGTTTGTGGGGGCAATAAGATGACTTTGTATAAAAAAATATACAAAAGTATGAAGGCTATTGCTTAACGCATTGTAAACCGCCCTGAGTCTCCGGAGAAGGACGACATATAAATCTAATTAAAAAAAAAAAGATTCGGGTTTCCCCAGATGTGCCAATATGACATCTCCAATAAAATGTAACTTTGAGGAAACTCCAGCCTCTGAGTTTTCTTTCGTTGGGGGTGTTATTTGGAACCCTGACATTTGCATTGTCAGCTCAAACCTCTCCATTTTTTGTTTGATCCTGAGGGTCGGAAAGGAAAGAAGAGAGGAAAAAGTTGCATCGGTCACCTCTAGCCTACAACTCCCATCGTTGGCTTGATTTGTTCTGTTGAGCACATTCATTCCATCCAGGCTAAGACACCACACATATCAAGGCAGGGAAATAGAGAATCTTCTAGCGACACTAATGGCTTCAGAGTTTCCCGGGCCCTGAGCATCCATTAAAGGTTGATGCCCTCCAAGGGACTTTGACATTGCCATTGTCTGTATCCACAGTGCAATTCACGCACCTCTGTGTGGCCATTCACTGACCTCAACGGTGTAAGTTAATGCCGGAGTGTGATAGAAACAGACAGTGCGCTAAGCATTTTTAATTGGAACTCAGGTTCTTTATTGATTTCTCCCTTCTCCCCTTCTCCTGCCCTTGTCTGGAAAGAATGTTTTCATTAACAAATAGCGAAATATTTAGGAGCCTAACATTCCCAGAATGCTTTTGTATTTGTAATGTGCATTAGATGCAAAGTTGCGTCCGCCCTTAATAGGCTCAAAGAGGAATGGCTGCACTTTGGCTAAACCAGACAAGCTGATTGCTGCCTAAATAACTAATTCATCTTCATAGCAAATGAACCACCAGAGCTAGGGGGGAGGGGGGAGCAGAAATATCCAAGGTCACACCAATTAGTAGAACAAAAACAACACAAAACCAAAAGAAAGCATTTCAGGGGTTGGAATTAGTCTCATTTGTGCGTTTCCTGGGCTATTGGAATTGTCCTTTAAATGCCAGGATTTCACATACTCTGAAAAGATCACCTGTTGTCTCATTATCTCTTTTATGGTCTTATTTCCACATGTACCAGGCATTGTCTTCACATATTCCTCTGAATGGATTTGGATGAAAAGTACAGGTAGTCCTTGACTTATGACAGCTTCCAAAGTTACAACCTACCTGAAAAAGGGAAGTTGCGACCCAGTTCTGAAGCTTTAGTGATTATTCCGCTCACCCCCTGGTGTTATTTGAAAGCACTTTGGGTGTTCGGTAACATGGCTTATATTTATTGCTTTCTAGCCTTCTTCATTCTGTGATTGCATTTTATGACGGTTTTTCCAAAACATAAATTATATATAGGTAGTCCTCAAATTTACAACAGTTTATTTATAAACTGTTATTTGGATAACAGTTATCCAACAGATTACAATGTTGGAAGGGACCTTGGAGGTCATCTCATCCAACTCACACAGGAGACCTGTACTAGGGATTCGAACTGCCGAACTGTCGATCTTTCAGATCCACAAGCTCAGTGTGTTAGCCACTTGAGCCACCTAGTCAGGCTATATATTTATTTATATAAATTTATACATTTATTTATTTATTTATTTATTTATTTATTTATTTATTTAATTAATTAAACTTATATACCGCCCTTCTCCCCAGAGGGACTCAGGGCGGTGGACAGCCAGAAATTAAAACACATATAGTACAAAAGTTAAGAAAAAACTAAAATAAATTAAATCATCGGCATTACCAATTTAAAATCCCAAATCTACAAAATCAAAAATTCCCAATTTAAAATCCAAAATCAATAAAATTAAAAGATTTAAAAAAACCATTAAAACCATTTAAGCTAGGCCCGGCTTGTTGGAATAAATAAGTCTTCAGGGCCTTGCGGAAAGTGCGGAGGTCCAGGATCAGTCGTATTTCAGGAGGTAGCTCATTCCACAGGGCGGGTGCCCCCACAGAGAAGGCTCTCCCACTGGGGAACGCCAGCCAACATTGCTTGGCCGACGGCACCTTGAGGAGCGTATTGGCCAGTGGGAGGTTATTGGTAGCAGCAGGCAGTTTCGCAAGTATCCTGGCCCTGTGCCATGGAGCGCTTTAAAGGTAAGAACCAACACCTTGAAGTGCACCTGGAAGACTACTGGGAGCCAGTGCAGCTCGTGCAGGAGAGGTGTTACATGGGAGCGCCCTGTTGCTCCCATAATCATATAAATATATATATATATATAAATATATATTTATTTATAACCCTTCAAAATTACAATGGCACTAAAAAAAGAAGAGGGCTTTTCACACTTACGACCGGTGAAGCATCCCCATGGTCACGTGATCGAAATTCAGATGCTTGGCAAATTGCAATGGCTGTAGCACTTAGACTTGTATACCGCTTCACAGTGCTTTACAGCCCTCTCTAAGTAGTTTACAGAGCCAGCTTCTTGCCCCCAACAATCTGGGTCCTCATTTTACCCACCTCGGAAGGACGGAAGGCTGAGTCAACCTTGAGCCTGATGAGATTCAAACTGCCAAATTGCAGGCAGCCGGCAGTCAGTCAGCAGAAGTAGCCTGCAGTACTGCATTCTAACCACTGCGCGACTGCGGCTCTTATAAATGATGAAGAGACTGGAGGGCTGAGGTTTACTGCCCTCTCTGCTGGCATGACTGGCAACTGCTTCAATGGCGACATCGCAGAGAGTCTCAGGGATTAGCCTCTAAAAAGTCAGCAAAAGACGGTACATTTTTATGCAAAAGAATCCACCTTGGGTTCTTTTTCCGTAGCAGTTGCTGAATAGTAATAGCAGTTAGATTTATATACTGCTTCACAGTGCTTCACAGCCCTCTCTAAGCAGTTTACAGAGTCAGCCTATTGCCCCCAACAATCTGGGTCCTCATTTTACCCACCTCAGAAGGAGGGAAGGCTGAGTCAACCTTGAGCTGGTCAAGATCGAACTCCTGGCAGTTGGCAGAATTAGCCTGCAATACTACAGTCTAACCACTACGCACCATGGAAGGAAGGGAGGGAGGATGGTGAAAAGGTAGAGTACTAGCCCTAACAATAGCACTTATATACAGCTTCACAGTGCTTTGCAGCCCCCTCTAAGCGGTTTACAGAGTCAGCATCTTTGCCCCCCAACAATGTGGGTCCTCATTTTACCGACCTTGGAAAGTTTGGAAGGCTGAGTCAAACTTGAGCTGGTCAGGATCGAACTCCTGGAGTGAGCCGTTAGTTAGCCTGCAGTATTGTATTCTAACCACTGCGCCACCACGGCTCTTAATGACTCATGGTTGTGACGATTGCAGTGTTCTGGGGTCATGTGTGATCCCCTCTTGTAACCTTCTGACAAGCAAAGTCAATAGGGAAGCTGGATTCATTTAAGAACTGTGTTACCATCTTAACAACTGCAGTGATTCACTTAACAAAACTGTCAAGAAAGGCAGTAAAATAGTCCAAAACTCACTTAACTGATGTTTCACTCAGATGTGGTCGTAACTCGAGGACTACCTGTAAATAGACATTAATAGTTTGCTTATAGAATAACAGAGTTGGAGGGGACCTTGGAGGTCTTCTAGTCCAACCCCCTGCCTAGGCAGTAAACCCTACAACACTTCAGACAAATGCTTATCTAACCTCTTCTTAAAAACTTCCAGTGTTGGCCATTCGCAACTTCTGGAGGCAAGTTGTTCCACTGATTCATTATTCTGTCAGGAAATTTCTCTTCAGTTCTAAGTTGCTTCTCTTCTTGATTAGTTTCCACCCATTGCTTCTTGTCCTGCCCTCAGGTGGTTTGGAGAATAGCTTGACTCAGTGGTGGGATTCAAATAATTGAACAACTGGTTCTCTGCCCTAATGACTGGGTGGTGGGTGTGGCCATGGTGGGTGTGGCCAAGGGGTGTGACAGGCAGCACTTGGCCTCCTGCAACCCCCCTGGGAGCCAAAGTAGGCTGTGGGGAGCACTGCCCCCTCGTGCTCTGTTTTGGGTCTAGTAAGCCTCCCTGCAGCATCCTGGGAGCAAAATCGGGCCATGAGGGAACAAGTGGAAGGGGAGAGGCAGGAAGGGGAGGGGCCAGTCAGCAATTTAACAACCGATTCCACCAAAGTGCGAACCGGTTGAATCCCGCCACTGGCTTGACTCCTTCTTCTTATGTTAGCAATGGGTGGGATTTTTTTTTTTTTTTTTTGCTGATAACCCCCCAAAAAGCAAAACATAGTCACATAACCACGGGAGACGTTGAAGCAGTCGTAAAGGTGAGCCTGTTGCTAACCATTCAAAACGCAGTCACACGACGGCCAGAGGTGTGTGCGTGGCATGACATTTCATGAAACCTAGAAGTGGCTTTATGGGTCCTAAAGCACCCCATTCTGGACCTGAACTCATTTCACACAGTGATTAAGCAACATCGTAAATCGAGGACTAGTAGTAAAATCTTAATCTGCTCTTTTTCCAATGAGAAAGTTCTCGGGAAGAATTTGATGCGTACAAAAGCCAATTTCATATTTCATATTTCTGTATCTATAACTGTAATTAGATTAATAATAATAATAATAATAATAATAATAATAATAATAATAATAATAATAATAATAATAATAGAAAAAATCATAAAGTACTGGGACTTGCAAATTGAAGTTGAGCGACTGTGGAAAAAGAAATCATGTGTTGTCCCGATTGTAATTGGAGCCCTTGGAGCAATACCCAAAGGGCTACCCCGCTATTTAGAAATTCTAAATTTACCGGACTTGAACATTTTGACTCTACAAAAAACCACCTTACTCGAAACAGCTTACATCCTCTGATGATACCTTAACAGTTCCTAAGTCCTTTGTTAGGACTCGAGCTGCTGAGCTATTAACCAGCCTCAAAGGCTGTGAATCTCACTACAGATTAAATAATAATAATAATAATAATAATAATAATAATAATAATAATAATAATAATTATTATTATTATAATAATAATAATAACAACAACAACAACAACAACAACAACAACAACAACAACAGTACGGCCACAATGATCATTTTGCATTAGTAGTCTCTATTGTTTACCTAGCAGCCTTGAAAAGCCCTAGGTTTTGCCTTCAACCGGAGTTTGATAAAGCAGATAAATTGAACCCTGCCACTGATAACCTCCTGCGGGTTCCCCCCCACTTCCTATTTTCTATTTTCTTTTCTTTTTTCTTTTCTCTCTCTCTTTTTGTCACATTATGACTGAAGCGCAGTTAACGTGCATTTGTCTTTTGTGGTCTTTGTTTGCTGGGAGCTACTCCAGGCTTAATTTGATATTTTTTTAAAGCTCTGTCAACTGCTGCTCTTGTTTAATAAGTAGTTAATCAATTCTGTGAAACTGCTATGACCCCGTTGCTTCCAGCAATGCTAAAATAGGACACTGTGATTAATTTTGGGTGCTCGCTTGCCAGCATGGCATTCAGAATAATTCTTAATATAGTGACTCCGGGATATCTGAATGCACATTTATGGGGGTTTGGGGTTGTTTTGCCTCTTGGCTAGTGATCAGTTTGAGAGACAACGCATTCCGGGATGAAACTGTCAACAGCAATGTAGAAGGTGATTAAAGAGGGGAGATTTGGCTTTTTGAAAAAAAAAAAGAGAGAGAGAGACAGAGAGAATTCATTGGCCATTTAGGGAGTTTCTGGAGCCGATTCAAAACAGGCTTTGAATGCCCAGCTGATACAAAACCCCATAAAAATTGCGCTCCAAATTCAAAAACGGCATCTTTGCCTGTCTGGATGAATCTGCCATGCAGGCTAGGGGTTTGAACCAGTGGTGGATTTCAAAATTTTTTACTACCGGTTTTGTGGGTGTGGCTTGGTGGGTGTGGTGTGGCTTGGTGGGCGTGGCAGGGGAAGAATACTGTAAAATCTCCATTCCCAACCCACTCCAGGGAAAGGTTACTGCAAAATCCCCATTTCCTCCCAATCAGCTGGGACTCAGGAGGCAGAGAATAGATGGGGGTGGGGCCAGTCAGAATTTTTACTACCAGTTCTCCGAACTACTCAAAATTTCCACTACCGGTTCTCCAGAACTGGCCAGAACCTGCTGAAACCCATCTCTGGTTTGGTCATGTTATAATCAGGGGTGAGCTCTTGGGGGTTCGGCAGGCTTTGGCTGATCCTCTTAGCCAAGGATCATCGGGGTTCAGCAAACTCCCAAATGCCACCCCTGGCTGGCGACACCCACCCTACCCTGGCCCTCCCAGGAGTCTCCACATGGCCCGTTCATCATTCCAAGTAAGTGCAGGGACCACGTGGAGGGTCTGGGAGGCAGTGGTGAAATCCAAATTTTTAAATTACTAGTTCTGTGGACGTAGCTTGGTGGCCGTGGCTTGGTGGGCACGGCAGGGGAAGGATACTGCAAAATCTCCATTCCCACCCCACTCCTGAAGGAAGGATATTGCAAAATCTTCATTCCCACCCCACTCTGGGACCAGCCAGAGATAGTATTTGCCGGTTCTCCAAACTACTCAAAATTTCTGCTACCGGTTCTACAGAACCTGTCAGAACCTGCTGGATTTCATCTCTGCTTACCTCAGTCAATCAGAGATGCATACAACCTCTCTTCATTCATTCTGTTGATGTAACAAGAGTGTTTTTGATTATTGCAGGTATTTTCCATCTTAGTTTCAATAAACATTCCATGGTGCTTAAATTTAGTCTTTTTTTTTTTTTTAAAGGGAGCACTCCAAGCCTGAAATCTCTCTACCTTCAAACTGAATTGACATCGTCTAAGAGATTGAGGTAGTGACAGATTTTATTTTCCTGGGCTCCAAGATCACCACAGATCAGGACTGCAGCCAAGAAATTAAAAAACACTTGCTCCTGGGGAGGAAAACTATGGCAAATCTAGACAGCATACTAAAAAGCAGAGACATCACCTTGCCAACAAAAGTGCATATAGTCAAGGCTATGGTTCTCCCAGTTGCAATGGATGGCTGTGAAAGTTAGACCGTAAGGAAGGCTGAGCGCCAAAGAATTGAGGCCTTTGAACTCTGGTGCTGGAGAAGACTCCTGCGAGTCCCTTGGACTGCAAGGCGATCAAACCGGTCAGTCCTAGAGGAGATCAACCCTGACTGCTCTTTAGAAGGCCAGATCCTGAAGATTAAAATGAAATACACTGGTCACTTAATGACAAGGAAGGACTCACTGGAGAAGAACCTAATGCTGGGAAAGATAGAGGGCAAAAGAAGAAGGGAGTGACAGAGAATGAGGTGGTTGGATGGAGTCACTGAAGCAGTTGGCGTGAGCTTAAATGGAGAGGATGGTAGAGGACAGGAAGGCCTGGAGGAACATTATCCATGGGGTTGCGATGGGTCAGACACGACTTCTCATCTAACAACAACAAGAAGAGATTGTATTTAAAATATATAATTCCTCTGTATGCTTAGAGCAAACTTTTAATGGGAGAAGGAAATAATTATTTATTGTACTCTTTACTTAGTTATTATAATATCAGGAAACAAGAGAAAGCGTTAAAACATGTTGACAATTAAAAATGACTAAATTGAGAGAAAAACACATGTTATCTCTCTGTCTCTGTGCATTGTATCAGTCTCCAAGGGCTCATAAAAAGACAAATGATGGATAAATTGACAGCTTAAACAACGCATTTTTTGGATCAGCTCAGTGGTACAGAAGGGCCCCACTTCTGCTGTTTGCTATTTATTTAAGGGGGATGAAAGTTTATAGCAATTCTAGCTTCGCTTAGCCAAACAATGGGGAAGAAATTTCAAAATCCACTTGCAGCATCGCGCATGCTACCAAACTTTAATAGTTCATGAATACAGAGAATTTAATATGAATTATAGGCTCCTCTTTGGCAAAATAGGGAGAGGAAGAACAGAAGAGAATCTGGAACACTTTTAGCTGACAGATCAACAGCAGTCACAACTTATCTAAAAAACATGATATAACATAAAAATATATTAAACTCAGATTCACTCAAAACTGAATGTTCGAGACACATTTGGGTATTGTAAGCAATGCCAGAGAAGAGCTTAGTAAAACTATTTACATCTCAAAGCTGCAGTGAAGGAAGAGTAGAGGAGTTAGGCTTCCCCCTTCCCCAATGTTTTATCTATGGCTATAGTCTGCTGTGATTCTATTAGGTAAAATCATGTAAGACACTGGACTTTATGATTGCTGTGTTGGCCAAACTGCAGATTGGTCCAGACACATGCTGGGATTGTTACTTGGCATGATGAAGCCAATTATCACATAAGGTGGAAAATTGTAAACTGTTTATTCCATACAGGTAGTCCTCAACTTATGACTAATCACTATGACCAGTTGAACTTATGACCCATCCTCAAAATTATAAGAGCTGTACCCCTCCCAAGATAGCTAGCTAGCTATTAGATAGATAGATAGATAGATAGATAGATAGATAGATAGATAGATAGATAGATGAGAGATGAGAGATGAGAGCCTTGGTGGCACAGCCACCAAGTGCTGTTAAGTAGCACCAGCTGCCTGCAATTACTGCAAGTTCAAATCTCACCAGGCTCAAGGTTGACTCAGCCTTCCATCCTTTCGAGGTAGGTAAAATGAGGACCCGGTTTGTGGGGGCAATAAGCTGACTTTGTATAAAAAAGAACACCACTTGGGGGAGGGGGGCAAAAGCCCTACTAAGCAGGTATATACAAAAGTATGAAGGCTATTGCTTAACACATTGTAAGCTGCCCTGAGTCTCCGGAGAAGGGCAGCATATAAATCGAACCAATAAATAAATAAATAAATAAATGATAGATAGATAGATAGATAGATAGATAGATAGATAGATAGATAGATAGACAGACAGATTGACAGACAGACACATTATACATAGATGGGTATATTTTATTTAGCTTTTATCTATTTTTATTGTAAGTCACTCGAAGTCGTGTATGTGGGATTTGTGGCAATACAGATCAATTGAATAAATAAAAGTGATGCAGCAGGATTCTCTATTCGGCTTCCAGAAAAGGAGACTAATATTTCTTGCATTGATTGCCCTAAATATGGTAAATGATAATGGACAAAGCACACTTTTGAATCCCTTTGTAATGATTGCTGTGCTGATAAAGAAACAGCCATTTTCACAATCTCACAGGGTTTGTTTGCTTTTCCTTTTTATTCTTGCACTCAGCTTCTCCCAAATGGCCAGATAATACAGAGTTCCGCTCCCCTGAATTTCAAAAGAGACAGTTGTGAAAGATTAATGGTTCAACATCCTTTGAGGGTGGGGAGGTGTGTATATCCTGGCTTTAGTTGCAAGAGAAGCAGGTTGGAAAGTACGCAGATTGTGATTTTCTGCTGAGATAACGTCTCCTTGATGAAGATTTTAAAATGGACCATGGCTTATTGATGGAACAGATTGTATTGTCTGCAAACAGCCTAAAATACAAAATGAGATTTCAAGTTAAAAAAAAAAAAGGCTGACAGGCGCTACAGATTAGAATAGATAGTTAGAATTGAATCAGGATGTTTCTTTATATGTAAATGAGGACTGAGCCAACATTTCTTAGATTTCTAGCACAGTTAGGGATTTCTTTTTAGTTTGGTGGGAACTCGAACAAGGAAAAACATTGATAGAAGCCTATGCATTCATTCATGGCATGGGAAATTGTGGATACAGGGAATGTCTCTATCTTCCACAGCGCTAGATTAAAATTAAATGTGGAGGGATTTAGAATAGACAAGAGAAAGTACTTCTTGGTATAAACTATAGTTAACTGTGGAATTAGCAAGTAGAGTAGAGTAGAGTAGAGTAGAGTAGAGTAGAGTAGAGTAGAGTAGAGTAGAATAGAATAGAATAGAATAGAATAGAATAGAATAGAATAGAATAGAATAGAATAGAATAGAATAGAATAGAATTTTTTATTGGCCAAGTGTGATTGGACACACAAGGAATTTGTCTTGGTGCATACGCTCTCAGTGTACCTAAAAGAAAAGATACGTTCATCAAGAATCATAAAGTACAACACCTAATGATAGTCATAGGATACAAATAAGCCATCAAATCATATGTTGGAAAAGTCAATATAAATAGTAAGGATACACACAAGAAAGTTACAGTCATACAGTCATAAGTGGGAGGAGATGGGTGATAGGAATAATGAGAAGATTAATAGTAGTGCAGACTTAGTGAACAGTTTGACAGTGTTGAGGGGATTATTTGTTTAGCAGAGTGATGGCATTCGGGAAAAAACTGTCCTTGTGTCTAGTTGTTCTGGTGTGCAGTGCTCTACAGAGTCATTTTGATGGTAGGAGTTGAAACAGTTTATGTCCAGGATGTCAATATTTGGGGGTGGGTGGGTGATGGTCAACCTTTCAAGCAGTTTTAAAAAGGGATTATTAATGGAGGATTGAGATGTCACAATTAGTAATCCATTTGGTATTTTTATCCTCTTTATCACAGGTAAAATTAGGGTTAGCTATTGAATGCAAGACAACCCATTGTTTTGGGTTGGTTGGTTGTTCGTTTGGTTGGTTGGTTGGTTGGAAGAAAGAAGAAAGGGTTATTGTAACAGTTATTGCTAGCCATAATAAGTCCCTTCTATAATGTTTATACAAGATTTTTTTTCATGATTCCAATTGGAGCAGATGTAGGAGTTGGCTTGAGTGTCTGACTAAAAAGCCAAAATACAAGATTGATTGATTGATTGATTGAGTGGCATCAAGTTGTTTTTGACTTTTTAATAATCACATAGAATTTCTCCATGATTTATTCCCTAGCCTGGTCTTTCAGGACTTCCCAACTTCTATCATCATTTGTAACTCTCTGTCCACCTTGCTTTTGGTCATCCTCTTCTTCTTTTTCTTTCCAGTTTTCACAGCATTAGAGCCAACTCAAAGCCATTAAAAACCAAAAGTTAGAATGTTTTGGACATGTGATGGGACACCCAGAAAAATATGGCATCCTTCACTTAATCCTCCAGGGAAAGCTTGAAGGCAAACGAGGTCCAGGCAGAAGAAGAACATCACGGATTCAAAACCTAAGGAACTAGTTTGGACAAAACTCAGCCACACTTTTTCATACGGCTGTTGACAAAAATAGGATTGCCAACATGATCGCCAATGTCTGATGACAGATATGGCAGAAGAAGAAGAAGAAGAAGAAGAAGAAGAAGAAGAAGAAGAAGAAGAAGAAGAAGAAGAAGAAGAAGAAGAAGAAGAAGAAGAAGAAGAAGAAGAAGAAGAAGAGCCAACTCCAGAGACCTAAGTCTTCACCTATTGTGTCTGAAGTGCAATAATAGATCTCAAATGATTGGTTGATTTGTTCAAGGAGCCATTGGTTTGTTTTCATGGCTGTTCATGGAGTCTTCTCCAACACAAAAATTCTTTCTCTCTTGCTTCTTCAAATTTTGCTTTCATAGCAGTGGTGGGTTTCAAAATTTTTTACTACCGATTCTGTGGGTGTGGCTTGATGGGTGTGGCATGGCATGGCTTGGTAGGTGTGGCAGGAGAAGGATACTGTAAAAAACTCCATTCCCACCCCACTCCAGGGGAAGGTTACTGCAAAATCCCCTTTTTTTCCCGATCAGCTGGGACTTGGGAGGCAGAGAATAGATGGGGGCAGGGTCAATCAGAATTTTTACTACCGGTTCTCTGAACTACTCAAAATTTCCACTACCAGTTCTCCAGAACTGGTCAGAACCTGCTGGAACCCACTTCTGTTTCATAGAATATTCGTAAGGAATATGATGGCTGGCAACATTCTGATTTTTGTAAGATATAGACACACCCTCACATTTGAATGACTTTTTCAAGACGTTCATGGATTATTGCCTGATCCAATTTATTCACCCTTATCTTATTAGTTAGAAATATGGGATCCAAAGTATTAAGGAGAAATAAGGAAGAAGAGCTATCATATTACAAATGTGGAGCAAAATTCTTGGTAGTATCAGGAATACAACAACATCTTCAGAAGTTCTAGGAAGGACTGATGGCTGTTTGCAGAGGCATTAGTCTCCCTTCCCAACCACGGTTATCTTTCCTATCCCCCTCCTTCTGTATTCTGCATCAACTTTTCAAAGACAGAAAAGGATGTGTCAGTGGAAATGAATGTAACAAGAAGGTTGTCATCCTAAAAGTTTTAAATAACATTTGATTTGTGTTCAAATTGTAGTTGGGACACTCTAGATCATTGATGGATAACCTTTTCCGGACTGAGTGCCCAAAGAGCTCATGCACAAATACACACATGCATACTAGAACCCCCAAAATGCAATGTGTGTGCTGCCCCTGTGCATACACCCAGCCCCTGGTGCATGCGGTGCGGCCCCCTGGCACGCCACCCCCATGCATGCTCATGTGGGGCCCTGCATGCACCCCCTGTACATGCCCATGTGCCCCCTGCATGCACCCCATGCATGTATGTATTTACCCCCTGCATATATTCTGTGCATACGCAGCAAGACCTGACAACCAGTTGGCCAGTGGGAGGCATGTATGCATGCGCTGCGAAGCTGAACTGGGGCCATGGCTCATGTGCCCACATCTGTGGCACACATGCCATAGATTCACCATCACAGCTCTAGATCTACACTGCTCCCAACTCTTAATTCTCTCTCTCTCTCTCTCTCTCTCTCTCTCTCTCTCTCTCTCTCTCTCTCTCTCTCTCTCTCTCTCTCTGTCTTTTCCTCTGTCTCTCCCTCCCTCCCTCTCTCTCTCACACACACACACATACACGGAGGGAGAGACAGCCAGAGAGTCTTAGTAAATTGAGGAGTCTCTGGAATAGCTTCTAATACCACACATAGAAGGCTGTTGAGAAAATTGATACAAAAAAATATTTTAGTAGTATACCCTGAAGTTTGGGGTTTTGAAAAGGACCGGTAGACAATTATAATTATCAAACCATAATAAGCTCACATTTTATGACTTTGCAATCTAATTCCAAGCCTTGCAAAAATGACTGAAATGTTATTAAGCCACTTTCTTATGGATAAGCTAAACTTCAGTATATTAACTCAATTATCTCCCTCCAAGTTCATACAACCATCTTTGCAAAATAGATTTCTACCAGCCCTTGAAAGAAGTTTGTCCCTAGATGGTTTGACTAAAGCTGTGTTGCTAAATATTTCACTCCTAATATGCAAATTAATGACAAAGGAGGAAGGGAGGAGGAAGGAAGGAAAGAAGGAAGGAGGAGGGAGGAAAGTAGGGAAGGAAGGAAAAAAAACCTCAGGCATATCACCTGAATGCCTCCTGTATTTGATGAGTTAATTTTCCATACAAAACTGCAGTGCTGATATTGCTTGATAAATTCACTTGGATTTATTTTTAATTCATTCTAAAAGAGATTTTATGTTTTCCCCCCCTCCCTGCTCCTGTGCTTGTCAGTATACCTATTATGTACACTCATAAGAGCTTTGGATAATAAAACCAAGGCGTATAGATTGGTGATAAAAATAATGCATAGATAATGACATAATTATGAAGTGCTCCATGGTGAAGACAAAGCAGCATTTTTCCCCTTCTCTCCTTTTTTACAACATTAAATAGACGTGTGTTAAACCTCACCAAGACTATAAAATAGCTACCCTGAAGTGCAATAATTTGAGCTATTTAAAAGAAAATACATACCCTATGAGACTATATATATTCTCTTTAGTAGGAACTCACTGATAGCAACTCACCCTATATTTGAGTGGTAGCAGGGGTGAAATTCAGTGGGTTCTAACAGGTTCTGGAGAACCGGTAGTGGAAATTTTGAGTAGTTTGGAGAACTGGCAAATACCACCTGGTTGGTCCCAGAGTGGGGTGGGAATGAAGATTTTGCAATATCCTTCCCTCAGGTGTGGGGTGGGAATGGAGACTTCGCAATATCCTTCCTCTGCCATGCCCACCAAGCCACGCCCATAGACCCAGTAGGGAAAAAAGTGTTAGCAACTTTAGATGTGTGTGTGTGCGCGCACATATCTATATGTATATGTATACTAGCTAGATACCTGTGCTTCGCTATGAAACTATGTGATTGGGCTTGATAAATTGACACTTACAAGCTTGACAATTAATGAATAGTTATGATCCTCTCCCCTTCTCTCCCTCAGACTTCCCCCACAGAACCCTACCCTACCCTACCCTACCCTACCCTATCCTATCCTATCCCCCTTCGCTCCCTCATCCTTGCCCCACAGAAACATCCCCTATCTATCCCCTTCTCTCCCTCAGGCTTGCTGCACAGAGGCCTCTCCTTTCCTATCCCCTTCTCTCCCTCAGCCTTGTCCCACAGAAGCCTTCCCTATCCTATCTTCTGGTTGCTGCTGTGAAAGTAAAACTGAAAGTGAAACTCCTCTCCTCTGCTTGTGTTTTGCATTTGGAACAGCTTTCTTTTCAGGTGAGGAGGGGAAGTAGAACTCCTTAGCATCAGAGTGTGTTAATAATAATATAGGAAATACTAATACTCTGATGGTCATTTCGAAAAATCCTTTCTTAGTGAGCACCTAGAAGCCAAGAGGAACATATGTGGCAAATTTCAATATTATAGGCTTTACGGTTCTGGAGATTTCATGATTACGGCATGAGTGGTTTTCACTTTTATATAGAGAGAGGTAAAGCAACTTTCTCTAGGTACCTGGGATGAGTAGAACAATGGAGACATGATCAGATGGAGAATAAAAGATAACATTTGTGTCTTATTATTTGCATCTTAATATCCTGAAGTGCAGTGAGGTTTTATGTCCATGAATGCCTTCAAAGATAGAGGCCAAAGGATAGTCTAAATACTTCCATTGAGATCAATGAGTTGTTCCTAAACATATTTAATCTCCACTGGGAATTTAGTAAAGTTCAGTTCCAAAGAAGAAACTGCATCTATTGATGCAGTTAGCAGGGCCCTGTAGAGATTCCATGAAATTTCCATCCATGCTTTTTATCTTTTCATAGGCTTGTATTAAAGATGGACAACCAAGAAGTTCTAGCTTTTTAAAAGAACTAAAACCTACCTAGATATAGATCAGTGGTGGGTTTCAATTTTTTTTTACTACCAGTTCTGTGGGCATGGTGTGGTGGGTGTGGCATGGCTTGGTGGGTGTGGCAGGGGAAGGATACTGTAAAATCTCCATTTCCACCCCACTCCAGGAGAAGGTTACTGCAAAATCCCCATTTCCTCCCGATCATCTGGGACTTGGGAGGCAGAGAATAGATGGGGATGGGGCCAGTCAGAATTTTTACTACCGGTTCTCCAAACTACTCAGAATTTCCGCTACCGGTTCTCCAGAACTGGTCAGAACCTGCTGAAACCCACCTCTGGCCTGACTGAGATCTCTTGTGGGCACAAAGGGACTCTAAAACTGATGATGTATTTGACCGCACCTTTGGACTCAGCCAGAGGAATTCTGGGAGTTGAAGTCCACAAGTCTTAAAATTGCTAAAGTTGGAGACCCCCGTCCTAGAGGATATAGTTTATTTGGCAGAGACTTTCTTTTGTTAACTTTCATGGCTTCGCTAAAGGATGAGCATTGCTTCCATCCCTTTTTTGCATGCTTAGCATCTTTCCAGGACACCAGGCGCAGAGGAGGTTGTAGAGGAGGGAAGATTAAGTGTGGCATTTATTCTGAAGGCTGGAGGACTATATTAGCGTGGTTTCAGGAAAGAAAGATTTATGGCCGTGTTTAATGAATGCTAATTGTCCTGTTATCGAGTCGGAACCATGCAAACATTTGTCTGTACTGTAAAGGTAGGAGCCTGACTCAAAAGTTAAGGAAGGATTTGTTCTTGAGAACTTTTTATTCAGTTGGAGGCACAAGATCAGTGCTGGGTTTCAAAAATTGCTACTACTGGTTCTGTGGGTGTGGCTTGGTGGGCTTGGCAGGGAAAGGATACTGTAAAATCTCCATTCCCTCCCCACTCTAGGGGAAGGATACTATAAAATCTCCATTCCCACCCCAATCCAGGGGAAGGTTACTGCAAAATCCCCATTTCCTCCCAATCAGCTGGGACTTGGGAGGCAGAGAATAGATGAGGACGGGGCCAGACATAATTTTTACTACCGGTTCTCCAAACTACTCAAAATTTCCACTACCGGTTCTCCAGAACTGGTCAGAACCTGCTGAAACCCACCTCTGCATAAGATGGATCTCAGGAATGAAACACCACTGTGGGTAATCCTCAACTTGTGACCACAACGGAGCCCCAAAATTTCTGTTGCTAAGGGAGATGTTTGTGAAGGGAAGTTTGTCCCCATTTTATGACTTTTCTTGCCACAGTTCTTAAGTTAGTAACATGGTTGTGAACTGAATTTGACTTCCCCATTGACTTTGCTGGCCAGAATGTGATTTTCCCCTCCCCCCCAGGACACTGTGGTGGTCATAAATACGAACCATCTGCCAAGCGTCCGAATTTTGATCAAGTGACGAAGGGGATGCTGCAATGGTCATGTTCTGACCCACCTCTCCAAACACGACAAATCCTCTGAAGTTAACTCAAAGATTCCTTTATTAGGAGCACCAGCAGCCCTGGCAAAAAGTTTCTCTCAATGTCGGCTAACACGTCCATCCGGCAGGGAGATGAATAATTATCTGCCACACCTATTCATCTCCACCCCCTGCCTTTTATCCCCAGAGTAGGATGGGGCTTCACTTGCAGCAGTGGCTCTTCCGTCCCCACAATCAGCCCATAGATTTCTACTGCTCTCCTCTCCTCTGTCTTCTGCGCATCCACGCATCAGGCACTGGACCCAGATGTTCCTCCTCTTCCTCATCAGCCACCTCCAGACCTGGGGGCTGTTGACTCTCCATCTGAGGACTGATGGACAGCCCAGGCTCCGCCTCTGTTTCTCTCTCTCTCTCTGCCAGCTCCATTCCCTCTTCCCACTCAGAGCTCTCAGGTTGCCTTGATGCTGACTCTGACGCCCACACCTCCTCCTCCTCTTCCTCCTCCTCTGATTCAGCTGCCGACAGGCCACAACAGGGCATAAGTATAAAAAGTATAAGTCATTTTTTTCACTGCTCTTGTAACTTCAAATAGTCCTTACACGGACGGTTGTTAGTCGAGGACTACTTCTATGTCACTGGTGTGCTGGGAAGTTAACAGGTTTTACACTGCGGTCCACGAGTTCTTTCCACAAAACCTATCAACGTAAACACGTGGCAATGAGTTCGGCTTTTTAGCTGGCTTCTGGCAAAGCCTGATGCTAATTCAAACTGAGGGGAAGTCAGAGTCTCTCTCACCTTGGGCCTAAGGAAAGGTTAGCACCTGGTCTCCTGTTATCCAACTCCACCCTGCTGAATCTTGAATGCTGGAAACTAATTAAAGATCAGGATTTCTGATACGGTATTATATGACCTGGAAATGCACGTTTGGCAGTAAAGGGGATGAAGGGAGAAACAGAAGGCCAAGAGATGGCATGGGGTGTGTGGGAGGGAGAACTACTGAGCCACACAGTCAATTCTCTGTGTTTATTCTCCCTGCATTTGTTTTGATGGCTGAGCTCTAATGCTATTCCCACTGTCCTGATAGAGAGCAAAGCAGGCTGAGTGTCTCACACTGGATACCCTTTTTGTGCGCCTTTTAAACTCTCCTTTTATCAGCCATCTCACTGCTTTTGTATTTCACAGAATGACAAAGCGCGATTTAATCAAAGCACCGACTCCTGCTTCCATTAAAAACTAAACTCATCTGCTGTTCATATTTACATTGTTCCTTTCAGTTGCGATCATCCTATTTATTTATCAATCAATAACAGTTTGAGAGGGTTGGCTCCCGTAGGGGCTCGTGGCACTTCACAAACGCATTTTACATCTCACAAAAGGACACCTTGAGAACTGCGACAGTTCCAACCGAACAGAAAGAAAAATGAATTGCAAAGAAAGACGAACAAAATTATTACAGATTATCCTTTCCCAGACATTCATTGAACCATTAAAGCTTTAACGAGTTGGGAAAACAGCCTGGCCTTTGAGGTAGTCCTTGATTTACAACACTACAATGGCATTGAAGAAAGTGACTTATGACCGTTTTTCACACTTACAACCATTGCAGCATCTTCATAGTCACGTGGTCAAAATTCAGCCATTTGGCAAATGGCTCCTATTTTATTTATTTATTTATTTGTTTGTTTGTTTGTTTGTTTGTTTTATATATGCCGCCCTTCTCCAGAGACTCAGGGCAGCTTACAATGCGTTAAGCAATAGCCTTCATACTTTTGTATATACCTGCTTAGCCCCCACAAGCGGTGTTCTATTTTATACAAAGTCAGCTTATTGCCCCCACAATCCAGGTCCTCATTTCACCTACCTTGAAAGGCTGGAAGACTGAGTCAACCTTGAGCCTGGTGAGAATTGAACTCACAGTAATTGCAGGCAGCTGGCAGCTAAGTACTACTTTAACAGCAGCAGTTTAGTCCACTGCGCCACCAAAGCTCTTTGTGATGCTTGCAGTGTTCTGGCATCACGTGATGCCCCCTTTGTGATGTTCTGACAAGCAAAGTTAATGGGGAAGTCATTAACTTAACAGCTGCAGTAATTTATTTAACTTGGGCAAGAAATGTTGTAAAATGGAGGAAAACTCACTTAAAAACTGTCTCATTTAGTAACAGAAATTTTGGGCTCAATTGTGGTTGTAAGTCAAGGTCGGTCTATCTATCTATCTATCTATCTATCTATCTATCTATCTATCTATCTATCTATCTATCTATCCATCCATCCATCCATCCATCCATCACGACTCTATCATCTATCATCTCTCTCCCTCCTCTACCTACCTACCTACCTACCTACCTACCTACCTACCTACCTACCTATGAGTCTGTCTGCCTGCCTGCCTACCTATCTATCCATCTGTCCATCCATCCATCCATCCATCCATCCGTCCGTCCATCTGTCCATCCATCCATCCATCCATCCATCCATCCATCCATCCATCCATCATGACTTTATCATCTATCATCTCTCTCTCTCTCTCTCTCTCTCTCTCATCTACCTACCTACCTATTTATGTGTCTGCCTGCCTCCCTACCTTCCTATCCATCCATCTATCCATCTATCTATCTATCTATCTATCTATCTATCTATCTATCTATCTATCTATCTATCTATCTATCTATCTATCTACCTACCTACCTA
This sequence comes from Masticophis lateralis, assembly GCA_030761175.1. Classification (NCBI taxonomy): domain Eukaryota; kingdom Metazoa; phylum Chordata; class Lepidosauria; order Squamata; family Colubridae; genus Masticophis; species Masticophis lateralis. Next base: position 6,519,755 of record JAUDYJ010000008.1, on the reverse strand, counting down.
CCTACCTACCTACCTACCTACCCCCCTCAGGAACCCTAAAAAAATTCAACAAGTTATAACTAATTAATTTATATAATCAAATTATAACTAAGTTATAATTAAGAAACAGTGGCTTCTGTTCGCCCACCCCCTCTGATACTCCTATCAGAAAGGTACCCTGAGAATACCTATCTGGAAGGAATGGAACAGATGGATATGTTCTATTTTCTTTCTTTCTCTTTTCATAACCAGATGCAGAATGGCATTCATAGAATTTACCTGTTAAAGACTGTTATTTGCCATGAATTGCTAAATAAGCTATATCCATATGCTTTGGGATTCTCCAATAATGACACCTCTTTCTCTCTCATTAAGTTAAGGGCTCCTTGAAGAATGTTGTCATGGCAACATCTCAGGAAACTTTCCCCTTCTTTAAAAAAAAAAATCCCAGGTCACCTCATGCCAACCCAGGTGTTACACATACATACAACCATTCATTTATTGGCCTTTCAAAGTTGAGCAGGGGGTTGGACTAGAAGACCTCCAAGGTCCCTTCCAACTCTGTTATTTTGTTATTCTGACTTAACAACCAGCCCTTGCACTTATGACCATTGCAGCATCCTCAAAGGGTCACATGATTAAAATGTGGGTGAAGGGCAACTGGCATGTATTTGCAATGGTTGCAGTACCCTGGGGTCAGGTGTCCACAATCTAGAAACATCCTGGCCAGCTTCTGACAAGCAAAGTCAATGGGGAAAGCCAGCTCACTTAACCACCGTGTCAAAAAAAAAATGAAAAATAAATCAGGTGTGCTCATTTAACAATTGTCTTGCTTAGCAACTAGTTGTGACTTAATTGTGGTTGTAAATTGAGAACTAACTGAATCCTGAGGGATCCTTGGTGCTCTCTGAACTTGATTGTTTTCTTGCAGATGTTTCATTCACAGGATATTTTCCTTTATTGGTAATTGTATCCTGGGGGAAAAAAATCCACATCATGTTTTCTTGGATCTAAGCAACTGTTATAGTAGCATCTCCTTCTTCCGCCAAAGAGGCCCCTTCAATCTCATCTGCTTGCTACCTGAGTGAATGAACAATGAGACAGCAAAGTTCTTCATGCCACAGATTAAAATGTTGAGCAAAAAGAACTCGGCTCCACCAATCTTACCACATGTGGAAAGCCAGGATTGAAGTTAAATTACCAAACCAGGGCTTATCACTTTGCTTTGATGTGTTTCTGATTTTCAACGTAGATCCCAGTGTATAAGCTCAGATAACTACTACTACTACTACTACTACTACTACTACTACTACTACTACTACTACTACTTCTTCTTCTTCTTCTTCTTCTTCTTCTTCTTCTTCTTCTTCTTCTTCTTCTTCTTCTTCTCCTCCTCCTCCTCCTCCTCCTCCTCCTCCTCCTCCTCCTCCTCCTCCTCCTCCTCCTCCTCCTCCTCCTTCTCCTCCTCCTGCTGCAAGTGCAGGGTCCACTTTTCGGATCATTGAATGTAAGGTGACCAATCGTCCTCCTTTAGGGAGGAGAGTCCTTCTTTTGTAAGTTCTGTCCTCTCTCGAAACGTGTCTTCCTACATGTCCTCCTTTTCGATAGTTGAAGACTAATCTGTAAATCTCCGTATTCGATCGATGCCGATCCGATCCGTTGCGTGTGATGTGACGTATTTGTATTTGACATGACGATTCGTCAAGGCTCGGTACAGTGAGGTGGGACGCGATTATGAGACACATGCGCTTCGCACAGGAGAATTGTTTTGAGAGAGTGTGCTACACGCAAGAGTGCGCTGTGTGAAAGTGGCTTTGTTTACTTCTTACCGAAACATGACACGGCACACCCTCACATGTCCTCCTTCTCATTGTAAAAAAGTTGGTCACCTTATTGAGTGCCATTTTGCACGGTCAGCTGCATCTCCAGGGGGACAGCTTAGATAACTGGGAAAAAATTGTGGAAGAATGTTTGGGATTCACATCTACTGCTTTGGTAGATGCAACATTAGGCTGAACTCTGCAGCAACCAAGGTAGAGAGGATTGTGTTCCAGTCTTACCGTATTTAGCAGTTGTAATGCCTCTTAAAACAATGGGACAGGGGCTTTGTTTTTTATTTTTATTTTTTTTAAAAAAACCAGTCCAGACTGTGCTGTTTTCCGTGATTACATATTCATGTGTCATATTTCTTCAACTGCTTCTGTGTCTTGGGCTCCGTCAAACGAATGACTGGCACTTCTGCCTAGGCTGGGCAGATGGGTGAAAAGAAGACCCACTTTGGGTCCAATCTACAAAGGCTGACAAAAGAAAAAATTAATACCCAGTACAAATTGGCTTGTCATAGAGAGAGAAGGCTGCCTGGCTCTTAATGGATATAATAGCAGATTTCCAGGTTTTGGTGTCATCCCACGGAAGCAAAGGCAGGATTGAAAGTATCTAATATGCAGAATGGTTAAAAAGAAGGACACGCAAATGAGGTGAAAATGTTTTGCCTCTCCACCACTTTCTGACTTCAATAGAATGATAATTGATACTAAGAGAGGTTATTTGAGCATCAGCAAAAGACTCTTACATTTAGATTATAAATCACCCTTGGTTTTTTTCACACTTGTCTTTAAAAATAATATTGTTACGCTAGCTGTATTTTATTCCACAGTGACCTGCCCGTTATTCTTAACTTCAGCATTTTACCTAGATAGTTAATTTCTTTTCTTTCTTTCTTTCTTTCTTTCTTTTTTTTGACTTTGGAAGTTTATTTAAATATCCGATCAATGTTTCATTTCTTGATTGCTTAGGCAGCTTGAATTCCTGGCTTCTTCTACAAGAGGGATTTGATTTTTTGCCTTCTCTGGAATTGCTAGGGTTTGCTTTAAAAATAAGGGTGCTAATTAATAAAGATGCAATCGCAGTGAAAGATTTTTCTCCCAGATTTTATCTAGTCCAACTCTAGCAATTTTGACAGGTAGCCCTCCCACCTTTAATCCATAGCCAAGTTGCTGTTCCTCTTAGAATGTTTCCACTAAGTTTTAGGGGTAATTTCATCCCTGAATTTTCTACCAATCAGTTCTTCTGCTACCTTTTGATGGTAGCATCTGTTCCGGCTTTGCTATGATAGGCTGCCATATGTTTGAGGACAGATGTCCCGTCTTCTCTATTCCAAGTTAAACATAGTCAGCTTCTTTAGTATTTTTAATTGGATTTTTTTTCTACACTCACCGCCATATTTGATGCTCTTCTTTGACCGGAAAGAGGCTGTCTTGAAAGTGGATAGGCGCTTCTCCAGAAATGCTAAAGAAAGATTATGATGGGAGATTGTGATGGGATGTTGGACATTTAGATGGCCTTCAAGATTCCTTTTCACCTTCTCAATCTACAATATCATTAAAAGATTAGAATTTAATAATATGGGGAAATCCCATGTGAATTGTAAGATATTTCCATATGTGGAGTGAGTGGTAATTTTCAAGAGATAGATTAAGTTGGGAAACTCTGAAGGATAGGGTTAAAAAAAAAGTTTGATCTCCCTTTTTCTTGAGATGTTCTCAGGAGTGGGCTGCTAAGGGTTTGCAGAGGTTTGGGAGAACCTCTAGCTAAGATTCTGTGCAGTTCAGAGAACCCTCAAATCCCACTCCTGGCTGGCCCTGCCCCGCCCCTCCCAGGAGTCCCCACGCAGTTCATTTTAGATGCAGGTAAGTTCAGGACATTCAGGGAGGGTGAAAAACAGAGCTACCGGAAGTTCAGGAAAGCTGGAAACAGGCCCATTTCCAGCCTCCAGAGGGCCTCTGGAACCTGGTGAGGCAGTTTTCACCCTTCCAGAGGCTCAAGGAAAGCCTCCAGAGACTGGGGAGGGCAAAAACACCCCCCCACACACACACATACTGTGGTGCAGGAGGCCAACTAGGCCACACCCACCATGGAAATGCCCACCCAGCAACCGGGCAGAGAACCCCTTGCTAAAATTTTTGAAGCCCAACCCTGGATGTCCTTAACAATCATAAGTCATTTTTTTCATTGCCATTGTAACTTTGAATGGTCGCTAAACGAGTGATTGTAAATTGAGGAAGACCTATACTTCGGAACAGTAATAGCCTGAGCAAAGAAACTCAGAATAGAGTTGTGATTTCAGTGCATCTCTCTTTTCCGTAATCCAAAACTAAAGAAAAGCAACCTGGCTGAATAATAAAATAAAGAAAGAAATACATTAGAACTTGTTCTTAGGGTTTTCTTGTTTTGTCAAAGGCCAAATGATAGCCTGGACCAGGAATATTGAAAGGAATATAAAATTAGAAGAATGGGAAATGATTTGGAAAAATAATTGTAGAATAACAAAGGCAGTAACATTCAAAGAGCACCACTACAAGATGTGGTATAGGTGGCACCTAGCCCCAGCTAGATTAGCAAAAATGTATCCAAATTGTAACCCGACATGTTGGAAATGCAGACAATTACCGGGAACATTTTATCACCTCTGGTGGCTCTGTCCAAAAATAAAAAAAAATCTGGATGAAAATCAGTAAATGGATAACAGAAATAATAGAAGAAAAGATCGACCTAAAATCTGAAATATTTTTACTAGGCATACTTAAAAAAGATAGTAAAAAAGAAATAAAATACATTACATTACACATAATGTAATGTAATGTGATTGGACTAACCCTAGCCCAATCTTGGAAATTAGAACAGTTGCCAACAGAAGAACAAATAATTCAAAAAATATTTAGATGTGCGGAAATGGATAGATTAACTTTAAAACTAAATAACAAGGAAGACTCACAGTATTATCAAATATGGAACAGATGGTATGAATGGATTGATAGACAAGGGAAAAAAAACAGATATCAAATACATTAAGAAATTAAAGGTAACAAATTTACACTGTCAATAGCAAATTAAGATTAATGTACATATACAGTTATATGTTTAAATATCATAGATAGATAATTTTGTTTATTAATATTAGAATATAGGTAATATAGAATTCTATTTTCGTTTTTAGAGTTAAGAATGTTTTTGTAATTTTTTTATCTGTTTATATTAAATAAAGTTTGTTTTTAAAAAAAAATTTAAAAAAGGAAATGACAGGATTAACCACCTTGTTTGCAATCATAGTAGAGACCTTGCAAACCTCAGTTTCTAATTGTTTTCAGAAATTGTTCATTAACTACTTTTAAGTAATATGATACATTCAGACCAGCAAATTCGAAAACATCAGGTGTGTATGCCTTCAGTATTACAGAAAATTGTAATCATAAAATTGATAATAGATGAGATATGGGGTGAAGAAATGTTTGTAATCTTAGAGGGAGTGAAAATCATAAAATTTGTTCATATTTGGGGGGGGGGGAAGAACTTGTTCTTAGGGATAGATGTCTATGGAGGTTCTCAGTCATCCAGGTCATGGTTGTCCCAAAGGTGTTTCTTCAAGAGACAATTGGACTTTCTGGTTTTTTCTTTGAAGACCTTTTCGCTTCTATTCCAAGAAGCTTCTTTGGGATTTCTTAGGGATAGATTTTGTTCATGCTGGGGGAAGCTCATGCTTTCTTTCTTTTGGTTTGTTTTTACTAATCCAGTGATGGTGAACTTTTTAGACACTGTGTTCCCAAACTGCACGTGTGCGTGCCCAAACCAAAAGATGTGTGTACGCAGACATGCACATGTGCATGCACAAACATGCATATGCACAGACATGCACGCATGCACAGCAGAGACCTGAAGACCAGTTGGCCAGTGGAAGGTGGGGCATCCCAACACCGGCAATGCGGCAAGAAGTAAGATCTTTTTCTTTGGTGAGCTTCTGTTTTGTCGTTTGCAGGGAAAGAGAAACTCGTGAAAGAAATGCCACGGAGATCTGACCTGGAGCGACAGCACACACGTGGCCAGCAGCACACGCGTGGCCAGCAGAGGGTTCTGCATGCAACCTCTGGCATAGGTTCGTCATGATGGTAATAATCTATATCCAATATCTCAGGGGTTGCCACAAAGAAGAGGGTGTCAAACTAATCTCCAAAGCACCTGAAGGCAGGACAAGAAGCAATGGGTGGAAACTAATCAAGGAGAGAAGCAATTTAGAACGAAGGAGAAATTTCCTGACAGTCAGAACAATTAATCAGTGGAAGAACTTCCTCCAGAAGTTGTGAATGCTCTAACACTGGAAGTTTTTAAGAAGAGATTGGATAACCATTTGTCTGAAGTGGTGTAGGGTTTCCTGCCTAAGCAGGGGGTTGGACTAGAAGACCTCCAAGGTCCCTTCCAACTCTGTTATTCTATTCTATTCTATTCTAGTCTAGTCTAGTCTAGTCTAGTCTAGTCTAGTCTAGTCTAGTCTAGTCTAGTCTAGTCTAGTCTATTCTATTCCTACTTATACTTCTACTTCTACTTCTACTTCTACTTCTTCTACTTCTACTTCTACTTCTACTTCTACTTCTACTTCTATTCTATTCTATTCTATTCTATTCTATTCTATTCTATTCTATTCTATTCTATTCTATTCTATTCTATTCTATTCTATTGGCATGAACTCTAAAGAATATGGAAGTGTTAGTCCTATTTTTATCGTTTTGTTTTGTTTCAAACCTACATCTCTCAAGCTCTTTCAGTCCCCTGAATTCATTTGCAAAATATGTTAAGTACTTACTGGATCAACTCTATGTGCATTTGAACTGTTGGTGACTTTTGAATGACATCCACATTATGGACAATTGCTGGTTGTCTGCAACAGATGTTCTTCATCATTCTTCTGTATCTTGTTCCCGGCTGAATAAGTGAGAATAGAGACAATAATCAACTGTCTCCAGATGTTTGGACACCTTCACTTTCTTTCATTTTGACCTTTGTGCTGTTTGATGCTCAGTTACTGCCATGAAACACAGTTTCCTCTCCTGGAAGTGATTCTGCTCTGCTTCTCAGCTGAATGTGCTACTCGGAGTTCAAGAATCTTCTTTCTGCTTTTGTTTTCTGTCACGATATTTATAGCACACTGATTGCTGTCCTTTCCAACCTTCTTTCCTCTAGTATTTCATTAAATTTTGGGATCGTTGCTTTAGAAGACTTCCAACAAGACATACAGTATCAACTGCCAACATATGATGGGATAGAGTCATTTTTTGGGGGTGGGTTCGTTCCCCTCCCTACTCACCCACGTTTCTAAGATATTTTTGTTACTATGGAATTTTCATAGCCATATGGGTTCCATGGCATGGTGAATAGAATATTTTTCCCATTTAATACAAGAACAGAAAATCACTCATACAGATCAGAGAATTAAAGGCCTTTCCCTAGGTCTTCCCAAGTTGATGACAGATCCAAGGAATGATGATGGTGGTAGTGCAGGGGTGAAATCCAGCATATTCTGACAGGTTCCGGAGAACTGGTAGCGGAAATTTTGAGTAGTTCAGAGAACCGGCAAATACCACCTCTGGCTGGCCTGAGATTGGGGTGGGAATGGAGATTTTGCACTAGCCTTCCCCCAGGAATGGGGTAGGAATGGAGATTTTGCAATATCCTTCCCCCAGGAGTGGGGTGGGAATGGAGATTTTGCACTAGCCTTCCCCCAGGAGTGGGGTAGGAATGGAGATTTTGCAATATCCTTCCCCCAGGAGTGAGGTGGGAATGGACATTTTGCCGTATCCTTCCCTTGCCATGTCCACCAAGCCACATCCACAGAACTGGTGGGGAAAAATTTTGGATTTCACCCCTGTTGTAGTGGTGATGGTGATGGTGATGGTGATGGTGATGATGACAACGACGATGACGATGATGATATCCATTCAGTTGTGCTCAACTCTTGGTGTTCCATAGGTGCTTCTTCAAGAAGCAACTGGACTCTCAGAAAGTTCAGTTGCCTCTTGAAAAAGCACCTTTTGGACAAGCATGACCTGGATGACTGAGAATCTCCATAGACATCCAACTCTTGGTGATTTTATTGGTCAGGGTGTCTATGAAGATTCTCAATCTTCCAGGCCATGGTTGTCCCAAAAGTAATTTTTCAAAACGCAATTGGATTTTATTTTTCCTTAAAGATGTTTGCCTTCTCATCCAAGTATCTTCTTCAGCTCTGACCAAATGGTAGATAATAGAAGGATTTCTATTCTTTGCAGTCATCTGCTCATTAATATTCTTTCTGAGAGTCATTGAGGCCACTTGAAGGTTTATCTGTGCATTTAGGGGCACCTGAATAACACAAATGGCTGTGAAACCTTCTTGGAACTGTTGAAAGGATTGTATTGTAAACAGGAGATAGGTGATGTCCTATCCCTTCCCCTCTCTTGAGAGAGGGCTGTTCAGTCTCTTTGACCCCTCTTTCAAACCAACAGTCCTCTCTATGAGCCAGGTCTCTCCACATCTTCTGACCTTGTACTACTTCTTTGAGTGCTTCTTTGCTCTTTGCTTTGGTGTCAGCTTTGATGGTGTCCAGCCATCGTGTTCTTTGAGGTCTGGTTTCCTTTCACTACTAATTGTTCAAACATAACTGCTTTCACCATCAAATTCCCATGTGTGACATGGCCAAAGTAAGTAAGCCACATTTTCATGATTTTGCCTTCCAGATCCAAGGGATACCATTATGTTAATCTATCAGTCATTTATTTATTATTGGTCCTGCTAGCTTTTGTATCAAAGAATTGAGGCCTTTGAACTCTGGTGCTGGAGAAGATTCCTGCGAGTCCCTTGAACTGCAAGGCGATCAAACAGATCAGTCCTAGAGGAGATCAACCCTGACTGCTCTTTAGAAGTCCAAATCCTGAAGATGAAACTCAGATGCTTTGGCCACCTAATGAGGAGGAAGGACTCACTGGAAAATAATCTAATGCTGGGAAAGATTGAGGGAAAAAGAAGAAGGGGACGGCAGAAAATGAGGTGGCTGGATGGAGTCTCTGAAGCAGTCATCTTAAATGGAGTCCAGAAGATAGTAGAGGACAGGAAGGTCTGGAGGAATGTTGTCCATGGGGTCACGATGGATCGGACATGAGTTTGCAACTAACAATAACAAGCTTTTATATCTGTTTTGTTTTAACAAGAAACAATCCTCCCATTTTCATTACTGCCTCCATAGATTGAGGCTGGAAGAAATCATTAGTTGGGAAAAGTAATCTTATTAATTACGCACCCTATTTATGATATCTTCTGCCAACAACAGAGGAGAACGTGTATATTTGATTTCAAACATAGTGTGGGAATCTTGAATAATAAAGATGTTGAGAAACACATTGGTAGTTGTGAAATATCAAACTGTTCTGACTAAGCAGTCTGGATGGTGTGACTATTATTTTCCATTAATTCATATTCACTACTATCTAAATTTGCTTAGGGCTTGTTAGAAGAGACAGCAGAAAGCCAGGTTGGGGGACAGCCAGATTAAGGTTTATTCTGGAGGAAAATGAAGAAGTGTGTGTTTGCTATTAGACTAACACTGAATATCCCTTCCTTTTCTTTTTAGCTATGAAAGTTCAGAACAGCTGAATTAAATACACTGACCTCCAAATTTTCACATTGATATTAACACCCCCCATTCTTCATTTCTTTTCTGGTTTAGGAGAGCTGAAAAGTTTATAGTCATGGTGGATGGTATGTGTGCTTGAAGATTAAGCATTAGATCTGGCCAGGGATGAAATCCAGCAGGTTCTGACAGGTTCTGGAGGACCGGTAGCAGAAATTTTGAGTAGTTTGGAGAACTGGCAAATACTACCTCTGGCTGGCCTCAGAGTGGGGTGGGAATGGAGATTTTACAATATCCTTCCCCCAGGAGTGGGGAGGGAATGAAGATTTTGCAGTACCCTTCCTCCAGGAACAGGGAGGGAATGGCGATTTTGCAGTATCCTTACCCTGGAGTGGGATGGGATTGGAGATTTTTCAATATCCTTCCCAGGAGTGGGGAGGGAAAGGGGATTTTGCAGTATCCTTCCCCTGGAGTGGGGAGGGAAAGGGGATTTTGCAGTATCCTTCCCCCAAGAGTGGGGAGGGAAAGGGGATTTTGCAGTATCATTCCCCCAGGAGTGGGGAGGGAAAGGGGATTTTACAGTATCCTTACCCCAGGAGTGGGGAGGGAAAGGGGATTTTGCAGTATCCTTCCCCTGGAGAGGGGAGAGAATGGAGATTTTGCAATATCCTTCTCCCAGGAGTGTGGAGGGAATGGAGATTTTGCAGTATCCTTGCCCTGCCACGCCCATCAAGCCAGGGCCACCAAGCCAGGGCCACAAAATTGGTAGTAAAAATTTTTGAATTCCACAACTGGATCTGGCCCGCAGTATGCCATCCTGGAAATAGCAAAGGACTGGCCTGTGGTGCCTCCATTAATGAAATGGAATATTGGGGGGAGGGGGGCCTGCATGTGCCCCTCCCATGCCCCAGTATGGCCAGCAGGGTGGTACAGGAGGCATCCATGCCACCTGCTGTCCGTCCTGTCTCCCACACCAGACTGCCCCACGGAGGACAACTACAACGCTGATCCAGCCCTTGAAGAAATCCAGTTTGACACCCCTGATTTAGAATATAGGTAGTCCTCAACTTACAGGAGTGCATTTACTGACCTTTGAAAGTTGCAACAGCATTGAAAAAAGTGACATGACCATTTTCCACACTTAGGATCATTGCAGCATCTCCACCGTCACATGATCAAAATTCAGACGCTTGGCAACTGACTCACATTTACAACATTTGCAGTGTCCCGGGGTCATGTGGTCACGTATCCGGATTCACTTAACACTCGTGTTAGTAACTTAACCAGTGCCGTGATTCACTTAACCACTGTGGCAAGAAAAGTCGTATAACGGGGCAAAGCTCACTTACAAAAGTTTTGGTTAACAACAGAAATTTGGGGCTCAGTTGCGCTCATAAGTCGAGGACGATCTGCATAGCAAAATTTTTTTTTTCCCCTTCTCTGAAAGTCCTTTCTGTTGAAAATAAGCGGTGGAATATTTTTGGAACATCTGTGCTGTCTCAGGGTGTGAAAACTATTTGATATCAGGCTTCCTAACTACCTGGAATAGTTGTTATCGTTAAGAAAGATTTTACATGGATTGGGAAGGATGAGTTTTAAATCTGGGCTTACCAATGGCCTCGTAGAATGATTAACTTTTTCATATTCCTCGTCTCCTTGAAATCATTCCACCCCATCAATATTTAATAACTAAATTGATGCCTGATCTTTTTAAACATGGAAAGTCCTCTGCTCAACACAACCTTAATTTAATGTGAACAAATCTGGTGGTCTTTTAGTTGAAGAGAGAACTCAGAACACCATCAATCAATAATGAGAACCTCTCCTGCCTGATTCATTTAAGGGTTTCACCTTCCCCCCCCCAAGAGCCCCCCCTCCTTTTAAAGGAAGGTCTATTGAAAATTAAGATTGTTCAGATCAACATTCTGGGACTCTAGTCTTAGAGAGAACAGAGGGAGAAATTAGAAGATGACTGATGGGAAAAGGAGGCTTATAAAATGAGTCAAACTATTAAAAAAGTAAATAGAAGGAAGAGTTTTATCCATTTCATAATATTTCAGATTGGGACCCTCTTTAACAACTGACTGGCTGATGGAAATATATTTCCTTCCATCCTCTTTGTATTGGCTAGAATAGAATTGAATGGAAAACCGAGTTGGAAGGGACCTTGGAGGTCTTCTAGTCCAACCCCCTGCTTAGGCAGGAAACACCACTTCAGACAAATGGTTACCCAATATCTTCTTAAAAACTTCCAGTGTTGGAGCAGTCATAACTTCTGAAGTTGTTCCACTGATTAATGGTTCTAACTGTCAGGAAATTTCTCCTTAGTTCTAAGTTGCTTCTCTCCATTAGTTTCCATCCATTGCTTCTTGTCCTACCATCAGGTGCTTTGGAGAATAGCTTGACTCCCTCTTCTCTGCGGCAGCCCCTGAGATATTGGAACACTGCTATCATGTCACCGCTAGTCCTTCTTTTCATCAGACTAGATATAAACAGTTCCAGCAACCATTCTTTATATGTTTTCACCTCCAGTCCCCTCATCATCTTTGTTGCTCTTCTCTGCACTCTTTCTAGATTCTCAAAATCTTTTTTACATTGTGACGACCAAAATTGGATGCAGTATTCCACGTGTGGCCTTACCAAGGCATTATAAAGCGGTATTAACACTTTGTGTGATCTTGATTCTGTCCCTCTGTTTATGCAGCCTAGAACTGTGTTGGCTTTTTGGCAGCTAGCAGCACAGTGCTGGCTCATATTTAAATGGTTCCCCACTAGGACTCCAAAATCCCTTTCACAATTACCACTATTGAGCAAGACACCACCTATACTGTACCTGTGCATTTTGTTTTTCTTGCCTAAATGCAGGCTAGGAAGACTTAGAGTATGCTGATCCCCTCTTGATGGCATCATTGGTAGTCCTGGGTGCCAAGGACAATAAACTAACAATGGGAATGGGTTGGTCTTCTGCTTTGTGCAAACACAGCCATTATGTTTCAATGGGCACTTAGGAAAGTAAGAGGAAATGCTACAATAATTTAATAAGTATGCAAATGCATACATGCAAATTAAATTTAAAAAGAGTCATCATGAAGAAAGGAAAAAATCTGCATCTTCGTTCGGATACAATACATTAATATCTAGAGCAAAGTAGCACTGTTATCTAGAACCACCGTAGAAGTTCCCGAGTGCTTCCTTTTCAAATGAAGGCCATAGTCATTCCTGTGTTGAAATTGCAGGCTGAGAATGTGAAAATGGGGAGGGGGTAGAGTAATGCACTTCTCTCTAGAAAGTGATATATTGCACTGATCTCTAGCACCACCTTTGTGTGTGTCTTCATTTAGGGATATACCCAGGGGTGGGATTCAATTGGTTCAGACCAGTTCAGGAGAACCGGTAGCTCCAACGATCAGCTGGGAGCGAACCGGTTCACTCCAACAATCAGGTGGTCCTGCCCGCCCCTGCGCTTTACTTACCTTTATTCTCTCAGCTGATTCGCGCGGCAGAGCGGATTGCCACTCCTCAGCTGTGTTACTCCCCAGAAGTAACATGGAAGGTTAGTTTTGTTAAAACTAATACACACAATACACGCGATACACACAATCACCAAACTGGTTGTTAAACCGGCAGGATCCCAGCATTGGATATAGCCAGAATACATTGGAACTGGGCACTTGCCAAGGACCCAAACATAATTCCATGGTCAAATCTGGATATTGCATCTGGAAAGTCCCAGCTTCAATTCATGTCAGCTGTAGTTGAATGGGTCAAGTAGGAGAGGAGGGAAAGATCTCTATCTGATATCCTGCAGAGCCACTTCCAGTAAATGGCTGAATAATCTGTTTTGGAATAAACCAGTTCATGTGTCTCCTGAGGAACACAGAAGCAGGGTGAAAGAAAGATCCTGATTTCATGATCCTGTTCTGTCCACGCCACACAAACAGACACACACTCAGACAGTCGGGGGTTAAATAAACTGGCAGACAACCAATTAGTCCGATAAAATGCTTGGCAGCAATCCCAGCAGCTGCTTGCCAAGACCTTTATCAACTTAGCAGAAAATACACACCACAATTGTCCAGAAATAATAGCTGAAGCCGAAATGCAGGAATAAATCTGAAGACTCCAAGGGATTTACTAGTTTTGCCATCACAGAGTTGAAGGCTTAACTCACTCCCTTTTATAGCCTGTGGGGTGTGGTCCAGTGAGTCAGCTAATCACGGGCACGCCTTTTCTTCTGTTGCGCGCACCTGTCTCTGCGACGCTGGTGAGGGTCCAGCCAAAACTCATTACCCTCATCACTGTCCACCTGTGGCTGCGGGGACGTGCTTGGCTCTGGGCCTATCTCTTGCCCTTCAGTGTCCTCCGGAGGCATTGCCAGAGAGGAGGGTCCTGGAGAAGGAGGCCTTGCCAACTCCTCTCCCTCACTCTCACAGTCTTCTCCTGCTGATGACACAGGCTCAGGCAAAGGAGCCACAACAGATCCACTTCCCTCTTAAGAAGGAGGGAAGGAGAGTCCCACTCCAAATAGCAATAGCACTTAGGCTTATATATCATCCCACAGTGCTTTACAGAAGTGTCTGAGTGGTTTACAACATCAGCATATTGCTCCCACAACTTAGGTCCATGATGGCGAACCTATGGCATGCTTGCCACAGGTGGCCTGCAGAGCCCTCTCTACGGACACACAAGCCGTTGCCCCAGCTCAGCTCCACTGTGCATGCCCATGTGCTTTCCACCATCCAGCTGGGTTTTGGGTGTCTGCCACACATATGAAGGGGACAGGCTGCGTGTGGGAGATGTGCGTGCATGCACGAGCGGAGCGCCCACATGCTGGTCATACATGTATGCATGGTGGGGGCAGGGTATGCATGCACAGGGCGTCACGTGTACATGCATAGGGTCACATGAGCATATGCAGGGGTCACACGCACATGCGTGGGGTGGGGCACATGCAGGGTAGTCACACGTACATGTGCAGTGGGCGGGGCACACATGGGGGGGTCACACGCCCATGTGCGGGAGCAGGGCACACGTGGGAGTTTGCATGTGCATGTACAGGGGGCAGGGTGCACAGGGGGGTGTCGTGCGTGCATTGCATTATGGGTGTGTGAACATACATGTGCACTTTCAGCACTCAGTGCCGAAAAAGTTAGCCAACATTGACCCAGGTCTTCATTTATTGACCTTGGAAGGATGGAAAGCTGAGTCAACTCTGAGCCAGTCAGAATCGAACTCTCAACGGTGAACAGAATCAGCCTGCAATACTGCATTCTTACCACCATGCCATCAATATGATGTTTTCTGCAAAAAAAAAAAAAAAAAAGATACCTCATCCATTCCTCACAATATTGGACATCCAACAAAATGATGTGTCTTGCTGGTCTGCAGCCAACAATTCCATTCTATCTTGGGCTGATCAAAGCAGCTTCTTCTTTCCCTCAAGAAATACATTTGCAAAGGAGTGTGAAGATTAGTAGATCTTGATCCATCTCAGCTTTGCTATATTTGTGTTTTTCTGCTCTGCTTCACCCCAAATTTACCGGGAATAGCTTTTTCAGAGACATTACATGTCAGAAATTCATTAACTAACTTCACATTTTGATGCTGCGTGTCGGGGAGAGAGAGAGAGAGAAAGAGCCATCTGCTACGTGACGGCTGCAATTTCTAATCTGCTTAAATCCTGCTGAATCCAGCCAATGTCACTTAGGCGAGTTGATCCTCTGTTCCCCCCTTCCTTTTATTATTAGCAAATTAAGATAGCGGTCCTACTGCTGATTTCATCTTCCAAGTCATTTAAACGCTGTATTGGGAATAGCAGGAATCCTGATTGGACCAGGATATAATTTAGCCATTAGTGTTAATCTCTTGCAGTCCATAATGGTCTATCAACAGCACATGTTCTTAAATTCTCCATTGTACCTTATTTCTAAGGCAGTCCAAATATGTTTCTTTATCAGATAGTCTTGTTGGAATCTAATTAGACAGCAGCCCAGAAGAGCACTGGTGTAATATCTTTCCCTCCATCAACTTCGTTTAAAACATTTTGGGACAGAAGAAGCTTTCTCAAATTGCTTTGTTTCTCCCCCACCCCCCAATGGAAAACTGAGACAATAATTAAAATTTGCTACTTAGTTGTCTAAGAAGCAGTGGCTCAGTGGTTAAGACACTGAGCTTATCGATTGAAAGGTCGACAGTTCAGCAGTTCGAATCCCTAGTGCCGCGTAACGGGGTGAGCTCCCGTTACTTGTCCCAGTTTCTGCCAACCTAGCAGTTCAAGAGCACGTTAAAAATGCAAGTAGAAAAATAGGGATCACCTTTGGTGGGAAGGTGTTCCATGCGCCTTTGGCATTGAGTCATGCCGGACACATGATCACGGAGATGTCTTCGGACAGCACTGGCTCTTTGGCTTTGAAACGGAGATGAGTACCACCCTCTAGAGTTGGGAATGACTAGCACAGACGTGCGAGGGGAACCTTTACCTTTACTCAGTTGTCTTAGTGTTGAATTCAGAGTCTCTTTTTTAACATAAAAATTAATTTAAATCTGGTCAGAAGGCAAATACAAGAAGCAAGGTTCATGCTTTGATCTGGTAAGCATTGGTTTATCACTTAAAAAAAAAAAAGATGGTGACATTAATATTTAGGTAAATGCCTATGGAGATTCTCAGTCATCCAGATCATGGTTGTCCCAAAGGTGCTTTTTTTCAAGATGCAACTGGACTTCCTGGTTTTTCTTTGAAGATGTTTCTCTTCTCATCCAAAAAGGTTCTTCAGCTCTGACTGGATGGTGGGGAATGGAAGGATTTCCATTTTGTTTGAGAGTGTCTTTTTTGAGAGTCGTTGGAGCCACCTGAGCTGAAGAAGCTTCTTGGATGAGAAGTGAAATGTCATCAAAAAAAAAAATCAGAACGTCCAGTTGCCTCTTAAAAAAGCACCTTTGGGGCATTAGTATTTACGGTTTTACAAATGAGCACCAAGAACAGACAGGACAGGAAGAAGGCCACATGGGAAAAGCCATGTACACAGTGTGCATCTGCACACACGAAACAACATTGATATTGCTGTGAATGAAGCAGTACACTTAGTCAGAGGTTGTCGCAAATCTACACCAATTGAGAAAATAGATCCTCTTGTTGGCATTGTCCCACCTAAGATCAGGAGAGAAGTAGCAGCAGATGCTTAAGAGAACTAAGCAAGAGAATGATTCTCAGCAACCTCTTAATGGACATGTGCCCCACACCTGCTGACTCAGATCTAGGAACAGCTTTATGGCAAGATGTCCATGGAGCTTCTCAGTCATTCAGCTCATAGTTGTCCCAAAGGTGCTTCCTCCCTCCCCCCAAGAGGCAATTGGACTTTCTGGTTTTTCTTTGAAGAATTCACCATCAGCCTGTGAAGCCTGTGCAGCCGGTGTTCGCGTCGGACCGCGAGGAGGCTGAAGAGGATGTGGTGCCAGACACAGAGACTCAGCCTGGGCCTTCAGAACCTCCAGAGGCTCCTTCAAGTGGAGAGAGTGAAGTGGAAGAGCCTCTCCTCAATGCTCGAGCACACAGGGCTGCCAAAAGGCAGGAGTGGCTACTCAGGAGGAGGAGGTCTCCTCAAGAGTAAGGTTTAAGGATAATTGGCCACTGCATTAGCCTATTTAAGTTGCACACAGTTAGTAATTTCTTGCTGGAAACAATGTGTAATTATTAAAGAACATTTTTGAAGAGTGAGTGTATTATCGTATCTTGTCTTCTGGGCTGGTTGCCAACCTTTGCCGGACTTTCTTTATTCTTGGTACATTATAACTTTGATAAGGACTGTTGATATGTGTCACAATCCTTGGGAATCTGGAGCTGGGACAAAACAGAAGATGTTTTGCTTCTCATTGTTGTGACCTAGGCCCCAGTAGTTATTACCAGACACAATCAGTCCTAAACAAACATATTTTATTAGAACAGCTGAGAATTCTTCATTCCCAGCTTAGTCCAAATTAATTCTAAAACAAGCCCTTCAGAAAAAGTCCTTTGGCCTTTGTCTTCTTTGGTACCCTGTCAAAGGCTTTTCTTAGCAAAGCCCCATGAAGTTCAGAAACAAGAGACTCCAACTAGAAACAAATGTAGCAACGTTGCTTTCCTACAAAGAGCCCAAGAGCTGTTGCTGCTCTTTTAAGCCTTCTGGGAGGGGCCAATCATCTCCTGGACTTACTCCCGAGTTGTCCTTTTTGCTTTAGCTGCTCTTGCCTTCTGGCAGCTCTTCACATGCGTGCACTAGGAACAGGCTCCTCGAGTTCCTCTGCCTCTCTGTTGTCCACCTCTGGAGGTTCCAGAGTCTGTGCATTGCTCCAGATGGCCCTGGCCTCATCTCTGCCTCTGACATAGAACCTTTGTCCGGGCCTTCCCCAGTCTCTAGGCCTGGCCCATTGTCCGCCCCAGCCTCCTCCCTGTCCGACTCCGCTGCCAGCTCCGGAGGGTGCTGGCAGACCACAAAACTCATCCAAGAAGCTTCCAAATTTCCCACCATCAAGTCAGAGCTGAAGATGATTCTTGGATGAGAAGCAAAACCTCTTCAAAGAAAAAACAGAGAGTCCAGTTACCTCTTGAAAAAAAAAATAAAAAACACCTTTGGGACTTTATGGCAAGAGCAAACATTCTTAAGGGTGCACAAGAACAAAATCAAACTAAAAGATGGAGGAAGGAAACCATTGAGCAAGGAATAACATTAAAGGAAGATATGACTGAGGGAGCCGACCTCCCTTATTCAGAGTCCTCCCTTGGAGGACTCTGAATAGGTTGAGAGTTGGAGTGCCTAAATGTAAAACCAATATGCTCAAGTGGAGGTTCTTAGTGGATAACAACATGCTATGTGAATGTGGAGAGACGCAGAACCCAGCCATCAGCTGGTTATATCAGCTACTAGCAGAAACGTGTACCAATAATGATTTATTTTTTGGCCACTGACAAAGCCAGGAAGGTGGCTTCATTCTGGAAGTTTAAAGTTTGATCTAGACACAGAAGAAGAAGTGTCATTGTATGCAGAAGATGGGTGAGATAGAAACAGGGGTGGGCTGGTGGAGGTTCGCAGGGGTTCAGGAGAACCTCTAGCTAAGATTCTATGCAGTTCAGTGAACCCCCAAATCCCACTCCTGGCTGGCCCCTCTCATCCTACCCTACCCGTCCCAGGAGTCCCCATGTGGCCCATTTTGGATGCAGGCAAGTGCAGGGTGCATGTGGAGGCTTGGGGAGGGTGAAAAACAGGCCAACTGGAACTTTGGGAAGGCCAGAAATGGGGCTGTTTCTGGAGCATGCGGAGGCCATTTTGCCCTCCCGGAGGCTCAAGAAAAGCCTCTGGAGCCTGGGGAGGGCAAAAATGCACCCCCTCCATGGTGCAGGAGGCCGACTAGGCCACACCCACCATGGCCACACCCACCCAGCAATCAGGCAGAGAACAACTTGCTAAAATTGTTGAAGCTCACCCCTGGATAGGAAATGTGATAAATATGCAGAAATTTGGGGGTTTCCTAAAATTCATCTTTTACTTCCCTGCTTGCTAGTGAAGGTAGGAGGTGAAAGATTTCAGTAGGATGTGTCCTACAAATAGGGAAAGGGGAAAAAAAAAGAGGAACGGAGAGGAAAGGAAGGGCCTATAATTGAAGAAATGTGTACAAACAGCTGTATTTTCATGTGTACTTTTCTTATATTATTTATAAATTATGAAACCCCATAATTTTGAATTTGTCTGAGGAAAAATTATTGGGGGAAGAGCAAAACAGATTTTCTCATTCTTATCTGTCAGTTACCAACCACAGAGAGGAAGACATTTTCAATTGCCACTGAAGCTATTACCTTGTTAAGAGTTGAGACTGTAGAAAGAATCTGACACAATTGTGAAATTGTAACATTCATCTGGCAGAATGCTTCAATCCAAAAGTGGTACTACATTTCAGTGCCTTAGCTCCAATGAAAATGTTTGTAAGGAAGATATACTAAGCAAATTGGTAGTAATCATTTAGTTACATGTTGCAGTGTGCACATTCCTGCCAGTTACGTTCTAAAATTAAAATGATTCCATTCACTTAAGCTGACAATTTATATGCTTCTACTTCATTTTCTCTGAAAGAACATTTTGAAAGGAACCTAAAATCAAAAGAAGGGGAAAGCCATCAAATTTTAGAAATTCATTCTTTTGTCTATGACCAGGGAGATACACATTTCTAATTTGGATTTCAGGGCTCTCAAAATGAGTGAATCATTTTTATGGATCAAGCGTTCAGCAACTTAGTGGTTCAATTAAAACATCAACTATTATTTCCCCACATGCAGTAGCAACATGAGTACAACATGAACATAATGTCCATTAATACATTTGTTGCATATTTACAAACAGTTGTGCCAAAGACCAAACACATATACCTGGATGTTAATGTGAGGGATCTCATGAAGATCGATGGTTCGTTGAGGGCACTTCCAAGAAAAGTCAGCACGCAAGGATGCAATCAAATTAAGTCTTTATTTAGAAGTAAAAGTAGAGTAAAATGAGTTCCCTGGCATGGAGGCATCCATGCCTGGATTGTGCCCATGGTTCAGTTCCGTAGGAAGTTAGAACTAGAGCCAAAGAGCATCCCCTGTGCAGGGGTTCTTATAGGGGTCCATGGCCCCTCCCTTACCAATGTGTGAGGGGGCTAGAGGGCCATTAACTCTCCCCAATGGGGCTGCAGGGGCCAGAGCCTTTGACCCACCAGTGGGATCAAAAGTCCCTCTTTGCTCCCATCTGGTGGCCCTTTAAGAAACTGCCATGGCTGGCACAAAACGCCTAACAGTTAAGAGTATAGCATATTCCAGATCTTGAAAGTACTGGTACTATTCCAACTGTTCTCAACATCATCAACACCAATTTGACATTTACACAGTTAGTAAAGAAATGAGCAATTCAAAGTCTTTCATATTGTCAGATCCTAAAGACCAGGTCCACCTAGTGAAGGCCCAATTAAATTGGTTTGTGACTAATCATGCCTATGCATAAGAACCTTCCCAACTAACCAATTTGTTCAGACTGAAGAAGCTGCTTAGATGAGCAATGAAATATCTCAAACCAACAAAAACATAAGCCCAATTGCCATGACTCAATTTCCAGACAATTCTACCTGGATGACTGAGAATCTTCACCTTCATGGTTTATTTGCTTAATCAATTTGTATTAAAAGTTAGACCCAATTAATTTATACCTCCAGAGATTACAACCTGCCATTGCAGCTTTTGGAGCCAAGTTCAAAAATGATACCACCAACCCCCTAGAACAGGGGTGTCAAATTCCAGGCCCGGGGGCCAGATCCAGCCTGTGGGGTACTTAGATTTGGCCCATGGGGCCTCCCTGAAAACAGTGAAGGACCGACCCACAGGACCTCTACCATTGAAAATGGAACTCAGGTCACACACACACACACACAGCTCAGTTTTCACTGGCAGAGTGCTCAGGCCACCACAGGCACCCCCTACATGAGTAACGTCGAGTTGGCCATGCCCACTCTGGCCACACACACCCCAGCCCCCGCTACCCCGAGGTCAAACACAACCCTGATGCGTCCCTCAATGAAATCAAACTTTGACACCTCTGCCCTAGAAGTTTCTCTGATCTCCCAGCATCTGATGCAGGATTAATTTGTGGATGCCGCATCATCAGTCTTGCTATCTTCAGAATATATTTTGAACTAGTCTGAATTAATATGATAATTAAAATGAGAGTGCTCAATCTAACTGTCTAGTATGGTCAGAGGTGGAGGAAGAGGAGGAGGAAGAGGAAGGAACAAGCATCATAAATCAATGCATTGCTGAGATCCTGCCAATTTTACTAAGATGCTTGAAGCTGATATGCTACCTATTTGGACTTTATCGCTATGGTTGGTCACATAGTCAGTCAGATGTTTGGATTGGATTTGCAGTGTTTATCCACCTATTGCAAGGACTTCAGATAGGCAAATGTTGTTTGATGGTGTGAAGGGTTTTGTTGCAGGATGTAAGCTATTCCAAGTAAAGCTGCCTTTTGCAATTGACTGATGGTCATTTTGTCAGTGCTGAAGTTGTTCACATGTTCCAGATGTTTTAGAATTGCACCCAAGAAACCTATTACTATTGGAACTTACTTTTGCCACACTCATTCTACTTCTAGATACAAAACTTAGTTCTTTTCTGATTTTTCTCCTTTCTCTTTTCTTCTGTTCTCTCCATGTATTCCAATAGCCATTCTTCAGACTTTTTTGTCTTTCTAATTAACAATTGCTAAATCTGGGGTGTTATGTATTATTATTATTATTTACTTTATTCATTAAACATGAAACCCAGTCAACTGAACATTCAAAAATGCATCACAAATACCATTGATTGGTGCTAATGGTAGATACTGGTTGCTGCCAGCATCCTAGGTATCAACTAAGTATCTTCTTAAGAAGTATGATGTTCCAAGTAGTGCAGATTTTTGCATTTCCACTGGTGTGATTGCAGGAAGCTGCAATTTGTTGATGTATCTTATAAAATTCTTGGACATGGTACCAAGTGCCCTGATGACAATGGGTATCACTGTTACATGTTTCATCCATAGCTGTGTAGCTTTGATAGCCAGGTTGCAATATTTAATGATTTTTTACAGTTCTTTTTCTTTGACTCTGGCATCTCCTGGTACAACGATATTAATAAACTGTACACTTTGGCCCTCAATAACCATGATATCTGATGTAATATGTTGCAAATGACGATCTGTCTGTATTCGAAAGTCCCACAAGATCTTCACTGTCTAATTTTCAATATTTTTTTTCCACTTTGTGCTCCCATGACTTTTCAGATACATCTATGTCATATTTTTTACATAATGACCAGTGAGCTAATTTAGCAACTCGATCATGTCTAGTTTTGTAATCAGTTTGCGCGATTTTGCTGCACTTACATATTAATTGTGAAACGGTTTCAACTTTGTCATTGCAAAGTCAGCAGTTTGGATTGTCATTGGATTGTCAATTTTTTATTATTATTATTATTATTATTATTATTATTATTATTATTATTATTATTATTATTATTATTATTATTATAAACTGACAGTATACACAGCAAATGAGATGACCATGCTGGATTTCGTATCCCAAATCACTAGTCAAACACTTCCCAAGCGCTTAGGACTGTGTGATGTATTGGTGGATTATGCAAGCAGATCCCAGTAAGATAGCCTTCTGCAGCTGATCAATGGTGATCTTGTCAGTGCCAATTGTTTTTAAGTGCTTGCCTAGGTCTTTAGGCACAGCACCAGTGTGTCGAGTACCACTGGAACTATTATTATTATTATTATTATTATTATTATTATTATTATTATTATTTAATCTGTAGTGAGATTCACAGTCTTTGAGGCTGGTTAATAGCTCAGCAGCTCAAGTCCTAACCAAGGACCTAGGAACTGTTAAGGTATCATCGGAGGATGTAAATTATTATTATTATTATTATTATTATTATTATTATTATTATTATCATCATCATCATCATCATCATCATCATCATCATCATCCTCTTTTATTCATTAAACATGAAACTCAGTCAACTGAACATATAAAAATGTATCACAAATACCATTGACTGGCGCTAATGGTTGATACAGGTTGCTGCCAGCATCCTAAGTATCAAACAAGTACCTTCTTAAGATGCATGATGTTCCAAGTAGTGCAGATTTTTGCAATTCCGCTGGTGTTATTGCAGGAAGCTGCAATTTCTTGTTGAATTTTATAAAATTTTATAAAATTCTTGGACATGGTACCAAGTGCCCCGATAACAATAGTTATCACTATTTCATGTTTTATCCATAATCGTGTAGTTTCAATAGCCAGCTCATGATATTTTTTTTTTTAAATCCAGTTTTTTTTTCTTTGATGCTGGCATCTCCTGGTACAGTGATATCAATAAATTGTACGCTTTGGTTTTCGACAACTGTGATATCTGGTGTGTGGTGTTCCACATGACGTTCTGTCTGTATTCGCAAGTCCCACAAAATCCCACAAGATGAGTAGTAGTAGTAGTAGTAGTAGTAGTAGTAGTAGTAGTAGTAGTAATAGTAGCAATATTAACTGGATCTGATCATGCATATTAGGGAATAGCTAGTCAAATACATTCAATACCGCATTACTGTGTAGGTAGACAAGGAAAAAAGAGATTTATAGACATAAATCTCTATTAGAAGGAGCCTGGTGGAGCAGTGGGCTAAAGCGCTGTTAAAAAATTACTGCAAGTTCGAATCTCACCAGACTCAAGGTTGACTCAGCCTTCCATCCTTCCGAGGTAGGTAAAATGAGGACCCGGATTGTGGGGGCAATAAGATGACTTTGTATAAAAAAGAACATTGCTTAAGGGTGGGTGGGGCAAAAGCCCTACTAAGAAGGTATACACAAAAGTATGAAGGCTATTGCTTAATGCATTGTAAGCCGCCCTGAGTCTCCGGAGAAGGGTGGCATATAAATAGAACCAATAAAAATAGTAATATGCGTGCATTTATAATTAATCCCATATTTTACAGAGTACAGTCTAAAACTATTCTTTCCAAATAAGGAGTAATTATGATTTGAAAAGCCTATCCGCCTTTCTAACCTGCATATGGATCCTACTGGCTTGTCTGTCTATGTCTATACAGAAAAAATAATACTGACTTGTACTGAGATACAAATTGGTATCTCAGTACAAGTCAGCATGAACATCACAAAGGTGATGTTCATGCTGCAACTTGAGTTTGACACACAAAGCCCTGGAGAAAACTCTCCCCATTTTCTGAAGTTCCACTCCCCCATTTTCTGAACTTTTCTGAAGTTCCACTTCTCCTACACCATTCTACGATTCTTATTTTTATCATGCCAAAAGGAAACTGAACCGTAGATCTTTATGTGCAAACGGAATATATCAATACGTATGGAAGGATAGGTGGTCTTCCTGCCAACTGTATGCTCTGATCTCATTCATGATACTGACACAGCCCAATGGAATATGAACAATCAGTTCACTTCTCTCAAGATGTCCAGTAGCATCATTACTGAATGCTGCTGTTCGGTAATCACCTTCATATCCCTACTGCTATGTGCCATGAGCTCTATCTGTAAATTGGCTTTCAAAGTAGGAGAATTAAAAGGAACACTTTGCAATGATGGTGGTTTTATGTTTTGCCATTTCAGCCTACTGGTCCCAGAAGCTATTTTATGGTACCTAACCCATTTTGCTGATAATAACCAAAGGAAACTGGAGCCAAAGAATTGCTTATAAATTCATCCAGCCAGGTGTTCTCATTGGGGTAGATAGATATATAAATGCAATATATTACCACTATCCCAAAATCTCTAGCTTTTATATAAGCAAAGTATTTAGTGACTCTGAGGAGTGATTTGCTTTGCCTAATGACTAAGGTCTTGGTAAGTGATTAACAGTGGTAAATGAAAGTCAATGTTCTTCCTACTTTCCATCTTCAAATCATCTCCCCTCCCAGTTCCCATAAGCCAAGGTTTCTTTAAACATAGATTTTGTTTCCCCTAGACCAATAGACCTAATGATTCTAGTTCAGATAACACCATGAGGTATTAATGCAGATGCAATGCACAAGATTGAGAAAGGTAAGTAGAGCCATAATCGCCTCATTTACATTCTTCGTTCCTCTGAAATGGAATTACTAATGACTTTATTTGGAGTGGGACTGAATCAGTGAATAATAAAGCTTGCAGATGCTCATCAGCAAGCAGGAGCCAAGGTGGCATCCAATGAAGCCGTGGAGAGCCAACCCTGCAATGGAACAAAAGCAACTTTCGCAATAGGCTTTGAAAAAAATGATTAATCATCTGGCTTTTGATCAACTGTTTCTAAATCTTAACAAAACTTCACCAAGGATTATTCTGGAGTGTTGTAAAAATATTTTTTTTCTGATGATTATGATAGCTATAGGAATCATCCCAATGATAATGATAATGGCAACAGGACAAAATGTTCATTGTAACATTACAACAGGTAAACTGGGGAAACATAACTAGACAAGCTATTTAATTATAAGGCTACATTAACAGAATCTTGCAATCTGAACCTACAAACTTCCTATCTTCCACTTTTAACTGCTTGATCCATTAGGGTGGATCCCTCTTTCTCTGACCGTTCAGTACTAGGGTGTTACCCTCTCTCTTGTCTGTCTGCATCACATCCCCCCAAGGTAACCCACACATTCCATTGCAGGAGCTATAATTTAAAGTGTCTGGGGCTGATTGTTAGAATTGCACTTCATTTGGTTGACACTGGGAACATGCCGATTTTGTTATTCAGTTATGTAAAAATAAGCATCCTTTGGGTTGAAGGACTTTCCAACTGGGAAGGGAGGGAGGGAGGGAGGGAGGGAGGGAGTGGGAGGAGGAGGAGGAGGAGGAGGAAGAGGAGATACGGGATTTGTACATTGAAAAAGCATCTCGGAATGGGGCTATTTGGTTGGGTCAAATTGGAAGAGAAAAATGAGGATTATTAGAATATTCCTAAGCATTTTTAAGAAGAGAATGCTGCTTTGTATTTTCTGACAATTGTTCTTAAAGTTACTGTATGTGGCACCTTATGATTTCCCCTTATCTTCCATCTCTCTTTTCCTCAAGTCCATGTCAGTAATTATATAGCAGCATTTTTTCTTGCACCTGCTTTTTCCCACTTGCCTCTGGGAATTTAGTAGCATGTTGAGAGCTCTTGTAGAAGAGAAGAGAAGAGAAGAGAAGAGAAGAGAAGAGAAGAGAAGAGAAGAGAAGAGAAGAGAAGAGAAGAGAAGAGAAGAGAAAAGAAGAGAAGAGAAGAGAAGAGAAGAGAAGAGAAGAGAAGAGAAGAGAAGAGAAGAGAATAGGATAGAATTTATTGTCACTTTAAATGTACACTAATTAGCATATATTAAAATAAAATTTCATTGCATTCAGCAGAATCCTAGGAAATACAGTTTATTGGGAAGATAACTAGAACTATTTTGTATTTTCACTTTCTTTTCTTTGAGAATAAATTTTCTTTTGCTTAAAATGCTACAGACCTGCAATCCCCTCAATGTGGAGATTAATCAGCTGGGACTCAATGGAAAGTGAATTGATATTTTTTTCAAAATAAAAGAGGTCAAGAATCTGATCCATCTTGCTAATTATTTCAATGCAGAAAAGTATTTTCATAATCCTGCTGTTTAAAACTTTTTTTTTTTAGAAAAATAACTTCAATTGTTTTTTTTCCTTTTAAGTGGGCTCTCACCTTGATTGAACAAAGGACATTATTTTCTATTGTTACTCCATTATTGTTTTCCATCATTAAACCTGAAAGCCTGAACATGATCAAGAATAATGTGAAGGGGAATGAGAATGCACCCCTTTCATTCTCATCCTCCATGCGCTTCGACTTGTCAGAGACTGTAGATATAAATAAATGCAAATCCTCTTGAGTGCACATTGCCATTGGTTTTAGGAGTTTGGAGCTCCAAAAGTTCAAAGGTTAATGCAAAAGTAGGAAGGGAACACAATTTATTCATAATTGCTTCACTTGATCCTGTGACCTAGGAGAATTATCACTCATGATGACCCTGGATCTGTAGCAGTCAAAGGAAAGTGGGAAGAACCAAGCAACCATCAAAACTGGCAATATCTTTCCCCCAGTTCTCTTTGTATGCGGCTCTTCTCAGGAAACTCGTCCTTTCCTTTCAAAAGCCCAACTATCTACTATATATTGATATTGTTTCCTGATTGCTTATTTGTAACCTATGACTATCATTAAGTGTTGTGCCTTATGATTCTTGATGAACGTATCTGTTCTTTTATGTACACCGAGAGCATATGCACCAAAGGCAAATTCCTTGTGTGTCCAATCACACTTGGTCAATAAAGAATTCTATTCTATTCTATTCTATTCTATTCTATTCTATTCTATTCTATTCTATTCTATTCTATTCTATTCTACTCTACTCTACTCTATTCTATTCTATTCTATTCTCTGCTCTACTTTATTCCTTCATTCCTCTGTTCTGTTCTATTCTATTCTATTCTATTCTATTCTGTTCTGTTCTGTTCTGTTCTGTTCTGTTCTGTTCTGTTCTGTTCTATTCTATTCCTTTTCATAACAACCACTATATTTTTATAAGTCTTTTCTCCATTACATCTATTCACTTGGTCTGTGAACTTCAAACAACACCATTAGGAAGCCTGTATATTAAGACACATTTCCCAGTAATGAGACCTGGTTTGCTTGATTTTTGGTTTACTTGCCCATCTCTTGTGATTTGTAAACCATGTTTTATGCCTTGATTTTGTATATCAAAGTGTTAATCATGGCTTCTTTAAAAAGTAATTCTTCAAAGATGGTTTAATAAGGTGTTTGAAATCAATCTTAATTCAATGATTCATCCAATTTTAAGGTCCTTCTCTCTATCTTCATGATTCTTTATAGTTAAAATGGACTTTGTATCAAACAGACACAATTCAATTTTCATAACAGTTGCATTTGACTCATCGAGAGTGATATTTCCCAGTATTATAAGCTTAATGGCCTGGAAATATGCACTAGGCTCAGTTCCTCAGTCTCCCCAGCCAAAGTCCAATCTGCTAATTTTCTTATGTTACTATTCTCTCTGGGTTAGCTAGTCCAAATAACATAAATATTAAGCGATAAATGGCTGCTGTTGGGGATCAAATTGATCAATATGCCTCCCTTCAATTTGGAAGCTTTGGGTTGATATACAGTAGTGGCCAAAATTGTGGAAACCTTTTGGGAAAAGTATATTTTTAAGGTTTGATGGCTAATAACACCACTTTTTTGGGGGGGAGTTTCAAGATAATCCTATTCCATTGCTGGAATGGCCTGGGAAGAGCCCAGACCTTAACCCAATTGAAAATCAATGGAGCCGACTAAAAAAACTTGTTAGTCAGAAGCGACCCAGCAATAAAACCCAGTTAACAGAAGCAATCATTCAATCTTGGTTTCACATGATAACAGCTGCAGCACTAAAAGATTTGGTTCACTTCATGGGAAGATGTTGTAAGGCCGTAATTTATGCTAAAGGTTACCCAACTAAGTATTCACTGACAGGGTGATAATTTTTGTATATCTCATTTTTTTTTCTACGTGTTTCACTTTTCTTCTTTCTACTGTAATTGCTGTTCTAATAGCAAATCCTTCCAAAAAGTTATTGCATTACATTCTTGATTAAATTATCTTTCCATTGATATATAATTTTATGATGCTACTCCAAACACAAGTGGTGTTATTAGTTAGTTTTAGAAAATAGACTTTTCCCAAAAGGTTTCCATAATTTTGGCCACTACTGTAGTAATGCCCCAAGGATGCTAGGATACCATACTGTATTTTTATTTTTTTTAAATCAATCAGCGGATGGAATGTATTTAAATTGAGAGCATCTGCAAATGGACGAATGTCTATGGAGATTCTAAGTCATCCAGGTCATAGTTGTCTCAAAGGTGCTTTTTTTTTTTTAAAGGCAACTTGATTGAATTTTCTTGAGAAAGAAGAAGAAGAAATTTTGCTTCGCACACAAAGAAGCTTTATCGGTTGTGACATCATCAGATGGAATAATCCTCCCAAAAAGCCTCCAAATTAAGGGATGTAAACGGTAAAGTATAAGTCTCTGAAAACTGAATGTGAAATTATCTCAACCTCGAGGGTTCAGTGCAAATGTTCTGATGTAGGCTTCCCCCAAAAGCACAAAACAGAATCCTGGTCCTGACAAAACCCCTTTTATTCAACAAACAGTGAATTCCTCTCATTC
This sequence comes from Masticophis lateralis, assembly GCA_030761175.1. Lineage (NCBI taxonomy): Eukaryota > Metazoa > Chordata > Lepidosauria > Squamata > Colubridae > Masticophis > Masticophis lateralis. The sequence continues at coordinate 6,490,580 of JAUDYJ010000008.1, read as the reverse complement.
ACCCTCAGCAAAGGCCCGGCAAACAGACTTTCAAAGATGAATTTGTGATTACAGACCTTATCTGGCTTGGAAAGCTGCCATGTATATATTTTCCAAACACAAGGAAAGACTTGGCACAGAGTCTCTGGGATTCACGTACAGATCTCCACACTCCTGAAATGACCGAATGAATGAATTGTTTCCTGCAAAGCCCACTCCCATTTTGCTCCTCTTTTATTCTCTCTGGGAGGGTCCATTCATCATCTACCTGTGGCCTTACTCCCAAGTCGACCCTTGTTCTTTAGCTGTTCCCTTCATTCGGCAACTCTGTGCATGAGACAGGCTCCATCTGTTCGTCTGCCTCACTGATGTCTGACTCCAAAGGCAGTTGATCCTTGTCATATGGCCCTGGCCCTCTCTCTGCCTCTGACACAGAGCCCTCATCAGAACCTTCCCCAGACTCCAGGACTGGCTCATGTTCCTTCCCAACTTCCTCTCTGTACGAAACTGCTGCCAGCTCCAGTGGCAGGTGGTGGGCCATAGCAGAGAAAACCCAAGCCTCCAAGTAGAAAGTTACATTTGAAAGCCATGGATATCTGTTTCTTAACTTCATGTTTGTTTAGTAGATTTCATTTTTGAAAGTTAAGAAAAATATACATGTTCGTGCATCGTTTTTCTTAATCTACACATTTCCTCAAGCTCTTTTGCTGAATATATGCATTTTTGTCAGCACTTTCTCCTGATCATCACATTTTCTATGTTTTTAATGCATTCAATATGATACGAGTCTCAGACAGAAAAACTCAAAGATGAAAAAGCATCCTGTTTTGGATGATTAAACAGAGCCATGCTGAGAAGGAAACCAATCTAGAAGTTTAATCAAAGTGCAGATGCCTTATAAGAACTTGGATTCAGGCAGGAATCAGTCTCAAGCAAGAATTTGGAAAGACAAATCTCAGAGAGAGTGCTAATGACCAGATGACTACTTGAGGAAAAAACAGTGCAGTTACCTTTTGAAGGAAAAAAATCCCAAAATCCACCTTTGAGAATTTGGAAAGAGTTGATCTTTGGAAAGAAAATTCAGACTAGAAATCACCATAAGTACAATGTGAGCATTCAAATCATCCTTCTTCTACTTGTTGGTTCTCCAGATGACATCCATCTACGTTTCCCCTAACATACCTTCTAGATGGTTTAAGTTGGGAGAAGAGTAATGTACCCTGTGCCTCAAAATACAAACATTTTGTTCTTAACTTCCAAAAACAGTTGAACCTCAACATTCTGAGATGTTAAAGCTAAAGAAAATGCCACGACTGGTAACTCTATCTAACCGCATCTTCGTGAGCATCACCTTGGGGAATAAAATTGGCAGCATCAATTGTCTAGGGAAGCACAAGCATTTTCTCTGCTTGTTCATCCATATAAACAGGCAATTTCTTTTATCTAGGTTAGAGTATAAGGGGGAGGTTGTTATATTTGACCCTCTAAATTTAGAACCAGGGGCTTATCAACAATGTAAATGTTGACATTTATATTTAGCCTATAAGTTGTTTCATTTTGAAAGTACATCAACAACATTCTAACCCTTTTTATAAAGTGGTGATTTTTACAAGGCCTACTGCTACCTTCTTTATCTTCCTCATGATGCTTTTTTTTCGTGTCTTCCTTTCAAATGTCTCTTAGGTTTCTGCTCTAGAAAGCTGAGAGAGGCCACAATGAAGTCAAAATGAAACTCAGCTAATCCTGACTTGAGAATTCATCATACTTCAAACTACTGCACCACCACAGCTCTGGTGCAGAGGATAGAATAATGCAATATTGCAGACTAAACTCCTGACCAGCTTAAGGTTGACTCAGCCTTCCATCCTTCTCAGGTCTGTAAAAATGAGGACCCAGATTGTTGAAGACAATATGCTGACTCTGTAAACTGCTTAGTAAAGGTAAAGGTAAAGATTCCCCTCACATATATGTGCTAGTCGTTCCCAACTCTAGGGGGCAGTGCTCATCTCCGATTGAAAGCTGAAGAGCCAGCGCTGTCCAAAGATGTCTCCGTGGTCATGTGGCTGGCATGACTAAATGCCAAAGGCACACAGAACCTTCCCACCAAAAGTGGTCCCTATTTTTTCTACTTGCATTTTTTACTTGCTTTCGAACTGCTAGGTTGGCAGAAGCTGGGACAAGTAACAAGAGCTCACTCCGTTATGCGGCATTAGGGATTCAAACCACTGAACTGCTGATCTTTCGATTGACAAGCTCAGCATCTTAACCACTGAGCAACCATTTAGAGAGGGCTGTAAAGCACTGGGAAGCAGTATATAAGTCTAAGTGCTATTGCTATTGTATACTTGACCTTAGCAAACACTCTACAAACACTCTACTAGGACAAAATTATTCCTTGCATTCCTTCATCAATATTATCTCCATCCCATTTGATGCAGGCAGGACTCTCTTTCTTGCCAAGCTTTTGACAGGTTTTCAATCCTTATACTTTGCAAAGCACTTAAAAAAAATCTATCAGCCCTCCACACTCCAAGGAGCAGAAACTGAAAAGAGTTGGAATTGACAACCAAATTTCTGGCCAGATCCACAAAGTTGCAATGAATCCCAACCTTCCCATCGTACCAGAATCATTGTTCCACGAATACTAATAAGGAGTTTAAGTACAAAGTATGTTATGTGCAGGCTGGATTTCATCCTGACATCTGCTTTCCAGTGCCTTAGGCTAAAATGCTTCACAAATTCCCAAGCACAATGACAAATAATAATACTAGCTTGGAAGACAATTGTTTTTAACAGGGGGGAAGAGGGTGGGGGAGACAGAGAAATTCCTCGTTTCAGCGAAGTAAAAATAGAATGCTCATATGTTCCTGATAAATTTGGCATGGAGCTGAGATGTTGGTGTCTTGGAGGCAACCAAAACATATTTGCCAGCTTCATAAAATCAGGCATTTTAAATTATTGTTGGAACTTTAATTATAAAGGAGAGCGATGAACTTTGTGTATACATGAAAAAAAACAACAACAACCCTGAAATGCAATAGGGATGGTTTGTTGGAAGCTTAAATTGAAATGTCTCATCGGCAGCCTCCTTTCCTCCCCCCCCCACAAGATTATCATTATTACTACAGTATTATTACTATAACTGCAATATATCTTACTCAGTTCCCCTCTTTACCTTACGAGGTTTCTATTATGTACTATTTCACAATGCCCAATTTTCAGCTAATGTAAGTCAAACATAGGCCAGGCAATTTCAGTGAAGTGCATTGATGGATATGTGATATTCAGTCCAAATGTTTCCATCTCATCACTTATTAATGCAGGTAGACTGTTCTTTGTTTTCCAAAGTAGAGACAAAATGTACTTGGAACAAACAGCCCCATAACACAGAGGCAAAGCTGCTGGTGCTGTAACAGCAAATATTATAATACAGTAGATCAATTTGCAAAAAAAAATAAAAATAAAAATGGAAGAACATTTAACACACCTCCACCCCCAGTGCAGGTAAGTTAGCACAACAACACAATCAGAACAATGAAAATTCTACCTGCATTTATTATACCAATTGCCAGCACCTAGCTAATCTTGGCTGATACTAAAAAAGCTAAGTAGCTTCAGTCTTGGTTACTATTTGGATGTGAGAACTGCAGGAAAAGGCCCTTTCCTGGACCAACAATCCCTAGTCATGGTCACTCATGCCCTAGTCACTTCCCTTCTTGATAATCACAATGCGCTCTACATGGGGCTGCCCTTGAAGAGCATCTGGAAGCTCCAGTTGGTGCAAAATGAAGCAACCCACATGGTTTTGTGTAGACTTCGGTGTGCACATGTATCACCTCTCCTGCGGGAGCTGCATGGGTTGCCGATTTGCTTCTGGGTGCAATTCGAGGTGCTGGTTGTCACCTTTAAAGCCCTTCATGGCTTGGGACCAGGTTATCTGAGGGACCACCTCTTCCCAGTCATATCTCCTTACCCATCAGAGTGGGCAGGCAGGGAATGCTGCAGGTCCCATCCCCGAGAGAGATACACCTGGTGGGACCCAGAAGAAGGGCCTTCTCTATGGTGGCTCCCTCTCCCTGGAATATCATGCCCCCAGAGATTAGAATGATCCCCACTCTAACACTCTTCCAGAAGGTGCTGAAGACCTGGTTCTGCTAGCAGGCCTGGGGAGCCCAGAGTGGGATGGAGCCCATTAAATGGCTTATGTGATGTGTTGTCGCTGGGGTGGGGGTGGGGGTTTATTATTATATTATTTTATTATATGATTAGTCTCTTTTATTAGTTTTATTGTTTTATATGTGAGGTTCTTATATTCCTGTAAGGTGCCTTGAGTCGCCATGTGCGAATAGGTAGCAATAAATAAATAAATAAATAAATAAACAAATAAATAAATAAATAAATAAATAAATAAATAAATAAATAAATAAATAAATAAAATAAAATAAAATAAAATAAAATAAAATAAAATAAAATAAATTTTTAAAAATCCAGAAAGTGCCAGAAGGGAATCCTTTAGATATTGTCAAAAAAAAAATGTATGGGCAACCCCATGTAGTTATCAAAAGTTGAACTAGGGTAGGACAAGAAGCAATGGGTGGAAGCTAATCAAGGAGAGAAGCAGCTTAGAACTGAGGAGAAATTTCCTGACAGCTAGAACAATCAATCAGTGGAACAACTTGCCTCCAGAAGTTGTGAATGATCCAACACTGGAAGTTTTTAAGAAGATGTTGGATAACCATTTGTGTGAAGTGGTGTAAGGTTTCCTGCCTGGGCAGGGGGTTGGACTAGAAGACCTTGAAGGTCCCTTCCAACTCTGTTATTCTATTCTATTCTAACACAACTTCAGACACATTCCCTTTTAAAGAAAGAAGATCTTAGCAGATGTCAGCCTCTGGCAGTTGTTGCCCCACCTGGAAGTTCAATACAGGCAGTCCTTGCCTTACCACCATTCGTTTAGTGATGGTTAGAAAGTTACAATGGCAGTGAAAAAAGTGAACTTTGATTGGTCCCTGCATTTACAACCTTCAGAGCATCCCCAGGATCATGTGACCAAAAGTCACATGTTTGCCAACCAACATATATTTATGATGGTTGCAATGTCCTTGGATCTTGTGGCCATCGTTTGTGACTTTCCCAGATGTCTTCCAACAAAGTCAATGAAGAAATAGCAGTAGCACTTAGACTTATATCTGTTCTGCACCAGCTATGGACCCCAAAGAACGCAGCACACACAAAGTCTGTACAAACCTTGGTTTACTAAAATAAAATCAGTTTTTTTTTTCAAATAGAGGCTGTTAATTAACTTTTTTAACAGCCTGCAAGAATTCAAAGAATAAATAATCTTAATCTTACAATGGTTGGCAGAAAACTCAGAAGCAATTTGCAGAGAACTACGATCAAGGCACGAAGGAGTGAACGAAGTCGTTCCCTGCAAATTGCTTCAGTCAGCATTCCTCCTTAAATAGGCTAAGGGAGTGGCCAATTAGCCCCAAGTCTTACCCTCGAGGAGACCTCCTCCGAGGAGTCACTCCTGCCTTTTGGCAGCTCTGCACACCCATGCAGCAAGAAGAGGCTCCTCCTTTTCATCCTCTTCACTTAAGGGAGGTTCTGGAGGTTCTGAATGCCCTGGCTGAATCCCCACCTCTGGCACCACATCTTCTCCAGCCTCCTCATTGTCCGACTCGAGTGCCAGCTGCACAGGCTGCTGGTGCAGCACCACACCAGCCACCAGCCGCACAGGCCGCGTACTGGCCACAACAATATCCTACTTCACAGTGCTTTGCATCCCTCTCTAAGCAGTTTATAGAGTCAGCACATTGCCCCCCAACAATCTGGGTCTTCATTTTACCCACCTCAGAAGGATGGATGGCTGAGTTAATCTTGAGCCTGGTGAGATTTGTACTGCCAAATTGCAGGCAGCCGGCAGGCAGCAGAAATAGCAGTACTGCATTCTAACCACTGTGCCACCACACCTCTTCAGAAAGCTGGATTTGTTTTTATCAATGGCAATGATCGCTTAACAAACATGGCAAAAAAAAAATGGTCATAAAACAAGTGCAGCCCACTGAAAAAGCACTTCGCTTAGCGGCAAACATTGTGATCCCAATTGTGGTTATACATTGAGGATTATCTGTGGAATTCAGCCTGGTTCGTAGCTTGGGAGACCATTGGCATCTTCAAAGCATTAGCATTGGGAAAACACCATGCACGTGTTAATGATGTCAGCAAGATTTGAAACTTTTAACTTTTTAATCTGCATTTATCCTTCTAACGTACAAGGATATTTGGTATATGTGAATTCTTCAAATGCCTAATACATCCCAACGCTATTCTCCTCTTGCTCTGGGAAAGGTGCTTGAATATTCGGATGCTGGGGGGGGGGCAGTTTTGTGGGTGGGTGGGCACAGAATGGCTTGTCTTGTCATTTGTGTGTGTGCCCGCGCGCATGTGCTACTCCACATCTCTTCAGCCCCTCCTGCATGCCCAGAATATGACACTACAGTGCTAATAATACATTATCTGCCTATCCGTGTAAAATTTGGAGTGACATCTATCACCAGATGGAGGTTGAGAGGAAGGTGTTGGCCATGGGGAAAAATAAAGGTGGCAAAGAGGCAGGATGCTCGAAATATCCGTCTCTTTAAAAAAAAAAAAAAAGTGGAATCTCTACTTGAGATTTTCCTTCTTCGAAAAAGAAATGTACTTACGGGTGGTCCTGTTTTTTGGATGTCATTTATAGCATCCCTCCTTTTCTCATGGAACATTCAAATCAGCTGAGACAATTAAAAATGCATGCCAGCAATTGCAGAAAATCTGTAGAACTATAGTATGAACTATGAGAAGAGAAGAGGAGAGGAGAGGAGAGGAGAGGAGAGGAGAGGAGGAGGAGGAGAGAGAGAGAGAGAGAGAGAGAGAGAGAGAGAGAGAGAGAGAGAGAGAGAGAGAGAGAGAGAGAATATTAATGGCTGAATAACTGGTAGGGAAAGAAGATGGTTTAAATTTTCCCCTTGTTTCTATTGGTGGATGACCTAAAGTGGAGAAACAGTGACAAAATGAGTTTTCCCATCTATGGCTATCTCTGGACAATAGAATCAGCATTGGGGAGGGATAAATTTGGAGATGCTTGAATATATATCTTCAGGAGGAAAAAAGTCTGCATTTATTTTAAAAAAGATTATTACGGTCCAAGTCTGGATTCGATTTTCACGCTCAACCATAAATTTTTAGTATGTTTCAAGACTTGTCACATTTGGTGACCCCTGAGTTTCTGCAGAAAAACCCTGACTGCACAGGGTTTCTCTGCAGGATAGAGGAAAACTGTCTTTTTTTCTCATTCTTTTATTAAAATAGGGGCATAAGTATCTCTTAATAAAACTTTATCACTTCCTAAATAGTTCCTTGGGTTTCATCTATCATTCCCCCTCCCCAAAGTCAAAGAGCTCAGCCCACCAAGTCTAATCATCAGAAGCAATCCATAAAATCAGGATTGCCCAACCTTGGCAACTTTAAGACTTGTGGATCTCAACTCCCAGAATTTCCCAATCAGCAAGCTGAAGTTCACAGGTCTTGGACACCCTGCTGTACATAAATACACCCTCCCTGGTCTTCCTTCCTTCCTTCCTTCCTTCCTTCCTTCCTTCCTTCCTTCCTTCCTTCCTTCCTTCCTTCCTTCCTTTTTTCCTTCCTTGCTTCCTCCCTTTTTCTTCCTTTTTCTTTCTTTTTCTTTCTTGTCTTGTCTCCCTCCTTCCTTCCTTCCTTTCCTTCCTTCCTTCCTTCCTTCCTTCCTTTTTCTTCCTTTTTCTTTCTTTTTCTTTCTTGTCTTGTCTCCTTCCTTCCTTCCTTCCTTCCTTCCTTCCTTCCTTCCTTCCTTCTCCTTTCCCTCTTCTTTCCTTCCTTTCTCCCTCCCCCTTTCCTTTCCTTCCTTCCTTGCTTCCTTGCTTCCTTCCTTTTTCTTCCTTTTTCTTCTTTTTTCTTCCTTTTTCTTCCTTGTCTTGTCTCCCTCCCTCCTTCCTTCCTTCCTTCCTTCCTTCCTTCCTTCCTTCCTTCCTTCCTTCCTTCCTTCCTTCCTTCCTTCCTTCCCCCCTCCTTCCCTACCTCCTTTTGAAAATTTAGTGGAATCCCATCAGATGCTCACTTTACTGTTGATGAATTTCTAGAGATCCCCAGGGATTCCTGCTAGCCTGTCCATTGGGGATATTGGCTAGATCTGATTCCTCAGATGTAGACAATTATTTCCTTGCACATGTTTTACTTGAATAGACATTATTCAAATAAGGGGGTTCAAACATCTGCTATCCCCCGGTAAACATAAACTCTGCATATTACCAAATTTTGTCTGCTTCTCAGGCCGAGCACTCCTCTACAGTCAGAATAATTTAATTGCCACAAATTCCAGAAGAGGAGAAGCCCACAAAAACCCCTGAGAAATCTCTGGGTGGTGGAAATATATTTTTTTTCCTTGATGCTAGATCTATGTGGTGTTCGCAGTAATGGACTTCTATATATTTCATGTCCTGTTAGCCAATAGTTATTTCTCCATTAAGCACAATCATGACCCATGCATAGTTTATAAACGATGCTGTTGTCCTTGAAGAGAGATCAGACTGTACAAGGTAAAAATAGATGACAGCCACACGGCATCTTGGCTGTAACTCACCCTTAGAGATCTTCTTAAAATGCAAAGCTTGAGCACTGATGATTTATAAATGGAACCCAGCACTCATGCTAAAACACTGTATGTCTTTGTGTGTATCTGTATGCACTGTTCAATCTCTGGGGTTAATAGGCTGGAGATGGCTAGATAATAACTATTCATTTCTAATGGGAACAAGTTTCCAAGGGCATTTTTTTTCATCATTGCGACTGTCCAAATAGCTAAAATTTACAGGAAGAGGATGTCCAGCAAATGTTTTCTAATAGAGGTTGTCCTTGACTTACAACGGTTCCTTTAATGACTGTTTCAACATTACAATGGAACTGAAAAAAGTGACTTAGGACCGTTTTCCCCACTTACGACCATTGCAGCATCCCCTTGCTCACATCATCCAAATTCAGACCCTTGGCAACTGACTCATATTTATGATGGTTGCAGTGTCATGGGGTCAGCTTTTGCGACTTTCTTGACAAGCAAAATCAACGGGGAAGACAGAGCCACTTAACAACCATATTAGTAACTGCAGTCATTCACTTAACTACAATGTCCATAAAAAAGGTCATAAAATGGGGCAAAGCTCAGTTAACAAATGCTTCACTTAGCAACATAAATGTTGGGCTCCGTTGTGATCATAACTCAAGGACTATCTGTAGTTTTAAATATGACTTAGGTTAACAACAACAACCATCAACTTCACAAATTTATCACAGAACATTTCAGTTCCTTTCTGGGCAGCGATGCATGACTTTTAGAGGTGGACCTTCAAATCATATATTGAGAACTATTCTCCAACATCTGGAGCAGGTTGAAGACTATGAGCCACAGTGGTGCAGTGGTTAGAGTGCAGTACTGCAGGCTACTTCTGCTGATCACTGGCTGCCAGCAGTTTGGCAGATCAAATCTCACCAGGCTCAAGGCTGACTCAGCCTTCCATCCTTCCAAGGTTGGTAAAATGAGGATCCAGATTGTTGGGGGCAAGAGGCTGACTCTGTAAACCGTTTAGAGAGAGCTGTAAAAGCACTATGAAGTGGTATATAAGACTAAGTTCTATTGCCATTGCTAAAGGAATGTTACCATTTGATTGGAAGTCTACTGATGTATCCCAACACTTCCCAATAGCTAGATTTCCTTTCAATATTGTTCAGGAGGATAATTCTTTTGAATCTGCTTTGCATCATTCCTTGGAAAGTTCATGCGGCCTTATTAGTTCAGTTTTTAATTACATTTTTAAATTCACAGAAAGGATTTGACCTTTTTTCTCTTGACTGAATGGGCCAACTGAAGTAAATAAACAGAGTTCATCTCTTTTAAACAATGCAGGAAATCAAATCTTCCAAATCAAAGCTTTTCTTTAAATCAGATTCCTTCGATAAACCAAACTGAAGCAGTGCTTTGCATCAGATTTCAGTCAATGCAATATGTTGTTTGACAATTGCTTTCCCTTTGGTTCTACAAAATAATAATAATAATAATAATAATAATAATAATAATAATAATAATAATAACAACAACAACAACAACAACAACAATTAGCTGTAAATGTTTAGGATGTAGGAGATGACAAGAGGGAGGAGTCAAATGTGTCATCAGTCTTGACTCCCTTCGTGCTCACAAGAGATCTAAACCCACCTTGAATTTCATTGACAATTATCTACCACCAATTTGCTTTGGCCATTAGTAGTTCAGTTTCTTGTAGAGAGTCTTAGCATGCAATAAACCTGAATTAGTTTGAACCACCTTGACTCCTGATTTCCTGTGAGTGAAAACATCTCCAAGGTTTTCAGGTATATCACCTAGTATATAGCAGTGCTCCTGTGTTCCTCCATGTTCTTTTTCAGCATTCTGTGTTTTAGACCGTAGGGTAGCTTTTAAGCTTCTGTAATTTTTTTTGGACAAATTGCTGTAGTGGAATTTGTGACGGAAACTCGAAGAGCAGATGATATTCCTGTTTCTGACATGCATATGTGCACCAGCCACCTGGTCTTCTAGTTTCTAGCACGCATGCATGCATGAAGACCAGTTGTCTGGTCACATGTGCTGGCTCCGCCTGGCCTTTCGAGGGTCTTTGCACCTCCCTGCCCACCCCCGAGTCCCCGTCGGGGTGGTGGGACATCCCCACCGATGACTGATGGAGAGGGGGAGAATGTTGGGTGGGGAATGCCACCTCTCTCCACTGGAAACCCGGAGCATCTTCCTGGCCTTCCTGGCCTCAGAGGGAAGGGGCGTCAGCATTCCCTAGGCTCAGGTTGGGGGGCCAGTAGGCAGGAGAGCTTCACCCCAACTCTGGCCGGGATGAAGTGCCCCCCCAGCCCACCACCGAGAACAAGCCAAGTGCAGCATCCCTTCCAGGCTGCTTCCTGGCTGGCATGACTCTTACCCCTTGGTGGTGCCTTCCTGCTTCCCAGCTGGCACACCACTTACCCTTCGGCAACACCTTCCCACTTCCTGGCCAGTGCACCTCTTACCCCTTGGCGGCATCTCCATGTGTGAGAAGCTGTGCTCTCCTCCAGCCCTCCCGGGGAAGCTCAACTCCCCAATGATGGCTCCTCCTCCTTTTCCAGCTGCCTGCTGCAGCATCCTGGCTGGAAGTGGCAGCGTGAGAACCTCGGCCACTCCCTCACCCCACACGGCAGCTGGAAGTGGGCCAGCAAACACTGCCCCACTGCCCTGTGTATCTGAGCTGGCCAGACATTCCAAATGCACATCAGTGCCATGGGTTGGAGGGCTGGGGCCACGCAAAAAGCCCTCTCGGGCAGGGAGGGAGGGAAGCTCCAGCCCTCCTGTCCTGGATGGCAGCTGTGCTCCCCTTGCTCTTTCGGATTCTGGCGCACTGGCAATTGGAGCAGCGACCCGATGCGCATGCACATGTCAGGAAGATGATCTTTCCATTTCTGGTGAATGCATGCACACTGGCTAGCTGGTCTTCACACGTGCATTCTCTCCAGAAACCGGAAGATTGGGTGGCCGGCGCATGTGCCAAAAACTGGAAAATCATCTTCCTGGCTCACGCATGCACACCAGGCTGCTGCTCTTTTGGTTTCTGGCTCTCCCACACGCATGAAGACCAGCTGGCCAGTGTGCCGGAACCTGGAAGAGCAATGGGCAATGACTCGCGTGCCCAGAGAGATGAGTCTGCATGCCAGTTCCGGCACGCATGCTATAAATTCGCCATCGTGGGCATAGATGTTTGCATTTTTTGGACCCCAATTTGTGCACCATCTAGAATTAGAACAGCATGCTCTCTCATATATTCTCAATCCTTTACATTCCACAGGCCCTACTTGTTGGTTTCTAGAAGAGCCAGCAATGTAGAAGGTAGCTTTTGAAATCTCAGTACCATATATATTATTTTACTTGACAATCTCACATATATAGAATTATATAAGGTTGATATGGTTTGAACAAGCAATTAATTAGATTAAAAATGCATTCCCTATTGACAAGTTCTGATGTTTCATACCTACCACCAGAAGGAAGATAAGATAGAAAATGGTCAAGGATAGAAAGATCCCTTCAAAAATATTAATATAGGAGCTTGGAAATATAAATCAAATCCTTGTTTATCAGCTTTTCTTTTTAAGTGCCCATGAAAATATGTCCTCAGTTGCACTTTTTGCTCTTCTCTCCTTATGGAATTAATTCACTTTCTTGCTCTGTGTATCTAGGGGAAGAATAGACAGAAAAGTGAAATGAAAGAGATCTCTACTTTCAGAGCCAAGATGAAAAGCAATGCAAGCTTAGTAATTTCAAATACATGATCTAACCAAGCTTCTTTGTTACCTGAATTCTGATGTAGCCGAGTTAAATAACTACTATAACTACCCCAGACCAATAATCTTATCTCTACAAAAGCCCAAAATGTAATTTTAGTGGCCAGTTTTTCCATCCATCCATCCATCCATCCATCCATCCATCCATCCATCCATCTATCTATCTATCTATCTATCTATCTATCTATCCATCCATCCATCCATCCATCCATCCATCCATCCATCCTGCCAGTCAGCTGGCCAGCCACCTGTACATACATACATACATGCATGCATGCATACATACATACATACATCAGCCAGCCAGCCAGCCTGCCTGCCTGCCTGCCTTCTGTCCATCCATCCACCTGTCCATCCAACATCCATCCACCCATCCATGTATCCATCCATCCATGTATCCATCCATCCATCCATGTATCCATCCATCCATCCATGTATCCATCCATCCATCCATCCATCCATCCATGTATCCATCCATCCATCCATCCATGTATCCATGTATCCATCCATCCATCCATCCATCCATGTATCCATCCATCCATCTATCCATGTATCCATCCATCTATCCACCCACCCATCCACCCATCCATCCATCCATCTATCCATGTATCCATCCATCTATCCACCCACCCATCCACCCATCCATGTATCCATCCATCCATGTATCCATCCATCCATCCATCCATCCATCCATCCATCCATGTATCCATCCATCCATCCATCCATCCATCCATCCATCCATCCATCCATGTATCCATCCATCCATCTATCCATGTATCCATCCATCTATCCATCCATCCATCTATCTATCTACCCATCTATTCATCTATCCATCTATCTAATCTTTTTTGTGATCAATGCCCAGTTGAAAACACGAAACATGAGGCTACGTGATGATATGTGAGAGTGGGAGTGGCCTTTGGAGATAGAGGAACTGTAGCCAGAGCAACTAGTATGTAAGAGGCAGCTTAGTCTGCAACAGGAATGTGGGCATGACAAATGTTTTAAGAGGAACATCCCTAGTCTGTAAAGAGGAAGGGGAAGTAATGTACTTTCAGATTTACAAAATTCAGGTTGTTTTTTTTTAAATTTGATTTGTATGCCGCCCTTCTCTAGAGACTCAGAGCAGCTTACAATGCATTAAGTAATAGCCTTCATACTTTTGTATATTTATACAAAGTCAGCTTATTGCCCCCACAAACTGGGTCCTCCTTTTACCTACCTTAGAAAGGATGGAAGGCTGAGTCAACCTTGAGCCTGGTGACATTCAAACTTACAGTAATTGCAGACAGCTGGTGTTAATCACAATGCTTTAGTCTGGGCCGTTAATATAACCTTATCATCACAAAATAGTGTTAGTTCATTAGTCCTTCTTGTCTGGCACTGTTTTGCCAGGCTAACAGGCAAATATCTAAACAAAAAATACAAAGCAGAAAGCACAACTCCAATGTAACTTTTTAAATGTTGCATGGCATGGCAAGATACTATTAAATTGTATATTTTTTATAATTATATTTATATATAATTATAGAAAGTATCACTCAGCAAAACTATAACCCTAATATTTAGAGTCTAAAATATGTAACATTAGTAAAACTATAAAACTGGACTTAATAGACAGGATTCAAAGAGAAACCTACACAGGATCAAAGGAGATAAAGTCATAAAGTCACTGCCTGCGTCTACACAGCAATAAAATCCATTGCCATGAGTCAGTCAGTGACTTTATGACAATCAATGGCCAAGAACCATCAAATGGAATTGTAATAAAGGAGGACCAGTCAGCTCAAGAAATGTCAATAGTAAACACTGACACATAGGTTTGTAAGAAGTAGTCAATGAATGTACACTAAATGAAGTATCAGGTCCCTGAGGAATGTCCTGATTTATTCTGAGATGTTGGCAGGAATCATTAATGTGAGGCATTTGCCATGGTCCAGTTTATTGATGAGGTTCTACTTTTGGTCTCTAAGAGTATCATTCCTAGGCTGTTTCTCTTCTTGGCCAATTCTTTTCTGTTCTCTTCGAATATATATACTTGGTAAGCAGAGGTGGGCTTCAAAAAACTCAGCAACAGGTTTACTGCCCCATTGCTGGGTGGGCATAGCCATGGTGGGCGTGGCCTCGTCAACCTCCTGCACCATGGCAGGAGGCCCACTTTTTGCCCTCCCCAGGCTCCGGAGGCTTTTCTGGAGCTTCCAGGAGGGCGCAAATGGCCACCTCTGGCCTTCCGGAGGCCCTCCAGAGGCCGGAGATGGCCCTTTTCCAGCCTTCTGGAACTTCCGAGAGTCCCATTTTTCACCCTCCCAGAGCCTCCATATGAGCCCTGTACTTACCTGGTATCTAAAATCGGCTGTGTGGAGACTCCTGGGAGGGCAGGGATGGGAGGGATGGGCAGGGCCAGCCAGGTGTGGGATTTCACCGAACTGGGCAGAATCCAAGCTAGAGGATTGCCCGAACCCGTGTGAACCTCCAGCAGCCCACCCCCGATTGTAAAGAAGAAAAAGCTGGGACAGCGTCTTCCATTGGCTCAACCATCTTCTGGTTAGCAGGTAGGGACTCGATGCAAAAGATAAATAAAAGGGCAGCAGAAACAGTGTTAAGGAAGTAGAGTTGGTGGCCACTTCCAAAAAGCAAACATCGTGAAAGGAATCTTGTCAGTATCTTCTCCAACCCTAGACTCATTTTACAAGTTGTTCCTTGTTAGACTAACAGCAGGCAAATGGAGGAAATTATGGGTCAACTGAATCTACATTCTTACCAATAGAAAAAGATTTGCATTATATCTTCTAGTTCTTAAAGGAATATTTTGAGTTTAAAGGAGTGAAAAATGTGCCATTCAGGGGTGGAATTCAGCGGGTTCTATCCAGATCGCACGATCCGGTAGGGCCAACTGTGCCAAGCCCTGCCAACCCATGCAGACATCATGACATCTCTTTTCTGTGATGATTTGCAGCCTCTGTGCATGTGCACACACATTTGCAAACAGGTAGGGAAGGTAAGTGAATTTCACCCCGGTGCCATTATATAGTCGCATAGACCAGGGATGTCGAACTCAAGGCTCGCAGGCCAGATTTGGCTCGTGGGGTGCTTAGATCTGGTCCGTTGGGTCACCCTGGAAACAGCAAAGGACTGGCCCGCTGTGCTTCTGCCAGTGAAAACAGAGCTCGGGAGAGCCACCCGTGGCCCTCCCAAGCTCCATTTTCACTGGCAGAGGGTTGCAGGAGGCCATCACAGCCCAAAATGCAGCTTTGAAGCCTGTTTTTGCTAGTAGAGTGCTCAGGCCACCACAGGCTCCCTCTGACATAAGTGATGTCAAGCTAGGTACACTCACCCTGACCACATCCACCTTGCCCCCCTGAGGTCAAACACAACCCTGATGCGGCCCTCAATGAAATCAAGTTTGATACTCCCAGCATAGACAATCTTCTCTGATCAGAAAGAAAAACCAAACCATCTAAAATGTAACCTCTGATACTAACAGAGTAGGTAAGGTATTTTTGAATTAGGGACACATTAAGCATTTTGATGAAAAAAATATACTCTCCATAGTAGCACATTGGTCTCCTGTCCAACTTCTGGCATTTCTGCAAATCAGTGCAGTGAAATGAAGATCCTTTGCTTTGCACTGTAGAGTTGCCAGCTTCCTATTTATTTATGTATTTATTAATTATTGAAAAATATTGCAATCATTTAGATATGAACCGGCAGTGTGCAGCAGCTGCCAAAAAAAGCCAACACAGTTCTGGGCTGCATAAACAGAAGGATAGAATCAAGATCATGTGAAGTGTTAATACCACATTATAATACCTTGGTAAGGCCACACTTGGAAAACTGCATCCAGTTTTGGTCACCATGATGTAAAAAAGATGTGGAGACTCTAGAAAGAGTGTAGAGAAGAGCAACAAAGAGGATTAAGGGACTGGAGGCTAAAACATATGAAGAACGGTTTCTGGAATTGGGTATGTCTAGTTTAATGAAAAGGATGACTAGGGGAGACAGGATAGCGGTCTTCCAATATTTCAGGGGCTGCCACAAAGAAGAAGGAGTCAAGCTATTCTTCAAAGCACCTGAGGGTAGAACAAGAAGCAATGGGTGGAAACTAATCAAGGAGAGAAGCAATTTAGAACTAAAGAGAAGTTTCCCAATAGTTACAACAATTAATCAGTGGAACAACTTGCCTGCAGAAGTTGTAAGTGCTCCAACACTGGGAATTTTTAAGAAGATGTTGGATAACCATTTGTCTGAAGTGGTGTAGGGTTTCCTGCCTAAGCAGGGGGTTGGACTAGAAGACCTCCAATGTCCCTTCCAACTCTGTTATTCTATTCTATTCTATTCTATTCTATTCTGTTCTGTTCTGTTCTGTTCTGTTCTGTTCTGTTCTGTTCTGTTCTGTTCTATTCTATTCTATTCTAGTCTAGTCTAGTCTAGTCTAGTCTAGTCTAGTCTAGTCTAGTCTTATTTTTAAGCAGTGAGGAAGGCAGGCACTAAAGTGGGATCTGGAGCGCTATTGGGCACATCACTTAGGTCTGGGCTAAAGCTTCATAGGGTCTGGTGAACACAGATTACCCTTAGGAGAGTCAACTAACTCAATCTTCTGGCCAGGATGCACTTCAAAGTAAACCCAGCTTACACATTTGCAATGACTATTTAATGCCAGATAAAGTGCTAGGATAGATTGCCAAGAGAATGCTGCTAAGATCCTTTCTTAGCGTCTTCTAATATTGAAGAAGGGGAAGGGAGGAATTCTTGGCACCTGTCTAGAGAAATGACATGGCCCAACTCATCTCTGAAATTCTATCCAACCCAAAGTTCTAGATCCATCCAATCTCCCAGGAGAGAACAATGCTGAGTAGGTTTCTGATCAGGATGCCAGCTTGCAATCTGAGATGGTAGTGCTTGTCATGTGTTTTCCTAAAGTGCCAGGCAACATTTTTTATAGCTCCAGAGGTGCTCTTGTGCGCGCACACACAGAGAGAGAGAGAAAGAGAGTGCGGCGGCAATTATAGCTATGCGATACAGATTATTCCAGCTTTACAAATTTCAATGGAAGGCCAATTGTGGGCAGGAATAATATATTTCTGTAATAAAGCCCCCCAAACATTGGGCTGTTTGAACTGTTGCCAATTTTTATAACAATTTCCATCTTAAGCTGGCTCAATGCATATTTAATGAATTTTTTTTTCTATATATACATAAAACCTTTAACAGCCCTTGATTTTTTTCAAGTGGTAAATGAGCCTGCAGTTTGAAGGAAGCAAAGGCATTCTCGCTGTATTGGTTACTTAAGGAGCAGAAATGATTCTTTTTTTCTGGCTTTTCTCTCCTTAAGTAACTTTGCAGGGAAGTAACAGCACAGCCAGGTCTTCAGCAATAAGGAGGAATAAGGAACACACATGTGTGCCAAAACTCCATTTCATACAAACCAACCGGAGGCTTGTTCATCCTTTCCATAATGTTTAACGACTGGAAGTTCCGAGCAATCTATTAAAATTTTTGCAAAAGAGGATAGGTAGGAGACAATAATGCACACTAAAGGGACATCAATGCTTCCTCACCACCCGCCCCCGAAGATGGGAGGCTAGTTTTGAAATCATTCTGTTTTACGAGCACCATACTGCTTTCCTCGTACAACACCCCAGGGTCTTTAAGCCATTATTAGATGCTGAAATTGCTTGCAAGAAAAGCACATCTGGAAGAAGATACAGATGGTAGGCCAGGCTGTCCAGTGATTTAAATGTCTTCGTTTAATAGCAAGCTCAGGTGGTGAATGACCCTTGGGAGGAAGCCAGATAAGGGCTGCTGAGCCCTGAGAAAAATAAAGAGGGTAAGGAGAACCACGAAGTGACTGGGTGGTTCAGTGGCTAAGACACTGAGCTCGTCGATTAGAAAGGTCTGTAGTTTGGCAGTTCAAATCCCTAGTACAGGTCTCCTGCATGAGTAGGGGGTTGGACTAAATGACCTCTAAGGTATCTTCCAACTCTGTTATTGTTACCTATAGGTTTGCAGAAGAATGTCCCTCTGTGTCTTGTATATACTTAGACCTGCCTGCGTAAGTCTTCTCCCCTTCCTCCCAAAATGGCCCTGGGAAGATTCTACATCTTCCGTAACTTATTATGTTGAAAATAATAATAAGAGCCATAGTAACACAGTGGTTAGAAGGCAGTATTGCCGGCTAATTCTGATCAACTGTCAGCAGTTCAATCCTGACTGGCTCAAGGTTGACTCAGCCTTCCATCCTTCTGAAGTCAGAAAAATTAGGACTCAGGTTGTTCGGGGCAATATGCTGACTGCTTAGCGAGGGTTGTAAAGCACTATGAAGCAGTATATAAGTGTAAGTGCTATTGCTATAATCAATTAAAAAAGAGACATATTTGCAATTTCCAATTCCATTCTTTTTTTTTTTTACCCCAGGGGGGTATGATGGCTCAGCAGTTAAAGATGATGAAGTCAGCTGGAAAGCTGACAGTCTGGGTTCGAGACCCAAGTTCCACCCAATGGGGTGAGCTCCCATTCCTGCCCCAGCTTCAACCCACCTAGCTGTTCAAAAGCATGCAAATGTGAGTAGATAAATAGGTATCACTTCAGTGAGATGATAATGGTGTTCTATGTGCCTCAGTGTATAGTCATGATGGCCACATGATCACAGAGGTATCTTCAGACAATGCCTGACTGAGGCCATTTTGGATGTTTCAGTGCTGCCACAAAGGTACTGCGGGATAGGGAGTGGGGAATAGAAATAGATGGAGTTTTGTAGCCAAAACAAAATAGTTTCCCCTGTGAACCAAGGACATTCCCACAGGTGGCTGAAGAGAGGAGGAGTGAAGTTTCCAAGCAACCGGACAGCACCTTGATTGGACCATGTGACTGATTGTTTGGGAAAAGGGGGAAAACTTTTACTTTTAATTTGATGAAAACCAGTGGAACCTTTAGAGTCAGTTTTCAACAGCCTGTGCCAATATGATATATCCAATAAACTTGTTCTTTGAGGAAACTGTTTGCCTCAGAATTCTGCTTGTTATGGGTGTATTACTTGGAACCCTGTCATTTGTCTCCCTCAACTAGGAAACAGAGATGAGCACTGCTCCCTAGAGTCAGACACAACGGAACGGGGGAAACCTTTATCTGATTTTTATCCTACATAAAGGTAAAGGTAAAGGTTCCCCTCACACATATGTGCTAGTCATTCCCGACTCTAGGGGGCATTGCTTATCTCCATTTCAAAGCCGAAGAGCCAGCGCTGTCCGAAGACGTCTCCGGGGTCATGTGGCCGGCATGACTAAATGCCAAAGGCACACAGAACGCTGTTACCTTCCCACCAAAGGTGGTCCCTATTTTTCTACTTGTATTCTTTACATGCTTTTGAACTGCTAGGTTGGCAGAAGCTGGGACAAGTAACGGGAGCTCACCCCGTTACGCAGCAGTAGGGATTCGAACCACTGAACTGCCGACCTTTTCAATCGATAAGCTCAGTTTCTTAGCCACTGAGCCACTATGTCCCCACTTATCCTACATGCTTATCCTACATACAAGCCCCCATTTCTTGTTGACTTAATGGGAGGAAGCAACAACCTGTGGAAGCAGAATGAGTCCTCCCACCCTCAACCCCCACCCTGCAGGCAACACAATGATTTGATGAATTATAATTAGTTTCTCAGTAAGATTCATTTAACTTCTACTCATTCTTTGGATGCCGTCTGTCTTTAACATCCTGGTAGAAGCAATTATTATCCAGCACTGCAGGCTTTTATTAGATGTTTGGAGGTCCCCACCTTTCATGTTTCTTTATTAGTTTTCATAAATTGCTATGTAAATTCCATGACAGCAAATGCAATGATCTTGGCAGATGGAGGAGAAAGCAAGAGGTGATAATGATGCTTTTCCCCCAATTATTTTTATTCGGTGATTCAATTCAGGGTGTTGCTCTTAATAACAGCTTCCTTGATGCACCTTCTAGCCCAATATTTGCTTATTAATGGCTACGCTTCAGGCTGCCTCTTTATCCTCAGAGTCAAAACTTCCATTCTTCTTCCTTTTGTCCCCGAAAGGGTTTGGATCTGCCCACAATCCACAGCTACAATTTCCGACGCATTGCCTGTTGAGTTCGTGCCATTTCTTACTCATTCGAGCATATTGGCAGCTGGACGAGCTTGCTGTCAGGGGTCTGCAGAGAAGCCAAACAGAACCAAGATTCCTGCTGAAATACACAGTTGCACAGTCCCTATGCCTACTCACTATTGGAATGAACTGCTACGCTAATGGCAAAGGCAGTGGTCACATCACTCCATTGTGCAGCTGTTTGTTGTAAAGAGCACAAAGCAATGGGGCACGGGATGGAGATACCCCCTGATTCTTCTGATCACTGTAATTATTAGTCAGGTGCCAACAAGCCTCTCTAATGTTATTTTTGCCAGTAGGTTAAGCAGGGGGCGTGCATCCAATGCTTTCAGATTAGAATGAATCATTGTTCGTTTTTTCTAAAGGCCTTTATTTTATATTATACGCACTGGACTTTATCCCAACAGGTCATTGGCATAGAAAAAAAAAACAGAAGCCAGGTTAGAGCTATGGTTATACTGCTTGGTAGTTTCCAATAGCTATTTTATGATTAGAGGGGCAAAACTGCCTTTCCTGAGTGTTTTGAAAAGGCTTTTCATGTTGAGCCTTATCCAAGATCAAGATGCACGCTACAACATCACCTCCACCAATAAGCTGTGTCACAACTGATGCGAAAGCAGGTATAATACTTCCACTTTACGACACTAAATTTGATTTAGTGACCTGACACAGTTCTGGAGAACTAGTAGCGGAAATTTTGAGTAGTTCTGAGAACCGGTAGTAAAAATTCTGACTGGGCCCATCCCCATTATTCTCTGCCTCCCAATCCCTGCTGATCCGGAGGAAATGAGGATTTTGTAGTATCCTTCCCCTGGAGTGGGATAGGAATGGAGATTTTACAGTATCCTTCCCCTGGAGTGGGGTGGGAATGGATATTTTACAGTATCCTTCCCCTGGAGTGGGGTAGGAATAGAGATTTTACAGTATCCTTCCCCTGGAGTGGGGAGGGAATGGAGATTTTACAGTATCCTTCCCCTGGAGTGAGGAGGGAATGAAGATTTTACAGTATCCTTCCCCTGGAGTGGAGAGGGAATTGAGATTTTACAGTATCCTTCCCCTGGAGTGGGGTAGGAATGCAGATTCTACAGTATCCCTCCCCTGGAGTGAGGAGGGAATGAAGATTTTACAGTATCCTTACCCTGGAGTGGAGTAGGAATGGAGATCTTACAGTATCCTTCCCCTGGAGTGAGAAGGGAATGAAGATTTTACAGTATCCTTTCCCTGGAGTGGGGAGGGAATGGAGATTTTGCAGTATCCTTCCCAAGGAGTGGGGTGGGAATGGGGATTTTGCAGTATTCTTCCCCTGCCACGCCCACACAGCCACACCCACAGAATTGGTAGAAAATTTTTTTGAAACCCACCACTGGTATATATGCAGTATAACCATACAATGAAATTCACATAACACCCAGAGACCAGGTCCAACACACATAACAATCCCCAGACACATTCCCACCCACCACAATTCCCCACCCCTAAACCACCCAAATATCCACACAACAACCAAGTAATGCTGTCCAACAGCTCACTGATGGTGGCCCTTTAGTTCATTGTTGACTGCAATTATAGTTCTGGGATAAAAACTATTCAGAAAACATGTGGTCCGAGTTTTAATTGTTCTGTATCTTCTGCCGGAAGGCAACAGTCCAAAAAGATGGTAAGCAGGATGGGAAGAGTCTCTGAAAATGTTGTGCAACTTCCTCAAACAGCGAGATGCAAATATGTCACCCAGGGCTGGTAGCTGGAGCCCAATGATATTCTAGGCAGTTTTGATAATTCTCTGTAGAGCTTTTATGTCTGCTGCAGAGCTGCTTCCATACCATGCAAAAATGCCGTATGTCAGGACACTCTCAATGGTGCTGTGGTAGAAGGACAGAAGTAGATGCTGAGATAGATTTTATCTTCCTGAGCATTCTCAGGAAGTACTGGAAATTCGTAAGAATGAATTTCAGGGTTTAGAAAACACGTTAACATCGCTACGCTATACAGGTAGGCCTCGAATTGCAGCGGTCTGTTTAGTGACCGTTCGACATTACTGCAGCACTGAAAAAGCAACTTATGATCGTTTTTCACACCTATGACCCGTGTAGCATCCCCATGAACATGTGATCAAAATTCAGACACCTGGCAACTGACTCGTATTTATGACAGTTGTGGTGTCCTGGAGTCACATGATCCCCTTCTGCGACCTTCTGATGAGCAAAGTCAATGGGGGAGTCAGATTCAGGTAACAATCACATTACTAACTGAACAACTGCAGTCATTCACTTAACAAATGTGGCAAGGAAGGTGGTAAAATGGGGCAAAACTCACTGCCTTAGCAACAGAAATTTTGGGCCTAACTGGGGTTGCAAGTCAAGGATTGCCCATACTTACTTTAAAGAGAATTGAACCCAATACATAGGATTGCACTTAGCATTGATACATAGGATTGCATCCAGAATCCAGTACACAGGATTCTAGATCTGCCATTTGTCAGAAATGGCATAGGGTCTCCTACTTGGGTGGGGGGGTTGGACTAGATGACCTACAAGGTCCCTTCCAACTCTGTTAATCTGTAATAGAGCAAAGATTAGTCATACAAATTTGGTGTCCATCACACATCAACTCTTGCTAGATGACCATTGATGAAGAACAATGGGAGGGCCACTCTAAAAAAATGGGGAAAGATCAGTGGTAGGATTCAAAAAATTTTACTACCGGTTCTGTGGGCGTGGCTTGGTGGGCATGGCGGGGGGAAGGATACTGCAAAATCCCCATTCCCACCCCACTCCTTGGGAAGGATACTGCAAAATCCCCATTCCCACCCCACTCTTTGGGAAGGATACTGCAAAATCCTCATTCCCTCCCCACTCCAGAGGAAAGACACTGCAAAATCCCCATTCCCTCCCCATTCCATGGGAAGGATACTGCAAAATCCCCATTCCCTCCCCACTCCAGATGAAAGACACTGCAAAACCCCCATTCCCACCCCACTCCAGGGAAGGATACTGCAAAATCCCCATTCCCTCCTGTCTCCTGGGGTAGGATAATTTAAAATCCCCACTCCCTCCTCACTCCTGGGGGTAGGATACTGCAAAATCCCCATTCCCACCATATTCCATGGGAAGTATACTGCAAAATCCCCATTCCCACTCCACTCCATGGGAAGGATACTGCAAAATCCCCATTCCCCACCCCACTAACCTGCTTTCCAGCTCCGTTCTCCTGTGCAGGGCAACAAAAGAAGACCCAGCCAATCACCTGGGAGGCAGCAATAGACTGACCACGATCAGCTGGGAGGCAGCGAATAGATCAATTGGATGCCCCAGCCTTACAGGCTATGTCTTTCTGCAGCTCTCTGAGAGCCAATACAGGGTGCATGGGGACTCCTGGAAGGGGTGGGGTGGGGTGGGTGGGGCCAGCCAGAGCCCCACTCACCGGTTCTCCGAACTAATCAAAATTTCTGCTACCAGTTCGTCAGAATCAGTCCAAACCAGCTGAATACCTCGTCTGGGGAAGATCCTATATTGTACACTTTCTGTAAGGCCACCAGATAAATTTAGTAAATCAGTATTTACTTTAGTATGTAGTCATACAGTTATGAATTCTCTTTAAACATTGTCAGTGCTCGGTAACAATAGAATCAGTATATTGAGATGTTTAAAAACCTCAACATTTTCTCAAATTTGAGATGATAGCATCATTTTAACTGAAGAATCTGGAGGAACATAATCTCCAAACTCAGGCACGAAGAAAGCAATTGACTTAGAGATTGGAAATCAAGATTAGGCCGTTCCATTTAACAACGATGTCTCTTAATCTCACAACATATCAGTGGTGGGTTGCCCCCGGTTCGCACCGGTTCTATAGAACCGGTAGTAAAACCGGTGGGAGGCTCCGCCCACCAACCCCGATGTCATCAGAAAACTTGGATGCATGCCCGGCCCTGATGCGAACCAGTAGTAAAGGTAAGTAGAACCCCACCCCTGCAACATATCGTTATTAAATGGAACCTCCAAAATCAGAACAGTGATTTGTGAATCACCTTTTCCAGTTCTTTCTTAGTTAGAAGTACTGTGTGTTTGCAACACAAAGAGGGGAAAAAGCTGTTATTCCTGTAAAATAATGCACCATAGCTATTCCATTGTTAACATTGGGCATGTGTGTTACCTTTTCACAAGGCAGCTTCAAACAGATGCTTTATATGAACCATTAAAGAAAAGGATTCTTTTTGACAGATTTCCACAGTCCTAGCAGTCCTTTAGTTTTGAAAAACCCTAAAGCAAAACTCGAGGGCAGAGATCCCCTCCTAAAATTTATATTTAGAGAGAAATTATTTCCGACCTGATTTTTGCACACACACACACACACACACACACACACACACACACACACACACACACACGAAACAAGCCAGTAGAAGAAAAATGCCTAAGCAGCAACATTCAAGCTAATGTTTTAATCATGGATATAATTTGAGAAAGAGGATCATGTTTCATTGATTATTTTTAAATCTTATTTTTTTTAAAAAAAAAACCAACAACAACGAAACAAATACTTTATTTTATCCTATAAAAGCATCCTGGAAGCTAGGAGATATTGGCAAAGTTTCACACTAATGGATGTAGCAATTTCATGTCACCACATCCATTACCATTCTCTGCTTATACACATCATATCCACTCTTAATGAACCTGTGTGTCAGTCTTGATCTCTGGCCAAAGGAGAGATCATGAGACACTTTCTAATAGCAATAGCAATAGTACTTAGATTTATACATCACTTCACAGTGCTTCATAGACCCCTCTAAGCAATTTACAGAGTCAGGGTATTGCCCCCAACAGACTGGGTCTTCATTTTACTGACCTCAGAAGGATGGAAGCAGGGGTGCATTCTAAATTTTTTACTACCGGTTCTGTGGATGTGGCATATTTTGTGGGTATGGCTTGGTGAGATGTAATGAGACTGTGGCCAACTTTCTGGGGTTTTTTTTGTTTTTTACTTTTTACTTTTAAAAGCATTTTTTCTACAACCTTAAAAGGTTGCAGAAAAAAATGGTTTTAGAAGCCTCTGACAATCAGGCAACTCAGCTGGAATTGCCAGAGGCTTTTAAAGGCATTTCTTTCCCCTACAACCTCTTTGGCCAAAGAGGTTGCAGAAAAAAAAATGCTTTTAGAAGCCTCTGACAATCAGGCAACTCAGCTGGAATTGCCAAAGGCTTTTAAAGGAATGGGTTTTTTCTACAACCTCTTCGGCTGAATCCCAGCTGAGCTGCGCGATCATCAGAGGTTTTTCTTTTTTACTTTTAAAAGCATTTTTTTGGCTGAAGAGGCTGTAGAAAAAATGCTTTTAAAAGTAAAAAAAAAAAACTCTGATGAGGTGGGCAGGGTAAGTGAGCTGTGACTGGGCCAGGGACCAGTTCAGGGGCATAGCCAACCAATGTTCTTACCGGTTCTCCGAACTACTACAAATTTTTACTACCGGTTCTTGCAAACCGGTGCGAACTCGGAACAACCCACCACTGGATGGAAGGCTGAGTCAATCTTGAGCCAGTGAGAATTGAACTGCTGGAATGAGCAGTGAGTTAGCTTGCAGTACTGCATTCTAACCACTGTGCCACCATGACTCTAATAGAAAGAGGCCAGCATTATCAAACCTTTTCTGAGCGAGCTTGACATCAAAATCATCAAAATAGGTTGGAGGGTTTTTAATGTCTTCATTTGGAGGATAAAATATGTAAAGTATGGTTGATGGAATTGGGTATGTCAAGAGCCTCAGATAGCTCAACTGGCTGAATAGCCTGTTATTAACATCCAGCTGTCTGCAATTACACCAGTTCGAGGCTCAAGGTTGACTCAAGCTTCCATCAATTCTAAATTAGGTAAATTGAGGACCCAGTTTGTGGGGGCAATAAGCTGACTTTGTATAAAATATACAAAAGTATGAAGGTTATTGCTTAATGCATTGTAAGCTGCCCTGAGTCTCCGGAGAAGGGCGGCATATAAATCTAATTTTAAAAAAAGTTTAATGAAAAAAAGGACTAGGGATCACATAAAAGCAGTGATCCAATATCTAAGGGTTGCCACGATGTAAAAAAGATGTGGAAACTCTAGAAAGAGCGCAGAGAAGAGCAAAAAAGATGATTAGGGGACTGGAGGCTAAAACATATGAAGTACAGTTACAGGAACTGGGTATGTCTAGTTTGATGAAGAGAAGGACTAGGGGAGACATTATAGCAGTGTTCCAGTATCTCAGGGGTTGCCACAAAGAAAAGGGAGTCAAGCTATTCTCCAAAGCACCTGAGGGCAGGAGAAGAAGCAATGGGTAGAAACTAATCAAGGAGAGAAACAACTTAGAACTAAGGAGGAATTTCCTGACAGTTAGTCAGTGGAACAACTTGGCTCCAGAGGTTGTGAATGCTCCAACACTAGAAGTTTTTAAGAAGAGATTGGATAACCATTTGTCTGAAGTGGTGTAGGGTTTCCTGCCTGAGCAGGGGGATGCATTAGAAGACTTCCAAGGTTCCTTCCAATTCTGTTATTCTGTTGTAAATGCTGAGCTCCATCCAGTCACCTCAATTCTACCTCAAAGTAAGGGATTACAGGGTCATAAAAAGAGAATTTTTGGTATTGTCCATGGGGTTTTCATGGCAAAGATACTGGAGTGGGTTACCATTTCCTTCTCCAGTGGATCACATTTTTTTGGAATTCTTTGCTATGACCTGCCCATCTTGGGCAGCATAGCTCATAGTTTCATTGAGCTATGTAAGCCCCTTTGCCACGACAAGGCAGTCACTGAAGCCCTAGGCATGAACTTAAATGGATTCCAGAGGATGGTAGAGGACAGGAAGGCCTGGAGGAACGTTGTCCATGGGGCCGCGATGGGTCGGACATGACTTTGCAACTAACAACAACAACAAAAAGGGAATTTTTATACTACAATAATAACCTTGAATATTGAAGGGGCAGCGTAAAGCAGATTTTCCCAATGTGGGCATTCTCCAAATACATGTACTCCAACTCCCAAAATGGTTCATGAGGTATACCATTGGGGTCTACACATCTGGAAGCATTGGTAGATCATGCCATCATAATACAATCTCCCTCCCTTTTGTAGAATTATAGTTCATACGCAAAAAAGGGACGCGGTGGCTTAGTGGGTAAGACACTGAGCTTGTTGATCGAAAGGTCGGCAGTTCAGTGGTTTGAATCCCTGCTGCCGTGTAATGGGGTGAGTTCCCATTACTTGTCCCAGCTTCTGCCAACCTAGCAGTTCAAAAGCATGTAAAAAATAGGGACCACCTTTGGTAGGAAGGTAACAGCGTTCCATGTGCCTTCGGCATTTAGTCATGCCAACCATATCACCACAGAGACATCTTCGGACAGTGCTGGTTCCTCAGCTTGGAAACGGAGATGAGCACCGCCCCCTAAAGTCAGGAACGACTAGCATATATGTGCAAGGGGAAACTTTAACTTTTACCTTTACCTTTATGCAAAACATGCAGGTCTTGTAGCTTTATAGCATGATGTTCCTTTCATCAGTTGGTTATCTTTGACATCACTACCCACAACATTTCTCTGTCTGGAGGGAGTTTAGGTTGGGGGAAGTTGGTCTGAGGAATTGGGTCCTGGCTAGGGACATATCCAGGATTCAAGACTGAGAAGCTCAGAAATCCATAGGTCAGACATACCAGGATTGTATAATCTGAACTCCACTGGTCTTCAAAGGTTTGGGGGATCTTTGTATATTGCTGTCAAGAGTCTGGCCAAAATGTTTCTGATAAATAAGTAATATATACATGTTAAGGAGACTTAGTAGAAAGTCCAAAACTACCTCAGAAAACAGTCTTTGGAGATTCTCAGTCATCCAGTTCATAGTTGTCCCAAAGGTGCTTTTTCAAGAGGCAACTGGACTTTCTGTTTTTTCTTTGAAGACGTTTTGCTTCTCATCCAAGATGCAGAAGCTTCTTGGCTGAGAAGCAAAATGTCTTCAAAGAAAAAATGAAAGTCCAGTTGCCTCTTGAAAAAGCACCTGTGGGATACCTCAGAAAACTGTTGTGATAACTGCTAAAAAGGAGTTCAGAGATGAATATTTTGGTCTCTCCCTTATTGCAGTATTTTAAAATCGCACATTTTACTAAGGTGGTCTTATTTGAAAAAAAGAAGAAAAACACATCCATCTGCCATGGCTAATTTAAGTTGGAACAAGGCTCGCTACCAAGGGAGAACATGTTATGCCTGCCTGCCTGCCTTACGGATGTTAGAGGTGTGGGGTCTGTCTGGAAAAAAAGAAAAAGCTGAAGTGGCGACTGAAATTCAGCATCCCCAAAGTAGGATTTACAGCCAGACTTCAATGGCCTTAAACCAGGATCACAACCTCCAAAGGGTTTGATATTTATTTATCACAGTGCTTATATCTGGGCACTCCAACCTGTGATCTTAAAACAGCCATTGCCATCAAAGATATAAAATAATGAAACGGCAATTAGCAGAACCAGGACCTAAAGCAGGGGTGTCAAACTCAAGGCCCAGGGACCGGATCCGGCCCACGGGGTACTTATATCTGGTCCACAGGGCTACCCTGGAAACGGTGAAAGACTGGCCTCCAGTGCTTCTGCCAGTGAAACTGGGCTTCGAAGCTCCGTTTTCAGCTGCCACGGCTACCTGAAATCCTCTGCCAGTGAAAACGGTGCTCGCAAGCCTACTGTCACTGGCAGAGAGCTCAGGCACCACAGGAACCCCTGACAGGAGTGACATTGAACTAGCCATGCCTGTTGTGGTCCACTAACAGTCTGCAGAGCTGGCAGCAGAGTCGGACAGTGAGGAGGCTGGGGAGGACAATGGGCCAGTCCTGGAGTCAGGGGAAGGCCCGGATGAGGGCTCTTCATCGGAAGCAGAGATGGGGCCTGGGCCATCTGGGAGCGATGCATGGACTCCGGAGCCTCCAGAGGTGGACAGCAGAGAGGCAGAGGAACAGGAGGAGCCTGTTCCTAGTGCACGCATGTGAAGAGCTGCCAGAAGGCAAGAGCAGCTAAAGCAAAAAGGACAACTCAGGAGTAAGGCCAGGAGATGATTGGCTTCTCCCATATGGCTTAAAAGAACAGCAACGGCTCTTGGGATCTTTGTAGGAAAACAACGTTGCTACATTTGTTTCTTGTCGGCGTCTCTTGCTTCTGAACTTCGTAGGGTTTTGCCAAGAAAAGCCTTTGGCATGGCGCCAAAGAAGACAAAGATTTGTGATAAGGCCGAAGGACTGTTTATGAAGGACTTGTTTTGGAATTAACCTGGATTAAGCTGAGAATGAAATAATTCTGAGCTGTTCTAATAAAATATATTTGTTTAGGACTGATTGTGTCTGGTAATAACTACTTAGGCCTAGGTCACAATAATGCCCACATACACACCAGCCACGCCCACACCGGCCCCCCAAGGTCAACCACAACCCTGATGTGGTCCTCAATGAAATCGAGTTTGGCATCCCTGTTCCAAAGCAAATATCAGATAGGTTTCCTTTTAGGCCAGCCCAGTATGGTTTTCTTTATTTGAAGTAACAAAACTCTCTTCTGCTCAGAAGGCAGGGAGGGATGCATGAATGTGATCTCTGGGGAAATCTGACTCTACCACCAATATTATATAAGAAACCATTTTTTTCCCTCCATCATAAGGAGCCGCAGTCCAGTTTAGAGCCTATAAATAAACCCATAAGAAAAGTCAACTTCTAGATCTTGCAATTTCAAATGACTTACAGTGTCATTGCATTACAAAATGTGAACGTAATACTGAAGGGAAGATATTTGAAAAGGGACCTGCAGCCTTGATGTGATCTTGATCAGATCCTGCATGGGATGCAGACCATAAATTAGATAGATGAAGTATGAATAAAGATATGTCATGCTACCTTGATTCTTCTTGTTGTTGTTGTGGTTGTTATTTAGCTAAAAAAACAAATAGATGCTTTGAGTAGAGAGGAATCTTCAAACCTGCATCAAATTAATTTCATTTAAGGCATAATTTGATAATAAATTATGGAGATGTCACCTCCTTGCCCATCTAGGCATGGCAAAACACATCTGCTTCCCAAGCTAAAGCAATTCTCAACCTTAACTTTGGTTTTTATAGTTGGAGGCAAAGACTTTGCACAAAAAGATTTGAGAGTTTGTTGTTGTTTTCATTGTCCCTTGTTTATAGAGTCCTATCAGCAGCTGCATTGATCCTTCTCAACCATCCATTGTTGCCTAGAAAAAAAATACTTTACTACTTTTTGGTCAGAAGATTTCAGAATCAGATCCAAGAGAATTCATTTATTTGCACTCACTACTATTTCTAAAACTGTACAAGCTATTGTCTCAAAAGAGGGGCATGAAGATGAAAGGAAAAAACATCATGTTGGGCTCTTTTTTAGGCACTTGTTATAAAAGTAAAAACTCTGGTTTTGAACTGTACACTTCATATGGTTATTGTCAGGATTCTGAGTAACACATCCACCAAAAGCAGAACTCCGAGGCAGGTAAATTCCTCAAATAACATGTTTTATTGGAAACATCATATGGGGACAGCTAGTAAAAACCAACTCTAAAAGTTCCCGTAGTTTTCAACTAATTAAAAGAGTGAAAATCTCCCCTCCCCCTCCCCCAGATGTCACCAGTCACATTTTGCTGGTAGGCTGCTTGGTCACTCCTCTTCTCCTTCAATTGAGATCTGTTGAGATGACCTTGGTTCCCACAGGAAAACCTTTTGTTTTGACTGTAGATAGCTTATCTACTCCCCCCACTCCCTTCCCCCTTCCAAAGTTCATGGCAACTATCAGGCAGGAAAAGATGGCTTCAGCCAAGTCAACTTCAGAGTTTATTGAAACTCCACAGCAGTGTGTTCTTCACAACCACACTGAAGTTGTTTTTCGTTGCTTTCTTCCATCACTATCCTTTGCTCTTCCAACGTGGTCTACAACTTTGGATTTTCTTCGAAAATTTCCATCATCCAAAATCTCATCAGATCTCAGCTTGCTCACCCTTATGGATCATAGAAGATCAACTGGTGCTATACTTGTTGCAAACTTTCATGCGAGCATCTCTATTTTATAAAACTTGGAGACTTAATTTTGGGGGTTTCATACATGTTGGTTCCCTTGTTTATGCAGGAAAAAAAAAACCTAAGAGCTATTCTTCTCCAACTGTCTTCTCAAAGTTCAGTTTGCCTGGCCCGTGTATTCTTGTAGATAGATGATCTGAGAGTCTATTATTACGAGAACTCAAGGGACACATATGAAAAAAATGACCTTCTTTGCTTATCTCCCTAAAAGTCTTCTACAAGAAGTTAAGATGGAGCTTCAAGCAGGCATTTAGATAACAAAATCAGGCAACTATCTGTAGGTGTCAGTGTATTATTTTTGTTATCTTGTTTTGGACATACAAATATTGAAGTTGATAAGTATAAATGCATTTATAACCAGTTCCTCCCTTCTCCCTCCCCCCCCCTCAGTATTGAGAAAGACTAGCCCTTCTCCTTCTCCTTCTCCTTCTCCTTCTCCTTCTCCTTCTCCTTTTCCCTTTCCTTCTCCTTTTCCTTTTCCTTTTCCTTTTCCTTCTCCTTCTCCTTCTCCTTTTCCTTTTCCTTTTCCTTTTCCTTCTCCTTCTCCTTCTCCCTCTCTTCTCCCTCTCCTTCTCCTTCTCCTTCTCCTTCTCCTTCTCCTTCTCCTTCTCCTTTTCCTTTTCCTTTTCCTTTTCCTTTTCCTTTTCCTTTTCCCTTTCCTTCTCCTTCTCCTTTTCCTTTTCCTTTTCCTTTTCCTTTTCCTTTTCCTTCTCCTTCTCCTTCTCCTTCTCCTTTTCCCTTTCCTTTTCCTTCTCCTTTTCCTTTTCCTTTTCCTTCTCCTTTTCCTTTTCCTTTTCCTTCTCCTTCTCCTTCTCCCTCTCTTCTCCCTCTCCTTCTCCTTCTCCTTCTCCTTCTCCTTCTCCTTTTCCTTTTCCTTTTCCTTTTCCCTTTCCTTCTCCTTTTCCTTTTCCTTTTCCTTCTCCTTTTCCTTTTCCTTTTCCTTTTCCTTCTCCTTCTCCTTCTCCTTTTCCTTTTCCTTTTCCTTCTCCTTTTCCTTTTCCTTTTCCTTCTCCTTTTCCTTCTCCTTTTCCTTCTCCTTCTCCTTCTCCTTCTCCCTCTCTTCTCCCTCTCCTTCTCCTTCTCCTTTTCCTTTTCCTTTTCCTTCTCCTTTTCCTTTTCCTTTTCCTTTTCCTTCTCCTTCTCCTTCTCCTTCTCCCTCTCTTCTCCCTCTCCTTCTCCTTCTCCTTCTCCTTTTCCTTTTCCTTCTCCTTCTCCTTCTCCTTCTCCTTTTCCCTTTCCTTCTTCTTTTCCTTTTCCTTTTCCTTCTCCTTTTCCTTTTCCTTTTCCTTCTCCTTCTCCTTCTCCCTCTCTTCTCCCTCTCCTTCTCCTTCTCCTTCTCCTTCTCCTTCTCCTTTTCCTTTTCCTTTTCCTTTTCCTTTTCCCTTTCCTTCTCCTTTTCCTTTTCCTTTTCCTTCTCCTTTTCCTTTTCCTTTTCCTTCTCCTTCTCCTTTTCCTTTTCCTTCTCCTTCTCCTTTTCCTTTTCCTTTTCCTTTTCCTTCTCCTTCTCCTTCTCCTTCTCCTTCTCCTTCTCCTTCTCCTTCTCCTTCTCCTTCTCCTTCTCCCTCTCTTCTCCCTCTCCTTCTCCTTCTCCTTCTCCTTCTCCTTCTCCTTCTCCTTCTCCTTCTCCTTTTCCCTTTCCTTCTCCTTTTCCTTTTCCTTCTCCTTCTCCTTTTCCTTTTCCTTTTCCTTCTCCTTCTCCTTCTCCTTCTCCCTCTCTTCTCCCTCTCCTTCTCCTTCTCCTTCTCCTTTTCCTTTTCCTTTTCCTTTTTCTTTTCCCTTTCCTTCTCCTTTTCCTTTTCCTTTTCCTTCTCCTTCTCCTTTTCCTTTTCCTTTTCCTTCTCCTTCTCCTTCTCCTTCTCCTTCTCCTTCTCCTTCTCCTTCTCCTTCTCCCTCTCTTCTCCCTCTCCTTCTCCTTCTCCTTCTCCTTCTCCTTCTCCTTCTCCTTCGCCTTTGCCTTCGCCTTCTCTTTCTTCCACTTCAGATGTTGAGGGAAGTACAAAGTTCTGGCTCAATCCTACCATTTCCCACTGGTTCCCTCTTTACAATGTATGGACAGACTCCAAAACAAGGACAGATCCCTCACCCTTTCATCTTTTTGAGATATTTCATGTTATCTATTGCTGTTAACAAACATTATTCATCAAAGAAGGCAAGGTTTCTCTCAATTCAGAGACCAAGTGGTAACTGTGCTTTAAAGTGTTACAGTTATACAATTTTGATCAAAGGCATTTTTTCCCCAGAATGATCTCTTTTAGCCCTGCGCCTCAACCTCCATCCTCAATGGAAGGAACCAGCAAGAGTGGTGAGAAGAGAAGGGAGAAAGTTATGGTAAATTATAGTTTGAATGTTACTTTCTGAAAGAATAATGGCTTTCATTCAGGGATATTTATTGCTTCCCTCTGTGATCTGACAGACAAATCACATCACTCCATATTGCCCTGGAGACCTTTGGAGAAAATGATGTACAGTTCTTCACCATCCTCTGCATGGATTTATTTATGAATCAAAACATTCTTGTAGAATTCCCTTTGAAGTCTGCCAGAAATGTTTGTTTAGGACTAAGATCCAGGAAAAAGTGGGAAAAAGAGTCCAACTGCATTTTTAAGTATCTTAAGAACTATCTTTTTAGTACTTCTGCTAGTCTACTGGTATAAAGATAGACTAAGGACATCATATCTCAGTCTTCTGAATCTGGATCTTCATCATCAGTGGAGAGAACTGAAACTGGTCTGTAAGTAGCAAAACATCTCATTCTATTCTATGTCTAGTTTAATGATAAGAAGGACTAAGGGTGACATGATAGCAGTGTTCCAATATCTCAGGGGTTTCCAGAAGGAAGAGGGGGTTAACCTATTCTCCAATGAACCTGAAAGCAGGACGAGAAGCAACAGATGGAAACTGATCAAGGAGAGAAGCAACCTAGAACTAAGGAGAAATTTCCTTGACAGTTAGAACAATTAATCAATGGAACAGCTTGCCTCCAGAAGTTGTGGATGCTCCAACACTGGAAGCTTTCAAGAACAGATTGGGTAGCCATTTGTCTGAAACGATATAGGGCAGTGA
Organism: Masticophis lateralis; assembly: GCA_030761175.1. Classification (NCBI taxonomy): domain Eukaryota; kingdom Metazoa; phylum Chordata; class Lepidosauria; order Squamata; family Colubridae; genus Masticophis; species Masticophis lateralis. The sequence goes on along the minus strand of JAUDYJ010000008.1, from coordinate 6,455,928 downwards.
TGGCTAACCTTTTTGCCGTTACATGCCAAAAGCGGGGGGAGAGTGTGGGGGGGTGGTCACATGCACGCATGCCCACACCCATAATTCAATGCTCCCCACCCCCATACATGCACACATGATCCCCCCCCCGCTTTTGGCACGTGATGGCAAAAAGGTTACCAGTGGGCTTGGTAGGCCCATTTTTCGCCCTCCCCAGGCTCCAGAGGCTTTCTTGGAGCCTGGGGAGGGTGAAAACGGTCTCCCCCGCCCTCCCTGAGGCCCTCCAGAGGCCGGAAACAGCCCATTTCCTGACTTCCTATGGGCCCAGCAGGCTTGTTTTTCAACCTCCCCAGGCTCCAGAGGCTTTCTTAGAGCCTGGGGAGGGCAAAAACAGCCTCTCCCCTCCCCCAGAGCCCCTCCAGAAGCCAAAAATGCCTCCCAGAGCCTCCATGAGAGCCCTGTACTTACCTGGCATCCAGAACAGATGGATAGAAGACCCGCAAGATCTTTCCCAAATCTGTTACTCTGTTATAAATGCTCATTTCCATCCAGTCGCCCCAACTCTATCTTAAATTAAGGGATTACAGGGTCATAAAAAGGGAATTTTTATACTATAATAATAACCTTGAATGATTGAAGAGGCCGTTTTTTTTAAAGAAGAGATTGGACAGACCTTTGCCTGAAATGGTATAGGGTTTCCTGCCTGAGCAGGGGGGTGGATGAAAAGACATTGAAGGTCCCTTCCAACTTTATTACTCTGTATTTAGAAACACAAGTACATGTTCAGTTTGCATTTTTTTTTAAGTGAAAGCAAGCTAAATCGATCTTTTCAGAGCGAAAGAAAGTACTCGCATTTCAGTTTTTCCATTTCTCCAAATTTTATGATATAGCTCTTAGCTCTTTTATAGTTTGGAAGGGTGTTAACATGGACATCAATATGCACTTGTTTAACCTAAACAATATTGGAAATATGTACTTTATACAAACTGCATGTTTTAGGTAAAATGTATTAAAATATGAATTTTCTATGTCGGGCATCCAGTTTGGGTCGCTTTCGAATATTCCCTTCATCTTTTTTTTTTTTTTCTACATTAACAGCAGTTGTCAATAAATCCTAAATGTCTATTCGCAGATGTATTTTCAAACGTATTTTGTTTCTCAATGCTTATGCTATTAAATGCACTTAATCTGTGCAAAGGACTATGTCAAAACAAATAGAAAATGTCAACATTGATGGATCACCGAAGTTCCGACCTAGTACATTTGTCTGAAAGATCTGCATCAGATTGTATCAGAATTCTTAAAATCTTCCTTCAGTGGTAACGAAATCTGGCCTGGAGCAGCATTTTCCGAAAAAAGATGGAGGTTTCGGGAAAGCTCAAGGATATTTCAATGAGCCCAGACAGTCTCTTTGGGGATTTCCACAAAACCCTTAATGAATTCGTCTTGCTTTGTATTCTAAACCCTACTGCTAATGAGACAAAGATCAAATCTGCACTGCTATTTCCATCGCTGTTTCAATTTCAAGTAATGCAGGCTGCCTTCTTAAATAAGACTGGAAAGTTTGTAAGAGAGGAGAAAAGATCAGCAACCCATGTGACAGAGGAGAGGAGAAAGGAAGAGTGGGAGGGAATGTGTCTGGTCCTATAAAAAGCAATTAAGTCTGAAGCTGTGATGTTCTTCCTTGACTTCCTTGCATGGCAAGGCACAGAACTACCATCAAGGAGCTGATGGACAGATCATTTGCAAAAGTTCCTCCTGACACTTTCAAACCCTTATCTTTCATTTATCTGTCACCTTTGTTTACTCCCATTTGTATACTTTGCTAATTTGACTTGACACAATAAGGGCACAGCCAGAAGAAGCAAATTACATCATTTAAATATTTTATACAATACCAGAAAGAGGAAGAGGAGGAAAAAAAAGGAAAGGGGGAAGGGAGAGGATTTAACTTTACCTCCTACTTGCTTGTTGGTTTATATATTTTTTTAATATGAAGGGCGTTAAGTGGGTTTAAACAAAAGTGAAAATCATTATGTCCAAGCTATGCATGAATTTATAATAAAACTTCTAGAGAGATGTGCAAAGCTGTGCTTTTGCTAATGGGAATTGATTCTGAATTATATTCATTTTTAACTAGGTTTAATGAACTTTCCTTGTACATTGCTCCCAGCTGTTCATTATTCCATTAAGTGCCATTTAATTGAGCAGATGACTACTGAAGATAACAACTTGAGATGGGATTTGTTTACCAAACTCCATACCGGCTCACAAACTCCTGAAAATTCCTTTCCAAGCGTGATGGAGATCATCACATGTTTGGCAGAGGATGGGTGAGATTGCCCAAGAATTACCCACTTTCATTAAATATACTTTAGTTAGTTACTTAGTTAGTTACCATATTTTTCAGAATATAAGACGCACCTTTCCCCCCAAAAAAGAGGGTGAATATCTGGGTGCATCTTATACTATGAATGTAGCCCCACCCAGCTTCTCAAATGGAGGTTTCAGAGGCTGAAAAAAGCATCAGAAATGAAGTTTCAGAAAAGAAGCCCCCAAACAGAGCTTTAGAGGCTTTTTTTCTGAAGCTGTTTTGGAGGCTTTCAGAGGCAGGAAAAAAAGTTTTTTCTGAAACCGAGTTTTAGAAGTTTCAGAGGCAGAAAAAAAAAAGCAAAAAAAAAAAAAAAAAAGCACAGCACTGACAATCAAAGAATCTGTTGCTAAAATTCACCTCTGGAAACAGCTGATTGGGGGTATTCTGGGAGACTGATCCACCTGCCAACCAGCCTTTTTCTTATTTTTTTCCCCAAAAACTAAGGTGCATCTTATACTCCAGTGCGTCTTATACTCCAGTGCGTCTTATACTCCAGTGCGTCTTATACTCCAGTGCATCTTATACTCCAGTGCGTCTTATACTCCAGTGTGCCTTATACTCTGAAAAATACGGTAGTTTACTTTATTGATAAGCCCATAGGCCCATGATGGGCACATGTGCACTGGTCAACTGGTTTTTGGGTTTCCGGTGCTCCGGCACATGCGAAGACCAGCTGGCCAGCACACATGCCATAAACCCAAAGACCAGGTGGCTGGCACACACATGCGCCCCGGCCAGCTGGTCTTCAGATTTCTGGCGCTCCGGTGTGCATGCACATGTGTGCATTCCAGTTTGGGCACTTGGTGCCGAAAAAGTTCGCCATCACTGCCATAGGCCATACCAAAATATAGAATTCCAAACATAAATGACCATATTTTTTGGAGTATAAGACGCACCGAAGTATAAGACGCACCATAGTTTTTGGAGAGGAAAATAGGGGGAAAAATCTGCCTACCAGATATTCATCGGGCTAGCGTCTTTAGTCTGGTCAGCTTCAGCACATTAGTTTGCTGGGTTTTATCCCCTGCTTGGGGATAAAAAACAGCTTCTACAGCACAACTGATCTTTGGAGAGAGAAGCAATGAGAAAAGCAGGCAAAGCACAGAGATCACTTCACTTTCAGCCTCCTTAGGGCTGAAAAAAAGCTTAGAAAAATTCTACATTCAGAGGATAAGATGCACCGAAATTTTCAACCTCTTTTAGGGGGCTCTTTTAGAGCCTCAGATAGCTCAACAGGCTAGATAGCCTGTTATTAACATTCAGCTGCCTGCAATTATTGCGAGTTCGAGGCTCAAGGTTGACTCAGCCTTCCATCCATTCTAAGGTAGGTAAATTGAGGACCCAGTTTGTGGGGGCAATAAGCTGACTTTGTATAAAATTGTATAAAAATATACAAAAGTATGAAGGCTATTGCTTAACGCATTGTAAGCCGCCCTGAGTCTCCAGAGAAGGGCGGCATATAAATCTAATTTTTTAAAAAAGTGTGTCTTATTATATGGTCTTACTAAAATCTTATAAAAACAATTTAAAATGATATTGAAATAAAATCCGGTTTAAAATGAAATTGGAATAAAATACATAGATAAATAAAATAAGATAAAATTATACTTCAATATCACTCCTACAATCTACGCCAATCTGTCCCACATATGCTGATCTCAACCAAACCATTTTGCTCCGGTATTGTGCTGTATTAAATATTGTTTTCAAATTCGGGCCACACATAAGGTATGATGTTTTAATACGGGATTCCCGTATTAAAATCCCATAAATATACTTAAAAGAAGACTAGTGTATCTCTGATTAAAATGATTCAGGGCAGCCTCTTCTTTCTTTTACAAACTTAGGAGGAAAAAGAAAATTCTCAAGTCTTCAAACAGCTATTTAAAAAAAAGCAGCATTCAGAACTTGGATAAAACTCTAAAAAAAAAAAAATCAGACTCTGAATTAGTTCAGGAAAAAACAACAGTTTTGCCCTTATGAAATGCCTATAATTTCCTACTCTGAATTCACTGCAGTATTTTTTTTTTTAATGGTAACAGAACCTCAGGTGTTTTTCAATCTTCATCACAGAATGGTAACTTCTATTCTTCTATTCTATGGCTACCTGGGAACAAATCAGTCACTTTTATTTCCAATCAAATGTTAAGCACTGAAGAGTTCATTGAACTTGGCAGATAGAGCTGATGGCCAACTCTAAGGTGGCATCTCCACAATTGCTACTGTCTATTTTTCATGTTCATGCGAGGGTTATTATTGTCAGGTTTCAAATATTACTCTGTTTCTTTAGGAATCAGGTTCACTGAAACAGTTCAACCAAGAATGGCATTTCTACTAATTCAGTTGCATGCTGTTTCCCAGAACACGTGAATAAAAAGATGTTGTAAGGCAGAATTTCTCACCTTTCTAAAGTATTTCCACAGATTTTAAGATATATTTTGGACACGGTGATACATAGAATTGCAGCAAGATGTTTTGGAAAGACAAAATCCAATGAGTATAATAACATATTCACAATAGTTCAGAAGATGCAGATAGGATCCATTTCTATTAGTTTCTCGTAAAGATTGGATTTCTTCATGCTGGCCTCTGATTATCTGTATATTATAGTTCAATCTACTGGTTAAGGCACCAGGCTAGAAAGCCGGAGACCATGAGTTCTAGTCCCACCTTAGCCATGAAAGCTGATTGAGTGACTTTGGGCCAATCACAGGAGATGGTGAATTCTAGTTCCACCTGAAAAAATGAAAGCTAGTTGAGTGACTTTGGGTCAATTTCTAGGAAATGGAGAGTTCTAGTCCTGCCTTAGGCATGAAAGGTAGCTGGGTGACTTTAGCCCAACTGCCCTCACAATGTTGTTGTGGGGAAAACTGGAGGAGGACAGTGTGCTGAATATGTTCACCACCTTGAGTTATTTGTAAAAATAATAAAGGTGGGATTGTTGTTGTTAGTTGCGAAGTTGTGTCCGACCCATCGCAACCCCATGGACAACGTTCCTCCAGGCCTTCCTGTCCTCTACCATCCTCTGGAAACCATTTTTTAAAAATTTGATTTATATGCCGCCCTTCTCTGGAGACTCAGGGCGGCTTACAATGTGTTAAGCAATAGCCTTCATACTTTTGTATATTTATATTTATACAAAGTCAGCTTATTGCCCCCAACAAACCGGGTTCTCAATTTACTCACCTTATAAAGGATGGAAGGCTGAATCGACCTTGAGCCTGCCTGGGATTGAACTCGCCAGTAATTGTAGCAGCTGGATCTTAAATGCTGCCTTTGTAGGAGGCATTACTCCCCTATGCTATTCAGGCTCCTTTAAGCTCACACTGACTACTTCAGTGACTCCATCCAGCCACCACATTCTCTGCCGTCCCCTTCTTTTTTTGCCCTCAATCTTTCCCACCATTAGGCTCTTCTCCAGGGAGTCCTTCTTTCTTATTAGGTGGCCAAAGTATTTGAGTTTCATCTTCAGGATCTGGCCTTCTAAAGAGCAGTCAGGTTTGATCTCCTCTAGGACTGACCGGTTTGATCACCTTGCAGTCCAAGGGACTCACAGGAGTCTTCTCCAGCACCATAGTTCAAAGACCTCAATTCTTTGGCGTTTAGCCTTCCTTATGGTCCAAATTTTACAACGATACATTGCAACTGGGAAAACCATAGCCTTATAGCAACCAGATAAGTAGTTATGGTTCATAAATGCAGTTTGATTTTTATGGAGACTACATATAATTTTACATCTTCCTTTGTATGATGGGGATCCAGGAAATTGATGCTTTAGTCATGTGGGAAAGATACTTGTACAATCTGGGGATGGCATTAAAAACAATTTCATTCAACATATTGCTACTGGAGTTTCTCATTGTATTCTTTCTAGATCTCTAATAAGCAGGTGACATAATTTTGGCTGATCTTAGAAATACAGAAGCTGACTTCATTATGTACCATTTTATTTTTATTTTACATCCAACCTTCTAAGCTCAGGGCAATTTGTCCTGCCCTCAAGTGCTTTGGAGAATAGATTGACTCTCTCTTCTCTATGATAGCCCTTTAAATATTGGGAGACTGCTATCATTTCACCCTCTAGACCTTATCTTCATTAGATTAGACATTCCCAGTTCCTGCAACCATTCATGGTACTTGATGGCACATCATCTTTGCAAAAGAGTAAAGCCACAAAAACTCTACTAATCTGAAGACATCTGGGTGTATTCATTTATTTAAAATATTTCTATTAAAAAAAAAAAACTTGCCATCGCACTTTGTGCCAAGGAAATTGACATTAACTGCCATACTTCACTTGGAAACTCTTTGAGTCCTAACTACTTCAATATTTCTGCTTTGCTTTCTCTTGCTTCATTAAGTGGTACCACTCAGATCTCTTTAACCCTGAGCATCAGACCAGATGATAATGAAAAAAGAAATTCTGCTCACAGTTCAAAGTAACCTCTGTCAAATTCATACAAAATAAATCAGGTTTGGTGCTTTGCAGGTGGCATGTTTCGGTTTGTTACCCTGACGGCTTATCTTGTACTCCCTCGCTCTTCAATTATGCAATATTTCCTGTTCTCATTATGGACCTTCAAACATCCATGAAAATACCCTCATTTGGAGCTTCTCCTGTCCTTGTTAAATTTTGATCTCATATAACAGGGAAACATAATGGTGTTAAGTCCAATGTAGAGTCAAATTGAGAAAAGATGAAAAAGATCTCTTCGTTTTGGTCTCTAAGCAACCCTTCTGTAACCCAATTCTCGCTTGTCCAAATCAATTAATTTGCAAGCTAGTTTTACCCTTTTACTGTATCAGTGCAGATAACTTGAGTAAAGATGGGCATATTGTGTGTGGCTGGTGAAGATGGACAAATTTGCTCTCCCAATTTTGCTCAATTTGTAATTTCTTCCTCCCTCTTTGGCTGAAGATTCCTAGGTCTTTACAAGATTTATTTTTATCAGGGATGAAATCTGATGACATCCTTATTTTCAAACACATTTATCCTGATCTATGCATCTTTGTACACATTTTTTTTTCATGATAGATTCCTTTTCATACAGCGTCTTCCTTTTTCCAAAACTATTTCTCCAAATAAAATGTGTTATTCTGCGTTCTTACCCCTGATATTCCCACTTACATTCACACTTTTTCTGAGATGCAAACTTCATTGCAAAAATTGGAAAAGGGACAGATTTTGACACATTCCTATTTTCTAGTTTGTATATAGATGTTCACAGCGTGCATATGGAAAGTTCTTATTGCAATGGGAAGTGTCTTCACTTATAATGTGAAAAGAATAGTTTGTGGCAGATTTCACACGTTTAAAAATACCAGCTAGTCCAAACAAAAGGAATTTTGCAGTTTTCTGTATGGTAGTTATAAGACATGGATTTTTTCCCCTAATTGGCAGGTCTGCCAACTTCATGTTGTTACATGTACCTAATTATGGTGACTCATTAAAGCAGCTATCTCTATGTCTAAGATTACTACAATTACGATACAAGTTCCAGCTGCTTTAATAAGATACAGGCAAGCAATGCACGGTCCCATTTAATTTCTGAATTTAATTACAGCTACAGTGACAAAACTAATCCAATCTTGAAGACAGAAGGGCTTCTCATTCTTCCCTTCTAACAATACCCCATGTTGCGTGTTTCAAGCTGCTTTGGAAATTCGCATCTGGCTCTGAAGCCAGCTTCCTTCCATCCCTTCCAGTCTTCCTTTGAAATCCCATCAGCAGAGACAAGTTATTGGAGAGGAACTGATAATAATGAGTTTGCAATTGATTACAATTGATTCCCCCATCAGGCAGGGTGGAAAAATTGAGAAAGCATGTCAAGCAATCGCCATACATTTAAAATGTCTTGCTGATTAAATGCCGTAATTGTTTCCTCCAATTTTTTTTTTTTTTAGTTAACTAAAGCACAAAATTCCTTGTGTCAGGAAGCATGTTCCTCTACAGGGTTTTTGGACTTATAAAAGTCCAAAGCTTGTGTATTTAGAGGCCTGTGTTTGATTATGGATAGGTTCTTGTCCAGGGGTGAAATCCAGCAGGTTCTGACAGGTTCTGGAGAACTGGTAGTGGAAATTTTGAGCAGTTCGGATAACCGGCAAATACCACCTCTGGTTGGTCCCAGAGTGGGGAGGGAATGGAGATTTTGCAGCATCCTCTTGCCATGCCCACCAAGCTACACCATGCCCACCAAGCCACACCCACAGAACCGGAAGTAAAAAAAAATGGATTTCACCACTGGTCTTCTCTCTGAGTTGACCCCTTCAAATGCATTATCTTCTTCCATGTTTCAGCTGTCTGTAAAATATGAAGATTGTGCTGTATTGATTGATTAGTGCTTATGATCTCACCACATTTCTCTAATGTGGAGGGGAAGGAATGGAGGGGAAGGAATCAAATTCCTTTATTGCTTTCAAAGTGAAGTGCAAGAAACGTTAACTGTGAGAGAGATCTTGGAGTCCTAGTGGACAATCACTTAAATATGAGCCAGCAGTATGTTGCAGCTGCCAAAAAAGCCAATGAAATCCCAAAGTTCATTAACAGAAGGATAGAATCAAGATCACGTGAAGTGTTAATACCACTCTGTAATGCTCTATAAGACAACACTTGGGGTATTGAATCCAGTTTTTGTCACCACAATATGAAAAAATGTGTTGAGACTCTAGAAAGAGGCGGAGAAGAGCAATAAAGGTGATTAGGGGACTGGAGACTAAAACATATGGAGAATGTTTGCGAGAATTGGGTATGTCTAGTTTGATGAAAAGCAGGACTAAGGGTGACATGATAACAATGTTCCAATATTGAAGGGGCTGTCAGAGACACGAGGAGTCAATCTATTCTCCAAAGCATTTGAAGTCAGTACAAGAAACAATGGAAAATAATTAAAGAGAGAACCAACCTAGAACTAAGGAGAAATTCCCTAATAGTTAGAATACTTAATCAGTATTCTATTAAGAATGTATAATATGTATAATCAGTATGAATGACTTGCCTCCAGAATTTATGGGTGCTCCACCTCTGGGGGTATTTAAGAAGAGTCTGAAATGGTATAATGTTTCTGGCTTGAGCAGGGGATTGGACTAGAAGACTTCCAAGGTCCCTTCCAACTCCGTTATTCTGAAGTACTGAACAAGTTTCATAAGTGGGTGTATTTTTTTTTAAGGGCGACTTGAAACCCAGGGAGAGATAAGAAACAGAAGTTTTGAAAATTGGACCTTCCAACACAGCTGGACCCCTTTTGCTTCCCTTTCCCCAACAAAGGTGAGCATATCATAACGTTACCTGCACAATTTCTTACTTTAATGCATTTCAAGAAATTAGAGTTCTGTCGCCTCTTAAAGCTTAAACAATATCATTTCAGGAGATGTATTCATTTTGTTTTGGGTTTTTTTGGTTTTAAACTAGAAGGCACTTTATTCCATGTATGACTAAATACAGATTTCTAAATGTTCCCTCCTCAAAATAGTTATTTCTTAATATATCTGGAAACATTAGTTGTTGGGTTTTTTATGTGTTTTGTCTGAGAACTACAGTAGTGGCCAAAATTGTGGAAACCTTTTGGGAAAAGTGTATTTTCTAAAACTGGCTAATAGCACCACTTTTTTTTGAAGTAGTACCATAAAATTATATATCAATGGAAAGATAATTTAATCAAGAATGTAATACAATAACTTTCATGAACGATTTGCTATTAGAATAGCAGTTACAGTATAAAGAAGAAAAGTGAAACGCATTGAAAAAATGAGATATATAAAAATTATCACCATAGAAAAAAATGAGATATACAAAAATTATCACATCAGTTAATACTTAGTTGGGTAACCTTTAGCATGAATTACGGCCTTACAATGTCTTGTCATGGAGTGAAGCAAGTCTTTCAGTTCTGCAGCTGTTATAACATGAAAACAAGATTGAATGATGGCTCCTATTAACTGGGTTTTATTGCTGGATCGCTTCTGACTAACAAGTTTCTTTCATTGGCTCCATAGATTTTCAATTGGGTTAAGAAGGTCTGGGCTATTCCCAGGCCATTCCAGCAGTGGAATAGTATTATCTCGAAACGCCACCAAAAAAAGAAAAAGTGGTATTATTAGCCATCAAATCTCAAAAATACACTTTTCCCAAAAGGTTTCCACAATTTTGGCCACTACTGTATGTTAAGAGTATCAAGAAAGAAGAAAGGCAAGAGAAGACTATATTCCAATCTCCTTATTTGACAAGCAAATATGATGATTACAGACCAAGGAGAAAACACCATACACTTTCCAAGACTGCAACAGGGATGAAATTCAGCAGGTTCTGACAGGTTCTGGAGAACCGGTAGCGGAAATTTTGAGTAGTTCAGAGATCTGGCAAATACCACTTCTGGCTGGCCCCACAGTGGGGAGAGAATGGGGATTTTGCAGTATCCTTCCCCTGGAGTGGGGTGGAAATGGAGATTTTGCAGTATCCTTCCCATGCCACGCCCATCAAGCCACGCCCACCAAGCCACACCATACCCACCAAGCCATGACCACAGAACCGGTACTAAAAAAAATTGGATTTCACCACTGCACTGCAGGTATATAAACAGAGAGCAAACTCATTAGCATTGATGTCATTACCTACCGTATTTTTTGGAGTATAAGATGCACTTTTTTCCCTCCTAAAAGAGGCTGAAAATTTGGGTGCCTCTTATACTCCAAATGTAGCTTTTTTGAAGCTTTTTTTCAGCCCTAAGGAGGCGCTAGCAAGTGAAGTGATTCTACCAGTAGAGAACCGGTAGCAAAAATCCCTCCCCCTCCCAATGCCCAGCTGGGCCACGCGATCATCAGAGGCTTTTTAAAATTATTTTTAAAAACATTTTTTCTACAACCTCTTCGGCCAAAGAGGTTGCAGAAAAAAATGCTTTTAGAAGCCTCTGCCAATCTGATAACTCAGCTGGGATCGTCAGAGGCTTTTAAAAGCATTTTTTTTACAACCTCTTCCGACGAAGAGGTTGTAGAAAAAATGGTTTTAAAAGTTAAAAAAAAAAGTTGGCCATGCCCACTCAGTCACATTACCCCCCCACCAAGCCACGCCCACAAAACCGGTAGTAACAAATTTTATGTTTCACCACTGCATGGAAATTGTTTTTTTTTAAAACAGATTTTAATATACAGCTATAAGTTTCTAAGTATATCCTTGCAAAGCAGCAGAATCTAAGGAATCAATTTGTATGACATTTTTTTTTCTTTGGACAGCAATGCTACACACAGGGAAATGTGTGAAGGGGACCATGATAGGTTACAGGGGCCCTGCTGCTCACTGGATCGATTACAAAAGCTTGAAGGCAGCCTAGGAACTCAAACAAGCTCTTCTAGAGAGCTAATAATTAAAATCTGAGAAAAGGAGTTTAGCTTAGCTTCTGGTAGGAAGATTTTTTCCATTGAAAAGAAAAGCCATGGAAGAATTCCTAACAAAAATATTTCTGGCTTCATCTCTATACGCTGTTTGATTATCTCTTCTAAATATATTCTAATTTTACTCCAATATTGTTTTACTTTGGGGCACAGCCACCACAGGTGGTAGTATGTTCCCTTATTTTATTTTCATTTCCAAAATGATTGGAAATGGTTGATGGGGTATTGGGGAACATTTTGGCCAGTCTCGCCGGTGGAAGGTGCCACCTATAAAACATATTTTCCTTGAAGGGTACAGAGATTGTCAATTTATAATTTTTGTTCCATAATTTCTCCCATTTCTCCAATTCAATGTTATAACTAAAGATTTTGGCCCAAATTATCATATTTTCTCCTCCTCCATTCTGTATCTCAGTAAATAATTATATATATATATATATATATATATATATATATATATATATATATATATATATATATATATATAATCAACTTGTCCTCTGGGCCTTGTAGAATCTTGTCTAATTCGCGTGATCCTTTTTGAAAGAATATGACATATGACAAAAAAATATAATGCATAATTATACATATTATAGCAGGAATAATATACGCACAAAATTGGAAAAAAAAAATAATATACCAACAGAAGAAAATTTGATCAGAAAAGTTTTGGAGTGTGTAGAAATGGACAAACTCACAAAAGAAACACAAGATAAGGAGGAAATAGAATACTACACGGTATGGGAGAAATGGTATGAACGATTAGAGGAGAGGTATAAAGGGCAAGGAAAGATTAAATGAGGAAGATATAGTAGTTGAAACATAGTAACAAACACGTGGAAATGGAACTGACAAAGATTGTATGATCGAAATTGAGCACATTGTTATTTTTATATACATAAATCAATATTAGAATCATATGTATAAATAGCAAATTGAAGTAAGGAAGAAAAATGGATATATAAGAAATGATTACTGATGCAGAAGTGTTGCAAAGAAGAAAATTGTAAAAAAAATTGTTTAAAAAACCTGTTTAATAAAAATATTTAAAAAAAGAAGAGAAAAACAATGAGGTGGGGTGAAGTGCTCAATTGATCTGTCCCCCTCTACAGACACCCACAAAAACACAGCCAGTCGAGGGTTAAAGAAGCACTTGGCACACACCACAGTTCTTATCTCTAACTTGGCAGCAATATGCACACCGTCTGCCAAGTGCTTTAATAGGTCACAGAAAGAAAATCACATACGTAGCTTTGCCAAAATCCGTTCTTTTAGCTCCAATGACTACCAGATTGAGTTATTGTTCGTCACAGAAATCATTAACCACCACCCTGTCTTATATAGTCTCTGGGTGTGGTCCAGTGACTCATTGGTCCTGTGACTCAAGTCCAGTGAGTCAGGTCTATTCCCTCGTACGTCTCCTCAGCTGCTGTAAGTGCTTATCTCGCCTTCGTTGGCGTGCGTCCAGGAATGACTTCTCTCCCTCACTCATCTGAGATACCTGTTTCCCCACTACTTTGCTCTCTTTCAGCTGGCACCTGAGACGGTGCCAGGGGGGGGGGGCTGGGAGATCTGGCTGGCTCCTCTTCCTCATGCTCAGAGCTTCCTTCCTCCAATGGGATAGGCTCAAAGGACGGGGCCACAACACTCAATTGACAAAGAAAAGTGGCACCTTAAAAAAAAATCCAGAAAGAACTTTGGAGAAACGAAGGAGAATTTGGACTGAGGAAGACAACAGCTGCTCTGTGTTGGCTAAAGACCTCAAAATAAACTCTTCTGACTTAAATATGAGGAGTGTTGATTTGAAAGGAGCCTGGAGATTCCTGAAGAGAAATAGCCAAATTTGGAGAAAGGGACTTTGGAATCAGCCTGGGTAGACTCTCTTTGATTTGGAGGATCTGGGAGAAGCCAAAAGGGAGAGGAAGATAATGTTCCATCAATTTAAAACTACAATTACCACTTTCAGAGAGAGAAAGACCATTATCCCCACTTTCTCTTAATTCTAAATAGGGGTACAGCGTTTAGAAATAGAACTGAATAGTTACAGCTTAAGAAAACCACACAAAGTCTATACATATCCCATTATTAGATTAGAATATTAGATTAACAGAGTTGGAAGGGGACCTTGTAAGTCATCTAGTCCAACCCCACACCCAAGCAGGAGGCCGCACACCAGTGATGGCTAATCTTTTTGCTGTCACATGCCAAAAGCAGGGGAAGTGTGGAGGGGGTTTCACACAAGCGCATGCCCACACCCATAATGCAATGCCCCCCTGCGCTCCGTACCCCTGTGCATGCATGTGTGACCCCCCACGACCCCCATGCATGCACGCCAACCCCTCTACATTCCACTGCCCCCTGCACATGCACGCATGACCCATCAGACTCTACACATGCATGCACATGTGACTCTCCATTTTGGGCCTAGTAGGCCTCCCTGAAGCCTTCTGGGACCAAAAACGGGCTACCAGGGGGGAGGGGCACTGCCATTTTGGCATGGGTGTGTGTGCTGCTCTCCCCCATGTTCCCCCAGCCCCCATGCATGTGCGTGAAACCCCCCACCCCATGCATGTGTGTGATCCCCTGTGCATGCATGTGCCCCACCCCCATGCCAGAGACCCAAAAATCAGATAGCTGGCAGGAGGCACGCACACATGTGCAGTTAAGCTGAACTGGGCAACAGTTCACGTGCCTGCAGAGGGGCTTCACATGCCATCATGGCCCTACACCATTTCTGACAGATGGTAGTCCAGTCTCTTCTTGAAAGTTTCCAGTGATGAAGCTCCCACAACGTCTGAAGATAAGCTGCTCCATTGGTTGATGGTTCTCACTGTCACAAAATTTCTCCTTATTTCTAGGTTGAATCTCTCCTTGATCAGTTTCCATCCATTATTCCTTGTCTGGCCTTCAGGTGCTTTGGAAAATAGCTAGAGAACATTAGAGAACATTTAAGATGCATTATGTTCAGTAGAAGAGCATGAATTCCATTTGCAAAGTATTTTAAATCTCAGCCGAGAGTGTCATTCTTTCTTTGTTGGTCAGCAGTAAAAATGAACAAGAGAAGGAGGGTGGGAGAAACAGCCAGGCTTGGCTTATCCAGCTGTAAATAATATTGCCAACAAGTGTTCTGAACTCCGACAATGGATGCTCTTTGTCTTAATAAAGGAGGTGGGAGGTATCACAAGCAGGGGTGAAATTCAGCAGGTTCTGACAGGTTCTAGAGAACTGGTAGCGGAAATTTTGAGTAGTTCAGAGAACCGGCAAATACCATCTCTGGCTGGCCCCACAGTGGGGAGGGAATGGGGATTTTGCAATACCCTTCCTCCAGGAGTGGAGTGGAATGGAGATTTTGCAATATCCTTTCCCTGCCATGCCCACCAAGTCACGCCCACCAAGCCACACCATGCCCACCAAACCACACCCACAAAACCGGTAGTAAAAAAATTGAATTCCACCACTGATCACAAGGAATATTGTTTTCACCAAGTCCATGAATGTACCAAAAGCCCTTGAAAGGGATTCTTTGATCCTTTAAAATAAAATGATTTAAATCAAGGATTAGGATATAGTAAGTCTTAGTCATGAGCAGAAATCAAGGGTGAAAACAGAGCTGGAAATAAAGAATCCAGACTTTTCATCTGTCTTCTTGGGGCAGGAGGGGGAAAAATTCAATATATATTCAGCTGTAAGAGGAAAGTAATATGTAATATTCTCTATTTATGCTTAGACATTGTGACTTTTTTTTTTGCTAAGCTTTTCCCTTCCTTTTTTTTTTTTTTTTTTTTGCTTAATAAAATAAACTTAACCCCCACACCCTAAAAAAAGAGGGAAAAAATCATTTCTCACTTGGAAATAATGGTTTATTTTTTTTACAGCCCTGATGCCATCTCCTCTCGCTTATTGTTCTCTGTTATAGAAAACAGGATACGTCCCCCAAATATTACTGCATAAAGGTTCCATAGCCCCAAATTCATAACCCTTTCTCTGTATTTCTCCGCTAGGGAAGACTATTAGCTCCGACTTAGCTTCTGATTGATGGCTAACCAGCTAACTCTGTTTTATTGCACAGCCCACAAATATGCATCATTTGGAGCCATGTGGGCAAATGGATGTTAAATAATACAATTCTCCAAATGTTTATTACGCCTGCAAAATGGGAGCACATTTCACTGAAGCCTATTTGAAGAGATTTACTAATCACTTATTTTCTTGATGTTCAATGTTTGGCTTATTAAACTAATTAAGATGTATGTTCATTGACCATAGCTTCACAGGAGGTAAATTTGGTACCATATTTTATTGGGTTTTTTTTTTTTAGCCTTGAGCTATTAGCTGTTGTGTGTCACCCAATGAAACAATCAAGATTTAGTGTTATAATCCCCATAAAGCAATTGGGAAGAG
Organism: Masticophis lateralis; assembly: GCA_030761175.1. Taxonomy (NCBI): domain Eukaryota; kingdom Metazoa; phylum Chordata; class Lepidosauria; order Squamata; family Colubridae; genus Masticophis; species Masticophis lateralis. The sequence continues at coordinate 6,439,790 of JAUDYJ010000008.1, read as the reverse complement.
TTATTAGTGTGTACCCACTTTTTTTTTTAAAAAAAGGAAAAAAAAATCTTTGTAATCCAATGACTTAATGCAGGGGTCAGCAACTGGTGGCTCTGGAGCCGCATGTGGCTCTTTCAACCCTCTGCTGCGGCTCCCTGTTGTTAGGACAGGTAGAGGAAAAAGGATGCCGCACTAGGAGGAAACTCTATGGTGGGTCAGAAGAGGAAAAAGGACGCCGCGCTAGGCGGAGATTATGATGGGGGAACCGGACTTCTGGTTGGCTCCAGAATTGAACGAGGGGTTCCGGTTAGGACCTTTGTGGATCTTTGAGTGTTTAAGGTTGCCGACCCCTGAGTTAATGTGAGATCTTGGGGTAAAATGATTGAAAATCTGGCATCTCATCTTGCCAGATTCCATGAGGGCATCATTGCCTCTGCCCCCACCCCACCATACAATGGCCTCATTTGGTTGGATGAAAACAGGAGAATTTGAAATTTGAATATTAGCACTAATTATTCTTAATTTAGAAATGAATAGTTTGTGTCCTCCAAGTGTTCGTTGAACTGTGCATGGTTTGCTAGCTATAACTGATATTAAGTCTTCTTTCATTCCTTCTTTCCTCCCTCCCTCCCTCTCCCCCTCCGTCCTTCCATCCTTTCTTCCTTCCTTGTTTAAAGGCCACTCCACCTGTGAATCATTATGAGTGGTGTGCATCCCTATTTCCCTAAATTTTTAACCCAGTTGTATTGAACTAAACAATAAGGAAAACATACCACTGGAGACATTAATCAAACTAAGTAATTAATTGAAAAAATAATTCTTTCACAGCCAGAGGGAACTTGCTCACTCTGCAACCTGTGACGATGTGATGGAATAGCTACATTTTAATGGCCTTAATAGTGAAGGAGTCTTAACAGAAGAGGAGCAACTTAGAATGTAACCACATTTGATACGTTCCACGCTGAAACTTAAATCTTTTGGCAAGCATAAGAATGGATTTTTTTAAACAATAGAATAGAATTCTTTATTGGCCAAGTGTGATTGGACACACAAGGAATTTGTCTTAGATGTATATGCTCTCAATGTACATAAGGAGGATAAAATACTGTACATTAATCAAGAATGAAAAGATACAACACTTAATGATAATCAAGTTTACTAATAAGCTATCAAATCATACTAGGAAACAAATAAAAACTATATAATTGAAAGATACAAGCAACATGGTTATAGTAATAAGTGGGAAGAGATAGATACCAGTAAGAAAGAGAAGAATAAAAGTAATACAGTCTTAGTAAGTTATTTGACAGTGTTGAGGGAATTAGTTGTTAAGCAGAGTGATGGCATTTGGGGGAAAAACTGTCCTTGTGTCTAGTTGTTTTGGTGTGCATTGCCCTATAGTGTCTTTTTGAGGGTAGAAGTTGAAACAATTTATGTCCAGGAGGTGAGGGGTCTGTAGATATTTTCACATCCCTCTTTTTGACTCGTGCAGTGTACACTGTCAGTTTTGGAAGACAATTTTTTTTTTTTTTTTTTGCTTCTAAACTGCCACATATTTTAGCAGGGAAAGTTGGGAGGGTGTTCTTGTTGAAGTGGTAGAAAGTTAGTCATAACAACATTCCATATTCAAGGACTTTTGCCTGCATCTGATGGAGACTAACTGAAGATTAAATCCGGTGGAGTGTGAAGAGTTGATTGAACAATGTGATGAACTTGTGGGTGTGGGGCAGGACTGTGAACTCTTAGCTGGGTGGGGGAAACCTGGAAGCTTTTAGATTCGGGTTTTCCCAGATGTGCCAACATGACATCTCTAATAAATTGGAAGTTTGAGGAACCTCAGGCCTCAGAGTTTTATTTTGTTAGGGGTGTCCCTTGGAATCCTAACATTCAGGTCCTCAATGGAAGGCAGGTTGGTAGCAGCTGTTTTTTCTGCAGTTCTAATTATCCTCTGAAGTCTGTGTCTGTCTTGTTAAAAATTTGATTTTTAACATCTGATTCATCCCATACCTTCCAATCTTAAAAAGAAAAACACCCACTGTTACAGTATGAATCAATTTCTGCTCGTGAGTGGATTGTGATAAAGTCATTGTGCTGAACACATAATTACCTAAGAAATTATGAATTCCGGTTTGGTTAAATGAAATTTTAAGCTGCAGAGTCAAACTATTGCAGGGCTGAGGTGGATAGATTGTTTTCCTCAAGTTTCCTTTCTTAAGTAGAATTCTAATTTTACCTACCATCTGATTGAGCCAGGGCTACTCCCGCTGAAAAACATACAGAATATCAGCCTATTTAAAAATACCCATAGCTAAGGGTAAATTCTTGCCATTCAAAAGATAATTGCTCCCAGTCCTTCTCTACTACTAGCATGTTAATATGGGAACCATTTGCAGAACATTAACCATGCGATTTATTGGACAGAATTCTTCTTTCGAAGCAGCAAATGGTCTTTTGGGCTAGCATGATAAGCTCTAATCATAATTTAGCTAAGAAGGTCCACCTCTGTTAGTCCAGAATGTGGCTCATTAGCTCTGCAGGCAGACGGGGTGCTGACTATTAAGTCCTCTTGCCCCACATTTTCCCTTCTATTCAGGGCTATTTTAAATCATTTCCTGGCTGAATGCATTTCTAATTTCCTTTCATTCCAGGCTCAAAGGCTATGAATGAAGTGATAATTCCATTCATAACCAATCGACCTCCCTCTCGTAATGCAGAGTAAAAAAACTCTTGCAGACTCTGAGTTATACTAGAAATCTGATTGGGATTGTGCAAGTTTTTCCCCCTCCGGTTTTTACATTTGCATTTCTTCCTCACTGCAGTTCTCCAAAATATGAACATCTGCATCACAGATAGAGAGGCAACCCATGAAGATGGAATTGAACTGCAATTTCCCAAATCTTCACCAAATAATGCTAATGATGAAGGTTGTAATCCAGGCTGCAAATTATAATCCAGGCTGCAAACTGCCTGCTTCTAATCTAGATTACTATACCGATAGAAGAGAATATTTGTAGCTCAAGACTGACCTGTGGAATCCTTGGTGCTCTCTGAACTTGGTGGTTTCCAGCATTGATGATGTTAGCTAGTTTGGTAATGAGACATCTGCAAGAAAACAGCCAAACTCAGAGAGCACCAAGGACTAGATTACTATGCTTTGCTTAATATTGTTTTTCGGTAAACACAAACATTAGGTAATAATTTTCCTAAATCACAAACCATGATGGCGTGTGGTCCAGATTCCCAGGAGAAAGGGGAATACATTTGACAGCAATAAGAGACAACTCCAATCTGGGATTAAGTCCCCAATTAATGGGATTTAAGTTTTGTTGCCTAACATTTTTCTAATCAAAACTAAATTTGAATTCAATGTATACATTCCAACTTGAAAACAAGGGTAAAAACAACAACTTCTTCAAGTGTCTACATTTGTATTTCTCTCCATAGTTCTGAATTTAAGTAACTATATATATCCATATATTTCTATCATTAACTTATCTCAGTGTTAAATTTAAATATGATAGCCTAGTTCATTCTTACTCAAATTTAGCTGTCACTTTTTTAAAAAAAAGTAACCTTACTGTGTAATATATATAGGATTACAACTTTAGAATATTTGGGGGGAATTTGGTAGGAAGAACACAACTTCCAGTAGTGCCAACTAACCTGGATGCCAACAGGCAATCTGAAAATAGTGAAAAACCTTATTCTGTATTTGTGCTCTCAAGCGTGTTGTTGGCTGCAGAATTGGTAAATATTGGCGGAATATTTTTTTTCAAATATGGGGCAGCTGTATAACATCAAAACCTGATTGGAAGGCTGATACTTTGTGGAGCAAACAAATCTTGCTGATGCCAATTAGCACAGTCAGGAATCAACTGGCATAAAAAATGGATAACCAGCATGATATATTTTTTTTAAAAAATGATTTATATGCCACCCTTCTCTGGAGACTCAGGACAGTTTACAATACTTTTGTATATTTATACAAAGTCAGTTTATTGCCCCCACAAACTGGGTCCTCAATTTACCTACCTTAGAAAGGATGGAAGGCTGAGTCAACCTTGAGCCTGGTGAGATTCGAACTTACAGTAATTGCAGACAGCTGATGTTAATCACAATGCTTTTAGTCTACTGAGCTATCCAGGCTCTTTTGGTTAAGGCAGGGGCTAAGAATGGGGAGACTCAGATTCTAGTTCTCCTTTAGGCACAGAAGTCATTGAAATGACTGGGAACATCAATCCCTCTCAGCCCTTATCAGCATCTGCAACAAGCCAACCAAAAGATAACCAAATAAAATGTCTATGGAGATTCTCAGTCATCCAGGTTATGGTTGCCCCAAAGATGCTTTTTCAAGAGGCAACTGTACGTTCCTGGTTTTTCTTTGAAGATGTTTTGCTTCTTATCCAAGAAACTTCTTTAATTCTGAATTATGAATTGAAGAAGCAGCTTCTGGGATGAATGTCTAAGGAGATTCTCAGTCATCCAGGTCATGGTTGCCCCAAAGGTGCTTTTTCAAGAGACAGCTAGATGTTCTTGGTTTTTCTTTCAAGATGTTTCACTTCTCATCCGAGCTTCTTGGATGAGGAGCAAAATGTCTTCAAATACAAGCAAGAAAGTCCAGTTGCCCCTTGAAAAAGCATCTTTGGAGCAACCAAAATAAAAGTTCACTAAGGCTTTGCTTTGGGAACTAAGTGAGCAAAACATAGGGAAAAAAAAACATTTCCAAATATTGTCCTCCTTGAAAATGCCGTGACTGAATGTGAGGTTTCAAATAATCTCTGTGGGTGATAAAAGAGGTTAAGGTAAAGGTAAATGTTCCCCTCGCACATATGTGCTAGTCATTCCTGACTCTAGAGGGTGGTGCTCATCTCCGTTTCAAAGCCGAAGAGCCAGCGTTGTCCAAAGACATCTCCGTAGTCCTGTGGCCAGCATGACTAAACACCAAAGGCACACGGAACGCTGTTACCTTCCCACCAAGGGTGGTCCCTATTTTTCTACTTGCATTTTTTACCTGCTTTCGAACTGCTAGGTTAGCAGAAGCTGGGACAAGTAACGGGAGCTCACCCCATTATGCAGCACCAAGGATTCGAACTGCTGAACTGCCTACCTTCCAATTGACAAGCTCAGTATCTTAACCACTGAGTCACCACATCTCAATTAAAAGAGGTTTCTTTAAAAAAAAAAAGCTTAGCAATGGAATGGGTACAGGAATACACAAAAGACCAGGAAACCTAGAATGATGGAGGAAAGACTAACCTTTTCTAAGAATTCAAGGCAGATAAGATGTCTCCATCAACAAATGAATTCTCAACGTTCTTCATCTACTTGTAAACACAGAGAAAGCGAGGGACCACAATTCCCAATTTCTCAGTAGAAATAGAAACACTCCAACAGTTTCCTAACTGAGAGTGGCACAATTAATGTTTTCTCCTTAGGGATTTTATTAATTCATTTATTGCATTCTCAATTAAACAAAAAGGCTCTCACAGACATGGCTACAAAAATTGCCTTCAGGGAAATTTGATTTCATCTCTAATTTTAAACGAACATGAAAATCTTGCTCACATGTAGCCATGGAGATTTTGGGACCAACTGAACATGAGGATACGTATAGCGGGAGCGTTGGTCTATCTATTACTGGATACCTGTTGCTTATTAGCCAAAGGAATGGTTTAGACAGCTCAACTCAAAGCACAAAACTTGATTCAGGCAAGCCCACCAGAGCATTTCCAGGGCTAAATGCAACACAAAGGACGAGCGATAGAAAGCTCAGCGTGATCACTCCCATTAGATCTTCTGACAAATGCAAAAATCATTAAACAGAAAGTAAGTTGCAATGGCGCATATGAAATGGGTCAGCCTTTTATGTAAGGTTGAATCCATTCTTTCTTCCTGCACTTTTCTTTTATTCCCCTCTTTGGCTTTTTAATGATGCAAAACCAGCATAGAGGGTATGTCTTCATTGGAGTCGTTTTATCTTTTTAGTAAAGGGAAATGGGGGAAAAAAAAAAAGGCAGCCGTGCATTTGAAAGAAAATATATATCAGCTGTATGCCTACATCTGCACAAACTCCAAAAATGTAACTTCTGCATCATGAAGAGCAATAGCTCTAGGAATTCTCTCTCTCTCTCTCTCTCTCTCTCTCTCTCTCTCTCTCTCTCTCTCTCTCTCTCTCTCTCTCTCTCTCTCTCTCTCTCTCACACACACACACACACACACACACACAGAGAGAGAGAGAGAGAGAGAGAGAGAGAGAGAGAGAGCCACAAAACTCAATTGAGGCATGATTTTGAACCGTTTCATAAGATTCCAATTTTTCTTTGAAAAATGTGGCTTTTCCTTTGAAGAACCAGTAGGTGAGTTTGTAAAACACAACCATTTTTCTCCTCTGATTTTTTTTTTTTTGAAGAGGCATAGCCCCATTTAAATCCCAATTCTTGAAGCAAATTGCTATTCCTTTCTTGTGAGATTTCTCCAAAGTGAATTGCTGAAGCAAATTAGGTATTAGCATCAGTAAAGCTGTTTTATCCATAGTATCAATCACAGCTCCGTAATTGTGTGGAATGTCCTCCCTGAAGATTCCTTGCTTGTATGTTTAATAAAACAACTAAGCCAGGTCTTAGTTTCCTTTGTTTGTATGAAAAATTCATAGCTGGAGTTCCTGTAAGCATTGACTCAAGTTACATCTGCTGTCAACTGTAAAAGCAAATCCTTTCCAAGTGGTAAAAGGAGCAGCGTAGATTGCTGTCAATAACATTCTAGGGGGTAACAAGAGCCTTTCTAAGTAATGCCTGTATTGGACAATTTCAGACTATTTTGATTTGCAAATATTAGGCTAGAAACTAAACCAATCTATAATTGGTAGGAGTAATAGGCAGAGAAGATCCATGAACACCAACTAACTGTCAGAAAACATGAGGAAAACTCTTTAAATTCACAACACATGGGTAGATTGAACTATTGGGAAATTGCTACTATCATTTATAGTAGGGAAGAAAAACAAAATGCACAGGTACCGTATATGTGGTATCATGCTCAATAGTAGTAACTGTGAGAGGGATCTTGGAGTCCTAGTGGACAGCCATTTAGATATGAGCCAGCCGTGTGCAGCAGCTGCCAAAAAAGCCAAAACAGTTCTAGACTGCATAAACAGAGGAATAGAATCAAGATCACGTGAAATGTTAATACCACTTTATAATGCCTTGGTAAAGCCACACTTGGAATATTGCATTCAGTTTTGGTCGCCACGATATAAAAAAAGATGTTGATACTTGTTCTGTCCCCGCTCCCAGGAATAAACCCAATTCAGACAGTCGTAGGTTAAAATAAGCTGGCAGGCAACCAAGTAGTCTGATAAGAGGCTTGGCAGCAATCCCAGGAGCTGCGTGCCAAAACCTTTATTAACGTAACAGAAAAATACACACCACAAGTGTCCAGAATAGCCAAAGCTGAGATGCAGGAATATTTGTTTTTGTTCGTCACAAAAGTGCAGGCTGACTCAATCTCTTTTATAGGCTGTGGGGTGTGGTTCAGTGAGTCAGCTAATCACGAGCACGCCGTGCCTTCTGTTGGGCACGTTTCTCCCTGCGTCACTGGCGAGGATCCAGCCAGCACTTATCTCCCTCGTCGCTGTCCACCTGTGGCTGCGGGGATGTGCTTGGCTCTGGGCCTATCTCTTGCTCTTCGGTGTCCTCCAGGGGCATTGCCAGAGAGGAGGGTCCTGGAGAGGGAGGTCTTGCCAATTCCTCCCTTTCACTCTCGGAGTCCTCTCCTGACGATGACACAGGCTCAGGCAATGGAGCCACAACAATACTCTAGAAAGAGTGTAGAGAAGAGCAACAGAGATGATTAGGGAACTTGACGCTAAAACATATGAAGAACAGTTGCAGGAATTGGGTATATCTAGTTTAATGAAGAGAAGGACTAGGGGAGACATCATAGCACTTCCAGTATCTCAGGGGTTGCCACAAAGAAGAAGTCAAACTATTCTCCAAAGCACCTGAGGATAGAACAAGAAGCAATGGGTGGAAACTAATCAAGGAGAGAAGCAACTTAGAACTAAGGAGAAATTTCCTGACAGTTAGAACAATTAATCAGTGAAACAACTTGCCTGCAGAAGTTGTGAATGCTCCAACATTGAAAATTTTTAAGAAGATGTTGGATAACCATTTGTCTGAAGTTGTGTAAGGTTTCCTGCCTGGGCAGGGGGTTGGACTACAAGACATGCAAGATCTCTTCCAACTCTGTTATTCTATTATATACACCAAGCTATGTCCAAAAAGTGCTAGAGAATTCCTGGAAACTTGTCATTCAGACAAATCAGCCATCAATAGACACACAGAGATAAACCACAGTAACACACCATCCAAATGAAGCCATGAAAAGCCTAGGAAGGAAGTAAAAAGACTACCACACATCCACTCCAGCAGCCCATATTCAGATAAACAGGGATCAGCACCTGACAAGCAACCAGGAGAAAACAATACTCAAATCAAGGAGCTACCAAGGAGGAAATCTCACACCCACAAACAGTGGCAGAGTAAACTACTGCAAATGATCAGGCAACAAGCCTCACACTTACTACACTGATAATATTATCTAGTTGGCAGGGGTGGTATTCACTTATTTTCCCTCCCGGTTCGCAAATGTGAGCGTGCATCTACGCATGTGCACAATCTTCAGCGTATGCACTTAGCTCACTTGCGCACCATCCACGCCTTCCATGCATGCGCCCAGCCTCAAAAATGTGCCTAAATAAGATGGCATAGAGCCGGGGCAGGTGACTGCATCCACCTGGGGCCCACCCATGATTTCCGCTACCAGTTCGGGAGAACTGATCCAAACTGGCTGAGTACACCTCTGCTAGTTGAGTAATGAAATGTTTGCAACCAAACAACCAAGAGAGCATCAAGAACGCCAGAGTTCAACCCTATGCTACAGATGTGCTCTTCTATTAGAGAAACGTGTGCTGTGTACCAGGTTCTACTTACCTTTACTACAGGTTTGGAATGGGGCTGCGCATGCAAGCATGCACAGAAGCATTTTCATGATGTCAGGGTCAGTGGGAGGAGCCTCCCGCCAGTTTTACAGAACCGTGCAAACCGGGGGCAACCCACCACTGCTGTGTACTCAGAAAGGTATGAGTAGATGGGTGAAAAAGACAGCTAACAAGGAGAGGCAGAAGACAGGACTCCATTTGATCTACTGTTGTATTGGATGGATCTTTGTTGCTAATTTATATAGGCTAGGAATTTGAATATACAATACATGTCACAGAGATGGAAAAGAGAATGCTTGCATCCTGTGGGATATTGGTGGACTGTTTTCTGCTGATGCTAGGGACTTTTGCTAAGGCCTAGGTAATGAGATGTGCTGACATACCAGCTAATTTACGTTATGTAGCAAATGGGGAAAATTACAAAAAAATTATAATGTTTATTGTTTAATATGTAAGCCAAATGTCAGCTCATCTGCATTCACAGCCCCTTTGTGTTCCCTTCCTGTGTGCATTCAAATGTTTGTGCTTTCAGCATACTGATGATAGTGTGTTTTCTGCTTGGTTTTTAAAAAAGATTTTCAACAACCCCAAAAAATTATGAGCAAGAGGTACACTTGATTATCAAATTTGCAACATGGGCTGTGTTGCTTAGCTACCTAAATCACCCATTCAGTGCACAGGAGGAAAAATGTGTGTGGGGAATACTGTGTCACATCACACTACATTTTATCAAACAATATAGTCATCTTTTATTTGTTAAGACATTTACAAGTTACTCAGTGTCTAATTATCAAATAGGTCTTTGCTAGCGTTTCTAATGCCTTGTGTACATAAAAAAAAATCCTATGCATACAGTATTTATTTAGATGGAAGACTCAAATTACAAACATGTAAATAGACTTATAGGCCTTACTTATTATTTATTGATTTATTTATAAAGGGTGGCAACATTCCATTTTAAGACTTTTTTTCAGCAATCATAATAAATGCTTAGGTTGAGTTGTGGCTGAGCATAGCGGGAAAATAACTCACAATTGCCTCTAAATAACATATATAATTTTAGTCTAAAGCCAACCTTAAATAAAATTTTATATTATGCGATGCTAACCCATGTATCGGTTGACTGTGAAATATGGAAGCTCTTATTAGTGACCATATCGGACATAAATACAATTGAGAGAGTCCAGAGATATTTTACGAGAAGAGTCCTCCATTCCTCTAACTGCAATAAAATACCTTATGCCACCAGACTTCAAATTTTGGGCTTAGATAACTTAGAACTATGTCGACTTCAGTCTGACCTAAGCATGGTACATAAAATTATTTGCCACAATGTCCTTCCTGTCAATGACTACTTCAGCTTCAACCACAACAATACATGAGCAAGTAATAGATACAAACTCAAGGTAAACCATTCCAAACCCGATTGCAGAAAATATGACTTCAGCAACAGAGTGGTCAATGCCTGGAATGCACTACCTGACTCTGTGGTTTCTTCCCTAAACCCCCCAAACTTTAACCTTAAATTGTCTACCGTTGACCTCACCCCATTCCTAAGAGATCTGTAAGGAGCATCCATAAGTGCACCAACGTGCCTACCGTTCCTGTCCTAATATTCCTTTTTACTTATTCTTTTCATGTATTCAAATTATGTTTATACTTTTACCTGTTATCTTATATATGCTTGACAAATAAATTTATGACTTATGACCAATAGACCACTATTGGTGGTGAGTGGTGAGTATTAAAATCTGCAAAACGACAAATTTAGAGTCACAATCGGAGGCCTATTTCTTTTGTATGTGTGATTTGTGATACAAAAGAGCAGGACTTCTATCCCAATACCGAGTTTGCCATGCCAATACTGACATATATCCACACATAGGCAGCCACATAGGGATGTTAGATATTCATAGACTTAAAACTTTCCTTAATATAAAAAATTGTGCTTGGCATTTGGTAGCTCCTCTCCTCTCCCTTTCCCTCTCCTTCCCCCCTCCCCTCCCCTCCCCTCCGCTCCGCTCTGCTCTGCTCTCCCTTCTCCTCTCCTCTCCCCTCTCCCCTCCCCTCCCTTCCCCTTCCCCTTCCTCTTCCCTTCCCTTCCCTTCCCTCTTTTGTTGATTAGGCAGCTGGAAAATAAAAACAAACTGATAATTTATTGAGTAATTGGATACAAGCCATGAGTTTGCTTTGACATGGTTTGTTGAACAAGTCATTATGGACTGAGTTGACATCCTGCATCATGCTAAACCATACATCAGGGTTTACAAATTACCATGGCTGAATAATCATTTTGTACTAAGTCATAGCCATACAACAAACCGCAGTTCATCAATATTTTAACCAAAATACAAAATTGCAAAGAAATAATCTAGATTTTTTTTGGCTTCAGCAACAGCAACTTGTTACAAGGCCTTTATGTTGGAAAAAGCTGCTTATGGATCTGTTATGTCAGGTATTTCTTGGTTCAGCCTGTCAAAAGTAATGTTAGGAGAAATGTAACAAGCCCATCTCATGCAGCAGTTTCATAACAATATTTATCTGAAAGGAAGACAACCCGAATACGATCCTTTCTCTAAGCTTTCTAATAAATAGGAAGATTAGACAGAAAAGGTTCTGTTTCTTAACAAATCTAAGATGACCTTCCTATAATTTAAAATTATAGGAATGTTAGAAGAAATATCCATCTGGGTTCAGTTCCAAATGGGGAGAAAGACACGAGAAACATGGTGGCTGATTGGAAAGATGGTTTTTAATTCTGGGCAGGACCACATGGTTTGAGGTCCTGGACAAAACCACATGGTTGAGAGAGAGAGAGAGACTTATATCCTCTGTTCGGCTTTGAATGAGCTTCTATTCTGATTGGTTGTCAGACTCCCATGGTGTTGTGGCCCGGCGTGCACGTCAGACAGCGAGGAGGCTGAAGAGGATGTGGTGCCAGACACAGAGACTCAGCCTGGGCCTTCAGAACCTCCAGAGGCTCCTTCAAGTGGAGAGAACGAAGTAGAGGAGCCTCTCCTCAATGCTCGAGCATGCAGGACTGCAAAAAGGCAGGAGTGGCTACTCAGGAGGAGGAGGTCTCCGCGAGAGTAAAGTTTGAGGATAATTGGCCACTCCCTTAGCCTATTTAAGTCCCACACAGTTAGTAATTTCTTGCTGGAAACAACGTGTAATTATTAAAGAGCATTTTTGAAGAGTGAGTGTCTTATCGTATCTTGTCTTCTGGACTGGTTGCCAACCTTTGCCGGACTTTGTTTATTGTTAGTACGTTATAACTTTGATAAGGACCGTTGGTGTCTGTCACAATCCTTGGGAATCTGGAGCTGGGGCAGAGCACATGGGGTCATGCAGGGGTAACTTTGTAGGTTGTATTTTGAGGCCCAAGCTTGGTTGAGACTTGCTGGGTGATGATGTAATGAAAGTGCTTTGGCCAATTCCTACTATGGGTCTGTCTGAAGGAAGTAGATCTTTGTTATGTAGAATAGACTGGCCCAGGCCTTAATGGCCAATTGACAAAGTGGGGGGGGGGAGCTGAGTTTCTGCCTCCCTTTTAGGGGAAATATTCTGCCTTTTTGATATTTCCTAAAATATCTCATTTTCCTTGGAGAGGGGTAGGTGCTAACTTCCTACCGAAAACGATTAAATAAAAGGTAAATTGTTGGGAGGAAATGTAATCTTCTTTTCATCACTACTATGTTTCCCTGAAAATAAGACCCTGTCTTATATCTTTTTTGAACCCTGAAATAAGCGTTTGGCCTTATTGCCATGCGCTCAAAAGCCCGACTGGGTTTATTATCAGGAGATGTCTTATTTTGGGGAAAACAGAGTATGAAATATGTTTTTTTTTTAAATCATTTCATTTCCTCCTCCTTCAGCCTTATCTCTCTATCAATGTACAGCTCCAACATATCTCCATTTGAAATAATACTCTGTTATTTCATTCATGTTTCCCCTCTCAATCAAGCCCTTTTAAAGAGGCTGAAACTGACTCTTTGCATTGAGTAGTAGCTCCCAGCGGAAGCTACAGTGACATCATGAAGTACATCATCTGTGTCAGCTTCACGATGGGACTGACACAAATTACATAATCTGCCTCGTTTGTTCAATGCTGTCATGATGCATGGGAGATCACTTGCTCCACTTCAGCCGACAACTGTGATTCGGATAGTTGTTTAGTAGTTTAGAATGTAACCACTGACACCAGAAACGGCTTCCTGTGTTCCATAGTCGGAAGACAGATAACTTAAGACAGCATGTCAAAAGATCTTAGTCTCAGCCTGAGAAACCTTAACTGGCTTTTTTGTCAGGCAAGAAAGAGGTATCTGTTCTTTGTTCCCGTGCCAATCTCAATGCCCATCTCAACAGTGCAGGCTGGGAGCTACTGGCAGAAGCTGGGATGGGTAGAAGTGTATAGAACCAATAAGGCAGCTGCCAATTTCACTCATGAATCGCTTAATGAAAAGGTAAACTCTCCAAGTCCCTCTTTAAAGCAATCGCCTAGATGAGTTGTCATACTCCTTCCTAAGGGAGCTCCCGTGCTGCTTTCCATGGCTGTAGGCCAACGGTTGCTTGAGTGTTGCAAGACATTTCTACAACCTCTCTTGGAGACTGGCCAGCAAATGAAGACAAAAGGAACCATGTTTGGAATCATGGAGTGGTTAATCTTGAAGGAATCGCATCTCAGCCGCTTTGTCTCATCTGCAAGCTGGAACTCTGATTGTCTGTCCCATGGGAGAACATTGATGCAAGCAGACCTCGACTGCAGTGGTGGAGTGCTGCTGGTTCGGATCAGTTCAAGCAAACCGGTAGTTCCGATGATCAGCTGGCCCCGCCCATCCTCCCCCGTCCTATCCTGTCCTATATTTCTTTCTTTCTGGCTCAGCTGATTCATGCAACACAGCTGATTTCCGCTCCTCCACTGTTCTACTTACTGGGGCTGCCTTAGAAGGTAAGCAGCTGAGCTTCAAATTGCGCTATTTTGAACGCTGCGCGCAAGAGCGTTAGACATGTACGCACGCTCACAGAACCAGTTGTTAAACTGGTTGCAGCCCAATCACTGCTCGATTTAGTACCACAACTGAGCCCAAAATTTCTGTTATTAAGTAAGACAATTGTTAAGTGAATTTTGCCCCGGTTGATGACTTTTCTTCCCACAATTTTTAAGAGAATCACTGCAATTGTTAAATTTGTACACACAGTTTTTAAGTAAATCTGGCTTCCTCGTTTGTTTGTTGGAAGGTCACAAAAGGTTGATCACATGATCCCAGGACACTGGAATGGTCATAAATATGAATCAGTTGCCAAGCATCTGAATTTTGATCATGCGACCTTGGGGGTGCCACAATAGCCATAAAAAATATGAAAATGGTCATAAGTGTGAAAACGGTCATAAATCACTTTGTTTCGGTGCCATTGTAACCGTGAATGGTCACTAAATGAACTATTGTAAGTCAAAGACTACTTATACTGAGACAAAACCATGGCATTCAGTTAAATATGACTAGATACTATATGTAACTTATCTAAGGATTTATGTATAAATAGATAGACTTCTACAAGACTTCTACATGAGCCGAGGTGGTGCAGTGGTTAGAGTGCTGTACTGCAGCTACTTCAGCTGACTGCTAGTTCAGCAGATCAGCGGATCAAATCTCACCTGCTCAAGGTTGACTCAGCCTTCCATCCTTTCGAGGTGGGTAAAATGGGGAGCCAGATTGTTGGGAGCAATATGCTATTTAGTATACTGTCGATTGTTGTAAGCTGCCCAGAGTCCTCGGAGAGTGGGCGGCATAGAAATATGATTAATAAATAAATCATAAATAAATACAAGGTCTGTCTTGATTATTAATAAAGAGTATCTGACTCCATGGTCCATCTTCCAAGACAACTTTTCTTGAAGTTTCTGGAATTCATTTTCTACAAATAATTTAACTCCTATAACTCTATTTTTCTGCCCCTCCCCCACAACATTTTTAGCTGTATTGACAACTTGCCCATCATCACTTTGCACATATCACAAGGTCTCACATTTACTGTTATTCTGGAATACTATTTGCATGAATGATGATGAGTGCTTGTCAATCCATTTCAGAATGTTTAATATTGAAACCTTATTTAAAGAATGCTCCGCTAAAGATTCTTTTTCTGTGGATAGAAGAAAGGAAAAAAATAATATATTTTCGAAAGGCTGCTGAGAAATTTCAGTTTATCTTGACCGTGTTGGTTACCAGAAGTAGTTTCTCAGTCTGAAAAAAAGGTAGTTAGAATAAATACCCACATGGATTATGGGGCTTTCACAAGCCATATTTTCTTATGCTTTTAAAAAAAAAATCTCTTACTTGAAGTAAACTACACAGCTTTTAAAGTGTAGTTACCTCTGAGTAAAAATGTAGTTTGAAATCCAAGTTTAGGAACCACTTTTTTCTGTGTTTCTCAGATACCATGGGGCCTTCAAAGTTGTTATCGTAGTAAGGTAGCTCCATCCTTTGGTGCAGTTAACCCCTTTCCACCCCTCTTTAGAAATCAGAAGTGCAGGCAAAAATAACTAATCTTCTCTCTCTAATGACCTATTTTCAATTTATTCCTTGGCATCAAATAATATAAAGGAGAGGGAGAAGAGACCAATCAATAGAATACTGAAAGCTTGGGTTTATTGATCTGTTCTTTTAGTTTTGCTAGAATCAAAAGAAATGCAAGACAGAAAAGGAAAGGAAAGGAAAGGAAAAGGAAAGGAAAGGAAAGGAAAGAAGGAAAGAAACAATTCCTTTGAAATTTTGCTCCCAAAGAATTGTCTAAGACATTTTATTGTTTGTTCTTGAAGTCTCCCTGTTTCTAAGTGAAAGAGGCAGAAGGTAATTACAATCTAATTTACTGAAGTCACTCATGAGTGGCAGGGAGAATAGCTATGTTTCACATCCAGCTTCATCTCTAAGAAGCTTGAGAACAAGGGTAGCTTTACTTCCTAAAAGTAAAAATCAACAAATTAGCATGGATTGATAAATGATAGGAGAGATAGATAGACAGACAGACAGACAGACAGACAGACAGACAGACAGATGATAGAGATAGATAGATGATAGATGATAGATATAGATAGATAGATAGATAGATAGATAGATAGATAGATAGATAGATAGATAGATAGATAGATGATAGAGTTAAAGAGAGAGAGATTGATAGATGATAGATAGATAGATAGATAGATAGATGATAGATAGATATTGATAGATGATAGATTGATGATAGTTAAAGAGAGAGAGATTGATAGATGATAGATAGATAGATAGATAGATAGATAGATAGATATTGATAGATGATAGATTGATGATAGTTAAAGAGAGAGAGAGAGAGAGAGAGAGAGAGAGAGAGAGAGAGAGAGAGAGAGAGAGAGAGAGAGAGAGAGATAAGCAGGCAGGCAGGTTCGTACAGTATATGAAAATAATTCCTAGAATTTGTATGGAGATAAAGCATATTTCACAATCCTAGGAAAAGCTGCTACAGTTCCCTAGCAGCTCCTGACTTCTGCAATCCCATGTGGTTGGCTATGATTTCAATTTACTTCCAGCTCAGCTTCAACATGCAATATTTGAAAGTACTGAAAGACTTGTCTTTGAGATATCACATCACTGTAGAATTTGTAGTTCCCCATTCCCTATTTTCAGGCTCTTGGTTTGCTCCCCTGCCTTCAGATGCCTAGCAGGTCTTTCAAAGGTAAAGGTGGTTTGATGGTTTTGCAGCTCTCCAGATTTACTTAGAAAACTTTTGGATTGATTGATTGATTGATTGATTGATAAACATAGCATGCAGAAGGACAGATATTGGGTACAATCAATTCACTACATTCATTTTTTGACTAGAATTGGGATAATTTTTGTTTGTCTAGGATCTGTGACAATTTGTGGCAAGGCAAGGATTATTTGGATCTTGTTATTGGGATTATGAGATGGTACATCATCTTCAAACTACTTTTGGGGGATTGGAGAGCAGAAACAGTGATGCTAACCAAGGCAACATAATGCCAGTACAGATCCTGATTATAACTGAGGGAGGAAATAATTTTCTAATGCTCCCTTCCCTGGCAACGTTGAGGAGGATGGACCAACAGAGTAGCCAATGTGGGATGAATTCAACTGCACAGAGGTTCCTTGAAATGAAGGTAACATGGCAAAACCCAGCCACAATTCCTTTGTAAATTCATTCCAACACTGAGCACAGAAGAGGAAAGAATCATTGAATCATAGTGTTGGAAGAGACTTTGGGGGTGGGTCTTTTAGTCCAACCCCATGATTGAGTAGGAGACTGTGTACCATTCTGGACAAATGGTTGCCCCATCTCTGCTTGAAACTTCTCTCTGGAGTCATTGAGCACCCACAACTTCAGGGGGAAAGCTGTTCTACTGATTAATTTCACTGCCAGGAAATTTCTCCTTAATTCTAGGTTGGATCCCTTTCTGATAAGCTTCCATCCTTTGCCTCTTGTCCTGCCCTCAGGTGCTTTGGAAAACAGGTTGACCCCTTTATCTCTGACACAGCCCCTCAAGTACTGAAAGACTGTTATCATGTCACCCCTAATTCTTCTCTTTGATAGACTAGACCAGGGATATCAAACTCAAGACCCGTGGGATGGATCTGGCCCATGGGGTGCTTACATCTGGTCCATAGGACCGCCCTGGAAACAGTGAAGGACTAGCCTGCGGTGCCTCTGCCGGTGGAAATGGAGTTCAGGAGGGCTTGCGTGGCTTCCTGAGCACTGTTTTCATTGACAGGGAGTTGCAGGAAAGGTGTCACAACCAAAAACAGAGTTTGGGAGCCCGTAATTTGCTAGTAGAGCACTTGGGCCACCCCAAGCACCCCTGACCCAAGTGACGTCAGGCCGGCAATGCCCACCCTGGCCACACCCACCCCAACCCCACGAGATCAAACACAACTGGGATGCGTCCCTCAATGAAATCAAGTTTGACACCCCTGGACTAGACATACCCAGTTCCCTGAACCGTTCATCACACAGTTTAACCTCCAGACCTCTTATCATCTTTGTTGTTCTTCTCTGAACTCTGAACTCTGAACTCTTCTTTTTTTTTGTACTATGGTGACCAGAACTGGTTGCAGTATTTGAAGTGTGGCCTCACTAGTACAATATAAAGTAGCACCATCATGTCACATGACCGTGATGCTATCCCTCTGTTGATACAGCTTAGGACTTCATTGGCTTTTTTGGCAGCTGAGCAAACTGATAGCTCATATTTAAGTGGTGGTCCATTAGGACACCTAGATCCCTTTCACAGGTGCTACTATTGAGCTAAGTACTGCCTATTCCAGGGGTCTGCAACCTTCAACACTCAAAGAACTCAAAGAGTTATTTGGACCCATTTCCCACAGAAAAGAAAACACCGGGAGCCACAAAACCCTTCCTGGGCCTGACTATTTCTTCGGTGGACAAAAAACTAGCATATGTAGTTTGTTTGTTTGTTTTTAATTTGATTTATATGCTGCCCTTCTCCAGAGACTCAGGGTGGCTTACAATGCGTTAAGCAATAGCCTTCGTACTTTTGAATATTTTATACAAAGTCAGCTTATTGCCCCCACAAACTGGGTCCTCAATTTACCTACCTTAGAAAGGAAGGAAGGCTGAGTCAACCTTGAGCCTGATGAGATTTGAACTTACAGTAATTGCAGACAGCTGGTGTTAATCACAATACTTTAGTCTGCTGAGCCACCAGTTGAATTAAATGTTCTGTTTTCTTCTGAAACTTTTCTTTTCTTGGATTTATCCATGGTTGGCCTCCTGGAGATTGAAAGCTCAATAAATTGCGTGCCGGCGGTGTCGCACTTTGGCGGTTGTGATGCATACTTTGAGTGACAAGGAGCCGCACCAGAGGGGTGAAAGAGCTACATGCGGCTCCAGAGCCGCAGGTTGCTGACCCCTGCCCTATTCTATACCTGTACATTCGGGGTTTTTTTTTCTTGTTTAATTGTAAAATCTCCTACTTTCTTTTAGAAATAATGATTTATAGAGAAGATGCCGAGTTGTAACCTTACCCTTCTGTAACCTGCCACCAATGATTGGGCCACCGGAGTATCAGCAGCATCAGCCTTTCATCTGATAAAGATTATACTGATAAAACATCATCTTTCCCCCTCCCCCCCCTTTTCCCCCTTTAAAAATGGAAAGAAAGAGAGACAGAAGCTGATGGATGCTGGCGATAAACAGCGTATTGCAGCAAACTTTAATTAAAATTATTGTTACAGTTGCATGTCAGGAGCCCACCGTTCATCAGGGAAAATTGATTTCCAATATATTTTCGCAAATAAGTCCATTGGTGTGTATTATCTGATGCTGTAATGAATAGAAAACAACCAAGGGAAGCAGCTGGAGGGACTAACTAGAGGAAACAGGTGTTTAGGGGGAGAAGAAGAACAAGGAACAAAAATTGTAATGTAAAAGTTGGAATGACACTGCAGTTTAGTCCAACACATTGGAGCCGATGGTTATTATTTTTGAAGTGTTTTCTACAGAAATAAGGAGGACCTTCTGTGGATCAAGTTTTTGCTTCTTTAATCTTTAATTGAGGACCTGTATACTGTATGAGTCAAAAAGAGGGCTGTGAAAATATTTACAGACCCCTCACATCCTTGACATAAATTGTTTCAACTCCTACCCTCAAAAAGACGCTATAAGGCACTGCACACTAAGACAACTAGGCACAAGGACAGTTTTTTTCGTGAACGCCATCACTCTGCTAAACAAATAATTCCCTCAGTGCTGTCAAACTATTCACTAATGCTGCATTACTAGTACTATTCGTCTTCTCATCATTCCTATCACCCATCTTCTCCCGCTTATGACTGCATGACTGTAACTTTGTTGCTTATATCCTTACGATTTGTATTGATATTGATATTGTTTCCTGATTGCTTATGTGTTCCCTATGACTATCATTAAGTGTTGTACCTTATGATTCTTGATGAATATATCTTTTCTTTTTATGTACACTGAGAGCATACGCACCAAAGACAAATTCCTTGTGTATCCAATCACACTTGGCCAATAAAGAATTCTATGCTATGCTATGCTATGCTATGCTATGCTATGCTATGCTATGCTATGCTATGCTATGCTATGCTATGCTATGCTATGCTGTTCCATTCTGTTCCATTCCATTCCATTCTATCTTTCAGTTAAATGTCCTGGGCAACTTGCTTCATCTGAATGTTCCTTGCTGAGAAAGCAGAATGGCCATTACTGGACAGGTAGCCTTTTATCTCAGCTTTGCACCCAAGAAAATGGAGGCAAACTGTGAATCAACCCTCTCCAATCAGGACAGCATAAAGGAATGGCTTGTTGTGAAATTAGTGTCAGCAAGGGCCATTAAAAAGAGGACAAAGTCACAGCAGAGGGAATGTCATTCTAACAGACCTGACCTTTTCATGCGTACTAATCAATTTCAAGACACATTGTCAAATAGGGTCTGGGCAGAAAGATTGATGTCAACATCCCTCTCCTCTCCCTAGCTTTCTTATTCTATAAAGAAAATAAGTAAAGGAAGAATTCTGGAGTGACAAACCTCAGTTCCTCTAAAGGTGCTACTGCTGCATTTGGAAGTCAGCTTGAGAAGAACTCAACTAAATCAAAAAGAGTGGATATTCTCAGCCAAGAGGACTAGATGTGCTCCTTGAACATCTGTCAGGATTCCAAGTAACAGACCCAATGCAATCAAAACACTGAGGCCAAGGTGGTCTTCGAAGCTCAACTTTATTAGGCATATCATATTGGCACTTCTGGTGAAAACTCAATTCTGAAGGTCCTGAAGTTTTCCCCACCCAAATTAAAAATCAAAGTTCTTCCCCCTCCCCCCCCCTCAGTCCACATGTCCATCACATGGTCCAACCAGGTCACAGTCCCAACTCCAGTTGGTCTCAATCCACTTCTCCCCAGCACCTGGTGGGAATGTCCTTGGTTCCCAGGAGAAAGCATTTTATTTTGGGTACAATTCCCCAGCTATCTCTATTCCCCCCTCCAGTTCCTACAGCTCCAACCAGCCTTGCTGTGGCAGCCCTGAAGATGCTCCAAAATAGCTTCAGGGTTGACAGCATCCTTGCTCTTGGCCAAGGATGATCCACCTTGGCAACTTCAACACTCAGAATTCCCAAGGGATGTCCCATCTTGGCAACTTTAAGACCTGTGGACTTAAAGTGGCTGGCTGGGGAATTCTGGGAGTTGAAGTCCACAAGTTCTAAGCCCTTCAATGTGTTTCTGTTAGCTCGGCGCCGGAAAGAAACGCGACTCAGCTGTTCGTTCAGAACCTTTATTAGGAATGCAAACTGAACTGCCGGCTGGGCTGCTGAGCCTCCTTATATCCTGCTCAGGCATGCCCGCCGGCCAATGACAACAGTTTAAACCTCCCGCCGGTGGGATCGACCAATCCCCCGGCGGATGTCCTTATAAGGACATAACACCCCTCCCCTCCTAGTCCTTAGTCCATCAGTCCGTGTGCGCGATCACATACTCGCGCAGGTAGGCGGGACGCCTGACAGTTCTGCCGGACCTGCGCAGCCCCGTCGGTGGGTTGATGTTGCTCCGGACGGGTCGAGCCCCTGCTGTCTCCGGCTCCCCCGTTCGGGAATCTCCGTACTCCGCGTGCTGTCCCCGGGTTTCGCTGCCGTAGGTCCGGTGGCCCTCCGGGCTGTTCCAGTTTCCGCAGTCGGGAGACGGTCGTCTGAACCTCGGTACGGTTCCCGGGTCCTCGTCCGGTGTCCACGGTGCCCCCAGGTCAGGGGGTGTGGCGGCTGTCCCCGTGGGTTGACCCCCGGGTGGGGGTGGTTGCGACGGTCCCATCTTGGCCTCTCCGGGTCGGTCTGCCTCGCCGGGGTAGGGTAGGACTCCCTTTTGGGGTTGTTGTTGTTCTACCCTGCCGGGGTGGCGGCGTCCCTCCAGGCTGGGGTGTAGTCGGCCCTCGTCTTCCGGGTGCAGTAGGTCTACCCCGCGGGGTCGTGGCTGGCCTACCTCGTCGGGGTGGGGTAGGCCTACCTCTGGTCGGTGCGGGCCTACCTCGTCGGGGTGGGGCAGGCCTACCTCGTCGGGGTGGTTTTCCTCGACCTCCTCGATTCCCCTCCACCTTTTCCGGAGCTGGTCGATGTGTCGCCGGCAGGTGCGGCCGTCGTCCAGCTCGACCTCGTAGGACCTTGGGCCGGTCACTCTCACGATCTGACCCTTGAGCCACTTTGGATCGGCCTGGAAGTTTAGCGCGAAAATCAAATCTCCGCAGGCGAAGCTTCTTGACGGCGGTGGTTTGTTCGGCTTGTCTTTCGGGTTGTACATCGGGTGCAGGCGATCTAGCGGTGAGCGCAGCTTCCTCCCCATCAGTAGCTCTGCTGGGCTTTTCTTTGTTGTGGTGTGGGGAGTGATGTGTTGGGTTAAGAGGAACTGGTCGATTTGTTCCTGCCAGTCCCCATTTCCCATTCTGGTCAGTGTCTCTTTAGTTAGCCTCACCATTTTTTCGGCCTGTCCATTTCCGGCCGGTCTGTAAGGGGCGATGAGTGCGTGCCTGATTCCGTGGCCGGCCAGGAACTCTTCCATCGCCTTCGCCGTCAGCTGAGGCCCGTTGTCGGAGACGAGGGTGTCCGGAAGGCCGTGCGTGGCGAAGAGTCGTCGTAGGGCTCTGATGGTGGCTTCCGTCGTTGTGGAGGGCATGGCTATAACTTCGAGCCACTTCGAGAATGCGTCGACCACTATCAGGAGGGATTTCCCATTCATCGGCCCGGCGAAATCGATGTGGATTCGCGACCACGGTCCGGATGGTTGTTCCCACTCAGTCGGCTGTGCTTGCGGGGGTGCTGGTCTCGTTGCCTGGCACGGGTCACATCTGGCAATCCACGCCTCAATGTCTTTGTCTAAGGCGGGCCACCAGACGTAGCTCCGTGCTAGGGCCTTCATTCTGACGATCCCCGGGTGGCCGCAGTGGAGGGTTTGCAAAGTCCGTGTTTGTAATGAGGGGAGGATGACCACTCAGTCGCCCCAGAGGAGGCAGCCCTGCATTGTGGTGAGCTCTTGTTGCCTTCTCTGGTATGGGGCAAGTTCTTCCTTCTGGGTTTCTTCTGGCCAGCCCCGCAGAACCCAGGATAAAACTTGCCTGAGGATCCTGTCTTTTGCAGTGTGCTGTGCCACCGTGGATGAGGACACTGGGCTGGACTGGTCATCGTCGATGTGGTGGAGGCCGAGTGTGGGTGCTGGATCCTCGATCTGCTCTTTCAGCGGGCACCTGCTGAGGCCGTCGGCGTTTCCGATGACTTTTCCGGGCCGGTGGACCAGGCGGTAGTTGTAGCCCGACAGGAAGATGGCCCAGCGTGTCATCCTGGGTGACATGAAGGTTGGAGTGGGTTTGTTCCCCGCGAGGAGGCCTAGCAAGGGTTTGTGGTCGGTGACGATTGTAAAAGTTCTTCCATATACGTATTCATGGAATCGCTTTACGCCCGCCACCATCGCTAGCGCCTCCTTGTCGATCTGGCCATAGTTCCTCTCGGCTGGTGACAATGTCTTGGAGAAGAATGCAATTGGTGCCTCTGTTCCATTCGGTAGTTGGTGGCTTAGGACGGCCCCGACCCCGTAGGGTGAGGCGTCGCAGGTCAGGGTTAACGGTAGCTCTCCGTTGTACTGGATGAGGAGGCTGTCGGAGGATAGGAGTCTTTTGGCTTTCTGGAAAGCTTCCTCTTCTTCGCTCCCCCACTTCCAAGGTGCCGCCTTCCCTAGGAGTCGGTGTAGTGGTTCAGCAACGGTGGCTTTCTGTCGTAAGAACACACTATAGAAATTAAGTAGTCCCAGAAAGGCCTGAAGCTCCGTTTTATTTTTGGGGGCTGGAGCCTCGCGTATAGCCCTCACCTTGTTTTTAGTGGGGTGGATGCCCTGGCTATCAATTAAATAGCCCAGGAACTCGACTTCCCTGACTCCGATCACGCACTTGTCCCGTCGGACCCGTAGTCCCTTCGCCTGGAACCGCTGCAGGGCAAGCCTGAGCCGTTCCATTAGTTGGGATTCCGATGATCCTGAGACTAGGACGTCATCAAAGTAGGGCACTACCCCTGGAATGCCTTGGAGAAGGCGTTCCATCATCGATTGAAAGATCCCCGGGGCGGCACTGACTCCGAATTGGAGCCTGTTGCATTTAAAGGCGCCCCGGTGCGTGACAATCGTTTGCGCCTCCGCAGTTGTCTGGTCCACTGGCAGCTGCTGATATGCCTGCGCCAGGTCCAGTTTGGCGAAAATTGATCCTTTGCCTAGTGAGTGCAACAGATGTTGCACTACTGGCACCGGATATGCGCTCTGCTGCAACGCACGGTTGATTGTGCACTTATAATCGGCGCAGATGCGCACTGATCCATCTGGCTTCATGGGGGTCACAATGGGAGTCTCCCATGCAGCGTGATCGATCGGTTCGAGGATGCCCTGGGCGATTAGTTTATCCAATTGTGCATCCACTTTTGGTCTAAGGGCAAACGGGACTCTGCGGGGCTTTAGCCGAATTGGGTTGATTTGGGGGTCTAAATTTAGTGAAATGGGTTTCCCCAAGAATTTACCTAAGCTCCCGTCGAAGACGTCCTGGAAGTCTTCAAGGAGTTTGTCGAGCTGGCTAGTCCTGATTTGGTTTATTCCGCCAATTGTGAGCCCTAGTGGCCTGAACCACTCCACTCCAAGTAGGGTCGGTCGGGCGTCCTTGACGACGGCGATGGGGAGGTCTCCGTTGAAGTCTTTGTATTGCACCCTGATGTTTGTGCGTCCCAGGATGCCAATGGGGTGGCCACCGAAATCTACCAGCTTCGCCTGGATTGGCTTCAATTGTCCCTTGGAGATGTTAGGCTGGAGCTTCTTTAGGTTATGCCAGGCAATGATTGAGAACGGTGAGCCAGAGTCTATCTCCATGGGGCATGGTGCCCCTTCCACGTGGACGGTCACGTGGAATTTTTCGGATCCCTCAGCTGTGGTGTGGGCGATGGTCGTCTTGTTGACTTGCCGGCCGTTGGATTGCCGCTCGTCGTTCCGCTTCGGCTGTTGGGATCGTCTAGATGACCTTTGGTAATCGCGGTCCGCAGGTCTTTGCCGTTCGAATGTTGGTTCTGCCGCTCTGCAGGCCTCGGCGATGTGGCCCTTCCGTCCGCATCGGCGGCATGTTGCGTCTCGCCAGCGACATCTGGCGCGAGGGTGGTCTCCTTTGCAGCTGGCGCATCTGTCCTCTGGGTTGCCATCTTGTTGGTTTTCCCGCCTTTGGGGCCTCGTGACCTTATGGATGGCCATTTCTCCATCCGACTCCGAGCACGTGGAGATGTCCTCGGATGACTGTGGTTGGTCTCTGTGGATCTTGTGGATCCCTTTCGATCGTCGCATCGCTGCTGCCGCTCTGCCGGACGTTTCCGCCGCGGTTGCTTCTTCGATAACGTCCTTGAGGGAGATCTTTTTCCGGCTGAGGAACTTCTTTTGGACTGAACAGTCCCTCATGCCGAAGACGATCCGGTCTCTCAGCTGGACATCCACATTTTCGAACTCGCAGCTGGCCGCGATCTTCCGGAGCGCCGATACGAACTCCTTGAACGTTTCCCCTTCGTGCTGATTCCGTTGATGGAATTCGAAGCGGTTGGCTAGGGGAGTGCTCGTGGGCGCGTAGTGTTCCTGGAGGACGTCTTGGAGCTCGGACCATGGCATCTGTTCGATGTCTCTGGGTGCCACGAGGTCCATCGCCATCTCCAGAACTTCGGATCCGCAGTGGGCCAGGAAGAGAACCCTCTTCCTGTTGTTGTCCAAGTCGGTGAAGCCGCTGCCCGCCAGGAATTGTTGGAATCGCACCATGAAGGACTTCCATTTTTCCTGGCTTGGATTGAATGGAGCCAGAGAAATTTGGGGTCCAGACATGGTTCAGTGACTTTGCTCAGTGATTCAGCTCTTGGATGGCGGTAGCGGTCGTGCTGTTGCTCATCGGTTCTTCTTCAGTCCTTCGTCACCAGTGTTAGCTCGGCGCCGGAAAGAAACGCGACTCAGCTGTTCGTTCAGAACCTTTATTAGGAATGCAAACTGAACTGCCGGCTGGGCTGCTGAGCCTCCTTATATCCTGCTCAGGCATGCCCGCCGGCCAATGACAACAGTTTAAACCTCCCGCCGGTGGGATCGACCAATCCCCCGGCGGATGTCCTTATAAGGACATAACAGTTTCACTCTGGGAATGCCAACAATCCACACCATTTATTTATTATTTATTTATTTATTTATTTATTTATTTATTTATTTATTTATTTATTTATTTATTTATTTATTCATTCATTCGTTCATTCATTTATTTACAATTATGAAATAGACAGCAGGCTAAAATTCTGACCCAAGACCCTCATTCCCTAGGGGGAGGAAACCACTCAGATAACCATCCATCCATGCATTTAGCAGGTTCTCCATTAAAAAGGTAAAGGTAAAGGTTCCCATCGTGCATATGTGCTAGTCATTCCCAACTCTAGGGGGCAGTGCTCATCTCTGTTTCAAAGCCGAAGTGCTGTCCGAAGACGTCTCTGTGGTCATACGGCCGGCATGACTAAATGCCAAAGGCTCACGGAACACTGTTACCTTCCCACCAAAGGTGGTCCCTATTTTTCTACTTGCATTTTTTACCTGCTTTCGAACTGCTAGGTTGGCAGAAGCTGGGATAAATAAGGGGAGCTCACCCCATTATGCAGCATGAGGGATTCGAACTTTTATCTGCTTTCGAACTGCTATATATATATATATATACACACACACACACACACATACATACATACATACATACATACATACACACACACACCAGGGATGGGTTCTACTTACCTTTACTACCGGTTTGCAATGGGGTGCGAACTGGGGGCAACCACCACTGATATATACACATTATATATTACATTATATATTATATAATATATATACATTATATCTCCATTATACCTCGCTAAAATAAGAGCCTCACTTTCTATGAATCGCATGTCCAGTTGCACACATGTGCTGCACTCGAATGTCATTCACAGCTTGGCTCCTATGTGGCCAAGCATGCCTTGACAACTTGCTTACCACAGGGCTATATTTTTTGCAAACTGTTGTCCCTCTTTGAAGAGACACCAGGGATCAAGAGATGACGATCAAGCATTGCAATGGCCATCTGTTCTTCCACTCCTCACTGAAACTGCTGTTTTTGGCAGCATTCTTGGCTTCCAAGGCAGCGTCTGTGCATGTGTAATCTTGCTCGACTTCGAAGTGGTTGGCTAGCTGGCTGTTTTGAGGGGGGTGGGGGGTGGGAATGGAGACATTTGCGACATACTTTCCATTTTACCATCTCTGACAACAGGCGTGTCGTTCAGGGGCTGCCTTTTCATTTCACTTTTGCAGAGGTCAAACCAACCCATACCTGTGCAGGAATTAACCAGTCCACTCAACTGTATCTGCTCCCTTTCTTCTTTCCTTCTCTTTTTAAAAAAGATGCCAATAAATATGTGCCCGAATTATGAAGTGGTATAAATAAAGCAGGCGAGGGAAAACTGCTGCTTTATGATGCTGCAGATTGATAGGCGCATAAAGCAGTTTTATTGATGTGCATCTTTGGGCTTATGCAAACAACAGTCGTGGTTATATGGACAGCCAGAAAGGGGAGGGGGGGGGGGAATTAGCCCTTTCTTTCTTCCCCTGCCATTAGCTTGACAAAATAAATAAATAAATAAAGTTTTATTGATATTATGCGGGATATATACGGAATTTTCCGAGAGTCCAGCAGTGGTGGGATTCAACCACTTCAGGCAAACCGATAGTTAAATTGCTAGCTGGCCTTGCAGGAGTCCCCATGTGCCCCATTTTGGCTCCCAGGTAAGTGCAGGAAGGCCTCCAAGGCCCAAAGTGGGGTATTGGATGCGGTGCGCCCCCCCCCCCCCCCGGCCCATTTTCACTCCCAGGAGGCTGCATGGAGGTCTCCTAAGTCCAAAATGGGGCACCATTTTTGTGCCCGGGGGGGGGGGGGGTACAGTGCGACTTGTCACCCACCATGGCCATGCCCACCTAGCCAGTCATTAGGGCAGAGAAGTAGTTATTAAATTATTTGAATCCCATCGCTGGAGTCCAGCATATTATTAGAACGGTATCACCGTTTCTGTAATAATATTGCAATAAGATGGGTTATTACAGAACCTTTGCGTGATTTAAAGAAGATCCAGCTATATTCCAAGAAGCTGCTTTCCCATGCTGGCTGTGCAAAGGAAAGACAGATAGCAAAATGGATTAGGTTCACGCTATTGGAAATGAGAAGGTAAAAATGCAACTCTTTCAACGACTCGTAAAGTTAAAGCATTGTGTCTGCAATATATTATTCAGCCACTAAAGGTCACTCTGAGACATGCAGAAAATTAGAGAAGGCTTACTGCTGCTTTTAACAAGGGGACAGAATATCCTGAGGTGTTAAGTTTTGTGAAATCCTTCCCCCCCCCCAAAAAAAAAAATTCTGGCTGCACCTTGGAGAAGTGGCCCCAGTATTACTTTCCCTGTAATTATATTTAGGCAAAGGGAGGAATGGAGGCATCGTATGAACATATGAAGAACATATGAAGAAGGGTTGCAGGAACTGGATATGGCTAGACTAGTGCAGGGGTCTCCAACTTTGGCAACTTTACGACTTGTGGACTTCAACTCCCAGAATTCCTCAGCCAGCATATGCTGGCTGAGGAATTCTGGAAGCTGAAGTCCACAAGTCGTAAAGTTGCCAAGATTGGAGACCCCTGGTCTAGTGAAGAGAAGGACCAGGGCAGACATATCCCCAGTGTTCCAATATTTGAGGGGCTTCCACAGAGAGGAAGGGGTCAAGCTATTTTCCAAGGCACCTGAAGGCCAGACAAGGAATAATGGATGGAAACTGATCAAGGAGAGAGTCAACCTGAATATAAGGAGAAATTTTCTGACAGTGAAAACAATCAACCCATGGAACAGAAGTTGCCTTCAGAAGTTGTGGGAGTTTCATCACTGGAGGCTTTCAAGAAGAGACTGGACTGCCACTTATCAGAGATGGTGTAGGGTCTCCTGCTTGGGGGGGGGGTTGGACTAGATGACCTACAAGGTCCCTTCCAACTCTGTTAATATGTAGAGATATATCAGATTTAGAGCCCACCTATCTCACTCACAGAGTGACACTGTTTTAGAAGTGGATATGGATTATATAGCCAGTAATCCACAGTTTCTGATGGTATCCAGTATAATCCAGTTGTAGAAATCTTTCTATAAAAAGGTTGTAGTATAGGTAGCCCTCGATTTACAACAGTTCATTTAGTGACTTCATAGTTACAATGGCACTGAAAAAAGTGACTTATGTCCATTTTTCACACTTATGACCATTGTAGCATCCCCATGGTCACGTGATCAAAAATTGGATACTTGGCAACTGGCTGTGTTCTGGGGT
Source organism: Masticophis lateralis (assembly GCA_030761175.1). NCBI lineage: Eukaryota > Metazoa > Chordata > Lepidosauria > Squamata > Colubridae > Masticophis > Masticophis lateralis. The sequence goes on along the minus strand of JAUDYJ010000008.1, from coordinate 6,410,379 downwards.
CATGCAATCCCCTTTTGCGACCTAAAATGGAGCAAAGCTCACTCAGCAATTGACATTTTGGGTTCAATTGTGGTCATAATGAGTCGTGGTGGCACAGTGGTTAGTATGTGGTACTGCAGGCAACTTCTGCTGACTGACTGCAATTTGGCAGTTCAAATCTCACCAGGCTCAAGGTTGACTCAGCCTTCCATCCTTCCAAGGTTGGTAAAATGAGGACCCAGATTGTTGGGGGCAAGAGGATGACTCTGTAAACCGCTTAGAGAGGACTGAAAAGCACTGTGAAGCAGTATATAAGTCTAAGTGCTATTGCTATTCCTTCCTTCCTTCCTTCCTTCCTTCCTTCCTTCCTTCCTTCCTTCCTTCCTTCCTTCCTTCCTTCCTTCCTTCCTTCCTTCCTCCCATCCATCCATCCATCCATCCACCCATCCATGGTGCACAGTGGTTAGAATGCAATATTGCAGGCTAACTCTGCTGACTGCCAGGAGTTCGATCCTGACTGGCTCAAGGTTATTCAGCCTTCCATCCTTCTGAGGTATGTAAAATGAGGACCCAGATTGTTGGGGGCAAGAGGCTGACTCTGTAACCCGTTTAGAGTGGGGTTGTAAAAGCACTGTGGAGCTGTATATAGATGAAATGGGAAAGATGGAAAGGGGTGAATGGCTAGCTTTCTTGAGGTTCTTCCAGGTGATTATTCTGATTAAAATATATGCAGCTGTTACACATCATTTGTGAATGATCCAAACATTTCCTGTCAAAAGCAGGGCTTCTGTAATTGGAATATCATTCTTTCTTACCATTGAAAGAACAAATTGCTTGTATGTGTTTCTAAACTAAGTACAGGTTGAGAGAGGGCTTAAGAAAACCACAGTTCTTTGCTAATGAAGACTCCTCCCCCCAAATACTAAGGCTATTTATTATGCAATGAACTTTCATTTTAATGTGTGCCGATTAGTGTACGTTCAGAGTGACAATAAAGTTGTTCTAAATCTAAGTCATGTGTTCCCTTGGAAAGATATTCTTGTGTGATGCTGCTTAGTTTTGCCCCAAATATGTGTTAATCTTTAACTAAACGGTTACTGTAAAATAGATGGGGGGTAGAGTTATTCTGTAGTTCTCCTTGGAAATAGGAAAGAAAGCATTTCAAAACATTCCAAAATATACATTGAGCACAGTAGTGGGTTTCAAATCCCATCGCTACCAGTTCGTTCATGGGCAGAGATGTCCGGGCGGCTGGGCGGAGCCTCCCACCACCTCCACCACTGCTACCCGTTCACCAGATCCAGAGCGAACCTGACTGAGCAGCTCTGAGATTTTCTCTGAAACTAGTTTTGAGATGGATTGGCAGATATAGTTTGGCTTGTTTTATTTAGTTGGCTGATTTTTTAGTTTTTTTACTTTGTGAATAAAAACCTGGTTTAGGCTTCCACTACAATTTGGGAATATTTTTTGTCCCAATATGTCAGCTAAAACTGAAATTTCCCAGGACAACTGGAAAAGCTATAAAAAAAATGAGACTCAGAAAGCAGATGCATCACTAGGACCAAAATTGCCCCCTAATATTTAATGTATAGGATTCATAAGAATAACCCCAATGACTGGATCCTAAATATTTTTATTTTATTCATTAAATTTATTTGCCATCCAATTGATTATCAATTATCAATGGATAATTACAACTGCAGAAACAAATAATTGCTACCAACCTGCCATCCATTGAGGATCTATATACTGCATGAGCCTAAAAGAGGGCTTTGAAAATATCTTCAGACCCCTCGCATCCTGGACATAAATTGTTTCATCTTCTACCCTCAAAAAGATGCTATAGAGCACTGCACACCAAAACACCTAGACACAAAGACAGTTTTCCCCCGAAAGCCATCTCTCTGTTTAATAACTAAATCCCACAATACTATCAAATAATTTACTAAGACTGTATTACTATTATTCTTCTCTTCCTTACTAGTCTCTACCTCTTCCCACTTATTATTATAACCATGTTACTTTTATCTTTCAATTTATATGGTTTTCATTTGTTTCCTAGTATGATTTGATAGATTATTAGTAATCTTGACTATCACTAAGTGTTGTGTCTTTTTATTCTTGATGAACGTATTTTATTCTCTTTATGTATACTGAGAGCATATACACCTAAGATAAATTCCTTGTGTGTCCAATCATACTTGGCCAATAAAGAATTCTACTCTACTCTACTCTACTCTACTCTACTCTACTCTACTCTACTCTACTCTACTCTACTCTACTCTACTCTACCCTACCCTACCCTACCCTACCCTATTCCTATTCCTATTCCTATTCCTATTCCTATTCCTATTCCTATTCCTATCCTATCCTATCCTATCCTATCCTATCCTATCCTATCCTATCCCATCCTATCCTATCCTATCTTGTTTTGAAGTGATTCTTGACTGAGTCTCTAGTAGTCTGTAAGAATAAATTGACATCAAAGGACCTTTCATTTGGGTTCTTGTTCCTGAAGCTGTCAGAGATGTAAGCAACCCAATATAGATAGTCCTTGACTTATAGCCACAATTGGGCCCTAAATTTCTGTTGTTAAGTGAGACATTTGTTAAGTGTGTTTTGCTCCATTTTACAATCTTTCTTGCCACAGACATTACATTAGTAATAAGATTGTTAAGTGAATCTGGCTTCCTCAATAACTTTGCTTGTCAGAAGGTCACAAAAGTGATCCCTGGGATAATGTGACCCTGGGAGCCTACAACTTTCATAAACACGAACCAGTTGCCAAGCAACTGAATTTGGTTATGTGGCCATGCAACAGTCGTAAGTGTGAAAAATGGTCAGAAGTCATTTTTTTTTCAGTGCTGTTATAACTTTAAACAGGCACTAAACAAACTCTTGAGGACTATTTGAAATCAGGAGAAATAGTTGAGGTACTTGGAAGTTCATTTAAAAGAACTTAGGAAAATGTTAAAGTTCTTCCAGTATTTGAGAGGCTGCCACAAAGAGGATGGGGTCAACGTATTTTCCAAAGCATCTGTGGGCATGACAAGAAACAATGGATGGAAACCAATCAAGGAGAGAAGTAGGCAAGGAGAGAAATGGATGGAAGCTAATCAAGAAGTTAAGGAGAAACTTGCTAACAGTGAGAACAATTAACCAGTGAAACATGTCTATGGAGATTCTCAGTCATTCCCAGATCATGGTTGTCCCAAAGGTGGTTTTTCAAGAGGCAACTGGACTGTCTGGTTTTTCTTTGAAGACATTTCGCTTCTCATCCAAGAAGCTTCTTCAGCTCTGAAGAAGCCTTAAACCTGAAGAAACAGAGCTGAAAAAGCTTCTTGAATGAGAAGCGAAACATCTTCAAAGAAAAACCAGGCAGTCCAGTTGCCTCTTGAAAAACCAAATTTGGGACAACCCAGTGGAACAGAGTGCCTTCAGAAGTTGTAGATGCTTCATCACTGGAGGTTTATAAGTTAGACACTGGTCTGAAATGCTTGAGCAGAGGGTTGGAACTAGAAGGCCTCCAAGATCTGAGTAATTTTGGGGAATACTTACTTCAATTATTTATCCTGCCAGCCTTATTTCAGGATGCTTCAATACTGATCTTCTCCAATTAAAATAGATTCAGGTGTTAATCATTCTTTTCCCAGCCTCTAATGGAACTTGTAGATGCTCCGTGTCCATGAGTGGTTAACAGCATCCAATGTCCTTGGCTGATCTGAGCAGGTTTGGACCTAAGGACGGTTAGTTCTTCAGTGGGAGACTCCCTGAAAATCCTAGGGATTTAGTTGGATTTGTAAATTGCAGAAACATACAGGGAGAAAGTAGGGGGGAAACGAATTTTGCTGTTGCCAAGAAAATTACAGGGATGTCTCCCTGAAATCACCAGGAGTCAAGCTTTCTCAAGGGACTTTATTAGTAACAGCTGCTACATTTTTGTGCCAGATGGAGTTTTCAGATCAGCTCTAAAAGTAGCCCTCGTGTAAAACATGTTAACAAAAGTTTAAATGTAGATTCCCTTTCATTGTATGAGAAATGGTTACCAAAAAAGAACGCCTTGCCTGTTTCCTGTTGTGGCTCAGGTCACAGACAGCCAAAAAGGTAATCTAATTTTTTTTTTAAAAAAGTATCCAAAGTAATACAAAGTGAAAGAAAGGCTCTGTCTAATTTCTTCACACAAGCAAAATAGCATTCGCTGTTGCCCCAACATGCATGCAGTAATTAGTTCGAGTGCATCCTTAAAAAAAGAAGTATTTATTTATCAAGGGCAGGAATTTTTTGAATAGCCAATTTGATATCCATCTATCATCTAGAGGGATAGGTGTTATATGAATATTTTAGAAAAGCTTCCTTCCCTTTGCTTTTGACATTTTTGTTTTTAAAAAATGATCCAAATTGTATGTTAGATAAGGATTTATCAAAGTGTGTATTTTTAACTATTAAAAAACTTCTTCTTCTTCTTCTTCTTCTTCTTCTTCTTCTTCTTCTTCTTCTTCTTCTTCTTCTTCTTCTTCTTCTTCTTCTTCTTCTTCTTTTCCTCCTCCTCCTCCTCCTCCTCCTCCTCCTCCTCCTCCTCCTCCTCCTCCTCCTCCTCCTCCTCCTCCTCCTCCTCCTCCTCCTCCTCCTCCTTCTTTAAAATAAAAAGTGATATTTAAGGTCATCCATTTTGAAACAGTTTTAACGCCGTTCAAAGAGAAATTTCCTCTTGGGGAAAAAAAGGACAAACTGCAAATTAAAAGGGAACAAGTTGATAAAAACTGTCTTTTGAAAGATAGATTCCTGGGCTATGTTATTAATAACCTATTGGATTAATATTTTAAACATAATGGTTTCTTTAATGATGGATAGCTTGGCGGTCCTAAAGGAGGATAAGTTGAGTTAAAATATGGTAGACTCATTTCAAACAATAGTGTAGTCTCTACTTCTTACCCTTAGTTTTCTATCTTTTACATGGGACAGTAAAGATCAATCTTGTAGAATAAGTGTTCAAAAGAGGCAGATGAAATGTAGCAATAATTGAATATTTAGGATCTTTTCTAAAGGCTTAGAACAATGGTCCTAACCCTGAGGTCTTCTCCATGAGTTAGGCTATCATGCTCATTGCTTGCAACCACTTTGTCTGTCCATCAGTTGTCTGTCTTTCTCTCTCTCTCTAATTTTGCAATTTATGTGCTGTTCAATGTCATCAAAGTCTCTAATGAGGCTAGGAGAAATCTTGAAAAGTCCATTCGTATTCTAAGAGTAATTAGGCTAGTTTAGTGAAGAGAAGGACCAGGGGAGACATGAGAGCAGTCTTCCAATATTTGAGGGGCTGCCCCAGAGAGGAGGGGATCAAGCTATTTTCCAAAGCACCTGAAGGCCAGACAAGGAATAATGGATGGAAAGTGATCAAGGAGAGATTGGAGGAAATAAGGATAAATTTTCTGACAGTGAGAGCAATCAACCAATGGAATAAAAGTTGCCTTTGGAAGTTATGGGAGCTTCATCACTTGAGGCTTTCAAAAAGAGAAGCCACCTGTCAGAAATGGTGTAGGGTCTCCTGCTTAGGAAGGGGGTTTGGATTAGAAGACCTACAATGTCCCTTCCAGCTCTGTTCATCTGTTAAAGTGTGTTAGTTATCTTTTTCAGAAAGGCAATTCTCTTCCAAAATTCAACATTGTTTATTTAAGAAGGATGGCCCAAAGATGGACAGGGATTCCCCTAGTCAAGTACAACAGACAATCTTAGAAAGATTTCATGAAATTTGGGTTCTTCTTCCAAGTACCAGCGATTCTGGAGCTTGACCCTTGCCCACTACATCTTGTTCACTCTTCAGTCTTGGCCACTTACCGTATTTTTCGGAGTATAAGACGCCCCTTTTCCCCCAAAAAAGAGGGTGAAAATCAGGGTGCATCTTATACTCCGAATGTAGCCCCACCCAGCTTCTCAAACAGAGGTTTCAGAGGCTGAAAGAAGCCTCTAAAAGAAGCTTCAGAAAAAAAGCCTCTGAAAGGCTTTTATCTAAAATAATATGGCAAGCAACAAAAGAAGAATCAGTAAAGGTTCTAACCAAACTATGTTAACAAATCTGGAGAATGACACAATAACCAACAGATCGGAAAAGGTTAATCTACATACCAATACCAAAGAAAGGAGATTGTACAGAGTACAGATAGTCCTTCAGAATAAAAGCCTCTGAAAGAAGCTTCAGGAAAAAAAGCCTCTGAAAGAAGCTTCAGGAAAAAAAGCCTCTGAAAGAAGCTTCAGAAAAAAAGCCTTTTTCTTTCCTGAAGCTCTGTTTCAGAGGCAGAACAAAAAGCAAGGCACAGAGCTCACAACCAACAAACCTGTTGCTAAAATTCACCTCTGGAAACAGCTGATTGGGAGTATTCCGGGAGGCTGATTCCCCCACCAATCAACTTTTTTCTGATTTTCCTCCCCAGAAACTAAGGTGCTTCTTATACTCTGAAAAATATGGTATATTTACTGTATATTGTACAGCGGATCCAACCTTAGAATAAGAAAGCTTTGGCTTGATGGGCAAGATTTTGTATCCTGATTGAGGTACTGAATAGATTATATAAACATGGCTCATCAACTCATCAATCTTCCCTTTTGCCTGTCTCTACAATGGGCATAATTGCTCTATCCTTTCTTTAAAATGTATAGGCCAAAAAGCTGGTGGATGTTTCTTCATGTCATAAAGAATGACTGACATTCTTAACCAAGGCTACACTTTGAAAAGGCTGAAATCTACGTTGCGATGCCAGCTCTTCATGAGAGAAGGATGGGGAGGGACTCCATAACTCACCAGCTGGACACGAGATGCATAATTTATACTTTCAATTCTGCTTCAATTGGTTATTAAAAGGACTCTCATTGTGATGTACGGTGATAAGCATTCAGGAATGATGTGATATATCTAGTTCCCAAGGTAACTAAGGAGACTGAAATATATATATGCTGCTCTAGCAAAGGCAGTCAGGTTATTTTTGCAGGTCCTTCTGCATCTGCAAAGGGCCAAGATCTCCTGTCCTCCTTCTCCTCCATACGATGAACATTCATTGTAATGTATAAAGCACCTTCATTCTCTGTTATGTTGCCATCTGCTCATGATAGCATGGGCCATGTCACTGAAGAATTTGTTCTACTCGTGAAAGCTGTCTAGAGCAGAAGAGGGCACCCATTGTCCCTCTTTATATTGTCCTGTAGCCCTCATTAAGTCATAAGGGTTGGCACTCTGGTTGCATCTGAGTTGGGATGCCAGAAATTCATCACCCATGCTCTAAAACATGATTGGGCATCTTTATCTTCTGGCATGGTTCACCACCACCATCATCATCAACAACAACAATCTTGGACTTGAGATCATTTCATGGCCTGGGCTGTATAAGCGGTGAGGAAGGATCTGAATTCAAACTGGGTAGAGACAATCGTCCTCTCTCTTCATCCCTCCCCTCCCCTCCCTCCCTCCCTCTCTCCCTCTCTCTCCTCCTCCCTCCCTCCTTCTGTCTCTCCCCACTCCCTCCTGCTTCCCTCCCTCCCCCCTCTCTCTCCCTCCTGCTCTCTCTCTCTCCCCTCCCTCTGCACTCTCTCTCCTTGAAGAACTTCCCTGCAAGTTCTCCAAGGATCTAAAATGATCTCCTAAAATGATCTCTTACAGATGGATTTTGAAATTAGAACCTAGAATTCCACAGCTGGAATGGACATTATACTGTCAAGTCCAGCAATGTAGGCATCCAGGTTAAAACACACCCAGACAAATAGCTCCCCAGCCTTTCCCAGTAGGCTGAATTATATGAAGAAACAAAGTCCATGAAAAAAAAAAAATTAGTGTTCCAAGTTGCTATCATTGCTCTAGACATAGTTGACTTGTATTTCGGGCTCTAAATAGGAGACTGCCACACCAGAAGCATCTGCAAAACCCCAAATGGGTTAATTCAGTAAGGATGGGGGTGAGCATTGTGGTACAAAGACAGCCACACGGGGGAAAGTAGAAAACGAAGTGGTATGAGCAGAAAGGCAGACACCAACAATGCGCAGTTAAAGTTCTTTGGAAACTCTAATCAAGAATTATCAGCATACTGAGAAATACACCGATATAGGAAACCTTTTCAGGATTTGTCAGTGCTCACTTTTAATGGAGTGCTTTCTCTGCTTTTCTTTGCAATTTCCCTGGAGAGAAGCAAGCTAATTTCCAGAATTTACTATCAGCAGCAGACACTACACTGAGATTTTTGTAACCAATTTGAATGCTTTGCATTGAGATAATAGCTAAGCGGAAAGAAAGCAAATGGGGTCACTATAAGAATAAGAATAATTAATAATAATAATAATCAGCAACAACAACAATCCAACCTAAAGATGGCAACTCCTAAAGGAGAAAGATGAATATAAGTATTACACAATAAGAAGATGTTTGTGGGCCAGCCAGGACCTGAATCACAAGTTGCAGGAATTATTTTTTAAGGATTCCTATGAAAAGTTCCTACATTAAAAAAAATCCTCTTGATTATATTTTCAAACCTATTTGTGAAGAAGTGGAAAGAGGTAATTTTCTCCCTTGTTACAAATCTTCCCATCATTCTCCAGTCTTCCCACTTGCCTTCCCTTCTCAAGCTAAAAGAAGCCCCATGAGATAACTTGGGGTTTCAATTGTAGCATTGCAAACCAAGCAGACAGCGTAGAGCAGGGATGTCAAATTCAAGGCCTGCAGGCTGGATCTGGCCCACGGGCTGCTTAAATCTGGCCCACAGGGCTGGCCTGGAAATAGCAAAGGGCTGGCCCATGGTGCCTTTGGCATCTAAAATGGGGTGCAGCCTGTTTTCAGCTTGGACAGCCTCCTGCAGCATGCTGCCAGCCAAAACAGGGGCACCCTCCCTGCCCTGTTTTGGCTGGCAAAGTGTTGTAGGAGGCCATCCAGGCCAAAAATGGGGTACGCAGGGGTTGCATGCAACCACCACCGCCCCCCTACCCCCCGGCAGAGGAGAACTACAATGCTGATCCACCCCTCGAAGAAATCCAGTTCCACACCCTGGTTTAGAGGATAAAGATTTGGCAATGCTTGAAAAGAAGGAATGGTTGGTGAAGATAATGGAATTCGATGAGATGGCCAAATTGCTTGCCTGGTGTCAATCCCTGTTTATCTGAGTGTTATGTTTATGTTTATTAGATGTTTATGTTTATTAAATTTTTATACCACCCTTCTCCCGAAGAACTCAGGGCAGTGTACAGCCATGATAAAACCACAATACAAAATTTAAGAACAATTTAAAAATAGATTAAATACTTATGGCCCCTCAATTAAAAACCCACAAATTTAAAACACCCAATCCCAAACTTTAATTAAGCCAGTCCAACCTGTTGAAATAACAGGGTCTTAAGGGCACAGCGAAAGGTACACAGGTCGGGAATCCTACGTATCCCCAGGGGCAGTTCATTCCAGAGGGCGAGTGCCCCCACAGAGAAAGCTCTCCCCCTAGGGGTCACCAGTCTTCATTGTTTAACCGACGGCACCCTGAGGAGTCCCTCTCTGTGGGAGCATGTTGGTCACATACAGACACACATAAATTCTTTTGAGAGCGGGCATCAGAATTTCATTTTTTAATATGTGCCAGTGTGTTCACAGAAAGAAGTGGCAATTAAGGTTATTTTCATATATATGTGTGTGTGTATGTGTTTCTTTAAGCCAGGTTTTTCCTATGTAACCAAGATGTTTCTGCAAACCCTGGTTGAGTGAAATCACATTCACTACTTTCTGGGTTTTTTTTCCTTCTTTTCATTCTGGCAGCCAGCAGATTTTGTGCTTGCCCATTTGGAGATTTGGAGATTTATATAGCTATTTCTGGAAATATTCCAGAATCATCTTCAGGCTGGTGTTCTCGGATTGCTCCTGGAAGCACAAAGCCGAGAACACCAGCCTGAAGATGACGAATGAGACTTTGTTGAAACGTTGCCAAGACACTTCCAATTTTACGCGGGAGAAGACCCGAATGAACAAAGATCTACATACAAACATCCGCGAAAACCTCAGAAAACAAATATATATATTACGTAGGTTATGTAGGAAAAATCTGTCTTAAAGGAAAAACACACATTAAACCTACAAAAAGTAAGAAAATAGACAATGTACCTTTACAGGGAGGAACATGAGATGTGGGTGTGACTTACTGAAGATGGCTAATGAGCCAAAAATAGCTATTTAAATCTCTCACAATACAGCACATAGGTTTGCTGGCTACCAGAATGAAAAGATAGAGAAGGGAACCCAGAAAGTAGTGAATGAGATTTCACTCAATTGTGGTTCCAGAAAAATCTTGGTTACGTAGGAAAAACCTGGCTTAAAGGAAACACACACACACACACACACACACACACACACACACACACGAACTATTGAACTGTTTGGTGAACCATGAACTATTTTGCAGTGGGATCATAGTCATCCATAACTTGGCATATTTTCAAGATCCTAGGACCATGATGACAAACCTATGGCGCTTGTGTCAGATGTGGCACATAGAGCCCTCTCTGCTGGCACGTGCACTGTGGCCCGAGGTCAGATCTTTGTGGCATTTATTTTATGAGCTTCTGTTTCCTTGCAAACGATGAAACAGAAGCTCACGAAAGAAAAAGATCTTACCTCTTGCCATGCTGCCAGTGTTGGGATGCCCCGCCTCCTTCAGGTCTCTGCTGCACATGCATGCATGTCCACGCATGTGCGTGTTCATGAGAACATTTGCGCATGTTCACGCATGCACGCATACCTTTCTGTTTGGGCATGCGTGCGTGCGCAGTTTGGGCACTCGGTGTCTAAAAGATTCACCATCACTGTCCTAGGAAGACCTATGATCTGAAGCCTTCTAACAAGCTAAAGTTTTCAGCCTGTCTAATAATCTGGGATGACTTTGGTTGCTTCAGTAAAGTGCATTTCTGCTTTCTGGAGAGCTGAGAAAGGAGGTGAGTTCATTGCAAAGAAGATCACGCCAGTAGAGAGGTGGAGTTATTGAAACAAATGATATTAGAATTCCAGAGCAGGATGTAGAGAGAGAAGATTAGGAGAAATGTAGAGGCAATGCTCTTTACCTCTTCTTACCCCTGCTTAATTGTGAAGAATATAACCACATCCCATGACAAGCTCCTGAAAATACACCTTCGGCAGGCAGTCACCCTCCAAGAAACCCAGGATGGAGTCAGCCAAGCCGGAACATGGTTTCTGAATTGAAGCAACAGACTGTGAAATAGGAATTACTGACAGCTCTTAAGTATATCAGGAGTACAGCCATATCCCTTAATACAGAGCCCATAATAGACATCTAGAAACCTATAAAACAGACAATTCCTCTATATCATCCTTGTTAAATCAATGTTCTTATATTACCCTCATCATTTTCCCTTTAATGTTTATTGCGTTTTGCCAATGTAATTTATTTTTTCATATCCATCAGCCGATTAAAATTCTTCATCTTGAAGGCACATCTCCCCTGATGACCTACTGGAAACTGACCTAAACCACCAAATTAAAAAAAAAAAAAAGGGAGAAGATGGATGAACAAAAATTAGGGCTGTTTTTATTTTTTAATTTTTCCCTGTCATATCACCTTCCTTATCATCCTCGCCCTTCCCACCAAATAACATCTAATTGATACATTAAAAGAAGAGGAATTACTTTTTGTCTGCAAAGGAACATTTTCATTTTTCTTTTCCTTAAATAAAGGGGGGGGGGGTTAGATCTCATTTTTCAATCACAAAGAGTTTCAGAATAGTTTCTAAGAGGAAGTTTTGCTTCTGCAGATCACAATGTAAAAAAAGACAAACTAGGGGGATGGAAAAAGAAGATGGGGAAAGATAAGAGTAATTCAGCTACTAGTCTATAAACTTTGTTTTACATTGTAGAGGAGATGGATGATATAAAATTAATTGATTGGTTGAATGAATGAATGAATGAATGAATGAATGAATGAATGAATGAATATATAAATATATAAAAAATTGCTGGACACATTTAATCAGGTCACTTGTAGATTTAACTTTCACATATATGCTAAACTTGCTTAGCATTATCTTTGGGAGTTTGTTGGTATAAAATTGATTGATTGAATGAATGAATGAATGAATGAATGAATGAATGAATGAATATATAAATATATAAAAAATTGCTGGACACATTTAATGAGATCATTTGTAGATTTAACTTTCACATATATGCTAAACTTGCTTAGCATTATCTTTGGGAGTTTGTTGGTATAAAATTGATTGATTGATTGAATGAATGAATGAATGAATATATAAATATATAAAAAATTGCTGGACACATTTAATGAGATCATTTGTAGATTTAACTTTCACATATATGCTAAACTTGCTTAGTATTACCTTTGGGAGATGGGTGGTATAAAATTGATTGATTGAATGAATGAATGAATGAACGAACGAACGAACGAACGAACGAATGAATATATAAATATATAAAAAATTGCTGGAGACATTTAATGAAGTCATTTGTAGATTTAACTTTCACATATATGTTAAGCTTGCTTAGTATTGCCTTTGGGAGATGGGTGGAATAAAATTAATTAATTGATTGATTGAATATATAAATATATAAAAAATTGCTGGACACATTTAATCAGGTCACTTGTAAATTTAACTTTCACATATATGCTAAGCTTGCTTAGTATTACCTTTGGTTATGTTTTTCGTGGCTTACCATGTCATATGATTCCTGCCAATTTGATTAATTTATACTTCAATATATTAGTCACTTTCAGCATACAAAACACTTCCAATGATACCCCTCTTCCCTATATATTTTTTTTTAAAAGAAGTCAAATATTATATCTTTTTCTCTTTATTAGACAGTCTTGTTCAATGTAAGGGTATTGTGCAGCTTTTCATGTGTTTTTTTTTTAACTTGTAATTGGTGCTCTCGGCCCTGACTCAGCCAGTGTGGTGCCCTTGTGCAGTGCATAAATTACACATGTGGTGGCCTTGATTTTGCAGTTATAGAAAAGGATTAATCCAGCATGCTGGGGGAAAAAACCTTGATGAAGCCACCTAGAGATATTTTAAAGGAGGGTGGCCTTAGAAATCCAATGAATGAATGATACTTAGATCTAACATTAATCAGCTTCATTGGAAATACAGTGTATAGGAAGAATACTTTCTTAATTGAGTGGAAAACCCCACCTCCCACCCAGCTGTACCTTTGGAAACGTGGTAGGATATAGTTGGCAATTGGATCTTGGATAAGACATACCATGTTCTAGATTCTGTGCTGTAAGATGTTCTTAACATGAGTCAGTTGCAAAATGAAAGATTAAGATCAATGATAAACTTATGGAAGAAACACGGTTTGCAATTCAGTCCTAAATTTACTTGCTCAAAAGAAAAGCCCCTCTAATTTCAAAATAACTTTTTCTCTCATAAAGGTGCATAAAATTGCATATTGCATTACATCAGGGGCAGTGGTGAAATCATTTTTTTTTTTACTACTGGTTCTGTGGATGTGGCTTGGTGGGCATGACTTGGTGGGCACGGGATTGTGCAGGGGAAGGGTACTGCAAAATCTCCGTTCCCACTCCACTCCAGGGGAAGGATATTGCAAAATCTCCATTCCCACCCCACTCTGGGGCCAGCCAGAGGTGGTATCTGCCGGTTCTCCGAACTGTTCAAAATTTCCACTACTGGTTCTCCATGTCACTGCGTTTTTGTATTTACCAGCTGAGCTTTTATTTCTGGACTTTCAGACTTACCGTAGGTTGCCAAGTTCTTATCTCTAATCTACTGCACATGTCTACATTCCTTTCTTCTTCTCTAAAACTTTTCTTTGTTCGGCTGCCAAGAGGTAGCCAGGGCACCTTGCCAAGATATGACTTAATTTAGATTAGTAAGATATTTTATTTTCTTTATAACAAATAAATATGAGTTTAATTAGAAAACTTATTTCGGTTTACTTTCTTGCAAAGTATACACAAGGAAGATGCCACGATCTGACTCTAATTGAGGGCAATTACCCCAGGCAAGGTAACGGGGCTGATTGCCGCTCTGACACTCCAAAACCTGTCAGAACCTCCTGGATTTCACCCCTGATCAGGGATGTCAAACTCAAGGCCCAGGGTCCAGATCTGGCCTGCGGAGTGCTTAGATCTGGCCCATGGGGCTACCTGGCAACAGCAAAGGATTTGCCCATGGTGCCTCTGCCAGTGAAAACAGAGTTTGGGTGGCAGAGGCAGCCCTCACGAGCTCCGTTTTTGCTAGCAGTGGGTTGCAGATGGTCATTGCAGCTGTAAATGAAGCTTGGGAACCTGTTTTTGCTGGCAGAGTGCTTGGGCCACCATAGGCAACATGAGTGACATCGAGCTGGCCATGCTCACCCTGGCCACACCCATCCCTCAAGGTCAAATACTACCCTGAAATCAAGTTTGACATCCCATTGTCATCATGAGACAATGAAGGTCTTCTCAAGTGATAGGTCCCATGAAATCCAGCCAGAGACAGCTTCACCCTCTGCTAGTTACTCTGGAGACAAAAAAAAAAAAAAAAAAAAAAAGCTGTAGAAGTGAACAATAAACTGCAGTAAATATGGGGTGACCTTTGCAAGCCTGACAGTATTAATCGGAATCATTGTAGTACTTAGATTTTGTAGAAAGTATATTAAAAAGCGCCGATTGCTTTGTGGCGAATTATGCACTAGGGTTAAACATCTTGCTTTTTCATAAAGTGGTCACATTTCCAGCATGTTACCAGCAGAGTTCTTGCCAAGGGTTAGGACATAGGAAGGGTTGGGTCTAATCATTAGGGTTCGGGAACCAGCCATCTCAGGCGACAGATGTTAAGGGTCAGTAGATTGTAGGGGTTGATCAAAAGGTTTCATGAACTGTCTGGCTATTAAAAGAGAAGGCTAGTGATTGATGTATCCATTTAGTGTATTGATATGGCTGTTCATCAACAAAAGCGATATTTTACTTACTTATTTTTGCTCCAATGATCATCATCAGCCCATTTCTGTAGCTTTCTTCTTAACCACTAGATCAGGGGTGTCAAACTCGATTTCAGTGAGGGCCACATCAGGGTTGTGTTTGACCTCAGAGGGCCGGGGCAGTAGGAGGGAGGCATGCCTGGTATGGGTGTGGTCATGGCGAGTGTGGGTGGGCGTAGACGTGACATGGGGCTCATGTTGGGGCCACCTGTGGTGGTCAAATGCGAAGGCAGAACTTCCCTGAGATGCTATTTCATTCTCATTGTAATCTCCTTCCCTCCCTCCCTGTCTTCTCTTCTTTTTCCTTCCCTCTCCATTCTCCTTTCTTCTTCCTTTCTCTCTTTCCTCATTCTTCCTTCCTTGCTCTCTTCCCATCTGTCCTTTTTCTTTGTCTTTCCTCTTTCCCTTTCTCCTTTCCTGTCCCTTCTTGCATGCTCAAATGCAAAAGGGGAAACGTTTCTCCTTTTGTTTTGTTTTTAGTTTGTTTTGATAGCTGTCTGCTAGCAAAAACAGAGTCCGGGAGGGGGGGGGGAGGTTCATGCAAATACACCCATGCCCTGTTTGCAGCTGCAATGGACTCCTGCAGTCCTTTGCCAGCAAAATGGAGCTTGGGGCCCATGCCCTCCCAAGCTCTGTTTTCATTGGCAGAGGCATTGTGAGCCGTTTTTTTGCTGTTTCCATGCCAATCCCATGGGCCAGATCTAAGCATCCCACAGGCCTGATCCGGCCTATACCCCTGCTCTAGATAAACCTTATTAATGCGCAAGTTAAAAATACCAGATCCTTGCCCATTGGTTCTAGTATTCTGTTTCATAATAACATTATAAATTTATTAAATTTATATAATAGTCAACTCGCAGTGATTCTTCATAGCTGATTATCAGTTTTGTCTCATAACTGCTGAGTTATCTCAGATGTCTAAGGAGGTTTTTGTTTTTGTTTTCTTTCTCCAAAGCTTTCTGAAACTTGAAATAAACAATGTCTGGCAGATTGCCACTATGTAGCCGCTTATTAACATAATCAAGTATTTGAAAAGAGTTAATGAAACAGGATAATACCTAGACTCAATTATTTCCCTAATTTTAGTTTATCAGTAAGGTCTAGAAAAAGGGACGCGGTGACTCAGTGGCTAAGATGCTGAGTTTATCGATCAAAAGGTTGGCAGTTCAGCAGCTCAAATCCCTAGTGCTGCGTAACGTGGTGAGCTCCTCTTCCTTGTCCCAGCTTCTGCCAACCTAGCAGTTCGAAAGCATGTAAAAAATGCAAGTAGAAAAATAGGGACCACTTTTGGTGGGAAGGTAACAGCGTCCCGTGCACCTTTGATATTTAGCCATGCCAGCAGCATGACCACGGAGATGTCTTCGGACAGTGCTGGCTCTTCGGCTTTGAAACGGAGATGAGCACCACCCCCTAGAGTCAGGAACGACTAGCACATATCTGCAAGGGGAACCTTTATCTTTTTAAGATCTAGAATGTCCATTTCTTGTCGCTGTCTTAGGCTCAGTTCCTCATCCTGTAATGCCAACTCAAACGTATTTCTCCTAGCTCTTCTGTAATGACATTCACAGGAGAACGAATGAATGCATAAATAAATGAATTGATAACATTTCTACATTCAGGATATCCACTTTTCTTTGTGTTTTGTAAGGAACTCCAAGGAACCTCCAGAATAGATAACAGCAATGCTCACAACCCATTTAGATTTTATTTTAGAGTGCAAGTAGTTCATTTTGATTGTGCAATGTGCCATGTTTGCTAAGAGTTGAGGATGTGGTGATTCCATAAGGAAATGAAGTACAAGATGGTGTAATTGAGGCTTATACATGAGGGTCCGGATTTTCTTCTTTTGCACTTATTGGAGGAACGGAGTTTTGTAGATGCTGTTCTTTTCCAACTATTTAATTTGGTTAGGATAAGTCAACAATATCTAGGTAACAGATTAACAGAATTGGAAGGGATCTTGCAGATCATTGAGTCCAACTCCTGCCTAAGCAGGAAACCTATATCTGCCTCTACCTAGGATTGAACTCACAACCTCCTGATTGTGAGGTAAGAGCTCAGAAGGATAGTGTGGTCTGGTTTTGATTTGATTCAAAGCATAGTGTTGATTTAAAGCGATGATTCATTTCATTTCTTAATTGTGTTCTGGCTTTGAAATCTTAGAATGTTTCAACTCAAAACCCATGTTCTTTTATGGTTATGGAAGAAAGTACACCTCTGTGTAGGTGCAGAAATAATGTACTTATTTGAACGAGTCCATTTAGTTTTGAGGTTCTCTCTGTCCTTTCAGTTTGATTGGGAAAATAAATTTAATTCAGGTTTCAATTGTAAATCTTCAAATTGAGTATATGTTTAGCTGTAAAAGGTTAACGCAGTATGCATAAGTAAACAAGAGTTAGTTTTATTTATTGTATAAGAGATTCTCTCTCTCTCTCTGTTTCCCTTTCTTTCTTTCTTTCTTTCTTTCTTTCTTTCTTTCTTTCTCTTTCTTTCTTTCTTTCTTTTCTTTTTTCTTTCTTTCTCTTTCTTTGTCTCTCTCTCTTTATTCTTTCTCTCTCTTTCTCTCTCTCTGTCTCCCTCCCCCCCTCCCCCTCCCTTCCTTCCTTCCTTTCTTATTCCTTCCTTCCTTCTCTCTCCCTCTCCCTTTCTTTCTTTCTCTCTCTCTTCTTCCTTCCTTCCTTCCTTCCTTCCTTCCTTCCTTCCTTCCTTCCTTCCTTCCTTCCTTCCTTCCTTTTTTGTTTTTGAATATGTAGCACACTTTTGTGTAATTCCTCATGGAGGCAAGAATCAAGATATTGGTTTGATTGGGAGGCTGAGGCCTGCATGCACTCCAGGGAAGTCACATTTGTACATTATTCTGACTGATTTTGCCAAAAAAATTGGACCTTCAGTAACACCCCCCCACCCCACCCCACCCCCCACTTCTCTAGCATTTTTATGAGAGATCTATTACTTCAGGAAATGTGGTTGGAACTTTCTTAATACATATATGCACATACTCATTTTATTGACATATTACAGTAGTCTGCTTCTTTACAGATTATTTTTGCTCAACAAGGAGTGTTTTTTTTTAATTTCGCTCAACAATTAAATTTCTACTTCTGGTTCTTGTTCAAATACCTTAAAGTTCATATAAGCTTTTCACCTTGCCTGAACTTTCTCTCTCCCTCCCAAATCTCAGTGCAATTGATTCAATGGCTTTCTGCAGCTTCTTCTTTGCCCTCATTCCATCAATGAATCTCACTGACAATTAGCTTCACTATATTAGCAACTGGGTATTAACTGCTGAAGTTTTTTTTAAGACTTAAGGCAGAATTAGAGACCATTGTGGTAATTGTGCATTGTGCATTGCTTTTTCTTGACTATACACTATCTTGGAAAGCATTTTTTTTGTTGGATGATCTAACAAGTCACAGAAAACATCTTACACCCATTTCCTTGAAAGAACAATGTAGCTTTCTCCATGAGCACAGGACAATTTGGTGTTATCTACCCTGCAATTAGAAAGCTATATATAGTCTCCCAATTGGCCAAGAAACACCAGCTAGTACAATTTTCCCCACTCTTTTACCCATTATGCTTTAGTCTGGTGGTTTTTCTCATTGTAAGACATATTAAGAAGGTGACATGATTTGAAAACCTCTCAAAAACTGCCCTTGTTTTTTTTCCTGTTCTCTTGTGCAGAGTATCAGAACAGTTAACAAAGAGAAGAAAACTATTTGGGGGTTGTTGAATTAGGATACGCCCTCCACGAGTTTATTTATTTTATTTTATTTATTAGTTTGTCAAACATGTACAAGATAGCAGGTGTGAATATGAACATGGACATAAACGAAGGAAATGAATACAAATAAGTGGGGACACTAGGACAGGGATGGTAGGCATGCTGGTGCACTTATGCACATCTCTTTTACAGACCTCTTAGGAATGGGGTGAGGTCCATAGTAGACAGTTTAAGGTTGAAGCTGTGGGGAGTTTGAGGATGTAACAACGGGGTCAGGTAGAGCATTCCAGGCGTTGACCATTCTGTTGCTGAAGTCGTATTTTCTGCAATCGAGTTTGGAACGGTTTACCTTGAGTTTGTATCAATTGTTTTCCCATGTATTATTGAGATTGAAGCTGAAGAAGTCATTGACAGGTAAGACATTGTAGCAGACAATTTTGTGTACTATGCTTAGATCAGACTGCAGGCGGCGCAGTTCCAGATTGTCCAAGCCCAAAATTTCAAGTCTGGTGGCATAAGTGCTTCTATTGTGAACAGTGGAGGACTCTTCTCGTGAAATATCTCTGGACCCACTCAATCGTGTTAATGTCCGATATACAGTGTGGATTCCAGGTGGATGAGGTGTATTCAAGAATTGGTCTGGCAAAGGTTAGGATTAGGGTTAGAGTTGAGTTTTTGACATTTTCCACACGGGTGGATAAGTAAGTCGAAATATCTGCTAACTTGGCTGATGAAAAGTAGGGGTGTAGCGGTGTAGCAGTGTAGCAACTGCCTAGAAAGATGTGTTCAAGGGAAAACCGGACAGACCTTGGGAATGTTTTAATTTGTTTTGGAATGCTTTAATTTGGAATCTTGCACACAGCAGGGAGTTAGGAGTAAATAACTTCTTCCAACTCTTTCATTCTATCCTTTGAGTTGTATGGCTCCTTTCTTTTTATTCCCCCTTTACTTTTTTCAGTACAATTCTAGCTCTGATCTGCAACCCTTTTACTTTCTTGGTTAAAATTACACAAATGACACCTTTAAATAAAATGGAATCCCTCACCAGAATCATTCCACATTCCAAAATTGTGCCTGATGCCTCTACGACACAATCAAAACTCAATCCTGTCTACCTGGCCTGCTTTCCATAATTGAGGATTCTTTTCTCCAATGGCAATGGGTTAATTTTTTTCTTGCTTGCAACTGATCCTGAAAGTGCCACATAATCAGAACAATACTATGAGAGTCACATACTCAGTTGCTATCTCTCTGTCTCAGCTGTAATGCAGCATTTTTAGGCAATTAGAACTCATTTGAGGTTGTTTGTAAGATGCTTATTTTAATCACTGCGGGAGTCTTCTGAAAACTGGTGTCAAGGATGATCTTGGATGCTGGCTTTTTTGTGTTTTTTTTTTTAAGAGGACCTGCATGGAACTAATGACATGTCATTGATCATTTGCATGTATGAGCCTCCATTAGTTTTTGATTGGACAAAAGCATCTTTGTTCAAACTACAGCAAGGATTAGCCTTAAATTGTAACACTTCCTTCACCATCGTTCACTAGTAGAAGGGAGGATTTACCTGCAGAAGATTCTGTTTGATCCCTGCACCTCCAGATTAAACAGAGACTTCTTCAAGACAAGCTTAGGTCTTGCTGAATACATCCATGCAGTTTTCTTGGCAACAGTACAGATGTGGTTTGTAATTACCCCTTCCCAGGCTCAGAGGTCTTAAGTGGGCCGCCATCCAAATAATACTCTTGATGCCAGCATAGCTTCTAAGATCAGCCAAGGCCCCCTGTAACAAGACTTTCTATTCCAGGCCCCCTACTTAATAGATGATGTCAGGATATCGGTGGTTAATCTGTCAAAACCCTAGTTCTTGCATCATTCAAATGTTTACAATCAACCAGTGGAACAGAAGTTGCCTTCGGAAGTTGTGGGAGCTTCATCACTTGAGACTTTCAAGAAGAGATTGGACTGCCATTTGTCAGAAATGGTGTAGGGTCTCCTGCTTGGGTGGGGTTGGGGGGTTGGACTCGATGACCTACAAGGTCCCTTCCAACTCTGTTAATCTGTCTGTTAAATTTGAACCATATCCTTCAATAGGACAGATAAATTCCTAGCAAAGTCCCTGGGCAGAAAGATTACTCTGCATTTTTCTATCAGTTCTCACTCAGTCTGATGAAAAACTATTTTGCCTTCTTTCTTTCAAAAGAGATGAAAATTTTCCTGGTATGGGTGTGCTCAGTGGTGGGACTCAGCCAGTTCGCACCACTTTGGGAGAACCAGTTGTTAACTTTCTGAGCAGTTTGGTGAACTGGTTGTTGGAAGAAATCATTAGGGCAAAGAACCAGTTGTTAAATTGTTTGAATCCCACCACTGGGTGTGCTTGTACTTAGTCACAAGATGTTCAAACAATATTTGTGAATAGGCCATTCATTTCATTGTATAATCGCATCTTAAGTAGCAATAACACTTAGACTTATATACCGCTTCATAGTGCTTTATAGCTCTCTCCAAGCAGTTTACAGAGTGAGCATCTTCCCTCCAACAATCTAGGTTCTCACTTGACCAATCTCAGAAGGATGGAAAGCCGAGTCAACCTTGAGCCAGTGAAAATTGAACTGCTGGCAATCAGCAGAATTAGACTGCAATACTACATTCTAACCACTGCATCACCAGGGCTCTTAAGTAACCTTAGCTCCCCATCACCTGCCCTTTACTTTAAGACTGAGTCCTTTGGCTTAAAGGTCTCTCAGACCTTTGTCGTTCAAAGTATGTACACAGCCACTGAGTCACGGTCCTCCATGACTTACTCAAGGAATACAAGGGAATTCCTAGAAGTAAGTTGGTTACACAGTAGTTTACTGCTTTGTAGCAAAGCATGTTTTAATTCTTTTCTATTTTTCCTACACACATGCATATTCACAGGCAGACATTTACCCATGGATTGCCATACACAACAAAAAAAGTGCAGGAAAATATCATCAACTCCTTTAATTATCACTGCTTACTTTTAAATAATTAGCAATGGATTATTGGGATTTGGAGATTTTAAAATGCTCTGATGGAAACCAAGGGAGTTTAAACCACCTCCACAAACTCTACTGCTTCCCTTGCGTTTTTTTTCTCCTTCTATTAATCCTGGGACAGTTTGGAACAGCTTATTGTATAATATACAATGCATATTTAGTTGTGTTAGATAAAATAATCACTATCCTGGAGCTTCTTGCTTAAGCAATCCCTTGGCTCTTTCCTTCATGTTGTCTTCATCTTTTCAAACGTTTCCTTGGTTTTTTGCAAAAAAAAAAAAAAAAAGATTTTAGCCTCTCTTGATGATCTGCTAAAATGGTTGCTTGCCCAAGACTGGCCCAACTTACCTATTTGCATGTTGTATCATCAACAGGAGGGATGAGGTGGCTCAGTGGCTAAGATGCTGAGCTTGTCAATTGAAAGGTTGGCAGTTCAGTGGTTCGAATCTCTAGTGCCGCATAATGGGGTGAGCTCCAATTACTTGTCCCAGCTTCTGCCAACCTAGCAGTTCAAAAGGACGTAAAAAATGCAAGTAGAAAAATATGGACCACCTTTGGTGGGAAGGAAACAGCTTCCGTGTGCCTTTGGCATTTAGTCATGCTGGCTACATGACCATGGAGATATCTTCAGACAGCACTGGCTCTTCGGCTTTGAAACAGACCCGGAACACCTGAGGGGGATGGGAAGTTTCTATTCTTTTTATTAATCTGATGCTTGGGAAATACTCAGAGCTAGCTTCACTTTTCTGAATGCTGATACAATGTACTCAATAAAAGGTCTTTCAGGCCTGAATTGTGCTCATTGCTCGGAACTATGACAATATGTAGATTTAGATGTAGATATAGATGTAGATAATGTAAATATAAACGTAGATGTAGATAATGTAGATGTAGATAATGATGTAGATGTAGATGTAGATAATGTAGATGTAGATGTAGATGCAGATGTAGATTAGACGTAGACATAGACGTAGACGTAAACGTAGACGTAGACGTAGACGTAGACGTAGACGTAGACCTAGACGTAGATGTAGATGTAGATGTAGACATAGATGTAGATGTAGATGTAGATAATGTAGATGTAGATGTAGACATAGATGTAGATGTAGATGTAGACATAGATGTAGATGTAGATGTAGATAATGTAGATGTAGATGTAGATGTAGATGTAGATAATGTAGATGTAGATGTAGATGTAGATGTAGACGTAGACGTAGACGTAGATGTAGATAATGTAGATGTAGATGTAGATGTAGACGTAGATGTAGACGTACATGTAGATGTAGACATAGATGTAGATGTAGATGTAGATCAGAGGTAGGTTTCAACAGATTCTGACCAGTTCTGGAGAACTCGTAGTGGAAATTTTGAGTAGTTAGGAGAAACGGTAAATACCACCTCTGACTGGCCCCAACCCCATCTGTTCTCTGCCTCCCGAGTCCCAGCTGATTGGGAGGAAATGGGGATTTTGCAATATCCTTCCCCCAGGAATGGAGAGGAAATGGGGATTTTGCAGTAACCTTCCCCTGGAGTGGAGAGGGAATGGAGATTTTACAATATCCTTCCCCTGCCATACCCACCAAGCCATGGCCACCAAGCCATGCCATCCATGCCATGCCACGCCCACCAAGCCATGCCCACAGAACCAGTAGTAAAAAAAACTTGAATCCCACCACTGATGTATATGTTCTTTGGAAGGACAGGTACTGAAGCTAAAGTTCAAATATTTTGGCCACCAAACAAGTAGAGGACTCATTGGAAAAGACTGTTGGAAAAGACTGAAGGCAAAAGGAGGAGGGAATGGTAGAGGATGAGATGGTAGAGGATAGAGTCATTGATACATTGAGCATGAGTCTGGACATGAAAACAGAGGACAAGAGGTCCTGGATTGCTGTGGTTCATGGAGTCTCAAAGAGTCAAACATGTCTTAGCAACTGATCAACAACAATGAAATATATGTGTATACCAGTATGTATGTATGTATGTATGTATGCATAGACATACATACATACATACACACGTGTGTGTGTTTGGATAAATAGACTTAAGACTTTAAAAGGGGATGAAAACAGGACCGAAGATACTATCGTTGTAACAGTGTAAGCATAGTTCATCTTGCTTCATTTATGATATCCTTATATTTTCAGGGATAGGACCGACTTGTGGAAACATAGCAGTCGTGCGGCCTCAAATGGAAGCAAGCTACTAAGAGAATGGGAAGGGAAAGAGCTGGCTGTGAAGTGGCAACAAAGGACAAAAAGATTATAGGAAGCTTGACGGAAACATTTCTGACCACAAGTCTTTTTCTCTTTGTTTTGTTTTTTTTAACCTGAAAATGTTCATAAAAGATCATTTAGAGCAGACCTCGTTGTAAGTGCTAGTAGGTTTGAAGGAGATGGAGGTGCTTTATCCTACCAATCAGGGGTGGGTTTCACTTAACTTTGTTACAGGTTCGCTCACACATGCGCAGATCATATTTGATGACATCTGGGCAGGTGAGTGGCACCTCCCACCACTGCTCTACCTGTTCACACGAACTGGGGCAAACCGGTAGCAACCCACCACCACTACTAATTGCTACCAACCTGCTTTCCATGGAGAACCTCTATACTGCACGAGTCAAAAAGAGGGCTGTGAAAATATTTACAGATCCCTCACATCCTGGACATAAACTGTTTCAACTCCTACCCTCAAAACGACGCTATAGAGCACTGCACATCAGAACAACTAGACACAGGGACAGTTTTTCCCTGAACGCCATCACTCTGCTAAACAAATAATTCCCTCAACACTGTCAAACTATTCACTAAGTCTGCACTACTATTAATCTTCTCATCTTCTCATCATTCCCATCACCCAACTCCTCTCACGTATGACTGTATGACTGTAACCTTGTTGCTGGTATCCTTACAATTTATATTGATATTGTTTTCTGATTGCTTATTTGTAACCTATGACCATCATTAAGTGTTGTACCATATGATTCTTGATGAACATATCTTTTCTTTTATGTACTCTGAGAGCGTATGCACCAAGACAAATTCCTTGTGTGTCCAATCATACTTTTTTTTTTTAAAAAAATTGATTTATATGCCGCCCTTCTCCGGAGACTCGGGGCGACTTACAATGCGTTAAGCAATAGCCTACGCTTGGCCAATAAAGAATTCTATTCTATTCTATTCTATTCTATTCTATTCTATTCTATTCTATTCTATTCTATTCTATTCTATTCTATTCTATTCTATTCTATTCCATTCCATTCCATTCCATTCCATTCCAGTGAAAATGGTTGCTATGTCAAACAGCTGCTTTGTTCATTCATTCTATGGAATGTGGCAGAAATGCATGGTAAGGCCAGCTATTCTCTTCTGGAATCTTTAAAATCATGGAAAACAACTTGTTTTTCTCTCACCAATCTAGGATGAATGTTTCTGGATGATACAGCCTAACAATGAGTGATTTGACTCATCCATTTTTCAGCCCAACTTCCTAGCCAATCACCACCAACATTGCCCCACAATCACAATATTTAATAACCTTCACAAAAATATTGTAGGGAGACAGAACAGCAATTGTTGAGGTTAAGACTGGATTATCCCACTGGCTGATTATGAGTGGTTTTTTATTTATTATTATTGCTGCAGAATCAGTTGTTAAAGTTGTGATTAATTCTCCTTTAGTGGCTCATCTAATCCTTCAGATTTCACATAATTGAGGCTATGGTTAAACCAGCTAAACAGCTGTTAGATAAGGACTTTTGTCTGTCGTTTTGGAGTAGACGTTGAAAAGAAGGGTGCTAGTTTGACCCTAAATATGTATTTATGTGTTGTTTGTACAAGGACACAGTGACACAGTCAACTGAATGCTTTAGTGCCTTGTTTCCCTTCCCTTCCAATGTAATTAACACTGTATTATTAATCATATTATCTTACCTGTTACTTGTAACTTAGTTCCAGTTGCTATGCAGTAACAACAAGAAATAGTGATTATATTCTATCTAGGACTTCCTAGTGAGATTAAGATGAATAGTACGGTAGGAAGTTAAGATGAATGGCTAGCTAAAAAAAAAACAGAGGTTGAATCAGATGATCTAGGATGGAGGTTGATATCTAGTATGAAAAACAAAAAGATTTAATGATTAACACATTGATTATAACATTAGTTTTTTTCTGGACTCATAAACTTATGACATAATAAAAACTGGCCACAAGATTCTTTCCTGCTTGGTGACCTCCCTTGGAAAGATATATACCATAATGCAATTGATTGAAGGAGCCCAGCTAATGTGCTTAGATAATAAGAGCATTACAAATTGAAAATCAACATAAAATTTAGTAACATGCTTCCGACTCAAGGTAGATTTACAGCCACATCTGTATTTTAAGAGGCCTTTTATTTATGCATTTATTTTTAAAAATGAAATTGCTCGGTCTGGCGGTCGATAATATGGATTAAAAGTACAGAAAAGAAATGGGGTGGAAGGTCTTTCTTGATGTTTGGTTTTTCTAAGGCTCACGTGAACACAAACAAAACACGCATAGGCAGCAAATAGACCATATTAGAAGTTTTATGCTCCCCCCCCCTTGTTTTAGTTTTCAAAGGAGAATTGGCAAATGTAGTTAATACAGAACATGTGGAATTATTTCTACGTGCCCAGAAAAAAAAATGTGTACCACAAAAAGTTGTAAAATATTTTTGAAAATCCACATAGTCCCTTCTGTTGGGAAGAACCAGCGGCCAACTTGATGGGTAAGATCAGCTCGATGCCAAAGAGAGACGTATACATTCTTCAATAAATAAATATTGTGGAGAGTGACACACTTGAAGAAATACTCCAAGAAAAATGGTACAGAGGGAACAAGATTCCATCTATCATCAAGTATTAAACTTCTGTTACCTTTATCTTCTGAATATTTGTAGATTGGTTCAGTGTGTTAACAGCAAATCCAAAGAGACATTCACAACTTTAGGAAGTGACAAAAGCCACCTTATATGTGGATTCTGAAAACTGTCAAGATTTTAACGCAGTAACACATCTGTAAATGCACCTCTTGGTTTGATTCAGCTGCCAACTTCTGGGGGGAAACAGATGGCCACCAATGAGATGCGAGTGTAACCTTAAAGGAAAGTGGAGAAAGGAAGAAGTTAAAAACAAATCCTGCCTCAATTCTTTTTATCTTTTCATGGTGGAAAAGATAGACGTCCTTTTGGACAGGTGAATGTTTGTTATATTGAATTCTAGGTAGGCAGGCACATTATCTTTGGATGATTGGTGAATGTGCCATTTTCATTTTTAAAGGGAGCCATGAGACATGCTCAGAAGGACATCAGAATTTATCATCCCTATCTTCCTTCGTCTTGCAAGGTTACCTGGATGTTGCGTACTCAGGTGAGGATTTCAAGAAAATGAAAGTAATGAGCTCTCACATTGCTTCATGAGTATCCGAGCTACATCTTCTGGAATTCTTATCCAATTTAAATATGGATATTACTCAGTTGGAAAAGATGGATCTATTCCTAGGATCAATGTATCTCCAGAATTTCAAGCACCAGCTTCAAGAAGAGATACAGGAAAATGAATTTCAGATTTCATTTCATCACTGCCACCCCTTTTATTATTTTTTTCCCTAGAGTTTAGAAGTTCTATATTGCATAATATTGTCCTTCCCACCGTTAATAATAATCCTATTATAAAGCAAACATTTAGAAACCAGGAGATGGTGAGTTCTAGTCCCACCTTTGAAATGAAGCCAGTTATACACTCCAGTAAACCATTTGGCTGCTAATTTGATATGTGGTTGACCATGATGTGTGCACCCAGCTGGAAACAAGTTCTCCTTGTTTGAAGAGACTTGGCTAAGGGTGCTTTTGTTCTAACAAAAGGCAACTTGACTAGAAGCATCAGACAGTACTTTCTGGGAATTCTTAGAACTGAAACAGGGAAATTGGGAGTTCCATTCCCACCTTGGGCATGATGCCAGCTAGGTAACCTTGGGCCAATCACCAGGAGACTGTGGGCATGAAAGCCAGCTGGATGACCTTGGATCAGTCTCTTTCTTTCAACACTAGAAGAAGGCAATGGTAAACCACTTCAGAAAACATTACCAAGAAAACTATAAGGAGAGTGATGGCTCACAATGCTGGGCTGACAATCAGCAGGTTCATGTTTGAGACTTGTTGCTGCTGTGGGACAGGGTGAGCTCCCATCACATGCTCCAGCTCCTGCTGACCCAGCACTTCAAAAGCGGGCAACCATGAGTAGATAAATGGGTACCACTTCAGTGGGCAACTTCATGGGATGTGAAAGGAGTCCCCCCAATTGGTCATCCCCTGGGCAACAGTGATATCACCGGCAAATCCTTTAACCACAGAAACATTTCTGTGCTTCCAACACAGAATAAAAGAAGAAGGAAAAAAAAAAAAAACCAAGAAAAGTGCAAGGACTAGTTCAGGCAATCACCAGCAGCCAGAAACTGACTCAAAGGTACAGAATAAATAAGCATCAAGAAAATAATACAGAGTGCCAAAACATAAATACATAAATGCAGTAACAAATATGCATGCAATCAACAAAGTTCCATAGCAGGAAATCAGAGGAATATTTTTATTATTATTATTTCAATTAGCTTCATAATTAACATTTAAAATTGGGATTTCCTGCCTTCCCCCTGTAATAATCATCATTACATTTGAGATGAGTTACATCTTCATACTGATATGAAATCTTAATCTTGCTTGGTGTTTCCCAGCTGTCATTATACCATCCTTCGACAGGCGGGAAGGATTTTGCTTCTGTTTCCTCCAACACCCCTTTGCTGTTGAAGTCTAAATATGAAAAGCTGTCCTCCAAAACTAGGCTATAATTGTCCTCCTTGAAGACAACATTGTTTATAAACAACAACTTGCATAGCTTCTGTTATTTGGGGGATGTACTTGATGATCCTCTCTCTCTCTCTCTCTCTCTCTCTCTCTCTCTCTCAATATCTTTTTTTAAAGGAAAAGAGAAACTTTCATATGAGTGGAAGGGAAAGTCAAAATGGTCATCTTCCATGTTGCAGTAGAACGGAAATTCAGATGACCTCTTCCTCCTTCATTTTTTCTTCCATCTTCTTGCTTCTCCTTTCTCACTTCTTTCTTCTCCTCCTCCTCCTCCTCCTCCTCCTCCTCCTCCTCCTCCTCCTCCTCCTCCTCCTCCTCCTCCTCCTCCTCCTCCTCTTTTCTACAGCTTGAAGCCAGGGACCAGATAAGATTTTTCAACCACAGAACTGTTCTAGGACAAGGAAGAGAATCATATTTGAGAGGAAAGAAGAAAATCTCCCTTAAACTATATGATATACATTACTCTTTCTTAAGCGTAACTCCTTATATGTTACCCGAGGAAGAATAAAATGCCTCTAAGAAAAAAGAGGAACAATCGTGTTTTAGTAGGTATAATAAGAATAGGTGAGATATTGTCACACACATGTAGGAACTGTGGAGAACAAATTAAAATAGTTTCCCCATACTCCTTCAGAATGTTGGTAGTAACTTTTTTTTTTAATCAAGTTTCACCATAAGGTAAACTTCTAGAAGAAATGAAAGCTGGAAAAATAGAAAGGGAAGAAAGAGAAAAATGAGAGAGAAAAAGGGACAATGGCAACCTTCCTTGGTGCCAGAAATATAAAGCCTCAACTCTTTGCTTTGCATTTCACAAGCACCCTTGAGAAATGTTGGTATTACAATTCTCAAAATTTCTGAAAGAAATTATCTACTTCTAAAAGAGAAGGTTTAGTCCTACATTCATTTGGAAGTTAAACTGAATACAGTCTATGTCTTCTTTGTTTGTTTGGGGGGTTTTTTTTGGAGGGGAGGAGGCTACCTCTGTGAGACAGAATCACAGAAAAACACAAGGACTGAGAATGCATAGTGTTCTTCCAAAGAATGCATAGTGTTCTCTGAGATGCCACAGATTAATTATCTAGTTGCTGGAACCTTGTAATGGAGTTCTTTGTTGAGTGCTTAGCTACATCTACCAAGGCACAGACAATAACCCTTGAGAGATTTGCAAGTGGTTAAACTAAACACACTATTAAAACTGGAAATAGGTGCAAAAATGTGCGTCGCTAACCTTACTTCTTTTTTTTTTTAACTGTGGTTGCCATCATCACATAGAAGAGAAAAGATAGTGTTATGTCCTTATAAGGGCATCCGCCTGGGATTGGCTAAAGATCCTTTCGGCGGGAGTTTTGAATCCCTGTCAGTGGGCGGTGCGTCTGCCGGAGTGTATATAAGGAGAGCTCCGGCAGCGCACAGGCTGTTCAGTTCTTGTTATTAAAACTTGTTACTTGAACCCTGCTGGTCACTTCTTCTTTCCTGCGCCGATCTAACAGATAGGACAGGAGAAGAGAGGAAGGTGAGAGAGGAACAGAAGAAAGGGAAAAGAAGAGGAAGAAAGGGAGGGGAAATAAGACTAGGAGAGAAAGTTAGAAAGGGAGGAAGAAGGGAGGAGTGGGGGAAAGGAAGGGGAAGGAGAAAAGGGGAAGGAGAGGAGAGAAGAAGAAAAGTAGAAGAGGATAGAAAAAGGGAGGGAAGGGGAAGAGAGAGAAGGAGAAGAAGGGTTGTTGTAAAATAAGGGAGATGGAATGGTAGAAGAGCAACCCCGAGTATGCTCAATTTTTTTAGGTTGAAGAATGAACTAATATGAAAGTTAAAAGAGAATATGTATGATTAACAACAGATAAGAGACTGTACATTTAAGACATGCTTATGAGAAATAAAAATTCAAAAAAAGAAAGACCAGCCTTTCCCAGAATGCATTGCAAAGCCAATTTGGACAGACTTGGGTATAAGGATTGAGAACATTCCCCCGCCTGTTCTTTAACAAGGGATTAGGAGCACATTTTGTGTTTCACAGCTGTAATTAAAATAGCAAGTCGGAATAATTACCTCTTCCAGCTAGGATCTGATGCTGTTGTCCTCGCCTTTCTCCTCCTCCCATTTAGTTTCATCTAAAAATGACCTGCAATGTTATTTGGAAAATCATTGCATTTCTGTTCAGATACTGACAGATTGATTCAATAATGGGGTTCCCGATGATTTAACAGTGGCTGGCATAAAGCCTGTAGTGCTATGGCTTGGATATTGTAAGGCGTGAGAGCTAATGTTAACCATATTTGAAGATGCCAGATATGGGTGAGTGACATGATAACAGTTTGGGAAAGGTTCCCAACCAGCATGAAAACAGCTGTCAATGGCCGAGATCAGAGCTGCTATGTTTTCACAGATAAGAAAGCTAAGGAAATCTCAGGGTGTCAATTCATATCAGGTTGGAATAGTTCATGCATACATTAATCTGTGTAAATTTGTTGGAAGGAACCCCATTAGGAGAACAGTATGCAACCTGCTGCCCTCCAGATATTTTAGACGGCAACTCCCATGATAACTTGTGTAATCAATCAATCAGTTTATTACAGATTTAGACCAGAGACCAGAACAAATATAAACCCTTGGTAAATATACCATTAAAAATTCTAGTGTAAAATAATAAATAACAACTAAAATCTATAATAAAATCCAGTCTGTCAATTATGCATGGTCTAACTAAACCGTGCACTGTGTGGCCCATTGTAGGTTTGACGCTTCAAGGGAAAAGACTAAGCAGTGCAAAGGGTTTGCCACATTTGTTATATAACACACCTATGGTGGAGAAGACACGGGTTTGTGATGAATCCCCAGTGCTGCTGCGCAGAATCTGGCCACCTGCTTTGTAGTTATGGACTGTTCATCCTTAAGCAGCCACTGAAGATAGGTAGTGTCGGAATGGCCAGGATACCTAGCAGTTATTGGCAGAATATGGTTTTTCCTAATCTCCGTATAAAAGGAACATCTAAGGACCAAGTGACCCACTGTCTCCATCTCTCCTGAGCTGCAGGAGCAGTCTATCTGTCAATGGTATCCTTCTATACTTGCCGTACAGGATGGCTGATGGAAGTGCATGGCACCCTGTGAGCAAAAATGCTTTCTGGTGGTTTGCTGACTCAAATGTGTAATGGAATATGCAGCTGTAGCAGCAGAGGGGGTGAATTTGGTCAACTCAGAGATTTCCCAGAAAGAGGCCTGGATCAAGAGACTCATCAGTCCCAAGATAGAAGGGGGAAGGGCAGGGGTGAAATCCAGCAGGTTCTGGAGAACTGGTAGCGGAAATTTTGAGTAGTTCGGAGAACCAGCAAATACCACTTCTGGCTGGCCCCAGAGTGGGGTGGAAATGGAGATTTTGCAGTATCCTTCCCAAGCCATGCCCACCAAGCCACACCCACAGAACCGGTAGTGAAAAAAATTGGATTTCACCACTGGGGAGGGAGGAGGACATTCAGAGTAATCACACCCTAAAACAGGAACATTCAACCTTAGCAACCTTAAGACTCGTGAACTACAACTCCCAGAATTCCCCAGCCCAGCAGATCAAAACAACCAAGGAAAAGAGCAATACAGATATGTCCTAGGTCAGTGATGGCTAAGCTTTTCCAGACCGAGTGCCCAAAGCATGCATGCATGTGTGAATGCAGGCACGCATGCCTGAACCCCCAAAATGCAATGCGCATACACCCCCACCCCCACTTTATGCGCCCTACCACGCACATGCATGTGCACATACCATCAGAGAGGGTGCTGCATGCCACCTCTGGCAAGTGTGCCATAGGGCCCTAGTTGTCCCTCCCAGAAACTGATCTCTTAAGAGAATACCATATCTGTATCCTGATAATTGATAAGTCACTAGGGAGAACCATCATGAGCCCAAATCCTCCCCGTTGCAGTTTGACGAGGATATAATTGATTGAGAACTACAATATGCAAATATCAAATCCACAAAGCTGGTTTATCTGTCTTTCCTCTGAGTGTTTGCACAGATCTTTCTTTGAAAAAATCCACTATATTTTACGGAGTATAAGATGCACTTTCCCCCCCCCCAAAAAAAAGAGGGTGAAAATCTGGGTGCGTCTTATACTCCTAATGTAGACCCGGCCAGCTTCTCAAACGGAGGTTTCAGAGGCTGAAAAAAGCCCCCAAACAGAGCTTCAGAGGCTTTTTTTCTGAAGCTGTTTTGGAGGCTTTAAGAGGCAAGAAAAAAAGTTTTTTTTTTCTGAAATGGAATTTCAGAAGTTTCGGAGGCAGAAAAAAAAAAACAAAAAAAAAGGAAGGCACAGAGCTCACAACCAAGAAACCTGTTGCTAAAATTCACCTCTGGGAACAGCTGATTGGGGGTATTCCAGGAGGCCGATCCACCCGCCAATCAGCTTTTTTCTTATTTTCCTCCCCAAAAACTAAGCTGCATTTTATAATCTGAAAAATACGGCTCTTCTGTTGACGTCTGCTGATTTCCATAGATCGTATCATTTGCACTAATTTCACAAGGATGTTTTAATTCAGCATTGTTTTCTTGCAGGACACATTTTTTCCCCCTATTGCTTTGATTTGGGTGGGACTTTTCTTTTTTATTGTTGCTGCATTTTATTTTTTTTTATGTTTTATCTTCCAGAATGCTAATCAGATTTTGAACCGAGTCAGATCAAGGAAAGATGCAGAAGCAGTGTGATTTGATCGACTGACTGACTGACTGATTGATTGATTGAAAGACAGAAAAGAGAGAAAGAGAATAAGAAAACAAACTGGAAATATATTTTTTTTCAAATTTCTCCTATATGTGGACAATGAACTCATTTCCCCACACCAGTCAGTTAGCAAATTGCATTTCAACCAGTTTTTTTTTTTTAAAAAATCTCCTTTCTTGCTTATACTTATACGATGGCTGTACATTTTTTAAACAGTCCTTCAGTGCAGCACTCACATATCCCTTCACAAACGGCAGCCATAATCAATGGTTTTTAAATACAGGTGGAACAATTAGACACAAAGGAGAATTGTATCCACCAAGTACAATGGTCTATTTAAACATCCATTGTTCGTGTAATGATCACTATTCAATTTGGGACAAAAGAGAACAAGTGAAAATTTCTCCTCCATCTACATTACACACTTTTGCTTTCGTGCCACCAATCTGAACAGAAAATAGACAATTAACCATCCGCAAGATAAAAGGGAGATGGACAAATAAGCTTGAAGTGGTATTGGCTACGGAGTTACCAAGACATATATATATATGCTGATAAAGAAATAAAAGGAGACTAGTATAGATCTATTTCAAGCTATTCAGCTCTCATCAGCTAGCCATACCTGTACTCGGATTCGAACTTGGGCTGCCTGCATGTTACCTCAGCATGTGGGAGGGAGCAAAGTGCATCCCTTTCGCCTTTCAGCTCCAATCCAGAACCATATCAGCAAAATATAAATTTGGTGTGTGTGTGTGTGTGTGTAAATAAAGAGGGCATACCTCTCAGACCCATAGTTAGCTTCATTGACTCTCCTCTGCAAAACTTGGCTAGATATTTAGCCAAACAACTACAACCGTTTGCGGAATTGATTGCTTCTTATGTGCAGAACTCGTATCATCTCATAGAAATCCTGAGAAACCAACGCATAGAGCAGGGTGACCTACTTGTAAGCTTTGATGTGGTCTCATCATTCACTCAAATACCCATTATAGAAGCTCTAGCAATGGTCAAAAACAAATACCAACCACCAAACCACATCATAAAATTGGCAGAGCATTGCCTTTCTAACACCTATGTCATGTACAAAGGGCAAAGATACAAACAAATGCAAGGGGCGCCAATGGGATCACCGCTCTCCCCAGTTATTGCCAATCTGTTCATGAAGGGATTAGAAATTAGGGTATTGGAACAAACTACTTATAAACCAAAATTATGGCTCGGATATGTAGATGATACGTTTGTGACCTGGCCCCATGGAAAAGACAAGTTAGACAATTTTCTAGCACATTTGAATAACATGCACCCGAAGATACAGTTCACTATGGAAATGGAGATTGAAAATCAACTCCCATTCTTAGATGTATTAATATACAAGAAAACTGATGGCACCCTAGGACATAGTGTCTACCAAAAGAAGACACACACAAATCGATACCTAAACGCACACTCACACCATCATCCTTCACAAATAAATTCAGTGGCAAAAACTTTAATTACTAGAACTAAACGTGTAACAGATGTGGCACATGTACAAACAGAGCTTCAGACTCTCACGGTGGTATTAATGGCAAATGGGTTCCACGAAAATAAAATTAGAAGTATAATCCGGCAAGGGACATCAGGACAGAGCGAAACCCAAGAAGAAGAACAGAATATGGGAAAAGCCATCCTGCCCTATATAAAAGGGATCAGCGATAAAATTAGTAAGATATTACAGAAACACAAAATAAAAACAGTGTTCCACACAGATAGAAAAATATCAATGATGTTAAGTAACCCCAAGGATAACACTGAACTGGAAAATCAAGGGGTATACGAAGTGCCGTGTGCCTCCTGTCAGTCATCTTACATTGGACAGACAA
This sequence comes from Masticophis lateralis, assembly GCA_030761175.1. Classification (NCBI taxonomy): domain Eukaryota; kingdom Metazoa; phylum Chordata; class Lepidosauria; order Squamata; family Colubridae; genus Masticophis; species Masticophis lateralis. The sequence goes on along the minus strand of JAUDYJ010000008.1, from coordinate 6,375,247 downwards.
ATAGACAAATAGGTGTGCGTTTAGAAGAACACAAAAACACAGTGAAAAAAGAAGAGCGAACTTCTTCCTTGGTATAACGCATGAAGGCCACGGGATATAAGATCGACTTCAACAATACTAGAACAGTGGTGAAAGAGGAACATCTTAATAAGAGAATAATTAGGGAGGCTATCGAAATTGAAAAGAGGCCACAGAATATGAACAGACATGATGATGCTTCTAGGTTATCAAGTATGTGGAGACCTGCACTGAGGGAAACTCGAGTTTTAACATTAAAGGATAGGCAGAGATCCCAACAGGCAACCAGTGGTGTTGTAACACCTGGCAGAATCCTTTCCTCTTTGCAGATGATAGCTAGCAATAGGGAGAGAGAAAGAACCGAGCCAGAAGATAGGCTGAGATCTCAACAGGCAACCAGTAGTGCTGTGATACCTACTAGAATTCTTACCTCTTCGCAGTTGACAGTTAGTAATAGAGAACCAGAGAAAGAAAACTGGGCCATTAACATGCAGTCAGGCTGCAGACTCCTAGGATAATGAAGCAGGACTCACAACTTCTAAACTGATAGTAAAGGCCAAAAGATGACAAGGTAGAGAGCTTGTCGAAACGTTGCCAAACCTTTAAAGTGTTGGTTAGGATTTTAGCCAGAGTTTTAAAAGATCTTACAAAGTGTTTTGTTGGGATTTTGGAGGATTTTGAGTTGAGATCTTAGCCAGGATTTTAAGCATTTTAACTAACAGACTTTTAATGATGCGGGAAAGCACCCGAGATTTTAACTTTTTACATACACACACCCACGAAAACTTGAGAAGATGTCTTCTCAAGTTTTCGTGGGTGTGTGTATGTAAAAAGTTAAAATCTCGGGTGCTTTCCCGCATCATTAAAAGTCTGTTAGTTAAAATGCTTAAAATCCTGGCTAAAATCCCAGTTTAAGATCCTCCAAATCCCAATAAAACACTTTTGAAACTCTGGCTAAAATCCTAACCAACACTTTAAAGGTTTTCTTTTTGGCAACATTTCGACATTGACAAGCTCTCTAAGTTGTCATCATCGGGCCCCTACTTTCAGTTTAGAAGCTGTGGGTATGCTGCGAGATCAGACTTGTCATTTTTCTATGTGTGCTGCTTATGACGTATTCTGATTAGCCTGCTAACTCTGTCTCCTGCTTCATTATCCTAGCTGCAGCCTGACTGCATGTTAAAGGCCCAGCTTTCTCTGGTTCCCTATTACTAACCGTCAAGGGCGGTTTATAAATTGAAATAATAAATAAATAAATAAAATAATAAACTGCAAAGAAGGAAGGATTCTGGTAGGCATCACAACACCGCTGATTGCTTGTTGAGATCTCAGCCTATCTTCTGTCTTGGTTCTCTCTCTCTCCCTATTGCTAGCTATCATCTGCAAAGAGGGATGGACTCTGGCAGGGATTACAACACCACTGGTTGCCTGTTGGAATCTCTGCCTATCCTCTGATGTTAAAACTCGAGTTTCCCTCAGTGCAGGTCTCCAAATACTTGATAACCTAGAAGCGTCATCTCGTCTATTCATATTCTGCGGCCTCTTTTCAATTTCGATAGCCTCCCTAATTATTCTCTTAGTAAGATGTTCCTCTTTCACCACTGTTCTAGTATTGTTGAAGTCGATATTATGTCCTGTGGCCTTCATGTGTTGTACCAAGGAAGAAGTTCACTCTTCTTTTTTCACTGCGTTTTTGTGTTCTTCTAAACGCACACCTATTCGTCTATTTGTCTGTCCAATGTAAGGCGACTGATATGTATATATATAATATATATGAAAATATATATATGTGGCATTGGATGGAGAAATCTGAGACCAAGCACTTATAGGGGCAATTTCCTTCCAATTATGTAATACATTATACTTACATATTATTATAGCTATACTATAGTTAATTACTGTTCTTGAAGAGTTACCATTGTGCATTACCAAGCAACAGAGCCTCTGCTATGAAATGGAAATATAAAGAAACAAGAGAAGTGAAGTACTGGCTTGGTTTCTTTTTTAGGGCAGCATTGTTCAAGCATCAGTCTAGTTAGAGGAAACTTCCTCTGAACCCAGCCAGAGTGGCTTTTCTTCTGTTTTTCCAGGACATGCCTTGTGCTATTTTAAGGTCTCCACAGAGCTGTCTGCCCCTGAATGTAAGCTTTGGACAGAACAGGCATTGCCTAAATTAAAAAGAAGTTTGTACATGAAGATATTTGAAAGGAAGACTCATACTAATTGGGGATTTCCCATGATTCCCCACACCAAAACAATCTCAAACTGTGATGAAGTTCATTAGGTCATTGTCCTTGGAAATGAATTGTGGCATAGCATAGCACAAAAGTGCAGAGAAGAGCAACCAGAATGATTAGGGGACTGGAGACTAAAACATACAATGAACGGTTGCAGGAACTGGGTAGGTTTAGTCTAGTGAAGAGAAGGACCAGGGGAGACATGATAGCAGTCTTCCAATATTTGAGGGGCTGCCACAGAAAGGAAGGAGTCAAGCTATTTTCCAAGGCATCTGAAGGCCAGACAAGGAATAATGGATGGAAACTGAACAAGGAGAGATTCAACCTAGAAATAAGGAGAAATTTTCTGACAGCGAGAGCAATCAACCAATGGAACAGAAGTTGCCTTCAGAAGCTGTGGGCACTTCATCACTGGAGACTTTCAAGAAGACACTGGACTGTCATGTGTCAGAAATGGGTCTTCTGCTTGGGCGGGAGGTTGGACTAGATGACCTACAAGATCCCTTCCAACTCTGTTAATTTAATCATAGCTTCCAAAGGTGTAGTGGTTAAAGTGCTGGTCTAGAAACCAGGAGACTGTGAGTTGTAGTCCTGTTTTAGGCATGAAAGCCAACTGGATAGTCTGGGGCCAATCACCAGACTATACCTATTGTCTTAGGTAATGAAAGCTGGTTGGGTGACTTTGGGCCAGTCACTCTCTCTCTCAGCTGAATCTGCCTCACAGGATTGTTGTTGAGGGTAAAATAAAAGGAGGAAGGACTATTAGGTATGTTCACTGCTTTGAGTTCCTAATAAAGTTGTTAGATCGGCGCAGGAAAGAAGAAGTGACCAGCAGGGTTCAAGTAACAAGTTTTAATAACAAGAACTGAACAGCTTGTGCGCTGCCGGAGCTCTCCTTATATACACTCCGGCAGACGCACCGCCCACTGACAGGGATTCAAAACTCCCGCCGAAAGGATCTTCAGCCAATCCTAGGCGGATGTCCTTATAAGGACATAACACTCCTCCCCCCTAGTTCTTAGTCAGTCGATCAGGGAAATAGTCACTAAGATAAACAGGACGTCTACGTGCCCGCGTAGACCTGCGCAGTTCAGAGTCAAGATGGACACTCTCCCGGACGGAGGGTGTCTGCTCTGCTCGGGGCTTCTTCCCCGGTGCCGGGCTGGATCTGGCCGTCGAGGACGCGGGCACTGTGTCCGAACCTCCGGCCGGGTCACGGACCTCCGCCTGCGGGCGATGCTGGTCTGCCTCGTTCCTGCACGGATCGTGGAGCCGCCGGTGTGGATCCCTGCTCTTGGCCGGTCCGGAACTCCTGAGCCACGGTAGGTCCCTGGGTCTCCCTCGGGTCCCCTCTGGGCTGGGGTCGCGCCGGTCTGGGTCAGGGTGCGAGTCCGGCGGTGGTGGTTGGGTTAAGCCCCCGGGTTCTCCGGTCGAGTCCGGCTTACTCCCAGGGCGGCAGGCGGACGGAAATGGTGACTGGTCGGCTCTGTCGGGGTGGCGTAGGGGTGGTGTAGGCCCTCTCTGCGCGGTTGGTCTGGCGGTGGTGCCGAATGTTCCCTCTGGCCGCTGGGCTGCTCGACCTGGTCGGGTTGGTGTTGGCCTACCCTGCCGGGGTGGTGGAGGCCTTCCTTGCAGGGTTGGTTTTCTGCACGGTTGGTGGGTTGTTGTAGGGTCTCCTGGAATGTTGGCTGGAGGTCCCCAACTCTGGGCTGCCGGTTGCCCACTTCGCAGGGTTGACGTTGGCTTCCCCTGCTGGGTTGTCCCCGGTCTACTTGCCTTGCCGGATCTGGTATTAGGCTAGGTGCCGGGGTGTTTGTTCGTCCCTCGGGTCGCCGGTCTCCCTCGTCTGGGTGGTTTAGGCTTACTTCGGCGGGGTGGTTTAGGCCTACCTCGTCGGGGTGGTTTAGGCCTACTGTACCGGGGTGGTTTAGGCCTACCTCGTCGGGGTGGTTTAGGCCTACTGCGCCGGGGTGGTTTAGGCCTACTGCGCCGGGGTGGTTTAGGCCTACCTCGTCGGGGTGGTTTTCGCTCACTTCCCTCCACCTTTTGCGGAGCTGGTCGAGATGCCGTCTCACGATCTGTCCATCGTCCAGCTCAACGCGGTAGGATTTGGGACCGGTTGTGCTGTGTACTGTAGCTTTAAGCCATTTCGGCGAGCCGTGGAAATTCAGAGCGAAAACGGCATCACCGATGGAAAACTGGCGAAGTTGGCGACTGGCGGATGCGGGCACCTCAGAGGAGTATTGCGGGTACAGTCTGTCCAGGGGTGACCGGAGTCTCCTGCCCATTAAAAGTTCGGCGGGGCATTTTCGGGTGGCAGAGTGAGGCGTGATATGCTGGGTAAGCAAAAAAGTGTCAATGCGCTCCTGCCAGTCACCCGGGCCCATTTTGGCGAGCGACTCCTTCGTGAGCCGCACCATCCGTTCAGCCTGCCCATTTCCGGCCGGTCTGTAAGGGGCAGAGAGGGCATGGCGAATGCCCAAGCCAGCCAGGAAAGCTTCCATGGGCACGGACGTAAGTTGGGGCCCGTTGTCTGAGACCAAAACGTCAGGGAGTCCATGGGTCGCGAAAAGGCGCCGGAGGGCACGGATGGTAGCTTCCGTTGTGGTGGATGCCATGGGGACGACTTCCAACCACTTGGAGTAGGCATCAACTACGATGAGGAGGTGGTGCCCATGAATGGGGCCAGCAAAGTCTATGTGAATGCGCGACCAGGGGGAGCTCGGAGTCTCCCAGGGCATCGGGTCAGATTGAGGCGGGGCGGCTCTGACTTCTTGGCACGGGCTACACCTGGCGACCCAATGTTCAATGTCTTTGTCCAGTGTCGGCCACCAGACGTAGCTCCGTGCCAGGGCTTTCATCCGGACAATGCCCGGGTGTCCTTTGTGCAGCGCAGTAAGAGTCCTTCGTTGAAGAGTGCTGGGAATCAGCACCCTATCTCCCCATAGTAAACAGCCGCGCATGGTGGACAGCTCCCCTTGCTTGCGGCTGAATGGGCTGAAGTCGTCGCTGTCAATTCTAGTCGGCCAGCCTCTCAGGACCCAGGAGTGGACTTGCCGGAGGATGGGGTCAGCTCGCGTGTGCGTCGCTACGTCGGCAGATGTCACGGGACAGTTGCTGTCGTTGTCAATATGCAGCAGCTCGAGCGTGGGGGCCGGGTCTTCCACGGATTCGGCGGATGGGCACCTGCTCAACGCGTCGGCGTTTGCGATGGCTTTACCAGGCTGGTGGACGAGGCTGTAGGAGTAGCCGGCGAGGAATATGGACCAGCGCGTCATCCAGGGGGACATGAAGGCTGGGGTCTGCTTGTCCCCTGCTAGTAGGCCGAGGAGAGGCTTGTGATCGGTTACAATGGTGAATTGCCGTCCATACAGGTATTCGTGGAAGCGCTTCACCCCTGCAACAATAGCCAACGCCTCTTTGTCCAGTTGGCTGTAGTTGCGCTCAGCACTAGACATAGTCTTTGAGAAAAATGCGATGGGGGCTTCACGACCGGTAGGCAGATCATGGCTGAGCACAGCGCCAACTCCGTACGGGGAAGCGTCACAGGTCAGTCTGAGGGGCAGTGTCTCATTGTATTGAATGAGCACACTGTCAGAGGTCAGAAGTTGCTTAACTGCTCTGAATGCAGACTCTTCCTCACGTCCCCACCTCCAGGAAACCGCCTTCGCCAGCAAGCGATGGAGCGGCTCAGCAACAGTGGCTGTCTGCTGGAGGAAAATAGCGTAGAAGTTAAGCAATCCAAGGAAAGCCTGAAGCTCCGCTTTGTTTTTGGGGCTGGGAGCTTCATGGATAGCTTTAACTTTTGATTTGGTGGGGTGGATGCCAGAACTATCTATCAGATAGCCCAGGAACTCGACTTCCTGTACCCCAATGATGCACTTGTCCCTCCGGACTCTCAAGCCCTTCTCCCTGAAACGCTGGAGAACTAGCCTCAGCCGGCCCAGGAGTTGAGCCTTTGAGTCCCCGGAGATCAGTACATCATTGAAATAAGGCACCACCCCTGGAACGCCTTGGAGAAGGCGTTCCATCATGGATTGGAAAATGCCTGGGGCTGCACTGACTCCAAACTGGAGACGGTTGCACTTAAACGCGCCTCTATGGGTGACAATAGTCTGTGCCTCCGCCATTTCCTGATCTACTGGCAGTTGCTGGTAAGCCTGGGCCAGGTCCAGTTTCGCAAAAATTTTGCCCTTGCCGAGTGAGTGCAGCAAATGTTGCACTACTGGCACGGGGTATGCGCTCTGCGGCAACGCCTTATTGATGGTCACTTTGTAGTCGGCGCAGATGCGCACAGATCCATCCTGCTTCATGGGGGTCACAATGGGAGTTTCCCATGAAGCATGATCGATAGGTTCCAGGATACCTTGGGCAATCAGCTTATCTAGCTGAGCGTCTACTTTAGCCCGCAAGGCAAATGGAACCCGGCGGGGCTTGAGCCGAATTGGGGTTACCCCCTTGTCCAGATTAAAGGAGATGGGTTTCCCTGAAAAGCTCCCTAACTTACCATCGAAGACTTCTTGGAACTCTCCGATGAGTGAGTCGAGTTCGCCTGAGCTAATCTGGTGGATGCCTCCGATAGAAAGCCCCAGCGGCTGGAACCACTCCACGCCCAGCAGGGTCGGGCGGCTATGCTCCACGACGGTTATGGGAAGCTGGCCCTGGAACTGCTTGAAGGCGATCCGGAGGTTGGTTCGCCCGATGACGCCGATGGGGTTGCCGCCGAAGTCCACCAGCTTGGAGTGCAGAGGTTCAAGTTGTTGCTTGGAGAGATTCGGCTTCAGTCTCTTGACTTGGTGCCAGTCGATGATCGAATAGACGGAGCCTGAGTCGACTTCCATCGTGCACGGCAAGCCTTCTGCCAACAGTGTCACGTGGAATTTTGTGGCACTGTTGGTGCTGGTGAGGGCGATCGTTGTCTGGTTCACAGCGCCGCCATGAGAACTGTTGCGGTCGTCGCGCTTTTGCAGGGTTGAGGACCGTTTGGACGACCTCTGGGAGTCGCGACGATTGTCTGGATTCTGGGGCTTAATCGATTCAGGAACAGGATCAGAGGCTCTGCATGCCTCCGCGATGTGCCCCCTCTTAAGACAGCGTCGGCAGGTGGCATCCCGCCAGCGACAGGATTGGCGGGGATGGTGTCCTTGCAACTGCCGCACTGAGCGGCGCGGCGGCCATCATTTTGAATTTCCCGCCTAGGTGGGCGGGAAACTTTCAAAACGGCCGATTCTCCCTCTGAATCTGTTGGAGTGGTCGAGTCATCGGACGATTCAGGTGACGGTTTGCGGATCTTATGGATCCCTCGGGACTGGAGCATGGCAGCAGCGGCGGTCTCGGATGTTTCAGCAGCCGTAGCCTCCTCAAGAACGTCCTTCAGGGACAGTCTTTTTCTGCTCAGGAACTTCTTTTGGAGGTTGGCATCTCTCATCCCGAAGACGATCCCGTCGCGTAAGGCATTGTCAACGTTCTCAAATTCGCAGTTCGCAGCGATTTGACGCAATGCCGCCACAAAGTCTTTAAGCGATTCGCCTTCCTTCTGATTACGTTGGCGGAAGGTAAAACGGTTCGATATGGGGGTGCCCGTTGGTGCATAGTGGTCTTGCAGGGCAGTCTGCAGATCCACCCAGGACATGACTTCAATGTCCCTGGGTGCGACGAGGTTGACGGCGAGTTCCAAAACGTCGGAGCCGCAGTGAGCGAGGAAGAGAGCCCTCTTCCTCTCGTCGTCTAGGTTGTTGTAGCCGTTTCCCCGGAGGAACTGGCGGAAACGTATCATATACGAACTCCACTTCTCCCGGCTGGGGTTGAAGGGAGCCAGCGAGGCGAACGGCGCTTGCGGCGTTGCCATTTCTCAGACCGCGTCGAGTGACTTCAGCTCGTTATGGCGATCGTGCCACGCGGAGGTTCTTCTCTAGACCTTCGTCGCCAGTGTTAGATCGGCGCAGGAAAGAAGAAGTGACCAGCAGGGTTCAAGTAACAAGTTTTAATAACAAGAACTGAACAGCTTGTGCGCTGCCGGAGCTCTCCTTATATACACTCCGGCAGACGCACCGCCCACTGACAGGGATTCAAAACTCCCGCCGAAAGGATCTTCAGCCAATCCCAGGCGGATGTCCTTATAAGGACATAACAAAAGTAATCAACACATGATAAAAATGTAATAAGTAATTAGATAAATAAAATCAAATAATGCCATAGGTAGTATTGGTTTAGGTTCAAGAAAAACTTAGTTTTAATCCCACTTGGTTATGAATTTATCAAGACAATCATTATGTTTCAGCTTGATTTACCTCCTAAGTATTATAAGAATGAAATTGGGAAAGAAAAGTCCATTACAACTTTAAAAGACAAAATGAATCAAAACAGCAAAAGAGAAATACAGCATCGGAAAAGGCAGGGGGGGGCGGGAACCAATGATGTTGTAAAAGGTAGAAATGGAAATTATTATTTTGCTGAGTATAATTCTGTGACCTGCTTCAGAGGAAGGAGTTTTAAAAATTATCTAGGTTTCAATTAATTTGAACAAGGCTATTCCCCCCCCCCTTTTCTTGCGCTTTTCCTGACAAGCAACAAATCCAAATAATATTCAAAACTAACCAAAAACATGGCCTCCCTTTTGACCTGTTGTCAGCAAATTAATAGCTTCCTCCTTCTCATCAGTGAGTTTACATGTAAGCTATGAAAGGTTCTCTGCAGGTCAGAAGGAAGCCAAATAAACTCAGATAAAACATTTCCTTTTAACTCGCATTTATACGTGTGTCCATATTCTGTTAATCCTGTTTGGATAGCCTGAATTACCTTTCCACACGAATGCATGCATTTTATCTTTTAAGATAACAGATTTTTCCTCCTCACTGTGGAAAAGAGTGTCTTGCGTCCCACTTGCAAAATTTGGCAGATCGTTTCTCAAATATGTAAAAGAAACATTACTTAAGGGGGAAAAAGGCATAGCATTCATTCGGATTGAGGAAAAGAGGGAGTTTGCACCTGTTCGTACATCAGCCAGAGTGGCTCTGTGAGGGAGATGGACAGTTTTTTAAATATGGTATATCAATAAATGATCGATAAAGCTTGCATATTTTTCATCGACATAGTCCGCACTCAATATTTTTGCAGATTTTTATGCTTTGCAATTGGATAAATCATTTCACTGGCGGAAGACAACAATAGATGGCACTTGAGAACAGCCGTTTCTGAGGGAGAAGGGTAAACACATAGTTGTAAAACTGACAGAAAGATAGATGCCTATGTAGAAAGAACTGTAAAATGAAAGCATCATTAAGGAAGTAAGTTTCTGTCTTCTGGGATCTGGGGAGGAATAGTGGATTTTTCACTTGGCAGGGCTACACGCGAGTGCATTATGCTCAATTTTTATATTGGCATGTGACATTTTAAACTCTCAGGAAGCTCATTTGGGATATCTCTATTCCTGGAAGCAATCACCCACTGGAGAAAGGTGTGATGACCAATTCACTGAAAATCAGGAAGGAAGTATTGATATAACAGGAGTCTGATTTTTTTCTGATTTGCAAGGAGGGGATTTTATTAAAATTGTTCACTTGAAATACCACCCCTAGGCAGGTGCTGTTGTTTGGCACATGTGAAGAGTGAAGCCATTACTAACTGGTTTTTATAGCCTTTTTGATGTGAAGATGTGCATTCTTAACTTGGTCTTCCTTGACTGCCCTATAAAATTGTGGCAGGAAAATTGATAACCTTTAGTTGTGCTGAATACATTTCTCCCAGTCCTGTGATATTGATATTGGTATTTTTTTGGCATATAGAAAACCAACCTAGAATTAAGGAGAAAATTTCTGACAGTTAGAACAATTAATCAATGGGATGACTTGCCTCCAGAGATTCTGGGTGCCCCATCACTGGAGGCTTTCAAGAAATTGGACAACCATTTTTATGAAATGGTACAGGATCTCCTACTTGAGTAGGGAGTTGGAGTAGAAGACCCCCAAGGTCCCTTCCAACTCTGTTATTTTGTTAAAGTCAATGACACTAGACTATTCAACTGCCAAACCCAATGTTGGAAGACCCAAATACCTTTCCAAAGGTCTATGGAGATCCTCTGTCATCCAGGTCATGGTTGTCCTGAAGATGCTTTTTTTCCAAGAGGCAACTGGACTTTCTGTCAGCACTTCAAGCTGCATTTACTCTAGAAGGAGAAGAGGCATCTGGCAAGGGATGTTTGACTTTTCACCTACTTATTTTCCCTGGAGATGATATCACCTAGGAGACGGGATGGGAGGGGGGAAATTCCTTTGAGCTGGAGCAGTAGATTAGGGGTAGAGTGACTTGGAAGATGGCCAATGAGTGCAGAGGAGTAGGGAAAGGAAAAGGAGGGTTTTGGGTCAGGAAGCCAATGTTGGCTGTGATGGAGTCGGGTATCGGTTGTTGTGTTTAATAAATGAGAGACTTTATCAAAGACTTTTTGTGTAAAATGCAATTTATTTGAGACGACATCGAATCTTGACACTTTCTGGTTTTTCTGTGAAGACATTTTACTTCTCATCCAAGAAGCTTCTTTAGCTCTGACTGGATGGTGTTGGAATGGAAGGATGTATATTCCTTACAGACAGCTGGTCATTTGCATTCTTTTAGAGAGGTGTTGAGGCCACTTGTCTGTGTCCTCAGGGTCACCTGAGTGGTGCAAATGGGTGTGAAGGCTTCTTGGAACTGCTGAAAAGGGCTGTGTTGTGGAGCTGTGCTTTTTGCAAGATGTTCCATCTGCAGAAACAGATTTCCAGAAATAAATAATAATTGTAGGCTACAGGAACCATTTGTGCTTCAGTTTGAGATGCAGACAACACCGACTCATCCCCAACAGCCTGTGCCTCTGTTCAACAGTGAAGGAACATAAAGAGGAAACAAACAAACAAACAAAAATCCCATCCTTCAGAAAGCACAGCTCCACAACACAGTCCTTTCAGCCATTCCAAGAAGGCTTCACAGCAAAACGTCTTCATGGAAAAACAAAGAAAGTCCAGTTGCCTCTTGAAAAAGCACCTTTGGGACTACCCTTCCAAAGGTGTAGACAGAGGTCCTCAAACTTGGCAGCTTTAAGACTTGTGGACTTCAACTCCCAGAATTCTCCAGCCAGCTGGCTGGAGAATTCTGGGAGTTGAAGTCCACAAGTCTTAAAGCTGCCAAGTTTGAAGAACTCTGGTTTAGAGGAATTGATTCAAGATGGGACATTGTTTGGTTACAGAACTAATGCTGGGCCCATGGAAACAACCAGCTTCTACCCATCCTTTCTCCAATTACTGCTGGGAAAGAAGTTTGTTTAAAATCCTGCAGACAGAGAAGGCAACCCAGATCTAAACGGAGTCTTGATCTGATTTGCTCCCTATGAACCCAAAGTGGATTCTATTTACCTTCACTACCAGTTTGCAATTGGGCTGTGTGCAGAAGCATTTTGATGACATCAGGGTCAGTGGGTGGAGCCTCCCACCGGTTTTACTCCCAGTGCGAACTGGGAGAAGTCCACCACTGCTATGAACCATGAGCAGTGGTCAGAATATTTACCAGTACTTATTATTTCCCTTCCTTTCCCATTATTCAGATTTCTCTAAATGCAGCTCTGCAAAGATAAGATGCATGCATCTTTACAACTTGGAGTGTGCATTTGTAATGCATGTGAGTGGGTGGGTGGGTGGGTGAGATGGTGGGGTGAGGGAGAGAGAGAGATCCACACCCATCTTTCTCAGGCACAAACACACTTATATGAGCTTAATAATAGCAATAAGACGCTGCAGGCAACTTTACCTCTATAGGGTTTTCTTTCCCATTCAATCAGTAGAAGTCACTCAGCTGTCAGAATCATTCACGGAACATTGTCTGATATGTGTTTAAGAAATCTCCCCCCGGTGAGTTTTTGAGACCCCAAACATGGAAAAGGGCTGATGCAAATTGGATAGCAACAGAATCAAGATATCTAGGTTGAACGCTGAGCTCCATGTGAAACCTCCCCGAGGGATTGTTAGGAAAAAAATGACATGATCAGAGGATTGCTGATGCATGTTTTTGCCTGACTAATTGGGATGAGGGCTATATTATCAGGCCTGGGTACAGTGTCTGAATGTTGCTCAGTGCGGTAGGAGATAAGCAACAGTGTCATGTAGGCTGTTACACTTGTGCAACCTTGTCGCCTCTCTGAAGAAGTAGAGTTCGCTGTTGTTTCTTGCTTGGTGGGGTCAAGCTGTTGATTTTCTAACAATAATTTTAGAAGACTCCATGCTCCTGTTGTTCTGCAAACAGTTTCCCTCCGTTGATATTTCAGAATTCAAACTTGAATTAAAATCAGCAGTGGTATTGCGTCAAAAATGGGATGTGATGATGTCTGGGTAGGTGGGTGGAGCCTCTCGCAGCCGCCGCTACCAGTTCGCCCAAACCGGATAGAACCAGCTGAATACCACCACTGATTAAAATCATTAACAGTTTCTGAAGTGGATGGGGGAAAGTTTTGGTAGCACAAGGAAATTCCTGCCCATATGCCTTGGATTAACATCTCATTCTGTCCAATAGGCCAAGTGGTTGACTCAACTCATTAACAGATTTCTTTAACAGATTAACAGAGTTGGAAGGGACTTTGTAGGTTATCGAGTCCAACCCTTTGCCCAAGCAGGAGACCCTACATTTGTCTGTACCTAGGATCAAACTCACAACCTCCTGATTGTGAGGCAAAAGCTCCACATCTAGGCCATCGGGTTTTGCCAGCAAAGAGACTAGAATGAATAGTCTCTTAAGAGACATTAAAGAAATTAGAATGAATCATTGCCAAGGTCACTATCTTCACCCTCCTCCTCCTCCTCCTCCTCCTCTCCTCCTCCTCCTCCTCCTCCACTCCAGGCAATTATGACCTGATTATTTATCAGTGGATAGTTAGGACTGCAGAAACAACAACTGCAACCAGCCTGCCTTCTATTGAGGACCTATATATTAGCAATAGCAATAGAATTTAGAATTATAGTGCTTTTACAGACCTCTCTAAGCAGTTTACAAAGTCAGCCTCTTGCCCCAACAATCTGGGTCCTCATTTTACCCTTCTCAGAAGGATGGAAGGCTGAGTCAACCTTAAGCCTGGTGAGATTCGAACTGCTGAATTTCAGCTAGCAGTCAGCTGAAGTAGCCTGCGGTACTATACTCTAACCACTGTATCGCCTCAGCTCTTATTGGATATATTGGGCTGAGAAAATATCTACAGAAGCCTCAAATCATGCTGCATCGGTTGGAGGGGCTGGGAGTGGGAGGCACCGTATTACGGTGGTTCTCGTCCTACCTCTCTGACAGGTCGCAGTCAGTGTTGACAAGTGGACAGAGATCGACCTCGAGGCCCCTTACTTGCGGGGTGCCACAGGGGTCAGTCCTCTCGCCTCTCCTGTTCAACATTTATGTGAAGCCGTTGGGGGAGATCATCCGTGGTTTTGGGGTGTGATGTCATCTGTACACTGATGACACTCAGCTGTACATCTCCACCACAAACCACCCCAGTGATGCCCTTGAAGTGATGTCCCGGTGCCTTGAGGCCGTACAGGTCTGGATGGGGAGAAACAGGCTTCGACTCAATCCTTCCAAGACTGAGTGGCTGTGGCTACTGGCGTCCCGGTACAGCCAGTTAGTCCCATCACTAACTATTGGGGATGAGTCATTGACCCCCACAGAGAAAGCTCGCAATTTAGGCATCCTCCTGGATGCACAACTGTCTTTAGAAGATCATATAACAGCCGTGGCCAGAGGAGCTTTCTATCAGGTTCGCCTGATTCGCCAATTGCGTCCCTTTCTAGACCGGGACTCATTACGCACAGTCACTCAAGCCCTCGTCATTTCCCGACTTGACTACTGCAATGGTCTCTACATGGGGCTCCCCTTGAAGTGCACCCGGAAGCTCCAACTGGTCCAGAATGCAGCTGCGTGAGTAATTATGGGAGCAACATGGTGCTCGCATGTAACACCTCTTCTACGCGAGCTGCACTGGCTTCCGGTGGCCTTCCAAGTGCACTTCAAGGTGTTGGTTCTTACCTTTAAAGTGCTCCATGGTTTAGGACCTGAGTACTTACGAGACCACCTGCTGCAACCGATAACCTCCCACCAACCAATACGCTCTCACAGAGTAGGCCTACTCATAGTTCCATCATTAAAACAATGTCATCTAGTAGTTCCAAGGGAGAGAGTCTTCTCTGTGGGGGCACCTACACTTTGGAACAAAATACCACCTGGAATACGAATAATCCCAGATCTTCGCACTTTCCGACGTGCCCTGAAGACCTTTCTATTTCAACAAGCAGGGCTAGCATAAACATCAAAATTCTTGCCAAGGTCTTAGTAGATACACCAAGTTGACTCAATTTATTATTTACTGTTTATAAAATATATTTATATGTATATGAAATCTTAATCTGTTCACCGCCCTGAGTCCTTTGGGAGAAGGGCAGTATAGAAATTCAATAAATAAATAAAATAAATCCTGGACATAAACTGGTTTAGCTCCTTCCTTCAGGGTGCCACTATAAGGCATTGAACGTCAAAACAACTAGACACAGGGAAATATTTTTCCCCCATGCCGTCATTCTGCTAAACACTTAATTCCCACAGCCCTGTTTTATGTCTAAGAATATTTACCCATGTAGTGTGCCTGTATTACCATTATCCTTCTCATCTTTTCTGCTACCTCCTCCTACAGGTCTGTAGAAATTCTTCCATTCCCCACTATCCTGTCAAAGCTGAAGAAGCTTCTTGGATGAGAAGTGAAAGATCTTCAAAGAAAAGAAAAAAAAATCCAGTTGCCTCCTGAAAAAGCACCTTTGGGACTACCTCCTCCTATGGGTATCTTATGATTATATCACTTTGTTGTTGTATATACCCGGAGAGTTTATGCAGCAGAGACAAATTCCTTGTGTATCCAATCACACTTGACCAACAAAGAATATTCTATTCTATATACAGTATCTGAATGTAGACTGTAAGTAAAATCATGCACTAAACCCAAGGTTCTTTGGCTATTTGCATTTGTAAAGTAATTAAAAGCTGATCTAGAACGAACCATTTCTGAAAGCCAGTGAAATCAAAATGCCTGGCATGGTTATTCCCTATGCCAAGTCTACCTAATTTATGGTCACTAACCATTGACATCCCTATCTTCAAAAAATGTGACCCCAGTCTAGTTGATAATTACAGACCAATCACATTGTGTTGCATCATCTGCAAAGTCATGGAATCAATCATAAACCAATCCATTGCCCTCTACTTAGAGACTAACAACCTAATCTCTAAAAAGCAACTTGGCTTTAGAAAAAAATTGTCCTGCAACTCTTATACTGCAAAAACATATGGACTTCAAAATGCAACCAGGGTAAATCAATAGACACAATTTATATAGACTTCTGTTAAGCCTTCGATTCAGTGGTACATGACAAACTACTTCTAAAACTAAAATCTTATGGATTCCTGCATAAGTGGATAGCTGTGTTCCTGTCAAACAGGCAACAAATCATCAAAATAGGGAGCGCCCTGTCAAACCCTGCACCTGTTAACAGTGGTGTCCCCCAAGGTAGCGTTTTAGGACCAACACTCTTTATACTTTACATAAATGACCGTTGTGATCATATTATAAGCAACTGTGTTCTCTTTGCTGATGATGTAAAACTATTCAACACCACTGACAATGCTGCTACTCTACAAAAAGACCTTGACCATGTGTCTGAATGGTCAAACAATTGGCAACTTCAAATCTCAACCTACAAATGCTCTGTTTTACACATTGGCAAAAAAAAATCAAAACACAAAATACAAGCTGGGCCATTACAACCTAGCAGACGACCCTCACTCTGTCGAAGACCTTGGAGTACTCATCTCAAATGATCTAAGTGTCAGAGCTCACAGTAACAGTGTTGCTAAAAAAAAGCATTAAGAGTTGTAAATCTAATCTTGCATAGCTTCTTCTCCAGTAATATTGGACTGCAAACAAGGGCATACAAAACTTTTGTTAGACCAGTTCTTGAATACAGCTCATCTGTCTGGAATCCGCACTGCATATCAGACATTAATACAATCGAATGAGTCCAGAGATATTTCACAAGAAGAGTCCTCCACTCCTCTGCTCGCAACAAAATACCTTATGCCACCAGACTTGAAATTTTGGGCTTAGACAACCTAGGACTTCGCCATCTTCAGTATAACTTAAGTTGTAGTAAATAAAATCATCTGCTACAATGTCTTACCAGCCACTAAATACTTCAGCTTCAACCAAAACAATGCAAGAGCACACAATAGATACAAACTCTATTGTAGTAAACCGATCCAAACTGGATTGCAGAAAATATGATTTCAGTAACAGAGTTGATGCCTGGAATACACTACCTGACTCTGTGGTTTCTTCCCCAAACCCCCAAAACTTTAAATTTTGACTGTCTACTGTAGACCTCACCCCATTCCTAAGAGGTCTCTAAGGGGTGTGCTTAAGCAATGTGCCTACCATCTCTGTCCTAATGTTTCCTTTTGTTCGTACCATTTTCGTGTATTCATAACTATGTTTACACTTGTATCTGTTATCAAATACATGATTGACGAAACACATTTTTTTAAAAAGTCTACAATAGGTGTGTGAAAGGCATTACCAATCAATAGGGATTTTAACTATCACACAAATCCAAAGGAATCATAGGCAGAACACACAGAACATGGGTTCTGTTGCTAACTTCCCCTTGGGGCCTGGAGATTCAGAAAATTGAGATCCCAATATATTTGGAGGGTGCAAGGTTGAAGAAGGCTACCCTTGAAAGCACCTGTCAGTTGGACTTGTCTGGACAGGGTGCAACAAATGCCACCTCTTGTAGCCACCAACAACACACTTGGAATACTGCATTCAGTTTTCGTCGCCACGATGTAAAAAAGATGTTGAGACTCTAGAAAGAGTGCAGAGAAGAGCAACAAAGATGATTAGGGGACTGGAGGCTAAAACATATGAAGAACGGTTGCAGGAACTGGGTATGTCTAGTTTGATGAAGAGAAGGACTAGGGGAGACATGATAGCAGTGTTCCAATATCTCAGGGGCTGCCACAAAAAAGAGGGAGTCAAGCTGTTCTCCAAAGCACCTGAGAGCAGGACCAGAAGCAATGGGTGGAGAGAAGCAACTTAGAATTAAGGAGAAATTTCCTGACAGTTAGAACAATTAATCAGTGGAACAACTTGCCTCCAGAAGTTGTAAATGCTCCAACCCTGGAAATTTTTAAGAAGATTTTGGATAACCATTTGATAATCTTACAAGGGGTCTAGGATTTCCTGCCTAAACAGAGGGTTGGACTTGAAGACCTCCAAGGTCCCTTCCATCTTTGTTATTCTATTCTATTCTATTCTATTCTATTCTATTCTATTCTATTCTATTCTATTCTATTCTATTCTATTCTATTCTATTCTACTTGAGTTATGTCTTGCGTTATTTACAAAGTTGGATAAAAATCTAATAAATAAATACATAAATGTCAAGTGTTCAAAAAGGGCAACAGAATGACTTCAGGGTTCACCAGTTTGTTCGTTACTGGAATATGAGGTGTGAAGCCATGGCAAGATAGTTGTGACAGAGAAATGTGTCATGATAATAACTTTGTGGGAAAACTGATTAAAATATATCCAATACAGTGATTATTAATTTAAGTTTCCTTCTCCAAATGTCCACATGCTTCTTTTGATGTTTCTTGTGAATGATCCACCATTCAAAATGTCCCCCATGATGCAAATCGTTGTTGCTCAGTTTCTAAGTTGTGTCCAATTCTTTGTGACTCCATAGACCGTAGCACACTAGGCTTTTCTATCCCCCACTGTCTGTTGGAGTTTGCCTGAATTCATGTTTATTGCATGAATGACACCATCTAACCATCTCATCTTCTCCTCCCTTTGCCTTCAATCTTGCCTAACATCAGGGTTTTAGGTCCTTCAAAACCCTCCTGAAAACTCACCCTCCTTCAAGCTGTATGAAGTACAACATTATATTTGCTATTGTTTGCTTTCTCACTTCTCCCTCTACCCTCAATTTTATATTTCAAATTACCTTTTAAAAAAGATGAAACCTAAGGCTACGGAAAGATGCCCTCTTTACTTCACAGATCAACAGTAAAGTTTAAGGAGAGACTAACCTAACATTTAACTTCAATAAAAAGAGGAATAAATATAGCCCATTCCCTGCCCCAGAGAACCTTCAAATTACTTACCTATAGTTTTATCCTTGTAGAGGTAAGCAGAAAGAAATCCTTACCCATCTATGAGTCAAAAAAATAAGAAATACTAATAGGTATGCAAGCAAAAAAGAACTATGGGGGAAGATCCGTCTCTTTTCCCTTTTGTTTATTCTGAAATGGGATAGGTTCTCCTCAGTGGTGAAATCCAAATTGTTTTACTACCGGTTCTGTGGGCGTAGCTTGGTGGGTGTGGTGTAGCTTGGTGGGCGTGGCAAGGGAAAGATACTGCAAAATCCCCATTCCCTCCCCACTCCTGGGGGAAGGATATTGCAAAATCTACATTCCCACCCCACTCTGGGACCAGCCAGAGGTGGTATTTGCCAGTTCTCTGAACTGCTCAAAATTTCCGCAACCGGTTCTCCAGAACCTATCAGAACCTGCTGGATTTCACCCCTGGTTCTCCTGTTTGAGCAGGGGGTTAGACTAGAAGACCTCCAAGGTCCCTTCCAGCTCTATTTTATTCTAAATTCTATTCTGAACCAGAGGTGCAAGAAGTTTATACAGTTAGTTCTCGACTTACAATCATTCATTTAGTGACCATTTGAAATTGCAACGACACTGAAAAAGTGCCTTATGACCATTTTTTCACACTTTTGACCATTGCAGCATCTCCATAGTCATATGACCAGAATTCAGATGCTTGCCCACTGGTTCATATTTATAATGTTTGCAGGGTCCAGAAATATTTGTGATCACCTTTTCTAACTTTCTAACAAGCAAAGTCAACGGGAAAACCAGATCCACTTAGCAACTATGATACTAACAAGAACTGCAGTGATTCACTGAGCATCTGTGGCAAGACAGGTCATAAAATGGAGCAAAACTCACCTTACAAATGTCTCACTAGCAGCACAAAAGTTGGGCTCAATTGTGGCCGTAAGTCAAGGACTACCATGCCATTTTGCCTTCAGATATCCCCCTCAATCTCACCCTACTCTTCATTTGTTTTTCACCATTCCAGTTTGTTTAAGTTGGAAAAGTTAAGTAGATTCTGTTTTAGTGAGAACTTGAACGGGAGATTACTAGGATAGCCCAGGATTGTAGGCTGATCTCAAATGGAAACAAAAAACACCCAGAACAAGACAAATCACTTCGGTATTTTTACCAAGAAAATTCATGTAACGTCAGGCCCAAGGACAACATGAGGAGTTAATTCAGAGTAGTTTCTTTACTGTTGTTTGCCTATAGACAGAAATCTTGCCAGACTAAAGTCCTTATCTGCATAACTACTTGTGTTTCCCTGAAAATAAGACCCTGTCTTATATTTTTTGAACCCCGAAATAAGCACTTGGCCTTATTTTTGGGGAAGTCTTATTATTTGGGGGTGTGTAGAGCCTTGTCACTGCGTTATTCGTATTTGCCAGCTGAGCTTCCACTCTGAGCATTACAGTAGCTTGCCAGAGAACTTTATCAACAAAGATAACACCGTCTTGTGATTTCTAAGCTACTGCGCATGTCTACATTCTTTTCTTTTCTAACTTCATGACTTATTTTTTCCTTTGTCAGTCTCTGAGATAAACTACCGGTAAAAATGTAATTAGCTAGGTTTTTTACTTTTACAATAAAAATGGTTTTTTAGAATATATACTTCGGGTTTTCTTTCTTTGAGAGTATACACCATGGAAAACAAGATCCATTCACCGCTAATTAATTACAGTTTCCACGAGGCTGATTCACGCTTCGACACTCCTCTTGCCATCTTACTTGATTTCCAGCTCTGTCTCCCTAACCCTAATCAGAGGAAATGGCAGGGAAACAGCTGCACATGCATTTAAATATTTTTGGGGAGGGCTTATTTTGGGGGGAGGGCCTATTTTAGCACTTGTGCTCAAAAGCTCAATTGGGCTTATTATCAGGAGATGTCTTATTTTTGGGGAAAAATAAGTATTAAATATACTCTATGAACTGCTACTGAGGTCCATCTTCTTCCTCTTCCTGCATACCAAGAATTCTATGCTATATTACCCTGTTTCCCTGAAAATAAGACTTCCATGGATAATAAACCCAATCAGCCTTTTGAGTGCATGTGCTAAAATAAGCCCTCCCCGAAAATAAGACCTCTCTGAACATAAGCCATCCCTGAAAATATTTAAACACATGTGCAGCCAGTCCCCACCATTTCCTCTGATTAGAGTTAAGGAGACAAAGCTGGAAATCAGGTAAGATAGCAAGAGGAGCCCTGTCTTGCTCCACGCGCCCCAAAATAATAAGGCCTCCTTGAAAATAAGGCCAAGCGCTTATTTCAAGGTTCAAAAAACATAAGACAGGGTCTTATTTTTGGGGAAACACAGTACCTCTTTGCTCTCTGAAAAAAAGTCCCTTCGTCTTGCAATTCTGGTATATATTCCACCACATATGTGTCCGTTAAATCACCAGGTATTAAGTTCATCTGAAAGGAGACTTTATTTCTAACATTTATACTTAACAAACTTGACTATGTTTAACAAACGAGCAAGGTGGTGGCCTAGAGGTGGAGCTCTTGCCTCACAATCAGGCGGCTGTGAGTTTAATCCTAGTTAGCGACAGATATTTTTCTCTCTGGGTGCAAATGGAAAATATCTGCTGTGAACTCCACATAGGCATCAGGAAGGGCATCCAGCCAGTAAAAGCTCAGCTCAATCCAATCACCCAGATTCCATCCTAAAGGAAGGAATTGCAGGGTCATTAAAAGACAAAAAAATATTTGACAAACCCGGTTAAAACTTCAGCAAATAAATATAATATTCTGCAAACCATCTTGATTATGGTATACAATGTAATAAAAATTAAGAAAGGAAATAGATATCAAAGCAGGCAAATCCCAGGCTCCACAGAGTTGGAATGGAGCCAGGATTTAAGCATCATTTTCTTAGCTTCTAGTGTAAAAACGTCTTTGGATTCTTCCCAGGGGTGAAATCCAGCAGGTTCTGACAGGTTCTGGAGAACCAATAGCAGAAATTTTGAGTAGTTCAGAGAACTGGCAAATACCACTTTGACTGGTCCTAGAGTGGGGTGGGAATGGAGATTTTGTGATATCCTTCCCCCAGGAGTGTGGAGGGAATGGAGATTTTGGGGTATCCTTCCCCTGGAGTGGGGTGGAATTGGAGATTTTGCAGTATCCTTCCCCTGCCATGCCCACCAAGCCCCACCTAGCCACGACCACAGAACCGGTAGTAAAAAAAATTGGATTTCACCACTGATTCTTCCCCATTTTTTTCTTGAAAAAATGATTACAAAAGGCCATTCTATTTGGGAGATGTTGGGAGGGAGAAGAGAGAAAGCATGGGAGAATGTTGTTGGATTTTAACATTGTTGACATCTCTAGCATCTTACATTTTAGACAGGGACTACAATTGCAAAGATTGAAGTCGCTACGGTTGATTTTCTGTCAAGTGTCACTTTTTGTTTTGTTTTGTTTTGTAGCCATTTACCAAGTGATTTTTGCCTGCATGCAATACATGATTTCTCTACGAACATCTCCAGATCAAGTTATAAAGGAAATGCAGGATAATGATAATGATGTCATGATATATTAAGAACTGTTCATTTGGCTGCCTACAGCAGGCAATCCACTTTAAGGCACAGGTAATGTCAGATGCCTTGGAAATACCACAAGTTGTCAATTATTTTTGCATTATTAATGTATGGATATATGTTTACCATCAGAGGTCATGTGAAGCAGATGCAGATTGGATTGTTTTGCCTCGAATAGCCTAAAACAAATTAGGCAACCATCTTTATTCTTGTGCAGAGGAAATTTGCATGGGAGGTGGGTGGGAGTGGGGGAAGAGGAATAATTCTGACTGAGAAGGTTAGGCTAGTAGAAACCTTTTCCCCAGTCTGTCTTTCTTTCAAAGAAACGCAGAGTGTCACTCTTAAGAATTCGTAATGTTATCAAGATGCCAAGACAGGCAATTTTCTCTTCCCTTTAGGTCCTGCGCTTGTTTAATGTCAATCCTTCTTCATTTCCCTAGGTTGCATTTGTCAATTGATTCATTTGAAGGAATTGACTGACAAGTTGCTCAAGAAAAGCTTATTAGTTGGGGGAGACAGAAAGCTTGGGGCCAAGACCATCCAGATGTGACTACATTTTGGATGGAATTCAGAGGACTTTGAGGGAAGCATCAATTGAAAAGTGAAAAATAAAAATAAAAAAGAGAGAGAGAGGGAGAGAGAGAGAGAAATACCTGACTGTGTAAAAAAACACATTGTGTAAATATGACTGTTTCTGGAATGAAGAATTTCAGACTGCATGGATAAAATTTAGCATTGGCAGCTTTGCCTCTCTCTCTCTCTCTCCCTCCCTCCCTCCCTCCCTCCCTCCCTCCCTCTCTTTTCTTTTAATTGAAGTTTTTAATTTTGGTAAGAAAAACAAATGCAAATTAAACTCAGAGGAAGAAATTTAAAAAAAAATATGAAGGAAAAAGAAAACAAGGAAAGGAAAAGGAAAGATTGATGTAAACCAGGGGTATCAAACTCACAGTGTAACGTTGTTGTCATGTAATGTATCACAACTTTTTCCCCTTTGCTAAAATGGGCATGGGGTGGCCAGCATGGGACACATCCGGACCACGGGCCATGACTTTGACACCCCTGATGTAAACATTCCCAGATAAACCAGACAGGAACTATGACTAGGTGAAGTATTGTATATCTACATTAATATAACCTTACAACTCTGAAAGTACAACCATCTTGCCCTTCAGTTTTAATTGCTTGTTCCATTAGGATGAGTGTTTCCTTGTTTCTGTCTCTGACTGTTAAATGACTATGGGCTCACAACAATACTGTGAGGTAGGTTGGGCTAAGAGAATGAGTGACTGGCCCCAAGCCACCAAACCAACTTTCACACCTAGGGCAGAACTGGAACTCCCAGTCTCCTGGTGATTGGCCCAAAGTCACCCAGCCAGTTTTCACACCTAAAACAGGATTAGAACTCACAATTTCCTGGTTTCTAGGCAAGCACGTTAGCCATTATGCCAAACTGGCTCTCTGAATTTCTTATTCACTTCTAACCAGGGGTGAAATGCTCCCGGTTCAGACTGGATCACCCAATCCGATAGTAATAGTGGCGGGTGATTTGGAGAACCAGGAGCAAAAATCCCTCCGCTCCTCATGCCCAGCTGAGTTACGCAACCATCAGAGGCTGGTTTTTTTACTTTTAAAGATATTTTTTCTACAACCTTTTCGGCCAAAAAAATGCTTTTAAAAGTAAAAAAAAAAACCAGCCTTTAATGATCGTACAGTTCAGCTGGGATTGTCAAAGCCTTTTAAAAGCATTTTTTCTACTGAAGGCTCTGACAATCAGGCAACTCAGCTGGGATCATCAGAGCCTTTTAAAAGCATTTTTTTAAAAACCTCTTCAGCCAAAGAGGTTGTAGAAAAAAATGCTTTTAAAAGTTTTAAAAAAATGGCCATGCCCACCCAGTCACCCCACCAAGCCACACCCCAGAACCGGTAGTAACAAATTTTACATTTCACCACTGCTTCTAACTATAGTCATTTTAAGAAGCCTCTCCCAGGATCTCAATCAAGATAGGTGGTATAAAATGGCACTCACATACCATTCAATTCAATATTTTTATTTTGGTCTGTGAAATAATAAACAATAACTTTAAAAAAAAAACCCAGAGAGCTTATGCAATTGACAGCTATTGACCGTAAAACTATGGATGCCTAACATTTGCATAGGCAGTGGCTATAGAGCTAAAAATGAGAATGTGGAATACTGTTATCTGAAACAATAACAGAATAACCCATGGGAGTAAAAGCTATAAATTAGGCCCCATACTTTGGAATGGTTACCAAAGAGATCCATAAAGCTCTCTCCCTCATAGAGTTTTAGAGGGCCTTCAAAGGCAGTTTTTATTTCACCTGGTCATTGACCCTTCCTTCCTCTTATTGGTATCCATCTTCAAGGAAGGTTGATTTATTGTTACAGGTGTTGTTTATATATGAATGCATTGGAGTAACAGGAGACTAATAAAAGTAATGTAGGCTCGAGTTGTATTCAACCCGATCAGCTCTACCTGCCAGCTGTAGATATAAAAACTCAAGACCAGATACACACACAGAGGCACACACCAAAGAAAACAAACTATCAAACCCATCACAAGTGCATACAACTTAAATCCCTAGCCACTTGTCTTTTCATGGCGTCATAAATTCTGCTAGCTACACAGGTCACCTCGTTTTTCTCTCTTCCTTCCAGTCAAAGACTGTGATCCCAATGGTAAAGGATCAGTTCCATTTGTGGGCGTAGAAAAAAAGGATGATGGTGAGATAAACAGATAGATTTATGGGGATAAAGAGCTGTGTGTGTAAGTGTTATCACATAGGTCTCCCCCCCCCCCCAATCTTGGTGATTTAGATTTCATTAAATTAATTAAGACTTCATTAGTGCAAGCTGCACTGGCTCCCAGTGGTCTTCTGGGTGCGGTTCAAGGTATTGGTCACTACCTTTAAAGCGCTCCATGGCTTAGGGCCCGGATACCTACAGGATCGCCTTCTGCCATCAATAGCCTCCCACCGACCAACATGCTCCCACAGAGAGGGGCTCCTCAGGGTGCCGTTGGCAAAACAGTGTAGGCTGACAACCCCCCCAGGGGGAGAGCCTTCTCTGTGGGGGCACCCGCCCTCTGGAATGAACTACCCCTGGGATACGTACAATTCCCGATCTCCGTATATTTCGCTGGGCCCTTAAGACTCTGCTATTTCAACAGGCTGGCCTGGCTGGGGTATTTTAAATCATGGGTTTTAATTGACAGGGCCAAATTTGTTTAATTCTGTTTTAAATTGGTTTTAAATTTTGTATGGTTCATTGTTTTATCATGGCTGTACACTGCCCTGAGCCCTTCGGGAGAAGGGCGGTATAAAAATCTAATAAATACTAAATACTAATACTAAAAAAACCAACAACAACCTTACAACAGAGTAATTAATATATGGACTGTTTGCACTACATGTTGACAATAAACCACAATTGCAGCAATCACATAACTTGCTATGTGTTATAGTTTGGTGTGATGGCCTGGTCCATTCAACAGTGGATGGGGTTCCACAATAGAATGCAAACTACATAAACTAAGGTGACCAATCATCAGTCCTTCTTTTGTAAGTTTGTCCTCTCGAGAAAAGTGTCCTCCTACATGTCTTCCTTTTCAATATTTGAAGACAAATCTGTAAACCTCTGTATTCGATCGATGCCGATCCAATCTGTTGCGTGTGATGTGACGTATTTGTATTTGACATATGATTCATCAAGGCTCGGTACAGTGTGGCGAGATGCGATTATGAGATGCATGCGCTCCGCGCAGGAGAATTGTTTTGAGAGAGAGCACCGCATGCAAGTAGCTTTGTTTATTTCTTACCGAAACATGACACGGCACACCCGCATGTGTCCTCCTTCTCATTGTAAAAAAGTTGGTCAGCTTAATATAAACCCATGTTAGGCTAGCTTAGGTACAGTGTACGAATCTTGCTAAAATATGCTTTAACCTTTTTTTCCCCTTACTTTCAATCTTGTCCGGTTCTCAGAGATTGCCTGATCTGTCCCCCCCTTCAGAGACCCACAAAAACACAGCCAGTCGAGGGTTAAGAAGCACTTGGCACACTCCACAGTTCTTATCTCAAACTTGGCAGCGATATGCACACCATCTGCCAAGTTCACACAAAAAGTTCACACAAAAAGAAAATCACCTACGTAGCTTTGCCAAAATCCGTTCTTTTAGCTCCCAAAACTACTAGATTGCGTTGTTGTTCGTCACAGAAATCATGAACCACCCTCCTGTCTTATATAGGCTCTGGGTGTGGTCCAATGACTCATTGATCCTATGACTCCAGTCCAGTGACTCAGGTCTATTCCCTCATGCGTCTCCGCAGCTGCTGTAAGCGTTTATCTCGCCTTCTTTGGCGTGCGTCCAGGAATGATGTCTCTCCCTCACTTTCATCTGAGACACCTGTTTTCCCACTACTTGGCTCTCTTTCAGCTGGCACCTGAGACGGTGCCAGAGGGGGGGGGGCTGGGAGATCTGGCTGGCTCCTCTTCCTCCTGCTCAGAACTTCCTTCCTCCAATGGGATAGGCTCAGAGGACGGGGCCACAACATTGCCCATAGAAGTCCCTGCAGTTTCCTCGGCAAGGTTTTTCAGAAGTAAATTGCCTCCTTTCTAGGGCTGAGAGAAAGTGACCGGCGCAAGGTCATCCGCTTGGCTCTGAGCATAAGGTGGGACTAGAACTCACAGTCTCCTGGTTTCTAGATGGATGCCTTAACCGCTATACCAAATGGGCTCTCTATTTTTTTTATAACCTCAAGTCTCATTAAATTTAGTCTGCTAATTTCTCAGCAGAGAAGTAGTCTCTGCTAAGGTGGGTGGGTTTGGCATTATCAAAAGTGGTGCGTAGAGGGACAGAAGCTTTACTAAGAAGACCAAATGGGTGAATGGTGCCAAAAAAAAAAAAAAACCCAAACCCCAAATATATAAAATGAAAATTGCAGGTGAGAAAGATGGATGGAAAAAGTTCAATCATCTCTTTGTAAAAACCAATCAGTATTTAAATGCAGGACTTCAATAAGTTGAATATTGAAAGAAAGACAGAAAATGAAAGAAAGCCTCTCTCCTTAACTTTTTTTCCCCTCAATGTCTTTTTTTTTTTTTTTTTGAAGTGGTCTTCCGTTCTTCACTGTTTAAGGCAATAGGGCCCTGAAAATAGAAATTACTCATCCGAAGCAAAGGATATAAATTACCAAGATTACAGTTTCTCCAAAACCCAGGCCCTAAATATTGGAATTTTTTTGGTTATCTTTGAGTGACCTTATTTTTTTTCTTCTTTGGTCTTCTCTATTTTTACAGCTGAGAAGTTATAATGCCCAAGTATAGATGAATTAGCCTTTGTTTATATAATTTCTTCTGTTTTTCCAATTCCAAATTCAACACATTCTATTTCTCCTCTGTTTTCCTTTTAAAACGTTTTGCATGAAAATCTGTTTCTGTGTAACTCCAATATAAGCGATCTCACTTAGTGTGTATGTTGTTACAAGCAGCTTTTGTGTTCTGTATGTTATTTTCACAACGATATGTACTCCCGTAAACCCTTTTAAAAAACTGCATCACAA
This sequence comes from Masticophis lateralis, assembly GCA_030761175.1. Lineage (NCBI taxonomy): Eukaryota > Metazoa > Chordata > Lepidosauria > Squamata > Colubridae > Masticophis > Masticophis lateralis. Next base: position 6,347,660 of record JAUDYJ010000008.1, on the reverse strand, counting down.
GCTTTAAAGGAGTGCCTGTTTTGAAGGATAATTATCTTTCAATTTGCATATCGATTTGAAAGGGCAATGTTAGATTGGATCACATTAAAATGCTAATCAAACAGAAGGAAGGAAGGAAGGAAGGAAGGAAGGAAGGAAGGAAGGAAGGAAGGAAGGAAGGAAGGAAGGAAGGAAGGAAGGAAAGAATAACTAGCTAATAGAGAAACAGACTGAGCTTGTTGGCTCTATATGTAACATGAACATATGGTTTACCTACATCACCCATTTTTAAATCTCCGGAGTCCAATTTACAATTCCCAGTTTGCAGGATCCAACAAAGCAGAAAAAGCTGACCCAGAAAAGAAGGAGAAGCAGCTGATGTAGAGGTGAACAGTGAGAGTTTGTTCTTCATGCCCTTGTTTATTAGTAACACTGTTCAGTTTGGTGGCAGATAGAAAGTCCATACAGAGAGTGGTAAGGACAGACGAGAAGATTACAGGAAGCTCACTTCCCATCATCCAGGATGCTGCTTATAAACGCTATGTGCTTAGATCTCAAAGCATTGTTAGAGACCCCACACACCCACTTTACAGTCTGTTTCTGTTGCTCCCCTCTGGGAGGAGTTTTTAAAGTATTTCTAGCACGACTACCAGATTCTGTAACAGCTTTGTTCCCTATGCCATCCGTCTGGTAAACTCACAAGATTTGAAGTGTTTTTGTCATGTACATTATACATCCGAACTAGACTGTGTTGTTTCTCTGCATCATATAATAAATGTGGGTAGATGGGCATATACATATTTGTTTGTTTGTTTGTTAGTTTGTCATGTTTATGTAGAGCACAGCTGTCAAACTCTTGGCCCACGGCCAGATGCATCATGCACTGGCAATGCCCATGCCCAGTTTAGCGAAGGGGGAAAAAGTCCTAATATATCATGTGATGCCCCCGTGACGATGTGAGTTTGACATCCCTGATGTAGTGCATATTGGAGGTGGTGACCCTTTGAGAATTGTATGCAACAAAATTTCATTTTAATGTATGCCGATTAGTGTGCTTATTCAAAATGAAAATAAAGTTATTCTAAGTCTAAAAGAAAAGAAAGTTGGGATGGCGGGGACACTAGAGAAATTGATGAATGACATTATACCTTTGTGCACAGCATCTCAATCCCTCTACTAAAATAAACAAGAGAATCCATATCAGAGGTGGGTTTCAGCAGGTTCTGACCAGTTCTGGAGAACCGGTAGCGGAAATTTTGAGTAGTTCGGAGAACCGGTAGTAAAAATTCTGATTGGCCCCACCCCCATCTATTCTCTGCCTCCCAAGTCCCAGCTGAGCAGGAGGAAATGGGGATTTTGCAGTATCCTTCCCCTGGAGTAGGGGAGGGAATGGAGATTTTACAGTATCCTTCCCTTGCCACGCCCAAGCCACACACCCCAAGCCATGGCATGCCATGCCCACAGAACCAGTAGTAAAAAAATTTGAAACCCACCACTGATCCATATGTCTACCTTTTAGACTGTGCATGGGGTTAATTTCACATCTTATTTATCTACATAACATAACCTTTCTGATAATGTGGCTGTTCCTTGCTTTGGGCACCGATTGTCCACAGTCCCCCCGATTTCTTGCTACACTTTTTTAATTCGTTCCAACCCAACTGAATCTTACGAAGCCATTATATCTAAAGGGGCCAGAAACTTTGCCTCCACGCTTTTCAGCACAACAAACCCTTTGAAAAGTGAGCAGAACAGGACCACTTTTAGCACGGGGAAAGAAATTAGGAAAGGAAAAATCAAAGTTGAAAATGTGCCAAGTCTGGCCAAGCATTTCAGAGGGAAAAAAAATGTCTCTAATGCATCTTTTCAGGAGAATCAGCTGGGCCAGTGGTGAAATGTAAAATTTGTTACTACCGGTTCTGTGGGCATTGTTAAGGATATTGTTGTTGTATCAGCAACTAGCAGAGTATAGTGCACAGAGAAACGTTGCTGAGAGCAATGAGATAAGAGATACGTGCAAACTGGTGTTATCAAAAGCTTTCTTTATAGTGGAAAATAAACAATCTCGTAGTCTTCTAAACAGTCCAAGTCTTTACCGGTTAAATCCAAAAAGCTTCTTACCACACAAACAGTAGTTGGTTCACTCTGGTTCACAAACCCCGGATGGTAGCAGATCCATCCACATTCGCACGCGATGATAGCACAATGGCAGCTTATCATCAACTGAATACATTACAGTACCTTTCTTAAATACGTTGTTAGATTACAACTAATTATAGCATGACTCAGCATTACAGCATGATGTAGCATTAAAACTTAAAGTCACAGAACACATATATTGCCTGCATTGCTTGGTGGAGGGGAGTAATATGACTGAGTGGGTGTGACCAACTTTTTTTTTTACTTTTAAAACTATTTTTCGGCTGAAGAGGTTTTTAAAACATGCTTTTAAAGCTTCTGACGATCCCAGCTGACTTGCCTGATCAGCAGAGGCTTTTTTTCCCTTTAAAAACATTTTTTTTCTGTAACCTTTTTCTGTAACCTCTTCGGTGGGTTTCATATTATGTTACTACCGGTTCACCCCGTGTGCATGCATTCACTTCTTGCACATGCATCCCTAGTTCACACATTCACCTGCATTCTGTGCATGCACTTTGCTCTCTTGTGGGCCTTCCTTGCATGCGCCCGACAGTGGGTTCTAACCGGTGTTACCGTCGTTTCTCTTTGTACACGCGCTTTGCCCACAACTGCCGCATGCTTATCAGCTTCACTCGCATGTGCCCTGAATTCTGCCGCGCCTATCAGCTGGGCTAAAAAACAAGAAATAAAAGTAGCTATAACACCCATGGGGGCGGGCAGGAGGGCCCAGCTTCCCAGTCAAAGAGAACCGGTTCGGTGACGTCACATCATCACCACTATCGGCTCGCCAGAACCGGCCAGAACCGGGAGCAACCCACCACTGGTGCCCAGCCTCAAAAATGTGCCTAAATAGGATGGCGTAGAGCCAGGCAGGTGGGCATGTCCACCCATGATTTCTGCCACCAGTTTGGGCAAAAAGATCCAAACCAGCTGAATACCATCTCTGGAGCCAGGTCTTCATACTCTTTCTGAAGGCCTCTGCTAGGACAAGGATCGCCTCTATTTACTTGCAGAATAGGCTGTGCCCAGCTATTAGTGCTTGCTTCCTGCCTTATTGCAGTCCTGCCTATTCAGCATCAATTTGTTCCCCATTGTGAAAATACACACAAAACATTTTCATTTCCTCAAGAACCTTCTTATTTCTAGCATTCCTAACGTTTCAGTAACTAAGATACAAGATGATCCGAGAATAACCTGAATGTGAATTCTGATTACCAACAAAATTGCTCCTTAACCAGAGAAGAGTTTTTTTTTTCCCATCCAGCTGTTCATCAGGAAACCTTTTTTGTCAGCTGCATCTTCCAGCAAGGATACTTCTCATCTGAAGATTCTTTAAGATGCTACATGCTGGCTTCTCTCTGATGAAGTGCACAGAGAAACCTCTGAGAGGATTCTTATGCGCCGCCAGCCAAGGAAATGAATCAGCAAAGGTCTCTCTCCTTCCATTGCCCTAGCAGAGCAGAGTGACAGGAGCCAAAGAAGTCAAAAGCAGGCAGGCAGACAATGCACTGATGGGCTATTTTGGTGGCAAGCAACAACACAATTGGATTGATTGAATGGAAAAAGCAGGGCATTGCCTTTTAGCAAAAGAAGCAAAATAGTTAGAAATAGAAATAGAAGACCAGAGTTGGAAGGGGCCTTGGAGGTCTTCTAGTCCAACCCCCTGCTTAGACAGGAAACCCTACACCATTTCAGACCAGGGGTGAAATCTAGCAGGTTCTGACAGGTTCTGGAGAACCAGTAGCAGAAATTTTGAGCAGTTTGGAGAACCGACAAATACCACTTCTGGCTGGCCCCAGAGTGGGGTGGGAATGGGGACTTTGCAATATCCTTCTGCTGGAGTGGGGTGGGAATGGAGATTTTGCAGTATCCTTCCCCTGCCACGCCCACCAAGCCAAGCCCACAGAACCGGTAGTAAAAAAAAAAAATGGATTTCATCACTGCTTCAGACATATGATTATCCAACATGATATAAGTTGTTCCACTGATTAATTGTTCCAGCTGTCAGGATATTTCTCCTTAGTTCTAGGTTGTTTCTCTCCTTAATTAGTTTCCACCCATTGCTTCTTGTCCTGCCTTCAGGTGCTTTGGAGAATAGCTTGACTTCCTCTTCTTTGTGGTAGCCCCTGAGATATTGGAAGACTGCTATCCTGTCTCCCCTAGTCTTCCTTTTCATTAAATTAGACATACCCAGTTCCTGCAACTGTTCTTCATATGTTTTAGCATATATATTAAATATATATAGGTATTAAACATACCTAGTATTCTTTCATCCTCCTATTTTAACCACAATAACACCCCTTTGAGATGAAGTAGACTGAGTGATTGGCCCAAAGTCCCCAGATAGCTCTTTTCCCAGGCCAGGTGTGATGACCCCAAATAATAACAATCCTTTATGAGATTAAGTTATTACTTTGAGAAATCCAGAAGATTTGCTAAACAATCAAAACAACCTCTTAATTCATTATTGGAGTCCTCACATTCTCTTAAGAGTAGACTAATGAGAACTAAATATGCTTAGCAATGAGAGAATTCAGAGAATAGAATGGTGTTTCTCAACCTGGACTGTTGGCAGACAAGTGGACTTCAACTCCCAGAAAATAGAATTTTCCCATGTATTTTACCAGGAAACGTAGATAAGGCAGGCTCAGAAAGTTCCCTTGCTGACTGGGGATTTCTGGGTGTTGAAATTCACCCATTTTCAAGCTGCCAAGGTTAAGAAACACTGGAATAAACCAAACTGGAAAAGAAAGTAATTCTTTCTTTCAGCGTTCTAGAAGAGGCCGTGGCTTGAAAACCTAATCCAGGAGGACACCATACTATGCTGCACAGCTGGTATTCAGCAGGTTCTGACCAGTTCTGGAGAACCAGTAGTGGAAATTTTGAGTCGTTCAGAGAACCTGTAAGTACCACCTCTGACTGCCCCCCCCCATCTATTCTCTGCCTCCCGAGTCCCAGCTGATCGGGAGGAAATGGGGATTTTATTGTATCCTTTCCCTGGAGTGGGGTGGGAATGAAGATTTTATAGTCTCCTTTCCCTGCCACGCCCACCAAGCCACGCCCACCAAGCCATGCCACGCCCACAGAACCGGTACTAAAAAAAATTGAATCCCACCACTGCTCTGCTGCAATATTTTGTAGACTAGACTAGACTAGACTAGACTAGACTAGACTAGACTAGACTAGAATAGAATAGAATAGAATAGAATAGAATAGAATAGAATAGAATAGAATAGAATAGAATAGAATAGAATAGAATAGAATAGAATTCTTTATTGGCCAAGTGTGATTGGACACACAAGGAATTTGTCTTTGGTGCATATGCTCTCACTGTACATAAAAGAAAAGATACGTTCATCAAGAATCATAAGGTACAACACCTAATGATAGTCACAGGTTACAAATAAGCCATCAAATCATATTAGGAAACAGTCAATAACAATATAAATTATAAGGATACAAGCAACAAAGTTACAGTCATAGAATAGAATAGAATAGAATAGAATAGAATAGAATAGAATAGAATAGAATAGAATAGAATAGAATAGAATAGAATAGAATAGAATAGAATAGAACAGAATAGAGCTGGAAGCGACCTTGGGGGTCTTCTAGTCCAGCCCCCTGCTCAAGCAGGAGAAATATACTATTTCAGGATAAGTGACAGTCCAGTCTCTTCTTAAAAACCTCCAGTGATGGAGCACCCACAACTTCTGGTGGCAAGCTGTTCCACTGGTTAATTGTCCTCACTGTAAGGAATTTTCTCCTTAATTCCAGGTTGCTTCTCTCTTTGATCAGTTTCCAACCGTTGTTTCTTGTCCTGCCCTCTGATGCTTTACGGAATAGTTTGACCCCCTCTTCTTTGTGGCAGTCCAAATACTTGACAGCCGTGGATAGAAAAACATTACAGTGGGGGCTGAACACAGCACAGAAGATCGTGCTGTCCCCCCATACCACTAGACGACATCCCTAGGGCTCGCTGCCTTAGAAGAGTGAGGCAAATCCCCGGGGATGACTCACACCCTGGTCAGCACTTCGTTATTCTCCTGCCATCGGGAAGGAAATGTAGAAGCATAGCCAGCCGCACAAATAGGCTGAAGAACAGTTTTTATCCATGGGCTGTCAGGCTTCTGAATGGAAAATAGCTTTACAACAACATAGAATGATTGACTTGTGGTGCCAACGCAATGTGCAGTAAGTTCATATGGTGCAGTAGGATTGTGTGTTTGTTAGGATTGTAGGATTCATTTTTTTCCTCTGTCTTTCACTGTGAGTTGTATTGGATGGGTGTGTGTGTGTGTGTGTGTGTGTGTGCATGAAGGGAGGCTCAGCCAATCTCATTGTACACATGTTGTGCTGTTCTCCAAAGCATATGAGGGTAGAACAAGAAGCAATGGGTGGAAACCAATCAAGGAAGAAAAGCAGTTTAGAACTAAGGAGAAATTTCCTGACAGTCAGAACAATTAATCAGCAGAACAACTTGTCTCCAGAAGTTGTAGGTGCTCCATCACTGGAAGTTTTTAAGAAGAGGTTGGATAACCATTTGTCTGAAGTGGTGTAGGGTTTCCTGCCTAAGCAGGGGGTTGGACTAGAAGACCTCCAAGGTCCCTTCCAACTCTGTTATTCTATTCTATTCTATTCTATTCTATTCTATTCTATTCTATTCTATTCTATTCTATTCTATTCTATTCTATTCTATTCTATTCTATTCTATTCTATTCTATGCTATTCTATGCTATTCTATTCTATTCTGACAATAAAGGTTTGAAATTGAAATTGGAACACTGCTATCATATCGCCCATAGTCCTTCTTTTCTCTAGACTAGCCATACCCAATTCCTGCAGCAGTTCTTCATATGTTTTAGTCTCCAGGCTTTTGATCATTTTAGTTGCTCTTCTCTGAACTTTTGCCAAAGTCTCAACATCTTTATCAGGTAAAATCAGGTAAGTCTTGCAGACTTCTCGCTATCACTAGCCTGTGAGTATTTGCGGAGAACAAACCAATCAGTGAGTTCTAATAAACCATTAAAATGACTCTGGGATCATTTTTTTTTTTTTTGCTACCCTAGATTAAAAGAAAAGTTGGCTTAAAGAAAGAAAGCAATTTAAGAGCCCATGATCATAAAAGAAAAGCTCATCAGAATTTGTCTCGTGGTGACATTTATTTCTCATTAAACAGAAGATTATTTTCAAACAATATGATAAAACTCATAAAAATAAAAGCTCCCTCCTGCCTCGTGCAGTCAGATTCTCATCTGTTAAAGATGTTACAGTTGAAGGAGAGGGAACTGGAAGTCAACTGGGACATAAATAGAGGACTCTGTAGTGGGATAAGGAAAATGAAGCTGAGTATTTTTGTTTAGGGTAACATTTGACGAGCTTTGAACTTAAGGCAAAAGAATCAAACGGCAATATTTTAATTGGAGCATGATCCATTTTATCATTGGTTCAGTGCATGTGAATGGAAAGCCTACAAATCAGGTTGTTAGCAACAAAATAACAACAACAGACCCATAAACATAATCTGTCAAGTGCCAGGGAAATCAGGCAGTTCAAATGTGTATAGAGATTTATTGCAAGCTTAAGCTCTGTACAAGAATCTCATCTACTAACAGTCACGGGAAATTAGTGGTAGTTAAGAACAGAAAGGAATTCTGGGTGAGTTGGACTTAGATCTCTTCTGAGCGTGCAGGGACTCATGACTGATGATTCATTTGACCCCTCCCTCAGCTTAGCCTGGTCATCTCCTACATAAACTCAGTCACAGTATTCACCAATATTTCCTAACAGCTAATTAATAGAAGATTGTGGAACACATTCAGTTCACTTTATAATATAAATTTATATTATAGTTTTAGATTTACCCCTGCCAAATCCCCTCAATTATCCTCAGGAATGGCTCTCTGAATGTTACACTGCAAGGAAACAAAGTGTTAATTGCATATCAATAGGACATTTCCCAAAAATAAGGCAAAACTGGACACCAAAATGTGTATATTAGAGGTTCTATGCCTGAAATAGTTTAGATTTTGGTATAAATCTATTTTTGTTTTTTTAAAAAAAATGTTCTTGAAGAGATGTAGAATTTAAACTGAAATCCATCTTTGGGTGATAGGGAAGATTATGATCTAGTGATCTCACCCACAGTTCAACGTCCAGATGATGTTATGAGCATCTTCAGAAGCTCTCTTTTCCCATCATCTGATTCTGTATCATTATATCACACTTGGACTGGACAGTTTTTCTGATAAAAAGATAATAACTTCAAACAAAAGACTGTTCTCCGAAACCTTCCAAATAGGCAATTATCCTCTATAAAATAAGACACATAGTCACTCTCTTCTGTATATGAAATTGAAGGTGTTTTGTTCTCTGCTTCAAGCAGAAAACATCTTGTGTTGACCTTGAAAGTTATCCAAGAAGAAAAGGCAGATATAGGTTCCCCAAATCATTCCCAATTTAAATTTTAGAAACAAAATGGCAGCTTTAGATTCTACCCACTATCATAATAACCATAATTAAATCTTGCCTTGCTTTAGTTCATTTACTCTTTCCTTTCCTTTCTTTTCCTTTTCCTTTCTTCTTTCCTTTTTCTTTCCTTTCCTCTTTCTTTTTCTCCTTTCCCTTTCCCTTTTTCCTTTTCTTTCCTCTTTTCTTTTCCTCTTTCTTCTCTTTCCTGGTTTCCTAGTTTGACCTCTGAATTATAAATTATACAAAAATGACTGGAAGACAACGGGATAGAGAGTTTGCTTTAAATGGTCTTACTTGCCTTTTGAGATTATTAGCTATTCACATGGGTGGGCTACTGGGGGTTCGGAGAAGTTTGGGAGAACCTCTAGATAATATTCTAGAGGTTAGATTTGGGGGTTTGGAAAATCCCCAAATCCCACTCCTGGCTGGCCACAACCATCCACCACACCCCTCCCAGGAGTCCCCACGAGGCCCGTTTTGGATGCAGGTAAGTGCACGATGTGCGTGGAGGCTCAGGGAGGGCAAAAAAAAGTGGGTCTACTGGAAGTTCAGGAAGGCTGGAAATGGGCCTGTTTCTGGCCTCCAGACGGCCTCTGGAGCCTGGGGAGGCTGTTTTTGCCCTCTCGGAGGCTTAAGGAAAGCCTCTGGAGCCCGGGGAGGGCAAAAACGCCCCCCCTCCCCATCATGGTGCAAGAGGCTGACTAGGCCACAACCACCATGGCCACACCTACCCAGCAACTGGACAAAGAACCTCTTGCTAAAAAATTTTGAAGCCTACCCCTGGCTACGCAACAAAAGTCTCAATTTTGTCCTATTGCTTTTATGATTAAATTGGACCTGCCAGCATGGGGGCAGGCTTTTGAAAGTCATTCCGTTGTTTTTTTCAGATTCTTCATAATTGTTTTTGAAAAGGTCTTTTTTTTTTCCCTCAGAAGGTACCTACTGATGTGAATAAAAATGCATCTAGTACTTTTGATAAATCAGTTGATAATCACAAGGGTCAAAGTAGAAGTAGTGAAAACAGAAAAAGGCATTTTTGGGGGTCACTCTTTCTAAGTCTCAGTCCTAGGAAGAATGCGGCAAAGGTAAATCACTTCTGAAAATCTTGCCAAGAAAGAAGTCAATAATTATTGGGATGCAACCTTATTTTCTCCAGATGTTTTATATTTTAACTCTTATCATCCCTAACCAGCTCAGAGTTGTGATCTAAAACCCGGGTGGAGGGTGTCAGAATGCTTTCTGGTACTCTAAATCTTCATATTATTAAGATCCCCTCTAACGTGCAATCTATCTGTCTAGGGCTAAACTGTATCTCCCCTGCATTATGACTGGCTTTCCTGATCTGAAAACTGAATCTGGTTATCCCTCCTGTCAGCAACTAACCATCCAGACATGCAGTGGGTGGAAACCTGTAACACAAACCAAATTGATGTAAGTTTCAATTTTATGCTTAAGTGTACACTTGTTATGTCTTTGTTTCCTCCGCCATAGTGACAGATTGCCACTGTTTTGCCAGCATTCATCCAAATGCTGAAGCAATGCTTTGCTCAGAAAAAGCTGTAGAAGGAACCCCCAAAGGATTTGAGGCAATCACTCCAGGGAGTTGTTTACTCCCCTGTGCTCATCCATGTGGGCCCTGCTAAGGGAAACTCTTGAGATTTCAGCAGTCCCTGAGCGAGTCCAAAAGAAATGCTTGCTTACTTATGTTTCTTCTCTTGTCTACTCTCTTCCCCCCTCCTTCCTTCCTTGAAAACTCAGAATTAGATGGTTAGGTAAAGGTAAAGGTTCCCCTCCAGTGGTGGGTTGTCCCTGGTTCTGACCAGATCATAAGAACTGGTAGTAAAACCAGCAGGAGGCTCCTCCCACTGACCCGGATGTCATAATAAGTGATTTGTGCATGCACAGAAGAGTGTGTGCATGCGCGATGTGAACTGGTAGTAAAGGTAAATAGAATCTACCCCTATTCCCCTAGCACATATGTGCTAGTCATTCCTGATTCTAGGGGGCGGTGCTCATCTCTGTTTCAAAGCCGAAGAACCAGCGCTCTCCGAAGACATCTCTGTGGTCATGTGGCCAGCATGACTCAAGACCAAAGGCGCATGGAACGCTGTTTCCTTCCCACCAAAGGTGGTCCCTATTTTTCTACTTGCATTTTTTACGTGCTTTCGAACTGCTAGGTTGACAGAAGCTGGGATAAGTAACGGGAACTCGCCCCATTATGTGGCACTAGGGATTCAAACCGCTGAACTGCCGACCTTTCGATTGACAAGCTCAGCATCTTAACCACTGAGCCACCGCATCCCTTTTTAGGTGGTTAGGATACAATTAACCTCATTTTGAACAGTTATGCTGAAAAACAACTGTTTTTTTTTTTTTTTTAAAAAGCAGAAACCAAGTGCATATTAAAGATGTTACTTGAAGCCGTAATCCATATAACTTGGAGAACAGCAAGCATTTCTTCCATTTTAGTTTTTACAGGAACTCAAGGTACCATTTGTGATTTGATAGATTCTAGAAAGAGGACAGAGAAGAGCAGGGGTGAAATGCTCCCAGTTTGGCCTGGTTCGCCTGAACTTGTAGTAAAAAAGGCTACAGGTTTGCTGAACTGGTAGTAAAAAATGTAAAAAAAAAAAAGTTCCAATGATCAGCTGAGCGATGCACGATCGTCAGAACATTTTTTTCTACTTTTTTAGCATTTTTTTTACTACTGGTTCTCCAGTAGTATTACTGGTTCTCCAGAACCAGTAGTTGAAAATGTTTTAAAAAGTTTTTTTTAAAAAAAGTTCCGAAGATCGCACGTCGCTCAGCTGATCGTCAGAACTTTTATTTTTTACTTTTTAGGTATTTTTTTACTACTGGTTCTCTGGAACCGGTAGTAAAAATGCTTTTAAAAAGTAAAAAGGTTCTGACCTATTCGACTGAATAGGTTGTAAAAAAAGGCTTTTAAAGGTTTTTTTTTAAAAGGCTCTGACAATCACAGCTGTGGCGCGTGATCGTCAGAGCCTTTTTTTAACTTTTAAAAGCCTTTTTTTTACAACCTATTTGGGTGAAAAAAAAATGTGTTTGGCACACAGCACGTGTTTGGCATGCAATGTGCAGGTGCAGCCAGAGAACCAGTAGTAAATTGGTTCCAATTTCACCACTGGACAAGAGCAATGAAGGTGATTAGAGGACTAGGGGCTAATACATATACAGAACAATTGCTGGAATTGGATATGTCTAGATTAAAGAAAAGAAGGACTAGGGGTGACATGATAGCAATGTTTCACTATCTAAGCAGCTGGCACGAGGAAGAGGGGAGTCAAGCTATTCTCCAAAGCACCTGAAGGCAGGAGAAGAAGCAATGGATGGAAACTAATCAAGGAGAGAAGCAACCTAGAACTAAGGAGAAATTTCCTGACAGTGAGAACAATTAATTAGTGGAACGACTTGCCTCCAGAAGTTGTGGGTGATCCAACACTGCATGTTTTTAAGAAGAGATTGGGCAATCATTTGTGTAAAATGGGTTTCCTGCTTGGACAAGAAGATCTCCAAGGTCCTTTCCAACTCTGTTATTCCGATAAGCTTTTATTCTGCTTCATGCTTCTTCAGCAACTGCAGTCACCCTGAAGATCTGCAACAGTGGTCACAGCAAACTAGAACTTGCACACGTCAAACCAGAAAAATACTCAAGTTCATGGCTACTAATAGAGCACCAGTTTTCCCTCCTCATCTCATTTCAGGTCTGGATAGGATATATGGAGCTCATTCCATCTGTGCCTGTAAGCCTTTGGACCTAATACTTACTGATTTATTTTATTAATGTATGATGGCAGTTTATATGGCTGCCTATCCATCCAAGAAACTCTGGAAGGCAAACAAGATAAAAACAAAGGAGTTCATTAAAGAAACAAAAGACCTGTATCGAGCTTAAGAAAAACCACACAACCACTAATCCCATATATCCGTGCCAGAGTCCCTACGCTAACATTATTTGCCTCCTGGCATGTATTTCACTTAGTGATGCTTGAGGATGGGGAGGTTAAAAATGACATTTTCAACAGTCTTATTTGTTTTTCACAGGCTGGTCCTGCGAGATTAGGTTGAAGCTGCCAAACTTGAAGAGGAAGCAGGCACTTAAACAGGATGGACAAAATAGCAATAGCAATAGCTCTTAGACTTATATAACACTTCACAGTGCTTTACATTTTGTAAAATCTCAGCATTTTGCCCCCAACAATCTGGGTCCTCATTTTACTGACCTTGGAAGGATAGAAGGCTGAGTCAATCTTGAGCCGGTCGGGATCAAACTGCTGGCAGTTGGCAGAGTTAGCCTGCAATACTACATTCTAACCACTGTGCCACCACAGCTCAAATTCGGTCTCAAAGATCCCTTCAGGAGATGGAGAAGAAGGAACTAAGTCATAAAGAAAGGAAGGAAAAATGTCACCTAAAGCAGACAATAAAAGTTGGGCCTAAGCACATGAGAAACCTCTCCCCAAATCCCATCAACAGCTACCAGTCTTGAGGCTCAAGAAAGCAAGGACTTGGAGGGATTAAAAAGGGTCCAGAAGCCCATTCATTCTTGGAGTCATCTAATGCCTGCCAGCTTCATTGAAAAGGGCATGGGTAAGTCAGTGGTGGAATTCCATTTTTTTTACTACCGGTTCTGTGGGTATGGCTTGGTGAGCATAGTGTGGCTTGGTGGGCGTGGCTTGGTGGGCATGGCAGGGGAAGGATACTGCAAAATCCCCATTCCCTCCCCACTCCTGGGGGAAGGATATTGCAAAATCTCCATTCCCACTCCACTCTGGGGCCAGCCAGAGGTGGTATTTGCCAGTTCTCCAGACTACTCAAAATTTCCACTTTTGGTTCTCCAGAGCTGTCAGAACCTGCTGAATTTCACCCCTGGGGTAAGTGTAGCTGAATCTGTGTTTGCATGTGTGAAAAAGCAAATGTATCTTTTAACCAGTAAAGTTATTTTAAATTCATTGGGTCTCCTTGTTGGGGCCCCTCCAAGCAAGGATCCCCAACCCCTGGTCCATGGACTGGCACTGGGGACTGGGGAGCATGTGTAATACTCCTCTCACTTTTATTTGCTGTAAAACATCTCTCTTGATATGATCTTGGCATTGCACATCCAGCAAGGAGTTGAACTGCTTCATTCCAGGATGAAAAAGTAAACCCAGAACTTCTCTTTTTCACAAGGTGATGCTAGAACAGGAATGTCCAATTGGCGATTGGCAATTTTAAGATTTTTGGACTTCAACTCTCAGAATTCCCCATGCTGGGAGTTGAAGCCCATAGGTCTTAAAGTTGCCAAGGTTGGACACCTCTGCGGTAGTCTGAGCAGCATTATAGGGTCCTAAACTGGACATGAAGTGGTCATGCTTTCATGGGAAAGGAGGCAAGAAATAAACGCCTCCTGAGATCCGGGGGTTGAAGTAATCCCAGGTTGGGCAAATGATTGACTGATGGAACAGATAATGTGGACGAGCTTGGTGTTTATTCTCCCAAAGGTGTTGTTTCTCAAGAGGCAACTGGACTTTCTGGTTTTTCTTTGAAGACATTTTGCTTCTCATCCGAGAAGCTTCTTCAGGATGGTGGGAATGGAAGGATTTAGACTCCTTGCAGAATATAAATAAATGACCAGTTGTATGCAAGGAATTTACTGTAAATCAGAGGTGGGCTGCTGGAGGTTCGCAGGGGTTCGGAAGAACTTCTAGCTAAGATTCTGTGCAGTTTGGAGAACCCCCGAATCCCACTCCTTGTTGGCCCCTCCCCTCCGACCCCACCCAGCCCCTATCACCCCAATCCTCCCAGGAGTCCCCACATGGGCCATTGCGGATGCAGGTAAGTGCAGGGCATGCGTGGAGGCTCAGGAAGGGTGAAAAACAGGCCTCCAGAGCCTGGGGAGGCTGTTTTTGCTCTTCCGGAGGCTGGAGAAAAGCCTCCGAAGCCTGGGGAGGGCAAAAACAACCCCCATGGTGCAGGAGGCTGACTAGGCCATGCCCACCATGGCCACACCCACCCAGCAACTGGGGAGAAAACCCCTTGCTAAAATTTTTGAAGCCCACCCCCGCTGTAAATCCTTTCATTCTACACCAGTCTGTCCAAGCTGAAGAAGCTTCTTTGATGAGAAGCAAAGCCTCTTCAAAGGAAAACCAAAAAGTCCAGTTGCCTCTTGAAAAAAGCCCCTTTGGGATAAACATGATCTGGATGATGACTGAGAATCTCCATAAATATTCTCCCTAAGCATTTTTTTCCCCTGATTCAAGCTTGATGTCTCCAGCCCACTGGATTCAAAGTCTCACATTTTGCAAGGAAACCTTCATGAATCTTGACAAATTGATTGTCAGTTGGGCGATTCTATCTTCTCCCCCACTTTCCTGTACCAAAGGCAGAGAGGTAAATAGCAGGAGTAATATAATAACCCAGCAAGTTGCAGTTAGATCTGCAAAGACCGCCAGCTCGTCCTGGAATTCAGTGGAGCATGCTACTTAAATAGCTGATAACTGCAAGGACAAGTATCTGTTCCCATTGTATAAATGTAAGCCTTAAACAATCAATGTTCTCGTGCGGGACACAACATGATAAATTAAACATCCCAATCAATATCCTTTAGTGGATATTGGTTTTAAAAGGTTTATGGGCAAACAAACTCTCACCATTTTCAATATTGCCTTTTTTCCTCTCTCAAATCAATGCCTACTGTAATTGCAAAGGAGGGAAAAAAGGAGAGAGAGAGATTTCTAAATGGCTCTAGCATGCTAGAAATTAGCAAACTCAAGGAAAGTCTCTTCAACTGTTTTATGGAGAACTGGAGCATTTTCTAACATGCATTTCTTTTTGATCTCAGGTAGAGAAGCCTACAAATCAAGGGTTTAATCTCTGCACCAGGTCCACAGGTCCCAAACAATGAGATATATCTCATAAGAAGAATTATTTATGTGCAACACTCCCCCAAAATCCACCATTTGTGGAAGTTACCGAGCTTTGTGGCTCCCCTCCTGGATTCAGAATCCAGAATGCAAGATCAAGCAGAAAAGGAACCTGGAATTAAGGAGAAACTTTGTAACAGTGAAAAGAATCATCCAGTGGAACAGATGTTGCCTTACAGAAATGGTGGGTGCTCCATGGAGGATTTTAAGAAAAGACGGGGTAGCCATTTGTCTGAAATGGTATAGGGTCTTCTGCTTGATCAGGGGCTTAAACTAGAAGACTTCCAAATTCCCCTCCAGCTTTATCCTATCCTATCCTATCCTATCCTGTCCTGTCCTGTCCTGTCCTATCCTGTCCTGTCCTGTCCTGTCCTGTCCTATCCTATCCTATCCTATCCTATCCTATCCTATCCTATTCCTAGTGAACACCTACATCTTTAGCTCTTGTACATGCAGGACATTTGACCTTGTCTTGGCTTCTTGGCAAAGCAAATCTAACATTTTCTGAAGACTATTTTTGGCCACTATTTATTTATTTGTTTGTTTGTTTGTTTGTTTGTTTGTTCGATTTATATATGCTGCCCTTCTCCGAAGACTCAGGGCGGCTTACAATGCATTAAGCAATAGCCTTCATACTTTTGTATATATTTATACAAAGTCAGCTTATTGCCCCCACAAACTGGGTCCTCAATTTACCCACCTTAGAAAGGATGGAAGGCTGAGTCGACCTTGAACCTGGGGAGATTTGAACTTGCAGTAATTGCAGGCAGCTGGCAGCTAAGTGCTACTTTAACAGCACTTAGTTCACTGCGCCACCAGTGGCAATTAGGCACTGATGAGATTCCCCGCCCCCCCCCCTCCCCAAAGGACACTATCCAGTTTTGGACAGATAACAAACATTCAAAGGAAGTCATCAAGAAAGCAAAGGTTAAAAAAGACATTGAAAGCAAAGGAAAAAATGAAACCAAACTTGAAGTTTCTGGGGGGAATTTATGTTGTCTAATTTTATGTTAACCAAATTGGAACATACTTTCCACCTTGCATTGTGTTACTATTAACCCACATGTGTCTTTGTAATAATTTTGCTTCCCCCTCCTTTGGGATATGGTGCTATGTTCAATTTGTTCCCAACACTTAAGACCTATAAAAACAACAGAAATCTGAAAATCATCACGTTGTATCAAACCCAAAATCATTTCAATGGCTTTTGCTTAACTTTCTTCCAATTCCCCTACAACAATCCTCCCCGAAGAGTTTCCTTCTGATATAGAGGATAGATTTCAGACCAAAATGATTAATTACCTTTTGCAAAAAGAAAGTATTCATAGTTTTCCTAGTAAACAATAGTGCTTATTTTAGTTAATTGCTCTATATGACAAGAAAAAAAAAAAAGATTTGGGCATGGCGTCTTGAGGGAAATTCCCATTTTCCAGTTCCAGTGGCATAGATCAGAGCCCTGCTTCTCAAACAACTCTATCTTGCTCTCCTCTGTCAATGCCACAATTGAAATACAAGGAAAGAAGGAAGGAAAAGTAATTGTTGCATTGGCTTCCTTCCTTCCTTCCTTCCTTCCTTCCTTTCTTCCTTCCTTCCTTCCTTCCTTTCTTTTCCTTCCTTTCCTTCCTTCCTTTTTCTTCCTTCCTTCCTTCCATTCCTTCCTTCTTTCCTTTTCCTTCCTTCCTTCTTTCTTTCCATTCCATTCCATTCCTTCCTTCCATTCCTTCCTTCTTTCCTTCCTTCCTTCCTTTTCCTTCCTTCCATTCCATTTTCCTCCCTTCCTTCCTTCTTTCCATTCCATTCCTTCATTTTTTCCTTTTTCTTCCTTTCTTCCATTCCTTTCTTCCCTTCTTTTTCCTTCCTTCCTTCTTCCCTTCCTTCTTTTTCCTTCCTTCCTTCTTTCCTTTTCCTTCCTTCCTTCCTTCATTTCATACTTCTTAACCAACCATCTCCCTTGGAGAGGGACCTTGGAGATGGAGAGATATTGTAGCCAGAAATATTTACTTGCCTGTTTTTCACCCCCTATCCATCTATAGTACAGATGGGGAGCAATCTGTCTGTCCATCTTACCATCCATCTCTTTGCCTGTCTGTCCACTTGTACATATTTCTATCTGTCCAGCCATCCTTTGACCTGTCTGTCTGTTCACCTGGCCATCAGTCTGTCCCCCTCTCTGTCTGTCCCTCAGAAAAACAGTGATGTAAGGAAGGCAAGTCCACATGGAATACGTGAGAAATGGTTTTAATACTAAATGTGCTATGGGGATATTTATTTTAGAACAGACAGAGCTTCAGTCAAATGTTATGCATCTTCAATATTAATAAACAGGGAGTGAAACTCAACTGCACATGCAGGAAGAGCAGGAAAATACACACACATACACACACATGTATAAACAGACATACATACCACACAACACAACACACATATATTATCATCACCAAGACAGCAATTATTATTATTATTATTATTATTATTATTATTATTATTATTATTATTATTATTTAATCTGTAGTGAGATTCACAGCCTTTGAGGCTGGTTAATAGCTCAGCAGCTCGAGTCCTAACCAAGGACCTAGGAACTGTTAAGGTATCGTCGGAGGATGTAAGCTGTTCCGAGTAAGGTGGTTTTTTGTAGAGTCAAAATATCCAAGTCCGGTAAATTTAGAATTTCTAAATAGCGGGGTAGCCCTTTGGGTATTGCTCCAAGGGCTCCAATTACAATCAGGACAACACACAATTTCTTTTTCCACAGTCGCTCAATTTCAATTTGCAAGCCCTGGTACTTTGTGATTTTTTTCTTGCTGCTTATCTTCAATCCGTGCATCACCAGGTATTGCAATGTCAATGAACCATACTTTTTTTCTTTTCAACTACTGTAATGTCAGGTGTGTTGTTGTTGTTGTTGTTGTTTATCAGACAAGTTGAAGGAAAGGCAATTTTCCCTCATTCTTCCTTCACAAAGTGAGGGTTACAATCTAATAACAGAGCACAAGGAAACACACATAATAGAAAAGAATTATAAATCAAGACCTTTTGTTTTGGTTCTTTCCTATCTTGGGCGAAGGATTCATTCATTCCTCACCCTTGTAGTAAGCTTGAGGCGTCAATGGGAAATTGGGCTGTAAGGAAAACACAGAATTAGGAACATCTGCTTTCAGTTTTTCATCTATGGGGCATGACTTCATGCCCTGGTCTCAGCCACATCCTCCCCATTGTTGGGCCACGGGGCTGAAAGTTTCTGCTGACCTCAGAATGGGACAACTCTTGAAATCACAAAGAATTCAAGTTTTGTCAGATTAAATGGTATATTCCTGCAGGTCAGCAGAACCCAGGACAACTCACCATGGCCAACTTGATATGACCATCTCGCCCTGGCCAATTAATTCATCATGGCCAACTCTCTACAACTTGCTGTAGCTAATTCCCCACAGGGAAACTCACCACAGTGAGACAATTCCACACATTATAACTCAATGTGAGAAATGTTATCCATCACTGTTTCTTTGATATTATTTCTATTTTTGTGGGAATGGACAAAAATGAAAGTAATGTCGAAGAAACAGTGCCAGATAACATTTGTTGCATGGAGTTTACCCTACATTTAGTTGTCTTGTGGCAAATTGGCTGTGGCAAGTTGTGTCATGGTGAATTGACCATGGCAAGGTGGTTGTGGCAAGTTGGCTGTGGCTATATGGCTGTGACAAGTTGACCTGCAGGTTGGATTATCCCATTTAATCTGACAAAACCTGTTCTTTGTTATTTCAAGACCAAACACTTACAGTATCTGTTCTTTGTGTTCAAAAACACTGGAAGCCAAGATATGGAATCATCTCCAATAACACAATAAATATAACACAAACTGATATATAAAAAATAAGCTTCTTCTTCTTCTTCTTCTTCTTCTTCTTCTTCTTCTTCTTCTTCTTCTTCTTCTTCTTCTTCTTCTTCTTCTTCTTCTTCTTCTCCTCCTCCTCCTCCTCCTCCTCCTCCTTCCTTCCTTCCTTCCTTCCTTCCTTCCTTCCTTCCTTCCTTCCTTCCTTCTTTCCTTCCTTCCTTCCTTCTTTCCACAAATTCATCACTTTCTGATGCTTTGATACCTCACATAGGTTTTTGTGTTATGCCTTTGGGATGTGAAAAAAGTTGGCTTGCCTAATGTTTATGACATGGCCAAGGTTACTCCCCCTGGTAAGATAGAAGTAATGGAAGATACATAGTGTGCTCTCTACCAGAGTAGTCTCTGAGGTGCTTTTTTCAAAAAGGAATTGGACCTATTTTTATCAGGAGGAGGAGGAGGAGAGGGGGGGGGAGGAGAAGGAGAAGAAGAAGGAGAAGGAGAAGGAGAAGGAGAAGTAGTAGTTGTTGTTGTTTGGTTTCTTATCCAACTTATTACAACTGATGAAGCTTCTTGGACAAGCATCAAAATGCCGTCTCCTCCTCCTCCTCCTCCTCCTCCTCCTCCTCCTCCTCCTCCTCCTCCTTCAAATTGAAAACAATCCAGTTGCCTTGTGAAATAAAACACTTTTGACCTGGATGGCTGAGAATCTCCATTGACATTTTACCAAAGCAGTTCTTTAAAATGGTGTATGTGTACATGTATTATTCCCAAGAGCAATCTCTACATGGACATAAGCAGTATTGAAAAGGAATGTTTTTGGGAAAAAGTGCTTCCGTCATCACTCATAGTGGTATGAATCGTCTACTGGTATATTTCCTAAGCAGCATAGTAGTAGGGCACATTCAGGTTAAAGGAAAACAGATCACTCATCCCATCCCAAATTCCAGCCATAGAATCCTAAGAGCCCATTACTTCTATCTCTCTTAAAATGCCAAACATTAAGGTTGAAAACCAAGGCCACCTTCCAGAATGTAACCATTGTCTTCAGCACACTCCAATAATATTCCAAAGGTCATTGGACTTTTAATGAGTTTGTATATCACTAGACAGAATTCAGTCAAATATGTAATTTTACTCCTTGGCACGGAGACAATTCTAAACAGGAATACACAGCTTCAGAGTTGTCTTCCTTTTCCTCATTATAGCTGATTGCATTAATTGACACTTGTATTTTTGTTTCTTTCTCTCTTTAAAATCAGTGTTTGCTTTTTTTTTTTTTTGTTTTAAAAAAAACACTTGTGGAAGAAATTGTTAATGAATTGTTAGTTTTTAATTAGCAACCAAATAAAGTGGGATGAAAAAGTATACTTCCTTTTGAAAAGATTCATGCAGACGTGAGGTCCAAATTTCATCCTTGGCTCATTTCTGAATTGCCATTTGGATGGAGATGAATAGGCCATTACAATTAAATGGTTTGATTAAAGGAAGATGAGATATTAGATGAGAAAAAAATGAAGATAGGAAGGCAAATGCCAACACTATACTATAATGGCTGCTTGATAAAATAACCTTTGTGGGCTTATTTTTCATCTGTAGTTTCCTATGTAATCTTAGTTTTCGGAACCCTGCACAGAATCTCATTAGAGGCTGCATAGAAGATTAACTTTTATTAAATTTCATTCTAAGATTCTTCGACCTATGATATAGCCATGAAAATACATTTATCATAACTTATAAATGAAAGGAAACAACAAAAATTAAATGGGATTCATTGTAAATCCACATGATGAAACATCATTCTATCTTCATACAGTACGGTCTCTCTCTCTCTCTCTCTCTCTCTCTCTCTCTCTCTCTCTCTCTCTCTCTCTCTCTCTCTCTCTCTTTTTTTTTTTTTTTACTAAAATTATCCCAAAATTTCCACTTCCTAGGAGTTG
The DNA here is from genome assembly GCA_030761175.1 of Masticophis lateralis. NCBI lineage: Eukaryota > Metazoa > Chordata > Lepidosauria > Squamata > Colubridae > Masticophis > Masticophis lateralis. The sequence continues at coordinate 6,326,382 of JAUDYJ010000008.1, read as the reverse complement.
TCCAGTTTGCCTATTCCCAAGAACACAAGTTTTCCAAATGACGGCAAATTGTGAAACAAACAAACAAAAAAAAATTAGACATGGTAACATTACAAACTTATTCAGAATTTACCAATTACAGAAATTCAGAAGTTGAACAGAAAGGTGAGGAAATGGTGCTCCCTTCAGAAGATGATAAACTACAGTTCCCAGACACCCCAGTCATGAGGGATATGGTGATTTTTAATTCAGCAACACACAAGAAATGATCCTATAGATATGAGACTGTGCACAGATCAATATAGATTTTTTTTCAAAATTAAAAAAAAAATAGTTTGATGCAGAAACCAGGGCAAATTCTGCTTCTGACTGGGAAAGGATAAAAACTGAAACTGATAGCTCAATTTAGCCACACTTAAGGAGAATTAGGATTCTGAGATCCAACTGGAGCTAGCCAATCAATTTAGATAGATGATAGATAGATAGATAGATAGATAGATAGATAGATAGATAGATAGATAGATAGATAGATAGATAGATAGATGATAGATAGATAGATGATAGATAGATAGATAGATAGATAGATAGATAGATAGATAGATAGATAGATAGATAGATAGATGATAGGTAGGCAGATAGGTAGGTAGACAGACAAACAGATAGGAGATAGATGATAGATAGATAGATAGATAGATAGATAGATAGATAGATAGATAGATAATAATAGAGATAGATGATAGATGACAGACAGACAGATAGACAGATAGACAGATGTAGATAGATGATAGACAGATAGATGATAGATAGATAGATAGATAGATAGATAGATAGATGATAGATGATAGATAGATAGATAGATAGATAGATAGATAGATAGATAGATAGATAGATAGATAGATAGTAATAGACATGATAGATAGGTAGTAGAGATAGAAAGAAAGAAAAAAGATAGATAGATAGATAGATAGATAGATAGATAGATAGATAGATAGATAGATATAGAAAGATAGATAGATGATAGATAGATAGATAGATAGATAGATAGATAGATAGATAGATAGATAGATAGATAGATAGATAGATGATAGATAGATAATAGACAGACAAAATTTATATACAGTAAGGGAGAACTTCCATACAGCAATATATCCATTTCTACCTGATTCAACATACTGTAGATCTGATGTGATTACCAATATTGTAAGATTACATTTGAAATAGCCTTTCTCAGTTTTTGCCATTCTCAGCATAAATGGAAAAACTCTTCGATGTAGCCAGAAACCATTTGCATTCCCAAGGGATACATACCTACATTAACAGGGGTGAAAATTTAAGGGCTTGCTTTTATATTTTATATATTACCACATAATTTATCTCAAAAAGTCCTAATATGAAACAGCTATTGCCTGTTGAAGAAAAATCATGTTCCTCTTTGCTGTATCGCCAAATGACGGCATTTTTAGAATGAAGGCCATAAAATTGAAGGCCTTTTAGAAATATAAACAATATTCTCAAAAGCAATTTTTCCCAAGTATGCTTCTTTATCTATTAACTACCATGTGGACATTACAAACACTGTTTGTTTGTGTAAGCTGTAGAGTTTTTGGTGCCTCTATGTTTTAGCTACATGTACAATGATTGCCAAAGATAAGCAGTGCCTGTTTTTCTAACCCAACAAGACACTAAGAAAAAGGCCTCAAATTTGTAAATGGACCTGATTATCTAAAGACGCTGAGATTTAACGATTAATTTACCTTAAGAGTGAGCAGGAACTACAGAGCCCATGCTAATCAATGAAAATTGAAGTAACATTGAAAGATAAATGTCACATTTGTCCAAGTGAGAAATATCCCTTTTTCCTTAAATTTATTAAATTATTATGTTAAACGGATAAAACAAACACAAAAAATGTAACACAAGCATATATATGCAAAGAATGGGGGTGGGGGGGGGAATATAAATATGCAAAGTATAGTAGCTACCAGCTACCAGCCCTGGATGACATATTCGCATCTCTCTGTTTGAGGAAGTTGCACAACATTCTCAGAGACTCTTCCCATTCTGCTTACAATCTTTTTGGACTGTTGCCTTCTGGCAGAAGATACAGAACAATTAAAACTCGGACCATACATTTTCTGAATAGTTTTTATCCCAGAGCTATAACTGCACTCAACCATGAACTAAAGGGCCATCATCAGTGAGCTGTTGGACATTACTTGGTCCGTGGTGTGGATATTTGGATGGTTTAGGGGTGGGGAATTTGTGGTGGGTGGGGGTGTGTCTGGGGATTGTCATGTGTGTTGGGCTTAGTCTTTGGCAGTGGTGAAATCCAAATTTTTTACTACCGGTTCTGTGGGCGTGGCTTGGTGGGCATGGCGTGGCTTGGTGGGCGTGGCTTGTGGGCATGGCAGGGAAGGATACTGAAAAATCCCCATTTCCTCCCCACTCCTGGGGGAAGGATACTGCAAAATCTCCATTCCCACCCCGCTCTGGGGCCAACTAGAGGTGGCATTTGCCAGTTCTCCGAACTACTCAAAATTTCCACTACCGGTTCTCCAGAACCTGTCAGAACCTGCTGGATTTTTTCTTACTATATTTTTTGAGAGGGTTTTTTCCATATGTATATATATATCTATATATGGAATCTCTATCTATCTATCTATCTATCTATCTATCTATCTATCTATCTATCTGTGTGTGTGTTATATATATATATTCCATATATAGACATATATATATGGAAAAAACCCTCTCAAAAAATATAGTAAGAAAAAGAAACTTCTCCCTAACATATTCAACATTACTAATATGACTGTCTCTTAAAATACAACCAGATGCGTCTTCATTCCATATCTTATCCCATTTCTATAAACTCCTAGTCTTCAACTCTCCTTGTTAATCATCAAGGGTCCAGTAAAAATGAACAAAAATGCCTTACAACATTAAGTATACAAGCCCCTTTTCCATTTAGTTTAAATCCCCCTCATCCCACTCTTAACAATTAAAGATTGCACTTAAAAAAAGCTATTGAACGTTACCAGTGAGAATAACTCCTTATTTAAATATCAAAAATAATGACATAAACTCTAGAAGCGATTTGATATGACTCATGAAATCTGTTGGAAGAAAAATCACCGGCAGTAGAAGATTGTAGGATGAAATGGCACCTTCCTAATAACCAGCTGCCTACTTACCCCATCTTTCATCAGTTGTGCTATCAGCGGTAAACACACATGTGTGCACCCACACACAAATCCATCTGGGCAATAATGTCTTTATATGATAATGTGCTTGGTCCATTAACACCACCTCCATATCTGAGATGAACCGCAATGCCTCCCACAAAGCCATCAATAAGACTTTTATAGATTTAGTGGTGATCACTCCACCAAAAATCTGGGATGCCAATTCTACTACGTAAGACACCATCATAGCATCACTATTTTTCTCCAAGCCTGGTCAGAAGAAATATTTTGAAAAGAAATGGTTGGTTTGTACACATTGAAGAGAACAGGTGAGTGATAGTACTACCCGTGGCTTTGTTCTACTGAAGATGTTTTCCGTAGATCAATCCCTTGATGGTTTTCTCTGTCTCTAAATCCACTTATCTGCTCTAAGCATCAGGTGAATTATTTGCTTCCCCCTCCCTCTATGCATTTCAAGGCTGAGAATGTTGATATCACAAAAGCTTCTTCGGTGTTTTAAATGATTTTGTGCTTCTTTTATATCTTATTTATATCACATACTTAAAATAATAATTGTTCAGTAGAGGAAGAAAATTGGTTCCACCACTGATACGCCACTCAGCCAATCCAAACTCTCTATCACTGTTTTTTTTTTAAAGAAAACACAGAGAGTAGCTTTGTGTGCCCGCAAGTCATTTGCAAGAAACATTATGCAAACTGATGCCAGGCAGGGGAAAAAAAAAATCTCTTGCATTTTTTTCCCCAACCAATTCTGATTCAAATGAAAGGAAGAGAACTTGCTTTCAAAATTCCTTCAGAGACAGAAGACAATTCCTCTGAATGTCAGGTGGGATTTCTAAGTTTGGAAGTAGTCATAGTATCCCCATCCTTTGTTATATAATCCGTCATTTCTTCATTATCTGAAGCCTCTTTGGCACCCAACATTTCTATTAAATTTCAGAGGAAATCGTCATATGAGAAGTCTTCTTTTTCAGATAAAGAAGAAGGGGTCAACCTATTCTCCAAAGAACTTGAAGGAAGGACAAGAACCAATGGATAGCAACTAACCAAGGAGAGAACCAACTTAGAAATAAAGAGAAATTTCCTAATAGTTGGAACAATTAACTAGTGGAATGGCTTGTCTTCAGAAGCGCTCCATCACTGGAGGCTTTTAAGAGATTGGATAGCCACTTGAAATGGTCTGAAATGGTATAGAGTTTCCTCCTTCTTGGACTAGAAGACCTCCAAGGTCTCTTCAAAAATCTGTTCTTCTGTATTCTGTAGATTAGGAAATGTGGGCAGGTACAGAGTCTTCAGCACAACGGATCTCCATGTAGCAGAAATACACACATTAGGCATGGTGATCTTAGGAATAAATTCAAGAGAAAAGCAACACCAAGAAAAATCTTAAAAGAAGTTCTCAAGCCTTCTGCAGATAAAGTAAGCCAGTCAGGCCATGGGTGAAATGCTCCCGATTTGGACCGGATCGCCAGATCTGGTAGCAATGGCGATGGGTGGTTCGGAGAACCGGTAGCAAAAATCCCTGTGCCCTCCCCCACTCCCGGTGCCCATCTGAGCCACACAATCATCAGAGGCTTTTTTTTTTTTTACTTTTAAAAGAATTTTTTCTACAACCTCTTCGACCTAAAAAATGCTTTTAAAAGTTAAAAAAAAAGCCTCTGATGATCGTGTGGCTCAGCTGGGATCGTCAGAGGCTTTTAAAAGCATTTTTTCTACAACTTCTTCGGCCAAAGAGGCTGTAGAAAAAAAAATGCTTTTAAAAGCCTTTGACGATCCCAGCTGAGTTGCCTGATCATCAGAGGCTTTTAAAAGAATTTTTTTCTGCAACCTCTTCGGCCGAAGAGGTTGTAGAAAAAATGCTTTTACAAGTAAAAAAAAAAAGTTGGCCACGCCCACCCAGTCACATTACCCCACCACCACCATGCCACGCCCACAGAACTGGTAGTAACAAATTTTACATTTCATCACTGAGTCAGGCCTTTTTTCTTGTGGAAGAAAACATTGAGAAATGGCAAGGAATTAGTTCATTGTAGTTTATAGCCAAAGTCACAACAGGTTCCCTGGCTAACATCCCCTAGAGAATGATTTGTTGACCTGCTGACCTTCCTGAATGTCAGCTACAGAAACCTGTAACCAGACTTAGCCAGCAAATTTTGAACTGTCTGTCAGGCCTGGAAGCCATCTTTTGCATTGGCCCTTCAAACCTGCCATATTTCCTACTATGGGAAACTGGGAGGGGGGGTGGTTGTATGGCGCATGGGAAATATATAGTCATAATAACATTCTTTTCTCAGAGAGTCAAGGACATCTTGCCCTGCACCTGGAGGGTTGAAACTGGGAGGTCTCTCTAGTTGGGACGGTGCTTTGATTGGGCCATGTGAGACTTGTGGGTGCTGGACAAGGACTTGGGCTTTCTGTTAGGTGGGGAAAACCTGATTCGGGTTTTCCCAGATGTGCCTATGACATCTCTAATAAAATGGAACTTTGAGGAACTTCAAGCCTCGGAGTCTTCTTTCACTGGGGGTGCTACTTGGAACCCTGACACTGTCCTTTGCTGAAGGACCACAGTCTGGGAAGACATCATGGGGAAATTAAAATGTGATCGCTAGCTCCAGATGTTTTGATGATACTGCTACATCTGTCTTGGCCATGGAGGACCAATCTGTTGAAATGACCCATGACTGTTTTCATGAATAAGAAACTAGGGGAAAACAGAGAGGTGGGTGGGGGGGACCCTCTATTTTAACAGTACATGAATGATAGTGTATAGGAAACCCAGTTAGATTTAAGTGTTTAAGACACACTGGGCTAGATATGAAGAGGCTATCAGTTCTAGTCCCACTTTGGGCCAGTCACTTGAACTCAGCATGCAGTTCTGCCAGGTGGTGGTGGGCTTTGTGCATGCTGAGGCTCCATTGAGATGGAACTGGAGTTTGCGGGAACCCAGGAAGCTGGAACATAAAGAAGGGAGCCTGGATAGCTCAGCAGACTAAAAAGCATTGTGATTGACTCCAGCTGTCTGCAATTACTGTAAATTCGAATCTCACCAGGCTTAAGGTTGACTCAGCCTTCCATCCTTTCTAAGGTAAGTCAAATGAGGACCCAATTTGTGGGGGCAATAAGCTGACTTTGTGTATATATACAAAAGTATGAAGGTTATTGGTTGTAAGCCCCGCCCTGAGTCTCTGGAGAAGGGCGGCATATAAATCAAATTAAAAAAAAAAAAGAACTGTTAGTGAAACTTCTGCCATTAGCACTTCCATCCATACTGCTGGAGCAGAGGTGGGTTCTAAATTTTTTTACTACCAGTTCTGTGGGCGTGGCTTATTTTGTGGGCGTGGCTTGATGGTCATGTGACAATTATTTAGGATTTAGCAGAGGTACTGATCTACCAGGCTTTTAACTGCTTGCAGAGCTGTACCAATCTACCCATTTATTTTTGCAGACACTGATCTACTCATGTCTTTCTGCAGGCACCGGTCTACTCATTTGTTTTCTTTTAACACTGATCAGCTGTAGGGCAGCCCTTTGAAGCCCCACGGCAAGTGTTTAAACAGTTTTTTTCCCTCTAGCCATCAGCTGGGACTCAGGAGACAGCAATAGATTGGGGGTGGGGCCAAATAAAAGGTAAGAATAACACGGGGGCGGGAGGGCAGAACCGATTCATCATATCATCACCGCTACCGGCTCGGGAGAACCTGGCCGAACCGGGAGGAACCCACCACTGTGCTGGAGCCCCGGGGTCCAGGGGGAACCAGGGCTATTTTTCTTTATATTCATAGGCCAGATCCTGAAGATGAAACTCAAATACTTTGGCCACCTAATGAGGAGGAAGGACTCACTGGAGAAGAGCCTAATGCTGGGAAAGATTGAGGGCAAAAGAAGAAGGGGATGACAGAGAATGAGGTGGCTGGATGGTGTCCCTGAAGCAGTCGGCGTGAGCTTAAATGGACTCCAGGGGATGGTAGAGGACAGGAAGGCCTGGAGGAACGTTGTCCATGGGGTCGCGATGGGTCGGACATGACTTTGCAATTAACAACAACAAACAGCAGTAAGCCCCCTGCAAGGTGATTGACCTGGCAGGGGGGTGGCTGGATCTTAGCTCCAGTACAAGAGGTTCAAGGACTCCATCCATACCTTCTCCAGTAGTCGCCATGAGCTACAGTAACAGTACCCTGTGGCATTTACAACAGTAAACAGCCCAACCAAAGAATATCAAAGACCACTCCCACCAACACTGACAGGGCAAGACACTAGAATATAAACTGACAGTAAACCCCACTCCCTTTTAACAGTGATGATGTTACCTAGTTTGGGTAATGAAACATCTCGAAGAAAACAAGCAAGCTCAGAGAGCACCAAGGACCCTTTTGTTCAACCATGAGCTAAAAATATTCTCCTTTTTTGGCACTCGCTCTCTCCACCCTAGGAAGGAAGCAAGAACAAACCAGCTCTGAAATCTTGCCAAGAAAATGGCAGGAATTAGCCTAGGCAGTTGCCAGGGGTCAAAAACAACTTCAAGGCACACATTCATTCATACATACATACATACATACATACATACATACATACATACATACATACATACATACAATGATGGGATTCAGCCAGTTCGCACCACTTCGGGAGAACCAGTTGTTAACTTTCTGAGCAGTTTGGCAAACTGGTTGTTGGAAGAAATAATTAGGGCAGAGAACCGGTTGTTAAATTACTTGAATCCCACCACTGCATACATACACACACACACACACACATACAAAAAGACTGTAAATGAAACGGACAAAATGTTAAAAAGTTACAATATTTATGTAGTTACTTACCAAGTGTTGAACAACTCCCCCTCCAGTTGATTCCTCTGGTGGAAATCGAAGCGGTTAGCCAGAGGGGTGCTTGCTGGGGCGTAATGGTCCTGGAGAACATCCTGCAGCTCGGACCATGGTATCTGCTCGATGTCCTGTGGCGCCACAAGGTCCATGGCCATTTCCAGGACCTCTGAGCCACAGTGGGCCAGAAAAACTGCTCTCTTTCTGCTTTCGTCGAGATTTGTGAAGCTGCTTCCCACCAGGAACTGCCTGAAATGAACCATGATAGATTTCCATTTCTCTTGGCTCAGGTTGAAGGGAGCCAGCGAGATCTGTGGACCAGACATGGTTCATGAGAAACTTAAGTGACTCAGCTCAGTGACTTGCTCTGGAAAGTGAGGTGGCGATCGTGCCTGCTGCTCTTCGTCGGTTCTTCTCTAGTCCTTCATTGCCAGTGTTGGATTGGTGCCGGAAAGAAATGCGACTCAGCTGCCGTCTGTTCAGCACTCTTTATTGTACAGGAAAATAGACTGCCGGCAGCGGCTCCTGAGCCTCCTTATATCCTGCTTGGGCATGCCGGCCAGCCAATGAGAGTGATTCAAACTTCCCGCCGGAGGAACTAACCAATCCCCCGGCAGATGTCCTTATGAGGACATAACACTAAGCACATCTACATTATATGAAAGTAACCAAAAATATATCTTTACAATCCCCAAGGCATGTCATAACTTTTGAGCACCCCTCATGTTTGGAAATTAAAAATTGAAAAATTTGACACGCCCTACACCCAACTACCCAATCTCAGAAAGAAAAAAAGGACTCTCTACTTAAAAAGGCTGATCCCATTTCTGAGTCCCAGTTGGATTTAGTATTTTTAAAATGCCTTCAAGTTATTTCCTTTTTTTTTTTCACAGAATGAAATTTTTAAAATGTTGGTGTGGTTATAAATAAACAAAAACAACAAACAAATCAACAAACAAGCCAAATGCTTCACGTTTTGCATCAGGAAAGACCTAAATGGATTTTGATGTCTTTCACGGCATGATCTACAGCTCTTTCTTTGACGGTTATGGAGAATTACAACTCAGAAGCGAAATCAAAGAAGAACTTTGAACTAGTAGAATATTATACGATAATGGGAGCAGGGATGTTGCTGAGCCCTATCAGAATGAAATCCATGGGAAGCAAAATTCTCTTTATTCCAACTGGTAATGTGGAGCACAAATCTGTTTATATCTGCATGTTGTCAGTGTCGGTGTTGCAAAAATAACCTACTCAGTTTTCTCTCCGCTGAACAGAATGTGGGAAAGGAGCGCGTTTTTTCCCCGCCCTTCACAGTTAACTCTAGAGTGAATAATAATAAATAGACTTCAAAGCTATATTTTAGGAAATCACTTGCCTTTATTGCAAAGCACAGCCCTGGCACATAATCTGACTGGTAGAGGGGAAATAAAGATGTCAAGGGAAAATAAAATGACATTTGGAAACCCTCAATGGCCATCGAGAGAAATTGAGGTTTCCAAACGCAGCAAAAATATGGCAAAGGAGAACATCAGTAACGTCCGCGCATAAACTGAGGGCCTGGGTGTTTTTCAGCAAAAGCTTTCCCAGGTAGCTGCCTTTAAATCTCATCGTTGCCAGCCAGAGCTGCTGATTCAAAAGTCACTTTCTATGCTGATTTCCTTCATCAAGCCTTGTGTCTCAAGGGGAGTATAATCACTGGGCTCATTCATTCCTTAAGAGCCATGAAGGGCAAGGCCCTGATAAGCTGACATTTATTTATTTGTTATGTCAATTTATGTAGCCACCCGTCTCGCCACTCTGCATGCGTGAAGGATAGTGGTGATTTCGAGGCCTTGACAGCTTAATCTCGATTAGGATTCACAATTGCGTTGTAAAGGAGTTGTGTAGCTTTGGGCTCACGGAGGTGCAAACATTGAGCAACTGTTGCTTACAAGGATGAGTGAAAACCTACCCAGCAATGGCTTATTCAATAATTCACGGAGAAAACAAAATCTTCTTCATGCAATGTGCGAATGTGGTCATTGTATTTGGAACAATCAAGGTTTATTCTCTGTCTGACTGAGGCAGTGTTATGGGCATCTTCTATCAGGATCAGATATAATCAATGTCTTCTACCTTGTTTTTCAGGGTTTTTTTTTTTTTTTTGCTGAAATCTTGGACACATTGGAAGAGTTCTTTGCTAGCACATTATGAAGACAGACAGCAAGAAAGAAATCACAGAAGCCAGCAGCTATAACTGACACCTCATCCTTTCTTTTCCTCCAGCAGAAAATTCTGTGTTTTATTAGAAGTATATTTTTAAAAACTTCCCTTCCAGATTTTCCAGTATTCAGCTTATTGCTAAAGGCAGGGCTAAGGAAGTATATATATATTCCTCAGCCCTGACAGGGTATGAAAATATCAAATTAAGTAATGACTATTCTGAACTTTTTGCGAACTTCACGTCTTAAAAAATGTTTGCGGCTCTGCTTTATTTTGGTTCGCTCATGTAAATTAGCTTTTTTTAAAAAAAAACTGCTCTGGGATGTTGTAATATTGAAGCAATTTAGAGCAAGAAAACAGCATCTGCTAGGAACCGTCATAAAAAACCAACATTGCTGCTGCTAAGAATAGGTGGAGATGTGATTTTCATTTGCATTCACTATGGAACTAATCAAAGTTGATCTGATTGACTCCATTCAGTTCTGTGCTTCACGCATTCCAAATTGGATGTATACCCCTGAACTCATCACCATTTCAAATTATTTATTTTTTCTTCTTTTTTATGGTAACTTTATTTTTAAAAAACCACACAATTAAAAGGATAAAAAGTAATGCAAACTAATAAAATTAAAAAAGAGAAAAAAATAGGAAGCATGGAAAAGGAAGAAAAATAGAAAACAAAAGAAAAACAAAAGAAAAAAGTAAGAATATGGTAAAGAAAAAGAAAAGAAATATATAAAGAAATGACTTCCTCCTTCCTCATAACTATTATAAATGATTTTAGTAATTCCTTGTGTGTTCAATCACACCTGACCAATAAAAATTCTATTCTATTCTATTCTATTCTATTCTATTCTATTCTATTCTATTCTATTCTATTCTATTCTATTCTATTCTATTCTATTCTATTCTCTCAAAATACAAGAAATAATCTCTTATCCCATTTCCCATTTCTTATCTAAAAACAAATCTTTAAAGCCTCATTATTCAACTCTGGTCAACACAAGTCAAACAAAAGGATTAACAGAGATAACTATATATCTAATTGAGCCTTGATTAAATAAATCAACTTTATATTCCTTCCTTTTATTTTTAACAATTTTGACTTTTAGTCGGTTCAAGTAATGTCCTAGAACTTATTTTCTTCTCCATTTTTTGTCTTTTATTTTTGTCTTTTTTCCTTCTCACAAAATTCTTGAAAGCTGTAACAAGCTCTCTTTTTTAAATCCAATAAAGGAAAGTTATTGGGGTTACTCTTTTGATTTGTTATTATATAAATCTTTTAATTATTAAAACATCATCCGGTTCCACTTATGTGTGTCCATTTACTCACATGTACAGCATTTTTTTCCAACTCATAATTGTAGTGTGTCATTTTAAAATCCACTTTCAAATCAGTCTCGTTCTTCTCTTTCTTTCTTTTTTTAATAATATGGATAAAAAAGAGCATCCATATATACAGGGTGTTGCCTGGTTACAGTTCTTTGGAGTAATATTTGTAATAATCATAATAATAGTATCCTCTAATGGTAGTTTCATAATAACAGTGCTTTTCCCTCATAACATTAGTACATATTAATTAGTAATACTAATCAAAATTAATCAAAATTAATAAATTACAGTAAACAACCCTAGTAGTGAGATTAATCGTTCTCTTGTAATCTTCAAGATTCTAACTCCTGTTTGTCTAATTTAACCACTGATAGAACAGATCCCATACCTCAAAATATTCAGTGTCTCCCTTTTCTTTAATTTCAAATGTTACTTTATTCATTTCTGCACATTTTAAAATTTGTGTTATTATCTTTTCTTCTGTGGGGATCTCCTCACCCTTCCAATGTTGTGTGAACACAATTCTGGCCTCTGTTAACACATGTATTATTAAGTATGCATTTCTTTTACTGTATTTGTCTTGTATGATGCCCAACAGAAATATTTCCAGTTTTAAATCTATATGTTCTTACCATTTTTTCTAGCCAGGTGTGTATTTTACTTCAGTATTTTTTTTTAACCACATGTCCACCACATGTGGTAATACGCGTCCAGGATTTGGTTACACTTCCAGCATTTGGCAGACATATCCTTAAACATTCTGACTAATCTTGATGGTGGGAAGTGCTATCTATAAAACATTTTGTGTAAATTTTCTTTATATGCAGTGGACAATGTCAATTTATAGTTTCTGTCCCACAACTTTTGCCATTTGCCCAATTCTATGGAATACCCAAAATTTTAGCCCATGCTATCATAGTTTAATTTACTTGCTCCTCTTCCATTCTAATAGTCAATAAATAATTATAGAATTTTTTAATCAGTTTCTCCTCTGGTCCTGTTAAAATTTGATCCAATTCTATTGGTTCTTTATAAAAAAAAAACCATATGTTTTGGCATCTAGAGTGTAGCTGTGCATGCAGCCACCATGCTAAATTTATTCCTTGGTTATTCAATTCCTGTTTGTTTTTCAATTCCCCCTTCTCATTTAAAATATCTTTGAATCTTACAATTTTTCCCATGTCCATCACATTTGGGTAAGTTAGTGCCTCCATCATGGAGAGCCAGACTGCTATTTTCAAGTAGTGTTTTTCCTTGATTTTTGCCCATACTGAGAGTAGGGCATTTCTAATGTAGTATCCCTGAAAGTATTTATGTGCTTTACATTTCTCATACCATAGAAAGGAATGCCACCCCAGTTGTAAGTCATGTCCCTCCAGTACAAGCAGTGGTGGGTTGCTACCGGTTCTCCCCGGTTCTTGTGAATAGGTAGTGGAAATTTTGAGTAGTTCGAAAAACTGGTAAATACCACCTCTGCCTGGCCCCTCCCCCAATCTATTCGCTGCCTCCTGAGTCCCAGCTGATCAGCTAGAAGGAAAAAAATCAGAGCTCACTTGACAAAGAAGAGAGGGGAAAAAAAGCAAGACACGTAGCTTTAAATTGAGAAGCCAAGAAGCCTCCCAACTGATCGGCTAGAACTGATTTGCTCCTTTGTAGAGTGACCATACACACAAAGGTTGAGGATGTATGTGGTAATTTTATTGTCTTACATAGTGACATTTTATAGTTTGTTACTTTCAAGTTACAACATACTTGGCAGCATATCATTGGCTCACAGAATATTCCAGGTAACTAAAATCTTTGGTTAATCATTAGTGCTTTGCTTAAGCACTTATAATGTTAGCTTTAATTAAAGTCTAATACACATATATCCCATTTCCTCTCCTCCTGTTTACAGACTTAGGGTCTTATTTACTAATGCCAAATCCTGCCGACGTGTAAGTAACTTTCCTTAACTGAGGTTTGCCATCCAAGATAGGAAAATTCCTGCACATATGCAGTCTGCAGACTCCTACACTCCTTGTAAGCTGCTCGGTGGTGGTAGATTGGCAATTGAGGCCAAGCTGCCTGAAAGCAGTTTACAACGCTCTCGGTGGTGGCAGAGTGGTAAAAAACTGTTTAAACTCTTGCCGTGGCACTTCAAAGGGCCATCCTACAGTTGATCAGTGGTAAAAAGCTGTGTGGTGGTAGACCAGAGCACTCCAAAAACACATGGGTAGACCCGAACAGCTCTGCAAGCAGTTAAAAGCCTGGTAGACCAGTACATCTGCTAAATCCTAAAGAATTGTCACATGACCATCAAACCACACCCACAAAATAAGCCACGCCCATAGAACTGGTAGTAAAAAAAATTAGAACCCACCCCTGGGTACAAGTAATTGTCTATGTCTCAGAGTTATCCATTCTTTTAGCCATGTAAGGGCTGCTGCTTGATAGTAGAGGTCTCAGGTTGCCAAAAACCCAAAATCTTGCATTAATTTCAACCTAATTCTTGCCTTCCTGCCTTGCCATATGAATTTGGTTACCGTTCTATTTAATTGCTCTAAATATTTCCTTTCTAACTTTACTGGAATTGTTTGGAACTAGTACAACAGTCTCGGTAAGATATTCATTTTGATGGTGACTGTTCTTCCTAACAGTGATAATTGCATGTTTTTTTCCACTTTTCCAGATCCAATTTAATTTGCTGTATTAATTTTAAGTAATTGTCTTCTTTTGTAGTTACACATCTCGTTGATAGATATATTCCCAAATATTTTACTTTTTTAACTATTTGAATATCTGTCTTTTCCATTATTGTGTGTGTGTGTGTGTGTGTGTGTGTGTGTGTTCCTTTGTAAGGTTTTAAACTAAGATTTTGGTTTTCTCTTTGTTTATTTTCAATCCTCCAACATCACCATAGTCTTCTATTTTCTTTAATACTTTGGGTCCCTTTTCTTGCAGTTCTTCTATTAATAAACACCAAATCATCTGCAAAAGCTTGTACCTTGTATTGGTCTTTTTTTTATCTCCATGCCTATTTCTATATCTTGATGGATGTTTCTATTTAACACTTCCAGAGTCAGAATAAATAATAAGGGGGACAATGGACATCCTTGTCTTGTGCTCTTTTAAAATTAATATTCTCTGTTATATCCCCATTCACAAACACTTTTGCAGTCTGCTTTGTGTATATTGCCTTGATCATATTGGCGAATTTTTCAGTCTTCTCTTTAAAGAAGAACTTACGCGGTGTAATCTATGTTTATGCAATGGCTAAGATGCTGAGCTTGTCGATGGAAAGGTTGGTAGTTCAGCAGTTCGAATCCCTAGTGCCGTGTAACGGGGTGAGCTCCCGTTACTTGTCCCAGCTTCTGCCAACCTAGCAATTTGAAAGCACGTAAAAAATGCAAGTAGAAAAATAGGGGCCACCTTTGGTGGGAAGGTAACAGAGTTCCATCTGCCTTCAGCATTTAGTCATGCTGGCCACCTGACCACAGAGACGGCTTCAGACAGCGCTGGCTCTTCAGCTTTGAAACGGAGATGAGCACCACCCCTTAGAGTCAGGAACGACTAGCACAAACATGTGAGGGGAACCTTTACTTGTACCTTTTATCTATAGAGGCAGACACTCTTATAATTATCTTCTGGGTCCACTGTTCAAAAGTATCCTTCAATGTGTCCTTTGTTAAAATATTTTGCTTCATGCTGTATTAGTAAGTGAAAGTGTTCTTCTCCTTTAATTGTAATTTTCAGTTCCTTCTGGCTCCCTCTCATGTCCAACCTTCAAAGACTCATCCCACCATGTTTCTTTTTAAACGGAATTCAAAACAAAAGTGTTTTCCCATGGGAAGGATTCTCATAATCAATTCCAAAATCCTATTTAAAATCCATCTAGCCCCTTAGTCCATTTGAAGCTCTTCAGAATTAACGTTTTAATCAGCCTTTCACTATCTATTGCAAAAGAAAAAAAAAAATAAGTCCTTAAATCAGCATTTAAAACTTTTTTTTTTTTTGCTAAGGATTGAAGGAAACCCACCTGGTACTGTCAAAACGGCTCTGAAGCCCAAAGCTTCCGAATAACTAAGAAGCAATTCACAATTTCCAAAAATGATTAGAAAAGGAAGTAAGCAAATCCTTTTGTATTCTTTTGAAGGTGCCAATTGCAGTTTGAGCATAAAGGGGTTTCTCCTTGTCTCTCAGCAGTCTAAACCTGCCAGAGACTGCTATCTTGTGATCTCCTGACAAGGAACCAAGGTTGAAATCCAGCAGGTTCTGACAGGTTCTGGAGAACCGGTAGCGGAAATTTTGAGTAGTTAGGAGAACCGACAAATACCACCTCTGGCTGGCTCCAGAGTGGGGTGGGAATGGAGATTTTGCAGTATCCTTCCCCTTCCATGCCCACCAAGCCATGCCCACCAAGCCACATCACGCCCACCAAGCCACGCCCACAGAACCGGTAGTAAAAAAAATTGGATTTCATCACTGCAAGGAACAGCTGTTTGGAGCATTTGTGAATAATTCAAAGTCCTTAGCAATAGCACTTAGATTTATATACCGCTTGTTAGTGTTTTACAGCACTCTCTGAGAGGTTTACCATCGTTAGTTTATAACTCCCAACAATCTAAATCCTCATTTTACTGACCCTGGAAGGATAGAAGGCTGGGTCAACCTTTTTTAAATTTTTTTTAAAAAAAATATTTTATTATGAACGTTCCATCTTACATTAAACAGTGTGTCATCTGAGTATAAAATTATTTGTGTCTTAACAATTAAACTTGTTAAACTATTCATTTCTTACATTCATTCTTATATTAATACTAAATAATAATAATCCTGATAAAATAACATAAGCCTGACATTTCTCTTCTTTACTTACCTATTTTTACAATACCATGCTTTCATATTTATTCTATAACCATTGATAAAATAACTTCAATATATTATAATAATCTGATTCTTCCTTTTCTTGAGTTGCAAGTGTTAATTCATTCATTTCTGCACATTCTAATATTTTTTTAATCACTTTTTCATCTATAGGGATCTCTTCAATTGTGCAAATACAATTCTAGCTACAGTTATTATATGAATAATCAAATATACAGTTTCTTTACTATAAATTCCCGGTAAAATCCCCAACAGGAACAATTCTGGTTTTAAATCAATATGTTGTTGCGTCATCTTCTTCAGCCACATACAAATTTTTGCCCAGTATCTAGAAGGCTGAGTCAACCTTGAACCCCATCAGGATTGAACTCCAGACAATGGGCAGAGTTAGTTAACATTAATACTGCATTCTCACCACTGCAGTACCAGGGGTCCTAATCCTTTCCTTGTCTGGAGAGGAATTATGAAGGGCTGGTCTCTTACTAGCTATTCATCCATCCATTCATCCATCCATCCATCCATCCATCCATCCATTTATTCATTCATTCATTCCTACAATCCTAGAGTTGGGAGAGGTCACTTAAGCATTGAATCCAATCTCAGGCTCAGTGAGGAATCTAAACAAAAGCATTTTACTAGTTCACTAGAAGGATTTAGTTTCTAATTGTCTAATTATGTTTGTTCTCTCTCTTCAAACCTGTTCCATTTTCTCAGATTTCTTCTGGGTGTGACATCCAAAACTGGACCCAGTTCTTAAAACAAGGTCACACCGCAGCAGGGTGAAGTGCAACTTTCTATTATTAGGAAATTAAATTTCCATTGATGTCATGTAAAATTGCAGTGGCAATTCTAGTCATCTTTTAAAAAAACAAGTTAATTGGTTGTTCTTCCCACATCGGATGTGGCAGAAAATTCCACAGTGTCACAGCACGTGGGATGAGGCCACCCTTTTCTTGATCAATCCTGGATTTTCTGGCATTTATTTTCATGGCTGATTCAGAGCTCCAACGTGAACCTTCACTCTGTCCAAATTTTTCACAGCATGCATGATTTTCTACTGCACCCGTATCGCGTTGTAAAAAGCTAAGTGAATTTAAAATAAGACATGACTCAGAGTTACAACTACTTGATTCCCATTTGCCCTTCTAGCTGCTACACAGCACCGGCTTCATGATGAAACCCAAGCCTCAGAATTTGTTGCTTCAGAACTCAAAGCAGACAGCCGACACATCCTGATTTAGTGACAAGTGCTATAGGAAACTCTTTTAGAAGTTTTCTTTCTACGCCAGACAGATTCAGAAACCAGACAAGTATTTCTGCATAGAAAGAAAGGGAACATGTGTACAAACAGAAAGAGACATACAGACAGAGAGAGAAACAGACACACACGCACACATACACACAGAGAGAGATTGGTGGGCTTCAAAAATTTTAGCAAGGGGTTCTCTGCACCGTGGCATGGCCATGGTGGGCGTGGCCTAGTCAGCCTCCTGAACCACAGCAGGCCAGGGGTGTTGCTCTCCCTGGGTTCCAGAGGCTTTCCTCAAGCTTTTGGGGGGGTGAAAATGGCCTCCCCAGGCTCTGGAGAGCCCCTGGAGGCCAGAAACAGGCCCATTTCCAGCCTTCCCAAATTTCCAGTAGGCCCTCCCCAAACCTCCGTGCGTGCCCTACACTTACCTGCATCCAAAACGGACCATGTGGGGATTTCTCGGATGGGAAGGAGGGATGGGTGGGGCAGAATCTTAGCTACAGGTTCTCCCGAACCCCTGCTAACCCCAGCACACACACACACCAGTGAACAAATTTTGAAATTAGGATTTTTCTTTTTCTTTTCACTGCTCATGTATGACCTCCTCGAGCCCTATTTTGACAAGCTGTTAGCAGACTTCGGATCTCACTTTTAATCGAAGCTGTTTCCCTTAAATTAATTTTCATGGCGCTGAACAATTCATTAGCCCTGCTCTCAGAACAAAGTGCTAATGTTTCCTGTCACCTCCTGTTCCTTTCCGCCTTCTTTTACCTAAGGTTGCTGCAATGAGAAATGTTAAAAAAACCAAACAAATAAGGCGGAATGCATTGCAGAATCTGGAAGACAGCATGTCCCTTATTGGTCCTTTGAATTCTGTGCTGTTTCTGGGGGAAAGTGATGGGGATAGTGAGTTGCAGCAGTACATCTTTTGACAAGAAACTTTCACTGAGAGATCTGCTGTTATTCTTCTCCCCAGCGATGTACTGAACATCTTTCAATTTTTTGAAACTTTTCGTTGTCCTAAAATATCTCCATGAAGTAATTCTTAATTTCTTAACCAATCTGAAGCTTGGGAACTAGGACAGTCTAATGACTGGCTAAACAAGAATTCAGCAGTTTTAACTTGCAGATTACTTTAATTTTAAACTCCTGGATTCTTGTTTAGCCCCTCATTAGATCACCCTAGTCTACAAGTTGCATCAGCATGCAGACCAGGAAATCATCTCCACAGAACAGCTAAAACTAGTTTTAGTAAATCAGCTATAGAATTGTGATTGTGCTATACCTCAGGGGTGAAATCCAGCAGGTTCTAACAGGTTCTGGAGAACCGGTAGAAGAAATTTTGAGTAGTTTGAAGGACGGGCAAATACCACCTCTGGCTGGCCCCAGAGTGGGGTGGGAATGGAGATTTTGCAATATCCTTCCCTCAGGAGTGGAGAGGGAATGGGGATTTTGCAGCATGCTTCCCCTGGAATGGGGTGGGAATGGGGATTTTGCAGTATCCTTCCCCTGCCATGCCCAGCAAGCCATGCCCACCAAGCGACACCACGCCCACCCACAGAACTGCTAATAAAAAAAATTGAATTTCACCACTGTGCTAGATCTTATATTTGAGGCTGATTTTAACCCTGTTATTGTAACGTAGGTACTGATGGGTCAATATGAAATGCTTGCATCTATCTCTGTCTTTTGGCTGTATTGTTTAAACATATACTATTCCCTTTGCGTTGGAAATACTTTGAAGCAAAATAGCAACTCTGCCACACAAGATGAAGCGCCATAAAATCCTGGCAAGTACCATAGAAAGCTATGGAAATCAGGGCTGGGACAAATATTGGCACAAACAAAGAACATGCTAAAATGCCAGGAAGAAGTTCTCAGGTTTCATTAACCTAAGTGAGAAGAAGGCTTGACAAATAATTCTTCTGACCAATTAACTGCCAAAGATCAGCAGCTGAGTTGAAGTGGTAGTCTGAAGGTAAATATATTGATTTTGCAGGAGACGAGAGCTTGAGTAAGTTAATTCAATGTGCGATACATTTTCAAAGAAAGTGTTTGTTTTGTTTCAATATTGTATATGCTATTTTTTTCTGTTTTTCAGCCCAATGTTGCAAGCTGAAATTGATACTATACTTGCAATAGAAATAAACAAATCTTAGCCTAAACTAAAATGCTACAGAGTTTGAAATGGTATAGGGTATGTTTCTCAACCTTGGTAGCTTGAAGATGGGTGGACTTCAACTCCCAGAATCCCCCAGCCAGTGCTGGCTGGGGGATTCTGGGAGTTGAAGTCCACCCATCTTCAAGCTACCAAGGTTGAGAAACACTGGTATAGGGTTTCCTGTTTGACCATGAGTTGAACTAGAAGTTTGCCAAGGTCCCCTCCAACTCTGTCATTCTGTTATGTTCTGTTAACTAAGGAGCCTTGGTGGAACAGCAGACTAAAGTGCTGTCAAAGTAGCACTTAGCTGCCAGCTGCCTGCATTTAAATCCCACCAGGCACAAGGTTGACTCAACCTTCCATCCTTCTGAGGTAGGTAAAATGAGGACCCGGATTGTGGGGGCAATAAGCTGACTTTGTGTAAAAAAGAACACTGCTTAGGGGGGGCCGAAAGCCCTACTAAGCAGGTATATACAAAAGTATGAAGGCTATTGCTTAATGCATTATAAGCCACTCTGAGTCTCCGGAGAAGGGCAGCATATAAATCAAACCAACCCACCAACCAACCAACCAATCAATCAATAACTAGCTACATTCGTAAGTCAACACTTAAGGTTCTGATTGTTCTATTTTGGAACCCAAGATGGACAGATTCCAGATGTTGCTTCCAGTTCCACTCTGATTAGTTTGTTTTGTTTATTAGCTAAAAAGACACTAATAAGTACTTGACCACTTGGAGGTCTCTGGGCCTTGCACTATGGAGATTCTCAGGCTTCCAGGTCATGGTTGTCCGAAAGGTGCTTTCTTTCAAAAGTCAACTGGACTTTTCTTGTTTTGTTTGAAGATGCTTCACTTCTCATCCAAGAAGCTTCTTCAGTTCTGACTGAATGGTGGAGAATGGAAGAATTTATATTCCTTATGAGTCATCTGGTCATTAGCACTCTTTCTGAGAATTGTTGAGACATTTGGAGGATTATCTGTGCCTTCAGGGTCACCTGCAATTTTTTTTTTCTGGAAACCCATTCATATTCTGCACCATTCAAAGAATGTGCATCCCAAATGCACAGCTAAATATATATGGAGATTGTAAGATGAATAGAGTAGGGTAGGGTAGGGTAGGGTAGGGTAGGGTAGGGTAGGGTAGGGTAGAGTAGAATAGAATAGAATAGAATAGAATAGAATAGAATAGAATAGAATAGAATAGAATAGAATAGAATAGAATAGAATAGAATAGAATAGAATAGAATAGAATAGAATAGAATAGAATAGAATAGAATAGAATTCTTTATTGGCCACGTTTGATTAGACACACAAGGAATTTGTTTCCATTGCATAAGCTCTCAATGGACATATATCAATAGTGATAAGCAACAAAGTTACAGTTATAAGAAGATAATGAGATATGCAGTAGGGAAGATGAGAATAATAATGGTAATACTGCCTTTATAAATAGTTTGACAGGGTTGTGGAAATTAGTTGTATAGCAGAGTAATGGCATGGGCAAAAAAACTGTCCTTGTTTCTGGTTGTTCTGATGTACAGTGGCCTATAGTGTCGTTTTCAGGGTATAAGTTGAAACTGTTTATGCCAGGATGCGAGGGGACTGTAGATATTTTCACAGCCCTCTTTTTGACTTGTGCAGTATATAGGTCCTCAATGGAAGGCAGGTTGGTAGCAATTGTTTTTTTCTGCAGATCTAATTATCTGCTGAAGTCTGTGTCTGTCTTGATTGGTTGCAGTGCCAAGCTAGACAGATAGTTAAGATATTGTGACATTGCAGAAGTAGGACAATGAAGGACAACTTTGCTGCCATTTTCTTCCATCAGTTGTTCTCTCAATGTGGGTATGTTAATTTCCTTCCCCACCCCCACCCCATGGCAATACTGCCTGAGCCCTTCCAGGGAACTGATATTTTAGATTTAGAAAGCAGCCAGGAAGATAGAATATTCAGGATACTCTCAGTAATAACTTAGTTTGCAAGTAAGTAAATTGCAAAAAAACTTTTTACCACTAACTAGCCAAAATTTCATTTATATTGCTTGATTTTTTCCCCTTGTGCCTACCCAAAAACTAATTATATGGGAGAAAAAAAAACACTTAATACCTATTTGTAAAAGTGCCAATTTATATCATTAACATTGATATACAGTAAAAGCAATAATGTTACTTGCTGTAATTAATGAAAAAATTAATATTTTGTTTTAATTAGATATGCAAAGTGTCTTTGGATCATATATTCTCATGAAGATTAGAGAAGCAGCCGAAGTTCAGCTGAACTTTTTTATGCAGCAAACTACATATTGTTTTTTAAGTATACTCCAAAAAATCTCCCAATTTTCTTTTGGGTTAAAACAAAGCAAACATGCCTAGAAGACCAAAGGCAGAAGATATGAAGCCGAAAACATGCCACTGGGGGGCTTTTGAATGACTGATGCTTATTAAATAATAATAAAAACGAGAGGAAAAAAGTTTTGGTATAGTGTAATTTTTCTCATTGGGAAGAAAAATATAAAGATACTGGTTCTGACTCAGGGGAAATTTAGTAAACTATTTCACAATCATACATGCTCCCAACTTAGAAGTAGGGCAGCTTAGAACATATTATGGTTTCTTAGAGAAACAAAAACCACACAGCTATAAAACGATTCACTTTCTCCAGATCATTTCTCCTTTGTTTTCTTTTTCTAATCAAAATAGGGTCAATTTATAATTTGAAGCATTCTTCTTCATTTGTTGCCTTTCTGTCCATTATTGCTGAAAGGTATAAGGAAATCACAGGGTGGATATTACTCAGAAACTATTTTATTGGATGAAGAATTGTCAAGCTTTCAGAATATTTTTAAACAGAGATGTACTCACACTGGACAAATGTGCTTTTTGAAAAACTACCGTGTTTCCCTGAAAATAAGACTGGGTCTTATATTAATTTTTGCTCCAAAAGATGCATGAGAGCTTATTTCTGGTTAGGTCTTATTTTGGGAGAAATACAGTACTAAATGTACCCATCTGGCTGACACTCTTAACTGGGGCTTATTTGGGGGGGTAAGATTTATATTACAGACATCCTGAAAAAATAATGCTAGGACTTATTTTCCATTTGGGTCTTATTTTCAGGAAACGGGGTATATGAACACCTGACAACAAAGAGTATTAGTTCACGTTGAATGTCTATGGATATTCTCAGTCATCCAGGTCATGGCTGTCCCAAAGGTGCTTTTTCAAAATGGACTTTCTTTATTTTTCCTTGAAGATGTCTTGCTTCTCATCCAAGAAGCTTCTTCAGTTCTGACAGCTTATGAAGAACTGAAGAAGCTTCTTGGATGAGAAGCGAGACGTCTTCAAGGAAAAACAAAGTCCAGCTCCCTTTTGAAAAAGCACTTTCCGGACAATCAATTCATGTTGTGTTTCTTTTCAAACTAATAACATGGACCATTTTCTGTGGATTCAGGGCTCCCTCAAGCCTTTGGATGAAATAAAGGGAAGATGATTCCAAAATATTTATGTAGAACCAGATGAACAAACACCCCCCCCCCTCACCCCGCATTTGATGATATTTCACTTTCTTTGAAACATAATCACAGTAATTCTTTGATTTAATGGAACCATATTTAGTGGTTTTCTAATGCAACGGAGGCAGTGTTGTCTGGTTATCCTCCCCAAATAACAAACAAGACCATTACATCTGAACTAATCTGGATGACTCACATAAATGAACATTAGATTGCATTATACAGAAGCCATTTGTGACAATTAACACAATTGCATAATGACATTATTAAGCAAGCAAAGCAATTTGTCATTTGTGAAAATGACATAAATCAGTGTAAATGAATGAATTCACAGATTTAATGGACATTTGGGAGTAACAGGCACTCCCCGCCCCTCCAATGGTTGTTAAATAAAGGTTACACTATGATATTATATACACTGCTCAAAAAAATAAAGGGAACGCAAGCAGAAGTCATCCGAGATCTGAATGAATGAAATAGCCTTATTAAATACTTGGTTCATTACATACAGTAGTTTTGTGTTCCCTTTAGGTGTTTGAGCAGTGTATAAACTACTGTATGTAAAGAACAAAGCATTTAATAAGGCTATTTCATTCATTCAGATCTCAGATGTCTTCTGCTTGTGTTCCCTTTATTTTTTTGAGCGGTATATATGTTCTGCATTGCTTTCCAATTGCGCTTTTAGAAATAGTTCTATCATATATTAAAAATTAAAGTTTGGGGTAACATTTGTTTCGTGTTAATTAGAAAACTTGATTGGTTTCCAGGTGGTTCCATTTATATGTACAAATCAAGATGTTGGCTTTGACCAATAGGAATCTTCTAAATTTGAGGCCAGAGGCCCAGAAAGATCATCTGTTTTCATATAAACCCAAAATGATTCAATAGTTGATGATCAAATGTTTTAAGGATGTTTATAACCAGGCTCTAAATAGAATTTTGCCCTTATCTTTTCCTTGGTACAGAAGGAACAAACTACCATATTTTTCAGAGTATAAGATGCACCTTAGTTTTTGGGGAGGAAGATAAGAAAAAAGCTGATTGGTGGGTGGATCGTCCTCCTGGAATACTGCCAATCACCTGTTTCCAGAGGTGAATTTTAGCAACAGGTTCATTGGTTGTGAGCTCTGTGCCTTGCTTTTTTTTTTTCCCCCTCTGAAAAGGCTTTTTTTCCCCTGAAGCTCTGTTTGGAGAATTTTTTTCTGAAGTTTCTTTCAGAGGCTTTTTTCCTGAAGGACTAGGTGTACTCTGTTCAATCTCCTTTCTTTGGTATTGGTATATAGTTTAACCTCTTCCGATCTGTTGGTTATTGTGTCATTCTCCAGATTTGTTAGCATAGTTTGGTTAGAACCTTTACATTCTTCTTTTGTTGCTTGCCATATTATTTTAGATAAAAGCCTTTCAGAGGCTTTTTTTTTTTTTCTGAAGCTTTGTTTCTGATGCCTTTTTTCTGAAGCTTCTTTTAGAGGCTTCTTCCAACCTCTGAAATCTCCGTTTGCGAGGCTGGGCAGGGCTACATTCGGAGTATAAGATGCACCCGGATTTTCACCCTCTTTTTTGGGGGGGAAAAGTGTGTCTTATACTCTGAAAAATATGGTATATCTTCTCCAACCGGAGTAAAACCTTGAAAAATGTATTACCCAAAGTTTTCATAAAAT
The DNA here is from genome assembly GCA_030761175.1 of Masticophis lateralis. Taxonomy (NCBI): domain Eukaryota; kingdom Metazoa; phylum Chordata; class Lepidosauria; order Squamata; family Colubridae; genus Masticophis; species Masticophis lateralis. Next base: position 6,301,395 of record JAUDYJ010000008.1, on the reverse strand, counting down.
ACTTTTTTCCCCCTCCTCTCACCAGGCATTAAAACAAATTAATTAGACACAGCTAATTTCTCATCTCTGGAATTGCTTCAGGATATCTGCCTGAATCTCTTCATATTATATCAATTCAGCCTGAATGATTTCTCAAGGGATACTTTTTTTTTTAAGCCTTTCCTATGGAGAGACTGAAATAGATGTGTGAATAACACAGTTTTGATTGGCAAGTTTTGTCTAATCCAGTTTGCTCCTTACCAAGAATCGGTAGTGTTATAACAGTACTTTCTCAGTCTGTGGTGATATGCTGCCCCTTATCCTGAAGCGTATCCAATTAACCTTCGGTTTGCTTATGAGCTCTGTGCATGATTGGAAGGCAAAAAAAAATAATAATGATATGGATCATTTATTTGCCCATTGAACTGACTGTTTTCCCAAGTTCATTAGTGTTAACTGAGAGGATCTACTTTATATCCCAGACATATCAAAAAAAGTGATACTTTTTTGGGGGGGGAGTCGCAGAGATAGCCAAAATTAAATTATAGGATAGGTTGACATGAGTTCTCTAAAATCAGCCTGACCTATTAAATTGGTAGACTTTCACCTTTAAAGAAAACCAGTCATATCTGAGATTTTCTTTTTTTTTAAATTTCAAAATCTTTATTGATTAAAAATTATAATACATTTCTGTCATTTCCGATCTCATGATATTATTATACATATACAAGTGTACTTTCATAGTATTTACATTAATGCATTATTATTTACATGGTATTCACTCATAAATTTATTATCATGTTTTTAAACATACCACCTGTAGAGTTTATGCTTTTATAAACTTTCATTTCTAATGTACGTTTATTTACATCAAATTTCATCTTCATTACCTTTTCTTTCCCACTGCTGATAACATAACTCGTATCTATATACTATAATTCTAGTTTTTCCATGTATATTTAACCTCTCGATTTTCACTTCACATTTCTTTTTTTCAACCACTCATACCACCTTTCCCAAATACTGTAATATTCAGTTTCCTCTCTGATTTTCATTCATGTAATCAGTCGATCTACCATAACGACAATAATACGAATCGGACATGAGGCAGTTTCTATGTTTGTCACACTTAGTCACATCTGAAATAGGACCAGATGTTAGGAACCTCAGCTTCCATTATTGTCTCTCAAGTTTGCTGGAAATATGCTTATTTTGAGAACAGCTGTCTGAAAGCAACTCCTCATTACATCCACCTTACAGGCTGAACACACAAATTGGATCTGCCTTCAAGCTTCAGGGCCTAGGAATGATAAAATGGTGGGATTTCCCCCCCCCCTTCTCTTTGATTTTGCCTTTCTTCACCACCAGCATTGCCTTTTCTGGAGAAAAAAAAAATGTCTGGAATTGGGAGGATGTTACAGAAGTGCATTATTTTAACTCAATGGAATGTCCCCAGGGATGGGCTTCAAAAATTTTAGCAAAGGGTACTCTGCCCGGTTGCTGGGTGGGTATGATCATGGTGGGTGCGGCCTACTCAGCCTCCTGCACCATGGTGGGGAGACTTTTTTTTTTAATTAGATTTATATGCCGCCCTTCTCCGGAGACTTACAATGTGTAAGCTGCCTTCATACGTTTGTATATTTTTATACAAAGCAATAGCCTTCATACTTTTGTATATTTTTATACAAAGTCAATTTATTGCCCCCACAAACTGGCTCCTCAATTTACCTACCTTAGAAAGGATGGAAGGCTGAGTCAACCTTGAGCCTCAAACTTGCAATAATTGCAGACAGCTGAATGTTAATAACAGGCTATCTATCCTGTTGAGCTATCTGAGGCTCTGGAGATTTTTGCCATCTCCAGGTTCCGGAGTCTTTCCTCAAGCATCTGGGAGGGTGAAAACAGTCTCCCCAGCTTCTGGAGGCAGTCTGGAGAACAAAAACTTCCCAAACTTCCGGTAGGCTCATTTTTCACCTTTCCCAAGCCTCTGCGCTCTGCACTTACCTGTATCCAAAACAGGCCACGTGGGGACTCCTGGGAGGGGTGGGGCGGGGTGGGCAGGGCTAACCAGGAGTGGGATTTGGGGATTCTCCAAACTGCACAAAATCTTAGCTAGAGGTTCTCCCGAACCCCTGCGAACTCCCATCCTCTGGATGTTCCCTGCTTTATTACCCAGGTGGAAATGCTAGATTTGAAAGGAAAGTGTCAAAAGCAAAGAAAGAGGCAAACTACATGCATCAGAGGCTAGGTAGATGACAGAACAGATATTAAGGAACAACCAACTGCTGCTGGTAGAAAAAAGGTAAGCAAACCAGGATGCAAACAGAAAAATATATCCAATGCAATAATAAGTGAGAGAAAACTCACTTCTGTTTTTCAGCTGTGTAAATAGGTAATCTGCCAGTGTGGCTGGTGGTTAGAGGGTCAAACTCACCCTTGAAGGAATAATGCTCCCAGTTTGACCTTGGACCTATGACTTCCCTGGTCTTTTGCTTAGAGGCCCAGGAAGCAGGACTCAGCTTTATTCTAAATTAATTTCAGAGCTCTGGCAATTGAAAGCGGAATTTGAAATGGCAATGGCAATAAAGAGATGATACACAGAGAAAAAGGGTTAAGACCACAGATATTGAACTTGTAAGTGTAATCTGTAGAGGCAATGAACAGGGAGGCAACAGGGAGTCCTTGACTTACAACCGGTCATTTAATGGCTGTCCAAAGTCATGATAGATTTCAATGAAGCTACTTATGACATGTCTTTGAAGTTATGACTGCTGCACTCCCCCAGCAATCATATTTGTAACGATGTTTTAATGGTTTCTGATAAAAACTGTGTATTTCTGAAGATCATTTAACAACCACATGATTCACTGAATAACCATGGTGATTTTCCTTACAGCCAATGTAAAAAAAAAAAAATGTGGTAAACACCCTGACTACCGTTTAGAAGGCCAGATCCTGAAGATGAAACTCAAATACTTTGGCCACCTAATGAGAAGGAAGGACTCACTGGAGAAGAGCCTAATGCTGGGAATGATTGAGGACAAAAGAAGAAGGGGAAAACAGAGAACAAGGTGGCTGGATGGAGTCACTGAAGCAGTAGACATGAGCTTAAATGGTCTCCAGGGGTTGGTAGAGGACAGGAAGGCCTGGAGGAACATTGTCCATGGGGTTATGATGGGTCGGTCTCAACCGCAACTAACTAACAACAAACACCAGTCCTGTCATGTGGTCACTTGACTTATGACTGCAACAACTACCAACCAAAACTCTGGTTCCATTGTTGTTGGGAAAATACCAGCCAGGTTACAAGGAAGGATCAAGCAGGGAATTAGCCTTGAATCATTGCACAGCCATAAGAGACTTAGGTCTGACCCTCTTTCCCACTAAGTCCATGGGACCTTATCTGTTTGTTCCCAAGAGAAGGCAAGCAGTCTGAGGAGATTCAAATAGATAGCTTGAACCTTATATGTGTGGATCTGGTTCCTTATGCCCAACAGTTGTGATTGTAAGCCAAGGACCACCTATAATTCATCAGCTGTCCTTGGAAGATGGAAGTCAATACTTCTTTCTTAAATCCTACACTTGGAGGTTCATTGGAAGTCCTTTTTGAGTCACCACTTTTCAGGGCGTCCCAACTCCAAATGAGTGGGATCTCCTGACATGTCCCACAGCCCTGAGTGACAATCTTTGTCAGCTTATCTTCACCAAAAAACCCCAAACAACTATGGACCAAGAACATTCCTGCCAAATGTGACTGAATGCAGAGGTGTTATTCAGCAGGTTCTGACCATTTCTAAAGAACTGGTAGCAGAAAATTTGAGTAGTTTGGAGAACTCGTAAATACCACCTCTGACTGGCCCTGCCCCCATCTATTCTCTGCCTCCCGAGTCCCAGCTGATTGGAAGGAGATAGGGATTTTGCAGTAACCTTCCCCTGGAGTGGGGAGGGAATGTAGATTTTACAGTATCCTTCCCCTGCCATGCCCACCAAGACACACCCACAGAAGTAGTAGTAAAAAAAATTGAAATCCACCACTGACTGAATGAATGTGACGAGAAGAGCTACTGCACTTCAGGTTCTCCCTCCCTTTAAGGAAACCATTTTAAATAAAAACACACACACCCAACTCAGCTCCAAAGACAGCCAACTAATTTTGCACTGTCCCACAGAGAGGGAGGGTAGATATTGCAAGTCAGATGTCTAAGTAGGGAACAGTGCTTTATATAGCTCTCCCAGCTCTGTCAGCTCCACACTCAGGGCTGACATGACACCTATCACCATGTCAACCCTGCGTGAGACTGCAAAGACGCCCCCATTCGAAAGCTCTTCAAGCGAGTCGGGGGATTGACAGGCTTCGAGATGTCCTAACCAAATCCTGGGCATGTTCTTTGAGGAAGCCAATCTTTTGTCAGCTAGTAGTAAGGGTGGCTGGGAAGAAAGGGGGGGGGGGTTCTTTCTGGGAAGATGCTGTCTTTTAGACTGCTCAAACCATGGGAGGTTTGTGAACAACCCAGGGGGAGGTCTAACCAAGTTGTGCCCTGTAATTGTGTGATGTTTCGAAGATGTTATTCAACACAGGCGAGTGCGAGGGAAGACACACTGGGAGGAACAATTAAACTATTCACACTCCTGATGGCTTCTGAATTAATGGCAGCCTCTCAGGAAAATAATACCAACTTTGCTCTGGACAATTTGATGAAGATGTCAGCGGTAATTAAGGGAAGAAGCACGTTGCTAAGGTGCTTTAGTAGGGGTATTTCAGAATTCACAGGAAGGACAGAAATATTGCGAGGGTGAGTTTAAATAATTTTTTTTCCCAGACCTTTTTATTTTATTTTATTTTATTTTTAATCCAGTCTTTATTACTTTATAAGTAATGCTCCTTCATCTTCCTATTTTTCCTATAACAACAATCCTGTGGGGCGAGTTGGGTGTGAGAGAGTGATTGGCTCAAAGTCACCCAACCAGCTGTCATACAGGACTAGAATTCTCAGTCTCCTGGTTATTGGCCCAAAGTCATCCAATTGGCTTTCTTGTCTAAGATGGGACTAGAAGTCACAATCTTCTGGTAATTGGGTCAAAGTTACCCAGCTGGCTGTCATGCCTAAGGCAGGACTAGAACTCACGGTCTCCTGATTATTGGCCTGAAGTCATCCAATTGGCTTTCTTGTCTAAAGTGGAACAAGAAGTCACAGTCTTCTGGTGATTGGCTCAAAGTTACCCAGCTGGCTATCATGTCTAAGGCGGGACTAAAGCTCAGGCATCACCCAGCCACCCGTCATACCTAAAACAGGAACTCTTAGAACTCACAGTCCCCTGCTTTTTACTTTGGCACTACCTTCCAATAATAACAACAAACTGTACATTAAAATAGAGGAGAGTGATATACCTTGCAGAAAGGTAAAATGACTCTTCTTCTATTCCATGTCTTTGACCATCAATAAGCCATTCTCAGATTCCACAAGGGCAAAGATTAGCTATCAGATCTGCATATAAATTAGCCAGTGGTGAAATGTAAAATTTGTTACTACTGGTTCAGTGGGCATGGCTTGGTGGGGTGAGTAATATGACCGGGTGGGTGTGGCCAGCTTTTTTTTTTACTTTTAAAAGTATTTTTTCTACAACCTCTTCAGCCAAAGAAGTTGTAAAAAAATGCTTTTAAAAAGCTCTGACGATCCCAGCTGAGTTGCCTGATAGTCAGAGGCTTTTTTTCTTTTAAAAGCATTTTTTTTTTGCTTTTAAAAGAAAAAAAAAACAGCCTCTGATGATCGCGTGGTTCAGCTGGGCATTGGGGGGGGGGCGGGGCAGGTATTTTTCCTACTGGTTCTCTGAACCACCTGTCACCATCACTACCGGATTGGGCAATCCAGTCCGAACTGGGAGCATTTCACCCCTGGAATTAGCCTTCTTCAGTTGCCAAAAACGGGCTTGAAGTTGAGATGCTCTTCCTAATCTCATTCCAAGATTGCAAATTGTAGCATTTTTCCTCATATTTTTCTTTTTTTGGGTGGGGTGGGGAGTGGGGTGGGGAGACCTGGAAATAAGTTAGTTATTTGGTCTGGGGTTGATTAGTTGTCTCCTCATACGCAGCCATTACACAGATCTGGAGAAGAAATGGGTCCTTTAAATCCCTTATCATTGTTCAAGGGAAAAGAAGTGCAATTATTTCCTGAAATGACAGTTCTCATGCCAAGCCTTATATTGAGCTCATCTTTGTTAACCGAGAAGTGGGACGGTGCCCTCATTATCTCTGCCCTTCTCTGCCCCTTGTCCGAGATGGAGGAAAGGAATAATGGAGAAATGGCAATTCCATTAGCTCACTTTCCATTCCCAGCATAGATCTCTTTTTACAAGACGCAAGATGCAAACTGTCTTAAGCAAGGGTTAAACTGAACAAGTTGGATTAGCATGGAGATAGACCTCTAAATGCATGCCACCAATAGCTACATTTTCAAAAAGATCACTTAGTACTTGATTCCCACGAATCGTTCAAAAACAGGCTTCCTAGGCTCCATTTATTTGCTTAGTTTTTTTCTTAAATTCAACATATATTGTTTGGAAATGCCAAGAGGATTGAATCAATTATTACTACTGGAATGTTTTGCACTTTATAGAAAACTGATTTAAAAAGAGAGAGAGAGACAGAGAGAAAGAGAGACAGAGAGAGAGAGAGAGAGAGAGAGAAAGAGAGGGGGGAAGACTGCTGTTCACATCTAGGGTATGCTGATTCTGAAAAGGAAATGTGTTCAGGTCATTTATTTATTGCCTGACCTTCAGACAAATATTGTATTTCTGAGCAGCTCATGTTAATAAGAAAGGGAAGAACAAGAGCTTCACATCACATTGATGACAAACTAAAAAGGAGTAGATACACAAAGGAGGGGAAGGGGGGAAGAGAGAGATTGGATGTTCAAGATCGAAAGAAACCAGTGAGTAATGATCAGTGATTTAGGTTCTAGTGTTCCAATGTTCTTGCTCGAATAACATTTGGCGATTCTTATTCACAGTCCAACGGTTGGGTCTAGAAGTCCCAGGTAACTGCTTGGAAACCCTTCTTATGTCTTCAAGCAGGAATGAAGCAAGCTTTCTGTAATTGTTCTTCTTCTGACAAAGAGATGGGTCTGCTAGCTTGCTATTTGCTTTCTCGTGCTGTCATCTTGGAATTTCCAGATTCTACACTCCCATAGGCTGGATTACCACATTCTTCTTCTTGTGCCATATCCATCATCGGACGGTTTTTATTTATTTATTTATTTATTGAATTTCTATACCGCCCTTCTCCCAAAGGACTCAGGCCGGTGAACAGATTAAGATTTCATATACATATAAATATATTTTATAAACAGTAAATAATAAATTGAGTCAACTTGGTGTATCTGCTAAGACCTTGGCATAGAATTTTGATGTTTATGCTAGTCCTGCTTGTTGAAATAGAAAGGTCTTCAGGGCACGTTGGGAAGTGCGAAGATCTGGGATTATTCATATTCCAGGTGGTATTTTGTTCCAAAGCGTAGGTGCCCCCACAGAGAAGGCTCTGTGAAAGGCTCAGAGAAAAATTGGTGATCAACGTTGGTGATCATGTTGACCTAGAACCAAAGAACCTCAGTATTTCTATTTTCTGTTATTATATTTTCAATGAATTGGGATTCCTGGAAGCTGCGGGGGGAAAAAGATGAAGTTCATTGAAAAAAAACAGTTCAGCTTCAAGTGAGATCTTCATGAAATGTTGATCAACATGCCATTATTTGAAAATGGACAGTTACATCCCTTGTAGGAATAGGAAAACTGACTTCCAGTCCTGTGTTTAGCTTGAAGGCCACCTGGGCGATTTTGTGCCAGATATTTTCTCCTTAGGAAGAAACCAGTTTGGTTTGATGTTAAAGGCACCAGGAGATTGTGAGTTCTAGCATGAAAGCCAGCAGGGTAACTTTGGGCCAATCAGCAGGAGGCTGTGAGTTCTAGTCCCACCTTAGGTATGAAAGCCAGCTAAATGACTTTGAGCCAGTCACTCTCTCTCAACCCAAATTACTTCACAGGGTTGTTGTCGTGGGGAAAATAGGAGGAAGAAAGAGTATTGTGTGTGTTCCGTGCCTTAAGTAATAAAGGTGGGATAGAGATAAAATAATTAAATATGTCACACCTCAAAATTCTTACCTAGAACTTTGCATAGACTTGTCCAGACACTCTGTAGGACTCCATCTGACTCAAAGATAAAAGAAAAAAAGTCCTTAATAGGACTGAAATGTTCAGATGCTATGCTGAGAAGATCATTTGTATAATGTTATATAATATAAGGACTATTAATTTGGGGAACTAGTTTGACCTAATGACTCAGGGTCTAGGACTGTGATGGCAAATCTATAGCATGCATGCCACAGGTGGCACATGGAGCCATATCTGTGGGCACGCGAGAGTTACCCTAGCTCAGGTCCAGCGCACATGCAAATGCCGGCCAGCTGATTTTCGAGCCTTCCGGGCCTTCCGGGCCTACCGGAAGTTGGGAAATAGGCTGTTTCTGGCCTCCAGAGGGTCTCCGGGAGGGTGGGGAAAGCTGTTTTCATTCTCCCCAGGCTCCTAGAAAGCCTCTGGAGCCTCCTGGGCCCACCGTGCCATCGCGTGCCAAAAGCGGGGGTCACATGGGAGGGGGGTTCATGCGCATGCATGGGGGGGCAGGCTGAATTGAATTATGGGTGTGTGCAACCCCCCACGCTCCCCCTGCTTTTGGCACATGACAGCAAAAAAGTTAGCCATCACTGGTCTAGGAACTGGGCACCTGAGTTCCAGTCCAGTCTTAAGTATAAAAACGTATGGATGACTTTGGGCCATTTGCTTTCTCAACTCAAAAAAAAAAAAAAAAAAAAAAAAGTCAGTGGCAATTCTCTTCTAAAGATGCTGCCAAGAAAAATGTGTGAACATGTCCATGGATGGGGAGAAACAGGCTCCGACTAAACCCCTCCAAGACTGAGTGGCTGTGGCTGCCGGCGTCCCGATATAGCCAGCTGACGCCATCGCTGACTATTGGGGGCGAGACATTGGCCCCCACGGAGAGGGCTCGCAACTTGGGCGTCCTCCTGGACGCACGGCTATCTTTACAAGAAGATATGATGGCCGTGGCCAGGGGGGCTTTTTATCAGCCCCCTGATACGCCAGTTGCGTCCCTTTCTAGATCGGGACTCCCTACGCACAGTCACCCATGCTCTCGTGACTTCCCGCCTGGACTACTGCAACGCTCTCTACATGGGGCTCCCCTTGAGGTGCACCCGGAGGCTCCAACTGGTCCAGAATGCGGCCGCGCGGGGAATTATGGGAGCAACGTGGCACTCCCACGTGACACCTCTCCTGCGCGAGCTGCACTGGCTCCCAGTGGTCTTCCGGGTGCGCTTCAAGGTGTTGGTGACCACCTTTAAAGCGCTCCATGGCTTAGGACCTGGGTACTTACGGGACCGCCTTCTGCCGCCAATACCCTCCCACGGCCAGTACGCTCGCACAGAGAGGCCTCCTCCGGGTGCCGTTGGCCAGACAGTGTCGGCTGGTGATCCCCAGGGGGAGAGCCTTCTCTGTGGCGGCGCCCGCCCTCTGGAATGACCTACCCCCGAAGATACGCAGGATTCCAGATCTCCGGACCTTTCGTCGGGCCCTTAAAACCCATTTATTCCATCTAGCTGGGCTAGCCTGATCCCATCCTCCGTTTTTAAATTTGAAATTGATTTGAAATTGGGTTGTTTTAATTTTTGGCCGAATAATATTTAATATTTTTAATTGTTTTTAACTTTTGTATACCATGTTTTATTCTGGCTGTTCACCGCCCTGAGTCCGCAAGGAGAAGGGCGGTTTATAAATTGAAATAATAATAACAATAATAATAATAATGTGGTTACCAAGAATCAAGTCAAACTTCTAGACGTATAATATATGTCACACATGTCAGAGTGCTTACAGCGTGACTACTATTAGGAAACAACTCAGGAGCGAAACACAGCACACAGAGACTTAGACATTTAACAGTGGTTTATATACAAGATATATACAAAAATATACGTGGTTCAGCAAATACCTTACAAGCAATCGAACTTCTTCTTAACTCTACACGGAGAACTCTGCAATGAATACCAGACACAAGGAGAGACAATACGCCCTCTCCTGGCTGAAATTTATAAACACCTCTTAATGGGGTAAAAGACTTGTTTGGTCCCCTTCAGAGTCTTAAACTGGCTATACCAATGCTAATTCATTCTCATTGCATCAGCCTTACATTTCATCAGCTTTACGGTTGCATTAGCCTTATATTGGCTGGTCAGCTTTAAATCATCCTTACCCTGATAACACACACACACATATAGTATTTCACTTCAGAATCATAACAGCATGTATTGCTAAGGAGAGCATGACTCAAAATACTTTTAGTAACTGCATAATAAAGATAATTTTGGCACTAGCCCACACATAAGCAAACTATATATGTTATACCTGCTAGCTGTTCTTTCTTCTATAAACTATACATTTCTATAACATTTGAGAACCCATATTTTGAAACCATGGCTCCCTGGTTGACAAGTAAAAAAATAATCAACATTTTCTACTGCTTGTGGAGACATTTTCTAAAATTAATAAGCTGTGTAAAATATAGAATCAAATTAGCGCTTGGTGACAATGTAGGTAAGGCTGAAGAAAGAGGAACTATGTGAGCAAATTAACTTTTCTGGAACAACAAATATATAAGAACATCTAAAATCAAAAAATGTTTTGATTTGTTCCATCAAAATGTGATCCTGTGGTAAATCATCAGGAGGCAAGCTTAACTCTGAGACTTCACTTTTAAATTGATAATTACCTTTAAAAAAAGAAAGATATAGAAGTTTGAGGCAAAAAATAGCAGATGGAGGTTTGCAGTACCTATAGTGACCTCTTAAGATTTTTTCAAAAGTTAGAGATAATTTGAAAGATAACTTAATTAAATCCTTTCATGTGTTTCTATATTTTTCATGCTTGGGAATTGGGTTGAAATGTAACTTAAATTTGAATGTTTGTCAGTCTTTCCCTTAATATACATGTTTTTGTGCTGGTGTTATGCTTTATATTTCTATTAATAAAAATGTTTTTAGAAGTGTGTTTGAGTGGAGATTAGCTAAGTGAGGCAGGCATATCTCTCTGTTCCTTTACTAAAAACTGGGAAACTCTTCCTTTTGGAGTAGAAGTGGCAACAGAACAATAAATGGCCCAATGCACCTCCATCCTTGTTTTAATTCTGCTGCCTTGTGGCAGGTCTCCTATTCGTTTTATCAGAACCTCCATTCTTGAGTCCCCAAATTAGCACCTTCTGATGAAATAAGCTTTCCCCTGATCTTCTCCTGAGCATCAGTGAAACTTGCCCTCTATTATTCTAATGCAGGATCTCAAAACATGCCAATTTAAGGTTTTTGGACTTCAGCTCCCAGAATTTCTCAGCTAGCCATGCTGGCAGGGAAAATTCTGATAGTTGAAGTCCAAAAGTCTTAAAAATTGCCAAGTTTGGAGACCCCTGTTCTTCTGTATCAGAAAAAGTGGGAAGGTTTTACAAAAAAAATCCCCACTTTTCTACTGTTAGGCTAGACCAGGGGTGTCAAACTGGATTCCTTCTAGGGCGGGCTCAGCATTGTAGTTCTTTTCTGCAGGCTGGCTGGGGCACGGGGGGGTGGGGGTGGGGTTGAACGGGACAGATGCATCCTGCAGCAACCTGCCAGCCAAAACGAGGTGTGGAGGGGCCACACACAGCCCCCCCCGGTGCCCCATTTTCAGCCTGGATGCCCTCCTGCTGCACTTTGCCAGCCAAACCTGGGTACCATTTTGGCTGCCAGAGGCACCACGGGCCTGTCCTTTGCTATTTCCAAGCCAGCCCCACCATATTTAAGCACCCTGCTGGCCTTGAGTTTGACAACCCTGGGCTAGACTAAACTAAAATAGAGTTGGAGAACTTCTAGTTGAGGACATGGTGGAAAACCTAAGCCTTGTCTTTGTATGAATTCTGAATTAAGCTATCACATTAAAACATTGTAAGATTTATTTGACATAGGATATTATTTGAATGCAGTGACTATGTTTCACTAATCTGGAGTTGAGCGTGCAGAAAGTCTTCATTTAGGGACAATTTGCAATTATAACAGAAATGAAAAAGTAACCAGTTTGGTCTGGTGGTCTGGCACCAGGCTAGAAGCTGGGAATCTAGTTCCTCCTTAGGAATGAAAGCCGGATAACATTGGGTCAATTACCAAAAGTTCTAGTTCCGCCTTAGGTATGAAAGCTGTCTAGGTGACCTTAAGCCAGTCACTGTTGTGGCCCATCAGCAGCCTGTGCAGCTGGTAGCTGATTCCAACAGCGGGGAGGCTGGTGTGGCGCTGCGCCAGCAGTCTGTGCAACTGGCACTCAAGTCGGACAATGAGGAGGCTGGAGAAAATGTGGTGCCAGAGATGGGGATTCAGCCAGGGCCTTCAGAACCTCCAGAAGCTCCCATAAGTGAAGAGGAAGAAGAGGAGGAGTCTCTTCTCGATGCATGGGTATGCAGAGCTGCCAAAAGACAGGAGTGGCTCCTCAGGAGGAGGTCTCCTTGACCTCCACTCCCTTAGCTTATTTAAGGAAGGATGACAACTGAGGCAATTTGCAGGGAACGACTTCGTTCACTCTCCTTCGTGTCTGGATCTTAGTTCTCTGCAAATTGCTTCTGGGCTTTCTGCCAACCATAGTAAGATTACAATTATTTATTCTTTGTATTCTTTTAAGCTGTTAAGAAAGTTAATTAACAGCCTTGTTTGAAAAAGACTGATTTAATTTAGTAAACTAAAGTTTGTACAGACTTTGTGTGTGCTGCGTTCTTTGGGGTCCATAGATGGGATGTTTTTGTGGGGCAAATAGAAGAAGGAATGAGTGTAGGTAGTCCTCGATTTATAATAGTTCATTTAGTGACCATTTGACGATGCGATGGTATTGAAAAAAGTGGCATGACTCATTTTCATACTTAAAACTGGTGTAGCATCCCCATGGTCATGTGATCAGAATTCAGATGCTTGGCAACTGGTTCATATTTATGACAGTTGCAGTGTCCCAGAGTTACGTGATCCCCTTTTGCAACCTTCTGGCAAGCAAAGTCAAGTGTGAAGCCATTTAACAATCGTGTTAATGAATGTCTGGAAATGTATATATCAATGTATATTAATATATCAATGTACATTGAACTTGTGGATGTAATATTGGTTTATTAAATACATGCATAGTTGGTTAGGAAGTAAAATACTGTATACGTGTTATATAATGAAGTAGGAGATATGTAAATTTGTATATAGAGCAAGGAATAGATTACTTATTGACTTGATTTTGACGTAAATGTTAGAAACCAGAGACGTTGAGCAATGTCCAGTGTTTTACATTTGAAACTAATAAAATAATAATAATAAAATAAAAAAAACAATCATGTTACTGACTTAACAACCACACCTCACTTAACAACTGTGACAAGGAAGGTCAAAAATGGGGCAAAATACACTCAACAACTGTCTCACTTAGCAACATAAATGTTGTGGTCACAATTGTGGTCGTAAGTCGAGACCTGTGGTCACAATTGTGGTCGTAAGTCAAGACCTACCTCTATTAGGCATGTTTGCTGCCTTAAGTCCTGTGTAAAAATCAGAAAGGAGGAAATCAATAGATATAAAATAAAATAAAATAAAATAAAATAAAATAAAATAAAATAAAATAAAATAAAATAAAATAAAATAAAATAAAATAAAATAAAATAAAAATAAAAATAAACAAATAATATTAGTATTCAGCCTTCCAATTCTTCTGGCAAAACCACAACTGCGACTCCACAACTGCTATTTGAGAGGCTGGGCTACCATCCAGATCAGGGGTGGGTTGCTACCAGTTCACTCTGGTTCGGGCAAACCTGTAGCGGCAGTGGAAGGCTCCACCCACCCACTCAGACATCATCAAAAAATGCTTGTGTGCACCCAATAACAAACCAGTAGCACCAGGATTTGAATCCCACTACTGATCCAGAGGTATCCACAGTGCCACAGATGTTCTGGAACTGTTTATGGTGATGTCATGACAGACATGATATCCCTCCCCTCTCAACCACCAATCTTATCTACTATCTTATCTGCATCCCAGGAGAGTTTAATGGTCCCATGGATCTACTCATTCTGTTGTTTATGGGAAAATGTAACTTCTTGTTTCATTTCTCATGTTATTTGATTTGGTCCCCATCATGCATACATATTTCTTCCTCTTTTTCCTCGGGCTAACAGAAAATAGTTCGGATCGCTCCATTCCAAGATGATTTTCGTAAGAGAGAGACTGCCTCGATGCATGGGATATATGATAGATGGCTTTCCCTGGAAGGCCTTTGCAAAGAGAGACTCAGCTTGAGACTCCCAAACTCATTTATTTTCCTGGTTATTTGGTCCTAGGCCACCAGAAGAGGAAGGTAACTGCATTTAACTCACTGCTGCCTCCCAGGCAAAGAGATTTTTTAGTAAGATGCATGGCAGAGCTGTCTCGTTTCTTCCAGATGCTTCTGAATTGACACACATTTCTTGCACATTTAGCTGGGTAAAACCAGATATCCCTACGAGAAGGAAGAGATAATCTCATAAAATGTGATGATAGGAGGTTAATCAGGAAGCTGATCTACAGAACAAGTACAATAAAGTGGTTTATAGTTTGGTGTTGGTTTACCTACAGGATCACAGCTCCCCAATAGACTCGGCTCAATCACTCTGAGCAAGCAGAGAAAAAGCAGAGATTTCTGGTTGGAGATTCATTTGTCTCTTTCTACGCAATGTAATGCACTGGGGGTTTTATTTGCCCCATGCCACTGCTTTATACAGATAGTCCTTGACTTACAACAGTTCATTTAGTGGCAACGGCACTGAATAAAGTGACATGAGCATTTTTCACAGTTAAAACACTTTTATTTTATTTTATTTATTTGTCAAGAACATATCAGGTAATATATATATACAAGTATAAGCATGAATTGAATACATAAAATAGATACAAATAGAGGAAACATTAGGTCATGGACAGTAGGCACACTGGTGCTCTTATGCATGCCCCTTACACACCTCTTAGGAATGGGGTAAGGTCAACAGTAGATAGTCTTAGGTTAATGTTTTGGGGGTTTTGGGATGAAACCACAGAGTCAGGTAGTGCATTCCAGGCATTGACCACTCTGTTACTGAAGTTGTATTTTCTGCAATCGAGTTTGGAGCAGTTCACTTTAAGTTTGCATCTGTTGTGTGCTTGTGTTTTGTTGTGGTTGAAGCTGAAGTAGTCATTGACAGATAGGATATTGTAGCAGATAATTTTATGAGCTACACTTAGGTCAGACTGAAGACGGCATAGTTCTAAGTTTTCTAGGCCCACCCAGAATTTCAAGTCTAGTGGCATAAGGTATTTTGTTGAGAGCGGAGGAGTGGAGGGCTCTTCTTGTGAAATATTTCTGGATACGTTCAATTGTATCGATGTCCGATATGCAGTGCGAGTTCCAGACAGATGAGCTGTATTCGAGAATTGGTCTAGCAATTCTCGAATTGCTGGTCAGTAGTGTGATATTACCAGAGAAGAAGCTACACAAGATTAGGTTTACAACCCTTAATGCCTTTTTGGCAATGTTATTACACTGCGCTTTGGCACTTAGAACATTAGATATGAGTACTCCAAGGTCCTTCACAGAGTGAGAGTCATCTACAAGGTACTTGCAGCACCTTGTGGAGTGCCGCAAGGGTCAGTCCTCTCACCACTCCTGTTCAACATTTATGTGAAGCCGCTGGGTGAAATCATCTGTGGTTTTGGGGTGCTATGCCATCTGTACGCCGATGATACTCAGCTGTACATCTCCACCCCGACCACCCCAATGATGCCCTCAAAGTGATGTCCCAGTGTCTGGAGGCCATGCAGGTCTGGATTGGGGGAACAGGCTTCAACTCAACCCTTCCAAGACCAAGTGGCTGTGGATGCCGGCGTCCCGATATAGCCAGCTGGTGCCATCACTGGCTATTGGGGGCAAGTCATTGACTCCCACAGAGGAGGCTCGCAACTTGGGCATCCTCCTGGACACACAGCTGTCTTTAGAAGAGCATATGACGGCCGTAGCCAGGGGGCCTTTTTATCAGGTTCGCCTGATACACCATTTGCGCCCCTTTCTGGATTGGGACTCCTTATGCACAGTCACCCATGCCCTCGTCACATCTCACCTGGACTACTGCAACACTCTCTACATGGGGCTCCCCTTGAGGAGCACCAGGAGGCTCCAGCTGGTCCAGAATGAGGCCGCGTGGGTGATTATGGGAGCGGCATGGCGTTCCCATGTAACACCTCTCCTGCACAAGCTGCACTGGCTCCCAGTGGTCTTCCGGGTGCGCTTTAAGGTGTTGTTCTCACCTTTAAAGCACTCCATGGCTTAGGGCCAGGGTACCTACAAGACCGCCTGCTGCTACCGATAACCTCCCACCGGCCAAGAGAGGGCCTCCTCAGGGTGCCGTCGGTCAAGCAATGTTGGCTGGTGGCCCCCAGGGGGAGAGCCTTCTCTGTGGGGGCACCCGCCCTGTGGAATGAGCTATCTCCTGGAATACGACTGATCCCAGACCTCCGTACTTTCTGTAAAGCCCTGAAGACTTATTTATTCCAGCAAGCCAGCCTAGTCTAAACAGTTTTTAATGGGAATTTTTAAATTTTACAGATTTGGGGCAATGTTTTGGGATTGGGAGGCCGATTGATTTAATTTATTTTAGCTACCTTAACTTTTGTATTGTATGTATTTTAATTTTGGCTGTCTACCGCCCTGAGTCCCTTTCGGGAGAAGGGCGGTATACAAATGTAATTAATAAAATAAATTAAAATAAAATAAATAAATCCCCACCGTCATATGATCAAAATTCAGACGCTTGGCAAGTAATACACATTTATAATGGTTGCAATGTCTTATGGTCATGTGATCCCCTTTTGCAATCTTCTGACAAGCAAAGTCAATGGGGGAGCCAGATTGAGAGCCAACTTCATCAATTCACTTAATAACTGTGGCAAGAAAGGTTGTAAAATGGGGCAAAACTCACTGAACAAATGTCTCACTTAACAATAGAAAGTTTGGGCTCAATTGTGGTCGTAAATTGAGGATTACCTGTACTCCACTGTATATCTTGACTTTGTATCTTATATAGGAAGGGAGGGAAGGAAGGAAGGAAGGAAATGAGAGTAGGAAGGAGGAATGAAGGAAGGAAGGAAGGAAAGAAGGAAGGAAGGGAAGAAAGAAGGAAGGAAGGAAGGAAGGAAGGAAGGAAGGAAGGAAGGAAGGAAGGAAGGAAGGAAGGAAGGAAGGAAGGAAATGAGAGTAGGAAGGAGAAAGGAAGGAAAGAAGGAAGGAAGGAAGGAAGGGAAGAAAGAAGGAAGGAAGGAAGGAAGGAAGGAAGGAAGGAAGGAAGGAAGGAAGGAAGGGAAGGAAGGAAGGAAGGAAGGAAGGAAGGAAGGAAGGAAGGAAGGAAGGAAGGTGTCAGGGTTCCAACCAATGCCCTAATTGACAGAAGGAATGAAGGAAAAGAGGGAGGAAGGAAGGAGGAAGGAATAAAGGAAGGCAGGAAAAATGATAAGAATAGGAGGGAGGGAGGAATGGAGGAAGGAAGGAAGAAAGGAAGAGGAAGTAGGAAAGATGAAGGAAGGAAGGAAGGAAGAATGAATAAAGGAAGGAAGGAAGATAAGAATAGGAGGGAGGGGGAATGGAGGAATGGAGGAAGGAAGGAAGGAAGGAAGGAAGGAAGGAAGGAAGGAAGGAAGGAAGGAAGGAAGGAAGGAAGGCCAATTTGCTTCACACAAAAAAAGAGAAACCAACTGGGATTCCAAACCAGCCATTTACAGGGTAGAATTTCTCTTTCAAGCATAACATCAGAAGAAGACTACGAGCACCTTTTAAGGCTAATACATTTTATAAAAGCTTATGTCTCAGAAAATGTCTTAGTGTGAAAGGATAATCCCAGACTCCTTTGGATTTTTGACTGACACAACTCCCCTTCGACAACCTTTTAGAAGCATAGCAGCTCTTCTCAGGTTTGATTCTAGCAAACCTACTTTTTCTTGGGGAGTTCAAAATCCAAGCTTCAAAACTTATACTACAGTATTGTTCAGATGTCAGTCAGGGCTTTTCTCCCCTCCCAACATCAGTTTAAGAGGTCAGTGAATTTCCATTTACTATCGCTTTTATGCACCTTTTATACAAATTTTCATTTTTTCCCCCTATTGATCTTGATTTTGCTTGCTGATGAGACCAGATGTCTCTGCAATTGTGATGTAAGAAGCAACCACACCTGGAAATGACTTCCTGTCCTAGGATAAAACAAGTTTTGTGCAATAGCTCTTTTTCTGGCCAAAAGATGGGACAAGATTTCTGTTCCTCTTTGAGTAGTATTTAAACGTGTAGTTTTTCTAAAAGTACAAATTAAAGGCTAACCTATGTTTTATTTTATGGCTCCTGAGTCCTTCGGGAGTAGGGCAGTATATAAATTCAATAAAATCTAAAAATCTAAATCTATTTACTTGCAATGTACTGTATTTTTTGGAGTATAAGATGCACCAAAGTATAAGATGCACCTTAATTTTTGGGGAGGAAAATAGGAAAAAAAAATCTGCCTACTAGGTATTCATCTGGCTAGCATCCTTAGCCTGGTCAGCTTCAGCACATTAGTTCACTGGTTTTGAGATTGGGGCTGGTTGAGGCTAAAAAAACAGCTTCTAAAGCACAGCTGATCGTCGGAGGGAGTAGCAATAAAAAAAAAAAACAGGTAAAGCATGGAAGATCATTTTGCTCGCGTTGGGGCTGAAAAGCAGCTTCCAAAGCACAGCTGATTGTTGGAGGGAGCTCCAGTGATTAAAGCAGGCGAAGTGCAGAAGGTGTAGGAAAAGGCAGCAGCTGTTCTGGGTAGCCATTTTGGGCATTGCGCGTTGCATTTTCAGCCTCCAAACATGTCACATTTTCCGGCAGGAATCGGTGGTGATGTGTTTTGGCGATACCTGCAGCCTTGAAGGGCTCTCAAACGGAGAGTTTGGAGGCTGAAAACGCAATGTGCAGAGCCCAAAAACTCAAGCCATTGTCGGTGGCGATCTCTGCAGCCAGGAAGAGAATGCACGGGGGCTGAAGGGTGGGGTCTGGCAGGTGGGCAGCAGAAGTGGGTTTCAGTGGCTTCTGACCAGTTCTGGAGAACCGGTAGCGGAAATTTTGACTAGTTCGGAGAACCGGTAGTAAAAATTCTGACTGGCCCCACCCCCATCTATTCTCTGCCTCCCAAATCCCAGCTGATTAGGAGGAAATGGGGATTTTGCAGTAACCTTCCCCTGGATTCGGGTGGGAATGGAGATTTCACAGTATCCTTCCCCAGCCATGCCCACCAAGCCATGCCCACTTAGCCATACCCACAGAACTGATAGTAAAAAAAATTGAAACCCACCACTGATGGGCAGGGTTACATTCGGAGTATAAGACGAAGACAGAAAACATTAAAAGTAGCATGATAAGTGTAATACAAAGAGATTATTTATAATATCTGTAGATGGACAGTTATTAAATTAAAGCTCTATATTACATTAGTCAGAGGTACCAAGCACAGTGCACTCAGTTATGGTGGTTGTTTTTTTTTTTAGTTTAATAGTAACGTCTCATCTATAAATGCTAATATAGGTTTAAAAGAAAATGAAAAAGAAGAAAAGAATACCCAAAATAATATAAATGTTTAATTTATGAGTTGCCCTTCCTTAGTTCTCCAACCGATTTATAGCGCTTATTGCTGTAATCTTTAGGAATCATACTTTAAATGTTTGTATTTACTTTGTTGTGTAATGAATAATATATAATATATATGGAAGCCATTCTTGCTTAAATGTAGTTAAACATCTGTTAAGTATGTACATTGCTAGTTTTGCGATAGCTGAATATTCTCCAAGGTATTCTTGCTTGTAAGGAAGAAACATCAAATACGCATAGTTTATGTGCACCTTTTTTTTTTCTTTGAAAATATAGAAGTCATAAAAGTCTTGAGAATATTGGTTTAACCCAAGGATGGGTTCTACTTATCTTTACTACTGGTTTGTAACGGGGCTGCACGCATGTGCTCTTCTACGCATGCGCAGAAGTGTTCTGATGATGTTGGGGTCAGTGGGCGGAGCCTCCCTCCGGTTTTACTACCAGTTCTATAGAACTGGTCCGAACCGGGGTCAACCCACCACTGGTTTAACCAGATATACCTAGGGTGGCAAACCTATGTCATGCAGAGCTCTCTCTGGGTAAGTGAGCCGTTGCCCCAGTTCAGCTCCATTGCACATGCGTGCGTGCCTCCCACCAACTAGCTGGTCGCCAGGTCTCTGCCGTGCTTGCACAGGGGGTGGGGCACATGCATGGGGGCTGCACGCACATTGCATTTTGGCAGTTTGGCTGCACGCATGCACATTCGTGTGCTTACAAGCATACTTTTGGCACTTAGTCCAGAAAAGGTTAACCGTCACTGAGATATATAGAAACTGCAAAGACCGTTCTTTAGACAAGGAAGTGCAGAAACTCTCTGTTCTGTCCCCGCTCCCACGAATACACCCACTCAGACAGTCAGAGGTTAAATAAGCTGGCAGGCAACCAAGTAGTCTGATAAGAAGCTTGGCAGCAATCCCAGCAGCTGCTTGCCAAAACCTTTATTAACGTAACAGGAAAATACACACCACAAAATGTCCAGAAATAGGAAGCTGAGATGCAGGAAGATCTGAAGCTGGGATGCAAGAATATTCTGTTTTTGTCCATAACAAAGTTGCAGGCTGAACTCACTCTCTTTTATAGCCTGTGGGGTGTGGTCCAGTGAGTCAGCTAATCACGAGCACGCCTTGCCTTCTGTTGGGCACATTTCTCCCTGCGTCGCTGGCGAGGATCCAGCCAGCACTTATCTCCCTCATCGCTGTCCACCTGTGGCTGCGGGGATGTGCTTGGCTCTGGGCCTATCTCTTGCCCTTTGGTGTCCTTCAGGGGCATTGCCAGAGAGGAGGGTCCTGAAGAGGGAGGTCTTGCCAATTCCTCCCTTTCACTCTCGGAGTCCTCTCCTGACGATGACACATGCTCAGGCAACGGAGCCACAACACTCTCTGCTATCTCTGCCTCTATTACCAATGGTCTGTAGCAGTGATGGTGAATCTTTTAGGCACTGAGTGCCCGAACTGCACATGTGCATGCCCAAACTGAAAGGCATGAACATGCACATGTATGGACATGCACACATGCACAGCAGAGACCAGCTGACCAGCTGGCTGGCAAGAGGCAGGGCATCCCAACACCGGCAGTGTAGCAAGAAGTACTTTTCTTTCGTGAGTTTCTGTTTCGGTCGTTTGCAAGGAAACAGAAGCTCGTGAAAGAAACACTGCAGAGAGCTGACCTGGGGCGACGGCAAGCATACCAACAGAGAGGACTCTGTGTGCTACCTCTGGCACACGTGCCACAGATTCGCCATGATCACAGATCTATAGATTGATAGGTGAGAAAAACCAGTGCATGAAATCTGACAATATTAGACCAAAATCAGGTCTAGGACAACGTTGATGTGGTCAACTCATCAAGGCCAACTCACCATGGAAGAACGCAGCACAGGACAGGAGCTATACCAATATCAAAGAAACGGTGGGAATAGAATTATTAAAGGATGCAAAAGGAGGGACACAATGAAACGTGAATGACAAAAATTAAAATAATTTTAAAACTTGTTTTAAATAATTAAACTGAACTGTTGAATTATCCTGTATGGCAAGTTGGCTGCAGGAAGTTGGCCATGGCGAGTTGGCAATGGTGAGTTGGCCACCACAAGTTGGCTGTGGTGAGTTGTTCCATTCTGACCAAAATCTGCCCTTCAATCTTCCAATTTTCTTCACCTTTTGTTTTGAAACAAAGAGCTTAAAAGAAGTGGGAGGGCCTGTCCTACACTCATACAACCAATAAAATAAGTGCCAGTAACAATGTTGGCATTGAAGGAAAAATTTAACTGAGATGTACAAGTTCAGCAATGGGGCACTCTCTTGTCTTTGACTCCAGACACTTGGTCTCGCTCCGATGACATGTCCATTCTTGACCTCATTTGGAGGTTCTCACCACAGGTCTCCCTGTCTTTTTGGAAAAGTACACGAAGCTCAACAGTCTTCGGTTCCTTCTGTTTCTTTCTTCATGCCCTTTTGGGAAGTGTCATGGCCTCCAATTGGTCCTAATCTGTTTTCCATCTCCCCCCAAGGACCAAACCCAGTTAAAGTCTGCTCTCCCCTTTTGCACCAGGAAACAGCCCTGCCATAAATTCTACTTACATCCAGCAAAAACCCAGACACCCAATTAAAGCTATAATCCTATAAACCTGTCAGCAATCAAACAGGCTTCTTAAAATCAAGGAAGACAGCTTGCTTTAAATCAATACATCTAGGCAACAATTTGCAGTTTGTAGGATGTTCTGACGCAGCAACTTTGGGCTTCTTCTCAGCTTGAAAGGGAAACTTTTTTAAAAAATAAATTTTTTATCTTCCCTCACCCACCTCCTAATGGAAACAAGGATGAAGGGGCAGTTCTCCCAACCTGTTTTTCTCAATTCATTGAGCAACTCATTGTTAACCTTTAGTGCCCTGTTTAGAGTCAGCTGTATCATTAGTCAGACTGAAATATCAGCTTCAGACAAGAATTTGTATATGTTTTTAAAGTGCACTTTGGAGAATTCCTATCATATGGAAAAATAATATTCATTCATCTAAAAAAAAAATTCAGCTTTTTTCTCCTGCTGAACTTTCTCTTCTAATCCAGTGGTTACAAATTGGGTCTTTTGATGTTTCTGGATTATTTATTTATTAGAGATATATTCCACCTTTATATTGCACAGCTCAAGGCTGTATGTTCCCTCCTAAATTTTTAGTTTCTTTTCCAGCCTTTTAAAAATCTTTGGCAGAATGCTGCAATATTTTCAATTTATTTATTTTTTTGTCTCTTAATGACCCCCGTAATCCCTTACATCGGGATGGAATCTGGGAAACTGAATAGAGCTGAGTATTTACTGGCCAGATGCCCTTCCTGTTGCCAATGCAGAGATCACAGCAGATAATTACTCATTGTGCTCAGAGAGAGAAATATCTGCCGTTACCTAGGATTGAACTCACAGCCTCCTAATCGTGAGGCGAGAGCTCCACCTCTAGGTTACTGCAACACTGTTGGCAGAATGCTGCAAATAATAGGGGAAAATAATGAGTACCCCCATAAATTAATTTGAAGAAGATGACTAGCAACAAGGTGGATGAACTTAGTTACAGTGGCAATGTGTGCACCATTAGGAGACTTGAAAGACCAGCTAACAGGTAGATTGTCATGTTGACAATCTATGTCATGGGTGTCAAACTCGTGATGTCATGTTGTGTCATGTGATGTTTCACTATGTTTTTCCCATTCATGGAGCTGGGGTGGGCATGGCCTGCATATGACACATACAGTCCGTGGGCCACCCGTTTGATACCCCTGATCTATGTGGTCACTAGAGGTCAAAAATGACTTGATGGCATATATCATATTTTTCGGACTATAAGACTCACCAGTGTATAAAACGCACCAAGATTTCAAAAAGCTAAGTAAGAAAAAAAAAGGGGTTTTGTCCTCCCTGGCCCCCAGGAGCACTCTGCAGGCTTTCAAACTCTCTGTGTGCCCTGTTTTTCACAAAACGGGGGCGTTTTGCCCTCCCCAGCCCCCAGGAGCACTCTGCAGGCCTCCCAAGCTCTCTGTGCAGGCTTTTTTTTTTTTTTTTTTTTGCAAAAAACAGGTCCATTTTTCGCAAAAACTGGTTGCATGGGGTGGGGTTTTGGGAGGCAAAAATGGCTGTATTCTCTGTATAAGATGCACCAAAATTTCCACCCTCTTTTAGGGGGAGGGGAAGTGAGTCTTATACTCTGAAAAATACTGTAATCATTTGTGTGTTCCTTTGTTTACAGGATCCTGCCAAAGTGTCTGAAAGTTTTTTCTTAGTCTGTTTGTTTAGACCAGTGGTGTGTTGCCCCCGGTTCAGACTGGTTCACAAGTAGTAAAACTGGCGGGAGGCCCCACCCACCACCCTGGATGTTGTCATCGGCAATCTGCGCATGCACAGAAGCGCAATCCTGTTGCGAACTGGTAGTAAAGGTAAATAGAACCCACCCTGGTTTACACCTACTTTTCATAATTCTTTATGCATAAAGAGAATAGCTCAGCTTAGCTTCTTAGCATCCAACCATAAAGGATCCATAAAGGCTCTAGAAAAACCTCAGACATATAATATAAACCACCACAAAAGTGTTCCCTGCCCTCTTTACCAGCAGTCCTCAACCTGTTTGGCACCAAGGATCAATTTCATGGAAGACATTTTTTCCACAGACCTGGCAGAAGGAAGAACATGCAATCCAGATTCTGCACATACCTAGTTTCACTTGTTTGCTGCTCACTTCCAGCTCTGCATGATTAAATTTCCTGACTTGACTACTGCAATGCTCTCTACATGGGGCTCCTCTTGAAGTGCACCCGGAAGCTCCAACTGGTCCAGAATGCGGCTGCATGAGTAATTATGGGAGCAACATGGTGCTCGCATGTAACACCTCTTCTACGCGAGCTGCACTGACTTCTGGTGGCCTTCCAAGTGCACTTCAAGGTGTTGGTTCTTACCTTTAAAGTGCTCCATGGCTTAGGACCTGAGTACTTACGAGACCACCTGCTGCAACTGATAACCAATACGCTCTCACAGAGTAGGCCTACTCATAGTACCATCATTAAAACAATGTCGTCTAGTAGTTCCAAGGGAGAGAGCCTTCTCTGTGAGGGCACCTACGCTTTGGAACAAAATACCACCTGGAATATGAATAATCCCAGATCTTCGCACTTTCCGAAGAGCCCTGAAGACCTTTCTATTTCAACAAGCAGGGCTAGCATAAACATCAAAATTCTATGCCAAGGTCTTAGTAGATACACCAAGTTGACTCAATTTATTATTTACTGTTTATAATATATATTTATATGTATATGAAATCTTAATCTGTTCACCGCCCTGAGTCCTTTGGGAGAAGGGCAGTATAGAAATTCAATCAATCAATCAATCAATCAATCAATCAATCAATCAATAAATGCCAAAAGTGCATGGAACACTGCTACCTTCCCACCAAAGGTGGTCCCTATTTTTCTACTTTTTTAACGTGCTTTTGAACTGCATTTTTAACGTGCATTTTTTTAACGTGCTTTCAAATTGCTAGGTTGGCAGAAGCTGAGCCAAGTAACAGGAGCTCACCCCATTATGCGGCACCAGGGATTCGAACCACTGAATTGCTGACCTTTTGATCAACAAGCTCAGCTTCTTATCCACTAAGCCACCACGTTTAACTATTGTGATGTAAATGACAAGGTCACGTCAAATGGCTTGATAGGGAAACAATGGTAAAATGGTAGAGCTTTGTATACACACATACTCCTAAAACAAAAGAGTAATACAATCCTGTTTTATCCTTCTAGGCATACATGAAGCTTAGATTTCAATAGGAGTATCTCTTTTTTACTCTGACATACTTTATCAAAAGTGTTCTCCAAGACTTCCTCATAATAGAGGTATTTGCCTGTATTGTCTTTCAAAATTAAACCAGGAAATGGTTTTACAGTACTGCTTGGGCTAATTTCACTGGGATCTTCAGAGGTAATTATTTTTCATGAGAGAACACAATTTTTCTTGTCAGAGCACCTAACTTCCAGTATCCACAAGATGATGTCCAGTTAATCACCGATAATGTGGGATTTTATTAAAAACCGGTTGACATTTACTGAAAAATTAAAAGCATAACTTAGAGTACTTGTGGTTATTTTTAAGCAGCTTAATTCTGCTTAGACTGAAAATTGCATTATCGTTCGTATTAAAACAATTCCCCAGGAAGCTTGGCAATATCTTTCTGATTTTGGCTTGCTTTTTCTCATTGTATCAATAAATGAGAAAGAACCAGTTTGAGGTAGAGGTTTAGGCACCAGGTTAAAAACCAGGAGTCTGTGAGTTCTAGCCCCACTCTAGGTCCAAAGCCAGCTGTGTGACCTTGGATCAGTCATTCTGTTTCAGCCGTAAGAAGGAAGCAAACCACTTCTGAAAAATCTTGCCCAGAAAACTACAGGAACTGCAGTAGTCTAGACAGCTGCCAACAAATTGACTTGAACGCATACAGGCATCAACAAAGAAGTTAGATAAATGCATGGATTTAGCACAGGGGTGAAATGCTCCCGGTTTGGACCAGATCCCCCGATCTAGTACTGATGGAGGTGGGTGGTTCAGAGAACCAGTTGCAAAAATCCCTGCATCCACCTCCCTCCCATGCCCAGCTGAGCCCCGCGATCATCAGAGGCTTCTTTTTTTTTTACTTTTAAAAGCATTTTTTCTACAACCTCTTCAGCCAAAAAAATGCTTTTAAAAGTAAAAAAAACCTTTGATGATCACGTGGCTCAGCTGGGATCATCACAGGCTTTTAAAAGCATTTTTAGAGGTTGTAAAAAAAAATGCTTTTAAAAGCCTCTGACGATCCCAGCTTAAATTGCCTGATCGTCAGAGGCTTTTAAAAGCATTCTTTTCTGCAACCTCTTCGGCTGAATTTTACATTTCATCAATGATTTAGCATATATTCTTCTTCTTTTTTTCCCTCAAATTTTTATTAAACAAACATTAAAAACATTGGACATAGTGTGACCATCCCGGTCTTATCATATCTATGCATATTTTTAACATAACAACAAATATAAGTACTATTTAGCATGCATTACTATTTTGTTCTTATATACATATCCCTTGTCCTCATTTACATATTTGTCTAAATATTATCCAGTATCCATTTTACAAACCCTTTTTTGTTCCAACTCCTTTTCTCCTTTCCAACCATTGGTACACTTTGTTCCAAATTTTATAGTATTCTGCCTCATCCTTGTTTTTGAGTTAGCTTGTCCATTGCTGCACAAGTCAAGATTTTCTTTATTATTTCTTCTTCTGGGGAAGTTTCTTCCTTTTTCCAATATTGCACATAAACCAGCCTTTCTGCTGCTATAATGTGCAGCATTAAATATATCAATTATTTTCTATATTTCTCTTTTGTGATTCCTAATTCTTCTTTTCTTTGTCCCATTCTAATCACTTTTGCTGATTTCTTCTCACTCACCTTTGGCCAATGCCTACATCAAAGAACACCCTCTATACATACTGTAGGTTGCTAAAGGAGGATGACGCCATTTTGAGAATAATTCACTTCAGAGAAGCAAAGGCAATCTACGGAACAACGATCAGCAAAATAAATAATAGTCTAAATGTATCTAAGGAGAGTTGTGGTTTAACCAGAATATTATTTTAAAATAGCAACTTTTCTTTCAAAAATAGATTCAGGCAATTTGCTTAGAACATCTCTTTCATTATTTCAAGGTGGGTGTAAAGCAGCTGTGAGTCCTACCTGGAGCAATACTAAAATCCATATTATATATATATATATATATATATATATATATATATATATATATATATATATATATATATATATAATATATATATATAATATATATATAATATATATAATATATTTAGACCCGCTCCAGTCCAGCTTCAGGTCTGGATACAGCACCGAAACGGCATTGATCGCGTTGGTGGATGATCTCTGGCGGGCCCGGGGTAGGGGTTATTCCTCTATCCTGGTGTTATTAGACCTCTCAGCGGCTTTTGATACCATCGACCATGGTATCATATTGCGCCGGTTGGAGGGACTGGGGGTGGGAGGCACCGTCCTACGGTGGTTCTCCTCCTACCTCTCCGACCGGTCGCAATCTGTGTTGACAGGGGGGCAGCGGTCGACCCTGAGGCGCCTGGTGTGTGGGGTGCCGCAGGGATCGGTCCTCTCGCCCCTCCTGTTCAACATTTATGTAAAGCCGCTGGGTGAGATCATCCGTGGTTTTGGGGTGGAGTTCCATCAGTACACTGATGATACGCAGCTGTACATTTCCACCCCAGACCACCCCAACGATGCCGTGGAAGTGATGTCCTAGTGCCTTGAAGCCGTGCGGGCCTGGATGGGGAGAAACAGGCTTTGACTCAACCCCTCCAAGACCGACTGGCTGTGGCTGCCGGCGTCCCGATATAGCCAGCTGACACCATCGCTGGTTATTGGGGGCGAATCATTGGCCCCCACAGAAAGGGTGCGCAACTTGGGCGTCCTCCTGGACCCACGGCTGTCCTTGGAGGATCACACGACAGCTGTGGCCAGGGGAGCTTTCTATCAGGTTCGCCTGATACGCCAGTTGCGGCCCTTTTTTAGATCGGGACTCCCTACGCACAGTCACTCAGGCACTCGTCACCTCTCGCCTGGACTACTGCAATGCTCTCTACATGGGGCTCCCCTTGGGGTGCACCCGGAGGCTCCAACTAGTGCAGAATGCGGCCACGCGGGGGATTATGGGAGCGACGGGACGCTCCCACGTGACACCTCTCCTGCGCGAGCTGCATTGGCTACCGGTGGACTTCCGGGTGCGTTTCAAGGTGTTGGTGACCACCTTTAAAGCGCTCCATGGCTTAGGACCAGGGTACTTACGGGACCGCCTTCTGCCGCCAATAGCCTCCCACCGGCCAGTGCGCTCCCACAGAGAGGGTCTCCTCAGGGTGCCGTCAGCCAGACAATGTCGTCTGGCGACCCCCAGGGGGAGACCCTTCTCTGTGGCAGCCCCTACCCTCTGGAACAATCTTCCCCCAGAACTGAGAACAATTGCTGACCTCCGGACTTTTCGTCGGGCCCTGAAAACCCATCTTTTTCAGCTTGCTGGTCTAGCCTGACCCCAGCTGAACTTTTAAGATTTGTATCATATGGTTGGGTATTTTAATATTTAATGGTTTTAATTTTTAGCCAAAGTTATATGAAATTTTTAACTTTTGTGTGTTGTTTTTTATTTGGCTGTCCACCGCCCTGAGTCCGCAAGGAGAAGGGCGGTATACAAATCTAAACAAATAAATAATAAATAAATAATATGTTTTTCTTTTGGGCAGCATAAGGCCTGCTGGCTGCCAGAAGAAAAAAAAGCCCAGAAACTAATTGATGTGACTTCATTGAACTAGGACTGCAGAAAAATCTTAATTTACGTAGGAAAAACCTGGCTAAAGAAAAACATACATAAATCCTACAAAAAAGTAAGGAAATAAATAATGTACCTTTACAGGGAGGATACATGAGATGTGGGTGTGGCTTACTGATGAAGGCTAACGAGCCAGAAATAGATCTATATAAGTCTCCCAATGGGCAGCATAAGGCCTGCTGGCTGCCAGAAGAAAAAAAAGCCCAGAAACTAGTGGATGTGACTTCACTGAACTAAGGCTGCAGAAAAATCTTAATTTACGTAGGAAAAACCTGGCTAAAGAAAAATACACATAAATCCTACGAAAAGTTTGTATGCATGCATGTATGTATGTATGCATGTATATGTATATATGCATGTATGCATGTATGTATATATATATAGGTTTCTATAGGAAACCTATATATATAGGTTTCCCAAATATGGGAAGGAGCATACAGCTTCTTTTCACCTTTCAGCCCCAATCCAGGAGCCCTCAGGCAGTTGCTTTCACAACAAACTATTTTCTATTAAATTTATATTTACTGACGAAGAAATAAAGGGAGACTAGTATAGATCTATTTCAAGCTATTTAGCTCTTATCAGCTAGCCATACCCTTACTGGGATTCGAACCTGGGCTTGCTTGCATATTAGGCAGATATATTAACCTCTAAGCCATATATATATAAACAGTTAAAGAGGAGAATCAGTCAAGAAAGAGGTCTTTTGATTTCACTTTGAACTCTGGAAATACAACAGGAACGTTTAGCAAGATTGAATGCTTGACAAAAGAATCAGGAAAGGACAGAAAATGGTCCAATGCTCCAGCAGCATGGAACTACTTGGCTATGCAGAGGGATTTGTCAATCTTGAGATTCTTCGCTGCTTTACTAAAGGAGCACATCACCTTCCTCAAGCTCACAAGTTATTGTGATGTAAAAAAGAAATTGTTCCTTTCTGCTTACAAAAATGCTTTGCTATTTTGGAGCAGAATGATAACCCCTTTGCTCACAGGCAAGGCAAATAACTTTGACTGCTGATTCCCGTGAAGAGGGAATATGACACTAAAACTATTCTGAGATGAAAGATGGAGATGGAGATACTTATATTTGAGGTTTAGGACAAATTTTGAAGATTGCCACTGCTATTGTCACTCCAGCAACTATAATTATGCGTTTTATTGCATAATTATTGCAATAAATACTGGAATTATTAATACATTTTTAAGATGTATTAATAATTCCAGCTCTATGTATTTTATTGTTGTGTTTTCTGACCCATAGGTCGTAATAAAGGTTTGATTTGAGTTATCTACTGATTTCAGTGTTCCAATATCCCCCCCACACCCACACACAAAAGAAGAGGGGGTCAACTTATTCTCCAAAGCACCTGAAGGCAGGACAAGAAGGCAACACCTGCTGCCGATAGCCTCCCACCGGCCAATACGCTCCCACAGACAGGGACTCCTCAGGGTGCCATCGGTCAAACAGTGTTGACTGGCGGTCCCCAGAGGGAGAGCCTTCTCTGTGGGGGCACCTGCCCTCTGGAACGAATTGCCCCTGGAGGTACAGATGATCACTGACCTACGCACCTTTCGCCGTGCCCTGAAGACGCTATTGTTCCAACAAGCTGGGCTGGCCTAAACATGATTTTTAATTGGGGTTTATTTTTTAACAATTAGGGCCAGATTGTTTAATATGTTTTTAAAATTGCTTTTAAATTTTGCATTGGGTTTGTTTTATTGTTGGCTGTGCACCGCCCTGAGTCCTTTGGGAGAAGGGTGGTATAGAAATTAATTAATTAAATAAATAAATAAATAAATAAATAAATAAATAAATAAATAGTAAGTAATGCATGGAAACTAATCAAGGAGAGAAGCAACCTAGAACTAAGGAGACATTTCCTGATAGAACAATTAATCAGTGGAACAACTTGCCTCCAAAAGTTGTAAATGCTCCAAAACTGGAGGTTTTTAAGAACAGATTGGACAGCCACTTGTCTGAAATAGTATAGGGTTTCCTACTTAAGCATGGGGTTGGACTAGAAGACCTCCGAGGTCCCCTCCAACTCTGTTATTCTGTTTAATATACTATATATAGTATCATATAATAGTGGGTGATATCAATGGCCCATTTGATGATTAGGGAACTGGAGGCTAAAATATATAAAGAACAGTTGCTGGAATTGGGTATCTCTAGTCTGATGAAAAGAAAGAGTAGGGGTGACACGATAGCAGTGTTCCAATATCTCAGGGCTGCCACAAAGAAGCGGGAGTCAAGCTATCCTTCAAAGCACCCGAGGGTAGAACAAGAAGCAATGGGAGGAAACTAATCAAGGAGAGAAGCAACCTAGAACTAAGGAGAAGTTTCCTGACAGTTAGGACAGTTACAAGTTTTTAAGAAGAGATTGGATGACCATTTGTCTAGAATGGTATAGGGTTTCCTGTCTAAGCAGGGGGTTGGACTAGAAGATCCAAGATCCAAGATCCCTTCCAACTCTGTTCTTCTATTCTATATCTGTAATGAGTGGAGTGCAGTTTACGTATTGTTTTATTGAAGAAGTTGAAAGAATGATTAAAATCCCCATCTGTAGCATGTTGATTCTGGATTTTTTTTAATTTTTTTTTTTTATTGCCTTGCAGGTTTGTCCCTGGAACGATAACAATAAAGAAGGATCTATAAAAGCGTAAAGTACTGCAACTTTCAGAAAGTTTATTGGATTGTTTACCCACAACAGGGAAATGGGCGGTGAAGGAGATGGAACTTGCAAAGATGATAAATTAACTTTTTTGCAGAGAGAGAGAGAGAGAGAGAGAGAGAGAGAGAGAGAGAGAGAGAGAGAGAGAGAGAGAGAATGTCTACCTTTATGGTGGGCCAGAAACCTCTTGTAAACTTTTTTTGTATAAAGCAGAAAAATACATTTATGACTTTGATGGTTGGGAGTGGGAAAATGGGATAATAGAAAAGACTGGGCTCTCTTTTGTAATTATAGAGTCAGAGGAAATTTAGAATTGTATTTGTATTTTCTACAAAGGAAATCGGCAGCTTCTTTTTATTCCCCCCCCTCTTCACTTTTGTCTTCTTTTGTTTCCTCTTTTTTTATTGGTTTATGTTGGTTTTTATGTTTTTTTATAAACCTTTCCATAATTTTTTTATGTATAAAAAAGAAATTGTATTCGATTATACTCCACCCCCACTCACAAACCAATTAGGCTGTCTATAGAAAGTCAGGAAGATGATTTTGATAAAGGAAACATTATCTAGGCAAAAGGGATGAAGCATTTTTTTAAGTCTGTAGGAAAACAGGCAGAGACAGGGGACAAAGTCAAGAAAGGAATCAGCCTAAAATCATTACATTCCCACAAATGGTCTACGTTCAGCTCCACTTGAAATCCATTAACTCTTTTCTAGTACCAACTTATTGCAAGCCATTAGTCTACTAGTTATTTGTGTATAGATAAAAGTAAAGGTTCCCCTCACACATATGTGCTAGTTGTTCCTGATTCTAGGGGGCGGTGCTCATCTCTGTTTCAAAGCCAAAGAGCCAGCGCTGTCCGAAGATGTCTCTATGGTCATGTGGCCGGCATGACTAAAGGCCAAAGGCGCACAGAACGCTGTTACCTTCCCACCAAAGGTAGTCCCTATTTTTCTACTTGCATTTTTTACGTGCTTTTGAACTGCTAGGATGGCAGAAGCTGGGACAAGTATTAGGAGCTCATCCCATTATGCAGCACTAGGGATTCGAATTGCTGAACTGCCAACCTTTTGATCGACAAGCTCAGCGTCTTAGCCACTGAGCCACCACATCCTTTATAATTGTGTATAGGCATGAACAATAAATCATCTTAGCTGGAATTAACTGCATAGTCCTGATTCTTTGCACCTGACAGTCCAAAACAATGGAATAATATTTGGAATTGGCTCAGATAGACACCTTCCTAATCCACTGGAGTATAAGAACAAGGAAGGGAAACAGAACAATCAGATATGCAAAACTCTGTTATTACTCAGTAGAACTAGTTTTAGTCTTTCTGTATTAATTTTCTGGTCTGCTTCGCCTAGAGGGACTTGCATGTTTTGTAAGAAGATAGCAACAGCAATACCATTTCCTGGTGCTTTACAATTCCCTCTAAGCAGTTTACAGAGTCAGCGCATTGCCCCCAACAATCTGGGGTCTCATTTTACCCGTCTAGGAAGGATGGAAGGCAGAGTCAACCTTGAGCCAGTTAGGCTCGAACTCCTGACACTGAGCAGTGAGTTAGTCTGCAATACTGCATTCTGACCATTGCACTACCATGGCTCATGCATCTCATACATGGAGACTAGCATATCTTCTACTGGAAGGCCTTGTCAATAGCTTTCTGGATGCCTGGGAACTCTTCCTTAATACAGTCTTAATATTCCCTTCATTATTCCCTACATTTCGGATTATCTATTATCCATAGACCAACTATCTCTAACTTTCTGGAACAACTATTTCCATGTGACTTTAATTGGATCCAAGCTAAGGCATCCTATAATCATTAGCAATTATCCCAATTAAAGAATGAGATTTACTTCTAAGTATAGGATATTACTTAAAGTTAATTGAACTTAAATCCTGTTAAAACAGAGTTAGGCAAACTGATATCTTCTGAATGTTCAAATATTGTGGAACTACAAGAGTTGTCAACTTCAGACAACTTACATGAGATATTGGGAAATGTACTACTGTTAGTTCAGATGGAGAGCCAGCATTTAACTATCCCTGATAGTTATTTTTTACCTCATCTGATCAAAATGTCAGAGTTCCAAGTAATGCACCCATAACAAACAGAACTCCAAGGCGAGGAGATTCCTCAAAGAATAGTTTTATTTGGAGATACCATATTGGCACAGACTGGTAAAAACCGACTCTAAAGATTTTCCCCATTTTCATCCAATTAAAAGTAAAAGTTTTCCCTCCTTCCCCAAACAATCAGTCACATTGTCCAATCAAGATGCTGCCCGGTTGCTTGGAAACGTCATTCCTCCCCTCTTCAGCCATCTGGTGGGAATGTCCTTGGTTTTCAGGGGAAACTATTTTGTTTTGGCTACAAAACCTCAACTATCTCTATTCCCCCCTCCCTCCCTATCCCTCATCACCATCGTGGCAACACTGAAGCGTCCAAGAGGGCCTCAGTCAGGCCAGCTTCAGAGTCGACACTTTTCCTTGGGATTCCTATATGTGGCCAGGCTTCGCTGCCTAGATAGAAACATTCGTCCATTTTGATGCTACAGATATGACCTTTAGATAAAACGGAATGTGGGGTTGTTTCTGAACCCAGAACGAGCTGGCTTTCTGTGAAACA
Source organism: Masticophis lateralis (assembly GCA_030761175.1). Taxonomy (NCBI): domain Eukaryota; kingdom Metazoa; phylum Chordata; class Lepidosauria; order Squamata; family Colubridae; genus Masticophis; species Masticophis lateralis. The sequence goes on along the minus strand of JAUDYJ010000008.1, from coordinate 6,266,958 downwards.
CAGAAGTAATTAGTGAACCATCTTCAGGACTTCTTGTCAAGGCCATCTCCAAACCACAGACCACAGATAGCCATCAGGGCCTCTGCAGGAAGAAACAAAGCAACTTACTTCGCTGAATTAACCTCTCTACACAGGGGTGACTCTCACCTCCATGGGCAAGAGCTGATAGGATTAGGTCAGCCTCATTAAATGCAGCTAATCTGATAACCAGCGCTCTGCTCTCCTGTCCCTTATAGCAGCCGTTTTTGGTACCATCTTTAAAAAAAGAATGTGTTTTTGCAGATGCATTTAATCCGCTCCAGTCTGAGTCTTGAAGGAAGAATATAAATATTCTGTTTCCCGCATTGGCTAATAGGATTACTTTAAAATGACTTAATAATAATATTTTAAAAATCCCAAAGCTGGTTATTAAAATACAATCTGCTGCGGTCTATTAAAAAATAATTCTGCTTGTCTGGGACTGATGAGGAAGCAAACAGCACATTCACTTCATTCTAGATCAAATATTCATTCTAGTACTCAATTTAAAAAAATATTATTTCCATTTATAGGACCACCCATTTTAAATATATGGTGCTAGGTGGCTAAGAACAATTTATACATACACACAAACACATCCATATTAAAAAAACATATAAATACAAGCAGCAGCTGAGGTATAAAAACTCACAACAGGGTAGAGGAAGAGGAGGACGAAAAGGAGAAGGAGAAGGAGAAGGAGAAGGAGAAGGAGAAGAAGGAGAAGGAGAAGGAGAACCATTGTTCATCCTGCAAAAGAAAAAAAAATCCATAAGAAAGTATTATTTATTTTGCCTCTAACTACAAGCTCTTTTGTCCTTTTTTTTCCCCCATGAAAAATTATTTTTAGGGATATAAAAGAAATCCATCACAGATGTCTTTTACATCAAAATGCAGCAATCTGCCAAAGTAGCAATGAATGACAGCAGTCCGTTATTCTTTTCTGGGAAAGTTTATAAATGCCAGCATTTCTGGGAAAGTTATATAAAAAAAGAGGGAAGCTGTAGGAGCAAAACAGCCTAAGGTGAGCCTCATTACCTACCGAAATAAGGAAGATACACAATTATGAGTGTATATATATACGTGTGTGTGTATATATATATATATATATGGGTGTGGGTGTACATGTATCCTTTTTTTAAAACATAAAATATATTGGCATGTACCCTTGTTTGGAATGATCAAAACTTTTAAAAACTTCCACAATATGTTATAACCAGCCTTTTGTAGGAGAATGACAGGGAGAAACTGGGGGCAGAGTCAAGAAAGGAAAGCCTAGAGTCATTATGTTCTCATAAGCAATCCAAGTCCAGCACCCTTTGAATTCCATTAACGCTTATCTAGAGCCAATTTAGTGCTGACCATTAGTTGACTAGATTCTATAGGCATGAACAATAGATCAGTTTAACTGGTACTTAATGTGTGGGATTCTTCACGCCCAGCACCCATCCATCCATTCATCCGCCCCTCTCTCTACTTTTTTCTTTCTTTTCTTTTTTTCTTCCTTCTTTCCTTCTTTTGTTTTCCTCCATCAGTTTGGATTAGTGCTATTGCAATAGCATTGGAGAAGTTGCTACCATATTTCTCTTCCCATTTTCTTCCATTTCTCCAATGGAACCGTGAAAAGTGAAAAATGAGGTACGTTGCTTGAAAGAACCAATAAATAACATAGCAATCCCAAATGTGTATACAAAGTTATTATTTGTTTTTGTCTTACCTCTTCCCTCCTTAAAACAGAGGGGACTCTTTCCATCCCATTCAAATTTGAGGGAGAAAAGATGCTTGTTTTGTGAATGCAGGACATCTTGAAATTGCACAGTAAGAAGTTGTTGGAGTCTCTTTAGACTCAAAAAATATTGGCAGAACTTTAACTCAAGATTTATCTCAAGAACATTTGCACTGAAATTAATGTTGATGAAGTTCAACTGCAAGGTTTTTTTAGGTGAACAAACTTCAACCTGAGTGTGCTAATTCTCTAAGGAATTCTAACCATCCGCTCACTTCCATGTGCATTAATTTTCAGTTCTGCTTTACACAGGGTTACTTATAGAAAAGATGTACCGAGCCTCAAGTATGTCAGTTATTGTTAAAGTTGGCAAATAATTCAATAATCATTTCACTGAATTTCTGGCAAGGCAAAAATGCACGCCCCCCACCCCCAAGTAAATGAGTTTATAAGAGCCAAATCGAAGCAGTAATTGTAGTAACACAGAGAATTTAAGAATATGACTGAAAGCCAATCCAAGTCAAATGAATCCCTGAAATCAGTGTAATAAGTGCGCTTTCAGGACCTAACTTGATTCTCATTGAATTTAATGGAATCAATTAAAAACGTGAAGTGCAATCTTAGCTACTTACTCTCAGGTTAGTTTAAAAACATTGATCTGCTTTCTTAAGGGAGAAATAGCAGAGCAACATAAGATTACTATATTTCATATTCCACTTTCTACAACAGTTTTCTGATTATACACAGCAATTCTCTAGTCTGAGTCCTAGGACAGAGTGTGATTCTGCATATTTGTATGTTGTGGGTGTTGGTGGGTGGGGTGTTATGTGGGTGTTTTAACAAGCTGTACACAGCAATTAAATATTTGTCTTTTGTTTTCTTTTGTTTTACGTTCATGATTACAATAATGTCATACCAGACTTTTTTTTCATAGTAGAGACTTCTGTTTCAATGTTTTCTGAACTAAGCTCACTCAGTACTTCAGTCCAATAAATGTTAGAATACCATCTTTTATGTGGTGGAATGTAATCTGGATTCCCAGGAGGGAGGGGCTACTTTCCAGAAGGCAGGGAAGCTTGAAAAGTTTGGTTGGCAGGAAGAGATACAACAGCTCCTCCCTAGCTACTTCCAGAATATACCTGTAAGTGATTGCTTTAGCCTGGCAAGATTCTGTCTATAGGTAAAGAGCAATAAACAAAACTACCCCTAAGTAGCATATGTCATTTTTGGGGCGAAACACTTACTTTTCATACAACCCAGTGCTGTTTCTTAGCCACATGGATACTAAGTACTTACCTAATGCTGATTTTCCCCCTCCATGGAAGGACTGAGCATTAGTGAAATTAATCCATCTGTTTCACATAGTTTCTGCAGAGAAAAAAAAATCCAAATATATGCAAGGATTCCCCATAGAAATAATTGTATTCCCAATTCTGATATTTTTGAAACTGAATAAGAAGATGGTAGGGATATATATTGTGGCTAACCCTATTCCCTACTTCTTATCAGGAAGGTCTACAGTAGACCTGTAATCATATTTGGTTGAAAGTGATTTCGGAGTTCTGCATGATTAGGAAGCATGATACAGCAGCATTCTTAATAGAGTAGAACTCTATAATCATGCTCAGTTAAATGTAATGTCTTCCCATAGGAAAACTTTAAATTCAGTAATGTGACAGTAAGGGATTTGCCAATAATTCTAAATTGGGTTTGTATCAGTTCTGCATGTATTCAGTTTTGAGATTCAAGGTATTCAGGATTCTTTAAATTTAAGAACATTTATGAAAATGCGTTATTTTCTTTGTAAAGACTCTCATGTAACCAATAGCATTTATTTAAAGACAAGAATGAGATCCTTCCTTGTGTTTTTCCCATAATCTCATGTTCGTCTTTTTTTCCTAATCAATCAAATTTTGATACATTGATTGTGACAGGAATTGATCAACCAGCTTGTCATCTGAGCCTGACATGGTTGGCTAAGAAAGAATGACTGGCCCAAAGTCATCCAGCCAATTTCCATTCCTAAAATGGGGCTAGACCTCACATTCTCTTGGTGATTGACCCAAAGTCACCCAACCATCTTTCATATCTAAGGCAGGACTAGAACTCACAGTCTCCTGATGATTGACCCAAAGTCACCCAACCAGCTTTCATACCTAAAACAGGACTAAAACTCACAGTCTCCTAGTGACTGACCCAAAGGCACCCAACTACCTTTCATTCCTAAAACAGGACTAGAACTCATGGTCTTGAAGTTTCTAGCCTGGTGCTTTAACCACTAAACCAAACTGGCTCTAGTATGCAAAGAATGTGAAAGACAGATCAAAACTACCTGTACTACAGCATATTGTAGCAATAGTGTTTCTAGCTAGGTGGGAAGAGGAGTTGCTCTTTTTGAGGTATGCAATTCTAAATATAGCTCTCCAATTCTAAATTCTTAGGGCAGCCCTGCCTCACCTCCACTAAGCATCTAGTGAATGAGTTGATCATTTCTCACATTATTTCACTTTCTTTCATCGTCACTGCCTGCAGATGAGTCTGATCTTAATGGAAGATAATGATAGAAAATTGCAGAGTAATATGGTAATGGGATATATTTATAGAATTTGTGTTCTCTTCACTCCCACTGGATGGATGCATTAAAATACACAAAAACACACACATGCACACCCAATAAGAGTAAAAGTTTGGGCATTTGTCTTCTTTTTAAACACATTATAAGTGCTTGATTTGGTAATTGTTCCAGGAATCTGGAACATAATACAGATAATGACATTTATTTATCAGAGACCTCGTGATAAATATTCTGTATGTCATCATGATAAGTAACAACTCTCTCTGTGTGTATTTTAACATTTCAAGTGACATACTGTATATCTCTCTGTGTTGGCTTGCCTAGGGGAAAAAAAAATATGCTTGACAACTAATATGCCAGGCAACAGTGAATTATTGAAGTTGGGTTCAAAATTCAGTCCACCTGTGAAATTGCTGGAAATTCTTCATTTGATCTATGAAATTTCTACTTTGCTTTGTAAAATAATGATAACAATAGCTTATGTTCTAGATGTTTTTTAAAGGATCACTGAGAACATGATTTAAAATCCATGGAACTCTTTGACTCACATTGTTCGAAGTTATTAGCCTGATTTGATTTAAAGATGGCTAATTAAATAAGCAAAATGATTGGGTTCATGCAATATACTCAACCATCAATCAGATTATATAAATACCAATAGCCGGATACAGTACATGAGAATTTGAAAGATATTTCTCTTGGCATGAGATGAAAAATACTCTGATAAAGTATGAAATGTAATGTATGATTCTTGTAATATTCCTAGGTTTTGACTGCAAAATAGGAAATACAGTCTATTTTAAAAAGTTCAGAATCCAATCACTTACTTGGACACAAGGAACTACCCCATCTGAAACTCACTGCTTCTCTTCATTGGTCTACCATGGGTCTCATTCAGAATCCGAGATTCCTTCTTCATTTATAATTCTAAATTCTGAATGAGTCACCAGTGAGTCAACAAGCAAATAGGAGCATCTCTCAGAAGACCCTGAAGTAATGGTTGAAGGGCAAATGGTGGATGGACTTAGCAAAATGATTTCTTCAAGCTAGGATAGACAGTTTGTGGCAATTTATTTAATTCCACATGTTCCTCGACCTCATTTTGAAGACATGTTCTGAAGCAAGTTGTTCACAGCTCTGAAAAGAGGGATTAGTTCCCCTTGGAAACATTTTCAGTAGGAAAGAGCAAGGAAGGGAAGGGAAGGGAAGCAGTGGTGGGTTTAAAATTTTTTCCTACCGGTTTGGTGGATGTGGCTAAGTGGGGTCATGTGACTGAGTGGGCATGGCCAACTTGACATCACTCAGCCATGCCCACTCAGTCACATGACCCCCTCAACTAGCCACACCCACAGGAAAATGTAAGAAAATTTTTGGAACTTCCACCTATCTACCCCTGCCTTCCCTTCACCAGTCGCTCCATTTCCCCTCCTTTACTGACCCTGGCCCTAGGTCTGCTTCCTTCCCCCACCATCACCTCTTTCTTTGGTCTGCTTACCTTCTGCGGCAGCTGGTCCAGAGTCTGGAAGGCAAGCTGACCGGAGTTTTTGGCAGCCCCTAGCCAGCCACTGCTGCTGGAAAGCAGCTGGCAAAGAAATCTCCCTGCACTCTTTGTGGCTGCAGCGGCCGGCTGCAGGCCACCAAAAAGTACCAGAGGTTGTGGAAAAAGCTGCTGCTGTCACTGCCATATTCTTCGCGCATGCGCATCCCATTGGATTTGCAAGGCAATGGGATGCGTGTATGCGGAGAACATGACGGCAACAAACATGGCAGGCAGGATGAGCGAGCAGTGACCAAGGGACTGGTTCAGGGATGTGGCCAGCCAGCCATCGCTACTAATTCGGCGACCTTGGCCAAATTTCTACCAATGGTTCACGGACACTGGTACAGATTGGCTTAATACCACCTCTGAAGGGAAGGGAAAAGAAGGGAAGGGAAGGGAAGGGAAAAGAAGGGAAGGGAAAAGAAGGGAAGGGAAGGGAAGGGAAAAGAAGGGAAGGGAAGGGAAAAGAAGGGAAGGGAAGGGAAGGGAAAAGAAGGGAAGGGAAGGGAAGGGAAGGGAAGGGAAGGGAAGGGAAAAGAAGGGAAGGGAAGGGAAGGGAAGGGAAGGGAAGGGAAGGGAAAAGAAGGGAAGGGAAGGGAAGGGAAGGGAAAAGAAGGGAAGGGAAGGGAAGGGAAGGGATCTCAGTTCTTTGTTAGCTTCAGTATGACCACAAACATACTATCTCTGAAGTATCCATACCCATAGAAAGTGAGAAAACATTTTCAGCTATACATGTTCCAAAAAAACGAAGTGTTAGAAAAGCATCCCTTCAACTTAACCAGGGCCAAATCAAGACTTTTGTTTCTAATGCAAAAATACATGTGAAAATATAATTTTAGTAACACAACAAAAGCTCAAGCAGCACTCATAATTTAGCCATGTACTGTATGTTTGTGTTATGGTGAGAATAGCACCACAGACATTTCACACAATTCAATAAAACACAAATTGCTTTCTTTCCTCTCACACAAAGGAGAAATCAAGTTCCACGATAGTTTAAAACTGCTTTCAGAAATGTCTGGGAAGAATCTCACATGGCATTCCCAAGTGTGTATGCAAGATGTGCAAAGGATCTCAAAATACGATGATAGATAGATAGATAGATAGATAGATAGATAGATAGATAGATAGATAGATAGATAGATAGATAGATAGATGATAGATAGATAGATGATAGATAGATAGATAGATAGATAGATAGATAGATAGATAGATAGATAGATGATAGATAGATAGGTTCTACTTACCTTTACTACTGGTTCAAATGGGGTCAGGTGCAGAAGCATTTTGATGACATCAGGGTCAGTGGGGGGAGCCTCCTGCCGGTTTTACTAGAGGTTCTATAGAACTGGTGCAAACTGGGGGCAACCCACTACTAGATAGATGATAGATAGATGATAGATAGATAGATAGATAGATAGATAGATAGATAGATAGATAGATAGATAGATGATAGATAGATAGATGTTGTTAGTTGCAAAGTCATGTCCAACCCATTGCAACTCCATGGACAACATTCCTCCATGCATTCCTGTCCTCTACCATTCCCCGGAGACCATTTAGGCTCATGCCTACTGCTTCAGGGACTCCATTCAGCCATCTTATTCTCTGCCATCTCCTTCTTCTTTTGTCCTCAATCTTTCCCAACATTAGGCTCTTGTCCAGTGAGTCTTTCCTTCTTACTAGGTAGCCAAAGTAGTTGAGTTTTATCTTCAAGACAGATAGATAGATAGATAGATAGATAGATAGATAGATAGATAGATAGATAGATAGATGATAGATAGATAGATGTGTGTGTGTGTGTGTGTGTGTGTGTGTGTGTGTGTGTGTGAGAGAGAGAGAGAGAGAGAGAGAGAGAGAGAGAGAGAGAGAGAGAGAGAGAGAGAGAGAGAGAGAGAGAGAGAGAGAGATGATTGACTGACTCATTCTTCTGGTGATCACTACTACCTGGACATTTCCAACATATCCTTTATGTATTTTTATTTATGTATTTCTTTAGCATTTTTAGTCTAGTCTCTAACTCTTGAATTACCAAGTAGTCTCCTATCCAAATACAAACAATGTTTGATGCCGGTAGCTTCCCCCCTCCCCCCTTCCCCCGATTGGTCAAAATCAACCAAGCACTTTCATCTGTTGCTGCTTTTAGATATGCAAAAACACCACAAAGTCAACAGTGCGGTAAACATAAAGTAGGAAAAAATGGAAACCTTATTCCACAGATGACAAAAACTTTTTTTCTGTTTTGTAGGAAAGGGGGAGATCTATAGCTATGGCAAAAACTTTTTTTCTAGATTTTTTTTTTTTTAAATCTAGCAATTGTTTTGTGTGCCAAATATATGCACCATGTGAGCATTATCTTGGACAATTTATGCTCTGCATAGAGAAAGCAAAATCTACAGAAAACCCTTGAGTGGCACAATTAATCTGTGGGTTGGTGGAAAAGTTTCCAGAATGTGGGAGGGAGGGAGAAGGATGAGTGATACAGAGCACATTAAGTGTTACAATTTGTCAGAACAATGTCACTTGATGGAATAGTTTTATTTGTTACTGATGTATATGCTATTAAGTAGTCAAGGAAAAGAGATTGAAGTTAATGCACACATTTCCTTGAAAATGTCAGCCTCGTGTGCTGAAGCCATGCCAAATGGAAAAATAAAGGGGGAAACTGTGGATAACAATCTATCAAGTGGTAAATTAACATAGTATGTGCATGCAATCAGTTGATAAATAGGCCACCTATATCAGCTTCTCAAACTCAAAGCAGATTCTATTTCTTTCATATTCAACCAGATTTTAGAATGCAGCCATATCTTCTGTGTTACCTAATTCTGGAGTAGCAATGGATTAGAGGCCATCCTCTAGAGAAGCTGACAAATACATCCTTGTCCATTGTGATTTTTGTAGGGTCCTTGGTACTCTCTGAGGTTGGTTGATTTCTTGTAGATGTTTCATTCCCCAGCTAGGTGACATCATCAGTGCTAGGATGGTGATGAAGTCAAGAAAACAACACAAGTTCAAAGAGCACCCATGACCCCACCGTTCAGTCCTGAGCTGCAAATATTCTCTTGTATTGGCATTGTGGCTTTTTCCCCAACACCACTCTAAAGAGCAAAGATCTCAGTAGAGCTATTTTGTTCAACAAAGAATGTTGTCATCTATCACCATCAGTCAGAGTCAGGGGTGGGCTGTTGGGGGTTCACAGGGGTTCGGGAGAACCTCTAGCTAATATTCTGTGCAGTTTGGAGAACCCCCCCAAATCCCACTCCTGGCTGTCCCTCCCAGGAGTCCCCATACTACCCGTTTTGGATGCAGGTCAGTGCAGGTCAGTGCAGGGCATGCACGGAGGCTTAAGGAGAGAAGTTCAGGAAAGCTGGAATGGGCCTCTTTCTGGCCTCCAGAGGGCCTCTGGAGCCTGGGGAGGCCATTTTCGCCCTCCCGGAAGCTCAAGGAAAGCCTCCGGATCCCAGGGAGGACAAAAACTCCCCGCCCCCCACCCTGGTGCAGGAGGCTGACTAGGCCATGCCCGCCATCGTTATACCCACCCAGCAACCAACCAGGCAGAGAACCACTTGCTAAAACTTTTGAAGCCCACCCCTGGCAGTAGGGTAGAAGTTATGAGGATGGTGAGAATCAATTCAGTAACCCCCAGCCTCTGCATATACAGTATACTTGGCCCATTTATTTGCTGGTAAGCACGGAGGCTGAAGGAGGGTGAAAAATGGAACTACCGGAAGTGCAGGAAGACAGGAAACGGGCCCGTTTCTTGCCTCCAGAGGGCCTCTGGAGCCTGAAGACGTCATTTTTGCCCTCTCCAGGCTCAAAGAAAGCTTCTGGAGCCCGGGGAAAGCAAAAACATCTCCGCTGCCATGGTGCAGGAGGCTGACTAGGCCACGCCCACCATGGCCACGCCCATCCAGCAACCAGGCAGAGAACCCTTTCCTAAAATGTTTGAAGGACACCCCTGGCTAGAGTCATAGCTCCAGGGACAGATCTGGTGCTTTTCATGCAGAAGGCCCCATCCACATTCAAGCCATGTAAACACTGGTTAAAAAAGGACCACCTGAAGGGAAAGAACTAAGGAAAATCTCAGCACAAACCTTGAAGATGTTTTCAGTCCATAGAGACCACATTGAGGTAGATGGGTGAATTATGGGTGGGTATATGTGTTTCCCATGGTTACAATCAATGCATTATTTGAAATTCAAAAATTAACACAAATCCTTGCATGTCTAGAGAAGAACAGAACAGCTAATCACCTGAAATAATAATAATAAAAAAAAAAATCCGCCAGAGAACAAAGGGATTTTGTTACACAATGAAGTTGCAGCCATTAAAAAATGAGTGCTGCAGAGATAAAAAAAAAAAAGAACAAAAAAAATGTTAGCAGAACTGTGACAATCAGTTAGATTTAGAATTGTATGATGTCTCATTATTTTTTAGGATGCCTTTTAGGTTCAAAGGATCCCAGTTTGCCCACAAAAGTAATGCAAATGAAAGCAAAAGAAAGTTTCGATGTCAGCCAACCAGGCTGGGATGATAGTAGCTGTAGTCCAAATATTCCCTGGAGCACTGTTTCTCAACCTTGACCACTTTCAGATGTGCGTTGTTCCTGGAGTTAAAGTCCACACTTCTGAAATCGTCTTATGATGAGAAACACTGCCTTAGATTAAGACCAGCTGGAAATCTGCCCGATTTTGGAAAATTGATAAGGGCTTCCCAGTTAAGCTAGGTGATTGTTAAGATCTTACACCATTGAGAAGTATTGGGTCTCACTTTGCTGTCCAATCTTTTCTTTAAAACCTCCAGTGATGGAGTACCCACAATTTCTGGAGGCAAGCCATTCTACTGCTTAATTGTTCTCACTGTCAGGAAATTTCTCCTTAGTTCTAAGTTGGATCTCTCTTTGATAGGTTTCCATGTTACTTCTTGTCCTGTCCTCTGGTGCTTTGGAGAATAAGCTGACCCCCTCTTCTCTGTGACAGCCCCTCAAATATTGGAAGACTGCTATCATGTCACCCCTAGACCTTCTCCTCATTAACCAGACATATCCAGTTTCTGCTACTAATACACGTGTGTGCAAACGTCCTACATTCACTGGTTTTTTAATGATATAACACAATGATATAACACAACACAACTTCCTAGCTTTTCTTTTCTTTCCTTCAGAGCATTTGAGTTATTAGACGAGGGAAAAGAGGCCTAGGATGTGCCAAAAAGATCTCTATAATAATATTAACCATTTTGGTCCAACATAAAAAAATAGTTGGAACAAATAACAGAAACACAGATAGATAAAGAACCAGAAACATTTTTATTAGGAATTTTTAAAAAATCATACCCCAAAGATATCAAATATCTTATAATTCACATATTAACAGCTGCAAGAATAATTTATGCAAAAAATTGGAAGCAAGAAAGAACGCCAAATGAAACCGACTTAATAGAAAAAATTCTAGAATGCGCTGAAATGGATAGGTTAACCAAAGAAATACAAGAAAGAGAAGAATCAGATTATTACAAAATATGGAACAATTGGTATAATTGGTTAAAAACTAGAAATAAATAAAAAATATAGGGGAGATATTACCGGTGTACAAAATGTTATTAGACTAAGGAGAGGTGAAGAAATATATTATAAGTAGAATGTCACTTTGAAACAATGCTTAAGAAGGAAATATGATCATTTTTGTTTTTGTATAAATTTGTCATGTGTATGTTATGTTTTTTTTAAATATTTATATTCTAATAAAATCTATTTTTTTTAAAAAAAAATATTAACCATTCTTTTGGTTTAATTTCCTGTCTTTTTCCTAATATTCCCTGATGCTGTGTTTATCCTTGTTAACAACCAAAATACAGCTTGAGTTGACCTTTTGAGCAGTGGTGAAATCCAAATTTTTTTAATACCGGTTCTATGGGCGTGGCTTGGTGGCACTGGCAGGGGAAGGATACTGCAAAATCTCCATTCCCACCCCACCCTGGGGCCAGCCAGAGGGGGTATTTGCCGGTTCTCCAAACTGCTCAAAATTTCCACTACCGGTTCTCCAGAGCCTGTTAGAACCTGCTGGATTTCATCCCTGCTTTTGAGCTCCTCCTGTACCCCACATCAGACATGTTTAATTTATACTTAGAACAGTCTTCTTTCAGTAACAGCTGTTTATTCTTTCATTTTCTTCTCTTCAAAGATGCATCTCGGAACAGATTACTTTTATGGTTTAGTGCAATGACCCCCAACCTTTTGGGCACCAGGGACCAGTTCCATGGAAAGAGGTTTTCCATGGAACTGCATGGAACTGCATGGTTTCACATGCTTTCTTCATCCTGCGCATGGGGCTTCACTTGTTTGCATGGCCCAGTTTCTGGCATGCTGTGACCCAGTGCCAGTCCACAGACCAGGGGTTTAGTATTATCAGTCTCAAGGTTGGCTCAATCTTCCATCCTTCCAAGGTCAGTAAAATGAGGACACAGATTGTTGGGGGCAATATGCTGACTCTGAAAAATACTTAGAGAACAATGGTGGATTTCTACCAGTTTGTCCTGGTTCCTGTTAACTGGTAGCAGTGGCGACGGGAGGCTTCGGCCACCCACCCAGATGTCATCACGGACGCTCTGCACACATGCATGCTCACAGTTCCGAACTGGTAGCAAAGGTAAGTGAAATCCACTACTGTTAGCGAGGGCAGTAAAGCACTATGAAGCAGTTTATGAGTAAGTGCTATTGCTATTGCTATTATTATTGCAAATAACCAAGGCTATCAGGGTTCCGACCGATGCCCTAATAAAAGCAGGAGCCCCAAGCCATTTAGCAAGAAAAATCCAGTTATTAGGAGCATCATGTCGGCATGAACTAAGTGAAGCCAACTCTGACTTCACCAAGTTCGTACTTTGCCTCTGACCCTGTTGCCCCCTCCCCCCAAGGAGTGTCACCAGTCACATTCCCCAACAAAGCAATTTTGTGGGTCATAGAAGTCACTCCCTCTGGCTGTTGTGGGTCTCCGTGGAGATGGCCTTGATTTCGGCCGGCTAGGATGTGTTTTGTTTTGACTGAGGTGTTAATTTCTCAGTGCAGCTGCAAGGCACGGTTTCTCATCCCCCTGCCTATGGCAACTCGGGAGCAGGTTAGGAAAGCTACACGAGCTGACAAAGGCAAAGGAACAGAAAGGGCTACTTGACCTTGGATCTTGCCTGGATGTCCTTTGGGGAGATAAAAGAGGCAGGATATAAATCTAATAAATACTGTATATTTGGGCAAGTTACCTACATCAAGGGTTGTTAAATCGGAAGGTGGGTGGAAATCAAATTACACTATAACTTTTATCCACAATTCTAAGGTAGATGAAAAGCTATTAAGCTTCCCCTGGAGAAAGACTAATGTTTTCCATCTTTTAGGTAATTACTGAATGTAGAGTTTGTTCACGCTACTTTCTCATATGTGTAGTTTTCCTGCTGGTAGTTGGTTTTTGTTTTTGTCTTTTGTTTTGGTCTCCATAGCATGTGTGTAGCACTCAGGGAGCAGCATCCGTAAGCAACTATAGTGCATAGATATTTCGAGGGTAAAGGGGAAGGCAAATGGTACAACATGCCTCACAAATTTACAACATAATTTATATGATTGCATCAGCCAGGGCATAAGGACAAAAGGCTGAAATCTGTATTGTTCTGTATTATCCATCAAATGATGACTTGTGCCCCAAGCCAGCTTTAATGACTATTTGATTTCTTAGTTAAGTTTTGTATTATTCTGTTTCATTGATTTATTTATATGTATCCTGCCTTTTTTATATAAATAACAAAAGGAGGCGAATATATCTAATATATCTTCCTCCCAGCGGTGAAATCCGGCCGGATCTTGTATGAACCGGTAGTGCCAACTCCACTCAACTGTTGGGACATCATTACGTTCCGTTGTTGATCCTCTGCACATATGCAGAAGAGACATGCATGTACTATGCATACGCATGCTCCCACATGCTCCTGTTCCCGAACCGGTAGCGAAGATAAGTGGATTTCACCACTTCCTCCTCCTATTTTTTCCACAACAATAACCCTGTGATGTGAGTTGGCTCAGAGACAGTGATTGGCCCATAGTTACATAGCCAAAAGTAAAGAACCTAGTTAACTACATCTTACCAGCAGTTTATCAGCAGACGGACAAAGGAAGAAGTAAATCAGGAAGATAGAAAAAAAAAGAATGTAGACATGTGCAGTAGTTCAAAAATCACAAGACAGTCTTATCTATGTTGACAAGGTTCTCTGGCAAGCTACCGTAATGTTCAGAATGGAAGCTCAGTTGGCAAATACAAATAACGCAGTGACAGTTTTCATGTTTTAGGTGGGACTAGAACTCACAGTCTCCTGGGGTTTAGCCCAAGTTACCCTATTGGCTTTCATGCTGAAGGCAGACTAGAACTCACTATTGCCTGATGATTTGCCCAGTGTCACTTAGCTAGCTTGCATGCCTAAAGTGAGACTAAAACTCATTGTCTCCTGGTTTCTAGAGTGACATCTTAACTGCTACATCAAATTGCCTTTTTTTAAATAGATAGTTCTTATGATAGATTGTCAATGTCATAATAGTTTAGATTATAGGTTTTATATATAAATATATATATGTATGTATATTGGTTTTTTTAACCTTGTGTATTTTATATTTCTTTCACCTTTTAAAATTACTATTTGTGTTTTGCCCTTCTTATGTTTGCCTATGATTATAATAAAGATTTGATTTCCATTGTTCTGTCATTTTCTACAGAGGTTTTGTCATTTTCATCCTTTTTTCTGGTCAAAAGATTAATTGTGTTTATATCATTGAACGATGATTAATAAACATTATCAAAGTAACTAGACAGCATAAATGCAACATCCACAGAGAACAAAATAGATAGAAAATACAAAAAATATATTGAACAATGATTGAACAGTATATATCCTCATCTATCTGGAGTCAAAGGGACACGGTGGCTCAGTGGCTAAGATGCTGAGCTTGTCGATCGAAAGGTCGGCAATTCAGCGGTTCAAATCCCTAGTGCCGCGTAATAGGGGGAGCTCCCATTACTTGTCCCAGTTTCTGCCAACCTAGCAGTTCGAAAGCACGTTAAAAAATGCAAGTAGAAAAATAGGGACCACCTTTGGTGGGAAGGTAACAGCGTTCCGTGCGCCTTTGATGTTTAGTCATGCTGGCCACATGACCACAGAGACATCTTCAGACAATTCTGGCTCTTTGGCTTGGAAACGGAGATGCGCACCGTCCCCTAGAATTGGGAACGACTAGCACATATGTGCGAGGGGAACCTTTACCTTTTATCTGGAGTCAAGTGCCAACAATACATAATGTTACACTATCTTTCTGTCATTGAAGCTGAGCTGAATCTGGCTGATTTCCCTAATTCTGGCCAATTTGTTTGCTGAATGAATTCCAAGCATCCTTTAAACTATGGGGTGCCCTTGAAATAATAACCTATAAATAATACAAATAGTAACCTACAAATTTTGGATTCATTTCCTACTTGTGACCGCTATCAGGCCTAGAATTCTGATAATAAGTCATTGTGGTCATTAAATAAGTGACCAAAATTATTAAGTAAGCCAAATGGTCATTAAGCAAATCTAACCTACCTTGTAAATTCATTTTTTTCCCCATTTATTGCAAACTGTGGTCATGTAACCAGACTTACAACCACAATCGAGCCCAAAATTTCTGTTGTTAAGTGAGACATTTGTTAAGTGAATTTTGCTCCATTTTATGACCTTTCTTCCCACAGTTGTTAAGCCAATCACTGCAGGTGATAAGTTGATAACCCGGTTGCTAAGTGAATCTGGCTTCCTCATTGACTTTGCTCTTCAGAAGGTCGCAAAAGGGGATCCCATGACTTTAGGACACAGCAAAGGTCTTAAATATGAACCAAGCAGTTGCCAAGCATTTGAATTTTGATCCCATGACCATGGGGATGCAGCAAAGGTCGTAAGTGTGAACAATGGCCATAAGTCACTTTTTCCAGTGCTGTTGTAACTTTGAACGGTCACTAAATGAAATGTTATAATGCGAGGACTACCTGTAATCATCATCATCATCATCATTATCATCATCGACCACCTGATCAGTGGGTGCAGCAAAATTTCACAAACTGACTACCTACAACGCCATGACCATGTTGCTAAGATCATTCACTGGAAATTGTGCCAGAAGTTTGGATTTGAGTATAGCAAAAACCACTGGGAACATCAGGTTGAGAAAGTTTTAGTGAATGAAAAGCTCAAGATCTTGTGGGACTTAGGATTCAGACTGACAGGCACTTGGTCCACGAGACACCTGACATAACGGTAGTTGAAAAGAAAAAAGTATGGTTCATTGACAGTGCAATACCTGGTGATGCACGGATTGAAGATAAGCAGCAAGAAAAAAATTAGAAAGTACCGGGACTTGCAAATTGAAGTTGAGTGACTGTGGAAAAAGAAATTGTGTGTTATCCCAACTGTAATTGGAGGGCTTAAAGTAATTGTACTTAAAGGGCTACCCCACTATTTAGAAATTCTAAATTTACCTGACTTAAACATTTTGACTCTACAAAAGAACATCTTACTCGGAGCAGCTTACATCCTCCGACGAGGTCCTTGGTTAGGACTTGAGCTGCTGAGCTATTAATCAGCCTCAAAGGCTGTGAATCTCACTACAGATTAACTAATAATAATGATGATGATGATGTTACAACCTACCCAGTCAAATCTTCAGAATTAGCTGGAGATCTCCAAGTTAGGATTCAGAAGAAAAAAATGAGTAATTATAGTAAGTAAAAAAGACAAGGTGATTAGAAGAATTATGGAGTGTACGAAAATGGATAAACTCACACAGGAGATACAAGAAAAAGATGAAACAGAATACTACTTAGTCTGGGAGAAATGGTATAAATGGTTGGAGGAGAAAGGGTGGGGGGAAAGGGGGACAAAAGAAAACTAAACAATGGTTAACTTAGGTGGAGGAATATGGAAACAAATGGGAGGATATAAATTGTGGAAAGGAAACTAGATACCAGTTTATATTAAATGTAAATAAAATATTTAGATTAAGAGAATATATATATATATATATATATATATATATATATATATATATATATATACACACTAGAAATATATATATAAAAATAGATTAAGATAAGAAAGAGAAAATGTATAAATATGGATTACTGATGCGAAGATGTTGAAAAGATGTAAATATCTGTTTGTTTTTTGTTTGTTTTTTAAAAACTGTTTAATAAAAATTATTTTTTTAAAAAAGAACTACTAAAGAGCAAATCTCAAAAAAAAAAAAAAGAGTAATTATCATAATTATTTTTTATCTCAGAAAATACAGAAGAACAGCTAACCAAAGGGAATGAAAGACACTATTTCTTACTGCATTGCTAGGCTATCACCATCTTACAAATGCATATTTTTATTAGGGTTTTGTTACAAAAATTTGTTGTCTCTCCAGTTTTTAGGTACGTATATACCCTCTCTGTACATTTTGCTTTTCTCATTACATATCATTCAGAGGTGGTATTCAGGTGGCTCGGACCGGTTCGGGAAAACCGGTAGCTCTGACAAACAGTTGGCCCCGCCCCCCGCCCCCACTCTATCTTGTCCTTTATTTCCTGCTTTATAGCTCATCTCAATCATATGGCACAGCTGATTTCCCCTCCCTCGCTGTTCTACTTACTGTTTGTTCTGTCCCCCGTCCTCACACAGACAAATGCAATATCAAACATGCCTACCAATAATTTATTGTATAAAGAGACCAGAATTCCTGGCAGACCAGAGTTCTGGCAGCTAACTGTAAAACGCCTGCCAAGTCCAATTAGTACTCCCAAAAAGCAGGAGAGGCCTTATCTGTAGTCCATTTCCAAGGTGATAAATTATCCACAAGAGTTTAGTCCAAAAGATATCTGAGCCGAAGTGCAGGATTCACGATGTGACTCTTTAGAGTTTAAACTATTGTCCATCACAAAGCCTGCCGAGCAATCACGCCCCCTTTTATCCCTTATGGGGTGTGGCTCAGTGACTCAGCTCAATCCCTGACCCTCCCACGCCTCTTCCTTTGCTGCGCACACTTCTCCCTCCAACTGTCAACTTGCAAAGCTTTCAAGTTGCCATGAGCAGGAGGGAGGAAAAACTGATGGATCTGATTGATTACTCTAACTGAAGCTACATTTCACAGATTCTTCCTGACCGCAATCAGAAGGAGGGTGTTGAATTTCACAGCCAGCCAAAGTGGTTAATTGGAGAATGTGATTTATGACATGGCCAGGGAGGAGGGGAGAGACAGGGTCATAGGCAGGGCCAGATTTTCCTATAGGCTAACTAGGCTTCAGCCTAGGGCCTCAAGATCAAGAGGGGCCTACGTACAAATTTTTAGCAAAATTTAAATTACACTATTCTAAAAACAGTGAACACTAAAACACTGAACCGAAAAAAAATGGGAGGTGAAAGGGCCTCATAAGTGGAATAGCCTAGGGCCTCTTTTCATCTAAATCCGGCCCTGGTCATAGGGGAATGTAAATCTATGTGGGATTAGTTCTAACTGCATCCAAATATTGCCGGAATGGTGCTCCTAATAAATGACTGTATTTCTTTTGAAGTTTGGCTCATGGCTCATGAATTAATTAGGGCATCTTTCAGAAACTTCACACTGACACTGCCTGGATTCATCATTATCACTCTCTATCAATGGGTGCTCCGAAATGCCTTCCTCCTGGACTTTGGATGGAACCTGAGGCATTGTCAGAGAGGAGGGTCCTGGAGAGGGAGGCCTTGTCAGTTCCTCCCCCTCACCTTCTGAGTCCTCTTCCTCCATGAGGACAGGCTCGGGAGTCAGAGTCACAACACCATTGCTGACTTGGAAGGTAAACAGCTGAACTTCTAAATGCTCCATTTTCAGCACTGCATGCAAGCACCTTAGGCATACATGCATGTGCTCACCAAACCAGTTATTAAACCGGCAATATTCCACCACTGATATCATTTCCTAATTAATTAAAGAATCCACGGTGTATAAGTACTAATACCAAATTCTCTCCCCAGGAAACATCCTTACGGCATGTGCAAAAAACCTGGGAAAGTGGGTGGACGAGGATATGCTTGGCTTGCAAACTCCATCTCTCCCTCCAAATTTAGTTGTGATCTCTATTCAAATGACAGCTTAATGAGCCTTTTCCTATTTCCCAAAAACCTTATCACATCATTAGAGTATAGAAATGAATAATACATCTAGCAGTTGGATGGAGCTGAACTCTAGACCTGAAAATCTTCAAAGGGACCGGAGAGGAAAGGAAAAAGGAAGGAGGGAACAAGAGGAAGTTTGGAGCAAATGCCTTTAATCAAACTGCATTCGTGCCTGCTGAGCTCTTCCTCATTCTTCTGTTGTCTAGTACTGATGCTTGTTTTAGGGAGCACAGTGGCTTGAGTTGTTGGACCACTGGGCAGAAGGTTAGCAAGCTCATGTTTGAGACCCAAGAGCTGCCTGGGACGGGATTGAGCTCTTGTCTTTTACTCCAGCTCCTGATGAGAATATGAAAGGAATCCCCAACTTGGTGTCTCCAGGGCAACGATGAAGTCACTGACTAATCTTTTCAACCCAGAAGCATCTCAGTGCTTCTGACAGGAGTGCACTGCTACTTATCTTGGAGGAATTGTATTATTGGAAGATATCTTGACCTTACAGAAGATTCTGAAGATTTGGCATTTCCCCTAGGTGTTGGTCCAGGACAGGGGTCTGCAACCTTAAATACTCAAAGAGCCATTTGAACATGTTTCCCACAGAAAAGAAAACACCAGGAGCCACAAAATCTGGGTGTGGCCAATTCGATGTCATTCACTTCCACCAGTCACATGACACCCTAGCCATGCCTATCCAGCCAGTCATTAGGGCAGAGAACTGTTAAAAAACACCAGGAACCACAAAATCATTTTGACATCTCTCTCTTTCTCCTCTCCCTTCCTCCCTCTTCCCCCTCCCTCTCTCTCTGTATCTCTCTCTGTCTCTTCTATCCCACTCTCTCTGTATCTCTCTGTCTCTGCCCTGGCTGCTTCTCAATGCCCCATTGTCGCCCTTACCTTCTCAGGCCAGGCGAGGAGTGATTGGGAGGGGAGGGTGAGGGACAGGGCCAGCCAGTGGTGGGATCACCTGACAGGGAGCCACAGCAGAGGGCCCAAAGAGCCACATGCAGCTCCAGAGCCACAGGTTGCTGACCCCTGGTCCAGGATAATAGATGAGACCTATGTATGTATGACTTAGTTTCTTGGTTGATGTTTTACAATTTTAATTTGTTGGTTGTTTTTAGCCACTCAGAGTTTATAGGTTAGATGAGGATACCTTTTCTAAATAAATAAAATTTGGGTGTGGTTTTATGTTTGTCAGAGGCCACAAACATTTTTTGTCAATAAGACCCTTGAGCATTATTATAAAATTAACCCCATTGCTTGGTTTGCATGAAATATCAACAAACAGTTCTACAGTTCTATACAGTTCTATACAGTTCTACAGAGGAATTATTGAGTCTGTCATCTGCACCTCTGTCTGGTTTGGTTCTGCAACCCAACAAGACAGACACAGACTTCTAAGGATAATTAGAACTGCAGAAAAAACAATTACTACCAACCTGCCTTCCATTGAGGACCTGTATACAAGTCAAAAAGAAGGCTGTAAAAATATTTACAGACCCCTTACATCCTGGACATAAACTGTTTCAACTCCTACCCTCAAAACGACACTATAGAACGCTTTACACCAGAACAACTAGACACAAGGACAGTTTTTTTCCCCGAACGTCATCACTCTGCTAAACAAATAGTTCCCTCAACACTGTCAAACTATTTACTAATTCTGCACTACTATTAATCTTCTCATTGTTCCCATCACCCATCTCTTTGCACTTAAGACTGTATGACTGTAACTTTGTTGCTTGTATCCTTATGATTTATATTGACTGTTTCCCTATGACTATCATTAAGTGTTGTACCTTACGATTCTTGATGAATGTATTTATTTTATTTTATGTACTCTGAGAGCATATGCACCAAGACAAATTCCTTGTGTGTCCAATCACACTTGGCCAATAAAGAATTGAATTCTATTCTATTCTATTCTATTCTATTCTATTCTATTCTATTCTATTCTATTCTATTCTATTCTATTCTATTCTATTCTATTAACAAACTGCTTACTATGGCTTGGCTCTTAGTAGAGAGAATTCTTTATGGATTGTAATGCTCCTCAGGTGTTCGAGGCATCTCTGCATACTTTTATGTCTCCTTGGCAAAATTCCATCTGCATCTCTACCTTCCCAAACTTGATGTTCTCCAGATGTGTTAGCCATGCTAAATGGGGATTCTCTTACCACATCATGTTGCTTCTACTTTTCAGTCTTTCACTAATCGGTTTGCAGCTGACCTATGTTCTGAACCTATATCTGAATTTCTGCAGTTTGAAATGCTAACAAAAGACAGTGAAAACCACAAGTAGTTTCTGATCTTGAACTACCGCAGCTTTGGGGTTAGAGCAAACATCTCACACCATGCAAAATGGAAATAAAATTAAATGCTAACACCCTCACTTTTTAAAAAACACTTCAACCATATTTCCAGAATATTTTTTTCTCTCCTCATTTGAAAACAACAACAATAACCAAAGAATAGCTGCAAAACCTCCAGGCTAACAATCTTTTGTTGCATTGAAAAGCCTCTTGTTCGCAATTATGGTAAAAGGACCAGAATTAACAGATAAACAGTGTTAGGAAGGTCATCTAGTCCAACTCCCTACCCAAGCAGGAGACCCTACACCATTTCTGATAGATGGCAGTCCAGTCTCTTCTTGAAAGGCTCCAGTGATGAAGCTGCCATAACTTCCGAAGGCAACTTCTGTTCCATTGGTTGATTGTTCTGTCAGAAAATGTCTCCTTATTTCCAGGTTGAATCTCTCCTTGTTCAGTTTCCATCCATTATTCCTTGTCTGGCCTTCAGGTGCTTTGGAGAATAGCTTGACCCGCTCCCCTCTGTGGCAGCCTCTCAAATATTGGAAGACTGCTCTCATGTCTGCCCTGGTCCTTCTCTTCACTAGACTAGCCATGCCAGGAGGACAACATCCTCCTGGCATATGCTTTTTCCCAGATTGAAATCCAATATAGTAAGTTTCTGAGGTATATTGTGATATATTTTAAACCACACCTTCAGACAAACACCAGGAACACCAGGAACTTGGAGGTTCCCCTAAGAGAAACAGATAGAACTAGCTTTAATTCCTAGATAGTACTTTGCTAAATTTCCTTTAAGTGGGTTCTTGAGCACAAGTTGCAAAGTCTACGAACAGTCACAAGTTGGATCAACCGTGCTACTTTGGAAAGGGTGAAAATTTTGATTTGTTATGTTCCTCACCTCTGATGAAAATTCCTGAAGTGATTAATGCAAAGGGAAGCCTGTGATGCTGCCAGCTACATTTCCCCTTTTAGAATCTCAGAACCGAATGCTTTATCGGCTGAAGCCCTGGAGGGATGAATTCCTGACAACGGGCAAACAGATCCCCACCAGTTCTGCAGAGATTCAGCCTTGCAAAAAAAAAAGAAAAGAAAAAAGAAGCCTTTTCTTTTCATCACTACAGCAAAGTGAAAAATAAATGAGTTCAGCTACTAAATACGAGGCTAGGAGTCCAGAATTGATCTTGGAATGGTGCAAAAGCTCTGTGTGAACATGCTCTATATAAACTCAACTCATCTTGAAGGTGCTAAGGAGGAAATGATGCCTTATTTAGGGCTTTTCTGTTTCTCAAAGTAAAACTAAAAGTTATACAGTTTATTTATCAGAGGTCACTGACCTTCCGCTTAGTTCCTAAGGAGTGACAATGGAAGTCTTCATCATCATCTTCATCAACAATCAGTCTCTCGGTTGAGTCTGACCCTCGGCCACTCTATGGATCAGCAGTTTCCATTGAGGGGCACATAACATGGATTTGGTTATTCAGTGGGTGGGTTTGTTGATCAGAAGGTTGGCAGTTCAGCGGTTTGAATCCCTAGTGCTGCATAATGGGGTGAGCTCCCGTTACTTGTCCCAGCTTCTGTCAACCTAGCAGTTTGAAAGCACGTAAAAAATGCAAGTAGAAAAATAGGAACCTCCTTTGGTGGGAAGGTAACCACGTTCTGTGCGCCTTTGACGTTTAGTCATGCCGGCCACATGACCACGGAGACATCTTCGGACAGCGCTGGCTCTTCAGCTTTGAAACGGAGATGAGCACCGCCCCCTAGAGTCAGGAATGACTAGCACACATGCGCGGTGGAACCTGTACCTTTACCTAACTAACAGTTGCTTTTGTATTTTCATTTAACTTACAGGTAGCCCTCAACTTATGACCGCAATTGAGCCCAAAATTTCTGTTGTTAAGCGAGACATTTGTTAAGCGAGTTTTGCCCCAATTTGCGACCTTTCTTGCTACAATTGTTAAGTGAATCACTGCAGTTATTAAGTTAGTAACCCGGTTGCTAAGTGAGTCTGGCTTCCCCATTGAGTCAGAAGGTTGCCAAAGGTGATCACATGACCCTGGGACACTGTAACCGTCATAAATATGAGTCAGTTGCCGAGCATCCAAGTTTTGATCACGTGACCACGGGGATGCTGCAACGGTTGTAAGTGTGAAAAATGGTCATAAGTCACTTTTTTTCAGTGCTGTTATAAGTTTGGACAGAATGAACTGTTGTAAGTTGAGGACTACTTGTATGTATCTTTCTTTTAAAACGATGATAAGTCTTTATCAAACCATTACTGACTGGAATGTAGGAAAACTTTTTATCCTATTGCTGTATCTGTCAGGGTGCCAAGTAACATACCCATAGCAAATGAAACTCTGATGCAGGTAGATTCCTCAAAGAATAAGTTTATTGGATATGTCAAATTGGCACAAGCTGGTGAAAACCGACTCTGAATAGTTCCCCGGTTTTCACCTAATTAAAAGTAAAAGTCTGTCACTTTCCCAAAACAACCAGTCACATGGCCCAATCAGGATACAGTTCGGTTGCTAGGTGACATCAGTCCAGTGGTGCGTTGCTACCGGTTCTCTCCGGTTCTTGTGAACTGGTAGTGGAAATTTTGAGTAGTTCGGAGAACCGGTAAATACCACCTCTATCTGACCCTGCTCCCAATCTATTCGCTGCCTCCCGAATCCCAGCTGATCAGCTAGACATCAGGGCTCACTTGACAAAGAAGAGAAAACAAAAACAAGACACATAGCTTTAAATCACATAGGAGCCTGTGTACCGTAGGGGGCTAATGCCTCCTACTAAAGGCAGCAATTAACACCAGTTGCCTGTAATTTCTGTGAGTTCAATCCTAGCCAGGCTCAAGGTCGACTCAGCCTTCCATCCTTTCTAAGGTGGGTAAATTGAGGACCCAGTTTGTGGGGGCAATAAGCTGACTTTGTATAAATATACAAAAGTATGAAGGCTATTGCTTAACGCATTGGAAGCAGCCTTGAGTCTCCGGAGAAAGGCGGCATATAAATCAAATTAAAAAAATAAAAATAAAAATTGAGAAGCCAAGAAGCCTCCCAACTGATCGGCTAGAACTGATCTGCTCCTTGTAAACCGCTCGGTGGTGGTAGATTGGCAATTGAGGCCAAGCTGCCTGAAAGCAGTTTCCGATACTCTCGGTGGTGGCAGAGCAGCAAAAAACCTGTTTAAACTCTTGCCAGGGTGCTTCAAAGGGCCACCCTACAGCTGATCAGTGGTAAAAGGCAGTGTGGTAGTAAACTAGGGTGCTCCAAAAACAAATGGGTAGACTGGTTCGGCTCTGCAAGCAGTTAAAAGCCTGGCAGACAAGTACCTCTGCTAAATTCTAAAGAATTGTTTGTCACATGACCATCAAACCACGCCCACAAAATAAGCCATGCCCACAGAACTGGTAGTAAAAAAATTTAGAACCCACCCCTGCATCAGTCCCCTCCTTCCAAACATCTGCAGGAATGTCCTTGGTTCCCAAGAGAAAGTATTTTGTTTTGACTATAATACCCCAAACTATCTCTATTCCTTCTTCCCTGTCCCTCAGCTCCAGTGTGTCTGCACTGAAGTTTCAAAATGGCCTCAGTCAAGCCAGATTCAGGGTTGATTGATGAATAGCCTCTAAACATTCCTAAGCTGAAAAAAGTAAATTATAGAAGGGATAGCTGGAGAAAATAATAATAATAATAATAATAATAATAATAATAATAATAATAATAATAATAATAATAATAATAATTTTATTTCTATACCGCCCCTCTCCTGAAGGACTCGGGACGGTGCACAGCCTAATTAAAAGCACAAGACAAACAACAATTTAAAAATTAAAAATATTAAATAATTTG
Organism: Masticophis lateralis; assembly: GCA_030761175.1. Lineage (NCBI taxonomy): Eukaryota > Metazoa > Chordata > Lepidosauria > Squamata > Colubridae > Masticophis > Masticophis lateralis. The sequence goes on along the minus strand of JAUDYJ010000008.1, from coordinate 6,241,742 downwards.
GCTCAATATAAAATCCCAAATTTAAAAATCCCAGATTAAAACCAATTTAAACATCTTCACATTGATAGCCCGGCCTGGCGGAACAAAAAGGTTTTATATCTCCTCATAAGACAAAGTTTGTTAGTGCTTAACTGGCATCTGGTTTGTCTCTTCGTGAACTCCAAACCTTTTTCTCATTAACACTTTAAATTGTATGCTCTTTCTGACATCAGACCTCATTTAAATGAACATACAAGTAACATGATTGACTATATGTAACTGATTTCCTATGCAAAGGGGAGGTTACTTTTATCCTCTCCAATCAACTATTCTCTTGCATTTTCTTTGATGTGCTAGCTAGAACTAAAGAGTAATTTCTTAACAGTGAGAACAATCAATCAGTGGAACTGCTTTCCTTCAGAAGTTGCAGGTGCTTCATCACTGGAGGTTTTTAAGAAAAGACTGGACAGCCACTTCTCTGGAATGGTATGCTTCACCAGGGGGTTGGACTAGCAGACCTCCAAAGTCCCTTCTAACTGTTATTTGGTTAAGATTGTGGCATTATGGAGAAGGGACTACTTATAGTACATCTGGTCCTGTTACACCAAACCCTCTAAAAAGACTCAGGACTCAGGAGTCTGTCATGTGCACCTCTATAACTGTCTGGTTTGGTTCTGCAGCCCAACAAGACAGACACAGACTTCCGAGGATAATTAGAACTGCAGAAAAAACAATGGCTACCAACCTGCCTTCCATGGAGGACCTGTATACTGCACGAGTCAAAAAGACGGCTGTGAAAATATTTACAGGCCCCTCACAGTTTCAACTCCTACCCTCAAAACAACGCTATAGAGCACTGCACACCAGAACAACGAGACACAAGAACATTTTTTTTCTGAACGCCATCTCTCTGCTAAACAAATAATTCCCTCAACACTGTCAAACTATTCACTAAGTCTGCATTACTAGTACTATTAGTCTTCTCATCGTTCCTATCACCCATCTCCTCCCACTTATGACTGCATGACTGTAACTTTGTTGCTTGTACCCTTTCGATTTATATTGATTGTTTCCTAGTATGATTTGATTGCTTATTTGTCTAACACTATCATTAAGTTTTGTATCTTATGATTCTTGACGAATGTATCTTCTCTTTTATGTACACTGAAAGCATATGCACCAAAGACTAATTCCTTGTGTGTCCAATCACACTTGGCCAATAAAGAATTCTGTTCTGTTCTGTTCTGTTCTGTTCTGTTCTGTTCTGTTCTGTTCTGTTCTGTTCTACTCTACTCTTACTCTTAGTTGGAAAAACACTTGGGAAATTCTGGTCTTTTTTTCCTCAGTTGTTGTTATCAGATCAGTACAATTCAATCTCTTTTTGAACATAACCAGTTTTTGTTATACTCCTTCTATAATTAGACAGGCTTTATTCAACAAACCCAGCATCAATTGTAATCTTTATATATATATATATCCTGTTTGGTTTTTACTTTTTGGTTTTGTTTTTTAACACGCTTCTATCTGCAACTGTGGTCTGTGACTATCATAAAAATGCCATTCTATTCTTCTAAGAGAATGAAAGAAAACTGTTTATCTACTCCATCCTCTTTTCCAGCATTGGTTATATATATATATACTGTAGCAACATAGTTACAGTAGAGAAGGTAAGAAAATTGAACGGAAAGGTAGGCTGAAGAACTGGTATATTTTCAGTTCCGAATTACAATGCATTAACAGAATTAGCCAGGCGAGTAATCTTCACAACACGTTTTCACTCAATAATAACCCAAGTGTGAAGGAAAATTCAAAGGGAGGGAAGCTTTTATTCAAACAATTTCAAAAGGGTGCATTTGGTGGGCATCAGAAGAAAAAAGAGGGATTCTACAGAGGAATGCCTGAGAAACACATGACATATTTCTTTTCAAGCACAGTCAAATAACACTCCCCCACTAGAGAGACTCAGTTGCAACAGCCACATAAATTGTGGAAATTACTGCTATGCAAAGATATAGAGAAAGCAATTCATACGAGAACAAAGGAGGATTTTCCTGCAAGTTTTTTTTTTTAATAACTGGTTAATGCAGAAGTTTAATCAAAGCTCAACAAAGAATGTTCTTTCTGTGCCAATTCGGAAAGCTCAAACTGCCCAAAGAGCTGCTGATTCACTTCTACAGAGGAATTCTTGAGTCTGTCATCTGCACCTCTATAACTGTCTAGTTTGGCTCTGCAACCCAACAAGACAGACCCAGACTTCAGCGGGTAATTAGATCTGCAGAAAAAACAATGGCTACCAACCTGCTTTCCACTGAGGACCTGTATACTGCACGAGTCAAAAAGAGGGCTGTGAAAATATTTACAGACCCCTCGCATCCTGGACATAAACTGTTCCAACTCCTACCCTCAAAACGATGCTATAGAGCACTGCACACCAGAACAACGAGACACAAGGACAGTTTTTTCCCTAATGCCATCACTCTGCTAAACAAATAATTCCCTCAACACTGTCAAATAATTTATTAAGGCTGTATTACTATTATTCTTCTCTTCCTTACTAGCATCTACCTCTTCCCACTTATGATTATGACCATGTTGCTTGTATCTTTCAATGATATTGTTTTTACTTGTTTCCTAGTACGATTTGACAGCTTATTAGTAAGCTTGACTATCACTAAGTGTTGTATCTTTTTGTTCTTGATGAATGTATTTTATTCTCCTTATGTACACTGAGAGCATATGCACCAAAGACAAATTCCTTGTGTGTCCAATCACACTTGGCCAATAAAGAATTCTATCTAAATGCAAGGCAATGAAATATATGTGAAATAACTGCTTAGATGTAGATATATCTGGACATTCTAAACTATACATTATAAAGACAAGATTTCTAGGTTTGAAATTATTTAAACCTGGTTTACTTTGACTTGAGATCCAGATGGGAATTAATAGAGATATCTGGGTTAGAATTCTGTGGGAAATGATTCGACCAAACGGTGTCCTCCTTCTGAAATGATTTCATGCATCTTCCATGTTATGATTGGCTTCTTTGTATGGTAATACATCTATTTTTGTTCAATCAACCTGTATTGGCTGTGTTGTTCATCTGTGATTTAACCCCAGGACAAAAGGAACATACCAAGTTTAGAGGAAAATGTGGTTTCCAAGGAAAAGGATTTAAAAACCTGAATATTTTATTTAATTAAACTGTCCTTGGAAGAAGATTGTTTCACCACATACCACAATTATTATTATCAACCAGAGAAGGAGTAGACAACGTAAGAATATAGAGCCGCAATGGCAAACCTATGGCACGGGTACCACAGGTGGCACATGGAGCTATATCAGTGGGCATGCGAGCTCAGCTCCGGCACGCATGTGTGTGTCAGCCAGCTGATTTTTGGGCCTTCTGGGCCCACCAAAAGTCAGGAAACACACTGTTTCTGGCCTCCGGAGGGCCTCTGGGGGGTGGGGAAGGTCGTTTTTGCCCTCTCCAGGCTCATAGAAAGGCTCTGTAACCTGGGGAGAGCAAAAAATGGGCCTACTGAGCCCACCATGCCATCACATGCCAAAAGTGGGGGGAGCACGGGGGGGGGCAAGGCGCATAGAATTATAGATGTGGCCACACTTGCATGTGACCCCACCACGCTCCCCCCGCTTTTGGCACGCGATGGCAAAAAGGTTAGCCATCACTGATATAGAGCAATGTTGCTTATTGATAAATAGGAAGCACAAATGAGTTTTATCACCATGCATGAAAATAAGAGAGCCCCATTTTTGCTTGCAATAAACAAATGGAATTGCAATTGGAGTCCCAAGGGTGTTTTTTCATAAGGCAACTGGACTTTTTCCTTGAAGACATTTCACTTCTCATCCAAGGAGCTTCTTCAGTTCAGTGGCGGTGTTGCTTAGAACCCTGACACCAGTGGTCTTTTGAAAAAGCACCTTTGGGACAACCATAACCTGGATGACTGGGAATCTCTATAGACCAGGGGTGCTATTCAGCAGGTTCTGACAAGTTCTGGGGAACCGGTAGTGGAAATTTTGAGTAGTTCAGAGAACCAGCAAATACCACCTCTGGCTGGCCCCAGAGTGCGGTGGGAATGGAGATTTTGCAATATTCTTCCCTTTGAATGGCGATTTCGCAGTATCCTTCCCTTGGAGTGGGGTGGGAATGGAGATTTTGCAGTATCCTTCCCCTGGAGTGGGATGGGAATGGAGATTTTGCAGTATTTTCCCCCTGGAGTAGGGACGTAATGGAGATTTTGGAGTATCCTTCCCTGCCATGCCCACCAAGACACACCCACCAAGACGCACCCACAGAACCAGTAGTAAAAATATTTGAATTCCACCACTACCGTAGACATTGCAAATGGTGGTTTGTGCTGGGATGTGAAGTCAAAGTGGACACACAGCACTAGAAGAAGGAGTTATCCCTTGTCCTGTGCATCTCTGCTGCCTTGCTCTAGCCCTTACTTAAATACTAGCTATGAGAGTAGAGAAGGTACTATAGATGAGACAGTAGAAAGTAGAAGGGAACACAAGTCTCCAATCATCACTTCCCTTCCCAACTTCCATCTTCTGCCACCTAAGTAAGAACATGGCCTCCCAGTGCTACTCAGGGGAAAGCAAAATTATTAGAAACTTTGCAATTGTGGATCATAATGGAATAGTAGCAGAAATGGGTTTCAGCAGGTTCTGACCAGTTCTGGAGAACCGGTAGTGGAAATTTTGAGTAGTTCAGAGAACCAATTGTAAAAATTCTGACTGGCCCTACCCCATTTATTCTCTGCCTCCCAAGTCCCAGCTGATTGGGAGGAAATGGGGATTTTGCAGTATCCTTCCCCTGGAGTGGGAGGGTGGGGAATGGAGATTTTACAGTATCCTTCCCTTGCCACGCCCACCAAACCATGCCATGACCACCAAACTACACCCCATAGAACCGGTAATAAAAAAAATTGAAACCCACCACTGAATAGTAGCCACTATAGGATTTCACAGATGCTGTGTACTCTGCTATACTGAGAATACTTTAAATACCAAGACCTTACTAATTATTATATATTACCTACATGGAGTGAAATTAATTAATTCATGAATTATGGATTCTGCATTGTAAGGTCATGTATCAACCTCTGAATAATAAATCAGGCGCATTATGTGAATTGGTCAGAGTTCACAGTCAACCTCAAAAAGACTGTGGATTCCAAGCTAAACATGTGTCCTGAGTAGCCACAGCAGAGAATACTCAAATATTGTTCATTATCTGGAACAAAATAGAAAAAAGCCACACTTTAATGGTAATGACAATAGCAGCCTGATTGAGCAGTCAGATCAAGAATGAGACAAAATTGTTTCATTTTAGAAACCTAAAATGGAGCCTTGGTGGTGCAGGGGACTAAAGTGCTGTTAAATAGCACTTAGCTGCCAGCTGCCTGTACTTACTGCAAGTTCAAGTCTCACCAGGCTCAAGGTTGACTCAGCCTTCCATCCTTCCGAGGTAGGTAAAATAAGGACCCAGATTGTGGGGGCAATAAGCTGACTTTTTTAAAAAAAGAACACCGCTTAGGGGGGCCCGAAAGCCCTACTAAGCAGGTATATACAAAAGTATGAAGGCTATTGCTTAATGCATTGTAAGCCGCCCTGGATCTCCGGAGAAGGGTGGCATATAAATTGAACCAATAAATAAACAATAAATAAATATTTATGATGGTTGCAGTGTCCCTGGATCATGTTGCGTTCTTCTGATCAACAAAGTCAAATGGGGAAGCCAGACTCATTTAACAACCAGATTACTAATTTAACAAATGTCCTGATTCACTTAACGTTGGAGTATTTGTATTTTTATAGTATTTTCTTGGTATTGTGTATAGATTTTGTATAGATTTTTTTAAAAAAACATGCCCAGTTTAAATGCCTAGTTACCCTGTGATAAAATTGGACACTCGGTCCAGAGAAGACCCTTGGTGGCGCAGCAGACTAAAGTGCTGTTAATTAGCACTTAGCTGCCAGCTGTCTGCAATTACTGCAAGTTCAAATCTCACCAGGCTCAAGGTTGACTCAGCCTTCCATCCTTCCGAGGTAGGTAAAATGAGGACCCGGATTGTGGGAGCAATAAGCTGATTTTGTATAAAAAAAGAACACCACTTAGAAGAGGCCGAAAGCCCTACTACTCAGGTATATACAAAAGTATGAAGGCTATTGCTTAACGCATTGTAAGCCACCCTGAGTCTCCGGAGAAGGGCGGCATATAAATCGAACCAATAAATAAATAAACAAACAAACAAACAAACAAACAAACTTTCGACTCTCATGGAATCTTCCGTATTTTCTACAAACAACCAACCTGCAGTCTCTCGCCTATTATGAAGTTTTCAGGACTCGGATATTTGTTCCAGAATAGCATTGGACAGGACCAGGAGATCTTCTAGTCCAACTCTCTGCTCAAGCAGGAGATTTTATACCCATGATGGCGAACCTATGGCAGGCCTGCCACAGGTGGCACACAGAGCCCTCTCTGGGCATGCCAGCCATTACCCAGTCCAGCTCCACCACACATGCGTACATGCCTCCTACCAGCCAGCTGGTCTTTGGGTCTCTATCGTGCATGCACGGGGCCTTCCCCAAACTCTGCAGTTTCTCCCCCCAGCACACACTAGCTTCCTCCTGCATTTTTGCTGACCGTGCCTTCCCCGATCTCCACAGGTTCCACCCTGCGCAGGTGCCTCTCCATGGCAGAAATGCAGGAGAAAGCTAGGGCGTGCTGGGGGGTGGGGGAGAAACTGAGGAGATTGGGGAAGGCAAGGGAGGAAAAAATGCAGGAGAAAGCTAGGACATGCTGGGAGGAAAAACTGAGGAGATCGGGGAATGCACGGGCGGGAGAAATGCAGGAGAACCAACCTGGAAGCCAAAACGGGGGGTGGGGTGCATGCACCAGGGGACACATGCACAGGGAATGCACATGCATGTGCGGGGCCAGGGAACATGCGTGGGGGGGGCCGCTTGCATTGCATTTTGGGAATTGGGATACACATGCATGCATTAGCGTGGGTGCATGCTTTGGGCACTCAACACCAAAAAGGTTAACCATCACTGTCCTATACCATTCAAATGGCTGTTCCGTCTCTTCTTTAAAACCTTCAGTGATGAAGCATTCACAACTTCTGAAGGCAAGCTGTTCCATTAGTCCTCGCTGTTAGGAAGTTTCTCCTTAGTTCTAGGTTGGTCCTCTCCTTGATGAGTTTCCATCTATTACTTCTCATCTTGTCTTCTGGTGCTTTGGAAAATAAATTGACCCCCTCCTCTTTGTGGCAACCTCTCAAATACTGGAATGTTGCTATCATGTCATCCGTAGTCCTTCTTTTCTCAAGATTGGGCATACCTAAATCCTGCAACCATTCTTCATAAGTTTTATTTATTTATTTATTTATTTATTTATTTTATTTAAGTGATTTATATGTCGCCATTCTCCCTGAGGACTCATGGCGACTTACATAAACTATCATAAATACAAATCACAACAAACAAATTAAAATGAATTAAAATCCCCATTAAAATCATGCTAAAAAGATACTATATAACCCCATGATCGAAGTATTGTTGGAACAGCCACGTCTTTAATCCACGGCGAAAGGAGAGGAGGTCGGGGGCCGTCCTGAGCTCGGTGGGCAGACTATTCCAGAGGGACAGAGAAAGCCCTCCCCCTGGGGGCCGCCAGCTGACATTGTTTGGCTGACGGCACCCGGAGGAGGCTCGCTCTGTGGGCACGCACCGGGCGATGGGAGGAAGGCAAGAGGTGGTCCTGTAAGTACCCCGGGCCTAAGCCATGTAGGGCTTTATAGGTAAGAACCAGCACCTTGAAACGGATCTGGAGAGCAACCGGTAGCCAGTGCAGCCCGCGCAGGAGAGGTGTAACATGGGAGAAATGAGGGGCCCCCATAACTACCCACATGGCTTTAGTCTCTAGGCCTGAGATTTATGTTAGGTGCTCTTCTCTGCACTTTTTCCAAAAGTCTCAACATCTTTTTTTGTAATGAAGTGATCAAAACTGGATGCAGAATTCCAGTGGCCTTACTAAGGCTTTATAAAATAGTACTAATATTTTACATGATAACGTATAATACCTGCCCCATGACTCAGCCTCAGGCTGTGGACATTTTAGAGATTTAAAAAAAAAAAAAAAAACCCAAAGCTAAAACCCTATGACAATTTTCTGTTGTGCCAAAAAAAGTCATCTACTTAAAAAAAAAAAAGCCTTCAATTTAATGGGAAAGAAATGGCTTTTGAGACTCTTGTTTTGCAAAAAAAAAAGAACAAAGGAGTGGACTTGCTGTGATGAGTTCTGTTCGCCTAGTGACAACTGTTACGTATGTCTTTCATTGTAAAATCTTCTCTTCTGCAGCTTTCTGTCTTCTGATGTAGCAGGTACATCCAGAGGTGATATTCAGTAGGTTCTGACCAGTTTTGGAGAACCAGTAGTGGAAATTTTGGGTAGTTGGGAGAACCTGTAAATACCATCTCTGACTGGCCCCGCCCCCATCTATTCTCTGCCTGCCGAGTCCCAGCTGATCGGGAGGAAATGGGGAATTTTGCAGTAACCTTCCCCTGGAGCAGGGTCGGAATGGAGATTTTACAGTGTCCTTCCCCTGCCACAGCCACCAAGCCACACCCACAGAACTGGTAGTAAAAGAAATTGAATCCTAATTTGAATGCTAAAATTTTTGAAGTTATTGCTATTCCACATGGATCTACGGCAAGTGGAATTCAGAAGAAAAACTGGGAGCCAGGTGGACTGACTGGTGATGGAGTGGGATTATCTACTAATCTTGACAGTAGCCATAGCAGAGAAGGTGTTGCTGGACAAGCACATCTGTTAGGCAAGAGAGCTGAATGGTTGGCACAACTCCAGAGAAATTGTGTGAGCGTTGTTACCGGGCTTCCCATATCATCAGCCTGTTGCTGTTGTTTCTTTCTATCTAATTATAGGCTAACACTCAACTGCTAGGCCAGATTATATATATATATATATTAATGGCTTTAAATGCCCTTCACATCATTCTAAGGTTACACAAATGTAAACAGATGTAACCTCCCAGGTTATTCTTTTTGCAATTGAAAAATTACAGGGCAGATTAATGCCTGGCTAAATCCACTTAATATGCAGGAATTACTTTTAATAGTATTAGTCCATTTGTTGTCTCCTCTTAATCTCCTTGGCTGTTGATACTACCTGGTTGGCTGGTTTGGAGCAGCTGTTGGGATTTTGCAGATGTCCTTTCCTTATCTCGTGATTAGGGTTGGGTAGTGTTACTTCTCCACTTAAGTCAGAGAGAACATTTCTAATTAAAATACAGAAAGAGACACACAGAACACCAGCAAGCTGACTCATTTTCATCCCAAGCCTTGACAGCTACAACAGTGCATCTTTCTCTCTCTTTCTGTGATAGGTCTGTGTGTGTGTTGCCAACTGGTTGGGTTGCCTAAAAATCCATAAACCTTCCTGTAAAAATTGTCTCCGCGTGGAACGTTATAAAATCTGTCAAAAGAAAAGGCAGCAAGTGTGACATAGAAGTTTTTTTTTTAAAGGAGCCTTTTGATTCCCAAATATCGCTTTAATGCATAATGAAGACTGCACCCCGTCCCCACTCTTTCTGATTAGAAAACAATTTGCATAGCATTCTGGTTTTTTAACATGTTTCATATTAAGATATTTGACAATTATTGCTCCGGCTGCCATGGGGAAACTTTTTTAGAGCCTCTTCTTCAATAAACCACCACAGTCTGAAACAGAAGTCACGAACTGATTGATCCAATATTGCAGACAGGGGATGCAACATTTCTGTAAATAAATGGATTTATTGTGAACAGTATCACAAAAGCAAAAAGAAGGTGGCTTATATATTGGACAAAACACTGGACCTTCTATTTTTGTAGGATCATTCATTGCCAATTAAAAAAAATATCCTCTATAGGGATAAATTAAATTGTAAAAAATAAAGCAAAGGAAGATTTATCTTTAAAAAGAAAATAGGTGAATTCTTATTCTATTAGCAAGTGGGGGGGTGGGAGAGAGAACCACTTTATCCTTCTAATGTATAAAAATAAATCTACTTTCTCCACCCACTCATCCAAAGTATTTCAGTTCTTTTCCCTGAAGATTAATCCTCACTTACTTTAGGAACATTTCGCTGCAGTCCCACCATTATTTTTCATTATGTTTTGGCTCCTCACTATTATGGACATGCTTGCTGCCATTTGATCGTGTCCTTCTCCGATTTATTTTTAACAGATACTTTTATCGGATTTGATCGGTTTGCTGCTAGCTGCTTTGTCTTCCTTTTTCTTTTTCTTTTCAAAAAAAAAGGGGAAAAAAAGAAAAAGTGGAATATAGACTTTTAAAAGAAGTATACAATGAGAAGTTCTTAGGCAACTCGTTTATAGCCACCACATGCCCTATCAAGATGAAATAATCTCTCTATTGTTAGATTGTGAAATCCCTATCATCATCTCCAAGAATTCCTTAGACCTTTTTCCTAAAAAAAAAAAAAGGTTCTCCAGATTTGACTTTAGTAACAGCAGAATTGCCACATGGAAATGAAGGCACCATCTCATAAGAAAAGTATGGCTGATGTAGCCCCAAAGTGTTCCAATTCATGCATTTAAAAAAAGCCACATAAATTAATTAAAAGTACAAGAAGTACTCAGGACAGCTTGTGACCAAATGGAGAAAAGCTTGTTGTGGCCCTCCAGTGGCCAGAGGAGCTGGTGGCAGACTCAGACAGTGAGGAGGTTGGGGAGGAACATGGGCCAGTCCTGGAGTCTGGGGAAGGGCTCTGCGTCAGAGGCAGAGATGGTGCCAGGGCCGTATGCCAGTTATCAGCTGCCTTTGGAGTTGGACATCAGTGGGGCAGGATCCTGTTCCCAGTGTGTGCTGCCAGGAGAAGGGAACAGCTAAGGAACAAGGGTCAACTCAGGAGTAAAGCCATAGGTGGACGATGAAGGGCCCCTCCCATAGGGAATAAAGAGGAGTGAAAGGGGAGTGGAATTTGCACGAGACAATTAATTCATTTAATTGGTTCATGACTCTCAGAGACTTCTTGCCAAGTTTTGAAGATATCGGCTTGGCAGCTCCCCAAGCCAGATAAGGTCTGTGACTGTAAATTCTCCCTTGAAAGACTTTGCTGGATGTGAATGAGAGGAATTCACAGTAACTTAATAAAAAAGGGGTTTTTTTGTTGGGACAAGGAGTCTGCTTTAGGCTCTTGGGAAGCCTAGGTCAGAATAAAACTAAGATCTAGTTTTATTAAAGACATCAGGTGGCAAAGTCAAAATGGAAGGATCACTTCAACTAAAAACCTGTGAAACTTTCTATGTGTAAACTAATGCCCGGTCAAAAGCATGGAACACACCAGCTGAAAGCTAGGCCACATTGCCACCTGAACATTGTCTGATCAGTTGCTCCAAGTGCAAAGGGAAGCTTTTGAGCTGCATTGTGTTTTGGTTTTTTTTCCTGGGTGATCCATCTTTTTTACCATTTTTCACAAAACAGGAAAAGAAGCCACAACTTTGATCTTTACTATATGATTTACAGGGAAGCACAGTGTGGTACAAGCAATTCATCCAGGTATATCTAGAGCTTGGTTTTAGAGGCAGACATCTCATCCTTCTGCTAGTTTAGTTGTGGGTAGAATCCCCGAGACATCTTCTAGTGGGCCGATGTCAACTCGCCACAACCAACTCACTGTGTCCAACTCTCCAGGGCCAATTTGCCACAAGACAACTTGCCATAGAACAACTCATTCCGAGACAAGAGTTACACCAATATCAAATAAATGGTGGACTAGGATTCTTAAAGAAAGGATGCCAAAGGAGGGACAGAATGAAATGTGAATGACAAAAATTAAACTATTATTTTATTTATTTTAAATAATTAAATGGAATTGTTAAATCATCCTGCAGCGAGTTGTCCCATGGTGAGTTGGCTATGCTGAGTTGCCCTACAGTTAGTTGGCCATGGTGAGTTGTCCCAGTCCATCTTCTAGTTTTAAGCTGGAGAGAAGAGAAGTAAGAGATAAGTCTAAATAGAGGAGAATATCTGCAGTTCAAAGATCAACGCTGGGGTCTTTGGTGCTCTCTGAGCTTGGTTGTTTTTTTAAAAAAAATTGATTTATATGCCGCCCTTCTCCGGAGACTCAGGGCGGCTTACAATGCGTTAAGCAATAGCCTTCATACTTTTGTATATTTATACAAAGTCAGCTTATTGCCCCCACAAACTGGGTCCTCAATTTACCTACTTTAGAAAGGATGGAAGGCTGAGTCAACCTCGAGCCTGGTGAGATTCGAATTTATAGTAATTGCAGACAGCTGGTGTTAATCACAATGCTTTTTTCGTCTGCTGAGCTATCCAGTTTGCTTGAAGATGTTTCCTTACCCAACTAGATAACATTATCAGTATGAGTCAGTCTGGGGTTTGTTCCCTATATATACAGTAGCTTGCCCTGTCAGGGTTGTTGGGGATGGGGGTTTTCTCCTTGATTAGGGTATTGTTTTCTGCTTAATTGTTTGCCTGGGTTTAAAAAGCTAAATGTGATTTATTTATTTATTTTATTTATTTGTTTAGATTTGTATACCGCCCTTCTCCTTGCAGACTCAGGGCGGTGAACAGCCAAATAAAAATAGTACACAAAAGTTAAACAATTTCTTAAAAAAGCATATAACTTTGGCTAAAAATTAAAACCATTAACCATTAAATATTTAAAATACCCAACCCTATAATACAGATCTTAAAAATTCAGCGGGGTCAGGCTAGACCAGCAAGCTGAAAGAGATGAGTTTTCAGGGCCCGACGAAAAGTCTGGAGGTCAGCAATTGTTCTCAGTTTTGGAGGAAGATCGTTCCAGAGGGTAGGGGCTGCCACAGAGAAGGCCCTCCCCCTGGGGGTCGCCTGCCGGCATTGTCTGGCTGATGGCACCCTGAGGAGACCCTCTCTGTGGGAACACACTGGCCGGTGGGAGGCTATTGGCAGCAGAAGGCGGTCCCGTAAGTACCATGGTCCTAAGCCATGGAGCGCTTTAAAGATGGTCACCAACACCTTGAAACGCACCCGGAAGTCCACCGGTAGCCAATGCAGCTCGCACAGGAGAGGTGTCACATGGGAGCGTCCCATAGCTCCCATAATCCCCCACGTGGCCGCATTCTGCACTAGTTGGAGCCTCCGGGTGCACCCCAAGGGGAGCCCCATGTAGAGAGCATTGCACTAGTCCAGGCGAGAGGTGACGAGTGCCTGAGTGACTGTGCGTAGGGAGTCCCAATCTAGAAAGGGCCGCAACTGGCGTATCAGGCGAACCTGATAGAAAGCTCCCCTGGCCACAGCTGTCGTGTGATCCTCCAAAGACAGCTGTGGGTCCAGGAAGACGCCCAAGTTGCGCACCCTTTCCGTGGGGGCCAATGATTCGCCCCCAATAACCAGCGATGGTGTCAGCTGGCTATATCGGGACGCCGGCAGCCACAGCCACTTGGTCTTGGAGGGGTTGAGTCGAAGCCTATTTCTCTCCATCCAGGCCCGCACGGCTTCAAGGCACTGGGACATCACTTCCACGGCATCGTTGGGGTGGTCTGGGGTGGAAATGTACAGCTCCGTATCATCAGCGTACTGATGGAACTCCACCCCAAAACCACGGATGATCTCACCCAGCGGCTTTACATAAATGTTGAACAGGAGGGGCGAGAGGACCGATCCCTGCGGCACCCCACACACTAGGCGCCTCGGGGTCGATCGCTGCCCCCCTGTCAACACAGATTGCGACCGGTCGGAGAGGTAGGAGGAGAACCACCGTAAAACGGTGCCTCCCGACCCCAGTCCCTCCAACCGGCGCAACATGATACCATGGTCGATGGTATCAAAAGCCGCTGAGAGGTCTAATAACACCAGGATAGAGGAATAACCCCTACCCCGGGCCCGCCAGAGATCATCCACCAACGCGACCAATGTCGTTTCAGTGCTGTATCCAGGCCTGAAGCCGGACTGGAGCGGGTCTAAATAGACAGCTTCATCCAGGTACCGAGGGAGCTGCCATGCAACCACACTCTCAACAACCTTCGCTAAAAAGGGAAGGTTGGAGACTGGACGGTAATTAGCCAAAATAGCCGGGTCCAGGGAGGGCTTCTTGAGGAGGGGCTAAGAGGATAAGAAAAGGGATCCTGTTTAGACAGATTCATGGGCACAATCACTCTGTTCAGCCTTTTGATATTTTGTTTTTCTGCTTTAATATGCAAAAAAAGAAGAGAGGGTTAAAAAGAGATACTGAAAACACTCTCTGCAAAATTATACTACAGTTAGTACATATAATTCAACCTACTGTTCAAACAAATCAATAAAACTTGATCACGCAAGATAATCATCATCTGTCCTTTCATTATGGCCGGAGACTGTGAAAGGGCCAGCTGGATGTCCTCAAGGAAAGTGGTGGAAATGAAAACTAGGAAAAGAGTTCTGATAATTCTGGACCATCATGTTGTAACACAAAAGCACAACATAGATCAATCATTCTGCTGCTTTGATTGTAATTGGTCCTCTTGCTATTGAATCTCTTTGCAAGAGGTCACAATGAAATTTTCAAGGATCTGGGATGAATCTATTTCCATTCTATTTATTTATTCTTATTTGCCCAGTTGTTTGTTTCAGCTGTTTTTAAATTGGTCTATTATCTATTTATTAATTTGTTGGGGGGGAGGCGGGGAAGACTTTCCAGAAAAACCATTTTAAATCCTAATTCTTATTTTTCCCTTTTGCAATAATATTTCCTTAATTGATGTGCTTGAGTTTTGTATGCAGGGTTCTTTATTATAGAGGGCTGGATTTGCAAACTGCCTTGCAAATTCTGAAAAAAATGCATATTTTGTGTGCTTTTGCATGCTATTTCACAGGTAGAAAAGATGTGAATTGAATACAAAAGTTTGGCTGGAATGAATTTCTCATTCCCCACCTCCCACCCCAAGTTTTATTTAATTGCAGTTGGGCAAATACTTGTGCATAAAAACCAAAGGTTCCAGAGGTCCGTTTAGCTCATACAGATAGACAGAACGTGACAAATTAGAAAATATATATTTTCCATCATTGCTACATAAGAAAAGGAACGCGGTGGCTCAGTGGCTAAGATGCTGAGCTTGTCGATCGAAAGGTTGGCAGTTCAGCAGTTCGAATCCCTAGTGCCGCATAACCGAGTGAGCTCCCGTTACTTGTCCCAGCTTCTGCCAACCTAGCAGTTCGAAAGCAAGTAAAAAATACAAGTAGAAAAATAGGGATCACCTTTGGTGGGAAGGTAACAGCGTTCTGTGCACTTCTGGTGTTGAGTCATGCCAGCCACATGACCATGGAGACGTCTTCAGACAGCTCTGGTTCTTTGGCTTTGAAACGGAGATGAGCACCACCCCCTAGAGTCAGGAACGTCTAGCACATATGTGCGAGGGGAACCTTTATCTCTACCTACATAAGAAAATCCCTGTTTATGTCCCTTCAAGAAATACATCTATTAATATCTGCTTTTTATAAATTAGTCTACTGGCTTATGATTGAGGCACATCTTTCCAGTGAATATAAACACTGCAATTCTAATAATGGCAATAATAGCTCAATGTATGCAATCTGAACAAGAGTGGATCCAAAAGGAATATTAGACTAATAGATAGAAAGATGAAATGGTTATAGAGATGATAAGCGATATATAGATGAGAGAGGGAAGGAGAGGGAGGGAGGGAGGGAGGGAGGGATAGAGAGATGAGAGACAGGGAAAGATGATAGATTAGATTAGATTAGATTAGATTAGATTAGATTAGATTAGATTAGATTAGATTAGATTAGATTAGAAGATAGATAGATAGATAGATAGATAGATAGATAGATAGATAGATAGATAGATAGATAGATAGAAGATAGAAGATAGAAGATAGATAGATAGATAGATAGATAGATAGATAGATAGATAGATAGATAGATAGATAGATAGATAGATAGATAGATAGATAGATAGATAGATGGGATGATGGATGGATGGATGCATGGATGCATGGATGGATGGAGAGCACTCCATATACATTTGGTTTCCAGAGGATATGAACAAAGCATAGTAAAATATTTAACTGTTGCATGATGAGAGTGAATAAGTGGTTTTTGGTTCCCCCCACTTTAATTCTTAAATAATAGGTTCCTGTCACTATGGGAGAAGGAATTCGACAATTACTACATATCTTACCAGGGCAGGCCCTTGCTTCTCAAGACATTTTGGCAGCCTGCAAACTGCAAGCATATTGGGAAATTTCCAGCATTCTTATTATGAGTGTGTATGTAAGTCTGCCTGGCACGAGATCAGAGGAGTGGGAGGAGAGAAAGCAATGCAGAGCTATGCGAACAAAACTGAATAGCCCAACATGCTTTGAAAAATTTCTCTTTTGGAAGAGAGTCAGATTCAGAATGTTAGAGATTCAACCATGCTCTCTGATTGCGCAATTTCCCTTCTACCCCAGCATTTATATTTCTCTCCTGTGCCATGTCACAGCCAGTTGTGCCACATCTTAAATTAACCCCATCCACTCCATAAATTGAGAAATGTTGAACAGTCTACACCAGGCAGTGGTACTGCAGGAGAATCAACCCACAGGTAAAATAAACTATCTCAAGGCTTCAGATTGGATTTTAAAGAGACCATAGGTCAGACATCAAGAATCAAGAGCAGTGGTGGGTTTCAAAATTTTTTACTACTGGGTCTGTGGGTGTGGCTTGGTGGGCGTGGCATGGCTTGGTGGGTGTGGCTTGGTGGGCATGGCTTGGTGGGCGTGGCAGGGGAAGGATACTGCAAAATTCCCATTTCCTCCCAATCAGCTGGGACTCGGGAGGCAGAGTATAGATGGGGGCGGGCCAGTCAGAGGTGGTATTTACCGGTTCTCCGAACTACTCAAAATTTCTGCTATCGGTTCTTCAGAACCTGCTGAAACCTGCCTTTGATCAAGAGCCACAATGGTGTTTCAAACGTTTCTCTGCACCACCATTCATGCTTCTGCCTTTTTGTTGATAGGAAGGGCTACAGTAGACTCATTCATGAGGAAGGAAGGAAAACAACAAAACAGCAACCAACAGGAAGGCACCACATAAATACAATGCATAGAATAGTCCAAAGCATACATTCCGCTATCAAGAAATTCCCTGAGGATGGGATCCAACATAAGTCCGAAAGCTCAGAAGACCAAATTTCTGCTACCAGTGACTGACCCAGCTTGGATCTTGCAACATTATCTTGGGACATGTATATTTGCCTTCATTTGTGAAAACAACATGTTACTGGACATTTGAAACTCTCTTTTTTTCATATCTAGTATTTGTTTTCAATCACTTAATGGAGGTTGGGGCTTCTTAACTCGTTTTTCTTTTTCACAACTTTTCATCTCCCGAGTTATGTGAAATCACTTAGGGAAAAGAATGTAACAACCAATATTTATGCCCATTGCTATTCTGTGGTAAAATAGCATATTTCACTAACTAGCAAGAAATTCAACCAGATTTCTTAGCCAGTTTGAACCAAAGGAATCCCAATATATCTGAAGGGCACCAGTAGAGTGAAGATTATTTTATTGAGTTAATGTCTTCGAAAGCTGTATCCTGGTCTTTTTGTGGTGGAATATAGTTTGGATCGGGATGAAATCTACTTACCTTCCCTACCAGTTCAAAAGTGTGTGCGGGCATCATGTGCAATTTTGGACCCTCTGCGCATGTGCAAAGCCTTCTGCGCATGCACAGAGGGTAAAAAACAGGTTACTTCCTGGTTAAAACCAGGAAGTAGTGACGTCCGGGCAGGTGGATCGAGCCTCACAGTGCCGCCGCTACCGGTTCTTCAAACCATCCGCCGCCACTACCAGTTCGCCGGAACTGGTGCAAACCAGTAGCATTTCACCCCTGGTCTGGATTCTCAGAAGGATAAGGCTTCATTTCAGAGAATCAAGAATAGAAGACTATAACTCTATTGCGGTCATAGACCAGCAACAGACATCACTGTTTACAATGTATTAAAAAAAATAGTACTGACATTAATAGTGGATAATAACATTCCTGTTAAGAAAATACATGTTCTCAAACAGTTAGGGTCACTCACTAGTTTACGTTAGTGGAGAGTCGATATGTATGTGAGTAAATATACTTTTCCAAAGATTGTTAGAGATGTCTCCAAAAAAATTGGCACAAGTTGTCAGCTATAATTCTGTAACCAGTATTTTTTTCTTGTGAACATTGCAGCAATACAGGAGCCTTGGTGGAGCAGTGAACTAAAGCGCTGTTAAGTAGCACTTAGCTGCCAGCTGCCTGCAATTACTGCAAGTTCGAATCTCACCAGGCTCAAGGTTGACTCAGCCTTCCATCCTTCCGAGGTAGGTAAAATGAGGACCCGGATTGTGGGGGCAATAAACTGACTTTGTATAAAAAAGAACACCGCTTAGGGGGGGCCAAAAAGCTCTACTAAACAGGTATATACAAAAATATGAAGGCTATTGCTTAATGCATTGTAAGCCGCCCTGAGTCTCCGGAGAAGGGCAGCATATAAATTGAACCAATAAACAATAAACAATAATAAACACAGGATTTTGCGACTGCATTGTGTGATAGTTGAGTTTGAGTCCTAAAGGAGAAATAAAAATTGCCTGCCCTCCCTGGCAATCTCTCTAATAAGGGGAGTACATAGACTGACCTATAAGCTCTGTATAACTCACAGTATAATAAAAGATGTGAGATATATTTGGCTTCTCCTTTATCACATATACATACCCATTCTGCTATTGGTGTTCTCTTACACTAATACTCTTCTCCTGCCCCTGGAGAAGTGCTGAGGGGAGAATGTTACATCTGGCTCTGAAGAAAGCTGTTCTTTGTTTTGGGATCAGAGGACCAAGAGACAATGAAGTTTAGATAGTTTGGTTGGGAGGAAGAGAGTCCATACAACACCTCCCTAGGAGTTCTCAAAATCTGCCTTTAACGATGCAAGTAGTTTGCTATAGTTTGGCAAGATTCTGTCTGCAAATGAAGCAAAGGAAATGTCTAAGAAGAAATTCTTAGTGTGTCTTTCTTGGTTTCTGGAGTCTAACACTTTTCACAGGTTTTTGATTCATTATAAAACACCCTTTATTTATATACATTTATATGTACCCTTCTGGAGAATACCAGCTCTCATTATACATTATAAGTTCTAAGACCCAGCTTATTTGGATGCTATAAAAATACGAACTGCTGAAACACTTGACCCACACCTGGCATTCGTACAAACAGAATAAAAAAGCATACATCTCTGAAAAGAAAAACTCGTTGGTTGCTTTGGAAAGAAATTGCCTGTAACCTCTCTTGAGACAGAATGAGTCATTCACATGAGACGTGACAGCTGAGCAGCATCTTTGACAAACTGGTCTGACTAAATGCCAGTGTTAGTGGACACAATTTAGTGTTAGTGGACACAAGATTGCAACCTCCAGACGCTGATCAGCCATATTTGTAGAAAAGTGGACGGACCAGAGAACGGGAGCATTAAGTGCATCGTCAGCTTAGAATTGTTGCATTCCCACAAGTGCTCCAAGTTCAACTTCTCCTGAATCCCGCAGGCCCTTATCTGGTGCCAATTTAGTGTTGGACTTTTGTTAACTAGATTCTTATGTATAGGCTTGAACAAATCTTCTATGCTGTAATCTTACAAATGGTCCTGATTCTTTCCATTTGACTTTATTCCCCCCTCCAGGGGTGGGCTTCAGATCCCTTAGCAGTGGGTCCTCTGCCCCGTTGATGGGTGGGTGTGGCCATTGTAGGCATAGCCTAGTCGGCTGCCTGCACCACGGCGGGCAGGGGGGGGGGCATTTTTCACCCTCCCCAGGCTCCAGAAGCTTTCCTCAAGCCTCTGGGAGGACAAAAAATGTTTCCTCTGGGGTCCAGAGCCCCTCTGGAGGCTGGAAACAGGCCCATTTCCAGACTTCTAGAACCTCCAGTAGGCCCATTTTTTGCCCTCCCAGACCCGCCGCACGGCCCTGCACTTACCTGGAATAATGTACGGGCCGTGTGGAGACTCCTGGGAGGGGCAGGGCAGAGTGGGAGGGTGGGGTAGGTGTGGCCAGCCAGGAGTGGCATTTGGGGGTTCGCTGAACCCCGGCGATCCTTGGCTAGAGGATTGCCCAAACCCTGCCAAACCCTCAGGAGCCCACCCCTGTCCCCTCCCAATGGAACAATCTACACCAGGCTCCACCTCACTTTAAAAAAAAAACCGGTTAGGATAAAAGTCTCCCAGAATTGATGAAGGCATTGAAATGTTTCTTTTTCTTCAAAAGGACACTGCAACCCTCAGAAAGAATGAAAACTTAAATAGACTCTATCTTCATCTGCTGATGTTCCGACTTGCCATTGAAGATTATTAGCCATGCAACAAAAGTACCAATTGCATCCTATTGCTTTTATGATTAATTTGGACTTGCCAACATGGGGCAGGGTTTTTGAAAGACAATGATTTATTTTTTTTCACACTCTTCATGATTGTTTTTGGAAAGGTTTTATTTTTTTTTTTCTCAGAAGGTACCTACTGATGTGAAAAAAGAAAAGCTATCTAGTACTTTTGATAAATCAGCAGACAATCACAAAGGTCAAAGTACAAGTAGTGAAAACAGGAAAAGGAGAGAGGTTTGGAAAACATCTTTTTGCAACTTGGATTCATGACTTTCCTTTCTTAGGCATCACCTTTAAAAAGATATTAACCCAACTGGAAATGTAATTAAACTTTTCTGTTCTTTTTGAGTCTTCTCTTTCTCTTGCTTACTGTTTAATTTCTCTTTCTCCTTTTAAATGGAAAACCTGTAGAGCTGAATAAGGATGATCCGGCAGAAAAATGGGATATTTTTCTTGATAGACACACTAAACATTTCCAAGGTCAAGTGTGCCAAGATAAAGCAGTACTCTCAGGAGGAAGCATACCTATGTAACTTCTTACCAGATGTTAAAATTATTCTATTTTTTGCTGTACTCAGATAAAATACCAGTTGGGGAACAAGAAGTTTTGATGAGTATTGGAAGTTGATAATGAGTCTTTCCGAACTCCTTATCATAGAAACATAGAGTTAGAAGGGATATTTGGGGATCTTCTAATCCAACGAGACTAGAGAGGACAAGAATGCTCATATTAGAAGAACTGAGGTGGTGTAGTGGTTAGAATGTAGTACTGCAGCTGACTGCTAGCTGCAGTTCGGCAGTTCAAATCTCACTGGCTCAAAGTTGACCCAGTCTTCCATCCTTCCAAGGTTGGTAAAATGAGGACCCAGATTGTTGGGAGAGTGGGCAATAGGTTGACTCTGTAAACTGCTTAGAGAGGGCTGTAAAAGCACTATGAAGCAATATATAAGTTTAAGTGCTATTGCTAGTGCTATTATTTTGTATGAATGAGGGTTGAGTCTTTTAAAGATCTCCAGTGGTGGGACACACACAACTTCTTGAGCATAAGAGACTGCTAACCTTCTCTTATTTAAACTAGATATGCCAAGTTTCTTTTATTCCTCTTTATCGGATTTAGCCTTGAAGCCCCTTACCATCTTTGTTCTCTTCTCTGCACTATTTCCAGTTCCTCAGCATCCTTTTTTATATCGTGATTACCAGAACTGAACACAGAAGCCCATGGAACAATACTATGACTTTCTCCGATCATTAAAACAATTACTAAGGAAGAAAAGAACAAGTAGGAAAAGCTTACACCAAACAATTAAGCAAAAAAAAAATGCCACTAAAACCCAGTAAAAATCAGTAAACAGTTTAATTCATGTAACTATAGGTATCAAGAAAGACCTAATGGGAAAGTCTTATCTTTAGCAGATCCTGAAGGCCTATGATAGAGAGGATTGATTTACAGTAGGGGTGTCAAACTCAAGGCTCGTGGACCAAATCCGGCCCATGGGATGCTTAGATCTGACCCACAGGGCCGCCCTGGAAATAATACGTTCATCACCTCTGCCAGTGATGAAGGTCCATTTTTGCTGTTTGAGAGCTGCAGGAGCCCATCATGGCCGAAAAGAGGAAAGCCAAAGAAAAAGAAGGGAAGATGGGAAGAGAACAAGGAAGGAAAAATAAGGACAGAGGGGAAGGAAGAAGAAAGGAGAATGAAGAGGGAAGAAAAAAGAAAAGGAAGGAAGGAAGGAAGGAAGGAAGGAAGGAAGGAAGGAAGGAAGGAAGGAAGGAAGGAAGGAAGGAAGGAAGGTTATAATGAGAGTGAGTGAGGGTCTGAGGGAGGTCCTGCCTTAGCGCTTGGCCACCACAGGTGCCCCCAACACGAGTGCCATCAAGCTGGCCATGCCCACCCCAGCCACGCCTACTTCAGCCCTCCGAGGTCAAACACAACCATGATGTGGCCCTCAATGAAATTGAGTTTGACACCCCTGATCTATAGCAAAGGAGAAGTGCAGTTTTGATGTTCTTCCTGGATTTATTTTTTATTTCCCTAGACTTTCTTGTGATCTCCCATCATGCAGCACCTGCCCAGTCTCTGACCCCAAATATGATCAATAGACGCTGGCAGTTGCTATAGATTCCTCACGGTATCCGTTTCCAGGGTCAGAATGAAAAGAGTAATGGTACGGAGATCAGTTGGCAAAGTACAAAGAGTTAGAAATGGAAAGTCATTCCAAATTTAATTCCAGGTTTTACAGTTTCCTCCTCCATGGGCAACCTTCAAACTTATTACAGATTGTTCTTTCACAGTGGATGGAGACTAGAGTGGTCCATAAACCAAATTTGCCTTCCTTCTTTTGAGCTGTATAAGTTTAGCTTTATTTGTGGCAGTGAGAAGGGGAGAAGCATCACTGAATGATTTATTCTCTTTTTAGTTTTTAGTTATTTTAAATTGTATCTCACAAGAGTGTTACTATATGGAAGTAATGACCTAACACTATCCTGGAGAAGCTATTTTAAAGAACATATGGTCCCGAAAAGGTGTGAGAGCAGTTTCATAAGTCTAATTGAAAGGGTCACCATGGTTAATGGTTTGAAAGTTGCAAATGAATGTGTCTAACTTAGCTCATCAAGTTGTGTGTTCCATCCTGATTAATTCTTCCCACCTTTTGGGGGAGGGGGGAATGTATATTTTCACACAATTTAATAGTGAAAATGTTCTTTGCCACAGTAGTACCCATGAATTAATATCTTTGTTTGGATTCAAGACCCATTATCTCAGTGTTCCAAGTAACACTGCCAATGAAAGAAAACTCCGAGTCTTGAGTTTCCTTAAAGCTCCATTTTATTAGAGATGTCATATTGGCACACCTGGGAAAACCCGAATGTGAAAGCTTCTAGGTTTTCTCCACTCAGAGGAAAGTTCAAGTCCCTGCCCATCACCCACATGTCCATCACATGCACCATCCAAACACCATCTCAACTGGAGATGCCTCCCAGTTCCAACCCTCTGGGTGCAGGGCAAGATGTCCTTGACTTTCTGAGAAAGGAATGTTATTATGACTATATATCACCTTGGCTCCATACAATTCCACCCTTCCAGTTTCCCACAGTAGTAAATGTGGCAGGCCTGAAGATCCAATGAAAAAGATGGCTTCTAGGCGTGCCACATTATTGATACTCTTATTCAGATAGATGTGGCATGATGGCTCAGTGGTTAAAGATGGTGAGCTTCTTGGGTGGAAAGCTGACAGCCCAGGTTTGAGACCAAAGCACCATGCAATGGGGTGAGCTCCCATTACTTGCCCCAGCCCGCTTAGCAGTTTGAAAGCATGCAAATGTGAGTAGATAAATATATACCATTTCAGTGAAAAGATAACAGTGTTGCGTGTAGCTTTGGTATATAGTCATACTGGCCACATGACCATAGAAATGTCTTTGGACAATGCTGGCTCCCTCAGCTAAGAAATAGAGATGAGTACCACCCATCTCTAGAGTCAGAGACAACTGGACAGTGGAAACCTTTATCCTTAGCTTTTATTCAGATGGATAAAATATAATTTAGGTGACATAAGATGCAGTGGTTCAGGGGCTAAGACTCTGAGCTTGTCAATCGAAAGTTTGACAGTTTAGCAGTTCGAATCCCTAGTGTCACGTAACAGGGTGAGCTCCCGTTCCTTGTCCCAGCTTCTGCCAACCTAGCAGTTCGAAAGCATGTAAAAATGCAAGTAGAAAAATAGGGACCATCTTTGGTGGGAAGGGAACAGCATTCTATGCGCCTTTGGCATTTAGTCAAGCTGGCCACATGAACATGGAATTGTCATCAGACAGCACTGGCTCTTCAGCTTAGAAATGGAGATGACAACAAGCATGTATGTGCGAGGAGAACCTTTACGATGGTTTGGTTTAAATACGATTTGTTTCATAATCCACAATGGTCAAATCATTATGTCATTAATTATGTTACAAACCTTAATGGCTAAGTTCCCCAAACCAAAATTCATTAATTTTATTATTTATATGCAGCCCATCTCATAGAAGCAACTCTAGGCAGCTTACAAACATTCAAATGAATCTAAGGAGCAAATATATATACATTCTCCATTGAGAAGAACTTGTGCATCTTCCGGAAGTTGTTTAATTTTGATATTTTGGAGGCACTGTTTTTCTTGTTGTTGTTGTTGCTGTTGTTGTTTACACAAAAATAAAAGAGAATGTGCTACAGCTCTAATAAGGTAGCTAGCTGTTTGCAAAATTTAATATTGCATTGGAAAATATTGTAATAGTATGGGGGAAAGTCCTTGAGAGACCAGGTGAAAAAAATCCAGCCAAGGGAATGATCATAACCCACAGAGAGCTAGTGGGTGAGGCAGAAAGCTCAGAAGAGACCCCCCCCCCTAGTTACGCAGACTGTAAAGGAGGAGGAAGGTAGAGTTCTATTCAGATTTGCAAGGTTGATATTTATTAATTAGATTAGATTTATATACCGCCCTTCTCCTGACGGATATTGGCCTGATAGAGCAAACCAGATAGAAAACTGAGCCAGATGAGCTAATTCTATTTTATTATAAAGCTACATTGACAGAAACTGGTAAGTCTGAAAGTACAATTCTTTCCCCATCTCCACCATCTCCTTTTCAGCTCCAGAAACCAGGGGAGGTCTTTTCGGAGCCGTTTACCCTACTTGCTTTCTAGCTGTGGGCTACACGGTCTCATATCTGAACGTTCCCTTGGCAGTTCCTCTTCATTTAGTCTCCCAAGGTGTTTCTCACATGCCATTTACAAATAGCCAAAATAATTACTGATGAGCAAACTTTGGAAGTCCAGGACTGTGGAACTTCCCTCACAAAATTCATTTGAATATCTAATTCTGAGAGAATCATCTGGAACAGATCTGGAAATTAAGAAGGGCACAAATTCATGAGATTTGAATCATCTGATCTGGCCCATGTTCACAAACACTTGTTCCAATCTCCAAAATCTGGGCTTATTGCTAACTCTGGGAGGTTCTGAGCAGGATTCCACTTTTCAACCATCTTTCCATGCTCATTTAGGATCAGTGGCTTTTCTGGGCCATGCTGGAGAATAGGCATGGTCTCAATAGCAGCAAATAAGCAATTTCATCTACAGCCAGCTCAGCTGCCCAGCTACCAGCATGCTTGCCCAGCTGTGGCATTTAGAGTTTAGCTAAGCAGATCTTCAAACTGATATGCTTCAAGCCAAGACAGATGGAGCTTTATATTTAATCCAGAATGTAAATGCAAACAAATGCAGGATATATCTTATGTAACCCCAGTATTTACAAAATGGTCCTCAGGTACCTTACTAACAAGCCGGGTAGTGATTTAAAAATCGATATGCCTCTGTCAGTTGAAATGGTTTTGCTAACCAAGGGAAATAAATTCTACTGCTTAACTTCATTCTACAAAGATTGGCATCACTGTCTGTTCTAGCCACCTACTTTCTCCATACTATAAATAATTGTGTTTTTTTAATCAGGGCAACCTAGTCTATCCACTTATGGGATGGAGTATACTGCTCTGTTTTATTTCTTTGTCAGTAAAACATAAATTCAATATAATTGTATGCATTTCTAGCTTAAGCAACAATTCCAGTATACTGTTCTTTTTCTTACATTTTACTCCAACTTTACATCTTGCTACATTTCTATTTTGATGTATAGGAGCCAGAATTATACCCAGTAGTATAGAGAAATAGAGATAGAGATAATGAAGACAGGGAAAAAGACAGAGATAGATGGAGTAATGATAGATAGAATAGATAGATAGATAGATAGATAGATAGATAGATAGATAGATAGATATAGATAAAGATAGATGATAGATAGATAGATAGATAGATAGATAGATAGATAGATGATAGATAGATATAGATAGATATAGAAGATAGATAGATAGAGAGAGAGAGAGAGAGAGAGAGAGAGAGAGAGAGAGAGAGAGAGAGATAGATGATAGATGATAGATAGATAGATAGATAGATAGATAGATAGATAGATGATAGACAGACAGATAGATAGATGTAGATAGATAGATAGATAGATAGATGATAGAGATAGAGATAGATAGATAGATAGATAGATAGATAGATAGATAGATAGATAGAGATAGATAAATAGATAGATAGATGATAGATATAGATGATAGATAGATGATAGATAGATAGATAGATAGATAGATAGATAGATAGATAGATAGATATAGATAAATATAGATGAGAGAGAGAGAGAGAGAGAGAGAGAGAGGGCACACTGACAGACAAGACAAAGATACATTCAATTTAGTCTTGATCATCATGGATACCTTGAGAAGTCCCTGCAGGTTTCTTGTCATCATTTTCAAAGTGGTTTGCCATTGTTCTCCTCTTCTTTCCAGGGCTGGAAGAAGCTCCCAAATTAGCCAGGTGGCTTTGTGCAAAGTTAGGACTAGAACTTGTGTTTCCTGGCTCCTAGTCCAGTACTTTAACCACCGCAGTGTAACAAATTAACTCTCAAAAGAAATACACCTTTAAGTGTGATTTTATTCCTGGCAACAACATTTTTTTTTTCAGGATTGGGTTACCTCCTTCCCAGTGCTGAGACAGAATGACCGACCCAGAGGACTTTCATGTCTAAGGCAGGAGTCGAACTCACAGTCTCCTGGCTTCTGTCCCTCTGCCTTTGACCACTGCAACAAATTGGTTGCCACTAAACGATATACATTTGATAGTAAATTATATGCAATACGCTGATATGAATCCATTGGTGAGATGTTAAGTGCAACTTCTTTAACAGGAGCCTGTGTAGCGTAGAGGGCTAATGCCTCCTACTAAAGGCAGCAATTAACACCAGCTGCCTGTAATTTCTCTGAATTCAATCCTAGCCAGGCCCAAGGTCGACTCAGCCTTCCATCCTTTCTAAGGTGGGTAAATTGAGGACCCAGTTTGTGGGGGCAATAAGCTGACTTTGTATAAATATACAAAAGTATGAAGGCTATTGCTTAACGCATTGTAAGCCGCCCTGAGTCTCCGGAGAAGGGCGGCGTATAAATCAAATTAAAAATTAAAAAAAAAATAAATCATTGGATTCCATAATATTCCTCAGGCCTGTGCCACCAGTAGACAAATTCCTGACTTCTCTTTAGTAGATACTAGCTGCCTTCATTAGAAGCTTTGGCCATCTGTTTCAGCCCCAAATTTATAGAGTCAGGGTGAATATGTGACTGCTAATATTAATACGGAATAAAAATGAAATACTATGAGTCAATTATGCAACTGAAAAACAGGAAGGCTATTTTGTTGTTTTATCCTGCAGAGCTCAGATTGGAGAAAAGTTTTCTAATCTTGAGAGCAAGACGAGGAAAATATAGAATAAGAAAATTTTGTCTCCTCCTCCTCCTCCTGCTCCTCCTTTCCTTCTCCTTCCCCTTCCCCTTCCCCTCTCCTCCTGCTCCTTCCTCCTCCTCCCCTCCTCCTCCTCCTCCTCCTGCTCCTGCTTCTCCTCCTCTTCCTTCTCCTTCTTCTCCTTCCCCTTCTCCTCCTCCTGCTCCTCCTTTCCTTCTCCTTCTCCTCCCCTACCCCTTCCCCTTCCTCTTCCCCTTCTCTTTCCCTTTCCCTTTCCCCTTCCCCTCCTCCTCCTCCTCTTCTTCTTCTTCTCCTTCTCCTTCTCATCTCCTCCTGCTCCTGCTCCTCCTCCTCTTCCTTCTCCTTCTCCTTTTTCCTCTTCTCCTCCTCCTGCTCCTCCTTTCCTTCTCCTTCCCCTTCCCCTTTTCCCCTCCTCCTGCTCCTTCCTCCTCCTCCTCCCCTCGTCCTCCTTCTGCTCCTGCTTCTCCTTTCCTTCTCCTCCCCTACCCCTTCCCCATCCCCTTCCCCTTCTCTTTCTCTTTCCCTTTCCCCTTCCCCTCCTCCCCCTCCTCTTCTTCTCCTTCTCATCTCCTCCTTCTCCTTCTCCTCCTCTTCTCCTTCTCCTTCTCCTCCTCCTCCTCTTCTTCTCCTTCTCCTTCTCTTCCTTCTCCTCCTCCTTCTTCCTCCTCTCTCAGAGAGAGTGGGGGGGAGGAAGAGATTTTTATGGCAAAGTTTCCTCTGAGGTGACTCAGAGGACCATCAGCCATTTAGTAAAGGATTGGTGAAAATGTATTGAATGCAGCTATGCAACAGAAAGATTTGAAGTATTTTCATACACTCCTGAAGTAGCCTCCATGAAAGCAATTCACTTCTCTCTCCAAAAGTCTCCCAGGCTATTATTCACTTTGCCCTTGTTCTCTGCTCAGGTTAATCACCCGTTGCTTAAGTAACCAGATGCTGCATTAAATGTTATTTTAGGGGGGGTTTTTTCTTTTCTTTTTTTAAAACAGGCACAAGTATCTTAGAAGCTGGTCCTTAAGAAGCCTAGAATTGTTGGTTAAGATTAAGAATGGTTTGAAAATTCTGATCTGCTCACGTCTACCCGCTTTTTATTGAATGCACACAGTATTGACTTATCTGGCAAGAGATATTTGTGAATTGTTCTTTTAGAAGAGCTGAAAAGGGAACAAGGAGGGGTTGAAATCAGGTCAAAATTCAGCATGGAAACAGAGTTCCACCTGCCACTTTTCTCTCCTAATGCCAGCCGTATTAGACCAGAAAATCTATTTTGAATTCTAAAAGTCTTTGCAAGATATCTTCCAAAGTAACGCCACAGGAGAGTCTCTTCCATTCACAAAATAGTTACCATAATTGGATTTGCCGTTGGAAAAAAAAATGCATACACTCATCACAAGAGTAACTACTGAAGTTACTTTCTGCTGCCCTTTTATTGCCCAATCTATTATCTGAGAATAAGCAGAAACTCATGTGCATTTTTACTTTAAAAGAAATGGTATGAATTTTCAGTAAAAGAATGCAAGGACAGTAGTCTTTGAAAATGACTCAAGAGAAATAAAATAAACCTTTTTTTGTCTGCCTGACATTCTGTTTTTGCATTTCGCCCATTCCTAGCACCATTTCATTTTGATGCTGGAGGAGAAGAAAGGGTCTTCTGTCAGGACACTGCCTTCCTCCAAGACCACCCAGTTAATACAACCATGGATTGCTGTCCCCGTTGCAGTCATGGTCCTTTTTTGCAAGTGAAGATATCCTATTGGGATATCCTATCACAATAGAATATCTTATGCTACCAGATTTGAAGTTTTGGGCTTAGACAACTTAGAACTACGTCACCTTCTGTCTGACCTAAGCGTAGTACACAAAATTGTCTGCTACAATGTCCTACCTGTCAATGACTACTTCAGCTTCAACCGCAACAATACACGAATACACAATAGATACAAACTGAAGGTAAACTGCTCCAAACTCGATTGCAGAAAATAGGACTTCAGTAACAGAGTGGTCAATGCCTGGAATGCACTACCTGACTCTGTGGTTTCCTCCCCAAACCCCCAAAACTTTAATCTTAAACTGTCTACTGTTGACCTCACCAAATGGTGAAATCCAAATTGTTTTACTACTGGTTCTGTAGGTGTGGCTTGGTAGGCATAGTGTGGCCTGGTGGATGTGGCTTGGTGGGCATGGCAGGGGAAGGATACTGCAGAATCCCCATTTTGGGACCAGCCAGAGGTGGTATTTGCCGGTTCTCTGAACTACTCAAAATTTCCGCTACTGATTCTCCAAATGACTCAAAATTTCCTCTACTGGTTCTCTGAACTACTCAAAATTTCCGCCACTGATTCTCCAAACTACTCAAAATTTCCTCTACCGGTTCTCTGAACTACTCAAAATTTCTGCTACTGATTCTCCAAACTACTCAAAATTTCCTCTACTGATTCTCTGAACTACTCAAAATTTCCGCTACTGATTCTCCAAACGACTCAAAATTTCCTCTACCGGTTTTCTGAACTACTCAAAATTTCCGCTACTGATTCTCCAAACGACTCAAAATTTCCTCTACCGGTTTTCTGAACTACTCAAAATTTCCGCTACTGATTCTCCAAACTACTCAAAATTTCCTCTACCGGTTTTCTGAACTACTCAAAATTTCCGCTACTGATTCTCCAAACTACTCAAAATTTCCTCTACCAGTTCTCTGAACTACTCAAAATTTCTGCTACTGATTCTCCAAATGACTCTAAATTTCCACTACTGGTTCCCTAGAACCTGTCAGAACCTGCTGGATTTCACCCCTGACCTCACCCCATTCCTAAGAGGTCTGTAAGAGGTGTACATAAGCGCACCAACGTGCCTACCGTCCCTGTCCTAATGTCCCTTTTTATTCGTATGTATTCATAATCATGTTTATACTTTTATCTGTTATCTTATATATGCTTGACAAACAAATAAAATAAATAAATAAAATATTGACCAAAGCTGCATCAGGCAGCAGCTGAACCCAAGAGACAGTGGTCAAAGCTTCAGACTCAGAAGTGGATGGGTAGTGACACTTGGCAGTCTCCTAAAATTAAATGGATTATTTTGGCTCAGCTCTAGTCATGATTATATTGAGTGACTTGAGATTTATTTATTTATTGTTTATTTATTTTATTTATTTATTTTATAAAATTTTTATGCCGCCCTTCTCCCGTAGGACTCGGGACGGCTCACAACAATAAAAAACAAACAATCAGAACTAAAAACAATCCGATTTTAAAATCCCCAATATTAAAAACCTCGTATCTGGTCAGGGAATTTGATGGAACAGCCAAGTCTTCAAACCAGTATGGAAAGTATGGAGATCCAGTGCCATTTGGAGCTCGGTGGGCAGACTGTTCCAGAGAGGGTCTGGACCCTCATCCTGGGGGTTGCCAGCTGACATTGTCTGGCCGACGGCACCCGGAGGAAGGCCACTCTGGGAGACTGCACAGGGCAGTGGGAAGCCGGTAGAAGTTGGTTCTGCATGTACCTCGGGCCCATGCCATGGAGGGCTTTATAGGTAAGTACCAGCACTTTGAAGCGGTAGATTTCTTCAAGAAAGGCCAATCTCAGTCTTATCTGATTCCCACCCCCCACCCCCATATAATCGATGTTGTGCTTCAACGGTTAGATGGCCTAGATATTAGTATTTGAACAACAATCTTTTTAACATTTATATTTTATTGTGTTTTTATTAATCTTGGCAAAATGTTAATATATATGGCTAGTCCACATATGATATGCCATAAGCTAAATAAATAAATAAGACCGATCTCTTAAAGCACAGCCAAGAAAAACCAGTCTCTCAGCCGACTCTATCATCTTGGTTAATTAATTTGACTCGCTGTATCCTTGTAGCCTTTTTCTAATG
The DNA here is from genome assembly GCA_030761175.1 of Masticophis lateralis. NCBI lineage: Eukaryota > Metazoa > Chordata > Lepidosauria > Squamata > Colubridae > Masticophis > Masticophis lateralis. Next base: position 6,210,078 of record JAUDYJ010000008.1, on the reverse strand, counting down.
ACCATGGTCCTCCCTAAACCTGATATCACTTTCAGGTTGTTTTTTTTTTCCCTTTTGATGACCTTGCAATCCCTTTATATGAGGTGGAGTCGGGGTGACTGAATGAAACTGAGCATTTATTGGCCGGATGCCCTTCCTGACACTTATGCAGAGTTCACAGCAGATATTTTCTCTTCAGTTTCAAATAACATCAGTTTCAAATAACCAATTGGAATACATTGTCTGTAACCAATGCTAGCTACTTTAATGTGTCTCTACCTTCTGCTGAGAACCACTTCTGCATCAGTTTCAAAACTCTTTTGAGGGACATTAAGGAATATTTTGGTTTTAAACTTAAAGCGGAGCCTGGATTGCTCAACAGACTAAATAGCCTGTTATTAACATTCAGCTGTCAGCAATTATTGCAAGTTCGAGGCTCAAGGTTGACTCAGCCTTCCATCCTTTCTAAGGTAGGTAAATTGAAGACCCAATTGCCCTTATTGTGGGGGCAATAAGCTGACTTTGTATAAAATATACAAAAGTATGAAGACTATTGCTTAACACATTGTAAGCCGCCTTGAGTCTCCAGAGAAGGGCGGCATATAAATCTAATTTTTTTTAAAAAAGCAATAAAGGACATTTTTTAAAGAACATAAGCAATGCCCTGCTTTATCAGACCCCTGTCCTATCTAGTCTAGCAGTCTGTTGTCATAATAACATAATAACTATTCAAGGAAGTCCACTAGTCTCCCAGCAGATGGCTTTCAGAGGTTGTCTCACTGCCATCAAGGTCCCCAGCAGAGGTGGGTTTCAGCAGGTTCTAACCAGTTCTGGAGAACCGGTAGTGAAATTTTGAGTAGTTCGGAGAACCGGTAGTAAAAATTCTGACTGGCTCCACCTCGATCTATTCTCTGCCTCCCGAGTCCCAGCTGATTGGGAGGAAATGGGGATTTTGCAGTATCCTTCCCCTGCAGTGGGGGGGAGGGTAATGGAGATTTTACAATGTCCTTCCCCTGACATGCCCACCAAGCCACACCCACCAAGCCATGCCACGCCCACCAAGCCATGCCACGCCCACCAAGCCACGCTCACAGAAATGGTAGTAAAAATATTTGAAACCCACCACTGGTCCCCAGGATTTCCATGAACTGATCCAACCCTATTTTGAAGTCACTCAGGCTGGTATCACATCTTTTTTGGTGAATTCCTGTCCTGATTCTTCCAGAATTCAGTTTCAATTTCATTGACATCTGTAACATTATCTGGTACATTTAATATTCTCTGCAGTGGTTTTAGGAAGCACTACCTGCTCAGATAGGCTGGTGTTAAAAAATAAGATTAAGGACATATTTCATGTAACATAAAGAAAATCTCTTTAAAGTCTTTGACAGAACAAAGAAACTCGCTGTCAAGGAACCAGTGAATAAGTGCTGAAATGATCGGGGGAAAGTAAAACAGGAAAAAAAATATATTTGGCAGTGCCCAATAGTAAAAAAAGGGTGTCCATCTGCATATTACTATTCTTTTGAATTTTCTGTGGGTTTGTTTTTAGCTTCATTTCAGCATTTAAAGAAAAAGAAAGAGAGACAAAGAAAAGCAAACAATGATGCCAGGAAAAGAATCTTATGCATCAATTTTATGCCTCTCTCATTTAAGAACACATTTCCGTCACCAACACCTCATAGCATCCTAAAATGTTTTCTCTTTCCCTCTTTCTCTTTCTCCTTTTGAGCAGCATATTTATGCCTGGAAGACTGACTCTAATTTGTCTCCTCTGCCTGCCAGATTAAACCCATGAAAAGTTGGATGAGAAGGAGATCAGACATCTGTCATGTGTCTGCTCCTTAAAGTAAAAATCTATAACTCTCGTCTTCCTTGTGTAATTAGAAATGCCTATTTCTAGGGGTGAAAATGTGGTAATCTGCTGCATTAAAAATGACCAAGAGTTATCGTGCATATTAAAGACAAACAAATTACAATAGAACAGAATATATATAACTCAGTGTTCAACTGTGGAGTCCTTGGTGCTCTCTAAGGTAAAGGTAAAGGTTCCCCTCGCACATATATGCTAGTCGTTCCCAACTCTGGGGGCAGTGCTCATCTCCATTTCAAAGCCGAAGAGCCAGCGCTGCCCAAAGATGTCTCCATGATCATGTGGCTGGCATGACTAAATGCCAAAGGCACATGGAATGCTGTTACCTTCCCACCAAAGGTGGTCCCTCTCTTTCTACTTGCATTTTTACATGCTTTCAAACTGCTAGGTTGGCAGAAGCTGGGACAAGTCACGGGAGCTCACCTCAGTCTGTCTAAGAGCCAAAGCTCCCACATCTAATTGGACAGCAATGGAAGTTCCTTGCATCCTGAAAACAGAATGATGGATGTAATCCTTGGGGTTCAGGCTCATTGCCAATGACGTAGCTCAAACTATAGAACTGAAAAAAATAATATCAGGGCATAATCAATTCTTTTGCTGGAAAATAGGCAACACTAGGGATTCGAACCGCTGAACTGCCAACCTTTCGATCAATAAGCTCAGCATCTTAGCCACTGAGCCACTGTGAGCCTTTGCTGGTGCTCTCTAAGCAGGGATTAATACCAGACAAACAATCCAACAGAAAACAATATCCTAATAAGCCACTATCAAGGAGAAAACCACTTCCCCACCAAAACACGCCGGGCAAACTACTGTGTATAAACAGGGAACAAACCCCACCCTCAGTCACACTGCTGATGTTACATAGTCAGGTGATAAAACATCTACAAGCAAACAACCAAGCACAGAGAGCACTAAGGACTCCACAAACAAATTCATCATCACATAAGCTTTGGTGGATCTCACTCTGCTTCATTGAATGCACTAAATGTTATTCTAATTTCAATTACTTGAAATTTCTAGGGAAGAAAGAAAGCAGCGTTGCAGAAGTGAAATCAGAAATAGTACTTTTTTTTGTTTTAAAAAAATATTAAGTACAAGATTTCTAGCATCAAGACAAACCTGGATAGCTCAACAGACTAAAAACCTGTTATTAACAGTCAGCTGTCTGCAATTATTGCAAGTTCGAATCTCACCAGGCTCAAGGTTGACTCAGCCTTCCATCCTTTCTAAGGTAGGTAAATTGGGGACCCAGTTTGTGGGGGTAAGAAACTGACTTTGTATAAAATATACAAAAGTATGAAGGCTATTGCTTAACACATTGTAAGCCGCCCTGAGTCTCTGGAGAAGGGCGACATATAAATCAATTAAAAAAAAAGAGAGAGACCTTCATCAGATCCCGCTGGGGTAAAGAGAATGGAGACATGATTTCAAATCACAACAGTTTAACCAACAAGCAACCCAATTAAAAACAAGTTAAGGAAATATGATAATTACAAACCTCAAAGCCATTATATAACTATATCCTAATAATATAGGAGAAAACAATACAATAAAACAGAATGAAAGAGAGTATTCCTGTAAATGCGTAAAATAAACCAACTTGTGCTCATTAAGTGTTAAATTTTAAGGAGAAAACAGACATTAAATGGGAAATCCTCTATAGATGCGCCATGCTTATCCTAATAAAGACTTTAGTAAAAATATGAAGTATTTTTATTTATTTATTTTACTTTATATTTATTTCATCAAGCATGAATTTTATGACAGGTACAAGTGTAAACATAATTATAAATACATGAAAAGGACACAAATAAAAAAACCATTAGAACAGGGACGGTAGGCACGTTGGTGTGCTTATGCACGCCCCTTACAGACCTCTTAGGAATGGAGTGAGGTCTATAGTCTAAGGTTAAAGTTTTGGGGGTTTGGGGAAGAAACCACAGAGTCAGGTAGTGCATTCTAGGCATTGACCACTCTGTAACTGAAGTCGTATTTTCTGTAGTCTAGTTTGGATTAGTTTACCATGAGTTTGTATCTATTGTGTGCTCTTGTACTATTTTGGTTGAAGCTGAAGTATTCAGTGGCTGGTAGGATTTCCCTGGGGACTGTATAATCTGAGTCAATGTATATTTTAAATAACTTACAAATGTGCCCCTTGTCACAATTTACTCATCCCAGGTCCCGCAGTCCACTCCAAAAGCTGGACTTTTAAGCCACCCCTTCGCCCCCAGAAGAAGCAAATATAGACAAAAAGAGTAGGCAGTTGCAGGCTTCAAAATGACCTCTTCACTCAGCTACAAATACTGGGGGCAATGGATTTTTTTGTTTTAATCCACTGTTCGTTCAGTTTGGCATTCCCCCCTCACATCCTTGGCAAAGCCTTCAGTCTGTTTTCCACGTCTGTCTTCATCATGCAAAAAAAGTAATTCTGTTTGGCTGCACAAATAGAGGGACTCCTGAGCCATCCATCAAGCATATGTGCCCAGCATTGGAATCAGAAGTTTCTCTTTTGAGAATCCATGCCAGGTGTTTCTTGCTAAAAAAAAAAAATCCCTCTGATTCCAGGAGGTTGTGTTACACAACCGAAATACAGATGATTTTATACCTGCAAAGGGCTGTAGATATTAGGCAAGGATCGCATGGGTGCGCATTTTATATTTTGCTAATATACGTAAGAAAATGTGGGCTTTATCTACTCGTGAAGGATTTTTTTGGCACAGCAACGAGTCTCTGAATCGTTGCTGTGTGTTCCTGGAAAGATACTTGTATAGCAAATGCCGAAATTTGGCTTGATGAAATGTGTCAACTTTCCGTCTTTGAATTGGCTTTTTATCAGCCTAAAGGAAAGACTCAGCAATATGATTCCATATGGTCAGAATTTAATTTGTTGTTTTTTCTGTTAATATTGTTGCATTTGTCTTCTGTTATTCATTAGCGTGCTTTACTTGTCTGTGGATGTTTGCCTTGTTTCATTTGCATATATATATGCTTTTTTGTCTCCTACAGTTATATAAAAATATTTAAAAAAAAAAAATCAAAAGGGAGTCTACCGTATGGGCTGGAAAGAATTGAGTTGTGAGCCTTTAATCTGTTGTAGAATTTCTTTCTTTGCATCTTAATAAGTTTGAATTTTAAAGAGATGCATCTGTGTATTGGCCACAAGATAATATATGAGATGCCAAACTTGTTTGGCCTCATCAGAAATGCTCAACATCCAACACCCCCCAAAAAACTTATTAGATGTCCTGTATTAAGGGAATCAATTCCATGTAGATTTCCTAAATTCATGAACAACTTCTAATGTTAACGGAGAGGCAAGAGTTACATACAGCACCCAATGGGAGTGCACCCTGGAATCCAAATTACTAATTAATTTTAAGGAAAAAATAATAATTAAATGTAAAAGGAATAACCATACTGGAATATTAATTTAAATATTATGTTTTAGAGCCTCTTATGTCTTATGCCTAAGTATATTTGCCCATGTTGTATGGCTGTAATATTATTATCCCTCCCATCTCCTTTCCTAGTATTTTTTATTGGGATCATTATTGTGATTATTATTACTCTGCTGCTTTACATGTACACTGAGAGTTTTTGCACCAGAGACAAATTCTTTGTGTGTCTAATCACACCTGGCCAATAAAGTGTTCTATTCTGTTCCGTTCCGTTCTGTTCTGTTCCATCCCGTCCCATCCTGTCCTGTCCCATTTTGGCTACACTCTTTTGATGGAATATATTGCCCTGTATACTACTTAAAAACAAATGGTCCAAAAAGTATATTCATACTGAATATTTTTCACACTCAAAAATTAAAATGTCTACAATACACCGTCTTTACTAGATTTTCCCTTTTTCCTCCTATAATCTTAACCCCAGCAAATGTGGGTGGGTGTGTAACTTTCAGACTTAAAATAACAAGCATCATTCTACCCACTGTCCTTGTCACAAGGAATCATTATGTAGGGACAATAGTACAATTAGAAACACAATCGCCTTCACTTTTATTTCAACTAGCTGGACGCCCATACTTCGCTACGAAACTATGTGATTCGGCATGATAAATTGACACTTAAGGTCTGAAACTTAACGTAGAATGTGTAACTCAGTAGCATCAGGGCATATTAATATAAGGCAACTGGCAGTTGGAACAGAGAGGGAGGGGGAGTTGAATGTCCCAGCCTGCAGGCTGGATGAGTGCCCTTGCCCAGTTTAGCGAAGGGGTAGCATCAGAGCGTGTTAATATAAGGCAACTGGCAGTTGGGACAGAGTTCCTTTCAGGTGGGGGGAGTAGAACGTCTAGCTCCTTAGCATCAGAGCATGTGAATATAATACTGTATATGAAATCCTAATGATCTGATGGTCATTTCAAAAAATCCTTTCTTAGCGAGCACCTAGAAGCCAAGAGGAACATATATGCCAAATTTCAAGTTTGTAAGCTTTACCGTTCTGCAGATTTCATGATGAGTGAGTGATATTTGGTATAGATAGATAGATAGATAGATAGATAGATAGATAGATAGATAGATAGATAGATAGATAGATAGATAGATAGATAGATAGATGTTTTCTGAGGTTTTTGCGGGTGTTTGTATGTAGATCTTTGGTTATTGGGTTTTCTCCCACGTAAAATTGGAATGCTCCTAGAAGCATGAAGCCGAAAACACCAGCCTGAAGATGACGAATGAGACTTCGTCAAAACGTCGCCAAGACACTTCCAATTTTACGCGGGAGAAAATCCGAATAACCAAAGACCCACATATATATTTCTATTTCTATCTCTATCTCTATTTCTATTGTGCTGCCCATGTCTGAGACTGCGGTACTTCCCAAAAGAGGCCATTACATATGCAGATTGCTGTTTTGTTAGTATATTCAGCTTCTATTATCATTCTAGAACATGAAATGCCCATGTGTAGGGTCTTTTCAATTGCCTTGATTAAGGAAAGTTTCAATATCACGCCCCTACTTTCTGATTAATTTTGCATGCTGCCACTTCCCTAAGAGGAAAAGGAGGTGATCATGATGATTTTATCAAAGTGTGAGATGAATTCACTAAGGAATTGAATCACACACGTACACTCACACATAATTATTCCTCTGTCAGTTGAATTACACTTGAGTTTCAATTAGAGCTGTGATGAACTTTTTTGGAAAAAAAAGAATAATAATTGTCCTATGATTTGAATTATTGATCAGTTTAGAGATCAGCAATGGGGGTGATCTACAACGTCATAGGAAGCAATAAATAAAGGTTCTTTTTTAGTAGCGGGAATCTGATCCTATTGCTCCTCCTTTCAACTTTATAGGACAAATTCTTGTATAATTTAATGCAATTACATTTAGTATATAAAAATACTGTATTTTTCACCCTCTAAAAGGGGGTGAAAATTTGGGTGTGTCTTATACACCAGATGTAGCCCCACCCACTCACTGGCCGTCACCCTTTGGCCTCTGCCTCCCTGCAATTTATCTCCTTGCAGCAAGCAGTAAGAAGAAACAGCCCATTTCAGCTTCAGCACAGCCTAATTAACACAAGTTGATCATAGGTTGGATCAGCCTCCTGACCCTCAGCTGTTTCAGAATACAGAGATTGCCAGTGCCTATGCCTAATGCTAGACACAGTAAATAGTAAGTACTAGTGGTGTCAATCAAGAAGAACAAGGGAGACCACCATTTAACAATGCTCTCATTTTTGGGATTTTACCCAGTGAAAGGGATCCATGTCCTTCATTGCACTCATGAAAAAGTCATTAGCTGCTGTTGCTATTACATTTACTTATCTTCCTTCGTGCCTGAAAGATGATTCACTACATGGAGTAATTGTCCTGCTGATCCCACTGATCAAGACTTACTTACCATGTGCTACTCTCTGGATTATATGTCTTGGCCACTTCAAAGACCAATTCAATATTAGAAAATGCCATAACAATGTAAAATGTTATTGTAGGTTGGCCTGGCAAAGATGACTATAGCAGTAATCCAATTTCAATTTCTCTCTCTCTCTCTCTCTCTCTCTCTCTCTCTCTCTCTCTCTCTCTCTCTCTCTCTCTCTCTCTCTCTCTCTCACACACACACACACACACACACACACACACACACACACACACCAGTTTCAAATGACTAGAAGGGATGTTTCACATATCAGAAGGTTTTGCTTCTTTTTATCTATAATCTTTGAAAAGAAATGCATTTATTAATAAGGAGTTCAGAAATACCTAGCCATCAAAAAGCAGGAGGTGATTTTTATCTCCTGAAAGTAAATTCATAGATCATGTTTAAAAGAGAGAGAGAGAGAGAGAGAGAAAGGGTTTCAAAAGTTGTGAAGCAAGGTAGGAGGAAGAATTTAATTTAATGAGGATAAAAAGTTTATGAAAATAACAGGCAAAAGCCTAAGAAAAGCTGCTAAGGTATAGAGATGTCTTAGCAAAGGAATATTAATTCATATCTAATCCAATAAAAATGTTGATTACTAAAAGGGATGTGTTATAAGCATCAATTGAGGGGAAATCAGATTGATAGTAAGCATGACACTATCAAGGTCTAACAAGGTGAAAACAACACAGCAACCATAACCAAGTAGTAAAAACTTTTTCTGTTAAGATTAGGAAATACCTAACTCTCTATATCATTATTAAATCCTACAATACTGGCAAAAAACCCCTACAATTATTTTTTATATATAAAATGTGATGAGCAAACTCACAACTTTCATTCAACTTTGAATGAAACAAAAAATTCTAGATTCCTATTTTGTCTAGACACATAGGAAGAAGTATTGACATCTGTATCAAATACCGATATTAATAATTGACTAGAATATGTCCTATTCACATACACACCCAAATAATATTTCAGACTTATGGAATTCAATGATACAGATAGGCTTGAGTGAATTATTGTGTCATTTGGACTACAGGAAGATTAATACTTTCTTTAAACGTATTTTTTTTCTGGGAAAAAATATATTGAATCTGTGTAAAGTAGAGCCACTTTGGTCTAGTAATGAAGGCACCACCATGCTAGAAATAAAGAGATTGTGAGTTCTAATCCCAGTTTTGGCATGAAAACTGGCTGAATGATTTTGGGCCAATCACCTGTAACCTGTGAATTCTCGTCTGGTCTTTGGCATGAAAGCTGATTGGGTGACTTTGGGCTAATCAAGAAAAGACAGCAAATTATGGGAGGGGAGAGAAACAAAAGAACTACAGATTTTTCTCTGGAAGGTCAACAGGTATTATTTTTATATGCATTCTAAATTATTTTTAATTTGGTCTGCCTTTCAAAGCTGTTGTGACTTGGTTGGCCCTAATGTTGACTAAATAAATAAATCTTGGCCGTTCAGTTCCCAGGGGTTGGGCCTGACTCAGTGGCATAAAATTCCCAGTTTGAAGTCAGAAAGTAAGCCCTTGAAGAACTTGTTTGTTTGTTTGTTTGTTTACTTATTTATTTACTTATTTATTTAGTCAATCGTGTATTAGATAACAGATATAAACATGTTTATGAATGCATGAAATGGATACAAATAAAATGGGGACATTAGGACAAGGACGATAAGCATGCTGGTACACTTATGCACGCCCCTTACAAGAGGTCCTAAGAGCGCTTAGGAATGGGGTGAGGTCAACAGTAGACAGTCTAAGGTTAAAGTTATGGGGGTTTGGGGAAGAGACCACAGAGTCAGGTCTAGGCATTGACCACTCTGTTGCTGAAGTCGTATTTTCGGCAATCGAGTTTGGAGTGGTTTACCTTAAGTTTGTATCTATTGTGTACTCGGGTATTGTTGTGGTTGAAGCTGAAGTAGTCATTGACAGGTAGGACACTGAAGCAGATAATTTTGTGTACTACGCTTAGGTCAGACCGAAGGCAGTGTAGTTCTCAGGTGTCTAAGCCCAAAATTTCAAGTCTGATGGCATAAGGTATTCTGTTGCAAGTGGAGGAGTGGAGGACTCTTCTCGTAAAATATCTCTGGACTCTCTCAATTGTATTTATGTCCAATATGCAGTGCGGGTTCCAGGCAGATGAGCTGTATTCGAGAATTCGTCTAGCAAAGTAGTACAATATTACCAGAGAAGAAGCTATGCAAGATTAGGTTAACCACTCTTAATGCCTTTTTGATAATGTTACAAATTAATTAATTAATTTAATTTAATTTAATTTAATAATTAATTATCAAGGGGGGGCAGTTTATCTAGAAATATAGAAAACTGAAGGCAAAAACAGATCTAGTGGTCCATCAAGTCTACCCTTTGAGCTTATTTGTTTTTGGTTTTCTTTTTAATTAATTCATTTTTAATAACTCCCATTATGATTCTTTCTTATATCTTCTTTTTGTGAAGTAATTGCTTCCTGAACCATCTATAACATTGTCTGCATTTCTTTTTGAAAGTTGTTAGATTTTGAATTATTATTTTTATCCCACCGAAATCCCATTCTCTCACATGGGGGTGGATATGCTGCTCCTGTTCAAATTACCCACAAATATATGGATTTGGCCCACCACAACTTAGATATTCTCAGTTGATGATTTCAGTCCTCTAGATGACAGAAGATCTTGGTTGACAAGATTAACTATTTAGTGTTAGTTTTGTGATTTTGATTTTTCTTTCCAGCAGCAAAATAAATCCAGAAAGCATCTCCTTTCAGCACAAGCAACGGGAACATATCTCTGATGAGAACAGTGAGAATTTTAAATCACAGCAAAACACTTTAAAAAAAAACAAAAACCTCCATCACAATCCTGGGAGCCATTTGCAGCTGTTAGTCTAATAGACATGGTCTTTGAAATGAGTTTTCCCTTTGAGAGTGTCCCAGAATGGAGCAGTGACAGAAGAAAGACATTAAAGACTAAGTTGAGACAAAAAATTCGTTGTCAGCTGTAGGCGAGAAGACTCTGTGGTACCCTCATATAGATTACAATCTTGAGTAGAGATGGGGGAGACTTACATTCTGGATCATGCTACTGATGCAGGCTCTGTAAAAACCTTAGAAACAAAACAAGGGTGATGCTAATTAATGGAAGTAGTAACTCTGCAAACCCAACAGTTTCACCCGTCATCACGAAATAAATTGATTTCTGGCTGCATGTTGCATTATTTTTTTCCTACTGATCCAGTGGTGGGTTGCTCCCGGTTCGGTCCGGTTCTATAGAACCGGTATTAAAACCGTTGGGAGGCCCCGCCCACCTGCCACGACATCATCATGGGTGATCTGTTCATGTGCAGAAGTGCAAGTGCGCGCAAGAGCGAAGTGAGTGAACGTAGTTGCAAACCGGTAGTAAAGGTAAGTAGAACCCACCCCTGTACTGATCCATCGTCGGCTTGTTTCTAAGTCATTATCTTGAACGTGCTCCATATCCTCTGGATATTATCAAAAGAAATAGTATTGTGAAGGAAGAGGATAGAGAGCAAATGCCATATTTTTTAGGCAAGGAATAAGGAGATAGCAAGTAGTACAAAGCAAGCTAGTTGTGATACAGCCAGGGGTGGGATTCAGCCAGTTTGTACCAGTTCGGGTGCACTGGTAGTTTTAACTGCCTTTTTTAGGCCACTATTGTGGCCCGTCAGTGGCCTGTGCAGATTGTAGCTGATTCTGACAGTGAGGAAACTGGTGTGGTGCTGCACCAGCAGCCTCTACAGCTGGCACTCGAGTCAGACAATGAGGAGGCTGGAGAAGATGTGGTGCCAGAGGCAGGGATTCAGCCAGGGCCTTCAGAACCTCCAGAAGCTCCCATAAGTGAAGAGGATGAAGAGGAGGAGCCTCTTCTCAATGCACGAGCGCACAGAGCTGCCAAAAGGCAGGAGTGGCTCCTCAGGAAGAGGTCTCCTTGAGAGTAAGGCTTGGGGCTAATTGGCTACTTCCTTAGCCTATTTAAGGAGGAACGCCACTTGCAGCAAACTGTAGGGAACAACTTTAGTTTACTCTCCTTCGTGTCTGGATTCTCTGCAAAATTGCTTCTGGGCTTTCTGCCAACTCAAGTAAGACTGTGATTACCTTATCTGAGAATTCTGGTAGGCTATTAAGACAGTTTATTAACAGCCTTTGGTTGATAAAGACTGAGTTATTTGAGTAAAATAAGCTTTGTATAGAGTTTGTGTGTGCTGCGTTCTTTGAGGGCCATAGCTGGGGCAGAACACCTGCATGCATGAATGCAAGGGCACTCACATGAGTAAAGTGCATGTGCAGAAGGTGCTCGCATGAGCCAAGAGAGCATGTACCCATGCACGCTCACATTTTCGGTGCTGGGGCGAACCGGTTGTTAAATTATGTGGAGCCCACCTCTGAATACAGTTAGTCCTCCCTCTGTAGCCACAATCAGAACCAGAGCTTCTGTTGGCAAACAAGGCAGTTCTTAAGTGATTCATGCCTGATTTTACCACCCTTTTTCCAGGGTTGTTAACTGAATTGCTGCAGCTGTTAAGCGAATCATGAGGTTGTTCAATGAACCTGGCTCCCCTCATTGACTTTGCTTGTGGGTTTGCCAGCTGAGGCCCTGCCACTGTCGTAAATATAAACTGATTGCCAAATGCCCAAACTTTGATCATGTGATCATGGGAATAAGTCCTAAGTGTGAGGACCAATCACCTTTTTTTGAGTGCCATTGTAACTTTGAACAGTCACTAAATAAGCAGTTGTAAGTTGAGAACTTCCTGCCCTTATCCTTCAGAAGAGCTTCAGAAGAACAACTTTTGAGACAATGGAAAAGGAACTCAAAGTTGATGGTTTTGAAGCTCTTCTAGATTATTGGGGTGGGACGGGACAATAACAGAAGCTGAAAATCCATAGAAAGGCATTTTGCTGGATAGTCTCCCAAATCTAGAGCCAGGCTTATTTCTATAGGTCACCATGTTGTTGACATTTACCTGCAAATTGCTAAAGCAACTCTCCTCATTAAAAGGTGCATTCTCAGCTGCATATTAAATAGACTGTTAGCACAGAAGTCTGCCATCTAGAAAATAGAGATTCTGGCGCCGAGAGTATCTGCCTTTGGGTTGATCAAGCTATTGTACAAATAATTGCTGGTTTGGCATTCTGACCATCATTCCTCTAAGGCAAAGGAGGAAGACAATTAAGGGATGGTATTTGAGAATCTCAAAAGTCTTCTCTGGTGAGACAAAACAACATCGTCTTGAAAAATAGGGGAGGCACAGCAAATGCATTCCAGCCAATATGGAAGAGATATATTTTGGGTGGAACATTCAAATAGTTCAGAAAAGAAACAATGACCAGACAGGAGACCTCAGGTGGTTATCGCAATAGCACTTAGACTTACAGTGTACACTGCTTCACAGTGCTTTACAACCCCCTCTAAGCGGTTTACAGAGTCAGCCTATTGCCCTCAATAATCTGGGTCTTCATTTTACTGATCTCGGAAGGATGGAAGTCAACCTTGAGTCTGGTGAGATTCGATCTACCAAACTGCTGGCAGCCGATGATCAGCAAAAGAAAGCTGCAGTACTGCAATCTAACCACTGCGCCATCACAGATCTTATCTACAATAAGGGTAAGTAACCTACATTTCCAGAGTTACATATTGGATTTTAACTTCCCTCCAACTTAATGCAACAAGGCCAAATGGCTGAAAATGATAGTAGATCTAATTCAACAATAGGTGTAATTTCTCACCAGCTCTAAGTGGAAGTGGTAAAATACATCTTTGTCCATTCAAAGAAAACATACCTCAAGGAATAGAGGACTGAAGACTATAATTAACTGCACTTTCTTTCTTCGACTTTTTACTTGCACTGAAACTACACCGAGCTAAGAATCCACAACCTTGTGTCCTTAATACCAAAATATTTTCCAACCAATCGTCATGCTAATAGGAGAAATCGGAGACAAATCCCCACCCATCTGGACCCTATTAATATAGGTAGTCCTTAACTTACAACAGTTCCTTTCGTCACTGTTCAAAGTTACGACACTGAAAAATGTGACATGACCATTTTTCACACTTACAACCATTGCAGCATCCCATGGTCAAGTGATCAAAATTCAGACACTTGGCAATTGATTCATATTGTGCCAATATTAATATATATAATAACACTAGACCCGTGATGGCGAACCTGTGGCACGAGTGCCACAGGTGGCACATGAAGCCATATCAGTGGGCACGCGAGAGTTGCCATAGCTCAGCTCTAGCACGCATGCGTGCGCTGGCCAGCTGATTTTGGGGCTTTCCGATCCCACCGGAAGTTGGGAAATTGGCTGTTTCTGACCTCCCAAAGGCCTCTGGAGGTTGGAGAAGGCCGTTTTTGCCCTCCCCAGGCTCCTAGAAAGCCTCCGGAGCCTGGGGACAGTGAAAAACAGGCCTACCAGGCCCACTGTGCCGTCACGTGCTAAAAGCAGGGGGCGCATGTATAGGGGCAGGGCGCATTGAATTATGGGTATGGGCGCACACGTGGGCGACCTCCTCGAGCTCCCCCCGCTTTTGGTACGCAACAGCAAAAAGGTTAGCCACCACTGCACTAGACTATGTTTCTTAGTAATAAATATGTAGTAATTTTTATTTGTTTTAATATGGGTTTTGTTCCAAAATGAACAATACTCAGATGCCACACTGTCCATGCAATGTCATTGATGATATTGATGTATGTTTAAAAATAAAAAAAAACATTACCCACCAAAAAATTCCAACACTTGGCAACTGACTCATATTGATGATGGTTGCAAGATCCCAGGGATCTGTGATCACCTTTTGCTATCTTCTGACCAACCAAGTCAATGGGGTAACCTAGATTCACTTAACAACAGTGGCAATAAAGGTCATGAAATGGGGGAAATTTGTGGTCGTACGTTGAGGACTACCTATATGAAAAAGTCTGTTAGGAAGTGTCTTCTTCATACTCCTCATTCCAGACCAGGCAATTTAGTGCCTTCCAAATGTTTTGGATTACAATTCCATTAATTGGAATTATAGCTGTGATCCAAAAACATTTGGGAAGATTCCCCAGTTTGATGCTGTTCGCCTTTTCTCCTTAATCAACACTTCCCTAGAATCATTCCTTGTCCTTATGGTCTTTATTAAATAAGCCATCATGAAGAAAAATAAAATAAACACACTGAGTTCTGAGTTGGATTGAAGAGATAAATGAGATTAATCCAGAGAGTAAAAGGTACAATAGGAGATAATTACAACAAGATAAATATTGAGAGAGAGATAAATTTGGGCTAGGGAGGCAATGGAAAGGAGACAGTGTAAAAAGAGATGTTCTGAAGGAGATATTAGGATAAAGATGTTGCTTAATCATGAAAAGAAGAAAATGGGAGGGAGGGAGGAGTATAAGGAAGGGAGGGAGGGAGAGAGAGAGGAAGGGAGAAGGAAGGAAGGAAGGAAGGAAGGAAGGAAGGAAGGAAGGAAGGAAGGAAGGAAGGAAGGAAGGAAGGAAAGAAAGATATAGGTAGACAAATATGTTTTACTAGTTACATAATAAAGATAAAGACAAATTCTCTAAAGAGAGATAATCTAAACACAATTGATCAGTTCAGTTTTCTGGGCAAATGGAGGGCATGACATGTCATACATCTGCTCAGTTCAAAGTTTATCTCATTATTTATTTATTTATTTATTTATTTATTTATTTATATTCCATCTTGCTGAGCAATTGCAAAACTGACGTGATATGACTCTGACTTGTTTTTCACAAATGAAAGTTTTTCCCTCTTTCTCGCTTCCTGTATCTTCTGCCCAAGTGGGAATCCTTCTCCTCACCTGGTCCTACCATTAGGCAGTATGAAACAATGGCATCATCCAGTGGTGGAATTCAAAAATTTTTACTGCCGGTTCTGTGGGCATGGCTTGGTGGGCATGGTGTGGCTTGGTGGGCATGACTTGGTGGGCATGGCAGGGGAAGGATACTGCAAAATCCCCATTCCCTCCCCACTCCTGGGGGAAAGATATTGCAAAATCCCCATTCCTCCCTTGAATTCCTCAGACTTTCCTGATTGCCAGAGGACTATATTGAATATATTTAAGAAGTGTATATTGACACTACCCCATCCATCCCAAAATCGCACCTCCTACTTTAGAACTACTGGAGAACATTTTCCCACCAACAATGTTGAGATAAGGTTCACCTGTCAATCTAGCTGATTCCTTTATATAATAGCTAGTTTCACATATCCCATAAATCTCTGGTTTGTTTAATTCTAGTTTACTGAATAAACACTATTGATTAATTTCACACAACATGCTAGGCCAGGGCAATGAAAGAACTCTGATAACACCTTTATTCTAACAGTGAAAAAAGAGGGTTAAAAAGGAGAACGGAGACAACATTGAAAAAGATATGTGGGAACTGTTGGGAAAGCAGGAACTTAGACCAGGAAGGAGAGAGAGGGGAAAAAATCAAGATTTCCCCACTTTGACTGTCTTTCCTATAAGAAGGAAGGAGATAAGGAAAGAAAGAAACTTTACCCTCTTGTTGTGGTCCGCCAGCCTGCGGAGCTGGCAGTGGAGTCGAACAGTGAGGAAGCTGAGGAAGAACAGGGGCCAGTCCTGGAGGCTGGGGAGGGCCCAGATGAGGGCTCTGCGTCGGAGGCAGAGATGGGGCCAGGGCCATCTGGGAGTGATGTGTGGACTTCGGAGCCTCCAGAGTCAGACAGCAGAGAGGCAGAGGAACAAGAGGATCCTGTTCCTAGTGCACACATGAGAAGAACTGCCAGAAGGCAAGCAAAAAGGAAGCTAAAGCAAAAAGGACGACTTGGGAGTATGAGGCTTAAAAGTCCAGCAAAGGCTCTTGGGATCTTTGTTGGAAAACAACATTGATAGACTTTTTTTAAAAATTTGATTTATATGCCGCCTTTCTCTGGAGACTCAGGGCGGCTTACAATGTGTTAAGCAATAGCCTTCATACTTTTGTATATTTATACAAAGTCAACTTATTGCCCCCACAAACTGGGTCCTCAATTTACCCACCTTAGAAAGGATGGAAGGCTGAGTCGACCTTGAGCCTGGCTAGGATTGAACTCGCAGAAATTGCAGGCATTTATTTATTTATTTATTTTTTATTTATTTATTTTATTTATTTCAATTTATATACCGCCCTTCTCCCCGGGAGGGGGACTCAGGGCGGTGAACAACCAGATTTAAAACACATATAATACAAACATTAAAAGAATGATAAAATTAAATTAAATTCATTGGCGTTCCAAATAAAATTCTAACCCCATTAAAATACCCAATTTAAAACCCCAGAAATCAATAAGAAAAATTTTGTTAAAACCCCCATTTAAAAACAATCAAGCAAGGCCGGCTTGTTGAAATAAATAGGTCTTAAGGGCCTTTCGGAAAGTGCGGAGGTCCGGGATCAAACGAACTTCTGGAGGCAGCTCGTTCCATAGGGTGGGTGCCCCCACAGAGAAGGCTCTCTGTGGGGGCATTGCTGCCTTTATAGGAGGCATTAGCCCTCTACGCTACTCAGGCTCATTGTTCTTCCCTTGCTGCACTTATCTCTTGTTGCCGTCTTCTGCTCCTGAACTTTTGCCGAGAGAAGCCTTTGGCAGTTTGCCTAATTATACCAAGGTTGGTGATTAGACTGAAGAATGTGTGTTAAGAAGAATTCGTTTTGAATTAGTTTGGACTATGCTGAGAATGAGTTAATTCTCAGCTGTTCTAATAAAGTCTGTTTGTTTAGAACTGATAATACCTACTTGGGCCTGGGACATAACACCTGTAATAGCAGAGACCAGTTCATCAGTCCCTGTTTCCTGACTTGCCTTAACAGAATAACAGAATTGGACGGGACCTTGGAGGTCTTCTAATCCAACCCTATACCAGTGATGGCTAACCTTTTTGGCACTGAGTGCCGAAAGCATGAGCACGCACGCATTCATAATGCAATGTGTGCACGTGCCCTGTGCGCCTTCCGTGCATGCATGCATGACCCCTCGTGTGTGCTCCGACCCCCGCATGTGCACACACATCTCCCTCATGCGACCCTCTCCCCATGCATGCACCGCAGAGCCCTGAAAACCAGCTGGCTGGTGGGAGGTGCGTGCACATGTGTAGCCCTGTGCTGGGGTGACAGCTCATGTGCCCGCAGAGAGTCCTGCATGCCACCTATGGCACATGTGCCATAGGTTTGCCATCACAGCCCTATACCGTTTCAGACAAACAATATGTTAAATAATGGTATGTTATTTAAAGAGCTGGCAGAGCTGCCCTCAAAAATTTTCCTATAAATGAGGGAAAATCCCTAATATCATTGCCTATCTTGAAATCAATTCATTTCTTGGATCCTGGGGAAAAAAATAGGGGTTTGAGTAGAGTGTTATAGTAATCAAATCTATGAATAATTTCATTCTGCACAAAGTTGACTGTAGATCTCTTTTTTCTGGAGAAGGAGCCGTGGGGAGCCAGCTTGGTATTAAACATAAAACAGAGGTCCCAGTCTTTGTCCTCAGTCGAGTTAATTCCAGAACATTAAAGGATAATCAAACAGCATTGCTCTGCAGCCAGATTGAAGGCAATGTTCTTGGCCTCATTCTAGGATCTGCAGTACCTCAGCATTTCTTCATCTCCTTTTACTACCTCCGCTTAACTCTTTGCTGGCTCTGTTCCTTGTCTCCAATGCCCTGTTTCTTCTCTAAGAATCCTCCTTTGTCCTTAAGTGACCTGGCAGTGCTTGCGCAGAACTTGCACAGCAGGTGGACTTGACTAGCAATCCCAAATTACGTTTCCTTCCTATTTGTTGCTGCAGAGGTGCAGTAGGCAATGGTGGGCTGCTGGGGATTCGCAGGGGTTCGGGAGAACCTCTAGCTAAGTTTCTCTGCAATTCGGAGAACCCCCAAATCTCACTCCTGGCTGGCCCCACCCACCCCATCCCACCCAGGAGTCCCCATGCAGCCCATTTTGGATGCAAGTAAGTGCAGGGCACACATGGAGGCTCAGGGAGGGCAAAAAACGGGCCTACCGGAAGTTTAGGAAAGCAGGGAATGGGCCTGTTTCTGGCCTCCAGAGGACCTCTGGAGCCTGGGGAGGCCATTTTTGCCCTCCTGGGAGCTCAAGGAAAGCCTCCAGAGCCCAAGGAGGACAAAAATGCCCCTCCCCACCATGGTACAGAAGGCTGACTAGACTACGCCAACCATGGCCATGCCCATCCAGCAACTGGACAGAGAACCCCTTGCTAAAATTTTTGAAGCTCACCGCCGGCAATAGGGTAGAAGTTTTAAGTCTGGTGAGAATCAATTCAGTAAGCCCCAACCCCAGCTGGTCCAGAATGTGGCCACGCGGGTGGTTATGGGTGCAACTCATTGTACCCATGTGACACCCGTCCTGCGCGAGCTGCACTGGCTTCCAGTGGTCTTCTGGGTGCGATTCAAGGTGTTGGTTACCACCTTCAAAGCGCTCCATGACATTGGATCTGGGTACCTTCCAGACCGTCTTCTGCCACCAGTAGCCTCCCACCGGCCAGTTCGCTCCCACAGAGAGGGTCTCCTCAGGGTGCTATCAGCCAAGTAATGTCAGCTGGCGACACCCAGGGGGAGGGCCTTCTCTGTGGGAGTCACTGCCCTTTGGAATGAACTGCCCCCGGAAAACTGTAAGATCTCCAATCTCTGGGTATTTCGCTGTGCCCTCAAGACCCTACTGTTCCGCCAGGCTGGGCTATCAATGTAATGATTTTAAATTGGGTGTTTTAAATGTTGGGTTTTAATATGAGCCGAAATTATTTATTATTTTTAATTATTTTTAATTGATATCTGTTTTTGTGCTTTTAATAGGCTGTACACCACCCTGAGTCCTTCGGGAGAAGGGCGGTATAGAAATAAAATTGTTGTTGTTGTTGTTATTGTTGTTATACTTGGCCAAGTAGATGAACAGATAGAAAAACAAAGAAGAAGTACCTTCTACCCTACTAAGATAGATAACGTGGAATGTGGATTTGGAAGACTGAAATGTCAAATCTGCATCCTGGCTTTCATAAGAGGCAAAAAATGAGTGAGTGATGACTCAGCTGTAGCCTCTATTGACAGGAGATCAATCTCAGTGTCTCAAAAATTTTATGGCATGTGTGATTTATGCAGGCACAGTCTTGCTTTCGCAGCCAGCTCTACTCCTGGTCTTGTCCTGCACTCAGGAGGACTTTCGAAGCATGACTACGTACGGATCTAGACCAATGAATTGTGAAGCAACACCACAAGGCCCATTAACCCATCCCCAGGATAGCAAGACGATGCACTCATCATAATTCTGAAATTGAAAAGAGTCAAAGGATTTGTGGTTACTGTTTGTGGTTTGCACAGCAACACAGGTTGTTTTGTTGTTGTTGTTGTTTTTAATGAGAGAAACAATATTGTTCAGATACTGTATTTGGTAAAAAAAAGCATTTTGTTCAAGAACGATTAATCAGTTGGACGACTTGCCTCCAGAAGTTTTTAAGAAGAGACTGGACAGCCATTTGTCTGAAATGGTATTGTGTTTCCTGCCTGAGCAAGGGGTTGGATTAACTGATGAGAATAGAGCTGGAAGCAGAGGGAGTATTCAGGAAGTTCTGACCAATTCTGGAGAACCGGTAGCTGAAATTTTGAGTAGTTCAGAGAACTGGTAAAGACCACCTCTGACTGGCCCTGCCCCCATCTATTCTCTGCCTCCCGAGTCCCAGTGATCGGGAGGAAATGGGGATGTTGCTATAACCTTCCCCTGGAATGGGGTGGGAATGGAGATTTTACAGTATCCTTCCCCTGCCCTTCCCACGCCCACAGAACCGGTAGTAAAAAAAATTGAATCCCACCACTGGCTGGCTGGGACATTGGAGGTCTTCTAATCCAGCCTCCTGTTCAAGCAGGAGTAATTATACCATTTCAGACAAATGATTGTCCAGTCTCTTCTTCAAAAGGAGCCTGAGTGGCGTAGGAGGCTAATGCCTCCTACTAAGGCAGTAGTTAACACCCAGCTGCCTGCAATTACTGCGAGTTCAATCCTAGCCAGGCTCAAAGTCGACTCAGCCTTCCATCCTTTCTAAGGTGGGTAAATTGAGGACCCAGTTTGTGGGGGCAATAAGCTGACTTTGTATAAATATGCAAAAGTATGAAGGCTATTGCTTAACGCATTGTAAGCCGCCCTGAATCTCCGGAGAAGGGCGGCATATAAATCAAATTAAAAAAAAAAAAACCTCCAGTGATGAAACACCCACAACTTCTGGTGGCAAGCTGTTCCACTGGTTATAGTCCTCCCTGTTAGGAAGTTTCTCCTTAATTCCAGGTTGCTTCTCTCTTTGATTAGTTTCCAACCATTGGTTTTTGTTTTTTGTTTTCCTTGTCCTCTGGTGCTTTGGTGAATAATTTGACCCTCTCTTCTTTGTGGCAGCCTCTCAAATACTGGAATACTGCTATCATGTCCCCACTAGGCCTTCTTTTCTCTAGCCTAGCCAAACCCAACATTCTGCAACCGTTCTTCATACATTTTAGTCTCCAGCCTTTTAATTATCTTAGTTGCTCTTCTTTGAAGACCTCCAAGGTCCTTTCCAACTCTGCTATTCTGTTCTGTTCAGTTAAACGGATCATTCCAGACAGCTACCACTGAAATTGTATATTTATATTAAATGAATAAGGAGTCCATTGGCTAATCATCAAGAACAAGCACAATCTGCAAAATGTTTCCATGAGATCAGATACCTCCTTCCACTTCAAAACAAAGGGTTGTTGAAATATTACTTTCAAAATGCACTTTTCTCTAATAACTTGGGGGAGGAACGCACACTGAGGAATTGGAACCGTGGTGATTTTCTTCTTGGCTCTTTGTCTTGTTTGTAGAATAATGAAATATTATGCACATTAAGTATGCACAAGCCAATTCTTTTCCCATTCCTCGATAAACAGAAAACAGAAAGAAAGCTCTCGTGTTTGGTAAAAATAATATTGCAGGGGTATTATTTTGCCACCAATTATACCACTTCCATTCTGTGGATTTAAAATTGGCTCGGCTCACTAACGGTAGCAGCGGTGGCTCTCTCTCCAGCGGCTGGCAGAGACCATTTTTCATGTCATTGTTTTAAAATTCAGCTGTCAATCAAAGCTTGCAATAGAAAGTTGTATAAAGCCATCTTGATAGCAAGATGGGAGGCATGTACATATAATAAATAAGTAAAAAAGAAATAAGGTATGATGTTCTAGGGAGCCTCTCCATTGTCCTCAAATGATCTAGAACAGGGGTGTCAAACTCAAGGTATGGGGGCCGGATCTGGCCCACAAGGTACTTAGATGTGGCCCGTAGGACCGCTCTGGAAACAGCGATAGACTGGCCTGCAGTGCCTCTGCTAATGAAAACAGAGCTCGGGAGGGCTATTGGCAGCCCTCCCTACTTCCATTTTCACTGGCAGAGGGTTGCAAGAGGCCATCACAGATGAAAATGGACCTCACGAGGACCGAGGGCAGCATGCCCAAGCTCCGTTTTCACCATCACAGGCACCCCCAACACAAGTGACATCAAGCTGGCCATACCCATCCAGGCCAATGCCCCCCCTGCCCCACCCCAAGTAAAATACAACCTTGATGTGGTATTTAATGAAATAAGAGCCTTGGTGGTGTGGCAGCTTAAAGTTGTGTTAAGTGACACCAGCTGCCTGCAATTACTGCAAGTTCGAATCTCACCAGGCTCAAGGTTGACTCAGCCTTCCATCCTTCCAAGGTAGGTAAAATGAGGACCCGGATTGTGGGGGCAATAAGATGACTTTGTATAAAAAAGAACACCACTGGGGGGGGGGGAGCGAAAGCCCTACTGAGCAGGTATATACAAATGTATGAAAGCTATTGTTTAATGCATTGTAAGCCACCCTGAGTCTCCGGAGAAGGGTGGGATATAAATTAATTTTTTTAAAAAAAATCAAGTTTGACACCCCTGGTCTAGAACAATGGCTCTCAACCTTTTCTTCACCAGAAACCCTTTTTACTAATATCTATAACTATAACTATAACTATAACTATAACTATAACTATAACTATAACTATAACTAACAATAACAGTTCCTAGGTTCTTGGTTAGGACTCGAGCTGCTGAGCTATTAACCAGCCTCAAAGGCTGTGAATCTCAGTATAGATTAACCAATAATAATAACTTTATTGTCATTGTACGTGTATACACAGTATACCCAATACAACAAAATTCACTTAACACCCAAAGACCAGGTCCAACACACGTAACAATCCCTAAACACACTCCCATCTACCACAATTCCCCACCCCTAAACCACCCAAACCTCCACACAACAGACCAAGTAATGCTGTCCAACAGCTCACTGATGGTGGCCCTTTAGTTCATTGTTGCATGCAATTATAGCTCTTTATATACCTTTTGTGGCCATGGACCCCCAAGATTTAACTCAAGGTTTAAATCATAACATTTCTTCCAGCCATTGCAATCCCCATGTGACAATATCGTGCCTCCACCCCAGAGGTCCACTGACCACAAGTTGAAAACCACTGGTCTAGAATCTGAACCACCCAAAGTTAAAAGTTAGTACAATTATGAATACAGCCACTGGGTTCACACATCGTGCTACCTGTGTTTTTTTCTTAACCCTGGTTGAATAGATATAGCACAGTAGCTTGTTTTACACTTAACCAACAAGCTATAAATGTATTTTACAAATTAGAATGTTCAACTTATCTACTAGCCAGAACCAAAAAACCACACTAAGGTTTAATGCAACCTTGGAATTCAGTCAAGTTTTTGCTTGACTGAAGGGAGTCAAGATCCAAACTCTGTCGTACGCCAGTTACTTTCTGACTGCCATTCCAGCCCTCCTGGATCAGGGGTGATATTCAGCAGGTTCTGACAGGTTCTGGAGAACCGGTAGCAGAAATTTTGAGTAGTTTGGAGAACCAGCAAATATCGCCTCTGGCTGGCCCCAGAGTGGGGTGGGAATGGATATTTTGCAGTATCCTTCCCCAGGAGTGGGGAGGGAATGGGGATTTTGCAGTATCCTTCTCCTGGAGTGGGGAGGGAATGGATATTTTGCAGTATCCTTCCCCAGGAGTGGGGTGGGAATGGATATTTTGCAGTATCCTTTCCCTGGATTGGGGAGGGAATGGGGATTTTGCAGTATCCTTCCCCTGGAGTGGGGAGGGAATGGAGATTTTGAAGTATCCTTCCCCTGGAGTGGGGTGGAAATGGGGATTTTGCAGTATCCTTCCACTGGAGTGGGTGAGGGAATGGGGATTTTGCAGTATCCTTCCCCCAGGAGTAGGGAGAGAATGGGGATTTTGCAGTATTCTTCCCCTGCCACCCCCACCAAGCCACACCACCCCCACCAAGCCACGCCCACAGAACTAGTAGTAAAAAAAATTGAATTCCACCACTGTCCTGGATCATTGGTTATGCTGGCCAGGGCAGAGAAAAAAGTTAGAATCCAACAAGAATTTGGAGGAATATAAATTTCACAGCCTTGGATTAAGTGAAGCTCAATTACTTCAGCTGCTGGAACAGATCAGAAAGCCTGGAAGAAGAATAGGAGCCAAGCCTAATTGGGTAGGAATACCCAACCAATAAGCCACAACAATATTGTATAACCGAGGCTTTCCGCATAATGACTGTTTTACCTAGGCCCATTCAACAATGGCTGCTGTCCCAACAATTTCTTTAAGTCTACTTTCTGATTTATGCGATGGCAGGGCCTGTTTGGAAGCTGATATCATGACACATCCAAAGCTTCAAAATAAACCTCTCTCTTGATACCGGGTTATTTTATTGGGTCCATCAAGCCGGCAAGCAACCTCATCCATCTTAAGAAATGTATTTTCCCATTTGCTATATAAATACATATCTGTTTTCTTCTGCCAGACAAATGAACAGGGCAACAAGGCACGGCTACCGTTTCCATGCCTGTAATTGAATTGACACTGGGGGACTTAGCAGCAGGAACGGCTTGGTATATAGAGGATTTCTTGGCAAAACATGCATGTAGGAGGTAGCATTTAACATTATTCAGAGTTGCATTTGGATGGATGGGGAATACACACACACACACACACACACACACACAATACACAACCATTCCAGTGTTTCAGTTAGATTAGAAGACCTTCACTGGCCAACACTGAACTGTTTCCTGAAGTTCTTTCATTTCTGAGAGATAACATCTGAAATCTGTTGTTCTTTTTCTAAGGTGTTCTCGACTTATGACCACAATTGAGCTCGTGTCTAAGTGAGACATTTGTTAAGTGACTTTTGTCGCATTTTACGATCTTTCTTGCCACCATTGTTAAGCAACTCTGGCTTCCCCACTGAGTTTGCTTGTTGGAAGGTGTTCGGCCTCAGCTACAGACCCCCAAAAATGCAGCACACACAAAGTCTGTACAAACCTTAGTTTACTAAATTAAATCAGTCTTTTTCAAATAAAGGCTGTTAATTAACTTTCTTAACAGCCTACAAGAATCCAAAGAATAAATAATCGTAATCTTACTAGGGTTGGCAGAAAGCCCAGAAGCAATTTGCAGGACACTGATAAGAAACCTAGGATCAGAACGTGAAGGAGAGTGAACGAAGTTGTTCCCTGCAAATTGCCTCAGTCGTCGTCCTTCCTTAAAAAGACTAAGGGAGTGGCCAATTAGCCCCAAGCCTTACTCTCAAGAAGACTTCCTCCTGAGGAGCCACTCCTGCCTTTTGGCAGCTTTGCGTGCCCATGCATCGAGAAGAGGTTCCTCCTCTTCTTCCTCTTCACTTAAAGGAGCTTCTGGAGGTTCTGAAGGCCCTGGCTGAATCCCTGCCTCTGGCACCACATCTTCTCCAGCCTCCTCATTGTCTGATCAAGTGCTAGCTGCACAGGCTGCTGCACAGCACCACACCAGCCTCCTCGCTGTCGGAATCAGCTACTAGCTGCACAGACCACTGACGGGCCACAACAGGTCGCAAAAGCTGATCACATGATTCTGGAAAACTGCAACTGTCATAAATATGAATCAGTTGCCAAGTACCTGAATTTTGATCATGTGACCACAGGGATGCTGCAATGGTCGTAAGTGTGAAAAATGGTCATAAGTCACTTTTTTCAGTGCCATTGTAAGTTTGAACAGACACCAAATAAACTGTTGTTAAGTCAAGAATCACCTGTAAATACCCCTGAGGGCAGAAGTGTCCTCGGGAATGGAGTAAAAAAGACAAGAAGGTGGACACAACTATATAAACAAAGCCCCTTGGTGTGCATGTGACATCTTGACTTCAATTTCTTGACTTATTTACAAGACTTTTATGGCGGCTTATCTCATACCTTGAGTTTAGTAGTCCACAACAATCCATTAAATAGCTAAGAATGAAAGTATCCTTTCTTGGTGGCGTGGTGGCGCAGTGGTTAGAGTGCAGTACTGCAGGCTACTTCTGCTGACTGCCAGCTGCCTGCAATTTGGAAGTTTGAATCTCACCAGGCTCAGCCTTCTGTCCTTCTGAGGTGGATAAAATGGGGACCCAGATTATTGGGGGCCATAGGCTGACTCTGTAAACCACTTAGAGAGGGCTGTAAAGTGGTGTATAAGTCTAAGTGCTATTGCTATTGTTATGGTCCCTGTGCTGATAATCCTGCATGGAGATTATATGTATGGACTGCAGAAGAAATAAGTGTAAGTGTAAGTGTTGCAGCTGCATGAAATGACTTAAAATCCCAGAATTGCATTATATTGCAAGCATGTGAGAGGAATCTTGGAGTCTTAGTGGGCAACCAATTAAGTATGAGCCAGCCAACAGTGTCCAGTAGCAGAATGCAATCCTAAATTACATTAACAAAGAGATAAAATCAAGATCAAGTGAGGTACTAATACCACTCTATAAAGCCTTAGTAAGACCAGACCTAGAATCCAGTTTTGGTCACTACATTATTAAAAAAAGAGATGGTGAGACTCTAGAAAGAGTGCAGAGAAGAGCAACCAGAATGATTAGGGAACTGGAGGCTTAAACATACGATGAACAGTTGCAGGGACTGGGAATGGCTAGTCTAGTGAAGAGAAGGACCAGAGGAGACATAATAGCAGTGTTCCAATATTTGAGGGGCTGCCACAGAGAGGAAGGGGTCAAGTTATTTTCCAAAGCACCTGAAGGCCAGACAAGGAATAATGGATGGAAACTGAGCAAGGAGAGATTCAACTTGGAAATAAAGAGAAATTTTTTGACAGTGAGAGCGATCAACCCATGGAACTGAATCTGTCAAAAATGTCAATCTGTCAAAAATGGTGTAAGATCTGCTTGGGCAGGGGGTTGGACTAGATGACCTACAAGGTCCCTTCCAACTCTGTTCATCTGTATCTGTATCTGCTAGCAGATCCATCAGAGGGCTTAAAACCTAGGTCTGATAATTTTCCCTAGTACTGATTCGACATGAATGTCTCTTGTTTGAAGATCAAGATATACTTTTTAGCATGCAGTTATTTCAGTATCAAATTTACAAGTTTCCTTTGTTTCTATTATTTGCCATACATATGTGGAAAAATAACTCTTATCTCCAAATAACTTTGCTTTTGTGGATGTGTAGATAGATGTGTGTGAGTTCTTGTGCATGTGGTGGTAATCTACTGGTTGAAAGGAAAGCTGTGAATAGGGATGTACACATTATTATAAATCCTATCTCTCTTTTCACTATTTTCCTTCGGTGGTTATTCTGGTCCATTAGTAGTGGAGGGGGTTTACACATTTTAAAAAGATTTGTTTTAAAAAAAAATCCCTCCTAATTTGTCATCAGCTTTCTCTTAGATTCTGAGCTTTTAAATGAAAGTTCTTTTAATATCCACAGTTTTGAACACAGATTTTTGAAGGTTTGCTTTTTTCTACAAAGCTTTCTGTAATGCTGTACTTTTTTGTTTAACGTTGTATTCTTTTTTAAAAACACATTTCTTTATAAATGTTTTGCTAAAAAGAAAAGAAGCATCTCTATTGTATATTGTTCAGAACATAACTTTCATATTTTTTTTTCCCATTAGTATTTTTCCCAAAGAAACTGTGTTTTGGGCAAATTTTTGACAAAGGAAAAAGTAATGTCTCCTATGTTCATTTAACTTATGCCCATCTATCTATGGTGGACTTTCACTTCCATAACAACAACAAAAAAAAATCAGTGAGAGATTTCTTTTACATCTTTTGCTGTGATGATGAGTGATGTTAAAGTGAGGAGAAATATTTGCGTTTCTCCCAAAGAAAATTTGCAGAAGCCTTGACACCAAGCATACGGTAAAATTCTCTTTCTGTGTATATCAGAGGTGGGTTCCAGCAGGTTATGACCAGTTCTGGAGAACTGGCAGTGGAAATTTTGAGTAGTTCAGAGAACCAGTAGTAAAAATTCTAACTGGTCCTGCCCCCATCTATTCTCTGCCTCCCAAGTCCCAGCTGATCGGGAGGAAATGGGGATTTTGCAGTAACCTTCCCCTGGATTGGGGATGGAATGGAGATTTTACAGTATTCTTCCCCTGGAGTGGGGTGGGAATGGAGATTTTACAGCATCCTCCCCTGCCATGTCCACCAAGCCATGTCCACCAAGCCATGCCACCCCCACTAAGCCACCCCCACAGAACCGGTAGTAAAAAGTTTTGAAACCCACCACTGGTGTATATGTATGAACACACACTTACAAACTCTTAGCCATCATATGATTAGCACTGGTTGGCTAGATTCAGGACAGTTTATCCCTTGTAAATTTAAAATAGATTTAAATATACTATATCTACTTGACAAAAGATTTAATGTCCCTAAATAATTAGCTATAGTCACAGAGTAACAGAAGATAAACAAAGGTTTGTTGAAAATAAGTGAAGGAAGGAAGTGCAAGTGGCTGAAGGAACATAATAATAGTAGAATAGGTAGAATTATTGGGACATAATAACTTGTTATTTCACTTCTGTAAGAATTGCTTTGCTCCTATAAGAATTAGAATTGCCTCTGCCATTTGATTCTACCAGTGATCTAATGTCCGTTATCTTGTTCTTTTGTACAGCTCTGTGCCTGGTGGATATCTCAAGAAGCAGGATATGTCATGGTTTGGCAGGGTTACATCGGGCAAATATCTGTGTTGCTAAGCACTCAGTCTCCCAGACCCTAGCTGTCCAACCGATGCAGGGCTACAGGAGGCCAGAATTGGCTACTAAGCTGATGTCTCTGAAGGTATAAAAGGATGCCATACATTCCTCAAGGTGTGGCCTTTCACTGCATGCTCTTTGTCTCAGGGGTGAAATCCAGCAGGTTCTGACAGGTTCTGGAGAACCAGTAGCGGAAATTTTGAGCAGTTCAGAGAATTGACAAATACCACCTCTGGCTGGCCCCAGAATAGGGTGGGAATGGAGATTTTGCAGTATCCTTCCCCTGCCACGCCCACCAAGCCACGCCCACAGAACCGGTAGTAAAAAGGAAATGGATTTCATCACTGCATCCAATGTTGTGGAATGGTATGCCCAGTTCTTCTTTGTACAAATAAAAGCTGATACTTTTTCCAAGCCTCTTCTTGGGTCTCTCTCTTTGGCATTCTGGTGACTCAGGTACATTTTGGAACCTTACATGGCTAAAGAAATCAGCATGGATGTTGGGAGGCCCTGCTTGCCTGGTGATTTAATCCTTTCTGTAATATCTAAATAGGCTATTCTCTGTTCTTCTCTGTCCTATTAGCCTACCCCCTATCACTATCCAGTTTTGATCTCCTGTATCTCTCTCCACCATTTCCCATCATTAGCTCTTCCTCTCTTCCCAACACTCACTCACTCTCTCTCTCTCTCTCTCTCTCTCTCTCTCTCTCTCTCTCTCTCTTGCCTTTTTTTCCTTGCCTTTTTGCTGGAAAGAGATAGATAAATATGCATGCATGTGTCTTTGAGATATTGGTTTGTGAACGAGGGAGAAAATATTGGTACCTATAGATGAGAGATGAGTTAATTTTGCAAAACAGGTTACCTTAATTAATTTACCAAAATTAATTAGAGTTTTAAATTCAATACATTATATTCCTAGCCCTGGTCCTTTCAGAAATGTGATTTCTGGGAAAATATATATATATGCATATGTGCACACATACCCTCATTCATGCACATATACATGTATGTATAATTTTTTATCTTTCCCAAATACTGTATATTCTTTTGTTGGAAAGGAATCTTTTAAAACTGAGGACTTCTTTTTGAGCAAATACGATAACCAGATTGCAGAGCATAAAATAAGACACCGATACTATTATTATTTCAAAAGTGAAGGACAAGTATGAGAATGAGAAAGATGGACTCCAGGTGACCACAGAAATGGAAATCCTTAGATTATGCTTGGGTCAAAAAGAGTTGAATAAGAATTGTTTAATTGTTAAAACCCGATGATGATGATGATGATGATGATGATGATAATAATAATAATAATAATAATAATAATAATAATAATAATAATAATAATAATATATAATAATAATGCCACAGGGACAGAGTAATCAAAATTTGATGCAGGAAATTTAGTTCAAAATTTGAGATATTGTCCTACTTGAATGTCTAAAAGGGGGGGGGGGAATCTTCTTTTGCTTAAGATAGATTCAGCAAGTACCAGCCAAAGATAATTTGGAATTTTGTTTTAATGTGTTAGGTCTTCTGACACTCAGACATGCTGTGGGAACTAAGCACTGATTTATTACTCTTTTTAATGAGGAAAAGTGTAAAACTAACACCCAATTTAGATTAGAAGACTATTTTGCTATCACCCACATCCTTTTTAAAAAAGAAAAGAAAAGAAAAGAAAAATCTCCTGTTCTTTCTGTCCCATTTATGAAAAAGAAAGACAAACTTTAGAAAGTTCTTTTTTTTCTCCAAAAGGGTCCTTACCATTCCACCCAGAGTGGACATGACCAAGTTATATCACCTACCAAGTAGCTGTTCAAGTTGGATAATTTGTCTGAAAAAAAGGATGGTACCCACAGCCAATCTAAATAGTTTTGCTTCTTGGAGTCAAGAACAAGTTGATTGTCTTCCCTTCCATTTTTTTGAATAAAAATTGGCTTATCAAACATTGGAGTTTTCTTCGATACTGATAAATAAATCGAGTGTCCTTCAGTGCATTTAACTGACATCTTTAATCATCAACCACACAAAGCAATTCTGTCATTTGGCCTAATGATAGGGTTGGTCCTTCTGGCAGGCCTAATTTAGCACTACAAAAATAGATGAAGACACAAGGGTTAAAACCCAGCTTCTTAAGAGCTAAGCATTTACTGTGCTTCGTCTGCATAGATTGAATATGCTCTGGCACACCATCCATTTAAAAAGAAAAAAAAAATCTTTCTAGTTAAGAAGAAATGTCCAATATGTTGGTGTTTTTACTGAGGAAGTGGGGAGGAGAGAGGAGAAGAGAGGAGAGGAGAGGAGAGGAGGGGCTGGGAGGGTAGGGGAGAGGAGAGGAGAGGAGAAGAGAGGGGAAGGGGGGAGGGGAGAGGAGAGGAGAGGAGAGGAGAGACGGAAGGAAGAAAGGAAGGAGGTTAATTCATACATTTACTTTTCCAAAGTTCCTTCAATGTTTCAATGAACATTTCTCTTAACATCACAACAGGATGTTGCCTAACTTGCTTTGAACTCTGTTTGCATAAAAACTAGTGGCAACTGGGGGGGGGGGGGGAATGCAACCCTTAACAAATTCAATAAACGAATAAAATAATGCAAAGTACAACTTCTGGAAATGAATAGAAGTGTAATCCTGCATTTATAGGAATTACCGATTTTGTCCTTGGCTTGGAATAAAAGGCTAAATAAGAATGCTTACAATAGCCTTTCAGTCACACAAATCATTTCTTTCCTCATCCCCTTTAGTACCCACGTCATTACCTATCTATTAGTTACAACAGAGCTTTCTTGCAGGTACCACCAGAGACCCGCACGCATAAACTATCTTCAGTGGCGATGATTTAAGATATGCATCGTCACATTTTCATGCTCACTAAAGGCTTGTTAAGCTAAGTAGATATTCCTTTTCATAAACAGTGAAATTTCCAAGCCCGCTCCTAACTAAAGGGCACAACCTTTTAAAGAATGGATGCCTTGGAACAATAGAGGGTTTAAATCAAATTCAGTTCCAGTGGTGGGTTGCTACTGGTTCACCCCAGTTTGGGGGAACCGGTAGTAGCAGCAGCGAGAGGCTCCGCCCACTTGCCCGGATGTCATCAAACATGCTATGCGCATGGGTGAGTGAACCGGTAGCAAAGGTAAGTGAAACTCATCATTATACATTCTTATCCATCTGCACCAGCCAAATTCATTGCATACAACGATTCCTAGCACAAAGAGATTTTATGTTGAACACAGCAACCATTTTAATTCATAGAGATAATGTCAGGCCAACAAGGGAGATCAGACTAAGAAACCAAGGCCATATAGATCAGGATTTCTTGATTAAACCAGGATTACAGGATTATATTGCCAGAGCTACAATATCAGAATCTTGCAATTCTGAACCAGGAATGATGAAGAAGCTCCCCACAAATGGCCTTTATTTTCAGGCAAATATGAAGACCACAGTCAAAAATGTCAGCCATCTTTACTATTCATTATGTTAGTTTGGAACTTTCGGGATAATTCAAATCAGAATGGATTTCAGAGTCTCTCTCCTTTCTGGATTGCCTCTTTCCACTTTTATCTCTAAAATGGCAATAACAAAAGGCAATAGTCCTGATGGATGGCCATTTGCAATAGGAAAAGAAGGAACGAGAAATTAAATTAAGCCAGCAAGAAAGGCTTCACAATAGAATTGTTCACTAAATGGACTCCACAATCTCACAGATGTTTGGGAAAGCCACAAACCTGGAGAAGAAATACTTTTAGATGTGCATCTTCATCAGTAGGGTAGGAGTAGGGGAGGGGAGGGAAGGGGAAGAGAGGAGAGGAGAGGAGAGGAGACAGAACAGAACAGAACAGAACAGAATTCTTTATTGGCCAAGTGTGATTGGACACACAAGGAATTTGTCTCCAGTGTATAAACTCTCAGTGTACATACAAACAACAAAGTAATATAAACATAAGATACCAATATCATATGTATCTTATACCACAATATATCACAATTTATATCACAATACCACAATTGTTTACTGTATAGCCTACATCGCCATGGTTAGGCTATGTCCATTAGAAATCTTTGATATTGTTATTAGCAGAGATTGTTTTCTCAGCATAATTTGAAAGTATGTTCTTACATATATCCAGGATTAAAGTATAAAACGGGGGGAAAACACTCAGATTTTAGGGACATTTCTTGTGGTTGCTTTTTCCATATCTCACAGAATAACTAAAGAGAAACAGATTTTTTTTTCTTTTCCAGAAGAATAATTACAAGCAGCTGAAAGAGAAGAAGTGGAAACAACTGCCCTCTTCATCCTCTTTAAAAAGCTCCTTTCACCAGAATCTCTTTTCTAACATTTCTAAAAATGTTTTTTTAAAGGGGGAGGGGATGGGGACAGAGGAAGCCCCTCAGCTGTCTTGAAAGTCCATCACTGCGATTTCATTGCCAACCTACAGAAAGGAATGAGTTTGCCAGACCTTGGAAAGTGACCTTCACCATCTTAAAATGAGTATTCGCTTCAGCCACACAGATCCATGGCAAGGGTCTACCCAGAGGGTGAGGTGTACTTAAAGGGAGGGAATTTCATACAATATGAATAGTTCCAGGAAATGAAAGGTTAGACAGTGCAGGTGATTAGATAAGGGCTTGTTTTGGCTGATCAGAATGTAAAGGAAGTTTATTTATGTCATGTATATCAGTACTTTTAATGTTCTTAATGTTTTTAATTTTTAAATGTTTTTTATAATGATCTTTTTAAAATGTATTGTGACCCGCCCTGAGTCTTCGGAGAGGGGCGGCATATAAATTGAATTAATTAAATTAAATTAATGCTTCTCATGCCAGGACACCTCAAAACAGTTTATAGCAGATCGAACTACAGTAATAAGCCATACTAAGCAGGTATATACAAAATGCTTAACGTATTGTAAGCCGCCCTGAGTCTCTGGAGAAGGGCGGCATATAAATCAAACCAATAAATAAAAATAAATAAATAAATAAAAGCAATGCATTAAAGCAGTTAGAGAAACTGAATTGTTGGAAAGTGGAGAAGGAAGGAACACAAAGAGGAGCTGTCCAGCCCACATTTAGGAAGGAAGGAAAAAGAAAAGAAAAGAAAAGAAAAGAAAAGAAAAGAAAAGAAAAGAAAAGAAAAGAAAAGAAAAGAAAAGAAAAGAAAAGAAAGGAAGGAAGGGAGGAGGGAAGGAAAATAATGGCTGTTTTATATAAGACTGTCCCGCTCATTTTCCTACATGAAAATGAGAGGAAAGGATGTGGAAAGGAAAGGGGGAAGGAAGGAAGGAGGGAAGAGTGGGTGGGTGGGTGGGTGGGTGGGTGGGAGGGAGGGAGGGAGGGAGGGAGGAAGGAAGGAAGGAAGGAAGGAAGGAAGGAAGGAAGGAAGGAAGGAAGGAAGGAAGAAAAATAATGGCTATTGTTGTATATAAGTGTCCTGCTCATTTTCCTACATGGAAATGAGAGGAAGGGATGTGGAAAGGAAGGGGGGGAAGGAGGGAGGGAGGGAAGGGTGGGTGGGTGGGTGGGAGGAAGGAAGGAAGGAAGGAAGGAAGGAAGGAAGGAAGGAAGGAAGGAAGGAAGGAGCTTCAGTAGTAATCTAACAATGAGTGGTTCATGAATGTCATTGGACACCGAGACTTCCAGCCTAGAATCCAAAGATGGTTTTTCAGGAGGCAACTGGACTTCATTGTTTTTTCTTTCTTCTTTCAAGATGTTTCTCTTCTCATCCAAGAAGCTTCTTGAGCTCTGACTGGATGGTGGGGAATGGAAGGATCCAGTCACAGCTGAAGAAGCTTCTTGGATGAAAAGCAAAAAGTCTTCAAAGAAGAAAGAAAAAACAGGAAAGTCCAGTTGCCTCCGGAAAAAGCACATTTGGGACAACCACAACCTGGATGACTGAGAATCTCCATAGAGTTCCATCCTAGAAGAAACACCACATAGAAGAATCACTGAAAGATAGGACTTGGAAGTTCTCGACGCTTACAAAACAACCTTTGTTAGAATTGTAGAGATGAACCAAATCTGGAATGTCAGATGTAGTCCATTAGTTATCCTAGTCTCAAGCAGCTTCCTGACCAGTTAAAGGTAAGAAAAATCTAATTAAGAGGTTACCAGTGGTTCAACAATAGTTGAACTATCCAGGGTTAGAAGAATATAGTTCAGGGGTGAAATGCTCCCAGTTCGGACCACATTGCCCGATCCAGTCGCGATGGCAGTGGGTGGTTCGGAGAACCGGTAGCAAAAATTCCTGCCCCCCCCCACCCCCCATGCCTAACTGAGCTGCACAATCATCAGAGGCTTTTTAAAATTATTTTGTAAAAGCATTTTTTCTACAACCTCTTCAGGCAAAAAAAAAAAATGCTTTTAAAAGTAAAAAAAAGCCTCTGATGATCGCGTGGTTCAGCTGGGATCATCTGAGGCTTTTAAAAGCATTTTTTCTACAAGCTCTTTGGGTGAAAAAAATGCTTTTAAAGGTAAAAAAAAAAGCCTCTGATGATCACCTGAGGCTTTTAAAAGCACTTTTTCTACAACCTCTTCGGCTGTAAAAAAAATGCTTTTAAAAGCCTCTGACGATCTCAGCTGAGTTGCCTGATCGTCAGAGGCTTTTAAAAGCATTTTTTTACAACCTCATTGGCCAAAGAGGTTGTAGAAAAAATGCTTTTAAAAGCCACGCCCACAGAACCAGTAGTAACAAATTTTACATTTCACCACTGATACAGTTGATCTATCAATAGATGTTCCTAAATAGAAAAGCCATATAGGTCTCCACTGTGAATGATGATTTAGGAGTCTCTCAAAATGATGCCTTCGCTCTGTTTGAGGGATTGCAATCTTATTTTGAACAGGGAATGCCTCGACATCCCATAGTTGTGAACCATACATACACATTGTCTCATTTTTTGGAAAAATTGCCCTCCTTTTTGACCAGGTTAATGAACTGGAATGTAAAAAACAGAAGATGAAGTTCTCAACCAACATGTACATTCTGTCTACTTAACGTGCATGCCAAATTCATTTTTATCAGCCTAAGAGATCAAAAGGAAAGAAATTGACATGCGGGATTCATATTTTTAAAAAAAACTGGCTGGAATATGCTTCTCCCAATTAAATCCATGGGTCCTTTTGTAGTTCGTTTCAGTGTCACACTTACTAGAACTAATTAGATTAAACAATTCTCCAAAGAATGCATATATATGTGTGTGTGTGTGTGTGTGTGTGTGTGTGTGTGTGTGTGTGTGTGTAGGTCTTTGGTTATTCAGGTCTTCTCCTGCGTAAAATTGGAAGTGTCTTGGCGATGTTTCGACGAAGTCTCATTCGTCATCTTCAGGCTGGTGTTCTCGGCTTCGTGCGAAGCCGAGAACACCAGCCTGAAGAAAAGATAGATAGATAGATAGATAGATAGATAGATAGATGATAGATAGATCGATCGATCGATCGATCGATCGATCGATAGATAGATAGATAGATAGATAGATAGATAGATATAGTAGATCAAATTCATAGATAATGTCTACTTCCAAGAAAAATATCCTTTGGAATAAAATGAACGTAAAAATAACTTTACAAGCTGGTTTGTAAACAAGCAAGAAATGAGATCCGATCTCCAGATCGTATGGATTAAATCAAGACAAACATCACATTTAACCAGAAAATACATCCTCTTTTTATCATCAAACCTTGTTAGCCCTGTAATTACTTGTTCTGATAATTTTATTTCTCCTCTAATGTTCCGCATTTGTCCTCTGATAAGAGAGAAAACTACCTACTCACTCTCTTCAGCACTCAAATATATTTCTGATACAATTACAGGTGGTCCTCGACTTACAGCCATTCATTTACTGACCATTTGAAGATACAACAACTGAAAAGCAGCAACAGTAACAGAGTTAGAGGTCATCTAGTCCAATGATGGGTTTCAAATTTTTTACTACTGGTTCTGTGGGTGTGGCTTGGTGGGCGTGGCTTGGTGGGCGTGGCAGGGGAAGGATACTGTAAAATCTCCATTCCCTCCCCACTCCAGGGGAAGGTTACTGCAGAATCCCCATTTCCTCCCAATCAGCTGGGACTTCGGAGGCAGAGAATAGATGGGGGTGGGGCCAGTCAGAATTTTTACTACTGGTTCTCCGAACTACTCAAAATTCCCGCTATTGGTTCTCCAGAATTGGTCAGAACCTACTGGAACCCACCTCTGACCCAACCCCCTGCTCATGCAGAAGACCTATACTAGGGATTCGAACCGCCGAACTGCCAACCTTTCTGATCGACAAGCTCAGTGTCTTAGCCACTGAGCCAGCTAGCCAGCCAGTCGTCACACTTATACGGGTCACATCTCCACGGTCACATGATCAAGAGTCTGCCGCTGAAAGATTTACAATCTTTCAGCATCCTGTGGTCATGTGATCACTATTTGCAACCATCCTAGCCAGCTTTTGACAAGCAAAATGTTGAGGGAGGGAAGGAAGTCATGATTGCATGATTCACTTAACAGCTATCACAAAAGGGTCATAAAATCAGGCATGACTGGCTTAACCATCATTTCCCTTAGCAATGAAAATTCTGGTTCCAATTTTGGTTGTAAATTGAAAACAACTCTAGCAGCATAGATAGGCAAACTATTTTTGCAATGTATAATAGCTTCGCCATTCTGTTTTGAAGGGAGGGCCTGCATCATTCTATGAAAGTAGAGACAATTATTATTCCATGATTAGTTATTCTAGACTGTTTTGAGCAGCGTGGTGGCCTAGAAGTGGAGCTCTCGCCTCACAATCAGGAGACTGTGAGCTTGATCCTATGTAGTGGCAGATATTTCTCTCTCTGGGCACAATGAGTTATTGTCTGCTGTGAACACCGCATAGGTGTCGGGAAGGGCGTCTGGCCAGTAAATGCTCAGCTCCATTCAGCCGTCCTGACTCCACCCCGATGCAAGGGACTACAGGGTCGTTAAAAGGAAATGATTGTTTTATACTCCCGTTCCCAATAGTACTTGGAACAGTTGTAGAAGCAGCTTCAAACCATATATGCAAAGCTGTACCGTATATGGATTATTTTACTCCCTTCCAGCTTAATGCCCTCAAACTTTTCTTGCACGAAAGTATTTATAGGCCAGGCATTTCTATCCCCTGCAAGCAAAAGCTTGGGAAGAATTTGCAAGATTCATTGAATAGAATTTAATTCTTTCTCTCCCCCACCTCCCTCTTCCGAACAGGCCTGTGTCAGCAGGGTAGAGTTACAACAAGAGACCGTATTACAGCTTATCCAACACTTGGCAAGTTCTGAATCTTAAGGAGGGCTATTTTGTACTACAAAGATGAATGCTCTTCACTGAATACTAAGAAAGAGAGAAAGGAAGGCTACAAAAAAAAGAAAGAAAGAAAGAAATTGAAAGAGGGTTTCTCAAAGCATCTTGCAAAGCTTTTAAGGGGGGAAAAATGAAAATGTAGAAATGCCTTTTTAGAAGGAATGGTATCTTACGTAGACCAGTTCCTCCTCTCTTGTTCTCGCCTGCCCACTTTTTCCACCCCAACAAAGCTGGTAATAAAGCAGGAAGAAGTTATCGGAGAGCCTAACTTCTCATGGGAGTATTTATTTATCAGATGCCAAGAAATGGGGGGGGGGGGAGGAGATACCCTCAAAGTTAGATTCTGTTCAAACAAACAGAAACAAATGTCCTTAGAGAGGGAGCTCTTTAGGACTAAAGGTCAGATATTTTCAATGGAGCATTTCTATGTGATAAATGTATACTGTGGTGGTGACCAAAATTGGATGCAGAGGTTGCCACAAAGAAGAGAGAGTCAATCTAGTCTCCAAAGCACCTGAAGGGAGGACAAAAAGTGTTAATATCACTTTAGGATGCCTTGGTAAAATGACCCTTGGAATACTGCACCCAGTTTTGGTCACCACAATGTAAAACAGATGTGGAGACTCTAGAAAGAGTGCAGAGAAGAGCAACAAAGATGATGAGGGGGCTGGAGGTTAAAACATATAAAGAATGATTTGCTGGAATTGGGTATGTCTGGTTTAATGAAAAGAAGAATTGGGGTGTCAAAATATTGTTCCAATATCTCAAGGGCTGCCACAAAGAAGAGGGGGCCAAGCTATTTTCCAAAGCACCTGAAGGCAAGACAAGAAGCAATGGGTGGAAACTAATCGAGGAGAGAAGCAACCTAGAACTAAGGAGAGATTTCCTGACAGTTAGAACAATTAATCAGTGAAACAACTTGCCTCCAGAAATTGTGAATGCTGCAACACTGGAAGTTTT
The DNA here is from genome assembly GCA_030761175.1 of Masticophis lateralis. Taxonomy (NCBI): domain Eukaryota; kingdom Metazoa; phylum Chordata; class Lepidosauria; order Squamata; family Colubridae; genus Masticophis; species Masticophis lateralis. The sequence continues at coordinate 6,170,970 of JAUDYJ010000008.1, read as the reverse complement.
TAAGAAGAGACTGGACAACCATTTGTCTGAAATGGTATAGGGTTTCCTGCCTGAGTAGGGGGTTGGACTAGAAGACCTCCAAGGTCCCTTCCATCTCTGTTATTCTGTTAAACTTGGAAATAAACCAAGGCACAGAGAGTTTGATTAATCAGAAGCTTTACATTGGGGCAAGCACTATTTTTTATGTTTATAATGTCACTGTACATTATAAAATGTTTATTTATGCATCAGTTGTGTATTTTATGCTGTGCATACCTCGTCAGTGACCAAAAACAAAGTCCTTTGATTTTGACACATGTACAAACGATTCCTAGGGACTTGTAGGAGTTGCGTACAATTTGAAAATCAGAAATCTTTTGACCTTGTGTTCTCTCTTTCTTCTATCTATGGATGTAAAATATTGACAGACCTGGAGAGAACTGAACCCATTTATTAATTAAACAAACCAATTTTAAGAATGTGACCTAAGGTGCCACATGAAGTAAACTAAGTATGATTGAAGGGCCCTTATAAATAGGAATCCAATGGAAACATAACCACACTTGCATATTGATGTATAAACTAAACCCATATTGACAAGAAATGTTATTTTAGTTTACTCATCCCCAACCAGGTGTATCCACCAGATTACAGGTAGATCTCAATTTACAACAGTTCATTTAGAGACCAAAATTACGATGACACTGAACAAAGTGACTTATGACCGTTTTTCACACTTACGACCATTGCAGCATCCCTTTGGTCACCTTCTGACACACAAAATCAATGAGAAAGCCAGATTCATTTAACAACTGTTTAACTAACTGTAGTGAGTCACTTCACTGCTGTGACTAGAAAGGTCGTAAAATGGGGCCAAGCTCACTTCACAAATGTTTCACGAAGCAACATAAATTTGGGGCTCAGTTGCAGGGGTGAAATCTACTTACCTTCCCCACTGGTTCGGAAGTGCAAGCACTGTGCGTGTGCTGGGATGCATGCGCAGAGGGTTAAAAAAAGGTTACTTCCTGGTTTAAACCAGGAAGTAATGATGACCGGGTGGGTGGGCAGAGTCTCACGCTGCCATCGCTACTGGTTCTCTGAACCATCCGCCGCCATCACTACCAGTTCGGTCAAACCAATACGAACCGGTAGCATTTCACCCCTGCTCAGTTGTGGTCGTAAGTCGAGGACTACCTGTAATGTAATTCTCAGCTATTACAATTTTGGCTGACTTGTATTGGAGTGTGTGTGTGTGTCCATGGAGACATACACACACACACACACACACACACACACACACACACACACACACACACCAGTACAAGTCAGCCAAAAAGTTTTCCAGATCCACATGGAATTTGTTTAGACAATTTATTTATTTATTTATTTATTTATTTATTTATTTATTTATTTATTTATTTATTTATTTATTTATTTGTTTGTTTGTTTATTTATTTATTTATTTATTTATTATATTTCTATACCGCCTTTCTCCCACAGGACTCAAGGCGGTGTACAATCAAGAAAAAATAAAAAACACATAAACATCATAAAATTGATAATTAAAATTATAGCATAGTTTAGCCCAAATTAAATAAAACCCAGAATTATATAATATTTTAATCATTCCCAGTTAACATGCTTAGCCCCGTCTGATTGAACATCAAGGTCTTGAGGGCACAGCGGAAAGCACGGAGATTAGGGATGTTTTGTATATCAGGGGTCAGTTCATTCCAAAGGGTTGGAGCCCTTACAGAGAAGGCCCTCCCTCTGGGAGTCGCCAGTCGGCACAATTTGACTGACGGTACCCTGAGTAGTCCCTCCCTGTGAGAACGAACTGGTTGGTGGGAGGCTATTCATAGCAAAAGACGGTCTCGTAAGTACCCAGGCCCTAAGCCATGGAGCGCTTTAAAGAAGATAACTAATACTTTGAAGTGCACCCGGAAGATCACCGGGAGCCAGTGCAGCTCGCGTAGGAGAGGTGTTACATGGGCGCAACGAGATGCACCCATAATCACCCGCGCGGCTACATTCTGGACAAGTTGGAGCCTCTGGGTGCTTTTCAAGGGGAGCCCCATGTAAAGAGCATTGCAGTAGTCCATACGGGAGGTGACTAGGGCATGAGTGACTGTGCACAAGGCATCCCGATCCAGAAAGGGATGCAACTGGCGGATCAGGTGAACCTGATAAAAGGCCCCTCTGGCCACGGCTGTCAAATGGTCTTCTAAAGATAGCCATGAGTCCAGGAGGACACCCAAATTGCGGGCCCTCTCTGTGGGGAGCAAGGTCTCATCCCCAATTGTCAGTGATGGTACCAACTGACTATACCGGGATGCTGGAAGCCACAGCCATTCAGTCTTGGAGAGGTTGAGTCTGAGTTTGTTTCTCCAATTGTTCATCTACAAGTTTATTCTTAGAAATAGACCACAAATACCTTTCAGAGAAATCTTCCTATTCCAGGCCTGTTTACTTTGATTGTTCTTTGATGTGGTATCCTTACCTGAACTGATGCCTACCTAATTCCTATGTGCTTGCACTTTTTTCCTTGTTCAATACTGCTGGAAAGTCTATCGTCATTATTTCAGCTTTTCCATGTCACTTCTATGAATTACAGAGTTGGAGACATGATAAATTGGTTGGGATTTTCTTGTTTGTTTGAGATTTCTAACAGATTTAACAGATGAACAGAGTTGGAAGGGACCTTGTAGGTCATCAAGTCCAACCCCCCACCCAAGCAGGAGACCCTACACCACCTCTGACAAATGGCAGTCCAGTCTCTTCTTGAAAGCTTCCAGTGATGAAGCTCCCACAACTTCTGAAGGCAACTTCTGTTCTATTGGTTGATGGTTCTCACTGTCAGAAAATTTCTCCTTATTTCCAGGTTGAATCTCTCCTTGATCAGTTTCCATCCATTGTTCCTTGTCTGGCCTTCAGGTGCTTTGGAAAATAGCCTGAGTAAAATAAATCCTAGTTTTGAGAGTCAGGTGATTGAGTTGGCAGGTCCAAAATGGAAAGATTGTGTTTTAGAGGATTCGACTCTAGAGCCTTTACAGGGACACTATTTTCAAGAATGTCTTCTTCCTCTAAAGATTGGACCATGACAAGGAATTAATGTTGTTCAATTATTATCATCATAAACCTTGAATCAGTTTTCATTGCTGAGACAGAGTTGCATTTCATTGCCATCAATCTATTTTTTTAAAAAAATTATTTACTATTTAATTCTTGATGTTTTAGAAGTGGGATTGTGTATATGTTGTAGAACTTCATTACACTGTGTCATTTTTGATTGCAGGATTGTAATTTAAAAATGTAAAACCCATTATATTGAAATGAAGCACATTTGGACAGTAGTATCGGATATATTTCTTGACAATATCAAATGTCATTGTTAAAATGGGAGTTAAAATGGGAGTGACTATTTTGTGATTCACTATGCAGTGGGGAAGCCATGTTGTTTTAAAATGTTATATGGAGAGTTGACTTGTCGATCGAAAGGTCGACAGTTCAGTGGTTTGAATCCCTAGTGCCGCATAACAGGGTGAGCCCCCATTACTTGTCCCAACCTAGCAATTTGAAAGCATGTAAAAATGCAAGTAGAAAAATAGGGACCACCTTTGGTGGGAAGGTAATAGCGTTCCATGCGCCTTTGGCATTTAGTCATGCTGGCCACTTGACTACGGAGATGTCTTTGGACAGTCCTGGCTCTTTCACTTAGAAATGGAGATAAGCACCACCCCCTAGAGTCAGGAACAACCAGCACATATGTGCGAGGGGAACCTTTACATTTACAAATCATTGTTGACTCCTGGCAACTGCCTGGACTAGTCCTCTAAGTTTTCCTAGCAAGATTTTGGAAGTGGTTTGCCATTGCCTCCTTCCTAGAAGAGAGAGGCTGATGCCAAATTACCCAAGTGGTTTTGTGCTTGAGGCAGAACTAAAACTGACAAACTCCTGGTGATTGGCTCAAAGTCAGCCAGTTGACTTTCACGCCTAAGGCAGGAGTAGAACAATCCTGGTTTCTAGCTGGTGCCATCACTACTGCACAAACCTGGCTCTAGAGCTAATTTAGGGCCACATACATATTGACTGGCTATAATTAACACTGTCCTTCTCATGACTCTATGCATTAACGGAGGGATACCATCAAGATCAACTGAGCTACTAATACCACTCTATAAAGCCTTAGTAAGACCACACCTAGAGTACCGCATCCAGTTTTGGTCACCACACTATAAAAAAGATGCTGAGACTCTAGAAAATGTGCAGAGAAGAGCAACCAAAATGATTAGAAGACTGGAGGCTTAAACAAACGATGAACAGTTACAGGAACTTGCAGTAGTGAAATCCAAATTTGTTTACTACCAGTTCTGTAGGCGTGGCTTGGTGGGCATGGTGTGGCGTGGTGGGCATGGTGTGGCATGGTGGACATAGCAGGGGAAGGATACTGCAAAATCCCCATTCCCACCCTACTCTGGGACCAGCCAGAAGTGATATTTGCCGGTTCTCCGAATTACCCAAATTTCCACTACCAGTTCTCCAGAGCCTATCAGAACCTGCTGGATTTCACCCCTGGGAACTGGGCATAGTCTACTGAAGAGAAGGACCAGGTGAGACATGATAGCAGTCTTCCAATATTTGAGGCGCTGCCATATAGAGGAAGGGGTCAAGCTATTAGTTAGCTTACAAGGTCCCTTCCAACTCTGTTAATCTGTTATTTTCCAAAGCACCTGAAGGCCAGACAAGGAATAATGGATGGAAAGTGAACAAGGAGATTTTCAACCTGGAAATAAGGAGAAATTTTCTGACAGTGAGAGCAATCAACCCATAGAACAGAAGTTGCCTTCAGAAGTTCTGGGAGCTTCATTGCTGGAAGCTTTCAAGAAGAGACTGGACAGCCATCTGTCAGAAATGGTGTAGGGTCTCCTGCTTGAGTGTGGGGAGTTGGACTAGATGACCTACAAGGTCCCTTCCAATTCTGTTAATCTGATATTGAAGACTCACTCACTTGTCATGACCCTCTCAATGGAAAAGAATAACTTCCTAGAAATAAGAACTATAATAAGAGTAAATGCTTGATCCATCTACATTGGGATATATTGACATATAATGAAGAAGGCTCCTATTTACTAAAGGTAAAGGTTTCCCTGTCAGTTGTGTCCAACTCTAAGTCATGGTTTAAGCTCCTTTTCTTGGCCAAGGGAACCAGCTTTATCCAAAAACAATTTCCATGGTCATGTGGTCAGCTATACGCCAAAGGCACACCGAAGGCTGCTACCTTCCCACCAAAGTGGTACCTATTTATCTACTTGCATTTGCATGTTTTCAAATTGCTAGGTGGGCAAGAGCTGGGGCAAGTAACGGGAGCTCATCCCATTGTGTGGAGCTCAGGTCCCAAACTTGGACTGTCAGCTCACCAGCTGACAAGCTCAGCTTCTTGAACTGCTGAGCCATCACACCCCACATACTACCCAACGTAGTAATGAGAAATTGTTCCTGGGGCTCCTACAATTCATTTTTCAAAGTGGGGGACCAACTCCTCTTCAGAAATCCTTGTTGAAGGAGAGGTAATACGACACTGTTTTTGTTTCTTAGCATCTTGGAATCTTGAATAATACAAAAATGCCCTCTAGACATCTTTTTTCAACAAAGAAAATAAAAAAAAAATGGGATGCATATTATTTTTTCCCCATACAGGCCTGAATAGAATAGCTAACAGGTTCCAGAGGGATTTCTTTAGTTAAATTTCACTCATGATAAAGGTTTTGCATTGTTTCCCCCCACCCAAAAAAGCCCCCACCCATGAAATAAAGAGGGGATGAAAAAGGATGCCACTTATGCCCTTAGTACTGCTGAGTTTTTAGCCTTCCTGATTTGTGGAATATGGTACAATCCCACTGGAGCTTATTAAGAGCCCTTTGGATAGAAAGCCATGGAACCAGGCACAATATTCATAATATGTCATTCAAAAGTTTGAAAGAATTACCAAGTAATTACGTAGGACTACCCCACCCTAAGGTTAATAGAGAGTTATTTTTAGCAGTGGATGGACAGGTGGAGAAAACAGAGGAAGCAACAAAGCACCACTATAGTTAAGACGTTTATGCTTAAATATGTTTTTCATTTGTATTACATCGTAGTACATTGTATTTTATGCAGGATCACACTACAGAAGGATAAATCAATCCACTTCTTTAGAAGTCTAGTGAGTTCCATATTAAGGCTGTTGTAATTTTGGGCCATAAAGGAGGCTGAGCGTCAAAGAATTGAGGCCTTTGAACTCTGGTGCTGGAGAAGACTCCTATGAGTCCCTTGGACTGCAAGGCAATCAAACTGGTCAGTCCTAGAGGAGATCAACCCTGACTTCTCTTTAGAAGGCCAGATCCTGAAGATGAAACTCAAATACTTTCGCCACCTAATGAGAAGGAAGGAAGGACTCACTGGAGAAGAGCCTAATGCTGGGAAAGATTGAGGGCAAAAGAAGAAGAGGACGGCAGAGAACAAGGTGGCTGGATGGAGTCACTGAAGCAGTCGGTGGGAGTTTAAATGGACTCCAGAGGATGGCAGAGGACAGGAAGGGCTGGAGAAACATTGTCCATGGGGTCGCGATAGGTCAGACACGACTTCGCAACTAACAACAAAAAATTTTGTGCAGAAAAAGATGAAAAACATTAAAACATTACAAACAATGAGTTTATTCAAGGGGACTTCCTTTTCTGTCCTACATATATTAGAGATATGTGGATCCTCAGAATTTTCCTTTGCTTTACGGCCTTGTTTTGAAGGAAGCCTTGTAAACCAGTGCATAGGGGGCCAGGGGAAGGAATAATTCATCTGTGATTTTGATAAGAACTAAAAAATAAAAATCCATAGCTACATTTTTGAGATTGGAGATGGAGAATAAGGATTGCATATACTTTCAGAAAATGTACATTCCACTCTAAATAAATAAAAGATAAAGGAGACACAGAATATTATTTAACATGGAATACATTTTATCAATGGTTAGAGATAAGAGGTAGAAATTAGATGAAGAAAGAATATTGTTATGGTTAAGTAAAATATGAACGTTGTTTATAATTATATGTATCCTAATATATTTAACAGGAACATAAATAAGCAAATATAATTATAAATATGGTTAGAATCGTTTTGTTATATTACTATTATTTCTATCAGTGTATGTGTTATCTTTTTTTTTCCTTTTGTAAAATAGTATGCCCAGACAATACACTATATTCAAAGTACTTATTATATTAAAAAAAAAAAAAACTTGACAGAAAAAAAAGGAAAAGAAAATGTACATGCTACTCCTGGCATTCCTGATTTACTCCATTAAGAAGCATGCACATTTTCTGAAAGTATATGCAATCCTTATCCTATAGCCAGGGGTGGGCTGATAGGGGTCCACAGGGGTTTGGGAGAACCTCTAACTAAGATTCTGTGCAGTTTGGAAAAACCCCAAATCCCACTCCTGGCTGGCCCTGCCCACTCCACCCAGGTCCTCCAAAGAGTATCCATACAGCCTGTTTTGGATGCAGATAAGTTCAGGGTGCACATGGAGGCTTGGGGAGGGCAAAAAAGAGGCCTACCGGAAGTTCAGGAAGGCCAGAAACAGGCCATTTCCGGCCTCCAGAGGGCCTCCAGAGCCTGGGGAGGCCATTTTTGCCCTCCCGCAGGCTCAAAGAAAGCCTCCGGGGCCCGGGTAAGACAAAAGCTCCCCCCGCCCACACCATGGTGCAGGAGGCCAACTAAGCCACACCCACCATGGCCATGCCCATTCAGCAACCGTGCACAGAACCCCTTGCTAAAATTTGTGAAGGCCACACCTCCCTATAGCTCCAATATAGCTCCAAATTTCATTTCCACTATAGTCATAAAGTCTGCTGGATGACCTTGGGCCAATCACTCTCTCTCAGCCCTAAAAAGGAGGCAGTGACAAACTCTTCCAAAAATTCCCACATCGAACCATAGCAGGAAGCTAAGGAAGGACTATTCCATTGTTTGTACCAAATCAATCATCAGTCCAAAAAGATCAGCCACCTTTGATGGTCAAATTTGACAATTCCTTATTGTCTCTTTTCCTTCCCATCTTAAATGAAGTCAAATGATGAACAGATTCCTTTATTATTATTATTTTATTCCGGCTGCACTGAATATCCTTTGATGGGCAATGTGTGGGTTGGAAATAATCCCTAAACAAATCAGCAAACAACAACAACAACAACAAAAACAACATTCGGGGTGGTTTAGGAGTTGCATGAAACACAAGCCATTTTCCTCTCTCCCTCCTCCTCCTCCTTTGAACAGAGATTTCTATGTCTGCAAAATAATGTGGTTGAAATTTCTTTTTTAAAATTTGATTTATATACTGCCTTTCTCCGGAGACTCGGGGTGGCTTACAATGCGTTAAGCAATAGCCTTCATACTTTTGTATATTTATACAAAATCAGCTTATTGCCCCCACAAACTGGGTCCTCAATTTACCTACCTTAGAAAGGATGGAAGGCTAAGTCAACCTTGAGCCTGGTGAGATTCGAACTTACAGTAATTGCAGACAACTGGTGTTAATCACAATGCTTTTAGTCTGCTGAGCTATCCAGGCTCTATATTTGAACTCAAGATGACACACTGTTTAAGGAAAGATGAAATGTTTGTATTTTGATTTTTTTAAAAAAAATACAATTAAAATCTGCACATTTCAGTTATGAACATAGGTTTGTTTTTTTGTTTTTTCAGGAGAGGAGTGGTAAGTTTTGAATTTATGTCTCAGAGAAAGGGGCTACTACATCCACTGCTTGCAGCTAGCAAATTTGTAACTGTCTTTCTGACATAAAGAGCTTGGAGCAAGGACATTTAAAAAAAATGCTACTAATTCTGATGGATTGCAAAAAATGTCTTGTACAGTATGTACATTATATAAAGTCTCGAACGAGAAACTAAATCTGTCTAAAGGTAGTGACTCAGTGAGAAACGGTGACCTTCTTATTTTATACTAACTCTGGTTGGTGTGAGACTGTTAGGGAACACTCGTCCTGCCCTGGTTATTCATCCATTTAAAAAATTGATTATGCAGATAGATTTTGATATAAAAACTCAGCTTCATGGGAGAGTTCCAAAACACCACTTCTAATAATAGTAATACTCCTGGAGGATTGTAATAGCCCCCATTCTTCCAAGTTATTATTCTACATTGTGAAGCTCCTAATGTAAAGATATTAAAAAAGAAAAACTGAAACAAAAATGATATAGAAATCAAATGGATTTTTTTTTTCAAAGCAATCATCCCAATTACTAAATATTGTGAGAGAAAAATAGTCCACAAATCATCAGCCTAATAGCGTGGGTAGTTGTAATTCAAAAGAAAGTTTTTCCAGTTGATTCCAAAACTTACAGTCAATGTTCAGAGTAGCAAAGCTAATTCCAAAAACAGACACCCAACAGTGGCCATAATCCCATCATTTACACACATACATATACACACCTATGTTCCAAACATACATTCAGTGCAGGGTATCAAAAGAATAAACAGAAAACTGAATATCAATAACAGACTCAATCCATTTCCACTCATATCGGAAGTAATTCAGACAGCCAATTTGGTCTACTGTTGAAAGCACCAAGCAAGAAAACTTCTAGTCCTGCCTTAGGTATGAAAGCCAGCTGGGTGTGTTTGGGCCAATCACCAGGAGACTGTGAGTTCTAGTCCTGCTTTAGACCTGAAAGTGGGAGACTTTGGGGCCACTCTCTCCCTCTCAGCCCAACCTGCCTAACAGGGTTGTTGTCGTGATGAATAGAGGAGGAAGAAGTATTGAGTATGTTTGCCAACTTGAGTTGCTTATAAAAATAATAAAGATGGGACAAAAAAAAACCATCTAAAATAAAATAATAAAAAAATAATTCAAAACTTATGCATCCAGTTCATCATTCCACTTAAATCCACTTTAGCATCCTGCAGAAGAGTAGTGGGGGAAGAAAGATCCAGAAATGGAAAGTACCGATGAAGAAATAGGTTTGTATTTCCTCAACTATTTAACAATGCTCTCTCAAGACCATGAGCAAAAGGCAACCTCTAACTGGCTTAATGCATGGAAATATTATCATTATTATTGTGAAGAATAATTTCATGTACAATCAAATTGGATCCCAACACAGAGCGTTGATGATTGCCAGATTAAATTTTATAACGGCAGTCAAAACTAGTCTTTATTGAGAAAAGTCTCTCACTGCATACACCAATAAGCCTAGAAATAACATGCTTACCACAGAACTAAGGGTGGCTTCATACCCAGTGAATTTCTGTTCCCCTCTGTCAAAAACATTTATTTCCAGTAACGTGAGGTAGCAATCAAGTAGAAAGAGATTTTCTGAAGAGGTAAAATGAGCCAGCAATTTCAAGGTCAACAGATTTTGGACAAGCTTCTAAGTGATAGTTACTGTGTCTGATAGTTGGGTCTTTTGGGGTCCTACTTTAGGATCAAAAGCAGTCTTCTGCTTGTAGAGTACACACTCAAAACAATCCCCCTATTTAGGCAATCTTCCTCAGGCTTATAATACATGTGGGCATCACTCCGGAAGATGTCGAATCTGTTGTGACCTAGGCCCAGGTAGTTATTATCAGACACAATCAGTCCTAAACAAACATATTTTATTAGAACAGCTAAGAATTACTTCATTCTCATCTCAGTGCAAATTAAATCCAAAACAAATTCTTCATAAACAGTCCTTCGGCCTTATCACCAATCTTTGTCTTCTTTGGCACCCTGCCAAAGGCAAAAGTTCAGAAGCAAGAGTTGCTGACAAGAAACAAATGTAGGAAAGTTGCTTTCCTACAAAGATCCCAAGAGCCATTGCTGTTCTGCCCCAGCTACGGATCCTAAGGAATGTAGCACACACAAACTATGAACAAAGCTCAATTTACTTCCAAACGTAGTTTTCTACAAATGCAGGCTGTTAATTAAAACGTCCTTAACAACCTACCAGAAAGTACACAGATAAGATAAAGTCTTACGAGAGTTGGCAGAAAGCCCAGAAGCAAGTTTGCAAAGACAATCCACATTCAATGACCAGCGAGCTAACATGCGTTGTTTCCTGCAATGTTTACAAGCCGTGTGCAAACTTAAATAGGCTAAGGGAGTAGCTAATTAGTCCCAAGCCTTACTCTCGAGGAGACCTCCTCCTGAGTAACCTCACCAGCCTCCTCGTCGTCAGGATCAGCAACAATCCGCGCAGGCCGCTGGCGGGCCACAACACTTGCTGCTCTTTTAAGCCTTCTGAGAGGGGCCAATCATCTCCTGGCCTTACTTCTGAGTTGTCCTTTTTGCTTTAGCTGTTCTTGCCTTCTGGCAGCTCTTCTCATGTGTGCACTAGGAACAGGCTCCTCCTGTTCCTCTGCCTCTCTACTGCAGGCCTCTGGAGGCTCCGGAGTCCACATATTGCTCCCAGATGGACCTGACCCCATCTCTGCCTCCAATGCAGAGCCCTCATCCGGGCCTTCCCCCACCTCCAAGACTGGCCCATTGTCCTTCCCTGCCTCCTCACTGTCCAACTCCACTGCCAGCTCTTCAGGGTGCTGGCGGACCACAACAGAATCCCTTTTGATTTGCATCTATGCCTTGTAGTTGAACCAATAACAAGTGCCCCATGGTAAAAACTGAATAGGGCACTGCTTTTAATTAACTGCAATAGAGAACTGTTGAAGCAAGGATATCAAAAGTAGAGTAATAGGTCTGGAATTACTTTTTATCTTTATACTTTCATTAAAAAAAATATTGTGGAAGCAAGCTGGGATCAATCTTCCAAGAATGCTCCATCAATGAAAATTATGCACAGTTCAAAAGAGCCTTTATACAAGGGGAGTTTTCCTGCAATAGGTCTGCTTGGAAACTTTCGTTACATATAGATACAGGTAGTCCTTGACTTATGACTTTTGCAGCATCCCCATGGTCTCGTGATCAAAATTTAAACATTTGGCAACTGACTTGTATTTATGATGGTCACAACACCTTGGAGTTACCTGACCTTCTGACAAAGTCAAGTGGGAAGCCAGATTCACTTAATAACCATGATACTAATTTAGCAATTGCCGTGATTCACTTAACAACTGTGGCAAGAAAGGTCACAAAATGAGGCAAAATTCACATAAGAAATGTTCCGCTTAGCAACAGAAATTTTGGACTTGGTTGTGGTTGTAAGTTGAGGACTATCTGTATCTTCAGCCGAACTTTAGGAGAAATAATATTACTTCTTGTGGACAGGTAATGGACTGAATGAGATATTTTAACAGACTGGGCCAAGAGAGGGAAACTGTTTTTAAAATGATCTTAAAACCGAAGGATCTTAAAACCTAAGATGTCTTCTCATAGCTTTCTGTTGAAGTCAGCAATTTCAGGATTGCTGTAGTTGACTCCTATAAGCAATGGCCTTAATAAATGAAAAAACAAAACTGATCTCAGAGGAGAATTTCTTTTAAGATGAATGGAATGTCAGATATAGCTCCAAGTTGTGCTGTTTTATTCTTGATGTGTGTATAGAAGAGAAAAACATTCTCTATCCACAGGGCACATTGGATATGTCACATCTACAGTCAGCATAAAGGGATCTGGAGGTTAATTCTCATGATCTAATGGCTCTCCGTAAATCATCTCCATTGTTATGCTTATGGTAATGATGCTATTCTGGAGAAATATATGTAGGATAGACACATAGCAGGAGAATATATGTATATTAGCTGATGAAAGCTGAAAAGCTTGAAATAGATCTATACCAGTCTCCCTTTATTTCTTTATCAGCAAAATATAAATTTAGTAAAAAATGGTTTGTCGTGAATGCTCGAGGGCTTCTGGATTGGAGCTGAAAAGCAAAAGGGAGCAGAATGCCCCCTCCCACATATTGAGGTAGACCAGGTGCCTCGGTAAACACTATATATATATAGTGTGTGTGTATGTATGTATGTATATATGTATATAGTGAATGAGATTTCACTCAATTGTGGTTCCAGAACCATCTTGGTTACATAGGAAAAACCTGGCTTAAAGGAAAAACACACATAAAACCTAAGAAAAGTAAGAATATATATATATCTATATATCTAGATCTAGATCTAGATCTAGATCTAGATAGAGATCTAGATAGAGATCTAGATAGAGATCTAGATAGAGATATAGATATATAGAGACGGGGGGGAGGGAGGGAGGGAGGGAGAGCGCAAGGTCAAAATTTTCTTTCTGTACTTGTTCATTTTGCAGCGATTTTTTTAACTGAGTCCCTGGAAAAATTTGCTGCTTCATCTAACTCCTTTGCCAGTTGGAAATGTGAGGCAAGAGGTCAGGGAAGGAAATGAAAGGGTGAGCGGATTCACATGTTCTAACTAAGCCACAATTTATTTGTCCGTGTTTAAAAAAAAATAAATTGGACTTGCTGGAGTCATTCATTCCTGCTTAGCTGCGGTTATATTGTAGGCTGAAAAAAACTGCAGAGGATTTTAAATTATGGGAAGTAAGGAGAGTAGAAAGTTATTCTAATGTATCAATCACACATTGACCTGGTAGATGTTGTTTTATCTTCTTTGTGTTTGCTCCAGGATGTTCTGATGAGGGTAACTCATTCTCCAATCATCACTTGGCTGGACAAGATGATTCAGAAGCTGCAACTGGTAGAGAATTTAGTAGCCCGATAATTGGAATTTCTCAGATTTTTACAGTTGCTACATTGATTGCCAATTGACTTGAACAAAACTCACATTTCAAAGAATTGATCATTGCCTTTAAAGACATAAACACATAGCACTAAGATATATTAGATCCAATCTTATAGAATTTGAATCTGTGTGTCTAATCTAAACTCCTAGAGACAGTCTCCCTACATGAAATACAAAGAATGTAGTCTAGGCAACAGGCCTTCTCATCTGTACCAGGGGTGAAATCCAGCAGGTTCTGTCAGGTTCTGGAGAACCGGTAGTGGAAAGTTTGAGTAGTTTGGACAACCGGCAAATACCACCTCTGGCTGGCCTCAGGGTGGGGTGGGAATGGAGATTTTGCAATATCCTTCCCCCCAGGAATGGGGGGAATGGGGATTTTGCAATATCCTTCCCCCAGGAGTGGGGAGGGAATGGGGATTTTGCAGTAACCTTCTCCACCAAGCCACGCCCACCACACCATGCCACCCCCACCAAGCCACCCCCCACCAAGCCACCCCCACAGAACCGGTAGTAAAAAAATTGGATTTCACCACTGATCTGTGCCCCAGATGCTACGAAACATACTTTTATGAAACATATTTTTTTCTAAAAGAGTCATGGGTTCAATCCCTTTCTGCATTTTACAACGTTCCTAAAATTGTTTTTCCACCATGCCTTTGTCATGAGTTGTCAGCTTGTTGCAGCGCATCCAACGAGCACACAAATAAATGAACTTCAGCAGGATTCAAATTATATAAGAAATTTCTTTATAAACAATACCATACAGCAGAATTCAGCATACAATATCAGGAACACAGCAGCAATATTCATAGAAGCAAGTCATTACAGAGTAGAGAGACACAGAGGCTAATATATTATACAGAGGCTGCAAAGTTACAGAGGCCAAACCAACTCTTATATACAGTTCAGCAAGTCTAAGCCACACCCAGACTCCAAACTATCTCTTATGGCCCCATACAAACAAATACTATGTTTCAGTTTCCAAACAGTCCTCATTGGCTGACCTGTTACCATGTCTATTCAAACAGTCCCCATTGGCTGATCTGTTGCTATGCCTATTCCAGTCTATGAATATTCATACTCTGATATGAGTTGACTGTGGTGGCATTCTGGGTATATGTTTGTAACTGTCAGTTGCTATCTCAATGCTCTGCTACTACACTTTGAGAGGCTCTTTCAGTGCCAATCTGCCATAAACTCTGGGTACCTGGTGGAAAGAGGACAGATTTTAGGAGAATGAAAGTTCATGATTCCATTCAGAGCATTTTCTCAAGGTCAACGGCTTGGGAATAGGAGCCCAGCTGCATTCCTCAGCAGACCATTCTAAAAACATTTAGAACGTTTTTGAATTTGAATTTTGAATTTGATTGGACTCGAGGGGACCAACTATGGGAGGCACCTTCAGGAGGGAAAAGTTACACTGGGATTTTGGGCACGCAGATTTCAGTTCTGGCTTTGCTTTGCTGCAGTTCACTTGGCTTCTAATAAAATGGTTGTTTTTGCAACAAATGGACAAGGATCATTTTTACTTAGGAGTCCAGCCCTTCCGGATTGGGACACTCTACAAATATGAGTGAGTGAGTGAGTGAGTGAGTGAATGAATGAATGAATGAATGGCAATAGCAATAGCAATAGCAATAGCAATAGCACTTAGACTTATATACCGCTTCATAATGCTTTTACAGCCCACTCTAAGCAGTTTACAGAGTCAGCCTCTTGCCAGTGGTGGGTTGCCCCCAGTTCGGACCAGTTTGCAACAACTGGTAGTAAAATCAGCGGGAGGCCCCGCCCACTGCCCCAGATGTTGTCATCAGTGATCTGCACATGCGCAGAAGCAAGGCGCATGCACGAGCGAAGTGAGCGCTCGCGCGTGATCCCGTTAAGTAGAACCCATCCCTGCCTCTTGCCCACAACAATCTGGGTCCTCATTTTACCCATCTCAGAAGGATGGAAGGTTGAGTCAATTTTGAGCCTGGTGAGATTTGAACTGCTGAACTGCAGCTGACATAGCCTGCAGTACTGCACTCTAACCACTGCCCCACCTTATTTAACAGCTTAAATAAATAAATAAATAAAATTTCAGAAATGAAAACTATACTTTTTCACCATGGATACCTCCAAATTTAATCTTAAAGACATGTTGGATTTATCCTGACCTGAGGTAGAGAGATCTATGCAAGCAGACATACCTACGTAGACATAACAGTTAACGGTTGTTAAATCTGTAAGAAAAAATGACAATAGTGTTTCCCATTCTGATACCGCAGAATGTATTTTTAAACTATCATCTAACCCAAGGTCGAAACCACACAGTGAATACAGTCTTGACTTAAATTTTATCAGACAAATCTATTCATTTTTTTTTTTTTTTGCTGTTGCTGCTGTTATTGTTGTCAAGCAGCATTCTAGACACTTTAGAAAATAATTAGCATATTTCAAAGAATTATTCCATCTAGATATTTACTTTTAAAACTTGGTAGATCTTCATCTCTCTGTATATGCATATATAATAGCACAAACGGAGACTGTTTAGTTTTCTATTATGCTTTTGAAATTAAGTTATATGGCCCTAATCATAGTGCTGGCTTTTAAAAGAACATGGTATTTAACGAACAAACTCTCCGATGTCGTTGGCATGGCATATTTGTCTTACAGTTAATTTCCACTTGCTGTTGTATTATTAGACGTTAACACGGCTGTATTGTTTAATCTGCAGCTCCGTTGCCCATGGCTGATTTCAAACTGATCGTTCTCACCCATTGATGAAAATTCTAATTCATCCTTGTTAGTTCAATTAGACAGGAATTGGATAACTGTACCACTTCTTCCCAAAGGTCCAGGAGAAGGTGATTCCCCCCCCCCCTCCTTCTGACAAGTGAAGCCACCAGATTGGTAGAGGGAGAGCGATACTTGACTTTCTCTCCCTAAGCAAGGAGAGAAGTAGCATAAGGCAGAGTTCATGAAGATTTGGATGCAATGGATTCTGGTTCTTCTCTTCCTTGTCCAAACAGGACTACCAATTTACATCCTTGCAGGAAGGACATCATCCATTTCTCCATCCCACGACTCCTTTCTGACTTTCAGAATCAATATTCACAAAAATAGCAACCCAACAAGACAGACACAGATTTCAGAGGATAATTAGAACTGCAGAAAAAAACAATTGCAACCAACCTGCCTTCCATTGAGGACCTGTATACTGCACGAGTCAAAAAGAGGGCTGTGAAAATATCTACAGACCCCTCGCATCCTGGACCTAAACTGTTTCAACTCCTACCCTCAAAATGACACTGTAGAGCACTGCACACCAGAACAACTAGACACAAGAACATTTTTTTCCCGAATGCCATCACTCTGCTAAAGAAATAATTCTCTCAACACTGTCAAACTAGTTACTAAGTCTGCATTACTATTAATCTTCTCATCATTCCCATCGCTCATCTCCTTCCACTTATGACTGTATGACTGTAACTTTGTTGCTTGTATTCTTACGATTGATATTGATATTGATTGTTTCCTGCTTATTTGTACCCTATGACTATCATTAAGTGTTGTACCTTATGATTCTTGATGAACGTATCTTTTCTTTTAGGTACACTGAGAGTGTATGCACCAAGACAAATTCCTTGTGTGTCCAATCACACTTGGCCAATAAAAAAATCTATTCTATTCTATTCTATTCTATTCTATTCTATTCTATTCTATTCTATTCTATTCTATTCTATTCCATTCCATTCCATTCCATTCTATGGATAAATCTAATGCCCGTTAGATATTGCAGTCTAAGAACGCTGAAAACATCTGGGATAGGCCTATCTCTTCTCTAAAGAAATAAAGCCTTACACCTTCTTTATATGTGTGATCATTAAAAGAATTCCATATCTGCTTACTCTGTCCAAAGGATACAAGTCAATTCCTATTATGAGTAAACAGCTGCATTGAAAATGACAACATGGTTTGCAGTGTAGGACAGTAAATCAATTTATCTAAGCAGATCGTGATTAGCGATCACATAGTTATGAAAGCTTAATTTAATATCTGAGACAGACTTAATGCGTGTACTTGCTAATTAGATAGTTTCTGAACTCTTTGTGCACAATCTTTCACTATAGATTGGCATTCCACTATTAGCGTAAAATCCCTGTTAATGCCGTACAAAAAAAGAGGTGTCATTGCATCTGTAGATCAGTCCCCTGTTAAAAGGGCAAAGATAAGGCAAGCTAGGTTTTTGTTTTCCAGACAGTCAGCAAGTTTCCATGATAACAATGTGCCACTCAATGAAAGAGAGTAACAGGAGACATTATATTGCACCCCTTCAAACAGAGTCTGAAAATAGGTACCGGTTCCTTTAAGTGGCTCTCAGCAAGGTTTCTGTAATTCTCTCTGTGGAAAGTAAGAGTTCCCTCTAGTGCAGAGTGATAAATCATAGATAATAATAGTTCTTTCCAAAATAATCCTCAGGCAGAAGAAAAACCCAACAGAGAAGGTGGTACGGAGTCAAAATGTGGCACCTGGATTTGTCATTTCAGAGAGCTCTATAAATATACCAAATGTTGTCAAATGTTGTTACCTTTGTCACACCCATACAACCATTGACATAATGGTTGGTCACACAGTCAGCAAGATGTTTAGACTGGATTTGGCATTTTTGTCCACCAATCAATGTCTTCCCAAAGATCTGGGATAGGCAGATTGTTTAATGATATTAAAGGTATCGTCATAGGATGTAAGCTGTTCCAAGTAAAGCTCCTTTTTGCAACTAACTAATGGTCATGTGTAAATGTCGGTGTTCAACTAGCATTCCAATTGTTGTTATTATTGTTATTACATATATAGCTGCTGTTTCCTCAGTTGGTGTTGGCCTTCATAGGCATTACATTCTTCCCAAGAACTTCGAATATCATAATGTATTGGCATACATTTACTGGACAAAGTCCCACTTCTCTGTAGCTCATGATCTTCTTCACGCTGCCAGAATCCATCCATCCTTCCATCCTTTCTTCCTTCCTTCCTTCCTTCCTTCCTTCCTTCCTTCCTTCCTTCCTTCCTTCCTTCCTTCCTTCCATCCATCCATCCATCCACGGTGTCTGTCTGTCTGTCTGTCTGTCTATTGCATAACATTCTCAGAGACTCTTCCCATCCTGCTTACAATCTTTTTGGAGATACAGAACAATTAAAACTCAGACCACATATTTTCTGAATAGTTTTTATCCCAGAGCACTCAACAATGAACTAAAGGGCCACCATCAGTGAGCTGTTGGACAGCATTACTTGGTCTGTTGTGTGGATGTTTGGGTGGTTTGGGGGGGAGGAATTGTAGTAGATGGGAGTGTGTTTAGAGATTGTTATGTGTGTTGGACCTGGTCTTTGGGTGTTAAGTGAATTTCGTTGTATGGGTATACTGTGTATGCAAGTACAATGACAATAAAATTATCTATCTGTCTGTCTGTCTGTCTGTCTGTCTATCTATCTATTCATTCCTCTATTACTCACAAGGTGGCTCAATGTTTATTGATTGGTTGATTGAATTCATATGCTGCCCATCTGATTGCCTTGCCTTGCAATCAGAGTGAGGCCAAAAATATGTTCAATAAAACTGCATTTCTTTGATACCTTTAATATTCCCCCCTCCCCTGCCTTCTTTTTCTCTAACGCATTTAATTCTCATAGGTGTCATTTTTAAAATATATTACGTATCTAATATATGTGCTTTGGGGAGTGGGGGTGAAAGCCCTACTAAGCAGGTATATACAAAAGTATGAAGGCTATTGCTTAATGCATTGTAAGCCGCCCTGAGTCTCCAGAGAAGGGCGGCATATAAATTTAACTAATAAATAAATAAAATAAACACACACGCACACACAAGTTGGTCAAATACAGTAAATAAAGGTTACCTACTTACCTAGGGGGATGTGGTGGCTCAGTAGCTAAGATGCTGAGCTTGTCAATCAGAAGGTTGGCAGTTCAGCGGTTTGAATCCCTAGTGCTGCGTAACAGGGTGAGCTCCAGTTACTTGTCCCAGTTTCTGCCAACCTAGCAGTTCGAAAGCACGTAAAAAATACAAATAGAAAAATAGGGATCATCTTTGGTGGGAAGGTAACAGTGTTCTGTGCATCTTTGGCATTGAGTCATGCCAGCCACATGACCACGGAGACATCTTTGGTCAGCGCTGGCTCTTTGGCTTTGAAACAGAGATGAGCACCGCCCCCTAGAATCAGGAACGACTAGCACATATGTGCAAGGAGAACCTTTATCTTTACCTTACTTATCTACCATCCTGGTTTGTTTTTTTTAAAAAAAAATTCTCAAGTAAATTATCAGAAAAAGTAGAATAACATAGTTGGAAGGGACCTTGGAGGTCTTCTAGTCCAACCCCCTGCTCAGGCAAAAAAACCTATATTATTTCAGACAAACAGCTATCCAATCTTTTCTTAAAAACCTCCAGTGTGGAGAAATGACATGGTTTCTGAAACACCTGACAAGGCAGAAATCCCAAGCAAACCCAAACATACTTACCTTCCAGAAATACAGGTTTATTTTTTTTTTAAATCCTTTAGATGTTGGTATACTAATCCACATGAACACATTGCTTTTTCTTTTTTAATCATGTGGATATCTAAACTGATGCCCCATACGTTAAACCTATTAAACTGGAGACAATAAAAGTACAAACTGGACTGAAATATTGAACAAATAGCAGCTTCAGAACAATTTCCTCTGTTCGGGAGGAGAGGAGGAAAAACATATTTCAAATCTTTTTTACCTGATTCAATTTCATGCATGCATAACCCTAGTCAGATACTCATAACAGCATTGATCAGTTGTTTGTGGGCAGAGAAGACCAGGATAATCATATTCACCCGCTTCAAAAGGAAGGGTCCATTCCTCAGTCGCTGAGCATTCCCATTTCGTATAGGAGCAAAGCACTAGGAATGCACCTTGTAACAACAAAATCTTGTTATTAATCTCCATTTCCATCAAAAGGGATGCTGAAGTTCACACTGGTGAGGAAATTTAAACCTTCGATTCCCCATTATCCCGCCACAACTAATTTAAATTCTGGATCAAGGAAACAATGCCACCTGTAGATAATTTATTTTTTAAAACAAATTTATTAGTTTTTTTCTTTCATATACATATTTTATGAACAGGGTATTGACTGGATCATATCTTATACAACTTGTCACATCCAAATACAATTTACATATTTCAATGTCTGCCAAAATATTCTTTTTCCCAACTTTTTTTAATCTTGTCTTAATACCTTCTATACTTATTATATAAACAGTATCACCATCCGCCCTTCGAATCCTAATTTCTTAACATTATTTCAATTAATTGTCTTATCTTATCCATTGTTAATCATACATATTCTCTTTTCATTTTCATATTCATTCATTCTTCATCCTTCCGCCATGCTTTAAAAATATTCCTATTTCATCAGGCTTAAACCTCCCCTTTATAATGGGTTTTTAAATGTTTTAAATGATTGGTTTTATATGATTGGATTTTAAACTTTTCAGCCTAATCATTTAATTTATCTTAACTATTTTTAACTTTTGTATGTTCTGTATTTTATCTGGCTGTTCACCACCCTGAGTCCCTTCGGGGAGTAGGGCAGTATATAAATTTGATAAAATATATAAAAATAAATAAAATAAATCCTAACAAGTTTGAGTATACTTGGGGTTGTCCTTCTACCATTCCATCTCCCTTATTTTACAACAATTCTTTCTTGACCTGTATTTCATGAAACTAGGAAACTGAGGTTTAGAAACTGCTCTTCTCTTTTTTTGCTTGCCCCCCCCCCCCAGCATTCTTGTTCCCATATTGGAGAAACCTTATTTCAAAGAAGGTCCTACACAGGTGTCAACCTGCAAAATGACTTCAGCTGAAGCCATGCTACTTTGAGTCTTGGTTGCCATTCAAGGGGAAGCGGGGAGAGCATTGGGAGGGGGAGGAACTCAGGAATGTGGTGCCTCAGCCAGCTAGTCACAACATCTCCCACCTGGCATGTGAACTAAAGTTATTTCAACAGTCAAAGTTGAGCGGGAGCCTACACCTGGACTGACTGGCCCAGGTGCAGGCTGATTGAGGGACAAAGGGGAATGGGGAAGTCTTATTCTTTTCATTATCCTTGAGCGCGGGAATAATTTAGAGCTAGCTTCACCTTTCTAAGAGTCTATATCTGTGATGGCAAACCTATGGCATGCATGCTACCTGTGCCCTCTCTGTGGGCACATGAGCTGTCACTCCAGTTCAGCTCTGCTGCACATGTGCACGCCTCCCACTGGCCAGCTTGTCATCAGGTCTCTGCCATGCATGCATGGGCGCTGCAGAGCACTGCAGGAGGCTGTGTGCACATTTATTTATTTATTTATTTATTTATTCAATTTATATGCCGCCCCTCTCTGAAGACCTAGGGCGGCTCACAATACACTCAAAAAATCACTATAAAAACACTTAAAAATTAAAAACATTAAAACCCATTCACACCATTCATGGCTGGATCTCGTCAGATCGCAAAGCGAGATCAACAGCCCCAGGCCTGCCAGAAAAGCCAGATCTTCACCGCTTTTTGGAAGGCCAATAGGGTGGGGATCGACCAGACCTCAGGAGGTAACTGGCTCCAAAGAACTGGGGCAGCCACAGAGAAGGCCTTCCCCCATGGGCCCGCCAGCCAGCATTGTTTAGCTGACGGGACCCAGAGGAGACCAACTCTGTGGGATCTTACCGGCCACTGGGAGCTATGCGGTAGAAGGTGGTCTCAAAGATGCACGGGGGGGGGGCAGGGCACATGTGGGGGGGCACATGCAGGGTGTGGGGGGGCCCACGCGTGTGTGCATGGAAGCCATGTGGGGTGGCGCACGCATGCACAGGGAGCGGGGGGCATGTGCGGGGGGCACACACATTGGATTTTGGCCGTTTGGGGCAGGTGTATGCACGCATTGGCACACACAAGCACACTTTAGGCACTCAATCTGGAAAAAGTTAGACATCAGTGACCTATATGATGTACTAAATAAAAGATCTCTTCAACCTGAAAAGAACTCCCTGAGTTCATTACTTGGAACCATGACAACAGGTCTCTTTAGGTTCCAGCAGACCTCGTTCTCCTGCTTAGATTCTCCAACCAGAAGAACAAGTATTCAAGTATAACATTGGTGGAGAAAAAGATAAATAGCTAGACATCATCATCATCATCATCATTTAAAGATACTGTCCCAATAGATAGAAAACTAAAATTGCAGTTTAAAGATGAATGTTCGATCATCTCGGCAACAGGAGGGGGCAGGGGGCAGCCAATAAAAATGGATCAACATGTATTTAAAAAAAATAAGAGGGATAGAGGTCATTTTTAAATTTTATTTATGATTTTATTTATTCAATTTCTAAAGCTTCCCAAGTCAGTGAAGTGACAGTGGGGCTTTGCAGTGCTAAAAGATCATACAAACAGAAATCAGACAAAAAGAAAAGAATTGAAAAAACTACAAAGTGCAAAAAAGAAAAAAAACATTAAAAAAAACAACTCACAATCTTCCTTGCCACCAGTACAAACCAATAGTTCCCTATACCTTACCAGATTACATTTCTTCCCATAGAGCCTTGTTTTTATTTATGTATTTGTTGCCATCTTTATTGTTTTTACAAATAACTTAAGGCAGTGCACCTATCCAACACAGTTTCCTTCTACTTTCCTCACAACAAAAACCTTGTGAGGTAAGTTGGGCTGAGAGAGAATGACCGGCCCAAGATCACCCAGATGGCTTTCATGCCTAAGGGAGAACTAGAACTCACAGTCTCCTGGTTTCTAGCAAACAAGATCAATGGTGGGATTCATATATTTTTTTGTACAGGTTCTGTGGGTGTGGCTTGGTGGGCGTGGCATGGTTTGGTGACTGTGGCTTGGTGGGCGTGGCAGTAGAAGGATACTGTAAAATCTCCATTTCCTCCCCACTTCAGAGGAAGGATACTGCAAAATCCTCATTTCCTCCCAATCAGCTGGGACTCGGGAGGCACAGAATAGTTGGGGGTGAGGCCAGTCAGAAGTGGTATTTATCGGTTTTCCAAACTACTCAAAATTTCCACTTCCAGTTCTCCAGAACTGGTCAGAACCTGCTGAAACCCACCTCTGAACAAGAAATATATTTTTGCTATCTTTCTACTTACTGGGAGAGTGAAGGCCAAATGCACGTCTCTTGGGAGAATGTTTCTTAGTTACACTCTTTTCATCATATCAGATAGCTGAGCTCCTGACAGTGGGGACACCTTCAAAAGAACCTTACTTGCTGATTGAAGTAGCCAGGAAGGTTGATAACGAGAGAGGCAATCCCTCAGATAGGAATTGGATGAAAAAAAAATCTGCATTTCATGAGAATAGATTCAAGAAATTCCTCTAAGGTGGCGGGGAATCTCAGCTCATCCCTGCGCTTTTCAGGAATCACATATTGTTTTCACTAAGAGATAGAAGTTTTTCAGAAAGGAACACAAAAAGGTTTAGCAGCCATTTTGATATCATTTAATGGGCCAAGATAATGCACAGTTGTGCAAATTTACTCTGGCAATTATGTAACTTTAAGAAAAGCCAAAAATGCATACAACAAAATGTAGTTAGTTGTGTATCACCAAGGTAAGGGGGGCGGTGAAGAAAGTTTCAATCAATCAATCAATCAATGTTAGTCATAGACAAGCCAATGAAGGAATATTTGCTAACCAGGGTGTTTTAACTTTTCTTAAAGTGAAACACATATTAAAAAATACCTTCTTGGTGATAGCCCTTCATTATGGAACATTATTCCTTCCCAGGTAAAATTGGCCCCTACCCTGTATTGGGAGAGGGTACCCTCTACTCTGAAGCAGTGGATGAAAAGTACTCAAGGAGAGAAGCAACCTAGGAGAGATTTCCTGGCAGTTAGAACAATCAACAATCAACAATCAAAGGAACAGAAGTTGCCTTCAGAAGTTGTGTGTGCCTCATCACTGGAGGCTTTCAGGAAGAGACTGGACAGCCATTGGTCTGAAGTGGTATAGGGTCTCATGCAGGGGTTGGACTAGAAACAACAGGAGAGAGGGGAAGGAGTAGAGAGAGAGGAAAGGAGAAAAGAGGAGAGGAGAGAAGAGAAGAGTAGAAAGAAGAAAGGGAAAAGGAGAGGAAGAAAAGGGAGGGGAAAGAAGAGTAGAGGAGAAGGTTAGAAGGGAGAAAGAAGAGAGGAGTAGGGAAAGAGAAGGGGAAATAGGAAAGAGAAGGAAAGGAAGAACAAAGGAAGTAACAGGAGAAACAGGAAGGAAGAGAAGGGGAGGAGAAGAAGAAAGGTTGGAGTAAAGGTAAAGGGTAAAAGAGCAGCCCCGAAAAAGTAAAAAGTTAAAAATGAAAGTTAAAAGAAAAGATGAATGAAAAATGATGGAAATGAATGTACATGTAAATGTGTTTATGAAAAATAAAAATAAAAACTTTATTGATTTTAAAAAAAGAAAAGAAAAGTACTCAAGGAGAGAAGCAACCTAGGAGAAATTTCCTGGCAGTTTGAACAATCAACCAGGGGAACAGAAGTTGCCTTCAGAAGTTGTGTGTGCCTCATCACAGGAGGCTTTCAGGAAGAGACTGGACAGCCAATGGTCTGAAGTGGTATAGGGTCTCATGCAGGGGGTTGGACTAGAAGACCTCCAAGGTCCCTTCCAACTCTATTATTCTATTCTATTCTATTCTATTCTATTCTATTCTATTCTATTCTATTCTATTCTATTCTATTCTATTCCTAAATAATAGAAATGCATGGAAGCAAATTTACAATATGTGTCAGAGATTTTCCCACTGGGGAAGAGTGGATGAATACAACAAATACAAGTGACCTGTCTCTTTTTCTGATTCCACACTTCTGTACAAAAAATATTTTGTTTGTGAGAATTACATCTAAAAATAATGATTATTTCTGCTCCGGAGAAATTGATTGTAACCAAGAAAAACACTGAAGATTGGTGGATTAAAACAAAAGATTTTACAGAGAACCCATAACAACAAATGCGTAAGGAAGCAATTAAGGAAATTGCTTTTAAATTTTTCTATTGTATAAAAGCAAAGTTTATAGAAAGTAGTAGTCAGATTAAGGATGCCGTAATCATCTGTGATGGGCTATTTTCAAATAGCAATAATACACAGGGATGAATAAACTGTCTTGGATGTAATTTGAATCAACGGTTAGATTCGGTTTATTGATTTAATTCAAAGATTCAGTGCATAACAAATGGAGGAAGCTCTTTGAATTACTTCCAGTATAATAATTATTGAAGTCTTTAACTTGATATGTATAATTATTAGCAATAAAAGAAGACCCTTATAGGACAACAGTCTTGAAGATTGGACATGCAGGGATTTATGGCCACAATTGAGCCCAAAATTTATGTTACTAAGTGAAACATTTGTTAAGTGAGTTTTGTTCCATTTTACAACTTTTCCTGACACATTTGTTAAGTGAATCGCTGCAGTTCTTAAGTTGGTTGTAAAGTGAATTTCGCTTCCTCATTAATTTTGCTGGCCAGACGGTTGCAAAACTTGATCACATGACCCCAGGACATTGCAACCGTCATAAATATGAATCACTTGCTAAGTATCTGAATTTTGAGCACATGATCATGGGGATGCTGCAACAATCATAAGTGTCTATTTTCAGTGCTGTAACTTCCAACGGTCACTAAATTATTGTTGTAAATCAAGGACTATCTGTACTCTGTCACATAGGGGCTTTTCCAGTCTCTGAAAGGGTCTTGAGAAGGCTCAAACCAACTCTAATACCTCTCTTTGATATAATTGAAGAATTTAAGTATTACCAAAGATATTGAGACTCTAATAAGAGTACAGAGAAGAGCAACCAGGATGATTAGGGGACTGGAAGCTAAAACATACGAAGAACAGTTACAAGAACTGGGCATGGCTAGTCCAGTGAAGAGAAGGACCAGGGGAGACATGATAGCAGTCTTCCAATATTTGAGTGACTGCCACAGAGAGGAGGGGATCAAGCAGGGGTGAAATCGAGCAAGTTCTGACAGGTTCTGGAGAACCGGTAGCGGAAATTTTGAATAGTTCGAAGAACTGGCAAATACCACCTCTGGCTGGCCCCAGGGTGGGGTGGGAATGGAGATTTGCAGTATCCTTCCCCTGGAGTGGGGTGGGAATGCAGTTTTTGCAGTATCCTTTCCCTGCCACACCCACCAAGCCATGCGCACCAAGCCACACCTCACCCACCAAGCTACGCCCACAGAACCAGTAGTAGAAAAAAATTGGATTTCACCACTGCGGTCAAGCTATTTTCCAAGGCACCCTGAAGGCCAGACAAGAAATAATAGATGGAAACTGATCAAGGAGAAATTCAGCTAGAAATAAGGAGACGTTTTCTGACCGTGAGAGCAATCAACCCATGGAACAGAAGTTGCCTTCAGAAGTTGTGGCAGCTTCATCATTGGAAGCTTTCAAGAAGAGACTGGACTGCCATCTGTCAGAAATTATGTAGGATCCCTTCCAACTCTATTAATCTGTATCTGTATCTATCTGAATAAAGAGTACAACAAAAAAGCACAAATACTATATGCAGCTAAAAAAACAAAGGGTGCCATTTTCTTTTAAGGGACACTATAAATGTCATAACTATTGTATTCTATTCTATTCCTGTGGCAGAGGGAAGTTTTGGCTGCAGATTCGTTCTTCCTTGCCATGCAGCCCTCAAGGGGCCATCTTGTCCTTACAACTGAGAACAAGAAATGCCCACTACAAACACGGCAACTCTCTGTTCTTTATTTATGAATTCAGCGGGATGCAATTTCAAATAATGTTGTGCCTGCCATCATTGTAGATGCTATTAGAGTATAGTATTAATTACCGAGATTCTAATCTTCATAAGCAGCACAGCACAATCTGAATGACCTTGGACTGTATTAAATTCCCCCTACTAAACTCGCAGACAGATGGAATTTCCCACAACAATTCTTCAAATTTTCCCTTCTTTTGATACGCGGAGATGGAGGCTGAAAGCATTTGGGTAAAAGCTTATTTCTTCATGCAACCACTTTTCAAAAGGGGTTTGAGAATTTGGAACAAGTCCCATCAAGTCCCAAAGGTGCTTTTTCAGAAGGCAACTGGACGTTCTTGGTTTGGTTTTTTTTTTCTTTTGAAGATGTTTCACTTCTCATCCAAACATCTTCAAAAGAAAAAAAAAAACCAAGAAAGTCCAGTTGCCTTCTGAAAAAACACCATCGGGACCATCATGGCAAGGATGACTGAGAATCTCTACAGACTTTTAGCTATGCAATTTGGGATGAAGACCCTTGGAATGGTGTGGGAGTAGGATTTCCAGAGGGGGGAAAATTGCAGACTACAGGAACCAGAAGCACCACTCAGGTCACCCTGAGGACACAGATCAACCTCCAAGTGCTTCAAAGGCCTTCTAAAAGGATGCAATTTATTTATTTATTTATTTATTTATTTATTTATTTATTTATTTATTTATTTATTTATTTTATTGAATTTATATACCGCCCTTCTCCCCGAAGGGACTCAGGGCGGTGAACAGCCGAAAATTAAAATAACATATAATATAAAAATTAAGATTACTAAAAATAGATTAAATTAATCGGCCTCCCATATTTAACCCCAAGCTATAGGATTAAAAAACTAACCCATAAAACCTATTCAGGCCAGGCCGGCTTGCTGAAATAAAAAACGTCTTCAGGGCCTTACGGAAAGTGCGGAGATCCGGGATCAGTCATATTCCGGGAGGGAGCTCGTTCCAGAGGGCGGGTGCTCCCACAGAGAAGGCTCTCCCCCTGGGGGCTGCCAGCTGACATTGCTTGACCGACGGCATCCTGAGGAGGCCCTCTCTGTGAGAGCGTATTGGCTGCTGGGAGGTTATCGGTAGCAGAAGGCGGTCTCGTAAATACCCTGGCCCTAAGCTATGGAGTGCTTTAAATGACCAGCTGTCTGCAAGGAATATGAATCCTTCCACTCTCCACTATCCTGCCAGATCTGAAGAAGCTTCTTGGGTGAGAAGTGAAACGTCTTCAAAAGAAAATACAAGGAAGTCCAGTTGCCTCCTGAAAAAGCACCTCTGGGACAACCATGACTTGGATGACTGAGAACCTCTACAGACTTTTAAGCCCCATCAAGATGGGAACAATGTGGAAGAAGCAACAATCGAGGTGATTGCACAATCTTCTTCAGATGTTGTGTAACAAAACAGCGGTATGAACATCCTTGGCATTCTGGGAAAATCCTTTCTGAAGTCTGTGCAATGCTCCCCTGCTTAAAACTAATAAAGTTGACAGGATTTAAGGGAGATTAAAGTGGAAGCATAGGAGACCTTTGCTAACCTTGGTCTATATGCATAAATACATTTGTTTACTCCTACTATTGTATTTGAGCAGAGATTTAATGTGTTGTTATTAAAAGAAAAAAGAAAACCCTGCAAAATCTCTTTATGGACAGAGATGAAAGTACAATATGCTTTTGTACCGTGATCAAGCAATTCCCTGTTTATAATATCAGAACTTAAAAAAAAATAAATAAGCAACTTGTCTCTTTTCCTTCCCGGCTTAAATGAAGTCAAATGATGAACAGATTCCTTTATTATTATTATTTTTATTCCGGCTGCACTGAATATCCTTTGATGGGCAATGTGTGGATTGGAAATATTCCCTAAACAAATCAGCAAACAACAACAACAACAACAAAAACAACATCCGGGGTGGTTTAGGAGTTGCATGAAACACAAGCCATTTTCCTCTCTCCTCCTTTGAACAGAGATTTCTATGCCTGCAAAATAATGTGGTTGAAATTTCTTTTTTTTAAATTTGATTTATATGCCGCCCTTCTCCGGAGACTCGGGGTGGCTTACAATGTGTTAAGCTATAGCCTTCATACTTTTGTATATTTATACAAAGTCGGCTTATTGCCCCCACAATCTGGCTCCTCATTTTATCTACCTTAGAAAGGATGGAAGGCTGAGTCAACCTTGAGCCTGGTGAGATTTGAACTTGCAGTAATTGCAGGCAGCTGATGTTAATAACTGTTAATAACAGTGCTTTAGTCTGCTGTGCCACCAGGGCTTCTGGTGGCACAAAAATTTGAGTGATTCTCCAAATATATATGAAACGGTACTACCGTGTTTCCTCCAAAATAAGACTGGGTCTTATTTTTGCTCCAAAAGACACATTACGGCTTATTTTTCAGTTACGTCTTATTTTGAGGGAAAATACAATAAATGCCTCTGTCTGGTTGACAATCTTAACTGGGGTTTATTTTTGTGGTAGGTCTTATATTACGAGCATCCGGAAAAATCATGCTAGGGTTTATTTTCCAGTTGGGTCTAATTTTTAGGGAAACAGGGTATGAATTACAAAGGGAGGGATGAATTGGTGATTTTTGCCTTCTTCCTGCTGAAAAGATTTCATTTCATCTTTTTTTATTTTAAGCAAAATAAAATTAAGCAGAAGGGGCCCTTTCCTCTACAGATAGTCTAGATCCCATTCTTTTTTTGTAAAATGTATAGTCTCTTGACTTGGAACTATTGTTACCCTAGTCCTGGCTCTTATTTTTGCAAAAAAAAAAAAATGTTTTATGCTTTGAGATGAAACAGCGTAAGGATGTGCAGCCATGAATGTACAGCCTATGATCAGTTTGTGCCAAGGTTATAAATGAGATCAGCTGAGGTTAAGAATCTATTTTTCCGCCTGATCATATTAGGGCAGATTCCGGTTGCTAACGTCAGGATTACTACTACTTTGAAGAGAGTAAGCTTGGACCCTCCCTGGAAATTCACAGAGTATCTACCTTACTATATCAATGCAAATAATCTATAGTTATTGCAGATAAGAGCTTTCACCTGACAAGATTTTCTTTGTAAGTGATCAACAATAAAGGTACAATTCAGAAGTGACACTTTGTGTCATTCTTGGTTCTTTGGGCCTGACAATCACAAAGATCAAACCAAGTCAGTTAAAGATAACAGAAGGCATTGAATATAAACCAAGTACCACATTTTTCATAAGCAAGGATAAAACAACAAAGGGGAGTATTTTAATATCTATATCTATATATATGTGTGTGTGTGTGTGTGTGTATACGTATTTGTTTTCTGAGGTTTTCGCGGGTGTTTGTATGTAGGTCTTTGGTTATTCGGGTCTTCTCCCGCGTAGAATTGGAAGTATCTTGGTGACGTTTCGACGAAGTCTCATTTGTCATCTTCAAGCTGGTGTTCTCGGCTTCGTTCTTCCAGGAGAACGAAGCCGAGAACACCAGCCTGAAGATGACAAATGAGACTTCGTCGAAACGTCACCAAGATACTTCCAATTCTACACAGGAGAAGACCCGAATAACCAAAGACATACATACATACATACATACATACATACATACATACATACATATATATATATATATATATATATATATGAGAGAGAGAGAGAGAGAGAGTGTATGTGTGTGTGTGTGTACATACACGCAAAATGGAGTACATCAGAGTTAAAATGAAAAAGAATAATACTTCTGATACACACACACACATACACACACACACACATATATATATCAGGGGTGAAATGCTCCCGGTTCGGACCGGATCGCCTGATCCGGTAGCAATGGAGGCGGGTGGTTCAGAGAAATCCCCAGAGTGGGGTGAGAATGGAGATTTTGCAATATCCTTCCCCCAGGAGTAGGGAAGGAATGGGGATTTTGCAGTATCCTTCCTCTGTAGTAGGGAAGGAATGGGGATTTTGCAGTATCCTTCCCCTACCAAGCCCACCAAGCCATGCCCACAGAACCGGTAGTAAAAAAATTTGAATTTCACATTTTATATATATATATATATGTAGGTCTTTGGTGTGTACATATATATATATATATATACACACACACACACACACATCAAATTTATATTTCACTGATAAAGAAATAAAGGGAGACTAGTATAGATCTATTTCAAGTTATTTAGCTCTCATCAGCTAGCCATACCCTTACTTGGATTCAAACTTGGGCTTCCTCCATGTTAGGCAGTGGAGCCACAAGTTCTCCTCCCTTCATCAGCTTGAGCCAGGGGAGAGATTAAGTGCTTTTCTATCGAGACACCTGGTCTACCCCAGCATGTGGGAGGGACCATACTGCATCCCTTTCACCTTTATTTCTTTATCAGCTAAATATAAATTTGGTATAAAATGGTTTGTCGTGAATGTGACTGCTTGAGGGTTCCTGGATTGGAGCTGAAAGGCGAACAGGATGCAGTACGCTCCCTCCCACATGCTGGGGTAGACCAGGTGTCTTGATAGAAAAACACTTTATTCATGTGTGTGTGTGTGTGTGTGTGTGTGTATGTGTGTATGCAAGTCTCGGTGTATTCGGGTCTTTTCCCATGTAAGATTGAGAGTATCTTGGTGACGTTTCGATGAGGACTCACTCGTCATCTTCAGGCTGGTGTCTTCAGCTTTGTGCTTATGTGAGCAAAGCGTGATCAGAGATGCCGTCTCTCTATAAATATCGGTGGGGAGGTGGGGAGTGCTGGCTTTGTTGTTATAAGCAGGTTGGTTGGCTGTGTTGTTACATCTTGATTAGTAGATGGAATTGATGTTTGCAGATTAGTCAGCTGTGTGGGCGAGGTCCTAGCTGTACAATTCTTTTCATTTTAACTCTGATGTACCCCATTATAGTTGCTGGGATTAAAGAGGGGTATTTTTTTGCTAGGCTGTATCCAGTGGTTCACCAATAATTAAAAACCATTGAAAGGATTGGGGTCTTGTATAGCAGGATGAACAAAGATAGGAAACTTCCCCTTATGCCAGTGAGACCTTGTGTCTCAACCTGCCTAACTAACTGATCCCTCAGTAAGCCATTATAATCATTTCTAACCCATTTTTATTAGTTACTTCCCCAAAGATCATTTTTAAATGCTTTTCAGTCTGGATGTCGGTGTGTTTCTACAATTTACATGAATGAATGCGTAAGCTGCAAAAGAAAATCGGCCGCCACTCAGGATCGTTCGGTAGTCAAAAACTACCAAAATAATTAAAGCTATTAAAGCTATTACTGCTTAAAAGCAGAAACAGTAGCTTCATTAACAGGCAGCAGTTTGATGCTTTTATGGAAGATTATTATTTTTATACAGGATGACATGCAAAGATTATTTTTTTAAAAAAAAAACTTGGTGGTGGTGGTGGTGAAGAAAACCTGAAACTTTATGATGAGAAGTTTGCAAAAACTTTTCGAGCTCGCACTGAATGTCGTGAGCTGAAAAAGCTCCTTGGATGAGAAGCGAAACGTTTTCGAAAGAAAAACCCTAGAAAGTCTGGTTGCCTTGTGAAAAAGCACCTTTGGGACTGAATGAGGGGTGGGCTTCAAAAATTTTAGCAAGGGGTTCTCTGCCCAGTTGCTGGGTGGGCGTGGCCATGGTGGGTGTGGCCTAGTCGGCCTCCTGCACCACAGCGGGGGGAGGGGGGCATTTTTTCCCTCCCTGGGCTCCGGTGACTTTCCTCGAGCCTCCAGGAGGATGAAAACATCTTCCGCCTAGGCACCGGAGACCCTCTGGAGGCTGGAAATGGCCCTGTTTCTGGCCCTTCTGAACTTCCAGTAGGCCTGTTTTTCGACCTCCCCCAGCCTCTGTGTGCGCCCTGCATTACCTGCATCCAAAACAGGCTGCCTGGGGACTCCTGGGAGGGGCAGGGCAGACGGAGTGTGCGGGGCCAGCCAGGAATGGGATTTGGGGGTTCTCCGAACTGCACAGAATCTTAGCTAGAGTTTCTCCTGAACCCCTGCGAACCCCCAGCAGCTCACCTCTGGACTGAATGTAGTGCTAACAGTCTAACAAAAATAAAAATTGACTTCGGTAACGTCTACCCTTAAGGGGTGTGGGAGAAAAATTCCTAATATCCATAAGGTATCACACCCCGTTATTTATCACTTGCTCTCAAAAGGGTCCCTTCCAGCCACATATTTATCATCCTTTCCAATTTTAAAATTTCATAAAGCTATCACTTTAGCTAGGTTGAATATTATGCCCTCAGCAGGCCTCCTTGGATGTTTTAAGGATATTTCTATTCATTTTCTCTTATGTCCACGTGGTGATGGTTCAACAGAAACTCTAGTCCATATGCTAATATAATGCTCCTTATATAAGGACTTTAGAAGACCCTTATGTATCTTGTTTTGAATCCAGGCAGATAGTGTGATTTCTGTTTAATGCTACCGCTCTTAGACAAGGGCTTGAAAATAACATTTCAAGTTCTGTGCTGCCATTGGTACACATGCAAATCGCATTATTTAGGATGGGAACATCTTATAATATAGATGGTCCTCGATTTACATTAGTTCATTTAATGACTGTTCAAAGTTACAACGGCGCTGAGAAAAAGTGACTTATGACCAAAGGTGGATTGCACATATTACCACTGGTTTGCCATTCGCGTGCATGCTCGCTTTGCGTGCACGCCTTCCGCATGTGCCTATCTTGTGCCCGGCCTCAAAAACATGGTTAAATAGGATGGTATTACGCTGGGGCAGGGGGGTGGGTCACAGTTGCCATCGAAACCGGCTGAATACCACCACTGCTTATGACCATTTTTCACAGTTACATCTGTCAAGGTTCCAAGTAACAATCCCAACGAAATCAAAACTCGGAGGCCTGGAATTTCCTCAAAGTAAAAATTTATTAGGAATGCCATAATTGGCACAGGTGGTGAAAACCCGCCTCTGAAGGACCTGAGTGTTGAGCCGCATCCGCAGCTCAACACATGAGCAACAAAACGAAATAGAAAAGCCGGAAAGGCGGAAGCCGGATGGGTATGAGGGCAAGCAACGGAAGACTGGTGGGGAGGGGAGGGGAGGAACTGCAACGAAGACAGGACACATATCGTGATGGCGGCACAGGGTGATAACAAACTGAACTTACAACTCTGGCAAACGACACTAGAAAGCATGAATGGGTGGATCGCTTCACCCCGAATGCAAAACAGCTGCAAAGACTGAAAGAGCAGCAGCCACGTGCCTAAGGCAATTGGAGAGCAATTAGAGGGGCGGGGCCTTGCCTTGAAAGCCGGCGCTCTCAGCGCCGATTTTGTATTGTTAGAATTCAGTGTTACTTGTAGCCGGCTTGTAGCTGAAATAAACCCACTTCTGACAAGCATTTTCTGCGTGTTTCAGTTTAATTCAAGGGCTCAGCACAAGTCTGGCCAGGTAGGCTGAGACAGAGGTTTTCCCCACCCAAATCCAAATCCAAAGTTCTTGCCTGTAGGTCACATGTTTGTCACATGGTCCAATCAGGTCACAGTCCTCCTTCAGCTGCCATTGGCCCACACCTTCCAAACATCTAGTAGGGACGTCCTTGGCTCCCACGGGAAAGAATGTTATTTTGGCTACAATTCCCCCCAGTTATCTCTATCTTCCTTCTTACGTTCTCACAGCAGCAACTGGTCTTGTTGTGGCAACCCTGAAGATTTCCAAAATGGTTCCAGATCTGACAACAACCTTTGTGGCATTTCCCGTGATCAAGGGGATCAAAATTCAGATGCTTTGCAACTGATTCATTCGTATGGCCGTCCCAAGGTCATGTGATTCCCTTCTGACATAGAATGTCAATGGAGAACTCAGATTCATTTAACTAACTTAGTTACTAACTTATCAACCGCCATGATTCACTTAACAACTGTAGCAAGAAAGGTCATAAAATGGGACAAAACTTATTTAACAAATGTTTCACTTAACAACAGAAATTTTGGGTTCAGTTGCAGTCATACATCAAGGACTACTTGTAGTATTTTATTTGGATTTATTTTAGTAACTATGTTCTTAATTATTTTTAGACTCCCTTATATTGTTTTTTCTGTACAGAACAACATACAGACATACAGATATACACACATACAGTAATACTTCATTTATTCATGTTTTTTTAAAAAAAAATTGTATCTGGCTTTACGGTTGTAACAAAATAGAATGCTATAGCTTGTAAAATCGAGTTTCATGGCATTTATGCACATCAAGGAGATAGGTTGACAGCTGTCGTAGGGAAGGCTATTTCCATATCAATTTTGGAATGTCAAACCCTAATACTTAAATGCAGTGGTGAAATGTAAAATTTGTTATTACCGGTTCTGTGGGCGTGGCTTGGTGGGGGGGTAATGTGATTGTGTGGGCATGGCCAACTTTTTTTTTTTTACTTTTAAAAGCATTTTTCCTACAACTTCTTTGGCCGATGCTTTTAAAAAAGCATTTTAAAATGCTTTTAAAAGGCTCTGATGATCCCAGCTGAGTTGCCTGATTGTCAGAGGCTTTTGTTTTCTTTGAAAAGCATTTTATTTATTTATTTATTTATTTATTTATTGTTTTTAAAAGAAAAAAAAGCCTCTGACAATCAGGCTACTCAGCTGGGATCGTCAGAGCCTTTTAAAAGCATTTTTTTTTTTACAACCTCTTCGGCCAAAGAGATTTTAGAAAAAATGCTTTTAAAAGCAATAAAAAAAGCCTGTGATGATCGCGCGGCTCAGCTGGGCATGGGGGGGGGGGGCAGGGATTTTTGCTACCGGTTCTCTGAACCATCTGCCACCATTGCTACCGGATCGGGTGATCTGGTCCGAACCGGGAGCATTTTACCCCTGCTTAAATGCCTCTTAATATCTAATATTAGCCTTCCCCAAACATTTCTT
The DNA here is from genome assembly GCA_030761175.1 of Masticophis lateralis. Classification (NCBI taxonomy): domain Eukaryota; kingdom Metazoa; phylum Chordata; class Lepidosauria; order Squamata; family Colubridae; genus Masticophis; species Masticophis lateralis. Next base: position 6,134,621 of record JAUDYJ010000008.1, on the reverse strand, counting down.
CACATATCCCCTTTGTTTATGTCTAATTCTGTAGCACCCGTTCCCATTTCCAGTTCTGAATGTTATTTATATATTTATTTTTCAGGGGCCTTCAAGTCAATGGTGACCCCTGGCAATTGCCTATATAAAAATACAGTTTTCTTGGCACGATTTCGGAAGTGGTTTGCCATTGCCTTCTTCCTAGGGCTAAGAGAGAGTGACCGGCCAATAATCACCCAGCTAGCTTCATGCCATAAGAAGGGACTGTAACTTATAGTCTTCCCGATTTTTGGCCTGGTTCTTTAACCACTACACAAACTGGCTTTCTATAATGTTGAATGTTGCTATTACTTCTGTAAACTTTTAATGAGAAGCAATACAGAAATAAGTGTACAATTAATCGTTACGATGAGAAACTGCAGAGGAAGTGTTCTTGAAAATATTTAGATGTTCCTTTATGGTATGGGACAGAGATAGAGATATAAAAGAATGCAGCATTATCAGAAAACGAAGAAGTAGTGCTATAATTAAAAGCACTATACACAAGGATCTTTCAAAACTACCAAACAGATGGCTGGTATAAAGCTGGGTAGTTATGCCAAGTTTAAATGGATACCAAGTTCTGTGGGGGTTTTTTTTGCTGTTGTTTTTTTTAAGTGAAGCATTTCATTGTGCCAGAAATATGCACTGTTACTATAGCACAATTTATTTCTTCGGTGCTCTTTTTGTTTTAATTTCTTTTGCATCCATTTGTGACACCTTGCTACCGGATGAGTAGCTAAAAGAGAAGGGAAAAACCTGTAAAGGAAAAAAAAAAGTTTTATTTTCTCTGCAGTCTAAAACAGAAGCTGAACATCTGCTTGGGAAGGTGAGGAAAAAATTTTTGTAAAGTCGTTTGGTGAAGTGCATCGAAAGTATTACTGTTAATAATCAAGGGACTCATTCTGGCTGCACAAGACCAAGGCTGAAGAACAAATGCATAGAAAGCCAGAATTGAGAAGAGAGCAGCTTAATGTCCCTTCTTCCAAAGAAGCTGAAGAAACAATGGACTACCCTAATTAGCAGCTGCAAGAAGATTGTACAGAGTGATTTCAAACGATGTCATGACAAGGTAGCAACAATGGTGCATTGGAATATCTGCAAGAAGTACCATTTACCTGCATGCATGAACGGTTGAGACCACAAAATAATAGAAAATGAAGATGCCAAAGCACTCTGGAACTTTAGAATTCAAACAGACAAGCACCTGTCACATAACACCCCAGACAAGATAAGAAAAATTAAAAAAAAGTCTGAGGAGTGGACCCAAAGGTGCTTTTTCAGTAAGCAACTGGACTTTCTCATTTTTTTCTTTTGAAGACGTTTTGCTTCTCATCCAAGAAGCTTCTTCAGCTCTGACAGGATAGTTGACTGTCAGCAACCCTCTAAAAGGATGCAAATGAACAGCTGTCTGCAAGGAATATAAATCTTTCCATTTCCCACCATCCAGTCAGGCAGCTGTACTGGGAATGACTTACATCCTGAAACGGTACCTCTAACAACATCAAACATCTATCCAGGTCCTTGGGAAGGACTCAATAGGTGGATAAAAATGCCAAATCCAGTCTAAACATCTGGCTTGCAGTACCACAAACCAAAATAAATAATCAATCAAATTCACTGAGCTTTTCACTGCCTCAAATTGAAATCTCCTCACTCCCTGTGTTCAATGTTTCATGTCCAAGTTTTCTTATCTTTCAGCAGCTTTCAAATGATTGTGATTGAATTAGAGATTTGGGTTTCAGGAAGAAAAGCCATTTTCCAACAAGGAAGAGTCAGTGAAGGTAAGCTACAAGCTTACAGATAGGGTTTAAGTTGAAAAGGCAGAGACAGATCTTGAATAGAGACTCTGGATGGGTCTGGGGAACTTAGAAATCATTTTATTTGCAGTCTCCACACAAAGAGCAAACAATAATAAACTTTGTTCAGCTTTATGTTCAGGTATAGGGTTTCCTGAACAGTGGGACACCAGGTTTCATGAGCAGGGGCTTTCCTGAGCAGGGAGTTGGACCAAGGGTGAAATCCAGCAGGTTCTGACAGGTTCTGGAGAACCGGTAGTGGAAATTTTGAGTAGTTTGGAGAACAGGCAAATGCCACCTCTGGCTGGCCCCAGATTGGGGTGGGAATGGAGATTTTGCAGTATCCTTCCCCTGGAGTGGCGTGGGAATGGAGATTTTGCAGTATTCTTCTCCTGTCACACCCACCAAGCCATACCATGCCTACCAAGCCACAGTCACAGAACCGGTAGTAAAAAAATTTGAATTTCACCACTGAGTTGGACTAGAAGACCTCTAAAATCCCTTCCAACTCTGTTATTCTGTCTATGATTGTGTTCATACATTGCATTAAACCTTCATGCTTTTTTGAATAAGCCACAAGTCCTGTATCATACAAACTGCAACAGCTGTGTCATAGATCATGCAAAGCCAGGAGCTATATAAACCTGATGTGGCTGAAATATACTGCATTTAGAATACAATCTTTATCATTTAGAATAACAGAGTTGGAAGGGACCTTGGAGGTCTTCTAGTTCAACCTCCTGCTTAGGCAGGAAACCTTACACCACTTCAGACAAATGGTTGTCCAATCTCTTCTTAAAAACTTCCAGGGTGGGAGCATTCTACATGGAGCTAGCCTTGAAGAGTGTTCGGAGACTACAGTTGGTCCAGAATGCAGCTGCGCGAGCTATCATGGGTGCACCTAGATACACCCACATTACACCAATTCTCTGCGAGCTGCACTGGCTCCCTATTGGTCTCCGGGATCAATTCAAGGTGTTGGTTATTACCTTTAAAGCCCTACATGGCTCAGGGCCAGGGTATCTTCGAGACCACCTTCTATTGCATAGCTCACAGCAACCGGTAAGATCCCACAGAGTTGGTCTCCTCCGGGTCCTGTCAGCTTAAAAATGGCGGCTGGTGGGCCCACAGGGGAGGGCCTTCTCTGTGGCTGCCCCAGGTCTCTGGAACCAGTTACCTCCTGAGGTCCGGACTACTGCCCCCACCCTATTGGCCTTCCGGAAAGTGGTGAAGACCTTGCTTTTCCGGCAGGCCTGGGACCGTTGATCTTGCTGTTCAACCTTGTGAGATCCGGCCATGGATGGTGTGCATGTGTTTTTAATGTTTTTAAAATGCTTTTATAATGTTTTTTTAAAAAAAAATTAAAAAATTATGTTCACTGTTTGTATTATTTCTGTTGTAAAACACCCAGAGTCCATTGGGAGTTGGGCGGCATAAATTAAATTAAATTAAATTAAATTAAATAATTAAATTAAATTAAATTAAATTAAATTAAATTAAATTAAATTAAATTAAATTAATTAAATTAACAATTTCTGGAGGCAAGTTGTTCCACTGATTAATTGTTCTCATGTCAGGAAATTTCTCCTTAGTTCTAAGTTGCTTCTCTCTTTGATTAGTTTCCACCCATTGCTTATTGTCCTGCCCTCAGGTGCTTTGGAGAATAGCTTGACTCCCTCTTCTTTGTGGCAGCCCCTGAGGTATTCGAACACTGCATAATGTACAAAGTCTACGTAATTCACTTAGAGCCCTCTGCCAGGTTGCCAAGTTGAACTAGATTACAGAAGGGGATCGCCCATCCCATTAAGCCATAAACTATGGTTTATACGCCATAATGGCTGGTTGGCGATGGGTTGCTGCACCAAAAATAAATAAATAATATCAGGCTTATGAACACAACCAGAGAATGCAAGCAATTTTCACAAGGTAAGAGCTGGCAATTGATAAAAGATATTTGAATTAAAGACCCTTCAATGAATCAATTTCATTAAATCCACAGTGCCTCTCTATTTATGTCTGCCTTATAATTTTTAGAAATGTATTTGAAAGAGATTGCTTAAGTAGCAAAAACAAAAAAAAAAAAAACAAAAAAAAACCTTGGTATTGTGAATTTTTGCATGGCAATTATATTGATGACTTGAAGCGACTGACCTAAATTGCCCCGCAAATTAAATAATATATTAATTCTACTTGGTATGAATGAAATACAGAATTGGTTAGCTTTGCCTTCTATGAAATTCAGAAGAATCGTCTTTTAAATACCCACAGCTAGACATACATTAGTATTTGCAAATATTATGCAACATTACGCCCTCTGAGACTGCTCAGACCTTTTACATGCCTGGCAATGTAATGGACAAAAAACCATTAATAATTAAAAGAAAAGGTTACTCTCTGCACATATTTCTAGGCAGCATAATCTTTTGTTTATGCACATTTCCAAGATTGTTAGTGATTAGGTTTTTGTTGTTGTTGTTGTTGTTGTTATAAATTGCCATTTATGTTCCTTAGCCGAAGACCTGCTCCAGTACTGTAATTCTTGTCTAATCTTGGGCTAAATCGATCCCAGTCATTTACAGCAAAACAATGCATGGATTATCATGAAGGCTAGCGGCTACCTGCTTTCTTTTATTCCTTTATGTGTGTGTGTGCATTTTCTTAAAAAAAAAAAAAAGCAGGAGCATTATCTCTTTTATTGGTTAATTGCTGCCAAAACATAGAGTTGCCAGGTGTCCACTATTTGAGCAGACAGTCCACTTTTTTCACATTATGTTCACTATTTTTTTTTTCACAAAATAGTGGACATTTTTTTTTATTCAAAAGCTTTATGATGAAATGATACTAAAGCTGTACAGTCTAAGAGAATAAGGATAGGAGAATCATGTTTTGTCTTTTTTTCATAAGTTAGAATGAGACAAAGATCCAATATCCATTGAACGCTAAGTTGTTTCAATCTAATTGATCGCAATAATCCTCCAACTTTAGAAGAAATGACGAACATCTGGTTATTATCACCATGGCGAGACGAACTTCCACCCAACACTCTCTTCGATGAAATTTCTGCCTTAGAAGAAGTTTATGTTCATCTGCAGGGCGATTCATCCCTTGACAAGTGGACGTACTTTTTCAAGAAAGAGCCAACCTCGAGTTTACTGAAACTGTTCCAGTATTGTGCATCAATTCCGGTATCAAATGCAAACGTTGAATGAATTTTCAGTGTCATGGGAAATTTGTGGACTGACTAACGTAACCGACTGCTTGTACCATAAGTTTGAACTTTGTATATTTTTTAATATTTCTCAACGTTGTACAGAAATTAAAGAATTATTCCTTAAACACAAAGAATTGATCAAAGCTGCGCAGTCAAATAAAAAATACACATGACAGCAAAGTAAAATGTAATTTAATATTTTACATATTATTATAATATATTTGTGTTTTGAATTTTAAGTAAAGTTTTGAAGTGATTATTTTAATACGTGTTAAAATGTCTGTAAGAAAATATATAATTTAATTGTAATTTTTTTTTTTAAAAAAAATTACTACTTAACACTACCCCCCCACTCCCGCTTGTCTGCTATTTTTTGGAAGCAGACCTGGCAACCCTACCAAAACATCTTAGGGAGACATTTACACAAGCGAGATTCGAACAGCTCGGCACAATGGGCAGATATGGGAGATTGCATTCTATACCCTACAATGAGCATCTCTGCATTTGCTGAGCGACAGAGGTAGAAGACCTGGCTCCCATCCTATTTGACTGTTGCTTTCATAAGGGGGTGAAAGCAAGTACCTTGGTCCATATACCAGACGAAGGACCCATTGGGATCCCCATATCAAAACAACTTACTTTATGTGTGGCCAGAACTGGAAAATAACATTTAACACAGCACAATACTTAAACAAAATGGTTTGGTTGTAGTGGTGGGTTTCAAATTTTGTTATTACTGGTTCTGTGGGTGTGGCTTGGTGGGCATGGTTTGGTGGCCATGGCAGGGGAAGAATACTATAAAATCTCCATTCCCTCCCCAATCCAGGGAAAGGTTACTGCAAAATCCCCATTTTCTCCTGATCAGCTGGGACTTGGGAGGCAGAGAATAGATGGGGGCAGGGCCAGTCAGAATTTTTATTACTGGTTCTCCAAACTACTCAAAATTTCCGCTACCGGTTCTCCAGAACTGGTCATAACCTTCTGAAACCCATTTGTGTTTGGTTGAGATCTGCATACGTGGGATTGATTGAGGTAGATTGTAAGGGTGACACCGAAATATAATTTTAAGTCATTTTATTCTATTTTACATATTTAGGTATTAAATTATATCGTATCTTATCCTTTAACTATTGTATTTTACCCTACTCTGATTTTAAATTGTTTGTATTGGATTTTATTGGTGATATGTATTTGAATCTTGTGCTTGGATATGGCCTATAGGCTAATCAATAAAGCTATCTAATCTAATCTACTATGTACACACAAATGTTAGAAGTTGGAAGATTATGATTATGTATATATAAACAATATTAACATTATTATTACTGTGTGTAAAATATATTGACCCAGACAATACTTTGTCCACCAAGAACTTATGGATATTATGGTTAATTGTTGCTTTGCAATTTATCCAAAAGGAAAACATAATTCTTTCACTTAATAGTTGAGTTTGGAATACAATGTGAAGGTTTTTTCCCTCTGTATGGAAGTACATACAGAGGGAACTTGGGTGGCCTAGAAGTTTAATTTATTATATTTATCTGTTCATCCATATATCCATCCATTCATCCACCCAGCCATCTCCTTTGACAAGAGCCTTGACTCCTGGGAACTACCTTTTAAACAGAAAGGTAAGCAAGTTATTGCATGAGTTAAAAAATAGGTCCCATCATTTAAAATCAGAGAGTCATGTCTATTCTTGGCTAGGTAGCAGTTTTATTAAAAACAGTGTCCCCTCCCCCAAATTTCCTGAGGAATTGCATGATCAGGAAAGACAACAAATTGTCCACTGTTTGGTAAAAGAAAGCTTGCTTTTCAAATTTATTTCAAAGGAGAAAATATAGAAAGGGTCATAAGTGAAGTCTAAAATCCTTGCACTTAGCTAGTGATTAGGAAGCCAAAGAGTTAGCATGAAAGCTTCCGTGCAATCTTATAGCCTTTGTTTCCTTTCTAATCAAGATTGCAAAAAACATGGGACATATTGGGAAATGCAGCTGAACATGGTATCTCATCCTGGCAGAAACACTCCTACCAATGCCTACCAAGCCAATTTCCAGGTCAACTCATATATGTAAATGTAAAGGTTCCCCTCGCACATATGTGCTAGTTGTTCCCGACTCTAGGGGGTGGTGCTCATCTCCCTTTCAAAGCCGAAGAGCCAGCGCTGTCCACAGACATCTCTGTGGTCATGTGGCCAGCATGACTATATGCCAAAGGTGCACAGAACACTGTTATCTTCCCACCAAAGGTGGTCCCTATTTTTCTACTTGCATTTTTAATGTGCTTTCGAACTGCTAGGTTGGCAGAAGCTGGGACAAGTAACGGGAGCTCGCCCTGTTATGCGGCACTCGGGATTCGAACCGCTGAACTGCCAACCTTTTGATCGACAAACTCAGCGTCTTGGCCACTGAGTCACCGCATCCTTGCCACCCATATAGCATACTTCAAAGCACCAAGAGAAAAAGGAAATGAATTTTTAGAGATTCCAAGACTGTTAAATATCAGAATTTTTTTTCACAGTGGAAGAAAACTTTTGAGAAATTACAGGGTTAGAGTCTGGAAGCTTTAATCTATATCATAACTGCAGACTGCAGTACATTAAAAAGAAATCTTATACAGAATATATTGAAATCAATATCTTCCCCAAAAGAGGTTCATAAAGCAGGTTTTTATCATATATATATAGATATATATAGATATATATATGAAAGAGGAGATTCTTTGTTATAATTTAAGAGGAAGTGAAAAATTACTAAAATTGTTTATACTTGTTATGATGAAGATTGGAAGTTACTTCTTTATATACTCTGTGTGTGTCTGTGTGTTTGTGTGTGTGCATGTGTGTGTGTGTGTGTGTGTGTTTTCTTTTCTTTATTCTTCCTTTTCTTTTTGTTCTTTTTGTCCTTTCTTATTTTTTCCCCTTTGCAACTTTTATCTTTGTTTCTATTTTTTTTAATCTTTCTTTTACTTAGCATTAGTATTTACTATTGCGATTATAATCTTTAAATAAAATTATTTGGGGGGGGGGAGTATTCATTTTTAAAAGAAGTTGTAAAATTAGCCAGTGGGGAGCCGACTGGGTCTAGCGATTAGAGCTACAAACCAGGAAATTTCAGTTTTAGTCATGAACGCTGACCAATCACTAGGGGACGATGAGTTCACTGATTCTTTTAGAAGCAGTCATTATACTTCTTAACATAAGGAACAGATTTCATTGGTGTTAGGAAGGGAACACATACACTATCTCAGGGGTGTCAAACTCAAGGCCCAGGGGCCGGATGCGGCCTGCTTAGATCTGGCCTGCAGGGCTGCCCTGGAAACAGTGAAGGACTGGCTCACGGTGCTTCTGCCAGTGAAAATGGAGCTTGATGGGGGTGACGGCAGCCCTCTCGCGCTCCGTTTTTGCTGCCAGAGGGTTGCAGGAGGCCGTTGCAGCCAAAAATGGAGCTCGGGAGCCCGGTTTTCTCTGGCAGAGCACTGGGGCCACCACAGGAGCCCAATATGAGTGATGTTGAGCTGGCCACGCCTACCCTGGCCATGCCCACTGCAGCCCCCTGAGGTCAAACACAACCTTGATGCGGCCCTCAACTAAATCAAATTTGACACCCCTGCACTATATCATAATATCAAGATATGCGGTCATTGAAAAAAAAAGAGAAGAATATGAAAATTGTCATTTTCAATAGCAGCAAAGCGATATCTATTTGACAGATTGGTCAGTAATATGTCCAGGGAAATCAGATAGACTGTTATTGAGTTCCTGGTGGGATTTTTCGTCATTTGCTTTTTTACCAATGAAACTATCTCCAGTTAGGACTCAGTTTCAATTTCTAATTATTTTAAAGTGGGAAGTCACTGCTTCTAAACCACTATGTGACCCGTTATACACAATTCATATGTCAGTGGGGAAAAAAACAGGTAGCTATAGAAATATAATCTATTTAAATACTGCTAAAATTTATTTTTATAAGCTGCTCGGAGTCACTGAGAGTGAGTGGGCAGCCCTGAAAATTTCCTTAAACAAATAAATAAACACCCTCCTGTTTGCCCAATTGTAACCTTCAGTTGGGTAACAATTTCATAGGGCAACAATTTTTGAACCAATGTACCTCAAGTGGGTTAGCTCAGAGGTCTTCAAACTTGGGAGCTTGAAGACTTGTGGACTTCAACTCCCAGAATGCTGGCTGGAGAATTCTGGGAGTTGAAGTCCACAAGTCTTCAAGCTGCTAAATTTGAAGACCTCTGGATTTGTTTAAAGAAGGTGCCACAAATCTAGGATCCATTTCGTGGGATTGAAATCTTGCAAAGTGGTAGCCATGTTCCCATGATCATCATTCCCCACACTATCTGCCAGCCTCCCATAAGGAAAGTCAGTGGAGAAGCCAGCTGGAAGTCAGAGTGTCTCATGCTCAAATTGCTTTTCTGCCTACTCTTGGTAATTCTGTTTCTCTGTTTAGATCAGGAGTGTCAAACACAAGGCTCACAGGCTGGATCCGGCCCACAATGTGCCTGGATCTGGCCCACAGGGCCAGGCAGGAAAATGTAAGGGGCCGTCACACATCGCTTCGGTCCAGTCTACCCAATGCAAAGAGGAAACATCGGGCCAGAAGTTTGGGGAGTGGCATCAAGCTGGCCACACCCACACAGTTAGCCATGCCCACACAGTCAGCCATGCCCGGCCAGCACCCCCCCCCCGGTCAACCACAGCCCTGATGCAGCCCTCAATGAAATTGAGTTTGACACAGGGGTGAAATCCAGCAGGTTCTGACAGGTTCTGGAGAACTGGTAGCGGAAATTTTGAGTAGTTCAGAGAACAGGCTAATACCACCTCTGGCTGACCCCAGAGCTGGGAGGGAATGGGGATTTTGCAGTATCCTTCCCCTGCATTGCCCACCAAGCCATGACCACCAAGCCACAACCACCAAGTCATATCCACAGAACCTGTAGTAAAAAAAATTGGATTTCACCACTGATTTGACACCCCTGGTTTAGATAAACAAATATCTCTGAAACAATGAGCCAACATGTCAATGGGTTGGCTAGGTCAGTATTTGAGTACGGCTTTTAGTAAGACTTTGATATCTCCCTTCGGAGAAGATCTGTGACTTTGTGTTTTTCATGGATTTCTTTATAGCTGTCTCTGTGAGGGAGAGTTATATGTTTCATAGCTCACGTTACCCTGAAAAAAAAAATTAACTATTTACTCCTTTTCATACTCCATCCTCTCTAGCCCTCATTACTGGCTTTTGGACTAACGTAAGCTATGTCTCTGAGGTGGATGGTCCCTTATGCTTTTAATATTTATGTAGGAGAATGCTTGGGTAGCTGCAACTTATCAAATAAGGATGAAGAAGCTCGAAGTCTCTCTTCGCCCCTAACAAAAGTGATAGAATTCCAATACTGGTTTATACACAGATCCATAGACACATGCCTTGAATGAAGATTACTTGTGATATAGGTATTTTTAGAGATCACAGAAGAGTAAAGTACTTTCTTAGGGTTTGTAATCTGTTGTTCAGAATGAAATACTTCAAGATCCAATCTGGGTCAGTCACCAGGACCAGAGTTATAGTCTTCCAAGCTTTGAGACTCGTTCTAGAGCCCATCCTCAGGGAACTTCTGTCTACTGGAGTATGTGCTTGGGGTATTCTATGCAGCAGTGGGATTCAGCCAGTTCTGTTCAGTTCAGGCAAACCAGCAGTAGTAGCAATAGTGACGACTGCAGGAGGCTCCACCCACCCACCCAGACATAATGCACGAGCAAAGAGCATGCACAGAAGGCCGTGTACATGCATAGAGGATGCACATTTGCAAACCGGTAGGGAAGGTATGTGAATCTCACCTCTGATTCTATGTATCGTGTTTATGCGGTGTCTTGGTTCATGGGTGTGTTTGTGGTCGGCGATTGGCTGTTGTTTCCTTGTGCTGCCAAGTCTTCAGCTCCATATACCTGATAAACTGGTAGTAAATCTCTAAACTTCTAGTCCAGGTAACTGACCCAGATTGGATCCTGCAACATTATTCTGAGACACTACTGTATATTTGCCTTCATTCAGAATAGTTCTAGTCCAGGGGTGTCAAACTTGATTTCATTGAAGGTCACATCAGAGTTGTGTTTGATCTCGGGGGCTGGGATGGAAATGACCGTGGCCAGCATGACATCACTCATGTCAGGGGTGGTATCTGTGGTAGCCGAGTGCTCTGCCAGTGAAAACAGGCTCCTGAGCTCCGTTTTCAGCTGGGACAACCTCCTGCAACTCTCTGCCATCAAAAACAGAGCTTGAGGGATTGTGTGCAGCCTTTGCAAGCTCCATTTTCATTGGCAGAGGCACCATGGGCTGGTCTTTTGCTGTTCCCAGTGGGCCAGGTCTAAGCACCCCATGGACCGGAGGTAGCCGATGGGCCTTGAGTTTGACACCACTGTTCTACTCCCATAATAAAATTTTAATACTATCTATTAAATTAGAGAAGATATAGATGACCACTGGACCATAAGAAAGGCTGAGCGCCAAAGAATTGAGTCCTTTGAACTATGGTGCTGGAGAAGACTCCTGTGAGTCCCTTGGACTGCAAGGCAATCAAACCGGTCAGTCCTAGAGGAGATCAACCCTGACTGCTCTTTAGAAGGCCAGATCCTCAAGATGAAACTGAAATACTTTGGCCACCTAATGAGAAGGAAGGTCTCACTGGAGAAGAGCCTAAATGCTGGGAACGATTGAGGGAAAAAGAAGAAGGGGACGGCAGAGAATGAGGTGGCTGGATGGAGTCACTGAAGTAGTCGGCATGAGCTTAAATGGACTCCCGAGGATGGTAGAGAACAGGAAGGCCTGGAGGAACATTGTCCATGGGGTCACGATGGGTCAGACATGACTTCGCAACTAACAACAATAGATGACCACAATGACTCCAGGTTTACGTACATATATACCCCAAGCCCTTTTCTTGCAGTCCTCCAAAAGTCCTCTCCAGCTGCACCACTGATCATTTCACTCAAGTTGTTTCTAAAAACCAGCACCAGAGTTTCTTATCATTTGGAAGTTCACAAAAACTGTCATGGAAGTAATAACATTGACTTACTATGCATAGCCCATTCCAACACACACACACAAAAACCCAACCCAATCCTAACCATATCAACTTATGTGATCTATTTTGTCTCAGAGCCCTCCTAGTGCAGCCTTTGTCTCCACCCAGATATAATACATAGCTGCCACCTGCCCATGTCTGATTTACAGCAATACAAAGTTGCAGAAAACCAGCATTGAAACCCAAAGAAGATGTGACATTAAATACAGTTTAAAAATGCAAATAACAGCTGCAATAACTACTAAGCAGTAGTAGGAGCCCCAAGGGAGAGGGAGGATAAGCTGCATCTATTGTCTCCTCGGCTGTCCATATGCCAACTATATTTCCCCTTTCTTTTCAAAATTGTTACTCCTACTTGTAGGAAAGACACTCTTGGTACCAGTGAAAGCTTTCCTCCCAAAGCAAATTTTCATTGGTGGGGAAAAAAAATCTATTTGCCAATCCAAGAAAGGGATTTAACTGAAGAGTGACTTAAATGAACAAAGGTTACCTTAAACTACTTCATGCATTTTGTTCCATTAGCAAATAGGGAGAAGAGAGATTTAGAAGCAAAGTTGTTTCCCCTCCCCCAATAAATAACAGAAATACACTATGGCACTAATGAAGAAATCAACATTAGGTCTTAATTGCTTGAGGTTGCAAGCAAATTAGTAAATTACTTGAGACTATTGACAGAACAGTAGCTATAATGGATAAACCCCTGGTTTGAATGTTTTCATTCTAGTCTTTGGGGTCCAACTTAGTATTCTAAACTGAATGCAAACTTTAAAACTAAAGGCCAAACTGGTCTGTTTAAAGACACTTCATCTGTTGCATGTTACAACAAAACAAGAAATGTCAAATGTTAACAGAGAAAACAAACCGAACGAAATCCCTTTCACTTGCAAATGGTGAAGTACTCTTCAATGTTGTGACAGGAAGGGAATTGTATTTGGGACGGTGAAAGAAATTAAAAGTTTTATTTCTTAAATCAGGGTACTCAACTGCAACTTGTTGTCCATGCCTGGGGTGTAATTCCAGAGGACAGAGGAAAAGATCTGGTAGAGGGGTAATAGCTGAAAGTCCAACAGTTCTGTTGAAGTATTAATATATCCTAGGACAGCTTGAGAATTGAGCTGCAGAGATTCTGTCCTTAAGGACTGTTGACAATCCTAAATTTAATTAGCTGCCCAGAAGCATATTTTCAATGCCTTGGTTACTAGCCAAAACAGAGACAGTTCTACCCAAATAACATAAATAGCATGGCCCATGACTACTTTAGCTGTGGGATTGCCTGTCTTTAGTTGTTTCTGCATATTCACACTTTGCAACAAAATAGGGAAATCTCTTTGTTGGAAATAATGCTATCTCTTGGGATCGAAGAGGTGTGCCTTTTCAATTGTGATGGCTCAACAGTTAAAGATGCTGAGCTTGTCAACTGAAAAAGTTTGGTTGGGTTTGGAGCTCTCAGGTTGGGTTCAAGACCTGAGAGCTGCGAAATGGGGTGAGCTCACATTCCTTGCCTCAGCCCATGCCCGCCTAGCAGTTTGAAAACATGCAAATGCAAGTAGATGAATAGGTACCATTTTGGTGGGAAGATAATATTCTGTGTGCCTTCTGTGTATAGCCATGCTGGCCACTTGACCATGGAAAATGTCTTGAGACAATGCTGGCTCCCTCAGCTGAGAAACAGAGATGAGCACCGGGCCCTAGACTGGACAACTGGACAAGGGATACCTTTGCCTTTGCCTGCTTGCTCTGTGGAATTATTTCTTCCCATCATCCTGAGACTCAAGTAGCCCCCATCCCGGTCAACCTTGAAGAACACTCTGAAGAAGTGAAAGTTTTCTCAGGCATCTGGGCATCCCGGAAGGCTGAATATGTGTGATTATGCCCTAGTTGTGCAACTTGTGTTCTTTCTTGAGGTGATGTTGTTGTTGCTGGTGGTGTTGGTGGTTGGGATATTGTGATATATTTTCTGGTGGTACACTGCCTGGAGTCTCAAGCTGGGTGATCATCAGGGATGGGCTTCAGAACCTTTAGCAATGGGTTCGCTGCCCCGTTGCTGGGTGGGCATGGCCTAGTCAGCCGCCTGCACCACAGCTGGGGGGGGGGGGCTTTTTGTCCTCCCCAGGCTCCAGAGGCTTTCCCTGAACCACTAGGCTTCTCCCGGGGTCCAAAGGTCCTCTGGAGACCGGAAAAGGCCCATTTCCAGACTTCCAGAATCTCCTGCAGGCCTGTTTTTGGCTCCCCAAAACCCTCCATGAAGCCCCTGCACTTACCTGGAATGATGAATGGGCTGCGTGGAGACTCCTGGGAGGGGCGGGGAAGGGTGGCATTTGGGGATTCACCGAACCCCAACGATCCTTGGCTAGAGGATCACCCGAATCCCGCCAAACTCCCAGGAGTCCATTCCTGGTGATCATCTAGATATTTGGATGAATGGCAGAAGACTCACTTCTATCTGGAGAAAGGGAATTTTTAAATATATTACTTATCAGATTTACTTACTGCCCATCCCATTATCTAAGTGACTCTGGGTGGTTTACAGATACAAATGATATATAAAACCATATGAATAACTGTAATCAAAAACAGAATTAAAACAGAGTGAAAAGCAGAGTAGAGGGTCACCAGCCAACTCCAGGGTTTTGTGCCACTCTTTGACTCCCATGCCAGTTGGCAGACCCCAATCTCCATTCCCTTTTGGAAGGCTGAAAGAGTGGAGGACATCCTCACCCCTGGGAGGGGGATCAGATATTCCACAGGGCAGGGGCAACAGCAAGGAGGGTTATTTTCCTATAAATCCCTGCAGCAAAGTTCTAGGAAGTTCTCCAGCTGGCCACTCTGTATGTGTATCCAGAGTCATGGCTAAATGGAGAACCTGTTGAAGGACAGCAGTGAGTTATCTAGCCATTGCCTTTCTGGGTTGACCTATTTAGGTCATCTAAAAGCGGTCAGTAAAGATGTGGTTGGATAGTTAATTAACCCACAGATAATTTTATCCTGAATTGGTTCATAGCTTGACCTCCTTTTCACTTCAGATAGAGTCATTACCTAAATTTCCCATGGTGCCTTGAAACACATGGAGATGCCCGAAAACCTCTAGATTTCTGTGAATTATACTGATACCGGAAGTGACTGGAGTCTCTGAATATTATGAATGCTTGTAGGTCTCTATATCAATTAGGAGTGTTTTACAATTGTGTGTATTTAGATACCTATTTTTCAACACATACCAAAATGCCTGGGTATTATTTGAATAGGAATTAGAACTCTGCGAATGAATTCAGAAGCTGATGGAACAGATTTATAAATAAGTACATGCAAATGCGGCCCAGAGGGGAAATAGCTTTGTCCATGTATCTTACAGGAATGCTTTGGCTGGAATGTGATGGGAAAATTAAACTGCAGCTCCAAGACCCCACTCCCACTCTCTTAACACAACACCTCCCGAGAATGTGTCAGGGTGAGTCCTCTAGAGGCTTTCAGATCCCGGCAGCTCTCTATGGATGACATATGGTGGCATCAAGCTTGGTCAATGGTGAAGCTTGTTATGCACAGATATCCAGACCTTGGACCAATATTGCAGCTTAATATGCAAACTCCAAATATATTCTGAAGCCATTAATCTGAAACACTATGAAACAGCATATGGTTGCAGATGTGTTTCCCATCTCTTTTCTGTTCTCTGCCATTGAGGCTTCTCAGTTTCGCCCAGTCGTGTGCCAAAGCTAGACTGACAGCTCAAATGAGAGCAGACTGCTGGCTGATTCAGATTAATCTCACTGCCCCAGGTGGAGTTCGCTCTTGCTCTAGGTAATCTTGTTCTGGGGCTTAGCTCTTTCTTTCCTTTTAATGGAGAGGCCAAGAAGCCTCAGAGTTATCTGGTAGCTCCAAATCTTTCCTGGGCTGGGAGGGATCATTTTGCAGAATGTAATATTGTTGTCGCTGTTTTTCCAAGGAGACAAAAAGAGTCCAGCCAATTATAATTTTGCTGAACACAAAGGGTAATCTCAGAACCAAGAAGATTTAAAGGGGAGACTATTCCCCTATTTCAACCCTTTTAGGTATCAACACACTTATTGCATTTGTTAATCGTGGTTTGTGGTCAGTTTGGGGTAGTGGTGAAGGCACTGACCTAGAAACCAGGAGTCTGTGAATTCCAGATCTGTTTTAAGCATGAAAGCTGGCTTGGGTGACTTTGGGCCAATCGCCAGGAGATGGTGAATTCTAGTCCCACTTTAGCCATGAATGCTGGCTGGGTGACTTTAAGCTGGTCATCCTCTCTCAGCCAACCCCACCCCACAGGGTTGTTGTTGTGTGGAGAATAGGAGGAGGAAGGATTATATCATTCACTTCCTTGAATTAATAAAGCCAGGATAAACAAATTACCCGATTTTACAGTTTTACCCTTCTTTAATACTTGGGAAATTGAGATTCTGCAGAAAACCATCTTCTACTTCAGAAGATAATGCTAAAGCAGTGTCCTCTGCCCCAGGACTGTCTTCAGCAGGGGATGCATCAGCTGGCTGGGGAATTCTGGGAGTTGAAGCCGGGGGGGGAGGGGGGGCTTCAGATCCTTTAGCAATGGGTGTGGCCATAGCAGGTGTGATCTAGTTGATCGCCTACACCATGGCAGGTGGGGGCATTTTTCACCCTCCCCAGGCTCCGAAGGCTTTCGTCAAGCCTCCAGAAGGATGAAAACTGCTTCCCCTGAGGTCTGGAGGCCCTCCGGAGGCCAGAAACAGGCCCATTTCCGGAGTTCCGGAACCTCTGGTAGGCCCATTTTTTGCTCCCCAAGACTCTCCATGAAGCCTCTGCACTTACCTGGAATGATTAATGGGCTGCATGGAGACTCCTGGGAGGGCCAGGCAGGGTGAGCATGGCCAGCCAGAGGTGGCATTTGGGCGTTTGCTGAACCCCAGCGATCCTTGCCTGGAGGATTGCCCGAACACTGCCAAACCCCCAGGAGCCCACTCCTGGTTGAAGTCTACATGTCTTAAAGTTGTCAGGTTGGATATTCCTGCTTTTTCAGGGGTTTTCAACAGTTCTTGAGTACAGTCATTCAACACAGAATGAACTAAGGCATTCATAAGACAACAACAATCCTGAAAATATTTGTTTGGTTGGAGGGAGAAGAGCTTGAAGAGGAGGAAAATGATGGAAGCTGAAGACCAGCAAAAATGTTAATTGTAATAACATGGTGCAGGAGACAGAGTGGCCCGAAGAAAATCCTCATATCAAGAAGTAGTCAATATTGAAAATCCTAACTTTAGTAGCACGCCTTAGAGCATAGTTGAAAAATATCAAGAACCCTGTGAGCTAAGAACTTCAGTTAGTAGTATTAGTTCCAGCTTCCAGCTGCTATGAAGCACTATGTGAGTAGCAAATAATGTTGGCTGACACACAAGATACTATACACACATAGTCATATTAACATGCAAAGGAGGATTTGTCTCTGATAATCCGAACCAAAGCCAGGAAAGTAACTTTGGGAAAAACAAAATCCCATTACAAATCAGCCTGTTGTGAAAAGCCACAGCTGAACAGTAGTCTGAGCATTATTTGTCAGCATGAATACCTAGGTTAGAGATGTCTGCATATACTTCCAACATACATGTATGCTTCTATTGAAAGGGGAAGGGGAAGGGGAAGGGGAAGGGAGAGGAGAGGAGAGGAGAGGAGAGGAGAGGGAGAAATCAACAGATTTGATCTAATTAGATTTATTGCCATGCCTATAGTAAGGCATGTAAGGGATGTGGTGGTTCAGGGGCTAAGACGCTGAGCTTGTCAATCGAAAGGTCAGCAGTTCAGCGGTTCATTCCCTAGTGCCGTGTAATGGAGTGAGCTTCCATTACTTGTCCCAGCTTTTGTCAACCTAGCAGTTCGAAAGCACGTAAAAAATGCAAGTAGAAAAATAGGGACCACCTTTGGTGGGAAGGTAACAGCGTTCTGTGCACCTTTGGCATTGAGTCATGCCAGCCATATGACCACGGAGACGTCTTCGGACAGCGCTAGCTCTTCGGCTTTAAAACGGAGATGAGCACTGCCCCCTAGAATCGGGAACAACTAGTACGTATGTGCGAGGGGAATCTTTATCTTTACCTATAGTAAGGCCTGACCATAACATCCCAAAAACCCAGTATAGTTAACTAAGAAGACATTGTAGACAGATTCCCAAGTCATCTATTATTTCTGTCATTTGTTGAGATGGAGATGAGTAGATGATAAACGGGGTTGTTTTTTAGATTTAGCTCATTTCAACTGAGATTATTATTGATAATCCTGCTGTGACCCATTGCTGCAAAATATCATAGCCCAGATGGGGTCAGAAGAGATCATTCATCCACTAAGTCCAACCTCCAGCTCGGAACCCAACTTAAACCATTCTGGACAGATGGTTGTTTAACATCTTCTTGAACTCATCCACAGCTGGGAAGCACATTTTATCTCATTAGTTCAACCCTTTTATTGAAAAGTGGAGAAACTGAAGCTGTTATCTATTATGGGAAACTGTTGTATGTAAACCAAGAACACTAAAATTCCAAAGGAGCATTTGATAGTTGAAATAAAACCAGAGCTGTTAAAATGACTTCTCCTCCGCCCCAACCCCCTCTTCCTCCTCCTGTAACACTTCACTGGAAATCTACTAGAGGAATCCAATAGTCCAACTTTGTAAGTTGCAATATGAAGAAATTCATGGTTATTTTTTCTAACCATACAAATTATTGTTTTCAGGGGTGCATACCAAGGGTGAAATGCTCCCTGTTCGGACCGGATCGCCCAATCCGGTAGTGATGGCAGCAGGTGGTTCGGAGAACCGGTAGCAAAAATCCCTGCGCCTCCCCTCCCATGCCCAGCTGAGCCGCACGATCATCAGAGGCTTTTTTTTTTACTTTTAAAAGCATTTTTACTACAACCTCTTCCAATTAAAAAATGCTTTTAAAGGTTAAAAAAAAAAGCCTCTGATGATCGTGGGGCTCAGCTGGGATCATCAGAGGCTTTTCAAAGCATTTTTTTCTGCAACCTCTTGGCCAAAGAGGTGGTTTAAAAAATGCTTTGAAAAGCCTCTAACAATCCCAGCTGAGTTGCCTGATTGGCAGAGAGGTATTTTTTTAAAAGCCTCTCTGACGATCCCAGCTGAGTTGCCTGATCGGCAGAGGCTTTTCAAAGCATTAGAAAAAAAGCTTTGAAAAGTTAAAAAGAAAAAAGTTGGGCACGCCCACTCAGCCACATTACCACCACCACCACCAAGCCACGCCCACAGAACCGGTAGTAACAAATTTTACATTTCACCCCTGGTGCATACCAACCCAACAATCACAGAGATCTGATGTTGTAATGTTTCAGATTCAGGAATAGGACATCTGTTCTTAGCATTGTACAGCATTGTAGGGAAAGCAAAGAAAAGGTGAAAAAGAGGGTGAGAAAGAATGAGAAAGAGAATGAGCAAGTGTCAGGATGCCTTGCTAAATCCCCCTGAGGACCAAATCCAAAGTGTCTGTTTTGAGCAGATAAACGTTGCTCTTTGCAGGAACGGACAGGGGCTCGAACCAACAATTAATCTTTTCATATCCAAAGTCCCAACAGCATGATAGAAAAAAAAAAAGAAGGAGGGGAGAAAACCTAACTGGTCACAAGGTTTTGATTGCAAGCACTATTAGCATCTCGGTTGCTAACATGATTTTGGCCCACACATAGGGAAACGGTAACTCTAAAACGGATGACAGATTAGTATTTGCTTGCCTAGCCTGGTTTTGCATGGTGATTTTCCTCTCTCCCTTCCCAATGGGCATGCATCGAGATACTAGTTCTTTTTTCCCCCCCCCTATGCTTAATGTAATAGCTTCAGAGATAAGCAGCTTTCTCCGATTATCGCTGTAGCTGTTTGGCCTTTCTTTGCCTCAATGCATATCCACAAACTGCTAATCAAATCCTAGTCAGATGAAATTAACTGGATACTAGTTGTAGTTGTGATTTTCTTTGGAGAAGTAAGTGGTTTTTTTTTGTTTTTGTTTTTTCCTATCAGGGCAACCTGGTTATCCAAATATGGGATGGAGCATACTGTTTTCGCTTTCTTCTTTCAGCCCCACTCCAGGGGCCTTCCCAGGCAGAAGCTTTCAAGACAAACTATTTTTTGTGTGTGTGTTGAATTTATATTTACCAATAAAGAAATAAAAGGAAAGCGGAAGCTGTATGCTACATCCCATATTTGGGTACACCAGGTGCCCTGATAGAAAAAAACAAACACTTAAACTCTCCCCGGTGTAGCCAACAAAGCAAGGAGAACCCATGGCTTAGAGTTTAATACATCTACTTAATTTGCAAGCAGCCCAGATTCGAATCCCGGAAGGGTATGGCTAGCTGATGAGAGCTAAATAGCATGAAATAGATCTCTAAAGGTAAAGGTTCCCCTGCATATGCATGCTAGTCGTTCCCGACTCTAGGGGGCGGTGCTCATCTCCATTTCTAAGCCAAAGAGCCAGTGCTGTCCAAAGAAGGCTCTGTGGTCATGTGGCCGGCATGATTAAATGCCAAAGGTGCATGGAATGCTATTACCTTCCCACCAAAGGTGGTCCCTATTTTTCTACTTGCATTTTTTACATGCTTTTGAACTGGTGGATGGCAGAAGCTGGGACAAATAGCAGGAGTTACTCCGTTATGCAGCGCTATGGATTCAGACTGCTGAACTGCCAACCTTCTGATTGACAATCTTAGCGTCTTAGCCACTGAGCCCCCTGGTCCCTTTATTTCTCTGTTGTTAAATATAAATTCAACACAAGAAGAGTTGAGTGTGAGAAGCTCATCCTGCATTGCTCCAGAATGGACTAGTATTCTTTGTCAGAAATCCTTCTCTAAGGGCATCATCACATTGATGTAGCCATGGAAATGCTGGTCTTGGCCTATTTTCCAGCAAAAGAATTGATTATGCCCCGTTATTATTTTTTTCAGTTCTATAGTTTGAGCTACGTCATTGGCAATGAGCCTGAACCCCAAGGATTACATCCATCATTCTGTTTTCAGGATGCAAGCAACTTTCCTTGCCACCCAATTAGATGAGGGAGCTTTGGCTCTTAGACAGACTGATATATAAAAGTCTACCTTTTGCAATCCCTACACATCGCTCAGTGGCTAAGACGCTGTGTTTGTTGATTCAGCGGTTCGAATCCCTAGTGCCTCATAATGGGGTGAGCTCCCGTTCCTTGTCCCAGCTTCTGCCAACCTAGCAGCTCGAAAACACATAAAAAATGCAAGTTGAAAAATAGGGACCACCTTTGGTGGGAAGGTAGTAGTGTTCCTTGCGCCTTTGGCATTTAATCATGCCGGCCACATGACCACAGAGACATCTTCGGATAGTGCTGGCTCTTCGGCTTTGAAATGGAGATGAGCACCGCCCCCTAGAGTCGGGAATGACTAGCACATATGTGCGAGGGGAACCTTTACCTTTACCTTACATGTTAGTGCCAGTTGCTCTGCTATTTAGCATCTTGCTGATATTCACAGTTACAACTGTTGTTAGGTTTTGCTTTATGCCAAACTTCCCAGGTAGGCCAGACACAAAACACATCCAGGTAAGCTAATTCTATAGGTTGTCCTTGACTTACAACCACAATCCAGCCCAAAATTGCTGTGGCAAAGTGAGACAGTTGTTAAGTGAGTTCGGCTTCATTTTACGACCTTTCGTGGCGCTGTTGTTAAATCAATCACTGCAGCTGTTAAGTTAGTAACACGGCTGTTAACTGAATCTGGATTCCCCATTGACTTTGATTGACAGAAGATCACAAAAGGCGATTCACTTGACCTGGAAAACTGCAACCGTCATAAATATGAGTCAGTTGCCAAGCATCTGACTTTTGATCACGTGACCATGAGGATGCTGCAATGGTCATAGGTGTGAAAAACGGTCATAGGTCACTTTTTTGCAGTGGCATTGTAACTTTGAGCGGTCACCAAATGAACTGTTGTACCTGTAATTTATTGTAAGGCGACATTAGCAGAATCTTGCAGGTCTAAAAATTTGCACCGTTTTTACAACATCACCTCCACAGCCATCCATCTAGGATGCAGATTCCGGGTGGCTAACAACAATCAGCAAAAGCCATACAATAAAACCTCTGCAAGTTGAAGGGAAATAAAATTAAAATAACTGTAATATGATAACCAAGGAACCTCAAAACCATGAGCAGTGATGGCATAGTGGTAAAAATGCAGTACTGCAGGCTACTTCTGATGCCTGCCGGCTGCCTGCAGTTCAGCAGTTCGATTCTGATCGGCTCAAGGTTGACTCAGCCTTCCATCCTTCTGAGGTGGGTACAATGAGGACCCAGATTGTTGGGGACGATAGGCTGACTCTCTAAAACTGCTTAGAGAGGGCTGCAAAGCGCTGTAAAGTGGTATATAAGTCTAAGTGCTATTGGTATTCCTTCCTGCCTGCCTAGTGGTTAGAAACCAGTATTGCAGGCTAATTCTGCCAGCTGCCAGCAGTTCGATCCTGACCGGCTCAAGGTTGACTCAGCCTTCCAGTCTTCTGAGGTGGGTAAAATGAGGACCCAGATTGTTGGGTGCAATAGGCTGACTCTGTAAACTGCTTGGAGAGACTGCAAAGCGCTGTAAAGTGGTATATAAGTCTAAGTACTATTGCTATTCCTTCCTTCCTTCCTTCCTTCCTTCCTTCCTTCCTTCCTTCCTTCCTTCCTTCCTTCCTTCCTTCCTTCCTTCCCTCTCTCCCTCCCTCCCAGTGGTTAGAATGCAGTGTTGCAGGCTAATTCTGCCAATTGCCAGGAATTTGATTCTGAGCAGCTCAAGATTGACTCAGCCTTCCATCCTTCTGAGGTGGTAAAATGAGGACCCAGATTGTTGGGGGCAAGAGGCTGACTCTGTAAAGCACTTAGAAAGCAGTATATAAATATAAGTGCTATTGCTTTATTACAGACTCAACTCTGCAAACCATATCCATTTTTCCTATGCATATATGTGTGAGTGTGTGTCTGCCTGTTTATCTTGGCAGGAAAATCAATAGTGGAAGGGTGTTTTTTTTTTTTTTTTCATTTTTGAATGCTAATTTTTTCATTATTTTTTCCCCTGTGAAAGAGGAACCCTACACAGTGCTGGAAACAAATCAATGAATCTGAGCGTAGATGAGGAAAAAAATATTTTTTAAAAAAAGTTTTGTTTAAAAATGGAAACTTATGTTCAAAGAACCAGACTTGAAAATCCAGAAAGTTGCTTTTTTAAAATTTTTATTTTGCTTTGTTTTGTTCTAATAATGGCTAAGCAATTGTAAAAGCTGTCAATTATGGGGGGGGGGGGAATGATTAGCCTACTTCAATAACTTGTTGAGGAAGCACTGACATCTAGTGAATTGTCAATCCATGCACACAATTGAACAATAACTTTGTGTACCCTTTTGTTCCCTGAAAATATTATTTATAAGGATAAATGCATGAATCACACCCTTGGTCTCATTCAAATGTTCAAATCTGATTGAAAGGTGAAATCACTTTGGTTGAGACTTTCAAACTGAGTTGGAAAATTGACTTGACCGGATTCATACTTCAAAATCCTTTCGGAAAAAAAAAATACTCTGATCCATGAATCAAGGCCCTGTTCAATCTGTGAACTCAGGCTGAAACTTCCCAAATCATGAACGTCTGGTTCAATTTGAAGCTTCCAACTGCTTTGATGATTTGATTTGGGTATCCACATTAAATATTGAATTGATCAAATTGCCTTCCAATCAAGCATTCATACAGCCCTAATTATTTTCATAGACAGCAAGCTAGCCCCTGAATAGATCATAAACAAACACTAAAAATGTAGATCAGCATGAAAAATATCCTAATTTCTACAACAGCAGACAGCACTTGAAACAAATTAGGCATGTAGACCAACCATTCAGTAAAATTTAACCTTGTAAAAATTAGAATGGTAGATTTGGAAATAAATGATACAAACATCCAGTGTTTCTTTTCTGTAAGCACCCATGGGAAACAAATTTTTTTTTCCAGAGGAAACAAAATACCTTGAAGTGAGTTCCAAAGATGCTTTTTCAAAAAACAACTGGAACTGAAGAAGCTTCTTGGGTGAGAAGCGAAACATCTTCAAGGAAAAACAAAGTCCGGTTACCTTTTGAGAAAATATCTTTGAGACAACTATGACCTGGATGACTGAGAATCTCCATAGACTTTAAAGAGAGGAAGAGACACTGTGATGTCCAATGTTTTGATACTTGGTACCAAACCAAGTAGCTTCTTAAGATGTACGATGTTCCAAGTAGTGCAGTTTTTTGCAGTCCCACTGGTATTATTGCAGGAAGCTGCAATTTGTTGATGTATCTTATAAAATTCTTGGACATGGTACCAAGTGCCCTGATGACAATGGGTATCACTGTGACATGGTTCATCCATAATCGCATAGCTTTGATGGCCAGGTCACGATATTTCGTGATGTTTTCCAGTTCTTTCTCTTCAACTCTGGCATCTCCTGGTACCGTGATGTCAATAAATTGTACGTTTTGGCTTTTGACAACTGTGATATCTGGTGTATTGTGTTCCAAATGACGATCTGTCATTTTTTGTCTGGATTATTATTTGCCATTATTATTGTTGTTGTTGTTGCTGTTGTTGCAAATTAACAGAACAACAGAGTTGAAAGGGATCTTGGAGTTTTTCTAGTCCAACTCCCTGCTCAAGCAGAAAACCCTATACCATTCCAGACAAATGGCTAGCCAATCTCTTCTTAAAAACCATCAGTGATGGAGTACCCACAACTTTTGGAGGCAACTTGTTCCACTAATTAATTGTTCTTACAGGAAATTTCTCCTTAGTCCTAGGTTCCTTCTCTCCTTGATTAGTTTCCATACATTGCTTCTTGTCCTGCCTTCAGGTGCTTTGGAGAATAGCTTGACTCCCTCTTCTTTGTGGAAGCCCCTGAGATATTGGAACACTGCTATCAAGTCACCCCTAGTCCTTCTTTTCATTAAGCTAGAAATACCCAGTTTCTGCAATTCTTCATGTTTCACCCTCCAGTCCCCAAATCACCTTTGCTGCATTCTTTCTAGAGTCTCAACATCTTTTTTTAATGTTGTGGCGAACAAAACTGGATGCAATATTCTAAGTGTAGTCTTACATGGTATTTCCAGAAAGCGCAGCAAATGAGATTTCTTCCTGTTTCTAACTCTTAGCATGCGTTCCTTCTTTGAAGACTTAATACAGCCAACAATGGATAGAAAATCACGCCAGCAATAATTAGTGGTTTGCCATTCAATCTGAACTGCATGATTTTGGAAGAAGTACATAGAATGGCTTCGGAGTCTACCAACAGTGCTCTGAGCTGCCAATTACCCACCCTTTGCTTAGAATATCTTTTGGAGTTCATATGGCTTTCAAAAGCAGCTAATAAGCTACACCAAGTGGCATAACTAGCTTTTGCTTTATGTAACCATAGTGCTTATTAATAAGGTTAAACAACTTGGTGGCCCAAAGGAAACTTGTTGCTTACTGTCATCCAATCTAAAATGGGGGGCGGGGGGCGGAAACAACCTACCTACCTATCCTTAGTAAATTAAGGCCTCTGAGCCACAGAAAACCCATCACCCTGTTTCAAAATCACCAAGTCTGGCTTCTAACAGCGAAGGGGAAAAAAATTAAATTAAATCCAAATTATGGACACACACATACCAGCACTCACACGGTCACCTGCTTTCATTATAACAAGATGATATAATCCGCATTCTTATTTTAACAACTTTCGAAGGTTTCTCTTGGTCAGCTTTTCTTGCCAGCAATTGAAACCTGTCCTTTCTTTTTTTTTTTTTTCCCTGCTTCCTTCCCTTTTTCCTTACAGCCACCATGAGCTCAGTCATGCTCGCCTTTCATCTTATTTCCTAGTTTCAGGCTGGGTTGTATTAGCACCTCTTTATTTCAACTGGCAAGTTTGACAGCCAGTTCGATGTGGTGACAATCCTTTCTTTTGCACTAGCAAATGAGAGAAATGGTGGATAGGGGCAGCAATCGGCTTTTCTGATGGAAACCAGGCTGCAAGTTCTCCTAATTATATGTGTGTCATTTCAGGGAGACTTCACCTTTGCGTGCACAGCAGTGAAGTGAAAGAAGAGCAAGTGAGTTAAAAAAAAAATCAAGAACAACAAGTTTGGAAACACATCTACCAAAGCAAAGAACCCTATTAATCATCTAGACTTCTACCAGGGAAATCACCTCAATTAGGAATTTCCCACAATAGTTTCTCTTGCAGGCACACAGTGGACTGCTAAGCAAAGTCAGATATGGATCTTTATTGTATAATAATCTAATAAAGGAGACTGTTTGTAGCTCAAGGTTGACATCAGGCGTCCTTGGTGCTCTCTGAGTTTGCCTGTTTTCTTGCAGATGTTTCATTACCCAAACTAGGGTAATTTCATCAGGTAACTAGGATGGTACCTAGTTTGGATAATGAAATGCCTGCAAGGAAACAAGCAAGCTCAGAGAGCATCAAGGATGCCACAATCCTCCTCCTCCTCCTCTCCTCCCGTCCTCCTTTCCCTCCCCCTCTCCTTCCTTCTCCACTCCACAATCCCCACTGCCTTCTAGCAGTGATGATGTTACCTAATTTGGGTAATGAAACGCTGGCAATGAAACAAGCAAGCTCAGAGAACACCAAGGATGCCACAAACTTCCTCCTCCTCCTCCTCCTCCTCCTCCTCCTCCTCCTCCTCCTCCTCCTCCTCCTCCTCTTTTCTCCTCCTCCTCTTTTCTCCTCCTCCTCCTTTCTCCTTCCTTCTCATTTTCTTTTCCTTCTCCTCCTCCTTCTCTCCTCCTCCTCATCTCCCTCTCCTTCTCCTTCTCCTTCCCCTCCTCCTCCTCCTCCTCTTCTCCTTCTTTTTCCTCCTCCTCCTTTCTCCTTCCCCTTCCCCTTCTCATTTTCTCTTCCTTCTCCTCCTCCTTCTCCTCCTCCTCATCTCCCTCTCCTTCTCCTTCCCCTTCTTCTCCTTCTCCTCCTTCTCCTCCTCCTCCTTCTCTTCTCCTTCTTTCTCCTCCTCCTCCTCTTCCTCCTCTCCCTCTCCTTCTCCTTCCCCTTCTCCTCCTTCTCCTTCCCCTTCCCCTTCTCATTTTCTCCTCCTTCTCCTCCTCTTCCTTTCTCCTTTTCTCCTGAACAAACGTCTCATTTTACCTCAGAAATTTCAAGCTCAATTGTGGTCATATGTCAAGGACTACCTGTATTTTATTACAGAACAACTAGACACAAGGACAGTTTTTTTCCCAATAGCCATCACTCTGCTTAACAACTAATTCCCACAACACTGTCAAATAATTTACTAAGACTGTATTACTATTATTCTTATCTTCCTTAGTAGTATCTATCTCTTCCCACTTATTACTATAACCATGTTGCTTGTATCTTTCAATCTATATTGTTTTTATTTGTTTCCATAATACAATTTGATAGCTTATTAGTAACCTTGACTATCACTAAGTGTTGTATCTTTATTCTTGATGAATGTATTTTAGTCTCCGTATGTACACTGAGAGCATATACATCAAAGACAAATTCCTTGTGTGTCCAACCACACTTGGCCAATAAAGAATTCTATAAAGTAAAGTAAAATGTAGCCCATTTCTTAAAGGGTCCATAGCATTGCTATACAAGCATATGATGCATAGAATAGAAATAGTGAATAAATTTGCTTTAATTTAAGGGATGCTTCTGCTTGCTTTCCAAAGTAATGAATCTGAAAAGCTTACAAATGTTTCATAGTTCTCTGAATTTTGCAGTGAAATGAGTAGAAAAATGCATAGGATGCAAATAATTTGGCCATTTGCAGATTTTTTTTCAAACAAAGATAACTGCAGATTATGATGGAATAGTTGGATTTCAAAAGCATTAAAAGTTGCACAGCTAAAACAGATTCATGTATCTCCAGTACATGCAGGAGACTTGGAGTAAGCAGAATTCATCAATAGTTGTCAGTCTACTTTACTTTAAAACGTTTTTTGTATACCTTTCATTTCGCACTGAACACCAAAGTGATGTTCAATCCATTAAAAACAGCCCAGCAGAAAATACAAATGCAAGCTGACATTTAAATATTTAACTATTTTTCTTTAAAAGATATACAAGTTGAAAACAGAGATTCTACCATTAGATAGCGCCCCTACTAAGAAGGTAATTTCCTTCACTGGTATGTACTCTTAATTAAAGCAATCTGAAGTATAATCTCAGTACAATGTTTTAGTTTTATTTTTTATACTGTATGTCACTGCAATTAAATGACTCTTGGTGGTTAATTAAGATCTTAAGACATGCACGTATTGCAACTGGAAGAGTTGCCCATTCTACCGAGAGTCCTAGGTTATGTAACGGTAACAGAATTGGAAGGGACCTTGGAGGTCATCTAGTCCAACCCTCTGCCCACGCAGACCTATACTAAGGATTCAAACCACTGAACTTTCTGATCGACAAGCTCAGCATCTTAGACACCTAAGGAGCTGCCAATCTCTCTATCTCCTATCTAGCGACTCCTATCTATACTGATCCACAACAAGTAGATAACAGAATAAGAGTTCAAAGGGACTTTGGAGATCTTCTAACCCAAATGGTTGTCTAGTCTCTTCTTAAAAACCTCCACTGATGGGGCACCCACAACTTCTGGAGGCAAGTTGTTCCACTGATTAATTGTCAGGAAATTTCTCCTTAGTTCTAAGTTGCTTCTCTCCTTGATTAGTTTCCACCCATTGCTCCTTGTCCTGCCCTCAGGTGCTTTGGAGAATAGCTTGACTCCCTCTTCTTTGGGGCAGCCCCGAGATATTGGAACACTGCCATCATGTCATCCCTAGTGAAATGCTACTGCAACCTCTAATTTCGGCCACATCCTTTTGATGTTGCTTACACTTCATCTTCAATCTAGGCCTGAAGCAGACTTGATTCACCCTTCCTTGTTCTACTGACGAAAGAGTGTCTTTTATATTTGACTATTTTTCTTTAAAAGATATACAAGTTGTCTTTTAAAGGCAGCAACAACTATTGTAATGCTGCTATGGATATTGGTCTTGTAGTCAAGGAAGCCCCATGGATGGAACTAGTCCATCACCAAGGGGCAGTAGTGAAATCTAAAATTTGTTACTACCAGTTCTGTGGGCATGGCTTGGTTGGGGAGGGGGGTAATGTGACTGGGTGGGCATGGCCAATTTTTTTTTTTTACTTTTAAAACCATGTTTTACATGTAAAACCATGTAAAAAATGCTTTCAAAAGGCTCTGATGATCCCAGCTAAGTTGCCTGATCGTCGGAGGGTTTTTAAAAAACCCTTTGCCGATCAGGCAATTCAGGTGGGATTGTCAGAGCTTTGGCTCATCAGAGGCATTTAAAAGAAAAAAAGCCTCTGATGATCGCTCAGCTCAGCTGGGCATGGGTGGGAGGGGGCAGGGATTTTTGCTACCGGTTCTCTGAACTGCCCACCGCTATCGCTACCTACTCGCTTGAGCCGGTCCGAACTGGGAGCATTTCACCCCTGCCTAGAGGACATTTAGAATCCCTAGAGTAGTGACCGCTAATGTTTTCTAGAATGAGTGCCCAAAGTGTGTGTGTGAGTGTGCGCATGCCCAAACCCCCAAAATGCAATGCACACACAGCCCCGTGCATGCCCCCTGCAGATGCACACATGCCCCCTACGCATGCCCCCCACGCATGCACATGTGCTCCCTGCATGCGCCCCACCATCTTGGCACATGTGTGTGTCGCCTCCCCACATGCACCCTGCCCCCGTGCATGCATGCATGGGGGTTCCTGCATATGCCCCACCCCATGCGTAAGCACACGTGCCTCCCCCTGCACATGTTCCATCCTCTACGGATGCATGGCATAGACCCAGAGACCAGCTGGCTGGTGGGAGGCGCACGTCATGTGTTTGCACGGCGGAACTGAACTGGGGTGATGGCTCACGTGCCATCAGAGACGGCGTGGCGTGCCACCTTTGGCACATGTGCCATAAGTTTGCCACCACAGCCCTAGAGTCTGGCTTTTCTTCTGTTTTGAAAAATAAACTAAACAGTACAGTTGATATCCTAAAAAGAAATAAGAAACCATTTGGGCTGGAACTAAAACCCCACTTTGGCTGTACAGTCAGAAGAAGCTGTGTGGACAAGATAAACAAGCTGAATAAAAGGGGACCCGAAGCAGGAAATGTAGAATTTAAGGAACATTTGGCCAGGAAATATCCCATGGGGATAATAAAACTGACTTTCCGTACAAGATTTTTCTAAAACTACCGGTGATAATTCGCGTGAGGAGCTTTGAAGACTCTAAAGAGCAATAGAAAGAATAAATACCGCGTTACTTTCCTGTCACTATGGAGGGGAAAAAAATCAGTTTTCACAAGAAACAAAGCCCTGTGTAAATTTAGAACAAAGAAGCCAGGAATTTCTCTCTCTCTCTCTCTCTCTTTCTGATTATAATCAAACAGATTGCCTAATTTATTTTATTTTTATTTTTTTTTGGCAAACTAAACTCTCATTTGGTAAAAGAAATGGACACCAACATCACATTCAATCATGGGCTACAGCTTGTTAAGTAAAGCATGGTAGCTTGCATTCACACAGCACAATAAGCCAAAACCAAGCTACAATGTGACTTTGATCTCTCCCCCACCTAGGTTGATTTGCAGATTTAGAAATAATATATCAGCCGAATCACCCACTGCAACAATCTGTCACACTTAATCATGATTTACTTGCTCTTTTGATTTCAGCAAAACAGGAAAGTGTCTCCCAGGGTCCTCTTTTTCAAGACTTTCCATTATTGGCATAAGGAGAAATTTTCTGATAAGTGAGAATAACCAACCCATAGAAGAGAAGTTGCCTTCAGAAGTTGTGGGAGCTTCATCACTGGGGGGTTTCAAGAAGAGATTGGACTGCCGTTTGTCAGAAATGGTGTTGGGTCTCCTGCTTGGATGGGGTGTGTGTGGGCTTGATTTCAGCAGGACAACTGTACCTCTATGTATATAGAATGACTATAGACATATTTGCCAGGTATTGATTCTTGATAGCTTTTTTGTGCTCCCTCTCCTATTATCGTCCAACCCCGGTTAACTGGCCCATCAACTACTTCTAGGACAGTAGAATTGATTGATTAGAATTGGTTGATGAACTCTTGTCCATTCGAATTGGCATCTTCTAGCATCCAATGCTAGAAGAATTTCTCTGATGGCCCACCCTAGTGTGCCCTGGGTCTTGTCTTTTTTTAGAAATTTTAAGCCTTTCCTGAAATTCACAAAGATTATTTGTCTATAGCCAGCTAAACCTCAGCTGCTTGTAGAAACAAAAACAAAACACACACACAGACAACTTCGGCTTACCTTGAGTTTGGACAGGGCTGGAATTACATCTGCACTTTCTTAATTCATTTGTGAATGTCGCTGTGAATTGATGACTACAGACAATGATTTTCTATAATCTTTAAGGCTTGGATACATTTTGAGAAAGCAAAATCGGTCTGTGGCTGCAGCCTGGTGCTGTTTGCAAGTGTGCCACCTGGCAAGCAAACACACAAAGAAAAGCTTTGTGAAATAGCATCCTGGGAGACTAGAGGTGATGACCACAAGCCTGTCTTTTATTAAATGGATGTTTTGACAGGCCCTAACTAGCCTGACGGCCATTTTGCAAACACCTCCGTTTCTGATGTAGGGAGCCTTTCACAGTTGTTAAGAAGAATCTTGTGATGCCTTCAGCATTTTGAAGGTAGCCAGTAGACAGCCAAGATTGAAAAACCCTCCTCTTGTAAATCTTACAGGTAGTCCTTGAGTTATGACATTAAGGAAGCCCAAATCATCATAATGGTAAAATGGGTCAGTTACCTGAGCAACCTGACATTTTTTCAACAGGTATTAAACAAAGCCATTGTTCCCTATGATGGGGTTTTATCCAAGACCAGAAGAGCTATTTTTCAGCAAAACTATCATGAAACCCACTCACATGTTCTGTGGGTTGCTGCAAATAGGCCATAAGTGCAGCTGTGTTGCCAGGCAACTGAAGTGTGGTCATGTATCTGTGGAGACGGGAGACCATCTCCCATCAACTGGCACGTAAGTCCCCTTTTTCAGGTAGGTTATAACTTTGAATGGTCACTAAGGAACCGGTTGTAAGTCGAGGTCTGCTTGTATTATTTTCTCCTGTGCTACAGTTTCAAACACTGAGATTTTAACTGCAACAGAAGAGTCCCCGATACTATGCAGTAATGCATGTCGTGAGTTCCTATCTTGACCCAGAAATTCTTTCCAATGACTAAAAAGGCTGGAGAATTCCAGAAGGTTCCATACGAATGGAGAATGTCCATGTTGAGGGATCTTACCAGTCTTCTTTGCTCACTTCCAGTTACAATTTTGGCTCAGTCACGTACCTTTGCAATTGCATGAGGGCCAGCTTTGAGTTGGAATCTTTTCACGGGCTGATGGTCTTTTCATCTTTTCAGTACCAAGAAGCTCATCATTAAGAGAAGGAACAGGAAAGTGTCTCCCAGGGTCTTCTTTTTCAAGACTTTCCATTATTGGCATGAGGAGAAATTTTCTGATAGTAAGAATAACCAACCAATGGAAGAGAAGTTGCCTTCAGAAGTTGTGGGAGCTTCATCACTAGAGGCTTTCAAGAAGAGATTGGACTGCCGTTTGTCAGAAATGGTGTAGGGTCTCCCACTTGGGTGGGGTGTGTGTGGACTAGATGACCTACAAGCAGTGGTGAAATCCGATTTTTTTTTTACTACCGGTTCTGTGGACATGGCTTGGTGGGCATGGCTTGGTGGGCGTGGCAGGAGAAGGATACTGCAAATTCTCCATTCCCACCCCGAAAATCCCCATTCCCACCCCACTCCAGGGGAAGGATACTGCAAAATCCCCATTTCCTCCCACTCCTGGGGGAGGGATATTGCAAAATTGCCATTCCCACCCCACTCTGGGGCCAGTGAGAGGTGTTATTTGCCGGTTCTCCGAACTACTCAAAATTTCCGCTACCGGTTCTCAAGAACCTGTCAGAACCTGCTGGATTTCACCCCTGCCTACAAGGTCCCTTCCAACTCTGTTAATCTGTTAGTAAGGCAAAGTTTCATAATCAACAAGCCGAGGCAAACTAAAATCAGGTCAGATGCACCTATCTAGGCCCTGCAAGGAGATCCTATATGACTCTGCCCTCCCCCACCCCTGACTTTTGAGTTCTAACAATTGCTTTGAAGGTTGCTCTTTTCTGATCATCGGCTTCACCTAAAATATTACAAAGTGTTAATGTCTTCATTTAATTTCCTTGAACAGCATTAGTGGTGATTAAGCCGAGCAACATAATGTTTGGTTAACAGTGTGAGCTGCTACTCTGGTGCCGAGATCCCTTCACAAGCTCAGCTATTCTGCCACTTAATTAAAATAAGTTTAAAAACTGCAAAGCCTCTGCAAATTGTAAAAAAGAAAAAGAAACACACACACACACAAAAACCCACTGGGCAGAATGTTAGGAAATAATTTGAAGGGTCCTTTTTAAACATGCTTTTAGCAACAGAGTTGAGTCCTTGTGTTAGATTCCTTGACATTTATTACACTGATTTTCAGTGTAGGGATGAAATGGCAAGAGACGGTTACAAGGAGAGGGGGAATGAGGGAGTATGGAAATAGCCTCTTTTGTCTCAAGGAAAGGAAATAAGTTTATTTAGAGTGGAAGAGTTTACCATCTTCCACTCTAATGCACTAGTCAAAATAGCAAACAGTACAGGCATCCTCTACTTACAATCACAACTGGGACCAGAATCTCTGTTGCTAAACAAGGCTGTTTTTAAGAGAATCAGGCTTAGTTTTATGACCACTTTTGCCAGGTTGGTTAAGCAAATCTGTTAACAGTTGTTGAGGAAATAGTACATTCAGTTGTTGAGTGAATAGTATATATTTAAAGCAAATTTGGCTTTCTTCAATTAACTTTGTTTGG
Organism: Masticophis lateralis; assembly: GCA_030761175.1. NCBI lineage: Eukaryota > Metazoa > Chordata > Lepidosauria > Squamata > Colubridae > Masticophis > Masticophis lateralis. Next base: position 6,100,576 of record JAUDYJ010000008.1, on the reverse strand, counting down.
TGGAAACTGGTTGGGAAGGTCACAAATGATTACCAGATGAACAGAGTTGGAAGGGACCTTGTAGGTCATTTAGACCAACCTCCCAACCAAGCAGGAGACCCTATACCATTTCTGACAGATGGCAGTCCAGTCTCTTCTTGAAAGCCTCCAGTGATGAAGCTCCCACAACTTCTGAAGTCGACTTCTGATCCATGGGTTGATTGCTCTCACTGTCAGAAAATTTCTCCTTATTTCTAGGTTGAATCTCTGATTCAACGGATGATGAATTTGATGAATCTCTGATTCATCAAATGATGATCCCATGACTCTGGGATGCTGCAACAATTGCAAATATCTGCTGGTTGCCAAGGGCCCAGTTTTGATAATGCAACTGTGAATGTTCTGTGATGGCCATCAATGAGAGGGCCAGTCATAAGTTTTTCAATTTCAAATTTTTATTGTCACCGCACAACATATGTACAATGAGATTAGTTGAGCTGCCTCAGTGCACACACCCCCTCCGCAACACAATACAACTCACAGTGAAGACAGAAAAACCCTAGCCCAGGGGGAGAGCCTTCTCTGTGGCAGCACCAGCCCTCTGGAACGATCTGCCCCTGGAGATCCGCATGATATCTGATCTCCGGGCTTTTTGCCGTGCCCTAAAAACTTTTTTATTTTGTCAAGCTGGGCTGGTGTAAACCCCCCCCCCCTTTAGCTCTTTAATTATCTATGGGTTTCTAAATTTTAAATTGTCTGTGGGTTTTTAAATTTTCTGGGCCAAAAATTGTTTAATTCTTTTACAAATTTTAAATTTTGTATTGTAATGTTTTTATTCTTGGCTGTGCACCGCCCTGAGTCCACCAGGAGAAGGGCGGTATATAAATTTAATAAACAACTAAACTAAACTCAATAAACCATATTAAGAAAACACCCAGTCCCAGTCCTGTGCAAGTCATTTTTTTCACTGGTGTTGTAACTTCAAACAGTCCCTAAGCAAATGGCTTTAAGCTGAGAACTACCTTATGACATTTTTTAAAACACGCAAAACAATTTCCCAACTATCATGTGCAGAGATAAGTAAGCTTTTTTCAAGAGGCAACTGGACTTTCTGGTTTGTTCTTTGAAGACGTTTCTCTTCTCTTCAGAGCTGAAGGAGCTTCTTGGATGAGAAGCAAAACCGATGTTTTGACATTTCTCTTCTCATCTAAGAAGCTGCTTCAGCTCTGACAGGATAGTGGACCTGTCAAAATGACTCTCTAGAAGGAGGCAAATTAAGCAGTCTGCAAGGAATATAAATCCTTCCATTCCTACCATCCAGCCAGAGCTGAAGAAGCTTCTTGGATGAGGAGCAAAATGTCTTCAAAAGAAAAAAAAAACAGAAAGTTCAGTTGCCTCTTGAAAAAGCACCTTTGGGACAACCATGACTTGGATGACTGAGAACCTCCAGAGACACAGATAGGTAAATAGGAAGTTCTGAATGATTAAATTCCTCATCCATCTATAAAACACTTTGGCTGAATTTGGATTAGATGTTGTCAAGGTGTCAGGATGTTGTCAGGGTTCCAAGTAACACCCCTAACAAAAGAAAACTCCAAGGCTAGAAGTTCCTTAAAGTTCCATTTTATTAGAGATATCATATTGGTACATCTGGGAAAACCCGAATCTGAAAGCTTCCAGGTTTTCCCCACCCAAAGGAAAGTTCAAGTCCCTGCCTAATACCGGGGATGAAATGCTCCTGGATCGGACTGGATCACCCGGTCCAGTAGTGATCTTGGCCATTGGTTTGGCGATCCGATAGTGACGGCGGAGCAAAGCTCCGCCCACCCACCCAGGTGTCATTACTTTCTGGAAGTAATCTGTGTTTTATCTTCTGTGCGTGCACAGGTTTTTTGCATGCGCAGGTCTGTAGATGTAGAAGATGTAGATGTTACCCCTGCCCAACACCCACATGTCCATCGCATGGTCCAATCCAAGCACCGTCCCATCTGGAGATGCCTCCCAGTTCCAGCCTTCCAGAGGCAGGGCAAGATGTCCTTGACTCTCTGAGAAAGGAATGTTATTATGACTATATATCACCCTGGCTCCATACAATTCCCCCCTCCCAGTTTCCCACAGTAGTAAATGGGGCAGGCCTGAAGATCCAATGAAAAAGATGGCTTCCCGGCCTGACGGATGTCTTCTCTCATCTTTCTCCATTTAAAAAGTTATTTAAAAGGCTTCTGAAGAAGATGTAGGCTATGAATAGAAGAAGAAATTCCAAGGTCTAAACTGAAGCAACGGAAGAAAGGGCTCTATTCCTTAAAAGGGTTAACCTTAATGACTTCCATGGCCTTACAGATTCAGATCCACTGGTGGTATTTTATTTATTTATTTATATTCCACTTTTATTATTTTTATAAATAACTCAAGGCAGAAGATATACCCAACACATCTTCCTCCTCCTAACATCTTCCTCCTATTTTCCCCCACAACCTCCACTCTGTGAGGACAGTTGTGTTGAGAATGAGTGACTGGCCCAAAGTTACCCAGCCTGCTTTCATGCCTAAGGCAGAACTTGAACTCACAGTTCCCTTCCCTTACAGACTACAGGAACCATTAGCACTACTCAGGTGACCCTGAGGACACAGATAAACCTCCAAGTGCTTCAATGACCCTCTAGGTAAAGGTAAAGGTTCCCCTCGCACATATGTGCTAGTCATTCCCGACTCTAGGGAGCGGTGCTCATCTCCGTTTCAAAGCCGAAGAGCCAGCACTGTCCAAAGACGTCTCCATGGTCATGTGGCCGGCATGAATCAATGCCAAAGGCGCACAGAACGCTGTTATCTTCCCACCAAAGGTGGTCCCTATTTTTCTACTTGCATTTTTTACGTGCTTTTGAACTGCTAGGTTGGCAGAAGCTGGGACAAGTCACGGGAGCATACCCCATTATGCGGCATTAGGGATTTGAACCGCTGAACTGCCGACCTTTCAATCGACAAGCTCAGTGTTTTAGCCACTGAGCCATCGCATCCCCTAACAACCTCTAAAAGGGTGCAAATGACAAGCTGTCTGCAAGGAGTATCTCTACTCTCCTGTCAGAGCTGAAGAAGCTTCTTGGATGAGAAGTGAAACGTTTTCAAAAGAAAAAATCAGAAAGTCCAGTTGCCTCCTAAAAAAGCATCTTGGGACAACCATGACCTGGGTGACTGAGAATCTCTACAGTTCCCTCCAGCTTGGTACCTTAACCACTAGGCCCGTAATGGCGAACCTATGGCATGGGTGCCACAGGTGGCACATGGAGCCATATCGGTGGGCATGCAAGCTCAGCTCTGGCATGCATGCGTGTGCCAGCCAGCTGATTTTTGAGCCTTCTGGGCCCACCAGAAGTCAGGAAACACACTGTTTCCGGCCTCCGGAGGGCTTCTGGAGGAGGGTGGGTGGGGAGGGTCGTTTTTGCCCTTCCCAGGCTCCTAGAAAGGCTCTGGAGCCTGGGGAGAGCAAAAAACGGGTCTACCGGGCCCACCGGGCCATCACGTGCCAAAAGTGGGGGGGCACACGTGCGTGTGACCCCACCACGCTCCCCATGCTTTTGGCATGCGATGGCAAAAAGGTTAGCCATCACTGCACTAGGCCCATACTTCTTGATAGATTCTCCTCCTCCTGGGCAATTTTCGTAAAGGTATTATATGAATAATTCTGCAATCTCATGGCCGCTTATGTGGGAATAAACAATGACATTTATTTTTGATACACATATTCAGGCTTCTGTTGTTAAAAAGTAAGCTCTTTTGTCCTTTCGATAATCTGAACATGGAAGATAAACAGAATACTTGCTCTTGAGGACAAATCGCACCATTCCAGATAATTACAGAAAGAGCAGATTTTTGGAACAAAACCTCACGATTCTCTCTAGTTTGAATTTGCTTGCAAAAAAAGAAAGAAAAGGAATATATGTCATGGTAATTAGAACATTTTTGCATTTAGATTTTTGGTTACTGGGTAATGTAGGATCCTGGAATGTGTCTATTTCTAGCCCATGTCACTTTTGCATATGTTACTCAGAGTTCCTTCCACCCTGCCTCTGAATTAATCTGATTTTTTTAAAAAAATACTCGTAAAATTTGCATTTAAGAACTACTTTAAGCATTTTTCTGTAAACATATTAAAACGTTTCATTTTTTAGCACACCTTAAAAACACTTCAGTATAATTTTGGAGCTAAGTATTGCATTTAAATATTTGGAAAATAGGAAAAAACTTCCAATTTGCAAGTTTGCTTGGGAGGTAGAGAGCTGAACAATTGACAAAGAAAACCATAAACATCAAATTCCTGAAGATATTTGATATTTACAGTAGTCATTAATAACCAATATATAAATTTGAAGGAGTTGCCCTCTGTATTAAATTTCAATATCAGTAGTTTAAAATGCTCAGTCCCGATTGACTTGACTTAAAACAACCACTTTTTTAATGATTACTCACAGTTACAACAGCAGGCTACAATAGCGCTAAAAAAAGTGATTTACATTCAATCCTCACACTTATGACCATTGTAGCAACCCCACAATCATGCCAAACAATCCAGATGTTTGGCAGCCAGTAGGTATTTACTATGGTTGCAGCATCCTTGGGTCATAGGATCACCATTTCTGTCCTTCTCAGGTTTCCAAAGTCAGTGGGGGAAGCTTAACAACTGCAGCAGGGGTAGGTTCTAAAATTTTTACTACCGATTCTGTAGGTGTGGCTTATTTTGTGAGCGTGGCTTGATGGTCATGTGACAATTCTTTAGGATTTAACAGAGGTACTGGTCTACCAGGCTTTTAACTGCTTGCAGAGCTATACCGATCTACCCATTTATTTTTGCAGGCACCGGTCTACTCATTTGTTTTCTTTTAACACTGATCAGCTGTAGGGCGGCCCTTTGAAGCCCCGCGGCAAGAGTTTAAACAGTTTTTTTTCCCTCTAGCCATCAGCTGGGACTCAGGAGGCAGCAACAGATTGGGGGTGCGGCCAAATAAAAAGTAAGAATAACGTGTGGGGGGGAGGCAGATGGCGGGGGGGCAGATCCAGTTCGGTGACAACATATTGTCACCGCTACCGGCTCGGTGGAACCGGGTGGAACCGGGAGGAACCCACCACTGAACTGCAGTGATTTGCTTAACAACCCCTTTACTTATCTATTGGAAATTCTGGTCCCAATTCTAGTGGAGGTCTACCTGTATTTGAAATCAGAATCAGAAGAGAGCTGGAAGGGACCTTGGAGGTCTTCTAGTCCAGCCCCCTGTTCAAGCAGGAGATCTAGACAAGTGACTGTCCAGCCTCTTCTTAAAAGCTTCCAGTAATAGAGCACCCACGACTTCTGAAGGCAAGCTGTTCCACTGGTTAATTGTTCTCACTGTTAGGAAATTTCTCTTTATTTTCCAGGTTGGTGCTCTCCTTGATTAGTTTCCATCCATTGTGTCTTGTCTTGTCGTTTGGTGCTTTGGAGAATAATTTGACACCCCCCCTCCTCTTTGTGGTAGCCCCTCAAATCCTGGAAGACTGCTATCATGTCCTCCCTAGTCCTTCTTTTCTCTAGACTGGCCAAACCCAAATCTTCCAACAGTTCATACGTTTTAGTCTCCAGGCCCTTAATCATTTTAGTTGCTCTTCTTTGCATTTTTTCCCAAAGTTTCAACAGACTGTCAAAATCTCAAATGATTTGTCAGGATTTCTGCCCAGCTGTCACAAATGGCCTTGAAAAATCTCACAGAATCTGAAGGAAAACACACTGGCAATTAGAAGCTCTGGTAAGGTAAAGGTAAGGGTAAAGGTTCCCCTCGCACATACGTGCTAGTCGTTCCCAACTCTAGGGGACGGTGCTCATCTCCATTTCTAACCCAAAAAGACAGCGCTGTCCGAAGATGTCTCCGTGGTCATGTCACTGGCATGAATCAATGCCAAGGGCGCACAGAACGCTGTTATCTTCCCACCAAAGGTGGTCCCTATTTTTCTACTTGCATTTTTTACGTGCTTTTGAACTGCTAGGTTGGCAGAAGCTGGAACAAGTAACGGGAGCTCACTCCGTTATGCGGCGCTAGGGATTCAAACTGCCGAGCTGCCAACCTTTCTGATTGACAAGCTCAGCGTCTAAGCCACTGAGCCACCGCGTCCCCCCTAAGGAGCTCTGACTGAACATAAATGTTGGCCTCCATTCTGAATTCTTCCCTAGAAGATGCAGTGATTTCTGTAGTGGTATCCCTAGAAAATACTCCCTTAGTTCCATCATTCCTTACTCTACAGAAGATCATGCCTACTCCTGGCATCATGTTCATTAACAACAAGAGCAACCTTGAAGATTTCCTCTCTGGTTTCTGCCTTAAGCATTTTGTTTCAACAAGGCAAGCTGCTCTTCCATCTAAGGCCAACATTTCCAATGTAAATTCATTTGCAATAATGAGCACTTGGGGGTGCTATCAATCTTGCTAAATCAAATAGGTATTAATGTCCTTACCTTCCCACACACTAACACCATGCACTCCAGATAGCACACAACAAATAACAAACCTTTAATTAACATAAAACGAAGGAGAAAGGTCTGTAATTAGAATATGTATATTTGCATTTCATATTGATTTCTGGTTACCTCCTCCTGTTCCCCTCCCCCTGAATTGCATTAGTCAGGAGGAATAATTACCAGAATGTAAGAATATAGTTTTGCAAATAAACTGGCTACATTCCCACTTGATGGAAAACATATACACCCCTCCCCACACATCCCTCCCTCCCTTCCTCCCTCCCTTCTAACTAGAGAGAGATGACATTACAGGGAAATTTTGCAAGCTTATTGAAGTGGTCTTATTCACAAATCACAACAAAGCAAGTCAAATAGATATTATGCATGCGATAGATGTACTATTAAGAGGAGAAAAACAAAAGAAAAAGAGAAGCTACCTTGTTTTTGTTGAACATGTAAGATGATGACCTAATATCTTCTGCCCAACTGAGATACAAGCGCACACAGCAGTGGGGTGCATTTTTCAAGAAGCTGAGCTGTTTACTACTGGTGTAATGAGATAATAGGGTACCTGGGAGAGATTCAGACTCCTCTAGGGAAGGATAAATACCTTGAGTAAATTCCCTTTACTGCTGTGTCTTGTCAACCACTTATTTCACTTTAAAAGAACATTTAAAGAGGCAGGACTCCAAACACTTAAAGGGGACAGATCAGAGATTACTTAGGTTGGGAAACTAGGCATGAAGAACCCCATAAATCAGCGTTTCTGAACCTTGGCATCTTTAAGGCAGATGGACTTCAATTCCCAGAATTCCCCAGCCAGCTGAATTCTGGGAGTTGAAGTCCATCTATCTTAAAGTTGCCAAGGTTGAGAAACACTGTCATAGAATAATTGTATCGGCAGGTGACATCTCATAGCCCTTGTAGATCTTGCAATTGCATCCTTAGCCATATGAAAGAGGAGGAAGAGACGATGGTGGTGGTATTGAGATGCAATTGGGAGTAGCCAGAAGCTTTTTTCAATGTCCATTAATAGTGCTTCAACTTGAGGATCACTGAAAGTCCCATTCAAAAGCTTTGATGCTTACCTCTTCAAAGTTTGACTTTCAAATCTTGGCAAATTTATCATAAACATCTGCTGGCAGGTTTTTCTAAAGTTAGAACTATGCATAGCTTTTTAACAGAAGGTTTTTAATGTATCAGTCTGTATAAGACTCGGATACTATTGGCAAAACTAATGGGAAGAATTGAGAACAAATTGATGATTGCCTGGAGAACCCAAAATATCAGCTATTCAAAGCCAAAGTGGCAGAGTGGTTAGAGTGCAGTACTGCAGGCTACTTCAGCTGACTGCTAGCTGCAGTTCAGCAGTTCAAATCTCTCCAGACTCAAGGTTGACTCAGCCTTTGATACTTCTGAGGTGGGTAAAATGAGGACCCAGACTGTTGGGGGCAATGTGCTAACTCTGTAAACCGCTTAGAGAGGGTTGTAAAAGCACTATGAAGTGGTATATAAATCTAAGTAGTATTGCTATCTTCCTTCCTTCCTTCCTTCCTTCCTTCCCAGTGGTTAGAATGCAGTATTGCAAGCTAATTCTGCCGACTGCCAGCAGTTCGAAAAATAATACAAACATAGTACATATAAATCTAAATACAAAAAAGGGGGGAAAATACAAATATTACAGTGCACCCCTCCATTTTTTTCTTATATTTCTTCTTCTATAACAACTAGAAGATATACGATATATTCCAATTGTGCCCTTATATCCCCTCCAAAAAAAAACATATATTCTTCAGTATGTTTATTCCCTTTGCCTTCCACCACTATTTTTATAAAATCCCCCCCATATTTCATTATAATTGTTTGCTTTAATCATCCCTTATTTTAAATTTAATTTCTGTTGTTAATTTATCATTTGTTGCCATGTTACTCCAAATTTCATCATACCACTCGTTTCTTTGAAAATCCCAATTTCATCCCCAATATTTAGCCATCGCTAATCTAGCTGCCATTATCAAATTTACAATCAATTCCTTTTTTTTGTTGTTGTTTCATTTATATCCTGTTTTTCCACCAGCAAGAGTAATGCAAGCAATTCTTTCTTCGCTTCCATTTCTAAGGCTTTTTCCATTCGAATCAGGTGTAACTCTGAAGGTCTAAAGCAGTGATGGCTAACCTTTTTGCAGTCACATGCCAAAAGCGGGGGAGCATGCTGGGTCGCAGGTGCATGTGCCTACATCCATAATTCAATGTGCCTCACCCTCCCGCGCATGCGCACATGACCCCCCCCTACACTTCCCCCTGCTTTTGGCACAGTGGGCCCGGTAGGCCTGTTTTTCCCCCTCCCCAGTCTCCGGGGGCTATCTAGGAGACTGGGGAGGGCAAAAACAGCCTTCCTCATCCCCCCCCCCCCCCGAGGCCTTCCAGAGGCCGGAAACAGCCAGTTTCCTAACTTCCGGTGGGACCGGAAGGCTTGAAAATCAGTTGGCTGGTGCATGCATGCACACTGGAGCTGAGTTAGGGCAACACTCATGTGTCCACCAAAATGGCTCCGCGTGCCACCTGTGGCACCCGTGCCATAGATTCGCCATCACGGGTCTGAGGCCTACTTTGGGTCTTTGCCAAACACTTTCCACACTTTTGCTGTGTTTTGATATCCAACCATCGAAAAAGAGCTCTTGACCTTTTAAGAATTTTACAGTCTATAAGGTAAAGGTAAAGGTTCCCCTCACACATATGTGTTAGTCGTTCTGATTCTAGGGGGCAGTGCTCATCTCCGTTTCAAAGCCAAAGAGCCAGCACTGTCTGAAGATGTCTCCGTGGTCATGTGGCCAGCATGGGTAAACACCAAAGGCACACGGAACATTGTTACCTTCCCACCAAAGGTGGTCCCTATTTTTCTACTTGCGTGTAGTTTTATGTGCTTTCGAACTGCTAAGTTGGCAGAAGCTGGGACAAGTAACGGGAGCTCACTCTGTTACATGGCATTAGGGATTTGAACCGCTGAACTGCTGACTTTTCGATCGACGAGCTCAGCAACTTAGCCACTGAGCCACCACTCAGTCTATAGCTATTTACAGTCTATAGCTATTGTTATTTGTGACTAGGCTTACTCAATAGAAGGGTCTTAGGTATAACTAAGTAAGATCAATCTCCTTTCTGCAAACAGGATGAGAGCCGTATTAATGCAGAAATGCATGCCCCTATAGGACAAAGAAATCAGAACCCTAATACTGAGCTGGATTTAAAGTCTAGACTTGTATGTATTGCCTTTCTCAGTGGAAAAGTAACTCTTCTCTTGATGGTCTTGGAAAATGTCTAATCTAACCTGACACAACAGTTCTAAGAGGGGAAATGTTGATTCCTGTGTTGCTAGCATCATCCCTTATGCCACCCTACAGCACCATAAAATTTCACAGCCATACCAGAAAATTCACATGAAAAACAGAAGAGGAACTTTAAAGTTATAGCAGCTTCTCAGTAGGGTAGCACAAAAGTATAAATCAGGGACTTCAAGACAATAAAATTCTAGACTTGTTTTGAATGCCTGTCAGATTTCTGCAGACTCTCCAGACACCAGGAACAGACCAAGATTCTGCTCTTCTCTAATTATAAGTTTTTTTCCAAATCATCCTTTCTGTAAATAGAGTTCAAACCTAGAATAGATGGCATTTTAACTGATTATTAATGCAAAGTTGGTTTTATTTATTTTTGAAGATCTACATAATTATTTATGGATGAATTTTCTCCTGTACATAATCTTGAGGGTTATGAATCCATAAAATCTCCTTAAGAATCAGAATTCTTAAAATCTCCAAAAAGTGAGATCCATAGTTCCCACTATTGCTAAGGTTGCAATGAATGGGGATCCCTTAAGGTGTAACTCAATATAAAATGTTTCTCTTTGAGATATTAAGAATATGAGACAAAGGGTAAAGGATTGAGGCGGTGGCATTGCTGAAAACTACAATGAAATTATATTTTGCCTCAATAGGCCAATCCAGTGTGTTGGTGCTAAAGGAAGAAATCTGTTGTTAGTCAAAACAAGTAGGTTACATATTCCCTAATCCACTTTCACAGGAAAATAAAACTTTCAAACACAACCCAGGAAACATTTAATAGGAGACAAGAATAGTTCTGGGAAACAAGGTCAGCAGGAAATTCCTAGAGAAAGTAGTACATTAATAATAACTTTAGTCAAAGAACATTTGTTGTTGTTAGTTGTGAAGTCGTGTCCGACCCATCGTGGCCCCATGGACAATGTTCCTCCAGGCCTTCCTGTCCACTACCATCCCCCAGAGACCATTTAAGCTCATGTCAACTGCTTCAGTGACTCCATCCAGCCACCTCATTCTCTGTTGTCTCCTTCTTCTTTTGTCCTCAATCTTTCCCAGCATTAGGCTCTTCTCCAGTGTGTCCTTCCTTCTTATTAGGTGGCCAAAGTATTTGAGTTTCATTTTCAGGATCTGGCCTTCTAAAGAACATAGCTTTTTCTAACACAGGAGACTATTGTCTTTGTCATCCTTATCTCCTTAAAACAGGGGTGTCAAACTTGCGACGTCACATTGTCATCACTTGACGTATCGTGACTTTTTTCCTCTTCACTAAACCAGGGGTGGGCGTGGCCAATCCATGGGCTGTGAGTTTGACACCCCTGCCTTAAAACATGTAATCAACCACCATCTACAATCAGATCCGCTATATATTTTAATTGGCATAAATCATAGAAAGGCCGAATTCTTTTCTTTTTTAAGCTATTGCTTTGGCCACTCTTGCAAAAGAACCATTTTTGCTTAGTGAAAGTGTGTATGTGTGGTCCCACTTATTATTAGGGGAAAAAATCTCCAATCGCTTAGGACATAGTATCGTGATCTCAAAGTGAGAGCAACGGTTCTGCTGTCCAGTCATACTTCCACTGTAGAGTTGGAGCATCTTAGGACCTACAGAAAGTTGCAGGATTCATTATGATTGAGAGGCAAGTTTGAACTGCGTTATGAAGAAGGAGGTTGTTGGGTCCCCATTGTTGTTGTCAATACATTCAGGGGTGGGCTGCTGGGGGTTCACAAGGGTTAGGGTTAGAGTTAGGAAACTTTAGCTAATATTCTATGCAGTTAGAAGAACCCCCAAATCCTACTCCTGGCTAGCTCCGCCCACCCCACCCCGCCTCTCCTAGGAATCCCCACATGGCCCATTTTGGATGCAGGTACGTGCATGGCATACGCAGAGGCCCAGGGAGGGAGAAAAACGGGCCTATCGGAAGTTCAGGAACGTGGGGAATGGGCCTGTTTTGGGCCTCCAGAAAGCCTCTGGAGCCTGGGGAGGCTGTTTTTGCCCTCCCGGAGGCTCAAAAAAAGCCTCCGGAGCCAGGGGAGGGCAAAAACGCCCCCCCCACCCGCCATGGTTCAGGAGGCCAACTAGGCCACGCCCACCATAGGCACGCCCACCCAGCAACTGGGCAGAGAACCCCTTGCTAAATTTTTTGAAGCCCACCCCTGAGTACATTCCTGATGAAATTTATCTGAACAGTCCTTGTTCCTCTCTGCTGGGTCAGAGACCGCATTGGATGGTCTGCTGCCCTTAAAAACATCACTGGCATTTGTGGCAGAGTTCTAGGTTTATGGTAGAATGGCAGGATGGAAATAACTATTGATATAATCCTAAATCCTCTGTCTGTTGCAATACCCAGTAATTGCCTTTGTTTGGCAATCGTAGGCACTTGAGAAGAGGGGAAAAGAGATAACAGTTAGATGAACAAGACATAAATCTCATTGGGGCAATGAAGGCAGCAGAAGATTGCCATTTTCACACCTCCATTGCTCTTGCAAAGTGTTGTTCAGGTTTGTTTTATTTGATTCCCTTGAAGAATATACTAAACCCTAAAGAGCCTGCAGTGATCAGTTTGTTACACGAAGTCACTGAAGGGATTTGGAATGAGGTCCTACATACTTAGTATGAGTAGCAGAGGCTCTGAAGATACTAGGATTATTGAAGATCACTTGGAATGGGTATCAGGATGAAATGAGAACCAATACATGGAAGCAGAATTCTGATAAGATGGAGTGGAATGGAATGGAATGGAATGGAATGGAATGGAATGGAATGGAATGGAGTAGAGTAGAGTGGAGTAGAATAGAATAGAATAGAATAGAATAGAATAGAATAGAATAGAATAGAATAGAATAGAATAGAATAGAATAACAAAGTTGGAAGGGACCTTGGAGGTCTTCTAGTCCAGCCCCCTGCTCAAGCAGGAGAACCTATCCTATACCATCTCAGACAAATGACTGTCCAGTATCTTCTTAAAAACCTCCAGTGATGAAGCACCCACAACGTCTGAAGGCCAGCTGTTCCACTAGTTAATTGTCCTCCCTGTTAGGAAGTTTCTCCTTAATTCCAGGTTGCTTCTCTCCTTGATTAGTTTCCACCCAGTTTCTTATTTTGCCCTCTGGTGCTTTGGAGAATAATTTGACCCCCTCCTCTTTGTGGTAGCCCTTTAAATACTGGAATACTGCTATGATGTCACCCCTAATTCTTCTTTTCTTTAGACTAGCCAGACCCAAAACCTGCAGCCTTTATTCATGTGGTTTAGTCTCCAGGCCTTTGATCAACTTAGTTGTTCTTCTCTGAACATTTTCCAAAGTCTCAACGTATTTTGTTTGTAGTATGGTAACCAAAACTGGTTGCAATATTCCAGGTGAGGTCTTATTAGGGTTTTGTATGGCAGTGCTAATACTTCACATGATCTTGATTCTACTTCTCTGTTTATACAGCCCAGGACTGTATTAGCGGTTTTGGCTGCTGCCACATTGCTGGAGAATGATCTCATTGTAACGCCTACCTCTTATCTACCACTTGGGGATGTTTCTTAATCCAAATATTCTCCCTAGAAGTGCAGAAGGTCTCAGAACCCACATTGGTGGTTTGTCAGCTTTCTTTCCTGAGTGGAAATTGTTTTAGCACAATGATCTACGCTCTCACAGAATCTAAGATGGAATGCGTTCGTTGGTTGGATTGATTTCTGAAATTTATCTGACCATCTAAAACCAACCAGACTCCTTATGTGTCTTACACTATAACTCAGTTTGTCCTTGAAAACGGTTTGGAGGCTTCAACTATGCAGAACTTATCATTCTTAGCTAGGAAGCATAAAGCCTACCCAAACAGCAGGCCGCCTTTGGTGCCCAAGATTTGCAATGCCCTCCTGTATAGCGATACGATTGGCAACAACAATATTACCAGCTGGATGCCAAATTAAAATGTTTCTCCTCTTTCACTTGCGCTAAATGATTCTGTTCACTTGCTCTCTCTCTCTCTCTCTCTCTCTCTCTCTCTCTCTCTCTCTCTCTCTCTCTCTTTAACCAGTTGAATAGATTTTATGCTTCATATCTGCAATATTATTGCTGCTTTTATATGGCATTTGGAACAGTATTCTATATATCATACTGCAGTCCCTCGTGGATGAAAGGCAATCTGTATATTTAGAAAAATAATATGTCCTGTTCTCCTTTTCTTTTTTCCGCTACCAGATTTTGGTCATTTATTTATTATTTATGGATGTATAACTTTCCTCAGTGCTAAAATTGAAGCTGGCATACCATCCATCAGCAAGCGATGCTTCCTGCAGGCCCTGTCCAGACACAATTATGCTTAGTTTTAGCAATATCTCTGTATCATCTGCTTTTAGTTCATACTTTGCCATCATTGTAAGAGAAAATATTTGAGATATCAAAGATGAAGAATTATGAAAACTCTCTTCATGCTGTTTGGACAATTCTTTGAAGTTTCAGCTCTGGCAGAACTGATATTATTCACAGTTCATTTGCCGAACATAAATGAATGCAAATATGAAATAATAGATTTAAACCCCAATTATTCACTATGCTTTTCCTGAATTGGGTAACACTTCTCGGAATAACCCAGCCATCAGAGCATAAAACGTTCTCTATTTTAATATGAGAACATGTTAGATAATGATCACAGCTGCAGTATTTTAATTTAAAAAAAAAAAAAACCCACAGGGTTCAACACGTGATAAGGATTATATTTCTCCCTATGGGCCAAACTGTCAAGCTGTAGATGAATATCAAAGCATATTTCTCATATTAATGGATGTGGTGTGTTGATCCATTCTGACATTACAGGCAAATCTGAATAAAGATAATATATGACATACAAGTCCAGAGAAAAAACCTCACCCAAACCTTAGTGACTGAGATGTCTCAATAGACAGGGGCACAAATATCATATTTTCTGGCTAGAGAACAGTGACCATAAATTTAATTCTAGAAACCGGCAGGTAGGATCTATGTTGCATACCCATAGAATCTCTTCCTCTTTAAAGCCACAAATAGCCACAGAATAGCAATAAGGTTTGGGATACGATTTCAAAATGAAATAAGGCTGATGTTGGGACAGAGAACCGTGCCTTGAAAAATGTCAGGTTTAGAAAAGTCGAGGCATTTTCACGGTGTAGTATCTCACTGACAGAGATGAGCAATGCAACGGAAAACAGCAATCCTATACAAACGATGGTTCTGCCAAGGCGAATGGAGCTCACACAATATGACTTGCCAGATGTTTGAAAAAAATCCTTCTTTCTGTTGCACTGAGCAATGCAACGGAAACCGATTTATGGCAGTTTTTGAGAATTACCATCTAGCATGTTAAGAAGTTGTTTGTAGAACTGAAGCAGGCAGAACCAATATTCACAATACCTTGTGAATTGCAACCGGAAGCAAATCGGCAACCCATGCAGCTCCCATAGGAGAGGTGAAACATGTGCACACCGAGGTCTGCAAAAAACCATGCGGCCCACTGCATTTTGCACCAACTGGAGCAAAAGTTTCCTCTATTGTTCCTCACCTATAGAGAAAAAAATTGTTGAACTAAAGCAACAATTTGCATCATTAAAGGTATACCCTGAGAACTTCTAGGGAGAAGCAAACTTGTCCCTCTTTCTCCCAACCAAACTGTATAAACTTTGCTGTCTCTTGGTTTTCTGAAATGCAGCTCCTCCTTTCTGGAAAGCCAGACTACATTTCACTACATGCAGGATAACATTACTACGGTAACTTTACTGTATACAAAGGCTAGCTGGGAAGTTGAGGTTTTAGTCTATACCTTGAAGTGAGCAAAGGACATATTCTAGAATTCTTGTCTATTCCATCAACTACAAATCTAAGGATTCTTTGAAGGGGTCCTTAGCAGTGGTGGGTTTCGAAATTTTTACTACCAGTTCTATGGGCCTGGCTTGGTGGGAGTGGCATGGTTTGGTGGGCGTGGCTTGGGCATGGCAGGGGAAGGACACTGTAAAATCTCCATTCCCACCCCAGTCCATGGGAAGGTTACTGCAAAATCCCCATTTCCTCCTGATCAGCTGGGACTTGGGAGGCAGAGAATAGATGGGGGCGAGGCCAGTCAGAATTTTTACTACCAGTTTTCTGAACTATTCAAAATTTCTGCTACCGGTTCTCCAGAACTGGTTAGAACCTGCTGAAACCCACCTCCGGTCCATAGTATTGGACTATTGGATCCAAACATTAGGAAGAACAGCATGAGGCATCTCAGTGGCTCACTCATTCATCCTGCTAATTGCTTCGTATTGACTTTCCTATCCTTCCACCTATTCTTCTGTGAAAATGATTTTATCAGCCATTATTCTTTATTAGCAGGCAGCAATGCAGTTCAGTTAGGTCTTCTGCGGACATTAATTGTTAATATTCCTTTTAAGCATACTGTGGGCAAGATTCATCGCTGCAAGGTTATTTTCTGATGCATCTGATGAACATTGGGCTTCTGCCCGTATTGTAACAGCAGACCTGGAGGCAGCTCATGCTCTCTCCACGTTTTTTTAAAAAATTAAGAGATATGTATATCCTACCTTCCGGAAGTCTTTGGGCAATTAGAACCAACAACATTCTATTAATGGAAAATACAGTGGACAAAGCTGATGACCCAGCTTCTGGAATCAGAAAGTTCTTCTCTTAGACTCTCCTTTCTAGACTTGGCAAGACAAATTTAGGAGATTTTCTATGGTTGTCATCCTCATAATAAACCTTTGTGGATTCTTCTTTTTCTTCTTGTCCAAAAGGTGCTTTTTCAAGAGGCAACTGGACTTTCTGGTTTTTCTTTGAACATGTTTCATTTCTCATCCAAGAAGCTTCTTCAGCTCTGAAGAGAAGTGCATCGTCTTTAAAGAACAAACCAGAAAGTCCAGTTGCCTCTTGAAAAAAGCTTACGTATCTGTGCACATGATAGTTGGGTAACTGTTTTGTGTGTTTTTAAAAATGTCATGCGGTAGTTCTCGGCTTACAACCATTTGTTTAGTGACTGTTTGAAGTTACAACGCCAGTGAAATAAATGACTTATGACTCACAAAACATTCAAAGTTGCATTATTAAAACTGGGCCCTTGGCAACCAGCAGGCATTTGCAATTGTTGCAGCATCCCAGAGTCACGTGATCATAATTTGAGATTCATCATCTGTTGAATCAGAGATTCAACCTAGAAATAAGGAGAAATTTTCTGACAGTGAGAACAATCAACCCATGGAACAGAAGTTGCCTTCAGATGTTGTGGGAGCTTCATCACCGGAAACTTTCAAGAAGAGACTGGACTGCCATCTGTCAGAAATGGTATAGGGTCTCCTGCTTGGGCACGAAGGTTGGACTAGATGACCTACAACTCTGTTAATCTGTTAATCATTTATGACCTTCCCAACCAGTTTCCACCAAGCAAAGTTAATTGAAGGAAGCCAAATTTGCTTTAAATATGTATTATTTACTCAACAACTAAATGTACTATTTGCTCAACAACTGTTGAGTGATTTGCCTAACAACCATGGCAAAAGAGGTGGGAAAACTAAGCTTGATTCTCTTAAAAGCTGAAGAAGCTTCTTGGATGAGAAGCAAAACGTCTTCAAAGAAATACCAGAAAGTCCAGTGGCCTCTTGAAAAAGCACCTTTGGGACCACCTTGACCTGGAGGACTGAGAATTTCCATACACTTTGATTCTACAATGCTGATTCTTTCAATTCCATTTAACTTTTATTATTCATAGCCATCATTCATCTTTTGCCACCAATAGCCTCCCACCGACTAGTTCGTTCTCACAAGGAGGGACTCAGGGTACCGACAGTCAAATTATGGTGACTGGTGACTCCCAGGGGAAGGGCCTTCTCTGTGAGGGCCTCAACCCTTTGGAATGAACTGCCCCCTGAGATACGAAATATCCCTGATCTCCGTGCTTTCCGCTGTGCCCTCAAAATCCTGATGTTCCAACAGGCGGGGCTAAACATGTAAACATGTGAATGATTTTAAAATGTTATCTAATTTTGGGTTTTATTTAATTGGGCCAAACTAAATTATAATTTTAATTAGCAAGTTTATGATGTTTGTGTATATATATTTTCTCTTGACTGTACACCGCCTTGAGTCCTACGGGAGAAAGGCGGTATAGAAATATAATAAATAAAATAAAATAAAATAAAATAAAATAAAATAAAATAAAATAAAATAAAATAAAATAAAATAAAATAAAATAAAATAAAATAAAATAAAATAAAATAAAATAAAATAAATAAAGATAAATGAATGGCTTGGTTTCCCTCTATACCATTACATCTGGTTTTCTTTTCTATCAACATCTGAGTTTTCTTCTCAGGGGGATGGCTATGAAGAAATAGCTATGAAGAAATATGGTAGAGCATATTATTTATGTTGTGGCATTTATTCTTACTTTTCCAATGAAGGTAAGGGAAAATCAAACCTTCTATCTGAAACACTAGAGTGCTCCTACTGGGTACTGCCAACAGTAGTAGATTAGGACCACCAGTGTGGTCTATCTTAGTAGAAAGCAGGTTCCAATATACTCCATTGAATAAATTTCTTTTGTTAAAGTAGTCTGGAAACTTGGTAGATTCTGATAGCTACCAAAGTTAAACAGCTCAACATTTACTCTCAGTTCCATAAATAATACAGAGCATTTGATTTGATCCCATTGTGCTTTTGAAAACTCACCTACTCTCCGTTCTATTTATTCAGCAATCATTACAGAATTGCCAAAAAAAAAACCCAAACCCTTAACTCCTCCAGTAAGTACCAAGGTGTCATTATCTTGTGTTACACATATCTCATCTTTGCCAAGGAGTAGCAAAGAAATAGGTAAAAAAAGGTGGATCTGCATATTTTGCTTACCAGAAATTCTCAGATAGGCTTTGAGGTTGAGCAAACTTATGCCGTTTTTGCCCACTTTGAAGAGCCTCTTCTTGTCTTGATGCTAAGAAAAATAAATAAAATCAGGTTCATCCTTGAACACGCTTCAGAGGTATCTGAAGAGTGACAGCCTTGCCCCAAACAACTTGCAACGTCTGATGATCCATCACTCTGTTTTATATAGCCAACAGCTTTTCATGTTTCAGGTTATAAAAATCAATTGCCAACTTCCAATTACTACTAACATGCATTGTGGAAGAGAAAGCTAAATCTCCATAGCAGTTTTGCTTTTCAGAAAGGTTGGAGACAGATTCTTAATACTTCTGACAACAGATGGTCTCCTTATTCCACTAAGTGCATTTTTAGGGTAACCTTCTCATCCTGATTCCACTTTCTGGTCTGAAAATAGAAGCTTGAATTAGGGAGAATGAAATGTACAAGAGCCGGCTAAGGAGAATGTATTCAATTAGAAACTTCATCTGCTAGGAATTTTTTATTTGGTGCATATGTTGCCTGTGATCCATCGTGATTATTTATATACTGCATGTGTATGTATATATGGAGAGAGAGAGAAAGAGAGAGAAAGAGAGAAAATGAGAGAGAGAGAGAGAGAGAGAGAGAGAGAGAGAGAGAGAGAGAGAGAGAGAGAGAGAGAGTATATGGACCTGTTTGAGAGAGCAGAAGGAGAAGCTTGCATTTTAAATCTCCACATACTTTAAACTTTTATAGGTACTTCAAACAACCCAAGATTAAAATTCTGTACTCTCAGACATGGCTCTCAACCAAGAGGTGAATATTGTAGCTGTGGCTCATTAAGATGAACGTTATAAGCTGAGGAATAGTGGTAGGCACAGACAATGTAGAAATCTGGGATTTGTAAAACCAAAAAGTCAAAATATAATGCCATCCAATTTTTAGAAGTCGGACATAAGTCACGATATGGTGTCTGTTCACAGTGGAGTCAGAGAATAAAGACAACTGTTTAAATCAAAAGTCTCCATCTGCAACCTCAAATTTATATGTGCCCTCAAGCTTTGGGGTAGCCTTGAAACTTCAACTGTGTTCTCCTAAGTTATATGTGAAATCAGATGTGAAATCCAATTATATTTTTTATAAAATATGTGGGGTCTACACATATTAATTTTATTGAATAAGGTTTTTTTTTAAAAAAATGGTTAATTTTGCCCGGACTCTTTAAATTCTTAGACAAAAGCCCATTCATTTTGGGGGATACAGGACTAACCACTACTCCAAAAATGGGTATTTGTCCATTATTTTCTTGGCCGCCTCCAGTCTTAGCATAGCATGGCAAAGCATTGAGAATGGATGAACTAAAGTGAAGCCTTTGACTTTCAGTGTCAGGTTTCTGAGCAATGCCCTAATAAAAGCAGGAGCCTCAAGTCAGTTTTCAAGAAAAAATCCAGTTGTTTATTAGCAGCACCATGTCGGCACGGACCTAGTGAAGCCAGCTCTGACCCCACTCAGTTCGCACCTTGCCTTTGACCCTGTTTCCCCCTCCCCCCAAGGATCACATCAGTCACATTCCCTGTTGAAGCAATTTCGCGGGTCGTAGAAGTCACTCCCTCTGTCAGTTACTGGTTTCTGTGGAGATGACCTTGACTTTGGCTGGCTAGGATGTGCGTTGTTTTGACTGAGGTGTAAATTCTTCGACGCAGCTTTGAGGCTTGATCCCCCACCCACCCACCCCCTGCCTATGGCAACTCAGGAGCAGGTTGGGAAAGCTTTGCGAGTTGACATTCAGTTCTTGGAAATCTTGGTAATATGGTCAAGCTGTTGACCATTCACTTCTAAAGAGCCATGGGATCAGTTAGCTCCTTATTAAGAATCTTTTTAGATCCTTGAATTCCAATCTTTGGAATTGGAACACAAAAAGACTCCATTTTAGAACATAATGTAAGAAAGCCTTGACTGGTTCCTTTAATATCAACTGTATGTTTGGAGCAGTGGAAAGACCATGGATGCTGCCGGTGGTAGAACCTTGGCTGATATTTGAAAAAAAAACATCAGCAAGTAGCACGGAGCAGTTTTGCAATGTGGACATAATCTGACTCATCTGAAGAGACTTTCTGTTATTATTTGTGCAATTTGTACAGACTTTCTCTGCTTTTCCTTTTCCTGAAAACTTGTATATTGGAAAGAGAGGCAAACACCATATTTCCATCTCTTAAAATTGACGCCAGGATCTAAGAATTCTTCTCACTTTTATTTACATTAGTCACCTCAGCTCTGAAACATTCTTCATAATCATATGTATTGAATTGTTTTGGAAATGCCTGTTCTGAACTGAGAAAATACTAAGCAAGAGGGCATGGGAACATATTTGCTGTAATCTGATCTCTGATTTCTGTCAACCTGCCAGAGGTGTTGAGGTTAATATTGTGATTTTCCATCCATATAGTTTCAGCATCATAAATGAAGCCAAGTTCTTCCTTCAGTCACTGAGTCATCAAAAATCACCCTGCATCCATTCTAACCACTGGGAAGGAAGGAAGGAAGGAAGGAAGGAAGGAAGGAAGGAAGGAAGGAAGGAAGGAAGGAAGGAAAAGAAAGAAAGAAAGAAAGAAAGAAAGAAAGAAAGAAAGAAAGAAAGAAAGAAAGAAAGAAAGAAAGAAAAGCTCTATGAGACCCAGAAAGCTATTTGCCCCAACTATGCCTCTGGCTGCAAAGAACTTTTAATAGAAATCTTAGAAACGGAATGGGCTACAGCTGTTTGCTTTGATAAATATATTTTATGCTATATGCCTTAGCCACCATCTGTTTGCTGATATGAATGTTTCTTCATTGCAGCAATGGAAAAGAAGCTTTCAAAATGAATTGAAGGAATCTGTTTTTAAGAGGAAGGAAGGAAGGAAGGAAGGAAGGAAGGAAGGAAGGAAGGAAGGAAGGAAGGAAGGAAGGAAGGAAGGAAGGAAGGAAGGAAGGAGTACACTGGCATCTTCCATGGAACAGGAAGAAAGGATATCTATAGTGCTATTCAACAATTTTACCATACCCAATAATAATATACTATAGGTTTATTTGTCTAGTTTAATGTTTATTTTATTTATTTATTTATTTAATTACATTTTTATACTGCCCTCCTCCTGCAGGACTCAGGGCGGTGTACAGCCAGAGTAAAAACACAATGCATCATGAATTTTTTAAAAAATTAAAAAGTATTAAATAATTTGGCCCAATTTTGTTAAAAACCCCAAAATTAAAATACCCAATTAAAATTTCACTTAGTTCATCAGCCCTGCCTGTTGGAATAGTAGGGTCTTAAGGGCACGGTGAAAGGTACGGAGGTCGGGGATCCTACGTATCTCCGGGGGCAATTCATTCCATAGGGCGGAAGTCCCACAGAGAAGGCTCTCCCCCTGGGGGTCGCCAGTCGGCATAATTTGACCGATGGCACCCTGAGGAGTCTCTCTCTGTGGGAGCGTACTGGCCGGTGGAAGGCTACCCGTGGCAGAAGGCAATCTCGTAAATACCCAGGTCCTAAGCCATGGAGCGCTTTAAAGGTGATAACCAACACCTTGAATCGCATCCAGAAGACCACTGGGAGCCAGTGCAGCTCGTGCAGGAGCTCAACTATTAGGTTTGTAAAGTATTTTTTGTGTTGTTTGAACTCAAATCTCTGTGTTATTTCACTAAACCTTGGTTACACAAGCTATTTCTTAATGTAGAGATCATCCACCTTTTCGGACGTTTTGAAATTCTGATGTCTACTGAAACCACTTTTTTTTTTTAATTAGATTTATATGCCGCCCTTCTCCAAAGACTCAGGGCGGCTTACAATGCGTTAAGCAATAGCCTTCATACTTTTGTATATTTATACAAAGTCAGCTTATTGCCCCCACAACTGGGTCCTCAATTTACCTACCTTAGAAAGGATGGAAGGCTGAGTCAACCTTTTGGACTTTAAACCCAGAAAGTTAAGTAAGCATATATTATATTTGCATATATTTTCTGAGGGCGGGTGGGAAACAGGGAAGTTCACCAATAATTAGTTTTTGACCATTTAACAAAACCACAGCATCCTAAAGAACATAAAAAGTACAATGAACCTGGCCTGGATCATCTTTGAATTAGAAGTCCAGACTTTATTCCATCTTCCATTACATATGAAGGCAGATATGATGGGATTGACAGATTGTGTAACATATCATACTAATGTGGTTCCTGAATTAAATTGCCTGGCCCACACAGCATATAAATGGTTTGCGCTGATTTGATTCCTGCTTCATGTTGACTCACAGTGAATCAATCACATTTTAGATTAGTCCATCTAAAAAATTGGATCCACATCTGATGCCAAGACATGATGTGGTTTCTTTGATTTTCATTAACCACACTATTTTTGCAAATTATAGAGATTTGCAAATCAAGATCTTGCCTTAGAAGCTGCTTCTTCAAATCAGGATTGAAAATAAACCACGGTTGATATTTATTTATTTATGTATTTATTAGTTGCATTTCTATGCTGCCCAACTCCCTAGAGACTCTGAGTGGCTTACAGCAAAGAAACAATGTGAACAATATCCCATAATTTTTTTTTAAAAAAGAGAACATTAAAAACCCATACACTCCATTTATTTATTCTCATCATCTATGACTCTCATCATAAATAATGAGAATCAGCAGGGTATTTGCTGGGCTATAAGGTCAGGTCATAATGTTACTCATGAAATTGGGTTCACTTGAAAAAATGGTAGCAGTTCAACTTGAATCCTAGCTGAAGACCAGGGGGAAAAAAGTATGTTTACACTGATACGCTAGTTCAGTGATGGCTATCCTTTTCTGGACCGAGTGCCCAAAGTGCATGCACGAATTCCCAAAATGCAATGTGTGCACGAGCCCTGCGCATGTGCCCCCCCCATGCATATGTGTGCAGCCTCCGCATGTACCCAACCAGTGGTGGGATTCAAATTTTTTTACTACCAGTTCGGTGGGCATGACTTGGTGGGTGTGGCATGGCTTGATGGGCGTGGCAGGGTAGGGTTACTGCAAAATCCCCATTTCCTCCCAATCAGCTGGGACTTGGGAGGCAGAGAATAGATGGGGGCGGGGCCAGTCAGAGGTGGTATTTACCGGTTCTCCGAACTACTCAGAATTTCTGATACCGGTTCTCCGGAACTGGTCAGAACCTGCTGAATACCACCTCTGCACCCCACGCCACCCACCCACAAGTGCGTGCACCTGCACCCCCCACATACACCCAGCCCCACCCCCCACGCATGCGCAGCCCCACACATGCACCCCACCCCACCCCTAGCACATGTGCGGCACAGACCCAGAGACCAGGTGGCCAGCGGGAGGAGCACACACATGCGTGGCAGAGCCGAGCTGGGGCAATGGCTGGCATGCCCACAGAGAGAGCCATAGGTTCGCCATCACTACCCTAGTTGATTCTTGTTGAGGCATTCTAATTTTCCATCTTTGGAAGGTCCACTTTTTTCTTTTTTCTTTTGTTTCTGCTGAATCAGTCTGATATTATAGAAAGGTGTCTGACCTTTGATATAGGTCAGTGATGGCTAAATTTTTCCGGACCGAGTGCCCAAAATGCATGCTGATTTGAACCCCTAAATGCAATGCACACAGCCACCCTGCCGGTGGGGGGCATGCACAGCCCCCACCACATGTGCAGCAGAGACCCGAAGACCAGCTGGCCAATGGGAGGCATGCACACATGTGCGGCAGAACTGAACTGGCACGACAGCTCACATGCCATCAGAGAGGGCTCTGTGTGCCAGCTGTGGCGTGTCATAGGTTCACAATCACAATATAGGAAGTCCTTGATTTACAAACATTTGTTTAGTGACTATTCAAAGTGACAATGGCACTAAAAAATGTGACATTTTTCACACTTTTCACACTTATGACCATTGCAGCATCATGTAGTAAAAATTTGGATGCTTGGCAATTGGTTCATATTTACGATGGTTGCAGTGTCCCTGGATCATGTTGCGTTCTTCTGATCAACAAAGTCAAATGGGGAAGCCAGACTCACTTAATAACCAGGTTACTAACTTAACAAATGTCCTGATTCCCCTAATGTTGGAGTATTTGTATTTTTATAGTATTTTCTTGGTATTGTGTATGGTATTTTGTATAGATTTTTTTAAAAAAACATGCCCAGTTTAAATGCCTAGTTACCCTGTGATAAGATTGGACACTCGGTCCAGAGAAGAGCCTTGGTGGCGCATCAGACTAAAGTGCTGTTAAGTGGCACTTAGCTGCCAGTTGCCTGCAATTACTGTGAGTTCAAATCTCACCAGGCTCAAGATTGACTCAGCCTTCCATTCTTCCGAAGTAGGTAAAATGAGGACCCGGATTGTGGGGGCAATAAGCTGACTTTGTATAAAAGAAGAACACCTCTTGAGGGGTGGGCAAAAGCCCTACTAAGCAGGTATATACAAAAGTAAGAAGGCTATTGCTTAATGCATTGTAAGCTACCCTGAGTCTCCAGAGAAGGCCGGCATATAAATCGAACCAATAAATAAATAAATAAACCAATATAATGTAATGTAATGTAATGTAATGTAATTAATACAATACAACACAACACAACACAACACAACACAACACAATAATAAAATGTATAAAATGTATAAATATAAAAAATATAAAACATTATAAAACATAAAATAAAATAAACTGTAACAAGAAAGGTCAAAAATGGGGCAAAACTCATTTCATAACTTTGTTGCTGGCAATCGAAATTTTTAATTTTTAGAAATTTTTAATTTCTATTCAATTGTGATCGTCGTATGATATTGGTTAGGCTTAAATGAGAAACCACAACTCTTTAGTCTATTCTTGCATTTCCCAGGAATAACTTTAGACTGAGGAATGATTAAACAGAGTGATTTCATTGAGAAGAGCAACTCGGTCAGAACAAAAGTTTATCTGGGGATTTGGCACAGTCAGTGACTTCTTTGATTTCTTTCAACTTTAGAATATTGTGATTCTATTCTTGGTCTGGTCTAGGAAGGGAAGGATGCAAAATGCCAAAGATGGTTCAGCTTTGAGAGATTTTTTTCTTTTAATTTGATTTATATGCTGCCCTTCTCCGGAGACTTAGGGCGGCTTACAATGTTTTAAGCAATAGCCTTCATACTTTTGTATATTTATACAAAGCCAGTTTATTGCCCCCACAAACTGGGTCTTCAATTTACCTACCTTAGAAAGGATGGAAGGCTGAGTCAACCTTGAATATTGGCTATATTTGCATGATTCACTAATCCAAGGATAAGCAAATCACAGTTTACTAACTGGGACTAATTTTTAGGGTTGGCATTGTATATAGACTCATGAATCTGCCACTTGGTCTGGGTTTGTTCCATATTCTTGGTTATATGGAGTTGTCTGGCTTGTTTGTGATTCAGTGTACTGGGTAGACCCACTTAATGTATGGATTAGTTGTGTGACATCCTGGATGTTATTACGCTAAACTACAGTTTTCCAGTTTTTCAGAACAAAACAGAGCTGACAAAATTTTCATGCACCTACGTGTTATAACCTCTGCCAAATAAGAATTTTAATTTTAAGAAAACCCAATTGCCCAGTGACAATTCTCCCATCATTTCTCTGAGCCTGATTACTGTAAATGGAAAGTTAGTCTCTGGCCTCTGCAGGGTTCTCCGACTTTTACCTTAGTTCTATTTAACCCCTGTGAACATGCATTCTCCCTCCGCAAAGCACTTTTCCTTCCTTCGTCACAAAAGAGCTCTTACTTAGCTGGTAACACGGTTCTGTTAAACACTGCTTCCAGCCGCCTTTGGCAGAGAACTGCGCTAGGGAAAATAGCCCTGAATTAACCTTGAATCCAAAAGCCGAGGGAGGGCAACAGCTTTAAAGAAACGAAGGGTGGGAAATTACAGTTAAATTAGCATGGATGGGGAGAGCAAAGACGGTGACCACAGAGCCGAATGAATTGCTCTTGATTGGCCTTTTGTCCGACTGGGCTGCCTAGAGTTGTATCTTTCATTTGTCTGCACTTGGAGGCAAACTTTTTGGGTGAAAAAGTTTGGTTAACAATAAATGAGACCTGATTTTTTCCCCTTTTTTTTCTTTTGAGCCTTCCACAGAGGCATTGGTGGGTTCATGTGCTAGGACAACATGGAAAAGAAAGATGCATAAAGAAGGTATGATATGGCCTCCAAGAACAGGATATACCATTGAATCAGAACAGTAGTGGCAAAAATTGTGGAAACCTTTTGGGAAAAGTGTATTTTCTAAAACTAGCTAAAAACACCACTTTTTTTATTTTTTTAGTAATACCATAAAATTATATATCAATGGAAAGATAATTTAATCAAGAATTTAATGCAATGACTTTTATGAAGGATTTGCTATTAGAGTAGCAGTTACAGCATAAAGAAGAAAAGTGAAACACGTAGAAAAAAATGAGATATACAAAAATTACCACCATAGAGAAAACAAGATATACAAAAATGATCACCATGTCAGTTAATACTTCGTTGAGTAACTTTTAGCGTAAATTACGGTCTTACAACATCTTCCCATGGAATGAACCAAGTCTTTTCGTTTTGAAGCTGTTATAATGTGAAGCCAAGATTGAAGGATCACTTCTATTAACTGGGTTTTATTGTTGGGTCACTTCTGACTGACAAATTTCTTTAGTCGGCTCCATAGTTTTTCAATTGGGCTAAGGCCGTGATGGTGAACTTATGGCACGTGTACCACAGGTGGCACAAGGAGCCATATTGGTCGGCACGCGAGTGTTGCCCTAGCTCAGCTCTAGCGCGCATGCGTGTACTGGCCAGCTGATTTTCAGGCCTTCCAGGCCCACCGGAAGTCGGGAAAGAGGGTTTTTCCAGCCTCTGGAGGGCCTGTGGGGGTGGGGGGTGAGGAAGGCCCGTTTTCTCCCTCCTCAGGCTCCAAGAAAGCCTCTGGAGCCTGGGGAAGGTGAAAAATGGGCCTACCGGGCCCACTGGCCCATCACATGCCAAAAGCAGGGGGAATTCCGGGGGTGGTCGCGTGCGTATGCGTGTCGGGGCGGGCCACATTGAATTATGGATGTGAGCATGCAGACACATGACCCCCTCCCCCGGCACTCTCCCTGCTTTTGGCACATGACGGCAAATAGGTTAGCCATCACTGGGTTAAGATCTGGGCTATTCCCAGGCCATTCCAAAAGTGGAATATCATTATCTTTGAAACTCAAAAAAAAAAAAGTAGTGTTATTAGCCATCAAACCTCAAAAATACACTTTCCCCAAAAGTTTTCCACAGTTTTGGCCACTACTGTACTGTTGGTCCATTTAGCCCAATATTGCTAACACTGACCAGCGGCAATTGTCCAGGTTTTTGATTGTGTTCTCCACCATAACTGAAGATTTTAAGGAATGAATTTGGGACCTTCCATACCAATTCCATTATGTAATACTGAGCCCAAGATCTTTTCAATGCCCTCTAGCTTGGATAGCTTTAATCAAAGATAGATGCTGAATGCACCTGCTAGGAAGCAATTATAGGCTTTTTACTGCTTGTGAACATCAAAGAAGCAACTAGACCAAATGAAATCTTGGTCTAGGCCACCAAGATATTCATCAAATTTATGTAGCTATCCATTTCCCCAAAGGTGACTCTGGGCGGTACAGAACAAGAGATAAAACAGCCAACATAAACACAGATAAAATCTAAAAAGTCACAATAATAATCATAAAAACAGAAACAATAACCATAGGAGAAAGGAGGATAAAAATGCCCCCCTCGGCTACAGAGTCATCAAGATAAATCTCTGGTTCTCTAGGAGCCCCAGGCCTGGCATTATAATAGCAATAGCACTTAGACTTATATACCACTTCACAGCCCTCTCTAAGTGGTTTACAGAGTCAGCACATTGCCCCCCAACAATCTGGGACCTCATTTTACCCATCTCAGAAGGATGGAAGGCTCAGTCAAGGCTGAGCCTGGTGAGATTTGAACTGCCAAATTTCAGGCAGCTGGCAGTCAGCAGAAGTAGCCTGCAGTACTGCACTCTAACCACTGCACTACTTTAGTGCAGTGGTTAGTGCAGTGCGGAGTCAATCTAATTTCAAGGAGAAGGATGCTCCATATGGTGGGTGCCACAGCAGAGGAAGAACATCTCCTGCGATCTATTAAATGTAAGTCCCTAGCTAATGGTATCTGCAACATGCCTTCTCTGCCAAATATAATAGGGGCAATTTTTCTTGTACTTTGGATCAGTTTTCTTCAATTAAATGTCCTCCTTCTAAGTGGGAATCTGCAGTGCCCATCATTACAAAGCTAGTGTTTGTAACAGAATGCTGAGTATTGCAATAGCAGTACTATCTAGACCAAGGGTCTCCAACCTTGGCAACTTTAAGACTTGTGGACAACTCCCAGAGTTCTCAGAATTGAAGTCCACAAGTCTTAAAGTTGCCAAGGCTGCGAGACCCCTGATCTAGATAGTACCAATTCCACAACTCTTGCAGACAATAAAATAATGAAATCATAGTTTTCATTATACATGAGCGGGGGATCTTTTAGTGATCTTCTCTGAACAGCATTCACAATTCCTTGGCCATGTCTTCCAAGTGGGGTGAGTTCAAAGTATCCTTTCGGGTTTTATTAGGCAATTTTCTTTTTAATTCCTAAGATTGAATTTTGGGCAAAACCCTTATGCATCTTTTCTCTACATTTTCTGGATCCAGTGCTATAGTTAGTCTTTAATTATGAGGCTGGGTGGGGTAAGTGTTGTGGTCCGCCTGTAGCCTGTGGAGCTGGCAGCAGAATTGGACAGTGAGGAGGCTTGGGAGGAACATGGGCCAGTCCTGGAGTTGGGGGAAGGCTCAGACAAGGGCTCTGTGTCGGAGGCAGAGACGGGCCAGGGCCATCTGGGAGTGATGCGCAGACTCCGGACCTCCAGAGTCAGACATCAGAGAGGCAGGGGAACAGGAGGAGCCTCTTCCTAGTGTGTGCATGCACAGAGCTGCCAGAAGGCAAGAACAGTTAAAACAAAAGGGAGGATTTGGGAGTAAGGCCTGGAGATGATTGGCCCCTCCCATAAGGCTTAAAAGAGGAACAAAGGCACATGGGCCCTTTGCAGGAAAACAACATTGTTAATTTTGTTCCCAGTCGGCATCTCTGTTTGATTATGGACTAGGTCACAACAGTAAAGACCCCCAAAGGTAAATTGAAAGAGTCCAGAATGAAACACGGCAATAATTGATTTCATTCCATTTGCAGTTAAAATTAAATAAAATCAATATAGTTTTCTCCAGACATGCATTTTATATATTTTTCTCATTGTTTCATAATAACTTTTGGGAGTCTTTGGGGGGCAGAGAATGAACTCAAAGCTTTGGGGGTTTCTATGTAGACCTGGATTTTCTGGTGGTGTACCCTGCAAAATAGCTGGAATCTTCTGGAGAGATGAGTAACATTACATATTTTATCAGTTCTCACAGATGATACAATCACCAGATGTTAATGCAAGCTGGCTTGACTAACAACTTGGATTATTGTTGTCAACGTATTTTGCTCAGTTTAGCAAGTTTACTTTTTTGGCTGAGAATTGATTCTGGAACTCCCACAAACCATCCTTAAGCAAGAGCTTATTTCCATTTAGGGAGGAGAAGAAAATCATGGTTTTCTTAAAAGGTGACTCTACAGTGATGCAATTGGCAGAAAGGAGAGAATCCCTGGCTATTTCTGGTTCTTCATGTAGGAATTAATGGCCAGTTGAACTTAATTTTATTTGCCCATGTTAAAAATGTTTTGTTCTCTGTGCTCCATTTGTTCTGCTATTAAAAACTTCTTTTATACCTCTGAAGCATAAATGTCCTCCTTTGAACAGTACCCTCACATCTTCTGCCTTGCTTCTTCACTCAAGACCTCAGCTCCCTTACCAAAACTGAGAACTTCCATCTATTTTGAGCTTCCTGCTATATATCCAATCTTTCTGTCCCATAAGGAGCTGTGATACTTTTTTTAGTACATGAACTTATTCTTAGGACTCCTTGCTCTTTGTGATGCTTTCCATTAACCTTGCCTGAAAAGACCAATCTAAACTTTGGACCTGTCTTCCTTCCAGGGCTGGGCTTCAAAAATTTTAACAAGGGGTGCTCTGCCTGGTTGCTGGATGGGTGTGGCCTAGTCGGCCTCCTGCACCATGGTGGGGAGGCATTTTTGCCCTCCCCAGGCTACAGTGGCTTTCTTTGAGCCACTGGGAGGGTGAAAATGGCCTCCCCAGGCTCCGGAGGCCCTCTGAAGGCAAGAAACGGGCCTGTTTCTGGCCTTCCTGAACTTCTGGTAGGCCCATTTTTCACCTTCCCTGAGTCTCTACGCAGGCCCTGCATCCAAAATGGGCTGCGTGGGGACTCCTGAGAGGGGCATGGTGGGGTGGGTGGGGCCAGTCAGGAGTGGAATTTGGGGGTTCTCCGAACTGCACAGAATCTTAGCTAGAGGTTCTCCCGAACCCCTGTGAACCCATCAGCCCACCCCTGCTTCCTTCCCCGACATGGAAAGCTCTCGTTTCCTTTTCCAACAGAAATGGTCCCACTCAGAACCACAGAACCTAATAGGAGATGTTCTAATAGGAGAGTGCCATTTAAGTTGGTTTCTTCATATTATGAGACATTTCCCAGTGCAAATCGGCAATTTACAGTATCTCACCTTTAAGTTAATTTAGTTCTCTTTCCCTGAAGTTATTAACGGAACACCTTTTCCATTAGCCTTGTCCTTTTCCACACAAAAATGCCTCTCCCTCTCTTTTTTTGCACCTCTAGGAGAAGACCATCAAGCAGAACTTCTGTCAAGGGGATTACCCCAACTTGTGCTTTTTCTTCAAGTACATGATAGAAGAGTCACAAGGGAAAAGACAAAGGAGATAAAAGAACGTTAGAATCTATATAGATCTTGCTTAGTCCATCTATCACATTGCAAGAATTCTTTTTCTCAGCCATATACATTAATGAGAATGAGAAAAAGATCTTTCAGTTGGTGACTTGTCAATGACAACTTTAAAAAAAATGGAGAAGGAGCTTGCAATGATTGAGTAAGCCCCAGGGGTGGGATTCAGCCGGTTTGGACCAGTTTGAATGAACCAGTAATTGTGACCTGCAGGTGGGGCTGTCCGCCCACCCATCCTGGCGCTATGCTGTCCTATTTAACTGCATTTTTTAAGCTGTGCGCATGCGTGCAAGCCCCACACGCGAGCAAAACACGCACATTCGCATATTTGATTCTGGGTGAACTGGTTCAGTGGTGGGTTTCAAAAATTTTTACTACCAATTATGTGGGTGTGACTTGATGCATGGCATGGCTTGGTGGGCGTGGCTTTGTGGGCGTGGCAGGGGAAGGATACTGCAAAATCCCCATTTCCTCCTGATCACCTGGGGCTTGGGAGGCAGAGAATAGATGGGGGCTGGGTCAGTCCGAATTTTAACTACCGGTTTTCTGAACTACTCAAAATTTCCGCTACCGGTTCTCCAGAACTGGTCAGAACCTGCTGAAACCCACCTCTGAACTGATCGTTAAATTATGTGAAGCCAGCCTCTGCCCACACTCAGTCAAATATTCCTAATACCCAAACCTCATCCAAATAGAGATTCAACATCTTTTTTTTCTGAGTAAAACATGCCTGATCACCATGAAGACGAAGGGCACATTATTGTCACCATCTTTCTTATCTTCATCGTCGCCTGCGTTTATTGGCAAATCATATCACAGGATGTGAAAATCCTATTTTTTTCTGATACACCAGGATAGTGGAGAGGAAAACATTCCCCAGAGAGATAAGTAATGGTAGCTTAAGTCCACTCTCTTATGTTTTCCTGTGGTTGAGAAAGCTGGAACTTAAAAAAGCAAGATGGGAAGAAAATCAGCTTGTTTGAGTTGTAGCGCTGCAGAAGGCTCCTGTGTATTCGTTGGATAGCAAAGATAGCTAAGAAGC
Organism: Masticophis lateralis; assembly: GCA_030761175.1. Taxonomy (NCBI): domain Eukaryota; kingdom Metazoa; phylum Chordata; class Lepidosauria; order Squamata; family Colubridae; genus Masticophis; species Masticophis lateralis. The sequence goes on along the minus strand of JAUDYJ010000008.1, from coordinate 6,067,985 downwards.
AAGTGCTGGAGCGTATAACACCAGACATATCACTGAAAGGAGAAAATCACAAAACTGTATCTCACTTATTTTGGCCATGTCATGCTGGGAAATTCACTGGAGAAAGCAATAATGTTTGGAAGAGTTAGCGGTAAAAGGAAACCAAACTGCCAAAGAACACGGTGGCTGGATACCATCAAAGATAACACCAGCCAGTATATAGAACAACTCAAAGAAGAAGTGCAAGAGTGGAAGATGTAGAAAGACCTGGTCCATAAGAGCCTTGGTGGCACAGCAGACTAAAGTGCTGTTAAATAGCACTTAGCTGTCAGCTGTCTGCAATTACTGCGAGTTCAAATCTCACCAGGCTCAAGGTTGACTCAGCCTTCCATCCTTCCGAGGTAGGTAAAATGAGGACCCGAATTGTGGGGGCAATAAACTGACTTTGTATAAAAAAGAACACTGCTTAGGGTGGGCCGAAAGCCCTACTAAGTAGGTATATACAAAAGTATGACGGCTATTGCTTAATGCATTGTAAGCCACCCTGAGTCTCCAGAGAAGGGCGGCATATAAATTGAACCAATAAAATAAATAAACAATAAATAAGATAGTCAAGAGTTGGACATGACTGAATGGATAAAAACAGCAGCACCATAAGTCAACTACCTAAAAGCTGATCTTGAGAGATTTTTTTTCTCAGAATAGTACCAAAGAGGGAAAGATTAATTATTACTTTTTCATGAACGGAGATCCAAATAAATCCCTCTTTCTTCCCCTGTTCCTAACTCTCAAATAGAGAGTTTATTGTCTATGCGCAAAATCCAACCGATTAATGGAAGTGCAGCTCAAGGCTACAGAAGAAGGCTCGAAGCAATGTAGAAAGGAGCCATGAGGCAGCTTCTTTTTGCTCTTAGAAATTAGGAGGACATTGTATTATTATCTCTTGTAAATGATAAGTACCGTATTTGTTGGAATATAAGACGCACCGGTGTATAAGACACACCAAGATTTTGAAGAGGTAAGCAAGAAAAAAAAAAAAACCTTTTGCCTCCCCAGCCCACAGGAGCACACTCTGCAGGCCTCCCAAAGCCTCTGCGTGCCCTGTTTTTGTGAAAAATGGGCCCGTTTTTCACAAAAATGGGACGCGCGGGGTAGGGCTTAAGGGGGCCAAAAATGGCTGTATTCCACCCTCTTTTGGGGGGGGGGAGTGTGTCTTATACTCCGAAAATATGGTAAATAAATTTAGCTTTTTTTTTTAAAGAAATTGGGAGGGCATGTTGGTGGGAATGGTTTGTTTGAGGTTCCATTAAAGGGATGCACCCTCTGCAAAGATCTTCTCAACTCTTAACAGTTGATGGCAATGTCCACAGAGAATGTCCCTCAATATCCCCAGTAAAGTTCTGGGCAAATTATACTCTCACAATTTGATGGTGCCACTCTCGTATGGACAGCATGCAAAGTTTCTGGGATAAGATTTAAGGATGAATGAAAAATGATTTCATAGAAGGTGTCAGGCATAATAAGCAATCAAAATCACATAGGAATAGGCCAAAGTAGGTATTCCTTTGTTGGTCACCTATAACAGTGGTTCTTTTTTTTTCTTCACCATCATCATGATTTAACGACACCATAATCCCTTGCGGGGTGGAGTCTGGGCAACTGAATGGAGCTAACAGAGCGTTTTAATGGCCGGATGCCCTTCCTGTCACCAATGAGAGCCTGGATAGCTCAGCAGACTAATGCATTGTGATTAACTCCAGCTGTCTGCAATTACTGTAAGTTCGAATCTCACCAGGCTCAAGGTTGACTCAGCCTTCCATCCTTTCTAAGGTAGGTAAATTGAGGACCCAGTTTGTGGGGGCAATAAGCTGACTTTGTATAAATATACAAAAGTATGAAGGCTATTGCTTAACGCATTGTAAGCCAGGAGAAGGGCGGCATATAAATCAATTTTTTTTAAAAATGAGAAGCTTTGTTCAGCAGATATATTCTCAATGTACCCAGAGAGAGAAATATCTACCTCTTCCTAGGATCAAACTCACAGCCTTCTGATTGTGAGGCGAGAGCTCCACCTCTAGGCCACCGCACCACTCCCTTTTCTTTACTATGGTCCTCCTGAAAATACCTTTAATGGCTACAGACCATGGCCACAGATCCCCAAGACTTAACTCAAGATTTAAATCATAACATCTCTTCAAGTCTTCATGGAACCCCTGTAGCATTGTGGGGGGTGGGGGTTGGGGCAGGGTTCCACAAACCACAGGTTGAGAATCACTGACCTACAGTACAGGAATCTCGCCATATCTGCCTGCTCTTGGGAAACGGCAAATATAGATCTAAGTGTTTGACTTCAGACATTTACTCCCCCAAACTGATTTTAAGCCGGGATGTCTCTTTATTCTCCCTCTTCTTCAGCTGGTGATTCCACCATAAAGGAGAATCATACAGCATGTGCTCTGATACACTAGCAGACAGAATTCAACACAGAATATGGTTTGAGAAGTGACATTTTGATGTTCTCAGGAGTGTTACTTCTTGGGGGGTTTTTCCCCCCCATTTCTTCTCCTTTTCAGTGTTTCTTTCCTGAAGGTTTACATATTCTCTAACATATTTTTCAGTCCTGTTCCTGCTTCTTCAACCAAATACCATCTGGCTTTTAAAGCAAAAAAGAAAAAGGAGACCATTTTATAGCATGAAGTATTGTAGCAGCCTCTAGATTCATTTTATCTTGTGAGCTTTCACGAAAGTTTGCGGATTCCTCTGCTTTGCAACTCAACGATTATTTTATTTACATAGAGCTATGCACACATCACCTATTCAAGGTAAAGGTCTCAAAAAGGTCTTTTTGAGTGTTTAAGTACAGTTGTTTTTCTCCCCAGATTATACTAAAATTCAATAATACCCATGAAGTTTTAAATCAGAATACCAAGTTTAAACAGACCAGAAATTCAAAAATACAGTAATAATAGCAAAGAAACTAAATCTCCATAATAGTGATAAAGGCATAGGAGAATTTTCAGCTCGTGTTTCAGCTAGGGAGGGCAAAAAGGCATTTAAAAATAGCAATAGCAATAGCTCTTAGACTTATATATCACTTCTTGTGTTTTATAGGACTCTCTAAATGGCTTACAGAATCAACCTATTGCCCCCAACAATCTGGGTCCTCATTTTACCCACCTCAGAAGACTGGAAGGCTGAGTCAACCTTGAGCCAGTCAAGATCAAACTGCTGGCAGCTGGCAGTGGGCAGAATTAGACTGCAATACTGGTTTCTAACCACTGTGCAGGCAGGCAGGCAGGCAGGCAGGCAGGAAGGAATAGCAATAGCACTTAGACTTATATACCACTTTACAGCACTTTGCAGCCCTCTCTAAGCAGTTTACAGAGTCAGCCTATTGTCCCTGACAATCTGGCTCCTCATTTTACCCACCTCAGAAGACTGGAAGGCTGAGTCAACCTTGAGCCAGTCAGGATCGAACTGCTGGCAGCTGGCAGTGGGCAGAATTAGCCTGCAATACTGGTTTCTAACCACTGTGCAGGCAGGCAGGCAGGCAGGCAGGCAGGAAGGAATAGCAATAGCACTTAGACTTATATACCACTTTACAGCACTTTGCAGCCCTCTCTAAGCAGTTTACAGAGTCAGCCTATTGTCCCTGACAATCTGGCTCCTCATTTTACCCACCTCAGAAGACTGGAAGGCTGAGTCAACCTTGAGCCAGTCAGGATCGAACTGCTGGCAGCTGGCAGTGGGCAGAATTAGCCTGCAATACTGGTTTCTAACCACTGTACAGGCAGGCAGGCAGGCAGGCAGGCAGGCAGGAATAGCAATAGCAATAGCAATAGCAATAGCAATAGCACTTATATTTAAATATTGCTTTACAGTGCTTTGCAGACCTCTCTAAGCAGTTTACAGAGTCAGCCTATATGAGGCCTGTGTCATCCTTTCCCCCTCTTATTCACATTCACATTCACACACACCCATATACAGAACATGGATCCTTGTTCATTATGTTCTCCTTAGAATTTTCCATGGGCTTCAACTGGACAAACTGTCAAGTCCTCATTTCAGTAAGCAGTTGGCTTCGTTTCACAGCTGTGAGTTGATTGTTTTCTTGCAAATGTCTCATTCCCCAACTAGGTAACATCATCAATGTGTGAGATTTGGTTTCTGTTTATATAGAAATGACTTGTCTTGTCAGTGTTGGTGGGACTGTTTAGAATCTTACATTGTTTAATAAATTGTTCAAAACCTTGTATCCATGCAAGATCTTCCCATTACTCATAATGGAAGAGATAATTACAGATCAGTAGTGGGTTTCAATTTTGGCTGCTACCGGTTAGCTCGTGAGTGCGCTTGCGTGCCCATGTGATGCTTCTGCACATGCACAGAGATGTCTGGGCGGGTGGGCGGAGCCTCTTGCCACTGATGCTACCGGTTCACCCGATCTGGGGCGAACCAGTAGCAACCTATCACTGTTATAGATCAATGGAAAATAGTCCAGAAAGAATCTCCAATAAAGTCCAGTAAGCTTCTCCAATAAAAAGCATAAAATAAGAACATAGAGAGGTTCCTTGTAGGCACCTTCACAAAGTCACTACAATAACCATGACTCTGTCTGATTACCTAATCCACAGAATTGTTTGACAAAGAAATAGGAAACCACACAAACTACTGAAGCCTGTGCTTTTGCAAGAAAGTATGATAGATAAACATAAAAGACAAAGAAGAATAAGTATCTCCCCCCCCCCTTTGATGTTTGTGTTATCTCTAGACTCATTTCAACCTATGCATCAATTTTAATATATCCCACTTTGGACACAGCACACTTCCCAAAATTGGATTTTGAACATTTTGTACTTCTTATTTAGCTTATTTGATTGAACACATTATTCTGTAAACAAAACTTTGCCTAGCAGAAAGCCAAACCAATGAAAGAAAATTCTGGACTGTGTTTTGATGCTCTCCATTAGAATGCCAGATTTCTCAAGGTAGGTTTGTCAGATTCAAATCAATACTCAGGTTTAAAAGTCTCTGTTAAGGAATGCATCCCACAGTGTATTTGCAATGTAATTTCATCCTTGGCTCACTGGTGGTTACAGGGGAGAAGGACGCTAAAGGGGATTTGGACCAAATCTTGGAAGAGATGGTTATCTATCAGGGCCAGAAGAAGGAGCCACTTAAACTCATACAGGACTCAAGCATGAAAGAGTAATAATTGTTCTGACAATGTCTTTGTCTATATAGAGTATAACGCAACATCAAGTGCTCAGATTGTCAAAACTGAACAATATGCCTGCAGGTAACTTTAGACAATAGTAAAGAGCATCAAAGGCATCCACAAAATCAAAATCTTCAGTCAAAATGATGAAAACAGCATCCAGCTGTGTGACACAAGCTCCACCCCTTTGATAGATATTTGCAAGAACACAATACAAGATACAAAAAAGGATGGGAAGCATCACAGGGATTGCTTTCATCACTAGCCCCCCCCCCCCCCCCCAGGTCATGGACAATTCTGAAGAACATTTCAAGAGGAGAAAAAATATATGAGACAAGATAGGTTTGCAGAAAGAATTTCACATACTCGGTGCTCGCTTGAAAAAAAATAAATATACATCGGATTTTTATTCAATAAGTAATACTGTCATATCAAAAGTGTTAGGTTGCTTAGCTTATCTATGCCTTAGAACTGTCATAGCAATAGCACTTAGATTTATACACCGCTTTATAGTGCTTTACAGCCCTCTCTAAGCGGTTTACAGAGTCAGCCTCTTGCCCCCAACAATCTGAGTCCTCATTTTACCCACCTCGGAAGGATGGAAGGCTGAGTCAACTTTGAGCCAGTAGGAATTGGACTGTTGGCAGTCAGCAGTATTAGCCTGCAATACTACATTCTAACCACTGTACCACCACGTCTCTTCATGATACTTTCTTCTTTATTGAAGGAAAAAGAGAGAAGGAGGAGGAGGAGGAGGAGGAGGAGAGAGAGAGATGGAGATGGAGGAACAGAAAAGGGAAAATTGGAAGTGATCTTGGGACAGCTGAGATATTGTTAGAAGCTTGTGAGGAGATCCAGTATGGTAGGTGGAACAGCCATTTGAAAGTAGAACATCAATTTTGGAGAACCCCACAAAAACATGTTTGGGGGGGGCTCCCCTGTGTTGTCTGTGGTTTTTAGGGCTTTAGTCCCACTCTTTTCTCTAAGATTTTAAGATTTGTAAATGGATAGGCCCTAATGTGTTGTCCATGGTGGGGCACTTGGGAGCGGTTTATACTTTTCAATGTAACTCTAGTGCAGATTTTCTCAACCTTGGCAACTTTATGATGGCTGGACTTCAACTCCAAGAGCCTTGGATAGCTCAACAGGCTAATAATCAGACTAAAGCCTGTTATTAACATCCAGCTGTCTGCAATTGCACCAGTTCGGGTCTCACCAGGTTCAAGGTTGACTCAGCCTTCAATCCTTTCTAAGGTAGGTAAACTGAGGATCCAGTTTGCGGGGGCAATAAGCTGACTTTGTATAAAATATACAAAAGTATGAAGGCTATTGCTTAACACATTGTAAGCCGTCCTGAGTCTTCAGAGAAGGGTGGCATATAAATCTAATTTAAAAAAGAAAATTCCCAGAATTCCCCAGGTAGCCTTCTGAAAACTGAAGTCCGCATACCATAAGGTTGCCAAGGTTGAGAAACACTGCTCTAAGTGTAAAGTATAAATTTTAATAATGTTTTTTTGGAAACATGGATCTAATGCAATTGAAGCGTCAAGCCATCAGTGTGGCCCAGGTCAGGAAATCAGATACCGTTGAACTATGAAGCTCTATTTCTTGTCGTAAGGTATAATAACAGAATTACGGAAGTCTCCCAAAGTTTGTATTCTCTCTTATGGCATGCAAAGTTGAGATAAATCTCTTTTTTGCACTTAACTTCTTTCCCAAGGCTCAGATTTTATCAACAACTTTCATATACCTTCATTATCTCTGTTACCTCTACCTGGTCATATGTTGCACCCTAGGATTATATACAACTCTCCTCAAAGCCTTAGGTGTGATCTTCAGAGCTTCCAAAAGTTATTACCAACTTGTAATTTTGCAGGTAATAGGAAGGGGAAAATGGTTAAATGTACAACTAGAGTGTAATTGTGACTACACAGAAGTATATTAACTCTAAATATAAATTTAATTGAATGCTGTTTTTGCCCTGACCATACTCATTAGTTTTTGGAAGATAGCTATTCAGATTCTAAATGTTGCCCTCAATCCATTCAAAATCATATGACCTTAACCTACAAAGTACATGCTTTGGGCAATCAAAATTGATAAACACTATAATGGCAGAACTTCTCCATGCAAAGCAGCTTTTAGAAACTTACAAAATCCAGCAATAAAGGGAAAATAATAGAATATAATATTTCCCCCCATGAAGTATTCTTGATTCTTTTTTTCCACTCGTGAATATGTCTCTGTGTCCCTAAATATTCCAATTATAAGAATGACACTTTCTCCTCCAGGACACAAGTCAATCAAATGTATTATTTAGAACCAACAGTTACTATTACTTCGATTGATGTCTGTTGAAATCTTGCAATATGTGTTGCAGTTTCTTTCTTTACGCTTAAGCCTCACTTAAAAGTCCATACTGCTAAAAGTTGCTGAAGGCAGATGCTTGTTATCTTACCAAACCTGGAAGTGTTTATCAATTATTCCTTTTGCTAAAGCCAGCCCAAGATCAGTGATTTTTGTAAAATGAGTATGCCATACAATAAATAATTCTGCAATGGCATGTCTCAATGGTGCTTTTTCAAGAGGCAACTGGACTTGTTTTTTCCTTTTGAAGACGTTTCGCTTCTCATCCAAGAAGCTTCTTCAGCTCTGACTGCAGAGGTGGGTTTCAGCAGGTTCTGACCAGTTCTGGAGAACCAGTAGCAGAAATTTTGAGTAGTTCAGAGAACTGGTAGTAAAAATTCTGACTGGCCCCACCCCCATCTATTCCCTGCCTCCCGAGTCCCAGCTGATTGGGAGGAAATGGGGATTTTGCAGTAACCATCCCCTGGAGTAGGGAGGGAATGGAGATTTTACAGTATCCTTCCCCTGCCATGCCCACCAAGCCACAGAGAACCGGTAGTAAATATTTATGAAACCCACCACTGTCTGACTGGATGGTGGGGAATGGAAGGATTTATATTCCTTGCAGAGAGCTGGTCATTTATTTATATACTGCAAGGAATATAAATCCTTCCATTCCCCACCATCCAGTCAGAGCTGGAGAAACTTCTTGGATGAGAAGCAAAATGTCTTAAAAGAAAAACCAAGAACATCCAGTTGCCTCTTGAAAAAACACCTTTGGGACAACCATGATCTGGATGACTGAGAATCTCCATAGACATTTAGCTGTGCACTTTGGGATGCAGTAAATGCAGCCTTCTTTGCCAACACATAATGGATGTGGTATGAAGTGGCTTGGAGCCACTTCGTACCACTTTCAAGACCAACATAATGTTATGGACTATACATTTCATGGAAAGGGGAAGAGGTAAGTGTGCTTTTTAAAAATCCTAGAAAACCCATTTAACTTCCAACAGTTCATTTAGTGACTGTGTAGTGGCACTGAAAAAGTGACTTATGACCATTTTTCAGGCTTACAACCACTGCAGCATCCCTCTGGTCATGTGATGTAAACTCAAATGTAATAACAGCAGCTAGAATCACATATGCACAAAATTGGAAAAATGAAAGTATACCTATAGACGAAAAGGTAATAGAGAAAATATTAGAATGTGCCGAATTGGACAGGTTAATGGTGGAACTTAAGGATAAAGAGGAATCAGAGTATTTCTTCAACTGGGACTTATTGTACAGACGATTAGATCATAGGTGCAGAGATCACATTCACTCAACCAGGTTTGCAGAAACATCTTGGTTATGTAGGCAAACCTGGCTTATAGAAAAACACATAAAACCTACGAAAAGTAAGAAAATAGATATTGTACCTTTACAGGGAGGATACATGAGATGTAGGTGTGGCTTACTGATGATGGCTAATGAGCCAGAAATAGCTATATAAGTCTCCAAATGGGCAAGCACAAATCTGCTGGCTGCCAGAATGAAAAGAAGAAAAAAAACCCCAGAAAGTAGTGAATATATCTATCTGTCTGTCTGTCTGTCTGTCTGTCTATCTATCTATCTATCTTTCTTTAGTCAGGTTCTACCTATGTAACCAAGATGTTATGCAGCCCTGGTTCAGTGAAATCACAATCACAATCCACAATTTCATTGAATTGCTCCTAGAAGCACGAAGCTGAAAACACCAGCCTGAAGATGACGAATGAGACTTTGTTGAAACGTCGCCAAGACACTTCCAGTTTTATGCAGGAGAAAACCCGAATGACCAAAGACCTACATACAAACACCCGCAAAAACCTCAGAAAACAAATATATATATTCCTACATAAACCAAGATTTTTATAGAGATGTAAACAATATAACGATTGTTATTATTATGGCTATTAGGATTATTATGCTTAATATTATTATTATATTCTTATTAGAAGATATGTTAAAAGGGAAAAATGAATAGGTTGACTATGTTCAATACTACAATTGTACCATCAGAGAATTAATATCAATGTAATGAATACTGTTGTATATTTTGATGGTTATTGTACAGAGATATTTGTACCCAGACAACATACTGTTTAAGGGAAGATAGAATGTTTATAGGCCCCCAAAAGAGGATAAGGGCCATTCCTTCTGTTGGAATATAAATACTTTGATCACTGTGCTTTGTTCAAGGAAAAAGAAGAAGAGAAAAGAATATTTATATGCATAACACACTATTGTGTTGTCATTTTTGCATATTTGAAGCAGGAGGGTACAATGGTTAAGAACCCTATCAATGTCAGAACAGGTGAGGAAAATCCAGTTTTATATACTTATTTAAAATCCTAGGAGTGTGGGGGAAAAGGGAGAACTTGATATCACGGGGAAAAAAATTGGACAAGAAATACAACTAGTAACAATAAGACTTCATGCGTGAATGTGCTTGCTTGAGGCTGGCATGATATATTCCTAGTTCTTTGATCTTATGCACTTCAAAGTGACGAGGCTTTGAGTAAGAGAGTCCTGATCTATCTTACAGTTATTTGAGACGATTGCTGGGGTAAATACTGCAAATACTACTAGTAGTATTATTTAGGGAGAACTGCAGCACGCAGCACCTCCTCACATCAGTAGAAATAATTTGGAGTTCTCAAATGGCCTCCTCAGCAATTTTTGCAGCAAATTTTTTTTTTTTTTTAAACATGCTTTTTAAAATGGGATCCGCTGTTCTGTTTACCTCTTTGGAGTCGTAGCAATGCAGCTGCAGCCTTCAATCCTCCCATCGGGAATGGGGCTCCTGAGGCGATCCAAGAGCCTTCCGAGGATCACACTGCTTAGGACTCCATCCCCAGTCGCCTTCTCCAACTGCCTCCTGGAGAAGAGGCCTTAATCCCTAGATGGCAGCTCAACAGCTCCCATCTAGCATTGCATGTATGGGCTAATTGCACATAACGAAACAGCAGCTCCCCCCAAGGGAAGGAGTTGTTTTGTAGTAAATCTGCAGGTGAGGATATCTCTCTAGGATGGCCTCTCCGAGAATCAGATTTTGAAAACCACATACATAAGCTGTACGTATGAGCCATGGTGGCACAGTGGTTAGAATGCGGTACTGCAGGATATTTCTGCTGCCTGCCGGCTGCCTGCAATTTGGCAGTCTAAATCTCAGCCTTCCATCCTTCTGAGGTTGGTAAAATGAGGACCCAGACTGTTGGGGGCCATACACCGACTCTGTAAATAGCTTAGAGAGGGCTGTAAAAGCACAGTGAAGCAGTATATAAGTGCTGTTGTTATTGCTATTGCAGTCTAACTCTGCCCACTGCAAGAAGTTTGATCCTGACCGGCTCAAGGTTGACTCAGTCTTCCATCCTTCCGAGGTGGGTAAAATGAAGACCCAAATTGTTGGGGTCAATATGCTGACTCTGTAAACTGCTTAGAGAGGGCTGTAAAGCACTGAAAAGCGGCCTATAAGTATAAGTGCTAAGTGCTAGTGCTACGTGAAGATGGAAGCTGTGCAGAGGTAGCAAAGTCGAGCTACGTAAGACAGTGAAGGGAGGCAGGGAGAAAAGAAACAAATGTTTTCTTAACTGGCAGTGGCAATTTTCAGGCATTTCCGATCACCATGCAACATGTTCCTATTTCATTATCCCAGTAAGGAGATGTGATAATAAATCACAGCACAGTGGTTCAGCAAAAGGATTAGCCTAGAATAATTAGAAGAGATTCTCTGTGGTTCAGACTTGAATTGCGGAGTCCTTGGTGCTCTCTAAACTGAGTTGCTTGCTTGCAGATGTTTCTTTACCCATCTAGGTAATATCATCAGCGCTGTTGATCAGATTATCTAGTTGGGCAATGGAATGTCTACAAACAAACAACCAAGGTCAGACCCCATCACGAACTCCATAGAATGATTATTAGGGTTGCTTTCCATTAGAATATTCAAGTGCTTTATAATAAAGGTAAAGGTTCCCCTCGCATATATGTGCTAGTCATTCCCAAATCTAGGGGGCGATGCTTATCTCCGTTTCAAAGCCCAAAAGCCAACGCTGTCCGAAGACGTCTCCGTGGTCATGTGGCCAGCATGACTCAACGCCAAAGGCACACAGAATGCTGTTACCTTCCCACCAAAGGTGGTCCCTATTTTTCTACTTGCATTTTTTAGCTGCTTTCGAACTGCTAGGTTGGCAGAAGCTGGGAGAAATAACGGGAGCTCACCCCATTACGCGGCACTAGGGATTCGAACCACTGAACTGCCGACTTTTCAATCGACAAGCTCAGCGTCTTAGCCACTGAGCCACCACGTCCCTTATTTTATAATAATTTATACTACATTGCAGTAATTAATCAGGGTATACAGCAACACCATCCAGGAAACTGAGGCACACCAAAATAGCAAGGGGGGGGGAACCATGGCAAATCAGAGTTGTCCAATATTAAATCTGCAATAACCTGAGACTGAGCTGAAGTCCATCTAGAGTCTTCTGAGGCAATTTGAGATTCTTCACCTTTTCCTACCTCAGGAACCTCTGAAGGAGGCAGTCAAAGATTCAAGATGGCAGCCACAACTGTGTGATCAGAGCCCCACCTCTTTTTATATTTATTACACATAACATGTCTGTAAAAAGAAAAAGCAGGACTTTGTGAAAGAAAGAAAGAAAGAAAGAAGGGAGGGAGGGAGGGAGGGAGGGAGGGAGGGAGGAAGGAAGGAAGGAAGGAAGGAAGGAAGGAAGGAAGGAAGGAAGGAAGGGAAGAAAGGAAGGAAGGAAGGAAGGAAGGAAGGAAGGAAGGAAGGAAGGAAGGAGGAAGGAAGGAAGAAAAGAAGACATGTCTTAGACATGAAAGCCAGCTGTGGGTGATTTTGGGCCAGAATAAAGAGACATCACTACAAACAAGTCTTAAGCTGCCTGTGTTTTTGTGGGTATATATCCATATCCAGGAGTGGGATTGAAAAAATTTAGCAACCAGTTCTCTGCCCGGTTGCTGGTTGGGTGTGGCCATGGGGGTGTGTCCTACTCAGTCTCCTGCACCACAGTGGGGGGGTGCATTTTCACCCTCCCCAGGCTCCAGAGGCTTTCCTTGAGTCTCCGGGAGGGCGAAAACAGCCTCCTCCGGGCTCCAGAGGCCCTCCTGAGGCCGGAGACGGGCCCATTTCCAGACTTCGGGTACTTCCGAGAGGCCCATTTTTCACCCTCCCAGAGCCTCCGTGTGGGCCCTGCACTTACCTCACCTCCAAAATGGGCCACGTGGAGACTCCTGGGAGGGGCGGGGCAGGGTGGGCGGGGCCAGCCAGTCCTTGCAATTACTGGTTCAGTGAACCAGATGTAAAATTAGTATCCGGTTCGCCAGAAGCAGTCCGAACCGACTGAATCCTACCCCTGTCCATTTCCATATCAGGGGTGGGATCTACTTACCTTTACTACCGGTTCACAATGGGATCGCACATGCGTGCTTGCTTCGCTCATGCACGTGCCTTGGTTCTGCACATGCTCAGATCACTGATGACAACATCTGGGGTGGTGGGCGGAGCCTCGCACTGGTTTTACTACCGGTTCTTGTGAACTGGTTCGAATCGGTGGCGACCCAGCACTGATCCATATCCATATCCATATCCATATCCATATCCATATCCATATCCATATCCATATCCATATCCATATCCATATCCATATCCATATCCATATCCATATCCAATCCAATCCAATCTAATCTAATCTCTCTCTCTCTCTCTCACTCTCTCTCCCACTTCACAGGGTTGTTGTGGAAAAATGTATTGGATATGCTCACCACCTTCAGTTATTTGTAAAAAAATAATAAAGGCAGATACAAATTGCATGGTCATTGCTGCCATCTTGCCTTTTTTTGAACACCAAAGTCAGGTTGATCTGCCTCCTTTTGTTGCATGGTTTCAGTGGAAGTCTGTGGATTAGGGCAGATTACAAAAAAACTGTGCAATGAAATGAAAGATCTGAAGTCTGTCTTGGGTAATATTTGGTAAGCAAAATGAAAGGCCTCCAACTTCCTTCCAGTGAGTTAGAAATGAGACACTGCGGCCCTCCACAGAATACTTAAAAGTGGTGCTTCACTCAAACCTTTCTGAAAGCAAAAGGCTCTTTTGAAGATCTACCCAGCTCTAATAGCTGTCCTCGCACTGTAAAACTCTCCAAACGCCACTTCTGGGACACTCTGGTGAATGCAAAATGAAGACCAGGATCCCATTTTGAGAAAAAGAATGCCCATATTTCAAGGCAGCTTGGGACAATAGACTTACAATGACAGGAAAGAATTGGAGATCAAACAAAATGGTGCTGGAACTTGCTTGTTAGACCTCCTAATATAAAATTATTATTTTTTTACTCAGGCAGGATCGTTGGGCAGTTCAGGAATAAAAAGAGTCAACTGTCTTGTTTCCAGATTGTTTCTATCTGTGCTAGTTTATATGTATAGGACCATATCACATCCTTCAAACTTTCATTTATAACATTGGGAGAGAAGTTTGAAGAGCTCTTCACTTCTTGGGGGGGGGGGGGTGAGGGTAGTCAAACCCCAAAATGGAATCTATTTTCTCATTTGGGGTGGGGATTTAAGGGACAAAATAGGTGCCTGAGATTTCCATAAGTTATAAGCTGCTCTTTTTTGCCTCTTACATTTCCCCCAAACCTTTCAAAACAATCAACAAAATAGTTCACTCCCACAGTTCTGATTTCCTGAGGTAAAAACAAACAAGTCCCTGGGGAAAAAAACAACAACCCTTAATTTGCCTGGCATAGATAATCAGGCCAATGAATTCTGATACCGAACCATTAAGTACGCAGCCTTGAGTCATGAAGGACATACATGTGCAATGGAGGAATAGCAAATGAACATTCAGGGTATTTCTTTCCTTCCCCTTCTCATCCAGGTTCCCCATCGGTCATGGTGCTGATTTCCCTTGGGGTACCATCATTAAGTTCAAAAATGTGGAGTCAGTGTTGACGAACCTCCTTGCAGAGAAAGGAGGAGGTGGTGATGGTAGGAGTTTTGTTATACAACAGAGTCCTTTGCTATCTTTTAAGCCATCCCTGATGAGCTGAAGGTAGCAGCTGTACCCCTTAGGGAGATACAGTAATGTATCTAGTGCGTACTCATTCCCTCGGTGCCAATAATCCTCCAGCATTGGTGCATAATGAATTCCAATAAGAACAGCAGAACCTTATCAGCCAGGTTAGGCTGTGTGCAACTTAAAAGAATCTCATGGAGCAGAAGCAACTTCAATTCCACGTTGGACCATCATTTATATTTATAAGTGCTGGCCAATCTTAATTTCAGCAAAGCACTTTGCAGACTGGGAAACTATTAGGGTGGTGGGGGCAAGGAGAACACGGTGTACTTCTATATGCTGCACGGTTCTTCCAAGGAACCAAAATTAATCCCAGAGTTATGTCAGGACCATGCAGTAAAATGCACTTACCTTCACTACTGGATCGGAAATGTGAGCGTGCACACCTCTTCTGGACATGCGTAGAGCCTTCTGCACATTGGCAGAGGGTCAAAAATGGGACATGATAACATCTCAGTGGGTGGGTGGAACCTCCCGCCGCTGGCCCTACCGTGTCACATGAGCCGGATAGATCTGGCCAGATTTCACTGCTGGTCAGGACCAGTGGTGGGTTGCCCCCGGTTCGAACCGATTCTATAGAACCGGTAGTAAAACCAGTGGGAGGCTCTGCCCATTGACTCCAACGTCATCAAAATGCTTCTGCGCATGCACAGAAGAGCGTGCATGGGCACAAGCAAAGCAAGAGCACGCGCACGGCCCCGTTGCAAACCGGTAGTAAAGTTAAGTAGAACCCACCTCTGGTCAGGACCCACTCTTTTCTTGAGGTAGTACTTGACGTATGACCAGAATAGAGTAGAGTAGAGTAGAGTAGAGTAGAGTAGAGTAGAATAGAATAGAATAGAATAGAATAGAATAGAATAGAATAGAATAGAATAGAATAGAATAGAATAGAATAGAATAGAATAGGATTTTTTTTTATTGGCCAAGTGTGACTGCACACACAAGGAATTTGTCTTGGTGCATACGCTCTCAGTGTACATAAAATAAAAGATATGTTCATCAAGAATCGTAAGGTACAACACTTAATGATAGTCATAGGGTACAAATAAGCAATCAGGAAACAATATCAATATAAATTGTAAGGATACAAGCAACAAAGTTACAGTCATAAAGTCATAAGTGGAAGAAGATGGGTGGTGGGAACGATGAGAAGATTAATAGTAGTGCAGACGTAGTAAATAGTTTGACAGTGTTGTGGCGCAGTGGTTAGAGTGTAGTACTACAGGTGACTTCTGCTGACTGCTGGATGCCTGCAATTTGGCAGATTGAATCTCACAAGGCTCAAGGTTGATTCAGCCGTCCATCTTTCCGAGGTCAGTAAAATGAGGAGCCAGATTGTTGGGGGCAAGAGGCTGACTCTGTAAACCGCTTAGAGAGGGCTGTAAAAGCACTGTGAAGCGGTACATAAGTCTAAGTGCCATTGCTATTGAGCCCAATAATTCTACAGTTAAGTGAGACATTTGCTAAGTGAGTTTTGCCCCATTTTCTAGCCCCCATTCATTAAGTGAATCCTTGCAACCGATAACTTAGTAACCAAGTGAATCTGGCTTCCCCCTTGACTTTGCTCGTCAGAAGGTCTCAAAAAGGGATCAGGTGATCCTGGGACACAGCAATGGTCATAAATATGGACCAGTTGCCAAGTATCTGAATTTGGATCACTTGATCATGGGAATGCTGCAAAGGTTGTAACTGGGAAAAACACTCATAAGTCACATTTTTCAATGCCGTCGTAACTTTGAATGGTCACTAAATGAACTGTTGTAAATCGAGGACTGCCTGTACTTGGAAGCAACTCTTTCTAGTTCAAGGACTTATTTTCACTGCCTATTTTTAAGTGCAATGAGTAAATCTACTCTGTTTCTGAGAGTAGTTTCTCTCAAGGTGTGCAACATCTAAATAGCTTGTGCTTACTGTATTTTTCAGAATATAAGATGCACCTTTTTCCCCAAAAAAGGAGGGTGAAAATCTGGGTGCGTCTTATACTCTGAATGTAGTCCTGCCCAGCCTCTCGAACAGAGGTTTCAGAGGCTGAAAAAAAGCCTCAGAAATGAAGCTTCAGAAAAAAAGCCTCCAAACAGAGCTTCAGAAAAAAAGGCTCAGAAACTTCATTTCAGAGGCTTTTTTTCTGAAGCTCTGTTTCAGAGGCTTTCAGGGGCTGAAAAAAAAGCAAAGCACAGAGCTCACAACCAACAAACCTGTTGCTAAAATTCACCTCTCGGAACAGCTCTGCAGACTAAAGCACCGTAATTAACATCCAGCTGTCTGCAATTACACCAGTTCGAATCTCCCCAGGCTCAAGGTTGACTCAGCCTTCCATCCTTTCTAAGGTAGATAAATTGAGGACCCAGTTTGTGGGGGCAATAAGCTGACTTTGTATAAATATACAAAAAAGTATGAAGGCTATTGCTTAATGCATTGTAAGCCGCCCTGAGTCTTTGGAGAAGGGCGGCATATAAATCAAATTTAAAAAAAAAAAAACTGGTTGGAGGTATTCCAGGAGGCCAATCTACCCGCCAATCAGCTTTTTTCTCATTTTTCTCCCCAAAAACTAAGGTGTGTCTTATACTCCAAAAATTACGGTAGTTTGAACTTGGAACTGTTATCACAACATGTAGAAAATAGTCAAGTATGAATAACTTTGCTCCAGTCCATAAATTAGGTCAAGAAGTGGACGTGGATCCTGCAAAATGTGGATCCTGCAAACTGTTCCTCCCTACATTTGTTGTATGAGAAAGGACATTTCATTTCCACTGGGGGACAAGACCTAAAATGGATCGATCAATCGATCTTGCTTAGGATCGTTTTCTGAAATGAATGTTGCTAAAACCCTCTCTTTCCATTTCCAATCTGTAGTTTCCTTGGAGGGGAAATAATATTATCTGCATTTTTAATTTTAATCACAGCACTCAAATTTTGCTATGCATTTTTTGGTCTAAAAGATGCCCTTTTATGTTCCCTTAGATTCTTTCTTTCTTTCTTTCTTTCTTTCTTTCTTTCTTTCTTTCTTTCTTTCTTTCTTTCTTTCTTTCTTTCTCTTCCTTCCTCCCTTCCTTTCTCTTTCTTTCCTTCCTTCCTTCTTTCTTTCTTTCTTTCTTTCTTTTTTCTTTCTTTCTTTCTTTCTTTCAAAGAGAAAACAAATTACAAAAGGCAGAAACATGTGAGAACGCAAAGATAACTGCCTCCTAAATCCGCATCTCCATCTAGGAAGTGCAAATGAGGTTGGATCATTAAAATGCAGAAATAACGCAATTCTTGCGCGCCTGTATCTTAAACCCAGAAGTGTCAGAAATGTCTGCTTGAGGCTTGTTTGCTTGGAGAAATAGCTGGCCCAAAGAAGCTGGGACACACTCCAGTAAAATGCTGAGCAGATGTCTGGTGAAGCCCCGAGGGGGTGGAACTTGAGAGCCTTACTGGCATTGCACCTAAACTAAGGAAGAGGGGGACAAAAAAACCCAAAAAAACAACCCCACAGAGCAGGTTATTTCCAATCCATGGGGACTGGGGGTGGATAGGATCACCCAGAAATAGAAAACATGTTGGAACATCTTTTCTTATAACTCTTCTAACGTTGCCAAGACCAGCTGGGTGAGCAGAGAGATATCTCAAATGAAAGCCGAGGTAAATGATGTTTTTTCCAGGCTCTTGGCAATGGCTCTGTTAGTGACTCCTGTTCTTAAACTTTCAGCCAAATCCAGTGGTGAAATTCAGCCAGTTTGCACCACTTAGGAAGAACTGGTTGTTAGCTTTCTGAGCAGCTGGTGAACTGGTTGTTGGAAGGGTTGTTGGAAGGGCAGAGAATCGGTTGTTAAATTATTTGAATCCCACCACTGGCCAGACCTCACCTGCCACCCAAGGGGTCTGCAACATCTCATTGCAAAACTTCAATGTGGGATGACAACGTTCCGGGCCGAATGAAGAAACTCCAAAGTATTGTGCGCATCACACACTAGACGGCATGCTTGGTTGGGCAAAGAGGAAGGTGGAGAAAGAAGATCAATGTTGAACTGCAGAATCCTTGTTTTTCACGCAACGGGTCCTGTGGTAAATCCCTTTTGTGCTTGGCTGAAAGGTTTTAAGAAGCAGGCGATGTAAGATATATGTGCTACGCCTCGCATCCTTAAGGCCCGCTGTCACTCAAAGCAATCAGATCAGGTGGATTATTATACCCCAATTGGATTATTTTACAACATGCTGTAAAACAGCTTCCTGTTTTCTTAAAGGCATAGCTTTTGTCCATTCAAAGAGTCTTCTTTCTTTTAAAAAACAAACAAAAGGCACACATGTTGCTTATTATATACGGTGCCTTTGCCACCAATCTGGATGCTCCAGATCAGCTTCAGGTATATCATATATCTCCCATCCAGGTGGGAAATTGGAAAATTGCATATTACAGAAAAGATACACTTCAGTGGTAGGTTTCAAATTTTTTTACTACCGTTTCTGTGAGCATGGCTTGGTAGGCGTGGCATGGCTTGGTGGGCGTGGCATGGCTTGGTAGGTGTGGCATGGCTTGGTGGGCGTGGCAGGGGAAAGATACTGCAAAATCCCCATTTCCTTCCGATCAGCTGGGACCTGGGAGGCAGAGAATAGATGGGGACGTGGCCAGTCAGAATTTTTACTGCCGGTTCTCCGAACTACTCAAAATCTCCGCTACCGGTTCTCCAGAACTGGTCAGAACCTGCTGAAAGCCACCTCTGGTACACTGGGGATTGCATGAAATATCTGGGAGATTACTCAACAAAATTGAGGCCTTCTGCCTTTCTTCTTTTGGGTCTCCTCTCTCTCACACACCCTTTGAAAATTTTACCGGAATGTAACAAAGAGGCCTTCCAGGTGAGATACAAAAAAATAATCTGCGTTTTTTTTCTTTCCCCGTTTCTGACATGTAAGCCTTAGGGGTAAATTTCCTCTCTGTTGTTTTGCTAATAGAGCAATGTCTTTGTGGTTGAGGTCAAACAAGGGGCATGACAGGTTGTGAGAGGATGCCTCTGTAAAACAATCTCATTCCTTATGAGTTATTTTGGATGGAGAGAGGAGGTTAAAGGACAAAATAACTCCCTGGTTAAGCCTTGTTGAACTGTAATGCCTACATTTTATACCTATTTTGCCAAAGATATAAATGCACACTGCTATGCCGCCAGAAGTCAGAATAATTGTTTCTAATCTTGGCTGAGCAGTCTGGAGGGAGCACCCTGAGTCTAAAAGCAGAACTAGAAATTGGATTATTTGTCCATTTAGCAGAAGGTTGAAAGGAAAGCAGTAGAGGGCAAACTTGACTTAGATGGAACAAGCTGGCTATATCCCATGTTCCCAGCATTTTGAATTCCAAAGCTTGGTTGAAGAAAAAGTTTGCAATCAAAGTGGGGAGGGGGTGAGAAGGAGGCATAAGCATCATGCCAAAGATCAAATTGTGAAAAGTCATCCCTAGCAGTTGTTCTTTCTTTAGAAGTTCTCACTTCCTTAAAATAAGTTCTTGCTTGGAGTAACAGCACAACGATTTTTTTCCTTTGCCCCCATAACTAAAATTACAAATCCCAACTGCCAAAGCCAACTGTCAAAAACATTAGAATCTATTCCTTGTTCAAGAGAAAGCAGTATATCACAAGGTAAGGGAATATTGTTCCATTTTGTTCAATGTGTTCTCAAACTCCGCTATCATAAAACATGGCAATGCTGTTGATAAAACTTTTGGGTAAGTCCATAAAATGGAGTAAAACTAATAATAGAAATGGGAATGGCATTTCAGTACAGAGTAAGGTGACTGGACTTTTATTTTAAGACACATCCAGTTTGTAAGTTGTACCTTCAACATTTTTAGATCGAGGGCCCTAATAATCCCATGCTGAATGACTCCAATTGATTAATGAATTATGCCAACAGTTGGCTGGTCAGCCCAAACAAGAATTGGGTCTCTGGAGGACATGACCCCCTCTGGGAAATCTGGTGGGACACGTATGCTACCAATTCAATTCAGAATAGACCTGGAAGGGACCTTGGGGGTCTTCTAGTGCAACCCCCTACTCAAGCAAGAGACCTTATACCAGGGGTGGGTTTTACTTACTTTTACTATTGGTTTGCAACGGGTACTGTGCACGAGCGTTCGCTTTGCTTGCATGTGCGTGCTTCTGCACATGCTCAGATCATCAATTACTGTCCACTTTTACTACCAGTTCTAGAACCGGACAGAACCGGAAGCAAGCCACCACTGCCTTATACCATTTAGACAAGGAGTTGTCTAGTCTCTTCTTAAAAATCTCCAAAGATGAAGCTCCCACAACTTCTGGAGGCAAGCTGTTCCACTGGTTAATTGTTCTCACTGTTAGGAAATTTTCCCTTAATTCCAGGTTGCTTTTCTCCTTGATTAGTTTCCATCCATTGTTTCTTGTCTTGCTTTGCAAAATAAGTCAACCTCCTCTTCTTTATGGCAGCCCCTCAAATACTGAAAGACTGTTCTGATGTCACATCTAGTCAGTGGTGAGATTCAAAAAAAATTATTACCAGTTCTGTGCAGTGGTGGGATTCAGGCAATTTAATAACTGATTCTCTGCCCTAATGATTTCTTCCAACAACCAGTGTGTCAAACTGCTCAGAAAGTTAACAACTGGTTCTCCTGAAGTAGTGCGAACTGTCTGAATCCCACTACTGGTTCTGTGGGCGTGGCTTGCTGGGCGTGGCAGGGGAAGGTTACTGCAAAATCCCCATTTCCTCCCAATCAGCTGGGACTTGGGAGGCAGAGAATAGATGAGGGCAGAGCCAGTCAGAGGTGGTATTTACCGGTTCTCCGAACTACTCAAAATTTCCATTACCGGTTCTCCAGAACTGGTCAGAACCTGCTGAAACCCACCTCTGATCCTAGTCCTTCTTTTCACTAGACCAGACATACCCAAATATTTACACCTAGTTTGCAAGAGAAAAACTGCATTTTTCTTTCACACCTTTCTTCATATGAATTTTTCTTTTCTTGCTGCTCTGAACTGATCACAACATTCAGAAGAGTAGAATGACTATTTCTGGTCCACGATGGTTAAAATGTGAACCGAACAAATAGCTCCTCTCCCGCACTATGCAAATGTTCTCTGCAAGAAGAGCCAGTCACCTGCTCAGTCTCATTTTGACATTGGCTGATGGCGCATGTTTGGAATGGCCAAAGATGAAATTCTGTGGGAACTCCGTGGAGAATTTATTTACAGCGACCACCTGCACAATATTCTTTTGCAATTCCTCCCTGAAAATATTACAAACAAGCTCTGCAGCAGATTGTGGCAGGGTCTGCCCTGGCAGCTGGTGGACCTCATTTGTAATATCAGATCCTGGAAATTAGCCAATGGTCCACCACTCAGGCAGTAGATAATTTCTATCTACCCTTGTTCAATGCTGACCACCTTCACCGATGAACAAATCGGAAGGAATTTATTGGCAACTTTTCCAATTAACAAGTTCTGTTCAAATATATCAGCTTTTGTGAGTTTGCTCCATCAGATGCTGAGAGTGGCCAGGCTGACCGAGGACTTAAACTGGGGTGACACCAAAAAAGGGGAGGGGAAGAGAGGTTGGTTATGCAGATGCAGGTTACACATGAGATAAATTATCTGTGCCTTATCAATTAGCAATTGTAATTTTTTTTTAATGGGATGGCCATTGTAATGTTGTTGTTTTTTAATGAGATGGCCCGAAACTTTTTGATGTATGTGAGTTCATCAACCTCTTGTTCAATGATGGAATTAAAGGCTTGTTTTTTCCAAAAACAATCGCATTTAGGCCAACCTGAGTACCTTTCGCCATGCCCTTAAGACTTTACTATTCCAACAGGCTGGGCTGGCTTAATAAGAAATTGGATTGGGTGTTTTAATTTTTGGGTTTTTAATTCTGGGGCAAAAATATTTAATTTGTTTTTAAACTGCTTTTAGATTTTGTATTCTATGTTGTTTTATTGTGGCTGTACACCGCCCTGAGTCCTTCGGGAGAAGGATGGTATAAAAATTTAATAAATAAATAAGTAAATAAACAAACAAACAAACAAACAGTCACTTTAGGGAAAAGGGAATCTTAACTCCATGTTTGAGTTTGTTTGTTTGTTTGTTTGTTTGTTTGTTTGTTTATTTATTTATTTATTTATTTATGAGATTTATGAGATTTATATTGCCACCTATTTGCACATGGTGGCTTACAAGAATATAAAAACATCATATAAAAAACAATAAAACTAATAAAAGAGAGCATCATATAATAAATTAATATAATAATATAATAAAATAAACCCCCACCCCCTGCCCCAGCGACAACACATCACACGAGCCTTTTAAAGGACTCCATCCTACTCCTCTTTCTAAACCAGCCTGGATATCACAAATCTCTTTTTCTATGGATGGGTTTAATGCAGGGGTGAAATTCAGCAGGTTCTGACAGGTTCTGGAGAACCCGTAGCAGAAATTTTGAGTAGTTTGGAGAACCAGCAAATATCAGCTCTGGCTGGCCCCAGAGTGGGGTAGGAATAGAGATTTTGCAATATCCTTTCCTCCAGGAATGGGGAGGGAATGGGGATTTTGCAGTATCCTTCCTCTGCCACGCCCACCAAGCCACGCCCACAGAACCGGTAGTAAAAAGAAACTGAATTTCACCACTGGTTTAATAGTTGCATGACTTGCAACAGTATTTTGTGAGCATGTAAAAGCAGATTATGGTACAGCACTTGGAAGAGTTGCGTGTGTCAATCTTTTGGCAACCCCTCCCCCCCCTTTTTTTTTTGACACAATTGAGATGAACATTAGCCTTTTCCAATATTCTAGCCTTCCATTGGTGTGCTGTATTTTTGATACAATTTTGTAATTGATGCTGGGTGCCAGAATACAGGCAGGTTGCTCAGCACCCAACATGCAATCGACCTGACTGCTGGATGGAACAGATGTTGGAATTTCGAACCTGTTGCTATTGAGTCATTAAGCGACAGGTCATTAAATGAGGACTACCTGTTTAATAGTCCGGAAGATCTCCGTCTCCTGCTTCTGAACTGAACCAAACTTTTTTTTTTTCCTTTTCTCAGGGGGAAGAGTGGGGGAAACATCTGTGCAACAGATTTTGCAACAGTCTTGGATTGTCTCAGACTTCAACTTTGGTTATTCTAGCAGTCACACTAGATGTCAGCCCTGTATCATAAGTAATAAAATATAATGCTAAAAATCAGTCTTTCAATTTCTGGAAAACTTTCCTGATTGAAGAGTTTGGAATTTATGGTTATTGTTGTTGTTTTTTCTCTCATGCTTCACAACCCCTTTATAACTTTTTGGGATGGGATTTTTCAATTTATATTGAAGTAAGGTGATAGAAGGCTTTGTTATTTTTGTTTTCACCACCATCATCATCTTCCTCTTATCTTGATTACCTATTTCCTAATTCTTTTTTTAAATTTGATTTATATGCCGCCCTTCTCTGGAGACTCAGGGCGGCTTACAATGCGTTAAGCAATAGCCTTCATACTTTTGTATATTTTACAAAGTCAGCTTATTGCCCCCACAAACTGGGTCCTCAATTTACCTACCTTAGAAAGGATGGAAGGCTGAGTCAACCTTGAGTCTGGTGAGATTCGAATTTACAGTAATTGCAGACAGCTGGTGTTAATCACAATGCTTTAGTCTGCTGAGCTATCCAGATTCCTATCTTGAGGTAAATCACACAGCAGGAGCATTCTTTTTTTTTTAAATTTGATTTATATGCTGCCCTTCTCCGAAGACTCAGGGTGGCTTACAATGCATTAAGCAATAGCTTTCATATTTTTGTATATTTTATACAAAGTCAGCTTATTGCCCCCACAAACTGGGTCCTCAATTTACCTATCTTAGAAAGGATGGAAGGCTGAGTCAACCTTGAGCCTGGGGAGATTCAAACTTACTAATTGCAGACAGCTGGAGTTAAATTACAATGCATTAGTCTGCTGAGCTATCCAGGCTCCTTAATTCTTGAATAAAAAAGTTTGGGGGGAAAGTCTTCTCCCATCGGGAATATTTTGGATGGTAAGAAAACTGCAAACCATAGAAGCAATTGCACAAAAGAAGATAGACTACCGGCATTCACAAGCTCAGCCACCCTTTAAAATGTGTGGGAATCCCACCCCCTGTCCATAAAAATTGCTTCATTTTGCCTTTGAAAAATAATGCTAAAAGCAATTTCCTTCCCATTAGGTTGACTGAGAATAATCGGGGGGGGGGGGGAAACGTATCAAAAATACATTCACCCAGATGTACTTAAATAAATCTCTATAATGGCAGTGAACAATTCTAAGGAACTTCTCATCGTTTACGGTACCTGGCAAACAGACCATTGTTCTCCCTCTGCTAAGAATAACTGCATTTGTTGGACTTGACTTTATGCCTATGGTTGAAAAATTGTGCTATAGATTAGGCGATAAGAAACTGACTCCCTCCCCCCCCCCCCCCCCCCCAATAAATTGGTTATAAAGAACTCTAGATTTTAAGAATTGCAAAGTAGGAGAAATCAAAACAGATTCATATTTCCATGTTCTGGGCATTTTACTGTATAGTCTTGAGGGAATAGACAGACAGCTTAGTGGCCAGATAAATTTCCACCAACTAAATCCAAATGGAAATTCTTAACTCTAACCCATCATCAGGAGTTTTCTCCTGTTGTTTAATCCAAGCAATGGGTTTGCTTAACAACCGCTGTGCTCGCTTAGCAACTTGGAGGTCTTCTAGTCCAGCTCCCTGCCCCAAGCAGGAGAATCTATACTATTTCAGATAAGTGGCTGTCTAGATTCTTCTTAAAAAACCTCCTGTGATGGAGCACTCATGATTTCTTTTTTTTTTATTGAAAAAGTTTTACAATACAATCCCCCCCCCATTTCCCCCCTATCCCCCCTCCCATCCACCCCCCTTCCCTTCCCTTCCCTCCCCTCCCTTCCCTCCCTAGGCTTCCTTTACTAATAAAACATTAATCTTAAATATCAATCAATATTAAACAAAAAATATAGGTGAAATCCAGATAACATATCATAAATAAGCACTCATGATTTCTGAAGGCAAGCTGTCCCACTGGTTAATTGACTTATGACCATAATTCTAGGTTCAATTAGGATTGTAAGTCAAGGTCTATTTGTGTGTGTAAGAGAGTGGGGGAGGGAGAGGGAGAGGGAGGGAGGGGGGAGGGAGAGAGAGAGAGAGAGAGAGAGATACCTACAAAATCACAGGCAGTTTGTAGTGATGTCTCTCTATTCTGTTCCATTTTTTTAGTATTTATAATAAATTAGCCTTATCAAGACTCTGGGCGTTTGCATCTTTATATACTAGCTGTCACACATGTGTAAATTCTGACTACAACCAGATATTTAATTGGATGAAACTAATATTTGAATACTTACAGCCCTGACCTTCTCTTTCTTTGTACCCGTATAACTAAATACACATGTATAGACACATAATTCAAATTCATTTCTTGTACTGATGCATTGGTTTTATCTGGCTAAGATGCTGTAATTGCAGACAAATCTGATCCTAACTAAATATAATCGTATCTAATGTCAAGGTAGGGCAATCAACTATTCCTTGCCATGCAAAAAAAATCCTCAAGAGAGTATGGATTCTGAAGTCTTGTTAACTTTAGTAGGTATTTATTTATTTGCTATGTACTGCCCTTCAAAAAGAAAGAAAGAAAGAAAGAAAGAAAGAAAGAAAGAAAGAAAGAAAGAAAGAAAGAAAGAAAGAAAGAAGAGAGGGAAGGAGGGAGGGAGAAGGAAAGAAAGAAGGAAGGAAGGAAGGAAGGAAGGAAGGAAGGAAAGAAAGAAAGAAAGAAAGAAAGAAAGAAAGAAAGAAAGAAAGAAAGAAAGAAAGAAGAGAGGGAGGGAGAAGGAAGGAAGGAAGGAAGGAAGGAAGGAAGGAAGGAAGGAAGGAAGGAAGGAAGGAAGGAAAGAAAGAGAAAGAAAGAAAGAAAGGAGAGAGGGAGGGAGGGAGGGAGGGGGGGGAAGGAAGGAAGGAAGGAAGGAAGGAAGGAAAGAAAGAAAGAAAGAAAGAAAGAAAGAAAGAAAGAAAGAAAGAAAGAGAGAGAGAGAGAATTTTTCAAGTCAGCTTCTTAGTAAGGATGCTTAGGTTTGTGGATTCAGTGGCATTCTTCACTGACCACATTTTTCATATCTCCAGAGGTATTATACCAAACAATCAATAATCAAAACCTTTCATTTCACCCCAAAAAAGTCTTTCGAGTCTTCTCATCCTTATCTTCCTTTCAAGCCAGCCTTCCTGACTACCTGCTTATCTCCCTCAGCCCGTGCTGTCCCTGAACTTGTTCCTTAATAGCTTATCGCAGTCGGCAAGACAAGATTTTTGGAAGCTGTCCATGCATCAGGGAGATCTTGCTTACACTCCCTTATCAGCGCTTCCCAGATTAAGGAAAAAGATCTGGTTCAGTTTTGAAAATTCTTTAAATCAGATAGATTATGGTAACCGATAGCGTTTCTGAAAATGCTGATTTGTTTAATGCACTTCCTTTACTCTGCTTTTTTTCCCATTTTCCTTCCTTCCTTCCTTCCTTCCTTCCTTCCTTCCTTCCTTCCTTCCTTCCTTCCTTCCTTCCTTCCTTCCTTCCTTCCTTCCTTCCTTTTTTTGAAGAGAAAAACAGTTGATTCTGAAAGATGTTAAGCACATTGATGATTCCTGTATCTACATTCCTTGTTTTCAGTGCTTGGAATGATAGAGTTTGAAATCTGACAATCCCTCTTACCCACACACACACACACACACACACACACACACACACACACACACACAATATGAAGCTAGAAAAGAAAATTATCTGACTTGATATAGAGATAACCCTCGACTTACGACCACAATTTATGTTGGGAAGTAAGAAATTTGTTAAGTGAGTTTTACCCCATTTTACGGCTTTTCTTGCCACATTTGTTAAGTGAATCACTGCAGATGTTAAGTTAAGTGAACATCTGGCTTCCCCGTTGACTTTGCTTGTCAGAAGGTACCAAAATGGGATGGTATGATGCCTGGACACTGCAACTGTCATAAATGTGAGTCTATTGTCAAGCACCCGACTGTAAATCATGTGACCATGGGGATGTTGCAATGGTCACAAGTGTGAAAAATGGTCATGTTGAAACTTTGAACGACCACTAAGGTGAACTGTTGTAAGTCGAGGACTACGTGTATTTACAAGGTGCTTTGTTCTGCTTCATAGTATAAGCTTTAATTCATTAATTTCGTTATAAATTAATAAATTAATTTAATTAAGCTACAACCAGCTCAGCAGAGACTAAAATCCAGGAAAAGCTTCCTTAGGTTAACAGAAGGCTGCGAAGAATTCGATAGCACAGAGGATCTATGTGTTCTGATCCAGCTCCCTAAACACATGGCAAACCCTCTGAAGTGAACTCAAAGATTCCTTTAATTGGAAGTATCAGCAGCCCTAGCAAAAAGTTTCTCTCTCATCGCAGGCTAACAAGTCCATCCTGCCTTTTATCCCCAGAGCTAGGGTGGGGCTTCGCTAGCAGCAGTGACTCTTCTGTCCCAAGGATCAGCCCATAGATTTCCACTGCTCTCCTCTGCCTTCTGTGCATCCACTTGTCAGGCACTGGATCCAGCTCTTCCTCCTCTTCCTCCTCAGCCAGCTCCAGACCTGGGAGCTGTTGACTCTCCATCTGAGAACTGATGGACAGCTCAGGCTACGCTTCTGTCTCTGACAGCTCCATTCCCTCTTCCCCCTTGGAGCTCTCAGGTTACCTTGATGCTGACCCTGACTCTCACGCCTCCTCCTCCTCTGATTTCCCTGATGGAGGGGCCGGTGGCCGATAGGCCACAACACTATGGAAAGCTACGAAGAACCAAGACTGGATGGAACCAACAGAGAAGCCAGGATCTGGTTCTGACAAAAGCTGGGAAGTTTTTCTAATAGACTGCACACAGGTATGACAAGATCTAGAGACACCCTGAAGAAATGGGGCTATCCAGTGGCTTTCGGTCTTTGAGATTGTGGTGACATGCAGACAATAACACATATGTGTACCTGCCCTTTGTGCCCCTAATCAGTGTATACTTGGGGACCTCATGGCAGTGCGACAGAACACAATTACTCTTTCTAGTAATTTGTAATTTGTACATATTTTCATCTTGTATTTTATATTTTAAATTTTATGTCGTATAGTATGCCTTGTTTTAATTGGGATGGTCCAGACACGAGTAAAGAAACAAATTCTACATTATGTAAAGATTCTTAAAAGGTTAAAGGTAAAGGTTCCCCTCGTACACATGTGCTAGTTGTTCCCAACACTAGGGGGCGGTGCTCGTCTCCGTTTCAAAGCCGAAGAGCCAGCACTGTCTGAAAACATCTCTGTGGTCATGTGGCCAGCATAACTCAATGCCAAAGGCGCATGGAACACTGTTACCTTCCCACCAAAAGTGGTCCCTATTTTTCTACTTGCATTTTTTCTGTGCTTTCAAACTGCTAGGTTGGCAGAAGCTGGGACAAGTAATGGGAGCTCACCCTGTTACACGGCACTAGGGATTCGAACCACCAAACTGCCAACCTTTCGATCAACAAGCTCAGCGTCTTAGCCACTGAGCCTCCATATCTCTCTTACTGATTCTTAATAATATAATAATAATTTTCTTAATTAATATTTTTGATAAAAGATTCTTACTGCACCACAAACCCTTCACAGAAACTTAGAGTTTGACTCTAGGGTGTTGCGGGCTTGCTCCCTAATGCCATGATTGTTTCTCATTTTATTTCTTCCTTTCTGCAAAGGCTTGGAGTGATCCTTCTCCAAGTCAACCCTGCCCTGCACAAGGCCTGCTCATCCTAATATCCAAGTCTCAAGGTTTTGCAAGCGTGACTCTGACATCAGTCAGTCTGCTTAAAAAATATCACTTATGAAGATGAGTTGTGTGTTCTATCTGTTTGCAGTACACTGGACAGAGCAAAAGTGGACTGTACAAATAGTACAAGGATCAGATCAGGTTTAGAAGGAAAACACCTTATTAATAGCCAGGATTCCTTAGATGGCTCAGTGGCTAAGATGCTGAGCTTGTCAATCGACAGGTTAGCAGTTCAGTGGTTCAAATCCCTAGTTCCGCGTAACGGGGTTAGCTCCCATTACTTGTCCCAGCTTCTGCCAACCTAGAAGTTTGAAAGCATGTAAAAAATGCAAGTAGAAAAATAGGGACCATCTTTGGTGGGAAGGTAACAGCATTCCATGCACTTTTGGCGGTTAGTCATGCCGGCCACATCACCACGGAGACGTCTTCGGACAGCGCTGGCTCTTCGTCTTTGAAACGGAGATGAGGACCACCCCCTAGAGTCGGAAACGACTAGCACATATGTGCAAAGGCAACCTTTACCTTTAAACTTTCCAGAAGTTTGACTAGAAATATTGCCGTTTTCGTTCTACTCTGTAAGCATTTAAAAGTATTAGGTCAGAAGAGTCGAAGGACTCGAGATTTCTAATTTATAAGCATTAGACTAATACTGTTGTGCTTGAAGATGTATGCATCCATTGCTGTTACTTGTGGTATACTTCAAACGGTCTGGAGATTGATTCAATAAACCATTGTCTGCTTGTTATTTTACAGAAAAGAAATTTAGAGGTTGTAATTGGCCAGTCTTATTACTAAAATGTGTGCAGTTCATGGGTCACCAAAATTTATGAGTTTGTTTACACAGGGAAAAAGATATATTTTAACCTTTTCTATTGAATTCAAGAAGAAAGGATTAACTTGGGGAGCCAGTGAGTACTTTCTGTTTTTCACAGAATCGGTCTTCAGCGGTTGCACCTAGGAAGATTCTCAGGCAAGGCAGAACCGATTTCAGGTAGTCCTCGACTTACAACAGTTTGTTTAGTGACCGTTCAAAGTTGTATTGATGAAAAAAGTGACTTATGGCCTTTTTTGCACTCAAGACCCTTGCAGCATCCCCATGGTCACGTGATCAAAATTCAGATGCTTGGCAACTGACTCATATTTATGACGGTTACAGTGTCCTGGGCTCATGTGATTTTCTTGGTGTGCACCAAGACAAATTCCTTGTGTGTCCAGTCACACTTGGCCAATAAAGAATTCTGTTCTGTTCTGTTCTGTTCTGTTCTGTTCTGTTCTGTTCTGTTTTGTCCTATTCCTATTCCTATTCCTATTCCTATTCCTATTCCTATTCCTATTCCTATTCCTATTCCTATTCCTATTCCTATTCCTATTCCTATTCCTATTCCTATTCCTATTCTACTCTACTCTACTCTACTCTACCCTACCCTATCCTGTTCTATTCTATTCCCCCTTTTGCAACCTTCTGACAAGCAAAGACAATGAGGAAGCCAGATTCAATCATGTGACTAATTTAACAAGTGCAGTGATTCACTTAACACGTGTGGCAAGAAAAGTCATAAAACGGGGCAAAACTCACTTCGCAAATGTCCCGCTTAGCAACAGAAATTCTGGGCCTCAATTGTGGTCGTAAGTCAAGGACTATTCTTACAACCAGCCCCTGCCTGAATCCTAGACTGTCCCAATACAAGCAGAAATATAGATTGCTATGTACAGCAAGGAGATGACAACTTAATAAGCAGGCTCACATAAACCCAGGGAATTTAAAGAACAATTGGACTGACAGTCATAAAAACAGCCACCTGAAACTGTTGTGAAATATGCCATTCCAATAACCAATACAAATTGAGTGCAGCGCTGTTGGCTGGACTCATCACTACTTTCCTAAGATGAATGGGGTTTGCTATGCTCCATTGACCAGATTCCCTGTTAACCCGGTCTCTTTATCTTTGTACTAAAGTTTGCACCATAAACAGGTTTTGCATTTGGATGCATTGCCGGCTCTGTGGCTCCTGATAATTTCAGCTCCAATTTACCCACAAAAATCTACAATCGCTCTGCTGAAGCCTTGCTAGTTTCTATGTAAGTTGAAAGCATAATTTGTCTCAATGTCTCTAACGGGCTCTTGGATTTCTTATTCTTGTGTACATTTTGTTCTATTTCATAAAAGCAGAAAGACTCCAGGCAGCTCATTATTAGGTGATTATTACTGTTCCCAGCTGGTTAAAGCCATTCATTCATTACCTCCTGCCTTGAACCGGAATGAAACCGTGTAAAAGGCTCCAACTTTTTGGATTAGAACCAGTTTGAACCTTGGTTTCATTTGAAATCTGAGACGGTAGCATTACCCATTTCGTAGCTTGTGGTGGATGTGCTGCTGTGGGTTGAGTGGTCTGATAAAGTTTTGAGAGTATCCGTTTAGTTGGAAGCAATGGTGGGTTCCTCCCGATTCGGCCCGGTTCAGCCGAGCCAGTAGCGGTGACGATATGATGTCACCGAACCGATTCTCTTTGTTTGGGAGCTGGGCCCTCCCACTCCCCCCCCACGTTATTCTTACCTTTTATTTGGCCCCATCCCCAATCTATTTGCTGCCTCCTGAGTCCCAGCTGATTGGCTAAAAGGAAAAAAACTGTTTAAACTCTTGCCACGGGGCTTCAAAGGGCCGCCCTACAGCTGATCAGTGGTAAAAGGCAGTTTGGTGGTAGACCAGTGCCTGCAAAAATACATGAGTAGACCAGTGCCTCCAAAAACAAATGAGTAGACCAGTGGCTCCAGAAACAAATGAGTAGACTGGTGCCTCCAAAAATAAATGAGTAGACGGGTGCCTCCAAAAACAAATGGGTAGACCGGTACAGCTCTACAAGCAGTTAAAAGCCTGGTAGACCAATCCCTCTGCTAAATCCTAAAGAATTGTCACATGACCATTAAACCATGCCCACAAAATAAGCCACGCCCACAGAACCGGTAGTAAAAAAATTTAGAACCCACCCCTGGTTGTAAAATGTGGTATAGGCAGTCTGTTTCATTTTTCTGATGTTGCAAGTTGCGGTAGTATATTTCTACTCATCTGAATCATGTTCTTACACAACTCTTGTGGGAGTTTGGGTTGTTACTTCGGTAATGGAGCATTTGCTCAGAGGCTAGTTCTTGATAGATTATTTCTAATTTACCATTGTAACCTCTGCTGAATTTTAAAATAAAATTCATAAAGAAACAAACCCCACACTCACAAGCACTGATGTGATTACTTAGTTGGGTAATGAAACATCTTCAATCCCGAACAACAGATATTCTTTTTTATTGTTTTATTTTCAAACTATGCCTGGGATTTTTAAGTCCTCCGTCCACTACTAAACACATCTGAACTGATTTTTCATAATTGGACAGGTTTAGTACCTGCTAGGGTATAAAAAAGGACCAGACACATACTTGTGATACAATTGCAAATGAAAGATTTTCTCCCATATAAAAAGTAAAGGTAAAGGTTGCCTTTGCACATATGTGCTAGTCGTTTCCGACTCTAGGGGGTGGTCCTCATCTCCGTTTCAAAGCCGAAGAGCCAGCGTTGTCCGAAGATGTTTCCATGGTCATGTGGCTGGCATGACTAAATGTGAAAGGCGCACAGAACACTGTTACCTTCCCCCCAAAGGTGGTCCCTATTTTTCTACTTGTATGTTTTATGTGCTTTTGAACTGCTAGGTTGGCAGAAGCCGGGACAAGTAACGGGAGCTCACCCCGTTACATGGCATTAGGGATTCAAACCGCTGAACTGCCAACCTTTCTGATCGACAAGCTTAGCATCTTAGCCACTGAGCCACCCATGTCCCAGTTTCTCCAATATATAACCTATCAAATGCATCACACCTGCTGAAATTCTTATTACTAAGCCATTTTAACAAGGTTAGTAAACCACAGTATTCAATCAATCAATTCATTATTTCAGTCTTAGACCAGAACAGGCCACAGTATTAAATAAACTGAAATTGTTGCATGCAATGCTAAGGCTTAGAGCAAGATTAATGTTAATAGCTGTATTCACACAATTTATTAAATCAATCCTGTTTAGAATAAGACTCAGGAACTCAATCTCTGTCTCTTTTCCATTTCATTTTTTACCAAAGACTTCAACCACACCTGACCAACAACAATATAATTTTTGAAGTCATACCACATTAACAAGTATATCTCTGCTGATAAAACTGTTTACCCAACTAATAAACTGGTTTAGAATCTATGACAACTGAGCTCAACCCAAACAAGCCATTTTTAGTTGGGCAGTATTGGGATTCAAGATTTAATAACCATAGTCTAAATCAGGGGTCAGCAACCAGTGGCTCTGGAGCCGCATGTGGCTCTTTCACTCCTCTGCTGCGGTTCCCTATCAAAATATGTGTCACAAGCGCCAATGTGCGACATCCACCGACACACAATTTATTGAGCTTTTCAACCCCCAGTAGGCCAACCATGGGTAAATCCAAGGCAAGAAAAGTTTCAGAAGAAAACGGAATGTTTAATTCAATTACATATGCTAGTTTTGTGGCCGCTCAAGAAATAGTCAGGCACTGGAAGGGTTTTGTGGCTCCTGGTGTTTTCTTTTCTGTGGGAAACGGTTCCAAATGGCTCTTTGAGTGTTTAAGGTTGCAGATCCCTGTTCTAACCAGTAGGTTTCCTGACATTTGCTGGCATTTTCAGAAGCAAAATAGTTTTCTCCATAGACAACTGAACAAAGACTCACTCGGCTCCTTTCTTTCTAGCCAGGAGTCCTGACTGCCGACTGGTGTTTAACTAGTTGGTTTCTGACTGGTGCAGGAGAGTGAGCATTGGTCTGATTGGTTCTTTTTTTTTAATGCCTGATCCTGACTGGTCAATTGGTAGTGTCGGATCCTGATTGTCCTTTTGTTTATGCCAGCTTCTGATTGGTCATTTTTGGAATGCTGATTCCTGATGGTCTTTGTGCTAAATTCTGGTGGTTGGTCTGTGCAGTGGAGATCTGATTGGCTCCTCATCCAAGCAAGTTTCTGATTTCCTCATTTTTGGAGCTAATTCCAAAAACCATTTTGCCTCTGAAGATGTCAGTCACAATTGCTGGCAAAATATCAACGAATCTGTTGTCTAGACCAATGGATTCTAAACCCTGAATGGCAACCTAACGGATACTGGTTGTCAAAGCCTACAGCAATATAAATCGCTTTAAGTTTTAGCATTTTGTGTACTTCTGAGTGTGTATGCAGTCTTTGTGCTTTATTATCCAGAGTCTGTGGTTTGGCATGCAGACAGAGCTTAACAGTTATTTTCCAAATGATGTTTTGTCTAAAGAGGTTTAAGTGCCAACCTAAAATGAACATTCCAAATTATAGTCTTCAAAATATTAAGGTTAGGGATTAGCATAGATGCAACTGTGACCTTTATATTTGACATACACCTAAACAACTTAGGTCTAATATATTAATAAATGCTTCTTCTGTATGCTAAATCAGGCATGCAGAAGAAGTGGTAGATTTACCATATCCGAAGAGCTTTAAGACACCCTTAAAAAAATGGTGGCTAGGGCACATTTAATTATTAATCATGCACGTTATAGTCCATAAGTTGTCTAATTAAATTTGCACTTGAATAAAAATACTAGATCAGGAGGAAAATGAATGACCTTTTTTAGATTATCATATTTTTTTAAAAAAAAAGAAATTTCCTGCTTTCTTTAAAAAAAAGCAAATATGTTTTTTAATAGGGGACTTATTATTTGCAGACTAGCAAGGCCTGTGTCCACTCAACATGGCTACCCACTTGGTTTACTCATTTTGCTGAGTTCACACAATACACTGGTTTCACGTAACATGCTAAAAAGTGGTTGACTACCCTGTTTCCCCTAAAATAAGACATCCCCTGATAATAAGCCCAATTGGGCTTTTGAGCGCATGCACTAAAATAAGTCTCTCCTGAAAATAAGCCCTCCCTGAAAATATTTAAATGCATGCACAACCAATCCCTGCCATTTCCGCTGGTCTCCCTCACGTGCCCCAAAATAATAAGACCTCCCCAAAAATAAGGCCAAGCGCTTATTTGGGGGTTCAAAAAAATATAAGACAGGGTCTTATTTTCGGTAATACACAGTGTGTGGTCTGTGCCAATGAACAGACTTCTGGTTCTTCAGAATCTCCCCGCTAGGTTTTTCCCAACTGTCTTGGGTCAGAAACGAGACTGAAGGTCTTTTGTATGCAAAGCAGGTATTGAATTACTGAACTATAGCCTTTCAACAGCTGTGGCTTCTTTCACTAGTGCCACAAGTATGAGAAAACAGTTGCAGCAGCTGGTGGAACTTTCACAACTCCAAAGCAGCATTTCCCAACTTGCACTGGCATCTCTGGGAGATAAAAAGTAATGCTGCATGCATCATGGCACAGCCCTACAAATAATGCACACACAATGCCATTTGCATCGGTGACAGAACCGTGCAAACTACACATTTCGTGTAAATTGTGATGTCATGCACGTGGACCAGATGTTTAGGCTAATATCTGAGGATCTATTTTGTTCCAATGACATGGACCTGTTCCACCCTGTCAAGCAGGGAGGGTGTGCTGCGTATCCCATTGGTCAAGGAGATTTGACTGATGGGATCAAGGAGGTGGACCTTCTTAGCTGCTGCCCCAGCCCTGTAGAACATCTTAACTCCCGAGGCAATAGCAATAGCACTTAGACTTATATACCACTTCACAGTGCTTTCCAGCCCTCTCTAAGCAGTTTACAGTGTCAGCCTATTGCCCCCAACAATCGGAAGGATGGAAGGCTGAGTCAACCTTGAGCCTTGTGAGGTTCGAACTGCTGAACTGCAGGCAGTGAGCAGTCAGCAGAAGTAGCCTACAGTACTGCATTCTAACCACTGTGCCGCTGTGGCGAGCTGAGCCTCCATTCTTCTGGTTTTCTGGAAGAGAATTAAAATTTGGTTTTGCCAATTAGAATGGGGGAGGGTGTCTAAAAACAGAAGTGAAATCCAGCAGGTTCTGAAGCATCAGTAGCAGAAATTTTGAATAGTTCGGAGAAAAGGCAAATACCACCTCTAGCTGGCCCCAGAGTGGGGTGGGAATGGAGATTTTGCAATATCCTTCCCCTTGGAGTGGGGAGGGAATGGAGATTTTGCAATATCCTTCCCCCAGGAATGGGGTGGAAATGGTGACTTTGCAGTATCCTTCCCCTGCCACGCCACGCCACGCCCACAGAACCGGTAGTTTAAAAAAAAGTTGGATTTCATCACTGTCTAAAAGTATGATGCAGCCCAGGGGATAGTTGGTGGCCTGAGGGCATTTCTGCCCCCTTATTAACCTTCTAGCCTTTTGAATTTTTTAACGATTTTTAAAAATCATTTAAC
Source organism: Masticophis lateralis (assembly GCA_030761175.1). Classification (NCBI taxonomy): domain Eukaryota; kingdom Metazoa; phylum Chordata; class Lepidosauria; order Squamata; family Colubridae; genus Masticophis; species Masticophis lateralis. The sequence goes on along the minus strand of JAUDYJ010000008.1, from coordinate 6,031,125 downwards.
TTGTTTTAAATTCAGGTTTTAAAGTATGCTTCTGTTCGTGTATTTATATAGTGTTTTAATGAAGTGGTAAACTGCCCAGAGTCACTTAAGTGAAATGGGCAGGGTAGAAATTAAATACATAATTAAAATTTCCTCTCCCCCAGGTGCTCTGGGGCTGCAGCTTTCCTCACTTCCCAGCAATTGGGTCAATGGCCATATTGCCAGGGAATTAGATAAAGGTAAAGGTTCCCCACACACATACAGTATGTGCTAGTCGTTCCCAACTCTAGGGGGACAATGCTCATCTCCGTTTCAAAGCCGAAGAAACAGCACTGTCCAAAGACATCTCATCTGGCCGGCATGACTCAATGCCAAAGGCGCATGGAACGCGGTTACCTTCCCACCAAAGGTGGTTCCTATTTTTCTACTTGCATTTTTTACGTGCTTTCGAACTGCTAGGTTGGCAGAAGCTGGGACAAGTAATGGCAGCTCATTCCATTACGTGGCACTAGGGATTCGAACCGCTGAACTGCCGACCACAAGCTCGGTGTCTTAGCCACTGAACCACCACGCCTCTCAAATTAAATTAAGGAAATTAAGAGGGTTGAAATCAGGACCCACTCAGAAGGGGTCAGTTGGGAAGCTGGCTGTGTTTTACCTAGGAATCCATGTATAATTTAAAACTGGAAAATCTGTTGCCCCCTCCATCCAATGGACCCAACACTGTTGGATCCCTTCTCTTGAAAACAATATCAGACATACTAAATTATCAGAAATTGTACTTGGAGGGGTGGAAAAAAAATGTTGACTGGTGCTTTCTCTTTGTCTAGACATTCTTTCTCATTTGGTACTTGCTATGTACAGTTCAAAAATAGCATCAGACATTTCTATTTTATTGAATTTTCATAGCTGGTTCACTTGTTCTTGAAAGATTTATTCAATTTTTCCATATCAGAGATAACTCAGGTTCATATATAACCTGCCATAACCTAATAACTATTATTTTGTTTTGTTTAAGTCTATCATTCATTTAACAATAAAAATGCCACTATATTCCCAACCGTAATGCAAAAAAACCCCCAAAGAAACTGGTATAAACCGTAATTCTCATTATCCCATTATAAAAGTCCCAGATAATCAGATGAGTCCTTGAATAAATGAATGCATTCTTAGAGTGAGAAAGATAACATTTGTGTGACTGGCTCAACATCTTTAAGAAAGGATAAGCATGTATAAACAGATTTATGGTAGGTATCTGACTCAGGCCCAACAAGTGATTGATAAGCTGCCAAGCTTAATATGTCTATCATAGCTGGTATGGAAAAATGTAACAGGTGAAGTGGTTTTTTGGCCTTGGGACACAATGATCAGGTGGAAAATCTTTATTTCAGGGGTGAAATGCTCCCGGTTCGGACCAGATCGCCTGATCTAGTAGCGATGGCAGTGGGTGGTTCAGAGAACCGGTAGCAAAAATCCCTGCACACACACACACACAGACACACAAACACACCATGCCCAGCTGAGTTGCACAATCATCATAGGCTTTTTTTTTTTTTTTTTACTTTTAAAAGCATTTTTTCTACAACCTCTTCCGGCAAAAAAATGCTTTTAAAGGTTAAAAAAAAAGCCTCCGATGATCGCGCGATTCAGCTGGGATCCTCAAAGGCTTTTCAAAGCATTTTTTTCTGCAACCTCTTGGCTGAAGAGGTGGTAAAAAAAATGCTTTGAAAAATCTCTGACGTTCCCAGCTGAGTTCCCTGATCGGCAGAGAGGCTTTTCAAAGCATTAGAAAAAATGCTTTGAAAAGTTTTTTTTAAAAAAAGTTGGCCACGCCCACCCAGTCACATTAAACCCTCCCACCAAGCCACGCCCACAGAACCGGTAGTAACAGATTTTACATTTCACCCCTGCTTTATTTCCTGGGTTTTATTTTTCCAGGTGAGGCTAGTCTGCGACGGCCATGGAGCCCAAAATATTTATTGCTAAGCAAAACATTTGTTAAGTGAATTTCCCCATTTTACAACCTTTTGTGGCAATGTTGCTAAGTGAATCACTGCAGTGGTTAAATTAAGTAAAATGGTTGTTAAGTGAATCCATCTTCCCTATTGACTTCGTTTATCAGAAGGTTGCAAAAGGGGATCACAAAGACCCGGGGATACTGCGGCCGTTGTAACTATGAGTCAGTCGCCAAGCCATCTGAATTTTGATCTGGTGACTGATGGGGGTTCTGCAACGGTTATAAATATGAAAAATGGTCTTGACTATTTTCAGTGTCGTCTTAATTTTGGATGCTCACTAAATGAGCTGCCTGTAAGTCAAGGACTGCCGGTATAGATCTGAGCAACTGCACAATTTAAGCACACTCAGTTTCCAGCAGTGCTTTCCAGGAAAGGTGATTTCATGAGCTCAGGATGGTCTCAAGAGAAATTAAGTAAGTCACCTGCAATGCTTTCCAGGAATGTGAGGTGTCCGGGGACCGACAGGCTACTGCCGAAGGTATTCAGATTATAGTGTCGTTTTCTAGCCTCTCCCTCGTGTTCGAACACAAGAAAAGAAGCTTCGTGGCCAAAAGAAAACCAGGATTATTAAGGGGCGGGGAAGAGCCACAATCAAGCTTGTTTATTTGTCTCACTGCAACCAAAGGCAAGCTTCTAATTGCCATTCCTTTCACTGCAGCTGTCCTACCTGTTAATGACTAGTTCAGCTTCAGCCACAACAATACACCAGCACACAATAGATACAAACTTAAAGTGAACCGCATCAAAGCTCGATTGCAGAAAATATGACTTCATTAACAGAGTTGTTAATGCCTGGAATGCACTACCAGACTCTGTGGTCTCATCCCAAAACCCCCAAAACTTTAACCTAAAATTGTCTACTGTTTACCTCACCCCATTCCTAAGAGGTCTGTAATGGGAATGTATAAGAGCACCAGTGTGCCTACCGTCCCTGTCCTAATGTTCCCTTTAATTGTACTCATTTCATTAATTAATTTATTTGATTTCTATACCGCCCTACTCCCGAAGGACCCAGGGCGGTGAACAGACATACAATACAAAATTTAAAACAGAGTAAAATCGAATTAAAGCAATTTGGCCCAAGACAAATTTAAAACTTCCCAGAAATTTAGAATAGATTAAAATGTATGTTTTAAAATATAAATGGAAAAAGATTAGGCCAGACCTGCTTGATGGAATAAAAAGGTCTTGAGAGTGTGGCGGAATATTTTATGTATTCAATTCATGCTTATACTTATATATATTATCTAATATGTACTCGATAAAATAAAATTTTATTTTATTTTATTTACTTACATATATATAAGTATAAACCAGGGAGCCTGGTTTGGTCTGCAGACTAAGCACCGTAATTAACATTCAGCTGTCTGCAATTACACCAGTTCAAATCTCACCAGGCTCAAGGTTGACTCAGCCTTCCATCCTTTCTAAGGTAGGTAAATTGAGGACCCAGTTTGTGGGGGCAATAAGCTGACTTTGTATAAATATACAAAAGTATGAAGGCTATTGCTTAATACATTATAAGCCACCCTGAGTCTCGGGAGAAGGGCGGCATATAAATCAATAAAATAAAATAAAATAAAATAAAATAAAATAAAATAAAATAAAATAAAATAAAATAAAATAATAAAATAAAATAAAATAAAATAAAATAAAATAAAATAAAATAAAATAAAATAAAATAAAATAAAATAAAATAAAGGTGGACAGGTTGCCAACATTTTTTTTTTTTTGGCCTTTGCTCTTCTGCATCTTCATTGGTCTGTTTTGCAGAGATGAGTACCATAAGTGAGAAGATGGATCTACCTGCTTTAAAAATTAGTTTCCAGCTATCCTTTTTCTGCCCTTCGTTGGGCTTAAAAGTCCAGCAAGTGGCCAAACTCAACCTGGCTTTCTTTTTAAAAAAGTCAATTTGGAAAGGATCACAAGGGATTTAGGAGGAGCAACATCTCCAAAAAGGGACACGGTGACTCAGTGGCTAAGATGCTGAGCTTGTCGATCGAAAGGTTGATAGTTCAGCGGTTCGAATCCCTAGTGCCGCGTAATGGGGTGAGCTCCCGTTACTTGTCCCAGCTTCAGCCAACCTAGTAGTTCGAAAGCACGTAAAAAATGCAAGTAGAAAAATAGGGACCACCTTTGGTGGGAAGGTAACAGCGTTCCATGTGCCTTTGGCATTGAGTTATGCTGGCCACATGACCATGGAGACGTCTTCGGACAGCACTGGCTCTTCGGCTTTGAAACGGAGATGAGCACCGCCCCCTAGAGTCAGGAACGAGTAGCACATATTGTATGTGCAAGGGGAACCTTTAATGTGCCCAAAACTCCTGCCTTCTAACTTGTACAGGTAGTCCTCGACTTACGACCACCATTGAGCCCAAAATTTTCCATTGTTAAGCGAGACATTAGTTAAGTGACCTTTGTCCCATTTTATCACTTTTCTAGCTGCGGTTGTTTAAGTGAATCCCCGTTGACTTTGCTTGTCAGAAGGTCCCAATATGATCTTTTGACTCTGCAAAGCTCATAGATACAAAGCAGTTGCCAAACATCTGAATTTTGATCACACGATCAAAATGGGGATGCTGGAAAGATGGTAACTATGAAAAAAGGGTCAAAGGTCGCATTTTTCAGTGCCCTTGTAACTTTCACCGGTCACTAAACGAACTATTGTAAGTCAAGGACTACCTGTATTTCTTAAGGGCAGAGGCTAGCAGGCTTGCCTTGCCAATCCTAGAGACCCCAAGAGACCCCATCCTCCTTTATAGACTAAGTCATTCTTGGACCACAAGCACAGATTCTGTGCGTGTACTGAAAAATTGTTTATGTGGGTATATGTGTGTGTGTGTGTGGGGGGGGGTATGTTTGCCTTGGAAGCGGGCAATGCTTAGTAAGGCTCCCTCAGCTGTCCTCCTATCTCACTGACTTTTCTCAGCAGGCTTAAGAGAATAATAGAGTTGGAAGGGATCCTTAAAAGTCTTCCAGGCCAAGCCCCTGTCCAGGCAAGAAACCCTACAACAGTGATGTCAAACTTGTGACATCACGTGGTGTATCATGACTTTTTTTCACTTTGCTCTGTTGGGGGTGGGCATGGCCAGCGCATGAGGCCTCCAGCCCATGGGCCGCGAGTTTGACACCTCTGTCCTACACCATTGTCCAGTCTCTTCTTAAAAACTTCCAGTGTCATTCACAACCTCTGCAGGCAAGTTGTTCCACTGATTAATTGTTCTAACTGTCAGGAAATTTCTCCTTCGTTCTAAGTTGCTTCTCTCCTTGATTAGTTGCCACCCATTGCTTCTTGTCCTGCCTTCAGGTGCTTTGGAGAATAGCTTGACTCCCTCTTCTTTGGGGCAGCCCCTGAGATATTGGAACACTGCTATCATGTCACCCCTAGTCCTTCTTTTCACTAAACTAGACATACCCAGTTCCTGCAACTGTTCTTCATATGTTTTATCCTCCAGTCCCCTAATCATCTCTGTTGCTCTTCTCTTCACCTTTTCTAGAGTCCCAGCATCTTTTCTTTCTTTCTTTTTTACATGGTGGCCATCCAAAACTGTATTGCTTACCAAGGCCATTTCTAAAGTGGGCACTAACACTTCGTGTTATTAACCGAAGCGGGCTGCCCATCCGCCTTTTTCGCCCAGGCAAGAGCTGCCTGGAGGAGGAGGAGGAGGAGGAGGAGGAGGAGGATAGTAACAGTAACAGAGTTGGAAGGGACCTTGGAGGTTATCTAGTCCAACCCCCTATTCAGGCAGTAGACCTATACAAGGTCGCCTCAAGTCTCGGCCACGGAGAGGTGGCCCTTCCCACAGAGCCACGCTGACCTTCCGCCGCGCGCAAAAAAGCTCCGCTCCCCTACCCAGACGCGCTGAGCTGAGCCGCCAGTTCGCGCCCCGCTGGGGCCGGGAGGAGAGGACTGGCGGAGGCCGGCTGGCTGTGGCTCTCCGCGTCTCTGCCTCCGATGCTTTCCCCCAAACTTGTAACGCTGGCAGCTGCGCCCGCCCGCCTTTGGCCAGGAGTTCCTCTTGAAAGCCTACCCCGCTGGCCGCGTCAGTCAGTCAGTGTGCAGGCAGCGGCGGTAGGAGGAGCTCCTTCGCGGCAAGAGGAGGAGGAGGAGAGGAGGAGGAGGCGGCGGCCGGCGAGGCTCGGAGCTCGGGAATGGAGCGGCGGAGAGCGCGTACATGAGCGACGAGGCCGGCCAGCTCGCCAGTCGACGGGCAGCGAGGGAGGAAAAAGGCTGAGGAGCCTCCGCTGCTGCTGCTGCTGCTGCTGTTGCTGCTTCGCTCCGGCTCCGCTTTAGCCGCCGTCTCCCGTCTCTCTGTTACCGCCGCCGCTGACAGCCGGGGAAGCTCGAGAGAGAGAGAGAGAGGGGGAGAAAAAAGCCCGAGGAGCGCCGGCCGGGAGGATCGCTGGGGCGAGCGCTCCCAACTGTGGCTGAGCTCGAGCGCGCAACTTCGTCTCTCTTCTCCCTTCCCCAACTCCGAGGAATGAAAGCTTTCCAGGCGGATTTGGCTCTGCTCTGCTTCTTTCTTCTCAGCCAAGGTAAGGAAGGAAAGGAAGGGACCCGGGGAAGAGGTCCTCGCCTTACGTTACTTTTCTTGTATTTTTTTTTTTTTAATTTCCAGCGGGGGATGGAGGATCGCGGACTCTGGATGGGAAGGAAGCCCCGCCGACCTGCGCTAAGAAAGAAAGGGGGAAAAAAAAGAGGGGGGGGGAGGAACGGGACGGGAGAAACTCCTGGCGACTTTCTGCCCGGAGCTGCTCTTGCACCCTTCTCTGGCTCTCCCCGCGCTCCGGAGAGGAGAAGGAGAACCGGAGGAAAGGAAGAGAGATGGTGGATGGGTGGGTGGGTTCCCCTCTTTCGGAACAGCTGCTGGGCGCCCGTCTTTTATTGCTCGGCTTGCTTTCTTCACCTTCTCCTTAAAAAAAAAAAAACGAGTTTTTGCGCTTTCCCCGCGACGGTGAAAGCGGGTTGGAGAAGGCTGTTAAAGGTGCCCCTTTCCGCGTAACGTCTGGAAGAGGGAAAGGATGGCGGGAGGAGGAGGAGGAGGAGGAGGGTGGTCGCGGAGGGCTGGACGTAGCCGCGGCCCCTTCTTGTCTTGTCCACGTTTGATCAGAAGGCTCGACCGGAGGGACTTTTTGGAAGGATCCTTTATTCCGCCATAAGGGGACCCCGAAGCGCTGCCCCCCCCCCCAACCCCAGTGTGTTTTGGTCTGGGATTTGCCGGTTAGAGGTTCGGTCCTTCCTCGGCGGACTCCGTGGGTTTCATTCAGGTGTCGGCGTCTCTTGGATACACCGAGAACAGCCGTGCGATTTTGCTAGGGCAGACAGAATTGCCTTCGGTTGGATTTGGGGGGGGGGGGGCGGGTGGCATCAGCAGGAGGAAGCCTGTAGGGTTAGTGCGGCGGTAGGAATATGACGCGGTCTGGTTTGCTTTCAGGGGTCAGCAGCATCCTTAAAGAAAAACAAGGAAGGCGTGTGTATCTGTCTGTCTGTAGGAGAGAGCTCAGAAACGAGAGAAAAATCCTGTACCTTAAACTTGAATCCTGGCACAGTTTTCTGCTGAGATCGCCTTGGTTTAGGAAAAGCAGATCCGGGATAATTTCTGAAGGTGGGATAATAAACCGGCTTGGATCCGGGGATGTTGGAAGGTCACCTGTGGAATTAGAGAGTTGGGATAACTTCTGCCTTTCAGGTGTCATCCTAGAGTAACAGCCAGCTCCCCGTGCCAAAACTGTGGTCCACCTGAGCCTTAAGGTGACATCCACTTGTTCAAGCTTCCTGCTCTGGGAGCAAGAGGTTCCTGGGTGTTTTTGTTTTGAGGAATCCAACAGGTTTTATCGGTGGATGAAATGCTTGTGATTGCCAAAAGGTAACCCAAATCTATCATCCTTGTCTCCTTTGCTGGAAGTTATGAGATTGGGTAAATTATCTCTCTGCTCCGCCGTTTTGTTTTCATTTTGTATTTTATTTTGTTTGTGTAGGGTTAGTTCTCTTCTCCCCTTTCCTTCTTGAATATAGATCAGAATGGCTTCTTTCCCCCCCCCCTCCTTTCCTTTTTGAAATCAAAGTATGATTATTGTTTTTTTATAAGCTTCTCGGGCAAAGGCTGCTTTCCAAGAAGCCAAGATTTGAGAGCTGGTCAGGTCCAGCTCTCAAATGTTCCTCTACAGACGTCTTGCTCTTGATTATAATTTTTGTGATGATGATACCAGCAGTTTTCCTCCTCACCTTCTGGTACCAGGAATTACTACGTTGGAGGAACATAACAGACAGGCATTTAACCTGGGATCTAAGAGAGGTTTCTTTTCCTCCTGGTTGTTCTACTTCAAAGTCTGGGGAGGCAGGAGAGAGGAAAGCACCTTGAAAAAGTATAACCATTCAAATTCCAAAGCTCTTGTCTGCCTGTCCTGTAAAAAGTGTTTCCTCTAGGTTTTGTTGATATCTTTTGGGATGATAGTTTAAATCTTCTTCCAAAGCTATTCCTGTTCCTTTCTACAGTGGAGTAATTAAACTTCTCTCTCTCTCTCTCTCTCTCTCTCTCTCTCTCTCTCTCTCTCTCTCTCTCTCTCTCTCTCTCTCTGTGTGTGTGTGTGTGTGTGTGTGTGTGTGTATGTTTATATTTGAAGGCACAAGTGATAGGATGGCAGGAAACTGGGTTACTAGTCCACCAAAACTTGCCTGGGGAATTTGGCATTGCTTTCATCCTTTTGCTGTAAAGACCAAGCCAGCATCTAAAATGCTATTAAAAGATTGAGCGAGATGAGCCATATACAAGAAGTTTCCTCTGCCGGATGCATATCTAAATGCACTTGCTACTGGTGGGACTTCATGCATCTTTAGTAGATTGCAACCCGAAGGTCCATTATTTTTCTGGGGTGAGACATTTTATTTTATTTTTTGGACATGATTTCTTCCTTGGCTGCGAAGTTTGTTGGTCTTAGCACTGCATGCCAAATTCTTCAATGGCTATTTAAGTTTTAAGACTACTATGTACTGCCCACAAAGCTATGGAGACTAAAAGCCCAGCAGTATCAATTAGGAAGCGAGAACAAGCACTGGTCTAGTCCTTAAGGCTGCAGGAAGATCTGCATTGGACTAGGGAGTAAAAATTAACTAGCTACAGAATAATATTGGGAACTGGGAGCGAGAAGGGATCTATAAGGTATTTCTGTCTGGCTGAGGCATATAAATAAGATTACTGAGGACAGAACTGGGAGGGTCTCCAAACAGAACACCTGTCTTACCTAGGGTCTCACGAGAAGGTACTTTTGTGTGAAATAATGTCCATTCAAGTCCTTCAAATCAGGGGGTCAAAGAAGATGAGCTTTTAGAAAGGGGTTCATACCACTCAATCTTGGGAAGCGATGCCTAATCATCAGATGGGCGTTATCTACTTATTGTTTTCCAAATCACTTGTTTTGTAAGGATTGTTCTGCATCTCTGCATTCCCTGTAAGCAAGTCTGAGTTTGACTTCCCTTGGCTCGTACTTCTTGGTGCAAAATATATCCACTGTTTGTTTGGGGTTTTTTTTTTTCCTCTTTTCTTTTTTGGAGGAGAGCCTGCTAATATGCTCCTGCATTCCTGCAGAGCCTCTTAGCGGTATCATTTTCAGACTTGTTCTTCAAAGCACATTTCTTCCGGTTTGTAACCACCAACGTGTAAATGTTCAGGGGTAAGTCCACAGTGCCCACTCCTCTTCCACACCTATGGTATCTTAAGGGAGATTCTCAGCACTGTACAGTAATTAAAGTGGGAGGAGATATAGCAAAGCACAGATGGAAGGGCTCCATTTATAGTCATCTTAAGTTTCCCTTAAGATGGCACAGCAGCTCAAGAAATTGCTTCTCTGTGGGTGGCATTAGGCTTCTTGGTCAGCATGTATATAACTAACCTGTATCCTGTCTCGGGATGGATAGATATGTGTTTGGTCTGTTCCTCCCACATTACTGATTTTTTCACTTCCCTGCTGCCTTTTCTTTTCCTAAGCTGTCAAGACTACAGTATATAGTATGTCATGAAAACTAGTATAAAGTCATGAGACAATTCAACTCCTACTAGCATCTTACACCAGTGGTGTTCCATGGTAGAAGAAATATATCCCTGTCGCAGGCAAAGCACAAAAGCTTTTGGTAATTACTGATGTTTTGTTTTGAATTTTTTTTATTTCCTTGCTCTGAAATGATTTAGGGTAGAAATAAGGAAAGAGCCCTCCTTCTCTCCCACTTTCTCATCTGGTCATCTCAGCCCTTGTTAGCATTCTCACAGAGTTTTTGAGGGGTATGTTGCTGTCGCATAACTAACCTCTAGAGTTGGTGCTGTGAGATCTTCCATCTCTACTTCCTCCACTTCCTTCCCCTTCTCCAACTATAAAGCTTCTCCTTGTACATATGTTCCCGACTCTAGGGGGCGGTGCTCATCTCTGTTTCAAAGTCAAACAGCCAGTGTTGTCCGAAGACATCTCTGTGTTATGTGGGCATAACCACTCTGGGTTATGTGGCCGGCATGATTAAATGCCAAAGGTGCACAGAACATTGTTACCTTCCCACCAAAGGTGGTCCCTATTTTTCTACTTGCATTTTTTTACGTGCTTTCAAACTGCTAGGTTGGCAGAAGCTGAAACAAACAACAGGAACTCACTCCATTATGTGGCACTAGGGATTCGAACCGCTGAACTGTCAACCTTTTGATCGACAAGCTCAGCATGGTAGCCACTGAGCCACCGTATCCCCACCGCATGTCCAACTATAACATTTGACAGAGGACTTGCATATCTGAGTAGCTTGGGAAGAAGCAGATCTAATGATCAAGATGGCTAAAAAACCGTGGGGAAAACGGATTCCATAATTTGAGAATCAGTCGTGGGTTGGCCCACTTCCTCCACCGTTGTCACACTTGCCCCATTGACTTGCCTGATACTTTCTCCGGGGTGTGGGTGCGGGTGGGGGCTCAGTTTTTCTTTTCTTTGTAAGCAGGAAAGATCGCAAAGATTGCTGCTACTTCTTCAATCTGGTCACTTAAGTAGAACAGCTGCATGATAAGTGATAGCAGGTGCATGTAGGGTTCTGTTATGGGTCTTGCCATGTGTACAACAATGCAGATCTCTGATGCCATTTCCAAAATGGAAACCAGTATAGGAAACAGAAGTCCTTCTTGGATAAAGTAACGTCAGTGAGGCATGTTCTAGTCACCTTCCGTTTGTGAAGACCTTCTCTTTATGTATTCAGTGTCCACCCAAAGGAAGACAAGAGTCAGGCATTTTCTGCATTCCCTTTGGAGTAGTTTCTCAAGGAGAAGTCCTATGACATTTTTCAGGCTATCCACCAAGACTTCAGATTGTATCTTATTTATCATTCAGTTTTTTCTGCTGCTCTTAGCAGTATTTGATATTTTGCAATCTGCAATAATACCTAACATATTTAATGCAGTCTAGTGCAGAACTTGATCATCTGATCATTGCTGGGTGAAAAACCAACAGGGAACCAGCCACAGTGAATAAAAATGGAAAAGAACTAAGCTATTAAAATTAATAGTGAGATGCTCTTTTGCTCTCAATTCCCTTTGTAAAAGAAAGTTCGTGGAGAATTTAGCTAACGATAATCAGTATTCCTCTTGGAAATATTACCTGTCCAATCTTTTGTGACAGTTTCTCTATGTGTAGGTCTAACAGACATTTAAATACATTCCCTGTATTTTTTCCCCTCAACATCGGTTTTCCATCAGTGTCCTACTAGAACTATCGCATTTAGAGCCTAGTATGCTGTTGATGAAGGGGATGCGGTGGCTCAGTGGCTAAGATGCTGAGCTTGTTGATTGAAAGGTCAGCAGTTCAGTGGTTCGAATCCCTAGTGCCACGTAATGGGGTGAGCTCCTGTCACTTGTCCCAGCTTCTGCCAACCTAGCAGTTCGAAAGCACGTACAAAATGCAAGTAGAAAAATAGGGACCACCTTTGGTGGGAAGGTAACAGCATTCCATGCGCCTTTGGCATTTAGTCATGCCAGCCACATGACCACGGAGACGTCTTTGGACATCGCTGGCTCTTCGGCTTTGAAACGGAGATTAGCACTGCCCCCTAGAGTCAGGAACGACTAGCACATATGTGCAAGGGGAACCTTAACCTTTACCTTTATGCTGTTGATGCATAACTATGTTGTCTAGATTTTGGGTTGAGATATAACATTTTAGCTAAAATATGATTGTGATGCTAAGAAGTTGATACACTGAAATATGAACGGAGTTATGAGTGAAGTCTTTTAGGACTCCCGTAACAACCCGGTTCCACATATATTTGTGGTTTAGAAATAAGACCTCTCATGCTTGTTAAATACTAGCAAGCATTCATCTTCTTATTAGATGAAGTACTTTTTCATAAATCCTTGCTGGGAAATCTGGTTGATGAGAAATCAAGAGTCAGGTTCTGGGGTAGGGAGGATTTGACCTCCCTAAGCACATTGTTGGAGGATTTATAATTTAAGAATAAGAAAGGATAAATGTTTGGGGAAATATCAGAATGTTCATTTAGAGAAAGATATAAAAGAGTAGCAGGGAGGTAGATAATAGTAATCCAGAGTGGATGGAGAGAGAGAGAGAGAGAGAGAGAGAGAGGGAGGGAGGGAGGGAGGGAGGGAGGGAGGGAGCGAGCGATAGATGATATAGATATAGATAGATATAGATATAGATATAGATATAGATATAGATATAGATATAGATATAGATATAGATATAGATATAGATACAAATTTGTGGCACATTTGCTCAAATAAGCAAAAGGCATAGTAAACCATGATTAAGATAGGTTCATAGTTACATATGTGTATGTGTAGATCAGTGGTGGGTTCTACTTACCTTTATTACCAGTTTGCAATGGGATTGCGTGAACCAGTAGCTTCTGCACATGCGCAGATCGCCGATGATGACATCTGGGGTGGTGGGCGGGGCCTCCCGCCGGTTCTACTACCGGTTCTTGCAAACCGGTCCGAACCAAGGGCAACCCACCACTGGGGTATATTGCAGCAAACATTATGACCACGTGGAAAAGCTTTTTAAAGAAGCCAAAAGCAATTTCCCCTTGCAACACTAAGCTGAAGATTTATTTGAGAATTTACTTTGCATCAAGTGGGGGTACGTCGTCAGTAATTTTAGAATCTTAGTTCGCTCGGTTTAGGTTTAAATTATTGCTCTCTTAATGAGAAGCATGCAGAAACCTGTTTTTCCCCTTTCTGCAGTGAGACACACTTCATAAGAAGTCTCTCCAAAGTCTATTTTTGTATTTACCTGGGAGTATTGAACTGCTGCTTTAGTCCTGAAGAAGCCAATGTCCCAATGATTTTGGTGGAACTCATATTCTGTGTGTTCTCAGCTTGTCCTTAAAGGCAGAATCTCCAGGGAGCCTTTCCTCAACAAGATCTCCCATTCTAAAATAATAGAATAGAATAGAATAGAATAGAATAGAATAGAATAGAATAGAATAGAATAGAATAGAATAGAATAGAATAGAATAGAATAGAATAGAATAGAATTTTTTTATTGGCCAAGTGTGACTGGACACACAAGGAATTTGTCTTGGTCCATACATTCTCAGTGTACATAAAAGAAAAGATATGTTCATCAAGAATCATAAGGTACAACACTTAATGACAGTCATAGGGTACAAATAAGCAATCAGGAAACAATATCAATATAAATCGTAAGGATCCAAGTAACAAAGTTACAGTCATAAAGGCGTAAGTGGAAGAAAATGGCTGGTGGGAACGATGAGAAGTTTAATAGTAGTAGATATAATGAATAGTAGATATAATTCATTATATCCAATGTTCCTTATTCTTTTTTTTTTATTAAGTTTTTTTTTATTAACTATACAGTTAAAAACTTTGGACATAATGCGACTTTTCTGGTTCACAAACATTTCCATTAAGTTTTACCTTGCAACAAATACAATTCATATTCGATATATAAATATGTACAGTCTATCAAAATTCAGACACATACATCTCTTCATCTGTGAAAATGACTTTCAATACCAATACAGTTCCTACCTATCACATGATACTAACACAATAATTTTCCAGCTTCCAACTTATCAATATTTCTTTATCCCGACATTCCTCCTTATTCTTGATGCTCTTTGAGCTTCATTGTTTTCTTGCAAACATTTAATTACCCCCAAATTAGTACTGATGATATCACTTAGTTTGGGTGATGAAATGTATCTCCAAGAAAATATCCAAGCTCAGAGAGCACCAAGGACTCCTCATTTCAGCCCTGAGCTACAACTAGTCTCCTTTATCGGTTCCTTCTTTGGCAATGGTTTAGTATATGGTAAGAAGACTCAGTCCCTTGATCTGTCAATCCTGGTTTGTAAATTCCTTTCATGTGTGGCAATATGGCTTGGGTAACAGAGAGTGCCTTCATGGGATGTGTGAGCTTAGCCCAGGGGTCGGCAACCTTAAACACTCAAAGAGCCACAAATGTCCTAACTGGAAGCCCCCCGTTCAGTTCTGGAGGCGACCGGAAGTCCAATTCCCCCACCATAGAGTCTCCTCCTAGCACGGTGTTCTTTTTGCTCTACCTGTCCTAACCGAAAGCCCTATCAATTGTGGAGCCAATCGGTGATAGGGAGCTGCAGCAGAAGGGTGAAAGAGCCACATGCGGCTCCAGAGCCACGGGTTGCAGATCCCTAACTTAGCCAATGAGTCAGTGAAGCATTGTTCTGAAATGACGGCTCAGTTAGTGAGCATTGTACATGGATTGGCTACCCCAGCCAACTGAGTCTATTAGGGGCCCTTCTCAAAAAATCGGATTCACCGGGGGTGGGTGGGGGGTGGGTAGAAATGGGTAAAAATCGTTATTGTAATCTAAAACCAAAGTTACTTATTTACTTATTTTTCTCCTTTTATAACATGGTCTCTAATCTGCCTCTTCTTTGCTTTCCATTTCTATTCAGTTTAAATCAGCCAAACTTAAAAAAAAATAAATCTGTGCCTTGAGGGTATACACTTATTATACCTACATACTTTCTAATTGATGGAGCAGACCCCCACCTCCTGGAAGCATTCTCTCTCCCCCCAAAAAATTCTGTTTAAAGCTTTCAGAGAAATAGAGGTGCCATATCTATGGTAAGATCACGCGTTTGATTACTATGTTATCTCTCAAAGTCTTTTCTACATACTGTTAAGTAAGATTCCACTTCTTAATTAGTGATTATCTCTGCACTATTTCTGATGAATGAAAGTTAAGCTAATGATTTTATAGATGGAGTGGAATAGTTTTCCCTTTATTACACTGCTTAGAAGCATTTATCATCCGCTCGAAGATGGCATTTTCTCCCAATATAATACCTGTTTAGTTTTTTAAAAATGGGTACTTTTCCCAGTCTAGAGCAGGAGTCAGCAACCCACAGCTCTGGAGCCACATGTGGCACTTTTATCTCTCTGCTGTGGCTCCCTGTCACTGGTTGGTGCCACAATTTTGAGAGGATCTTCCAGTTAGAGAGGGGGGGAAGTATGGCGTGCCAGGAGGAGACTCTATGGCAAGGGGGTAGGCTCCACAATTGATAGAGCTTTTGGTTAGGACAGGTAGAGGAAAATGAACACCGCACTAGGAGGAGACTCTATGGTGGGGGAACCGGACTTCCGGTCAGCTCCAGTATTGAACGGGGACTTCCGGTTAGGACTTTTGTAGCTCTTTGAAGGTTTAAGGTTGCCGACCCCTGGTCTAGAGGATGGTTTTTCTCTTTCCAGAAATTTTAAGAAATGCAGAATGATTCCATAAAACATAAAGGTGTGTGGGAGCTTTTCTCCTGTACAATAGATCGGAATCGAAATGCGTTGGAGACTCACATTTGGAGACTCCTGCATTTTATGCCCTCTCACAATAAAATGAGCATTCAACCTTTCCATGGTGAACCTTTCCCCCTTCGTCCACGCCTTAACATGAGACCGATTGGAACTGCACTTCATAACATGGTACTCAAAAATGTGGAGGAGTTAACATAAGCTATAGAAATTCAAGCACAGGACATCAGCTGCCATTCAAGGTTCTAGACTTGGAATATGGTTCACAGACCTGTGTTTCAGAAGATGATAAAAAAATAATCAATTATTGGTATCGGGTAGATAAATGTGGTTTTGGACAAACTTTGATTCATCCCAAGTGGTTCATCTTGCAACAGGAAAGGATGTCATACTGAAGGGGTGAAGATCTCAATTATGCAGGAAGGATGTGCACCAATGAGTTTGCTAAACCACATGACCAGGAGAACCCTGCCATCTCATGTAGGTAAAGATGGACCAGAACTTCCTTAAGGTGATAAGGAAGTTCTGATCCAGCTGTATGTACACAAACATGATTGAACTGAGGCACAGTAGATGAACTCAGTCAAAACTGTAGGGTGTTTCAGATGAAATGTTGAATTTAGGGTTCCTTCTCCTCCTTCTCCTTCTCCTTCCCCTTCCCCTTCCCCTTCCCCTTCCCCTTCTCCTCCTCCTCCTTCTTCTTCCATATCCATCATCAGACTTTGGTGATCATGTTGGCGATCCTATTTTTGTCAACAGCTGCACAAAAAGGTGCTGTTGAGCTTTGTCCAAGCCAGTTCCTTAGATTTTGAAGCCATGATGTTCTTCTTCTGCCTGGACCTTGTTTGACTTCAATCTTTCTTTGGAGAATTAAGTGAAGTATGCCATATTTTTCTGAATGTCATATCACATGTCCAAAATTTAGGTTTGGGAAATTCATATTCTACTCAACTACAGTCAGCTATGTTCATTGGTGTTTTAGAGCCAGTTATTCTCTTTCAGCGCAGGTAGCTTCACAAGGCTGCTGTGCGGAGAATTTGGAAGAAGATGTGCAGTGAATGGTATCCCGGTCTTGAAGGAATGATGGGATATGAGTCTAGCTCTTACAAAAGCTAAGTTTGTTTGTATGGGGCTACTCATTCAGCTCTTCTGCCGTCTGTTCCAAATGGCAGATAAACACCGGCGCAGAATGTTGTTGCACATCACCTTTAATTGTTAAAAAATATTTGCATGCTGCTTCGTATTTTCAACACCTGGCAGCATTTTGCAATAGTAACAAAACAGACAATGCCTGGCAAATAGTGCAATTTGTTCGAAGCAAAATTGGGGAAGAGTTCACGCTTTGACAAGGGCACTTAAGAGGATCTGATTTTAAGTGATACACAAAGTTGCGTTGCATCACAAGAGGAAGTCATTTCATCGGGCAAGTGTTGCTGTTCCAAAGACGCGTTGCAAGGAGCAGTCATGCTGGGAAATGCAAATACACCCATTTCTAAATTTCTAAATGGGTGTATCATTTTTTTTTAAAGACATGCTTCAGAATCCTGCTTTTCCTTATAGGTAGTTTGGCTAGAGCAGGGATGTCAAACTCGATTTCATTGAGGGCTGCATCAGGGTTGTGTTTGACCTCATGGGGCCAGGGTTGGTGTGGCTGGGGTGAGCATGGCCAACTCAATGTCACTTGTGTGGTGGACAAGTGCATTTCTGAGACCCTCCTTCTCTCTTTCATTATAATCTCCTTCCTTCCTTCCTTCCTTCCTTCCTTCCTTCCTTCCTTCCTTCCTTCCTTCCTTCCTTCCTTCCTTCCCTCTTCATTCTCCTTTCTTCTTCCTTCTTCCTTCTTCTCTTTCCTTCTCTTTCCTTCCTTGCTGCCTTTCCATCTTCCCTTCTTTTTCTTTTTCTTTTTCTTTTTCTTTCCTCTTTCCCTTTCTCCTTTCCTGTCCCTTCTTGCATGCTCAAATGCAAAAGGGGAAACAGTTCTCCTTTTGTTTTCTTTTTAGTTTGTTTTGATAGCCCTCTGGCAGCCAAAAGGGAGTGACAGAAGCCCTGTGGGCCGCTTCTTTGCTGTTTCCAGGACGGCCCCATGGGCCAGATCTAAGCACCCTGTGAGCCAGATCCGGCCTGCGGGCCTTGAGTTTGACATGCCTGGCCTAGAGCAAACGCCGTAACTGCCAGCATTAGTGGGAATCCAAATCCTATGCCCGTATTTCCATTTTGAGGAAAGAGAAAGGCTATCTTGCTTATGGAATCTCCTGGATAAACAGAAAAAAAGGCTTCTTATCATTGCCCACTGAAAAAGCAAAAGAACTTGGTTGTTTTATTTACCATACAAATACATTCACAGCAGCGGTGAAATCCAGCCGGATCTATCCAGCTCACACGAACTGGTAGCGCCGGCGGTGGGAGATGTCATTATGTCCCATTTTTTACCCTCTGTGCATGCGCAGAAGAGGCATGTGTGCGCTCCTGCGCACTTCCATTCCCGAACAGGTAGGGAAGGTAAGTGGATTTCACCGCTGATTCACAGTAGAAACTGGAACATGGCTTATATATTATCAAGAGACAGTAAATGTCAGTGAGGGCGAAGTGTTTCCTTTATAGTCCAACAATTTAGCAAACTCATCTCGGAAACAAATGTCTTGTAAAACTGCAACATTTAAGCCGACTGTCAACAGTGTTATGAAGATCAAATAAAGTGTCAGGGCTGTTTATGTATGCAATCACAATTTTGGAATGTTAGTCTTGCAACTAAGATCTGAGTTCAGGCCAACTTTTTCTCTGGGTAGCAAAGGAAGGAATGCGCGACCCTAACTTTGGCATTATGTATTCATGGTTTCTCTGGAACAGGGGTCTCCAAGCTTGGCAACTTTAAGACTTGTGGACTTTAACTCCCCAGCTTTGCTGGCTGAGGAACTCTGGGAGTTGAAGTCCACAAGTCTTAAAGTTGCCAAGCTTGGAGACCTCTGCTCTGGAAGACTCATAATTACAAGTCAAATCATTGTTCATAAGAACAGTCATTGGCTGAGCTTGCGTCAAATGTTGGCCGTTGTAACACAGTCTTATCTGAAGAGGCTACATGGAGAAAGCCAACTTTAAAGAAAACTTTCTGTTATGATAAGAATGAGCCGCCAGATATTAATGGAAAAGGGAGAATGTCCCAACTTTTTGAACTTAGGTTTAACAAGAAATGTTGTGAAGGACTTCAGCAAAGTAACGTTGGGTTTGTTTGGTGGTTTAAACCTTGAGGAAACCTGGAGGTTTTTTAAAAAGAGATTGGACAACTATTAGTCTGAAATAGTATAGGCTTTCCTGCTTGAGCAGGGGGTTGGACTAGAAGACCTCCAAGGTCCCTTCCAACTCTGTTATTCTGAAAGCCCTGTTTAGACCTGTGTATGTGCATAAAAACTCAGAACTGCACCATTTTTACAAATTGGAACAAAAGTAGATAAACCTGAGAGCTTCAGGGCACTCTTTTCTGACTCTTAACTTCTTTTTAATTCAGTTTGAACTCTGTTTGTAATCGTATTCCTTTATAGCTTTTATTCGTAAACTGTTCAGAGTCACTTAGACAGTAAGATGGACATTATCTAAATCTGATAAATAAAAATAAAGTAAGATAGGATGGGGTAAAGGAAATTGCTCGTTGCTGACATAAAAGAATGAACGGTTTTGGTTTATGCTGAACATTTATTTTAAGGGATTGTCCAATAGACGAGCGGGGCAGTGTTGAATATGGGATATTCAAATGTGAGCATAAAAACAAGACCAGCATCCCTTGTGAATGGGATGATGGAGATCATTACTAAGTCATTCATGATTGTTTTTGGAGAGAAGCCAACAGGCCTTAATGTTCTTACATGAGCGCACAGGTGGTAAGTTTCAAAAGATGCAGATTTGCATTGGAATCTCATCAGGCTGAGCTGAAGGTATATTTGATATCCTTTTGCACAGTAATTTTAGCATCTGGCCTGTGTCTGTATTTACAGCTCAGTCGGCGTAGGACAGAAAAATGCCCAGCGAATATCTACAGCAACCTCCACTAGTCCATGAAAACGATTGTCCTACTTTTGCAGTGATTAATGCCCAATTTCTTGGCACTGTTATTAGAGACATTCTGTAAAAGAGGTAGGGAATGTTCTGACAACCATCCTAAAGAACAGTTTTTTGTTTTTTTAAAATTTGATTTATATGCCGCCCTTCTCCGGAGACTCAGGGCGGCTTACACTGCGTTAAGCAATAGCCTTCATACTTTTGTATATTTATATTTTATACAAAGTCAGTTTATTGCCCCCAACAAACTGGGTCCTCAATTTACCCACCTTATAAAGGATGGAAGGCTGAGTCGACCTTGAGCCTGGCTGGGATTGAACTCGCAAGTAATTGCAGGCAGCTGGATCTTAAATGCTGTCTTCGTAGGAGGCATTACCCCCCTACGCTACTCAGGCTCAAATGCTATCATTTTAAAGCAGAATCAGCACGCTGGCTCCCCAAAGTGTGAAAAAGCCTGTCATTCTGACTTGCCAAAAAATAAAATAAGGGGTTATAGCAGTGGTGGGATTCAAATAATTGAACAACCGGTTCTCTGCCCTAATGATTTCTTCCAATAACCAATTCACCAAACTGCTCAGAAAGTTAACAACTGGGTCTCCCGAAGTGGTGCGAACTGGCTGAATCCCACCATTGGGTAATCGGTTCCATTTGTGAAAAATAGTTGTGGCTTTCTGCAGTGGTTGACTTTTCTGAACAATTCCCATCAGAATACCAGCAGATCAGTGGTGGGATTCAATTTTTTTTACTACCAGTTCTGTGGGTGTGGCTTGGTGGGCATGGCAGGGGAAGGATACTGTAAAATCTCTATTCCCTCCCCACTCCAGGGGAAGGTTACTAAAAAATCCCCATTTCCTCCTGATCAGCTGGGACTCAGGAGGCAGAGAATAGATGGGGGCGGGGCCAGTCACAGGTGATATTTATCAGTTCTCTGAACTACTCAAAATTTCCACTACTGGTTCTCCAGAACTGGTCAGAACCTGCTGAAGCTCACCTCTGCAGCAGATACAGTTCTCCTTAGAATGTGAAAGTGCCTTAGTTTTGAAAGTAAATGTTGCTTCTTATCTCACCTCTTCCTCCATCGTTCCCGACGGAAATGTTCATTGCATTAATATTGAAATAATATGGGTGTTGCTTAAAAGAAACCTACTGAAGAACATCACTGTTTATACGCCATTCCTCAGTTTCATTCCTCATATACTGGTTTCATTCCTCATATACTGGTGCCAGTATATCAGTGGCAGGTGAATTACATGAGCTAGTTGTAATTAAATAACTTAATAAATTAAATTATTACATAAATAATTTAATTTATTTATGTAATAATTTATTTATTACTTATTACTTATATTTATTTACTTATTAAATAAATATAATTAAATAACTTAATAAATTAAATAACTTCAGACAAGTCATGTAAAAGCAGGCAAGAATGCACCTTGTAGAGGAAGACTGGAGAGGGAATGACAATTAGGCAAGAAAAACCAAAAGTACACATACAGACTGGGTGAAACCAGGCTTAATAGCAATAACTACGAGAGGGATCTTGGAATCTTAGTGGACAACCAGCTAAATATGAGCCAGTAGTGTGCGGCAGCAACCAAAAAAGCCAACACAATCCTAAATTGCATCAACAGAGGGATACAATTAAGATCAAGTGAGGTACTACCGTGTTTTCCCCAAAATAAGACCCTGTCTTATATTTTTTTGAACCCTGAAATAACTGCTTGACCTTACTGCCATGCGCTCAAAAACCCGATTGGGCTTATTATCAGGGGATGACTTATTTTGGAGAAAATAGGGTAATATTTACCCTAAGGCTCTATAAAGCCTTAGTAAGGCTCTATACTAAGGCTCTATAAAGCCTTAGTAAGACTACACTGCATCCAGTTTTGGTCACCACACTATAAAAAAGATGTTGAGACTCTAGAAAGAGTGCAGAGAAGAGCAACCAAGATGATTAGGGGACTGGAGGCTAAAACATACGAAGAATGGTTGCATGAACTGGGCATGGCTAGTCTAGTGAAGAGAAGGACCAGGGGAGACAGGATAGCAGTCTTCCAATATTTGAGGGGCTGTCACAGAGAGGAAGGGGTCAAGCTATTCTCCAAAGCACGTGAAGGCCAGACAAGGAGTAATGGATGGAAACTGAACAAGGAGAGATTTAACCTGGAAATAAGGAGAAATTATCTGACAGTGAGAACAGTCAAGCCATGGAACAGATGTTGCCTTCAGAAGTTGTGGGAGCTTCATCACTGGAGGCTTTCAAGAAGAGATTGGACTGCCATTTGTCTCCTGCTTGAGGGTGTGTGTGGGCTGGACTAGATGACCTATAAGGTCCTTTCCAACTCACCTGTTAATCTGTTAATTTCCATTTTGGCATTTGTCAGCTGGATACTGTGAAAATCCTTGGGAAAAACTATATTTCATCCCAATGTAGTTGAAAAGAATTCAAAGAGTGTTGTAGAGTCTGTTCACTGTGGACTACAGATATCTATGTTGCTTCAGGTGCCCATCGGATATGATTCCAAATCAAAGCCCTGGATTATTTTTTTTTAAATTAGATTTATATGCTGCCCTTCTCCGGAGACTCAGGGTGGCTTACAATGCGTTAAGCAATAGCCTTCATACTTTTGTATATTTTATACAAAGTCGGCTTATTGCCCCCACAAACTGGGTCCTCAATTTACCTACCTTAGAAAGGATGGAAGGCTGAGTCAACCTTGAGCCTGGGGAGATTCGAACTTGCAATAATTGCAGACAGCTGAATGTTAATAACAGACTTTTAGTCTTTTGAGCTATCCAGGCTCTTTTTTGAGTATTGGACTTGAATCAACCTACAGCACACTCTTTTAGACCAACTCACTTGGTCTGGTCATAACTGCTCGGATTAATTAGACATTGAAAGATGGCTTTAATCTAGATGTCAGTGAAATCAGATCATTAACCATAATGCCATTTAAGCAATAGATAATGCATCTGCTTTTCAAGCTGCTGCCTAAGGATCAATCGGCCTTCCATAGTTCTATGTCCCCTTGCATCCCATCAGCTGACCAGAAGTCCTGAAGCTCGCCATGACCTGGCTGGAGTCTTTCCTCCAAGAATGGAGAGCAATAAAATCAGGAGGGACACCAAGAGAAGAAAACGTAGCAACCTGCTGCCACGTTTATTGCTTGTAGACAGGGAACTGCTTTGGTTCCAGGTGATTGCAGTTTTGATGGCTTCTTGGCTGGGTCAGAATAGCTGCGGTTGGAAGAGCCACAGAGATTAGATTGAAGTAGGAGAACTATTTTGGGCTTCCTAATAAATTGCTTCTGGCTCCTGTTGGCATTAAGCTTGTTTTCCTCCAGCATGTCCTTTAACTGCCGTGTGCCTGTTAATTTGGGTCTGATTGGTCACTGCCCACTATTAAGCGATTTGCAGACAATTGAACAGTTTCTTCCAACCACAGTCTAACTCAGAACAGTTTGCTTCTCTTCTGCTTGTGCCTCTGGGAAGCACTAGGAAAATACCCTGTGCGTTAAAGTGGGATGCCCTTCTAACCTCAATATTTGGAAAGGAGGAAGATAGCTGTTCTCCCCTCCCCCGCCCACGCACACTGAATGTTAATTCCAGACTCAAAGGGCCAGGTGGTGCAGGCGCTCTCCTAAAATTGGTCTGTTGGTGGCAGCAGCAGCACTCCTATCAGACGGAGCGGGAAGCCGTGTCTGATAGCAGCAGGCTATTCGTTTGCTGCTGTTTCTACCAGAGAGCCAAAGATAGGATGATTCTGTAGGTAGGATGCTTCTAGTTATGCCACCAAGGTTCTACCAAGCAATAGCAAGATAAGATAATAAAATAAGATAACCTTTATTGTCACTTTTTTTTTTTTACTGTGAACACACTGGCACACATTAAAAATTGTATTGCAATTAAAAAAATTATAAAGCAAATTCTGTTGCTTGCTCTCAAAACAAAATATATTTAAATCCACATGCATACATATACACAGATATACACAAGATAGATAGATGATAGATAGATAGATAGATAGATAGATAGATAGATAGATAGATAGATAGATAGATAGATAGATAGACAGACAGACAGACAGACAGACAGACAGAGAGACAGACGTACATATGCATGCGTACACACACACACACACACACACACACACACACACACACACACAGCGTACTGCAGGGCTAACTCACTCCTCACTCCAAGAGTTCAATTCTGAGTGGCTCAAGGTTGACTCAGCCTTGCATCCTTCTGAGGTCAGTAAAATGAGGACCCAGATAGTTGAGGGCAGCATTGTAAAGCGGTATATAAGTCTAAGTCTGTCTGTCTGTCTGTCTGTCTGTCTGTCTGTCTGTCTGTCTATCTATCTATCTATCTATCTATCTATCTATCTATCTATCTATCTATCTATCTCTGACCATATTTAATACATAGTGGAAACAGGAAACCTGAGAGTTCACAAGGTTGATACTATATGGATTAAAGCTGTAACTGAATCAAGAGGTACCACGAAGCCTCTTCTCAGAAGATAAGGAGGAAAACTGGTCATGAAGAGGATGTGTAGCATCCCAGACAATACTGTGGACCTTAATCAAACATCGTTTATATGCCAAGTCCTGGATAGAAGGAATTGAACTTCCAATAGAATGGAATGGACTGGTATGGAATTATTTATTGACCAAGTGTGATTGGACACACAAGGAATTTGTCTTTGGTGCATAAGCTCTCAGTGTAGATAAAAGATATAAGTGATGGATCATGATCATAGTCATAATACTGTGTTTACACGCACAATGACAATAAAGTTATTATTATTATTAAATACATTCATCATGAATCATAAGATACAACATTTAATAATCTTGTTTGCTGGTCCTCACCACTCTCTGCATCGCCTTAGTGAGCGTAATGTGAGGTGCATGGGATCATTGTTCTGAACAGACCAATGTTTATTTGGAAGCCACTGAATTTAAGAGATGCAATGTTTTGGGGCTTTGGCTGAGACTGAATGTATTCTCTCCACTGTTGCCTACTGAGATGAAATGGATAAATAAAGCTGGGTCCACACAGTGCACTAAATAATGTGATTTATTTAGTGCTGCCTTAGCATGCTGTAAACCCAGCTATTGTGATTTATGAGCCCCGATGGTAGTTTAGCATATTGTGCAAATATAACCAATGGTGACTTATTAAGCAAACGATGGCTAAACGCATTGTATGAATCCTGATCAGACACTGGTGTTCATCACCCAAGGCGGTTTATGGTGGACAGTTCTTCAACTGCTACCTTTTGTTTACCATTTTTTTTCTTGGTCCATATTGGGTATTGCCTAACTGGTTGGACTGGCAATATATATAAACCATCAATGCATGTTTGCAGTCAAAATATAATGTATAGCTTTAAGACTGTAATGCTGTATTGCCTCATACTATATTCTGATTGGCTAGCTCTGTAGCAAATGTCCTTAAGAAGAAGCTTGAATCATGGCTTTTTTTTCTTATTACATTATTATTGCTACTTCTGCTCCTCTCTGCCTGTTCTCTCTGCATGATCACTGCTTGATCATTGCTACTTGTTGTTTTCTATTGTTTTACTGATAGTTTTACTGCTGTACTTGTTCCTGTTTGCAACTCCAAAAAGAACTGTTTTATTGCATATGACTACAACAACTGGTAAGAAGACTTTGTTCTTGGAATATCCCTGGATTGACAATTAGACTATCTTTATCTGTGTATGACCTGGATTGTTTATTGCACTTTGCTTTGCTTTTTCCTAAAAGTAAAAGAATATCACAACTCAGTGTGTCTGTATTGTCAGTGCTTATTCAAAATCACTCTCAGCCGTTTTCTTATGTGCACAACCTTGCTACTCAAGGGTTACTCTGCGCATATTCTTTAACACATATTCTCAAAAAGAAGCGAAAGGGTCATTAAGTTGGAAAGAAAAGGATGAAAAGCTGAGCAAAGTCAAATTTTGTGGAATAGTTCTCTTTATGGAATTACTGGCATTTCTTGTAGTAAAGCTAAATCAGGGCTAAAAGTTTCAGGCACAGGCTTAGTATTCCCTTAATGGATTCTGGAGAAGACACAGAATGCTTTTGCTATTTTCTTGTTCACCAAAAAGTATCATATCTTGGTCTGCTTTCATTAGCTCTAAGAGTTAACAGGACCTATGCTTGGAACTTTATTCCTGAAAATGTCCCAGAAAAATAGAGATGCTATCCAATATGTATAACATATTTTGCCAGTAAAAATGTGCTTCTATGCCTCTTGTAGTATAACAAACACAGGTAATATCACCTTTTTCTTTTATTATCCTACAATGCTCCATTATTTATAGGTCTTTATCTTTTTTTCTCATCTTTGTCTTATTGATGACCTCTGCTCTATCCGAATTTGGCAGCTGCTGCTGTTGTTATTATTTAAATCTATATGCTGCCCGGCTCCTTGTGGCTCTGGGAGGTTTACAAATGATTTAAAATATGGAAAACAAGACAATAAAAGCAACAAGAAAGAAAAGAAGAATAGGGATGCCAGAATAACAAATCGGTTGGAAACAATAACAACAACAACAAAAAACTAGGTTAAAGTGAGGATCCAGTCATCCTCACTAAAGGCCTGAATGAAGAGTCAGGTTTTCAGACCCCTTCGAAACACTAGCGGGATAGGGGTCCATTTTGATCTAGGGCAGTGATGGCGAACCTTTTCGACACCAAGCGCTGAAAAGGGAATGTGCGCGCCTGCGCGTGGCATCAAGTGCCAAAAAGGGAGCACTTCGTGTGCTCATCTGGGCCAAGACCAGGAATAGGAGTTGCCCAGGGGTGTGCGTGCTCTGGAGAATGTATTTGCGCTTTCTTCAGGTTTCTTCTTCACTGCAGTTTCTTCTTTACTGCTGGCAAGTCTTCAGATTACCGCCGCGCATGCGCACACGCCGATCAGCTGACAAGAAAATGTATTTCCGGTTTCCAGCGTGCACATGCGCACTGGCCAGCAAGTTTTCAGGTTACTGCCAGGCATGTGAATGTGCCAATCAGCTGGC
Organism: Masticophis lateralis; assembly: GCA_030761175.1. Taxonomy (NCBI): domain Eukaryota; kingdom Metazoa; phylum Chordata; class Lepidosauria; order Squamata; family Colubridae; genus Masticophis; species Masticophis lateralis. The sequence goes on along the minus strand of JAUDYJ010000008.1, from coordinate 6,004,249 downwards.
CAGCGTGCATGCTCATGCCGGAAAATGGAAGACCAGCTCTGAAGCAAGCACAAAGGCCAGCTGATCATCACACATGCGTGCGCACCAGAAACCTGGAAAAGGAACAGGCACTGCCATGCATGCCGGGTGACATGGCTCCATGTGCCACTTTGGGCAAGTGTGCCATAGGTTCACCATCATGGATCTAGGGGGAATTTATTTCCGAGAGAAGGCATGTGACAGAGTAGACCTATTTCCAGGATCCCAATAGATGACATTGCTTAACTGAAGGAACCTCCAGCAGTCTGCCAGAACAAATTGGCTGGGCAGATAGTACGGGAGATTGGCGTACTCTCAAGTAACCTATGCCATGCATGTCTATGGAGATTCTCAGCCATCCAGGTCATGGTTTTCCCAAAGGTGCTTTTTCAAAAGGCAACTGGACTTTGTTTTTCCTTGAAGACGTTTCGCTTCTCATCCGAAGAAGCCTCTTCAATTCTGACTGAATGGTGGAGAATGGAAGGATTTATATTCCTGGTCATTAGCACTCTTTCTGAGAACCGTTGAGGTCACCTGGAGGTTTACCTGTGCGCTCAGGGTCACCTGAATAGTGCAAATGGGTATGGAACTTTCTTGGAACTGCTGAAAGGACTCTGCGCCTGTGTTTTCTGTATGGGAAAACAAACATTCTGTATGAATTCGTTGTGCATTTTGGTGTTCAGTCATTGCAGAATCACTGCTCACCATTCTCCTGTGAGCGATAGATTCTTAGCAGGTTGTCCTTTTCATGACATCTATAGTTGAAACTGTGAACTCACCCTTTTTATCATATCTGCAACCCAAAATATAATGCTGTATATGAGTGAGAACTTTTTTTGTACTCAAAGCTTAAGTTTCTGTTTGTGAAAAAGTGTCAAGTGCATTTCCTTTACCTTTAGAAGACAAACCAGATGAAACTGCATGAGATCAGAAGTAGCTTTGCTCTTGGATCCTATGATAGCTGAAATGCTATCTGATGGTCCATTAATAATTGTAGCACTATTTAGTTGGATGAAAGCCTGTGGGATGTGCATTTCTTTCTGTTTTCTGTTCTTCCCTCTAAAACAGGGATGTCAAACTGGATTTCTTCAAGAGCCAGATCAACATTGTAGTTCTCCTCCACAGACCAGCGGTGGGGGGGAAGCAGGGGGAGATGAGACGGATGCCTCCTGTAGCACCCTGCTGGCCAAAATGGGGCACAGAGAACCCCCACATGGCCTGTTTTTGGCTGACAGAGTGCTACTGGAGGTGATGGAGGCCAAAGATGGGCCGCGCAGAGGCCCCATGAGGCTTCTGGGCATCCTGTTTTTGGCCAGCAGACTGCTGCTGGAGGCTGGGGAGGCTGAAAATGGGCCACGGGGGGGGGGCATGCAACCCCCCCCCACACACACACACACCATGGCCTGTTTTGGCTGGCAGAGGCACCATGGGCTGGTCCTTTGATATTTCCAGGCTGGCCCCATGAACCAGATTTAAGCACCTCACAGGTAGTATTCGGCCTGTGGGCCTTGAGTGTGACAAAAGCTTATGACATTTTTGGCTGTTGCATGTGAGCTGGTTTTTCTTTTCTGCATTCAGAAGAGTTTTTAAAGGTGATGGTTTTCTTGGGTCACATTCCAGATTTGGTTTAAACAATAGAAAATTTAAAACAAGACCAGGTAACACAGAAGTTTTTTCTAATCTTCAGAGCCCTTTAAATGGCTTTAAAAAAAAAACGGGGAAATTAGTGATCATATGTAGTGATGAAATCCTCCTTGGATTGCCACTGGTTTGCTGCCCGTGCATGAGTGAAGCATGCCAAATGCACGCTGCGTCTGCACATGTGCAGTGCATGCGAAAAGCATGCTGTGTGTGCATATGCATAGTGCATGCCAAAAGCACACTGCATGCATGCACAATGTGCATCAAAGGCACGGAAAAAAAAGACTTCACTAGGTAAGTAGAACAGCGAAGGAGGGGATCAGCTGTGCTGCGTGATTTTCCTTCGCTAGAAAGCAGGATTTCCTGCTTTCTAGGGAAGCTAAACCACGCGGCACAGCTGATCATCGGATGAACCGGTAGCTTCTTTTATCTACCGGTTCCACCAAATCAGTAAGTTTTTAAACTACAAGTTTGCCCAAACCGGTAGTTTTTGTCACTACCGGTTTGCCTGAACTGAATTGAACCGGTAGCATTTCATCCCTGGTCATACGGATGTCTCTATTCTGAGATATTAAAAAAAAACCCTTATGAAAGTTATCAAGGTTGACTCAGCCTTCCATCCTTTGGAGGTAGGTAAAATGAGGACCCAGATTGTGGGGGCAATAAGCTGATTTTGTATTAAAAAAAAAAAAGAACACTGCTTAGGGGAGGCCGAAAGCCCTTCTAAGCAAGTATATACAAAAGTATGAAGGCTATTCTCTGACCGATTATGGGGTTTTAACCTTGGGGATTTTAATTGACCGTATTTTAGAATTTTAACATTATGTGAGCCGCCTCGAGTCCCACAGGAGAAGGGCGGCATATAAATTTTAATAATAAATAAATAAATAAATAAATAAATAAATAAATAAATAAATAAATAATAAATAACAATAAATAAATAAATAAATAAATAAATAAATAAATAAATAAATAAATAAATAAATAATAAATAAATAATAAATAAATAAATAAATCTTGCTTAATGCATTGTAAGCTGCCCTGAGTCTCCGGAGAAGGGCGGCATATAAATTGAACCAATATAATATATAATATAATATGAAATATCATCTTCCTAACATCCCATTCATCTTTTCTTCATGACACCTAACATAGAATTCTTCATGAAATCTAACATAGAATGGCTGTATCTCTTGCTTTATAGGCGTGTGCGGTATTTCTAATGTACAGTCCTTCTCTTTTGATCTCTTACTGCTTTTCTTTAACACAACGGGATCGTAAGAGAGCAGAAAAGGCCACCTGAATGAAAAGAAAAACATTAAGAAGAATAGAAGTAAATATATCGTATGTGAGAAGAAAATGAGTATTGTAGGACTGGATGTTGTTACTTTCACAATGGAGTAGGTAACCTGGCAATAAGCAGTTGAAGCCTTTTGGAATCTCACCGGTTGGTTTTTTTTTTTTTTTCCTGATCTCCTCTGATCACTTCTTTAAAAAAACAAACAAACAAGTAAATTGGAAACCAGTCCATTGGGAACAAGCCACCGCATAACTTCTTAAATATTTGGAACTGACAGTGGATGATGGGAGGATCAGGTTATATTGGTTGGAGTACAGCAGTGGTGGGTTGCCCCTGGTTCGCACTGGTTCTATAGACACAGTAGTAAAACTGGCAGGAGGCTCCTCCCACTGACCCCGACATCACCAAAACGCTTCTGCACATGTGCAGAAGAGCACACGCGTGGCCCCGCTGCGAACCAATAGTAAAGGTAAGTAGAACCCACCCCTAGTGTACAGGTAATCTTCAACTTATGGCCACAAGTTCCTGGGACCAGAATTTCCATTGAAAATATTAATTAATTAATTATAGAAAATTGATATTGCCGTCTACTCTCCCATGGCGACCCAAGGCGGTTTACACAAATATAAAAATATATAAAAGTAATAAAAGAAAATAATAAAAAAAATAAATTAATGAAATAATAGCCCCCCACCCAAACCCACCTTGGTGACAACATGCATTCATAGAAACCATTTAATGGGCTCCATCCTGCTCTGCGTTCTCCAGGCCCGCTGGCAGAACCAGGTCTTCAGTGCCTTCCGGAAGAGTCTTAGAGTGGGGGCCATTCTAATCTCTGGGGAAATGATGTTCCAGAGAGAGGGAGCCACCACAGAAAAAGCCCTTCTGGGTCCCACCAGGTGTATCTCCCTAGGGGATGGGACCTGCAACATTCCTTGCCTTCCTCCTCTAGTGAGAAATTGCACACAATTTTACAACTTTTTTGTTGTAGCTGTCATTAAGCAAATCACCACTCATTAAGCAAATGTTATTTCATGATGCTCCTCTGAAATCTAGCTATAGGTGTTTTTTTAAAAAAAAATTAAACTCTTCAATCAACCTAATTGAGGCCAATGGCAGAGCCCTTGTTTATTCTCATAAAGCAATATTCAGTACATTTTATTCAACCCAAGAGTTGTCACTCAAAGCACAAATGATCAGACACATTAGGTGAAAACCTGAGTGTTTGAAAAAGTCTATAATGCTGGGAAGGGTGGAAGGAAGGAAGAAAAGAAGACCTGTAACAAGGTGTTTAGATACAGTTATGTGAAAATGGGACTACAACTGGAAGACCTGAAGGGCCAGATTGGGAACAGATCTTCCAGGAAAACATCTATCCAAGACTCACTGAGAGTTGACCCAGACTTGATGTTAATCAGTATACTTTCAGGGGTGAAATCCAGCAGGTTCTGATAGGATCTGGAGAATCGGTAGCAGAAATTTTGAGTAGTTAGGAGAACCGGCAAATACTACCTCTGGCTAGCCCCAGAGTGGGGTGGGAATGGAGATTTTGCAATATCCTTCCCCTGCCACATCCACCAAGCCACACCACACCCACCAAGCCACGCCCACAGAACCGGTAGTAAAAAAATTTGGATTTCACTACTATATACTTTGTTATCACTTGTTGTGGTCCGCCAGCAGCCTGCACGTATCGTGGCTGATCCTGACGACGAGGAGGCTGGTGTGGGGTCGCGCCAGCAGCCTGCATAGCCAGGCTCGCATCAGACAGCAAGGAGGCTGAAGAGGATGTGGTGCCAGAGGCAGAGACTCAGCCTGGGCCTTCAGAACCTCCAAAGGCTCCTTCAAGTGGAAAGAGTGAAGTGGAGGAGCTTAATGCTCGAGCACGCAGGGCTGCCAAAAGGCAGGAGTGGCTCCTCAGGAGGAGGAAGTCTTCTCGAGAGTAAGGTTTGAGGATAATTGGCCACTCCCTTAGCCTATTTAAGTCGCAAGCAGTTAGTAATTTCTTGCTGGAAACAACATGTAATTATTAAAGAGCATTTTTGAAGAGTGAATGTCTTATCATATCTTGTCTTCTGAGCTAGTTGCCAACCTTTGCCGGACTTTGTTTATTATTGGTACATTATAACTTTGATAAGGACGGTTGGTGTGTGTCACAATCCTTGGGAATCCGGAGCTGGGGTAGAACATCACTACAAGCCAGCATAATATAGATTCTGATCTGTCCATATCCTCCACATATTCAATATGTGTCTTTGATCACTGATTTTTCTGCCTGCAACCGGAGTGTGTCATACAGTGTACAGGGTCAATATAAGCATTATCACCAATTTTATGAGCTTGATAAATGTTTATGTGGATATTCAGTTGTTTACCTTGGATTTTTTTTTTATTGTATTGAATTTATTGTTTGTTGGTTTGTTTGATGCCCTCTGCAACGGACGTTTTATTGTATAACTCTTGATCTATTGTAAACCCAGTAAGAGTCTGACTATGAGGAACATAAATGTAATAAATGTTGGAAAGAAGATGTTGGATAACCATTTGTCTGAAGTGGTGTAGGGTTTCCTGCCTAAGCAGGGGGTTGGACTAGAAGACCTCCAAGGTCCCTTCCATCTCTGTTTATTCTATTCTATTCTATTCTATTCTATTCTATTCTATTCTATTCTATTCTATTCTATTCTATTCTATTCTATTCTATTCTATTCTATTCTATTCTAAATACATGAATAAAAAAGGGATGGTAGCATAGGTTTATGGTACTATGGAAATGGACACCAAAACCTTGTAGAGTTTAGCGAACAAGCAGCTTAATTTCTCATTAACTGACTTGGCAACCCAAGCCTGATACCTTGGCATGTTTTTTTGTTTTGTTTTTTGAAAGACTACGAGATAACTGATGGATGTTGTCTACTGTAATTATATGATGTCCATGTTTTCATCAGCTGCGCTGATGCCTGTATCATTATGATCTCAATTAAAGTATCTCTGGATACAGGACTTTAATGACTCTTTTCATGTCCTGAGGCCCGCCTTCAGACAATGCTGCCGAATCAGAGCTGGCAAATGGTTACAGTTCACGGATGTAGCTTTTGTCAGATTGTTACACAGCCTTTAAGAAAGTTTGTCTAGGGCTCACACTACGGACTGTTTTGGCCCTTGGCGAAAGCATTTCAGACTTCGACAGTTTGGTAGCGTGTAAGTGCCAGCCCTTAAATATATTTACTTGGCCTTCTTCTCGTCTTTTATTGTCTTTTCATTCCTTTCGTTTGTAATCCAACCCCCAGAACATCCCCCCCCCCCCGTGAGCCGATTCAGCATATCAATGCATGTCCAATTTCGTGTAAGCCATGTTGACATTCCTCTGGAGTCAAAAGGTGGTTGAATAAGTATTATCACACTCAACTTCGGACTGTTTCTGCTTTGCCATCTGTTTTGTTCCTTCCGTTTGGTCGTGACAGATTCATTTCTGTAGGATAACAGCAAAAGAGGAACATGACTTGGGTCCTCCTCTTGAAAAGAGCCTTAATCTGTTCATAATTACATTAGAAATTCCCAGTGATTAAAAAGGTGCTGACAAAATTCATTTTGCCCCTGTGCAAAGAAACCGACGGAAACCCTTTGAGGCAATACAAACTGATTGATAGGTAGGAGTGTACAGAATAGTAATTCTCTCTCTCTCTCCCCCCCCACCCCCTATGTTTAATAAAGTGGTGATTAATGACAAAAATATGGGCCAGCCCCCCCTCTCCCCAAAAGGCCAAGAGAGGCAGTTAAGCATTGGAGCTGCTTAACTTAATGAGGCTCTGCAATAAAAATGAAACATAATGAGCAAAGTATAATAGTCCCGTTATGTTTATAACAGTACTTCATCAGCAGAGAGCTAAATGCAGATTCAGAAATGGCTCTTGTTGGGCAAGATCTTTGTAGATGGCGAGATCCTATAGATTTCGCAAAATGCAGATGCTGCGACCTAGGAAAATGAAAGGAAGGGGTAGTCCAAGGGTTATCCTGGTCGTGTCCTTTTAGTACAATAGATGGTTTTGAATTGTGTTGATTAGCTCTAGTACAGAGGTCAGCAACCTGTAGCTCCGGAGCCGCATGTGGCTCATTCAGCCCGCTGCTGGGCTCCCTGTCACTCAAAATATGTCACAACCGCCAATGTGCGACACCCACCGGCACACAATTTATTGAGCTTTTCAACCCCCGATAGGCCAACCATGGCTAAATCCAAGACAAGAAAAGTTTCAGAAGGAAACAGAATGTTTAATTCAACTATAAATGCTAGTTTGGGGGCCTCTCAAGAAATAGTCAGGCACAGGAAGGGTTTTGTGGCTTCTGGTGTTTTTTTTTTTCTATGGGAACCGGGTCCAAATGGCTCTTTAAGTGTTTAAGATTGCAGACCCCTGATCTAGTAGAACCTTTCTCGGTAAGGGAATGCTCTAGCTCAGGGGTGTCAAACTCAATTTCATTGAGGGCCATTGAGGGCCACATCAGGGTTGTGTTTGACCTCAGGGAGGGGGACGGGTGGAGTAGGCATAGCTGGGGTGGGTGTGGCCAGCTCAACGTCACAGGCCATGGTCACAGGTCACTCACCGTGGTGGCCTGTGCACTCTGCAAGTGAAAATGGGCTCCAGAGCTCCGTTTTGAGCTGGGATTCAACCCAGCTGGGATGCAACCATTTGCCAGTGAAAACAGCTCCATTTTCATAAGCTCCATTTTCGGCTGCAATGGCCTCCTGCAACCCTCTGCCAGCCAAAACGGAGCTCCATTTTCACTGGCAGAGGCACTGCGGGCCAATCCTTCACTTTTTCCAGGGTGGCCTGGTGGGTCAGATCTAAACACCCCATGGCCTTGAGTTTGTCATCCCTGCTCTAGCTCCTTAATCATTTTTTTTTTTTTGCTTACTTTTTTCCTCTTCTTTTTTTTTTTCTGAATATCTTTTCCAAATCTTTGATGTCTTTTTCTGAAGCATGATGAAGATTCCTCAATTCCCTCTAAATTGAGAAAAAGATAAAGTAAAGTAAAACCCTGTGCATTTTACTCCGCTAGTCTTTGCTGACCATTGGTGGAGGTGCTCATCTCTGTTTCAAAGCCATTGAGCCAGGTAATAGATTTTACAAATTTAGAATATTTTTTGTACTATTTAAGCTTAAATTTGTTATATTGTTAGCTAGATCTCACCTAAAATGTTGTTGGTTGTTGATGGTAATATATGATTGTTTAATAGTGGAAGTTGGGGGGGGAAGGGGGAGGGCGAAGGGGGAGGGGAGGGGTGGTTGTTGGGGTGGTTGTTGGGGGGGGTTGGGGGGAATATTAAAAATTGTATGGTAAAACTTTTTCAATAAAAAAAAAAAGCCATTGAGCCAGCGCTGTCCGAAGATATTTCCGTGGTTGTGGAACCAAGCATGAGGTCACAGAATGCTGTTACTTTTCCACCGAAGGGAAAGTATTTCTTTATCTACTCACATTTGCATGTTTTCAAATTGCTAGGTTGGTAGGAGCTGGGGCAAGTAACGGGAACTCACCCCTTTGGGTGTGGCTTGGGTCTCAAACCTGGGCTGCTGGCTTTGCAGCTGATAAATCACCGAGCCATTGCATCACCATAAATTGGGAAGGAGGTATAAATATAACAGGAGCCTGATTTTCAACTGATTTCCAAGGAGGGGTTTTGCTAAAATTGTTCACTGAAATACCTCCCACTAGGTATGTGCTGTTGTTTGCCGTAGTACAGTTTTTGATGTGAAGAGTGAAGCCATTATTAATTGATACTTATACTTTCTTTGATGTGAAAATGGGCATTCTTAATGTGGTCTTCTTTGACTGCCCTATAGAATAGTGGCCGGGAAATTGATAACCTTTAGATGAGCTGAATGCATTTCTCCCAATCCTCTGACATTTGGCATGCTGGCTGGAGTAGATCTGAAGTGAAGTGTGTAGCATCTGGAGGGTATCGGGGTACCCATTCCTGTCATAAAGAGAACTATGTCCTGCTAGTTATTTCAATTTTACCAAGTGTTTACTCTGCCCTTCCCTTTCAATCTACTCAACTTTCTTAACTTGGCTTGGAGGCTCCAAAAATCAGTATAGAAAGTCCTATATATTATGTCTGCCCAGTTTCTCTGGTATGTACATTTCTCTTGTGAACTTTATGTAGCTTTGAGAGCTCTCATATTTTATATTGGCTTATTCTCAGTTTGAACAATCAGAAGGATTTAACACCAGTTCTCCAGAGAGAGATCAACTGCTGTTAACTTTCTGTAGGACAAAGCTTAAAAGCTACTCCTCTACTTTTTTGAAGTTCAGCACCAATGGCATAAATCTGTTCTAATTCAAATGGAACCAATCTGAGAGCCAATGGTGGCACAGTGGTTAAAGTACATAGGGCAGGCAAATTCTGCCCACAGTCTGGAGTTCAATTCTGGCAGGGCTCAAGGTGGACTCAGCCTTCCATCCTTCAAAGGTCAGTAAAATGAGGAGCCAGATTGTTGGGGGCAATAGGTTGACATTGTAAACTGCTCTGAGAGAACTATGGGGCCGTGTATAAGGCTAATGCTATTGCTTTTGCTATCACTATGCTATCTTTTTTCTTCACAGTTGAGCATTCCATGTAGTCTGCTCCTGAACTTTCGCCAAGAAAAGCCTTTGGCAGGTTGCCTAATTAGACCAAGGTTGGTGATAAGGCTGAAGAATTGTGTTCTGAAGAATTTGTTTTGAATTAGTTTGGACTACGCTGAGAATGAGTTAATTTTTTTAAGAAATTGATTTATATGCTGCCCTTCTCCGGAGACTCAGGGCGGCTTACAATGCGTTAAGCAATAGCCTTCATACTTTTGTATATTTTATAAAGTCAGCTTATTGCCCCCACAAACTGGGTCCTCAATTTACCTACCTTAGAAAGGATGGAAGGCTGAGTCAACCTTGAGCCTGGTGAGATTCGAACTTACTAATTGCAGACAGCTGGAGTTAAATTACAATGCATTAGTCTACTGAGCTATCCAGGCTCCTGGATATTCTCAGCTGTTCTAATAAAGTCTGTTTGTTTCGAACTGATTGTGTCTGATAATACCTTCTTGGGCCTGGGTCACAGATCAAGAATCCTGTAGTTCGTTTGAGGTCTGAACTGAGCATCAGTGATGAAGCGAAGCTAATGTTTATACAATATAAGGAAATGCTGTGAGTGTTTGTAGCAGAATCTACATATTCGTGTTTTTCTTGATTGGCACTAACATATTGTAGTTTTATAAAAGAACTAAGACCCAGATTGCAAATGTCACATTCCTGTATATCCCAAAATGATGAGAAGCTACTCAGATAATCTATTAGCCAGACTGTATCACATCATGGATGGTAATAGGAAACCATCCCTGTCAAATTTCATTTTTTTCCCCCTTAAAAGGTAAGAGGATCTCAGAATCATGTGGCAGAAGAGAGGATGCGGATTTGCGCACTCGCTCTGAAGCAGTCTTTTAAAATGCTGTTAGTTAAACTTCAATGACTCCCGGCTAATAATGAGAGGAAGGAAAACTAGCACTCTAAATGATGCATGCCGCTTTTGAAATGTGTGCTAATTGAAAATAGATATTTACTTCAAGTGAAAGTGGGCTGCAATAAGAAGGCGAGTTTGAGAATGTGGCAGAAGTAGCAGGAAGCATTTCCATCCCCTGTCTTTTGGCGTGTGAGCATTTCCTGTTTGTACCAATGGGAATGTGGGGGGGGGGCTTTCTCTCGTGTGCCCCTCCTGTCTTCAAAACAGTTCTAGGAGCAGACTGTAGAGAACAAAGCTTGCATAAAAGTGTTGCTTGCTCATCAGTGGCATCTTTTGCAAGAGGAACTCATAGCAATAGCACTTACTGTATTTTTCGGAGTATAAGACGCACTGGAGTATAAGACGCACCTACCTTTTTTGGTGAGGAAAAGAAGAAAAAGAAATCTTCCTCTGCCTCTGCATAATTTTGCTTCGTTGCAGCAAACAGCAAATAGCTTGCTTTACTTTCTTTTTCGTTTTCAGCATAGCTTGATTAGCATAGCTTCAGCACAGCATAATTAGCACAAGTTGATTGGGGAAAAAAAAGAAAAAAAGGGGGAAAAAAATCTGCTCCAGCAATTTACCTCTTTGCAGTGAGCAGCAGAGCTTGCACAAAACAGCTGAGAGTCGGGAATGCGATCCAATCAACTTGTGCTAATTAGGCCGTGCTGAAGCTGAAAGGAACTGTTTTTTCTTGCTGTTTGCTTGCAAGGAGGTAACTGCTGTGAGGCAGAGGCCAAAGGATGGGGGCCAGTGGGTGGGCAGGGCTACATTCAGTGTATAAAACACACCTAAATTTTCACCCCCTTTTAGGGGGGGGAAAGGTGCATCTTATACTCCGAAAAATACAGCATATACTGTTTCACAGTGCTTTACAGCCCTCTCTAAGCGGTTTACAGAGTCAGCATCTTGTCCCCAACAATCTGGGTCCTTATTTTACCGACCTTGGAAAGATGGAAGGCTGAGTCAACCTTGAGCCGGTGAGAATCGAACTGATGGCAGTCGGCAGAATTAACTGGCAATGCTGCATTCTATGGCTCTCATCCTTCTTATCTCTTTCTTAGACTACTACAATGCTCTGTTACATTGGGTTTGTGGCTTCAGTTAGTCCAACCCATGTTCTAGCTCTCATCCAGTGTGACTGAAGGACTTTTAACAGTTTATTAATTTAATCTTAAAGTTTCCCTCTAGCTTTGCTCATATGTTTGTCTTAGCCCCAACTTTGTTTGAGGAGCATAAACATCTCAATGACTATCTCAGATGGAACATTTACAGATTTTACTAAAGTTATAATATATAAAGGTAAAGGTAAAGGTTCCCCTTGCACATATGTGCTAGTTGTTTCCAACTCTAGGGGGCGGTGCTCATCTCCGTTTCAAAGCCAAAGAGCCAGCGCTGTCCAAAGATGTCTCTGTGGTCATATGGCTGGCATGACTAAACGCCAAAGGCACATGGAACACTGTTACCTTCCCATCAAAGTTGACCCCTATTTTTCTACTTGCATTTTTTAGTGCTTTCGAACTGCTAGGTTGGCAGAAGCTGGGACAAGTAATGGGAATTTACCCCGTTACGCAGCACTTGGGATTTGAACCGCTGAATTGCCGACCTTTCAATCGACAAGCTCAGCTTCTTAGCCACTGAGCCACATTGCCTAATGTGCTACAATTATCTGAATTAGCAAGTAATATGCAAAATGACAAACCATGGCTTTTAAACTACAGCGGGGCGATACATTACATAGAACTTTAAAGCTGGATCCATTTAGAAAAGTGTTTCTCAACCCTGTTCTACTTGAAGGTGTGTGGCCTTCAAAAGTCCACATACTGGTATTCCTTGACTTTATTTAGCAGTTGTTCAAAGTTATAATGGTGCTGGAAAAAAAAGTGACTTAACAGTGGTGGGAATCAATTTTTTTTTACAACCGATTCGGCGGGCATGGCTTGGTATGCGTGGCATGGCTTGGTGGGCATGGCAGGGAAAGGATACTGCAAAATCCTAATTTCCTCCCAATCAGCTTGCACTCGGGAGGCAGAGAATAGATAGGGGCAAGGGCAGTCAGAGGTGGTATTTACCGGTTCTCCGAACTACTCAAAATTTCCACTACCAGTTCTCCAGAACTGGTCAGAACCTGCTGAATACAAGCATGCCTCACAATGTGATGAAAATTTTGGGGCTAACTCTAACCCAAACAATAGTTGCAGTGTCCTAGAGTCACGTGACGACCATTTGTGGCCTTTCCAGCCAGCATCCAACAAGCAGAGTCAGTGGTGGAAGTTGGGTTTGCTTAATAGCTGCAGCAAAAAGGTCATAATATAGGACACAACTCATTTAAGAACCATCGGGCTCAGCAATGGAAGTTCTGGCCTTGATTGCAACTTTACGTTAAGGACTATTTATCTTCAAGTGGCCAAGATTGAGAAACACTGATGTGTGTGTGTGTGTGTGGTGTGTGTGTGTGTGTGTGTTAAAATTCAGCCTTTGACTTAAAAAAGGTTGTATAAAAAGTCCATGGTCAGATGATTATTTCGAAGCTTGAGAAATCCTATTTTAGGAGAGCCAAGCTCTTTGTCTGCATGAATTAGCTTCATGCCTTCTCTTCTGTCTCTTTTATGTTATTATTTGAAGATCGGATTCCTCTGTAATTAAGGAATGCCTACAGAGATAAGAAACACCTGATTCAGAATTAAGAAATAACACCGTTAAATCTCTTAATGGCTTGGAAGAAGAGGAAGGTTTTTCTGAGAACAAAGACCCAGCAATCCCAAACTGAGGAAATACGTTAGCCGTGGAGAGGGTGAACCTTTCCTGGTTTGTATTTCGGTCGACGCTGGAGAACCATCTGTGTGGCAAGTGTTGGCCCTGGGCAGAGGTTGTGGCTGGTGGCCTTAATTATCTCATTGGTGATTCTGCAGCAAAAATTTTGTTTTACAGGATGCTAGTAGGCATAGTTTCTATCTAACATTGTACTTTGCAAGCTTCGGGGCTGATTATATACATACATAGATGCCTATTTCTGGTTTAGCAGCAGATTTCGTATAGGAGCCCAGAAATAGCCTCAAACAAGAAATGTAGCAAATGGTTACGAAAACATCAACTTAGCCTGGAAAGAGATGAGGAGATGGGGAGGAAGCTCAAGATATGCACTGCCTTTTGGGTATAAGACGAGGAGAAAGAGATATTCTGTCACGCTTTCAAGATTCCTACACTACTAGATGGGTTAAAAGTTTTTAGAGAGAATATTAAAAAAATGAATACAAATACATAATAAAGAGAACAAAGAAACCGAGAAAGTAAGATTTGAACAATGACCAGGAGACTGGGAATTTTAGTCCTGCCTTGGGCATGAAGCCTTGCGTGGTGACTTTGGGCCAATCACCAGGAGAGTGTGAGTTCTAGACTCGCCTTAAGCATGAAAGCCACTGGTTGACTTTTGTTCTGACCTTGGCCTCCTGAGTCAGTAAAACACACAAGTAGTCCCAAAAACCTGTTTTATTTTAACAGCTGTGAATTCTGTTCATTCACAGATGAGTCCCAAATAGTTGTAAAGAGTCCTTCGGGATAAGGCTGATCATTACCCATCTTTATCTCCCTTGACACGCTGCCGAAGACCTAATTGGCAAAACCACACGGAGTCCAGAATCAAACAGAGCTTCAGACTTTAAACTGCACAGAATTAACAACATTGCTTCCTGCAAAGGCCCACGTGCTGTTGCTTCTCTTTTAAGTCTTATGGGAGGGGCCAATCATCTCCAATCCCTACTCCTGAGTCGTCCCTTTTGTTTTAACGGTTCTTGCCTTTTGCCAGCTCTGCGCATGCGCGCACTGGGAACAGGTTTCCCCTGTTCCTCTGCCTCACTGAGATCCAACTTTGGAGACTCTGGAGGCAGCACGTACCTCCCAGATGGTCCTTTTTCTGCCTCCGATGCAGAGCCCTCATCCAAGTCTTCCCTAGACTCCAGGACTGGCCCATGCTTCTCCTCAGCCTCCTCATTATCCGACTTTGCTGCCAGCTCCACAGGACCATAACAACTTTGGGCCAATCACCAGGAGAGTATAAATTCTAGTACCCCTTAGGCATGAAGCCTGACAAGGTGACTTAGGGCCAATTACGAAGCGAGTATGAGTTCTAATACCGCCTTAAGCATAAAGCTGTCTGGGTGACTTTAGGACAGTTCCTGTCTCCCAGCCCAACCCACCTCACAGGGTTGTTGCTGTGGGGATAAAAGGAAGAGGAAGGATAATTATGTATGTATGTATGTTCACTATCTTGAGTTCCTTATATTTATTTATTTATTTGTTTGTTTGTTTATATTTATATACCGCCCTTCTCCCTAGGGACTCAGGGCGGTGAACAGCCACAATAAAACAATATACAAAATAGAAATTAAAAAAAACATATTAAAATAATTAAAACAATAAAATAATTAGATCACGGGCCAAATTTAAAATTTTCCTTTAAAATCAATTTTAAAACCCCATTAAAGCCAAATTTAAAATCCTTTATCCCATCAGAGCGGCTTGTTGGAATTACAGGGTCTTCACTGCACGAAGGAAGGTACGGAGGTCGGGGACCATTCGTATGTCCGGGGGCAATTCATTCCAAAGGGCAGGGGCCTACACAGAGAAGGCTCTCCCCCTGGGGGTCGCCAGTCCCCTTTATTATAAAGTAATAAAGTCAGGAGAAAAAAAATCAAAGAACTATCCATGTTTGCCAAAACACAGAGGTTGTTTCTAAGCGCCTTCTGGAATGGTTGTCATGGTTTTTATTTTTTTGAGCTTCTTTTGCAACTTTCTAGGCTAGCGTAAAGCCTGGGTATTCCCTATGGCTTCTGACTTCGGGGAGTTTTTGCTGCAATTACAGACTAGGTGAGAGAGAAACAATGATGACTCAATTCCCAGCTGTACCATGCATTACAGAGCTACAACAAAAAGAGAAACCTGGAGCTGCTTTCCCTATCCTTTCCAGGTAGTTGAATGAAGTGCAAACTGGCAAGGTACGTGGATATTTCAGATGGCTGCTTGTCAAATCTCCCTGGCCTTTGACTTCTCCAATGCAGCACTGCAGCTAAGCTCATTATGGGATAGCTCTCTCGTCTATTCAACCGCTTCAAAAATCCAGTGGGAACCAGGTTGAGCTTGTTCATGTCATGGGCCTTTCAGAAAGACCTCAAGACTGCAGCTAATACTCGTACGAGGAAATAGAAAATGTTTGTCATTTATGATGGAAAGAGGAAGGGTTGCCATATAACTAGAATGACGGTAGGATTAAAAATGGGCCTTCTGTACTTAACCGTAATTTAGCTGAAGTAATATAAATGCAAATGTCCAATTTTTGTATGTCACATGAATTAAAGTGCACTGGGCTTGGACCTAAATAAGACGCCACTACTGGTGATACTCATGACTGAGAATTTAATGTGGTATATTATTTGAAGAGTACTTGGCAACATATCCTGTTTTGATGAATGTAGCAAACTAGGTTTCCAATGGGCAGATTGACCAATGTTTTGTTGACCTGACATAAGAGGAATGGCAATGGTTAGTCATAGAAGCAAAGCTTGTATGTTAAAATAACTTTGTTGGAGATATAGAGGGACCTCTGAGCTTTGGGTAAGGGACAATTATATCTTTCTATGGTAGCCAAGTCAGTGAGGTTCAGCCACCAAAAATGTAAGCACATTCATTGTCTTGAGTAGAATCATTTATTTCTCTGTAGGAATTAAGGGAAAGATCAGAGCAGTGGTGGGATTCAGCTGGTTCAGGCCGGTTCAGGCAAATCGGTAGTTAAATTTCTGGCTGGGCCCTCCCCTCCCCATCCTGCTCCTTCTAGGAGTCCCTACATGCCCTATTTTGGCTCCCAGGTAAATGCAGGGAGGCCTCCTAGGCCCAAAACAGGGCACAGGTTTGGTGCATCCCCCCCCCCCCCGCGCGCGGTCGGTTTTTGCTCTCAAGTGGGTGCAATGGCCCATTTTTGCTCCCGGGAGGCTTCATGGAGGCCTCCTAGGCCCAAAACGGGGCACAGGTTGGGCGCATCTCCCTCGTGGCCAGTTTTTGCTCCCAAGGGGGTGCAGGAGGCCGAGTGCTGCCTATCACAGCCCCTGGCCATACCCAATGTGGCCACACCCACCCAGCTGGTCATTAGGGCAGAGAACCGGTTGTTAAATTGTTTGCATCCCACCACTGGATCAGAAACAATAACTTGTCCACCTTTAAGCATGGACACTTAGAGTTTGGTCTCCATCAGCAAGAATCCTATGAATTGAACAACAGGCATGCTGTTATCCTGATTGTTAGTTCTTTCCAGGTCTTGTTTCTTGGTCAAACCAGATTTATCATCATTGAATCTTTCCACTTAGTTCTTTCAATCTAAAAAGGTCCAGAATTCTGGGGTACCATGGTTGGGGCAGAAATCAAGCATGAAGACATCTAGTAGGGATTGGCTTGGATGATCAACTGTTGATGACCAAAACTTTGTATATGATTTATATTACTGAAAACATACAACCACTGTTTTTTTTTCTGGGCTTTTGAATGCTATTCCAAAAACAGTGGGTTGATCCTCAATCAAACTGAAGTTTGGTTTGGTTTAGGTTTAAATTTAAATAAAATTAAACTGAGTTCATGATGACCCATTATCAGAAATGTAATAGTTACCCTATTCTGTCACATTACATAACAATTTTGTGACTGTCTGGGGATTCTATTCAAGGCTTTGTAAATTTGCACAATATTAAGGTTAAATGTTGGCACTAATCATTTTGGCCTTATTAGCTTATTGGCAAGCGCTTTGGTTTTTAAACAGTCCAATCAAGGTTTGCCTTCTTTCCACATGCAATTTTAACAGTGGCTACGTGATCAATAAAGTTTTGGCCTTGTTGGATCCCTCACTACTTGCATTTACTTTTGAATCTAGAGGTACATCATCTGCAATGGCCATAAGGTCAAGTCAAATATTACATAAATCAATTAAGCGTTTTCACTTATTCTTGAGAGAATCCACACATGTAGGAATTAAAGATTTGTGCTTAAGTCAGCTTTGGGTTGTATTGCATTAGTTCAAATCACCTTCCCTAGGTAAAGGTAAAGGTTCCCCTCGCACATATGTGCTAATTGTTCCTGACTCTAGGGGGTGGTACTCATCTCCATTTCAAAGCCGAAGACATCTCCGTGGTCATGTGGCCGGCATGACTAAATAGCAAAGGCACACGGGACCAAAAGTGGTCCCTATTTTTCTACTTGCATTTTTTACATGCTTTCGAACTGCTAGGTTGGCAGAAGCTGAGACAAGTAATGGGAGCTCCCCCCATAACACTAGGGATTCGAACTGCTAAACTACCGACCTTTCAATCGACAAGCTCAGTGTTTTAGCCACTAAGCCACTACGTCCCACGTTCCCACCTTCCCTAGGTGGGAACGTGTTCATTTCTGCCATTATTTATTACCAATTTTTATTTCCGGTGTAGCTGCAATGGCATCTGGAGTTAGTTATGCAGCTTTTCTCTTCCTCCTTTATGTTGCTCACCACAGGAAATTCACATATCCAGGATAAAATATAATTGACCTGCCATCTGAAAGAACTGAAGCAGACAAATCACAATTTATCCCACCTCTGCTATCTCCTTCCAACTTAAGACAGGAAGAACTCTCGAAACGTGGTTGTTCAAAAGGATTCTTTTATTAAAAGCCGAAGTGATAGCCACCCACTTAAAGCAAGATCTGAATACCCTTAGGCAAGACAAGTAGGATTAAAGCAGTAGAGACCCCTCCCTTTAAGTCAGAATGCAGATTTTAGCCAGTACACAAGTGTGAAGATGCTTTTTCCACAGTTTTCCTGAGAACCCAAACAACTATGCATTCACACCATTATCCTTTAAACTGAAAAAACCCACATGGCTATCATAAAACTTCCTCCAGATAAAGAAGATCTCAGGGCTCTTTGGCGCCAGGATATAGGTTGTAAAATATCTGTTGACACAGGCAATGCTAGTAAATCGAATCCAAGTCTCGCCCTTCCTCCAATTGAATGGCAGTATCACTTTTAGGGATGTGACAGAAACCATGCCAGAGCCTGAAACTTCATCACCCATGGCTCAAAACCATGAGACCGTGTTGCTGTCCTCTTCTTTATTTGGATAAATACAAATATAAGAAGTATAGGCAGGGGTGGGCTTCAAAAATTTTAGCAAGGGGTTCTCTGCCCAGTTGCTGGGTGGGTGAGCCGTGGTGGGCATGGCCTAGTCAGCCTCCTGCACCATGTTGGGGATGGGGGCATTTTTGCCCTCCCTGGGCTCTGGAGGTTTTCCTTGATTTGATTGATTTGATTTGATTTATTCGATTTATATACCGCCCTTCTCCTTGCGGACTCAGGGAAAGCCTCTGGGAAAGCGAAAACGGCCTCCCCAGGCTCCGGAGGCCCTCTGGAGGCCCTTCCCAAACTTCTGGTAGGCCCATTATTTCCCCTTACTGAGCCTGCGCGCGCACCCTGCACTTACATGCATTCAAAATGTGCCACATGCGGACTCCTGGGAGAGGCGGGACGGACGGGGCCAGGAGTGGGATTTGGGGGTTCTACGAACTGCACAGAATCTTAGCTAGAGATTCTCCCGAAGCCCTGTGAACCCCCAGCAGCCCACTCCTGAGTATAGGGCAGTTTTGCATAACACTGTTTCTACTCTGTAGATTCTTTCTCTGATGTTTTGAGGTTAGCTGAACCATCATCTCAATATCTGTGATTGGCAGAGCAGGTATGGAAGAACACAAACCAATTAGTGTTCTTGTATGAGCCAGCAAATGCAAAAATTGTTATTCTGTTTTCTTTGCAAACAACGAGAGCTTCCCTTGTACGGTATTCATTCCCATATAGAAAGAAGGGGAATAAATTGCTAGTTCTCAGCTCTTCCATGTTTGTATTTGTCCAGTTGTTTTTATTTATTTATTTTAGTTAGTTAGTTAGTTTGTCAAACATGAATGGGATAACAGGAATAAGTATGAACATGGATATGAATATAGGAAATGGGGACAAATAAATGGGGACAGTAGGACAGGGACGGAAGGCACGCTGGTGCACTTATGCATGTCCCTTACAGACCTCTTAGGAATGGGGTGAGATCAACAGTAGACAGCTTAAGGTTAAAGTTATGGGGGTTTGAGGATGTAACAACAGAGTCAGGTAGTGCATTCCAGGCACTGACCACTCTGTTGCCGAAGTCGTATTTCCTGAAACCAAGTTTGGAGCGGTTTACCTTGAGTTTGTATCTATTGTGTGCTCATGTATTATTGCGGTTGAAGCTGAAGTAGTCACTGACAGGTAGTACGTTGTAGCGGATAATTTTGTGAACTATGCTTAGGTGGGACCGTAGGTGGCATAGTTCTAGGTTGTCCAAGCCCAAAATTTCAAGCCTGCTGGCATAAGGTATTTTGTTACGAGCAGAGGAGTGGAGTACTATTTTTGTGAAATACCTCTGAACTCACTCAATTGCATTAATCTCTGATATACAGTGTGGATTCCAGGCAGACGAGCTGTATTCAAGAATTGGTCTAGCAAAGGTTTTGTATGCCCTAGTTTGCAGTACGGTGTTACCGGAGAAGAAGCTTCTCAAGTTTTGTTGAGAGAGTGAGAGGGGGAAAAAAAGGAGAACAAAACTGCCTGGCTGCCAAGACGGAAACATTCCTCTCTATAAATTCTTGAAGAAAGCAGGATTGTGAATGATGGCAGAAACCATAGTTTTGCAGTTGTTGGGGGCTTTTCCCAATAGCTGCAATGATGATCATAGTTTGCAACCTAAGATCTCTGTAACTTTTCATGCATGCAGGAGATAACAGCTTGCCGGAGCCCAGAGGCTAGAGGTCAGAAAAAAACAAGCGTGTGTGGCAATGTGCTGTTTATTCAAGCGAGCAAAATCAAGCCCAACCGTTTTTTGCAGATTCTTTGGAACTAGGTAGAAATGGACTAGAGGGATTAAGATTAAGCTCGCTGATAAATTTGTCTATGAAATTGACTAAAGACCCCCCACCCACCCTCAGTGCAGAAAGCAGGAAGGTAGCTGAGGCAAGACTTCTAACAACCATGCAGTAAAAGGGAGAAAAAGTTTGCCTCCTTAAAAAAGGAACAGGATAGGAAGCACATGTCATTAGTTCAACATTTGTGCAAACATTTAAGACACTAAAACATCATAAAAGGGAGGAAAAGTTTGCTACCCTAGAAAGGAATGGAGTAAGAAACACAGAACATTGCTACAATGATTGTGTAAATGTTGAAGTGACCAAAACCATGAAATATTTCATTCTTTGTTTTTTTTTTAATTGAGTCTCACTGTGATAAATGAAGGTGCTTCTCTAAAGATCAGATGTCTTGATGTAAAGGGCTGCCTTCTCTTTTGGAAATATATTTATTTAATAATAATAACTTTATTATAATTGTATGTGTATACACAGTATACCCATACAATGAAATTCAAGCAATGCTGTCCAACAGCTCACTGATGGTGGCCCTTTAGTTCATTGTTGAGTGCAATTATAACTCTGGGATTAAAAACTATTCAGAAAACGTGTGGTCCGAGTTTTAATTATTCTGTATCTTCTGCCAGAAGGTGACAATCCAAAAAGATTGTAAGCAGGATGGGAAGCGTCTCTGAGAATGTTATGCAACTTTCTCAAACAGCGAGATGTGAATATGTCATTCAGGGCTGGTAGCTGGAGTCCGATGATATTCTTGGCAGTTTTAATGATTCTCTGTAGAGCTTCTTTGTCCACTACAGAGCTGCTCCCATACCATGCAAGAATGCCGTATGTCAGGACACTCTCAATGGTGCGCAATAGTAGGACAGAAGTAGATGCTGAGATAGATTTATCTTCCTGATTAATCTATTTTTATAGCTGCCCATCTCACATTTGAATGGTAGTGTCTTTGAGGAGGCTCAGAGAAGTTCAGATTTGGAGGAAGATCTTGAAGATGGGAACATAATTTTTTTTCAAGTCATCCCAAGCTCAAGCTGTCCAATGGAACTCTAAAAGACATTAAATGATATAAGTGCAGATAGATAAGCAGGAGGCAATGGAAGGTTGTGTGGTGATGATGGAGTCCATACAGAGCTCTGAAACTCAATCTGTGTCATCTCATCTTCAGACATTCTGCTGCTAAGACACAGAAGACGTTGTGAGCAGACTCACACTTGAAAACGAAGTAGAAGCTAAACTTCCAATGCCAGTATGATTATCATTGTGCCAAAATCTGCCCCCAGTTTCTTCACATGAAAGAAGACTTTTTCTACTTTGTTCACAGCCTATTATTGAATTTCTTTTGTGGGTGTGGCTTCCTTCATTCTTGAAAGGTGGGGAAAAACTTAATTGCGGAATGGAGACAATACATGAGCCAAATGAATTATCAAGTGCTAGGGAAATCAGACAATCTGGGCAATTCAAATGGGTATAAAGTTTTATTGCAAACTTAAACTCTCTACAAGAATCTGAACTACTAATGGCCAAAGCAAATTGGTGGTAGAGTCAAAGGAATTCTGGGTGGGCTGGTTGTAGAACTGTGGGTGCGAAGGGACTCATGACTAATGATGTGTTTGACTCCTCCCTTGAGCTCAGCCTGGTCATCTCCTACATGAATATGGTAAAAGGACTATCCTTATAGAAATGTTCACTTTGGAGACAAGAAGGAACAAGGGAGCAGGTGTGTGACTTCCTTCCTTGTATCTATCTATCTATCTATCTATCTATCTATCTATCTATCTATCTATCTATCTATCTATCTATCTATCTATCTATCTATCTATCTATCTATTTTCTGAACAGATATATACCAAAGACCTATGTATGTATGTATGTATGTATGTATGTATGTATAATTCCCTTCTGTTCCGTTGCCCCACTTTGACTGAAGACTGCTTCAGCCCTGCTGCAAACGGGGCTTAATGTGAATTTGAAAATGCCACTGGCTTCAATCACAGTCCACACAAAATGGCAAATGACTTTTTGTGATGCTGATGAGATTGAAGGTGGGCATTTTTAAAGTCATAGGTCTTGATGCTTCAGGAGAGAATATTAAGTGGAAAGCTAGATGAGCTCATTTGTTCTACATTTTGAAACTTAATGAGACCCACATTGGGAGTCAATTGTCATACAGGATGGAAAAGATGGCTGGCTTGTATTTAAATAAAGCATGAACATTTCTTCAATAATGACACTCCTCCCAATAATATGAGAAGGGATGTGACATCTCTCCGTAGTCTAATGCTCTGCAAGTGCTACCTACTGCAGCTAATTAGCACACGGGTCACAACACCAATTGTCAATATGTGATTCCAAGATGAACATTATTTGAACAGGAAGATGTGATGCTGGGTTATATTTCCTGGCTTTATCACCTTGTCATCCAATTTGCATTCCTCTCACTTTTTTCATAAAGGCCATTTCTAGAGTAAAAGAACTGTAAATATGGGATCATTACAGATTTCTAAATTGTGTGCAGAGCCAACATATTTACAACAGGTTTCTTGCCCTTAATTTTGACCGTGTTTCCACACTGAGCTAAGTCATAATGTGATTTGTCTGGCTGTAGTTCACAACTTGGATGGATCTGGGTGAGCCTAGCTGTTGCGGTTGATTGAATAAGTTGTGGTTTAAGCAAAAGTGCAAATGAATGTGAAAGACACATGAATTAGGGATGAGGACAGGAAGTAGCACTCCTGCTCATATGCTGCACAGTCTATGAATTTGAGAAGTTTCTGTTCCAGCTTAACTTTATGGCTTGATGTTGCAACCATGCTCATTTGTGTATTGAGGATCCAGTTTAGCATTTTCAAATCCTTGTTAAATAAAGTTAAAGGTAATGGTTTCACCTGTCCAGTTGTGTCTGACTCTAAGGACACTGCTCATCTACGTTTCTTAGCTGAGGGAGCCAGTGTTATCCAAAGACACTTCCATGGTTCTGTGGCCAGCATGACTACAGTATATGTCAAAGGGCATGGAATTCTGTTACCTTCCCACCAAAATTGGTACTTATTTATCTACTCGCATTTGCATGCTTTTTGAACTGAGAATCAGAATAGAGATGGAAGGGACCTTTGAGAACTTCTAATCCAAACCCTTGCTCAAGCAGGAGACCCTATTCCATTTCAGACAAGTGACTGCTCAGTCTTTTCTTAAAAACCTTCAGTGATGAAGCACCCACAACTTCTGACTGCAAGCTGTTCCAGTGGTTAATTGTTCTCAACTGTTAGGAAGTTTCTCCATAATGCCAGGTTGCTTCTCTCCTTGATTAGTTTCCATCCATTGTTCCTTGTCCTGCCTTCTGGCGCTTTGGAAAATAAGTTGACCTCCTTCTTTTTGTGGTAACCTTTCAAATACGGTCATGGCACCTCTAGTCCTTCTTTTCTCTAGACTAGCCAAACTAGCTAGGTGGGCACGAGCTGGAGCAGGAATGAAACCTTGCCCCATCATGCAGTGCTCAGGTCTCTAACCCAGACAGTCAGCTTTCCAGCTCCCAAGCTCAGCATCTTTAACCACTGAGCCATCGTACCACTTATTTAAATAAGGTTATTTGTAAAACGATGTTATTTAGCTCACTGCAATGATGGATGGTAGTTTGGTTCATAAGCAATCCTTGTGCTGAAGCTTATAAAGCCAAAAACAGTTTTTGGTTCTGAATGTAAGGAAACTTCTTCAGCTAGTAAAAAACACTAGCTATTACATGTGTTAAAACTCTTAATTCTATAGAATAAGGGAAAACTTCAGCTCCAAAGCACAATCTGCCTAATGCTTTGAAAGTCAACAAACACAGCTGTATTATTCTCTGTGCTAATGCAGGCAAAGAAGGAATTATGTAAAGAGAGACTAGGTATTGATTTGAATATATTTTATGAGTGTTTTGCTAAGAAATCATGAAGAGTTTTTTTTTTCCACTGTGCTACACAGCTGAGAATTAAATTTGAAATTTTCAGTTTCTTCCTGAGTTCTCTACGTCCCAGACTGAGCAATAACCGAACATACACATTATTTACTTAAAAGAAATAAATGCATTTTGGTACAGCAGGAATTTTGGAAAATAATATTTGGGGCATCCAAAATACCCTATAGAGCTCTTAACAGTCTTATAGCTGTCCTGCAGAGATAGGCAATATTCCGGACTTGGTGGATATCTGGATATCACTGGCATTATCTAACTTGGCATTTGGTATATCGTAGAAGGAGGCTAATTCTTCAAAAGCTCTGTTTATGCAGAGGAGTTGATGTCTTGGTGTTGTTATCTTGGTGTGGCAATTCACAAGCTGAAGCCTGAAAAAGCTCATTCAAAGACCACAGTTCCCAGAGCAGTGATGTGAACAGAGAAATTTATTCCACAAAATCCTCAACAATACATTCTTATGCTAATGAAGGCTGAGCTTGCAAACATTTGCCAGGTAATAAATCTGCCCTAATATATGTGGTAGAAAAATCCAAGGGAAGCAGATGCAGTAAGTCAGAAGGCTGAGTCAGAATAACAGAGTTGGAAAGGACCTTGGAGGTCTTCTAGTCCAACCCCCTTCTCAAACAGGAGACCTTATACCATTTCCGACATATGGTTGTCCAGGCTTTTCTTAAAAACCTCCAGTAATGGAGTACCCACAACTTCTGGAGGCAAGTTGTTCCACTGATTAATTGTTCTCACTGTCAGGAAATTTCTCTTTAGTTCTAGGTTGCTTCTCTCCTTGATTAGTTTCCACCCATTGCTTCCTGTCCTGCCCTCAGGTGCTTTGGAGAATAGCTTGACTCCCTCTTCTTTGTGGAAGCCCTGAGATATTGAAACCCTGCTATCATGTCCCCCCCTAGTTCTTCTTTTCATTAAACTAAACATACCCAATTCCTGCAACCATTCTTCACATGTTTTAGCCTCCAGTCCCCTAATCATCTTTGTTGCTCTTCTCTGCACTCTCTCTAAACTCTCCACATCTTTTTAATATTGTGGCGATCAAAACTGGATGCAGTATTCCAAGTTCCTGACTAAGTATGACAGATGTTATATTCTCACAAAGTAGTGGTAGGAAACCTGATTTAATCCAGATGTTTTGGATTCCAGTTCTCTCCATCACTTGCCATTGACCATTTTGAGGGAAGCTGATCTGAAGTCTGAAACCTCGGGTGGGGTAGGTTGTCTACCTCAACTCACAGAGCTGTTGAGTTGGGGTTTCATAAAATAGAAAGTGAGCATTAATAGAAGAGAATCATTATAGCTCAAGATTGAACTCTGGGGTCCTTGGTGGTCTCTGAGTTTGGCTGTTTTCTTGGTAGATGAATGAAACATCAGCAAGAAGACAACCAAGCTCAGAGAGCACCAAGGACCCCAAGTAGAAAGCGAGTGTCAAGCTACTCATAGTTTACCTAACTTATCTTGATTAGATGATTAGCGGACTGGAAGCTAAAACATATGAAGAACAGTTGCAGGAACTGGGTATGTCTAGTTTAATGAAAATAAGGACTAGGGAAGACATGATAGCAGTGTTCCCATATCTTAGGGGTTGCCACAAAGAAGAGGGAGTCAAGCTATTCTCCAAAGCACCTGAGGGTAGAACAAGAAGCAATGGTGGAAACTAATCAAGGAGAGAAGCAACTTAGAACTAAGGAGAAATTTCCTGACAGTTAGAACGATTAATCAGTGAAGCAACTTGCCTCCAGAAGTTGTGGGTGCTCCAACACTGGAAGTTTTTAAGAAGTTGGATAACCATTTGTCTGAAGTGATGTAGGGTTTCCTGCGTAAGCAGGGGGTTGGACTAGAAGACCTCCAAGGTCCCTTCCAACTCTGTTATTCTATTCTATTCTATTCTATTCTATTCTATTCTATTCTATTCTATTCTATTCTATTCTATTCTATTCTATTCTATTCTATTCTATTCTATTCTTGTAAGACTAAAAGCTTATCAGAAATCCAGCTATGGGTTTGAGAAAGAGATAAAATATCAGTAATAGAATGGCTTAGCAAGGTATGAAAACACAAAAGTCTGCTCATATATTAATAATAGTATTGGCTAGATAGACTCAGAAATTGATTGCTTTTGCTTCCCATTGAGGTTTATTAGGGCTATCACTCAATATTCCCAGCTCTGGATAAAAACAACGATGTTCTAGTTGGAGAAAATAAAAACAAAACAATCAATACTTCCTTAGAATCCCTGAGTTTTCTTTGGTGAAAACTTTCTCATGGGCCCCTCACTGCTTTATCTATAAATCCTTGCCAGTAAGAAAACTCATGGTTTTAGAACTCCCCGGGACAGTGTTTCTCAGCCTCAGCAACTTTCAGATATGTGGACCTCAGCTTGTCATTTGTGATCCTCAAATAAAGAATGTATTATCATTATGAGTTTTAATCTTTTTTTTTTTTTGCAATGTTTAATATATTTGTTTTCCACGGTCAATGTTGTTCGGGTTTACAAACTAAGAAGAGTCGTTTAGGTGGAAATTTTCCATGGAATATATTAGGACTTAGTTGTCTATGGCAATTCTCAGTCATCCAGGTCATGGTTGTCCCAAAGGTGCTTTTTCAAGAGGCAACTGGGCTTTCAGGTTTTTCTTTGAAGATGTTTCACCTCTCATCCAAGAAGCTTCTTCAGCTCTGACTGGATGGTGGGGAATGGAAGGATTTATACTCATTGCAGACAGCTGGTCATTTGCATTCTTTTAGCGAGTCCTTGAGATCACCTGATCACACAGATAAACCTCCAGGTGAGCTCAGTGACTCTAAAAGGATGCAAATGACCAGCTGTCTGCAAGGAATATAAATCCTTCCATTGTCCACCATCCTGTCAGAGCTGAGAAAGTTTCTTGGATGAGAAGCGAAACTCCTTCAAAGAAGAAACAAGAAAGTCCAGTTGCCTCTTGAAAAAGCACCTTTGGGATTAGGTTTTAGGCTAACCTAGGAAGTTGCAAACAACCATTGCTACCACCACCACCACTCCAGCTGGCAGTTAGAAACAACTTCTGTGTTTGTGCCAATAAGCCATAGGGACATGTGCAGGAAGTCCTTAGGAGTCAGATGTGACTTGATTTATTTATAGACCTGAATCTGAATATCAGCCAACTTTTTTTATATATGAAATAAGCAATTTCATGTTGGATGCAGCAAAGATAAGATTTTTTCCTAAGGGTTTTTTTTTCCCCCTTTATCTTCCATTACACTCAAGTCGCTTAACTAACTTATTATTTTAGACACTCTCTTTGCATGGCAATTAAAGATCTTGTTTGGCTTCAGAAGTAGAACTGCATTACATGCACTCAGAGACAGTTCCTTGGACCAAATATAACACACTCAGCCTTATTTAACAAGATACTTCAAAGATTTTCCCTTCTATGGTGGAAGTATGTGTGTTTGTCATGTAAAGTGGGGGCCCATCAATAGAGAAAGCAATAAATAGTGCAATAATATACAAACAAATATATCAACTCGAGCAAATTTAGGGGAGGGGGCATGACCATTTTCAAGCATGTTGTTTTCCCTATACTTTTTCAATAATTTAGTTACAGCTTTTCTCTTTTCTCTCAGTTGACTTAATTTGCCATTGATAACATAATCAAGTAGCTAAATTTGGCTACACAGTATTGTGAAATCTCATTAACTACCTGGACTCCAGTTGGCTCAGGTCACTCGTGACTAATTCAGGAAGAAATAAGAAGCAGCAACGGGGAAGGAGGGAAGTGTCAAAGCAGCA
Source organism: Masticophis lateralis (assembly GCA_030761175.1). Classification (NCBI taxonomy): domain Eukaryota; kingdom Metazoa; phylum Chordata; class Lepidosauria; order Squamata; family Colubridae; genus Masticophis; species Masticophis lateralis. The sequence continues at coordinate 5,976,078 of JAUDYJ010000008.1, read as the reverse complement.
GTAGGTAGAAAGCACAAGGAAATCAAACAGAATTAGAAGAAACTCTCCTTTTAGAGAAATGTGTGGCTATCAATCAGTTGGAAATTCTTACGTTCAGTTAGGAAGTCAAATTATAAATTAAGTTAGCTTTGATTCTGAGCCCTACATTAATTACTTTGTTTTGCTGTGATCAACTGAAAGTATCTATTTCTGGTGTGCCTAGTACAGTACAGGATAAGGAAATCTTCCCAAAAAATTTTTTAACATGGTTACAATCCAAGATTGCATACCTTTGATTCAAGCAACCCTGAGGTCACTGATAAAACCCCAAGTAACCACAACAGCTCTCAGAGAGTGTTAAAACCAGTTGTTTGCAAAGAAAACACAGTCTATATTCCCCTCCCTCATCCTGTCAAAGCCTATCAATTCCACTACCACCACCCAACCAACCTCAACTGTCAATAATTGTCCTTCCATCCTCCATGCCACCCAATACAACTGATAAAGCTTCCAGGATAGGAAGAGAAACATCTTTTTCTTCTTCTTCCTCAAAAAAAAAATGGTTCAAAAATAAAAAAAAAAAAACTACTTTTGATACAACTAGGACCTGGATGTCTGAGAATCTTCATAGACATTTGATATATCCAGTTCAACTGTGGAATTTTGCATTATACTATGAACATATCTGGAAGGCAACCAACCAACCATTGGTTGCCTTCAGTTGTGGAAGCTTCATCACTGGAAGCTTTCAAGAAGAGACTGGACTGCCACCTGTCAGAAATGGTGTAGGGTCTCCTGCTTGCATGGGGAGGTTGGACTGGATGACCTACAAGGTCCCTCCCAACTCTGTTAATCTGTTAGGCTATCTGTTAGGCACTAGGTTGTGGAAGGTTGATCTAAAAGCAGACCGAGTGGATATCAATCCACATATTTGCAAATTATAAGAAGTATGCTCTATGTTTCATAATATGGAAATTATTGCCTTGTTGCTACTGAAGTCATTGAAGTATCATATTTCCGTCCTTTCTCTGCTCATTCATCTGGCTTGATTCCTGTGCTACGTCTTTAAGAATCTGGACGATATAAATGATAGTCCAATATTTGTTCATTGCATTTGGACATTGTACTAGGAGGAAATAAGCACTGTTGATTAAGCCAGAGAATGCAGTGGCCACCTGTGGTTCTTTCGAAACCTTTGTGGAGGCCCAGAAAGATTCCATCTGTTCTTTTTGACATATGCTTGTATTTTTCCTCTCCATATTCCTTGGAAAGCTTTCATTGGCAGTAACTTCAGAATGCTCACAGCTGTCATTCATTGCTCTAAGTATGGGCTCACCGATCTGAAAAAAAAAGTGCATTAAGGGAATCTTTGTAGTCTTCTAGTGGATGCGATTAATTGGAATTTGAACCTTAACATCAGTATTAATCCTACGCGACCCAATTACTTACATTATAGGAAAGCCCAAGGTTAGAAATAGCTAAATTAGGAGAGAGAGAGAGAGAGGGAGAGGGAGAGAGAGAGAGAGACAGAGAGGGAGGGAGAGAAGGAGGGAGGGAGGGAGAGATCAAATTGCCATCAATAAAAATCAGTCCCTTCCTCACATTCTGGATCTCATTCTTTCATTTAGAATTGTTGTTGGGTGAACCTATAGTTCTCCCCACTGTAGTCAGGTGTAAAATAGTGTTGAAGACAGACATATAACCACCTACTCAATACAAGACAATGTGAGGTTGCGGTGAAGAATTCTTCGCCTACACCCTGTTGTTTTCTCATTATCATCCAACTGTAGTGGTATTTTCTGTAGCATGCAGCTTCTTTTATCTATGACTCTCTTTTTGCCATCCAGAAATCTTATTTTTCTGGGATCAAATTATCATGCCTTCCTTTGCAATCATCTTATAGAATATACTTCTGAAATAAAATGAAGATGAGAGGCAAGACTGTTATGTTGAGCTTATGGTTTGCCCAAATTAGCTTACAGATCATGGGACAAGCAGGAAAATTATTCTCCAACAATAATTTTGGCAAAAATTTTTTTTAAAAAGAGCTGAGATGCTACAATGAGGTAAGGGGATAATTCCCTTTGTATATGTTGCTTGATCGAGACTCACAATTTTTAAGAAGCTCCATAAGTAATCTTGGTATCTTGTCTATTTCTGTGTTGGATATGCTCTCATACTGAGAGAGCTATAGATTCTGAAACTGAGAAAAATATCTGATAAATTGGATAACTTTGCTGAAAAAGCACCAGCTTAAACAAACTTTTTGATAGTTGAGTTTTGTTTTCTTCTGCCTTATTTTTTTGGGGTGGGATGGGGGGACAGAGATAACAGTTAAAGAGGAATGGCTAAATCTTTATCCTTTGATTTATGAGCTTCCTATCAAAGGTCTTGATTTCTGCCTCCCAGATATAAGCTTTTATGGTTGATGGGATAAACACTCATCTACCAGCCTTCATATTGTGATCAGTAAATCGATAACCAAAGAACAACACATAACCAATATTTGTTTTTGGTTTTTTTGGAAAGCTGGCACACTGTGTAATATGTGTTATTCGACAGACCACTTGATGACTTTAGTTTGATGCTGTTTATTTATTCATTTTAATGTTTGATTAGAATTTTTGAGTGCAAGAAAAGTATAAATATCAAAGGAGTAAAATTAAACTTTAAAATTAAAGTTGCAATGTCACATAGAAAAGTGACTTTATGACTGATTTTCACATTTATGACCATTGCAGCACTCCCAAAGGTCATATGATCAATATACAGAAGCTCTATCAAGGTTCATATTTATGATGGTTGAAATGTCCTGAGGTCATGTGATTCCGTTTTGCCACCTTCTGAAAGGCGAAGTCAAGGGGGAAAGCCATTTAACAGCCATGTTACTAACCTAATAACTGCACTGAATCACTTAACAAATATGACAAGAAATGAGGCAAAACTCGCTTAACAAATGTCTCGTTTAGCAACATAAATTTTGGGATCAATTGTGGTCATAAATCAAGGATAATGTCAACTTGCAAAGCATCCCTGGCCTGTTCTCAAGTTGCCATAGGCAAGGGGTATGAGAAAACGGCGAAGCAGCACGGCAGCCAAGAACAAAAGCACATTCCAGACCAGTGGTGGGTTCCTCCCGGTTTGGCCCAGTTCGGCCGAGCCGGTAGCAGTGATGATAAGACGTCACCGAACCGGTTCTCTTTGTTCGGGAGCTGGGTCCTCCTGCCCACCCCCGCATTATTCTTACCTTTAATTTGGCCCCGTCCCCAATCTATTCGCTGCCTCCCGAATCCCAGTTGATCGGCTAGAAGGAAAAAACCTGTTTAAACTCTTGCCGTGGGGCTTCAAAGGGCCGCCCTACAGCTGATTAGTGTTAAAAGGCAGTGTGGTGATAGACCAGTGCGCTCGAAAAACAAATGGGTAGACTGTTGCATTCCAAAAACAAATGGGTAGACCGATGCCTCCAAAAACAAACGGGTAGACTGGAACACTCCAAGAACAAATGGATAGACCAGTACAGCTCTGCAAGCAGTTAAAAGCCTGGTAAACCAGTACCTCTGCTAAATCATAAAGAATTGTCACATGACATCAAACCATGCCCACAAAATAAGCTACGGCCACAGAACTGGTAGTAAAAAAATTTAGAACCATCCCTGTTCCAGACATATATCTCTCAAGGCTGTCTCCCAGGGTTACCCACAGCGGCTGGAAGGGAGTGATCTCTACAACCCACAAAATTGCTCCGTTGGCTAATGTTACTGATGACACACCCTGGGGGAAGGGGGAAACAGGGTCAAGCCTGACCCGTAAGTTACGTGGGGTCAGAGTTGGCTTCACCTGGAACGTGCTGACATGAAGCTCCTAATAAATGATTGGATTTCTTTTGAAGCTTGGCTCAAGGCTCATGACAGATTACCTCTAGGGCATATCAAACATCTGATTCATTTTTTTAATATGTAGAGTAGATCAGAGACTTGTTTGTTTACTTGAGTAAGAGCTTTGGGGGAAGAGATGTTACCCTCCCTTTTCTTCTTGTGTCATCTTATTAAATTTATGAGCCTCATATGGGAGCAATATAAGATTCATTATGAGCAATATTCATGGCTGGCAGAAGGTCTCCTTCCTTTGGCCTCTTGGGTGAAAAGAAACAATACGTAGTGTTTCTGCAAATAGTTGTAAACATTTCTACAACCACTCTCTAGGTAACTGTGAAGAAGATACTTTGGTTCTGTCTTCCGGTGACATTTGGTTTTGATATTTTCTAGCTGACATTCTGGAGGAAAATGTAAAGGTGTAAAGGTGATGATCAGAATTTCAGCTGTGAACTCAGAAGCTTCCTACTTTCTAATAAGTGACTATCAATTGTCCTTATTAAATGCCTCATGGATTTCTGCAAAGCAAGTGAAAATACTCTGCTTTAAAAATATATTAAATGCAATATATTAAGTAATACCAACCCAATATAACACAATGAAATAGAGGTAAACTCCGTATAGATCCACTCCATATAAAAAAAATAAATAAAACTGAAGCCTCGGTAATAACACTTTGTACTTGGTACATGTGGCAAGGAAGTAGAATTGAATGGTGTGTATAAAAGTAAATATACGCAGTCCGCTTCAGGCACCTATGAAGTTCAGTTTTGATTTATAAAGAAGTTAAGTATTTAATTGTCAATCTCCAGTGAGAGAAAAAGAGAGGAAGAAAGAGAGAGAGATGCGAGCACCATATGTATGGCTACAGGCTCTAATTTGCACCACTAAAGTAACAACATCCTACAGATAAAACATAGTAATCAATTATAGTGTTTTCCATGATGAAATTCTTGGGTAACAGCTTGGAAGTTGGGAGCAAGAATGAATAGGAAATAACCATAAGAAGGATGCCTGAAGAAGTGGGCCAAGGAAAGAGAAATACATGTATAGAGGAAATGAAATAAAACTTTTATTTTTCATTTCAGAATGTATTATAGAACTTGGAATAACAGAGTTGGAAGAGACCTTGGAGCAGTGGCAAAATCCATTTTTTTTACTACCGGTTCTGTGGGCGTGGCTTGGTGGGTTTGGCAGGGGAAGGTTATTGCAAAAATCTCATTCCCACCCCACTCCAGGGGAAGGATACTGCAAAATCTCCATTCCCACCCCACTCTGGGGCCAGCCAGAGGTGGTATTTGCCAGTTCTCCGAATTATTCAAAATTTTTGCTACTGGTTCTCCAGAACCTGTCAGAACCTGCTGGATTTCACCTCTGCCTTGGAGGTCTTCTAATCCAATCCCCTGCTCAAGTAAGACCCTATACCATTTCAGAAAGTGGCTGTCCAGACTCTTCTTAAAAGCCTCCAATGATAGGGCACCTACAAATTCCACTGGTTAATTGTTCTTACCGTTAGGAAATTTCTCCTTAATTCTTACTTGCTTCTCTCTTTGATCGGTTTCCACTGTTTCTTGCCTTGCCTTCTGATGCTTTGTAAAACAGGTTGACCTCCCCATCATTGTGATAGTCCCTCAAATATTGGAACACTGCTATCATGTCTCCCCTAATTTTTCCCCCCCGCTAGACTAGACATATCCAATTCCTGTAACCATTCTTCATAGGTTTTAGCCTCCACCCTCCTAATCGTTCTTGTTGCTCTTCTCTGTTCTCTTTCTAATATCTCAACATCTTGTCTATATTGTGGTGACCAAAATTGGAGAAAGTATTCCAACTGTGGTCTTAGTAAGGGTTTGTAAAACGGTAGTAGAGCTTCATTTGATCTTGATTCTATCCCTCTATTAAAGCAGCCCTGGATTGCATTGGCTTTTTTTGTCTGCTGCTGCACGCTGTTTTCATATTTAAGTGATTGTCGTCTAGGGCTCTAAGTATTAAGGAGGTAAAGTTACTGAAGATCAAAACAATTTATGTTACTGAAGATCAAAACAATTTATAACTAGTGGATTGAGGCAGCCTGACAGAGATCCTGAAAAATGAAGAGATCAGTGATTGAAAAGAAAAGGAGGTAAAGTCTTCTGGTGTGTTTGATTCAAAATAAAACGGTGATTCAAAAATAATTTTTTTGCTATCAGTTGTAAGCACTCATATAACAGTGGCTCTTTAGGGAAAGTGTCTCATATCAACATTCTTTAATACTCCTGAGTGAAAGGTTTTATCTTCCTCTCACCATTTGTCCCCTGAAATTAAAGGAGATTTCCCCTTAGAGTAAATATTCGATATATGTGCGTCTAGCATCCTCTTACGCTGCCCCACCGTAGAACCATATGTCATTAAAATGCTTAGACAAGTGGGAAAAAAAGACTGATGGAAATCAGGGTAGACAAGAGAGATTCCAACAAGTGGAGGCTTTGTCAGATGAAATGATTTTGACATTCTAAATGCTAACTTAAAGAGAAAGATACCGCAGTAGGAAAAAGGATGAATGAGTAGGTAGACCTAAACTGACAGAAGAGTCAAGACGAATGTTGTAGGTGAACTGCTGCACATTGCAAGACAGACACAAAATGAAAAGAAAATCACTCTCAGTGGCCAGTAAGGCAACAGATAAAGGGATTTCTCAGTTATGAATGTTGGTTATTTTGACATCAGCTGCTTTACTGTGTTTCCCCATACATCTCATTTACTTTACCATTGGACTAGTCTTTTTTACCCATTTGTGATCATGCAGAGATACAGATAGTCCTCGACTTATGACCACAATTGAGCCCAACGTTTCTACTTTTAAGTGAGACATTTGTTAAGTGAGTTTTGCCCCCATTTTGCTTCCTTTCTTGCCACAGCTGTTAAGGGAATCACTGCACCTGTTAAACTAGTAACACGATTGTAAAGTGAATCTGGCTTCCCCATTGACTTTGCTTGTCAGAAAGTTGGTAAAGGAGATCACATCACCTTGGGATATAGCAACAGTCTTAAAAGTATGAACCAGGTACCAAGTATCTAAATTTTGATCACATGATCATGGGGATGCTGTAACGGTCGTAACTGTGGAAAAACTGTCATAGTGTTGTGGTCCACCAGCAGCCTGCAGAGCTGGCAGAGGAGTCGGACAGTGAGGAGGCTGGGGAAGAACATGGGCCAGTCCTGGAGGCTGTGGAAGGTCTGGATGAGGGCTCTGCGTCAGAGGCAGAGATGGGGCCAGGGCCATCAGAGAGTGATGTGCGGACTCCTGAGCCTCCAGAGAAGCAGAGAAGCAGAGGAACTGGAGGAGCCTGTTCCTAGTGAATGCATGAGAGGAGCTGCCAGAAGGCAAGAGCAGCTAAAGCAAAAAGGACGACTCAGGAGTAAGGCCAAGAGATGATTGGCCCCTCCCATAAGGCTTAAAAGACCAGCAAGGGCCCTTGGGCTCTTTGTCGAAAAATAACTTTAATAGATTTGTTTCTTGTCTTGCTGCATTTATTTCTTGTCGACCTCTTCTGCTCCTGAACTTTTGCCAAGAAAAGCCTTTGGCAGGTTGCCTAATTAGACCAAGGTTGGTGATAAGGCTGAAGAATTGTGTTATGAAGAATTTGTTTTGAATTAGTTTGGACTACGCTGAGAATGAGTTAATTCTCAGCTGTTCTAATAAAGTCTGTTTGTTTCGAACGGATTGCGTCTGATAATACCTACTTGGGCCTGGTCACAACACATAAGTCTTCTTTTTTTTTTCAATGCCATTGTAACTTTGAATGGTCACTACATAAGTTGAAGAATACCTGTATTGTTTAAGTGACTCTTTCCCAGCTTTAATTTTTGGGCCACGGACTGCTTCTATTGACTGTAATAAGATATATTTCACTTTTGTGCTACATTTCAAGGCAACCTTTCCCCCCCACTCCTCTTACCATTCAGAGGCATAGGCACTTGATAATATCTAATAAGTACATCAAACAAGACAACTGTATTAGACCAAGAGTCTATCAAGTCTAAAATTTTGCTTTTCAGAGCGATTGACCAAATCCTTCTTGGGAGTCTGCAAACAGAACATGATTTGCTTGGTGGTTTGGAAAAAATAACCTGCTTTGGTTGGGTGCTTCACGTTGTTACATGGAGGTGCATTGTCCTCATTTATCACACTGGCTGCCTCTCCATCATGACATTTGGAAGCAGTAATATTCTTCTGTCCATCAACATACTTCAAAGGGGTGCTTTGGTTGATGCATCTTTAAAGGGAAGCATCGAAGTTCTGAAGGCCCCTTAACATCTTTTGTACATCAAAAATCCATCCAAGTATGAAAGGGTCAGTTTGTATACACAGAGACTCTCCAGCAATGGACCATAGTTTAGTCTGGAATGCAAATTTCAGACTGTGATTAGACATGGGCCTTGATACAGTTGGTTCTCTCCAGTCGGTAAACATCAGTGATTCGGATCGGTTTGGGTGAACCATTAGTGGAGACCTGCAAGTGGGCCCTCGGCCCGCCCACCTGCCATCCTACTTAGCCATGTTTTCTAAGCCACATGCATGCATGCAAGCCGTGCACATTTATTTATTTAATCAAATTAAATAAATTCGATTAAATAAATAAAAAGCACATGCACAGAAGGCTGTGTGGCATGCATGGAAGGCCACCTGCTCACATTTTTGATGTGCAGCGAACCAGTGGTAAACTTATGCGAAACCCACCTCTGGTAAACATATTGTGAAATAACGAAGGTGAAAAATGTTGGTATAATTCTTGGCTCATCATAGGGTTAGTTAATGTCAAGTTCCACTTGAAACAATGAAGCTATCAATGCTTACTCACTGGATTCCATACTATGGATTTTACACCAATCTCTGTTTGTCTTCCAACAACTGATATTTAAGAGACGTGCTGAAAGATGTAATAATTATCGTATTCAGATGTGTATTTGCATAGGTAAGAAGAGACTATTAACTATAAAGAGGATGAAAGCAGGCTTGGTGAGTTAATAGGAATAGCATTTAGACTTATATACTCCTTCACAGTGCTTTACAGACCTCTCTAAGCAGTTTACCCCAACAATCTGGGTCCTCATTTTACTGACCTCAGAAGGATGGAAAGCTAAATCAACCTTGAGCTTGGTGAGATTCAAACTGCCAAATTGCAGGCAGCCAGCAGTTAGTAGAAGTAGCCTGCAGTACTGCACTCTAACAGCTACACCACCATGGCTCTAATCCATGTTCCTCTGTCTTCCTCTTTTTGGAACTGAAATATTCCAGGAATCATATGAACTTTATTATTGTAATGTTGTTGTTGAGTTTGTCATAGTTAAAAATTGGTCTCAAACTATCCGTGCTTGATAGAGGCACCTCTTACTCATATTAGTAACAACAACAACAATAGTTGGGAAGGAAATGTCAGCTAAACATTTTTAAAAGATGTTCCCCCTTTCCATTCCATAGCAGAAAAGGGAGGTATAAATATTCAGTAAGTATTTGGAGAAAACTCCTGAGAATATCATGGACAGCCAGAAAAACAAACAAATGGATCATTGAACAAATCAACTCAACGTACTCACAAGAGACCAAGCTCAAAATATCTTGCTTTTCAGACACAATATCTAAAGAGTTGCCTCTCTGGAGAAAGCTCTAATGCTGGGAAAAAGAAAAGGGAAAGAGGACAACCAGCAGCAAGATGGCTAAGCTTGTCGATCAAAAGGTCGGCAGTTTAGCAGTTCGAATCCCTAGTGCTGCGTAATGGGGTGAGCTCCTGTTACTTGTCCCAGCTTCTGCCAACCTAGCAGTTCGAAAGCACATAAAAAATGCAAGTAGAAAAATAGGGACCATCTTTGATGGGAAGGTAACAGCATTCTGTGCGCCTTTGGCATTTAGTCATGCCAGCCACATGACCACAGAGACATCTTCAGACAGTGCTGGCTCTTCGGCTTCGAAACCGAGATGAGCACCACCCCCTAGAGTCAGGAATGACTAACACATATCTGTGAGGGGAACTTTTACCTAAGGTGCACCATTGGATTTATTGAAGGACCAGGCGAGGCCTAGATTTCCATGGAGAAAATCTATGTGGTTGCTAAAAGAAATAGTATAAGTTGTAGGCATGAAATCCTTGCCTGGGAAATATATTATAAAGCATCAGCACTAATTTGGATCAAAGAATGGATGGAACTCAAAAATAAAAGATTATTGACATTAGAAGGATTTGACTTACAACGAGGATGGCATGCTTTTATGTGGGAGGGAACAGATAAACAGCATAGTTATTTTCAGAGGCACACTGTCAGACAAGCACTATACCAGACATGGCAGGGCATCAAAAAAATACACTACAATAAAATCCCGGAATGGTTATCAACCATGGAAGCTCAGATCTACCCAAATACTATGGACATCACCAAAATGAGAACATATAAAGATTTACTAAACAACCAAGGGGAACTAAGAACAAGAGAAGAATTGAAGGAGATGGGTATGGATATTGACTGGTGGCCATATTTACAAATAAAATCAAAATATAAGAAAGATTTAGCTGAATTTGGATTCCAGAATGGTCAATACGAATTAGATAAAATTTTACAAGGGTCACAAGATAAATTGATAAAAAAAGTTTATAATTATTTACAAGGATATAAATTAGAAGAAGAAGTGGTCAAAGAAAATATGATAATTTGGGCAAAGAATTTCGGTTACAATATCCAACTAAACAATTGGGAAAAATTATGGACAATAAATTATAAATTAATAATGTCTGTACCATATAAAGAAAACATGTACAAAATGTTCTATAGGTGGCACCTCCCACCAGCCAGATTGGCAAGAATGTTCCCTAACACTTCTCCAACTTGCTGGAAATGTAAATTTTATAAAGGAACTTATTACCACATGTGGTGGACCTGTCCAAAAACGAAACAATACTGGCAAATGATTAGAACACAAGTAGAAGAAATCACACAACGAAGATTAGAAATGAGACCGGAAATCTTTCTTCTAGGTATAATAAATGGACAATATGAAAAGGAAATAAAATATTTAATCATTCATATAATAACAGCAGCACGAATAATTTTTGCACAAAATTGGAAAGGTAGTGACACACCGACAGAAGATAGAGTAATTAATAAGGTTATGGAATGTGCAGAAATGGACAGACATACAAAAGAATTACAAGATAAAGAGGAGCATGATTATTATCTAGTATGGGAAAAGTGGTATACCTAGTTGAAGAATAGAAAAAAGAAAAAAGACTAGGGAGTAATCGGAGTTACAGAAACAGGAACATAAATCACTAACATAAATTAACAATGAATCACAAAAATAGATATATGAGTAAGATCAAACAAGGAAGAGTCAAAACACAAATAAGAACATACATTACTGTTGTTTATTTGATAATATATATTTGACAAAATGTATATTTGAAATCTTTATTTACATGTTTTGTTCTGTATGTTTTGTTGTCACTTGTTCTGTTTTGTTTGTACTTTTAAACAAATAAACATTTATTTAAAAAAAGAAAAAAAAGAAATCCTTGCCTTTGAGTGGTGGGAAGCCAATGATAATTTTCATGCACCTGTACAGAGTATTTGAGCAACCCAAAGGAAGATTATAGTTTTCAGCATCTGAAAGTGTAATAACAGTTTTTTAAAAAAAAAAAAAAATTCCCTACATAAAATGAGGTGGCTGAACTTTTTAAAATTTTGTGATATGTATTTGTGATATTTCCTGCTTTTGTGAGCAAACCCAAGTTGGAAAGAAAGAGTTGTGACTTTTAATTAAAAGGTTGAAGAAAAAAAATATTGAAAATGTAATTTATTATTATTGTTATTTATAATAATAATTTTTATATAGCTTCCCATCTTTCAGTCAACTCCAGGCAGTTCCCAATAATAATGTTCACCCTTCCCCTGGCATTATTGTGTTCAAAATAGTTCTTAGAACCAAAGTTCTAATCTCTTTGTTATTATTATTTTTTATTGAAGGTTTTTTTTTTCATAAATAAATCCAATGCAATAAAGAAAAAAGAGACGAAATAAAGATAAAGTGCAAAGTAAAAATCATAAAAAAAGAGACAAACATCTAAAGAAACCAAAGTAGATCTCTCCCAATCTTTTTTCAACAAATATTAACAAACTCATAGTCTCCCCTTTCTCTTACCTATTCCTGAAATTTCAACCCACAATCAAAAGTTCCAGTCTCAATTAGAGCAACAGATAAAAATCCAGAAAGCCCCTGGGGAAAATGGTTTCTCAGAGATAGGAATTACTTTACTGCAAGCTGAAGTGTGAATCTAATAATAAAGGAGCAAGTGTTGTGATGCTTGTAACACATTAAGGACACTTTCATAAGGTTTACTTCACTATTTAAATGCATTTTGTTTAAATGCCATTAGTTTGATATGATGAATATGCAGTTCCCTTTCCTCACCAACATTTCCCTAGATTCTCATTTGCTTTCTTTTTATGTATATAAATAACCTCCATTTTTACTTAAATACAAGAGCTGTCACCTTTCTTAAAAGGATGTCTAAACCTTTTTTAAAAAACCCAAACAAATATCAAACTGGATCAAAATGAGGTGTCTGCTATGTTCTGTCCCCCCCCCCCCCAAAAAAAAAAAAAAGGTTGGGAAGAAAACCTCAACCAAGCAAAAGTTGGAGTGCTAAGAAAAGATGGGAGTTACAGTACTTTGGTTTAGTGGTAAAGGCATTAGACAAGAAACCAGGAGATGGTGAGTTCTAGTGCCACCTTAGGTTGGATGACTTTGGGCCAATCACCAGGAGGCTGTGAGTGTTAGTCCCACTTTAGGCATGAAAATCTGAAGAGTGACTTTGGACCAATGGCCAGGAGACTGTGAGTTCTAATCCCTTAGGTATGAAAACCAGCTGAGTCATTTAGGACTCAGTTATTCTCTCTCAGTCCAATTCACCTCACAGGGTTGTTGTGGGGTTCACTGCGCCTAGAACCCCAAAGTTACATAGGTCTTTATATAGAGTATTGAAAAAGATGGAAACATACACATATAGTGAAGATCCCAAATACAGAAATAATTTTTATAACTGGTAAAAAAACAAGATAACACACACACACACACACACAAATGTGTGCATATTTCATGATGAAAGAGATTACAGGCACATTCCTTGAAGTAGCCTCTTTGGCGTATGGGTGGTCTGAAACTTTAACTGATATTTTAATAATATTAATAATACGTTAATAAAATGTATTTTACTGTGGAAGGAAGAGAGGTAAGGAAATGCCTTGAATCAACCATCTTCAGTCATGGACATGTGCAGAAAAGGGAATTCCATTCTTAAAATTACAAAACAGACATAATGAAAGGCATAAATCTATATTTGAATAAGTACAGGTGAAACTTGAAAAATTAGAATATTGTGCAAAAGTTCATTTATTTCAGTAACACAACTTAAAAGGTGAAACTAATATATGAGATAGACTCATTACATGCAAGGTGAGATAGCTCAAGCCTTGATTTGTCATAATTTTGATAATTATGGCTTACAGCTCATGAAAACCCCAAATTCACTATCTCAGAAAATTAGAACATTACATGAAATCAATAAAACAAGGATTGTACATAGAACAATATCGGACCTCTGAAAAGTATAAGCATGCATATGTACTTAATACTTGGTTTGGGCCCCTTTTGCATCAATTACTGCCTCAATGCGATGTGGCATGGATGCTATCAGCCTGTAGCACTGCTGAGGTGTTATGGAAGACCAGGATGCTTCAATAGCAGCCTTCAGCTTTTCTGCACTGTTTGGTCTCATGTCTCTCATCTTTCTCTTGACAATGCCCCATAGATTCTCTATGGGGTTCAGGTCAGGCGAGTTTGCTGGCCGATCAAGCACAGTAATCCCATGGTCATTGAACCAGGTTTTGGTACTTTTGGCAGTGTGGGCAGGTGACAAGTCCTGCTGGAAAATGAAGTCAGCATCCCCATAAAGCTCATCTGTGGAAGGAAGCATGAAGTGCTCCAAAATCTCCTGGTAGATGGCTGTGTTGACCCTGGACTTAATGAAGCACAGTGGAACAACACCAGCAGATGACATGGCTTCCCAAATCAACACAGACTGTGGAAACTTCACACTGGACTTCAAGCATCTTGCAGTGTATGCCTCTCCATTCTTCCTCCAGACTCTGGGTCCTTGGTTTCCAAATGAGATTCAAAAGTTGCTCTCATCAGAAAAGAGGACTTTGGACCACTGAGCAACAGACCAGTTCTTTTTGTCTTTAGCCCAGGTAAGACGCTTCTGATCTTGTTCAGGAGTGGCTTGACAAGAGGAGTACGACATTTGAAGCCCATGTCCAGGATCCGTCTGTCTGTGGTGGCTTTTGATGCACTGACTCCAGCCTCAGTCCACTCCTTCTGAAAGTCCCCAACACTTTTGAATGGCTTTTCCTGACAATCCTCTCCAGGCTGCAGTTATTCCTGCTGCTTGTGCACCTTTTTCTTCCACACTTTTCCCTTCCATATAACTTTCTATTAATGTGTCCTTTGATACAGCACTTTGGGAACATCCAACTTCTTTTGCAATTACCTTTTGAGGCTTTCCCTCCTTATGGAGGGTGTCAGTGACAATTTTCTGCACAACTGTCAGGTCAGCAGTCTTTCCCATGATTGTGATTCCTACTGAAACAGACTGAGAGACCATTTAAAGGCTCAGGAATCCTTTGCAGGTGTTATGGCTTAATTAGCTGATTAGAGTGGGACACTTTGAGCCTAGAATATTGAACCTTTTCACAATATTCTAATTTTCTGAGATTGTGAATTTGGGGTTTTCATGAGCTGTAAGCCATAATCATTAAAATTATGACAAATCAAGGCTTGAACTATCTCGCTTTGCATGTAATGAGTCTATCTCATATATTAGTTTCACCTTTTAAGTTGCATTACTGAAATAAATGAACTTTTGCATGATATTCTAATTTTTCGAGTTTCACCTGTAAGCATATGATTGTAGAATTGATTCATTCTGAGTTCTTATTCCAGCTTTCCATATTTGCCATGTCACCTCATGTTTTCTTTGAATAAAGCTCAGTTCTGGTGATTTCAAGGACAACTCTATGCAGGTATTTGCAGCAGCAAACCTGAAGTAATTACCGTAGCTATTGTTAACTTTGTTCACCTGGTTACGTAGTTTTACTTTCACTGTTGTTTACACACGTTTACTGGTTTTTTTTGCAGATGTTAGCCCTTCAAAATATACTCCAGACTAAAAACCCCAAATCAGTTTTATAACAGATTCTTGTTAAGCTTAACTTCCTTCTTCACTCCTTCTATTTTTCTTCATGAGAAGTAGAGAGGATCTAGTCCAAGATGTTTTTTTTCCCCCCAAATATCATTTCCCCTTTGGACTCAAATTTCTTTATTCCGATTGTTGTCTTGGTTGCAGCTCTTCTGTCAGCCCTGGAAGCCATATTTTCCTTGGAGCTTCAGAGCTGCTACAGTTACTACCCTGGGAAAACGAGAGGGGGGACTGCAAGGAGTTGGTGGAGATATATAGCCATAACAATATTCTTTTCTCTGGGAGTCAAGGGAGTTCAGCCTGCACCTTGATGGGAGTGACTAGGGATTGTCTCCAGTTGGGACGATGAATTGATTGGACCATCTGATGGACTTGTGGGTGCAGGGGATGGGTCTTTGACTTTCTTTTGGGTGGGGAAAACCTGGAACTTTCAGATTTGGGTTTTCCCGGATGTGCCAATATGACATCTTTAATTAAATGGAACTTTGATGAATTGCCTGCCTCGGAGTCTTCTTTCGTTGGGGGTGTTACTTGGAACCCTGAAATCTTCCTTCTGTTCCTCAAGGCTACTTCTGATTTTATTAACTTTTTTCCCCCCACGGTTAAGTGAATCAGTGCAATTGTGACATGAATCTGGTGTCAGTGTTCCATATTAGGCTGGAAGCTTCCATGCTGCCATCTGGCTTCCCCCATTGATTTCATTTGTTGGAAGCCAGTTGGGAAGTTGCAGATGCAGAGACTGTGACCCCAGGATGCTGCAGCCGTTGTAAATACATGCCAGTTGCTAAACCCTGAATTTTGATCACAGGACTGTGGGGATGCTACAATGTGAGGCCCAGTTGCGAGTCATTTTTTTCCAGTGCTGTTGTAACTTCAAACAATTACTGAATGAATGGTTGTAAGTCAACAATTTTTTACAATAATGGTTGTAAGTCAACAACTCTTTAGAAGGCCAGGTACTGAAGATGAAGATGAAATACTTTGGCCACTTAATGAGAAGGAGAAAAGCCTAATGCTGAGGGTAGAAGAAGGAGGGGACAACAGAGAATGAGGTGGCTGGATGGAGTCACTGAAGCAGTAGGCGTGAGATTAAATGGTCTCCGGGGGATGGTAGAGGACAGGAAGGCCTGAAGGAATGTGGTCCATGGGGTCATGATGGGTCAGACATGACTTCTCAACTAACAACAACAAATCAACAATCTGTATATCAAATTATTAATCAAGTTCGATCATCCCATTTTTTTTTCCCCGTAAGGTTGCTAAGATGCAGCCCTCTTACCAGGTCTGTCCTATTGGCTCAAAGAGATCACCTCCTATTTCTTCCCATCTCCTCTTTCTTAGCAGCTCCTTTTCCTGTGACCCATTGATAGTTCTACCCGGCATAAACATAGCCATTGTTTTTCAGAATGAGGTGACTCCCTATTGCCAAATAGCATTTAGTGCAATTGACTTCCTCCTGTTTCTTGCATGCAAATCCAATAAAACATGCAAAGAGAATTTTCCATACAGTCTTACGCAGTTTAATCTGTGTCTTCTTATATTTTTTGGAAACCGTTTTTCCCCCTCTCCCAGATTTATTTGACATTATTAGCCCTAGAGCCCTCATGGAAAGCCAGAAGCCAAGGCTAACTATATAAAGAAATAATTTGATTGCGTCTTTCACAATTTATTTAATATTAAGATGCTTATCCTCTCCTCCACTTCAATTCACTTTCTTCTGTTGGATGAAAACAGTACAAGATTACCCTTTCCCCATATATATTTTTTTTAACAGCAGGGTTTCAGCTAATAAAAAGACTCATAATTAAGCTAGTAGATTTCCTTTTGCCATGCTGTCCTAGATTATGAGAGAGTATATTTATATGCAATTATGGAACGAACAGTATTTCTTCCCCAAGTGAAGCTTTAGAAGTCATTATGAATCCATTAACTCAGCAGACCTTACAAAAGGCATTCCCTCTCCTTTAAATTTATTTTAATTTAAATCAAGTTTTTTTTTTTTAAAAAAAATCACCCACCTCTCATGCAGTGTTGGGAAAAGAGAATGTGGATCATGTTAGAAATGGTTAAAATCAACCACAAGTGTCCCTGATGCCAAGAATCACACAAGAATATCCTGACCATTTTTAACATTGCAATATGGGAACAAAACCAGGGTTGAAATCCAGCACGTTCTGACAGGTTCTGGAGAACCAGTAGCGAAAATTTTGAGTAGTTCGGCGAACCAGTGAATGCCACTTCTGGTTGGTCCCAGAGTGGGGTGGGAATGGAGATTTTGCAATATCCTTCCCTTGCCATGCCCACCAAGCCGCGCCCACCAAGCCACACCACACCCACCAAGCCACGCCCGCAGAACCGGTAGTAAAAGAATTTGAATTTCACCACTGAACAAAACATATCTGAGATCAGTCAATCTTTCACACGTATATATTTCTCTGTTTTAATTTTGGTTCATTCCTGTTTGTAAGCTATAGGTAGAGATGTTTAGAACTTTCTTCTAGAAGCAGTTGTTCATTTGGGGAAAAATATTGACAGTGCTTAATATCAGTTGAAAGGTTAAGGGAGGTAGTATTTGGTCAGAGCTGCAGACCAAATAATATAGAGCACCAGTCCTATATCCCAAGTTATCCAATCAATCAGAGGTGGGAGTTTTAGAATTGATGTAGGCAATCTAGGCTCTATTTAAAAAAAAAATTGGATTATTAACTCCCCCAATCTTTGGCATTCTACATGCTGGCTGGATGTCAGAAGTGACTATCCTGATCTAGAATGATTGTTGCAGAAGAGGAGGTATTTGGTCAGCTGGATATTCAATACAGGTAGTCCTCGACTTACAACCACAAAGGAACCCAACATTTATGTTGCTAAAAGCGAGATAGTTGTTAAGTGAATTTTGCAACATTTTTACGACCTTTCTTGCCACAGTCGTTAAGTGAATGAACTCAGTTGATAAGTTAGTAATGTGGCTGTTAAGTGAATCAATGGCTTCCCCATTGACTACTGATCAGAAGGTTCTGACAGTGAGAACAACCAACCAATGGAACAGAAGTTGCCTTCAGAAGATGTAGGAGCTTCATCGCCGGAGACTCTCAAGAAAAGATTGGACTGCCATTTGTCAGAAATGGTGTAGGGCCATGATGGTGAACCTATGGCACGGGTGCCACAGGTGGCACATGGAGCCATATTGGTGGGCATGCAATCTCAGCTCTGGCACGCATGGGTGCATCGGCCAGCTGATTTTCATGCCTTTTGGGCCCACCAGAAGTCAAGAAACACACTGTTTCCAGTCTCCGGAGGGTCTCTGAGGGGTGGGGAAGGCCATTTTTGCCCTCCCCAGGCTCCTAGAAAGGCTCTGGAGTGTGGGGAGAGCGAAAAACGGGCCTACCAGGCCCACTGTGCCATTGCATGCCAGAAACAGGGGGAGGATGGAGGGTTGGGGCATATAGAATTATGGATGTGGGCACGCGTCTGTGTGACCCCACTGCGCTCCCCCTGCTTTTGGCATGCAATGGCAAAAAGGTTAGCCATCACTGGTGTAGGGTCTCCTGCTTGAGCGGGGGGTTGGATTAGATGACCTACAAGGTCCCTTCCAACTCTGTTAATCTATTAAATCTATTAAAAGCTGATAACGTGACTCCAGGACACTGTAGCCATCATAAATATGAGTCAGTTGCCAAGCGTTTGAATTTTGATCGTGCGACCGTGGGGATGCTGCAAACGGTCGTAACTGTGAAAAGTGGCCATTTTTCAGTGCTTTTTGTAACTTCAAATGGACTCTAAAGGAACTGCTGTAAGTCGAGGACTACCTGTAATGTCTGAAGTTGAACCTTGAACGGCACATATAGACAAGTATAAGTCACCTACTCATGTTTATTTATCACTGGATGGCTGTCTTCTTCAATTGCCCTAGACCAGCCTATTGTTTCCTACAGAAGTAGGTAACTGGGAGTCATTGAGTCATTCAGCTGGAAGGGAGTCACTTAGGTTATAGACTCTATGTTCCTGCTCAGGGCAGAAATCCAAATTTAAGTATCCCCCAGCAATTGGCTGCCCACATCCCGCTTAAAGATCTAAGCACTGTACTTGAAAAATCATTCCCTGTGGCCTTGGTGCATATTGCCGTAACTCATCACCCAGTTGTAAGCTGAAGGGTGGAAAAGTTGATGGGGCTTATGGGAGCTTAGTGTGCCAATGAAAAAAAACACAGCTGGACCACATCTGCTCCAAATGAAGAATACCTGCATTTTAGAGGAACACTTAATTTCCAGAATGTTCATAAGAGCGTTTTTCCCTTCAAATATCTAATGGGTTTTCTTGCATGCAAAACTCATTTTAGAATTGCCCCCCAAGTGTGTTCCTCTTTCATTTATTGGAGAAACTAATTAAGCTCTTAATGGTTGAGCAGCCTATTTCTGCCTGATGGAGATGGATGATGATACCTTTTTTGGGTGTGAGATACGGCCGTGCTATTCTCTTGTTTTCCAACATCAGTGTGCAATTAATGGCTTGTTTCCAGCTCTGCGATGCAAGGTTCCTACTGTCACTTCTCCTGCCCTAGACCCCTTTCCCCAAACCTTCGATTAGGAAAGTTTTACTCTTTTTTTTTAACCCAGCTGAGGCTACCTGAAATTATATCAAAAGTCCCTTGAATTTCTTTCACAGCTTCAGTATTTTCTGATGAAATTCGGGTTTATAAGCAGAGTTATAAATTTGAGATAAATTGTATTCTGATGTGGCTGACATGCATTTTTCAACCTTCTTCCGCCATTATGGATTAATGTAGAATTTACAAGAAGGATTAATAGGCTTAAATTATACACAGTGGATGGGGATTTTGAATACACTCGCCTATCTCTCAGCCCGTCTAGTCCAAATTATACATGGGCACCCTTCACTACTGATTCAACTTTCTTGAGTTCTGTTTTTAGTTGTTGACATCTTACGAAGTAATAACTTATTTAAAATCCATTTACTTAGGAAATTGATATCTTGTTCTGCATCAACAAAGCTCCCAGGGCATTTTTTGCTGATCACTTAATGACGTAACTATCCATGTTTTTTAAATTAACACTGCTCAGGTTATGGCAGAATAAATAAATGCAGTATAACAGTGGGTGGAAAAGGGATCTTTCAGCAGTACTCAAAAATGTGCAACATTTTCAAGGAATTGACTTTTTTAAATAAAGGCTATTGTGCTTGAACTACACTTCAAAGAAATGAATGTATAATTCAGAACCGGGTTTTAAGTACCTTTTTTTGTGTCTGTCGTAATTCTGAAACACTTCATCATTTTGACATTATGATGGAACCCTCCCCAAAAAAGGTTATCACCCTGTTCTTAAGTTTGAATGCCCCCACTAGTCACATGACCCACATTTCAGGCCCTCTGTAACCAGATGCATTTATGACAGTTTGCAGCATCCTGCAGTCACCTGGCTTACAACATTTTTGCCAAAACCAGCAATTCACTTTTGGTTCCTGACAGTTAGAACAATTAACCAGTGGAACAACTTGCCTCCAGAAGTTGTGAATGCTCCAACACTGGAAGTTTTTAAGAAAAGGTTGAATAACAATTTGTCTGAAGTGGAGTAGGTTTTCCTGCCTAAGCAGGGGGTTGGACTGGAAGATCTTTAAGGTCCCTTCCAACTCTGTTATTCCATTCTATTCTATTTTCAGCAAAAATTCTCCCTAGTGAACAATGGGTTTGTTCTAACCCAGCTCCCCAAACATGATAAACCCGCTGACGTGAATTCAAAAGATTCCTTTATTAGGAGTGCTGGCAGCCCCAGCAAAACGTTTCTCTTTCAACACAAGTTAACAAATCCAGCCGTCCAGAAGATGAATAGTTGTCTATCACAGCTATACATCTCCACCCCCTGCCTTTTATCCCCAGAGCTAGGGTGGGGCTTCGCTAGCAGTGGTGGCTCTTCCCCAGGAATGGCCCACGGCTTTCCACTGCTCTCCTCTCCTCTACCTTCTGTGCATCCGCTTGTCAGGCACTGGACCCAGCTGTTCCTCCTCTTCCTCATCAGCTACCTCCAGACCTGAGGACTGTTGACTCTCCATCTGAGGGTTGATGGATGGCCCAATCTCTGCCTCTGTCTCTCTCTGTGTCAGCTCCATTCCCTCTTCCCCCTCGGAGCTCTCAGGTTGCTTTGCTGTTGATCCTGACTCCCACAGCTCTTCCTCCTCCTCTGATTTGGCTGCTGGTGGCTGAAGGGCCACAACTGGGTTTGCTTAATGTCCACTGCAAAAAAAGTTTTTAAAATCAGGAGAGTCATGTGGTGACCTGCTTTATGACCATCATGACTTATGTCTGCAGTGGGCAGGCTCCATGTTGGTCATAAATCAAGGGCCACCTGTACAGATCAATTGGTGTGTTGCTACTTTCACCGATCCCAGGTACTGTATTTTATTGAGGTATACAAATTTCTAATTCAGTTTGAGAGATTTGGTACTGCTCTATTGCTGTTGGGAGGCAAATGTAGAGCTGAAAACAGGCTTCAACTTCCTACCAGCCCCAAAAGTTTATTAGGTGACTATTGGCTGAATGTCCAAGGTCATTATGAGATTCATAAAGGGAATAACAGGGCTACCTTGCAAGAAAAGCAGGATATAAATGTAATCATGAAATATTACTTCTGTAAAATTAGACTTTCCACAGAATTCCATGGGGAATGCTAGCAAAATCATCTATTTGAAGGAAAAATATATTCTAGATCTTTCTCATCCTATTTGGTTTAGATCTGCTTTTACAAAGGTCATTATTGAGAGCCAGTTTGGTCTGATGCTTAAGGCAGGGGTGTCAAACTCGATTTCATTGGGGGCTGCATCAGGGTTGTGTTTGACCTCGGCGGGCTGGGGTGGGTGTGGGGAGCGAGGATGGACATGGCCAGCTTGGCGTCACTCATGTCAGGGGCACCTCTGATGAACCCAGTGCTTTGCCAGTGAAAACTGGCTTCCGAGCTCCATTTTTGGCTGCAACAGCCTACTGCAACCCACTGCCAGTGAAAATGGAGCATGGGAAGGCCCTAAGTGGCCCTCCTGAGCTCCATTTTCACCGGCAGAATTTCATGGGGAATGCGGCAGAGGACCATGAGCTGGTCCTTTGCCATTTCAGGGCAATCCCACAGGCCAGATCTAAGCACCGGGGGTCAGATCTGGCCCATGGGCTTTGAGTTTGATACCCCTGAGTTAAAGCATCATGCTAGAAACCAGGAGACTGGGAGTTTAAGTGGCTGGGTTAATCAGCAGGAGACTGGGAGTTCTAGTTCTGCCTTAGAGCTGAAAACCAACTAGATGACTTTGGGTCAATTGCTCTTTCTCAGCCCATATTACCTCACAGGGTTGTTCTTGTGCAGAAAATAGGAGGAGGGAAGGGTATTGTGCATGTTTATCAGTTTGAATTATTTATAAAAAATAATAAAGCTGGGATATGCATAAATATTTCACCCAGTGAGAGAATGGAGCTTAAACCGAGGAGAATGAAAGGTTTCTTAATTTCCCTTGTTTTTGCAGAGAAAAACTCTTTAGCATATATATCTCAGCTGTCACTTCTGCGTTACAGTTAATTAATAAGAAATTATAGCAGGCACTGTAATGTATTACTTGGAGTCCTAATTATTACAAAAGGCCAGCATTATAACTAATGAAGCTTTGAAAACATAACAGTTAGCATCTGTCTTTGAACTTTTTTCTGCTCCAAAACTTTTTAACTATCTGAGGGAGAGGGGGAAAAAACATCTTATTAGAAGAATGCTTAGAAGCACTGATAAGCTTCAAAAACACTATTTTATTTTTGAAAAGGAAACCTAGAGCTCGACATTGTTATTAGATCATTATGAATTTATTTATTACTGTACCAGAGTAGGTGGGTTTGAGTTGGAATCTGTCTTTCATACTTCAGTTCCAAATAGCATAAGTTATCAGTACTCTATTTGTCAGTCCAAGAATGGTGAGAAGTTCCAGCTCAGATTAAACAAATTGGCACCAATTAAAAATGATTTTTTCTCCTGATAGAAACAGAACTTGTCATGACATCTTTCATTATTATTTCCCAGAATAACAGCAATTAAAGTTACTATTGATTCTTATTTCAAACTCTCCCAATTCCTTTGCTTCCTCCTTGGTTTTGTAATATGTTGAAGAATGTTTTTTTTTCATTTATATACAATTATTTAAAACTCTGCTTGTTAACTACAACAAGTAATTTGTATTATAAGGAAGTGGTTACAAGCTTACAAGGTGCATTAAACATTTAGTCATTAAGAGAAATATGATTCCTTCCTAATAGTGACAAGTTTAATACCTGCAATCTAAAAACCTTATTTAAAATTATCTGTAGACATTTGGAAAAAGTGGAAGCAGCTTGGACCTGGTGTCCAAGCTGAAATAGCTTCACATTGATTTTATGCAGGGTCTAAATTGATTTCTGGAGCATCTTGTTCTCCTATCATGCAGTTATATTCTCTTTCATGTTTTTTTTATTTTTTTAAGAAAGTTGCATCTTCAAATGCTAATTAGGAGATGACAACAAATAATTCTCCTTGTGTTTCATGTAAAACTTTAATTGATCTGATCTTTGAATAGTTCTTAACTGCACTCAATTTATTTGTCCTTGGCTGTATGTTCTCTTAGCCCATATAGTAGAATCTCTGGTCACAACCATAATTTGTTCCATAACGGTCGCAAACCGATTTGTTCATGACCCGAACCTAATTTTAGAAATTTGGCGCATACAAAAAAAAAAAAAAAAATGGTGCAGAAGAGGAAATTGGCCACAAAAAAAAAATTTGAATTTTTTTGGTTGGAACCAGATTTGGTCATGATTAGAAGTGTTCATGACCAGAGGTTCTACTGTAACTGGAGAAGCAAGTGAGAGGATCAAAATTTTTCTAAATGGATTCTTTTCATTTTTACATATGTCTTTGTGTTCTGCTTTCTAAATGTAGAAATAAAACGTTAACCATTTAAAAATTACTAGACTGTTTTTTCTTACTGCTCCATTTTTCATTCCCCATTGCTAGCTATTGAAGCTTGTAAAACAGGGCCATGTCAACTAAGTTGTCCTTAGCATCCAAGCAAGGTATGGTAGTGTGTGTGGGGAAAAAAATCTCACAGAGGGACCTCGGTGAGCAAAGCAAAACTGATATATGAAGCCTTTATCTCCATTATCAAGAATGAGTTGTGTGTATAAGACTTAGGGAGTATAAACAGTGGGTGTGCCAGCTATCCCACCAACTTCCGAACGGTCTTTTAAAAGCAAAACCTGTGCTTGAAAAAATTTCAAGCTGCAACATTTTCCTAAACTCTCAGTCCAAAATTCTTTTATGAGACCCTACATCCATTGTAGACATATTTCATAGGGTAGAATTTATAAAATATTTATAAAACACTATTGTGTTTCATGGTTGGAAAGTATGCAGAGAAAAAGTCTGGTTTTGCTGGATCTCCGTTTTTTTTTTTTTTTTTTTCATTCCATTCTTCATTAAACAGGCTTGCTGATTCGGGATGAGCCATTGATGTTTCACCAATAAAATAATTAGTAGGAAATGATCGCATGACAATTGCCAATCTTTCTCTGTATCTGATTGGCGTATCCTTGAAAACTTAGATAATGAAAGGAAACAACAATAGGCACAGTGGAGGGAAGAATGGTTTGCAATCCCTTTTTAATCTTACAAGAATCGCCTATTTGGAAGCCAGGACATAAATTTAATAAGTAAATTGGAAGTTTGAAAATTCTTTCCCACCAATCTTTAAATCCCACTGTTAAGAAAATTACCAGTATTTGCAGGCAGGGTGGGAGGTGAATTTATTTTGAAATTCTGGATTTAGGAGAAAAACATTCTCTTTCTCTCTCTTTATCTTGTTCCACTCTTACGTACCATTGCCATCCTTGATACTAGTTTAAATATGTTTCTTTAACGTTAACGTGATGAGCGGCTTGGTGACCTAGAGGTGAAAATGCTTACCTCCCACTCAGAAGGTTGAGAGTTCAATCCTAGGTAGCATCAGATGTTTTTCTATCAGGGCACAACAAGGAGAAAATATCTGCTGAAAACTCCACATAGGTGTCAGGAAAGGCATCTGACCAGGAAATGCTCCACTCCATCCAGTCTCCCAGATTAAAGGGGTCATTAAAAGAAAAAAAAGTGTAACAATTTGAACAAGGAACTTTATTGAAGTAATGGCAGAAGGAACATCTTGATAGAATAGAATAGTATAGAATTTTTTATTGGCCAAGTGTGATTGGACACACAAGAAATTTGTCTTAGTGCATACACTCTCAGTGTACATAAAAGAAAAGATATGTTCATCAAGAATCATAAGGTACAACACTTAATGATAGTCATAGGGTACAAATAAGCAATCAGGAAACAATATCAATATAAATCGTAAGGATACAAGCAACAAAATTACAGTCATACAGTCTTAAGTAGAAGGAAATGGGTGATGGGAACGATGAGAAGATTAATAGTAATGCAGACTTAGTAACTAGCCTGACAGTGTTGAGGGAATTATTTGTTTAGCAGAGTGATGGCGTTCAGGAAAAAACAGTTCTTGTGTCTAGTTGTTCTGGTGTGCAGTGCTCTATAGCGTCCATTTTGAGGGTAGGAGTTGAAACAGTTTATGTCCAGGATGCAAAGGGTCTGTCAATATTTTCACAGCCCTCTTTTTGACTTGTGCAGTATACAGGTCCTCAGTGGAAAGCAAGTTGGTAGCCATGGTTTTTTCTGCAGTTCTAATTATCCTCAGAAGTCTGGATCTGTCTTGTGGGGTTGCAGAACCAAACCAGATGGGCTTCAAGGGTCTAAAAGTTAACTATTAACAGCAATAGAACTTACTAGTTGCAAGAAATCACAGTACTTATTAAGTTTTAGGCACTTAACAAAGGACGTGTGGATTATAAACAGGAATGTATGTTACATATCAGGCTGTTTTAGCTGAGTGCTATATCTTCAGTGGCATGGGAAATATCCAATAAATTTAAGGATTTAAATTTAAGGATAAATTTAAGGATAGAAAAGCAAGAAGGCAGAGTTGAGGGACAAGAGGGAGAAATACAGAGCAAGCTTCATGCTCTTCTGAAACCCAAAATGGCCAGGAAAATGTGAAAAAGGCTTTGCTTCAGAAAGCTACAGTAACAAAAATAGTATAAAAAAATGTAACAACAGAAAAAGAAATGCCACAGGAAGTCAGTTGGATATGAGTAGGCTTCAAACTGAATAAATAAAACACATTTTAATTTTCCATTGTATCACCATAGTCACCTTTAAAAATCATCCCAGCACACACACACACACACTCTTCCGTAAAGAAGCAAACTCACTGGCTAATTATGCATCGTTTGTAGCTTGGTTGTTGATTTGTGCATTTGTACTTTTTGATTCCAATGAGCTACAGCTGAGCAGAACAATATTGATGATATTTTGACTGTATCACAGCAGCCCATGCTAATCAAAACAATACAGGGTCACCGGGAAGGAGAGACATTCAATTATGCAGTTTGAATTATGATGACTGATTGGGTTGCTGGGAGATAAATAATACGTTTGTGAGATGACCTTCACAATGGACCACCATGCTTGAACAAAATGTTCTCAGCAGGCAAACAAAATCCCTGAGCAGGATATTCTCTCAAGGCTAAGTAGAAGTGGAAATCAAGACATATATACAGTGGTTGGTTTCACATATTCTTACTATTGTTTCACCGTGCATGCGCACCAGTGATGGGTTGTCCCTGGTTTGGACTGGTTTGCAAGAACCAGTAGTAAAACTGGCAGGAAGCCCCGCCCATCGCCCCAGATGTTGTCATTGGTGAGCTGCGCATGCGTTGCAAACCGGTAGTAAAGGTAAGTAGAACCCACCCCTGGTGCACACGCCTTTCGCACATATGCCTGGCCTCGAAAACGTGGCTAAATAGAATGGCATTATGCTGGGTCAGGTGAGCAGCCAGTGCTACCGGTTTTCCCAAACCGGTCTGAACCGGATGAATTCCATCTCTGCACATATTGTGCCTGTTGCAGAGAAAGTGCTTCCAATTCTTCAAAACTTCCAAAACCAAAATTTGTTTTTATATAATCCGGTATAATAATGAATTTGTTCCATTATGGCCCCATCTTGAGAACCAGATTTGAAATGCTCACTCCTCTTTGGGTCATCAGTCCCAACACCCTGGAAGTAAAAGAAAGAAAAAAAATTCCTTGAAGCTATCATTCCTAATTTTTATGCCAAGGAGTAAGTAATAAAGTGTCCAGTTCCTTACTTGATGATAATTTTGTTTAGCTATGATCCCACCTTTTCATAAAGGAAATGTTGCATTTAGAAGAGTCTGACTTCATTTGCCTAAAATGCAAATGGAACAAGCCAAGGAAATATATGCTGCTAAGGGACATCCTGGGAGACAGAGAGGCCAAAGGTCATGAGAATGAATCTTACTAGCCAGTCCTCTGATAAAGGAAAGTACTGTTCTTTCTCAGTCATCTTAACTTCTATGCCACTCTTCTGCCCAAGAGGTATTTTATTTAATTAAATTTATTAGCTCCCCAATTCCAGCAGACTCTGGCCACCATTATAAGGTAAAGGTAAAGGTTCCCCTTGCACATATGTGCTAGTCGTTCCCGACTCTAGGGGGCAGTGCTCATCTCTGTTTCTAAGCTGAAGAGCCAGCGCTGTCTGATGAAAATTCCGTGGTCTTGTGGCCGGCATGATTAAACACCATAGGTGCACAAAACCAAAGGTGGTCCCTATTTTTCTATTTGCATTTTTTACCTGCTTTCGAACTGCTAGGTTGGCAGAAGCTGGGACAAATAACAGGAGCTCACCCCCTTACATTGCACTAGGGATTCGAACCGCTGACCTTTCTGATCAACAAGCTCAGCATCTTAGCCGCTGAGCCACCGCGTCCCCTTTGGCCACCATATAAAAAAGACAGCTACAATATTACATTACACAGGCAACCCAGGCTAAAATAATCTAATAGATGGGGAAAAAAAACAGCAACACAAAACAGAAACCTTTGAACAATTATCAACCCCAGACTTGGGGCTAAAGCTAGATTTTCAAAGTTCACTGAATCCCTAGGAGACAGGATGCTATCCTTATTTTTTTTTTTTTTGCAGAAATGCTGCTGGGGAGAGGTGCAAAAGAGGAGACATGCTTTCCGGATCCCAGAAAAGGGCAATATTTAAGGCAGGGGAACTCTATTGGATCACACTAGGTAGGCAGAAGCAGTTGGAGATAAGTGGTCTCTCGGATATCCAGGCCGTATGCAAAGCAGGGCTTTGCAGGTAATAATTAACACCTTGAATTGCAGTAGGAAGCCAATTGGCAGCCAATGAAGCTCACGTAGCAGTAGGGACACATTGGCATGATCGTGGGCACTGCTTGCATAGCTCCATTCTGAACCAGTTGCAGCTTCTAGGTGGTCTTCAGGGGAAGCCTTATTTTAGAGCAGGGGTGTCAAACACAAGGCCTGAGGGCCCACCATTTGATCAGATCCAGCCCGCAGGGCAATCCTGGAAAATGTAAGTGGCCAGCCCATGTGGCTTCATCCCGGTCTTCCCAGTACGAAGAGGAAACATGCCAGCGGTTTGGGGAGTGGCGTCAAGCTGGTCATGCCTATCCAGTCAACCATGCCCCCCCAGCGACCCCCACTCCCGAAGTCAACCACAGCCCTGTTGCGGCCCACAATGAAATTGAGTTTGACACCCTTGTTATAGAGTGCATTGCAGCAATCCAATCCTGACTGTTTTTAAGTGCAGTGGCTAACTCTGCACTTGTTTAACTCTGTTTCTTTTTTTTCTTTTTTGTAGAAGAAACCTTAACAAATTGTGTTAATGAACCTAACAGGTATGTGTGAGTGAGTGAGAGACAGGTTGATGGTTCAGAAAGATTAATGACTTATTAACTCACAGAAAATCGTGGGGAGGGGGAAATCCAAAGCTGCTTTCATACTAGAGACAAGTTCTCTTGCGTTATTCTGCATAATTAATTATAAAGTGATAATTTGTACATTGCTATATTTTCATTCCAACATTAAAGTGAAACTCTGATTCCAAACAGCCTCAGGCTGGAGAATTGCTGAGCGTACGATGGGAAATGAACAATAAATGCTCTAGAGCTTTAAGTGTCTAGGTGTTGCATGAGTAGGACTCAAAGTCATTATGATGGTATAAGCCTTTCTCAATGCAATGCAACGCAACGCAACGCAATGCAACGCAACGCAACACAACACAACACCACACAATACAAAACCATACAACACAACACCACACAATACAAAACCATACAATACAATACCACACAATACAATACAGTACCACTCAATACCACACAATACAATGCCACATAATACCACACAATACTACACACTGCCACACAATACCACAGCACACACCACCACAGCACACACCACCACAACACACACCACCACATGACACACTACAACATCCCACCACATAACACAACACATCACCACATACCAACACACCACCACAACACACAATACAATACTCTTTATTGGCCAAATGTGATTGGACATAAGGAATTTGTCTCCATTGCATAAACTCTTCATGTACATTCAAATTAAGCTCTAAACATAAACTCTCAGTGTACATACAAACAACAAACAAGGTAATATAAGCATAAGATACCAATAGTAGAAGGTAATAGGAAAGATCAGAAGGTTAATAAAAATATAGCCCTACCACATGGGTAAATATCCTTAGACATAAGACATGGCTGCGGGAATTAGGTATTTAGCAGAATGATGGCATGAGAGGAAAAACTGTCTCTTTGTCTGGTTGTTTTGGCATGCAGTGCCCTTAATGGCATCCTAAGGGGAGGAAATGGAACGGTTTATGTCCAGGATGTGAGAGGTCGGTAAATATTTCTCAGCCCTCTTTCTGCAAATAATTGTTAGTTGCTAATTTTATTATATAGAGGGATTAAGGTAGAGACTGTTTGAGTAATGGGTAATATACAATTTCCAATATTTAAATCCACAGTGACGTCCCTTACTATTTCTATGATTGTGTGGAGAGATATCAAAGAATAAAAAAAAAATACAATTAATGTATTATTTGGCACTTTCCTGAAAAAGTTTATGCATAGTTGTTAAGGTACAATTCGGGGCTGCGGTGGCTCACGTAGTAAAACACTGGGCCTGCGCACGGCTGAGGTTGGTGGCTTGATTCCCGTGAGTGAATAAACCGTGTAGGGACAAGAAAGGAGCCTTCCCCAATTGCCTACTGGCATTCAAGCATCCCACGGGTATAGATAACACTGCCTGAAAAATTTCCTTTCGTAGACTAATTTGGTTTGAACTTAATAACGGCAGCAAGATTATTGGTGGCGCAGTATTGGAAGAAGGAAGATTTGCCTACTATTCAAGAATGGACATTAAAAGTAGTAAATTTAGCAGAGATGGCCAAAATTTCAGCATATTTGAAGGACCATTCGAATGAGAAATATATGTTGGAATGGAAAAGATGGATTGATTACATTCAAAACAAATATCGGACTAAGAAATTTCAATTAGTTTATGAATGAACAAAGAAATATCATAATTTACCTAAATTTAGTTTAATAAAAGGGGAATTAAAGTAGAAGAGGGAGATAGGAGGCTATAGTTAGTTAGCTTATGTTAGCGTACGATTGCTAAATGCTATACCCTGTATTTTGCTCTGGGAAGTTGGGGGGAGGGAGGGTTGGAGGGGGGAAGGTTTGGGGGGGAGGAGGGAGGGGTAAGGGGAAACATTTGTAAAATTTATTAAAACTTTTCAATAAAAAAAAAATCCTTTCACAGAGGTAGCCAGCTACCTCGGTGATCCCTGGCTAACGCATGCCATACACTAAAAAAAATAAATAAATAAAAAGGTACAATTCGCTAATAAAATGGCTGTTCTTCTCCCAGTCTTTGTTTCAGTGTATTAAAATCACTCCTTGATTCAGGGGTAAAATTCAGCCGGTTCTAACCGGCTCGGACGAACCGGTAGCAATGGCTGTGGGAGGCTCCGCCCACTCGCCCAGACGTCATGACATCTCTTTTTTGTGATTGCGCTGAAGACTTTGCACACACATACACATGCTGTCATCTGTACATGTGCAGATGACAGTGTGCGTTTGCTTATTTCATGTGTGCACAGCACACACACATTTGCGAACCTGTAGGGAAGGTAAGTGAATTTCACCCCTGCATTGACTGCTATAGTATATGGTTTATATGTGACTGATGGACATATAAAATACTCATATTTGATCACTCTGTCATATTTACATTTGTACTTTCCTTTCTGTGACATTCGGCATTAGCTAAATCTGATTGTACGTACAGTATTGTGACGTGGTTCTCACTGTTCCATGTGCCGTGATGAGATAGACTAATAATATTCTTAATTCTGCAGGGAAGAAGTGCAATCTTGAAAAGTAAGGAATAAGTGCAAGTGAACCATTTTTGAAACCAAAATGAAAAAATAAATGCCCCAACCTAAAATCTGATTGCTGGAAATGCAAACAAGTACAAGGTACCTATTTCCATGTATGGTGGCTTTGTCCAGAAGTTAAAGAATTCTGAATTAAAATACAAAAATGGAAAAAAGAAATCAAACACTATAAGTTAGAATTGAAACCTGAACTGTTTCTTCTGAGGATTATTAAAGGAAATTACCCTAAAAGAGTTAAATATTTAATTATTCATATAACTACAACAAAAACTGGACTCGCACAAGCCTGGAAAATGTCCACTATACCAACAGATTGTGCAATAATCTGGAAAATTTTTGAATGTGCAGAAATGGACAAACTTACTTTAGAACTAAATAATAAGGAAGACTCAGAATACTACTTAACTGGGGAAAATTAGTATCAGTGGATAGAAATTAAAAAAATAAGGAATGTATAGAATAAAATAAGATACAAAATGTGTTTAAATATGTCGATTAAGTAGGAATATGTGGCAATAGATGAACAAAGTTAAGAATTACGTACTGTCAGAATGATGTTGAATTGTATACTTATTGCAGATGTATTTTTGTTATAGATGTATTTTAACTTGTATTTTTTGGATTTTAAATGTTTATAAAGGTTTATATATAAAAAAAATGCAAACAAGGAATCTGTCTTTATTTTTCAGAAATTTCCATCCTGCAACAAATTCTACCTTTAGCATATCATTTTGCAGCCGCATAGCCACACATATAGATGAGCGAGAAAGAGAGTGGGGGGGAGGGAGGGAAAGGAAAAGACATAAAAAATGAAATTTGTTGGTTGTGCCTATAATTACAGTCTATTTCTCCATAGAAGTCTCTGCTAACTTATTTCTGACTGCAGTTTCAGCTCTTCCTAACCTACTGTTGATGGCGCCTTGTTATCATGATAAAATAGAATTTTCGGTTATGATAACGAATGGCCTTCAAGGCCCCTTATCCCTATGATCTGTTATCCAGTGGGAGCCCAGATCTTGTGCTTCAGAGCACGGTCACAACAGGAACAGAAAGAAGGGAATGTGATAATGAGGTTGCCTCTGAGATGGGGGAGAGCGGGGTGAAGAGGGAATTTTCGTGAAAGCACATTCTTCTTAGCAGACTTTTCTGCGAGAGATAGCACAAGTGGGAGGAAGAAACCTTTACAGGGCAAAAATAAAACCATCACAATTAAATAGAAGTTTAAAAGCTGGAGCAGTTCATGGTATCATTGGAACACTCTCCAAAACAGCTCAGTTTCCAAAGTTTTCCTGAAAGCTATCAAGGTGGGGACAGATGGAGCTCCACTGGAAGCAATGAGCTTGTCACTAAAAAGCAGCGTTCCTCACTTTTGGCTCCTATGACTTTCCAGATGTACGTGTCTACAAAGAGTTGTCCCCTGGGCAGACTGGGCCAATTCAGATAGGAACAGATGGTCCTGCAGGTATCCAGGAGCCAAGCCATAAAAGCAGCCATTCAAATTGTACCAGGAAACCAGATAACAACCAGACAGAGCCTATAATACTAGAGTTGTGCACTTCCAGTGACAAGGTTCCAGTTAAAACATAGGCTGCTTGTATCTTTGTACTTGTAATCCAAACATACTGCAGTTGTCTGAGCAAGCATTAATAATGGTGTGAATTGTAGTCAGGTCATCCCATGGCAGGTAAAATCACAATTAGTGTGTGCCAGGGTTACACCTTTGTTGTTGTTAGTTGCGAAGTCTGTTGTTACTTGCGAAGAGCCTTGGTGGTGCAGCAGACTAAAGTGCTGTTAACTAGCACCAGCTGCCTGCAATTACTGCAAGTTCGAATCTCACCAGGCTCAAGGTTGACTCAGCCTTCCATCCTTCTGAGGTAGGTAAAATGAGGACCCGGATTGTGGGGGCAATAAACTGACTTTGTATAAAAAGGAACACTGCTTGGGGGGAGGGGGAAAGCCCTACTAAGCAGGTATATACAAAAGTATGAAGGCTACTGCTGCTTAACGTATTGTAAGCCACCCTGAGTCTCCGGAGAAGGTCAGCATATAAATTGAACTAATAAATAAATAAATCATGTCTGACCCATCGTGATCCCATGGACAACGTTCCTGCAGGCCTTTCTGTCCTTTACTATCCTCTGGAGTCCATTTAAGCTCATGCCTACTGCTTCAGGAACTCCATCCAGCCACCTCGTTCTCTACCGTCCCCTTCTTCTTTTGTCTTCAATCTTTCTCAGCATTAGGCTGTTCTCCAGTGAGTCCTTCCCTCTCATTAGGTGGCCAAAGTATTTGAGTTTCATCTTCAGGATCTGAAGAGCAGCCAGGGTTGATCTCCTCAAGGATTGACTTGTTTGTTTGCCTTGCAGTCCAAGGGACTCGTAGGAGTCTTCTCCAGCACCATAGTTCAAAGGCCTCAATTCTTTGGCGTTCAACCTTCCTTATGGTCCAACCATACATTACAACTGGGAAAACCATAGCCTTGACTATATGCACTTTTGTTAGCAAGGTGATGTCTCTACTTTTCAGTATGCTTTGTCACAGCTTTCCTCCCCAGGAGCAAGCGTCTTTTAATTTCTTGGCTGCAGTCCCCATCTGCGTTGATCTTGGAGCTCAGGAAAATAAAATCTGTCACTACTTCCATTTCTTCCCCATCTATTTGCCAGGAGGTTACACCTTAGGATATACTTATAAATAGACCTTCTTCTAGAGTGCTGTGTACTTATTCTACCACTACTGTCCTGGCAGCTTTTCTCCTGTATGTTCTTAAAGACCATCTGATTGATCCAAGTCACAAAAGGTGGTTTTTCAAAAGGCAACTGGACTTCCTTTTTCCTTGAAGATGTTTTGCTTTTCATGCAAGAAGCTTCTTCAGTTCTGATTGAATGGTGGAGAATGGAAGGACTGGTCAAAACTGAAGAAGCTTCTTGCATGAGAAGTGAAATGTCTTCAAGGAAAAACAAAGGCAGTCCAGTTGCCTTTTGAAAAAAAAAAAAAACACCTTTGGGACAGCCATGATCTAGATGACTGAGAATCCTCATAGACATCTGATCCAAGGACATTTTCTGTTCAAAATGAGGTGTAGCACAGCCTACTGATTAATTGGTCTCGCTGTCAGGAAATTCCTCCTTAATTCTAGGTTGGTTCTTAACTCTGCAGCTGACTCCTCCTTAAACACATGGCTCCTGGATGACAGCTTGCCAATGGGAAAAGAAGTGAGCTACAATGCAGACCTGGATATGATTCCAGTTCGGGGTTTTTTGTTTTGTTTTGTTTTCTATTTCCACTAGCATTCCAGTTTTCATTTCTGGTTGTTTCCTGATGTGCTTCTGTAAACCAAGGTGCCAACTGATGTGAGTTAGCCCCCATTTAGGTTAAGTCCGTCATACTCTTAGAAATCTCTTTTCTTGACTAAGAAAAAAATTCTGAATAGTCTGCCGGTGAATGGTTGTGAGCTTTTTTTTTTTTTAATGTTCATAAAACGTACAAGGAAAAGAAATAGCTTATAGATGTTCAGAATCGCTTTAAAAGAGGTCCTTCACCTTATTTTATACATAAGAGGGAATACATCTTCCGAGACATAATACTTAAAAGAAGTCAAGTATGCACTCTTCACTAATATTGTTTTATTCATATGCAGATTTAAAACTTGCAGGAGTGTATGCCCTATTAGTCTGTATTGCAACCGTACCACTTCACTACTAGGGCAGAATATCTGCCTCAGAGAAACTGTTGTTTATAACAGCTTTCTTTCTTGATAAGAAAGAAAGGAAAAAAAGAAAGTGAGCAATGCCTGAAAGACAGTCAGATTCATCATTCTCTAGTTTTAAGAACTGCACCCAGGCACCTGAGTGCATAGATGCCTATTTATAAAGGGAAAGGGTAGAAACAAAACTGCATATGCATTTGGAGTAATTGTGTTTTCTTTAAAGGCATGCATGCAGGCATGTGTGTGTGTGTGTGCAGTGGTGGGATTCAAATAATTTAACAACCAGACTCTGCCCTAATGACTGGCTGGGTGGGTGTACCATGGTGGGCATCGCCAGGGGGCGTGACAGGCAGCACTCGGCCTCCTGCAGCCTCCTGGGAGCCCCCCCCCCCCGGTGCCCCGTTTGGGGCCTCCCTGCACTTACCTGGGAGCCAAAATGGAGCGCATGGGGATTTCTGGAAGTGTCAGGGTGGGGAGGGGTGTGGCCAGCTGGCAATTTAACTACTGGTTCTCCTGAACTGGCCCAAAGTGGCTGAATCCCACCACTGGTGTGTGTGTGTGTGTGTGTGTGTGTGTGTGTGTGTGTGTGTTTGGTTGTCCCAGGTGCTTTTACAAAAGGCAACTGGACTTTCTGGTTTTCTATGAAGACATTTCACTTCTCATCCAAGATGTTTCAGAACTGAAGAAGTCAGAACTGAAGAAGCTTCCTGGATGAGAAGCAAAACGTCTTCAAGGAAGAACAAAGTCCAGTTGCCTTTTGGAAAAAAAACAACTTTGGAACTACAATATGGAACTGTGAAATCCATTTTCTCCTTTCTGGAAGTCTTTTGGTTTTTGTTTCAAAATATTCCCAGATTTTGGATCAGCCAGAAACATCTGATTAACATGCTTCCCTTTCAATTCCTATCCTGCCTTGTAGCATACATTCTCTTTTGAGCCCTATTCCATGTAGTTTTCTTAACATGAAGGTTTAACATGAAGAAGGATATGGTTTTTTTTTAATGCTTCTTGGGCTTCTAAATCTAGCCTACAACTCTGAAATCTCTTAGTGGTCTCTTGTTCAAGTGCTAACCAGCTCTCATCCTTCTTAGCTTTAGAATGTGCTCCTACCTATTTGGATATTACGTTTGCTTTTCAACTCTTAGAATTCAGCTCCAGACTGTTTCAATTGATAATTTAAAGCTTAGCTTTTTTTAAAAAAAATAATAGTTGAATGCAGTAAAGTACTCGTTTATTATTCTAGAAGTGAGAGACAGCTGTGTATCAGAGGTATGCTGAAAGAATGTTCCCAGAAAGCTCTCTAAGTGGTGTATACATGAATTAGAAGAACTTAATGCTCTTTAACTAGTTTTTAACTCTGGTAAATTGACTGACATTTCTTTTGGCGTAGTACAGTAAAAACTTTCTGTGAGATAGTTAAGCTAATCAATGGCAGGCTATTGTCATTTTTAGTCCATGTGGATTTTTTTGCTTTTTGTTTTGTTATTCCAAATCTATTTTAACATGTCTTGTGAAGGATGGATATAATTGTTATTTGAATCTTGGTTGGTTGGTTGGTTGATTGGTTGGTTTCCTTTTCAGGGTAAAGTTGTTTGCACTAAAGGAAAACTCTTAACCACAACTACATTGGTTGGAAACAAGAGGTTCTTTGATTAGATTTATGTTGTGTCCCCAGTCATTTTTGTGACTTTTCAAGAAAAATGCAAATCCACAATAAAAGTGGTTCCCTTGTGGGGACTGAGTCCATGCAACCTGATAGTGCCTTCTTTCATAAATCCTTCAGAAAATGCTTTTCAAACAAGGAAAACCTGAAACACAACGAACTCCCTACTCTCTTTTGGTAGACAGCAGGGAAAATATTTCAGCTATTTTCAGGGAATGGAGATGAAATTCAAGAACAGAGGTTAGAAATCTCTCTGGAACTCACCGCACGGCCCCTCTGAACTATTTGTGTTCTACCTCCATCAAGTAGGTTTGCCCTTTTCTTCCTCAAAATTGGTATCCAGCTTTGAAATACTCAAAAATTCAGTTCAACCCAAAGAGAACCCCTCCCGTTCAAGTCTACTAAAGCATAATTGAGGTGTTTGATCTATTCCTGGATCGGCGTACAAATACCGAACTAACTCATAACAGTTTTTTTTTTTTGACAATGCATGGTTATTTGATTTTCATTTTTCTGTTTACAGAAAACATACTTTGTATTTCCTCTTAATGAAATAATTGTTTCCTTCATCCATGAAAGCTAATTTTTCCGCGAGTTGCACACTTTCTCCCTTTAATGTGGAATCTGCCTTGGGGCAGTTGGGAATGAACATCAGATATTTAATTCTTCTTTTTTCTTCTTTTTTTTAGCAGTGATACTTTCATTTTGCCTCCTTTGCCAGAGTTAAAGAGACAGTTGTGCTTTCACTAAGGCCAAGCAAAAACTGCAGCCCTTAATTACCCCACCTGTGAGCAGTAGAATTTTTTGTTTCTGTGAGGAAAGACTTTTGCTGACTATTTTGAGATGGAAGTTCCTTCTCTGAGAAAGAAGGGGAAATTGCTGTTATAAGAGGTAAAAATGGCTGTTACCCTGGGTAGCTTGAAAACAGTTATTCTCTTAGGTAGCTAGGTTTTTGACAGATTCATGGAAAATAAAGTTAGCTAGGGTTGCCAGCTTATTACCTCAGCCATATGCCTCTTGGAGAATATGATTGAAATGCTGGACTTCGGAAAACAGAGTTGGCCTAAATAGGCTATTGCTCTGTGTGTGTGTGTGTGTGTGTTTATGGGGAATTTTGACTCAACAAATGAAATTTTGTTTGCACTAATGGATGTAATAGGCAGAGAAATAAGATGAGGATTCAGAAAAATTGTTTCCCCCCTTTTTTTTAATATCCAAAAGGCATTAAAATCGGGTCTGCAGTTATCAGATCTTTTTTCATAGGTATCAATTTTTTTTTCTTTTTTTACACTCTTGGAGTATAAAAGTAACTAGGGAGGGAAAGTTTCTGCAGTTATTTAGCGAGCTTAAAGGAAATCGATAAAAATGTAGACTAGAACCTGTCAGCCATTTTGGGTTACTTTCCTCAGAGTCTTTAAGCCTTGTCTTGTTCAGAGAGAAAAGCAGAATATTAGTCTGAGAAAACTATGCAACAATAGGAAAATTAAAGGAAGAAAACCCTGTTGAGATTTTGCTCCCTTCCTGGTAGTTAATATAGACATCTATATGCTACTCAACCTCATGTCGTGATATTTTATTGACCTCATAAGGCAACAATTTTTGAACCACATTGGGTGGAACGGTGATTTTCTGATGTTCCCGGTGGGTATGGGGGAATCATATCTGAATGTCTATTTCAGGTTTTGAAATTGTGTGTCTTATGTTTTGTGATTAATATATTGGATGAGTGTAAGATCAGGTCCACATGTGAAAGTCCAATTAAACTGATTTATTGCTAATCATGCCTTTGCACAAGAATCTTCTCAACTAATGGTTTGCACCTGCTTGGGGCTAAGGGTCAATCGAATTCAAAGGGGTTTGGCTTAGTTTGCTTGTGGCTGTTTAGGGATTCTAGGCTGATTCCTCTTTTAACTCTACCTCCCAAATTTTGCCACTCCTTCTCTACAGCCAGTGTTGGATAATGGTTAAGGTAGGAGTTGTAATTGGAAGATCCAGGTTCATGTTTGCTGCCAACCATCAAAACTCATTGTGGAATTGGACCAATTACTTTCTTTCTTTCAATCTAAACTATCTGACAGGGTTATTGTTTCGGGGTAAAAGAGAAGGATGGAACAATAGATATGGACCCCAACTGGAGTTCCTGTAGGAAAGGTCAGATATAAATCTGATATAAAAGTTGATGAATGATTGACTGACTGACTGATTGTGTACAGGGGTGGGCTTCAAAATTTTTAGCAAGGGCTTCTCTGCCCGGTTGCTGGGTGGGCATGGCCATGGTGGATATGGCCTAGTTGGCCTCCTGCACCACAGTGGGGGGTGTTTTTGCCCTCCCCGGTCTCTGGAGGCTTTCCTCAAGCTTCTGGAAGGGCGAAAACGGCCTCCCCAGGCTCCAGAGGCCCTCTGGAGGCCAGAAGTGGGCCTGTTTCTGGCCTTCCCAAACTTCTGGTAGGCCTGTTTTTCATCCTCCCTGAGCCCTGCACT
Organism: Masticophis lateralis; assembly: GCA_030761175.1. Taxonomy (NCBI): domain Eukaryota; kingdom Metazoa; phylum Chordata; class Lepidosauria; order Squamata; family Colubridae; genus Masticophis; species Masticophis lateralis. The sequence continues at coordinate 5,936,644 of JAUDYJ010000008.1, read as the reverse complement.
TACCTGCATCCAAAACGGTCCATGTGGGGACTCCTGGGAGGGGAGGGGCAGGTTGGGCGGGGCCAACCAGGAGTGGGATATGGGGGTTCTTCGAACTGCACAGAATCTTAGCTAGAGGTTCTTCTGAACCCCTGAGAACCCCCAGTGCCCACCCCTGATTGTCAAGTCAAGTTGGTGTTGACTCTTAGCAGCCACAAAGATTTTCTCCAAGAGAATCTGTCCCTTACTAGTTCTTCAGTTCTTCCAGTGGTGCCTCCATTGTCACTGTAATCACGTCCTTCCACCTTACTGCTGGTCTTCCTCTTCTCTGCCTTTTCTTCGACCTTTTCCAGCATTAGAACCTTCTCCAGACAGCTGGGTTTTCATATAATGTGTCCAAAGTAGGAATTCTCTTCTTATTTTTATGTAGGGTGATTTTACAATGGTTCTATTTTATCTTGATTTTTAAGAATGTGTAGTGGATTTTCTATCATTAAGAATTACTCTGTTTATTATGTATTGTTAAGCAGTAGCTTTGTCTCTCTTTTTAGTACTTTTGTACAATTCCCCTCTTCATCATGATTTTTTAAAAAAATATATTATATTGTTCTGTGCTGTTCTTTGGCTGTAATGAATTTTAAGTTTGAAGTCAGATATGGATTGTCCATCCTGTGCCTTTTTTAAAGGTTGTTGTTAATGTTATTGTGTACAAGACTATGCTCAAAATTCTTGATTGCTCCTTGAAGTGTTTGAGAGAGTCATAATTTGGGTACTTCAAATATAATTATTGTCATTCTGCAAATAATGTCATTAACTTTCTATAGTTAAGTATAGTTCTCAGCATAATAAAAATAACTTGCTATTATGCTGCTGAAATATTTTTATAATAATTTAAATTATGCACAGTAGAAATTCATAGATCAGTTAATTACATGCCATCGAGTCATTGTTGACTCAGCGACCACATAGAAAGATATAGGAATTAGCAATTTTTTATACTCCGTGAGATATTACAGAATATAATGTGATAAACTTTTTTTTATGTTTGAATGATATTCATTATGCCATGTGATATTTGAAGTTTGCTAGATACAGAATCTAAAGGTACTCAAAAGCAATTAAGTACAGATTCCTTATAAACTGAAATCCATTGATGCGAACACTTTAAGGTTTTATAGGATGTTTTTATTTTCTTTTATTTTCCTCTTAACTTTGTTCATTTGTCTGGCAAAGCAGTTCAAAATATGGGCAGTTTATTGACATAGCTTTATTAAAATGTACAATATTTGCACCACCTCCATAAACTCCCAGATTCAATCTGTAGGAGTACCAGGTGGGGCTTGGAAGGGTTCCAACGTAGAAAAAAAAAAACCACCATATAATTGTTTTCAAAAAGTATAGCTCCATCAGTCCCAATATGATATCCTTAAAATTTGTTGTTGTTGTTTTGATTACCTAAGCCAGTGTTTTTCAACCTTGGTAGCTTGAAGATGGATGGACTTCAACTCAATCCCCCAGCCAGCAGCGCTCGTTGGTTCCCTTATGGCAGGGGTCTGCAACCTTAAGCATTCAAAGAGCCATTTGGACCCGTTTCCCACAGAAAAGAAAACATCGAGAGCCACAAAACCTGGGTGGGCGTGGCCAACTCGATGTCACTCACTTCCACCAGTCATATGACCCTACCCTAGCCACGCCTACCCAGCTGGTCATTAGGGCAGAGAACCAGTTGTTAAAAAACACCGGGATCCACAAAAACCTTTTGACATTTCTCTCTCTCCCATCCCTCCCTCCCTCCCTCCCTCCCTCCCTCCCTCCCTCCCTGTATCTCTCTATGTCTCTCTCACCCTCTCTCTGTATCTCTCTGTCTCTGCTCCCACCGCTTCTCTATCCCCTGCCGTCGCCCTTACCTTCTCAGGCCAGGGGAGTAGTGACTGGGAGGGGAGGGCGAGGGGCGGGGCTAGCCAGTGGTGGGATCACCCGACAGGGAGCCACAGCAGAGGGCCCAAAGAGCCACATATGGCTCCGGAGCCGCAGATTGCTGACCCCTGCCTTATGGGAACTGAATCTGTGCAACCTGATAGAGCCTTCTTTCATAATTCCTTCAGAATACTTTTCAAAAAGGACACAACGAACTCCCTACTCTCTTTTGGTAGACAGCAGGGAAAATATGTCAGCTATTTTCAGGGAATGGAGATGAAATTCAAGAACAGAGGTTAGAAATCACCCTGGAACTCACTACATGGCCCCTTGGAATTATTGTGTTCCACCTCCATCAAGCAGGTACTTGCACCTCCAAAATTGGTACTCGGCTTATTGAAAGATCTTTATTAAATGGTACAATATTTGCACCGCACCCAGGGTTGGGATTCAGCCAGTTTGGATCAGTTCAGGTGAACCGGTAGTTGTGACCTGTGGGTGGGTCCCCCTGCCTGGCACTATGCCATCCTATTTAGCTGCATTTTTAAGCTGCGTGCATGGATGCAAGCATGCACATAAGCAATGTGCATGCACAGGAGGCTGTGTGTGCGTGCTCATATTTTTGGTGTTGGGGCAAACTGGTTGTTAATTCATGTGCCACCCACCTCTGATCGCACCCATAAACTCCCAGATTCAATCCAAATCTGTACTAGGTGGGGCTTGGAAGGGTTCCAATATAGAATATGCAAACAGATAGATATTTTTTTCCAATAAATATAGGGTTAGGGTATGACAAATATGAATATAGAATATGATGTCCTTAAGGTTATGTTGAAGGAAAACTTTCCTCTGTTCCACTTAACATGCCCAAGGGTTAGGATTATTGGCATTGCAATCTAAACTCTCTGGAAAGCACTAGACAAAATAAAAATAAATACTATCAAGCAGACGGAAAGCGAGATAAACAGCCTCCTAGACATATAATGAACTGATTTTGTTGTTGAGTGGGAAACTATTCTGCAAGGCAGACTCAGATACGGGACGTGAACATTTTTTCCTATTGTGGTTATAGAAGATTCTTCTGTTGTTATATAGCTTCTAAAGCCACAATAGTGGGGAAAAAATCACATTCCATAGCTGAGTCTTCTTTGAAGAATAGCCTCCCACTCACCAACAAAATCAGAGCTTTCTTTTTCCCCACCTAATAATTGTTCCAGATTTTTGTAACCCAAATAATACTAAGCTTGCCTTTATTGAACTGAGAAAACACAGTATACCCAGAATCCAACTGTGATGTGTTTAATGCTATAAATAGCAAAAGACTTTCAATGCATTATAGAGCTTTTCTGAACATAATTGTTGATTCATTGTATTACTTTATTTTCAGGAGTTCTTTGATCTTTAAGAAATACAAAATTGTACAGATTTTGAATCTATTTATTCAGTTTATGCCAATTTGTATTTTCCTTTATGAAAACTTTCAGTTAAACAACTTGGCTTGTTTCCAATGACTAAACATGTAAAGTTCTTCTTTATTTATGTCAGAAGCATGTTTGAATTATAAACCTATAGCAGGGGTGGGCAACTGTGGCCCTTTTACAACCTGTGGACTTCAACTTCCTGAGCTTTGCTGTCTCAGGAATTCTGGGAGTTGAAGTCCACAGGTTGTAAAAGGGCCACAGTTGTCCACCCCTGACCTATAGCCTTCAATCCTGAGCAAATAAAATGAGTATAAAATAGGTCATAAAAAGTATACCATGTGTAAAAAGTATTTAAAATAAATATGAGTAAAACTAAATGACATTTGCCCAGCATTGGGCCATGTCAATAGCATTTTCTGTCTCCAGCATGATCTCTCTCTCTCTCTCTCTCTCTCTCTCTTTATTTATTTATTTATTATTGTGATTTACATGCCACCATTCTCCCAAAGGACTCAGGGCAGCTTTCATACAAGAATCGTCAATAGAAATCACAATGTAGAAATTAAAATAAAATTAAAACCCCCATTAAATGGGGGTTTTAATTTTATTTTAATTGGTTTACTGTGATTTGTATTGATGATTGTTGTATGTAAGCCCTGAGTCCTCAGGGAGAATGGCGGCATATAAATCACAATAGTAAATAATAAATAAAATAAATAAATCAAAACCATATTAAAATTATAAAATTGTACAGCCCCATTATCAGATTATTGCTGGAACAGCCATGTCTTTAGTTCGCGGCGGAAGGAGAGGAGGTCGGGGGCCATCCTGAGCTCGGTGGGCAGACCATTCCAGAGGGTTGGCACTCCGACAGAGAAAGCCCTGGCCCTGGGGGCCGCCGGCCAACATTGTTTGGCCGACGGCACCCTGAGGAGGACAACTCTGTGGGAGCGCACAAGACGATGGGAGGAAGGCAAGAGATGGTCCTGTAAGTACCCCGGGTCTAGGACATTTACATGTCGAAGGGCATGATATGTACTGTAGTGTATGCAAGATGGATTGTTGTTCTTCTCCACATTCACAAGAGTACCTTCTATAGGGAAGCCCCATTTTCTTAGATTGCCCTTCGATCTTCCTAGTAACCTAGTACACAGTCCATTAAATGATTTCCATACAGGCCAAGGTTAGAATAGAATGAATGAATGATCTGGAAGGGGCCTTGGAAGTCTTCTAGTCCAGCTCCCTGCTCAAGCAGGAGAACCTACGCCATCTCAGACAAATGACTGTCTAGACCCATGATGGCGAACCTATGGCGGGCCTGCTGGAAGTGGCACGCAGAGCCATCTCTCCAGGCCTGCGAGCCATCACCTGTTGCTCTTCTGGGTTCTGGTGTACCAGCCAGCTGGTCTTCACACACGTGGAAATGCCAGAAACCAGAAAATCATCTTCCTGGCACGCGCATGAGCACTGAGTGGCTGCTCTTCTAATTTCCTGTGCATACATGCGGACCGGCCAGCTAGTCTTTGAACAAGCCTGCATGCCAAAAACTGGAAGATCATATTCCCGGTGTGTGCATGCACACCAGATGGCTGCTCCTCTGATTTCCTGTGCACGCATGTGCACCAGCTAGCTGGTCTTTGCATGCATGCATGCCAGAAACTGGAGGAGCAGCCTCCTGATGCACATGTGCACACCGGAAACCCGAAGAGCAGCCGCCCAGTGTGCACATGCACCCCGGGTGGCTGCTCTTCTAATTTCCAGCATGTGTGCATGCATGCATATGCACACTCTCCTGTTTTGGCACTTGGTACCAACACTGGTCTAGACTCTTCTTAAAAACCTCCAGTGATGGAACACCCATGATTTCTGAAGGCAACTTCTGTTCCACTGGTTAATTGTCCTCACTGTCAGGAGGTTTCTCCTTAATTCCAGGTTGCTTCTCTCTTTGATTAGTTTCCAACCATTGTTTCTTGTCCTTCCCTCTGGTGCTTTGGAGAATAATTTGACCCCCTCTTCTTTGTTGTTCTTGAACAGATGGCATGAAAGGAGCCTCCCTGAAGATTGCATTATTTTTGGCAAAGGTATTGCCATTGGCAAATCCTTTCAACCCAGTAGCACCCTTTGATTAACGATGACTGTAAAGTACTTACAGTCTTTAACTGTAGGCCTGTCTTCTGCAGCCACTTCCTTCTTCTTTTCCTTCTGGGTTCCTCTTTGACAAATTGGTTCCTCCTTCAAATATGCACATAGTTGAATCTGATTTCATTACAATTGCTTTATGTTTACCCATAATTTGAACATTTTTGTTATTTCCCCTAAAGTACTTTTTCTCACCCAAATTTTCCTAGTGTGCATATTATGCAAATACAACAATCCCTGGTGTGTTTTCTATGCCACCTCTCTAATTATACAATGCTTTTGATATGTAACTTTCATTAATTAATACTTTTTGCAGCTGTATGCAGTTTTTATAACTGAATTCTTATGGTTAAGTTACTTTTATGCCTACTTATTCATTAATGAAGTTTCCCAGCAAAGAGTGATGGATGCCAACTAGACTGTAGTTGCCACAGTCATCCATTATTATGGTCTGCTTATTATTATGAGGATCCATAATAAAATGAATGTAAAAGGAGATCTATGTGCAATTTGTCCTGTGTTTTGTAGTAAATTAATTAATTTACATCATTGGCCAAGCTGAAAGCAACATCTCTCTGTGTTTTCCTTTCTTTGCCTTCCTAGCACATAGTTGAAATTATTTTCTTTACCTTGTCAGTAAGCAACACAGTAACCTGGTGTGGCTTTTGAAGAGGTGACCTCAAAGCTCAGTGGCAAGTTATGCTCATTGATCCATTCTGACATCTGATCATTACAATAAATGACCATTAACGTGAGCTTGGAAAGTCACTCCCTCCGTGTCAAACAGCATGCCGTAACAAATTGTCTGTGATGTTTTTCTCATTGGAAGGACAAAGCTATGATACGCTGACAGTATAGTAATTATCAGGTGCCCTCAGGGGCATGAATCCATCTGAGCTTTAAAAGGTGTTAGACCTGGCAGATCAAAATGAAAACAGAAACTATCTCTATGGTTTCTAAGCAACTTAAAGAACTCCTGCTATTGCTGTGAGCCTGGTACTCTTTCTTGCTCTAGTCTGAATTCCACTCTTTTCTCAATATTATCCAGGTAGTTTTTTTAAATGTACCTTCCCCCCCCCCCCCAAAAAAAATAGAATGTTCTCATCCTTCATTCAAGTGAGCTAAAGGAACACCTTCCTTCTTAAACCACTATGGATGCTGCAGGAGGAGAGTTGTGTTAATCAATGGCTTGTGTTTCTCAAACTCAACACCTTTATGATGGATGGACTTCCATTCCCAGAATTCTCCAGCTAGCATGTTGGTTAAAAAATTCGGGAAGTTGAAGTCACACATCTGAAAGATGCTGAGGTTGAAAAACACTGCTGTAAGGTAGCAAGTAATCAGGAGGGGTCATGAATTACTTGGTTAATAAAAAGTTGACTCTTTGAATAAAATTTGTTAGTTGGAAAAGGGGCTATCAGGCACAATTTGTTCTTTTACCAAATGGACTTTTATACCATGGGCTGCAAGGGAGAATATGAAGGAATATCATGGCAGTCCAAGATTAGGTCCAATTGTAAAATTATTTTAAAGTTTTTTTTTTTTTAAAATCTGATCATTACAATAAATGAACATTAACGTGAGTTTGGAAAGTCACTCCCTTGGTGTCAAACAGCATGCCAAGAATAATGGAAGGCCTCTTCTCAGGGTTTATTTATTTAGCCTTTGGCAAAAATAAGGAGACTAAATGTTAAAGGATAGCATAGAAGCCCCTTGGTTGAAGGATGGCATAGAAAAACTCCAGATTACTCATTGCCATGCATATGACTTGAGGCTGTAATAATTTTACTTGTAAACGAGCAAGGATATTAATGTTCATAACCAAGCATGCCAGTTAAATTCCTAACTCAGCAGCATTACAATACATTTATGTCAAGTGCGTCCTAACACCAGTTAATATTCTGTCCTTTTAATTTTATTTCATTTACTAATTGTTCTAGAAAGCAGCAGACCTAAAGTTGAAATATGCCTTCTAGGTGCAAACTTCTATTATACTGCTTCTTTAACAAGATTAACTCTAAAAATATCCTTTTTTAAAAGGGGTTTCCCCCAATCTTCTCATATATTCAACACTAAAGTTTTAACTTCTTTTTTATAACAACATTTTGTAAAGCTGACTTTAGGTTAATTTATAACAGCTCATTCAATCTGCATTTTTCTCAGACTAAGTTCATTGGCTATGGAACTTCTCCATATCTTCTATGAAGGGTCTTAGAACAACAGAAGTATCACAATAGGATCTAGGATAACTTGCCATGGTCAACTCACTGCAAGACAATTCAGTGCTGTATTAATCATTTCATTCATCTACTTTTATTATGTTTCCATCAACATTATTTTAACTCTTGTATTTCTGGATTGACTTTCTTTATTTTATTGGCCACAATCTCATTGAAATTAATGTAACTTTTGTATTTATTGAATTGTCCTGTGGTTAGTTGTCCCACAACAAGTTGGCTGCGGAAAATTGCTCCAAGATGAGTTGGCCATGAAGATTTGGCCATGACAAGTTGGCTCAATATCTCACAATAGGCATATTCTTTATTTAATAAACTTCAGTCAGTTGGCCAGTATTTTTGTGAAAGAAGTATTGCTGAAGGCTATGCTAATAAAACTATGGATGTGGGGGGTGGTGAAAAAAATGTACAAGTAGCTCTCAATTTATGACCGATTGCTTAGCTTAGTTCAAAGTTCCAATGGACCTATCAAAAGATACTTAGGACCCATGTCCAAAATTAACAGATTAAGAGAGTTGGAAGGGACCTTATAGGTCATCTAGTCCAACCGCTCCCCCCCCCCACTCAAGCAAGACACCTTACACCATTTCTGACAAATGGCAGTCCAATCTTTTCTTGAAAGTCTCAAGTGATGAAGCTCCCACAACTTCTGTTCCATTGGTTGATTATTCTCACTGTCAGAAAGTTCCTCCTCATTTCTAGGTTGAATCTTTCCTTGGTCAGCTTCCATCCACTATTCTTTATCTGGCCTTCAGGTGCTTTAGAAAACAGCTTGGCCCCCTCCTCTCTGTGGCAGCCCCTCAAGTATTAGAAGACGGCTATCATGTCTCCCCTGGTCCTTCTCTTCACTAGACTAGCCATGCCGAGTTCCTGTAACCGTCCTTCATATGTTTTAGTCTCCAGTCCCCTAATCATCCTGGTTGTTCTTTTCTGCACTTTTTCTAGTGTCTCAACATCTTTTTTTATAGTGTGGTGACCAAAACTGGATGCAGTACTCTAGGTGTAGTCTTACTAGGGCTTTACAGACTGGTATTGAGTACCTCACTTGATCTTGATTGTATCCCTCTGTTAATGCAATTTAGTATTGCATTGGCTTTTTAAACTGCCACTGCACACTGCTGGCTATATTTAGCTGGTTGTCCACTAAGACTCCAAGATCCCCCTCACAGTCACTGCTATTAAGCCTGGTTTCCCCCAGTTTATATGTGTACTTTTGGTTTTTCTTACCTAAGTGTAAGACTTTACTTTTCTGTACATTGAATTTCATTTCGTTAGATAGGGCCCAGTGTCCAAGTCTGTCAAGATCCATCCAAATTCTCCCCTATGATCACAAGACTACATTTGGGGCACTATAGGAGCCTGGTGGTGCGGCAGACTAAAGCACTGTAATTAACATTCAGCTGCCTGCAATTACTGCAAGTTCAAATCTCACTAGGCTCGAGGTTGACTCAGCCTTCCATCCTTTCTAAGGCAGGTAAAATGAGGACCCAGATTGTGGGGGCAATAAGCTGACTTTGTATAAATATACAAAAGTATGAAGGGTATTGCTTAACACATTGTAAGCCACCCTGAGTCTCCGGAGAAAGGCGGCATATAAATTAAATTAAAACAACAACAAAAACCAAACAAACTTGGCAACGGATCCATTTTTATGGACATTAGTAGCAGCCCAGGATCATGTGACAGTAATTTACAATATTTTTATTCAAAAACTGTGTCTGCTTTTAGGAAAAAAATAGGGTAAATAGATCAAGATTTTTTGTTTAAGAACGACCGGTCTGATCATGAAGTGGCCCACTGTGCAACTGTTATGACCGTTCTGGACAGGCTCCATTACGGTCATAAATTGAGGACCACCTGTAATAGTCTGTTGAAGAATTAGACCCAGCAAACAAGCTAAGGAAAGAGAAGTATTAACCACTTTGAAAGGAAAAATGCTACAGAAAACAGTATTGTCTAAAATGAACATAGGAAGACAACTTGCAAGCACAGTCTGTCAAAATATATCAGATGCATACAGAAAAGTAACTTCAGAAATAGCACCATGTAAAGTGATATCAACATTCTAATAGGTGACAGAATATTTGGGTGGGGAAGGAGCAGGTGGGTAAAATTAAGAAGATTAATTTAGTGGAGGGAAATCCAGTAAACCTAAATATCACAACGCCTAGATAGACCAGGATTTGTGTAATTGTAATTGAGTGCCGCATTTGGTACAAACCTGTCAAGAAGAAGGTTTTGCGACCGTTTTCAGCAGCTGTCCTTTGTTTTCTTTCAAACATGGCAATGTGAGATTCACCTGTTCTTTAGATGATATTCTTGTCCCAGGATCTTATGACACAGTTGATGCACTAAAGACACCAAGAGGTCTAATTTGGTTACATGTCTTCCGTGGCCCAACATTCCTGCTGTCTTCAGTGTATGTCCTTTACATTCTTACGTTTACGTTCTTATTCAGTGGCAGTAGATCTTAGTAAGACCACTTATTAAGCTGCAGTTGTTGGAGAAAATGGCATGGCTGCAAAAAAGCTTCCGGCTATATCTGCTGCCTCACAATATCTCCTCCATGGAACAGCAGAAAGACGGGCTGTCAAATGCTTGGCAGCAGGATAATAGAGTCACACAGAACTCTCTATAGTTAGAGATATCTCAAGAATCGGATACTTTCACTTTAGCAGCACACATATCTCTAAGTTCATTAAGATGGTGACTTCTCAATTCTTTGGATAAAACTTTTAAGATTAGGAGGTGGCTAACCGTTTTCCTGTTAATAAAGGATGCTCTGAACTTGTAATGGTTTGAATATTGTTATCCACTTATATCAGTGGTGGGATTCAAATTTTTTTACTACTGGTTCTGTGGGCACGACTTGGTGGGTGTGGCATGGCTTGGAGGGTGTGGCTTGATGGGCATGACAGGAGAAGGTTACTGCAAAATCACCATTTCCTCCAGATCAACTGGGACTCGGGAGGCAGGGAATAGATGGGGGAGGGGCCAGTCAGAGGTGGTATTTACTGGTTCTCCAAACTACTCAAGATTTTCGCTAACTGGTCAGAATCCGTTTAAACCCACCTCTGGCTTGTATTATTTAAATTTATATGCCACCTATCTCACCACAGGCAACTCTAGGTGGCTTATATTCATTCCATTAAAATGCAATATAAAACATTAAAACAGTGAATAGGGGATCTTAAATTTAAAGTTTCAATTCAGCTACAATAAAATAAAACTATACTCTTTCACATATGCTGAAGAAGCTTGAATACGGAGGACACTTTCCTGCACCTATCAGAAGGCACTTTCAAAAGGAATCAGTTCAGTTTTATGGAGCGCAATTTCCTTTTTTTTTTAATTTTTATTTAAAATTATTTAAAATTACAGAAAAAAATATAGCAATATGGATAGAGTTGCAGAGAGTAATATAATATATAGAGAGTTTTAAAGCATCAATTTTCACCTAGAAATAGTACAAACCTCCATTAAACCAAATCATCAAAAAAAGAAAAGATTATCTAGAAGAAAGAATTCTCAACTGCCATACAATATTCCTATAAATATTTACCCACAGTCACACTAGGATTATTATTTTACATTCTTCTTAAGATTTCTTTTGCAGCCAAGCATGCCACCGGTCCCAACTCATATATAGCCCCGATTCTTGTCTATCTCGCAAAAGTCCGGTAAGCTTGTCTGCCTCTGCACAATCCATGATCTTTGCGGTTAACGTAGCCTCCAATGGGTTATTTTTGGATTTCCATTCTTGCGCAAACAAGATCCTGGCTGCAATGATGATGTGGAGAGTGAGATACCAATTAGATTTGTTTAAGTTCTCTGGTTTCATGCCTAATAAAAACGTTTCCGATTTTATTAAAGGTTTCCACGCAATTTCCTCATAGACAAATTGTCCAGCTTCTCCTGATGCTAGGACAGGATAACCTTGCTACAGAGTAATTGGCCAAAACCTTTCTGAAATAACGCTTTAAGTAGAATTATGAAGTAAGCGTATGGAGACCGTGTGTGTGTATGTGTGTGTGTGTGTGTGTGTGTGTATGTCAGAGGTGGGTTTCAGCAGGTTCTGACCAGTTCTGGAGAACCAGTAGTGGAAATTTTGAGTAGTTCGGAGAACTGGTAAATACCACCTCTAACTGGCCCCGCAGTTAGAGTTATTCTCTGCCTCCCAAGTCCCAGCTGATTGGAAGGAAATGGGGATTTTGCAGCAACCTTCCTCTGGAGTGGGAAGGAAATGGAGATTTTACAGTATGTTTCCCCTGCCATGCCCACCGAGCCACGCCCACCAAGCCATGCCACACCCACCAAGCCATACACATAGAACCGGAAGTAAAAAAAAATTGAAACCCATCACTGGTGTGTGTGTGTGTGTGTGTGTGTGTGTGTGTGTGTGTGTGTGTGAGAGAGAGAGAGAGAGAGAGAGAGAGAGAGAGAGAGAGAGAGACAGAGATGGAATGGGCTACATGTTAAAAATGAGACATAAGAGAGCATTTCTGGAAAACAGTACTAAAAACTATTGCTAAATCAACCTACATTCACGTTAATAAATGTTTTTCTTTCCCTCCGTTCTCCATTTCACAGCTCCCTAATGATAACCAAGGAGCCGATCATCGAGAGATACTTGTTGTGTTATTGTGAACCTTACAATAAATCCAGTCTGAAATCTGCCAGGCATTTTGTTCTACAAAGCATATGGTTTAGCAGATAACATGATTTCTGACCTAGAAACCTGAACTGGCAGCTTTGAAGCCAAACGAAAAGTAGGATGTCTCAGCCTGTCAGTTCCAGTTCGTCTCTCTTCTGCTAGTGGCATTTGCTCCGTTGCATTGGCGGAATTGTGCATCTGTGCCCAACCCTTGTGCAGAGCAGCCTGACTGGCCGAGGCTCCGTGTTTTGTGCATAGCAACATGGCAGGATTGCTTTCTCAGCCCTTCCCTCTGGGAGGATGGCTGTCCACTGTGGTATAGCTGAGGTAGACAACATGAAGCCTGCAAATAACCCGACTGGATTCTTTTAATTAAAGGCAGATTAAAGGGTAAGCAGGTAGGCTGCAAAGCAAAGCAACCTTTTTATTCCAAAGAAGGCCCCTGGAGTCCATAAACGGTGTTAGAAATTAAAAAATGGTGGGTGGCTTTAGGCGATAACAGCTGGGTGGGAAGAGATGAAGACTTGCTGCTGCTTAGAAGGGAGGGCAGAAGGGAGGGTCCCGCAGGGAAGACATTTGGTGGAAAGGCAGTCTCCCTCATGGCTGCAGTTTTCTGGCTGTAGAAGTGAAAGAAGGGAAGTCAATAAGCTTTAAACAAACTGCAGACATTTTAGATTGGTACAGAGTTGGAAGGGATCTTGTAGATCATCTAGTCCAACCCCCTTCCCAAGCAAGAGACCCTACACCAGGGGTGTTCAAACTCGTGGACCATTGGGCCGGATGCATCACGTGCTGGCCCCGCCCCTGGCCGGTTTAGCGAAGGGGGAAAAAGTCCCAATATGTCACTTGACAACATTGTGAGGAAGCAAGTTTGACATCCCTGACCTACACCATTTCTGACAGATGGCAGTCCGGTCTCTTCTTGAAAGCTTCCAGGGATCAAGTGTAAGAAGTGAAGCTCGTTGTAAGGATCCTTTCTCAGCATAACTACTTCCATTCTGCTGAATTAAGGTCCTTTCACACATCCTATGTACCACAATTGAAGGGGAATGAATGAATGAATGAATGAATGAATGAATGAATGAATGAATGAATGAATGAATGAATGAAAATGAATGAATGAATGAATGAATGAATGAATGAATGAATGAAAATGAATGAATGAATGAATGAATGAATGAATGAATGAATGAATGAATGAATGAATGTCCCAAAGGTGCTTTTTTTCAAGAGGCAACTGGCCTTTGGGGTTTTTCTTTGAAGACGTTTTGATTCTCATCCAAGAAGTGAAACGTCTTCAAAGAAACACCAAAAAGTCCAGGTGCCTCTTGAAAAAAAGCACCTTTGGGACAACCATGACCTGGGTGACTGAGAATCTCCATAGACACTGAATGAATGAATGATGAGCAAACAAACTGGAGGAAGGGAAAACAGAACTCCTATCAATTTCATTTCTGCCAAAGGAAGCCAGAATTCTTTTTTCTAGATGTGCTTGGAGAAGAGGAGAGCAAAAAATTTCCTTCAGTGGAGAAAAGGATCATTCGCAAACTCTGCAAGAAGTCAGCCTCTGATTTTTTGAAAGGAAAATATTTGTGCGACACTGCTGAGGTAGAAATAAATCTGCTCAGCTGCAGAATTAGATCCATGTCATTGGGTCCCATAGGTTTAGAGGTGCTTTTGAACTCAGTGGAAGTGCGCTTAGAGCCACATGGATGTACTATCTCCATATTCTCAAACTGCAGTCATATTTCTAACGTCTCTATGGATATATACCATCTTACATTATGGGTTCCATGGGTTGAGGAATCCTGCTTTTTCACAATTTCTGTGAGATGTGTTTTTCCAGGCTGGAATCAATCAGAAATTATAAATCTAATTGGTTTGATTTTGCTTCTTCTGCATCTATAGATATCAGCAATAATCTTTTGACAGTTGCAATAGCAGCCAAGCAGAAACAATCAATCAGCAGAATATACATGTTCTCCTTTTGTCTCTTCCCATTCCCATTCTGTTTTTTTTTTTTTTTTTCATTTACAAGGTTAAACCATGTATTTCCCCCTTTCTTGAAAATACTCAAATGCTCAATTTGCTTTGGGCCTGGAAAAGGACAAGGAGCTTCTTTTCAACCCTGAGAACAGACAGCGAACAGACCAAGGTTTAAAACAAGCACTGCCAGAAACATACATATGTTTTTTTGCTTGCAAAGGATTGATGACTATAGATTCAATGCTTTATATGTATTTTGGAATATGTCACTGCTAACGTGAATATTTATGTATACAACTGAATTGGACTTTGATTGGAGTTGAAGCACCCATTAAACCACAGAGTTCATTTCATGCTGGTCACAATCTCCCAGCAATTTCTTTTTCATGACTTTAATTCCTGAGTGTTTTCTATACAGAAAGTTCAAACGTTTATCCTTTGGTATCCGAAGCATTCCTTTTTCTGTTTCATTCTGTTTGTTCTTATTTATGCTGCCTTATATCACAGTAATGTTTGCACATAATAAATGCCCAGTACCTTCAAGGAAATGTCTATCAAAGCATGAACCACAAGGTGTTGGTCTTCCAGATGCCACAAATCTCTCATCTGCTTTGGCTGCAAGACCGACACTATGACTCCTTTTTTTCAAAATTGGTGCAGAGTCAGCCCCAAATATATTACCCATGACGGTTAGGGTTGTGTGTAGGCATTTTAAATCAATATTGCTGTTGTCTAAATGCTATAGCTAGTGGTATTCTTACCACCCATTGTTACTCATCACTTTTCAAGACAAGTTAGCTGGGGTTATCTTGGGTTCATTTGTGGCTTATTGCTTGGAAAAAGAGGAGCCTCATTTTGCTCATTTGAATGTGTGTTAAGAACAGACATTGAGAGTGGTTTGTAATTCCAGAAGACGAGTTCCTACTTGCACTCCCCCCACCTGCCCACTGCTTTTCAAGAATAAATTCCCATCATCCAATTTGTCCAGCTTTCATTATCTTTCTGATATGCTCCATTTCTACAGGAGAGTGTTTGACAAGTTCAGTAGCTGAAAAGATGATAACTTAAGTGGGACAGAGAATTATTTCTCTGCTCTCAATATCCTCCCTGCCAACTTTTCCAGTCGTCAAAGAGTGTTTATTTCAGGGGTGGGCTTCAAAGGTTTTAACAAGGGGTTCTCTACCTGGTTGCTGGGTGGGCGTGGCCATGGTGGGGGGCAGCCTAGTTGGCCTCCTGCACTACAGTGGGGTGGGACTTTTTGCCCTCCCCAGGCTCCGGAGGCTTTTCTCAAGCCTCTGAGAGGGCAAAAATGACCTCCCCAGGCTTTGGAGGCCCTCAAACTTCCTGAACTTCTGGTAGGCCTGCTTTTTGCCCTCCCTGAACCTCCACGCGTGCCCTGCACTTACCTGCATCCAAAATGGGTCATGTGAGGACTCCTGGGAGAGGAGGGTGGGCGGGGCCAGTCAGGGATTTGGGGGTTCTCCAAACTGCACAGAATCTTAGCTAGAGATTCTCCTGAACCCCTGGGAACCCCCAGCAGCCCACCCCTTCTTTATTTGAATCTACATCCATAAAGCTGGAAGCACTGGAGGAAGGTTAGGAACTTTTAAAAGCAAACACTGTCAGAAAGGACCTCTTGTTTATGAAAGACTTTGCTTTTGAAGTTCTGTTTTTCTTTAAATGGTCTGCCGAAAGGCCTATCATTGCAATCCAATATCTCATCCAAGTATTTTCTTTCTTTTTTTTTTTTTCTTTTTCCTGATTAGATCTTTGGGTGGCAATAGTTAAGTACCTAAAAACTCATTTTAACCAAATAGCACAAAATCAAATAATAGGATTGAGGTGAGGTATGCACAGTGTTTGTGCAAGGGAAACAAAATGAAGTGATCATTTAAAAAGGGCTTTTCCCCTCACCTCCAATGTCCTGTTAAACCAACCAATTTATATGAGAGTGAAGCTCGGAATGCATCGTATATTTCCTTCTTATTCCCTGCCTTATAAGATGCATTTGTGGCCTGGAACTAAAAATAGAGAATAAGGCCACCTTTACTTTAATCTGTATAGGATGCCAAAACAGATCACAATGTCTACTCTGAATATTTGTTATGAGCTCTGTTTCCATCCTTCCAAGTCCCTGATATAAAATGCAAGTGAAAAGACTGCTTCTTTCCAGCCTAAGTGGCCTCTAGCTCTTTGTAGACATGCTATCATTTGATGATTAAGCCTGGATGAGTAGAATTTGGCAGCCTTGTGAAACCACAATATAAATCTGTCTTCTTTTGGAGCAGTGGATCCTTTGATTTCTTCTCTGTCTCATAAATACATTGGTTATATGTATCAGAATCTGAACTCGGAGCCACCTTTCCCTGGCAATAACTAATAGCAGTCTCCTCTTATTATTGATAAACTTTCTAAGACATCAAGCAATAAATTCAGCCATCCAGTGAAATTAGTAATAGGTGTTATACAGACAAGTGTATACTTGCTACTAACTGAACAGCCTTTCCATAAGTAAAGTTGCAGCTGCTTTTGATCTATTGTTATAGGTCATAATAATCATACTGAACCATTGTGCTCAAGGACATAGGATGTTTCCCTCTATTATGAGCCTTGGTGGCGCACTGGTTAGAATGCAGTACTTCTGCTGATCATCAGCTGCCTGCAGTTCGGCAGTTTGAATCTCACCAGGCTCAAGGTTGACTCAGCCTTCCATCCTTCTGAGGTGGGCAAAATGAGGATCTAATTGTTGGGGCCAAGAGG
Organism: Masticophis lateralis; assembly: GCA_030761175.1. Lineage (NCBI taxonomy): Eukaryota > Metazoa > Chordata > Lepidosauria > Squamata > Colubridae > Masticophis > Masticophis lateralis. Next base: position 5,919,551 of record JAUDYJ010000008.1, on the reverse strand, counting down.
CTGACTTTGAAAACCACTTAGAGAGGACTGTAAAGTGCTGTGAAGCGTTATATAAGTCTAAATGCTATTGCTATTGATAACTGTTCTTCTTCTCAGATCCAAACAGAAATGCCATCTGTGGATTTACATTTGCAGCTTTCTGCATATGAAACATGAGCTTTATCTCCCAAAACACAGCTTCTTCTAACACTAAAGGCATTGTATGTTGCATGTCTAGGACATCCCACGAAAGAGAGAGAGAGAGGGAGGTCAGTTCTTATTTGCATACTTTCCAAAGGTAGGCAACTGAGAACATTTTAGATCAGGGGTCTGCAACCTTAAATACTCAAAAGAGCCATTTGGACCTGTTTCCCACAGAAAAGAAAACACCAGGAGCCACAAAACCTGGGTGGGTGTGGTCAACAATGTCACACACTTCCACCAGTCACATGACCCCCTAGCCATGCCTACCGGTCATCAGGGCAGAGAACCAGTTGTTAAAAAACACCAGAAACCACAAAATCCTTTTGACATCTCTCTCTCTCCCCTCCCTCCCTCCCTCCCTCCCTCCCTCTCTGTATCTCTCTGTCTCTGTCCTGGCTGCTTCTCCATCCCCCGCCGTTGCCCTTACATTCTCAGGCCAGGCGAGGAGTGACTGGGAGGGGAGGGAGAGGGGCGGGGCCAGCCAGTGGTGGGATCACCTGACAGGGAGCCACAGCAGAGGGCCCAAAGAGCCGCATGCAGCTCCAGAGCCGTAGGTTGCTGACCCCTGTGTTAGATCAATGAACTCAACTTGGTGCCTTCAAGATGCATCAGGCTACCATTTCTCTGAAATAAGCCATCATAACTTACGCTCAAAAGTTGTGAGAACTATCATCTATAATTGCTGGATTCCTGGTTAAGAATGAACAACAATCAGACCCAGAAATTGAAACAATGTGGTGGAAGCTAATAGCCAAAGCAGTACTGAAACCAAACCTTCATCTCTTTGTAGAACGCCTTTAATTGAACATGCTATAGAGGCTATATTTCAGCTAGGCTAAATGGAAATGGCCTCTTCTTAATAACTGTGTATCTATGTTCCCCACGTTGTTAACTGAAAATATGTGAAGCTTTAAATGTTCTTAGCAAGTGTTAATTGCAAGCAAGATTTTAGAGTCTTTTTTTTTTAATTCCTTGTAAATGCACAGTTTAACTCTGGTAGCCATTTTTTAAATTACTGTAATAGTTCCTTAAATCAAAAACATATTAATAGCAGAGGATAGGAGAAGCACATTTCTTCCCTGTAACATAATTACTCTGTCTAGGGACTAGAATACTACAGACCTTGCTCTGCAGAATGAGAAGCTGTTGGGTTTTGGGATTTTTTGGGGCTGCTCCTTTCTTTCTTCAGATGCCTTTCATTGCCTTTCACTGAATGATCTAAAGATGATTGATATTAACCTTGCTTGGAATTCCTTCAATGAAGGATGGTGGGCTACCTAGATAGTCATCCCTATTTATCTCACAAGGGTTTGAAGAAAAGGGGGAAGACTAAGTCTGCTTGCTTTAGAAGTTCTGGCACCAGGTATAATGGATCAATTGATAGAGAGCAATGAAAAACCTCGAGACTCTCAATAAGGAAAGCAATTTCTCCCTCTGGCTTCGCCTTCCCCTTGATGCCTTCCAGAGAGTCGATAGTAAGTCAAGATAAGGAAATATCAACTTTGGTATTTCCTTTACTCTGCTCCTATTGGAAGATGTTGATCTATAACAATTGGCAGAAGTAACAATTATAGACATGCCCCCCCCACTAGAACGGAAGAACAAAGCAAAAATGAAATCGTCACTAAGCTCTACCATCTCTTTCTAATGCTTTGCTGAAAAACACCATTTTGCAATTTTTCATTGCTCTTTCTAAAAGGAATGCAGGGTTTTGCTCCATCTCAGGAAGCTTTAGGCTTCCTTTTTTTTCTTGGTGGTATATTTATTTATTTTGGAAGGGACGTGGTGGCTCAGTGGCTAAGATCCTGAGCTTGTCGATCAAAAGGCCGGCAGTTCAGTGGTTCGAATCCCTAGTGCCGCGTAATGGGGTGAGCTCCCGTTACTTGTCCCAGCTTCTGCCAACCTAGCAGTTCGAAAGCAGGTAAAAAATGCAAGTAGAAAAATAAGGACCACGTTTGGTGGGAAGGTAACAGGATTCCATGCACCTTTGGCATTGAGTCATGCTGGCCACATGACCACGGAGACGTCTTCGGACAGCGCTGGCTCTTTGGCTTTGAAACAAAGATGAGCACCGCCTCTTAGAGTCAGGAACGACTAGCACATATGTGCAAGGGGAAACTTTACTTTATTTATTTATTTAGTTAAAATACAACTCTGCCACAATAATAAATGGAATATACAGCTACAGGGCAGTGTTAAATTTCAGGGCTTAGTAACCATGGTTTAAAGAGCAGATTTCCTAAAGTTTCTGTGGCTGGTATCTTCAGAAGGCAAAGGGGCAGATCTCGGGCAACAGAGCAGGGACTAATTGGGGTCCTATATCTAGGTAACTGATAGGTGATTGGACTTCTAATTGTTTTTTTAGCTGAGACCAACCTGCATCAAATGCATCAATAGGAAACTAGCTCGGCTAAAGACCAATCAGAAATCAGGTCACCAGGCTATAAAGATAGGAGCCCAGTCAGTTGCTTGTGGTTTGTGTAGCAGGTCACCTTGCCTGACATCAAGAAATCTGCTGTCTAGATCATGCTCACTAAACCCTGAAGCTCAACACTGCTCAGTAATTAGTGGACTTGCTGATGGGGGTGGAGGAAGGGCTATTGATGCTACTGCTGCTCTCTGTGAATTATCTTTCCTTCATTCTACCACTTCCAGTTTGAAAAGGTGGACAGTTTTGCTTTCTTTAGGATTGTCTAGGAACTTAAGAAGCAAGAGATGCTGAAAAGCACTAGGAAAAAAATGATTGTGCAGTAAAGGATGCACATTCCTTGGCTGCTTTGTAATCAGATGAGCACTCTGCCTATCTTTTCTTTTGAAAGTATTGTTTTGAAAGTATTTCTTTTGAAAGCACAGTCAGTAATCCAACTGAATGAGAACAAGTAGGAGAAATATGCAGAAGAAAATTCTGTATGCATTATCCTCTTCTCCCCCACCACATCCCCAAAGATGCTCTGAAATGATGCTTTATTACAATCTATTTATTTATTACAAGCATCCTTCTTAGTAGAGAGTATGCTCACAATAGATATATAATATTTGATGAGCTATTCAGAAAAGTTTGATCAGAAGGACTCTTATTCCTCTGAGTGAAAAACCCACAAAGCTTTGGAACAAACAATTTGTCCCTGAAATAATAATTCATTAACAAGGGTCTTCTTAAGGGTGGATTTGCTCAAATAGTGAGTTGGAGAATCTACTGGTTGCGGTGAAAGTGTGATTGTGACTCTTGCAATATCTGGGAGAGATGGTTGTCATATTTCATTGGGCTGAAGTGTAACAGGTCTAATGAGAAAAGGGTTAGAAAATTGCCCCATTGATTTTCCTTCTCTTCATCCTTATCAAGGAGTCAGAAATAACGGAGAGGATGAGCCCCCTGTATCTAGAAGACTTCCGCCAGCTTTCCAGAACACACAAAAAAGAAGAGTGTTCAATATTCTCAAAGCTGTCTCTCTACTTCTAATATAAGTTTTGCTACTTCTAATGTCAGCTTTGGAAGCCATATTAGCACCAGAAGCTTCAATGCTGCCAACTCCGTGCGCCTGGGAAAGTAGTAGGGGTGATCTAGGAGAGTGAATATAGTTAGACATAATAGCATTGTTCCTTTCAGTCAAGGTCATGGTGTTTATGCATCTAGAAGAGGAGTGGTTACAGAGGTGGCTCAAGTTGGGATGGATGATGATTGGACCATGTGACAGACTGATGGGTGAAGGGGCTGGATTTGGGGTTTTAATTTACTGACCAGAAACCCGAAACCCTCAGATTCGGGTTTTCCCAGATGTGCCAGTATACCTACTCTAATAAAATGGAACTTTGAGAATTGCCTGCTTCTGAGTTTTTACTTGGAGTTGGGGACTTTCTGGAATGCTGACATCTAAAAGAAGCTGGTTTCCTTTCCAGATGAGCACAAAGATTTGTCCTTTGCTGGAAATTGTTTTCCACAATGAAGCAAGTTGGAAATAAATGTTAAAAGGAATCCAAAAAGTGTATATAAAAATGGGACCATATTTCTCCTTCCCTTTTTAGAACTGCATGTTCCATATTGCTCTCCTTAAGGCATATCTTCTCCCTACTGATTTCTCTCCCTCTCCCCCCATTTCTTTTCCCTTCTTTTGTCAAGATTTCCCAGGATAATGACTTTAACTCAGACTTTTCCCACTAAAGAATCTATTTAAAGAGCATTGTGCATCCTGCACATATCAAAAGTGTTTTGATGGGACTCAGTAGCTTTAGTTATGAAATCAATACAGAGCCTGAATGCATTGATACACATTTCCATCACTTAAATATCATTAGAGGAAAGATTTTAACAGATCAGTACATTATACTTTAAAGTTTGACTTTAAAAGAATGCCAGAAATTTGCTGAAAGGCATCAGTAATGGGATTCACTATCTTCCTAGGGTTAATTTATTCTTAAAAGAATAAAAGCCATTATCTTAAATATTTTCTCCCAGCCTCCAAACAGAATGGGATAGAGGAAGCAGCCTTTTGAAATTCAAAGCATATGGAAAAATCATAACTAATATTTTTAAACTGGAAGAGTTACAATAAATTTGGAAAATTATATATTCCTCTTTGAAATCGAGCTGAAATTATTCACCAAATAATTTAGAAAAAGACAAGATGGCTGTCTTAGAAAAAGTCAGCCATCTTGTAGATTTTCTTCTATTGTTCTCCATTATGTTTTATTTGCTTTTAAGGTGGACCAAACTCTCCCTTTCTTGCCCACCCCTATTCCAACTGATGCTGGCTCTTGTTTCCCTCTTTCTCTATCCATTTTTTAATGACCCTGTAATCCCTTTTACCAGGATGGAATTGGGGCAACTGAATGGAGCTGAACGTTTACTGGCCAGATGCCCTTCCTATGTGAAGTTTGCAGCATATACCTTCTTGTTGTGTCCTGATAGAGAAACATCTGTCACTGTCTATGATTGAACTCTCAAGTTCTTGAGTGTGAGGCAAGAGACTTCCCCTCTAGGCCACTATACCACTCTTCTGTCTTTATCCAATATGGCTACCAATAATGAAGCAGTATCTGAGAATCCTCCATTGGAAAGCCAAACAATGAATCATGGAGCTGAACTGTCTAATGGCTTCAGAATGACAGCAAACAGCCAAAGCGCCATTTTAACACTGCTGTTGAGCATTCACCCATATAAATGAAACAAACTCAAATTTATTATAGATACCCTCCTCAGCCTATTTTGGGGGAGAAGGATTGATAAAAACAACAATTCTTCTGTTGAGTGAGGTGAAATAAAATTGAAGCCTCTCTCCCCCTCCATTGCTATTTGTTCCCTCCCAAACAAATAAGTTACTCTATTCTTATATCTACCTCATTGTTTTTTCATTCCTGGGTTGCATTTATAATCAGACTAGCTGATAACCCAGTGTTGCCTAGTTATTTATTTATCCCAATCCTGTATTAGACAGGAAGAGTAACTTCACCCTAAGCCCTGATTTCAGTGAGAATTAAATTAGTTAAAAATGTTTTCCCTGTGCCCCCATAAGTGTCAAGTAAAATGATACCACCTTGTTGTTTTGTTAGCTGATCCATGATCATTTGGTATGCTTTTTTTCTGATCTTGATTTAGAAGTGGCTTCTTGTCTGTGATATATGCACTAAGCTGTTCGACATTGTAGTTCTTTTCTCGAGTGTAATCTGTGTGAAGTATGTCGTGTTGCTCTGAAAATGGCGCAGGCAGGCTGAGTTGCAGTAATGTTTTATTGATCATGGCCATACATTTATCCTCAAGAATAATAAAAACCTTGTTGAAAATATCTGGATCAAACGTAATTTCTAATGGTGGATTTTCTCCATTACCCCCTTGTGGCATACTGTGGGAGCCACCTTGTGGTGTACTGTGAAGCCGTTACCATGGCAACCCCACTGTGCTGTACAGTAGAAGCCATTTTAAGGCAGTCCAGTAGAAGTCATTTTAAGGCACAACAGGCTGTATCTTAACAGAATACCCCCCACAAGGGGTGTTAGGGTGTCTTACTCCCACAGTATTTCTTTCCAGAGAGTAAGTCATCTGTGTACCAAGTTTGGTTGAAATTGCTCAAGGCATTCCAGAATTATGCTGGAACATACACACACACACACACACAGAGCCACACACATATATACATCTACATCTACATATTGTTATACTCTGAAGTATCAAGGGCAACCTGAGTTTTTACTGTCCAACCATTAGTGATAAATGCACATGCTATCTCTGAAGTTTACTACTCAAAATTACATATAAGAAATGTATAAATTCCAGAAGTTAACATCCCCTGAAGACACCCTTTGTTGTTACTGTTGTTACTTTAAAGTTTCAATTAATTGAAATATTTTTATGTTTCTTCCTGGCCACCCAGAACTTAGTATCTAAACAAAGTACCTACTGATAAATGTTAATGACCACCAGGGAAAAATACAGGATACCCTGCTGCATATCAAATGTATTCATTAGTTTTACGAATATTGTGCTGAATACGAAAGCGACCTTGTAATCATCAGAAGCTTGAAATGTTATGACTTCAAAGTTTAGCAGGATTTGCATTACAAAGTAAAATTAATTAGCAGTACATTTGCTAATTGCTACATAATGCCAAGGTAGTGTATATAACATAAAAGCATGATTAACACCAGGCGCTAGTAGGAAGGAAATGAAATTTACTAGACTAATGGCAGCAACAGTGGTAATTTACTTGCTGTTGTGGTTCTTTAAAATGTATCAGCGTGTATCTGAATACTGAGCAGCATTTTCTTCTGCAACCTTTGTCAGTTAAGCTTCCCCCGAGTCCTTCATGAACAACAATAACAGAAATGATCAAAAATGCTCAAAACACCTTACAAAGAGAGAGTGGTTTCATTGGCACACCACAAAATGCCAAGCTAAAAGGCCTTAGCTGAATTGAATAGGCCCAAATTCACTAAAGGCAATTTATTAACTCATAGATGGCATCAATTAGCATCCCGTGGCAGAAACTCAATACCAGATACTTCAATGTCATTGACAAAGTCCTTTGTGTTGCCCACTTTCTCCAAACATCTGTTCCTCGTGCTAAAAGTGCCCCAAGAGCAAGCTAGCTCTAAGACCATATTGAAAGAATGCTTAAGGAAGAAACAGAAGAGGCTACTGGAACATATTTATGTTCAACTATTTTTTTTCCCCTTTCAGTCTAGTAGGACAAAACAGCTGATCACTGATCACCACAGGCAATAACTCTTTTTTTCAGGTCATCTCACTGCTGAACCAAAGCATGGAAATTGTTGGAACATGTGGGTTTCCCCTGCAAGTTTAAAAGGCGTTATGATCTGGAAGTAAGATGCAGAAACGCTGATATAAGGTCTCTTCAGAAGGACATTTCTGAATAGCCTTACTAATCTAAGAAAATGCTATTATTTTTAATTGGTTTATTCAAGCAGGATAGTAAAGTTCTAATAACCTTCATATGTGTACTAAATCTTCTCGGTGAACACAATGTCTAGCTATGGCACACCAAGACAACTTATTAAAAAACAGAGACATCCCCTTGCTGGTCCGTACATTAAAAACTATGGTTTTCCCAGTAGTAATGTCTGGCTGTGAGAGTTGGACCACAAGGAAGCACCAAAGAATTGATGCTTTCAAAATTGTGTTGGAGAAAATTCTTGAGAGTCCCTTGGATCTCAAGGAGATCAAATCAGTCAATCCTAAGGGAAAAAGAGCCCTGACTATTCTTTGGAAGGACAATGAAGCTGAGCTTCAAATACTATGGCTACCAAATAAGAAGAGTGAACTCCTTGGAAAAGATTCTGATGTTGGGAAAATTTCAAGGCAAAAGGAGAAACAAAGGGCAGAAGATGAGATGATTAGATAGTATCATGAACAGAATGAATGTGAATTTGGACAAAATCTGGGAGACAGAGGATGTGGGAGGGGGGCTGGCATGCCATGATCCATGGGGTTTCAAAGATTTGGAAACAGAAGCAACTGAACAACAACAAAGTTCAATGACTGTACCCAGAAATTTAACCTATGAAGTAAATTTTGAATTACGCAGTCATTTCAAGACCAGTCTTAAATCTTCATGTTCATTTCTTTACCATTATTTGTAGTGAACTTGCTATGAGCATTGTACTCTTATCTCTAATTTTCTTTATCCTAAATATGAACACATTTCAGTATTTTCATCTTTCTTCCTTTTCTGAAAACAGAGAAAGATAATGGTAGTTCTTGAATAATTAAAACCTTCTTTTAAATAATTATCCAAATGCAAAGGTACGATCCTACTAGTTCAAAACTTGTTCTCAGTGTCTAATTCTTGTAACAGGGCAGAGGATTACATTCTTGTAAAGAAAAAAAAATGAAATTTATTATTAGCAGACTTCTTTTTTAAAAAAATAATGCCTTGCTTGGGATTGTCTTGAGAGTATCAAAGAGGGCTGTGAAAATATCAACAGACCCCTCACATCCTGGACATAAATTGTTTCATCTTCTACTCTCAAAATGATGCTATAGAGCACTGCACATCAGAACAATTAGACACAAGGACATTTTTTCCCCAAATGCCATCACTCTGCTAAACAACTAATCCACACAACACTGTCAAATTAACTAAGACTGTATTACAATTCTTCTTCTCATCCTTATTAGAACCTATCTCTTCCCACTTATGGCTATATACATGTTACTTGTATCTTTACAACTTATATTGGTTTTTATTGTTTCCTAGTATGATTTGATTGCTTATCAGAATCCTATGACTATCACTAAGTGTTGTATCTTATGATCCTTGATGAATATATTTTATTTTTTTCTTTATGTACACTGAGAGCATATGCACCAAAGACAAATTCCTTGTGTGTCCAATCACACTTGGTCAACAAAGAATTCTATTCTAAAAAAACCCCCACTAAATCTGTATTGTATAAAACAAGTGGCTGATGTCCAGTTCTGAAAAACTTCCTAGGGAAAGAATTACTAGCATTGTAATAGGTGAGATGCAAACTACTGCCTGAAAGTTTGGAGGCCCCAACACTGAGCTACCATTATTGATAGCTCCTGATTACCTATTGCAGTGGTTCTCAACCTGTTGTCCGTGGACCCCTGGAGGGGGGCCTGCAGGGTCACAGCGGGGTCTGTGAAGGCTTGAAAAAAAGATTATGATTTAAATCTTGAGTTAAAGGGGGTCTGTGGCCACCAAACATATTTAAAGGGGGTCCATGATGAAGAAAAACTTGAGAGTCACTGACCTATTGTACAAAGACCTAAATATGATTGATGTAGAAGCCATTCCTTTTCCAAGAATCGTGGTAAGTAACCGGTCTTTTAGAGAAGATCACCGCTTTGGTTTTATTGTAGTTTAATAACTTGATGTTACCTACTGCAGTGCTGGGTAATGGGAATAAAGGCACAATCTCATGCCCCTTTCTTGTGTTAAATAAAGAATTACTATATTATCAGTGTATAAAAGGATGGAGATGGATTACACAGGTCTATTACTTAGTGCAGGGGGTTAAACTCATTTTGGTCAGGGTTTGAATCACTGAGTTAATATAAAGCTGCATAGCTAAGGCACCAAAAAGCAGTTTCACCCCTGTTTCGCTCCTTTATGAACATGGATAATAGGTGGCAAGCACCCTGTAGCTTCACAGTGTACTTGCATTAAGTGCTGTCATGTAATTTCTTGACCAGCAATAGCAAATATTGATCAGTAGAAAAAAGCAGACATTTCTCCCGGGATCAAATCAAATCTTCAGCAAAGTTTGCATGCAAGCAATAGGTGTATTTTTCTAATGGTAGTGAGATGAGCAGTCATACCAATAGAATAAATTAATAGAGGATAAGATACTGGTTTCAGAGACCCTCCCATGAAATCAGCTTGTATTTATAGTTATATTCCACAAGCTGTTGGAATGAAATTTATCTGGGCCTTTCTATTGATTCATCTACTGATTTATCTACAGGCAGTCCTCGACTTACGACCACAATTGAGCCTAACATATCTGTTGCTAAGCAAGACATTTTTAAGTGAGTTTTTCCCCAGTTTACAACCTTTTTCACCAGAGCTGTTAAGTGAATCACTGCAGTTGATACGTTACCCAGTTGTTAAGTGAATCTGGCTTCCTCATTGACTTTTTTTTGTTTGTTTGTCAAAAAGTTGGAAAAGATGATCATATGACCCTGGGATACGGCAACCGTCATAAATACGAACCAGTTCCCAAGCGTCTGAATTTTGATCGCATGACCATCGGGATGCTGCAATAAGGGTGAAAAACAGTCATAAGTCACTTTTTTCTCAGTGCTGTTGTAACTTTGAATGGTCCCACCACTGAGATGAACATATATTTTAAGCAGAAACAAAGAAGAGGAAGAATGAAACACAAATTGTGAATAAAAATCAAAATTAGTGCATTCCAAGATCTAAAGTATTCCAAAGCAGGGCATGTGTATATGTTTTAAATATTGCAAGAGGCCATTTTTCTTCATTTTGCCAACTGCCTCTTGTCTCTTTTGATAACTAAGGATTGGGAAAAAAAGTGCCATACAATTAAAGTTAAATCTTTGTTCCATTCCATCTCAAACTATAAAAAGTCATTGTCAGAGCAACACAGTATTTTTTATTTCTTTTCTAAAAATATTTTAAGTGAAGTTATAATACAGGCAAAAAATGGCAAGCCAAGCTATTTTATATCTGCTTTTTATTATGTGTGGTATCAAGGGGCATCTTTTTAGACGCCTCCATAGTATCTTTAAAACATATGCTGCATTAAATGCCAGAACTCTCTACTAAATTAATAAAGTTATCTTCAAAGATACTGCCTTTTTTCTCAAGCTGGAGATCTGAAAGTGGTTTTCGGAAGGGTGACAAGATTTTAAAAATTATGCAGCACAAAAAATAAATCTTTATTAAATAAAAGTCAGGACAATAATACCAGGAAGAAGCAAGAGGAAGAATAGGAATGGAATTATCTGGCTCTAATATGTTATGAAGGGATAAGAATTGAATGATACAATCAAGTTATAATTTCTGATGGTTCTCATAAAGTTTCTGAGTGTACGTTTTCTGAATACAAAAAGAACACAATTTTGGGTTTGGTAAAATCAACATCCCATTTCTAACAGTGATCGGCAATGACTTTGGGAATTTTCAAATACAGGTACTTCTTCATTTACAACCTGTTGCTTTGTTCGAAGTTCTAACAGACTTCCCCAGGGTTACTTATGACCGAGATTCAAAGTTCTGAACCCCTTCCTTGGGTGCTCAGCAGCTGGCCCATTTTATAATTTATGATTTTTTAAAATAAAAAACCAGCCTTTACTTCTGGTTTCCAGTAAAACTGTAGTGTTTGCTTAATGATCGCCATAAAACAGAGTGAGAATAGAATAGAATAGAATAGAATAGAATAGAATAGAATAGAATAGAATAGAATAGAATAACAGAGTTGGGAGGGACCTTGGAGGTCTTCTAGTCCAACCCCCTGCTTAAGGAGGAAACCCTACACCATTTCAGACAGATGGTTATCCAACATCTTCTTAAAAACTTCCAGTGTTGGAGCTTTCAGAACTTCTGGAGACAATTTGTCCCACTGATTAATTGTTCTAACTAGTTCTAAGTTGCTTTTCTCCTTGATTAGTTTCCACCCATTGCTTCTTGTCCTGCCCTCAGGTGCTTTGGAGAATAGCTTGACTCCCTCTTCTTTGTGGCAGCCCCTGAGATATTGGAACACTGCTATCATGTCTCCCCTAGTCCTTCTTTTCATTAAATTAGGCATACCCAGTTCCTGCAATCGTTCTTCATATGTTTTAGCCTCCAGCCTCCTTAATCATCTTTAAGGGTATAAATTTAGCTTTGCAGAAACAGAAATCAAGAGATGAACCTGTGGATGGTGGCAGTGATGCTCAGTTTGTCTTTTTAGAGAAAATTACCGTGTTCTACAGTCCTTTATTCATATGGAACACTTTCTTAAAATGCAAGGAACGAATAAGGATTGCAAAGCATCTGAGCAGGAGGCTTTGATAGTGATGTTTCGGGCATGGAATTAGAATTGACATCTCTTCTTAATTCTGTCGGATCAGTTTTTAAGAAGTATATATCATACTGTTATCACATAGATGCCTCCTTGGGGTTGAGCTGTATCTACTGCATTTGGCCAGTGCAAATGGGCAAGAATATAATTCAGTCCTTTCTTTAAAATATGATAATTTACTGAAGTTGGTTAAATGTCTTAAGTGCATAGGAAAATGCTTTGTTTTGCAGTTGTTATGGATACAGTCTTGTCTATACTTAACATGGACATAGCTGTTTTTTGTAAACACACCAAATCATGCAGTAGATAACCCCATGTAAATCCAGCCAGTGTGGTTAGTTTATAATTCTTGCATAGCAAGTGTGTCTTTACAATTATTGTCAATGCATTACGTAACTGGGAAAATGACTGAGCAAGTTATCTAAAATGCCCTGCCAAAAATATGTAAAAAATCCAGGTGGGCTGATCATGGTTGAATGTCTTTCCAAATCCTTTTAAATGTCTATTTTTAATAATATGAAATAAAAATTGTCCTTTTCCCATTTCTCTCTCTCCCTTCCCCTTTCTTTCTCCATTTCTGAAATCAGAGGGTATAAATTCCTTCCATATGATATTTGCTAGAGATCTGCCATTTGGGCTCATTTTTTTAAACTAATTTTATTCTCCACATTTGTTGGCAATTTATGCAGCAAATGCAATTATTGAAGATGAACGGCTGCAACAGCTGAAGGCTAAAAAGTGCCACTTGCTTCGAAGCAAAAGAGAAAGAGAAATGAGCTTCAAGAGAGAAAATATTAAAAATATAATCTCTCTACAATACTTCTCTGAGAGGATACGTACACCTTCATAAAAATGTAATTTAATTTTCCCAATGTGGTGCAAAAGGGAGATCTAATTATCGTCTTCTAAATTGCTTTCTTAATTTCTTAAATCTTCACTCTTTGTTTATTTCTTTCCCCAAGCTCAGCTTTCCAAATGTAATAGCAGCAGCTGCCATGTGGGGGTCAGTGATAAAACTTCCTTTTGACATACTTCTGATCAAGATGTCAAAGCCCTAACTCAGTGTGCTGCTTTTTTCCCTCTCTTGAAAATAGTTAGAGGGGCTCTGCTGGATTAGAACAATTATCGTGAATGTATTCTGAGCTGGAAGTCACATTGTATGCTCTTAAAATCAACGGCCACCTTCCGGCATATTTTAGCAGGTATCCAAACCAGATACTTTGCAGTAGTATATTAATCACCAACTTTATTTTTTTCCCCTTATCTTGTTTCAGTTAAATGTTCTGGTTATCCCTTAAAATGAGGCAGGAAAAATATTTTGCATTAGAGCAGTCCAGTCTTCCTACCATGTGGATTCTGGAATTAGCAGACACATCAGACCTTTTCAGATATTTGGGTGTAGATAAAGGTGACTATTAGCTTGATTTGACTCTGTGCTGCTAGAGGCAAAGCTTTTACTAAGTGTGTTGACTTAGAGGGGAGTTTCTCGAATGAGGAGACAGGTGTGCAAAATGGAGCTGTTTGGCATTTTACATGAAATGTCAAGGTTATGGATAGCAGATATTTTCAAAAGGGTGGGAATTTTCTCTATGCTTAGAAAATGTCTTAGTTATTCCAAGTGATTTCTTTTTAATTCCCAGCAAAATTCAGTTGAACGACTTGCTGCATCTTGTTTAATTTCACCCTGCTTTATGATAAATGGATACAGCTAACTGGATGTCAAAAGCTGTATGTCTATGGAGACTCTCAGTAATCCAGGTCATGGTTGTCCCAAAGATGCTTTTTCAAAAGTCAACTGGACTTTCCTGGTTTTTTTTTCCTTGAAGATGTTTTGTTTCTCATCCAAGAAGAAGAATTGAAGAAGCTTCTTAGATGAGAAGCTAAAAGTTTTCAAAGAAAAAAACCCAAGAAATCCCAGTTGCCTTTTGAAAACGCATCTTTGGGTCAAAAGCTATAGTTAAAAACACCACCACATCTCTTTTAGTTCAAGCAAGAATTTTGGTCCAGGTACTGTATTTTAAAATACTAAAAAACTAAAAAAGCAGAGACATCACCCTGCCAACAAAAGTGCATATAGTCAAGGCTATGGTTTTCCCAGTTGCAATGTATGCCTGTGTAAGTTGGACTATAAGAAAGGCTGAGCGCCAAAGAATGGAGGCCTTTGAACTCTGGTGCTGGAGAAGACTCCTGCGAGTCCTTTGGACTGCAAGGCAATCAAACCGGTCAGTTCTAGAGGAGATCAACCCTGACTGCTCTTTAGAAGGCCAGATCCTGAAGATGAAACTCAAATACTTTGGCCACTTAATGAGAAGGAAGGACTCACTGGAGAAGAGCCTAATGCTGGGAACAATTGAGGCTCAAAAGAAAAAGGGGACGGCAGAGAATGAGGTGGCTGGATGGAGTCACTGAAGCAGTCGGCGTGAGCTTAAATGGTCTCCAGGGGATGGTGGAGGACAGGAAGGCCTGGAGGAAAGTTGTCCAAGGGGTCGCTAAGGGTCGGATACAACTTCACAACTAATAATAACAATTGCATTTTACAGTTGGGAATTGTCCCCCCAACATCTCCAATTGAGATCCGATATAAATAGGTCAAGAACCAAACTGTTTCAAGTATATGAGACTTAGTTGCCAGTTGATTACGAAGCTTGGCTTCCAAATTTGCCTGTTCAATACTGCTGTAATTAACTACAGCAAACGGCAGAGGACCTGCTAACTATAATTGAGAGATCAACAAAGCTACGATGGAGTTAGATGTGCATACTAATTACTAAATTATTGAACACCTGCTTTGGAGAAAGGATTTGGAGGGCGGAAAAAAGGAATATGCATGTAGCTCCACCATCCCTTTAAGACACGTAAGTTGGTACCCTGCAGAATGAGATGCTCTGGAGAGATGTTTAAAGTTTGAAAAATTGAACTTCCCTTTTAGCACCTTCTGTCTTTCATAAGGCAGTTCCTGGATTTCACACCATGTCATTTCATCCTTCTCCTGACACATTTTATTTCTTGACAATCAAACTGGCTTGTTGATGCTGTTTGTGAAAAGCTATCAAACGAGCACTGTGGATGTCATATCAAACACTCCTGTGACAGTGATGGTGGGGCTAAGGGCTTTTGAAATTCAAGAAAAAGAACTAAAGTGAAAACTTCAGTCTTGTTTGCAGTTATAATTTAGTTATATGAACTTTTGTGTCCACTTATTAAACCAAAATAGCTTAGTGTAGCCTTGGGACTGATATCGAGAAGGATAAAATAGTCTTCATAGTTAATCCCAACGGAGGTCATGATGAAAGATTCTGAAAGATAACCAGAGAAAGACCTTCTGTGCTGACTTACTGTTATTTTTAACCAGTATAAAGAAGAAAAAACCTTCCAATCTGCAGAGTAGCAGATCAGGAGAATGGGTTTTCTTCCTGTGCTAGGTTCAACAGAGTTAAAGTTGGGAAATACGGTCTTCAAATAATGCTGTTGGACAGCTGGTTGGGAAAAGGGATTGTTTGTTTTTAACTGTAAAAGAATTAGCAAGTTAAAAATCCAAACCACTTAAAATTGAAAGCCAAAGAGAAAAAGGGACATTGCTGGCCCACTCCTTCATCTGGACAATAGGCAGCATCTGGTTTTCTTAATGTTTTGAAATTTACAGCTTAGTGATTCAGAAAATAGGTATAATACTTCGAAAAGCCATCAAAAAATTACTTTCATTTATAAAAAGAGATCCCCTCTTGTCTAACCAGAAAATATTTTTGGAGGTGTGCGAGGCAAGACGCATAGGGAGAACTGTCTGAGACAGTGGTGGGTTGCCCCCAGTTCAGATCGGTTCCCAAGAACCGGTAGTAAAACTGGGGGGAGGCCCCGCCCTCCACCCCAGATGTCATCATCGACGATCTGCGCATGCAATCCCATTGCAAACTGGCAGAAAAGGTAAGTAGAATCCACCTCTGATCTGAGAGATGGTTTAGGCAGGGAATGACCATTGGCAATTGGCAACTACAAGAGAGGAGAACTGACTTGTCTGAATGCTTCCCTTTTCCATTCATTGTGTGTTCTAATGAAATCGTTATACCATAGTTTAATATTGTGAAGACAAGCCAAAGCAAGGTTAGGTCACACATCTTCCTTATCCCCTCTTTCTCTGGTGCAATTGCAAAAAAGAATCTGAATTCTTGCTTCAGTGTTACGTTAGCTAGAAGCAAACCTCAAATGATGAGATGTGAAACCAGATGTCCTTCAAGAAATGTATAAGGATTAAAAATGGATCTACATACCAATTGAGTTTAGATCAGTGGTGAGTTTCAAATAATTTCACCACCGGTTCGCGGAGATGAGGTGCAGAGATTACCTGGGCCATGTGGTGAAGGCAAGATATATGGGTGGGGCGGTGCTGGGAAGGGTGGGTGGGGTCAGCTGGTGATGCAATTTGCTGGCTCTCTGAACTACTCAACATTTCTGCTACTGGTTTGCCTGAACCAGTCTGAACCGGTTGAATACCATCTCTGGTTTAGATCAGGGGTGGGTTCTACTTAACTTTACTACCGGTTCGCAACAGGGCCATGCATGTGTGCTTGTTTTTTAATGATGTCGGGGTAGGTGGGCGGAGCCTCCCACTGGTTTTATTACTGGTTCTATAGAACCAGTGCAAACCAGGGGCAACCCATCACTGGTATAAATGCAAGGCTGAAAATGATATGGAAGCAGAAGTCTTCACTCTTCTCTTTGTGGTGACTGTCAGGGAGAGAATGTGGGGAATACTCACATTTATTGTGGCCTATGTGCTTCAAAATCACTAGAAATCGCACCACCAATGGTTAGCAATTATGGTTGCTAACATATACCACAAAAGAGAGACCAGGAAGCTGTGAATTGCTTTTTCCTGGACCTAAGCATGGCTTTAGCAGGGCCAGCTGAAGTAAGAATAAGAAACACCTAAGTAACAAGTTGAATGAAACAAAGACTGCCTTTGTTTTATTGTCTTGTCTTCTAATGTCAATGATCTGGGTAAACTTGTCTTCTAATGTCAATGAACTGGGATGCTGATGGAACTAAAAAATAATAATATTCTGCTTACTTTCACTGTTAGCTCAAAGGCATTTGCAACTGATAAGTTCCCTTCTTTACCTTTTCTTTACCACTGCAGTTACCTCAGCTATGTTGCATTTATCTATCACTTTGAGCTCATCCGTACTAAGAGCACAAAGATGATTAGGGGACTGGAGGCTAAAACATATGAAGAACGGGTGCAGGAACTGGGTATGTCTAGTTTGATGAAGAGAAGGACCAGGGGAGACATGATAGAAGTGTTCCAATATCTCAGGGGCTGCCCCAAAGAAGAGGGAGTCAAACTATTCTTCAAAGCACCTGAGGGTAGAACAAGAAGCAATGGGTGGAAACTAATCAAAGAGAGAAGCAATTTAGAATTAAGGAGAGATTTTCTGACAGTTAGAACAATTAATCAATGGAACAGCTTGCCTCCAGAAGTTGTGGATGCTCCAACACTGGACATTTTTAAGAAGAGATTGGATAACCATTTGTCTGAAGTGGTGTAAGGTTTCCTGTCTGGGCAAGGGGTTGGACTAGAAGACCTCCAAGGTCCCTTCCAACTCTGTTATTCTATTCTATTCTATTCTATTCTATTCTATTCTATTCTATTCTATTCTATTCTATTCTATTCTATTCTATTCTATTCTATTCTATTCTATTCTATTCTATTTAAATATAATCAGGGCTGGCCAGAACCATGTTGGACAACTGTACTTGTTTTTAATCATAGGATGCTACTTGACAATTGCTTTGAGGTTGTCGGATGAAGGATCCTGCATAAGCACAAAGCGTTACATCCTTGTTCTTCAGATGTCTGCAAAGCTTCTGGGGGTATCTGATTAAATGTATCTTTGTGTTTGCTCTTCCTTTCTTCAAGGCTTCCTAAAATACACACATTTTTTTTATTTGCAGCTCACACTGAGCCTGCTTTTTTTGTCTCTAGTGCTGTGTGCGTGTTTGATCCCCTTCTCCTCCCACATCTCCGTTTCTCCTTCTCTGTGGGCCCGAACTTTTTTTTTATTAGTCTCTTTCATGAACCATTCCCACTTCCAGACATGAAAGACACGATCATAGTTGCTTTTTGCCTCTTCTTTTAATACAAAGACTTGTAGATTTCCTCCAATCGCACAACCTTTTTTTTCCCCATGCAGCTTACTTTTGATGCTAGTTTTCGTTTCATGAGAGCACGAAATCAAAGATTTTGATTAGAGCTTTTCGTGATGCCTGGCCACTGCCACACCTCATATGACGATCACATCCGTATGAGCTGTCATTAGTTTGCCTTCTGAAGCAATCTGCAAATTAAGCTGTCCAGTTGGAAAGAAAACATATAGAAGCATGTACTGCATAACTATATCTCGAGACATTCATGGTTTTTTAAAAATATATATGTAAATAACATACAGAATTAAACTACAGTGTAGTTTTATGCCCACACATTCATGTGTTTTTGTATGAATAACACATAGCATTAAATTACAGAAAACCGCTTGCATGAAGGTCAGATTAGGCAAAATTAGGTGTACAAACATATTAAATAGTGGAAAAAACCCCAGGAGAAATGGGAAAGTGCTTTCAAAGTTAAAAGAGAGAGAATGAGAGAGATTGTGTTGTAATATGGAAGATAAACCAAAATTGAAATGGGGGAAAAAATGAAAAAAATGTAATTGATGGATCCATCCTCCCATCCATCCATCCATGTCTGTAGATTCGATTGACATTTCCTCGCCAAGTCAAGGCCAGCCACCAACCTACTACATTGTCTGACACTCATTTACTACCCATTATTATTATTTAGGATATGATGACAGAAGAGTGGTAAACATATATACACAATCCATGTAGTTCTATACAAAACTACTATGGAGACAGCAGTGGCCTCATAAGTGGATGTCCAGTTCAGCTATTCAGGTGATCACCTCTGGCATTGCTTCATGAAGATCTAGGGGACCAGAAAAAACGTGTCAAGGGCAATCTTGTACAATATGTTTAACAGTTTGCATGTCAGCATCACAATCACAACAAGTGGAATCTTTCCATCCCCACTGATACAGGGCAGAGGCATTTCTTCCAATATCACATCTAATTCTGGTCAGTTTTGTCCAGACAGAGCAAGGCAGGTTAAAATTAGGTGGTTTGGTAGAGGGACCACTAATGGTCATGCCACAAGGAGGCACCTTGGACTACCCATTGCCGAATCCTATTGCAGGGTAGAATCCAAGATAAGAATCCAAGAATCCAAGGCTTTAGAACAGGGGTCTTTTTTTAAAAAAAATAATTTATATGACACCCTTCTCCGGAGACTCACGGCGACTTACAATGCATTAAGCAATAGCCTTCATACTTCATACTATGGTTAGTAGGGCTTTCACACACCCACCCAAGGCGGTGTTCTTTTTTTTATACAAAGTCAGCTTATTGCCCCCACAATCTGGGTCCTCATTTTACCTACTTTGAAAGGATGGAAGGCTGAGTCAACCTTGAGCTGGTGAGATTCCAACTTGCAGTAATTGCAGGCAGCTGGTGTCACTTTAGCACTACTTAAGCTTCTGCGCCACCCAGGCTCTTCTGGCTGAGGAATTCTGGCTGAGGAATTCTGGGAGTTGAAGTCCACAAGTTTTAAAGTTGTCAAGTTGGAGACCTCTGCTTTAGAACATTTAGTTATAATTCATGTAAAGAAAGCTACCTTATCTCTTGCAGACATATGAGTTCATTCCATTTGGGCTCATTAGATCTCTGTTTCTTCCATTGTTAAATATATTTGCTTACATTCCTGTTGAATGCGTTGAGTTAGAGAGAAGCCACTGATCTGTCAGAGGGCTAGCTCACAATCAATTGATTCGACTTTTCTTTTCTTTTCTTTTCTTTTCTTTTCTTTTCTTTTCTTTTCTTTTCTTTTCTTTTTTTCTTTTCTTTTCTTTTCTTTTCTTTTCTTTTCTTTTCTTTTCTTTTGTGATATATATTTTCAAATGTGGGACTGGCAACTTAGAAGGCTTTGACATTTTTTTGGCACAAACACCCTGCCTGTTATTATGCTTGCATTAAAAGATTTTGATAAACACACACAAGGAGAGGAGGGGGAGTAATTACATGTCATATTGCTGCCTCATCAAAGAAAAGTTTACTGGGTAATTTGTACTATGATTTATCAAGGTGTAACAGGTGTGCAACCGTGGACCAAAACCTTCCCTTCCCTTCCCTTCCTTCAAGTTTTATTTATAAAAATGCAAGATATCTCTCATACACCCGGGGGAAACTACATTGGGCTAAAATAAAAAATGGCAATATAATTTAGCTTTCCATAAATATAGTTAGATATTATGCAGGAGCACTTGTTTGCATAATCGTTATTTAATGCTTAGTGTAAATATGCCTGCATGTTATACTGGCCAAGCCATCAAACACAACTGACAAACAGGGACAAATGGAATTTTTGCTCTTAAGATCAGAGATACAGCTTCTTTTATTGTGTTTATTTCAGTGTTCCTTAGAATGATGAAGCACCTCACCAACCGATACTCAAATGGGTTCTCTCCCCTCTTCTATAAAGGACTCAACTCATGTTGTTATGGAAGAGGCATCATTTTATCTTGGAATAAGAAATGTTTATGCAAAGGAAGAAAAGCTTCAAAGGCTGGTTGTTTGGAGCAGGCATCTCTGAGTGCTATGAAAATTCACTGCAACCAATTCAGTTCAGGCCTCCCTTGGTCAAAAGTTTTTTTTTCAAAATTCACTTCTGAAAATAACCATGAAGCTCCATCATACAGGAATCACAGAGTTGTCTTCTTGCTAGAAGCATGGATTATTGTAAGATGAGAAAGATGCTGGAAATGTTTGGGTTTAAACCAATTTATCTGATTCAAACCTGTACAGATGCAATAATAGATATGTCTGGGTGTGTCTAGTTTAATGAAAAGAAGGTCTATGGGAGACATGATAGCAGGATTCCAATATCTCAGGGGCTGCCACAAAGAAGAGGGAGTCAAGATATTCTCCAAAGCACCTGAGGGCAGGACAAGAAGCAATGGGTGGAAACTAATCAGGGAGAGAAGCAACTTAGAACTAAGGAGAAATTTCCTGACAGTGAGAACAATTCATCAGTGAGAACAATTTGCCTCCAGAAGTTGTGAATGCTCCAACACTGGAAGTTTTTAAGAAGATGTTGGATAACCATTTTTCTGAAGTGGTGTAGGGTTTCCTGCCTAAGCAGGGGGGTGGACTAGAAGACCTCTGAGGTCCCTTCCAACTCTGTTATTCTATATGCACATGAAATCACAATTTCAGAATATTGTGATGTGTTTCACAATCCATTTGTGGATCCATTAAGAAAAACAATTATTTCTCCCCCCCCCCCCCAATAAAAGAGAAAATATATGGAAAATGCATAAACATTAGGCAAAATCACTTGCAAATAGCATATGTTGATATGCACGCTCAGAAAGGAAACTAAATATATTTATCTGAGGAGCAATGGGCATGAACCACCCACAAATGTTCTTGCAGGTTTTGCCATTGTGTGTTGAATTTAAAACTGAGAACTGGGAGCAAAGCAGCTTTGAGGGCAGAAAAGTAGGAAAACCAAAAGTGAGAGATTCATCCTTTCTAATGGCAACTCTGGATCTGTATAGGTTAGTTTGATAATTTGAGGTGAGGAATAAGTGGTCTTAACTCAAACAGTTGAAGGTGGAGAAATTGAGGGCTTTATCTCTCTTCCAGTAACCTTTGTAACCATTGGCAAAGTTGAAGCTGCCCACAGAATCTAGATATTTTCAGGTTGCCTCAATTATAGCTTTGTAAGATTAGAGAGAATCCAGGTCTCTCTCCACTTATAAAGAACAGAGATCAGTGTCAATAGACACCAACTGTATACTCTGGTTTACTGTGATTTTCCAGGCTCAGATAGATTTGCTCAAGCCTTGGTACATGAGAGCCTTTCAGCTATTGTTTGCATTTGTTGGTACCTGTATCAACTATTACAAATTTAGGATGTCATATTAGAATGTGACATTTTCAAGTCAACTTCTCCTTTATCATTCCAAGTTGAAGAATGAAATAATAAGTGATTTTTCTTCTATCAAGATACTGTATGCAAACTAGATTGATTAATGTGAGTAGACTTGTACTCATTTATATCCATGGGTGTTTACAGGAGGAGGAGGGTGTGAAAGGATAAAATATGTTTCACTATGCGAACTCTGCTCCTCTCACATATTACATGCAAGTCTGTGGTCCTTAGTGATCTCTGAGCTTGATTGCATTCTTGCAGATGTATCATTACCCAGCTAGATAATATCATCAATGATATTGGTGGAAGGATGCCCTGAAGTAACAAGGACCCCACAGTTCAACACTTAGCTACAAGTATTTTTTTATATGAGCCCTGGTAGCACAGTGGTTAGAGTGCAGTACTGCAGGTTACTTCTACTGCCTGCCGGCTGCCTGCAATTTGACAGTTCAAATCTCACCAGGCTCAAGGTTGACTCAACCTTCCATCCTTCTGAGGTCGATAAAATGTGGACCCAAATTGTTGGGGGCAATAGGCTGACTCTGTAAACTGCTTAGAGAGGGCTGTAAAGCACTGTAAAGCAGTATATACATCTAAATGCTATTGCTATTACAATAGTGGCCAAAATTGTGAAAACCTTTTGAGAAAAGTGTATTTTCTAAAACTAGCTAATAACACCACTTTTGTTTTTAGTAGGAACATAAAATTATATATCAATGGAAAGATAATTTAATCCAGAATGTAGTGCAATGACTTTTATGAAGGATTTGCTATTAGAATAGCAGTTACAGTATAAAGAAGAAAAGTGAAACACATAAAAAAAAACGAGATATACAAATGTTATCACCATAGAAAGAACAAGATATACAAAAATTATCACGTCAGTTAATACTTAGTTGGGTAACCCTTAGCATGAATTATAGTCTTACAACATCTTCTCATGGAGTGAATGAAGTCTTTTAGTTCTGCAGCTGTTATAAGGTGAAACCAAGATTGAATGATTGCTTCTATTAACTGGGTTGTATTACTGTATCGCTTCTGACTAAGAAGTTTCTTTAGTCGGCTCCATAGATTTTCAATTGGGTGAAGGTCTGGGCTATTCCCAGGCCATTCCAGCAGTGGAATAGGATTACCTTGAAACTCAAAAAGAAAAAAAAAGGTGTTATTAGCCATCAAACCTCAGAAATACACTTTTCCCAAAAGATTTCCACAATTTTGGCCTTTACTGTATGTTGGTATTTGCGAGTGTGTAAGGAGCTTGCAATGTGATGTGCAGGTGTCATTTTGATCTCTCAACTTGCTGCTTCAACTTTGTTTCCTGTTCTCAGATTTAGCATCAGAACCATTTGTGGCTTTTCTCCTCTTATCTATAGTATTTCTCTCTTTTTTTTTGCACCTATTTTCTTTCTTTGCCATAGAAGGGGCTCAGTTCTGTTTTGACCTATCAATTCATTGAATGGTCTCCATTAATTACAACCACACTTCTTTTCAGTTTAAATCTCTGCCTTTGAAGGGTATTACATCTTCTATAAAGAGAGATGAGAGCTTTTCATACAAGCAGCAAGATAATTTTTTTTAGCAACAAAACAAGGATTAAACATTTCAAGTGCTTCTTAATATTGAATTTTGAAGAAGAAATCAAATCACCTGGAATGTGTTGGTCAGTTAAGTTCCTCAGTCAGGTATCATTTACCCTGTTTTCCCGAAAATAAGACATCCCCTGATAATAAGCCCAATCGGGCTTTTAAGCGCATGAGCTAAAATAAGCCTCCCCCTGAAAATAAGTCCTCCCGAAAAATATTTAAACACAGATCTGGAAATCAGGTAAGACAGTAAGAAGAGCCCCATCTTGTTCCATGCACCCCAAAATAAGGCCAAGCGCTATTTCGGGGTTCAAAAAAAAAAAGAAAAAAAGACAGGGTCTTATTTTCAGGGAAACACAGAACTTTTACTTCTATCCTTGTCTGGTTCTAGTAATTCAGTTTTGTTCGATGCCATTTTTTTTTTCAAATTTTTTATTTTTTTACAAACATATCAATGTGTGAAGAACTTGGCACCTGAGTGTCATACATTCCAATATGAATAAAACTAGTAGAATTAATCATAGTTATTATATTCAATCAACTTATATATTTCTATTAATAATACACATTTATATTAAGTTGCAGTCTGTCATTATCCAATTATTCCTTGTTTTCTCGTTATTGTTTTTATTTTATTCTATAAAAGCGTATACACTAATATTCCCCCTTCTCTTATTTCTATCTCTTATTCTAACTTTTAATCATGTCACCCTTTATTAAAAATGTTTATTTCTATCCTGCCTAACTTCTAGTCATGTCACCCACTTAAAAAAAGAAAAGAAAGCAAGAGAAAAAGAAAAGCAAATCAGAACAACAAAAAGGAAAAATCATCTATCCATCATCTCTTGTCCATTTCAATACTTTAATTGCTATGCTTTTTTTTTTCTTGCCTCCCATATTCCTCTCTTAGATCTTTATCTCTATCTGCATCTACTTCTTGGCTGTTCAATCTAGATATTTCTCCCACCTCTACTCTCTTCCACTGCTTAGTTTCCAAAATTTCTGTCCAGGTCCCTATCTCCCTTTCAAAAGTATCTTCCTGTATCTCCAATTCTCTTTGCAATGCCGTTTTAACAAGCTGAAGAGAAGCTAAATTTAAAGCGATGGTAATTAGAGAAAAGTTTTAACTCTTTAATACATGCACAGAAATGCTAGCAGAAAAGGAAAGGACAAATAAGCAACTCTATTTTGTGTGCTATCAATACCATTGGTAAAATGATACTGTTAAAAAAGGAACACACTGGTGTGCGTTTTCAACCCTGTGTAACAATTTGGTAATGAAATGTCTGAATAATCTTCTATAAAAATTGGCATTATTTCAGCTTTAATAACTAATCTCAATAAATACATTAACAAGATGTGCCCCAATTTTGTTATAGAAACATCTGTGTCTGACATCTGTATATGTCTTACGATAGGGTTATGCCCTATATATAGCTGTTTTGAAATTGGGGTGTATATCTCCTGCACATCCGCAACAGGATAAATGGAAAGAAATGCGGCCAATGATAAAAAGGGACAGGTGAAAATGGGGCCATGGGAAAGAATATATTTCAGTGCTTACATTTTTGCTGCTAATTTAATCTCTCTCCATGTATCTATATGTGTGCACATGTAGTTACTCTACTCATTACTGTTATAAAAACACAAGGCTCCTTGTCCGGTGACTTACCCATGTCATTAAAAAATAAAAAAAAAAATGAACAGATTTTTTTAAAAAATATATTCCAGACTGCATGTTAACTTAGTGTATTATTTTACAATAAGTGACATACATTGTCATTTTTCTTCAGCATCTCAGAAGATATTTCTATTGTTATTTCCTAACTGATGCATTAACCAAATTTGCTGTGTTCTTCATAGTCAAAGAAAGATGATTCTTCTCTCACTATGCAGGTAGTCCTTGATTTACAACTACCCTTGAGCTCAAAATTGATAAACAAGACATTTGTTAAGTAAGTTTTGCTCCATGTTGCAATCTTTCTTGCCACAGCTGTTTAAGTGAATCACTGCAGTTGTTAAGTTAGTGACATGGTTGTTAAATGAATCTGGTGTTTCCAATCACTTTGCTTGTCAGAAGGTCACAAAAAATGTTCTCATGACTCCAGGGCATTGCAAGTGTCATAAAGATGAGTCAATTGTCAAGCGTATGGATTTTGATCCAGTGACTATGGGGATGCTTTAACGGTCATAAGCAGCAGTGGGTTTCACATTTTGTTATCACCGATTTGCCCTGCGCGCTCACACTTCACGGACGTACCTGGCCTCAAAAATGTGCCGGAATAGAATAGAATAGAATAGAATAGAATAGAATAGAATAGAATAGAATAGAATAGAATAGAATAGAATAGAATAGAATAACAGAGTTGGAAGGGACCTTGGAGGTCTTCTAGTCCAACCCCTTGCCCAGGCAGGAAACCCTACACCACTTCAGACAAAGGGTTATCCAACATCTTCTTAAAATCTTCTAGTTTTGGGGCATTCACAACTTCTGCAGGCAAGTTGTTCCACTTATTAATTGTTCTAACTGTCAGGAAATTTCTCCTTAGTTCTAAATTGCTTCTCTCCTTGATTAGTTTCCACCCATTGCTTCTTGTTCTACCCTCAGGTGCTTTGAAGAATAGCTTTGAAGAATATGCCCCAATATCTTTGGGGCAGCCCCTGAGATATTAGAACACTGCTACAGGATGACATAGAGCCGGGACGGGTGGGTGGTCCGTGATTTCCGCTACCAGTTCACCTGAACTTGTCCTAACCAACTGAATATCACCTCTGGTCATAAGTGTGAAAAACATACGTCATTTTTTTCAGTGCCATTGTAACTTTGTACGGTCATTAAACCATACAAGCCTTGTTTAGCTCTGCAGACTAAAGCTCCGTAACTAACCAGTTCGAATCTCCCCAGGCTCAAGGTTGACTCAGCCTTCCATCCTTTCTAAGGTAGGTAAATTGAGGACCCAGTTTGTGGGGGCAATAAGCTGACTTTGTATAAATATATAAAAAGTATGAAGGCTATTGCTTAACGCATGGTAAGCCGCCCTGAGTTTTCGGAGAAGGGCGGCATATAAATCAAATTTTTTAAAAAAACTGTTGTAAGTCAAAGACTACCTATAATAAGTAGATCATTTAACCAACCTGCAATAATGCAACAGCAAATAGCAATTTTAAGGCTGTTCTGTTAGTTCTAATCATCGGGGGGTGGGGGCAGAATAAAAAGGCTACTGAAAGCAACTTCCTATCCCAGATATTATTGCAAACTTAGTTTATGATTTTTGCCTCTTTCTTCGCTGGAGTTGCAGTATATCTTAAAGAAGCCACCAAACTTTAAGCATTTGACTATTTAGGAATTCCTCATGTCTATCTCTTCCCTAGTGCTCAACAAACTATTTCTCAATTGCTGGAAAGAAAGGATTTGGCTTTATATTCTTTACTTATCCCCGCACCGCTATGAAAGTCTTCTTAGACATTTTCTCTTGCCAGACATTTACATTGAAATGTGCATTACTGTGAAAGATTATTGAATTATTTTGTGAGAATTTAGAAAATGTCCAAAGTACATTTTTCATCTTCTCTGCCATCAAGCTATTGATTTTATTTTACTTTTTCATTTTTTTTCTTACCTAAGGAGACTTCTTTAAATTCCTCCTTTTTTTCCCGTGAGAAATGAAAACAGCTTTGCAAGCTGTCTCAGTCACCTTCCTTTCCCATTCTACGCCCAGCTGTATATGTGATGTGCCCCCACACCCAGCAGCCAGTGGAGCTGGCAGCAGAGTCAGACAGTGAGGAGGTTGGGGAGGAACTTGGGCTAGTCCTGGGGGCTGGGGAAACTTGGGCGAGGGCTCTGCTTCGGAAGCAGAAAGGGAGATAGACAGCAGCAAGGCAGAGGAATAGCTGGAGCCCATTCCCAGTGTGCACATGCGCAGAGCTGCCAGAAGACAGGAACAACTAAGAAAGCAGGGTTGACTTGGGAATAAAGCCACACCTTGGAGATGATTGGCTTCTCCCATAGGAAACAAAAGAGGAGTGAATGGGGAAGGGGCTTTTGCAGGAAACAATTTGTCCGTTCGGTAGTTTCAAGAGTGGAAATTTATGTTCGTGACTCTCTGTGCCAGGTTTTGCCTTACTTTGCATTTGGGAGCAAGTTACGTGGCAGCTTGCCAAGCAAGATAAGGTGTGTCGATAAATATTCCTTTGAAAAACTGTTTGTACAAACCTTGCTGACTGTGAATGAAAGTAATTCACAGTCGGGTAAATAAAGGAAATTTTGCCAGGACCAATTCCTGCTTCCTGCTTTTTAAGGAAGCATAGGTCAGAACAATATGATTCTAAAACTAGTATCCATATGTTCCACTTCCATAAGAAAAAGAGGGAATAGATGTATTGGGTGAATAGAATAGAATAGAATAGAATAGAATAGAATAGAATAGAATAGAATAGAATAGAATAGAATAGAATAGAATAGAATAGAATAGAATAGAATAGAATTCTTTATTGGCCAAGTGTGATTGGACACACAAGGAATTTGTCTTGGTGCGTATGTTCTCAGGATACATAAAAGAAAAGATATGTTCATCAAGAATCATAAGGTACAACACTTAATGCTAGTCATAGGGTACAAATAAGCAATCAGGAAACAATATCAATATAAATTGTAAGGATACAAGCAACAAAATTACAGTCCTACATTCATAATTGGAAGGAGATGGGTGGTGGGAACAATGAGAAAATTAATAGTAGTGCAGACTTAGTAAATAGCTTGACGGTGTTGAGGGAATTATTTATTTAGCAGAGTGATGGCGTTCGGAAAAAAACTGTTCTTGTGTGTAGTTGTTCTGGTGTGCAGTGCTCTATGGGGTCGTTTTGAGAGTAGGAGTTGAAACAGTTTATGTCCAGGATGCGAGGGGTCTGTAAATATTTTCACAGCCCTTTTTTTTACTGGTGCAGTATACAGGTCCTCAGTGGAAGGCAGGTTGGTAGCCATTGTTTTTTCTGCAGTTTTAATTACCCTCTGAAGTCTGTGTCTGTCTTGTTGGTTTGCAGAGCCAAACCAGACAGTTATAGAGGTGCAGATGACAGACTCAGTAATTCCTCTGTAGAACTGTATCAGCAGAATGAAATGCAGAATATAAAAATTTACATTCAATTTCCAGGGTTTTCCATTGGTGCTCTATAAATCTCTGTTTTTCCTTGCTTTTTCTCGATTCCTCTTAGTAACACTTTTTTTAAAAAATCTTGTTCAAGAGGTAGATTACCTCCCTCATTAAGGCTTATTGAATATCTGCTTTTCCCATGAATTTGCGTTTTTAAAGCAATAACTTGCAATCAATAATAGGAGCTCTATAAACCCCTCCCCACAATATCTAATATTTCTTCAGTTAAAATGAAGCCACAAAAAGTGGATTTGTAAGTGGCAAATACTTTAAATTAACTCCTGCAGCCTTTTGAAGAACAGTCTGTGCCCTCCGGAAAAGTTGTATTACATTTTACACAGCTACTCCATCAGTGTGGCCAGCCAACATCCACACTGGGAATTCAGAAAGAAAGAGTCAAAACACTTCTACACGGCCTTAAGCTTGGAAAGGCAAATATATACTCTATAAAGGTGAGTGTGTAAAACATTCTAAGCTGAGAACTGTCATTTCAAGTGTTCCAAACTTGAAATAAAACCCATATATTCTGAAAGTTCATTTCAAGGTTGGAACAAAACATTACTTCTTCAAGGGATGGTATTTTAAGCGCTGTGGTCATAGAGGATAGATTTGAAATGGGCCATTCTGCTTTGAAACGGGCTGTTTCAAATGTTCCAGGCTCAACAGAAAAAAATGGGGTTTTTTCTTCCTCTTTTGAAAGGGTTTTGCTTCGAGATCCGAACAAAGTATTTAAGCTTTCTCTCTAGTTTTGTTTTCAATAGCCATAGCCAATTTATCCATTCCTACAGTACATAGAACAATAATAGAATAACAGAGTTGGAAGGGACCTTGGAGGTCTTCTAGCCCAACCCCCTGCTTAGGCAGGAAACCCTACACCACTTCAGACAAATGATTATCCAACATCTTCTTAAAAACTTCCAGTGTTGGAGCATTTACAACTTCTGGAGGCAAGTTGTCCCACTGATTAATCGTTCTAACAGGAAATTTCTCTTTAGTTCTAGGTTGCTTCTCTCCTTGATTAGTTTCCACCCATTGCTTCTTATCCTACCCTCAGGTGCTTTGGAGAATAGCTTGACTCCCTCTTCTTTATGGCAGCCCCTGAGATATTGGAAGACTGCTATCATGTCTCCCCTAGTCCTTCTTTTCATTAAACTAGACATACCCAGTTCCTGCAACCGTTCTTCATACGTTTTAGCCTCCAGTCCCCTAATCATCTTTGTTGCTCTTCTCTGCACTTTTTCTAGAGTCTCCACATCTTTTTTATATCATGGCGACCAAAACTGGATGCAGTATTCCAAGTGTGGCCTTACCAAGGCATTATAAAGTGATATAACACTTCACATGATCTTGATTCTATGTTTGCTTCTGATTTCATGTCCATGTCTAGTAATTTGTCTAAATATATGTTTATTCTATAGTGTTATTTTTGTGAAATTTGGGCAATAGAAATTGGGACATTCTATATTGTTTCTGCAATGTTTACTGTATCTGTTCCTTGTGTGCCACTTCAATTCCACTTAGGTTTGGTCTATAATCCAATATTGTCAACTCTTGTACCATTAAAATGATTCCCAGGGATTATAAAATGTTAATATCTTGGATTCCCAGCCCTAACCAATATTCTTCTAGCTTGCAATTTTGCATTTATAATTCTAGCTTAACATACTTAATTTTAAAATTATAATACGACTACTCCAAAACAATCTCACATGAAAAAGGCAACCAAAAACAAGAAGCAAGCAAATAACATGAAAATAATAATAATAGACTTAATAAGTTCTTCAAATCAATATTCTTACTTTTCGTAGGTTTTATGTGTGTTTTTCTTTAAGCTTTTACTTTCTAAAAACCCAGAAAGTAGTGAATGTGATTTCACTCAATTAGGGTTGCAGAAAAATCTTGGTTAAAATAGGAATAACCTGGCTTAAAGAAAAACACACATAAAACCTACGAAAAGTAAGAAAATAAGATATTGTACCTTTACAAGGAGGATACATGAGATGTGGGTGTGGCTTACTGATGATGGCTAATGAGCCAGAAATAGCTATATAAGTCTCTCACTATGCAGCACAAAATCTACTGGCTGCCAGAATGAAAAGAAGGGGAAAAAAACCCCCAGAAAGTAGTGAATGTGATTTCACTCAATTAGGGTTGCAGAAAAATCTTGGTTATGTAGGAAAAACCTGGCTTAAAGAAACACACACACACACACACACACACAGAGAGAGAGAGAGAGAGAGAGAGATACAGATACAGATACAGATACAGATACAGATACAAATACAGATATATAATTGTTACACCATTCAGGCTGCAGAAAAACTTAAGCAAATAGTCAAATCACCTTTAAATTAATGATGTTTTCCATGAGGGGTGAGGCAGGGGCATTGAACCTAGCACTCTTAATTTGATTTTCTCTTTGGAAATAACCAATGAATCAACACTGCAGCTATCTTTTGGAAAGGAAGACATTGCCCCTTCTTTTTTCCTAATTAACAGTGCCAGCCATGAT
Source organism: Masticophis lateralis (assembly GCA_030761175.1). Taxonomy (NCBI): domain Eukaryota; kingdom Metazoa; phylum Chordata; class Lepidosauria; order Squamata; family Colubridae; genus Masticophis; species Masticophis lateralis. Next base: position 5,888,075 of record JAUDYJ010000008.1, on the reverse strand, counting down.
TATGCCTTTCTTTTTGATGTTCCATGGAACATTTTTATTATATTGATACAAACCCTTTCTTTTTAATTGGGATGTAGACATTATGAAGACAAACAGGTTGAGCTTAATGAGGATGGATTGCCGATAAAGACTGAAAACAAGGAGAGAGAGAGAAAATAAAACTGGTCTAAGAGGAATATTGGGAAGCATTCTGAATGTAAATACTATATTTCCAAGCTGCCATTGATCAAATGCAGAAACTTGTCGTGGGTATCAAACTGGATGGATTACAACGGAAACATTTGTGATCTGAAGGAGGTTTAGAAGAAAGAGCTACAGAAACAAGCTTGATCATAGAAGCTCCTACTTTGAAAGGGTCAAATGTGTTCATTTCGGTTTACCTTAGCTTTTTGTTTTTTCAAATTCTGAATTCATTCCATTCATTTTTGATAACAAAAAAATATATCCACCCCCAAATCCCTATCTATTTTTTTCTAATAAATAACATGTTTTTGTACGATTATAATGCATATAATGGAGTAAAACTCGCCTGCCAACCTAATTGGGTTTCACACATGAGGTTCAAGCAGTGAAATCACCCTGCCTATCCCAATAATTAAATAACTGAATAAAATAATTGAAGGAGGCCCCTTCATGAGTTGATCATCTCCACTCTCTAGTCTCCAACCACTTTTCCTTTCCTTAATTTGATAAGCATCTTGATGTTTGCTGGCTTTCGTTCCATAGAATGCATACATATACAACACATGCCACAACATAAATTGGACTAGTTCCTGGTGATGCATTACTTTGTTGTGGCCAGTTCTGCAAATGTACAGAGTTTCCTTTTTAGATGAACAGAGAATGTCCTCCCACTTTCCATAAGCGAGATTAGAAAATTGAACCCTTCTATTGTTTCGATGTAGCACTTCTTCAGGGAAATGTTCTCTCTCGTCATCACACTGATCCTCTTGCTGGATTATGGTTGCCTTTGTTACTTGTTGACTCAAACACACCTCATAGTGTTTTCAGTACTTAGGGGGATGAATGTGTCATCTCCTCTGCTGATATTCATCAGAAGGGAGGGGGGAATAAAACCTTCCTCCTGTTGTGCTAAATAGGTTGTTGAGAGATTTCATGCAAGCATTAAATATTTCTCCCTTTAGCATTCCTTCTCAATTTTTGTAGGGAGCTCGTCATATGTCAAACATAACCAATCAAACAGATGGTGGAGATGAAGCATTTCTGGCAACCATTTCTGATGTAGGCTTGTGAAGAACTATAGTCTAAATGCACAGTTGAAATTTCATTTTAGCTACATTGATATTAACTACTCTTCATAGAAAACCATTTACCTAGTGTCCTCATTTGTAATATGGGGGTGCGAATAACCAGGAACAGAAGTTGAATTCAAAGTACTAAAAGTTTATTACATTCTGCTTATACACAAGGATCTGATCTACTAATAGTCATGTCAAATTGATGCTAGATAAAAGACAATGAAATTCCTGGAGAGTTTTGACTTAGGTCTTTTGTGGCTGGAGAGTTTTGACTTAGGTCTTTTGTGGCTGCGTAAGGATTCCAAATTGATGAAACATTTGACCCCACCTTCAGGCTCTGCCTGATATATCTCCTACAGTAACAATACTAATCTCCGTAATGTATTTATTTTTACTGAAACACGAAAATTGTTCCTTACCTCTTTAGCTCAGTTGTTGCAACAGGTTGCTAGTGTACCTTATTTGCAAATACAGCTATATGCCAAAGCAAACAAATATTTAAATAGTAATGTACATATAGTTGATATAAAGATCACAAATCAGTGGTGAAATCCATTTTTTTTAACTACTGGTTCTGTGGGTGTGGCTTGGTGGGCGTGGCTTGGTGGGTGTAGCAGGGGAAAGATACTGCAAAATCTCCATTCCCTCTCCACTCCTGGAGGAAGGATGTTGCAAAATCTCCATTCCCACACCACTCTGAGGCCAGCCAGAGGTGGCGTTTGCCGGTTCTCCAGAACTTCTCAAAATTTCCGCTACCGGTTCTCCAGAACCTGTCAGAACCTGCTGGATTTTACCCCTGTCACAAATATTAATGATAGATAATAAATAAGGAAGAAACTGTGATTCAGCTACTAACATGGGTACTTCTGAGTAATAATCAGGTTTGAAATAAGAGAAATGGCATGGAATATTATTTTTTCTTGCTCTTCCTAATGGCATCATGAATATAAATTGGAATACAAAATGAGAAGCTGTCTTAAGGTAGGACCTCTGCTACGAGCTGCAGCCTTGTACTTAAGAAAGAAAGAATGGGCACTGCCACTCACTTCTGATTCTGGGCCACCCTTCAGCCTGGACCACCCTCCACCCTCCAACATGCCACCTTTGCTGGAAAGTTGCCCTTGACTGAAAAATGTTTGCCCGCTGCTTTCTAAAGGCATCCTACGGCCAATTCCTCACCAGTGATTTATAGTATCTAATTAGCTTCAACCAGCCCTTGTTTTGGTGATATAGAGACTGTCCTTATTACTGTTATCTCAGCACAACAATGGTTGGATGATATTAGAAGACCTCATAAATCACTAATAGGGAAATGGCCTTAAACTTAATGGAGCAAAGTACCTAGCTGGCGGCCCATGGTTAGTTTGCACTAATTGCAGATATCAAGCTGATTATCAGATCTGGAATGAGATCTATTCCTATCAGGTTTGAATGAAATCTATTCCAAATGCCAAAAAGAGGCACTGATATGTGTCTGTGTCCGTTTTTTATTTTTTTATTTTGGCAAGTTATTTTTTATCCTTTTTTTCCCTTTGTTGCTCTTATCTTCATCCAGCCACCCCTCAACCTTCTTTTAGTACCTTGTAAAACATTACACTGATCATAAAAATTGCTCTTGTTTAAGTACTGTGTCTAGAATTTTCCCAATGTGTGTGTGAGAGAACAGATATATGCTGCTCAAATACATCATAATAAAAAAAAAACGATAAGATTGCTATTTTTCTACAGCATTCTGAAAAGTAATGTGTTTGGAATCGTGTATTTAATAAACAATCCTAACTCCCTTGGCAACCCGTTTGTTTGATCTATCAAACTACTCACCTGGAAAGTTTAATATCTTATTTAGCATGTACTTGACTCTTTATTCATTTTTGCTCAGTTCTTCTGTTCCCTCCTCCCACAGCTTAAAAAGGTTGTGTTATATGAATATCATGGTTTAATTTGCATTGCGTTAAGAGTAAAATATTTTAAATTTCTTCAGAGCAGAAGTAAATCTGACAGACTTTATGAAGCTATTATACAGCAGGTATTTTACAGTTTTTAAAATACATTCTTGTCAAGCTATCTTAATTATATTATTATATGAGCTTTTGAACTCCGCATCTACTCACGAATGATATATATTGTGCTTTTGACAGCCTGACCTAAAAAGCTACAATTTATATCACGACACTGTGGCTGAACAAAGATCTATCTATTATAGATTCAGGGAGAAATTCATTAATTTCCTGGGTTTGGTAATGCATTTATTCATTACGGGAGTTTGAACTTTAATTTTCTAGCCAGGTGATTATTAGGTGGAATTGTTGCATGTATTCAGAGTGGTTGAATGTTGATTTTGGATGCTCTGAGTCACAAGTTGAGAATGTACGGCAGTGAATGACGGTTGCAAATTTGAGAGAGAACATTGCTGTCCTTAACCATCATAGCTAAGACTCCTTCCTTCAAGTTCTGCTAAAGAAAGATATGTACTCATGGCAAAACTCCAAAACCTTAGAGCCGTGATGGCGAACCTATGGCATGGATGCCACAGGTGGCACGTGGAGCCATATTGGTGGGCACGCGAGCTCAGCTCCAGCACACATGCATGCGCCAGCCAGCTGATTTTCGGGCCTTCTGGGCCCACCAGAAGTCAGGAAACACACTGTTTCCAGTCTCCGGAAGGCCTCTTGGGGGTGATGGGGAATGCCGTTTTTGCCCTCCCCAGGCTCCTAGAAAGGCTCTGGAGTCTGGGGAGAGCAAAAAATGAGCCTACCAGGACCACCGTGCCATCACATGCCAAAAGCGGGGGAGACACGGGGAGGGGAGGGGCACATAGAATTATGGATGTGGGCATGAATGCGTGTGACCCCCCCCCTGCACTCCCCCCACTTTTGGCACTCGATGGCAAAAAGGTTAGCCATCACTGCCTTAGAGCTTCCCAAAAATTGTGCAAATTGGAAGAAAATCTTTAGGGGGAACTTTGCAACCATTCAGTCAAGCAGCAAAGAATATAGTGACATCCTCTTTTAAAAATAGCTCCAAGATGTTTTGAACTGTACAAGCCCTAAAAGAGAGAACTGAGCAAAGGAACATATATGTGTTTGAGAAATGTTCTAACATCATCCATTTGCTTCTCTATGAACTGAACTCTCTCTGGAGCAGGAAAAAAAAAGCAATGAGTTGAAGAGAGGGGAGATGTGTTTGAGGATTCCAACTGCATCTTTGCCCTATATTTAGGTAATTTGAGTTTGGTATTTTGGGTTAAGTGTTAGTCAATGTTTTCTGCAGTTGATTCCACGTGAATCCTCAAAGGAACCTTTGTTGCCTGCCTGCATTTGTGAGGGCTCGTCTATAAGGTTGTGTGGTTTTGTTTTATATATATATATATATATATATATAATGTACACTGAAGATGGCATTTAATTTCATTGTATGAGGTGCAATGACAAAACAAACTAAAACTAAACTAATAAGGACTGTCAAGTTAACATTTCACTTGAAGAACATCAGAAGAGGTTGAAGTAGAAATTGGGTCTGATAATCAGTGGTTTTGCTTCATCCTTGGATTAAGACTTCTCTGAGAATGGGAAGGGGATAGATTTTTCTTTTCTTCCTGTTGTTACTCAGAAGAGCAAACTGAAGAACAAGTTACTGAATTAACTGAGGCCACAGTATTATTTAACACAAACAGGTACCAAAATCAGCCTGGGATATAGTTTAATGCAGAAAAGTTTCGTGATAATATAGCAACACCACTTAGTATGTAGACTTATATACTGTTTCATAGCACTTTACAGCACTTTCTAAGCAATTTAAAGAGTCAGCATATGGCCCCCAAACAATCTGGGTCCTCATTTTACCGATCTCGGAAGGATGGAAGGCTGAGTCAACCTCAAGCCCGTAAGACTCAAACAACTGGCAGTGGGCAGAGTGTTCTTTCTAACCACTGTGCCACCACTGCTCCATGGCTGAAACTGAGAAGAGCTTGAGTAATTCCTATCTGCTTGCCAGGGACTACTTCTCTGTGAGCCCCAGTATTTCAACTGCAGTGAAAAATACTAACCTTGGTAGGAATTTGTATGCCATCTTCCATCTCATAATCTCAAAGAAACATCTGTTGAACCCTCAATGACCTGAAAATGACTTGACTTGGGGTATTGTGACCAACTTTCATACATGCATGCAAACATACACACGTACAGGCATGTACATTGATGGCCAGATCTGAAATCAATACCTAACTCTCCATTATAATCTAGTCTATGATGGTGGCTAAGAAAATGTACCATATTGGGCAACTTTGGTTCAATGTGAGTGCAAAGTCCTTCTGGCCATAAGTAACCCAGTATAGCCATAGCAATAGCACTTAGATTTATATACCGCTTTACAGTGCTTTTACAGCCTTCTCTAAGCAGTTTACATAGTCAGCCTATTGCCCCCAACAATCTGGCTCCTCATTTTACCTACCTCGGAAGGACAGAAGGATGAGTCAACCTTGAGCCTGGTGGGATTTGAACTGCCAAATTGCAGGCAGCGGCAGGCAGCAGAAGTAACTTGAAGTACTGCATTCTAACCACTGTGCCACCATGTCTCTTCAAACTACATGTGATCCTCTGCATCTGGGATAGCAGTTCTAGTTAGTCTCATTTTCAGCACTTTGATGTCATCCAGATAGGATACCAAAACCATCAATACTAGCACTGCCTTTACAATAACAGAATCTTACAAGTCTAAAATTACTTCTCCCCTCCCTTGTCTTTACTTTCCAGAGAACTAGGGAAGGTCTCTTATGAGGTGCCTCTTGTCTGGCCATTGTCTATGCTCCAGATCTTCCTACTTGCACAGCCCATTACACACAGTCAGAAGTGTATTTTTGTGTCCCTAACAAAGTGTGTTATTCATACATTTTAGGCCATAAGGAACATGAATACCCATTGTATGGACCTGTTGTTTGTGCAAGACAATCATCCATGTTCATGGTAAATATTGACATTTTTTTGTTTGAGGAACAAGAACTCACAAAAGCTTCAGTATCTTTCATCTAGCATTCCTCAGTGGGGTCTTTTAAAACCGAAAAACATGATTGTCAGAAAAGCAGAAAAACAGCAGGAAAGAAAAGAAATTAGAAAACTCAGGGAAGTTCATATTGATTGATCTCCACTTTCCTTCTGTCGTTCATAATATACTGTCTGTTGTCCAGGAGCTACGATGGGAGTTCCCAACAGACAAAATCAGATCCAACCAGTTTGAACCTACTCATTTATCAATACAAATTTTCTTTTTAAAAAAATGCTCAAGAATCATCTCTCTTAGAAATATGGAATGTGTCCAGAAGCTGAAAAGGTCAGACCAGCCAACCTGCCCTGACATAATTCTCAGTTGTCCAGTCTATTGCCATCCATTTAACAATAGAAGATTGTATGGCAATCCACAGCGATTATAACTCAGCCATTTCCCTGACCGATCAGTTCCAATATATGGGAGGTTGTTAAGTAAATTGGCAGCAAGGTGAGGAAAACATCTGTCCCATTCAGTTGACATTTTGCCAGCTCTGCCATATGCCTTTATTTGCAGGTTCTAGAAAAAACTTGAGGACAGAGGATTTTGGCATGGTATCAAAATTGAGTTTCTTTTTTTCCTCATGGCGTGAGACTTTACTAATGTGGCTGTTGTTTCTTGTAACAATTGCTTGAAAAACAGGATTGTGAAACTTAGTTGTTATATGAATAAATAGGGAACAATAATAATAATAATAAAAAAAAACACTCGGGTATTTTTTCCCAGCCTGGACCTCATAGCTATGATTTCTGAATGAGAATAGAAAGTAAAGCAACTTGCCATAGCCTTCATGGATGACTTCTTGTTCTAGGAAACATTAGAACTTTCTGAAGTGGAAGACAAGGTGCACCAGAAAAGAAACTCTGAACTAGAACAAGAGAGTGAGGTACTCTCTAACTAAACAATCAAGTGTGGTACTAATACCACTCTATACAGCACTAGTAAGACCACACCTAGAGTACTGCATCCAGTTTTGGTCACCACAGTATAAAAAACATGTTGAGATGCTAGAAAAAGTGCAGAGGAGAGCAATCAGGATGATGAGGGGACTGGAGACTAAAACATATGAAGAACAGTTACAAGAACTGGGCATGGCTAGTCTAGTGAAGAGAAGGACCAGGGGAGACATGGTAGCAGGGTTCCAATATTTGAGGGGCTGCCACAGAGAGGAGGGGGTCAAGCTGTTTTCTGAAGGCCAGACAAGGAATAATGAATGGAAACTGACCAAGGAAAGATTCAACCTAGAAATGAGGAGAACTTTCTGACAATCAACCAATGGAACAGAAGTTGCCTTCAGAAGCTGTGGGAGCGTCATCACTTGAGACTTTCAAGAAAAGATTGGACTGCCATTTGTCAGAAATGATATAGGGTCTCCTGCTTGGGCGTGTATGTGTGTATATTAGATGATCTATAAGGTCCCTTCCAACTCTGTTAATCAGTTTTTTTAAAAAAATCAGTTAGAGCTGCTTTTTTACAGATGTCATTAGAGGTTTGCTTCCTTAGTTCACAGAAATCTCCCTGTTTACAATGGAACTGCCAAATTACCCCAACCCTAAATAACATAGGCCAGAGAGTACAAATTCAAGCAAAGTCTCACCAAAAGCTCCACTGAAGAAATTGAATTCCTCTTCCAGTTATTTATTATGAATCAACAAAACACTGTTTTTTTTTAAAGTCTATGATAATTTTGAATTCCCTTTTTATTTGCTTGCAAAAGTCTACTTCTTGATCCCTTTCTTTCTTATTTTTGTTCACTTCCCTTTCTTTAACATACTAAATAAAATACATTTAAAAGAGAAAGAAACAAGAGTTCCTTATGAGTTACAATTCTTGCAGGTATAAAGCACTCTTACCAGGTAAGAATGCTTCAAGTTCATCGTTGCTAACTCTTAAACAGGGCTCTGACACTTGACGTTTAAGAACCTGCTCTTCCAAGCTACTGGTGGCTGGAATGGCGTAAAAAGCTCACTTCTCTTATTTGTTTTGCCCAACTAGCTGCCTGTTGCTTTGTGGGATTAAATCGACTTTGGATTTTATTTGAAAAAACAGTTTATGTTGATCATATTCAGCTCTGTTCCAAGCAAAACACAATATAAGAGTGGGAGAATCTATCATGTCATACCTATTGTATTCATATCACATCAGTGATGCAGTTTTTTTCTCTTTTGGTCTGCAGAATCACCTTTATGTACTGGCAGAACAACACAATATGGCTAGGTTTTCATATGACAGCTATTTTTTGTTCCTTCCAACTGTTCCCACCACCATCTTCACCACCACAGTTATTCCACTTCAGGGGTTGCCTGTGAGGTTTCTGTCAGGTTTCAAAGTTGTCTCAAATAAATTGCATTTCAAACAAAGTTTTTGATGAAAAAAAACCTCTTATTTATTAAGCACGAACATTCTAACTCCGACTCATTGCAGCCAACTCTGGCTTCCTCAGCCAAAACCCTCCTTTTCCTCTCCCCAATCCTCTGCACTAATTGGCCATCTTCCCAGTCACTCTGCCCCTAATCTACTGCTCCCACTCAAAGGAATTTTCCCCCTCCCATCCCATCTCCTAGGTGATGTTCTCTCCAGGGAAAATAAGTAGGTGAAGAGTCAACTGTCCCTTTCCAGATGCCTCCGCTTCTCCTTCTTATGTCAGCATTAGAGTAAGTGCAGCGTGAAATGCTGACAGTTTCCTCCCCTTATGTTAAATGAAATGATTATTGTGCCCAGCAGAACTAGACAAAAAAATATGTGAGCAACATAGCATGAAGAAGACATGAAACTTAGAGAAGAAATAAGCTTTCCTTCTGGTTTCTTTTACTACTGTTATAATAGCGAAAGAAAAAGTTGTGGGACCAGACTTTAAATTGAAGAAACAACCCTTTTATTTCCAAAGGTACCCTGGAACTTCCTCTTTATGACTCCCTAATTAAAGTTGGGGATAATACCCAAAGTTCCATGTCTCAAAGACATATCCTTCCAGATAAGTAGACCTAGAAAAGGATTTGACGGTGTAAGTTCTGTATTTCTCAAGGTTAACTCAGCTTTCCATCCTTCCGAGGGAGGTAAAATGAGGATCCAGATTGTGGGGGCAATAAGCTGACTTTGTATAAAAAAGAATATCGCTTGGGGGGCAGGGGGCGAAAGCCCTACTAAGCAGGTATATACAAAAGTATGAAGGCTATTGCTTAACGCATTGTAAGCAGCCCTGAGTCTCTGGAGAAGGGCGGCATATAAATCAAACTAATACACAAATAAATACATAAATTTCTCAACAAGTTATAAGAATCCTAAAGTCCATGCAAATTTCATACCTGCTCAAAGTTGTGTTGTTTTTTTTTTAACCTGGCTTCTTGAGCAAACTGAGAGCTGAGATTTTACCTGTATATGCAAAGTCTTCATAGAAACCTTGTGGTAAAAGGAATTGTGGCTTTAAAGTTTCTTACAATGCAGGTTTAGCTAATCCAGAAATTAAAGCACGTCTCTGTTAAACTACTAAGGAGAGATGCTGCATATACATTTCAAGCCATAGCAAATAAATTCTGCAATGACCTTCTTGGTTAGGAATAGACAGTATTTTCCATCTGTTTCTTTTCCCTATGAATGACCCCGTCCATCCATCCATCCATCCATCCGTCCATCCATCCGTCCATCCATCCATTCTCTCTCTCTCTCTCTCTCTCTCTCTCTCTCTCTCCCTCCCTCCCTCCCTCCCTCCCTCCCTCTCCCCCCCCTCCCTCATACACACACTATAGGCACAAGAGAGAATAAGTATAAGGAATTCCCATGGAAGTAAGGTTGGGTTTTGGCAGGAAATTACATTCTGACTGTCGTATACAAGAGAAAGGGCTGGTGTACTTTCTATTTTGTTGCCTCTTGTCACATTGCTTAAGACCTAAGTCTAAGTATTCTCGGGAAAGATAAGGTGGTGACTCCCTGGGCTATAGGGAAGCTGTTAATCTGGGATGTAGGATGACTTACTTTGTGTCAGCCTGTGATGGGAGCATTAGTCCTGAACCAGATAGAATTTGCTGGGATAAGGTAAGTATATATTAGATCATAGGCTCAAATTATGAGTATCAGGAACTAGGCAAGGGAGCTTTAGGAGAAGAGGGAAGCAATCTTCTTAGAGATTTTCAACATTTGATCTCAGCTTTGGAGGGATGATATTTCCAACCACGATAGCAATTAAAATTTAAAGAAAGGAAAGCTTGTCCTTCTCTTGGCCTACTTACATAAACCCAAGTTATGAAGTGCTAATAAAAGAAAAATTGGGTGTAACCTTAACTCTTCCTTAGCTTACTATATTATAAGGTTGTACATTCTTATAGGTTATCTGTGCACATGTGAGGACTGGCAAGGGAGACAGTCTTGGTGCCATGAAGAAAACCTGGTTTTATTTTTAGCAAGAACCTCTTCAGACATGGAAGCTAGTCAATAAATGTCCCATTGGCAATCTATTAACTATCTCCGGATGGTTTGTCAATCTCCTAATGGTTGTTGTTGAAATGAAAAGAATAGTGTTTGCCAACTTTTATAGAAGCTATCATTAGCTGTTGAAATTCTAGCCTAATTAGTACTTCACACTTCTTTTATATTGTGACATAACAATTAGTATATTAATATTATTCTAAATAGTCATCTTGTTCTTAACAGCAGGAATAGGGATTTTGTACGGTCAGATGTTGGTTAAACCAAAACTCCCAGCATCCTTCATCAGGGAGACACTTTGATTGGTCTGTTGGGAGTTGTAGTTCAACAAATCCCATCCGGAATTTCTTGCTTCTAACCATAAAGCAATCTAGTTCTTGAGAAGGACAAAGAAGCGGGCATCTGGTGGTGCATTATTTATTTTCTAGCCTTCTGGGCTGCTCCAGTCATGGATACCTAGTTAAAATATTAGCACTGAAGTTGTGCTTCATCTATCTGCTTATTATGACACAAATTGTAAATTAAATCTATTTACCAAAGGTAAGGTAGTTGTTCTAAACAAATTACCCTTATAGTTTGCATTGGATGAGTTCTTAGAGCTTTGTTTTCTATGCAGTATTTCTTGGTGCCATCTTTCTTCCTCTTTTTATACTCAGATTCATTTCTTCACTGCCATTATTTTGACAAGCTGTGACAACAACCCACATGCTGTTTTTGCTTATTTTTAAAATTTCCACCCTACTTTTCAATTACACAAAGTCATAGTTAAGAGATGCAACAAATTGATGATCAAAACAAGTTTAAAACAGTCTAACGACGAGTGGAGCATTGTGGCATGAGGAACAACAGACTCAAATACACAGCGAGGAGGATTGAGGTCATCGAACAATCAAGGAATGGGAGAAAAAGAACAATTTTGAAGGTAAAGTGGCAATAACCAGCCTAAGGGGATCTCAGATCATCACTGGCACAATATCAGTTAGCTAGAAATGAGAGGTGATTCTGAACCTGTTGTAAAATGAATACATAGATATTTTCAGCTCAGCTTTATGTTCTTACTCTTCCTTTCCTTTAAGAAAAGGTGCTGGTTCTTTTGACATTTCAATGTATTGCTGTTGTATTAGTAGAGAACAAGTAATATGAGCTGAGATGGCGCAGTGGTTAGAGTGCTGTACTGCAGCTACTTCAGCTGACTGCTAGTTCAGCAGATCAGCAGATCAAATCTCACTGGCTCAAGGTTGACTCAGCCTTTCCATCCTTCCGAGGTGGGTAAAATGAGGACCCAGATTGTTGGGGGCAATATGCTATTTAGTATACTGTCGATTGTTGTAAGCTGCCCAGAGTCCTCGGAGAGTGGGTAGCATAGAAATATGATTAATAATAATAATAATAATAATAATAATAATAATAATAATAATAATAAATCTTCCAATTTTATAGCCATTTTAAGGTATTACATAGTTTTCTGTATGCAGGGGTCAGCTGCTGGGGGTTTGCAGGGGTTCAGGAGAACCTCTAGCTAAAATTCTGTGCAGTTCGGAGAACCCCCAAATCCCACTCCTGGCTGGCCCTGTCCACCGTACCTCACCCCTCCCAGGAGTCCCCATGTGGCCCGTTTTGGATGCAGATAAGTACAGGATGCACATGGAGGCTTGGGGAGGGCGAAAAACAGGCCTACCAGAAGTTTGGGAAGGCCAGAAATGGGCCTGTTTCCGGCCTCCAGAGGTCCTCTGGAGCCTGGGAAGGCTATTTTTCGCCCTCCCGGAGGCTTCAGGAAACCCTCTTGAGCCCTGGGAGGGCAAAAATGCCCCCCCCCACACCATGGTGCAGGAGGCCGACCAAGCATGCCCACCCGGCAACTGGACAGAGAACACCTTGCTAACATTTTTGAAGCCCACCCCCTGTCTGTATGTGATTCTATCATGATCTGTGAGGTTGATTTATTTAGCCTATGGCATAGACCACATGGTTAAAAGTAATGAAATGATATAGGAGTACATAATAGTATGGTACACATATGATGGAAATATGTAATCAATTTTGTTGAGAATGTCCCTGAGAGAGAACAAGAGGAGGAAGAGCAGGCTGAGAAATGGTCAGATAAGAGTCCCAAAAGTGCTTTTTCAAAAGGTAACTGGAATTGTTTTTTTCTTTGAAGACATTTTATTTCTCATCCAAGAAGCAGGGATGAAATGCTCCCGGTTCGGACCATGGCGACGGGTGGTTCGGAGAACCGGTAGCAAAAATCCCTGCACCCCTCCCCCCCATGCCCAGATGAGCCACGCGATCATCAGAGGCTGTTTTTTTTTTACTTTTAAAAGCATTTTTTTCTACAATCTCTTCAGTCGAAAAAATGCTTTTAAAAGTAAAAAAAAGCCTCTGATGATCGCACGGCTCAGCTGGGATTGTCAGAGGCTTTTAAAAGCATTTTTCTACAACCTCTTTGGCCGAAGAGGTTGTTGGGAGAAAAAAATGCCTTTAAAAGCTTCTGGCGATCCCAGCTGAGTTGCCTGATCATCAAAAAGCATTTTTTTCTGCAAACTCTTCGGCTGAAGAGGTTGTAGAAAAAATGCTTTTAAAAGTAAAAAAAAAGTTGACCACGCCCACCCTGTCCCATTACCCCACCACCACCAAGCCACGCCCACAGAAATGGTAGTAACAAATTTTAGATTTCACTCCTGCCAAGAAGCTTCTTCAGCTTTGGCCAGTCAGAGCTGAAGAAGCTTCTTGGATGAGAAGTGAAATGCCTTCAAGGAAAAACTCCGGCCACCTTTTGAAAAAGCACTTTTCGGACAACCATGATGAGATTCTTCATAGATGGTCAGATAAGAGGTAGTTAAGCCAGCAGAAGGAATGGAGAGCTGGAAAATATCTGAGAAGGAGCTTTCCCTAATTTTTTGGACTGTAAATGTAGGGGGAGATGTATTTTCAGACTTGCAAATTTCTGTTACTGTACCCTTACAATAGGGATGTGGTGGCTCAGTGGCTAAGTTGCTGAGCTTGTTGATTGAAAGGTCGGCAGTTCAGCGGTTTGAATCCCTAGTGCCGTGTAATGGGGTGAGCTTCCATTACTTGTTCCAGCTTCTGCCAATCTAGCAGTTCGAAATCATGTAAAAAAATGCAAGTAAAAAAATAGGGACCACCTTTGGTGGGAAGGTAACAGCGTTCCATGCGCCTTTGGTGTCCAGTCATGCCGGCCACATGACCATGGAGACATCTTTGGACAGCGCTGACGCTTCAACTTTAAAATGGAGATGAACACTGCCCCTTAGAGTTGGGAACGACTAGCACATATATGCGAGGGGAACCTTTACCTTTACCTTACCCTTACAATAAAGATGATGTTAATATTCATGGCTACTACTTCTTGTCTGAATTGCGCTGATAGAATGCCCGATTTCCATAAAATGGTGATCCAAGCTAGTTCTGTGACTTTCTGCAAATACAGCTTGTTTTGTAATAATATGCGTGGGATTGAAAACATGATTTTTTTTTGAGGGGAGTGGAAACATGTCTGTGTCTATACTGCTTCAAAGAGATCTTCATCAACGACCCCCTCATACTCTTCCATTCACTGATAAGTGGATTTTACTCTTGATGAAACTTCTCTATGCAAGCTGGCTCTTTATTTGATCTTGAATCCTACACAGGGTTCTGAAATGCCCAAGTAGCTGGAGCAGAGATAGCTCAACAGAAAAACTGCTGTTCAATAGGTGGTGGGATTGAGGATTACATCTGTGGAGATGCAGTAGAGTTGTAACAGTAAGATCATTCTTGGTCTCTTTACGTGTCTTTAACGTAAAGACTCTTTACGTGTCTTTAATGACATGCAGTAGCATCCACATAAAGCTCTGGGTTGATAGAAATCAAATGTCTTAGGCCACTGCTTACAAAAAATATGTCCTAAGAAATTAGAACTTCTTTGGAAGTTCATTAGAACAAGGGTTTCATAAAGAGAAGACCAATTAAAATGTTTGTCCAAGTTTATTGACTCTTTTTTTTTTAATACACAAATGTATAAGCATAACAATACCTTGTAGGTTTGCAATATCGTGAATATCTTTAGCTTTGGGTGTAGGATGAGGGTGAAGATTCATTCTCCAAGGTTGTGGGTTGGTTTCTGAACGTTTCGTTACCAGGCTAGGTAACATCTTCAGCGGAGTTTAGAGGAAGTCAGTGTTGATGTTCTCCTGCTTATAAGGCTTGTGCAGTGGTAGGCTGCTGCTGATTCAGACCGGTTTGGGAAAACCGGTAGTTCCGCCGAGGGCTGGCCCCACCCATCCACCCTGGTCCTATATAATCACCAGTTTTTCGATGCTGTGTGCATGCATTTGGGAACAACTTGTTACAACCGGCATCAATCCACCTCTGGTCCTGTGATGGGGAGGTCTTGATGTGACCCCCTCCAATCAGTCCTTCACCTCCTAATGTTCATGCTTTCCTGATGTGACTTCCCCATCACAAAACCTTCACCTGATAGCAATAGCACTTAGATTTATATACTGCTTTACAGTGCTTTATAGCCCCCTCTAAAGTGGTCTACAAAGTCTGCATATTTCCCCCAACAATCTGGATCCTCATTTTACTGACCTCAGAAGAATGAAAGGTTGAGTCAACCTTGAGCTGGTAAGACTCGAATTGCTGGCAGTCAGCAGAAGTAGCCTGTAGTACTGCATTTTAACCACTGTGCCATCAAAGCTTTGTCCCATACCTGACTCATCACTCATCCATCACTAGATCCATCACAAGACCTTCGCCCAACATGACCTCACCATCATAAGACCTACTAACCACACAACCCCCCCACCTTATAAACAGAAGAACACTGACATCCCCTAAACTTTAATTCTATGTCAGATAAAACAAAGTGAAAGCTAATGCTTTAGAAATTTTAATTCCCCCATCACTTACTTACTTACTTACTTACTTACTTACTTACTTACTTACTTATTTATTGGTTCAATTTATATGCCGCCCTTCTCCAGAGACTCAGGGCAGCTTACAATGTGTTAAGCAATAGCCTTCATACTTATTTACCTGTCCGCCTTAGAAAGTTGGAGTATCTAAGAAAGGAAAGTTTGTGAGCTCAAGCGTTTTTATCAGTGATTATAAATGAAAATAACCCTCTCTTATTAATGCTGCAAATTACAGGCCATGGATAACTCATTTAGATGACAGCTCACAAAATCAATTAAAAAAAAAAGGTTTGTTTTGAAAGCAGCATTGCTTAAATGCCAAAACACTGAGGCTTTTTTTCTCTTTTTTTCCTGAGGTTGTTAGTTTACTTGTGGGATTTTGTGTATGTGTGTGTGTGTGTGTGTGATTACTTGATATACATTTTAAAAGTTCAAAATTTATTCCTTCAGGGAAGTGGAGTGTGGGAAACAGAACACAAAGCATTTATTCCTGCCTTTTTTATTTCTTTTACTGCAGTCCCAAGTTGCGTAAAACTTGATTGAAATGGATAGCGTACAAGTTTTTTTTCTCTCTCTAAAAAAAGGGGGGGTACATTGTTATAAATATGGTATGTCTTGCAAGCTTATTTTTTGCTACCTTCAATGTTTGAACTTAATTTTATTAGAGGATTATTAAACACGGAGAACAGTTTAATTTCTGATTGCTGTTGAGGGCAAGCATGGATTAATAGGCTATGAAAATTCTCACCAATCTAGCCAAAATCATTATCTTTTTCTGTGGAATTTTTTTTAGATCCCCTCTAGAGGTTTATAATGTGAGTATATTATTTTTACGTTAAATTCCATCAATGAATATGATCCAGGGATGCCCTGGTACTCTTCAGAACCATCTATGTTATTTCTTTCCAAATATCTGAGATAACAGAAAAATACACCATAACATTTATATATGTTCTTGATAAACATTTTTTTCCAAATATAAAAATGAACTAATGTGATATTATCTTCCTTGATTTATATGTGAATCAAAAATTAGCTATCCCCTGAATTTAGATTTCTCTAAGCGGGTTGTTTTAAAAATTATAGTTGCATCAGTAAGACAAGACATAGAATTCAACAGATTTTACATTTCTGCCATTGTATTTCATGCTTCAATTCAGCCATTTGCCTGGGAACTTTAGTAGCTATTGCAAGTCTTGTAGTCTAGGCCAATGTTTCTTAAATTGTGGTCCTAAGGTCCCTGGGAATTCCCCAAGATTCACTCAGAGGTCTGCAAAATCAAAACTATTTGCCAGCTTATCAGGTTAGGAAAAAACATAAACTAACTTCATACTCCTGTGGCCATTAAGAATTTTGTAGAATAGTGTTAAACTAGAATTATATACATTATTATAGATAAATGTGTATGTGAATTGTATAGACATAGGTATTGATATGTATAATTGTATAGGAATAAGGTATAAATGGCTATTATTATACTATGTTTAAATAATATATAAGGTGTAAGGAATATATTATTATATTATTATTAGTATATTATGTATTAACTTAAAGTGTTGGAAGATGCTTGCCACCAATGATGTCATATCTATGTACAATGTTTTTAATTTTGAATAACTAATAAAAAACTTTTTTTTTAAAAAAAAAGAATTTTGCAGAATCTGTATGTCAATCTCCAAGTAGTTTTACTGAAGAGAACCAGTTTGGTGTGTGTGTGTGTGTGTGTGTGTGTATGTATGTATGTATGTATGTATGTATGTATGTATGTATGTATGTATGTATTATATTTCTATACCACCTTTCTCCCGCAGGACTCAAGGCGGTGTACAGTCAAGAAAAATAAAGATACACAAATATCATAAAATTGCTAATTAAAATTAAAACATAGTTTGGCCCAATTAAATAAAAACCAAAATTAGATAACATTTTAAAATCATTCACATGTTAACATGTTTAGCCCCACCTGTTTGAACATCAGGGTCTTGAGGGCACAACGGAAAGCACGGAGATCAGGGATATTTCGTATCTCAGGGGGCAGTTCATTCCAAAGGGTTGGAACCCTTACAGAGAAGGCCCTCCCCCTGGGAGTCGCCAGTCGGCATAGTTTGACTGACAGTACCCTGAGTAGTCCCTCCCTGTGAGAATGAATTGGTCGGTGGGAGGCTATTGGTGGCAAAAGAGGGTCTTGTAGGTACCCAGGTTCTAAGCCATGAAGCGCTTTAAAGGTGATGACTAACACCTTGCATCACACCCAGAAGACCACCGGGAGCCAGTGCAGCTCATGTAGGAGAGGTGTTACATGGGCGCAATGAGTTGCGCCCATAATCACCCGCGCGGCTATATTCTGGACCAGTTGGAGCCTCCGGGTGCTTTTCAAGGTGAGCCCCATGTAGAGAGCATAGTATGACTGTAGCCTTGTTGCTGGTATCCTTATGATTTATATTCTGTTTCCTAATATGATTTGATCGCTTATTTGTTCCCTATGACTTAAGTGTTGTACCTTATGATTCTTGACAAATGTAACTTTTCTTTTATGTTCACTGAGAGCATATGCACCAAAGACAAATTCCTTGTGTGTCCAAGCACATTTGGCCAATAAAGAATTCTATTCTATTCTATTCTATTCTATTCTATTCTATTCTATTCTATTCTATTCTATTCTATTCTATTCTATTCTATTCTATTCTCAGTTAAGGCATTGGTCTAAAAACCCGGAGACCATGAATTCTAGTTCCACCTTGGACATGAAGCCAGCTGAGTGACTTTGGGCAAGCTGAGTGAGTTCTAGTCCTGCCTTAGACATAAGAGTTGGCTGGGTGACTTAGGGCCAATCACTAGGAGACCGTGAATTTTAGTCCCACTTTAGGTATAAAACCTGACTGGGTGACTTTGGGCCAATCTCTTTTTCTCAGCCCTAAGAAGGAGACAGTGGCAAACCTTTTCTGAAAAATCTTGCCAAGTAAACTGTAAAGACTTGTCCAGTCAGTCTCTGAGAATAGGACATGATTGAACAATCTTACTTAAAGACTTTTTTTTTTAAAAAAAAAATCTTACTTAACAATCTTCCCCAAACCCCCAAAACTTCCACATTAGACTATCTACTGTTGACCTCACCCCATTCCTTAGAGGTCTGTAAGGGGCATGCATAAGAGCACCGATGTGCCTACCATCCCTATCCTAATATTCCTTTTTACTTACTCTTTTCATGTATTCAAATTATGTTTATACTTTTACCTGTTGTCTTATATATGCTTGACAAATAAACTTATGATTATGATTATAAAGTTAGCCTTATTCTTTGGGATCTTTTCTCCCTAGGCAAATCTGTGACAGACCCCAATCAGGATATCTAATTGTTAACCCATTCACAGCTGCCTTGTGCGCTCTACATGCCATCTTAATTTTGCAGTCAATCTCACTGCCCACTTGAAAAATGAAGATGCAAGGCGCTTCCCGGAGGGGAATAGAGTGTTTTGGATTACTCTTCATCTATTATTTTAGAAAGTAAAATGAATAGAAGTTTTGCAGGTCTCAGACATTAAAGAGACTATTTTATATCAGTTTGGGAGCGCTTGTCAGCTTTGATTTATTAAGTCAGGCTCCCAACCCTGCTACAAGTCTCGGTGTTAGCAGGCTTTTGGTAATGAACAGACCTCACAGCTGAATGCGTTGTGATTAGCCATCTCAACTATATGTTTTTAAATAAAGGCATCACGGTTGGGGAGGGCAGTATTCTGTTCCTTCTCTTGAATGATTTCATTTATCATCCCTTCATCCAGGTTTCTGATGGCCTCATTGCCCTTCAGATTGTTTTCTTGCAGCCATAACAACCCAGGTGAAAGGGAAGGATCTCTTAAGGACTGTCTTTCACCATTCATTTCCAGTCTACCTGTGGCATGCCATTGAGGCAAAAAGAGATAAGGAGGAACATTCTGAAGACACCTGGTCAACCAGGCGATGTCTTCAAGTATGGCATTGTAGGCAGTGCTCAACTTCATGACGGCTGTTTAACGGCTCTTTCAGGTTGTGACAGCACTGACAAAAGTGACTTATGACCAGTCTTTGAACCATAGCAGTATCTCTGTAATCACATGATTAAAATTTGGATGCTTGGGCAACTGCCCTTTATTTATGACAGTTGCAGCATCCCAGGGACACATGTCTGCCATTTGTGAGCTTTCAAGGGAGCTTTCAACAAGCCAAGTCAATAGAAGCCACCTTCATTTAACGTGATTTGCTTAATGGCCACAGTGGCTCAGTCAATGACCATTCTCTCCACCATCACCATAGTATATTTTTTACTATATATCGTATTTTTCGGAGTATAAGACACACCTTTTCCCCCCCTAAAAGGGGGTGAAAATTTAGGTGCGTCTTACATACCGAACGTAGCCCCGCCCATCCACTGGCCCCCATCCTTTGGCCTCTGCCTCCCAGTAGTTTACCTCCTTGCAGCAAGCAGCAAGAAGAAACAGCTCGTTTAAGTTTCAGCACAGCCTAATTAGCACAAGTTGATTGGATCAGCCTCCTGACTCTCAGCTGTTTTGCGGGGGCCTCTGTTGCTTGCTGCAAGGAGGTAAATTGCTGGGAGCAGATTTTTTTTTTTCTTGTGTTAATCAAGCTATGCTGAAAATGAAAATGAAAGTGTAGCAAACTATTTGCTGTTTGCTGCAACAGGGCAAAATTGCTGGGAAGCAGAAGCAGAGGCAGATTTTGTTTTCCTCACCAAAAAAAGGTAGGTGTGTCTTATAGTCTGGAACGTCTTATACTCCGAAAAATATGGTAATTTTCTAATGTTTCAAGTTCTTTATTTATAACATGCAGGGATGATCCCTACAATGGCAATACAGGATAGAAATTTGTAGACCTCTACATACCATTCAATGAAATTATTTCCAGATCCTCTTGAGATTTTGGGGGCATGGATGTGACGGCCTAGCAGGGAGGAGATCAAACCAGCTCCCTTGAGTCTTGGAAAGGTTGCCTAGCTTTGAAGAATGGATGGGGATCACCAAACAATTGTACAGTAGTAGCCAAAATTGTGGAAACCTTTTGGGGAAAATGTATTTTTTAGATTTGATGGCTAATAAAACAACTTTTTTTTTGCGTTTCAAGGTAATCCTATTCCACTGCTTCAATTAACCCAATTGAAAATCTATGGAGTCGACTGAAGAAACTTGTTAGACAGAAGTGACCCAGCAATAAAACTCAGTTAACAGAAGCAACCATTCAATCTTGGTTTCACATTATAACAGCTGCAGAACTAAAAGACTTGGTTCACTCCAGGGAAGATGCTGTAAGGCCATAATTCATGCTAAAGGTTACCCAACTATTAACTGATGTGGTGATAATTGGTGTTATTAGCTAGTTTTAGAAAATACACTTTTCCCAAAAGGTTTCCACAATTTTGGCCACTACTGTAACCCAGCCTCGTACTTTCTGTATTGCTCTGGGGAATTGAGAGCTAGAGGTGCTGCTTTATCCCTTAGTGAACTTGATCAAGGTTTGAACAAAGGGTTTTCTGTATTGCAACTCAATCTCCTAGTTCAGCTATTAGAGAGCCTTAAGAAACCTAACTATTAAAGAGTCCACTTTGCACCATTTATCCTTGGCAGATTGACCTTAGCAACCATATTTTATTATGAGATCTCACAAGTCTCTCTTAACCCAGTTTCTTTAAATAAATAAATAAAAAAAAAACAGGGAGGAGAAAAGAGATTGAACGGATGCCATCAACTTAATTAAACTGAAGTCATGACCTTCTTCACCTTCCTTCCCCCAGAACAGTTCCATAGCTTTGATTCTCCAGATGTGCCTTAATCAAGAATTGTTGCCATTCAGTGAGGGTATTAAAAGGCATCTGCTCCTTGCTGAGAGAAGATTACATGGGGTTTATCTGCAGCTGTACTGACACTTTGCCCTTCTCTGGCACTCTTTGCTTTAAGAAGGCCAAAGCTCTTCATAAACTCCTTCAATTAAGCCCTACAGACTTTGTAATTACTGCTCTGAGAACAGGTTCAACAAATAGTCCCAAGTTGTGGGACACAAAAGATTGTTGAGTAACTTTCCTGACTTCATAGAATTAACCCAGTCAAAGGACAATAATAGAAGACAATCAGAATGGAATTGTCTGGGCATTGAAAAATGCCAGAGTTTCATAGGTCAGTTTGCTTTGTAACTCTTTGCGTGTCTGAAATATGGCTGCAGCATGCAGGTGTTGGAAGTGTTTAAAGCCAATATAATCCTGTATAAACAACTGTCAAGATTAATTATTTGTTAAGACCCAGACCTGACTTGAAAACAACCTTCATGCCACAGAGGACCTCTGTTCATGAGGTGCAGCTTGGGCAATGAAAGCGTGAGCTGTATCTGACCAGAAAAAAATCCTTTTCTAGGTGGACTTGGGTTTCATTAATTAATTGCCCAGTGGCCTGGCTTTCACATTCCCTATGAGGATGTTTACATCACAGATCATGATGAATAATTTGAATTTTTCCCATGCCAGGATCAGCAAATCTAGGGAATACAGGAGGGCATAAGTATTTTTTAAAAATATTTTTTTGACTTTTTATTAATTACATTTCTTAGTGCTTAATAAACATAGTGTTGCCTGTGTATTTAATTTGCTTAACAATACTGATTATATTTTTAATCTCCACCCCTTTTCCCCCCAACCACTGGTAAAATAGATTCTGGGTTTGATAGTATTCTGTGTCTTGTTTCTGCTTAATTTTCAATGTCAATCTATCCATTTCTGCAGGATGACAGAAATATTACTAGGGAAACAAAGATTTAATTCATTCTCTAGAAGCCTATACAATAATCATAATAGTACAATGCATTGTAATTAGTAGTCATCTGATCATATCAAAAGCAATAGCAATAGCATTAGCACTTGGAGTTATATACCGCTTCACAGTGCTTTACAGCCCTCTCTAAGCAGCTTACAGAGACAGCCTATTGCCCCCAACATTTGGGTCCTCATTTTACTGACTGCGGAAGGATGGAAGGTAGAGTTAACCTTGAGCCTGGTGAGATTTGAATTGCCAAATTGCAGGCAGCTGGCAGTCAGCAGAAGTAGCCTGCAATACTGGATTCTAACCACTGCGCCACCATGGCTCATAGGCTATAAATATGGCTATAAAAGGCTATAAAACAATTCAGAAAGAAGCGTAGTATGACAAATTCATAATAAATCATGACCCCAGCAGTCAACTCCAAATCATCAAAACAAAATTTATTTGTGGCCCAAGAGTAAAAAAATAGAAGACCGACATGCAGTACAATATCTATAAAATAATCTTCTTAAATAGCAAGAAAATCCCAAAGCTTTTAGCAGTCAACGGTTAATAGTGTGGAAGGGGAACCAGACAGTTTCCAACAGCTGTGGCTACTGATAAACATTTTGCAACCTTCTTACAGTTTCCTAAAGAATGATCACTCAGGAGAAGGGTATCTGCCTCAGGGTCAGAATAGCAATTACAATTATTAATAATTGGGAGTACTAAACCTGATGGCCATTGGGTATACAATGAACATTTGAATAGCATACCTGCAGTAGATTCTACCTCTCAAATCATAACAGAAAGAAACTTGCTTTACGTGGTGGATGCTCAGATACCAACTAGTTGTTGCCCTGATCGGTATTTCTCTCCACCCCAATTATATGTTCCTATATAAGATGCTAGGGACAGACCAGGATGAACAATTGTGCTGTAGAGGAGATGGAAAACTTTGTCAGTTTGGATAGCTAGATCCAAAATTTTAGCAAAAGTTCAAAAAAAATAAAATATAAAAAAACCTCGCAATTGCTAAATTTGTAGGTCATCTGGCAGCAATTATGTTCCTGCAGCTATTAAACTATTTAAAGCTTTTGGAGTTGAGACTACATGGTGCTCAGCTGGGTATTCATAAGGCATCTCCTACTTTTGAAATAATGTAATCAAACTTTCAGTCAACCTTAATGTTTTAAATGGCAATAGCCGTGCAACAATCTGAATATAACTCATAGTAAGAATAGCCCTATTAAAATCAATGGGATGATGGGTCAAATCCTCCCCGAAGTTTGGGCCAAACATATTAGCATTATTATTTTCAGAGCCCAGATATACCAATAATGAATTTCTAAGCACAATTTAGGATTTCTATACCTTGGAGCTACATTCCTCCCCCCTTTTTTTTTCTCCTGCCCCTCTCAATCTTCTAATTAAAACAACATATGAAGTATAAAATCCTCTTTGAAGTAACAATATATGGAGAGGATTTATCCTGGTCCACTTAAATATTCATGACAGCTTGCCTTTCTGTTCAAAAAGACACTTGTTTATTTAGATAAGATTTAATTTATTCATAATTTACCTAAATTTGCAGGAGCGTGCATGTACATTTTAGCTTATAAGAAGCATAATACATAAAACATTATTGAGGCATGCAAATTACGCAAAAACACCATTTGAAACTGCTGGTTTGTCTTAGGCAGATAACTTTTCTTCTTCTTTTTTTAGCTGGAATAGTGAGACAAATTCAGTTGCTGAGGAATGTTGTCTGGATTGCACCGGTTCAGAATTATCCTCCTCTAATGGCAAAGAAATGGGTCTTTAACATGGTCTCTTGGAACTTAGTGTCAGGGTTCCAAGTAACATACCCACAGCAAACAAAACTCTGAGGCAGGCAATTTCCTCAAAAAACAGATTTATTGGAAATGTCACATTGGCACAGGCTGGTGAAAACTGACTCTGATTATTCCCGCAGTTTCCCACCTAATTAAAAGTGAAAGCTTGTCACTTTCTTAAAACAATCAGTCACATGGTCCAAACAGGATACTGTCCAGTTGCTAGGTGACTCCAGTCCCCTCCTTCCGAGCACTTGTAGGAATGTCCTTGGTTCCCAAGAGAAAGTATTTTGTTTTGGCTACAACATCCCAACTATCTCTATTCCCCCCTCCCTATCCCTCTTCTATGGTGTGTCAGCACTGAAGTCTCAAAATGGCTTCAATCAGACCAGGTTGACACCCAGATTCATACACTCTGAGCTCTATTCAATTTGGTATCTTTTGTCAGCAAAAAAGCACAACGGAGATGTCCTAAATTTCCTTAAGATTTGAATTTCATACCTTAGGCAGGACTAGAACTCACAGTGTCCTGGCAATTGGCCCAAAGTCACACTGCCAGCTTAATGCCAAAAGGGAGGACTAGAAATCCCAGACTCCTGGTTTTTAGCCTTGCACCTTTGCCACTAGACCAAACCAGGGGTGGGCTACTGGGGGTTCACAGGGGTTCGGGAGAACCTCTAGCCAAGATTCTGTGCAGTTCAGAGAACCCCCAAATCCCACTCCTGCCTGACCCCGCCAACCTACCCCTCCCCTCCCCTCCCAGGAGTACTCATGAGGCCCATTTTGGATGCAGGTAAGTGCAGGGCACACACCAAGGCTTGGGGATGGCCTACTGGAAGTTCGGGAGGGCCTCCGAAGCCCGGGGAGGGCAGAAACACCCCATACCATGTTGCAGGAGTCCAACTAGGCCACGCCCACCATGACAACATCCACCTAGAGAACCCCTTTCTAAAATTTTTGAAGCCTACCCCGGACCAAAGTGGCTCTCTCCAATGGTGAGATTCAAGTAATTTAACAACCGGTTCTCTGCCCTAATTATTTGTTCCAAAAACCAGTTTGCCAAACTGCTCAGAAAGTTAACAACCGGTTCTCCCGAAGTGGTGCGAACTGGCTGAATCCCACCACTAGCTCTCTCCCTCTCTTTTCCCTCCCCCCCCCATTTAGCCGGAAATTCACTGTAGTCCTTGTTGTCATCTGTATTCCAGTTATTAATTACCACTGCTGCTCTTTCCATCTGTGTGCTTATGCGTGGACCAACTGACATCCACTGTCACTTGTTGTTACAAATCTAATTCCAAATCTGCACGATTGTAAAAAGGAAATTAACTTCTCTGTGGAGAGGTTCTATTTTTGTCTGATAAATTGTGCATGGAGAAGAAAATGATGTATCTAGATGTTTATTAATCGAGAAATTTCTAAATGTATATTTGATTATTTCCAAAGTTGGTGGAGGTTTGTAATGATGATCTTAAATGATATCAAATCTTCAGGGAGGGAGGGGGTTGACGAGAGCCCAGAATACAATTTAGTGGATGATAAGTGAGCTTAGGCATCGCTACCTGATGGCTTAAATATATGTTTATGATGAAACTGATTCCAGTAGAGATGTTTGGGACAGTATGGATATTGATTTTGTTTTTAAAAAAAGAAAAAAAAATGATTCCTTGTCTGTGAATAGATTAGGGAAAAAATATTGAACTTGCTCTTTTAGTTCTCAGGGTTAGTGCAATTTATTTTCAATTTGTCAAACGTGGCAGTGTAGAATTGTGTTTGGTGATTTATTAGGACTTTTCTAAATAGGGCACTTTGTCATTGAAGTTTCTTCAGGAGTGGTGGTATGATTTTTAAAAATATTTTTACTAGTTCAAGATAACCGCCCCCCCCCCAAAAAAAAATCAAGAAAAAAAAAAGAAGAATGAAAGAGAGTGGCGAGGCAGTACAAAGAAATCAATGTACTTTAAATTCCTTGGCAGGAATAGCTTCTTGAATTGATTTAAAAATTGATGGTAAATGTTCCAACCATCTTTTCCTCTTTTTTGGATGCTGGAATTTGATTTCCTGACATCCAGACATAATAATTATCTACATACACATCTTATTAAAAGCCAGATGGAAAAAGGCAGTGACTAACAAACTTAAGGAGAAAGAAAACACAAAAAGAAGAAGAATGTGAACTTCACAGAGCATAGAGAACTGGGATGACTCACAAGACTGTCTGTGTCTTCAATCTATAAACAGTTAGCAATAGCACTTAGACTTATAAACCTTCAAAGATAGCAATAGCAACAGCACTTAGACTTATATACTGCTTCACTACATCCCTCTCTAAGCGGTTTTACAGAATCAGCCTCTTGCCCCCAACAACCTGGGTCCTCATTTAACCACCTCGGAAGGATGGAAGGCTGAGTCAACCTTGATCCATTGAGAATTGAACTCCTCGCAGTTGGCAGAGTTAGCCTGCAATACTACTGTCAACTTCGAACCGAACATGGCAGCCACCATTTTTCTATTCCTCAGTTATCACATAAAGGGGAAAGGGGGGAAGGAGGTTGGAATGCATTACTAGACACAACAGAGAGCTTTCTCATGAAAACCAAGGTCATCTCTATTGGCAATAGATAAGGTCGGGGAACGAATGCTTGGAGAACCCGCCAATTAACACAATTGGCCAACGTGACCCTTGGCCAATGTGACACTTGGGATGGGGTAACTTCCTATTTTAATTATACTAAAACTGCGGGAAAGATTTAGAGTTGATTTTCCTTTGAAGCTGTGCCGATATGATGTACTCGGTAAAGAATTTTTTTTTTAATTTTTTTAATTTTTAATTTGATTTATATGCCACCCTTCTCCGGAGACTCAGGGCGGCTTACAATGCGTTAAGCAATAGCCTTCCTACTTTTGTATATTTATATTTATACAAAGTCAGCTTATTGCCCCCACAAACTGGGTCCTCAATTTACCCACCTTAGAAAGGATGGAAGGCTAAGTCAACCTTGAGCCTGGCTAGGATTGAACTCAGAGAAATTACAGGCAGCTGGTGTTAATTGCTGCCTTTAGTAGGAGGCATTAGCCCTCTACGCTACACAGGCTCCTGTACACAGATCTTTGAGAAGGATCCTAGTCTCAGAGTTCTGATTTGCTTGGGTTCATTAGTCAGAGCATTGACAACTACGCCACCACAGCTCTAGCATCTTACGTAACCAATGCCTATATCTCTTAATCTATACCTTTCTGGGATCCTCACACATTTCAGACTTGCTCACAAGGAGAAGCCTGTTTTTCCCTGGGAAAGAATTCTTGAGGCAGAAGTAGGCCTGAAACTTTGTAAACCCACTGCAAAGTCCTTTGTAAACCCACTGCAAAATATAATTGTACAATTTTACATACGGTGAACCATGATTAAAGAGAATGCATTAGAGTTAAATCTTATGTCTAAAGATGGTATAGGTAGTCCTTAACTAACAATCACAATTGGGACCAGAACTTCTGTTGCTAAGTAAGACTATTATGTCAGTTGCACTCAATTTCTAGACCATTTTAGTTCTTAAGCAGTTCTTAAGAACTAAATATAGTTCTTAAGCGAATCACACAGTTGTTAAGTAAGCCCAACTTTCCCCATTGACCTTGCTTGTTGGAAACCAATTGGGAAGGTTGCAAATGCTGCAACAATCATAAATACATGCCAATTGCTATGTGTGCAAATTTTGATCACGTGATGTTGCAATGGTCATAAGTGCCATGGCCATCTGTAACTCACTTTTTTCAGTGCCATTAAAAACTTACCATTAAAGTCCTTTAATTCATTACCATTAACTTACCATTAAGGTCCCTTAATAGTTGTAAATCGAGAACTACCCATGTTTCCCCAAAAATAACACCCTGTCATATATATTTTTGAACCCTGAAATAAACGCTTGGCCTTATTTTTGGGAAGGTCTTATTATTTTGGGGCACGTGGAGCAATATGGGACCCCTCTTGCTGTCTTACCTGATTTCCAGCTCTGTGTTTAAATATTTTCGGGAAGGTCTTATTTTCAGGGGGAGGTTTATTTTAACGCATGTGCTCAAAAGCCCAGTTAGACTTATTATCAGGATATGTCTTATTTTTGGGGAAACATGGTATCTGTAATGTTATATGCAAGTCAGATTCACTTAACCACCTAACAACCACCTACTATCTTAACAACTTCAGTGATTCACTTAACAACTGTGGCAAGAAAAGTCATAAAATGGGGCAAAACTCATTTGCTAAATGTCTTGCTTAGCAACATAAATTTCGGGCTCCATTATGCAACATAAATTAGCAACATAAATTTTGGGCTCATAAGTCGAGGACCACCTGTATTTCAGAGCGAAAGCCAGAGTTAAGCTTTCCAATATTGTTTTTAACACAGATCTGGTTGCTACTTAAGAAGCTGATGGATGTGAACATTTTACTACTGAATGTTTGCAGTTGCTTGTGGAACTTCATGAATGTCTGCTAGCAAACAGCAGCAGATTTCATCTTGTAAAATGTACCTGTGATAAATATCAACTTGCTGTGATTAAGCAGGTAGTGGTTAATTCATGAATGGGCTTTGCAAATGAGCCAGAGAGTAATTTGACTTCCAGTGGCTATAGAATTAATTATTTTCTTGGCATACATCAGAAGAAGCTGGATATCAATGTGCCTGAAGCAGCAACTATAATAGCATGCCCACTCCTTTTCATGAATTTCAGATGGCTTGAGTTAAAGGGCTTGACCAAAAAAGCTCAGACAAGCCCTAATTCATCAGCTTAACTGTCAAGAAAGGCAAAGCATCTGCCTTGTCCATTGTCCAATTGTCCAAGAACCCTTGGACATTGTTGGGAGAGAGAAGAGGCTGACAATCTGGACAAAAGATTGTAAAAAACACATTACTTCCTGGTTAAAACCAGGAAGTAATGACACCTGGGCGGGTGGGTGGAGCTTTGCTCTGTCATCGCTACCAGATCACCGAATCACCAGCCAAGATCTCTACCGGACCAGGCGATCCGGTCTGATCCGGGAGCATTTCACCCCTGTGTTAAATGCTTAGCAAAAACTTCAGCAAGACCTTCTCCTATGCTGTGCTTGTATCTACAGAAATACGATTTGCAGGATGAAATCTGGGTCGGTCACCAGGACCAGGGGTTTTATCTTCTGAGTTTTCGGATTCATGATGGAGAACTTCACAGAGAAGTTCTTTGAGGATGAGGACAAGTCCAGCACAAATCCAAAAGGTCTGAAGACTAAACCTCTGGTCCCGGTGACTGAGCCAGATTGGATCCTGCAAAATTATCCTGGGACAAGTATATATTTGCCTTCCTTCGTTTAAAGAATCTTATTAGTTTCATGGAAATAGTTCTTAAAAATATTTCCACTGTTTGTCCAAAAGAACCATCTCTATAGTCTCATGATGGCGTCTCATGATGGTGTCCCACACAGAGCCATCTCTCCAGGCATGCTAGCCGTCAGCCGTTGCTCTTCCACGTTCGGGTGTGCTGACCAGCTGGTCTTCACGCATGCAGGAGCACCGGAAAAATGATCTTCCAGTTTCCGGTGTGTGCATGCGCACCAGCCAGCTAGTCTTCGCATGCATGCCAGAAACCAAAACACCAGGTGGACGGTGCACAAGAAGTTATGGAAAGTGTACTTAGAAAAGGTATTGTTTCAGTTAAGGCTCACCTTTTGCCAAATGAACCATCTCAAAGGAAGATTAGTCTAGCTCAAATTTGCAAGATGTGTTTAAGGATTTATGATCGTGTTCATTTTGATTTTAGAATGGGATTTGTTCAACTCTCCGGTGGCTCAGTGGCTAAACTGCAATACTGTAGACTAACCCTGCCCACAACCTCAAATTTGATTCCGATGGGGCTCGAGGTTGATTCAACCTTCCATCAGTCCGAGGTCAGTAAAATGAGGGCCCAGTTTATTGCGGACACTATGCTGACATTTCTCACATGACCATTGCAGCATCCCTCATAATCACGTGATCAAAATTTTGACACTTGGCAACTGACTCATATTTACGACGGCTGCTGTGTCCTGAGGTGTCCTGTGATCATCCTTTGCAACCTTCTGTCAAGCAAAGTCAATGGGGGAGCCAGATTCACTTAACAACTGCGTTACTAACTTAATAACTGCGGTGATTCACTTAACGGTGGCAAGAAAGGTTGTAAAATGGGGCAAAACTCACTTAACAGCTGTCTCACTTAACAACCATGTATAATTGACAGACTGGATTTTATCACAGATTTTATCTGTTACTTATTATTTTATTCTAGAATTTTTATTTGTATATTTATTGAGTGTTTTTATTTGTTCTGGTCTCTGGTCTATAACTCTATGACTCTAATAATAAATTCGGAAATATATTCTGAAGAATGGACTCCATTGTGGCTGTAAGACAAGGATTATTTTAGTGAGTTGCTCTTAGGAGCAGACCAGGTGTGAAATCCAGCAGGTTCTGACAGGTTCTGGAGAACCGCTAGCAGAAATTTTAAGTAGTCTGGAGAACCAGAAAATACCACTTCTGGCTGGTCCCAGAGTGGGGTGGGAATGGAGATTTTGCAGTATCCTTCCCCTGGAGTGAGGAAGGAATGGGTATTTTGCAGTATCCTTCCCTGCCACGCCCACCAAGCCACGCCCACCAAGCCACGCCCACAAAACTGGTAGTAAAATAATTTGAATTTCACCACTGGAGCAGAAACCTCTATTCGGACTCGAGTTGGCGAGAGACGGATTCTTCTGATTAGCTGTTTTGTTTTGTTTACTTTTATTTCAGCTGTTTCTCCGCCACCCACACTTTTCTTTTTAAACACAGTGTGGGAGCTTGTTCGTGTGGCGAGCAAAAATGTCTCTTTTTGTTTTCCAGATCCAAAAAGCTTGTCTCAGTGCAGCAGAGAGATAGAAGGCAGATCTGAGGCTAGCACAGTGGGCTCTGACAGCTTGGCACTTGGGGGGGTGGGGGAACTTCTGTTTCCATTTCCAGCCCTGTGCCCTCTGGGCATGGATTGCTAAACAGAGGCGTTTGGAAGAATTTGTGTGCAAAAAGAAACAATTGGATCATTGGGCCCTGCAGTTAAACAGCGGAGAAAACTGGCCTGGTGAGGGGTTTCATATTAAATCAGCATCAAAGTCAATTTTATTGCAGGAGAACTATAGATTTTGTTTAAAAGAAAAAAAATATTAAATATTTGCAGGTTATCTCCAGATGAATTGACTACAGGCTGTCTTTCCAGCCAATGCTCGTTCTGGTTGGGTTTTTCCAGAAATGCAATAATTGAGTGGTTCTAGTTTCCCCTGGCATCGATGGAATATTTATTTATTATTTGGATTATTTACATCATTTGTAAGCTATCCCAGTTAACACAGGCCTCTGGGCAGTGCGCAATAAAAATGGCAAACTCTGACAATAGACTCATAAAGCATGAAAGCCACAAACACGAAATGGATAACAAGAAAACCAAATTTGTAAAATGCTCCCAAATAAGTCCTGGCTGGGGACTAGGTAGACTTCTGTATTACATCTTGTCTACAGTGATTGCTGATATGTTCCCAGACTACTCAAGTGTAGGATTTAGCTTTTAAAGCCTTAGGAAATGACCACAGTTTTTCTAATGAACCGTGTATGTCCTTACAAAGCTGCTTAAATGTTGAGACTTATTTTCAGGCTTATTAATAGCTCAAGAACCTTCTCACTGCTAGTCTCTGGTCTTTGCAACCTCCTGCCTGCCCATGTAATTTTGGGCTCAAGTGTGGTCATAAGTCAACACACACAGAGAGAGTTTTCTCGACCTTTGGAATTTTTTGAGCCCAAAATTTCTGTGGCTAAGCAAAACCGTTGTTAAATGAGCTTTGCCCCATTTTACGACCTTTCTTGACACCACTGTTAAGTGAATCACTGCAGTTGTTAAGTTAGTAACACGGTTATCAAATGAATCTGGCTTCCACACTGACTTTGCTTGTCAGAAGGCCACAAAAGATGATTGCATGACCGCCCGGGACATTGCACTCATCATAAAATATGATGAGCTAGTTGCTAAGTGTCCAGATTTTGATCACTTGACTATGGGGATGCTGCAACCATTGTGTGAAAAATGACCATAAATCGCTTTATTCGTTGCCGTTGCAACTTTTAACAGTCACAAAATAAACGGTTGTAAGCAGTAGTGGGATTCAGCCAGTTCTCATGACTTCGGGAGAACTGGTTGTTAACTTTCTGAGCAGTTTGGAAAACTGGTTGTTGGAAGAAATCATTAGGACAGAGAACCGGTTGTTAAATTACTTGAATCCCACCACTGGTTGTAAGTCAAAGACTACCTGTATGCTGTTTTATGGTTAGATGCTACTTTTATTACACTCATGGCTTTTGTTAGCATGTAAGTTGATTTTTAAAGGGACACGGTGGCTCAATGGCTAAGACGCTGAGCTTGTCGATCGAAAGGTCGGCAGTTCAGTGGTTCGAATCCCTAGTGCCGCGTAATGGGGTGAGCTCCCGTTACTTGTCCCAGCTCCTGCCAACCTAGCAATTTGAAAGCACGTTAAAAAAATGCAAGTAGAAAAATAGGGACAACCTTTGGTGGGAAGGTAACAGCGTTCCGTGCGCCTTTGGTGTTTAGTCACGCCGGTCACATGATCACGGAGACATCTTCGGACAGCGCTGGCTCTTTGGCTTTGAAACAGGGATGAGCACTGTCCCCTAGAGTCGGGAACAACTAGCACATATGTGCAAGGGGAACCTTTACCTTTACCTTTTTAAGTTGATTTATATTCCGTGTTCACATTCAGTGAAACTGATTTCACTGATGTATTGATAGCAAAGTACAGGTTTTATGTTGTAAGCTATCTTGGAAGTCTGTAAGTTGATAAGCAACTAAGGAAAAAATGATCTTGAAATACAACTGCACAAATTATCTATTTGGGAGATAAGATTTTTGTCTAGTTTCCAGGGAAAATCTTTTAAGCCTGAAGCAAAGGACCTCCAGCAAATTTGAAGCCAGTTCTTTCTTCCAAATATATAGATTTTAGCTTCAACATATGCCAGCATGTACAGTAAGTAAGCAAGCCTGTGTTTGTGGGTGTGTTTTGGAAAAAAAAAACATTTTATGCTGCTTTCCATTAAAAGAAAATTGGAAGGGTTTTGCAATTAAAAATTACAATCAAAAGCTTAAAGAGAGTAATTAAAAACATAAATCAAAACATCTTATAAAATACTGCACGAATACATAAAATAAAACAAGACTAAGAAAACCATTTAAAAGCCATAACAGAACGTAAAAGCTGCCGTAAAAATCTAGTTAGAAACCACTATAATGTTTAAAGCACCAGAAAGATTAAGATGTCTGGGTCCCTTTTTTCTGTGTCCCCAGAACACAATAAGTATGGTGCCCAATTATTTATTTATTTATTGGTTCGATTTATATGCCGCCCTTCTCCGGAGACTCAGGGTGGCTTACAATGCGTTAAGCAATGGCCTTCATACTTTTGTATATACCTGCTTAGTAGGCCTTTGGTTCAAGCAAAGGAGCCTTATTAAGCTATGACACCAAATCAGATTTATTCATCAGATATTCTTGAACAGAACATATTTTTTTTTCCAGAAAAAAACCATCTCTATAGTCTTTTCAAGTGTCAGTTTAAGTGGGAATCTGAGGACGTTTGTCCCAGATCTCATCAACTTTGCCCATAGAAGAGAAAGTTTCTTTGCCAGTTCTGGCTAATAACAAAGAAAATCCCAAGAAAGATGATTTGGTTGTCTCTCATCAGAATTTTAAGAAAATCTAAAATCAAATTTTATTTAAGAAGGAATTCTAGCCTTTGTTTGGTAGGACCACTTAGGCAGTGGTGAAATCTTCCATGGATCGCCACTGTTTCACTGACCATGCATGCATGGTTGCATGCTGCATGCACACTGGTTGCACATGTGCAGCATGCACCAAGCTTGCACTTCATGCGGTAAAAGAAGACTTCACCAGGTAAGTAGAACAGCGACGGGGAG
The DNA here is from genome assembly GCA_030761175.1 of Masticophis lateralis. Taxonomy (NCBI): domain Eukaryota; kingdom Metazoa; phylum Chordata; class Lepidosauria; order Squamata; family Colubridae; genus Masticophis; species Masticophis lateralis. The sequence continues at coordinate 5,853,823 of JAUDYJ010000008.1, read as the reverse complement.
GGAACAGCTGTGCCACATGATTTAGCTTTGCTAGCAAATATAAACCGTGTAGCACAGCTGATCATCAGAAATACCAGTTCGGATGAATTGGTAGCTTTCTTTAACTAGCAGTTCGCCCAAACTGGTAGTTTTTATCACTACCGGTTGACCCGAACTGGTGCAAACCGGTAGCATTTCACCTCTGCACTTAGGAGAAAATTTAACATCCATTTCCTAATTTGGGTTGGGATTGTGCCACATGGGAGCTGCTTCTTCATTTTTAAACTTTATCCATATGTTCAGTGTACAAAAATATTGAGTGCATGTAGAGCAGAAATGGATAACCTGTGGCTTTTCATACGTTGCTGATCTTCTGCATGATCTCTCTTATTACACCTGAAGGGTAGCGAGTTAAAGTGCAACAAAAGTGCATCTGAGCTGACTTGAAGGATTCAAGAATCTCAAATAGCGAGGCTACCGTTGCTCTTTGCTGCCATCTATGAGTTGCCTGGATGTTTGCAACTCATGTTCCAGGTACGGTAGCCCTCACATTTTCTGTATCAGGTAAAATGCTGCACTATGGAAAAATGTTTGGAAACATCCCTGTGGCAACAAGAACAGGGAAACTGATTCCCAGTTGAGTAGCCAAATCTTGCTTCTTGGCTGCTGATTTTTGAAGCTTTAGTTCTTTCTCTGCATTCCTTTTTTTTAACACTCTTAGGCCTGTCAGTCAACATGGTTGTTAAGTGAATCTGGCTTCTTCATTGACTCTGAAAGGTGTTCACATGACTCTGGGACACAACAGCTGTCATAAATATGAACCAGTTGCCAAATGTCTGAAGTTTGATCACATGACCATGGAGATGCTGCAATGGTCATAAGTGTGAAAAATGGACACAAGTCGTTCTTTTCACTACCTTTGTAAATTTGAATGGTCACTAAATGAACTTGTAAGTCAAGGGTTTCTTCTCCTCCTCCTCCTCCTCCTCCTCCTCCTCCTCCTCCTCTCTCTCTCTCTCTCTCTCTCTCTCTCTCTCTCTCTCTCTCCCCCTCCTTCCGTCCCTTCCTCTCTCTCTCCATGGTCCATGGTATCAATTCAAATGCTTGGAATGCATATCTGAGTTTTTAAGGCTCTTATCTGATCTGCATTAAATCTAGCAAACACTGGCAATCTTCATTTCGTACTGAATTTACTTATAAATCCTACAGGGTATCCATTTTTATGCTACAATCCCCTAGAGACAAAACTTTAGCCTGTTAAGCATAAGTGCTGACAACTTTGTGAAACTCTGTTTTGTAAAGTGCAGCCATTTATAATCTTGTGGTCAACCCAGTAATGTGTTTCATGAATTTTAACCACACTGTTGTGCTGCTTTCCGATACAGTACTTTAAAAAAGTAACCATGGCGATTATCACAGACTGTTTTGTATTTAGTAGTCGGGGGAAAAAAAGCTCTGAATTTTTCAGAAATATAGTCAATTATTAGTTGAATATTACCTGGTTTTAGTTGGCTTTCCCCCCATAAGTTTTGCGAAGTGATATTTATCACATAAAGCAGATTTGACATTTCCAAAGCAGCTACATTGCAAATAATAATAGTACCAGTTATTAAAATTATTTTATTAAAATCTTCCCCAATTTCTCCCTTGCTACAATTTTTTTTCTTTATGTTCAATATAAAATCTTTCTGTTTCCAATTACAGTAATTTCATTTTGTGTTTCATTTATACCTTTATCTTCCAAAGAGCAGTACTCTCTTTAAGAAAACCTGAAATAAATGTTATAGCACTAGCATTTCAATTTTAAAACTTTCTAGAAATAACATGCGTAGCAATCAGTTAGAGAGAATGCCAGTCATTCATTTGAGCTGGCATCTAGGCTGATTCTCTGCAAAAATCTCAAAAGTCTTAATAAACTACTGGAAACCGACGGGTACAATTGAGCTCAAAATTTATGTTGCTAAGTGGGTTTTGCCCCATTTAACAACTTTTATTGCTACATTTGTTAAGCGAATTACTGCCATTGTTAAATTACTAACATGGTTGTTAAATGAATCCCCGTTGACTTTGCTTGATAGAAGGTCGCAAAAGCGGATCACATGACTCCAGGACACTGCAACCGTCTTAATATGAATTAGTTGCCAAGCATCCCAATTTTGATCATGTGACCATGGGGAAACCCTCCTAGAGAGTCCTTTCCCCTTTCCCCTCCCCTCCCCTCCTCTTCCCTTCCAGTTCTACAATATAATAATAATTCAGAATGAAACTCTGTTGCCTTGGTGTGAATGTGTTTGTGTTGTCATAGAACTTCTGTATCCAAACATCAATTCCAAAGAGACTTCCTCTAGCTATAGTGCTGCCTTTCCTCATTCTCTTTACTTTCAGACTAGAAACCTACATATTTTCTCCATAGCTACCCACTCTGCTCAGCTCCCAATCCCTCACTTCTCAAGTCAGGCTGGCATTAAGGTTTATTCTCCAGTGAGGCATGTTTGTGTTAAAGTGAATAAGAATTAGATGTAAGAATGCTTCAAGGGGATGACAAGGCCCTTATGTTGACTGCATTATCATTTATAGTAACAAAAAGAGCTTAAACCGTTAGCATATTCTTTAGAAAAAATGGAGCTTTGCATTCTATTAAGAGAAAGGAAGTAAAACCCTCCATACATTATCTTTCCAGGCACTGTCAAGAAATGCTTAGGGATGACACCTGTTTAAAAAAAAGTATCATGCTATAGAAAAATGCACAAGTGCCAGATCTTTGGGTTGATCCCTTAAGTCAGAAATGGCAAAGTCGTTTCAATTAAAATCCCAGCTAATTTGAAACTTTTGCTTCTTTAACTTTCACTTTTTAAACTGGAACTTAATCTCTCTCTCTCTCTCTCTCTCTCTCTCTCTCTCTCTCTCTCTCTCTCTCTCTCTCTCTCTCCCCCGCTCCCTCCCCCACTTTGTCACACATACCCCTTGGCCTGCTCTACTTTCCCAGGGTGTTTTATGCTGGGGTTTATAATTGTAAGTGCTGGAAGTGAGTGCTTTGGGGGAAACTTAGAAGAAATGTGTATTTTGAAGCCAGCTTACCTCCCCTTTTCCCCCACAGTGTTAACTATTTCTTGGTTTACTTAAAGCCCTGGCTGCTTGTTACCCTGTTTGTATTAGCTTAGGTCTTTGCTATTACCTAATTCCCATTTCGCTTTCATGCATGGAGCATTTGATAAATGTTCAAGATATATGCTGGTGGCTCATGAGGGATTAAATATAGGAGCTGAACATGTACTGCATATTAATGTGTACAACTAGTGGCATCCCGAGTGTTCCTGTGGGCATGTAAGTTTTGGTGATCTCTTGCAAAACATTATTTTTTTTTAAGTAGGGAGAATCGTATGAGCTTGTAAAGATTTAAAATAGATCATAGCGTTCTTTTTGGGTTTATGAAATGGACTTTTCTGCAGCGTTTAGTTTCATCACTTCCCTCTGGTTGTTTTAAGAAAACCTTCACATATGTAACCCTATCCATCAAGATAGGGTTAGATAAGAGACAAGATAAGAGCCTTGGTGGCGCAGTGGTTAGAATGCAGTACTGCAGCTACTTGTGCTGACTGCCAGCTGCCTGCAATTTGGCAGTTCAATTCCCACCAGGCTCAAGGTTGACTCAGCCTTCCATCCTTCTGAGGTCAATAAAATGATGAGCCCGATTGTTGGGGGCAAGATGCTGACTCTGTAAACTAGTTAGAGAGGGCTGTAAAGCACTGTAAAGCAGTATATAAGTCGAAGTGGTATTGCTAAGATCCTAGAGATGTTTGGGCTGTACATATGGAGGCCCTGGAGAACCGGTAACGGAAATTTTGAGCATTTTGGAGAACTGGCAAATACCATCTCTGGCTGGCCTCAGAGTGGGGTGGGGATGGATATTTTGCAATATCCTTCCCCCAGGAGTGGGAGTGAATAGGGATTTTGCAGTATCCTTCACCTGCCACACCCACCAAGCCACACCCACAGAATGCCCATAGTAAAAAAAAAAATGGATTTCACCACAGCCCTGAAGACAAGGTGGTGTGTTAGCCAAGAGATGCAGATGAGATATCAGGAAAGGGAAGAATTTTAAATGTTGCTTTGGGTTTTAGTTTCCTTAAAAGCCCTAATTCTGATAGGAGGAACATACAAATATATGTTACTCTGTCTTGCTGGGGAGACTTTAGCCTTCCTGGAAGGCTCTTTCACTTCAACTCTAGAAAATAAACAGGTGCAACTACTTATCCAAAGCCTAAACTACTTCTCCAAAGTCTAAATCATTTAAATCTTGCATCTGTCTTGATATGTAAATGTTCCATTCTTGGGATTTTACAGTCTCGCTAATTGCATAAAAGTCTTTTGGAAGTCCTTTTGTGGGATTTGATGTAACTTACCTCAGTTTCTTTCCTGGTCCAGAACAGAAAGTCTGAATCTGGTAATTATTCTTATATTCCTTCATGGTTATAGCTTATTGAAGAGGGAAGAGGACACTTTATCTTCTTACTTTTTTTTTCCTAATCCATTAATTTTAGTTTACCAATACTCACCAATGTTCTAGAGCAGAGGTCTACAAACTTGGCAGCTATAAGACTTGTGGACTTCAACTCCCAGAATTCTCCAGCCAGCATAGCTGTATGGGGAGCATAGGGAGCTGAAGTCCACAAGTCTTAAAGCTGCCAAGTTTGAAGACCTCTCCTCTAGAGAAATTAGGGTTCCTTGGAAGCTTCTAAAGTTTTCAAGAAGTTTGTGACAATCTTCCCTACTTTTTTCACCAAGTGTCGGAGAGTCATTTGTAGCCTGTGGGACTTTGTCAGTTCAAGCAAGAGACAACAAGGTTTATTTAAAGTGAACCCAAACAGAAGTCTTTTTGTTAACACAATTCTCATTAAGCGCAGGATTTTTCCCTCTGGTAAAAGAAAAGTTCAAGGTGCCTGAGAGCTTATCTTCCTTGCATCTTTGTGAGTGTGCGTACTCCTTCCAATTTATTTTAAAGTTGCTCCATTTCTTATTTTGGTTATGAAAATGAGGCTGAATTGAGTACACAGTACCAGTAGGTATTGAATAGGATGAGAGCAGAGAGGGTTAATATTCTTCTATGTTTCTCTGAGAAAAAATGCTGGATTTTAGCACATAAACCAGGAGAATATTCTGTGCAGCTTTTACAGAAGCTTTATAACCCCTGTCACTGCATGTGCTCCCATGTTTGTTCAGCCTCTCTGCCACACACTAAATTTGTAAATTGGGAAGAAAAAAAAATCATCAAATTTTATATATATATATATATATATATATATATATATATATATATATATATATATATATATATATATATATATATATATATATTCTTTTCTTTTCTTCCTAATGGCTGCAAAACTGGGCAGGCAGAATCTTTGTAATGCACGGAACAGCTTTCCTTTTGGTCTGCTCTCATTAATTTCTTCTCTGAAATCCAGAAAACTACAGATGTGTCCCTGTTCGGGTTTTTGTTCTCAATGCAATGGCATTGTTACTTCTCTTATTACAGTTACTGATGCAGGGATTTCTTGAACTTTAGTTCCTTAACGACCATCTGTTGTCTGTTTGGGTGACCGTTCTGTTTCCAAATGTCGCAGACAACCTTGTATTAGGGCCTTAGTCACAATGAGACAGCACAGTTCTGTTTTCTCACAATTCTGTACTCTGTTTGACAAAGTTTGATGTCTGTTTGCCTTCAAGTCACCAATCAAAGAAATGGTAGAAAATACGGCAGGCTGCAGGCCCTCAAATTCTTCACAACTCAGAGGTCTCATTTGTTCTTACAACGTGTGTTGGGCAGAGGGATAAAAAGGGATTACCTTTATTGATTTGTTTGCTTTAGCATTAAGGAGGAATAATGAGGGGGCCTAACTAAGAACTCTTTAGCATGGATTTCAGCTTGTGTTATAATATATGGTGTGGAGCTGTTTTCCTTTACTGGACTGGGAGGTCCTCTGGACTGTTGCCCACTTCCTTGTAATGTCTTGTTTAGGTTACTGCAATGTGCTCTACCTAGGGCTGCCCCTGAACAGCATTTGGAAACTTCAGCTGGTGCAGAATGCAGTGAATGGGTAAAAGTTGGTGCCAGAAGCCCAAGGGTGGACTGCTGGGGGTTCTCAGGGGTTCGGGAGAACCTCTAGCTAAGATTCTGTGCAGTTCGGAGAACCCCCAAATCCCACTCCTGGCTGACCCCACCCCACCCACCCCTCCCAGAAGTTCCCACATGGCCCGCTTTGGATGCAGGTAAATGCAGGGTGCACACGGAGGCTCAGGGAGGGTGAAAAATGGGCCTATTGGAAGTTCGGGAAGAGGGCCTCAATTCCAATTCCAGAGGGCCTCCCAAGCTTGGGAAGGTCATTTTCAGCCTCCCAGAGGCTGGAGGAAAGCCTCTGGAGTCCAGGGAGGGCAAAAATGCCCCCCCCCCATCACTCTGGTGCAGGAAGCTGACCACTCCATGCCTATCATGGCCATGCCTACCCAGCAACTGGGCAGAGAACCTCTTGCTAAAATTTATGAAGCCCACACCTGCAGAAGCCAGATACACAGCACACCTAACTCCAGTTATGCATGAGCTACATTGGCTATTGGTACGTTTCTAGGTATAGTTTAAAGTTCTGGTTGTCACCTTTAAAGCCCTATGTCAGGTTTCGAGGTCGCCTCAATTAAATTGCATTTCAAGCAAAGTCTTTGATGAAAAGGAGCCTGAGTAGCGTAGGGGGCTAATGCCTCCTACTAAAGGCAGCAATTAACATCCAGCTGCCTGTAATTCTGCGAGTTCTATCCTAGCCAGGCTCAAGGTCGACTCAGCCTTCCATCCTTTCTAAGGTGGGTAAATTGAGGACCCAGTTTGTGGGGGCAATAAGCTGACTTTGTATAAATATATACAAAAGTATGAAGGCTATTGCTTAATGCATTGTAAGCCGCCCTGAGTCTCCGGAGAAGGGCGGCATATAAATCAAATTAATAATAATAATAATAATAATAATAATAATAATAATAATAATAATAATAATACCTCTCATTTATTAAGCATGGCATTCTAACTCAGACTCATCATAGCCAACAGTAACTTCTGACCCCAAAACCCTCCCTTTCCTTCCCCCACTTCTCTGCATCATTGGCCATCTTCCAAGTCACTCTAACCCTAATCTACTGCTCCAACTCAAAGGAATTTCGCCCTCCCATCCCATCTCCTAGGGGATATTAAGGAAAATAAGTAGGTAAAAAGTCAACCGTCCCTTTCCAGACGCCTTCGCTTCTCTTTCTTATGTCAGCACTAGAGTAAATGCAGCTTGAAGTGCTGACACCCTACATGACTTGGGACCAGGTTACTTGAGTCTCTACCTGTTCTATTTGATCTAGCAGATTGGGCATGCTACAGATCCCATCAGCCACAGAGTATCAGCTGGAGTGGGGAGAAGATGGGGCTTTTCTGTGGTAGCCCCTGCTCTGTGGACTGTCCTCCTCTTGGAAATTAGAATGGTTCTAACCCTGTTGGCCATTTGTAAGGCTTTAAAAACTTGACCGTGTTCCTCTACCTCAGATGCTGAATGTATTAAAGCAGGGGTGTCAAACTCACATTGTCACATCATCATCACGTGACATATTGTGTTTTTTGCTAAATCGTGGAGGGTGTGGACAGTGCATGACACATCCAGGCTGCAAGTTTGACACCCCTGTGTTAAAGGACCCCATTCCTTGGCTTTACTGTTAACCTGGCTAACTATCTCAGCTGGTATGTACATTTATTTTGGATGCTTTTATTATTTTCAAAGTGCTTTTTATTGTCCCAAAGGTGCTTTTTCAAAAGGCAATTGGGCTTTCTTTGTCTTTTCTTGAAGATGTTTCTCATCCAAGAATCTTCTTCAGTTCAGAAGTGAAGAAGCTTTTTGGACTTCAGACCTGAAGAAGCTTCCTGGATGAGAAGCAAAATGTCTTAAAAAAAAAAAGTCCTGTTGTCTTTTGAAAAAGCATTTTTGGGACAACCATGACCTGGATGAATGGGAATCTCCACAGAGGATGCTTTTTAATGTTTTGCTTGTTTTTTTATAGTTTTGAATTTGTAAGCCATCCAGAGTAATTGAGATGGGTGGTTATAGAAATTGAATACATACTTACTGTACTCCTTCTGAAAAGGCTCACAATCTTGGCGTCCTCCTTGATTCATGGCTGCCCTTGGTAGATCATCTAAGGTTCGCCTAGTGTGCCAGTTGTGGCCTTTCCTAGACAGGGATGCCCTTCGCACAGTCACTCAAGCTCTCATTGTCTCTCGATTGGATTACTGCAACGCCCTCTACATGGGGCTGCCCTTGGGGTGCACCTGGAGGCTCCAGCTAGTCCAAAATGCAGCTGCGTGAGTTGTTACGGGAGCTTCCCGTTACTCCCGGGCAACACCTCTCCTGCGTGAGCTGCACTGGCTGCCAGTGGCCTTCCAGATCTGCTTCAAGGTGCTGGTACTTACCTATAAAGCCCTACATGGCATGGGCCCAAGGTACTTGCAGGACCACCTCCTACCGGCCTCCCCACTGTCCTGTGCATTCGCATAGAACTGCCCTCCTCCGTCGGCCAGACAATGTCGGCTGGTGACCCCCAGGATGAGGGTGTTCTCTGTGGCCGCACTGACCCACCGGAGTGGGTTGCCCACCAAGCTCCGGACGGCTCCTGATCTCTGCATGTTTCGCACCAGCCTGAAGACATGGCTTTTTCATCAAATTCCCTGACCACTTTGGGGGTTTTTAATTTGGGAATGTAAAATTTTAATTAGATTTTAACATTGTATTGTTGTTATGATTGTTGGTGTTTTGTTGTGTAAGCCACCCTGAGTCCTATGGGAGAAGGGCGGCATATAAATTTTAATAATAAAATAAAATAATACATACATACATACATACAACTGTTGCTGTTGTGGAAGAACCTATCACCATCCCTAGTTGTTACTTCCAGTTCCTGAATTCAGTTTTCCCAGAATGGCATGAGTAGAAGATTTGTATTGTATTTCTCAACTATAGAGCAACAGCTAAAATGATAGCATCTCATACAAAAGCTGTGATTTACAAGCTTTGGGATGCCAATAAGCAGAACAGACAGCCACTCAGCCTGCAAATCTTCCTCTTTCTCTCTCTCTTTCTTTCTTTCTTTCTTTGCTGGTGCAATATGGCCTTGGTGACATATTTAGTTCCTTCCTAATTCTATTCTTCAGAAGAGTGGGTCTCTGTTTCTTGAAGAGATATATAGCCAAGAGAAATAATGCACTGGAAATGTTCATCGTCTGGTGAGTACACAAACATACACACAAACAAAAAGGGGGAGAAATGGAGTGGCTGACGTCTGCCTCTCACAACCACAAAAAGCATAAAACCATAGATGGATCGCTAGCAAAGCAAAAGGTAGAAGAAAAAAAGCCATTTACAACACCGTAAGAAATAATTCTGAAGTTACCCTCGTGGATTAATAAGACACATTAAGGCTGCATCAATTCCATTATAAATGAATCGAACATTCACAAATAGTATTTAGCAGGTGTTGCTGTTTTTTTTTTTAATGTGACATTGCTGTGCTATTGAATGCAATATTATAATGCAGGATTTTTGCCATGTTAAGTTAAAATGCTCACTGTTCATTCTTCAGCTGGTAAAAATCAAAGAAACATGGCTGCTCTCCCCTCACTTTAGCCAATCCCTGTCCTGTTCCTATTGTATTTGATTTGTCAATAAACCAAGCAATTGATTTAACCATCTTTCCCTTCCTAAACAGTATAAGGAAGCAGGAAATATGTACAGCAGAATTTGGCATATCAGCAACAGTGAAGGGGTGTGTCTTGCTATGGAACTCTCCTAATTCTATTCTTCAGAAGAGTGGGGCTCTGTCCCACTCTTCTGTCATCATCAGAACTCTATGGTCTCTAGGCTTTCTTTAACAGATTAACAGAGTTGGAAGGGACCTTGCAGATCATCTAGTCCAGCCCCCCTCCCCACCCAAGCAAGAGACACTACACCATTTCTGACAGATGGCAGTCCAGTCTTTTCTTAAAAGCTTCCAATGATGAAGCTTCCACAACTTCTGAAGGCAACTTCTGTTCCATGGGTTAATTGCTCTCACGGTCAGAAAATTTCTCCTTATTTCTAGCTTGAATCTATCCTTGGTCAGTTTCCATCCATTATTCCTTGTCTGGCCTTCAGGTGCCTTGGTAAATAGCTTGACCCCCCCCCCCCTCTCTATGGCAGCCCCTTGAATATTGGAACCCTGCTATCATGTCTCCCCTGGTCCTTCTCTTCTCTTCTTTTTCTGTTTCTTCTCCTACACCTCAATCTGAGTATAATAAAGGTTAAAACAAATAAACTGCAGTCTTGAAGGAAACGGCATTGCAAGCAGTACTTTTTTTTCAAATTTTTCTCCCATCTTTTTCCCATCTTCATATGAGTACCCCTGAACTTACAACCATTTGTTTAGCAAGTGTTTGAAGTTACAATGACACCAGTGGTGGGTTTCAATTTTTTTTACTACTGGTTCTGTGGGCGTGGCTTGGTGGGCATGGCGTGGCTTGGTAGGCATAGCATGGCATGGCTTGGTGGGCGTGGCTTGGTGGGCATGGCAGGGGAAGGATACTGTAAAATCTGCATTCTCTCCCCACTCCGGGGGAAGGTTACTGCAAAATCCCCACTTCCTCCCAATCAGCAGAGAATACCGGTTCTCTGAACTACTCAAAATTTCCACTACCGGTTCTCCAGAACTGGTCAGAACCTGCTGAAACCCACCTCTGAATGGCACTGAAAAAAAAGTGAGTTACAACTAGTCCTCACACTTACAACTGTTGTGGCACTCCCAAAGCCATGAATCGAACTTCAGCTGCTTGGCAACTGGCATGTATTTGTGACGGTGGCAGCAGCCTGAGGACACGCATTCACCATTTGTAATCTTCCCAGCAGGCTTATTCACAAAGCAAAATCAATGGGAAAAGCTGGATTTCCTTAACAACCTTGTGATTCACGTAACTACAAGGATTCGCCTAACAACCATGGCAAACAAGATTGCAAAATCAGGTCCAATTCATTTAACAACTTCCCCTCCTTAGCAGGGGAAATTCTGGTTCCCAGTTGTAGTTTTAAGTCAAGTACCGTATTGGCAACAAATGATAACTTCTCAATTCCTCCAGGGACTGCTTGGGAAGATATTTATAAACTGTCTAACTCCTGTCATGGCTCCATCAGAGCCTGAGTCCATGGAGGAGGACGAGCCAGAGCTGGGGCCAATGGAGGTCGAGGGGGGGACCTCAGCTTTGGAGGAACGCGAGGAGGAGCAGGACAAGGTATCCCCGGGTCCCTTGGGCTTGGGATGGCTTGCCAGCAGCGAAGAATAAGGGTGGGATGACCGAAAGATGGGGGAAGATGGGGCAGGCAGATGAGGAGCAACGGAGCTCAGGTGGCGAGAAAGGACTATTCCCTCCTGATCCCCAAGCAGAGTGGAGAGGAAGCGGGAGCAGCGCAGGCCAACCTGATGACTTGGGAGGAGAGCGCCCCGTCCCTCTTCACAAGGCACACCTGGGGACTGAGACTAAAGGAGACACTGTGGGGAGGGGTACTTCTTGGCAACAAGTGCTGAATTCATGGAGTTTTGTGTGCCGTTGCCGATGTCTGGAGTTTGCTGGAGTTCTTGCCTTATTACTGCCTTGTTTCTTTGCTTCATTGGACTTCTTGCCTTGAAGCCATTGTGCTAAAAGTATTTTGCTGGACTACTCACAGCCAGGGGCTGCTGGAGGTGTGTGTGAGAGCTTTGCTCTGGGACATGCCATAAACGTGGGAGCATTTGGGGGAAATTTTATTTATTTATTTATTTATTTATTAGTTTGATTTATATGCCGCCCTTCTCAGGAGACTCAGGGCGGCTTACAATGCATTAAGCAATAGCCTTCATACTTTTTGTATATACCTGCTTAGTAGGGCTTTTGGGCCCCCCCAAACGGTGTTCTTTTTTATCCAGAGTCAGCTAATTGCCCCCACAATCCGGGTCCTCAGTTTACCTACCTCGGAAGGATGGAAGGCTGAGTCAACCTTGAGCTAGTGAGATTTGAACTCACAGTAATTGCAGGCAGCTGGCAGCTAAGTGCTATTTAACAGCACTTTAGTCCACTGCACCACCAAGGCTCTTGGTGCAATAAAGTTGGAGCAATAAAGGGGAGTTCGAACTATCAGCTGGCTGAGTTGCCTCCATGCCTTGGCCTGGGTCATCACAACTCCTAATTGTGAACAACATACAATGCCCAACAAACGGATTGGTTCATTATTTTAGCCTTGCGCTCATCTGGTAAGAGTCATAGAGTTTAAAAGTCTTGCTAGCTGATACATCTGTGCAATTCTCATTAACGCTTTAAGGTAGTAGAAGCAAAATAGCAGCAGATGATCTAGAACTGGGGACTAAAGAAGAGGGAACCATGACCTCATCAACCTGAAATGTCCAGTGCTGCACTTCTCCATTCCCTACTGACCATCTGACTTTATTTCTGACATAGCAGATGGCAAAGCATAACAGGTTTTCAGGTACCTTGTCATCTTAAGGTGGAAAACACCTCCGTGGAGCTAAAGATCTTAACCTTGTCTCCCATTTGACTGGAGACAAGATAAAAGCAACATCAAGGGCAAAGGGCAGAAATACGTTGCTTGGATAGGTTTGTACTATGGTTTGGTATATCTAAGAAACCTCCTTCAAAGAAGTGCTTTGGAACAAGTCCCTGTTTCCCCAATTTTTGAAGCACTGGGAAGATGCCCTTTTAAAACCAGCATCCATGGTTTTAAAATAGCATGGGCACAAAATATAGGCCATAATATAAAATTAACATTGTCAACTGCATACAAAGAAAATCAGTACAAAATGTTTTATAGGTGGCATTTAACACCAGCAAGATTGGCTAAAATGTATGCAAATATGATACCGGAGTGCTGGAAATGTAAGTACAAAGATAGAACATTTTATCACATGTGGTGGCAATGCCCTAAAGCAAAAAAAAAAAAAAAAAAAAAATTGGAAACAGATAAGGGGATGACTGCAGGCGATAACAGGAGAACAAATTGAATTCAAAGCTGAATCATTTTTGTTACGAATGATTAACTGAAAGATCAAGAAGCAACTCCAATACATTATTCTACACATAGTAACAGCAGTGAGAATTGTTTATGCTCAGTGTTGGAAACTAGAAAATATACCAGCCAAGGAAATGATTATATACAAGATACTAGAATGTGCTGAAATGTATAGGCTCACGTTAGAAATGAAAGGGAAGAAAGAAGCAGAATTTCATGAGATGTGGATAAGTGGTATAACTGGTTAGAACAGAGAAATAAAAATGTATAGGAATAAATGTAAATACCTGTAAGGGACACATGACACAGCACTGTTAAAAAATGTTTATTGTTATGTAAATTGAAAATAAAAAATAAAATAGGCGGGTGGGGAACCAGCAACCACACAATCAGGTTAAAACAGAGGAATGAAATCATTAATATAAGGTTACGTGGGTAAGAGACTCATGATTAGATTCTGTCTTTTCTGACCAAGCTGGCCATTTTGTATAAGAGAAAGAGGGGGGGGGGAGGGGGAGAGAGAGAGAGAGAGAGAGAGAGAGAGAGAGAGAGAGAACACAATTTGCCAGCCTACAAATGAAAAACGTGTACAATGCTACTTATCTTTCCACCAGAACCATTGAGATGGCAAAATATATTCTGTGGCTTAACAATGCAGTCTCTGGTTGCATGAATAAATTGGGAAAGGAGCTGCTTTTCTTCGTTTGCATGACAATGCCCCCCTCTGCAATACCATTTGCCATTTAATTTGGAGTAGTCACTGGGTGAGGAAATGGAAGGAAGACAACACAGTGTGGATACTTACTGGGGAAGAGGCTTTGTGGTAATTAAAATTGATTTGTTCCTTGGGAAAAGGCTTGGAATACCTGCTTGCTCTGCAAAACTATTTGCCTAAAGCCTGAGGTCGGGAAAGTTAAAGAGCAGAAAAACAGCCTCCTAAGATCAGTCTTGTTCAGCTCCGCTGGGCCCTTATTCGTGTAAAACACTGGGTATGCGTGGAGTCGGTTGGTTGAGTAAAAGCACAGAGAACTCAGCTTCTGAGATCTCTATATTTTAGAATAGAATAATATTACATGACTAACCAGAGCATACAAAACATTTGCTAGACCAATTCTCAAATACAGCTCATCTGTCTGGAACCCGCCCTGCATATCGGACATTAATACAATTGAGCGCATCCAGAAATATTTCACGAGAAGAGTCCTCCACTCCTCTGCTCGTAACAAAATACCCTATGCAACCAAACTTGAAATTCTGGAAAATTTAGAACTACGCCGCCTTCAGTATGACCTAAGCATAGCTCATAAAATCATCTGCTACCTTGTCCTACCTGTCAATGACTATTTCAGCTTCAACCACAACAATACACGAGCATAGAATAGATATAAACTTAAAGTGAACCGATCCAAACTCAATTGCAGAAAATATGACTTCAGTAACAAAGTTGTTAATGCCTGGGATGCACTACCAGACTCTGTGGTCTCATCCCCAAACCCCTAAAACTTTAACCTAAAACTGCCTACTGTTGACCTCGCCCCATTCCTAAGAGGTCTGTAAGGGGCGTGCATAAGAGTACCAGCCTACCTACCATCCCTGTCCTAATGTTCCCTTTAATTGTACTCATTTTATGTATTCAATTCTTGCTTATATTTATATATGTTATCTAATATGTACTCGACAAAATAAATAAATAAATAATAAAATACTAGTAGATGAAGAATTTATTCACACCCAATTTATAGGCAGGACAAAGTAGCGACGAGCATCTGTCTGGTATTCTATTTTTTATAGCAGTAAGGAAGATTTTTCTCTTTGAAAGGTCATTGATTTATGAAGAAAGCAAATGTGGATTGCAACTGATGGAGCTGGTCTCAAATAGGGAGAGAAATGGCCGTCTTACAAGTTTGCATTGTTTTGCCTCTGTGTGGTCTCAGCCTAATGCCTCTCCATACCATGTCTGTGATCACATTATCAACATATGTTCTATCAGTGGAAATGATATCCAGAGATACGATTTGGGGAGCAAGAAGGGGCTTATGGCATCTGGATGTCGTAGGAACTTGGCTAAGAGTTGGTTTTTCTTTTTTTTCCTTTTTTTTAATTTTCAAAACGTTTTTTATTAATAATACAAAATTAAAAAAACATTGGACGTAGATATGACATCACTGGTTCCAAACATCTTCCGCCATTTTGCAATAATATTAATACTCATATAAATATATAGTTCTTAAGCTTTGTTCACTATTTAAACATAATATGATATGATATTAATACTTTTCCCCTTATTTATATATATGTATTTATCTCTTAAACATACATTTATCTATAATAACATCTATATTTTTGTTCTAATGCTATACATTTGTCTTGGCTACCCTCTTGTTATCTATCCAATCATAAAATTGTTCCCAGATTTTGTAGTACTTAGTTCACTTTTATCCTTGAGTTCCAAAGTGAATATGTCCAGCGCTGTGCAATTTTCCACACCAGCTTAATAGCAACCAAAACCGACAAATATTTGCTTCAGAGTTGAGTTGTTCACAACTTGTGTATGAAGTCTCTGGAAAACAGAGAGGCCTCAAGTGCCTCCAAACCAAGACACACACAGGTTTCAGAAAAGATAAACTCTCGGTCAATCCTGCCATCCCTTCCCTGCGTTTCAGACTGTCTGCTTGATATCTCTAGACAGACTGTGGATGGGTACACACAGCCAGTAATTCCCTCTAACTTAATTTGTGAGGCCAAGCATATGCACAGCTGTCAAGAGACAGCCTTATTGGCTGATATTCCCTTCTTGGTGATGCTTCTTTTTGGCAATGGACTTTTGATCTTGAGTGGCATTAGATGTTAAAGGCGTCTATATTCTGAGTAGAAGCTGTGCTACCCTGGTATAGCTGCAAACATTGCAAGGGAAGTAATGGAAGTTCTCAATTTAGGAGAACTGCATTCCCCCCCCCCACCCTCTTTTCATGCTTTCCTTGAAAAACCTCAGTGCTCATCCTGGTCTTTAAGAATAGAAACAATGCAATTAAAAACAACATGGAAGACAGAAATGCATTGTTTGTTGTGCTTTTGTGATATTGCATTGGTACAATGCTCTGGGCCTGTGACTGGATTCAGGATGGATCATATGATTCAGAACAGAAGACACCCCATGGTTCTACTTTGGGAAGTTCCATTTTTAATTAATGCACCTTTATTCCAAAGCAGACTCCCCATAATGGTAACCGAGTTCTCTTTGCTAAGCTTATTCACACACAAAGCATGAAAGGTAAAGAAATTGCCATATCCTTTGACACCAATTGTGCAACATGCAGCAAAACAGCTTATGAGACGAAGTAGCAACTTGCACACTTACCTGCTGATACTAAGGTTAGTCCTCCTTTTATGGGAGAAAAAAACCCCATGTGTAGCCTGTTTCAATGGCTACTCAGTGCTGATCTGAACGAGAGGAGCTTCTGGAACTCCAAAGCTTTCTCTCCGTAGACTTGTCTGTGCATGCATGCATGCAAAGGAGCTTTTCTTGTTATTGTTGTCTCTGATATCCTCCATACTCCATGCAAATAGTAATGATGGTTGCTTTGGTAGATCAGTAGACTCTCATTGTCTCGTGTCTCCTTCACCTGAACTAAATAAAGTATTGCCTGTGCTTGTGAGTTGGTCATAGATTGCCAGTGTCCTTTTTTGTGTGGTTAATTGCATAAGAAAGGGAATACAGGAAGGTTTATTCCATTCATCTAGACACATTCCTTTGCACCACATCAAATAGTGCTTTCTGTTAAATGGCACATCCAATTTTCACATACATGGATATGTACTGCAGTCCTCTTGTGCCATAAAAATGCTTCTGGGTATTGATGTCCTTCAGAATAGCATGAATGGTGGCAGTTGGACATCATATCTCACACTTTCTACTAGCATAGGATAAAATTCAAGTTTCTTTCACCCATGATTTGTTGAATCATGCCGGATATATACACTATGCTGAGCATTAACTAGGATTTATAGACAGCAGTGGCTGGGTTTAGACACAGGACTAAACAACAACATATAACAATGTAGTGAAATATGTGAACCCAACCACTACATTCTAAACTGCTTCAAAACTACAATAAATAGGACCAGTTGGCAGGCACCAAGAAACAAGGATGACACATGGAATTACTTCTGAGCAGTTTCTTTATTGTTGTTTGCCTAAAGACAGAATCTCGCCAAACTAAAACAGCTACTCTATCTACGTAACTATACAGTAGATATGTTCTGTGAACTGTTAGAGTGGGGCCATCTTAGCCCTCTTCTGACCTACCAGATATTCCAAGTTCCCCTGCCTCTTTGCCCTCTGGAAGCATCCCCTCCCACCGGGGACTCTAGACTCCATTCCACCACACAGTAGATTAAAATAGGAATAGGGGAAAAAAAGTCAATTAGGGTCATTGGAATATCTTGCTTCCTGACTATTGAAATGATAAATATCATTTATTGCATCTAGTTTTTTAAAAAGTAGCAAATACTGTAGTTTCTTGTTTTATTTATTTATTTATTTATTGAATTTCTATACCGCCCTTCTCCCAAAGGACTCAGGGCAGTGAACAGATTAAGATTTCATATACATATAAATATATTTTATAAACAGTAAATAATAAATTGTTCAGAAATCGGTACAGAAAAGGAAGTGTTTGTGCATCAAAGCTGCAAGCTGATTCCAGGATCTAACTGCTTCAGTTGACTATTTTAAACAGCTAGGCTGATTTGCGGTGCTAAATAAAATCTAAACACTCATTTTCATTTCTGGTTCCTACTACAGCTTTGTGCTTTTTATTATCTGCCTTCAAATATGCTCCCTTGGTTGTTTTTTTGTTTTTTTTAAATAATAAAATTGCACACACACACATCACTCAATCAATACCAAACTGTACTGCATCATGGCTTATCATAGGAAGAGTGTGTTAAGGTATTGGCCTCTAAATGGCAATCTGAGAAATCATTTCAGAGCAAGGAAAGAAAGCACACCTTTCTGTTTACAGCCATTTGCCTTTCACTGTAATGTGTTTAAGGAAGAAAATTGCCACTTATACTTTACCTAGCAAATTGACTTATTTGCTGTAATAGATTTCTCAGCTCTTCACTTCTGGCTTCTAAAGGTCAGTGCAAAAACATCAGTGCTCTACAGAAACTTTGGATGAAGTCCCAGCTAGTGGGAAACAAACATACACAAAAAAATGTATGCATACACTGGGGCAAGCTGTAATTTTCTTATGGCATTGGGTCCTTAGCCATTTATTTTATTTATTTGTTTGTCAAGAACGTATTAGGTAATTTATACAATTATAATCATGAATTGAATACATAAAATAGATATAAGTAGAGGAAACATTAGAACAGGGACGGTAGGCACGTTAGTGCTCTTATGCACGCCCCTTACAGACCTCTTAGGAATGAGGTGAGGTCAACAGTAGGCAGTCAAGGTTAGGCATTGACCACTCTTGCTGAAGTCATATTTTCTGCAATCAAGTTTGGAGCGGTTCACTTTAAGTTTGTATCTATTGTGTGCTCATGTATTGTTGTGGTTGAAGCTGAAGTAATCATCAACAGGTAGGACATTGTAGCAGATAATTTTATGAGCTACGCTTCGGTCAGACCGAAGACATCGTAGTTCTAAGTTTTTTAAGCCCAGAATTTCAAGTCTAGTGGCATAAGGTATTTTGTTGCAAGTGGAGGAGTTGAGGACTCTTCCTGTGAAATATTTCTGGATATGTTCAATTGTATTAATGTCCGATATGTAGTGCGGGTTCCAGACCAGATGAATTGTATTCGAGAATTGGTCTCTTCTGTTTTGCCTTATCCTCTGTTGTGGCTACTTGTATATAGGCAAGGCTGGATAAATGCTTGGGGAAGAGTCAAGGATTTTAAAAGCAGGCATGCAGATGTGAAAGGCCCACTGGATTCCAACAATTAGGTAAGTTTTTCCTTTCTTGGAGTCCAGTTTGGTGAAAAACCTTGCCAAGCCATCTGAGCCTGCCCTTTTCCGTTAAGGAAGATTGTTGACATTGCTAACTATTGCCTTGGCAACCAATCTATCTCTCTGGTGTGTTTATGGAGCTAGTTATTGCTGGTCCCCAAGGAGTCCTTATGCCAGAATGTATTCAGCAGGTAGCAAAACCAGAAAGAACACAAAGCTAAGCAGGGTGAGAACAACAACAACAAAAACGCAAAAACGAGTCCTTCAGATTCTGAAAAATCACTGACATATAAATGCGTTGATACGTCCAAGTTATTATCTTAAATGAAAATATATGGATGATAGCTTCTAGGCAGCTTGACATACAGAAGTGATATTCTTCCTTACACAGTGATAATAGTTATGCCTATTTTTTATGATGACCACTCTCTATTGGTGAAATCCAAGAATACATTGGATGTTCTGCAGCGTTCTATCAACCAGTTTAACATTTGTGTTTGCTCAGAATAGAATAACAGAGTTGGAAGGGACCTTGGAGGTCTTCTAGTCCAACCCCCTGCTTAGGCAGGAAACCCTAAACCACTTCAGACAAAGAATTATCCAACATCTTCTTAAAAACTGTGTTGGAGCATTCACAACTTCTGCAGGCAAGTTGTTCCACTGATTAATTGTTCTAACTGTCAGAAAATTTCTCCTTAGTTCTATGTTGCTTCTCTCCTGGATTAGTTTCCACCCATTGCTTCTTGTTCTACCATCAGGTGCTTTGGAGAATAGCTTGACTCCCTCTTCTTTGTGGCAGCCCCTGAGATATTGGAACACTGCTATCATGTTTCCCCTAGTTCTTCTTTTCATTAAACTAGATATACCCAGTTCCTGTAACCGTTCTTCACATATTTCCCAAATTAGGGATTATGTGCACATCCTTGCAGTAGAAATATCAGGTAGAAGTACACAAGGTCATTTCTCATAGGTATGTGCTGAAATCCAATTCTTTTATACTGTATTTATCCCAAAACTTTTCTGTCTTTGCTTTTTCCCAAAAGTACCTCGGTTTGAAACTATCAGTTTGGAAACTGAACATCTTGGAAGAGGGCAGAATTAAAATCATGCTGAAATGACAATCCTTGAAAAAACGGATTATCCAACAGAGATTTATGAAATAATGCTATTACCAATTAACATATCAGTGAATGTTAATGTGCACAAGAGGATTGGGTATGTTAGAAAACTAAGCTCCTGTTATTTGTAGAGAGGAGAGAAAAAGATTCAAAGTCAGAAAGAGAGTTAACTGTTTATCATTCCAGAAATATGCAGGTCAGAATGCCATGAAGTACAGTTTTATGAGTAGGAGTTTAGTTCTATAGAACCAAAAATGTAGACGTATCTGATATTTAAGATTTTTAGCATAACAGATGTGGAGGGCAAAGTTTTTAACAGCTACAGAAATAATATACTTTCCGATGCTCTGTGGTAATTGAGTCATAATTAAGTAGACGCACCCTATGTCCCTTTGGCAGATTGCAGATACCTTAATGAGTATTTTTACCCCATCCTTTCTTGTAGCAACTGTAGACACAGAAGCTGGCCGAATGAGCAAGATGTTGGTGATGCACTCTGAATTGGAATATCGCCGAAATCAGCTTGAGCTGTGATGTTGGAAGCAGCTTGGGTTGATGAATAAAAGATGACAGCAAAAATGGCTAGCGTGCTCATAGAGCTGAAATCCAAGAAAGTGACAAAGAAGTTATTGACTGTAGTGTTAGATGAGTTGTGCTTTTAGGGAATCCTTTCGACTTCCATTTTGGTTGAATTATTGGAAATGCAATTTGATACTTCAAGGACTTACATGCATAGATGTAGCATAACAAAAATTGGAAGATGGGGAGGGGAGAATCAAAATTAGCCAGTAGCTGTAGTCAAATGGATCAAGATTTAAGCTTTAGTTCACTAATTATAGCTGGAAATCAAGACTAAAGAGCAAAATTGTTTTATCTGGCCAAAGGCACTCTCTTCACTCGTTGTACCGGTGCTAATCAATATTGAAGATTTCCCTTATCTACTAACCAAACCTTTTGTTTCTGAAAAAGATGCTCTCAAACAGCCTGTCCAGCATTTAAGATATTTAGGAGAGGTAGTTCCTTCTCTCTGATTTAAGATTATCAGAGGCCAGAGGAACATTTGATGGAGATATATTCTTAATGATGCAACAATTCCCCAAAAGATAATTCAAGCTTACTTCCAAGTTTACTACCTTTTTGCTAGAAATTAGTATGTATTTATTTGAACAGATTTGGCTTTCAATAAAAGGGAGTGTCTGTCTTAACTATCTAGCTATCCATCCAGCTATGGCTCAGAGATGAACTGTGGAGTCCTTGATACTTCCAAGAGTTTTCAAAGATTTTGTCTAGTCAGGTAACTAGGCTTTGAAAGCAAACAGACAAGCTCAGAGAACACAAGGACTCCACAAATTTTACTTTAAAGTTGTTGCTGCAGGATATGGTTTATGTTTTGATTCATGCAATGCTAATTTATTCTTACGTTTTAACTTTAATTTACTTTCAAATATATTATTACAGGACTATATGTTCTGCAACTATGTTGGCATATGGTTATGCTATGTGGGTGATTTTAATTTTTCTTTAATTTTTTATGGTTTTTTTTTTTTTTTTTTTTGTACTTTTGAGTAATTTTTGATTCAAACTGCAAGTCTCTCCAGTTTTCTGGGCAGATTTTCAGAAGTGGTTTGCCCTTGGCTTCTTTCTGGGGCCGACAGAGATTGACTGGCCCCAAATCATCCACTGGCTTAAGGCCTGAGGCTTACAACTAGAGCACATGGTCTCTGAGCTCCTAATCTGGTGCCTTAACTATTACACTAAACTCATTCTTGCAGTATAGTAGAACTCTGCTATATGAAAATAGCACTATCTGGACCAATATGCAATTAAGTTTAATTTTATATCTAATTTTCTATCTGGAAGCTCCAAGGAAAATCCACAATGCTGAAGTGGCCTGGGTTTCAATTTATTTTTGTCTACTGCTTATTAATTCTGCTGTCCCCTCATTTAATTATATCACCTAGTGCCAAGCAAGATATACCATGTTGTTAAAGAGCTGTTTAATGTGACCCTGAGTCATTCTATGAATGATTGTTGCTTCTGAATGCTGCCTGATGGGAGGTCTGTATATGCAATCAAACATAGTGAGCAAAACTCCTGCTTTAACTAACACGAGCCAAATGCAAATGCCAGTCAACCAGGCATTGCTATAAACAACACAATAAATGGCACGATCTTGGCTGACATGATTTATTATTATCAACGTGCATTGGAAAAAAATAATAATAAATGGATACAATGCTTCTGCAGGAAAAATGCCTTTCTGAATTATTATTCATGCCTATATTGTTTTAGGTATGTGGCAAAAATAAAGTTGGCTTTTCAGGGAGAATGGTTGATGACACCTGGTCCACAGTTCGCTCTATTGTATGAAATGCATTCTTTCCCTATGGGCAATTATGACTTACAATGTAATTATTCTTAGCAGATCTTTTATATTAAATAGAGATTTTTCTGCTTGTGCATTGTGTATTTTAACCAAATTAACCTCGTCACCTTATAATTTTCTTAATATATAGTAATGTCAACTGTAGTTAAATGTTCACCGCTTACATGTGAAGGATTTTATGAACACAATGATGTATGCTAAGTTAGTGTTTATTTCGCTATAGCAATAACCTTGACAAACTTGGTTAATCATTTTTTTTTCTTTCTTTCATTAAATTGTGTCTGATTCTCAGGGACTGCCTGGACAAGTCTCTGCAATTTTCTTTTCCAGAAGTGGTCTGCCATTGCCTCCTTCTTATGGCTAGAAGGGAGTGATGGGCTCAAAGTCACTTTTGCCTTCTGGTTTTTAGTCTGATCCTTATGGAACATCATTCCATCTAAGAACAGACTGACCACAACTCTTAGCCTTTCAGAAGTTTCTTAAGAAATTAATGATTCAGACAAAGATTTAGAGTGTTACTTGGAGCTTGTGATATGTTTTGAATTTTTTTTTTAAGCTGCTATTTACAGTATGTTGCGGTTATATGCTTCTATATCTTTAAATGTTGTTTTTATGCTATATGGAGTCGCTGATGCAAGAAAGGAGTTATATAAATTGAATAAATAAATAAATAGCATCTGTCCTTACAAATCTACTTTAGATGGACCTCTACTTTAGAGGGACAGTTAAGGACAAGAAGAAAGTGGAGGATCCATAATTGGAAAGCTGTATTAATTATAGATAAGGTGGACTGAAATAGCTAATTGGGGCTCAAGCTGAGATATGAGACTAAGTGAAGGGCTACCTTTTCCCATAAGAACCTACCTAGCTGGTAAGATTTTTTTTCTGAATGAAGACTACTTTTCAGAACAGATGTCTGTCCTAAGTATATTGATCTCACATCTGGATTTTTTTTTTACTTAACTATCTTCCCAATTTCAGGCTTTATTATATTTTTATATCTCTGGAGGTATTTTTTTTCTTTCTCTCCCATTTTCCTTTTGATTTGTTTTATGAAATGTGTCCAGCATGACTTTGATTTCAATGCCACTTTTCACAAACGTTGGGTTATGTTTCATTCTTTCTAATATTGCTTTATATGTCTTTATGAATGACATTTTAAAACAGTCTTATGAATCAAAGCTTGAAAGATGAGATGGAGACATTCAGAATAAACAAAATCTAGCTTCAAAGCCAAAGAGAATGCTTTCAAGTGCTATATGGTGCCTTGATTTCTGACAAGCTCATGTAGTGCTGAGAAATACTGTAAGACAAGCTGTTTCAGCACCACGGAAAGCTCCAATGGGGAAACGGTTCCTAGGATAACTAACAGCTGTCTGAAGCTTTATAGCTCTAGAATTATATTGCGTCCTTGTGGTTTCACTCTTTCCTTGGAGGCATGGAAAGCCCAGGTTTGCATTCTAAGATTCATTCATGACAAGCTTTTAGGGATGAGATGCAATAGCCTCTTCAAACGAAATGTTGCATTAAGTCCATACAGTTCCACTTTGCTGGCAAAAGAATAGAGTGAACACCATACAAAGAATGGGAGAAAATCCATTTGCAAATGTAAGGCATAGCTCTTCCTTTGGTACTATTAAGACCATCTACCGCAGATACTGGGGAAAAAAAAGCTCACTCTATGATGGATTTTATTTATTAAGTCTTCGGTTGCCTATTCCCATAGATATGGAAGGTTGCAGTTGATAATATGGAACTTTTTCCTTCTGAATCTTTTGTTATTGCATTAAACTTTAAACATTTAAGAAGCCAGCCTTTTGCGTCTCTAAAATAAGAGGAGGCAGTTGTGCACATATATACCACTAAAATAAAGCAACAGCAACAGACTCTACTTTTCTAAGAAATAATACATCAGAAGCTATTACTTATTTTCATCTTTCACTGGTAACTTGTTCAATCTGTGTTTTGTTTCCCAACCCTTGGCTGCTCTGTAGTTCACTTTCAAGTGGATTGTATAAATGAAAGAAGCAACTTGAGCTGAATAGATGGCTGCTTGAATAAAGATAGCAAAAGGAGGCCTCTTTTAAGTTAGCAAGGAGCAGGTCAATTAAATGTCAGGAAAGCCATCCAACAACCTTTGACAAATAACAGAACATCAGTTGCATATTTGGAGTGTGATATCCTTGTGATATCCACTAGAACCCAAAAGCTGGGAAATGTGGCATCTTGATCAAAAGTTCAAATAAGCAATATAGGTCAAGATGAGAATTTTGCTTGGTACGTTTTTTTAAAAAAGTCTGATTTTCTGGAAATAACACATGTTGACATCTGCATTGTCATCATAAATGGAAGCAAAAAGAACTTAAGGTGGGTTAAAAAAATAAGATGATCTAAACTGATTCCTTGTGTAGACACCTCAGTGCCTTCCAGGTGATTGGTGAACTTCAGTTCCTCTAATTCTAATTGACATAACTGTTGGTACTTATGGAATTGTAATCTATATGTTGCAGATTGCAAGGATTAAGATAGGCAGAAGATTTTTGGTCTAATTCCTTGTGTAATCAATCATTTCTTTTTTTAAAAAAAATATTTTTATTATACATTTTCCTTTATTATACATCACATTTCCAGTTTTGCAACGACAGTGTACTGGCTGTATCAAGTCCTTTTTAAGTATAGATAGTATTATACACCATGAGTATAACCATTGTTCTCATAGTTATACAATATAGTCTCTTTTAAATACATAATGTTGTACGTCATAGTTGCACCATAACACTCTATACATTTATCACTCTGTATGTTTTAATCTATAGTCACGTACAGTCCAATATTACTATTGCTTACGATATATATTCTTATATATGTCTATATACTTGTATCTATTTCTATTTTGTTGATCTTCTTTTGTTATTCAGTTACTAATCTCTGCACCTGTTATCTAACTATTTGTACAATAAGTCCCATGTTAAGTAATACTCTGATTCCTCTTTATCTTTAAGTTCTATTGTTAACCTGTCCAATTCAGCACATTCTAACATTTTCTTTATTATCTTTTTCTCTATAGGTATACTTTCATTTTTCCAATTTTGTGCATATGTGATTCTAGCTGCTGTTACTGCATGAAACATTAAGTATGTGATTTTTTTATTGTATTTCCCCAGTAGTATACCTAATAAGAATAGTTCTGGTTTTAAATCTATTTGTTGTGCTGTCATCTCTTCTAAGCACCTTTTTATCTTTGACCAATATATTTTTTTTGCCATTGGACAGGTCCACCACATGATAGTAAGATCCTGGTACCTGCTTACATTTCCAACATTCTGCTGACATATTTGGGAACTTATAATCAATCATTTCTATGAGGCTATGTTAGTGTTCCTATCTTTACCCTTTCACCATTTTGACAGGTTCCTCATTTTTGGTGACCTAAATGGTCCTTTCCCCCATTTGATTCCATGACACATCATGACAGGTCACTACAAACTTCTTGCTCTTTGGTAGTGATTGAATTTAACTGACACAGGCAATAAACAATAATTATGGTTGGGTTTTTGAAGGAGGTGGGTTATATGTAATGAGGGACGCAAATATGGATGCTTTTAATGCCCATTATTCATGGTTCCCATTATTTGTGATGCTATTTCTTCCAGTAAAGGATGAAATATGTCTCTCTATATTGATTGTTATGGGAAAACATTTGATCTGATCCATCAGTACTCTCTCTTGTTGTATGGAGAGTTTAATCATTGTTGTACAAAAAATGCATTAGTATGACTGATCTGGAGCTGTAGATATGTAAATATGTATTTTTTTTTTTCAGAAAGCAATCATAAATGCTTAAAGTCCTATACATCTTTGTCATACTTCCAAAAAAAAAAGAAGTCAGGGCTGCTACGAAGATTGCCAGTGATTCATTACTGCTGAATTTTGATGATTCAGCAGATGCAGCTGTGATGGAAAACATTGGGTGGAGGCTAAGAAAAGGAGAGGAGAGGGGGAGGAATAATAACAAGAAAGGGTAAATTGTGATTTTTATTTCATTTCATGAAATAAAAGTATGGGTGACAAGAGAAACAGTGGGGATAATTGGGTGTGGCCTCTTGGTAGAATATTTGAGAAATCTTCTCAAAGAGCCTATAGTCTGAAAATCCTTTCAGAGTTCTTGATTGCCTTGAGGGCTGATAGAAATCAGGACTAGGGTTATAAACCACTTTGATTTATAGTTCTTTTGTTGTCAGTATTTCTCTGTGCCCAAGAATGTATAGGCTGTAAAAAGCACCAACTGTCCCCTGAACTGTTTGTAAAATGCTCCACAGAACCACTGATGAAAACCTGGAGACTGTAAATCAATAAGCATAAGCTCTGGAATGCATGCAGGACACGGGCTGAAAAGATAAGGGATCTTTAGAAGGTTTCCTACTTTTTGCATCCATTGTTTTCTTCAGAGCATTCAGGATCTTGGACTCATATCTAAAGAAGTAACCAGGAAGCATTAATAGCCTAAGGAAGCTTTTGTGGTTGTTAGTTTATTTTATTTATTTATTTATTTATTTATTTATTTATTTATTTATTTATTTATTTATTTATTTATTTGTCAACAAGCAGAAGGAAACAAGTATCAGTATAGACATAGACATGGACACATGAAAATTGTCACAAATAAATGGATATAAATAAGCCATAAACACATAAAATGAGTACATATAAATAGGGAGAGTATGACAGTGACAGTAGGCACACTGGTGCGCTTATGCATGCCCCCTTTACGGACCTCTTAAGAAACGTGTAAGGTCCACGGTAGACAGTTTAAGGTAAAAGGTATGGGGGTTAGAGAAACTAACAACAGGATCAGGTAGAGTGTTCCAGACATTTACTACTCTATTGCTGAAGTTATATTTCCTGCAATCAAGATTAGAGCAGATTACATTTAGTTTGTATTTATTGATAGCCCTTGTGTTATTGCGGTAGTTGCGAAGTCATGTCCAACCTATTGGGACCCCATGGACAACATTCCTCCAGGCCTTCCTGTCCTCTACCATCCTCTGGAGTCCATTTAAGCTCATGCCTACTGTTTCAGGAACTCCAACCAGCCACCTCATTCTCTGTTGTCTCCAGTGAGTCCTTCCTTCTCATTAGGTGGCCAAGTATTTGAATTTCAACTTCAGGATCTGGCCTTCTAAAGAGCAGTCAGGGTTGATCACCTCTAGGACTGACCGGTTTGATCACCATGCAGTCCAAGGGACTCTCAGGAGTCTTCTCCAGCACCAGAGTTCAAAGGCCTCAATTCTTTGGTGCTCAGCCTTTCTTATAGTCCAACTTGCACAGGCATACATTGCAACGGGGAAAACCATAGCCTTGACTATACGCACTTTCGTTGGCAAGGTGATTTCTCTGCTTTTTAGTATGCTGTCTAGATTTGCCATAGCTTTCCTCCCCAGGAGTAAAGTTTTTTTTTAATTTCTTGGCTGCAGTCCCCATCTGCAGTGATCTTGGAGCCCAGGAAAATAAAATCTGTCACTTCCCCATTTCTTCCCCATCTATTTGCCAGAAATTGAGAGGGCCAGATGCCACGATCTTAGCTTTCTTAATGTTGAGTTGTAAGCCAACTTTTGCACTCTCCTTAGGCCACTCTTTTTCAAACTTGCCAAACTTAAGATATGTGGATTTCAACTCCCAGAATCCCTCAGCCAGCATTCTGCCTAAGGAATTTTGGGATTTGAAGTCCGTACATCTTAAAGTCAGTAAGTTTAGGGTGGGGGGAACAATCCTGCTGTACGCTTTTCAAACTGTAGTCATTTAAAGAAGATCTACGGTATTTTAAAGTACAGGAAAAAAAATAAACTTCATCTAAAAAAAAGCTTTGGGGAGACAGAAAAAAAT
Organism: Masticophis lateralis; assembly: GCA_030761175.1. NCBI lineage: Eukaryota > Metazoa > Chordata > Lepidosauria > Squamata > Colubridae > Masticophis > Masticophis lateralis. The sequence continues at coordinate 5,825,398 of JAUDYJ010000008.1, read as the reverse complement.
GCAAAACTGTGACTCACTTTTATTTTTGAATGTAGTTGCTGCTATGGTTAATTACTTGAAATAACATATATAGTCATGTAACTTCTCAAAATATTTTCTTGATTTGATTTTAAGGCAATGTAGCATCTTATATAAGCAATGCCAATCTTGCTGGTTTCTCATTGGCAAATCGGTTTAAGCCTTGATTTTAGCGGTAGAGAAAATGCGGAAAGTAATTTCCAATCTGAACAATAGCCAGGCCCTGGGGATATGAGTGCTTTTGGGCCTGGCAAACTTAAACATTTATTCAAACAGATAGGACCTCTTTTGGCAGTCTATTTTAAGCCTTTGGCTCAAGCTTGCCAATGTTCAACTATGTCAAATGGCCAAGTAATTTCTATGGGATAACAAAGGAGAATAGAATCAGTGAGTCTGCTAAAAACAAAACAAGAATTAATTGCTTGGCAATTAGATGAGTGACTTAAATAAAAACTTTCCTAACAGATCTTTACTTGCCCTCTCAAAAATATAGAACTGGTTGAGAGAAGAGGGAGTAGGCATACATTTGGCCTTTCAATGGCTTACTGAGATTATATCTCCATAGGCAAAAATCAGGTTGAAAAAGTAAACAAGGTCAAAACGCAACCCTGCATGTAGCTCAAGAGAATGAACAATTTTTTGCGTCATATTTAGTTATAACATTAATAATACAGAAAATAGGAAAAGCATATTTGCTATCAGGTCTTTGGAGAATCCAATCTTTACATGTGACTTTACTGGCTTCTCACATTTCTGAGAAAAAATAAATCAATCAACTGATATTTAATAAATGCTTATACACCTTGGTAAAGCTAATTTACAAGAAAGTGCCCAAGTTTATCTATCAGCTAATTGAGCTTGCTACAAGAAACATAATGTTGTTCCTTTTAATGCTTTCCCTAATGCTGTATAGCTATACCCAAATTGTCATGTAGATGCTCTTTTGTGGATGGAATTTGTCTGTTGGATGATATGGTTCCTCGGGTCCAGAATTGAACTGGATTTGATTAAGAAAAAAGCAAAGAGTAAAAAAAAATTGAACCTTTAGAACATACAACCTGTTGGTTGTATTTTTAGCATTATTGTAAGCACATAAATTATTTCTCTTGAGCAGGACAAGGAGGTAAATTTTTCAAATCCTACTCTAATTATTGCTTACATGGATTTTCAAAAGAAAGCCATGATTGGGCAGACATTCAGTGTGTATTTAAAATGTTTTGTATTTTATCCATTAAGGTAATCATCTGAAGAGCTTTTATCAGGTATTCCTCAGCTGTAAATGACTAGATATTGGGAAAGAAAATTACAGTAGATAGAGTGAACTGCTGTGCAGCTTAAAACACAATCTGTCCTATTTTTTTTTAATTAAAAATCATGTAAGTGAAATTGGTACCTTTTAGTTACAACATTCTGAAATCTGCAAAAACAATGACTTCTTGAACTTCTCTCATAAATCATGGACATTGTACTAGAATGCCAGAACTGTAGACAAAGGAAATCCTAAAGGTGCTTCTTTTAAAAGGCAACTGGACTTTGTTTTTTTCCAAACATAAAAAAAATGTTCTACCTTTGTGGGAAGGTAAGACATGGAAAATCTTAAACATCATTGACTGTAACAAATGAAGGATAATATATGTATCTCAGAATAATGTTGCAGGATCTATCTAATCTGGTCGGTCACCGGGACCAGACATTTTATCTTCCAAGCTTTTGGACTCAGTTTATCAAGTACTTAGAAGTGCTCAGAAGGTGAGGGCTGGGCAGCACAAGCGAAGTATAAAGGTAAAAGTAAAGGTTCCTCTTGCACATAAGTGCTAGTCATTCCTGACTCTAGGGGGCAGTGCTCATCTCCCTTCCAAAGCTGAAGAGTCAGCGCTGTCCGAAGACATCTCTGTGGTCATTGGCTAGCATGACTAAATGCCAAAGGCACATGGAACGCTGTTCCCTTCCCACCAAAGGTGGTCCCTATTTTTCTACTTGCATTTTTTACATGCTTTCAAACTGCTAGATTGGCAGAAGCTGGGACAAGTAACGGGAGCTCACCCCGTTACGCGGCACTAGGGATTCAAACTGCTGAACTGTCAACCTTTTGATTCACAGATGTCTTAGCCACTGAGCTACCATATCCCAATAAGCAAAGTATAGCCAACAGCTAAAAAGCTAGCCGTCAACACACCCCAATTGACGTCTGAAAAGCCATCATATAAACAACACACATAGAACAGCACACTCTGCTAGAGAAAAGTTCCCTGAAGATGGGCTGAAGATGGGCTCCAGCATGAGTCCAAAAGCTCGGAAGACAAAACCTCGAGTCCCGGTGACTGACTCAGACTGGATCCTGCATTATCCACTGTATGGTTTCTTGTTTAAAGTTTCACATTGATCATAAATGAATGATCACTGTAATCATTTCACCCACATCCAGCAGAATCAGAGCTGATCATTCAGTCTTGGACACTTTATAGCCTCCTCACCCCATCTGGCCCTTTGGCATGTGAGTTCAATTGGAAGTTAGAAAATAAATAAATGCACCTCAGAAGTGTCTCCTTTAGTCAGCTGATGAGAGAAAGGCTTTTCTGCGCCTGCAGCCTGTTAATTAAGTTAGAAGTAGATCCAATAAAAATGCTAACAATCTATTAATGTGATAAAACTGAGAAGAGTGGGGGGCCACAATAAGGTGAGGCTGTGTATTCCCTCCTCCCTCAACACATGGGCACCGGTGGCAGAATTAAGTTCAGCCTATTGGTTCGGTATACCATAACAATCCAGGTTTTTCATGTGTCCTTTTGGGAAATTTACTTGCCTACCACTGTGATAATTTAATTAGAGAGGGGGAAATGCTGCTTCTGGTGACTGGCCTGGTTGCAAACAGAAGAGGGGAAATAATTTAAGGAACTGCTTCTCTCAAAGCAATCACCTAATGCAGTGATGGCTAACCTTTTTGTCGTTGCGTGCCAAAAATGGGGGGAGTGGGAGGGTCGTGTGCCCACACCCATAATTCAATGTGCCCTGCCCATGCGCACATGACACCCCCCCTCCATGCTCCCACCGCTTTTGATATGCAATGGCACGATGGAGACAGTAGGCCCATTTTTCGCTCTCCCCAGGCTCCAGAGCCTTTCAAGGAGCCTGGGAGGGTAAAAAAGCTGGCCCATTCCCCAGAGGCCAGAAATGGCCCATTTGCTGATTTCCGGTGGGACCAAAAGGCCCGAAAACATGTGCGCCAGAGCTAAGCTAGGGCAATGTCCGCATGCCCATTGATATGGTTCCATGCGCCACCTGTGGCACGTGTGCCATAGGTTCGCCATAGGTTCAGATCTAATGTCTATAGTTAAGGTACGTTTTCAGTTGCCAAGCCCAGAAGATAGTTATGATATAACAATTACCTATTTGTACTTTTATTGATGTCTCGCCAAATCGTATTTTCGTAGATCTGTTGGAATTCCTTTCCAACAGATATTTGCAGATTAATATTTAATGTGCTGGCGATAGTCTTGAAGTGGCGATTATTCACAGACCCTTGATTTTCCAAAGCTTTTCATCCTTTTGGGTTACTTTCAATCTGAGCAATGTCACCAAGAATTGTTAAACTGTTGACAGGTGAACTTATTTTTACAGCCAGTTGGGCAAGTCTTCCTCGATATGATTGGCACTAATTGGATCCCTTCTTGTCAGCCTTGAGAAGGGAGATGAAGACTTTATCACGGCCAGTTTTTTTTTCTTTCCTTTCCTTCCCTTTCACCTTTTGTGCACAGCTGAAATGTATAGGAAGCTGGCAACAATATTGTTGGTGTAATAACTGCCTTGAGATTAAAGACATTCCCCAGACTCATTATTCCTGGTAGTTTTATTTTTTTATTACTTTGGATGCTTGCTGGAATCTTCATCAAACGAAGCATTGCTGTTGCACATCCAATGTGTCAGCTGCTACATTATTCTCTTTTTTTCCTAGGCATTTATCCCCCTGGGTGAAGCTTATCCATTGCACTCCTAGTGTGCTGAACCCTGTGATTTCCCCTAATGCAGGGAAATCAACTGCAGAATTTGTGGGTCTTGATGGGAGGGGTCTAGGAACAGAGACTTCTCTGCCCTTGCCCCCAACCCTATGGAACATGGAAGATGTTGAGACTCTAGAAAAAGTGCAGAGGAGAGCAACCAGGATGATTAGGGGACTGGAGACTAAAACATATGAACAACAGTTACAGGAACTGGGCATGGCTAGTCTAGTGAAGAGAAGGACCAGGGGAGACATGATAGCAGTCTTCCAATATTTGAGGGGCTGCCACAGAGAGGAGGGGGACAACCTTTTTTCCAAGGCACCCGAAGGCCAGACAAGGAATAATGGATGGAAACTGAACAAGGAGAGATTCAACCTAGAAATAAGGGGGAAAAAATTGAGAGTGAGAACAATTAACCAATGGAACAGAAGTTGCCTTTGGAAGTGGTGGGACCTTCATCACTTGAGACTTTCAAGAAAAGATTGGACTGCCATTTGTCAGAAATGGTGTAGGGTCTCCTGCTTGGGCGTGTATGTGTGTATATTAGATGATCTATAAGATCCCTTCCAACTGTGTTAATCTGTTAAAGAATCTTGTTCCAAAATGAGGCTGGCCCCCACTCTGCTGGCATTCTGGAAGAAATGTAAGACCTGACTCTCTCTTGACTGGCATGTGGATTTAAGAACGGGATGCAGCCTTGGGAGCGGCTGGTGGCCTGAAGACACTCGCTCTGTGTTTTTAACCTTGTTCATTTTTGTCCAGGCCTTTATGTGACTTTTTATTGTTTTTTTTTTTAACCTCCCATAGTCACTGAGTGAGATGGGTGGGCGTATGCATTTTCATCTTTTTAATTTATGTTGGTATTTTTAATGATTTTTATGAATTTGGATGGTTTTGCTATGTACACTGCTTAAGAGTCGCTGTGTGAGAGACAAGTACTGCTTCTAAAGTTGAAACTCCGAACTGTAAAACTGTGCCAGTCATTGTAGGTGTCAACATAATGGCACATATTTCATGTTCATGTTCACCTTACCACACAACCAACATCAGTTGCCTCTGGTTAATGTCATTTTGCAGAGACCAATTTCATCTTTCACATTTAGTTAGTTATTTACTTATAACTAATATTATTTAAGTCAGGAACAAGTTGGTCACAGTGCTAAATAGCAGGGAACAACTTAATATGAGTGCGTTGGAGAGAATGTAGAATGTTAGGCTGTGCAGAATGAATGAGCATGAAGGACTGTAGTTAAATGGATACTTTAAAAGAACATGATACCTTTTCTTTGTTTTTATAATTATCGCTAACTGTTTTTCAAATGAAGCTTTCCTTAATTAAAGCTTTAGAAATCTACACCTGTTCCAAATCCCACACAGTGCTCAATCATACATAGAGTTTTGTTGTTACTCGGAACTGCTACATAAATGTACAAAGAGACTCCCATGCAGGAGAAAATCTGTTTAACGGTCTACCCACATGAATAGTAATAGAGTAACATTGGAAATATTTATTTGGGAAAAGTGCAGCTTTTCTGAACAGGACAACTGGAGTCATGCTGAAATCTTTGCTCTCAAAATCAACTGCTGCTTCTGCTTTGCATTTCTTCCCCCTAGGATTTCCTTGTCCACGAAATGTATTCGCATATTATGTTTTTTATTTCACTCTTCTACAAGGAACTCACAGTAGCATGCTTGATCTCCCTTCCATTTTATTTGCATGCTATCCTTTGCATTAGGTTGGGAAGGAGTTGAACTGTGATAATCCCAACACCATCAGTCTCAGCCTCCAACTGTAGTCAGTTTTAATAGTCAAAAGAGATTATTTATTTGTTTATTTTTATTTGTTTGTCAAACATGTACAAAATAACAAGTATAGGTATGAACATAAAAATGAACAAAGGAAGTAAAGACAGATAAAAGGGGACAGTAAGACAGACAAGGACGGTATGCACACTGGTGTTCTTATTCATGCCCCCTTTAGGAACCTCATAAGAATGGGATGAGGTCCACGGTAGACAGTTTAAGGTTGAAGCTGTGAAGGTTTGAGGATGTAACAACGGAATTGGGTAGAGCGTTCCAGGTGTTGACCACTCTGTTGCTGAAGTCGTATTTTCTGCAATAGAGTTTGAAGTGGTTGATGTCTTGCTGATGTCTTGCTGATCCGAATTTGTCTCTCTTGCTAGTTCAGACGGGGTTATCTCAGGGAGCTTCCTCAAATGATGTTGTATTCCTAAAGTTATCATAAGGGATTGGGTGTTTAGTCTTTGAATATTTACTTAAGGAGTGCAGAAACAGCAGCTATCCAGTTGGTCCTGGACTAGAATTCCTCAACATTGGACAGGTTGATTTGATTTGCACAGCATTCTTGTTGTGCAATATCAAGAAGGTCACAAGTTCCTCAGACTGTTGTCTTACATCAGACAATAACAGAATTGTACACGAGGCATAAAGGTTAAAAGGTTCCCATCGTAGATATGTGCTCTAGGGGGCGGTGCTGATCTCTGTTTCAAAGCCGAAGAGCCGGTGCTGTCCAAAGATGTCTCCATGGTCATGTGGCCAGCATGACTCAATGCCAAAGGTGCATGGAATGTTGTTACCTTCCCACCAAAGGTGGTCCCTATGTTTCTACTTGCATTTTTTATATGCTTTTGAACGGTTAGGTTGGCAGAAGCTGGGACAAGTAACGGGAGCTCACCCCATTACACAACGCTAGGGATTCAAACTGCTGAACTTCCAACCTTTCAATCAACAAGCTCAGTGTCTTAGCCACTGAGCCACTGCATCCCATAAAAGTTACGTTATCCTAATTCTTCATACAGTGCAGAATCTTTAGGGTCAGCTACAGCTGCGGCATCCATAACCCTCCTAATATGGCTTAAATATTTCTCATTAAGGGAATCATAATGCCTACTGGAATAGCCTCTTCTGTTATTGAACAATTCTTAACAGAGTATTGGGAAGTTTCTTCTGATGTTTTAATCCTTGGAATTTCTACTTATTTCAGCTCATTAAAAAGTACTTAACAGCAGCATCCAAGGGGGGAGAGGAGTACAATGTCAAAAAATGCCTGCATGTTCAAAGCCCATTTCTTTATACATGCATGGAACATACATAAAAAGAAGGCAAGGGTTCAGTCATGCAGTTGCCATATTGACATTTTTGTTCGCCTATCCTGTGGAGCCTCCTATATTCTTATATGTCATTGCTTGTCTCTATTTAATCTCATAGAATTCCATCAGGGCAAATCCTCCTTTGAGATGTATTGGTTTGTGTTTGTGTGTTTGTTTATATGTGGACGCATCTGTAAGGAAAGGAAACTTTGGAACCCAATAGGAACAATGGATAGCTCTATCAAAAGCAGATCTGGAGTATTCAGATTTTTCTAACCTAGAATTTATTCATGCTGCTTGCTTTTTTGACTTAGCCAGAGGCAGAATGTCAGTCTTTTGTAGCTGTATCAAGCTCACCTTATCCGGAGCCATCATATTGCTTGCCAAATTTTCATGCTAATAAGATTTGCTCTTATAACCTGTATTGGGCAAAGGCGTAGACATTTTTTAGATAACTCAGAAGCAGTTAAAGTGAATTGTTGGCCAGGGTTAACTATAAGTCTAAACTAAAGGAAAATGCCAGGATGTGCCTCCTGACCCAGGCAACAAGATACACATCTGATTGAAGCTCTCGGTTTTGTTTTGTTTTTTAAGTAATCTTCCTATCTATCTGAGTACAATGTCTACTCAAGATGAGTAGCTAGGACTGGTCCGAATTATGAGATTGTTGAGAACCGGGAAGCTATTGTGAGCTGTCATGTAATAGCTTTCTATATGGGACAGCTTTCCAGGGACATGATTCTAGACCAAGAAGTTCTAAAATTAAACTTAGATCAGGGGTCCCCAACCTCTGGGCCATGGACCAGTACTGTTTTGTGGCCTGTCAGGAACCAGGCTGTACAAGCAGTGGGCAAGTGAGGAAAGCTTTATTTGCACACGTGTAGGAGCTAGGTGTTGTGACTTATGCCCAAGTAGTTATCACCAGACACAATCAGTCCTAAACAAACATATTTTATTAGAATAGATGATAATTACTTCATTCTCAGCTTAGTCCAAATTAATTCCAAAACAAGGAAAGTCCTTTGGCCTCATCACAAACCTTTGTCTTCTTTGGCACCCTGCCAAAGGCTTTTCTTAGCAAAGCCCCACGGAGTTCAGAAACAAGAGACACCAACAAGAAACAAATGTAGCAACATTGCTTTCCTACAAAGAGCCCAAGAGCCATTGCTGCTTTTAAGCCTTATGGGAGGGGCCAATCAACACCTGGCCTTACTTCTGAGTCATCCTTTTGCTTTAGCAGCTCTTTGCATGTGTGCACTAGGAACAGGCTCCTCCTGTTCCTCTGCCTCTCTGCTGTCCGCCTCCGAAGGCTACAGAGTCTGCACATTGTTCCCAGATGGCCCTGGCCCCATCTCTGCCTCTGACACAGAGTCCTTGTCTGGGCCTTCCCCTGACTCCAGGACTGGCCCATTGTCCTCCCCAGCCTCCTCACTGTCCGACTCCACTGCCAGCTCCGCAGGCTGCTGGTGGACAACAACACTAGGTTGCATATGAAACCATCCCACCCACCCCAGGTCTGTGGAAAAATTATGTTCCACAAAACTAGTCCCTGGTACCAGAAAGGTTGGGGACCACTGATTTAGATCAAAGCACTTTTATTTCAAAATTTAGAGGCCCTAGAAGGAAGGGCTTATTCTCCCTACATCCAGAAACATTCTAGTTGTCAGGGTTTCGACGGATGCCCTAATTAAATCATGAATCTCGAGCCAAGCTTCAAAAGAAATCCAGTTATTTATTAGGAGTTTCATGTCGGCATGTTCCCAAGTGAAGCCAGCTCTGACCCTACATAATTTATGCTCCAATTATGACCGTGTTTCCCTCCCTCCCCCCAAAGTGTGTCATCAATCACATTCACCAACAGGGTTGTAGAGGTCACTCCCCTCCAGCTGCTGTAGGTAATCCTGGGATACAGCCTTGAGAGAGATAAGCATGGAATGTGCATCTGTCTTTGGCTGCTGCGCCATTTCACTGATTTCCCATCCCCCCTAGCCTATGGCAACTCAAGAGCAGGCCAGGGATGCTTTGCGGGTTGATATTAGTCTGCAAAGAAAGAAAACTTTCACAGTTATCCTATCCAAAGTGACATTGGGTATTTACACAGAAATTCACAATTCAATCACTTTTCTAGCTGGCCTTCTACCTTGGTGCAAATAGAGACTGGTTTTAGAACTGTTGGGATAACACACCTCATAATGTGAGAGGGTTAACCTGCTATGCACTATTTCTACTTCAGCTTCCATTCCCTTTCACATTTTAGAAGTGAACATGAATAGTGTGCAAACACATCCTATTCTCTAGATGCCTGCATGTGAACTTCAGACAAGTCCTAAAAATAATATTCCTATTATCAAGAGCCAGGGTGTCAGTGGCAAGTCTAATTTTTTTCCCCTGCCAAAAATGTGAAAGCGGGTGTGTTGGAGACTGCTAATTAATTCTTTGCGTATGCAAAACCGCCTGCTCTAAAGAATTGTTGAGGAGTTTTATGTCTATGCATTTCCTAACTCTGAGACCCATTTAATATTCTAATTCCAGTGTTTCTATTTAATACTAATAGATTTTATACATGAATATGAGAATATATTCTAACAGAATATGAATAAATCAAGCTAGGAAGGAAAAGTCAAATTAAGAAGCTCATCATATCAACTGAGATATGGAAGTGTCACCTCACCAAGCTTCAGCCTATGGGCCATTTCGTGTCTCATGCAGAGCAAACTAAAATCCATAATATCTCCTATCTGAACTGTAGCTTTAAACACTTAGAAGGACATAAAACACCAAATAAAGCAGTGCTCACTTTTCATTAACAGTGCATGAGATGCCACTGTGGGAATATTCTGGTTTCTTAAACATTTTGAAATGTGTACTGTACTGAAATATATAAAGAAACCTAGCATTTTTCAAAAGGGTTTTCAGTTTAACAGGGGGCCATTTGCCTCTTTCTAGAGCCAGAGTTTTTCAACGATCAGAAACTCAGAATGTGTTTTTTTCCTGTTCCTTCACTTGACCACAAACTACCTGCAAAACTTGCTTTACTATATTATATAATAGGTTCAAAGCTGAGCAGATTGTACTATAATACATGCATAAAACAATGGATGCCATCTACCTGAGTTGGTAACCAAACTAATTTTCCCGTTGCAGAAACACATTTCAGAAGATGGCTGGATCTTCATGTCTTCCTCCTCTTCCTCCTCTTCCTCCTCCTCCTCCTCCTCCTCCTCCTCCTCCTCCTCTTTTTCTTCTTCCTTTGAAACAAAAAAAATATAACACAAACTCTTTGCTCTTCCTTCTGTAATCTAATAAAAGTATAAATCACGAATTTCTTTTTCTCAGGTCCGTAAGAGGCTTCCAGTCGTCATTAAATATAGACAATGTCTTTTCTCTGATAAAAGAAATCCATCGATCTATTTCAGCAAGATCTGTCTGCTTCACCAACCATTCTTCCCTAATGGACAGTGTGGAATCTTTCCCATCCCATCAACTCTGAAACTGGCCTGGCCGAAGCCATCTTTGAGCTCCAGAACCCTGACACATTCTTTCTCAAACTCTTCCATAGTTTTTTTCCTAATTTATCCATTAATCCCAAAAGGAAAAGTTCTGACTTCAGTGGAATATTGATCTTTAAAATCCTCTGTATCAGAAATTGGCTACTCCTTCTAAATAGACATTGGGTAGACTGTGACACTGAGAAAGCAGGTTCTACTCCTGCTAATGGATTTTGATATCTAATTATATTATACTAGGGATGCGGTGGCTCAGCGGCTAAGACACTGAGCTTGTCAATTGAAAGGTCGGCAGTTCAGTGGTTTGAATCCCTAGTGCCACGTAATGGAGTGAGGTCCCGTTACTTGTCCCAGCTTCTGCCAACCTAGCAGTTCAAAAGCAGGTAAAAAATGCAAGTAGAAAAATAGGGACCATCTTTGTAGGAAGCTAACAGCCTTTCGTGTGCCTTTGACGTTTAGTCATGCCGGCCTCATGACCACCGAGACATCTTTGAACAACTCTGGCTCTTCGGCTTTGAAACAGAGAGGAGCACCGCCCCCTAGAGTCGGGAATGACTAGCACATATGTGCGAGGGGAACCTTTACCTTTATCTTACAATATATGGGTATGGACAACTTCTCCATCTAACAACAGTACCATCCAACAGCTCATAATTCCCGTTTTATGAAGGAACTACAAAAAAATTGTAGAATACAGACCTTGGAGGTCTTCTAATCCAACCCCCTGCTCAAGCAGGAAATCCTATACAGGTAATCCTTGACTTATGACCACAATTTAGCCTCCCGTAATTAATCTTCCATTAAAGGCATTTGCACAAGCGTGATATGCAGTTATCACCATCCCATGAAGTCTTCCTTTTGTGAGCAACGTAACAACTCACAGGATACAGATTCACACTTTCTGATATTAGCTATTTCATTCATAATTAATTAAAATTAATTAATTAATTAATGAGAATATTATGAACTCCATAGATGTCTTAGTTGAGGTTGAGATACATTATCTATGGTATCCTCAATCCATTAATCTTAAATGATAAATTAGTGAGTCAAAGTTCCATAGAATTAAAAGAAGTGTGTATTTTAAAGCATCTTTGGCATAAAACAGTGGTTCTGGGTTAAGTATTAGAAATTTCAGAGTAGAATGTGATGCCTGAAAAACTAAAGATTGAATGTAGCAACACAGATTTAGAACAGTAAGGTTAATATAAATATTGAAGAGGGTAGAAATGAGCTTTACTCCTGTAGCACTATAGAGAGCATAGGCTATTGCAGGAGCCCAGAATTTTATAAGCTGACCTGAATGTCTGCATTGCAGAATCACAGAGTTCTGGAATGATATTGTACCGACGTGACAACAGATTTGTTGGTTATTTTGTCTTTCTGTCTCTTTTTTCGTTCTATAAAAGGTAAATGCAACTGAATACATTTGGAGGAAGGATGGGTCTGGACCAGTGGTGAAATTCAATTTTTTTACTACCGGTTCTGTGGGCATGGCTTGGTGGGCATGGTGTGGCTTGGTGGGCATGGCTTGGTTGGCGTGGCAGGAGAAGGATACTACCAAATCTCCATTCCCTCCCCGCTCCTGGGGGAAGGATAGTGCAAAATCTTCATACCCTCCCCACTCCTGGGGGAAGGATATTGCAAAATCTCCATTCCCTCCCCACTCTGAGGCCAGTCAGACGTAATATTTGCTGGTTCTCCGAACTACTCAAAATTTCCACTACTGATTCCTGTCAGAACCTGTTGGATTTCACCCCTGGTCTGGAGGTTCCTTTTACACTCACTTCCTGCTTTCACTTATGTGGGAGTGAGGGTGCTAATTCTGCAAAGCTGTCATTTATTGGAGAGGTTTTGACAGGTCCATATTATAGCACTCAAGCTGTCAGGGACACAGCTGATAGGCAGGCTGCTATGCAGTCGATGTGATATGAGGAAAGGAGGAAGGGAGGAAGAATGCAAGTCTGAAGATGGTAATCTTAAGAGAACATCTACATAACCATTGATTTCAGCTTATCAGAATATCTTTGCAACACTCTCTATTTCCCACGAGCTAATCAGTCCATTAATATTATATATTAGGGTAATATATGTGCTTCCCTTCCCAAGAAACGAGAATCAACTTTCTTTTTTAAAAAGTCAGATCAATACACTGAAATGTAAGAAATGCAAGAACCCTTTTAAAGAAAGTGGCCTTATAGCAGAATTACAGCCCGGGAATGCCAGGGGAGCCTTTCTTAGAAGGGCATTTGAGAGAACTTTTATTTTGTACGAACAAAGGACTGGTGGACATGGACTGAGTTCACATTTCAGGAAAAGAGGCAATCGAATTAAAGCGGGAAGGGGTATTTCCCCCTCTTTAATCTTTCCATCCATAAAGCTGGATGTAACCAGGCTTAAAGTTGCCTATGTCATGACTTGTTCACCCATTCAAACTAATGGCAAAAATCACACCAGAGTACAAATGGCTGACCATTTTTTATATCTGCCAGCAGTTTGGCAGATAAAATCTCACCAGGAATCTCCCTCCCTCCCTCCCTCTCTCCCTCTTCCTTCCTTCCTTCCTTCCTTCCTTCCTTCCTTCCTTCCTTCCTTCCTTCCTTCCTTCCTTCCCTCCCTCCCTCCCTCCCTCCCTCCCTCCCTGTAGTTAGAATGCAGTATTTAGAATACTTTTAGAATTTTAGAATACTTTTAGAATAGTATTTAAAATACTGGTTAGAATGCCAGCAGTTTGAATCTCACCAGGCTCAAGATTGATTCAGCCTTCCATCCTTCTGAGGTTGATAAAAATGAGGACCCAGGTTGCTGGGGGCAAGAAGCTGACTCTGTAAATCACTTAGAGAGGGCTGTAAAGCATTGTGAAGCGGTATATAAGTCTAAGTGCTATTGCTATAAGAAATATCCCTGTTACTCTGTTGTTCTAGGACAGAAACTTGCATCACACATGCAGAAAAGTCTTGTTTACATACTCTGATTCAGGGGTGAAATCCAGCAGGTTCTGACAGGTTCTGGAGAACCAGTAGGGGAAATTTTGAGTAGTTTGGAGAATCAGCAAATATCACCTCCGGTTGGCCCCAGAGTGGGGTGGGAATGGGCATTTTGCAATACCCTTCCCCCAGGAGTGGGATGGAATGGAGATTTTGCAGTATCCTTCTCCTGCCATGCCCACCAAGCCATGCCCACCAAGCCACGCCCACAGCACCAATAGTAAAAAAAAATTGGATTTCACCACTGCTCTGATTGCCCTGAATATTCCAAGCCTTGGGTTGTAACTAGGAGAAGTTGGGGATACTAACCCAGGTCAGTGAGCATACTAAACCCTGACTCCTGAGAATAAACGTCACAGGTGGTCTGAACTAGTAGGAAGCAACTCCCTTCCAAACAGTCTCTGTGCATAAGGGATGAGTTCCCTATCTCCTTCTGCAAGGTAGCCCGCTAGGACCATGCTAGTAATTCCAGGAGCAGAATCAGGGGCGGGTTTCACTTACCTTTGCTACCAGTTCGCTCATCACATCTGCACATGCACAAACCATCTTTGATGACGTCCCGGAGGGTGAGCAGAGCCTCCCACCACCGCCGCTACCAGTTTGGCCAAACTGGGGCAAACCGGTAGCAACCCACCACTGAGCCAAATGTTCATGTGATGGAATGTGCACCTGAAGAAAGCGGTGTTTCAGGCACCATGGTTTCCCAGGGAGGAGGAGGTACATTCCAGAGAGAAGCCCAAATTAAGAAAGCTGCCCACTCCCGAGGGAGAAGAGAGTCCAAGCTGTGATTACCCTAAACCTCTTCCTCCCTCTCCCAACCAGTTTAGGAGTGTGTAGTTTCTTAATCTGGGCTTCTCTCTCAGATGCACCATCTCCTCCCTGGGAAACAATTGTATGCTTGCTGGAATACACACAGGGGCACACATATACACACACATCTCCAGTTGCAGAACCCATCACAGTTCAATTATCTTGCTCATCCATCTGTCTGAGCAGGAATTTAGTTTCCAGTCATTCATTCTATTCTGTGTCATTCATACAGAGTCCCAGAGATGCATGCTGGATCACTTGTAGATCACCCTCTAACCTTGGAGAGAAAAAGGGAAATTGTCTCCTTGGCTACCAGATGATATTCCCAGGTGCCAATAAAGAACTCCAGGTGTTTGGGGTTTTTTAGGCCAATCTATAGATCAAAGATACCCCGGGGAAACTGTTCATTATATGCCAGCTGCATTTCCTGCTTTTCAGTTGACTAACAGCTGCAGGGGGTCTGAGTATCATTGACCTTGGTGGGGTGTACAAAGTTGGAATACCAGGCCCTCAAGTGGTGCAATTCAAAGGAACAACTGTAATAAATTCTTTGCAACTACGGCTGTTCCCGTTAGAGGAAAGTTCCATAGCAAAACATTGCCAGAGCTAAATTGACTGGTGAAGACATCTGATTTTAAATTTAAACATGCCAAGGACATCAAAAAGAGATTTATTCCTCCCTCCTCCCCCCCCCCCAAATATATAAAATGGAGAAAAAGCTTCTTTGGAGAATTGATTTCCTCTTTTCTCCTCACCTCCCAGTCGTATCTTGCTGTTGTCTAGGCTTGAAGTGAAGTGATAGTTAATGACACATTAATGAGAGCATAATAGTTGATAACACATTTTCCAGCATACCTCATTACTGTTTTTCCCCCAGATCCAACAAAGCCTCTAGGTAGGTATTGCAAAACATTAAGTATAAACCTTTCAATTTGCCACCTTGTGTGCAAGGCAGTGGTAGTTTTATATCTAGGAAACTCCCTTCCCAATTATAATTCCCACCTACAGATATATCATATAGCAGGGGTGAAATCCAGCAGGTTCTGACAGGTTCTGGAGAACAGGTAGCAGAAATTTTGAGTAGTTCGGAGAACCGGCAAATACCACCTCTGGCTGGCCCCAGAGTGGGATGGGATTGGAGATTTTGCAATATCCTTCCCCCAGGAGTGGGGAGGGAATGGGGATTTTGCAGTATCCTTCCCCAGGAGTGGGGTGGGAATGGAGATTTTGCAATATCCTTCCCCCAGGAGTGGGGAGGGAATGGGGATTTTGCAGTATGCTTCCCCTACCATGACCACCAAGCCACGAGCACCAAGCCACACCACGCCCACCAAGCCACGCCCACAGTAATAAAAAAATTTGAATTTCACCACTGTCATATAGTTTATATATTATCCATCCATCCATCCATCCATCCCTATAGCAATAGCACTTAGACCTATATACTGCTTCATAGTGCTTTACAGCACTTTCTAAGTGGTTTACAGAATCAGCCCCCAACAACCTGGCTTCTCATTTTACTGACCTTGAAAGGATGGAAGACTGAGTCAATCTTGAGCCGGTTAGGATCGAACTGCTAGCAGTGGGTAGAGTTAGCCTGTAATATTGCATTTCAACCACTCTGCCACCAGGGCTTCAATAGCAGTTGCATTCAGAGGCTTTCCTGATTTGGCTCTATGTGATATATTTAATATGTATTTCCAAAGAAATGGGAGAAGAATATATAGCTGGACCTTTTTAATTTCCAATAGTCTTGAAATAGCTTAAGATAATGTCTAGCTTTAACACCACTTGTGCAAATCAGCATGTATGTATCTGCACCTTAGGTTCATATTAACAAGTTTTCTGAAATCTAACAGTGGTAAAATGTGGATCTTTTTACCATGTGTATTGGAAGCAGCCATTGATAAAGATTGCACAAATTTGTGTTGGAGGGTATTTTTGTTTTTCATGGTTCACCATCAGAGATAGAGATAGAGATAGAGATAGAGATAGAGATAGAGATAGAGATAGAGATAGAGATAGAGATAGAGATAGAGACAGAGACAGAGACAGAGACAGAGACAGAGACAGAGACAGAGACAGACGAGTAGAGTAGAGTAGAGTAGAGTAGAGTAGAGTAGAGTAGAGTAGAGTAGAATTCTTTATTGGCCAAGTGTGATTGGATACACAAGGAATTTATCTTGGTGCATACTCTCTCGGTATACAAAAAAGAAAAGATACATTCGTCAAGAATCATAAGATACAACACTTAATGATAGTCACAGGGAAACATATAAATCAATATAAATCTTAAGGATACCAGCAACAGGGTTACAGTCATACAGTCATAAGTGGGAGGAGATGGGTGATAGGAATGATGAGAAGATTAATAGTAAGACTTAGTAACTAATTTGACAGTGTTGAGGGAATTGTTTGTTTAGCAAAGTGATGTGATGGCATTTGGGAAAAACTGTTCTTGTGTCTAGTTGTTCTGGTGTGCAGTGCTCTATAGCGTTGTTTTGAGGGTAGGAGTTGAAACAATTTATGTCCAGGATGCGAGGGGTCTGTAAATATTTTCATAGCCCACAGAGATCCACTCTGGTGTGTGTATATGAAAATTACTATATACTTACACACATGAAAATAACTGTATACTTACACTTATGAAAATAACTATAACTTACACACATAGATGGAGACTTTTGACATTGGTATCCAGTCATTATAACTTATTCAGAAATGAATGATACATTTGGGAAAGGACTGCAGTTCAGTCAGAAATCTAGTCTGCAGGAAGATTATTGAATTCTTGGCGTCTTCATTCGGAAACTCTGGAAGGCTGTTGCTGGTCATGACGAATGATTATAGGTGAGATCTGGCCTCACCAAAGGTCAGAGATGCTGGGAAGTTTAATGAGCAACATCTGGAGGTTGTAGTTTCAACACCTTTTGGCTTACTCAGTCAAAGGTCTGACTCAGCACAAGATAACTTCTTATGTCTCCGTATAAATATATACGTATGAGACATAATGTCATCACACTATTGCTTTTTCATGCTATGCACAACAGCGTAATTAGATAATTGTATTTTTTTAAGACATAGGATAGGTATGTATATATATACTGTGTTTCTCCAAAAATAAGACCCTGTCTTATATTTTTTTTGAATTCTGAAATAAGAGCTTGGCCTTATTGCCATACGCTCAAAAGCCCGATTGGGCTTATTATCAGAGGATGTCTTATTTTGGGGAAAACAGGGTATATATGTTCTCCTTCTGCATTTAGTTCCTTGAACCTCTATTTCCTGTAAATGCTCAGATTAGATTAAATCATCTTTCTTCCACTTTAGTTCACATCCAGCCCTGTTCAATAAATTTGCAAATTACTTTGGATATTTTAAATGCTTATAAAAGTGTATTAATAGAGAGATGGAAGTCAGTAATAAATAGGTGAAACTATTGGAAACATCTGTAAATGCAGAAGGCAAAGGAAAACAATTAACAATATGGGACCTTCATCCCTTAGGACAGTGGTCCCTGCCCTTTCCAGTTTTGCCGATCGGCAGGGTGGGGGTGGGTGGGGAGGAAATGGCTCCATGTGAGTGACTCCTGCCCTAAAATTTGGGGAAGTGTTTAAATCCTGAATATAGCTGTCCTGCCACCTGGAGAATAGCTAAGAAACTCCTAGTGTTCCCAGGCAGAAATCAAGATGATTGAAGGTCATCTTGAAAGAGATTACAAAGCTGAAAACAAAGTTAAAAAAAAAAATACTGCGCGGAGATTGCAACACTGAAACAATGATAGATATTCACACAAAGTCCAATTGCAACTAGAAGGGGGAAAAAAAGACATATCTTTATGTCTCAAAGACTCGTTTTCCTGCCATGATGAGGTTCCAAACTGAAGTTCTCATCACATTGCAAAAGGGCACTTGATGCTGGTACTTGATACTCGATACAGATATTTTGAAACTAAACATGTGCTCCTCGGAATGCAAAATGCCTCCAGTGCAGTTTCTGGTACCTTTGAATTATTTTGTTCTGTATTCGTGATAGATCTTTAAACTACTGGAGGAGGTTGACCTGAGAGTTTGACAGAAAAAGAATAGAGAATACTTGCAGAGATGCTCATTTCCATAGACATCTTGCCAAGGGCAGTAGGTGGTTATTGGGGGGGAAATTACTAAACGGAAATTGTATTTACTTGAATACCTTTTTAAATGCTTAAATGGCTGAATAATTTTTTCCCATTAATTAGAGTTTCTGAAATATCAGCGAGCAAATGCTGCCCCACCTTTTCCATGCCCTCATGAAAGGGTAAAGGCAAAGAGCTGCTTCAAATGAGATGACAGAGCTGGGAATGGAGACAAGGAGAACCTTCTCCCCCTCCCTCCTAGGATTCAGAATGTCAACTGGAAACAAAGCCTCCGTTTTTAATGGGAATTTCTGACTGCAAGGCCAGAGGTGTACTTCTGGGCCTCTGGATTATTAAGAAGGGATATCTTCTTAATAAGAACAAGGGACAACTTCCTTCCTTCCCTCCCTCCCTCCCTCCCTCCTTCCTTCCTTCCTTCCTTACTCCCTCCCTCCCTCCCTCCCTTCCTTCCTTCCTCCCTCCCTCCCTCTCTCCCTCCCTCCCTTCCTGATAGGCAACAGCTTTGCCTCTCTTAGGTGAAGTGTCTGGCTCCTTCCCTACTTCAACCAGCCAAAGATTAGCCTGGCTTCCTCAGGCTGACTTCTCTGCTGTGTTCATCCAAGACTCAGAAGCATTTTGAAGGGCAATTCCACAGTCATAGTAAATGTCTGTAGGGAAAATTGTTGAAATTCTGTCGTGCATTCCACCACAATCAGATCCCACCCCCACCCACCCTTGCTAGCTTGGAGAAGGGTGGATTCAGTAATAATTGTCAGATATGCTGCTGGAAGTGTCAAGCTTAATATTTTGGACACTGACCAACCTTAACCTTTCTGAATCTTTCGTTGGTGGAAATTCTGAAAATTGTAGTCACAGCCCCTCTGGATGAAACCTAGTTGGAGAAAATCTATGGAATCCTACAGGGTTTGATTTTGTTCAATATGTTTTCAACATCTTCATGAACCTTCTACAAAAGATCATCTGGAGAAGGGGACTGGTGGTAATAGACATAGCATTCTTTATTGGCTAAGTGGGATTGAACAGACAAAGAATTTGTCTTTGGTGCATGTGTACATAAAAAGAGAAGATACATTCATCAAGAATCATAAGGTACAACATTTAATGATAGTCATAGGGTACAAATAAGCAATCAAATCATACTAGGAAACAATCAAGAGATTGTTTTCTATCATATGAATACAAGCAACAAAGTTACAGTCATACAGTCATAGGTGGGAGGAGATGGGTGATAGAAACCATGAGAAGATGAGAAGATTACTAATAATGCAGACTTAGTGAATAGTTTGACAGTATTGAGGGAATTATTTGCTTAGCAGGGTAATGGCGTTCGGGAAAAAAGCTTTTCTTGTGTCTAGTTGTTTTAGTGTGCAGTGTCCTATAGCGTTGTTTTGAGGGTAGGAGTTGAAACTGTGAGGGGTCTGTAGATATTTTCACAGCCCTCTTTTTGACTTGTGCAGTATACAGGTCCTCAACAGAAGGCAGGTTAGTAGCCACTGTTTCTTCTGCAGTTCTAATTATCCTCTGAAGTCCGTGTCTGTCTTGTTGGGTTGCAGAGCCAAACCAAACAGTTATAGAGGTGCAGATGACAGACTCAATAATTCCTCTGTAGAACTGGATCAGCAGTTTGAGCTTCCTGGGCAGTTTGAGCTTCCTGAGTTGGCAACAGAAAGAACATTCTTTGTTGTGCTTTTTTGATGTGAGATGTCCATACCCAGCTCTGTTTTGGTTCTGTCAATAAATAACTACTTCTCCACCTCATGCAAGATAGAGTAAGGTGGACAGTTTATCCACACCTAAAGTTAGTTTATCCATCTATTATTTGTTTCTTCTGATGACTGCGTTAGCAAGTATATGTAGGTTCAGATATGCTTATGTATACAAGGAGAGACGGCTGTGTAAAATTATATTGATAAGTAGGGGTGAAATGGAAACCTCCACCTCTACAACTTTAAGATGTCCTCAGTTCTCAAAATTCCCCAGCCAGCAAAATTCCAGAAATGGAAATACACAAATCTGAAAGATGCAGAGATTGAGCAACTCTGGGTTTAAGAGGAGGATGTCCACTGATCCTCCAATGCCATTTGGTATAAATAAAATCTTCTGGGCAATGTGAGGTTGTGCACGTCATCTTCCCATCATTTTCTACCAATAGATACCATTTGCCCACCTTCTTAAGGCTAGCCCTGTGGTGTTCTTGAGTTAATAAACTCTTTCGTTTCGTAAATCAATATGTGAACCTGACCATTCTTCCCTCAGGCTAAAACAAATTGATTTTCATCCTTTCTTGACAGTGCTATCTCAGGGCACAATCAATCTATATATTAAGATGTCAACTTTCAGGGTGTCATAACGTCAGAGTGGCACACCAGTCTTCCCTCTTCCCCCATCTGAGAGATCGTTGTTAACTTAAGAGGTATGCAAGACCCGTTTGGTAGGTTCCACAAAAGCTGTGCAGGGCTTAGTTGAGGTACAGATCTGTAGAAAATTCCTCTGAATAGCAATAGCACTTAGACTTGTATACCTCTTCACAGTGCTTTACAGCCCTCTCTAAGCGGTTTACAGAGTCAGCATATTACCTCCAACAATCTGGGTCCTCATTTTACTGACCTCGGAAGAATGGAAGGCTGAGTCCAACTTGAACTGCTGCAAATTGAACTGCTGGCAGTTGGCAGAATTAGCTTGCAATACTGCATTCTAACTATTGCGCCACCACAGTTCTTATAAGAGCAAGGAATAGTTAGTTATAAGTCACCTTTATTAATGTCATTGTAGCAATAGCAATAGCACTTAGACTTCTATACCGCTTCATAGTGCTTTACAGCCCTCTCTAAGTGGTTTACAGAGTCAGCCTATTGCCCCCAACAATCTGGGTCCTCATTTTACCCACCTCTGAAGGATGGAAGGCTGAGTCAACCTTGAGCCTGCTGAGATTCGATCCGCTAAACTGCTGGCAGCTGGTGATCAACAGAAGTAGTCTCACTACTGCACTCGAACAACTGCACCACCACAGCTCAAAGGCTGAAGGTCTTTTGTCTCCACATCCCACTAACCTCAAGATTTAGTTGTGGCTTTTTAGGGTGGTCTTTATATTGTCACCCAAGGAAAAAATGCTTTAATATCAGGCACTCTTCCCATTTTGGCCAAAATAGAATATGTACAATCAAAAACAAAGTAAGCTGTCATTTATGCAGCATGTTCATCATTATGTATTTGCTTACACATGAAATAAGAAGTTTAATTTCTGAAATCCTAATTGGGGGTCCAGAACCCCTGGAGGGTAGTACTTTCCTTGGATTTGCAATGGGTCCCTTACATACATATAGAATTGTCCTGCTAATACTAGAGCTATATTAATGGGCAGCAGCTAGGTATGCATCCTCGATCTTGTCACTCAGCTCATGTAGTGGATTTTGAAATGCTGGAAATGTTAGTATTTGAAGACTTAAATATTGGTTTATATGCAATTTCTGAGATCTAAGTGCAGAAAGATGCTTTTAGGGCAATAGGCAAATATATACATATCAAATATTTCAAAAGATGCTGACAGGTCATGCTATGAAAACACGTTGGAAGTGAGTGCACTTTAGCTTGTTTGCTATAATGGAACCCTTTCTTCTTCACTTAGAGTGAAGCTATGGTATTTTTCAGCTTAGTTCCCTTCCCCCCGCTTTTTTTTTTTTTTTTTTTTTTGGCTTTCCAATGTTCTACTAAGGTTTGAAACATTCAATTACTTCTGTATAGAAGTAGCAGCCACTTTTTATATTGAGGGAACCATTTCTGTCTCAAGTTTGTCGGCTGAGAATGGACTGAATGGCTAGGTTGGTTGTGGGGTTGTTACAAAAGCATTCCCATTTTAAAGGTAGAGGGCACAACGTCTATCTCTCAGATCTTCAACCCAACCAGACCCTAACGTATTTTTCCAGGTTGCCCATTTGTTAAGTGTCATCATTTCTTGCGCTTGTTTTAATCTAGGGTTGAAATTCAGCACAAAATTCGGTGACTGCTGCTGCTGGGGTATTATTATTATTATTATTATTATTATTATTATTATTATTATTATTATTATTATTATTATTATTATTATTATTTATAAATTATTAGTGTTGTACTTTATGATTCTTGATGAATGTATCTTGTCTTTTTATGTACATATGCACCAAAGACAAATTCCTTGTGTGTCCAATTACACTTGGCCAATAAAGAATTCTATTCTATTCTATTCTATTCTATTTTCTATTCTATTTTCTATTCTATTTTCTATTCTATTCTATTCTATTCTATTCTATTCTATTCTATTCTATTCTATTCTATTCTATTCTTTCCCATTCTATTCCTATTCCAGTCTAGTCTAGTCTAGTCTAGTCTAGTCTAGTCTATTCCTATTCCTATTCCTATTCCTATTCCTATTCCTATTCCTATTCCTATTCCTATTCCTATTCCTATTCCTATTCCCATTCCCATTCCCATTCCCATTCCCATTCCTATCCCATCCCATCCCATCCCATCCCATCCTATCCTATTCTATGAAATTTATATTGCCTATTCACACATGATGACTCAAGATGGCTCACAGGAAATATAAAAACCTCATACATAAAACAACAAAACTAATAAAACAGAATAATCATATAATAAATTCTGGAAGAGTGTCAGAGTGAGGGCCATTCTAACCTCTGGGGGAATGAGGTTCCAGGGAGAGAGGGCCACCACGGAGAAGCCCATTCTTCTGGGTCCCACCAGGTATATCTCCCTTGGGGATGGGACCCGCAACATTCCTTGCCTCTGGTGGGTTTTTACTGTGGTTACTATAATATTGTTATTAGATGTAACTGTATTGCACTTTAGGTTCACTTTTTAGTTTCATGATGGCTGATGTGCTTGTACCAGGGGTGAAATCCAGCAGGTTCTGACAGATTCTGGAGAACCGGTAGCGGAAATTTTGAGCAGTTTGCAGAACCAGCAAATACCACCTCTGGCTGGCCCCAGAGTGTGGTGGGAATAGATATTTTGCAGTATCCTTCCCCTGCCACGCCCACCAAGCCATCAAGCCATGCTCACCAAGCCACACCACGCCCACAGAACCGGTAATAAAAAAAAATGGATTTCATCATTGGTTTGTACTGTCTACAGGCTGTGATAAAGATGATGATTTGATTATTTGGTTCATATGAGCATGTGGCAGGACAAGTGGGCCAATGCAAAAGGTGCCATGGTTGATTCTAGAGATGATACCAGAGCAACCCATGTTTATTTTGCAATGAAAGTAAGTAAGGTATTCATGGAATGTTATGTCTCAAAGGATAAAACAATTTAGCCAACCTTGCTCTGTAACCATGGAATGGAAGGTATTGTTGGCTTCTTCGGCCAAATGCTTGGCTTTCTGTTTGTGCCAAGCTTCCAAACAGGAAATAGGATTAGAGGAGCTAGGTCTATTTAATTGTGAGCTTACATAAACAGAATCTTGCAGGTCTGAAGGCACAAACATCCCACCGTCACTTTTAACTGCTTGATCCATTAGGCTGGGTCCTTCTAAATTCCTTCCCCTGTCTGTTAAGCCACAGGTGGCTCCTGCCTCTCTTACCTGATTCTTTCCTAGGCAGCATCTCTTCCCCTCATTCCCCCAAATTGTACACATGTTCCATTACAGTTTTGAAGAACTATGGCAGAATACATATGTCATCAATATAGCACTTAGCACTATAGCAATAGAACTTAGACTTATATACTGCCCCATAGAGCAGCACTCTCTGGGCAGTTTACAATGTCAGCATTTTGTTGCAAGATCCAATGTGAGTCAGTCACCGGGGCCAGAGATTTAGTCTTCTGAGCTTTCGGACTGGAGCCCATTCTCAGAGAAGCTTAGAAGACTAAACCCCTGGTTCCAGTGACCTGTCCAGATTGGATCTTGCAACATTATCTTGGGACATGTATAGAATAACAGAGTTACAAGGGACCTTGGAGGTCTTCTAGTCCAACCCCCTGCTTAGGCAGGAAACCATACACCACTTCAGACAAATGGTTATCCAACATCTTAAAAATTTCCAGTGTTGGAGCGTTCACAACTTCTGGAGGCAATGTTGTCCCACTGATTTATTGTTCTCGCTGTCAGGAAATTTCTCCTTGCTTCTAGGTTCTTCTCTCCTTGTTTAGTTTCCACCCATTGCTTCTTGTCCTATCCTCTGGTGCTTTGGAGAATAGCTTGACTCCCTCTTCTTTGTGGCAGCCCCTGGGATATTGGAACACTGCTATCATATCACCCCTAGTTCTTCTTTTCATCAAACTAGACATACCCAGTTCATATATATTTGCCTTCATTTGTCAGCATATTGATACAAAAATCTGGGTCCTTGTTTTACCAATCATGGAAGAGTTGAAAGCTGAGTCAACCTTATTTATTTATTTATTTATTTATTTATTTATTTATTTATTTATTTATTTATTTATTTATTTATTTATTTTCCATATTTCTATGCCACCCACTCTATGCCGCCCACTCGAGGACTCTGGGAAGCTTACAACAAAGACAGCATACTAAATAGCATATTGCCCCCAACAATCTGGGTCCTCATTTTACCACCTCGGAAGGATGGAAGGCTGAGTCAACTTTGATGCAGTGAGATTTGATCTGCTGGTCTGCTGATCTAGCAGTCAGCTGAAGTAGCTGCACTCTAACCACTGCGCCACCTTGGCTCATTGAGGCCCATCGGGGTCGAACTCCTGGCAGTGAGCAGTAAGTTAGCCTGCAATACTGCATTCTAACCACTGTGCCATCAGGACTCTTGTTCACAAATCTTGGCCATAACTATTAGATCTATGAATGCAGCTCAGCTTTCAGAGTCAGGGTCACTAGGTTAGCATCCTTAGGATCAGCAGTGGTTTCTAATATTCTTACCACTGGCTTGCTGCCCATACAACTTCTGTGCATGTGCTTTGCTTGCGCACACACTTTCCGTGCATGTGCCTGGCCTCAAAAAAGTGGCTAAATAAGACAGCATTATGACGGGGCAGGTGTGTGGGGGTGGGCCTACCTGCAGTCGCCGCTACCAGTTCGCCCAAAATGGTCTGAACTAGTTGAATACCACCTCTGCTTAGGATGTCTCCAGGAACCTCTGTTTTAGATTTGCAAGCAAACTTTGGAAGGGGATTATTTCAGCAGCACAATGGACATTTAATGTAGCTTCATATTCCCCAATATTTTCAATTCTAGAGGAGCCTGAGTGGCGTAGGAGGCTAATGCCTCCTACTAAGGCAGCAATTAACATCCAGCTGCCTGCAATTACACCAGTTCGAAACTCACCAGGCTCAAGGTCGACTCAGCCTTCCATCCTTTCTAAGGTGGGTAAATTGAGGACCCAGTTTGTGGGGGCAATAAAATGACTTTGTATAAATATATGAAAGTATGAAGGCTATTGTTTAATGCATTGTAAGCCGCCCTGAGTCTCCGGAGAAGGGCGGCATATAAATCAAATTTAAAAAAAAAATAGTGGCTGCTGTTATTGTTGTTTGCCTCAGGTTCCTCCAACCTGAGTGCTCTCCAGATATGTGGCTCCAATTTCCAGAATTTCCCAGCCAGTAGGGCCATTGCTGAAAATGTTGGGAGTTGAAATTCCAACAATCGGAGAATGAATGGCAGGATTGGGACAGCTGGTTTAGAAAAGAAAAAAAAAGATCCCTGGAGGAATATTTAGCTCCAACTTCCCCTCCCCCTAAAAACTGATGGCAGCAGCAAACTCAGATCTTTCAAATTTTGCTCGGTGCATGGAAGGATTAACTGGATTTTCAGCAGAACATATTGCCTTGGTGAGTGGTCAGTAGTTTTGTGCAAACTGTTCTTTTGCACGCTCACTAAATTTAATGGGAAACTAATTGATTTGGGAACTGTTTTCAAAGGAGGGGAAATCTTTGAGGCAATTGGGAGGCAGATTTCAGCAGCAGATTAGAGGAGAGCACAGCCTACATTAATGTGTTTGTGGGTTCCTAATAAGGATTATGGAATTTCCATAAAAGATACTCACAGCTCAAGACATCACAGCTTTCTGTTTTCCCCAGAATTCCTTAGATGCTTCATCTTCTCCAAACTTCTGTCAGAATATTACTGGAAGAACCCTCTGGCAACTCCACTCAAACCCCTGAGCTGCTGAGCTTTCTACACCATCCAGCTTCCAAATGCCTTAACTAGAGCTTCCAGTCTTTCTATTTTTATTTGTCCTGTTCAACTTCTGTGTTTTTTTTTTTTTAAGTGCTTGCTTCTTACAGCACATAAAGAACAGGAAACCTCACTTTACAGCTCAATCCCTGGACAGCCAGAGCAAGAAGGCAGAGTGGGCAAAATATGTTTTCCTGCTGATGTTGGACTGCTAAAAGCAGGTACGGCCCAAGCGCATCAGTGGTGCACAAGTTTCCCATCGTTTCTTGCCCTTGAAAGAGTAGAGCTATGTTTCGTTACAATGGCACGTGCAAAAACAGCCTCCCTTCAGGAGCTGGCTGAAAGAAAATGCCGTTAAAAATCTGCGCCAATTGAAGAGAGCCTGTGCAGTTGATCTACCTTGGGAAATCCATCGCATTTGGTTCCTTGTAACCTTCTGTCATCAATAATTGACACAAGTTGGGTATGCTTTGCATCAGACATGGCCTGCTTTCTTAAGGAAACACTATTGTAAAATGGGGTTTGCACTACTTAGACATTATGTAACACTTTTAAGCCAGAGTTGGGGAACTTTTGCATTCTTTCTGCCTCTTTGGGTCTCCCCAAAGTGATAAAAGAAAGTTTGCCAAACCAGGCAGTGTAAAAGTTGGAGGACAAATTCATCCTTTTTTTGTCTATGGAGTGCAATACATGTGACAGGTTTAACGCTGCTCTCCAATCAAATAATGAATAGGTTTATAGCAATTGCACTTAGACTTATATAACCTCTCCACAGAGCACTCTCTAAGTGGTTTACAGAGTCAGCATCTGGGCCCCAACAATTTGGGCCCTCATTTTACGAACCTCTGAAGGATGGAAGGCTGAGTCAACTTTGAGCTGGTCAGGATCGAACTGCTGGCAGTGAGCAGAGTCAGACTGCAATACGACTTTCTAACCACTTCTTCCACCACAGCTCTTCTTAAAGAATGTAATTCTTTATATTAAGCTTAGCTCCACCACAGAACCAGAGAATTCATGTTCACATGTACCTGTAAGGGGTAAGACCCTGTCTTATATTTTTGAACTCCAAAATAAGCACTTAGCCTTATTTTCAGGGAGGTCTTATTATTTTGGGGCAAATGGAGCAAGACAGGGATCCTTTTGCCTTTTGCTGTCTTACCTGATTTTCCAACTCTGTCTCCCTAACCCTAACCAGAGGAAATGGCAGAAGCCGGCTGTGCATGGGTTTAAATAATTTCAGGGAGGGTTTATCTTTGGGGGAGGTCATATATATGTGTGTGTGTGTGTGTGATTTTCCTTTAAGCCAGGTTTTTCCTATGTAGCCAAGATTTTTCTGGAACCACAATTGAGTGAAATCACATTCACTACTTTCTGGGTTCTTTCTCCATCTTTTCATTCTGGCAGCAAGCCAAGAAAAACCTGGCTTAAAGGAAAAACACACATTAAACCTACAAAAAGTAAGAATACATACATACATACATACATACATACATACATACATACATACATATATATATAAAGAGAGAGAGAGAGAGAGAGGGAGGGAGGGAGGGAGGGAGGGAGGGAGGGAGGGAGAGAGAGAGAGAGAGAGAGAGAGAGAGAGAGAGAGAGAGAGAGAGAGAGAGAGAGAGAGAGAGAGAGAGATTGTACCTTTACAGGGAGGATACATGAGATATAGGTGTGGCTTACTGATGATGGCTAATGAGCCAGAAATAGCTATATAAGTCTCCAAGTCTCCAAATGGGCAAGCATAAAATCTGCTGGCTGCCAGAATGAAAAGAAGGGGAAAAAAACCCCAGAAAGTAGTGAATGTGATTTCACTCAACCAGGGTTTGCAGAAACATCTTGGTTACGTAGGAAAAACCTGGCTTAAAGAAAAACACACATAAAACCTACAAAAAGTAAGAAAATAGATAGATATAGATGATATAGATATAGATATAGATATAGATATAGATATACAGGTGAAACTCAAAAAATTAGAATATCGTGCAAAAGTTCATTTATTTCAGTAATGCAACTTAAAAGGTGAAATTAATATATGAGGTAGACTCATTACATGAAAAGCGAGATAGTTCAAGCCTTCATTTGTCATAATTTTGATGATTATGGCTTACAACTCATGAAAACCCCAAATTCACAATCTCAGAAAATTAGAATATTGTGAAAAGGTTCAATATTCTAGGCTCAAAGTGTCCCACTCTAATCAGCTAATTAAGCCATAACACCTGCAAAGGGTTCCTGAGCCTTTAAATGGTCTCTCGGTCTGGTTCAGTAGGAATCAATCATGGGAAAGACTGCTGACCTGACAGTTGTGCAGAAAACCGTCATTGACACCCTCCATAAGGAGGGAAAGCCTCAAAAGGTAATTGCAAAAGAAGTTGGATGTTCCCAAAGTGCTGTATCAAAGCACATTAATAGAAAGTTACGTGGAAGGGAAAAGTGTGGAAGAAAAAGGTGCACAAGCAGCAGGGATGACCGCAGCCTGGAGAGGATTGTCAGGAAAAGCCATTCAAAAGTGTTGGGGACTTTCAGAAGGAGTGGACTGAGGCTGGAGTCAGTGCATCAAGAGCCACCACACACAGACAGATCCTGGACATGGGCTTCAAATGTCGTACTCCTCTTGTCAAGCCACTCCTGAACAAGATCAGAAGCGTTTTACCTGGGCTAAAGACAAAAAGAACTGGTCTGTTGCTCAGTGGTCCAAAGTCCTCTTTTCTGATGAGAGCAACTTTTGAATCTCATTTGGAAACCAAGGACCCAGAGTCTGGAGGAAGAATGGAGAGGCACACACTGCAAGATGCTTGAAGTCCAGTGTGAAATTTCCACAGTCTGTGTTGATTTGGGGAGCCATGTCATCTGCTGGTGTTAGTCCACTGTGCTTCATTAAGTCCAGGGTCAACACAGCCATCTACCAGGAGATTTTGGAGCACTTCATGCTTCCTTCCACAGATGAGCTTTATGGGGATGCTGACTTCATTTTCCAGCAGGACTTGGCACCTGCCCACACTGTCAAAAGTACCAAAACCTGGTTCAATGACCATGGGATTACTGTGCTTGATCGGCCAGCAAACTCGCCTGACCTGAACCCCATAGAGAATCTATGGGGCATTGTCAAGAGAAAGATGAGAGACATGAGATCAAACAGTGCAGAAAAGCTGAAGGCCGCTATTGAAGCATCCTGGTCTTCCATAACACCTCAGCAGTGCTACAGGCTGATAGCATCCATGCCACATCGCATTGAGGCAGTAATTGATGCAAAAGGGGCCCAAACCAAATACTGAGTACATATGCATGCTTATACTTTTCAGAGGTCCAATATTGTTCTATGTACAATCCTTGTTTTATTGATTTCATGTAATGTTCTAATTTTCTGAGATTGTGAATTTGGGGTTTTCATGAGCTGTAAGCCATAATTATCAAAATTATGACAAATCAAGGCTTGAACTATCTCGCTTTTCATGTAATGAGTCTATCTCATATATTAGTTTCACCTTTTAAGTTGCGTTACTGAAATAAATGAACTTTTGCACGATATTCTAATTTTTCGAGTTTCACCTGTAGATATAGAT
The DNA here is from genome assembly GCA_030761175.1 of Masticophis lateralis. Classification (NCBI taxonomy): domain Eukaryota; kingdom Metazoa; phylum Chordata; class Lepidosauria; order Squamata; family Colubridae; genus Masticophis; species Masticophis lateralis. The sequence continues at coordinate 5,795,116 of JAUDYJ010000008.1, read as the reverse complement.
ATAGATATAGATATAGATATAGATAGATAGATAGATAGATAGATAGATAGATAGATAGATAGATAGATAGATAGATATAGATATAGATATAGATATAGATATAGATATAGATAGATAGATAGATAGATAGATAGATAGATAGATAGATAGATAGATAGATAGATAGATAGATAGATATAGATATAGATATAGATATAGATATATAGATAGGGTTATGAAACTTGTACATTTATTCTCTGAAGAGCTGGTCTGGTGTAATGGTTAAGGCACCACATTAGAAATCAAGAGACCATGAGTTCTAATCCTGCCTGAAGCCAGCTGGGTGATAACCCCTCTCAGTCCTAGGAAGAAGAAAGCAAGGTCAAACCACTTCTGGAAGAGGTTGCAAGTAAACTTCTGGGACTTGTTCAGGCATTCACCAGAAACTAACACTGGCTGGGAGGCACTAAACTAAAATAATGTTCTTTAGCTTTATTTATTTTTGTCCTTTAGATTTATTTATTTCCAGTGTTAGAAAGCTAACGCTATGGAGAAAAGGGAATGGAGGGGGGGGGAAGAGAGAAAGAATATGAGGCTAAATCAAACTGTTGTGGCAGTTGTGTAGCCTCTGGGTCTCCAATTGGCTGTCACTGATGTACTGTATGTAGGAGGTAGTGCTAAGAGCTAGTCCCCATAAAATGCAGTGTGGCATTCCTTCAAACACCAATGACAAAAAAAAAATGAGAATAAAATGATATTCCTTCATCTAAAAGAAGCCAAAGTAGGGCCAAAGAGTAATGCTTAAAGCTTTCATTGTATACGTACCCACTGCCCTGAGTCTATCATAAAAGCCTTAACAGTGAAGTTCAGCGCAATTATCTAATGTACCCCTTAGTGATTGGCACTAATAATACAGCAGTGAGGGGAACAAATATGTATTTTGCAGCTTTCTTTTCTCTCTCTCTTTGTAAAGTTGCTTTTATTTTGGTCTACTACCCATGCTAATGACACGGTAGCCAAAGGAGTCCATATTGTGTCATTAAATGTAGGAGCCAAAAGAACCCATGTTGTGTCATTAAATTCAAATCGCAGATTCTCCATTCATTTTGTTTAATTATTTGTTCTACAGTGAAACTATCAGTCATGTAGCCCCATAGTTACATAAATGGAATGGCTACTGTTGATATGAAAAGGTATTGGTTCTCTGCATAGCAATCATATTTTTCTCATGATATAGTTTTTTCCCAAGGTGCCAATTAGATGTTTGCAGCTATTGTGCTTTTAGGCAGGACAAAGGATATTTTTCTTTTCTATTTGATGCCAAGGATATTTTAGAATAAGACTTCCCAACCTTGACAACTTTAAGGCATGTGGACTTCGAGTCTCAGAATTCCCCAGCCTAACATGCTGGCTGCAGAATTCTGGAAGTAAAAGTCCACAAGTCTTAAAGTTGCCAAGGTTGGGCAACCCTGCTTTAGAATCAGAAGAAGGGGATTTGGAAAAAACAAACAAACATTTTTTGACAAACTGTTGTGGCCCGTCAGCGGCCAGTAGAGCTGGCAGCAGATTCAGACATTGAGGAGGTTGGGGAGGAACATGGGCCAGTCCTGGAGTCTGGGGAAGGCTCTAATGAGGGCTCTGCATCAGAGGCAGAGAGAGGGCCAGGGCCATATGACAAGGATCAACTGCCTTTGGAGGCAGACTTCAGTGAGGCAGACAAACAGCTAGAGCCTGTTCCCAGTGTACGCATACGCAGAATTGCCAGACAAAGGAAACAGCTAAGGAACAAGGGTCGGCTTGGGAGTAAGACCACAGGTGGATGATGAAGGGCCCCTCCCATGGGGAATAAAAGAGGAGCAAAAGGGGAGAGGTGTTTGGAGGGGACAATTAGTTCATTTCTGCATTCTTGCCAAATATTGTGGCGTCTGAAAGATATCAGCCTGGGCACTCTCCAAGTCTGATAAAGGTCAGTAATTGTGAATTATCTTGAAAGACTATGGGAGAGGAAAGACTTTGCTGGGGAGGAATTCACTGTAAATTAAATAAAAGGAGTTTATCGGGATGAGAACTCAGCTTTGTGCTGCTGGAGTAGCTTAGGTCAGAACACAAACAAATTTTATTAAAAAGCATACGCTTTTGTGAGCGACAACTTATTTCATGAGACTCATGGAATGGCTACCCTGATTTTAAACTGAGATGAGGTCTAGAAGGCAGAAGGGAGGGGAAAACAGGGTGGTTGTGCATATTTATGTCACATCTGAGACAAATCAGAAAGTACCTGATTTGATTGATTGAAGTCGTACTATCAAGTCCATGAAGCCTAACAAGGACATAGATTTTCTCAAACTAAATGGCCAATTTGATGATTTTCTTAAAAGCTGTGTTTGTATGGGTATTGATGTATAGTGCTGCAACATTCATGATAACTGCATGACAACTCTGCAGAGTGCAGAGAAGAGTAACCAAGACGATGAAGGGACTGGAGGCTAAAACATACAATGAACCAGGCTAAAACATACAATGACCAGTTTGCTCTCACAGAGAGGGACTCCTCAGGGTGCCGTCAGTCAAATTATGCCAACTGGCGACCCCCAGGGGGAGGGCCTTCTCTATGGGGGTTCCCGCCCTATGGAATGAATTGCCCCCGGAGATACATAGGATCTCCAACCGCCATACCTTTTGCCATGCCCTTAAGATCCTACTATTCCAACAGGCTGGGCTGATGAACTAAGTGAAATTTTAATTGGGTATTTTGGGGTTTTTAACAAAATTTGGCCAAATTATTTAATACTTTTAATTTTTTTTAAAAAAATCATGGTGTATTGTGCTTTTACCTTGGCTGTACACTGCCCTGAGTCCTATGGGAGAAGGATGGTATAGAAATATAAGAAAGAAAGAAAGAAAGAAAGAAAGGAAGGAAGGAAGGAAGGAAGGAAGGAAGGAAGGAAGGAAGGAAGGAAGGAAGGAAGGAAGGTTGCAGGAACTGGGCATGGCTAGTCTAGTGAAGAAAAGGACCAGGGGAGACATGATAGCAATCTTCCAATATTTTTTTTTTATTGAAAAAGTTTTACAATACAATTTTTATACCCTTTTCCCCCCCACTCCCCCCACCCAGCTACCACCCCCTCCCTTTCCCCCCATCCCTCCCCCCTTCCCCCCTGACTTCCACTATTAACCAATCATATATATCAATCAACATCAAACAACAAGAAAAAATAGGTGAGATCCAGCTAAAAATATAACAAATTTAACCTTGAATAATAAAAAAATTAATCTAGACTTCTAACATCTTTTACCCCCCTAATTCAAATATATAGTAACCATAAATCATTTGTAAAGACTCATGGCAATCTAACAAATATGACAAATATATAAAAAAACTAATTTTGAGCATATAAATGTTTAACATTAAATATAATTCCCAATATTCAATCTTAGTAATATTATTTTAAAAAGTATATAGAGTTCAAATAATACATCATAAATTTCTTTTTAAAATTAGATAAGATAAGGCTAATCTATCAGATATATAAACTTATTTTAATATTATAATGTATCTAAATATTAATATTAATATATAGCATAATAAAAATATAAATTCAAATATATAATAAAATAATTAATAGATATAATTATGAGTCAAATGCTAGTTGAAACTTCTTACTTTGATATTTATTCTGCATGTACTCTACCCATTTCTTCCACTCCTTAGCAAAGGCTTCATGGGTCCTGTCTTTTAGGTATGCAGAAATCTTAGCCATTTCTGCAAAATTAGACATCTTCAATATCCATTCCTCTATAGTAGGTACACTACCTTTTTTCCAATATTGACCAATCAGTAGTCTAGCTGCCGTAGTCATATATAAGATCAATCTCGTTTCAGTCGGTGAACAATCCTTAACTATCCCCAACAAAAAAAACTGAGGAGAAAATTCAAGCTTCTTCTTCAAAATGTTCTGCATAACCCACCAAAATTTAATCCAAAATGTTTTCAATTTTCTGCAAGTCCACCAAATATGAAAATATGTTGCATCCAAACAATCACACCTCCAACATTTAGGTTGAACATTTGGATACATACATGATAATTTTTTGGGATCTAAAAAATCTTCCAATATTTGAGGGGCTGCCACAGAGAGGAAGGGAGGTCAAGCTATTCTCCAAAGCACCTGAAGGCCAGACAAGGAATAATAGATGGAAACAGATCAAGGAGAGATTCAACCTAGAAATAAGGAGAAAGTTTCTGATTGTGAGAGCAACCAACCAATGCGACAGCTTTTCTTCAGACGTTGGAACTTCATCACTGGAGGCTTTCAAGAAAAGTCTGGACTGCCATCTGTCAAAAATGGTGTAAGGTCTCCTGGCCAGACCTTGGCCGGGTGACCTACAAGGTCCCTTCTGTTAATCTTTATCTGTATCTAACTGAAATAGTTACTGATAGATAAAATAGTATAGTTATGGAAATTGCCAATGCATTTCAGTCATTTTAGGAACTCTGCCGTGTCTCTTAGATAGCTAGGAGTGCTGTTGGCATATGTCCACCTAAGAAGACTGAAAGCCCTTGACAATTTTCCTAACGGCACAAATCCTGCTTCAATTTAACCACTCCATGCATCTGAGGAAGTGAGCTGTGACTTCACTTATGCATTTGTAGCACCTTTTCAGACCTTTTCAGTCTGAAAAGGTGCTACTAGACTCCTTTTGATGTTTGGCTATCACATAACTCTCTGCTTACCATGTTTACTAACAATACTCTAGAACTTAAGGGGTCCTTGGTGCTCTCTGAGCTCACTTGTTTCCTTGCAGATGTTTCATTATCCAAACTAGGTACCATCCTAGTTACCTGATGAAATTACCCTAGTTTGGGTAATGAAACATCTGCAAGGACCTCTCATGTCAACCCTGAGCTACAAATATTCTCCTTTATAGTATTTTAGAACTTATTTCTCTGGGATACTGAGATTTCTTCCTTGCTCAGAGGTGGCTGATTCCTGCTAATAGCATTCCTGCTGATTTTTGCTGCCCTTCTCTCCCTCCTTGTGCGGCTGCAACTCACATATTCTTCTACCAAGTCCCATGGAGAACATCCCTCCCAACATCTCCCTGGGGGTCTGAAGTGAAAGATGGGAAGCTGAGGACTTTCACACATCTCTCTTGGCCAGCTTGTGACTGAAGAAGTGTTAAAAACTCTCCATACCACCAATGAGAGCTTCATCAAAATTGTTGCCTCTCTTGACAAAAACAACTCAGAACAAATTTATTTGCCCTCGACTTTAATGCAAATTATTGAGGAAAGAGAGCGAGAAAGTGGGTATGCACTGCAGCCATCATAGAAATGCAGTGGTATCTTCTGTCTGTCCATGACAACAACCTGCGCTTAACAGAGTTTCTAATGAACTATTTTTGCATTCGTGGCAGCCGTTGCCGGGACTGTACTGTGGGAGAAGAAGCAATTACAGCTCCATGTGTTGCATTATCTACATCCCTGTCTCTCTGATCTGCTTGCTCCTCCAGCCCATCTTATTCCTTTTGTAATCATTTTCCAATACAAGCCTTCATTTGCACCAGAAGTTTAAACATTGTTCCTTTTTATGTAGTGCGGTTTTTAATTTTCCTGCCCAACAGAAATGATTGTTTAGGTTGTAAATGCCACATTAGTCTCCGTGAAATGGAGATGGAATTGATTTTCATTTCAGAGATTTCACAGCTTGCCCCAGAAATTTCTGCTTGGCTGCCAATGCCTCCAAAATGCGGGGAGCTCCGAAAGGGTCAGAAATGAAGTGTGTAACACAGCATACGAAGCAATGAGTATGAGATCTGCAACCAAAGTAGTTAGGAGAAAAGCACCCACATCTCGGCAAACACATTCTGCTGAGCATCCAAAGGAGTTCACAGAGGCAATTGCCTTTGTTTGTGTAAAATCTATGGAGAGTCTCAGTCATCCAGATCACGGTTGTCCCAAAGGTGCTTTCTGAAGACTTTGTTTTTCTTTGAAGACATTTCACTTCTCACCCAAGAAACTTCTTCTGCTGAAGCTGAAGTACAGTTGCCTCTTGAAAAAGCTCCTTTGGGGCTTTGTTTGTTTGCTTACTTGTCCCTCTCTAGTTCAGTTCTAGTTCAGGTTCTAGACTTGTTAAACTCATTAGCCCATTTGTAAAAAGGCCAACCCAGCAAGTTATTTTATCATTTTGCGGAGGGCAATTTCTGTTGGGTGCTTGGCTTAGATTCAACTTTACCCAATCATCTGCCTTCTGAGGTTGATGGATTCATAGCATTGCTAGAGCAGAATAGAAAACCTGTTCCTACAATATGCCTGATTGGCCAAGGAGAGGGGCAGTGATGACTTGTGGGAAGCCTCCAAATAGATCAATGAACCAAGTCATCTCTCCCTCTACAAGATTTTTTTTTTAACACAAAGCAGATACAGTCATGCATACAATTAAACTAGTTGCATTTTGTGGTAACCGCTATTTTTTGGGGGGAGGGGTGTTGTACATTGCTGGGGGCAGGGAGCTAACCTTTGCTTGGGAGGGTGAATTTATAGTTGACTTTTTGAACATCGCCCAGAATTTGTTGCTTGTTTGAGTTAGATGGTCATATAAATGCTAGAAATAAACAAGTAAATGAATAAAATAGTTCATGGGTGTTATCTTATGTGAGGGGGAACAATGGAAAAAGAGAGCAAAGTTACATGTTATCCTTGTTCAAAAACGGTTTGCACAACTTAGGGTGTGAACCTATTGAACTGCTGGAGTAGGTTCACTAGATAAAGTAACTTGCATAAATCTCAGGATCTTTGTATTCCTCATCTCTTCTCAGAAATCTGTCATGTCTCCGAGAAGGAAACGGAATTTTCTGGTTTAGAAAATCATCATTCAAACATGTTGGGTTTAATCAGTGGCTAAGATGGTGAGCTTGTCGATCGAAAGGTCGGCAGTTCAGCGGTTCAAATCCCTACTGCTGCGTAATGGGGTGAGCTCCCATTACTTGTCCCAGCTTCTGCCAACCTAGTAGTTTGAAAGCACATAAAAAATGCAAGTAGAAAAATAGGGACCACCTTTGGTGGGAAGGGAACAGCGTTCCATGTGCCTTTGGCATTTAGTCATGCCATCCACATGATCATGGAAACATCTTCCAACAGCGCTGGCTCTTCAGCTTAGAAATGGAGATAAGCTAGTGGGGAACGACTAGCACATATGTGCAAGGGGAACCTTTATCTTACCTTTATCAAAGACAAGTCAGGAACGGAAACCGTTGCTTCATTCTAATTATCATTTGTGACCATTCAGACAGACACAGATACCTTCATTGCTCATCTCGTAAGGAATCATAGTGTGTTTGCACTCAGAAATTAAAATTCCCAACCATTACAAGATGACAACATGGAAGAAAAGTTATCATAATGGAATAGTCGTGATCTCTTTCCAAACATTTCTATGACAGCTGAAAATTGCCTGTTGCTTCCTTTGCCAAAAACATTAGTCAACAGGTGTCCCAGTTCCTGTATCAAAGCACAACTCTCATTGGGGATTCTGTTGTCAGATGCACTGTGTGTGTTTCGTGTGAGAGAAAATTGCAAATGTGCTATTGAAATTATTTGTTTGGAATTCAGAGACAGATGTACTTTGACAAGGATGAATAGAATGAAGCCCTTCCTGAAGAAAATCTTGAGGTTTTGTGCATCAGGTCAGAGAGAACCTGGGATGCTTCCAGCATGCAAATCCTGGCTTGTATGTGAGCAGGTGACTTAATGAAACCAAGAAGAAAGCTTGTTAAGCTCACAACTCCTTTTGCATGGCAAAATAGGGTATTGATTTTCCACCCATGACTGCTGTAAATGAGAAATTTCTCTGACAAAACCAAGGCCCTTCACAAGTCATGTTTCTTATCTCTTTAAATATGATTACCTGCTCTTCATGGCTCCATGGTTAAAATCATAATGAACTTTGCCAGCCAAGTCAATTCATCATCGGGACTACGTTCTGTGTGAACAATTAAATGAATTCTCTTACCAGCTCTACCTCTGGGCTAGAGTGTTATTGACTTATGACTAATTTCATTGTCAGGTTAACTCTTCCAATCAAGAGTTTAAAACAAGCCAGGAAGGGAGCTAAAGTACTGGAGATTGAAGACCTGATCCATTTGATTTTATTAACATGCTGTCTACTTGGAGCTTAACTGACAGATGCTTTTTTTTCCTGAATCTTCCTTTCACTCTTCTCGCTTAACAAATTTGGAGCATCGCCTGGCATTTGGTTCAATAGAAACGGTTTCTTAAAGAGACCAGATTACTTGTCTTACAGAAAATCCACTTTCTGGAGCTGGTATCTGCTTTTGTATATTTGCTCATAAGCAGAGAGGGAGAAGGAGATAATTCCCACAGCAGCAACCTATAGACTACTGCGGGCTATAATTTTCTTCCATCTCTGGCCGCGAAAAGCAATACCGTTCATTTCATAAATGCAGCTTTTTGAATTTGACCTTTTATTTTGAAAGCTGATGGCTTGCCTCTTCTACTCATTTTCTTCTTCTTCTTCCAACAAGTTGAATGATACCAGTTTCAAATTCGACATAGGAGTTCTTTTATTTGGGTGATTATTTAAGAAGCAAAGGACCTCTTAAGAACCACAAGGTGACAGTTCTTGCTCTTCGTCTATTCAGTCTGAATTGCAAAGCTTTGGGAATTAAATCTTTCTTCCAGCTGCATCTGAAATACTTCCTTAGGCATTCTTTCAGAGTTGGGGTCATATTCCGTCCCGCCGTCCCCGCCCCCCATGTGTTTGCATGCTGCAGGAATGAATTTTCGGTATGTTCAGGCAACCTTTGAAAGGTTTGGTGTTGGTCTGAGCCATAATTCAGCATGTCCCGAGAAACCTTCATGGATGAAGCAGGATGATGTGCATGGGATGAGAACATTAATTCTCATATATTTCTTTTTATTGGAAAAAGTTCCCTGGTGAGATGCCCTTGTGTGGGCTTTATATTAATTTTTCAAGCACTGTGGTCAGAATTTTGGAAAACATCCCATTTTCCCCATTTGCCATTGCCCATCTTCTCCAAGGAGGGGAAAAAAATAGATAGGGAAATCTTTGTCCCAACATTGAATGTATTTGGACAGTAGGTAAAGATATACAGATGTACAAGATAGTCCTTGTCTTCTGACCAGAATTGAAACCAGAAATTCCACTGCTAAGCAAGGCAGTTATTACATGGATTATGCCCCCAATTTACAATCTTTTTTTGCCACAGTTGTTCAGTGAATGACTCCAGTGGCTAAGCAAATCTGGTTTCCCTCATTGACTTTGATGTCAGAAGTCAGCAGGGAAGGTCGATTCACTTAACAACCATATCCCTAACTTAACAATGGCAGTGATTCACTTAACAACTGTGGCAAGGAAGATCGTAAAAGGGGGCAAAACTCACTTAACAAATGTCTCACTTAGCAATATAAATGTTGGGCTCAATTGTGGTTGTAAGTCGAGCACTATCTGTACAGAGTCTTTGGCTGAGGGTGAAGGGAACTCTTAGTCAGTGTTGGTTCCTGGCAATTGCCTAGACCAGGGGTGACAAACTCACGTTGTCACATCATTCATTCGTTCATTCATTCATTCATTGGTTCAATTTATATGCCACCCTTCTCTGGAGATTCAGGACAGCTTACAATGCATTAAGCAATAGCCTTCATACTTTTGTATATATCTGCTTAGTAGGGCTTTTGGCCCCCCCTAAGCGGTGTTCTTTTTATACAAAGTCAGCTTATTGCCCCCACAATCCGGGTCCTCATTTTACCTACCTCGGAAGGATGGAAGGCTGAGTCAACCTTGAGCCTGGTGAGATTTGAACTTGCAGTAATTGCAGGCAGCTGGTGCTAGTTAACAGCACTTTAGTCTGCTGCGCCATCAATGCGCATCAATGATGTATTGTGACTCCCCCCCCCCTTTGCTAAACTGAGCATGGGCATGGCCTGAGCATGACACCTCCGACCTATGGGCCACGACTTTGACATCCCTGGCCTAGTGGGTTTTGTTTTTTGTTTTTTTGCAGGATTTCATAAGTGGTTTGCCATTTCCTTCCTCCTAGGGCTGAAAAGAGTGACTGGCCCAAATTCAGCTAGCTAGCTTCATGCAGGACTATAGTATAACCCACGGTCTCCCAGTTTCTAGAATTTATTTTAATAGCTGGCACACTGCCGTTTAAACATGAATAATTTATTTTAGTACCTGTTTGTAGCAAACATCGATTCATAGAACCTACAGCACTCAATCCAGGGGTGAAATCCAGCAGGTTCTGGAGAACCGCTAGCAGACATTTTGAATAGTTCGGAGAACCGGTAGTGAAAATTTTGAGAAGTTCAGAGAACTGGCAAATATCACCTCTGGCTGGCCCCAGAGTGGGGTGGGAATAGAGATTTTGCAATATCCTTCCCCCAGGAGTGGGGAAGGAATGGGGATTTTGCAGAATCCTTCCCCTGGAGTACGAAGGGAATGTGGATTTTGTAGTATCTTTCCCCTGGAGTAGGGTGGGAATGGAGATTTTGCAGTATCCTTTCCCTGGAGTAGGATGGGAATGTAGATTTTGCAGTATCCTTCCCCTACCACGCACACAGAACTGGTAGTAAAAAAAAATTGGATTTCGCCACTGACTCAATCCACATTGCAAGTTTTAAAGTTTGTCCCTGACTCCTTATTGCAACATCAGGCTAAGTAGTCTTTTAAGAATCTTTCTTTCTTCTGGAGAATAGAAGAAAGAAAAATGAGGAACAACTGTGTTATTAAAAAATACGCTAAATGTAGGAAATGGGTGGAGCTGAATGGAAGAAAGCACTAGCAGGGATCGAGAAGTAAAGAAACAGCTGAAAGAGGACATTAGAAGGATGAGAAATAAACTTGCTGTTGATATGTGAAGGCTTCTTATGAACATGTTGCTTCTACCGGCTAGCATGGCTTATGTGGATAACTAGCTTATTGGGAGAGGATTGTGCTATTCTCCAGAAGCTAGTTAACAGATGCAAGGTTGAAGGGGCTAACATTTAGTAGTCCCCGCCCCCCTTGTCCTTCTGACACACGCATTCAAACTGCACACACAGGCACACTCACACATGCTGAAGATAACTTTTCATTTCTGTGCTGCGCAATGGATCAGTCATCTCCACTGTTGACACCGTTCCATTTCATACCATTCGATGCGTCACACAAAACTTGAAGCTCTCTTTCCCTCTTTTAATCTCACTTTCTATTAAAAGTCTTCCCAGAGCTAATGCAATAAATTTAGATTTTAAGCCAGATGCATAGCAAAAGGGGAAAAAAAAAACTTTTGGCAGAGCACACTCCATCAGAAGACACTGCAAATGAAATATGCTTTCCCTTGGGGATTATTCTACAGTTTAATTTAATTTGAAATATCAAATGAAATTAATTCAAATGGTTATGCAGTTTCTAGGGAAAACAGACTTCATTTATGATGTTCTGTCACCAAATTGTGTTGCTCCTATCGTATATCTTCTATTGTTAACCAGGAATGATAAATAGTGACAAGAGGAAGAGGCTTCACCCCACCCTCCATTGTTTTATGATTTCTGTTTATCAGAAAAGGCTGTCAAGGGGATTCTGTCCATACTTAGTTATCTAAAGCTTAATCCTGAACTAAATCATCGCAATAAAAATATTCTTTAAGCAAAATAAATAAATAAACATTCTAGGGGGGAGGAAGGAGGGAGAGAGGGAGGAAGACATGAAAATATAAGAATGCAAGCATTTTGGGGAGGTAGGGAGGAAGGAAGGAAGGAAGGAAGGAAGGAAGGAAGGAAGGAAGGAAGGAAGGAAGGAAGGAAGGAAATATAAGAATTTAAGCATTCTGGGAAGGAAAGGGAAGAAGAAGGGAGGGAAGGAAGGAAGGAAAGAAGGAAGGAAAGAAGGAAAATATAACAATTTAAGCATTAAGGGAAGGAAGGAAGGAAGGAAGGAAGGAAGGAAGGAAGGAAGGAAGGAAGGAAGGAAGGAAGGAAGGTCCAAAACTCATCTGAATACTTAGAGTTTGCTTTGGAGGATAAGCTGAGTGACAAATTAATAAATAAAATGTGACCTCTTACATGGCTTTGACCCATGGTGATCTGAGACAAGCCTGCGGTTGTCATGGTGAACATGAAATCATGAGCTGCTTCTTAATTCTCTTCCAAAGACAAACGTATTGAAATATTCCAAAATTCGAAATCTGTCTGCACAATCAGCAATCCAGCATTGAGGTCCTATGATTTCAAGCATGGATGAATTCAGCCTAGTAACTCATAGGCAACCAAAGCTGTGCTTTTAGCACTTCACGATTTTGTCTCATCAGCTGTCCCACTAAACAATCAGGCAGTTTATACAATTATAAACATGTACAAAGACAGCCAGTGAATCACACCATTAGTGCATCTCGCTCCACGCTGTCCATCATAATTAGTAACAGTAATTAGTAGTAAATAAAGACACCTGGGTTAATTTTTAAGTAGACTTATGAAGGGATGTGAAGGATAATATTGACATCACCTCAAGATGATAGATGATGCACATAAAACATTTTCAGTGCTCAAGAACACCTCAGCAGCAGAGAAAGTAGCTTGCTAAGAATGAAGAGTCAACAGTTGTGCCTGGTGTTGGTAGGTGAAGGGAAGGACAAGGATCTGAACTGAAATCCCCAATGAATTAATTAAACATTGGATAACTTTATTCATTATCAACTGTATTGAGGTCATTGGCAGTGAGAATAACCGTGGGAAAGAGGTGGAAGAGTTGCAGCCCAGACAACAATCTATAATTATAGGTGAAATGGTTGGGAACATGGCCAAAATCTGCTGTGAATGAAAAATATTTAGCATTTGCTGTGATCATCTTGTGCATAGCTTTTTATGACAGTATTATCAAGTCGAGGTTGAAAAACATGGTCGAAAAACATGCTAGCAAGGGAAGTTATTTTAGTGTCAATGCAAAATGGAACAACCATACCTATCATGTGACTTCTCCAGGCAATGTATCTCTCTTGGAAAAAAATCCATCTGGCATCACTGTAGCAAGAAGAATATTTTTGGTGGAATAAATAGCACAGTTGCAAGAAGATGCATCACTTATACAGACAAAATGGACACATCAGATCCTACATTTTCTTATGTCTTCACAAGTTTGTTCTCTTCCTGAACCATTGATCACCCTGACTGAGAATAATGGATTAGTATGGACATACCCAGGGGTGAAATCCAGCAGGTTCTAACAGGTTCTGGAGAACCAGTAGAGGAAATTTTGAATAGTTTGGAGAACTGGCAAATACCACTTCTGGCTGGTTCTAGATTGGGGTTGGAATGGAGATTTTACAATATCCTTCCCCCAGGATGGGAGGGAATGGAGATTTTGCAGTATCCTTCCCCTGGAGTGGGATGGGAATGGAGATTTTGCAATATCCTTCCCCTGCCACGCCCAAGCCACGCCCACAGAACCAATAGGGGAAAAAATGGATTTCACCCCTGGATGTACCATAGTGAGAAGCTTTGTGGTTACATATGGTTTAGGACAGGGGTGGGTTCTAAACTTTTTTACTACCGGTTCTATGGGTGTGGCTTATTTTGTGATTGTGGCTTGAAGGTTATGAGACAGTTCTTTAGGATTTAGCAGAAGTACTGGTCTACCAGGCTTTTAACTACTTGCAGAGCTGTACCAGTCTACCCATGTATTTTTGCAGGCACTGGTCTACCCATGTATTTTTGCAGGCACTGGTCTACTCATGTATTTTTGCAGGCACTGGTCTACCACCAAACTGCCTTTTACCACTGATCAGCTGTAGGGCGGCCCTTTGAAGCCCCTCGGCTTCAAAGAGTTTAAACAGTTTTTTTCCTTATAGCCCATCAGCTGGGACTCAGGAGGCAGCAATAGATTGGGGGTGGGGCCAAATAAAAGGCAAGAATAACGTGGGGGGTGGGTGGGGCGGAGGGGGCCGAACTGGTTCAGTGCCATTATATCGTCACAGCTACATGCTCGGCCGAACCAGGCCGAACCGGGAGAAACCCACCACTGGTTTATGAGAATTGCTAAACTTTAAAATCTTCCACCATTCTATTTCCTACCTTGGAACCACAATTGTATCTTTAAAATAATTATACCAATCCCCAGAGATGTCTGAACTCATTTCTTCACCTATATTTTTAAAAATCTGAATGTCATCTGTATTTCAACATTTGCAAATAAGCAAGTGTTAACCAAAAAAAAAGGGGAAGCTAATGTTATGATTCATCCCTAGGAATCACTTTCTTCCCAGGCAAAGAATCTTGATTTCCCTTCTGAGATACAGAAGAACTTCAAAGGGAATTGTTGATCACAATTATAAGCATTAGGATCTAGGCCAGGTATGAGGAGCTTGGGGGCACTTTTGGTGCTGAATTTTGCTTAGAGCGTCTCTTACTGTTAGCCATTCTGGCTGCAACTACCAGGAGCCCTACTTCAGCTGTATACACAAGTCTGTAGGTTATCCAATTCTCATGTAGACTATTTATATTCCAAATTAGGTACTTATAAATTTGGCAATTTCAGGAATGGTAAGTGCTGACATAGCCTGAAGTACTTAATTACGGTTAATGCAATTCCACATTTTAATGCTATAGTAATTGCAAACCATCTGTTCCTTTAAGACCTATATATTCAGGGACGTTAAGAGCAACGTTTGTCTGATTTCCATTTTACTCTAAGCTCTTGTGCACATGTTTTAGCTGGTAGGCAGCACTATTGTCCTTGGTGTGTGTGTGTGTTTTTTTGTTATACTTCCACAGATATTGAGATCTCTGTTTTTCTTTTTATGCATTCAGATAAATACACTGTTAGTGCAAAAACAAAAAAAGCAAATAGTTGGAGGAAATGATTTTGAAAACTGCATGTTGTTGGAAGAAATGTCCTTCTGGCTTCAGTTCCAAGTGGGGAAAAAGACACTGGAAACATGGTGGCTGTTTGGAAATATGGTTTTAATGGTGGACAGGATGACATGCCTTGAAGATCTTGGGTGAAGAAAAAAAAGGGGAAGAGATGCTGAGAGTCCCTAGGTTTTATGCCCTCTCTGGGCTTTTGAATTTAAGCTTGTATTCCAATTGGTTGTCAGACTCCCATGGGCCATGCAGGGTTAAGTAACTTTGTAGATTGTCTATGTCCCAGGCTTGGTTGAGCCTTTCTGGGTGATGATGTAACAAAAGGGCTTTGGGATTCCTATTATGGCTCTGCCTGAAGGAGGTAGATCTTTGTTATGTAGAATAGACTGGCCTTAATGGCCCATTGACAAAGGTTTCTGCCTCCCTTTTAGGGGAAATATTCTGCCCTTTTAATATTTCCTAAAATATCTCATTTTTCTAGGAGAGGGATGGGTGCTAACTTCCTACAATGCATTGAAGAAAATTCTGCAGAAAAATACATGATTGTTCATGTTTGTGAAGATATACACAAAAGCACATGTACACTACATACATGTCCATGCAGATTTTAAATCAATGAAAATAATTATACCGGTGGAATCAGTTTTGAAAAATGCAAAAATTATGTACACATTATGAATACTCATGTAAAAATTAATCCATCTAAAACGAATTGTAGAACCTATCAGGAATAACTGTCCCTTGCTTTTACAAACTTTATGATACTATGACATCCCCCCTGACCCAAAATAAAAGGCTTAAACGAATTTGTGCAAACCCCACATTGGGAAAATACGCAAACATTTCATTGAGGTTACAATAAAGCAAGTTGTATATAAATCACTTACTTTTAATAAATATGTTTTAAGCTATAAATAAATAAAACAATGATGCAAGCTTTCCATTTTTATAAAGCTAAACCAGGATGCCGGAAATAAGCATATTGATATGTGATAGGAATGATGGGCTGGCCTACTTTTGTATAATTCCCTGAAATTTGGATATCATTTTGCAAACAAACAATCTCAGTCTCCAAACTCAGAGCGGAAGAAAGAAAATTGTCCTGATGTTAAATCAACTTCTCTTAATTTTCCCCAGAAACCCTGCTTGCAAATCTCTGCCAAGTTGTAAGGCACAAGTTGTGTTGTGGCACCTATGCTAGACTATTAGACTATGAGAAGACAGCCGTAGCACATCTGGTCTTACCTTTCCAATTTAGTGCTTGTGAATCCACCTCCATCACAATTTCCTTCTCTTTCTTTTCCTCACCCTCTTATTTTTTCGCCCCTTCCGTTATAATTTTCTAAGCAGAATCAGTATCAGAGCTTTGCAGAGAAGCTTTATGCCCTCTAGGTACCATTACTTTTACTTTGAAAAACAAACATAATATCTCTATGCATCACAACTTTTTAAAACACACACACAAAGAACATTCACACTTCACAGGGGGCTGTCGAAGTATCGGTTCCTTGCATTCGGCATAAAATTGGTCAGTGTGCTTGAAAAGAACTTCCATAGAAAGCCCTCCTTAGCAGCTCAGGAAGTCCCTTGCCATATTTTGAGGAAACGCTTTTTTTTTTTTCTATTTTATAAGCAGGTTAGACAAATTGATACTCTTCCACCTTCATAGACAAAATTTGCAGAAATGAATTGACTCTGAAAAACTGGGAAACATTGAATCAGGTTCATTATCTATATGACCTCAATTACTGTAGCTGCATTGCTTTGCTGGTGTATGATCTACACAAATGACTGTATTTAAAAAGGGTCACGTTGCGTGGCAGAAAAGTGTGAGTGCCTTGAACAAAATCAAAATCTGGGTGGAATTATTTCTGATCAAAATTTCCAAACTGTTGGTATCCTAGCGGTATCCTGACTTCTACTAAGCAAAGGAATGCTTAGAAGCTACAAGCCCACGGGTGGGCTCTAGGGGTTTGCAGGGGTTGGGGAGAACCTCTAGCTAAGATGCTGTGCAGTTTGGAGAAACCTCAAATCCCAGTCCTGGCAGGCCCCTCCCAAGAGTCTCCACGCGGCCCATTTTGGATGCAGGTAAATGCAGGGCATGTGCGGAGGCTCAGGGAGGGCGAAAAATGGGCCTACAAGACTTTTGGGTTTCTGGCCTCTAGAGGGCCTCTGGAGCCTGGGAAGGCCGGTTTCGTCCTCTCGGAGGCTTGAGGAAAGCCTCTGGAGCCTGGGGAGGGCAAAAACGCCCCCTCTTGGCCATGGTGGTGCACCATGAGTCTTGGTGGTACAGCGGACTAAGTGCTGTTAAGTAACACCAGCTGCTTGCAATTACTGCGAGTTCAAATCTCACCAGGCTCAAGGTTGACTCAGCCTTCTATCCATCTGAGGTAGGTAAATTGAGGACCCGGATTGTGGGGACAATAAGCTGACTTTGTAGAAACACCGCTTATGGGGGGCCAAAAGCCCTAATAAGCAGGCATATACAAAAGAATGAAGGCTATTGCTATAAGTGCATTGTAAGCTGCCCTGAGTCTTTGGAGGAGGGTGGCATATAAATTGAACAAACAAACAAACAAACAAACAAACAAACAAATAAATAAATAGTGCAGGGGGCCAATTAGGCCACACCCACCATGACACGCCCATCCAGCAACCGGGCAGAGAACCCCTTGCTAAAAATTTTGAAGCCCACCCTTGTACAGCCTTATTGTATTTGTTTAAACCATGATGAATATTGTCCCCATTTACCAAGGGAAAGTCTTTAAAGTGATAGAGAGAAGGGATAACATTCAGGAGATGTTTAGGGTAGGTACTTGATTTTGCCTCCCAATTTGTCTGATCAGCTGTGGACTAATGAACAAAATCCTCCTTTCTATAAAAAAATCTGGCTTTCTTAAATAAAGAGAACAGAGATGGAGGTTTTAACAGTCTCAACTTTTCATTCCTTCCATAACAATCCCTGACCTGTTTGTTTGGAAACAGTTCTTGATTTATCCATTGCAATTATACTTTGTTTATACTTTGAATTTAGGAAATAAAATTCCACAGCATATTAAAATAGTTATCCTTTGACTAACCTTATCTAAATCTCTTGAAATGCATGTCTTTTCTATCACTGATTGTGTAGAAAGAATATATCAGGAAGGAAAATATTAACAATGTCAGGATTTTTGGAATAATAGGCAGAATCCGTTTAAATTTTCTAGACAACTTTGGTTTAATATTTTCTTCACACGAGGTTGACTATTTTAAAGAAAGGAGGGCCTTGGAAAATAGAGTTTGATAGATTATTTGTGATTTTGTAAAAGTCCAATCTCCCTCACGTCTAAAGTAGGTATTTGACACAGACAATAGAAGTTCCAACAAAATAAGAATTATATTCTACTAAGGAATAAAGTGCAAGAAAATAGGAAGCTGAGTTAGAGTGGCTCAAAGAAGATTCAGAAAGCACCACATCAGCTTTTAATACTCTTCACACGTTTGTATAATGAGTACTTTAAATCTTTCTGCTGTATTGTTCTTCATATAAAAATGAGAAGCAGACGACGTGACAGATGGAGGATGTTTTAATTCCAGCCTGATAAAATGAAATTTCCCATCCACTGCTTCATCCTCTTTGGGACAAGATAGCAAAATAGAGCCCACGTTCAGGAAAATCTGCAGATGCAAATAAAAATTGAACAAATAATCTTCTACCCGAATTCCTGTAATTGGCTGTAATAGGCAAGGAAGTACTGGTATATATATGCTGACACTGCATGTGCTTAGATGCAGTTTTCTTGTGAAGAAGAAAAACTTACTACAAACGGCAAATGGATATTTCTTGGAACCTTCAAAGCTGTAGTCCAAATTTATCTGGAGGAGTAGGGAAAAAAAGTTGGAAAAAGCTAAGCTTATCAGTTACCAAAAGTACAAAATAATCTTATTTTTGGCTCTATGACTTGAACCCAGCAATCCTTTCTAAATTTGGGGGTCTAGAAATTGACTTTTCTCTTTCTTGTTATGTATCTTGCTTGCTCTGTCTGTATGAGACAATCTCCCTTCCATTTATCTGAAAGCAATAAAAGGAATTTTACTCGTGAAGTTTTAATGCTTTGGTGATGATTGTATACTTCCGGATTAGAAGTCCCGCTAAGGCTAGAGTGGTTCCTGGGATATAATCAATGAAATAAATTATCATGAGTTAATGTAGATGTAATGAGGGAAGGAAGTATATGTCTCCTCTCACATTACCTTCCTGCTTTTGAATTAAAATCTCATAAAGAAACCTTCAAAAATGTGAATTGTTCTCATGTGTATTACTTGTTAAGCATGGTTGAAGTACAGGTGGATTCAAAAGTTTGGAAGATCTTCCCATTTTGACATGCTTAACTAGTAAAACCATACCAGCTGACTGGGCACTTAACATCCTTTACCATATGTAAATGGAAGGAGCTTGATACTAAATCTGGATTGAATCTGAGATACATTTAGATGGGTTGAATCATTGATTCCTTGTAAAATCGAAGTGTGTAGCTTTGTTTCTTGAATGCTAGTTTTCTGTTGTCCTGCAAATTCTTCTTTTGTAGTGTTCTGAGCATCTGTAAAACTCATTATCAATATCTCATTATTTGAATAGTATTCTGCATTAGAGTTGAAGGTATATTCAGACGCTATCTGCTTCCTTCTGCCCATTTCAAAGTATCCGTGGGAAGGACTTAAAATTTTAGAGTCTAGTCTTATGAAAAGAAGGACTAGAGGTGACATGATAGCAGTGTCCCAATATCTCAGAGGTTGCCACAAAGAAGAGGGAGCAAAGCTATTCTCCAAAGTATCTGAGGGTAGAACAAGAAGCAACGGGTGGAAACTAATCAAGGAGAGAAGCCGCTTAGAACTAAGGAGAAATTTCCTGACAGATAGAACAATTCATCAGTGGAACAACTTGCCTGCAGAAGTTGTGAATGCTCTAACACTGGAAGTGTTTAAGAAGAAATTAGATAATCATTTGTTTGAAGTGGTGTAGAGTTTCCTGTGTAAGCAGGGGGTTGAACTAGAAGACCTCCAAGGTCCCTTCCAACTTTGTGAAATTATAATTAAATTAGATAGATAGATAGATAGATAGATAGATAGATAGATAGATAGATAGATAGATAGATAGACAGACAGACAGACAGACAGACAGACAGACAGACAGACAGACAGACAGACAGGTGGGAGGATGATAGATGGATAGATGATAGATAGATATAGTTATAGATATAGATATAGATATAGATATAGATATAGATATAGATATAGATATAGATACAGATATATAGATATATAGATATATAGATATATAGATATAGATGTAGGTCTTTGGTTATTCGGGTCTTCTCCCACGTAAAATTGGAAGAGTCTTGATGACGTTTCGACGAAGTCTCATTCGTCATCTTCAGGCTGGTGTTTTCGGCTTCGTGCTTCTAGGAACAATGATCTATATATAGATTCGGATATGGATATGGATATGGATATAGATATAGATATAGATATAGATATAGATATAGATATAGATATAGATATAGATATAGATATAGATATAGATATAGATATAGATATAGATATAGATACATGCATGCATGCATGCATGCATGCATGCATGCATGCATGCATGCAAGCAAGCAAGCTTATCATACAGGCCATGTAGTCTACAAAACAGCCTCTGAAAATCAGATATTCTTAAATATCCAGAAGGATAATAGACACCATTCTGGAAATGCTTCTTTCCCTGGCAGACCAGATGAGGTAACAATAAATTCAAGAGTGACTCTAAAGAAACAGGATCTGGTGCAATGGAACAGCTGGAATCCAAGCTCTTGTTCTGGCAGTAAAATACGATCCATTCTCTGATCTGGGAAGGATTTTGCTTTGCTATTTGGTAAATATTGGTAAATCTCATAGTAAATGTCACAGAACTTCCAATGTGGTTCAGAGTGCAGAAAGAACTCACGCTGTGTTTGTTATCTATGGAAATGATGCTTACCTTGGAATTACCTGGCAACATATGGCAACTATCTTGTAATTAAATGCTCCACCGATACTTCCAAAGTGAACAAAATAAATCTCTCAGCAGCTGCACACAATCTACTGCTGGAGATTATTTGTCAAGAGCAAACACAGCTGACCAGAGGAATATTTGGTTCAAGGCAGTCTCTGATTCTTAAACTGCTCCATTTTTTGGTTGATCGTACAGAAGAGCAAAAAAGGGGGAAAAGAAGAGAGGAGTGGGGGAAAGGAAGGGGAAGTAGGATGAGATAGGAGAGGAAGAAGGAGAAAGTAGGAGAGGAGTGGAGGGAGGGAAGGGAAAGAGGAGAAGAAGAAGGGTTGTTGTGAAATTAGGGAAGAAATGGTAGAAGAGCAACTCCGAATGTAATTAAAATGCCTTATTTTAATGCTTTCTTTAAGGAAAGCATGTATATGTAGGATTAATTATGTATAAGAAAATGTACATTTTATGTTATGTGTATAAGAAATAAAGCTGAAAAACTTTTCAGAAAAAAGAAAGAAAGAAAGGGATGATTTAGCCGTAATTAATATTTTGTGATATTGAAATCTGCCTCTCTAATACCGCGTTTGTTGCTTCTGAACATTTCTAAAGAAAGAGCAAGCTGATCATCAGGGATTTCTCAATACCATTTGGCACCCTTTTATTCCCAGACCGCTGCTGCAGTTTGGCACCATTGATTTATTTCATTTGAACGCTACTAAATCAGACCAACTCACAGCAGTTTATAAGTAGATTAAATCAAAATACAATGAAATTATAAGGTACAGGAAACAAGTAAAACAACACTTATACTCTAACCATGGGTGCCCACTTCAGTGTGCACGGCAACAATAATTAAAGCTCGAAGGTCCTACAAAAAAAAAGAT
This sequence comes from Masticophis lateralis, assembly GCA_030761175.1. Lineage (NCBI taxonomy): Eukaryota > Metazoa > Chordata > Lepidosauria > Squamata > Colubridae > Masticophis > Masticophis lateralis. Next base: position 5,773,362 of record JAUDYJ010000008.1, on the reverse strand, counting down.
GTTTTGACGGGCTTTCAGAATAATAGAATAGCAGAGTTGGGAGGGACCTTGGAGGTCTTCTAGTCCAACCCCTTGCTCAGTAGGAAACTCTATTCCATTTCAGACAAATGGTTGTCCAGTCTCTTCTTAAAAATTTCCAATGTTGGAGAATTCACAACCAATGGAACAACTTGTCGGGAGACAAGTTGTTCCATTGGTTAATTGTCCTCACTGTCAGAAAATTTCTCCTTAGTTCTAGGTTGCTTCTCTCCTTGATTAGTTTCCATCCATTGCTTCTTTTCCTGCCTTCAAGTGCTTTGGAGAATAGCTTGACTCGCTCTTCTTTGTGGCAATCTCTGAGATATTGGGACACTGCTATATGTCTCCCCTAGTCCTTCTTTTCATTAAACTAGACATACCCAGTTCCTGCAACTGTACTTCATGTTTTAGCTTCCAGTCCCCTAATCATCTTTGTAGCTCTTCTCTGCACTTTTTTTAGAGGCTCAACATCTTTCAGAATGATGTCAAGGTAGATAGGCCTCTCAGAGAGGTTGCTTCACAGGGTGGGGGCTACCACAGAAGAAATTATCCCAAAACTTTACGCCGTCTCACTTCGTACATGGAGAGCTCTTTAACATCTCACTTGGGATGAGTGTATAGGATTGGCCTGTTTTCTATGGAAAAAATAGTCCTGAGGATACCTGACAGCCAAACTATATAGGGCATTTATAGATTCAACCAAGCAATATAAAATGTATCAGGAGACTTACAAGGAAAGCAAAGCAAGACCTGCAGTGCTTTGCTAATTGGCTGTACTGGTCCTCATCTGCCAGCATGTAAGCTGATCTATCCCAAAAGGTGCTTTTTCAGGAGGTAACTGGACTTCCTTGTTTTGTTTTTTTTCCTTTTGAAGATATTTTGCTTCTCATCCAAGAAGCTTCTTCAGCTCTGACAAGATAGTGGGGATTGGAAGGATTTATATTCCTTGCAGACAGTTATACGGAAGGAATATAAACCCTTCCATTCCCTGCTATCCTGTCAGAGTTGAAGAAGCTTCTTGGATGAGAAGCAAAATATCTTCAAAAGAAAAAACAAGAAAGTCCAGTTGCCTCTTGAAAAAGTACCTTTGGGACAAGACAACCATGACCTGGATGTCTGAGAATCTCTACAGACCGCAAGCTGGCCTATTTTGCGCTGACTTTCTGCGTAATCTTCAAAAGCAGCCCGTGTAAAGTATGTTACAGTAGTCTGGCAGTGGCATCTCTACAACCTCCCTTTCCAAGTTACAGCTGCACCTGGGCTGAAGTGACATGGTCCACAGCCTCTGTCTGTAAATTCAGCATGAATCGTGAATCCAGGAGCATTCTGGATTTGACAAAACGAAATAGTACACCCTGGATGGTTGTCGGGGTTAGAGAGCCAAATAACAAAGCAGCTTAGTTCTCCAGGCTTTAGCTCAGAAAAATAATCTTGTTACTGCTATGATCAGTCCATGAGGCACAAAGAAATGTAGAAGAATGTTTCCTGAGACCATTCATTCCCTTTTGTGCCATCATCGTTTCCAAATTGTATTTTCCTGAGCCCTGCTTCCTGTCTTTTGAGAAATTAAGAACTAAGTGTTTTCCAGGCTTGTTCATTTAAATTTTATGTTTTGATTTGAAATAAGAATTACAAATAATACGCTGGATTTGACTGTATTCAAAACGTACATGATCAAAGCTAAAGTTTAATAACGTTACTTGAGAAACATGCTCCCTAGAACTGTAATACAGCGGATAACTTTGATTGCTATATGTATAGCATTTCCACTATAAAACCCACTTTATTAAATTATAATTAGAAATATACCTGGGGATAGAGCTACAATTTTTTTTTTTAATGAAAAGGTAGTTTCTGCCAGGTCAAAAGGTATGTAATGAAAAAGAGGATTTTGGAAAATGAAAAACTGATACTCTAGATTGCTGAAACAGGAAGAAAAGAAAAACCTTTACATTTTAGACACAAAAGGGAAAAAAAATAAATGCACTGTTATATAAAGTTTACATCCACTTAATCCATCATACATCATTGGCACATGTAACATCAAAGGCGAGTTCTGACAGTTCTGGGGTAAAAGGGAAGCTGTATCACATTTTTGAGACACAGAATCAAAAGTCACTTAAGCTTTCCAGAACAATCTTAAGGCTACGTTGATTTAATAACCAATTTATTTACCTCCTTCTCCCCAATACTTTGGGAAAACAGCATTTGGAGATGAAAATAAATGACTAGTCAACAACTTCACCAACTTCACCAAGCGCTCTCTCTCTCTATAAACCCTTTTTTTCCCCCCACCTCATGATCTGCAAATTGGATTACAACTTTGGGGAATATCTTTTTTGTCAAATTCAGCCATATTACGTGCCCACACCCTTCCTGAATAAATTTAAATAGCAAGCAGAAGGTCAACCTTTATTGACCCTTTTAGAAGGCTTCTCAGAATGGAAATTTCACCATTTTAAAAAACAGATGTGTGTTAAGAAGCGTCAGCAGTGTCAACTCACCTTTTTCAATATATTTTGCCTACATTTGTTCATAGAATATGGATAATTCTGTGCTGCATTATTTATAGCTACTTTCTTGCTTACCAGTGAGTTTCTTGTGACTGAGGTTAATGATGAAGCGAAGGAGAAGACTTTTATCCACAACAAAAAGTTAAACTGGGGAATACATTTTTTTTCCTTCCTGTTTTTGTGAGGAAAGAACAATTCTCCCTCTTTTGAGAACCAGGCAATGCTTAGGAAAGACAAATGGCCCAAAGCTTTTATTCCAGAAGGTTTTTGGGGGGAGAAAATTGCCTTCAAAAGCTCTTCATGATTTGCTTTCAGCATTTTAGGAATTATTAATTCCACAAGCTTTTTAGGCCAAGACTAATTCCAGAATTTAACTGAGGTTAGGTGAGATGATTGTTTAAATAACCCACAGGGAACCAAGTCTCTTGGTAACACACATACCACTTAAACTTTATTGGTTTTCCTAACTTCCCCAGGCCACCACCAATTCCTGCAAAGCAAAGGCTGATCAAATCATGGGAGGGAAATCAGCAAACAGCAGCAAAATGTTAATGAACACAAGCCTGTGGCGACCATGAACAGCCTTGCTAGCATCTCCTGGCGGGATGCTCTAAACTATTATAGGCTTTCCAGCTAATATCTATTACATATATTTTTTTCCTTAATGTGTGTGCATTTCACTTTAATTCTTCAGGTTGGATAAAAATGGATTCATACAATAGTTCAAGGCTTCAGTATCTTGGAAGGAGCTGTCTTGCCTTATGGTTTCAAATGGGCTGCTGAAGGTTTGTTTTGCTTTTCAGAGCTGCTAGTCCCTTTTTCATTATTGGTTTCGGTTGTTTTAATAAACATCCGGTCAGACACGCAGAGCTGGCTGCTGGAGGTTAGCACCAACTGCGATATTTCTCTCTGTGCCCCACTTTTCTCTCCTCTCCCTTTTAATTACTGATAAGCCAAATGTCCCCTTTTGGCAGAATCATTCGTTCCGAGAGGAGAAGGAGTTCATAAGTTTATTTCCTTTTTCTTTTTAATTTTCCAAAGCTTAGAGGCCATTCCTGCCAGAGCTGATGCTGAACTGCATGGAAATCCCAGCCTCACAGCTCACTTTAAAAACAAACAATTAAAACAATAGTATCAGCCATAGCAATCCAGAAAAAAGCCAAAGGGAAAAAAGCTGTGTGTGTGTGTGTGTAAAAATGGGAATACCAGAGCGCCCCAGTTTAAAGCCCCTTTTCTCATCAGATGGAACAATCATAAGATCTAATTCCCCCCAATATACACCCACACAGGAGTGGGGGGCAGAGAGACCCCTTGAAACAATCCTGTCGCGCTGGGATTTCTAAAACATGGAAAGTATTATGGCTGTTTGAGGGGAGAAGTAATTGGAAGGATAGACAGAAATTAATTTAGACCCTGAAGCTGGAGGAGGTTTGTTATTGTTCACTGATTTAATATTACTTTCAAAAAGTTTAGCAATTACTGATAATTGCAGCAAAATATACCAACTTCGTAACAGCTCAGCCAGATTTCTTCATTTGATTTGTTGGTATTCCGGATATAGAAAAATGTGAGGGAGGCTTCTACCTTCTATTACAAGTAGTGACAGCCAGTGTCTGAATTAAGGTAAGCAAAACACCCCCCTCGTCCCTTCTCCACCGCCTCCTCCTCCTTTTTATGATTCCTCACATTTTATAGGAGCACTGTCTTGTTTTGTTGCAGTCCATAAAATCCTAGTTGAACCTTGCTAAATAATTTGGCTAAGTTTTCCTTGTACATCCATCAAAATCCTCTGCAGTAGTAAGTTATCGCGCGTGCAACTTAAGCATTCATTAGATCACTATGGATATTCTCATAAAGGTAAAGGTTCCCCTCGCACATATGTGCTAGTCATTCCTGACTCTAGGGGGCAGTGCTCCTCTCCGTTTCAAAGCCGAAGAGCCAGTGCTGTCCAAAGATGTCTCTGTGGTCATGTAGCCAAGCATGACTAAACACCAAAGGCATATGGAACATTGTTACCTTCCCACCAAAGGTGGTCCCTATTTTTCTACTTGCATTTTTTACGTGCTTTCGAACTACTAGGTTGGCAGAAGCTGGGACAAGGAACGGGAGCTCACCCTGTTAGGTGGCGCTAGGGATTCGAACCGCTGAACTGCCGACCTCAAACTCATGGGAAAGCCGGATTCACTTAACAACCATGTTACTAACTTAACAATTGCAATGATTCACTTGCAATTTGTGGCAAGGAAGGTCGTAAAATGGGGCAAAACTCAGCTAACAAATGTCTCACTGAGCAACATAAATTTTGGGTTCAATTGTGGTCACAAGTATACCAGGGGGTCCCCAATCCATGGTCTGTGGACTGGGACCAGTCTGTGGCATGTCAGCAACCGGGCTGTGCAAAGCCCCATCCATGGGATCCGAGCAGCATGCAAAATCACACCCCTTCCAGTCTGTGGAAATTCCTCTTTCCATGGAACCGTTCCCTGAGGCCCAAAAGATTGGGGGCCACTACCATATACTCTCTTTTTTCTCCCTCATTTCCACTTGTGTACATCTATTTTCCCCCCATATTTCCTTTGGATGGTTTCTATCTTTATCTTTATTTGATTTATATACCACCCTACTCCCAAAGGACTCAGGGCGGTGAACAGCCAAAGAGTAAAAATACATAAATACAAAATTTAAAATACAGAGTAAAATCAAATTAAATAATTTGGCCCAGATAGATTAAAACACCCCAATCATTTAAAAACCGATTTAAAATTTACATAATTAAAAAAGAGGGGAAAAGATGAGGCCAGGCCCGCCTGGTGGAATAAAAAGGTCTCAAGAGCGTGGCGGAAGGTGCGCAGATCCAGGATCCTCCGTATCTCTGGGGGGAGCTCATTCCAGATAGTAGGTGCCCCCACAGAGAAGGCTGGTTTGATCAGCACCTTTTGAAATCAGTTGTTTCCTGTGCTCAGATTTTGCTTGGGTATTGTTGTGATCAAGGCCCACGTAGTTAATATTAAATGCCAAACAGTTCCAAAAAACAAACAGATTTTTTAAAAAACAGCTGAGAATTAACTCATTCTCAGCATATTCCAAATTAAATGAAAGCAAAGTCCTGAAAACACCATTCTTCAGTTTATCTCTGACCTTGGGATAATTAGGCAAACTGCCAAAGGCTTTTCTTGGCAACAGTTCAGGAACAGAAGACACTGACAAGAAAGAAATACAGCCAAACACGAAGCAAATCTCTCAACGGTTGTTTTCCAGCAAAGAGGCCAAGAGCTGTTGCTGGTCTTTTAAGCCTTATGGGAGGGGCCAATCATCTCTTGGCCCAACTCCCGAGTCGTCCTCTCTGCTTTATCTGCTCCTGCCTTCTGGCAGCTCTTCTCATACGTTCACTAGGAACAGGCTCCTCCTGTTCCTCTGCCTCTCTACTGTCAGCCTCTGGAGGCTCTGAAGTCTGCACATCACTCCTTAATGGCCCTGGCCCCATCTCTGCCTCCAACGCAGAGCCCTCATCTGGCCCTTCCCCAACCTGGCCCATGTTCTTCCTCAGCCTCATCGCTGTCTGACTCCGCTGCCAGCTCCACAGGATTCTTGGATCTGTGCACAGGCAAGCATTCTGAACAAGGTGTGTGTGTGTTACTGTTGTTGCTGATGAGGATAACGATGACGATGTATCACTTTATGTCCATAAAGAGACACTTGATTGATAGTCTTGGAAGGGGAAAAAAACCCTCTTGTTGTATTGGTGGAATTGATAGCATAAAAACTGCACAGTACTTTCACAAATTACAGAAGGCCTTCCCTGATAAAACATTGAAAGGGTTCGTATCTAGAAGTGAGCAGATACCAGTTTTATTTTCTATTTTGGGACTTGTTTTTAAACATTCTGCTTTTTCATATGAGAATCAGTGCCAAGGCTGTCTTCTTTTTTAGAGCCTCTTCAATCTGCTGTTTTCTACAGATTTGTAGAAGGGAGACTCTGATCTACCAGCAGATGTCTCAATTGTTTGCAACAGATCAAGAACTGGAAGCAATAACAGAAAGCTTCACCTTTCTTTGCAATTAGGCTGAGATGGAAAGTCACTAAGATCAGGGAGTTAATTAGGAGGGAAAAATCAAGACGGCGTTCACAGCCGAAGACCGAGGAAGTGATTTGTGGATTCTTTCTTCTGAGAAGTTCATCAAAAGTCTGTGGTTATGAATGTTTGACTCCTTCCAGTTTACAGTTGGAAACTGCAACTCGAACAGCAGCAAGAACTGATGCCTTGAGTGTGTCATGTAGAGATGTTGCTCTGTTGGACAATTTCCTGAGATTTCTTCCAGGGTTAGTCAATCTACAGACTTCATGCTGTCTAACAATTGCAGTACAGATGTCTAAGACCTTTCTCTGCTTTGAAAATTGACTATACAGTCTCACAGCTAGACTGAAACCAAGAATTTCCTCTTCCAAATTCCGAAGCTCCTTTATACCTAATGTACTGTACAGTAGTCCTCGACTTATGACCACAATTGAGCCCCAAAATTAATGCTGTTAAGTGAGAAACTTGTTAAGTGAGTTTTGCCCCATTTTATGACTTTTATTTCCATAGTTGTTAAGTGAGTCACTTAACAGTTGTTATATTAGTAACATGGTTATTAAGTGAATCTGGATTCCCCATTGACTTTGCTTGTTGCAAAAAAGTAATCACATGACTCCGGGTTTATAACTGCCACGGTCATAAATATGAATCACTTGCCAAGCATCTACATTTTTATCACATGACCATGGGGATGCTGTAAAGGTTGGAAGTGCGAAAAACGGTCATAAGTCAATTTTTTCAGTGCTGTTGTAACTTTGAATGGTCACTAAATGAACAGTTGACTACTTGCATCTGGACCAGCTTAAAATGATGGCTTGTTTTCCTTGGGTTTTTTTTTTTTTTTTTTTTTTTTTGCATTTAAATAGCATTCTCCAATATATCTGCAGAACAAAGCTCCGCATTGGCGACAGGAATGGCATCCGGCCATTAAATGCTCTGCTAGCTTCATTCAGTTGCCCAGATTCCACCCCGCAAAGGATTAAGGGGTCGTTAAATGATGACAATGATTTGAATAGCATTCTCTAAACTGGCACCTTTTAAATGATGATGCAGCCCATACTCACAATATAGTTATGTCATTATCACTTGACAGGACTAACGCAAGTTATAGTCTAAGTTCTCTGCATGACAGTAAATTGAAGAGGTTTCTGGTAGTGAAATTCAGCATTCAAATCTTGTTGAAATAGCAATACCGAAAAGGAATCTGATCTTGTCAGCACCTTTCCATTTGTGCTAAGCTTCTCGATTGCTGGGATTCTACGTAATATTTTAATGATTTGTCCTTCTGAGGAAAGAGAAATGCTGATTTAAAAGGAATTTAAATCAGGAAGCTTTGAAGGACCTACCCCACAAAGTATAAATAACTCTTTTTTCTTCCGTTTATTTCAATCTAATTGCATATTTGGTACAGCACCTTCTGAGCAGGTACAGCAACTAGCGTGCGTTTTGCATTCCCCCAATGCTTCATCAGCTTAATAATGCAAGATGGTAGGCAGTTTAATTACTGAAAACTGTAGCATAATTAATGACATGGTAACACTGAATAAATTACAGTGCTCGGTAATAATGTATAGCTCATGAAAGCAATACAGGAGGAGGGAAAAACAGAGGAAGAAGCCAGGAAAAGGGGGGGGGGATGATAAAATGACAGCTTTGGTCAGGATTAGTAGAACACTTGGGGACTGCTAGGTTAATCTTATTATTTTATTGGTTTGACTGATGGAGAGAAAGTCGAGGCAGCTGTTTAGCAAATAAAGTAAATGCCCCTCATATTGTTTGTCCGTGATGTTATTTACTAGGGCATTCAATTTCTGGATCAGTCTGGGGCGGGGATATTTTTGCACATACACAAAAGTCCTTCATTCAAATTATTGGATCAGTTCAGTCGTAAGTGATTTAATTCATCCATTCGATCCGAGTTTCCAATTCGATATGGAAAGTCGGTTCAGAGATTCATCTGGAACCTTGAATCTGATTATAAAAGGTTAGATTAGATTACAAAACTGTTGGAAGAAATATTCTTCTGGGTTCTGCTCCAAGTGGGGAAAAAGAAACTGGAAACATGGAGACTGCTTGGAAAGATGGTTTAATGGTGGACAGGATCACATGGCTTGAGTTCCTGAACAGAAAAGGGCCAGATACAGCCAAGTCCCCCCAGGGTTTTATGCTCTCTCTGGCTTTGAACTTCCTGGGGCCCAGAAAGAGTATGCTGATTGGTTGTTAGACTCCCAGGGGGTGGGGATCTTAGCTAGCCTTACTGGCTGATGTAATTTTCCCAGGTGCCATGTGGTGAGTTTCTGTCCTAGATGGGTCCCATTGTTTTAGTTTCTGTTGCTATTGTGTTGCAGATGAAGGTCCATTGACAAAGATTGAGTTTCTGCCTCTGGCCCATTAACAAAAGGGTGGGGGCAGGAAGGTGGGAGCTGCTTTGTCTTTAAAAACATGCTTCTCCATTTCTCATACAGGGAAATATAATATTCTGCCTTTTTGATATTTCCCAAAATATTTCATTCTTCCAGGAAAGGGGTAGGTGCTAACTTCCTACAAGACTATTACAAGTCATCTTTGATTTACCGTATTTTTTGGATTATAAAACACACTTTTTTGTCTCCCAAAAGGGGGCAAAAATATCTGTGTGTCTCATAGACTGAATATTGCTGAAGCCCCGCCCTCCTGCCAGACATTTTTTGGCCTCCGCACATCCTGTTTTTGGGCCTTTTTTGGCCCTTTTTAGGCCTTTTGGGGGGGGACCCATTTTTGAGGCTTTTTTCAGCCTGTTTTCAAGGATTATTTTGGTCCATTTTAGGGGCTTTTTCAGCCTGTTTTAGGGGCTTTGTTTGGCCTGTTTTGGGGGATTTTTCAGCCCGTTTTCAGAGATTTTTTCAGCCTTATTTGAGGCTTTTTGAATCTATTTTTGAGGCTTTTTTCAGTCCATTTTCAGGCCTGTTTTTTAGGCTTTTTCAGCCCCTTTTTGAGGCTTTTTTCAGTCCACTTTTTTGGAAAAAGGGGGCCAAAAAAAGCCTTGAAAACAGGCCAAAAAAAGCCTCAAAAACAAGCCAAACAAGCCCTGGAAAGAGGCTGAAAAAAGCCTCAAAAAGGCCTGGAAAAAAGGCCTGATAAAAGGTAGGCCAAAAACTTTTGTTGTTGTTGTTTTCCTCTTCTAAATTTAGGTGCGTCTTATAGTCTGAAAAATACAGTACATCCATTTGTTGAGTAACAGTTTGAAGTTACAATGGCAATAAAAAAGTGACTTATGACCGTTTTTCACCCTTACGACCATTGCAACATCCCCATAGTCAAAGGATCAAAATTCGGATGCTTGGCAACTGGTTCATATTTATGATGATTGCAATGTCCCAGGGTCACACAATCCCTTTTTGCGACCTTCTGATGAACAAAGTCAATGTTTGCCGGATTTACTTAACAACGATGTTACTAACTTAACAACTTCAGTGATTCACTTACACAACTATGGCAAGAAAGGTTGCAAAATGGTGCAAAATGCACATAGCAATTATCTCACTTAGCCACAGAAATTTTGAGCTCAATTATGATCGTAAGTCAAGGAGTCCCTGTATTTTCTTGCTACCATTAGCTCAGGATTTTGAGATTGCTGGACCAAATTCCTATTTTACACGATGCAACTGTGTTGACATTTGTGTTTGCCTCCTCCAGTAATCTGGGGCTATAATTAGAGGCCAGAATCTATTAGTCAATCCCATGGCTAAACGCTAACATGCCTAGCAACAACTCTCTAAGGTTTCTATTAGCATTTTTTCAGCCTTGCTACCTGAAATTCTTTAATGGAAAATCCCTGAATAAAGGACATAAGGTCTATAAAACATACCCAGCTGTAGATTGTGCCTCCTGAGATTTTTCTTCAGCATGTTGCCAAAGCAAAGTACCAGTACCGCACTGTTTAGGGCTCAAATAGACCATATACGAAAGGGAAAAGTTCCTATCGGAGGTTACAGTCCATGGAATGTATCCAAGAGAATATGAAGTAATCCCCAGCAATAGACCAAGATCAAGAGCTTTACCTCCTTGTTCAGGGTTCTTTCTTACAGTTATTGTTTTCTACAAATCACTAACATTCTGTGGTATTGCAGCTTTAAAAGAAACGGCAGAGATGGGGGAAAACTAGGCTCCAACATCATTTTAGATAAAATGAGAAAAGGTGACAGAGTGTTTCAGTGACATGAAGTTTTTCAGGGCTCAATTTCAATTGACTGGAAAGTCTATTGCAAGCATTAAAAAGTATTACTCTTATTACTCTCTCCAAGTCTCAGGCTCCATTATTATTTCGGTCTTGTGGTCACTTCTAAAAATAGTGTTTCCTTCACTGTTGCACTGCTGGTGTTTCTTTTGCTTCTTTTGGTCCTTGCTTTAGGGGCAGGAGAATGCCTGGTGTGATAGAGTAGAATAGAATAGAATATTATTTATTGGCCAAGCATGATGGAACACACAAGGAATTTGTCTCTGGTGCATAAGCTCTCAGTATACATAGGAGCAACAAAGTGATAAATCATAAGAGACAGTCATAAATCATAATATACAACCAACAAGTGATAGTCATAAGAAACCAACGGGAGTAAGTAATAGGAAGGGTGAGAAGGATAATAGTAATACAATCTTACTATACGAGTAACTATCTTTAGACATAAGACAATGCTGAGAGAAATATGTGTTTAGCAGAGTGATGGCATGGGGGAAAAATTACTTTGCGTCTTGTTGTTTTGGCATGCAATGCCCTATAGCAGGGGTGGCAAAAGGCCCCATGTGCGGCCCTCCCGAACTACATTTTCACTGGCAGAGGATTGCAGGAGGCTGTTGCAGCCCAAAATGGACCTTGGGGGCCCGTTTTCTTTGGCAGAGTGCTCAGGCCACCACAGGCGCCAACATGAGTGACGTTGATCTGGCCATGCCCACCTCGGCCCTCCGAGGTCAGACAGAACCCTGATGCAGCCCTCAATGAGATCACGTTTGACACCCCTGCTGTAAGCAAATATCTAAAAATGGATAAATTGGTGGATTTTAAAATACAAAACCTTGCCGAATAAAAATACCCCAACTCTAAGCTTTGGAAAAAATGAGATTGTTGAGGTGTACTTTTTAAACGTTTGCCTCCTTAAAGATGGGCCAAGGAGGCATTAGATAACTTCAGGATATTCTTATAGTGCAGTATTTGATGTTTGGAATATAGAGCTAGCCTGAATGTTGGTCTTTCCTCTTGTGCCAATCAGCAGAAGGCTTGATTGGTTCTCCAAGGAGTCTATTAGTCAGGTGTCCTCGCTGTTTATGAAAAAATGTAATCAAATTGAAACCAAACTGTAACTGAGTTGATTACCCTGGGACACAGTTCACATATCATGCTAGAGCATCAAATGGTTCATTTGTTTTGAGATTGGAATGATATATGTACATAGTGAGTTTTTGTTTATTCAACAAACCACTTCGAATATAACCTAGTGCAGTGATGCACTTTTAAACACCGAGTGCCCAAACCATGCACGTGCATGCCCAAACTGAAAGGTACATGTGGACAAAAATGCACATGTGTGGACATGGACATGTGCACATGCGCAGCAGAGACCCGAAGACCAGCAGGGCGTCCCAACTCCGGCAGCGCGGCAAGAGGTAAGATCTTTTTCTTTCGTGAGCTTCTGTTTCGTCATTTGCAGGGAAACAGTAGCTCATGAAAGAAACACTACAGAGATCTGACCTGGGGCAACAGCATGCCAGTGGTGGGTTCCTCCAGGTTTAGCCCAGTTCGGCCAAGCCGGTAGCGGTGTCAATATGATGTCACTAAACCAGTTCTGGCACGCATGCCGTAGGTTCACCATTATGGACCTAGTATGATGTAGGAACTCTGCCAAAATGAAGGAGGAAGACAATTCTGGATTTAGATCATGAAGTATACAAATAAACCCTGTTGGCCTGAGAAAGAAGAACCGGCTAAACACAACTGTAACCAAAAAACAGAATGGAAAGGATACCACTTAGAAAAACAACAAGTCAGATTCGAAGTCTGGGTCCTGTTCTCGATTTGATCCCGAGTGTCCATCATGGGAAGGTCTCTCACAACATTTCTTCTCCCCATTTCTCCCCTGCCCCTAAGAAAGGGGAGGAATAGGGGAGGAAACTCAAGGGCCGAAGAAGGAGATTTCTCTGCAAATTAAGCAGTTGTACATGAACTTGCATTTTATACTGGCAGTTCTGAGTGGCTCTTACCAGCTTTGAAAATCTGCTGTGTCTCCTAGAAAACTTGTTAGATCCATAATTACTATATTCAATATTATTTGACTGGTAGCTGGTAGTTCAGCCTTGCCCACTAAGAAGGAGTTTTTTAATTGAAAATCTACCATGTGATCTTGCCAGCTGTTTTTTTTTTCCTCTTCTCTCATTCATATTTATATCATTAAACACCTTCCCCGCCCTCCCCTCCTTTCTGGCTTCCGCCCCATCTGCAATCTTAGGCATTAATCAATTGTACAACTTTCCTCTGTAGCCTTCATTATCTCCTATAACAAAGAGGAAAAAATATGGAAGAGAAAACATAATTAGATGCCACTTTGCTCAAATAATACCTTTGAAAACAACACAGTGACTTATGAAATGGAAAAGCGGAAATGGCACAGTTTGAACTAATCACTGAATTAAGTGTTCTTTTTATTTGTTGATGTTGCCGATATTTTAAAGTCAGGGTTTCTCCTCCCCTGGGTATTCTTTGCAGCAGTTCATGACAAAAACCAGAGTTCAGATGGATGGATGATTAGACTCCTTCCCACCCACCCCACCATCACAATAAAAAGTGAAATATTTCTATAATATTAAACCCATCAAATTGATCAAAGTGCGGTGTCAAAAGACATTGTAAGTGCCTCTTCTCAACCAGCACCCAGGATGATTGCAAATCTGCGTACTTTTTATCTCTTTTTCTCTCCAGAAGAAGGCAGTAAATGTGTAAAACTCAGGACAGATAAATGTGAATCACAAAAACAGCCAGCCGTCCTCAACTGAATTTCCTGACCATGTCAACTATGGTGCTTCTTGGGCTGGTTGAATGATCTGAACTAGGGGAGCAAAAAGAAATTGGAACCCAAAATACTTTGTCCAGCTCCCACTTCTACTGATGATTCACTGCATCTACTACTTTGTGTTGCCTTGTTGCTTAAACTAATAACCACAATGGTCTGCCTGTCTGGACACCAAGGCTCTCTTCTTTTCTCAACATGTCCAAATGAAGTGATAAATGTTAAATAGAAACTGCAACCACAGCCTGAGTTGTAATTTGAAGTTGCGATTTGAAGAACTGGTTGTTCCACAGCTTGGACTGACGGGGGTTACTAATAAATTTTAAATTGTTTTTAAATTGGAATTTTAATTTTTACTGTTTTAATGAGGAATTATGCATTTTTACCATTGTGAGCCACCCTGAGTCCTTGGAGATAGGGCGGCATATAAATTGCATTATAAATAAATAAATAAATAAATAGGACAGAGCCTTGGTTCAACTTGTCTCTTCCATAGCCCAAGACCTCCTTGGAATAATCAATGGAAATATGGCATGATTCATAAATATCGGGCTTAGAAAGACATAGGCATACCATTTGTTCATTCATTCAGATGAAAACCCAAATAGCAGTGTCTTCCCTGCTCTTCTTTATTTTATGCATTAACTCTATCTGGCCATTATTTATGTAGATCACGCATGAACTTGTTCCAGTGGCCCCAATACTTCAGCCATGGGTACTTCACCATCAACCTTCTCATGTTGGGTGAGGATTCCAAATATGCTTCATTGCATGCATGCTATTCTCAATGCCTCTAATCTAATGAAGGAAGGAAGGAAGGAAGGAAGGAAGGAAGGAAGGAAGGAAGGAAGGAAGGAAGGAAGGAAGGAAGGAAGGAAGGAATATGAATAAATAAATGAGTGAGTGAATGAATGAATGAATGAATAATGTCTCCCATTTCACTTTTGTAGGCAACCTGAGGCCCTTTGTTAGGCTTTTGTAAATCTTGGAGTTCTTTGATTATGATTCTAAAACCGATAGCATAATTTCTTGCTGTTTTTAGATAGAAACAGATGTAAACAGCAGCATCTGCCACCCAATACTCGTTATCACCATGTTTAAAAACAAAGAACATCCTCAAATCTGATCCCTACCAGTGTCCCATATCCTATTCACATTACTTCAGCTGCTGTTCCAAAAATCAAGAGCATCTGTTGCACTTCCTAGTTGTAAAATGGTTGCCGGTATCCACACCAGGGATGGTATTCACTTACGTTCGTTACCAGTTTGCAAATTTGCTCGCTTCACTCGCACACGCCACCTTCGCATTTTCTCAGAGCTTTCCCTGCATGCACAGAGTATAAAAAATGGGACGTGATGACGTCTGGGCAGGTGGGTGGAGCCTCCCACAGCCACTTCTACTGGTTCATTCAAACCAGATGGAACCGGCTAAATACTACTATTCATCACACTGGATCTTTATACTGAAGATCAGGAGCAGAGACAGTATTTGGACCTATTCTGAGTGTGAAGATGGCAAACGGGTTGCCGTATCCCGTACAGTTGGTCCTCAACTAATGACCACATTGGAGCCCAAAATTTCTGTTGCTAAGTGAGAGTTTTGTTATATGGCTTTTGCCCCATTTTACAACCTTTCTTGTTAAGTGAATCACTGCAGTTCTTAAATTAGTGACACAGTTGTTAAATGAATCTGACTTCATTGTCCTGGCTTGTCAGAAGATTTGCAAAAGGTGATCACATGACCATGGGGGACACTGCAACGGTCATAAATGTGAGTCAATTATCAAGTATCCAAATTCTGATCACATGACTATGGGGATGCTGCAACAGTCACAAGTGTGGAAAAAATGGGCACTTTTTTTCAGTGTTGTAACTTTGAGTGGTCCCTAAATGAACTGTTTTAAATCGAGGACTATCTGCACACAGTTTGTGCCTTCATATATTCTTATCGTCTTCCACATACAAATGTTATTTTTCTAACATAGCAGAATAGTAACAAAGCATGCATGTTTGATCTGGAATCTCTACTGTTGTGGAACAATAGCAATATAAGTCCCAAAAATGCTTTTTCAGAAGACAAGTGAACTTTCTTGTTTTTTTGAAGAAGTTTCTCTTCTCATCCATGAAGCTTCTTCAGCTCTGACAGGATAGTGGGGAATGGAAGGATTTATATTCTTTGCAGACAGCTGGTCATTTGCATACTTTTAGAGGGTCATTGAAGCACTTGGAGGTTTTTCTGTGTTCTCAGGGTCACTTGAGTGGTCCTCCTGGTTCTTGTAGCCTGCAATTTTTCCTCTGGAAATCTATTCCTACTCTCTCATCTTGAGGATGAATCTGCTAATTTCTGACTCCCCACTCATGGGTTTCCTCTACTGCTACTACCATAGTAATCTATCCTCCTTTATTTTATACTGCTATAAGTCTATAGAGATTCTCAGTCATCCAGGTCATGGTTGTCCCAACAATGACAAAGGTACCATTGAGATAACCATGACCTGGATGTCTGAGAATCTCTATAGACTTATAGCAGTATAAAATAAAGGAGGATAGATTACTACGGTAGTAGCAGTAGAGGAAACCCATGAGTGGGGAGTCAGAAATTAGCAGATTCATCCTCAAGATGATGGTGAGAAGGATCTATAATGAGCAAAATTAGCATACAATAGATTGGTAGCACAAATTTCCCTTGGTGGAATAAAACTGTGTCTGGAATTAGTTATTATCTCTTTTAAGGTAAAGAGATGAATGCTTATGCAAAGCTTCTTCTGGCAG
Source organism: Masticophis lateralis (assembly GCA_030761175.1). NCBI lineage: Eukaryota > Metazoa > Chordata > Lepidosauria > Squamata > Colubridae > Masticophis > Masticophis lateralis. Next base: position 5,756,949 of record JAUDYJ010000008.1, on the reverse strand, counting down.
ATGTCTTCTACAAATATTTGCCTTGCTGAGACAAAGGGAAAATTGAGCTACCGGTCACTGGAATGACTTAGCAAAGACTGGTCTATCTACTATGGCAAACTGGGCTTCAATCCAGAACAGTGTTGTGTTTCCCATATGCATGTAGATTTGTTTTGGACATAGTGGCTGGACTGAAAAATGTCTAATTAAGAAAGCAAGATTTGCAGGGGTGAGGAAGAGAACAGGGCAAACAACTATGAAATGAATTTATTGCTCACCAAATTAGAAACTATTTAGAGCTTTAAGGATTAAGTACCATTTATTATTGTCCAACAAATGTTGTACTACAATAGAACAGTTGTGAAAATTGAGAGGACTTCTGCATGAATGCTAAACGGCTTCATTAATGTCCAGCACAATTTCACTGAGTGATAAATTAATTTGTCGGAAGCTCTAAGAATTACCAAATGGCATGGCAGACCCCCCAAAAAAGGACATTGACAGCAAAGCAAGGGATTGCTCTGTTTTTAGTATGCAGAATAGCTCATGCAAACATAATGTACTGTCAGAAATACTTGCCAGCTAGATTGCCACACTAATGTGTCAAATGACAAGTCATTTGGCAATTTCAAATAACTACTACAGCAAGAACTGAAAAGAGGGACTGAGTAAGTGCATCTCCAAGATGTATTTAAAAATAGGACTGACCTATTGGTAAAATGTGCAAATACCCAATGCTCAGTCTGATGTGTACCTCCAGTGTGTGTGTGTGTGTGTGTGTGTGTGTGTGTATCCAACAATTGTTGATAGTCTAGAGAAAAGAAGGATTAGCGGTATTCCAGTATTTAAGAGGCTGCCACAAAGAAGAAGGCGTCAACCTATTCTCGAAAGCACCAGAATGCAAGACAAGAAACAATGGATGGAAACTAATCAAGGAGAGAAGCAACTTGGAATTAAGGAGAAACTTCCTAACAGTGAGGACAATCAACCAATGGAACAGTTTGCCTTCAGAAATCATGGATGCTCCATCACTGGAGGCTTTTAAGAAGAGCCACTTGTCTGGAATGGTACAGGTAGTCCTTGACTGATGACCACAATTGAGCCCAAAATATCTGTTGTTAAGTGAGATATTTGTTAAGTGAGTTTTGCCTCATTTTACAACCTTTCTTAAGTGAATCACTGCAGTTGATAATTTTGTAACCTGGTTGTTAAATAAATTTGGCTTCTCCATTGACTTTGTTTGTGAGAAGGTCGCAAAGGAGATCATGTGACCTTGGGACATAGCAATGGTCATAAATATGCCAGTTTGCAGGCATCTGAATTTTGATCATGTGATCATGGGGATGCTGGAAAGGTCGTAACCCTGAAAAATGATTATACGTGACATTTTTCAGTGCCAATGTAACTTGGAATGATCAGCGATTATCAATGTTCCTTGAGCGAGGGTGTCCTGCCACCTGCCTTGGAAGAGGCGGTGGTGAGGCCCCTACTCAAGAAGCCTGCTCTGGACCCGGCTGTTTTGGCTAACTATCGTCCGGTCTCCAACCTTCCGTTTTTAGCGAAGGTTGTTGAGAGTGTGATGGCACGACAGCTTCCTGGGTACCTGGATGAAGCTGTTTATCTGGATCCGCTCCAGTCCAGCTTCCGGCCTGGGTACAGCACGGAAACGGCATTGGTTGCGTTGGTGGATGATCTCTGGAGGGCTCGGGATAGGAGTTGCTCCTCTATCCTGGTCCTGTTAGATCTCTCTGCGGCTTTTTATACCATCGACCATGGTATCTTGCTGCACCGGTTGGAGAGGTTGGGAGTGGGGGGCACCGTTTTATGGTGGTTCTCCTCCTATCTCTCTGACCGGTCGTAGTTGGTGTTGGCAGGGGGACAGAGGTCGACCCCGAGGTGCCTCGTTTGTGGGGTGTCGCAAGGGTCGGTCCTCTCACCCCTTCTGTTCAATATTTATGTGAAGCCGCTGAGTGAGATCATCCGTGGCTTTGGGGTGGAGTTCCATCAGTACGCTGATGATACTCAGCTGTACATCTCCACCCCAGGCCATCCCAATGATGCCCTTGAAGTGATGTCCCGGTGTCTGGAGGCTGTGCGGATCTGGATGGGGAATAACAGGCTTCGACTCAACCCTTCCAAAACTTAGTGGCTGTGGCTTCTGGCATCCCGATATAGCCAGCTGGTGCCATCACTGACTATTGGGGGTGAATCATTGGCCCCCACGGATAGGGCTTGCAACTTAGGCGTCCTCCTGGATTCACGGCTGTCTTTGGAGGAGCACATGACAGCCATGGCCAGGGGGGCTTTTCATCAGGTTCGCCTGATTTGCCAGTTGCGGCCCTATTTGGATTGGGACTCCTTACGCACAGTCACTCAGGCGCTCGTCACTTCCCACCTGGACTACTGCAATGCTCTCTACATGGGGCTCCCCTTGAGGAGCACACGGAGGCTCCAACTGGTGCAGAATGTGGCCACGCGAGGGATTATGGGAGTGAGAGGGCGCTCCCATGTGATGCCTCTCCTGAGCGAGCTGCACTGGCTTCCAGTGGTCTTCCGGGTGTGCTTCAAGGTGTTGGTTACCACCTTTAAAGCGCTCCATGGCATAGGACCTGGGTATTTGTGGGACCGCCTTCTGCCACTGATAACCTCCCACCGGCCAGTACACTCCCACAGAGAGGGACTCCTCAGGGTGCCATCAGCCAGGCAATGTCGGCTGGCGACCCCCCGGGGGAGGGCCTTCTCTGTGGCAGCACCTGCCCTCTGGAACGATCTGCCCCCAGAGATACGAAGGATACCAGATCTCCGGGCCTTTCACCGTGCCCTAAAAACTTTTATTTTTCATCAAGCAGGGCTGGCGTAAACCCCCCCCCCTTTTTTTTTTAGCCTTACTTAGTCTTTTTGTAGTTTGTAGTTTTTAAGTGTCAGTTGGGTTTTAGTTGGATTGTTTTAAATCATGGGCCAAAATCGTGTAATTCTTTTAATTGATTTTAAATTTTGTATTGATATGTTTTTATTCTTGGCTGTCACTGCCCTGAGTCCAATAGGAGAAGGGCGGTATACAAATTGAATAAATAATAATCATCATCATCATCATCATCATCATCATCATCATTAAATGAACTTCTGTAAGTCAAGGACTACTTATATAGGGTCTTTTGTTTGAGCAGGGGGTTGGACTAAAAGACCTCAAGGTCCTTTCCAGCTCTATTCTGATTGATTGTCATACGTGTGTGTATACACACAAACATGCATATCTTCTTTTCCTCAACAGCAACACAATTCTAGGCCTCACTGTGGATTGGCACATTCCTGTGAGAAAGCAAATGAAGGAGAACAATCACTGAGAATAGTTTTCCAGATCAGAAGCAGTGGTGGGCTGCTGCCAATTCAGACCGGTTCGGGAGAACCAGTAGTTCCAATGATCAGCTGGCCCCGTCCATCCTCCCCGGCCCTATCCTGTCCTATATTTCCTTCTTTTGGGCTCATCTGATTTGTGCGGCACAGCTGATTTCCGCACCTCCACTGTTCTACTTACCGGGGCTGCCTTAGAAGATAAGCAGCTGAGCTTCGAATTGCTGTATTTTGAACGCTGCATATGAAGCACACGCTCACAAAACTGGTTCTCAAACTGGTTGCAGCCCACCACTGGTCAGAAGTTAGAGTAGGCCTCAACCCTGCAGAATAATATGCACCCACACAAGCAGACAAGAGGATGAAGGAAAGAAGGAAAGGATCATTGTGTCTTGCTAAGGTGGGACAGAAGGACTAATAGGCAAAACCACCTCCCACTCATCCTTCACAATAATTCCAACCAAGATTCTCCCAGAACACCCAAGAGCTGTTACTCATCTTCCTAAGAGCCTTTCATAGGCCATGCATCAAAGTAGGTTGCAGTTACTTGATCAATATAAATGTCTCTTCTGACAAATGCTCCCTTTTCCTTTACATTTGTATGGAGGTGGGATATTTTGCCATGTGCCTTGCCATGCAAGATACATTTTTCTCTCTGAAGTAATGTCATTGAGTAGGAGCCAGGCCAACCTAATCATCTTGCTTCTTAAGGTTGAGTTGCTCTGAGCTATTTTAGCATCACACATGCTGGTTTCTCCTTGAATCCTTCAGCTATTTGCAATCTTCCCATTTCTGGTCTCATCAATTCCCTTTAGTACATATTAACTACAGTTCAGCAAGTTTTCACCTGTCCCACAGGGTTCTTTAGGCATCAGTTGCTTTGTCATCTTATTGATCTATTCTTCTCTCTATCATTTCCCAATGTCTGTACTGAATCTGAATTAAAACTTCAACAGTAGGTGTAGTTGCTGCCTGCCTGAAATGCTTTGTTCCTCCCATCCATCCATCCATCCATCCAGTGGTGGGATTCAAGTAATTTAACAACCGTTTCTCTGCCCTAATGATTTTTTCCAACAACCAGTTTGCAAACTACTCAGAAAGTTAACAACCAGTTCTCCCAAAGTGGTGTGAACTGGCTGAATCCCATCACTGCATCCATCCATATTCCCAATTATTTCTCCCTGGCATTATCATTTGCTTGTTTCTTCCATGGCTTTTAGAACATCTTTCTTTTCCTGGGAATAAGCTAGTAGTTGCACCATAACATGTCACTATGGCGAGGCACAGTGTAATTGTCCCCCCCCCCCCAAAGTAGAGATTTTTCTAGAAATTCCATTAGCACAAAATGTGAATGAACACTTTACTAGTGTTACTAGCAAAAAGCTTTTTTTAAAAAAAAATCAGTAACAATCAGCATGAGTTCCTGTTCTCACCAATATTTGCAATGTTTTCAGGATTAACCTTGGCCCTACTGCTGGCTGGGGAATTCTGGGAATTGAAATCCACACATCTTAAAGTTGCCAAGGTTGAGAAACGCTGTTATATATGATCAGATATTAGAATATAACTCAGCACAGTAGTATTTCCAGGTGGACTTTCATTTAGACTTTGATTGGGTTCAGATAAGCAACTTTTCAGACTATGCCTAGAGACATGGTATAATTAGCATACACCTAAGGGCCAAACTTGACATCCCATTAATTCTGTGACTGTAATTAACTCGCTCTGTGCTTCATAATTCGAAGCACAGCTGTATAGAAACCAGCCAGGATTTGTAGAATGTTTTTTTCCCCACAGTTGTGGACTCTAATGCTGCTTCTTCTCTCCCAAACATTATTGACCAACTGAGAAGCTATTAGTGGTAAGAATGGTACTTAACCTCTCATGCAAGATAGCAGCTTGCATGTATGTTCATACAAATTGCAAGAAGCATAAAGGGTGGCAGAGAAGGGTAATGGGAAGAAAGATTAAACTCCCTGCTAAAATACTGCTAGCTTAGGGTTTTTTTTTTAATTCCCTTTTTTAAAAAATAAACTTTATTAGAAGTTTGAATACAGAGTAAAAACTAACAAGAACTAATAAGTTCCCCTTATAATTTAAACACAATATTGTTAACTGGATTTTTTTAAAAAAAATAGTTTATCTGTACCTCAATTAAGATCTTAAATAATCAGATATGGCAAATTAGTTATGCCTGTCAATTAATAGTCCCTATTAATCCAGGGCTGGAATGGTATGAAACCTACTCGCAACTTCATTTCTACAAGTGAAGAATATTGGATTATTCATATTGGGTGTCTACCAGTTAAATGTTGCAGAAACAGAATTAGGATTCTCTTGATTTGACTAGTCTATTACAATGGGTATTTTAATATCACATTATTCCCAGGTGACTTCTTGGTTGACCTTTTGGAAAATCATCTGTTTCGTTTTTAGACAGAGTGTCCATGTTTTTGTTTTCAACTTTTTAATCATCCTGTGACATGATGAAGAAAAACTGAATCCAGAAAGGGGTTATTTGCCGAAGGAAAACTGATGGTCAATTAAGGAAAAACATCAGGGATATGGAATAGCTTGTATATTTCTCATCAGAAGTTATTTTAAAACTCCGAGGAAGGAAAAGAGTTCCTACATTTGATTGTGGCAATTCCTCACTGGCCTCAATCCATTACCCTGTACCCATTTGATAGAAACGGGTACAGGAGAATGGACTGGAGCCAGAGAGGAAGAAAGGAACTTAAGAAACAGAAGTGGAGAAAAAATGGTGGTCTGGCAACTTCCTTTAGGCTGCATTATTTAGTAAACATGCTTTTATGCCACTTCAATCGATATGCCTATAAGCAACTCACCAGCATTGGATGCACAATAATGTATTAATACAATAATCATAAAACTATCCTAGAAGGCTACAATTATCGTAACGTTATAATCATAGAAACCCAGCACCATTTATCATACATCATCTGAGAAGTTCATCACACCACAGGTACCTCTAAGTAGTCATTATCCTTGAATGCATATTGGAAAAGGCATATTTTCAGCAGCTTTCTGAGCATTGGCAGTGACAGTTTGAGTCTGATTTGTAATGATCAGTCTTTCCACAACCTTTTCAAAAACCTTCCCTAAAAAGAGAAAGTTAAGGACTGCATCTTAATATTATTGTATTTAGAGCATGGGCTGGAAGGTCCTCACACCCAAAATGTTGCATCTTAAGATAATGTGTTGAGAAAAGCTAAAGCTTCCCTCTATCCACCTTTCAACTGTTAGGTGGGATGTGACATTATATGTGCAAAATACAGAGATACTTGCAGCATTGTAGTAGAACAATCAACCAGTGGAACAGAAGTTACCTTCGGAAGTTGTGGGATCTTCATCACTGGAGACTTTCAAGAAGAGATTGGACTGCCATTTGTCAGAAATGATGTAGAGTCTCCTGCTTGGGGGGGGGGGGGGGGGTTGGACTAGATGACCTACAAGGTCCCTTCCAATTCATTTAATCTGTTAATAGTTTCATGTAATATAGAAATAATCATCATGGTGCACATTTTGCCATTATAATAATTAGTGTCTCTCCATACAGTCAAAGCTCCATGTATACAGGCTATCCTCAATTTACGACCACAACTGAGCCCAAAATTTTGGTTGCTGAGTGAAACATTTGTTAAATAAATTTTGCCCCATTTTATGACCTTTCCAGCCACAATTGTTAAGTGAATCATTGCAGTGTTTAAGTTAATAACACGGTTGTTAAGAGAATCTGGCTTCCCCATTGACTTTGCTTGTCAGAAGGACGTAAGAGATGATCATATGACCCCGGACACTGTAACCGTCATAAATAGGAGTCAGTTGCCAAGTGTCTGAATTTTGATCACATGACCATGGGGATGCTGCAATGGTTGTAAGTGTGAAAAATGGTTGTACGTCACTTTTTTCAGTGCCACTGTGTTCTGCCCCAGCTACGGACTCCAAAGAACACAGCACACAAAAGTCCGTTCAAACCTTAGTTTACTAAATTAAATCAGTCTTTTACAACAATGGCTTTTAATTAACTGCATTAACAGCTGCCAATAATTCAAAGAATAATAACTGAAAGCTTACTGTGGTTGGCAGAATGCCCAGAAGCAATTTGCAGGAAGCTGATAAAATAAGCAAGTCAAGACACGAAGGTATGTGAATGAAGTTGTTCCCTGCAAATTGCTTCAGTTGGCGTTCCTCCTTAAATAGGCTAAGGGAGTGGCCAATTAGCCCCAAGCCTTACTCTCGAGGCGACCTCCTCCTCTGCTGCTTTCTTTTCAATTCTGAGATGTCGCTAATACCAGATGTAGCTGTTGGTAAACAACTGCTTATTAGATTATTTATCATCTTGCTTTTGTCAAAGTAGGATACCTTCAATTACATGTCACATCTGATATACCCAAAAAGTTTGGGATGAGAATAAAAAAAGACCAAAGAAGACGAGCTATAAGGATGCGCTATGTGGAGGGCAAATGGTTTTACAGCATGATGGGGAAAGTTTCTGAAATCAAAATTCACACAAGAATTTTGTCTTGGTGCATATGCTCTCAGTGTACATAAAATAAAAGTTATGTTCATCAAGAATCATAAGGTACAACACTTAATGATAGTTATAGGTTACAAATAAGCAATCAGGAAACAATATCAATATAAATCGTAAGGATACCAGCAACAAGGTTACAGTCATACAGTCATACAGGAAGGAGATGGGTGATGGGAACAATGAGAAGATGAGAAGATTAATAGTAGTGCAGACTTAGTAAATAGTTTGACAGTGTTAAGGGAATTATTTGTTTAGCAGAGTGATGGTGTTTGGGGAAAAATTGTTCTTGTGTCTAGTTCTGGTGTACAGTTCTCTATAGCGTCGTTTTGAGGGTAGGAGTAGAAACAGTTTATATCCAGGATTTTTATTAGCCATTATTGTTAATATTTTCACAGTCCTCTTTTTGACTCATGCAGTATACAGGTCCTCAGTGGAAGGCAGGTTGATAACAATTGTTTTTTTTCTGCAGTTCAAATTATCCTCTGAAGTCTGTGTCTGTCTTGTTGGGTTGCAGATCCAAACCAGATAGTTATAAAGGTGCAGATGACAGACTCAATAATTCCTCTGTAGAACTGGATCAGCAGCTCCTTGGGCAGTTTGAGCTTTCTGAGTTGGCACAGAAAGAACATACTTTGTCGTGCTTTTTTGATGACGTTTTTGATGTTAGCATCACCTAAACGGGCTGCAAATTCTAGAAAGTGTGGGCCCAACCCATGTGAAGATCTACAGGTTCAGAAAAAGGGAGATTGACCTAGGCTTCGATTTTGCAGCATTGTCTTGAAGGCTCCTTAAAAAGTTTGCATGATAAACCTAAAATAAATGCAACTCCTTAAAAATGTATCAATATGGAGTCTTTGGTGTGCTTTCTGAGCTTGGTTGTTTGCTAGCTGGCATTTCATTACCCAACTAAAGTGAGTGTGGAGTTTGCTCCCTGTTTATATATAGTAGCTTGCCTTGTCAGCATTGGTAGAGGTGTGGTTTCCTTCTTGGTAATTCCTTGATTAGTGTATTATTTTCTGCTTGGTTGTTTCCCTAGTGTTAATCCCTGCTTCTCTGGGTGTTGGCTGCTGAAGAGGATGTGTTTTTGTTTCCTTCTTAGATGTTTATTGTCTCTTTTGAATGATATGTAAGTGTGGCTTATCTCTGTGTCTGCTGACATTATATTAATGTATTAATGCTTCAGAACCAATGAACCAAGTAATGAAAATTCATTCTTGATGTTTGATGTTGTTATTTGTTGTTATTTTTATTGGAAGTTTACATCTAGAGATCTATTGGATATTCGTAACTGAAGATTGATGAAAACCTTGAAAGTATGAAGGGCTGGTAAGGACAATGGTTTGACATAAGAGTTCCTGTCTATTACTTGGGGCGTTTAAAAAGCTTAGAGAAATGTCCAGGAACTGCATAAACTTCTCAGCTTCTGCTACAACAAATAGCTGCTGTTGTTTCTACCCTGGGGCTTAAGACCATTCCGTTTAATAGCTAAGCAGTTGAACAATGCTTTTTGTTTTCCTTATGAGAACGTCTGATGGTGTGTTGTGCCAGGTATCATATCTTTGATCTCTCCATGTGGATGTTTTAGGTTCTCTTGAATGTAGTTGTATCTCCTTGAGATTAATACTTCATGGCAGTCTCAGCACCATGCTGTCCTGATTCATACATCAGAAGATGTCATGCTTGGTGCAAGCGTCTTGCCTCAATGGCATTGTGCTGGCAGGATAAATAACCCTTGGCCGGCTCTGCTTGTCCCCCTTTGTTATGCACAAATAATTCAACAAACGCAGTGGAGATTCCCTCCTAGAACTAATGATAGAGTAGCATGGACGATAAATGTGGAAGAAAAGGCACAGTAGGAAGGGACTAAAACAGCCTTGATGAGGATAAAATAAGTAACCAAAAGAAGCAAGCTTATGTTTTTTTTTTCTTTTTTCTTTTTCTGTTTTCTTTTTGGGAAGGACACAGTGGAAGTTCTTTTGGGGCGCCTTACATGGAAGAAAGCACGTAAAAAATGCAAGTAGAAAAATAGGGACCGCCTTTGGTGGGAAGGTAATAGCGTTCCGTGGGCCAGCCACATGACCACGGAGACATCTTTGGACAGCATTGGCTCTTCAGCTTTGAAAGGGAGATGAGCATTGCCCCCTAGAGTCGGGAACAACTAGCACATATGTACGAGGGAAACCTTTACCTTTACCTTACATGGAACAACAAATGACCACACAGTGCTTATCTGCCTTCTTTGTGTTGGTTAATTATGATTAAATATTTCCTCCCTCCCTCCCTCCCTCCCAGAAGTAGGGCCATACAACAGCTGTGTTGTATTTTAAGTCCTGATAGTGATAAAAGAGTTTTCTTGTAGAAAAGGGAAAAGAGAGCTAAAGAGATCTGGAATTTATTCATTGGAAGCTCTTTTCAAAGCATTTGACCCTAACTGAGATGGTAGGAATGATCAAGAGAGGTCATACAGCATCACTGCCAAACAAATAAACAAACAACAAACAAGAATTGTGGGTTTTTTTCCTGGTACACAGTTGTGTGGCTCCCATGCCACATACATGCCCAATCTTGAAGGGAAAAGCTTGAGATAAATGTAACTTAATCTCCTGAAAAATGAAAGCAACAGTATCTTCTCCATGTAATCTTTCCCTACCCCCGTATTTCCTTTCTGTAACAGTCATGCCAATTTTACTTTTTGCTCATGTCAGATTTCATAAACCAATAAGCCTTAGTCCCCACCACCCCACCTTAATGCAGATGGAAATTGATTTACTGCACTTTCTATCTTACCCACTTCTAAGGATTTGGGTCAGGCAGCCAGAGTTTAAAAAGACAGAAGACAGAAAATCAGAATGTCAAAATAGATGACATATACATAATATTGAGATGAAAATTCAAGGCTCTCCACGTACTGCTGGCTGTTTTGGAATGGCAGCCTGCAGTAGAAATATGGTGTCCTTGGAAAAGCATTTTCGCTCAGACAAAGATTTCTAGGATGAAGTAAAAGAGTAGCTTAAGGGGAGGTCTCTACTGTAGTGGTAAGATATTGGCAATCCATGCAGAATGACCCAAGTGCAGATCCTGGTATCTGCAGGCTGAGTTGGGGTCCCCCCCACTTGTCTGGAATTTGAGAGAGTGGCTGACAGTCACAATAGATGACTGATGAGTTCCAGATTCCAAAGCAAACACAGGAATTGACTTTGAAATTCTGTAAGAAAGTGTTTCTCAACCTTGGCCACTTGAAGAAGTGTGGACTTCAACTCCCAAAATTCTAGAAGTTGAAGTCCACACCTCTTCATGTTGCCAAGGTTGAGAAATACTGCTATAAGGGATCTATAAAGAATAGAATAGAATAGAATAGAATAGAATAGAATAGAATAGAATAGAATAGAATAGAATAGAATAGAATAGAATAGAATTCTTGATTGGCCAAGTGTGATTGGACACACAAGGAATTTGACTTTGGTGCATATGCTCTCAGTGAACATAAGGAGAATAAAATACATTCATCAAGAATAAAAAGATACAACACTTAGTGATAGTCAAGGTTACTAATAAGCTATCAAATTATACTAGGAAACAAATAAAACAATATAATTGAAAGATACAAGCAACATGGTTATAGTCATGAGTGGGAAGAGGTAGATGCTAGTAAGGAAGAGAATAATAATAATACAGTCTTAGTAAATTATTTGACACTGTTGTGGGAATTAGTTGTTAAGCAGAGTGATGGCATTTGGGAAAAAAACTTGAGTAAAGCACTCCTATTTTCTACACACACACAAATACACACAGACTTTAACTAATGTAATTATGATGAGCATTTTGTATATTACATTGTCATTAAGATGTTTTGTGCAAATACTGCATTGTCTTGATCAATTTGGGGTCACAACCAGCATGGTACAAGCTGCTCTGATGATCATCACACCTCCTAGCCACAAGACCTTCATTTTTTGTGGGGATGATACCCCAAACCAAACCTTGATTCATCTGCTTTTCAGAGATGTACTGTGCCACAGGACTATGGCCCCTCTGCAAACCCTATAGTTTTGTCTGATTATAATGTTTTGTGTGTATGTGTGTATGTTCTTTGTCAAGCTGAAATTGCAGTGTTGGATAATACGAGCCTCAAACAGTAATTAGTCATTTGTGATTTGTTTTCCAACTCTGTGTTTAAATTATTAAAATTGTGTGATGAGATACAGCATGTATCCATGATACTACATACAAATTACTGGAATTAAGGAGAAACTTCCTAACAGTGAGGACAATCAACCAGTGGAACAGCTTGCCTTCAGAAATCATGGGTGCTCCATCACTGGAGGTTTTTAAGAAGAGTCTAAAAGTAAAATAACTGTTCCCCCACACATGCGTGCTAGACATTTCTGGCTCTAGGGGCATTGCTCATCTCTGTTTCTAAGCCAAAGAGCCAGCGCTGTCCGAAAACGTCTCTGTGGTCATGTGGATGGCATGACTTGACGCCGAAGGTGCATGGAACACTATTACCCTCCCACCAAAGTGGTCCCTATTTTTCTACTTGCATTTTTATGTGCTTTCGAACTGCTAGGTTGGCAGAAGCTGGGACAAGTAAGGGGAGCTCACTCTGTTATGTGGCGCTAGGGATTCAAACTGCTGAACTGCCGACCTTTTGATCGACAAGCTCAGCATCTTAGCCATTGAGCTACCCTGTCCCCTAAGAAGACCAGGGGTCAGCAACCTGTGGCTCTTTCACCCCTCTGCTGTGGCTCCCTGTCAGTCAAAATATGTGTCACAATTGCCAATTTGCGACACCCACCGGCACACGATTTATTGAGCTTTTCAACCCCCGGTAGGCCAATCATGGATAAATCCAAGAAAAGAAAAGTTTCAGAAGGAAATAGAACATTTAATTCAACTACATATGGTAGTTTTGTGGCCGCTCAAGAAATAGTCAGGCACGGGAAGTTTTTGTGGTTCCCGGTGTTTTCTTTTCTGTGGGAAACAGGTCCAAATGGCTCTTTGAGTGTTTAAGGTTGTAGACCCCTGGTCTAGATAGTCACTTATCTGAGATTGTATAAATTCTCTGCTTGAGCAGGGAGTTGGATTAGAAGACCTCCAAGGTCCCTTTCTGATCGATTGGATGAAAATCTTGATTTGGGGGTGAATATAATCTGCCTAATTCTTTTGAGATGCTAATTTTTCTTTATGGAAATAATCCTATGGGAGAAAGGGAATATCATGTGGAAAGAACATTCAGCTCAGACCCAAGGAAACCATCCAAACAAAGGCAATGAGAGGGAATTAAAATGTTCCTCTGAGCACCTTAGTGTGCTTAATGGATGTGCCCCCTATTGCCACTGTTCTCAAGGGTTGTAAAAGGCATGGCTATAAAACTCTCCCTGAGCAACACATTCCCAAGCAAACACAAGAAGTTTAGATAAGTGGAAGTATTGCAGAGGAAGCCATGTAAATGAAGAAATTTTGCATATAGCAGCATGTGGGAAATCTCTGTCCCTCCTTCCTTGGGCCCAAAATTCAGATCCTCAGATTTTGCCTCCCTTCTTCTGGCTGTTCTTTTTTCATCCCTTAATCTCTGTATTATCTTCTCTTTGTTTATAAAATGGCTCTCGCTGGCGTATGAATCAGGGTGCCTCACCTCATCAACTTCAGCTCTCACAATTGCCATTTTAGGAATATAAGGTTAAGGTAAAGGTTCCCCTCACACATATGTGCTAGTCGTTCCCGACTCTAGGGGGCTGTGCTCATCTCCATTTCAAAGCTGAAGAGCCAGCACTGTCTGAAGACATCTCCATAGTTGTGTGGCTGGCATGACTCAACATCAAAGGCGCACGGAATGCTGTTACCTTCCCACCAAAGGTGGTCCCTATTTTTCTATTTGCATTTTTTTATGTGCTTTCGAACTGCTAGGTTGGCAGAAACTGGGACAAGTAACGGGAGATCACCCCATTATGCGGTATTAGGGTTTCAAACCACTGAACTGCCGACCTTCCAATTGACAAGCTCAGTGTCTTAGCTACTGAGCCATTACATCCCTTAAGGAATATAAGAAGCTGCCTTAAATCAGACCTCTGGTTCATCTTCTTTAATTTTGTCTAAACACGGGATGCGGAGTCTATGCCTTTATGTTTTCTTCTGCTACAGTTGTACTACTTCTGTTTGCAGGTCTTTGTGATTTTCTCCAGTTCTTTCTCTTCTCTTTTGCTCTCTGTAGGAACTGCCACAGCCACTATCCAGATTATTTTTTTTTTGTCTTCTTCATTTGTTTGTTTGTTCATTCATTATTTGTTTGCTTGCTTGCTTGCTAGTTTATTTAAATTCATTGGCTGCCCATTGTACCAAAGGGTAACTCTAGCTATTATTTATTGTGTTTTGAGTTGTTTTCATACCAACTCTGGTTGTTTTTGTTTGCATTTCTTCTAAATAAGATGATGGGAATCTTTCTGGATTGTGGCAAGGTATAAATAAATAAATGGAAGAGAGCGGGAAAATTTGGTGCAAATTTCTCTTCTGTAATCTGGACTATACAGGCTAAGTAAAATGAAGAACTTTTTTGTAGAAAGGATTAATAGTCATAAATGCTTTTAACTTCTTTCTTTAGGGTGTTTAAAGGAGTTGTGAAAGTAATTTGGCCTAATGATGCTAAAATGCATCATACTTAGATTCTTATTATATATCTATTTTATGCTGCAAGAAACAAAACTCATAATCTCACCATTCAGATTATTTTTAAACTTTGGGCCAGAAGGCCATCAGTACCTTTAAATCTTTTTACTATATGATCATGAACTGGAAATGTGCAGATCAATGTGTTTCTTATCAGTAACTGGTTTGTACGGGTTAATTTGTAAGTTCTTCCTTTTGTATTTTGTATTTTTGTGCTGGAACTTCGAGGAACTGTTGATCCATGATGGGTATTATTTCAAGAAATCAAAAGGATTAACCTCTTCTGCCTTTCTGTTTTTCCATCTTAATCTCTATATTGTATGTAAACATCATCTTAAATTCTGTCACTACTCTTAGCAGCTAGAAATATGGTAATTGCCAGTCTATTGATATGTGTAGGCCAACATTATAAACTATGATCATTAGAAATTCTTCAGGGGTCTGCAAAAGAAGCTTCTCTCATCACCTCATATGAACCTTTTAAAGTGGATATATCATGGACTAAGCCGGAGGCATTTTGCATGTAATCAAGTGCACTACCACCAAATTGTAGCATTCACCACAACATGGTTGGTGATACCTGAAATAGCCTTTTTATTGTCCATTAAAATAGTAGTGATTCATCCATGCAAAATTCCCCAGTTGAATGTTGAGCCTTTTGCCCCTGTGCTAATCGTCTCCACCAGCCTTACATGAGATCCTCCTATGCAAGTGTGTCAGACAGAGCTGGTTTGATGTTGGCACCAGGCTAGAAAGCAAGAACCCATGAGTTTCGTTCTGCTTTAGATACAAAGCCAACTGAATGACATTGGGGTAGTATTTCTCAGCGCTAATATTTCTCAGCAAGGACAAGCTACTTCTGAAAACGTTGCCAAGAAAACGGCATAAATTTCTCCTGGCAGTTTCCAGGAGTCAAGACTGATTTGAAGGTACTTTTTTAAAAAAAGTGTGTGTGTGTATAACCAATTTGAAGATGGTAATAAGAGCAATGTCATTAGAAATAAGCACCTTTTCCTTTCAAGCTCTTCTTCCATTCACTGACTTCTGGGGACAAATTTCAATTTTTAAACTTTTGCTGCAATAGGTTAGAATATTAGGAATCACGGTTCACCACCATCTGTTATTTTATTTTTTCTATTGTGGCATTTATAATCATTACCCACATTAATTATTTCTGCACTAAAGTCCTTTCTCATTTGAGGACCCTGTGATTTCGAAGAAAGATGGATATTAAATATGCCACACATCAGCACGAGGTAGGTTTCATTACACCGTGCTATTAAGTTTCAAGGCTGTAGACCTAGTGAAGAAAACAACTTTGCTATTTTGCAATCACAGCCAAGCCTTTGAGCGTTGTGGCTTAGAATAAGAAATACAGATGATGACAGGAACTGATTTCTTATTAGGAAGCTAAGCGAGCATTTGCATAAATCAAAAGGGCGCTGGGAGCATCCTTCAGTGCCAAGCATTGCCCAGGCAGATGTCTGGGGCTGTTGGAGCACAGAATTGGACATTCAAACATGCCCCCTACATTTCAACAGGAGGAAAGCCTTTATCTTACACAAATGTTTTGCTTATAAATAGGTCGTGCCTCTGCACTTGAGCTTCATTTTTTTTTTAGCCGTTGTGCAGGGAGATGGTGCCAGTAAAGGAACTTGCAACAGACAAGGTCCTAGGCACTGGATAAGCATGAGGGGATGCAGTGCGAATCCTTTCATTTTCAGATTCCCCCTTGAAATACACAAATGTTCATACATGAGTTCTACATTGTCTCTCGACAAAGATAAACGAAAATGCCTGAAAAGCTGTCAATCTTAGATCTGGGAAGAACTTCTAAACAATTCCTCA
The DNA here is from genome assembly GCA_030761175.1 of Masticophis lateralis. NCBI lineage: Eukaryota > Metazoa > Chordata > Lepidosauria > Squamata > Colubridae > Masticophis > Masticophis lateralis. Next base: position 5,740,550 of record JAUDYJ010000008.1, on the reverse strand, counting down.
CTAAAGGGGATGGGGAAACGCAATGGCAGCACTCAATTTTTTTAATCTTTACTTTAAACCCAGCTTGAGGGGAATGCAGCATATCCAGTCCCTACCCGGGCTGCTTATTTCCCTATCAGTTTTATTTCTCTAGTCAATTAATTGAAATGGGGGATTTCTCTTTCCTACATCGCTGCTCCTTCCCTCCACCCCAGTTTCCTTTTTGATTGGCAAGGCAGCTGGTATGCCCAACCTGTGGTTCCCCGCGCAGCTGTGCTGTGTCTTGCTTGTCGCCATTAAAAGCCTTTTCATCTCTGTTCAGAGCCATTTCTGGTGATCATTTTTCCCTTTCCGATTAAACTGGTAGTTTCATGTGGCCATTTAGCTGTCAGCAGTCCTGAGTGGCATCTTTGCATTTTAAAAATGTAAGCAGGCCTAGGAGAGAATGCCAGGCAGCTGCCTGACCAACAGATCATCCCGAGTCTTTTCCCAGCTGATCTGGGTGTACTCTGGGAAGCGAGCATGACAGATTTTATATCTTGCGTTGGGGGGAAACAGAAAGGCTGCCTTTTTGTGCGGGTATTCCACAGGACAAATGCTTCCAAACAGAAGGAGAGCAGGCATTTTACTCCTTGTTAATTGTAAGCAATGTGGATTTGTGTTGTTGAAAAATCTCCTTTAAGGTGTGCTCAAGTCTTGCCAATGTCGTTGATGTATCCAGGCAGTTTTAATTGCAAAAGTGCAGAATGTCTATGGAGATTCTCAGCCATCCAGGTCAGGCTTGTCCCAAAAGTGTTTTTTTTTTTTTAAAGGCAACTAGACTTTCTGGTTGCAAGGAACAAAGTCCATGTGCCTATTTAAAAAAGCAATGTAAGGTCCCAAAATATACTTGAGTCACCAGAATGCCAGAGGGAGAGACTCAAGACGAGGCTTGCAAAAAGAAGCAGATTTTATTTATGGCCAAAAACAAAATACAGGGTGGGACTATATCCAGAACATACAGATACCGGGAGGATTTTTCATCAGGTTCACCTGATTTGCCAGTTGCGTCCCTTTCTGGATCAGGACTCCTTATACACAGTCACTCATGCCCTCATCATTTCCCGCCTGGACTACTGCATTTCCCGCTCTCTACATGGGGCTCCCCTTGAGGAGCACCCAGAGGCTCCAACTGGCGCAGTGTGTAACCGCACGGGTGGTGATGGGAGCGATGGCGCTCCCATGTAACACCTCTCCTGCGCGAGCTGCACTGGCTCCCGGTGGTCTTCTGGGTGCGCTTCAAGGTTTTGGTTACCACCTTTAGAGCGCTCCATGGCTTAGGACCTGGTTACTTACGAGTCCGCCTACTACCGCCAATAACCTCCCACTGGCCGGTACACTCTTATAGAGAGGGGCTCCTCCAGATGCCATCGGCCAAACAGTGTCGACTGGTGGTCCCTAGGGGGAGGGCCTTCTCGTGGGGGCACCCACTATCTGGAACGAGCTCTCCCCAGAGATACGGAGGATCCTGGATCTGCGCACCTTCCGCCACACTCTCAAGACCTTTTTATTTCATCAAGCTGGCCTGGCCTAATCTTTTCCCTTTTTCTTTTTAAAATGTAATTTTTAATCCATTTTAAATTACAGGAATTTGTATATTTGTCTTGGGCCAAAGTGTTTAATTCAGTTTTATTCTGTTTTTACGTTTTGTATATATATTTTCCTTGTGGCTGTTCACTGCCCTGAATCCTTCGGGAGTAGGGCGGTATATAAATCCAATAAATATAAACATAAACAAACAATGCATGTGAGGAAATAGCCACACCTTGGGGAAGGTATGGCGTCCTTTTATACCCTCAGAGACATCAGCTTAGTACCCAATTCTGGCCCCCTGGCCCACCCCTTCTTTGGCAGTACAGCAAGGAAGGGGGGTGGGTGGGTGCTTAGCAATCCAGCTTCTTAAGATATCCACCAGGTGTAGAGTGGTACAGAAAAACAAGATACCACAGAGGTGAGATCACTGGTAGAAGCAAATGGCAGAGGCCATTCTAATTCTTAGTAAACCAATTCTTCTTCTTCTTCTTCTTCTTCTTCTTCTTCTTCTTCTTCTTCTTCTTCTTCTTCTTCTTCTTCTTCTTCTTCTTCTTCTTCTTCTTCTTCTTCTTCTCCTCCTCCTCCTCCTCCTCCTCCTCCTCCTCCTCCTCCTCCTCCTCCTCCTCCTCCTCCCATATCTGTCATCAGACATTGGCGATCATGTTGTCAATCCTATTTTTGTCAACAGCTGTATGAAAAAGTGCTGCTGAGTTTTGTCCAAACCAAGTCCCTTAGGTTTTGAAGCCATGATGTTCTTCTGCCTGGACCTCATTTGCCTTCAATCTTTCCTTAGAGGATCAAGTGAAGGATGCCATATTTTTCTGGGTGTTGCATCACATGTCCAAAATATTCTAACTTTCGCTTTTCTTACAATTCTTACGATTAAAGCAATTCTTACAGAAGCAAAACAGCAAGTCAAACCAATTCTCTACTCTTACGTCCCACTAATTTTACCTATTCTATTATTATTATGTCCCTTCAGCACCTTTGGGACAAAAGTGCAGAGGTGGTTTGCTATTGTTTTCTTTCAAGGTTTTCCTTTTCAATGTGCTTGTCCCTTTATGGTAGTTTCCCAGGTAAACACTCATGCCTTCCCTTACTTGGTTTCCAGCCAGGCAAGGCTAACCAGAAATATCATTAACTTAGGGTTAGATACCCGGAAGGTCTTTTGCCTTTTTTGCCAAAAGAGAGAGGTCTTTTAATCTCTAGCACTGCAACACCAATGCTCTTTTTCAGCCTTGATGTCAAACGTCGCTAATGTGCCAATACTACATTCAAGAAAGGGTTGTTACCATAGGGATGAATGAAATGCAATGAGTGTTAGAAAATATACAATAATGGCATTTACTTTTAAGTTGCAGCTACTCCTTGACTTAAAACCATTGATATAGCTACGGTTCAAAATTTCAGTGGCACTGAAAAATGTGACTTATGACCAGTGATGGGTTTCAAATTTTTTTACTACTGGTTCTGTGGGAGTGGCTTGGAGGACATGGCATGGCTTGGTGGGTGTGGCAGGGGAAGGATACTATAAAATCTCCATTTCCACCCCACTCCAGGGCAAGGATACTGCAAAATCCCCATTTACTTCTGATCAGCTGGGACTTGGGAGGCAGAGAATAGATGGGGGCAGAGCCAATCAGCATTTTTATTACCGGTTCTCTGAACTACTCAAAATTTCCAGTACCTGTTCTCCAGAACTGGTCAAAACCTGCTGAAACCCACCTCTGCTTATGACCCAATCCTCACACTTATAACTGTTGCTGCATCCCCATGGGCATACAGCAATGGAATCCCATCCCTAATGGAAATTCTGATCAAAATTCAAGTGTTTGACAACTGACATGTATTTATGACAGTTGCAGCATCCCAAGTCATGTAATTGTCATTTCTAATCTTCCCTAGCCATCTTACAAGAAGCAAAGCCAATGGGGGTAGCTGGATTCACTTAATGACCACATAGTTCACTTAACAACTGCAGGAATTTGCACAACCCTGGCAAAAAAAGCTCATAAAATAGGCTGTGACTCAACTACTGCCTTGCTTAGCAATGGAAATTCTGGTCCCAATTGCAGCCTTACAGTGAGGACTACCTGAACTATCCTGACCAATGAAATGGTCAAGCAATTGGTCTACTGTGTATTTGGACATTCCCGATATTGTGGGATATACGTTTTCTTTGCAAAAGCAGTAAAGGGTTTACTTTGTTGATGGAATATTGGGTGATTAATTTGTACTTAATGTGGATTTCTTGTATTGAGTTTTGCAACATAACTCAAAGAAGAATGGATCGGTTTAGCCTGTCCCCCTTTTCTTCTGTAATCCCAATCCATTAAATGAGATTTTTGTTAATTGGGGATTAATTTTTTAAAACACTTTCAACATACAGCATTACTTTTAAAATGCTAATGAATACCTCTGACCTGAATAGCTCTTATAAGGGTTTCATATCTGTGTCATGCTCCTAGAATAGATGCTATTTCAAAAGAGTAGATACACTTATTGCATAATTGACATTTTTCTGCAATATTCTGACTTTTCATTTTGTAAGAAACGTTACGTGCAGTGCTCATAATGATACAGTAGATATGAAAGGAATTGTGAACTCTTTTTATAGAACTTTTGGGTTTATTTAAATGATCTCAATTTTTAATGCAGCTTTATGGAATGAAGCTTTGTCTGTTTTCCATAATACTTCTTTTATTCTGTTCTTTCTTTAAAATATTTCTGGGCAATGTACTCAGTTCTCCAATTACATATAAGCAATAAATGCTGTGGGAATGAGATAGATATTTTTGGCAGAAGCTAATTCGCCCAAAGTCACTTAGTGAAGCATAATTGATTGACTGTTTATGTGCCATTAAATCATTGTTGATTCTTAGTGACCACACAGATTTTCTCCAGGACAGTCTGTCCCTTACCTGGTCCTTTAGAATCTTCCCATGGTGCTTCAATCACCACTGAACCTGTGTATGTCTCCCTTATTGCTGGTCATCCTCTTTTCTTTCCTTCCATCTTTCCCAATAACAATTGCAATAGCACTTAGATTTATATACTGCTTCACAGTGCTTTACAGCCCTCTCTAAGCAGTTTACAGAGTCAGTGTCAGGACCCACATTGTTGGGGGCAAAGATGCTGACCATCAGCACTAGGATAAATGCATCTTGATGTGCTGACATCCAGCATCTTTGCCCCCAACAATGTGGGTCCTCATTTTACCGACCTCGAAAAGATAGAAGGCTGAGTCAACCTTGAGCCTGGTGAGATTCGAGCTGCCAAATTGTAGTCAGCTGGCAGTCAGCAGTAATTGCCAAATTGCAAAATTAGCCTGCAGTACTGCATTCTAACAACTGCGCCACCACAGCTCAGAGCCTTCTCTAAAGAGCTAAACATTGGAGCCTTCTCTAAAGAGTTAAGTCTTCACATAATCCAAATAGGAGGATTAATTAAACCTGATCATTTGTGCTTCAAATGAGAACTTTGATTTATTTGCTAATGCCGAGTCATGGCAGCTCAGTGGTTAGAATGCAGTACTGCAGGCTAACTTACTGCTCACTCCAGGAGTTCGATTCTGACCTGCTCTAAGTTGACTCAGCCTTCCATGAGTCTAAGTGTTATTGATGTTGTTATTGGTAATATATTTGTTTGTTTTCTCAGCAGTCCTCGGTATTCACAGGAGTTTTCTCTAACACCAAAGTTCAAAAGTGTGAATGCTCATTTCTTCAAAATTCTTTTGCTTGCATAGTGAGCTGAAAGGGTGAGTGAGAATTTGGAGCAAAGGTTTCCTGGTCCTAATCCAACACACTAAATTTCAAATGCAAAAAAAAAAGTGGTAAAATGTAATTACTCTTTGCAGCTATCAGCTGTTTATTTAGGTTTTTGCAACTCAAATGCAGTATTTTAACCACTGTATAACTTACTTCCAAGTTAAAGAATTGCAGTCTCACACCTGAAGAGCACCCGATAAGGAAAAGGTGGTCTACATAATTAAAATTTGGATTATTTGGATCCAAAACCAGAGCCCTTCTTTCAGCCACCACTGAAAAGAAAATAAAGATACAGCATTTCACATGTCTCTGTTCTTCTGTCAGAACCTTGAGATCACTCCCATCCAGGGGTGGGCTGCTGGAGGTTTGCAGGGGTTTGGAAGAACCTCTAGCTGAGATTCTGTACAGTTTGGGGAACCCCCAAATCCCACTCCTGGATGGCCCTGCCCACCCCACCCCTCCCCTCCCAGGAGTCCCCACGCGGCCTGTTTCCGGCCTCCAGAGGACCTCCGGAACCTGGGGAGGCTGTTCCCGCCCTCCCGGAGACTCAAGAAAAGCCTCCGGAGTCTGGGAAGGGCATAAACACCCCCTGCCATGGTGCAGGAGGTCGACTAGGCCATACCCACTATCACCATGCCCACCCAGCAACCGGGCAGACAACCCTTTGCTAAAATTTTTGAAGCCCATCTCTGCTCCCATCTCAAACTTCTCCTTAGCTTTATCAAGGACACTTGCCAACTAACAGCAAGATGTGGTTACCTTGCTTCACTTATTTCAGACCACATTTTCTTCTTCTTTCTGACCAATTTGCTCTTGATCAAAACAAAGACAATCCAAAATGGGCATTAGTAGTTCAACAGAACAGAACTATCTTTCTTTAGATATCAGTTACAATAACTGAATAGGAACCAGCAGCAGTCAAATCTGTACAGTAGGTTCTTCAGTCATTACACCAGAATTCAACAAATGAATCTGTTGTGTAGGTTTAGGTATATCACATTCCCAGTGTTATGCTCTCCCTCTACTACCAAAATGGTTTTCTAAATGTTCTGCTCCATGGAGCAATTATATTTGGAGTCACTCAAGCAGCTAATGAATAGGAGACGAAAAGTTGTATTAAGCCTGCAGAGATCCATCAGTGGCAATAGCTATTGTCTATTAATTAAATGCTAATTAATTATTAAAGGGGCACTTATTGAGGTTTAACTGCTCTATGGTTTTTTTTTTTTTAAAAAAGAAAAAATAAGTAGTCTTTGACAGGTATTAAACTTCAATAATTAGATTCTTCACAACTGGCATTTTGTTTGACTTGGCATAACTTTCTTATTAAATGTAAATCAAACCTTTAATTGAGACACTTAATTCTAACCAAATGAACTGGGAGTTCTGGGCCTGTAGGAGGAACAGAGCCAGCTATGTCACTACATTAGCAGAGATGGGAAGAGAGGTCTCCTAAGAGAGGCAATGGTTGGTTATTCAAGGCGAGGGCTGTTTAAAGCAGTATTTCCCCAAGCTCCTTATATGCACTCAAGTTAACTGGAGCTGTAAGGACTTATTCTTTTCTCATTAGGAAATTTGTGCCGAGTTCCATTTAATGATATTGCACTTGCTTGATGATTTCCATCACAATCTTTTACATTCTGAGAGCTGAAATTGACTTGCATACCCACAAGGACAGACGCTGCTCAGTTCTTCCAAGTCCTCTGTAAGAAACTTTGGAACCGTGAGTTCTATAGACCAAGGTCACAGTTTAACCATCGCCAAATAGGACATGAGACTTTAGTTCGTACGGGTTCAGTCACACAACTGGAATGTAACCTGAAGTCAGTGGCAAAATTCTCTGCAGTTTGCCATTAGATCACTGCCCGTACATGTGTGATGTGCACCAAATGTATGGTGCGTATGAAAAAAGGAGGTTTAAAGATAAGGAAGAATACGGTTTAGAATTAGGATACAATGGATTGGATAAAATTTTGATGGGAAAGGGAAAAAAAGTCCTAGCTAAATTTTATAACTATTTATTAGATCAAGATAGAGCCGAGGCCATAGCTAAAAATCAACTGAGTGTTTGGGAAAAAAATATTGGATATAATTTAAATTTTAATGAATGGGAAGAGGCATGGAATAAAAATTATAAGTTGACTAGAGTTGCATCATACAAGGAGAATCACTATAAAATGTTCCACAGATGGTACCTAGCACCTGCTAGACTATCGAAGATGTTCCCTAACATGTCCCCAAATTGTTGGAAATGTGGCCACGGTCAGGGCACCTTCTTTCACATGTGGTGGACGTGCCCTGAAGCGAAAAAATATTGGACCAGAATTGGGAGATGGTTACAAGAAATAATTAGAGAAGAAGTAGAGCTGATACCGGAATTATTTCTCCTGGGAATAGTGAAGAAGAGATTTGGAAAGATAAAGACCCACTTAATGATACATATAACTACAGCTGCTAGGTTGGCCTATGCCCAATACTGGAAGGAAAAAACCTTACCACCAGAAGAACTTATACTTAGGAAGGTATTAGAGTGTGCAGAGATGAGCAAATTAACCTATGAAATAAATAATGATGAAAACTCGGATTACTATACTGTGTGGGAAAGGTGGTACGAATGGATGAATGAAAAAATTAAAACAGCAAAAAGGTGTGTTAAATAAATAATAGCAAATAGTAAAAGTGACACCAAGTAATTTTTTGTACTTATGTATAAACGCTGCGTATCTGATGTAAATAGAAATGTAAATTTTTTGTATCTATAAAAAATTAATAAAGTATATTTAAAAAAAGGAAAAGAAAAAAGGAGGTTTAAGAAGGTAGGTAGAACAGGGAGGGGGGGAAACAGCTGTGCCGTGAGATTTAGATTCACTAGAAAGCAGGATTTCCTGCTTTCAAGAGAATATAAATCACACAGCACAGTTGATCATTGGAAATACAGGTTCGGATGAACTGGTGGCTTTTTTTTAACTACCAATTTGCCAAAATCATTAGCTTTTTTTTTACTACCGTTTCACCCGAACCGGTAGCATTTCACCTCTGCCTTGAAGTCCCAGGAAGGGAAGGGCTCTTTTCCAGAGGGCAAAGAGGCAATAGAGCTTGGAATATCTGGTAGGCAGAAAGATGGTTAAGGTGAACCCTCCTTAGCAATTCACAGAGTATATCTGCAGTTATGCAGATAGTTGTTTTAGTCTGGCATGAGTCTATTTGTAAATGAACAGCAGTAAAGAACTATTCTGAAGTAACTGTTCCTACAGTTCTTCACAGGGGTAAAATCTAAAATTTGTTACTACTGGTTCTGTGGGGCTTAGTGGGGGGTGGGTAATGTGACTGGGTGGACATGGCCAACTTTTTTTTTTTTTACTTTTAAAAGTAAAGTTTTTTTTTACTTTTAAAAGTAAAAAAACCTGAAGAGGTTGTAGAAAAAATGCTTTTAAAAGCCTCTGACGATCCTAGCTGAGCTGCGTGATCATCAGAGGCTTTTTTTTTTACTTTTAAAAGCATTTTTTTGGCCGAAGAGGTTGTAAAAAAAATGCTTTTAAAACTAAAAAAAACCAGTCTCTGATGATCGTGTGGCTCAGCTGGGCATGTGGGGGGGGGACAGGGATTTTTGCTACCGGTTCTCCAAACCACCCGCCACCATCACTACCAGATTGGGTGATCCGGTCCGAATCAGGAGCATTTCACCCTTGGTTCTTCAAGCCTGACTATAATAGAGTTACCCGATCTTACTACAATCACTAGATGGCAGCAAAAAGCTCTAATTCTTTGCTACCATCTAGTGGTCATTGGGAGTTTTGAACCCTACATATTCTACCTCTACTTCTGTGAAAGAGGAAGAGAAGGCGAAAAAATCAACAATTGTCCAGTTGATAAGGCTGAATAAATAGCATCTTGGTATGTAGGTGTGACACTGTTTGTATTCTCTTCCTAATCCCTGTGTGCCTCTTTAGCCCACCTATGACTGCCACCATTAGACTAGCAGTGCCAGAATTTGTTTGGCACTGTAATAGCAATAGCACTTATATACCGCTTTATAGTGCTTTACAGCCCTCTCTAAGCTGTTTACTGAGTCAGCATATTTCCTCCAACAATTTGGGTCCTCATTTTACCGACCTCAGAAGAATGGAAGGCTAAGTCAACCTTGAGCCTGATGAGATTTGAACTGCCAAATTGCAGGCAACCAGCACTTAGCAGAAGTAGCCTGCAGTACTGCACTCTAACCACTGTGCCACCGTGGCTCTGAAATAACCTGTAGTTAGCATTTTTCTCCAGCATGCACCTCTTTTTAAGCAATCATCCATGGTATCTAAACTGTAATAGATGGGCTCACGCAAAGTGGTAAGCCATAAAGGAAACCATATTTCCTGAGGTGGTGCAGTGGTTAGAGTGCAGTACTGGAGGCTACTTCAGCTGCAGATCAGCAGTTCAAATCTCTTTTTTTTTTAAATTTTCAAAACAAACTTTATTTAAGTTTCGAATGTATACAAAAACAGATAAAAACCATATTAAAAAATCCATGTCCATAAATCGTAGTCAATGGTGAAATTCATTTCTACTTTCTTAAGTATCTATATGTGATTACTATACATATACACATACATATACATATATATACATACATTATACTATTCATTGCTTTCATCCACATGCCTTTTGTCGGTGAAGTCATCAGGGGTACTTATATAAGACTATCATACAAATACCTTTCCAATTTTCATTCTTAATTTACAATTCACTAAGAGTATACTAACATATATTGCTCGTTCAAATTAACTTTCATATTCAATTAAAAGTATCATTATCCATTTTGTCTTTGTTTGATCCAATCGTACCATCTATCCCATACCCTAGAATATTTTGAGCTTTCCTCATTTTTTAATTTCTGCATTAATTGATCCAATTCCGGACACAAATATATCTTTTGTATTACTTGCTGATCGTTTGGCAAATATTCCTTTTTCCATACTTGTGCATTCGCTACTCTCGCCGCTGTAATTATGTGGTGTATTAAGTATATCTTTTCTTTTCTAATGTTTTGTTTGTAAATTCCTAATAAAAATATCTTGGGGTCTAGTTCAATTTCTTCTCCTACTATTTGTATTATCCACATTCTAATTTTCTCCCAGTATGCCTTAGTTTTGGGGCATAGCCACCACATATGGTAAAAAGTTCCTCTAGCCTGTTTGCACTTCCAGCATTTTGAGTCTAAGTTGGGATACATTTGTGCTAGCCTCGACGGGGGTAAGTGCCATCTATACCATATCTTATATTGGTTTTCTTTATAACTTACCGATTTTGTCATTTTAATATTATTTTCCCAAATTCTTTCCCACTCTTCTAATTGGATATTTCCGCCTATATTTTTGTTCCAGGCAATCATCTGCCCTTTAATTAAATTCTTACTCAATTCCAATTCTAATAAATATTTATATATTTTAGATATCGTCTTCCCTTCTTTCGTTTCCAGAATTTTGTCTAATCTATTTGGGTTTAACTCAACTCCTCCTTCATCCCTATCTTTTCTGTGTCTATTTTGTATTTGAAGGTAGGGCCACCAATCTAATTCTATTCCCCCATCTCTGAGTTCCTGGCGCGTTTTTAATATCCCGTCTGAGTCTAATATATCTCGGTATTGTATAATTTTTTGAAAGGATATGGTGTTTGGGTGCATGACTGCCTCCACAGTGGAAAACCACCCGGGAACTTTCTTATAACATTTTTTTTTTATTTCCAGCCAAATATTGATTAAGGCACCTCTAATTATATGGTTCTTAAAATGATGATAACTTTTGTTCCCGGCAGTCCACAGGAAGGCGTGCCACCCCATCATTAGATCATGCCCCTCTAATTTTAGTAAACGTTGGTTCTCTAAGTTAACCCACTCCTTTATCCATAACAGGCTTGCTGCTTTGTAATATTTGTCCCACGCAGGAAACCCAAACCCTCCTCTAAATTTATCGTCTTGTAGTGTGCTCAGGCTTATTCTAGGCTTTTTACCTTCCCATACAAATTGTGTCGTGATTTTATTCAAATTAATAAAAAAACTTTTTTCTAATTTCACTGGAATGGTTTGGAATAGATAGAGGAGCCTCGGCAGGATGTTCATCTTTAGTGCAGCTATCCTTCCCAAAAATGAAATATTTAGTCCTCCCCACCTTTCTAGATCATTTTTAATTTGGTAAACCAATTTATCATAATTGTTTTTCTTTATATCTATATTTTTATTTGTCAAATTTATTCCTAAATATTTTATTTTCTTAACTACTTTTAGTCCGGATTGTTTCTCTAATTTCTCTGTCTGTTTTATTGTTAGGTTTTTTGTTATTATTTTTGTCTTATCCTTATTAACTGTAATAGATGGGCTCACGCAAAGTGGTAAGCCATAAAGGAAACCATATTTCCTGAGGTGGTGCAGTGGTTAGAGTGCAGTACTGGAGGCTACTTCAGCTGCAGATCAGCAGTTCAAATCTCACCTGGCTCAGTCTTCCATCCTTCCGAGGGGTGTAAAATGAGGACCCAGATTGTTGGGGGCAATAGGCTGACTCTGTAAACTGCTTAGAGAGGGCTGTAAAAACACTGAAGTGGTATATAAGTCTAAGTGCTATGCTATATTATGATTTAGCACAGTATGTGCACCCAATCTTACTCATAGTTAGCGGAGATCCATTTGGCTGACCCAAAGTCATCACCCTTCTGATGACTGAGATGGAAATACAACACCTTAACCACTCTACCATGCTGTCTCTGCAAGTTATTCTTTCTCAGTGTGGAGTGTAGTTCCAGAAACGGTTCACAGCTTCTCCTCAGCTTCTTTGCCTTCAGCTGCTTTTTTACATTTTTCGTTGTGTTGCTGTTTTACTGCTGATTGATTCCTTTTATATGTTGTGATTTTATTTGGATTCCTTTTTAAATTTTTGTTTGTTTGTTCTTCTCTGAATTGAATTCACCTCCTTTCATGTCCCTGGAACTCATCCACATTCCACTACAAACCCATTTTGGTGTGTGTGTGTGTCTGAGGCAACATCTTTTCTTAAAATGAAATGCTGACACAAAGCTGGAAGCAATTCTGAAAACTTCAATGGTCAAGTGGGAAAGGATTTTCTTGCAACTTGTATCTCGAAAAGTTCATTCCATTTTCCCAGCTCAGCTCAATAAGCAGAGAAGTTTATTTTTTGCATTTAGAAATGCTGGCACCAGGAGGATTCTTTCAGTAAAATTCTCAAGGAGGAATGAAAGAAACTCAGTGGCCTTTGTATGCTTTTACACTTCCACCTTGCAATCTGGGTGATGCTGAGCTATCCTCAAAGGACCTTTTGAAATGCTGGTGCTTGCTAAATGCAAAAAGATGTCATACTGATGGGCACAAATGTTCAAACTGATTTTAAAGAAGCAGCCTTTTTAGTAAATGATTTGTGCGTACTGTCCAAATAAAATGCAATTTCTTTGTTTTCTGTTTTTTGAAATAGGACTTCATGAGCTAAATTAATATTACAAGGCAGGGAACGCTTTCCATAAATTCAGCAATTTATTCCCTTGAAGCTGAAGCCACAAGGGTTCAATCATTCTAGTAATTTTTCTCATCAAAGATGAGCCAGTGTTACTAGTTCCATATTTCAGCTGTGAATTGGACTATAAGCAAAAAATATGATGGCTCGTCTTTTGCGTAAAAATGATTGTCCCACTGTTTTCTCTTAAACAAAGTAAAACTTAAAGCAGAGGAAGGCTGCTGAATCCTTCCACCATGTGTACAGAACAGGATGCTTACAATTGGAATAGGATATATCCTTTTTCAAGATCTTGTTTGCTTTTAGCTACTCATTCCTGAATATATTTGATATATGCCTGAGTGGAAAATCCTATCAGGAATAGCTCATAAAGCTACTTACATACTGTGTGAAGGAGCATTGCATATTCTATTGTTTGCCCTGAATCAGTTGCTGTTGCCTTCATTGGATGATCCCCATTCCTCTCATTATGATGGAGAAAATATTCTTAGTTGCCCTCACCATAGTTGTAGGTATTCGTCCTTATCTGTGTTTATTCATTCCTATCATAGCCATCTCTTTGGAAAGACAGATATGCATAACAAGTCAAAATCCACAGAAACAATTTGAGATTGTAGCCACCCTCAGAAAATGCTGACGCATCATGCCTCCTGCAGCTTGCACACAACCTTCTGTGTGTTGTGTGTCAAGGGAAACTTGTCTCTTTATTAACTCCCATAGAACAATGGCAGGAAACTTTTACAATGTCTGCACACACAGCAGGGAGCGTTCCCTGAAGCTTTGCAGTTACCAGCTGATATCCCAGATGCTAAATTCAGTTTAGGCAGTAGGAGCAGAGGCAGAGAATATAGACCAGCTCTGAGGTATTGCCATCCTGGCCTCCGGAGGAGTCTAGCTGGGCCAATTTAGGAGGAGTGGTATTGTCTCCGTCATCCCTCCTATGGAGGGAGCCACTGAATAAAGGCATTGTCTTATTATCATATCAAGATGTTTTGTAAAAAAAAAAAAAAAAAAAAAAATGGGAAAGAGCTCATTCAAGCCTGGAACTTACAGTATATAAAATGGTCAAACGTTACACCTTACAACATTCATTCCAGACACAATAATAGCAAATTGTGCCACTAAGACTTAGTTAAACGTCTTTCAGAGGACATGTTTCAAAGAAGTATGGATGTTTTAAGAGAGAGAGGAAAAAATAACATCTTAGCAGTCTTTCCATATAAGGTAAAGGTTCCCCTCACACATATGAGCTAGTCATTCCCGACTCTAGGAGGGGGGGGGGGTGCTCATCTCTATTTCAAAGCCGAAGAGCCAGCGCTGTCCAAAGACGTCTCCATGGTCATGTGGCCAGCATGACTCAACGCCAAAGGCGCATGGAACGCTGTTACTTTTCCACCAAAGGTGGTCCTATTTTTCTACTTGCATTTTTTACCTGCTTTCAAACTGCTAGGTTGGCAGAAGCTGAGACAAGTAACGGGAGCTCACTCCATTATGCGGCACTAGGGATTCAAACACTGAACTGCCGATCTTTTGATCAGCAAGCTCAGCGTCTTAGCCACTGAGCTGCCACATCCCCTAGTCTTTCCATATACAGGAAGCCAATTTCTATCAACCTGCTACTCTCCAATTCCATGCTTACTGAATAGCTCCAGCAGATCTGAACTTCACTAGGTTAGAGAAGAGAGGTATAAACTCCACACATGAACCAGCATGTCCAGCCAATGTTACAACTCATGAGAATGCAAACTGAGCAGAAACCAATTGAAGCATGTCATGTTTACAAAACTGGTCATATGAGGTGATCCAAGAGATTCAGGGTTAGGAATAATACAGCGATTCAGGATAAAAAAATTATATTCCGATCAAAATGAAGAAAGCAATCATGTAATGAAGTCCACAAGAAGGGCATCCTCTAGAATGAGAGGGGACTAGGATGTCTAAGAGATAATTCCTGGTTTGTATGTCTGGGATGGGGTAGGATGGGATGGAGACGGGATAGGGATAGAGATAGGGATAGGGATAGGGATAGGGATAGGGATAGGGATAGGGATAGGGATAGGGATAGGGATCGGGGTAGGGTAGGGTAGGGTAGGGTAGGGTAGGGTAGGGTAGAACAGAACAGAACAGAACAGAACAGAACAGAACAGAACAGAACAGAATTTGTTATTGGACACACAAGGAATTTGTCTCCAGTGCATAAGCTCTCAGTGTACATATAAGCAGTAAGTAGTAAATCCATCCTCTTTCACTCTTGGCTATGTGCTGAATTTGGCAATGCCTTATTTTAATTTTGCTAAAGCAAGTCACTCTAGAAGTAGATCCATGAGATGATTTCTGTTGTGTCCCCCTCCCCCCTTTTTTTTTAACTTTTAGCTTTGCAAATTATTACAATATCTGGACTGATTTCAAATTGCTTACTTTTTTTCCCTTCAATTCACTTGACCTGAAATTCTCTCCCTCCCCCCCCCTCTCAAAAAAAGTAAAGGTGGTCCTCAATTTAAGACCACAATTGAGCCCAAAATTAATGTTGCTGAGTGAGACATTTGTTAATAGCAGTAGCACTTAGACTTATATACCGCTTTACAGAACTATAGCGGTTTACAGAGTCAGTCTCTTGCCCCCAATGATTTGGGTCCTCATTTTACCCAGCTCAGAAGGATGGGTCAGCCTTGAGCCTGGTGAGATTTGAACTGCCAAATTGCAGGCAGCCAGCAGTCGGCAAAAGTAGCCTGCTGTATTGCACTCTAACCACTGCACCACTATGGCTCAAGGCAATTTTATCCCCTTTCTTGCCCCAACATGCTCAGTGAATCTGGCTTCTCCATTTGCTTGTCAGAAGGTTACAAAAAGTGATCACATGACCCCAGGACATTGCAACCATCATAGCTGCCAAGCCTCTGAATTTTGATCACGTGACCATGGGGATGCTTCCCCGGTCATAAGTGTGAAAGCCGGTCATAAGTCACTTTTTTTTCCAGTGCCGCTGCAACTTTGAACGGTCACTAAACAAACTATTCTAGGTCGACAACGGCCTGCAATGGAGAAAATCAAAAGCACAATCTCTAATTATTGGGGGATTTTGAGGAAGCCGCTCTCTTTGCACATGCCATCTTGAGGTTTGGTTTCCACACAGATTAGATGGCTGATTGCTTTTGACATTGCTCTTCGAGAAAAGGTCCATGAATGGATGTGGTGATGGGGGGGAGTGGGGAGCCAAACTGTGTAATTCATTTATTGTCAGAAGAGTCATGATATTGAAAAATGGGTTTTGATGTTAAGGAATGATTGAAAATACTTAGAGCTATCTGGCTCAGACTGTTGTGTTGTTTTTTTTAATGCTCGTTGCCATATCCTTTCTCCCCCCCCTAATTCTTAATGCAAAGGGAAGCTGTCATTTTTCCAAAAGGCTCTTTCAGGCTAAGTGGTGGTTTTGCTGGATTATCAGGACAGACTTGATCAATTATTATTATTATTATTTAAATTGGATAATGCCTTTTCAGCAGAGTCTTAAAAGAAACAGGTGTGGTCATACGATCCACTGGAAAGTCCCTCTGTTTAGCTATCTCCCCTATTTTTGTTTAGTTTTATTTGTATCTCTTTTACTTTTGTGACACGGAGCACATGGAGTCCCTAAATTCCATCCAGTTCCTAGCCAAATTATATTTATGTAAATATATATTTATATTGCCACAATCCATTTTCCAAGTTTTGAGGAGCTTCTGTCAATTACAGAATACGGGGAGCAAAATGCAATTGATCTAGATCCGTGATGCCAAACCTATGGCACGCATGCCGAAAGTGGCACACAGAGCTATCTCTCCAAGCACACAAGCCGTCACCTGCTGCTGTTCCAGTTTCTGGCACAGCGGCCAGCTTCTCTTCACACACACAGGAGCGCTGGAAACCGTAAGAGAAACCGGAAGAGTTGCGCAATGCACACGCTGGGAAGATGATCTTCCGGTTTTCACTGCACGCATGCACACCAGCCAGCTGGTCTTCGTGTGCGCATTCACACCAGAAACCGGAATACCAGGTGGCCGGTGCCCATGTGCTTGAAAGAAATAAAAATCAGGGATAAAATCAGGATTTTACCTGGCAAGTCAGGACCAAAAACTAAACTTGTGTATTGATTATATCATTTTCGTGGTTACTTATCCAAAGGACTTGTTAAATTATATAAGGGAGCCTATATTGCGTATGCGCGCACCGGAAACTGGAAAATCATCTTCCCAGTGCGCACATTTGCACCGGGTGGCTGCTTTTCCGGTTTCCAGCAGATGTGCATGCACACGCTCCCAATTCGGCACAAGATGCATAAAAGGTTTGTGAACACTGACCTAGATCCATGCTAGTCAGTTTTAGGACAGGTATGAGAAGATAACTGTGTGAAGCTTTTATATCCTTGTTTAGCCAATTGTCAGCTTTGGAAGCCATATTAGGCCGGAAGCTTCCATGCTGCCACCTTCTCATATGTGGGAAAGTAGGAGGGGGGATTTAGTATAGGGGTTGTTTGTAGACATAATAGCATTCTTCCTGTCGGTCAAGGTCAGGATGATCCAGCATCTGGAGAAGGAGTGCTCCAGTACTGGGTTCCTTCCGGTTCAGCCCGGTTCGGCCAAGCCGGTAGTGGTGATGATATGACATCACCGAACCGGTTCTACTCCCCCCCCCCATTATTCTTACCTTTTATTTGGCCCCACCCCCAATCTATTGCTGCCTCCTGAGTCCCAGCTGATCAGCTAGAAGGAAAAAAACTGTTTAAAGCCCCTCTTGCTGTGGGTCTTCAAAGGGCCACCCTACAGCTGATCAATGTTAAAAGGCAGTATGGTGGTAGACCAATGCCTCCAAAAACAAATGAGTAGACCGGTACAACTCTGCAAGCAGTTAAAAGCCTGGTACCTCTGCTAAATCCTAAAGAATTGTCACATAACCATCAAGCCACTCCCACAAAATAAGCCATACCCACAGAACCAGTAGTAAAAAATTTAGAAGCCACCCCTGGAGTGGTCGGAGTGCTGAGTTGTGATGGGACAGACGTTGATTGGAGCATGTGATTGACTGAGGAGTGAAGGGATGGTTTGGGGGTTTTGATTTACTGAGGGAAAACCCAGAACTTTCAGATTCGGGTTTTCCCAGATG
Source organism: Masticophis lateralis (assembly GCA_030761175.1). NCBI lineage: Eukaryota > Metazoa > Chordata > Lepidosauria > Squamata > Colubridae > Masticophis > Masticophis lateralis. The sequence goes on along the minus strand of JAUDYJ010000008.1, from coordinate 5,722,588 downwards.
TGCCAGTTTACCTATTCTAGTAAAGAGAACTTTGGAAAATGCTTGCTTCTGTGTCTTTACTCAGAGTTGGGGTTTTCTGGAACGCTGACACCAATTTTGGTTTACAGTTTCCTTGCATATTTTTTGTTGTTGGAACTATAGGTCTTACAGGTAATCCTCAGTTTATGACCGCTGCAGAATCTCCACCGTCATGTGATCAAAATTCAGGTACTGCATAACCAGTATGTATTTACAAGGGTTACAGCATCCCAGGGTCATATGAATGCCATTTGCAAATTTCCCAGCCAGCTTCTGACAAACAAAACTTAATCACTGCCCGTTTCAGTTAACAACTGTGCCAAAAAGGTTGTAAAACTGGTTGTGGCGCACTTAATGACCACTTTGCTCCCCGATAGAGTTTCAGTCTCAATTGTGGTCAGAGGTTGGGGAGTACCTTTCTCTTGAATCAAGTTATTGGTTCATCATAGTTAGAACATTGCTCAATGATTGGCAAATGTTATTTCAGAGTGGCAGAGAAAGTATTTTCTCAACTCAGCTGGGAAATCTCAAGGATTTATCTCAGAGCTGAACTAAACTGCTGAGTGATGCCCCTTCCCCAAATATTTATATAATAAGTTTTCTTTTTGATTTGACTTGTAGAACCTGTTAGAATTCCCCCTCGGCACATCGTGTAATATTTATTGTTCATTATATTGGATTTTTCTCTAAGGTAGTTGGTGTGAATTTACACTCACTCTGGAGCGGACGTTGTGGAATAGCAAGGAGAAGTTCAACAAATTAAAGCCTATCAGCCTGGCCACCTGGAAAAATAGGAATAAGCTCTTCAGAAGATCATGCCAGGTGTTTGTTGAGTGTTTTATTAAAACTGAGGCAAATTTGTCATCAAAATCAAGTCAACGTCTCCCTTTCCGTCTGATTGGAACTTTCTTAGTTCACAGGAAAAAATGAAGGGGAATAAATAGTGCAATTTGTTTTATCTTGGAGAGAGGGAAATTACTCTAGAATCACTTGCATATTTTGGTAAGGCTGGTGCTGATTTCGCTGCCTTTATTTCCACAAAGGGCGGTGCAATGGCTCACGGTTAAGACTCTGGGCTTGTTGGCTGGAAAGCTGACAGCCTGGGTTTGAGACCCAAGCACTAAGCGATGGGGTGAGCTCCCTTCCTTGCCTCTACTCCTGCCAACAGAATAGAATAGAATAGAATAGAATAGAATAGAATAGAATAGAATAGAATAGAATAGAATAGAATAGAATAGAATAGAACCAAACCTTGGAGGTCTTCTAGTCCAGCCCCCTCCTCAAGCAGAATCTATACAATCTCAGACAAGTGACTGTCCAGTCTCTTCTTAAAAACCTCCACTGATGAAGCACCCATGATTCCTGAAGGCCAGCTGTTCCACTGGTTAATTGTCCACACTGTTAAGAAGTTTCTCCTTAATTCCAGGTTCCTTCTCTCTTTGGTTAATTTACATCCGTTGTTTCTTCTCCTGCCCTCCAGTGCTTTGGAGAATAATTTGACCCCTTCTTCTTTGTGGCAGCCTCTCAAATACAGAAATACTGCTATGATGTCACCCCTAATTCTTCTTTTCTCTAGACTAGCCAAACCCAAAACCTGCAGCCGTTCTTCATATGGTTTAGTCTCCAGGCCTTTGATCGTCTTAGTTGCTCATCTCTGAACTTTTTCCAAAGTCTCAACATCTTTTTTGTAGTATGGTGACCAAAATTGGTTGCAGTACTCCAGGAGTGGTCTTACTGGGGTTTTGTAAAACAGTGCTAATAGCAGTTCGAAAGCATGTAAATGCAAATAGATAAATAGGTACCCCTTCGATGAGAAGGTAAGAGTCCTCCGTGATATCACGCTGTGACATCTTTGGACTTGAGACAGAGATGAGCACTGCTCTGAACTACTGTAATGCTCTCTACATGGGGCTCCCCTTAAAGAGCACTCAGAGGTTCCAACTGGTCCAGAATGCGGCCGCACGGGCGATTATAGGAGCAACTCGGCGCACCCATGTAACTCCCATCTTGCGCGAGCTGCACTGGCTCCTGGTGGTTTTCCGGGTGCGATTCAAGGTGGTGGTGACCATCTTTAAAGTGCTCCATGGCTTAGGACCCGGGACCGCCTTCTGCTGCCGATAGCCTCCCACCAGCCAATACGCTCCCACAGAGAGGGACTCCTCAGGGTGCCGTCGGTCAAACAGTGTCGACTGGCAGCCCCCAGGGGGAGAGCCTTCTCTGTGGGGGCACCTGCCCTCTGGAACGAACTGCCCCCAGAAATATGGAGTATCCCTGACCTACGCTCCTTTCACTGTGCCCTCAACGCTATTATTCCAACAAGTGGGGCTGGCCTAGACATGATTTTTAATTGGGGTTTATTTTTAAGAATTAGGCCAATGGTTTAATACATTTTAAAAATGTTTTTAAATTTTGTATTTGGACCTGTTTTATTTTTGGCTGTGCACCGCCCTGAGTCCTTCGGGAGAAGGGCGGGTATAGAAATGGAATAAAATCTAAATCTAAATCTAAATTTATAATCGGCAACAACTAGTAAAGTAAAATCTTCAGGGTTTCCTCCCCCCTCCACCTTATTTCCATGTGAGCCATTGCCGGGCCCTGCTCTACCTTTTCTTGCTGATGCATTGAGATGAAAGCCTTCACTACAAAGCAAGTAATCCAGAGGTGGGATTCACTTACCTTCCCTACCGATTTGCAAATGTGAGTGTGCGTGCATGCGCATGGCCTTCTGCTCATGCTCTGTGCTCGCGCATTGCATCCGGGTGGGTGGGCGGAGCCTCCCATAGTCTGAATCCCGCCACTGAAGTAACCCTTCTGATGGAAGAAGAGGAAAGAGGACAAATAAAATATCCCCTCCTTGTCATCTTCATTGTCGTCCTCTTCTTCCTCCATCTCCTGTTTTGACACAGTCATAGAGCTTATGACATTCATTATTATTATTTTTTAAAGAGGCTCAGCAGGCCTAGTAGTAGCATTTTGTTCTCTCGAATGCCTTTTCTTTGGGATATGTGTCAGAAGGATCTTTAAATCTTCAAGGGAAAAAAAAGAAGAAGAAGATAACACCTTTTTTTCTGTGAGGATCATCCTGCAGCAGCCATAAGGAGCAGTAAAAAAAACAAAAACCTTCTGATAGACAGATGGAATGGTCTAATTATAGGCAGAAGGGGGAGAGGGGAGTCTTCTCTGAAATTATTAGTGTGGGCAGACAATTAGAGGCTTTTCCAGAAGATTACCTTTCTCCCTGCCATCTGCACTCCGTTTAAAGGTTTGCACGCTAAGTGTTGATCTCAGCTGTGTCATTGAGATGCTCAGCTACGCCTGGGTGCCGACTTGACTTTCTTCTGCAAATGTCCTACCTTTAAAAGTACCGCACCTCGAGTGCAGCAATTGGATTTCATTGATAGCTCATTATTCTATTTGTCCTTCTTCTCTCCTTATAAGCAGGACTGGACACAACCTAATAGGAAGGGAATTAAAATATTAATATACCTAATTGTTCTGGATTTTGTTTTGGTTTTGTTTTGGTTTTTTCTCCCCAGGGTAGCAAACTCAAGCTAGGAAAGAAAGTGGATTTGACCAAATTGGGCAGAAGGACACTTTTCCTTACAGACAGATATTTCTCTTTTTTTTTCAACATTTAGCAACGGATGTGCCAGTGTTTCCATGCAAAATCTGATACCCGTGGCACACTTTCCTTAATGAAAAAGTGTTCTACTCTCGGGGGTGGGGGAACCATTTATAGATCAAAAGAGTAATACCAACTGAGCATGCCCAGAAAGATACTCTCATAAAATATATCTATCCCTGTTTCTTTTAGATCCTGAAAAAGTACAAATAGCAAAGTCAGTAGCAACTTAAGACCTCCAATCTGGGCTGAAATCTTGCTAGGGACTCATCCTTAGTATTTTCATCCCCAAGAACAATCAGTACGTTCTTGAGCTTGAGGTCTTCAACATGATGCCTGAAATGGAAAAGAAATACCCATATGTATTTTTTTTTAATTAGATGTATATGTCGCCCTTCTCTGAAGACTCAGGACGGCTTACAGTGTGCTAAGCAATAGCCTTCATACTTTTGTATATTTTATACAAAATCAGCTTATTGCCCCCACAAACTGGGTCCTCAATTTACCTACCTTAGAAAGGATGGAAGGCTGAGTCAACCTTGAGCTTGGTGAGATTCGAACTTACAGTAATTGCAGACAGCTGAATGTTAATAACAGGCTTTAGTCTGCTGAGCTATCCAGACTCCTGGATAGTTGATGCTTTTTCTTTTGTGACAATACAACAGATACCAGCAGGGACGCGGTGATTCAGTGGCTAAGATGCTGAGCTTGTTGATTGAAAGGTCGGCAGTTCAGTGGTTCAAATCCCTAGTGCCGCGTAATGGGGTGAGCTCCCATAACTTGTCCCAGCTTCTGCCAACCTAGCAGTTCAAAAGCAGGTAGAAAATGCAAGTAGAAAAATTGGTGGGAAGGTAACAGCGTTCCGTGCATCTTTGGTGTTTAATCATGCTGGCCAAATGACCACGGAGACATCTTCGGATGGCTCTTCGGCTTTGAAACAGAGATGAGCATTGCCTCCTAGAATCAGGAATGATTAACATATATGTGCGAGGGGAATCTTTACCTTTACCTTTTAACAGCTACCAAAGAGGGCACCTCCTCTTTCTCAGAGAGAAAGAAAGCAAAGAATTACACCTTATCCTCACAGGGATCTTGATCTGGATTGCCAGTGTTGAAGGAATAAGGTCATGTTGGGTTGCCTACTCACAATGTGCTCAGGACCTCATTATCAGGGGACAATCTGCTGTCCATCCTCAGATTTCTGATCTCATCTTTTCTCATGTCAGCAGCCTTTTCCTTAGCTTTATAATTGCCCTCAAGCTTCTCTTTGTCTTCAACCTTGAACAGGGAAGAGGGGATGATCCCATAATTCCAAGTTTTAGAAACTAATTCATTTCCTCAATTGCTTCCTCTTGCTACAAGAGAGCCATGCCCACATGCAGACGTGTTTATCAGGCTAAAGTCTTTTATCTCACCAGGATAGTCTCTCTAGTAAAGGAGTTGTGCAGTGGCCTAGAGATGGAGCTCTTGCCTCACAATTAGGAGGCTGTGAGTTCGATCCTAGGTAGAGGCAGATATTTCTCTCTCTGGGCACAATGAGAATATATCTTTTGAACAAAACTCCACACTGGTGACAGGAAGGGCATCCGGCCATTAAACACTCTGCTAGCTCCATTCAGTTGCTTAGACTCTGCCCCGCAAGGGATTATGGGGTTGTTAAAAGATGGTGGTGATAGTCTCTCTAGTAAACTCCTGATTTTCTTTCTAACTTTGTCATTCTAACTTAAGTCTAGATTTTTAATCAAACTCCCAATAAGGTTGGACACAGATTTATGAATGGAAGCCCCCTTTAATACATTTTATTTTCCTTCTTTTCTCCAACTAAGTGTTGCTTGAACAGGGTCCGCAGGATTGTCTGGGGTGCTACACATCCTCTTCAAAGCCTTTTTTCCTTGTTATCTTTTGGAAGGGGGCTTCATGCTATCCGAAACAGAACATCCAGATTCAGCCACAGTTTTGTTCCATACAGGATCAACCTTGTAAACTCTCAAGCTCACCATTGTCACATCTATTTTGGACCCTCTGCGCATGTGCAAAGCCTTCTGCGCATGTGCAGAGGGTCAAAAACAAGTTACTTCCTGGTTAAATCCAGGAAGTAATGACATCCAGGTGGGTGGGCGGAGCCTTGCACTGCCGCTGTTTCCGTTTTGCCAAACCATGTGCCACCACCGGCGCGAACTGGTATTTATATGTTACGGTACAGCTATATGGTACAGCTGCTAGAAATTGCGAATGCTCCAACACTGGAAGTTTTTAAGAAGAGGTTGGATAACCATTTGTCTGAAGTGGTGTAGGGTTTCCTGCCTGGGCAGGGGGTTAGACTAGAAGACCTCCAAGGTCCCTTCCAACTGTGTTATTCTAAATTATGTGTGTGTGTGTGTGTGTGTGTGTGTTTGCATGTAGGTCTTTGGTTATTTGGGTCTTCTCCCGCGTAAAATTGGAAGTGTCTTGGCAACATTTCGACAAAGTCTCATTCGTCATCTTCAGGCTGCTAGTGGGGGCGTGAACTGCTAGTGGGTGGGGGGTGTTAAAAGGAAGAAACAGCTGTGATCACACATTGCTCCTAGAAGCACAAAGCCGAAAACACCAGCCTGAAGATGACAAATGAGACTCCATCGAAACGTCACCAAGACACTTCCAATTTTACATGGGAGAAGACCCAAATAACTAAAGACCTACATACAAACACCCAGGAAAACCTCAGAAAACAAATATATATATAAGATTTAATTTTTAATGTGTGCCAGAGTGCCCACAGAAGCAAATGACAATAAATCTTATCTTATCTTACAATTTTTGGGAGGCTGTCAATCCATTTGCTTCAAAATCCCACCAATGGTCAATGTAGAACATTCAATTCGTATTTTATGGCAGGCAAGTGCAGAAAATTATATGGAATATATAGCTGGACAGATGAAATAAGAGATTAGCAAATTGCTTTTTTAAAAAATGATGATGATGATGATGATGATGATGATGATGATGATGATGATGATGATGTATGTGCCAGGAGCAAAATCCTGGCATAAAAAAGGAATGAATAATCCAGGAAGTGTCATCTCTGAATGTGATCAAGTAGAGAAACCTACAGTATACGTAAAATCTACTTATAGAGGACAAAGGTGACCTCTCTTTCCACCGCAGGCAATTCAGTGCTTGTATAGTTTTATCACTCCTGACATTCTGTTTATCAGCAATTGTTTACGTGCTCTGGGCTTTCCCAGTGTACGCTGGAGATGGTAAGGCTTTTAAATATTTCATCATATATATTTTGAAGCGGTAAACATGGCTGAAAAGTGATTTTCTATTTCTACCAGAAGGTGCTAAACTCAGAGCTGTGGATCTCTTGCTTTTAAGAGCTTAAAATCGAGAGGCTGCTAAACTCAGACTTAATTTCTTCTATTAGATAAGTTGGTCTGGCCATTAAAAATAAAATAAAATAAAAGGCAAACCTAACCATCCACTAAATATTTGGAAATATAGTATATAAACATGCTATTGACACTGAGATATGTGTAAAGTGCCTGGCTAGAAACGGGGAGACTGTGAGTTCTAGTTCTGCTTTAGGAAAGCTAGATGGGTGACTTTGAGACAACGACCAGGAGACTGTGAGTTCTACTCCTGCTTCAGAAAAGCTAGTTGGGTGACTTTGAGACAATGACCAGGAGACTGTGAGTTCTAGTCCTCCTTTAGGAAAGGTAGTTGGGTGACTGAGACAATGACCAGGAGACTGTGAGTTCTAGTCCTGCTTAGGGAAAGCTAGTTGGGTGACTTTGAGACAATGACCAGGAGACTGTGAGTTCTAGTCCCACTTTAAGCATGAAAACTGGCTGGGTGACTTTGGGCTAATCCTACTCTCCATCCAACCCACCTCACACGGTTGTTGTGGGGCAAATAGAATGTGTAAGGAGTATTGTGTAAGTTCACCACCTTGAGTTACTTATAAAGCAATACAGATGGGATAAAATATCTAAAAATGTGATCAGTATAATATCTGCATGCATCTGAAGGTACATAGCTACTCTATGTGACTGTGATCTCCTGTTGTGTAATCCTACGATACTTCTTCCCCTCCCATTGTTTTAATATCTAGTGTACATGCCAAATCCCTGTTCTGTTATTATGTTGATAAAACATAACACTGAGATTGCATTCCACCACAAATCCACAGTTATAATTTGCCAATCTGTAATTAGGAAATCAAACATACAGTAGAACTTCATATCATACAATTTGCTATATTGTAATGACATGTAATAATGACTTTGGAGACAGGAGGAAGAGCCGCAGTCTAGACCATGTACAGATAAGGGGCAACTTTGCCCACAGAAGGACTAGGGCAGTGGTGGGTTGTCCCCGGTTCGGACCGGTTTGCAAGAACCGGTAATAAAACCTGCAGGAGGCCCTGCCCATTATTTATTTATTTATTTATTTATTTATTTATTTATTTATTTATTTATTTATTTATTATTGCGATTTATATGTCACCGTTCTCCCGAGGGACTCAAGGCGGCTTACAGAAATGACAATTTACAATACAAATCACAATAAAATTAAAATCAACAACCCAATTAAAAACAAATTAAAATTATAACAGTGTAAACCCATGAAGAATCAGGTTATTTGGTGGAAGAGACACGTCTTCAGCTCGCGACGGAAGGAAAGGAGGTCGGGGGCTGTCCTGAGCTCTGTGGGCAAACCATTCCAGAGGGTTGGGGCTCCCACAGAGAACGCTCTCCTCCTGGGAGCCACCAGCCGACATTGTTTGGCTGATGACACCTTGAGGAGGCCCACTCTGTGAGAGCACACAGGACGGTGGGAGAGTGGTAGGAGATGGTCCTGCAAGTACCCCAGGCCTAAATCATGAAGGGCTATTGCCCTGGATGTCGTCATCGGCAATCTGTGCATGCACAATCCCGTTGCAAACCTGTAGAGAACCAGTAGTAAAGGTAAGTAGAACCCACCCCTGGACTAGGGGCATGGCAAAAGTCCCAAAAGAGATCCTTCCTAGTTTTGGATTATAAAGACTGGGTGCGGATGGAGGAAGAGAGACGTGTACTTGAAAGATTTTGTTATCACAATCTTACAATAAAGATAATTAGTACTTCTAGATGTTTCTGGAGAGCCGTGATGGTGCAGTGGTTAGAATGCAGTATTGCAAGCTAATTCTGCTGAGTGCCAGAAGTTTGATTCTCACCAGCTCAAAGTTGACTCAGCCGTCCATTCTTCCGAGGTCAATAAAATGAAGTCAATAAAATGAGATTGTTGGGGGCCATAGACTGACTCTGTAAACCACTTAGAGAGGGCTGTGAAGCATTATATAAGTTTAAGTGCTATTGCTATTCTGGTTTGGATTACCTTGCAGGCTGACAGCTAGTTCTAGATTCTGGTTCTATAGAAACAGTGATCAATGTATTTAAAATGTCATAGCTTTCTCAATACAGATATCTATTTTGCCGGTAGCTGTTAGAGTGCTATATTAAAAATGTAGTGTCATAGGTGAAGCTTATCATCACAGCTTGTGGTCTGAACTGCAGTCATTATGTAGCTGAATCAATCTGGACCTGAATGTCTTTAATTCTCTTTTCTTCCTTCCCATGTTTAAAATGTTTCGGGTTTCATAGTTTCTTGTGAATCCAAGGTCAGGGCCTATGTCAGTGTGATGGCGAGAAAATGTGTGGGACTATATCAGTAATCATAAAAACAAATCTCTTTGCATAATGGCCGAGGCATGCTCAAGCACAAGCATATTACAGCAATGGGGTTCTTTATGGAAGATATCATCAGCCATATGATTAAAGTTCACCCAACCATAAAGAAGGTGGATTGTGCAGCAAATATACTTCTGGTTCTTCAATCACAGAAGAAAAGAAGTCCAAAATTAGCCGTTCTTGCTTTAAGTCAAGAGTTAATGGCTGTGTTCCTTTTGCTCAGTGAAGTGTCCCTTCGGTTCTCCACCAAAATGCTGCCGGATTATCATTTTTAATGGGACAGATGAGAAACATCATGAAATAAATTAGAAGTGGTAGTCTCAGTAGCAATACATTATTAATTTTATTTCATTTTGATACAATGACAACATTTCTTTGTCCGGGCGCCACATATTTCTTCGGCTTAGCCCCACCCCAGTAAGTCCTTCTGAATGTCACTCAAAAGCTCTGAATACAGGCAATCCTCAATTTACAACAGTTCATTTACTGGCTATTCAAAGTTACGATGGCACTGAAAACAGTGGCTTATGAATGTTAGTCACACTTATGACCGCTGCAGCATCCCCACGATCAAAATTCAGATGCTTGGCAACTGTCTCATATTTATGATGGTTGCAATGTCTTGGGGTCATATGAACACCTTTTGTAATCTTCTGACAAGCAAAGTCAATAAAGAAACTAAATTCATTTAACAACTGTGTTACTACTTAACACTCTAATGATTCACTTATCTTCTTCTTCCTAGCGTATTCCTGCAGGTGTAGGGTCTGCTTTTCAGATCATTGAGCGCCACTTTGCATGGTCATCTGTGTCTCCGGGGCGCAAGCCTGCATATCTTTGTTGATAGTGTCTTGCCATCTCTGTTTTGGATGCCCGCGAGGTCACTGGGCATTGACTTCAAGTCTTGGCAAAGGTGGAAGCTGCTACTCTCTGGACATGTCTATACCAGCGGAGCTGGCCTTCTCTCATCTTCTCTATAATTGGTACCACACCAAAATGTTGTCGAATGGTGTCATTTGTGATGTGGTCAAGAAGGGAGATGCCCGGTATCTAATGGAGTATTCGCATTTCCATGGCACGGAGATAGCTTTCGGTCTCTGTTGTTGCTGCTTCAGTGCCATTCAGCACAGCAGGGTGGATGGTTGTCTTGTAAATCTTAGATTTAAGATAGGTTGGCATTCATCTGTCACATAACACACCAGTGAGGTCTCGCCAACGCATCCAGGCTACATTCACCCTTGCCCGCACCTCGCCATTGAGGTCACCATTGCCTTGGAGGTGGGATCCCGGATACCGAAAAATGCCCCCCTTCTTTAGGTTTTCTCCATTGATTTGAAGCATTCCACGGGTGGTGACAAACTCTTTAACTACTCAGTTTCCTTGATGTTGAGGTGGAGTCCGAAGTGGTTGAGGCGATCATTCCATGTTTGAATTTGCTTTGTAATGTAATTCATGTTTGAATTTGCATATGTAATGATTAACTTATCTGTGTCAAGAAAGGTTGTAAAATAGAGCGAAACTCACTTAACAAATGTCTCGCTTAGCAACACAAATGTTGGGCTCAGTTCAGTGGTGGGATTTAACAGCCAGTTCTCTGACCTAATGATTTCTTCCAACAACCAGTTCACCAAACTGCTCAGAAAGTTAACAACCGGTTCTCCCAAAGTGGGGCAAACTGGTTGAATCCCACCACTGGCTCAGTTGTGGTCATAAGTTGAGGCCTACCTATACTCACAGGCGAACATGACCTTTGTCTGAAAAGGCTTGCTCACCCCAGTTCAAAAACACATGCTTCTTAGTTTGAGACTTGTAGGGTAAACCTACTAATCTTCATTTAGTCAGTCTGTCACCATCTTCCTAAAATGCTGCTTATTATTTGCGTTTAGCAACAAACGTCCTCCTCTCTCAATTCATTTCACTGCCACTGGGGTTATGTGTTTCTAGTTCATCTTATGAAATCTGACTACTAGATTATGCCTTTGGTGCTCATCTGTCAATCTCTTGTTTGTTCCCTCCCTGGGAAGCTCAGGTGATTAAGGGTGGGGGAGGGGGAGAACAGGAGGTAATGACAATCTACGAGGAATACTGTTACGCTAATTCATAGTTTAACTTAACTAGAAGGAATCAATCCACCCTGCTAAAGCAGCTCATAATGAGATATCAGGTGTTGATGGAGCAATAGCAAATGATAACGTTATTGAGGGCATGGCACCAGAAGTGGGTTTCACATAATTTACCACCGGTTCGCCACGCACCAAAAATGTGAGCTCGCGTGTGCGCCTTCTGCTCATGCGCTCAGACTTCCACACATATGCTTTGCTCACACGCTTGGCTTGCATGCATGCGTGTGGCTTAAACATGGCTAAATAGGACACCATAGTGGGTGGCGGGTGGCGGGGGCAGGGGTCCCAAAAGTGATGTTCTGAAAACAGTGACATGAACCTGAGCTTTTCTATTTAACAACATCCAAAGAAAACAGGAGTTGGATGGTTTATTGGTTTGCCTTATTTTCCAAATCTTTAAAATAAAGATTTTTATTTTTATTTTTTATTTTTTCTTTTGAAAATTCCAACTAATGTTACCGGTGTGATCACGGTTATTAAATATTTTCACAGCTTTCCCTTCTTCCACTGTAAGTCAGATCAATTGCTGTCAAATTCAAGAACTGGAAAGTTAATTATTGGGCAAGCATCTGAGAGATTGTCATGGATTCCAATGTTTCATGGAGAATTGCCAATAATATTTCAACTAAAGTAGTATCTAAATTGCTTTTTCCCCATTGGTCCACATTTCTTTTTATTTTTCAGCTTTGTTCAGAGACTATCACTGTCTTTAACCCAAAGGAAAATTGGAGTAAACGTGGAAGGGATTCTTAGAGAAAATATCTTAGGAATTCTGAAGGAACCTTCTGATGGGAAAAATACTTTACGCAGGGTATTCAAATACTTTGTTAACAAACAAGTATATTAAAGACACTTCTGGTGCTGATTATCACTTTTACATGTCTGTCTCCTGCGGAGTTCCATTGCCAAGGTTACAAGAGCTTAATGTACAAGATGTTTGATCAAAAAAAATTGGACCTATCTAAGATACTTCCTTTCCTGGTTCAGTTCTGTGAATGGTGACCTCCCCTTGCCACAAAGGGGGAAAAACAGTATTTTTAAGTAGAATAGAATAGAATAGAATAGAATAGAATAGAATAGAATAGAATAGAATAGAATAGAATAGAATAGAATAGAATAGAATAGAACTCTTTATTGGCCAAGTGTGACTGGACACACAAGGAATTCGTCTTGGTGCATATGCTTTCAGCGTACATAAAAGAAAAGATACATACATAATTTATCTTTTTTACTCTCTCAAGACATACAAAACCTTTGCTGAAATATCTGCTTTATTCATGTATCTATTCCAGCACTAATCTAGTCAAATAGAATTCAGTTTTCACATTTCCTAGAGTTTAGAAGGGATGGTTCACACTACGGCTTTTTATGCTACTGTTCATGGCTCAGTGGTTAAGGCACTGGGTTTGTCAGCTAGAAAGTCAGCAGCCCAGGTTTAAGACCCGAGCGACTCACATCCTTGCCCCAGCTCCTGCCAGCCTAGCAGTTCAAAGGCATGCAAGTGTGAGTAGATAAATAGGTACCATTCAGTGGGAAGGTAACAGCGATCTATGATGTCATGCTGGCCACAGACAGTGCTGGCTCAAAGGCTTTGAAATGGAGATGAGTTCTACCCAGGGGTGGGCTGCTGGGGGTTCGCGGGGGTTTGGGGGAACCTCTATCTATGATTCTGTGCAGTTCGGAGAACCCCCAAATCCCACTCCTGGCTGGCCCCGCCCACCCCTCCCCTCCCCTCCCAGGAATCTCCACAAGGTCCATTTTGGATGCAAGTAAGTGCAGGGCATGTGTGGAGGCTCGGGGAGGATGAAAAATGGGCCTACCGGAAGATTAGGAGCCTGGGGAGGCCCTCCTGGAGGCTCGAGGAAAGCCTCTGAAGCCCAGGGAGGGCAAAAACGCCCCCCCCCCCCATGGTGCAGGTGGCTGACTAGGCCACAGCCACCACAGCCACACCCACCCAACAATTGGGCAGAGAGCCCCTTGCTAAAATTTTTGAAGCCCACCCCTAGTACTACCCCCTATAATTGGCAATGTCTAGTGGAATAAAAAATCTGTTCATGAAAGAAAACCTGAATCGGTCATCCATTCCCTCTTTCTGGCCAACTCGGGGACCTATATAAGGAATGTAAATGCTTTTGTTTGTTATTATTTCATTCATCATGTCAACATGACCTTGGGCTTCAACAGGAAGCAATGTGAACCAACTGTTCATAGGTTGACTTATGAACTAAATCCTTTCTCACTTCCCAATTCCATCCATTATCTCCTCTTTTACAGAGATGAAGGGGTTGAGTTAGCAGCTCCCTCTTTTTCTTCTAGGCGGAGAAGCTGGCAGCTGCTCTGACATAACACACCACGTTTACACCTCAATTTCAGCAAAGAGAGTGCATCTTCGTCTCCGGCCTTTTCCTGCTTCCTTATGTTTTAGAGAACAGCGAACCATCATTTCCCTCCCCCTTTTCCTTTTCTTCTTCTGTTATAGGAAAGAGTTCATTGGCTTCATTTTGAGTGCCGTTATTTCCCATCACCATTTTTTTTTTCCTTCTGAAAATATGATATTGATATTTAGCACCTGGGGAGGGCGGTGGAGGATAATGTCTCCGTATCTTTGCAAGTTCCACTTGGCTCCATCCAACCAACCTGTATTTTTAAACTGATTAATATTTCTTTCCTCCTCCTGAGACATTTTCACAGAGGCATATATGTCTGTCAGCAGCATATTAGCAATCAATACATTTTATGTATAGTGTGCAAACTAGCTCAGGTCCGAAATGGGAAACCAGTGGATTTATTGGCAAGCTTTTTCAAGGAAAGCAAGCAGGAATGGGGAGGGGGTAGCTGGGTGGGCAGAGTGAGGTATGATTGTTGCGGTAGTTCAGCAGAAGTTTGACAAGAGTGCTTGAGGGTAGCAGGGAAGATGGGTGTGAAATGATCTCTTTCCTGCACGCCTAATTTACGAGGCTGACAGTACAATGCTGTTAGGGCACATCTATCTTCAGGTACAAAAATAAATAATTTTTTTTAAAAAAAAGAAGACGAAAATAAAACCTTATCAGCCTCGCAGCACAGGCCAGTCTGCAAAGATTGTCTTCAGAAAGCCATGCACCCCCTTCTCCTTCTATATTTTTCCCCCTCAACCCGTGCAAAGTATAAATAAAATTACTTATCTTCTGAATTCAAATGCATTCCACCTTTTTGAAGTGCAAAACTGTGTTTCCTATTAGAACCCTAAAAATCGCAGCCCCCGAGACTGACTGAATAGCGGTTCCATCACCCAGTGTGTTATCCAGTCCATTTCAATATGGGAACCAGAATCAAATTGCCTGATGCGCATTTGGTATTTTCAATATCTATTATGAGCATTTCCACAAAATAGTTGCTAGGTAAGACTGCTTACTTTTGAAGATGAGAGTAGCTTCTACCGTACGTTTTAAAAGAATCAAATACTTCTCTTTAAAATATAATTTAAGGTAGGGAGCTGGTTGGATGACAGTGAAAATGTCCTTTTTCTATTTTGCCTGTTCTTGAAAGTTATGAGTTTTGTAGTTGCCAGCTCTTATGTTCATTGGGGTAAGTCCTAATCCCCATCATTGACTTGATAATCCACTGTGTAGATAATTTTAAAATTGCCATTTTTGTCCAATTATCACAATGATTTAAATAAGATTCAATATGTAATTGAATGCATCTTGGTTACAATTAAGTATTTTTGTCTTATTTGTGTATATCCTGCCTTTATTTTAATAAATAACTTAAGGTGGCAAACATGCCTGATACAATTTCTTCCTCTTATTTTTTTTTTTTTTTTTGTCAGCGAACCCCTGTGAGGTTTGTTGGATTTACAGCAGGGGTCTCCAATCTTGGCAACTTTACGACTTGTGGACTTCAACTCCCAGAATTCCTCAGCCAGCGCATGCGCTGGCTGAGGAACTCTCGGAGTTGAAGTCCACAAATCATAAAGTTGTCAAGGTTGGAGACCCCTGGTTTAGAGAGAGTCACTGGCCAAGGTCATCCAACTGGCCTTAAGGCAGAATTAGAACTCAAAGTTTCTAATCTGGTTCCTTCATTGCTGGGCTAAACAGTTTATATAGAATGGATGGATTTCACAACTACCTTTCTTTTCACAGTACAGGCTTCATAATATTTAAACCCTGGAGAATAAAAAGTTCATTGAAAAAAAAAAACTTTCTTTTTTCTGGCATGCTAGTTTTCCGCACACTGGGCACTTTATAAGATAATGGAGTCACTAAATGTAAAAATTAGGAGAAGACTAAGCATTCATCTTGTTTGATGCCCTGCTTAAGGCAAAGATCTTATAATTTCAAAGTATCTCTAATAGTTTTATCTATTCTACATTTGCCTACATAATTGGCATTCCAGTCTTTGCCCTAGTGGATTACAATGAAGGAAATGTTGGATAAGCGTTTCTCTGCAAACAATTATCTTACCTTTCATGTCACTTGATTATCTTCAAAGGAATGTTGTCAAGAAAATCTTTTGTCTCACCAACCGAAGTAGTCCACATTCTGCTATCAGTAAATTGAAATATGGACCAACAGCACTTTTCATATTTCCAGAAAACGAGTATGTTGCCATCTATGTATGAATTGGTTGATAGTATACAAATTGCTTAGTCCATGATGGGTCCCAGTAATGAGTTTAAATACATTGGACGTCCTTAATTTGCCATCAGTTCTTAATTGATTTCAACTGCTTGAAGTTAATTAAAAGAGCTTGAAGTGACAGGTCTAGCAAGCACAAAATAGAACTCCTTTGATAACTATCCACTCTCTCTTATTTGTCGATGTATCACAAATTTTTACCATCCTTTGATTTAATGTGCAAATTAGGGTTGGGGAGGAGCTTATGATAAAGTGCATCAACTAATGGAAGCACAATCCTTGAGGCTTCATTCAACAACTTTTTATTGGATAAGGGGTAGAGGAACAGTTTGTGCTTAATTTATCTTAGTTATTGCAGGAATAAGAAAGCTTGATTGACTGACTGACTGACTGACTGACTGATTGATTGATTGATTGTGTACCATTCAGTTGCTCTTGTCTGTTACATGTTTATTTTATTTATTTATGTACATAACCTATTTCACCCATTTGGTTCCAATGGGGTTAAGAGCACACAGTGTGTAAAAAATGGAAATATATAATCAAAGTTTAACAGGAATGATAAGACTTAAGAGGAACTGTAACCATTCCAGCAGGTTCCTCAACATCCTATTTAGCTTTGAAAACAAAGTAATATAGGATTAAGCACACTATTTTTAAAAAGTTGTTGATAATCATAACTGCATTACTTCCTCCCCCAAAATATTTCTTTTCTCTGGGGTCTTCTCTCTTAGGAATCTGGTGTTAAGGAAGGAAGGAAGGAAGGAAGGAAGGAAGGAAGGAAGGAGGGAGGGAGGGAGGGAGGGAGGGAGGGAGGGAAGGAAGGAAGGAGGGAGGGAAGGAGGGAAGGAAGGACTTTCAAAGTGGATTATATGACAGACTGGGGACTAAGAGAACGGCGAAATAACTTGATAAGTGTTTATTTTTTACATAATATATTCCAATCCTGTTAGGTCATATTGGAGAAGGTAATAGTTTCTGGCATTCATTTAATGAAACTGACATTGATGAATGGCTAATTATACAAATTACATTCTTATTAAATCCCTAGAAATCAGCACCTTAAAGTCTTAGCTATGGGTTTTTCTTGTTATATACATATTATTTCAAAAGGAAATGCATGGCTCCAAGCTCTCAGCGCTAGCTTTTTTATTTTCTCTACTTCTGAGAAATCCTGCAAAGCATTAAAAAAAATCCCTCAGTTAAGTCAATTACCACAGTTGTTAATCTTAATGGGAATATTTAAGCCTCTATCCTTGCATACATTTATGCTCTTTTCCCCACTAGATAATTTCAGCCAAGGGGAAGGGAATATATGCATATTTGTGTGATGCTATGTAGAGAAGGGAACAAGCTTTGCAACAGACAAAAACGTCAAACGCTTGTGTGCCTCAGTCCTGATATTTGTTCTTAAGCAAATTGCTAATCAGAAGCATGCAAAACTTTCCCTGGTGATTTCATGGAAAGTGACACCACCTGTTCAGGATCCTGCTTTCCAAAATTATGAATATGTAATTGGCAAGGGAATAATATGATCCAAATTGTTAGTTCACATACTAATTTTGACCCTGCTGCTGCTTCATCTCTTAAAAAAAAAAAAAAAAAAAGTTATGTTTTTCTGTCCAAAAACATAAAGGCTTTTTTTTTTTTTAACACTCTTCCTTATTTATAGGTAAAATAGTTTAGAAATCCACTGTTATGAAAACTATTTTTGCACATTCTGATTTAGAACAACGCACATCAATCAGAGGTTGATTCTGGAGATCCGGTAGTGGAAATGTTGAGTAGTTTAGAGAACCGGTAAATACCAGCTCTGACTGGCCCTGCGCCCATCTATTGTCTGCCTCCTGAGCCCCAGCTGATCAGGAGGAAATGGGGATTTTGCAGTATCCTTCACCTGCCATGCTCACCAAGCCATGCCACGCCCGCCATGCCACGCCAACAGAACTGGTAGTAAAAAAAATTGAATCCCATTGCTGACATCAATCCACCCATCTATTCTGCCTTCTGTACAGGGCAGTATTTCTCCACTTCAGTAACTTCAAAAGATCTAGACTTCAACTCCCAGAATTTCCAAGCCAGCCATGCTGGTTGAGGAAGTCTGGGAGATGCTCCAAGCTCCAGGCCTCTTAAAGTTGCTAAGGTTAAAAAACACTGGTATAGGATTAAGTTTAACTTGAAATGATTGCAGAAAGTCTGGTTATAGACTTCAGTGAGTGATGATCCATCTCAGTATACTTCATTGCTGTTTACGTTTTATTGAAAACAATATTTTGTGTTCCTTTCTTTCCCTCCCTTCCTATCGACTGGAAAAGTGGAAGAACAAAAGTTACAGTTTGTGTGTCAGAGGATTCGCAGTGATTGTCTGTGAGAAAAAGGAGTCAAGCTGGCTCATTTATGGTTTAGTATAAATCTCAGAAACTGGTTCTCTTGAACATCAGGCCCCATATTTCATTATCACATTTCCATCATTCTTGCATCAGTCATCCCCAAAGGGGCATTGGAAATATTTCATCCATGACCAAGGGAAATTGAAAATCCAAGATTCTTATTTCCTCTCTTTCCCACGATCCATTATTTTTGGTCAGCAAACAACGGAATTTTCAGGATGGTCTAGAGTAGAGTAGAGTAGAGTAGAGTAGAGTAGATTAGAGTAGAGTAGAGTAGAGTAGAGTAGAGTAGAGTAGAGTAGAGTAGAATAGAATAGAATAGAATAGAATAGAATAGAATAGAATAGAATAGAATAGAATAGAATAGAATAGAATAGAATAGAATAGAATAGAATAGGAATTTTTTGGGCCAAGTGTGATTGGACACCCAAGGAATTTATCTTGGTGCATACGCTCTCCGTGTACATAAAATAAAAGATATGTTCATCAAGAATCATAAGGTACAACACTTAATGATAGTCATAGGTTACAAATAAGCAATCAGGAAACAATATCAACATAAACCTTAAGGATGCCAGCAACAAGGTTACAGTCATACGGTCATAAGTGGGAGGAGATGAGTGATAGGAACGATGAGAAGATTAATAGTAATGCAGACTTAGTGAATAGTTTGACAGTGTTGAGGAGATTATTTGTTTAGCAAGGTGATGGCGTTTGGGGGAAAAACTGCATGTGCAACAGAGACCTGATGACCAGCTGGCTGGGGGGAGGTGCGCACGCATGTGTTTCAGATGTGAACTGGGGCGACGGCTCATGTGCCCGCAGAGAAGGCACTGCATGCCACTTGTGGCACGCTTGCCATAGGTTCGCCATCACGGGCCTTAGTAGAAGCCGGTGTCATTGCTTATAGTTAGATGCGGAAATTTCCAAGTTCAACTGCTTGGATATTTCAAGTTGAAATTTCTGATATTTGGGCTTAAGGATTTTGGAGCATTATTGTGAATGCAATGGACCAATGGTGAAGCCGCTTTTCAGATTCTTAAATATGCAGCAGCCATAAGTCATACTGAATTCTTGTCTGCTTGGCTATACTATCTCTTCTTTACTTATCTTTACTCTGCATGCAATCCCAAAGCTCTTGCTGAGCCATTCATTATTCAGACTATTCACGACTTCTTGTCTGTCTCCCGAAGAGCCGTTTCACTTGTGCCTTCTTCCGTTGCCATCCACGACAGAGCCTGCCTGGGCAAATGCATTTCACCGGCTTTAATTGTATAGCACGGGACAAGATAGAAGATATTAATCGAGTTCTGAATGCTCAGGGAATAAATGTAATAAATAGACTATTAAGTTAAGCAAGTTTTCAGCTTCAGTGGTGAAGGCCCCCATCTATCTTGTGAGGCTTCCTGCATGCTTCATTACCACATGTAACCACATTGGAAAAAAATATGCTTTATTCTTTATAATTAGATGATAAGTTCCCTAAGATATACGTTAGAGCTGCCAGCCACCTGACACTCAGCAGCAGCTCTGCACTTTCTATTTTTCCTGGCACTTCTAATGAAATTTATTATAGAGTCTCATATTAGAACTAAGTTAACAACACTTAATCTTCTTACCTGACAATGTTGTCTATGAAGCATAGTAGAATATACACTGGCCCTCATTGGCAGGGAATGTGACATCTGAAATGCAACAGGAGTTCTCTTGTTTTTTTCATGAACCACTTTTTGACTTGGATTGATGGCTACCTTCCTGCTGTGGGTTGATTTATGATGAAACTTGCAATAGTACAGAACAGTATATATACAGTTACAGAAGAAGATGTCTGCTTTCACACATTATGCTAAACCAGTTTTCTACCAATAATGTTCTCCAGATGTTTTGGAACTGAAATTTTCATAGTTCTCAACCAGTATGGCCATTGGCTTGGAATTCTGTAGGATGAAGCCGAACAACTGTAGAAAATATCAACTTGGAGAAAGTTCTCGTATATAATCTTGATTTTCTTTAGATTCAACTAGTGTATTGAATGAATTTTGCTATTGTTATTTGCAAATATTGATTTAGGCTTAGTGTGATTTAAGAAACCATGTCAAAACAAGATCATGATTTCGTGTGAACTATAACCCAACCAACATGGCACACCAAAATTACTTAAGAAGTAAAACTTTAGAAAGTGGTGAATTAAAATTATATTTCATTCATGAAAACAGCTAGCACTGTTCATGTCTAAGGTCTTTCCAGCAATATGATAGGAGATCCAGCAATATGATGGGAGACCAGTTCTATGGAGAATACTTGAAGGAGCTGGGTAACTTTGCATCTGGAGAACAGAAGGCTTTGAGATGATAAAGTAACTATTTTCAAACATTTGAAGGGTTATCATGAGAAAGACTAGCCTAAAAATAATGGGCTGAAATGAGACAGAAGTAGGTTTTAAGTAAGAATTAGGAGAAACATCTTGTTCCTCAGTGAAAATGGGTGCCTCATTAAGTTATGAACTCTCTTGCAATGGAAGCATTTAGAATATAGAATAACAGAGTTGGAAAGGACCTTGGAGGTCTTCTAGTCCAACCCCCTGCTTAGGCAGGAAACCCTACACCACTTCAGACAAGTGGTTATCCAACATCTTCTTAAAAACTTCCAGTGTTTGGAGCATTCACAACTTCTGGAAGAAAGTTGTTTCACTGATTAGTTGTTCTAACTGTCGGGAAATTTCTCCTTAGTTCTAAGTTGTTTCTCTCCTTGATTACTTTCCACCCATTGCTTCTTGTCGTCCCCTCAGGTGCTTTGACAATTTGACTCCCTCTTCTTTGTGGCAGCCCCTGAGATATTGGAACACTGCTATCATGTCTCCCCTGGTCCTTCTTTTCATCAAACTAGACATACCCAGTTCCTGCAACCATTCTTTAAAGAAAAGTAGTGTGGTCATCCTTCAGAGATATCATGCTATCACTGCCTCCCTTTATCTTTAACACACAGAGATACACACACAAAAGGTTAGTGTCCTTTAAAAGGCTTGCTGTGTGACCTTGATGATACATCCCTTTATCTCTTGACACTCAGACCACTGCCCTGCAGTCTCCCCATGAGCAGCAGTGGTCCAGAGTTCATGTGGGCACTCTCCCATCCTCTCCTTATCTGGAGAGGTTCAGAAGTACCAGTTTACTCACTCAAAGTTCTTCAATCTTTGCTGCAGTCATTGTCTCTACCCTTTACGGAGATGTGTTCTTTCTCAGATTTCAGGGCTATCATCATCCTTTTAAGTTGCATTGCAGATCATGCATTAAAGATAGAGGTGGCCTAAATCATGTTCAGAGTCCTCTTTAGCCTGTGTTAAAAAGAAAAGTAAAAGTCTGTCAAAGTTAAATTTAGCTATTCTCTCCTGACACTTATAACCAGAATAATGTGTTCTTTAGCTGCCTCCAAAAGAGAGTTGTTACATTTGAAAGGCATTAGGAGTGCTTGCTTTTTACCAGTGCCATCTGTGCACAAAGTCTGTGTGACGAGGGAATTTTAGTGGATAGGTCTCTTTTAAAAGAGTCATTGAAATATATTCATACTTGATTCGGCGCACTTCTCTGGTAGTTTTGCCTGTCACTTGACAGTGTTTCTTGGAAATGTTTATATATCCATCATTAAAATCATTATGGGCAGTATTTTCTTGGAAGGCCACATCTCCCCCTCCCCCCAGAAAACAGCAGTGTCTTGTATTTGAAGAGAAGAATGCAGACATCCTACTATTTTGTAAGGGAGTGAGAGAATACTGTGTTTCCCCGAAAATACGACATGTCCTGAAAATAAGGCCAAGCCTGATTTTTGGGGTGGGCGTAAATATAAGCCCTCCCCTGAAAATAAGCCCTAGTGAAGGGGTGGGTGTGGGCAGCACAGGTGATAGCCTTTCCCTTCCCCGGTCAGCTACTGGCAGCTGGGCCGCTTAATTGTGACCCGTGGATCAATTGAGCTGATAGGGGGCTGCCTCTCTGTTCTATCTCTCCCCAGTGTTCTTGGCGCTCACCCGCCTCCCATCCATCCATTCCGCTTGCCTGCAAACTCCCGCCCCACTCACAAGAGAGCAGCCGCCCAGCACCTCTTGCCACGTAGTGCCCACCCAGCGGACAACCACTCTGGTCTGGCAGAGTGCCACTCACTGACCGAGTGGTAAGAGGCCAGTCAGGCCAGCCACCTGCTGCCAAGTCTTCCAGGAGCCAGGGCAAACCGTCTTCTGGCAGTGACTGCTCTGGGAGTGCACTCCCTGTTCTACGATTCCAGCTCCATGCGGGGCTGTGGCTCCCTTTGCCCTTCGCTGCCTCTCTGCCACAGCTGCCAGAAGACATGGCAGCAGGTGGCTGGCCCCACTGGCCTCTTCTCTGCTTCCAGCAGCTTCCAGCTGGGGTTTATGTCTTGTGGCCCGGCCCACCCCATCCCCCGCCCCACCTGCCATCCCAAATTGTGCCCCACTGCGAGAAAGCATCTTACCAGAGACTGGCAGCTCCGTCGCATCTCTTGGAAGGTCTGTGCAGGGAAACACCTTGCACAGTGAAAAAAACCTTCTCGCGAGTTTGAGAACTTGTTCATTGCTCAGAATCATGAGAAGTTTTTCTTTGCTAGCTCCGCTAAGATGCGTGTCTCATGACCTGGCCCACCCCACCCCATCCCATCTGCCACCCCCAAATTGCATCCCACAGTGAGACGTGCATCTTACTGGTGACATGTAGCTCCGTCACATTCCTTGGCGTTGTGTTCAGGGAAACATATTGTAAAGAAAACCTTCTCGCGAGTTCAAGAAGTTTGATTGAACTTGCAAGAAGGGTTTTTTTACAACATGTTTCCCTGGACACAATGGCGAGGAACATGACAGAGCTGGAAAGGTAAGATGTGTGTCCCACTTCTTGCCCGCCCCACCTGCCACCTGCCAGAAATGCCAGAAATGAGTCTTTGTGAGACTTTTGTCGTGCTGCCACTGCCACCTCATGGAGCAGGACTCTGCAAGGCTTTTTATGCCATTGCACACACGAACAGCAGCACTGCCACGAGGTTACTGGTGCAGCCGCAAGCTGCAGGACGCCAGCTGTGCCGGTATGATGAAGCTCACAGTGGTGCTGCAATTTTTGTGTGCAATGGCACAACAAACCTTGCAGAGTCCTGCTCCAAGAGGCAGCAGTGGTGGTGGCGGCAGCGGGACCCGCCAGGGCAGTACTGGCATGAAGAACAGGAAGGGAGGCGACGGTGGTGATGCGACATCCAGTCCCACACTTGCTGCTCCTGCACCCCCAAAATAATAAGAAACACCCCCCACCCATAATAAGGCCACACCCTTATTTTGAGGGTCAAAGAAAAGACGTCCTGTCTTTTTTTCAGGGACACACGGTAGTTTTTTAGGATGTAACCTTAAAGCAGTGCATTTTGTAAATATGAAGAGTTTAACAATACTTAAGCAGTGATTGATAATTCACACTATTTGGTTATGGCACATCTTTACCTGGAATTCTCTATATTTAACTATATTTTCTGAGCATATTAAGCAAGGTAATCCCACAGCCATGTAGCTGATATACTAAAATATACAGAATGTTAATTAATAAATAAATAAGATATATGATTAGATAAGCTTCATCTCTTCCTTTTTTTAATAATTGCTTTTAAATTATGTTTTGGAGCCGCGATGGCGCAGTGGTTAGAATGCAATACTGCAGGCTCCTTCTGCTGCCTGCCGGCTGCCTGCAATTTGGCAGTTTGAATCTCACCAGGTTCAGGGTTGACTCAGCCTTCCATCCTTTCGAGGTCAATAAAATGAGGACCCAGACTGTTGGGAGGCAATATGCTGACTCTGAAACCACTTAGAGAGGACCGTAAAAGCACTGTGAAGCAGTATATAAGTCTAAGTGCTATTGCTATGTGGGCAAGACCTTGCAAGATTGGGCAAAGAGATACTGTAAAGGGAATGGTCAGATAAGGGACAACAAAGCCGCAACTAAACAGTGAGTAAGGCAAAAGTTTCAGAAGAGAGCCTTTTTTTTTAAGGTAGTAAAGAAGACCAGAGTGGGGAGATTTGTTCTTTCAGAGTTGCAAGATTCTGTCAATATTGTATTATAATGAGATAGAATTAGCTCATCTAGCTTATTCTATCTGGCTTATTTGAGGACGCCAACATCAATCATGCAAGTATGAAAGTACAGTTCTCCTTCTGTCTTCTTGCAGCCTGAGAAACTAGGGAAGGTCTCTTCTGATCCTCTTACACACTCACACACACACACACACACACACACACACACACACACGCCCACACTCACATGCCCACACATGCCACTATCCAGTTGCGGGCTATGCCGTTTCTTATCTGACTGTTCCTTTGACAGTGTTTTCTTTGCCCAGCCTGCCAAAGTCTTTCCCACCTACCATGACATTGCTTTAAGTTTAGAAATGAATTTGTGTTTTGAGGATGATTAATAAGGGATTCAGAAAAAGATTTGCAAGCTTGGTTCCTGAATTATTTTCCCCATTATAACAGTATATGCTTCTCTGGTCTTGTTTGTTTATTGTGATGCTTAGTGCAATTTTAACACAGGTCGATAAAAGTTATGAAGTCCTATTTATTCCATCCAACTTTATCCCTGCACTGCTAGCTCAGCTTATAATACAGATAGCGTGTGACAAAATACATTTTGGAAATGTATTAAAAAGCAATTATGTACTCTTCCTTTTGGTCTCCCATCTTTATTCTTCACTGGGGGTCCCAGGAATTAGTATAGCATCTTACAGGTACTAAAACACCTTAAGAAAACGGCAGCAGTGTGTATCTAATTTGTTAGCCGTGGTGGGTTTTGAGCATTACAAAAAGCCCAAAATTATATTGGTTCCCACCACCCTTGCACCATTGCCCCCGCCCCAACCCTTTCCACTCCGAGTCTTCACCTTGTCAGTGCATTTTAATGGCAACTGAGTTGTTGGAAAACACAAAATAGATGGTAGCAGCCCTATTTTTGCTGACTTGGAGTTAGTGTTTCTTGCATTAAGCAATTTCTTTCTTTGTGCTTCTCTCCACACATACATTATTGTAAAAATTTGATGACACTTTCAGAATGTCCTTAAGAAGAAATTTTTGCTTTGAAAACTAAGACAGGGGGAGAAAGGAAGGAAGGAAGGAAGGAAGGAAGGAAGGAAGGAAGGAAGGAAGGAAGGAAGGAAGGAAGGAAGGAAGGAAGGAAGAAAGAAAGAAAGAAAGAAAGAAAGAAAAGATATCTTAGGAGAGAGAAGGAAGGGCAGAGAGTAATCAATTGCTTAGTTGGAAAGGTAAAGGAGAAAATGGGCTACAAGCCATTATGCGATATCTGTTATAGCTTTAAAACAATTATGGTATATAAGATTAGAGTCCTGGTTATTATTACTGGCAAAAAGCATAGTTCCTTCTTGGTTAGGGTCCTATTCCCAACTGCAATTCAACAGATGCTTGTAGTATAGGCAGTTCTCCAATTATAACCAATGAGATCAGAATTTATGTTGCTAATCAAGCTGACGGTCACACCTGATTTTATGACCTTTTCTGCCACTGCTGTTACGCAAACCGCACCCCAAAATATCAAGACATATGAGAACTGAAGCCTCTGGTCTGTAAAGTTGTTTTATGCCATTGGATGCCTTCATTTAGATACTGTCCTCCTAGGCTTTAATCTGACACATGTTGGTTGGGGATGAACAAAATGGGTGTTATTGCCACAGCAACATGTTTAGCTTCAAAATTATACTCTCCATCCTGTTGTACAAATGGCTTATGGCTGATAACTCACTTGGGAAGCTCCTGTAAAACAGCAGTGTGTTCCATTTCAGTAATTTTGGGGGAAAAAATTTAAAGTGCCTGGCATTTTCATTCATGCCAATATGCTGCTTTGTGACTGTAGGACTGTTCGTCGTTTGCATCCTCTTAACATTTGTTCACACTCTGCTATCATTTTCTTTTGCAAAACACACATTTTCAACCAATTCTCACCACTCAGAGTTCATCATCATCTTCTCTTTTTTTTTTTTCAAGAAAGGTTTAGATTTTCCAAGTAGTTCTAAGATGCGTTTATAACCTCTTATAGATCTGGGGGGTGGGGGGGGGAAGCAGTTTGCAAAGAATCTTAATACAAGACAATTTGTGTCCCTCAAAAATATGTTTGCCCAGTAAATTGTTTGTAGTGAACTCAGAGCAAGGAAATAGATTTTACTGCTGTTGGATTCATTAGTGGCAGACTGGCTGATAACCTAGACTCTTTCTCTCCTATTTTTATATGCTCTGAACATTTTAGATCAATATGTTGTGTTTTGAAAGGCTGTCCTGTTATTGCAGCATGAAATATCTTGCACTCTCCATGATCAGTTGAATTAGTTAAAATTAATTGATCAGGCTACGATTTATTAGTCCTAGTCACCTTTAATTAAGAACTTAAGCAGAAAGATATAGATGGTACATTATATTAGACCCCTTGTAAGGGGTTTTATATGACTTCCATGCTCCCTGTTTTTATGAGTGGGGAGTCAATTTCTTAGACCATTATTAGTTTCATCCTCATTGGGAATTGTCAAACATAGGTCATCATCATCATCATCATCATTTAACAACCCCATAATCCCTTGTGGGGTGGAGTCTGGGCAACTGAATGGAGCTAGCAGAGTGTTTTAATGGCCAGATGCCCTTCCTGTCGCCAATGCGGAGCTTTGTTCAGCAGATATATACTCATTGTGCCCAGAGAGATAAATATCTGCCTCTACCTAGGATCGAACTCACAGCCTCCTGATTGTGAGGTGAGAGCTCCACCTCTAGGCCACCGCACCAATCTCCAATTGTCAAACGTAGGTGGCCAAGTCTTATTCTATTTCTTTTATCTCAAAAGGAACTTGTGGACTTTTGCTCTTTAGAGAACTATATACAGTGTATTAGCTTTAGGAACTATCCAGGACCCAGCGCTAAGTGTAAAGATCCATGAGTTACATTTCCAATAAAGGATTTGAATCCCATAGAATAACACCTGGCTTCCTACATCTGACAAATGACCAGGCTGGAATCTTTATCCGGCTCAAGGGTTTGCTTTCATGAGTAAAAGCTTCCTGATTGGCTGAAAAGTATCATTTTCACAAGAAATGAGACAAATGCAAAAGGGTAGGGCATGTGTTGAAATAATGGACAGTGTCATTCTTGACCCTCTCTTCAGATGACTCTACAGTATGTCCAGGAGTGGGCTGCTGGGGGTTCGCAGGGGTTCGGGAGAACCTCTAGCTAAGATTCTGTGCAGTTCGGAGAAACCCCAAATCCCACTCCTGGCTAGCCCCGCCCACCCTTTCCTTCCTCTCCCAGGAGTCCCCACATGGCCTGTTTTGGATGCAGGTAAGTGCAGGCCACGCACAAAGGCTTAGGGAGGGTGAAAAAGGGCCTACCAGAAGTTCAGGAAGGCTGGAAATGGGCCTGTTTCCAGCCTCCAGAGGGTCTCTGGAGCCTGGGGAGGCTGTCTTTGCCCTCCCGGAGGCTCAAGTTAAGCCTCCGGAGTATGGGGAGGGCAAAAACGCCCCCCCCCATGGTGCAAGTGGCCGACTAGGCCACGCCCACCATAGTCATGCCCACACAGCAACCAGCCAGAGAACCCCTTGCTAAAATTTTGGATGCCCCCACTCCTGAATATGTCCCAATTTATGTAGACTTGTTTGTCTTTAAAAAAGAACTGTTCTTTTTGATTTGTTGTGTGCCACACATTCAAAGAGGAACTTAGCTTTCGTCCTTAATATTCACAGGATTTACTTCGAGGTTTTGTGTCCTGTATGCATTGAATGCCCACAGTCTGCCAGCCAGATTTTTTTGAGAATTATAAGGTTGATACTTAGCAACTTGGGAAGAATGATCCAGCAATATATGCCTATGGCTATAGGAGATGCTTCTTAGATTTCAAGTCTCTACAGTAATTAAAAGACTGGATTTATTTTCTAGAAGTGAGATGGTGACCTGCTTAACCCAGACAATTAAGCGAAAACCAAGGAACTTGTAATGCAGTTTACTGGGTTTTTACTAAATGTAATTTTGTGAACCCAATTACCATTTATGACTCAGTATATTGGAAGAATCCAATCAATTATTTCTTCAATAAACTATAGTTAAACAAGTCATTTCTGAGCAAAATAAACCAACAGTGTATTATCCCAACACACACACATCCATAAACATTGACTTGTACTATTGACATTCTATTATTAACCTTTAATTTTATCCCTTGTTTCTTTAAAAAAAAAAAAGGCACCCAGTTATTTATATCAACTTTGTTGTTATTTACAAGCAATCTCAGATAAAAGTAATTTGTCCATCTTTACAATGGACGCTGAAGCAAAATAATTAGAAATAAGAAACAGGAGAAATGATCATCCTGTTTTGCTTATTGTTCTCATATCTAAGGAAGATGAAATTATAACATTTTCTCATACACACATTTATCTACACCATAATATGACATACATTGCTACGTTTCTCTTTTTGGAAGGGGCTGTTGAGTTCTCTGTATTTTGCTCACAGTATCTAATTTTGCGTAGACTTAACTCGCTTGATAATCTCTAAATGTTTATACCAAGTCTCCAATTACCATCGGCCATTAGTTGTTCTGGGGATGATGGCATTTATAATTAAATTGATTTGAAATCCATAAAAGTAACATAAAATATTGACGCTCTTAATCCCGTACAATTCAAAACATAGGTTTTGAATCCTTTCTGAATGGAAATTGTGATTAAATAGTTCAGTATGCCATAATTAAAATTACATAGCACCATTTACTTGGTGGGGGGAAAGAATCTGGCTGTTGATCATCTCTAGACTTTTAAATTATTTCTAAATACACCAAGGCTTTTTGGGTGCACTTTACAAAATTATTTAATATCCCTTTTGCATTCTTGCTGAACTTAGAATTAAGAACCTTGTTTAACTATTTGCTTAACAACTGCAGCATTCATTTAGCAACCATGATGTTTGCTTATTATTCAGCCCAAGAATGGTGGTAAAATCAGGCATAGTCACATGGTGACCCACTTAATGGATCATGAGTTGTGATGGTGCAGTGGTTAAAATGGAGTATTGGAGGCTAACTCACTGCCCACTGCCAGAAGTTCAATTCTCACCAGTTCAGAGTTGACTCAGTCTTCCATCTTTCTGAGGTTGGCAAAATGAGGACCCAGACTGGTGTGTGTGTGTGTGAGTACAGCCCTCTCTAAACAGTTTGCGTACATACATACAAGCGGGGGTGGGCTGCTGGAGGTTCGCAGGAGTTCAGGAGAACCTCTAGCTAAGATTCTGTGCAGTTCAAAGAACCCCCAAATCCCACTCCTGTCTGGGCCCACTCACTTTGCCCCACCCTTCCCAGGAGTCCCCATGCAGCCCGTTTTGGATGCAGATAAATTCAGAGATGTGTGGAGGCTCGGGGAGGGCAAAAAACAGGCCTACCAGAAGTTCAGAAAGGCTGGAAGCGGGCCCATTTCTGGCCTCCAGAGGGCTTCCAGAGCCTGAGGAGGCTGTTTTCACCCTCCCAGAGGCTCGAAGAAAGCCTCCAGAGCCCGGGGAGGGCAAAAACGCCCCCTTCTCCGCCATGGTGCAGAGTCTAATTAGGCCACACCCACCATGGCCACGCCCACCCAGCAACCGGGCAGAGAACCACTTGCTAAAATTTTTGAAGCCCACCCCACCCCATGCATGCAGACAGACAGACAGACAGATAGACATACCATGGATCTGTTTTATTTGCCTAAATTTGAGAATGGCCACCCTGCCTCCTCCTCTGGAAAGGATTAATTAACCAAAGCATCTGTTTCCTGTCTGCATAGTTCAGGGGCATTGGTTGCGTTGCAAATCAACATTGCAATTACAGGCTGTTCTGAATGAGTGGAGCTGTGAAGCAACAGCACTCCTTGCAAAAGGATCTCTTGTGATGTGCTGATATGAATTGCCCCCAAACAACTTGGATATTAATGGAAAATGTAATGAAAAACTAAACTGTGATTTGATTTTTTTTTTCTCCCCATGCTGCCCTTGGAATTCCCTCGGCATCCACAAACTTATTAATTTCCCCAGTCACCTTGTCTTGCACGAAATGGATGTGCAAAACAATATCACGCGTTGGTGTGACATTGCAACACATCACACCTGCTTTCTAGAACTGCCCTCAACTGTAAGGGCTCTTGGAGCCTCTATGTTTTACATTTCCTTGCCAAAAATCTCCATATGGTACAGTATTGTGCTGATAATTGTTCAATTAATCGTGAGTAGGCCAGACATCTTCTTAACAAAACAGGGATTGTCAGCATGTAGGAGTTATAGTTGAACTCCTGCATGTTTGTATGTGTTTTACTTAATGATAAAAATTACTCATTGTCATTTGCTGTTTGTTTGGATGATATGGAGACCTTCGTAACATGAGGATTATAGAAGCAAGATTATAATCCTAGTTACTCATCAGTGGCAGATGGTATTTCTAGGTAGGAATTGCCAAAACCTCACCTAGAAAATTCTAGAGATAAGAACTTCTGTCAGCCTGAGTTTAGAAAGCCCGTAATACTCCTCTCTCCATCCTGTGCCCCTTCAATTAGGCTTGGAAAAAGCTTTGAGCCTAGAGAGCCACTATCCGTCACTGTAGACAATATAACCTAGATGAATTGGCTCAGCGTAAACAAATTCCTATATTCTGACATAAAAAGGATGGGACCATAACAATTGTGAGTGCCCCAGTTCAATCCTTGGCATTTCCAAAAGATCAAATTGCAAGTGATGAGATAAATGAGCAAATGTCGGAAGTGACAGAGTCCAAAAGAGGGACCATAGCTCTGTTGTACATGGCATGTGTTGCATTTTAAAGAAATAGCTAATTAACCAACAGAAGAGGGACTCTGACTTATTGAATATTGCTTGCCAAATCTGAGTCACGCTGTGATAGTTATAGAATCAGTTTCTCTCTGGCAGTTTCCTTTAGCCAACAAGTAAAAGCCTGAAAATCTCTATGGTAATTACTGTGATAGAGAGATAAACAATCTGGGTCCTTCTTCTGGTTTCAAATATGGATTCAGCCACCAATGCCATGGTATATCAAACAGTTAACCACAGTCAAAGCATGCAAAGAGAAATAGCGTCTCTGGCAGACACTTGCCTGAATAGTTTGCTTTTAACAGGCGCACACAGAAGAGTAGTCCAAAATCAGTCCAAAGTTCCAAGAATCAGGTCAAGGTTGTCAGCCTGTCCAAAAGTCAGAGTTTTACAGGCAGTATTCACACAAGAGCCAGAGATAACACAGTTGTTTCCAGCAAAGTTACTTCTTAAATCAAACTATAGTCAGCTGACATTAATCATGATATTTTCTCCCTTGTTTGGCAAGGATCCTCATAAAACGTCATTGCTTTGCTCTCCATTCTACTTGCTGAGTGGAGGGGCTGGGCAGCCTTATGTTATCGTCATCTCGTTGATCCAACTATTCTCGTGATATCTGTTTTGGACCCACCTCATGTGATTCCTGACTTTGTCTCTCCTGTGGCTGGCATTCCACAGGTTTAGCTGGAGCAGTTTCTTCAGAATCAGATTCAGAATCTGAGGTTGGGCCATAACAGTTTGATCTGACGTAAGGTAGCTTGTCTGTTGTTGCTCCTTGACCCCTGAAGTCATTTTCGGTGGCTTCTGAATCCCTCTCTTAATTTGCTTAATTTTACTTTCCTAATATTTTGAGATAGGAAACCCATTGAACTGTTCTCTAAATTTATTATAAACTCATTATAGTTGAAAAGCAAAAGCAAAGATAAATTCCTCTGCAATATCCCCTGGAGATGGGGGAGGAAGAGAAAATATCAAGCCTTTCTCATACGTATGTTATATTCCATTCATTTTTGCATAATTGCTTGGTCTGTTAAAACTTTTGCTCTCCTCCCACACACACCCATGAAGCACAGCCTTCAATCAGTGCAGGTCTGCCAATGTCTGGCAGCAAATAGCAAAAAACCAAAACCAAAAAACACATTTTGTCATTTAAAAAAAAAAAGAGTTTACAACCTGCTGGAAATGGTTGATGGTTTTCCATCCCATCAGAACAGACACTTGTTGAGACCTTCCCATGGAAACAGCATCACTCCCCATGAGTGTCTTCTCCATCGGAAGAAAAATATGCTCCTTTTAAACACATAACCGAGCTGCATCTTTTATCATATTATGTATTGCTTGCCTTTATTTTGCATATAAATAAAGAGTATGAAGAAAAGATTGATGGCTTCAAGTCTCAGAATCCTAGAAGAGGCAATAGAAGAAAACAGTCTTAGAAGTCAATCAGTCCCCCTCTCTCTCCTTCTTTCCTTCTTTTCTTCCTTCTTTCCCTTTCCCTTTTTTTTCTTTCCTTCCTTCCCCCCTCCTTCCATTCCCTTTTCCCTTCCTTCTTTCCTCCTTTCCTCCTTTCCTTCTTTCCTTCTTTCCTTCTTTCCTCCCTCCCTCCCTTCCTTCCTCTCTCCTTTCCTTCCAGTCTCAGAATCATAGAAGAGGCAATAGAGGAAAACAGTCTTAGAAGTCAATCACTCCCCCTCTCTCTCCTTCCTTCCTTCCTTCCTTCCTTCCTTCCTTCCTTCCTTCCTTCCTTCCTTCCTTCCTTCTGTCCTTCCTTCTGTCCTTCTTCTTTCCTTCTTTCCTTCTTTCTTTCATCCCTCCCTCCCACCCTCCTCCCCTTCCCTTTCCCCTTCCTTCTTTCCTTCTTTCCTTCCTCCCTCCCTTCCTCCCTCCCTCTCTCCTTTCCTTCCATTCCATTCCTTTCCTTTCCCCCTTCCTTCTTTCCTCCCTGAAATTGTTTAAAATAAAATGCATATTTTCACTTTTTTTAAAAAAAGTCTTATTTTACAAATGTTTGAAAAGCAATTGAATCCAGGAAAGAGGTTATTAGCATCTCCACTGCAAATGAGGGGAATAGCAAGTAGCTAACCTTGCTAAGAGTGTTGTATTAAATATGATCTCCCTTCCTTTCCCTGATGTTGATACTTTTGGGAGAAAAAAATAGAAAAACCCATTACAAATTATTTGTAAACTGTAGGCATGGCATGTCAGAAATAAATATATTGAACTAGCGAAATGATGTATCTGCCTTTTGATGTTTGTTTGCAAGAGAGTAACTTCAACTGAGAAATGAGTTTGTTCATAGTTTGTACATCATGAAATAAAAATTTGACAAGACGCCAGTTTGTGCTACCTTTATCCACCAACTGTTCATGAGCATATTTAGTTCTAGTTTGATTTTACTCTTCTGTGTTGCCACCTTTTCTCCTCTACTGTATACTTACATGCACTTTGGGATTCACAAACTAGTATCACCTACTGATAAAACCATAGCCAAATAGAGATTATTATGCACACAGAGATGGAAAGACTCGACAATACAATACCCACTATCTAACCATATGGGTTTAACCAGACACAGAGAGAGGGTGGGAGGGAGAGAGGGAGGGAGGGAGAGGGAGAGGGAGTATGTCTCAGGCTCAGTAACAAAATTAGACCTTGAAGAACTTTTGGGATGCCAGTAGAATCAGGGTCAATCTAATCATTGGGGGAATGATGTTCTGGGGAGGGGATTACCCAAACAGAAAAAAATATTGTCCTGGGTTGACATTGCCCAATAGATTGGACTTGGAGAATGTCTCCTGCTGGATCTAACAGGACAGGTAGATGCAATTGGGGAGAGGTAGTCTAGCAAGTAACTTGGCCTGCCTTAAAGATCCCTACCAGCATCTTGAATTGAACCTAGAAGTATATACTAGAACCTCTGGTCACAAACGCTTCTGACCATGACCAAATTGGGTTCCGACCAAAAAAATCATTTTTTTTTTCTTTTCGTGGCCAATTTCACCTTTTTTTTTTTTTTTTGTAAGTGCCAAATTTCCAAAATTAGACCCAGGTCACGACCAAATCAGTTTGCGACCAAAGTTATGGAAAAGATTATGATTGTGACCAGAGGTTCTGCTGTTCTGAGAACCAATGCAACTTGCAGAGCAGAGTTGTCACATACCCCAAATGGAAAGCACCCATCACTGCCCACTCCGCTGCCTTTTGGACCATCTGAAGCTTCTGGATGTTCTTCAAAGGCATGTATTATTATAGCTGGCCTCACCGTAAGCCAGATACTTAGACTGGATTTGGCAATTTTTATCACACCGTTGTTATGATTTGTATCAACCCATCACTTTCCGAGGACCTAGGATAGGCAGATATTGTTGTTTGATGGTATTAGATGCATCATGGCAGGATGTAAGCTTTTCCAAGTAAAGCTGCCTTTTGCAATTGACTTATGGTGATTTTTATCAATGCCAATGGTGTTCAAGTAGTGTTTCTGGAATAGCACCCAAGTCACCTGCTACTAACATACTTATTATCTGAGTTCATTGGGGGGTGGGATATTGGATGCATAAATTAAACTTCTGACAATGTTCCAGAAAACCCCAACTCCAATTAAAAACTCAGAGGCAAGCGTTTTCTCAAAGTTCCATTTATTAGAGTAGATATGCTGGCACATCTGGGAAAACCCGAATCTGAGAGTTCCAGGTTTTCCCTCAGTAAATCAAAACCCCCAAATCCATCCCCTGCACCCATCAGTCCATCACATGGTCCAATCACCATCCGTCCCATCTCGAGACATCACTCCAACCACTCCTTCTCCAGATGCAGGACTGTCATGACCTTGACTGAGAAGAATAATGCTATTTTGTGTAACTACGTTCCCTCTACTAACTCTCCCCCTCCTACTTTCCCACTCACGAGAAAGTGGCAGCGTGGTGCTAATATGGCTTCCAAAGCTGACAACTTCTATGTGCCATGTTCAGTCTGTTCCCTGCTATGTGAATATGCCATCTTCTTTCAAATATTCAGCCTACTTTCAAAAATTACTAAGATTTGTTG
Source organism: Masticophis lateralis (assembly GCA_030761175.1). Classification (NCBI taxonomy): domain Eukaryota; kingdom Metazoa; phylum Chordata; class Lepidosauria; order Squamata; family Colubridae; genus Masticophis; species Masticophis lateralis. The sequence continues at coordinate 5,687,190 of JAUDYJ010000008.1, read as the reverse complement.
CTATAGTCATCTAGTCCAGTGGTTCTCAACCTGTGATCCGCAGACCCCTGGGGGGGGGGGGCATGATGTTATCACAGGTGGTCCACAAAGGCTTGAAGAAATGTTATGATTTAAAACTTGACTTAAGCCTTGGTGGTCCATGGCCACAAAAAATATTTAAAAGGGGTACATGGTGAAGAAAAGATTGAGAACCACTAAATTAGTCTCTGTATGTTCAAAGCAGGAGTGAGTTCTGTTAAATGGACAGAGCAAAGGAGGAAAAAAATAACATCGTCTGAGCCCTCTGATGTTTCCTTGCAAAATGCCTCTAACCATCTGTAAATCTAACAAGATGTAAATGCTAAGCAATTAAGGTTCATTTAAAGGTGAAAAAGCTAAATCAATAGGTTAAGTGATTGATGCTTCTCAATCAGATACTTAGTAGAAGATTTGGTATGTGAAAGTCAGGCTGCATATCCAAATAGGTAGCTATTCTTCTTTTCCATTCTCCAGCATGCTATCATTTCCCCGTGTAACTTTCACCCAAATAAACCTGGTTGCTGAATCTGCCTCTGGACTCCATTTGCAAATCTCGTAGACAGTCTGTATTTCATTTGCCTTGCCTTTTTATGGAAAGCAGACTAATTCATTTTTCTACACTAATAAATGGCTTGGAGTGCCATTTATCATTCAAATAGCCTACTTGTCTAAATTTTGGGATACCACTATTGATTTGGGGGAGGAGGGGACCACACCTTGTTTTTTTAAAAAAAAACTTGATTGTTTGAAAGGAAACATAAGGAAAATTTTGCTTTTTAGGGGAAATGGAGTTTCTGTGAAACTGAAATGGGCTGTAGATAAAATTGACAATCTAGCCTTGTTTGTGTGACATTCTATTATCAAATAGAATTTTCTTCCTCTCCTTTTCAACCATCATTTCAGGCAATCCTATCAATACCAGTTCAATTAAGCCCCATGCACATTTTCTATTTGTGAGCCGGTATCAGTTTTTGAAGTTTTTAATCTCTAAATCAGCTTCAGTGTGTTGTTTACCTTGCTGTACAAGGACTGGCTTTCTCCATTAACCATTGCTAAATTGAATTATTCTGATTTGGGGCGAGTTGAAAGCATTTCTGTAAAAACAATTTCAAGAAAACAAAGTGGCATTTCAATGCTTGAGTGAAGGGAAGCATTTAGCACCTTGGCGAAGCTGTCTGTTTCTGACCCATTTTAGGGAGCTTCAAATCATATAGTTTTTCTGGATAAAAGCATGTAAGAGGCCCACGTGTACAGAGGAGAAAGAGAGAAAAAAATTCTTCCCATTTTTATAGATTGACAAGATATGCTTCTATCTATGGCTCTTTTGATCCCCCACCTCTTCCCACCTATTTTACAAATCTATGTATAAACCCTTATCCTTACAGTTCTCCCATCCCATCTGAATTTTCTTTCCCCGAAGATGATTTGCATTAGACGTAGTCTTCAATTTATGACCACAATTGAACCAAAAATCTATGTTGTTAAGTGAGACATTTGTTAGGTGAGTTTTGCCCCATTTTACAACCTTACTTGCCTCTGTGGTTAAGTGAATCACTGCCGTTGATAAGATAGTAAGCTGGTTGTTAAGTGAATCTGGCTTCTCCATTGACTTGGCTTGTCAGAAGGTCACAAAGGGGATCACGTAACCTTGGGATACATCAATGAGCATAAATATGAACCAATTGCCAAGCATCTGAATTTTGTCCACATGACCATGAGGATGCTGCAAAAGGTTGTAAGTGTGAAAAATGAACGTAGGTCACTTTTTTCAGTATGATGTAACCAGTGGTTGGGATTCAGCCAGTTCAATCCAGTTTGTGCAAACCGGTAGTGGCGACTGTGGGAAGCTCCACCCACTCGCCTGGACGTAATGCGCGAGCAATGCGCATGCGCGGAACATTTGCGAACCGGAAGGGAAAGTAAGTGAATCCCACCTCTGGTTGTAACTTTGAAGAGTCACTAAACAAGCTATTGTAAATCAAGGATTATCTTGTATTATCGTTTTTTTCTTCCATTCAATTCTGTTTGATTCTCAGAGATTGCCTTAGACAAATCCCTGCAGCTTTCTTGGCAAGGTTTTTCAGAAGTAGTCTGCCATTAACTCCTTCCTAGCGATTGTTTCAAGGTCACCCAGATGATTTATGCCTAAGGCAGGACTAGAACTCACCGTCTCCTGGTTTCTCGCCTTAACCACTACACTAAATTGGCTCTTGATTTCTATTATAACTGAAAACAAACACTGGTAAAAAGCTACATAGTGAAGCTCATGAGATGCTTTCATAGTATATGCAAATCTGTCAGCTGTTCTGTATATTTATGTAGATGAAGGATATGGGGAAAAGCAGATTCCAATAATGAGCTAAGGAAATGAAAGTATTGCAACCTATAGCTCCAAACAGCTGGGGTTTGTGGCATCGACAAGCGAGCACATCACCTACCACAACACATCTGGAGACAGATACATGTTGGCCTGCTAATTTTATTTCAAATATTCTAGTACCCACCTGGGTGCAGTCTGAAAAGAGGATGTGGCAGACACAACTGAGAATAAATTTAACATCAGAAGCTTCCCGCTTCCTCTTATATGTGAGTTGGTGTCGTGCTGTAATTCCCTACAGTTACCACTTTCCACTTACCTTCTCCTTCTGGGCCCAATTCATACAACTGCCAGGCAGAGAGCAATTGACTATTACGTCTCCTTCTATTATTATTATTTTTTTAGCCCCCATCATTTTTTGCAGATCAATAAGGAGAAAGGAACAGCTGCAACAGTTGGCAATGACACCCTGCTGAAGATGGCCTTGGAAGGGTGCAATAATGCTGACATTAATACTGAGTCTTAAAAAGTTTTGATATAAGCAGTGGTTGAATTGCAGAGAATCCTGCCTCATCATAATTTATCTTTTCTTAGAGATTGTCAGTGTTCAGCCTGAAGAACGCTTGAAAGCCACCGACACCAGGAAACGTAGTCAGGGTTTGTCAATCAAACTGAATTTTCCCTGGACAAAGGAAAAACAGTTGTTAGAATTCCTAGGAAAAGGGGCTTATTTTTTTTTTTTTTTTACAACTAGAAATAAAACATTGTTTTGCAGGCATTGGTTCAGAAACTGAAACGCTGCCTAAATATGTTCATTTAGAAAATCCATGTGCGGCATCATTAGTAATGGGCTCAGCATTGTTTTATCCACTCATCTCAATTAGGCCTATTATTATGACGGAAAACGGAGATAGCTGAAAGATATTAATGCTTTATGAAGCCTCTGTCACAATTAATGTAGGCTGCATGCATTTTCATTTCCTTGCTTAGAAGCTCATCATTCCTTATGTGTGTTCCAAACCCTTTTGCAAATACAAATGATTTGGGCTAATTAGCTTATATTAAAAAAATAAAAAAATAAAAAAAAGAATGGGGGAAGGTGAGATGAAAACAAATAATACATGGCTGAATTGTAAGGACCTATATAGAATGAATCTCGCTAATTTATATGGATTTGGTAAATTCATTATGCAAACGTAATCAGATCTGATGAATCATCTAACTAATGCAGGAATAATTAGGCATGAACTACTGATGCTTCTTTTGAAGCGTTCCTAAAGTAATGTAACTTGTCAAAGAACTATGTTTGGGCTTTCATATGATAAATGCAACCTCTGGTTACAGGTAGCATGATCACGTGTAAATGATGTTGGAAGAAATGAGCAGCTAAATCAAGGATACATCTGCTCTATAGGAGTGCCATTGCCTAACAAAGTGAGTCCTGGGAGTTGAATAAAGAAATATCAAAGTGCTTAGTTAAGGTTGTAGTCCTAAATGCACATATCTGGGAATATCTCTTCGGGCTTAATGCAGATTACTTCTGAGAATATCTATGGAGGATTGCCGTGTAAGAGGTCTATAATGTTCAGAAGTCCAGTTTTATTTCTCTCTACCAGTTCTGACATAATACAAACTGGAGAAGTTCAGACCCATAATCTGAAACACAGCCGAAGGATACTTGCAGTTTAAGTATGGGTTTAATTAATTAATTAAAGAGCCGCGGTGACATAGTGGCTAGAATGCAGTACTGCAGGCTACTTCTGCTGACTGCTGGCTGACTGCAGTTCAGCAGTTCGATTCTCACCAGCTCAAGGTTGACTTAGCCGTCCATCCTTCCGAGGTCAGTAAAATGTGGACCCAGATTGTTGGGGCCAATAGGCTGACTCTGTAAACTGCTTAGAGAGGGCTGTGAAAGCACTGTGAAGGCTGAGTCAACCTTGAGCTGGTGAGAATCGAACTGCCGAACTTAGTCTTAAGACTAAGTGCTACTGCTATTGCTAATGAAATCATATTCTCTTCAGACCGATTATATGAAGGTTTGTGGTCTCTAAAATACACTGTGTTAAGTGATCAATATGTTAACACCAGGAGAGAAGTGATGGCAACTTATTGGTTGGGAAGAGCATGATATTCTGTCTTTGGTGGATTGAAGATAGTGGAAAATCGGAGTACAGAAGAGTAGGAAGGCTTTCAGCAGATGAGCTTAGGAGACAAAGCAAGATGGAATAGCCACTGTTTTTGGGGGAGTAGATTGTGGTATCATCCAACTTGAAGGGAATTATTATGGCAGATGTCTACCAGGGACAAAGTAGTAGGCATAACGGTGCCGTAACTATGGAGTGCTCTTTTATTCCTGGTATAGTTTAGTAAATATACTATAAGAAACATCACTGCCAGCACCACCACCACCACCACCATCATCAAAACTTGGGGGGAATATAATATTAAATAATTACAACCCCCCCCATTGGTAGGATTGTGATCACCTGATTGCTATGCTTGCATCCTAGAAGCACACTGTTAAAGTGTGCTTTCAGAGTTCATGTTCTCTTTTTTAGATAATCTAAGGTAAAGGTAAAGGTTCCCCTCGCACATATGTGCTAGTCGTTCCCGACTCTAGGGGGCGGTGCTCATCTCCGTTTCAAAGCTGAAGAGCCAGTGCTGTCCAAAGACGTCTCCGTTGTCATGTGGCCGGCATGACTAAATGCCAAAGGCACATGGAACGCTGTTGCCTTCCCACCAAAGGTGGTCCCTATTTTTCAACTTGCATTTTTTACGTGCTTTTGAACTGCTAGGTTGGCAGAAGCTGGGACAAGTAATGGGAGCTCACCCCATTATGCGGCGCTAAGGATTCGAACTGCTGAACTGCCAACCTTTCAATTGACAAATTCAGTGTCTTAGCCTCTGAGCCACCACATCCCTTTAGATAATCTTTAGATAATTAAATAAGCTATTTGTATTTAAAACCAGGCTTAGACTGCATGTCTTCAAAAGGAAGTCTTAGTTTGTCCTTCAGTACAGACTATAATCTAATGGGCTATTAAAAAACAAACAAACAACAACTCCCTTCAGTCAAGCTTGACTTCTGCTTGACACATCCAAATAGCTTTCTTGACACCAGTACAGAAGTAGTTTGTGGTTGCCTTTTTTCGGGATATTATTTCATTTCATTTATTTTTCAACTTCCCAACCCAGTTTACACTTCTGGGATTTCCTTCCAGTCTTCTAAATGATAACTGGGTTCAACTCTATTTAGCTTTTCCAAGATCATCCAAATTTGGCCTGGAGCTGTCATTGAACTGGGCAATATAGCAATGCGGTGATGGTGGGGAGGGATTGTCTTACGAAAAATACCAGCTGCCTGATTCTCCTTGCAGGGAGCTATCTTGCAACAGGCCTGAAGGGTAGGTTAAGGTTCAGTTAATCTCGCAGAAATGATCTAGAGCCACAGAAAGCCTGCTGATCAAAACATAACGCTGTTTTATTTGAAATCGGAGATAAGCAGAGAGAGGAACTGCCTTGAACTAAGAAATGGCAAGGAAAATGCATTTTGCTCCCATTTTCCTCCTTCCTCATTTCTTTGCATTTTCATATGGCTATAATCAATACATACAATACAGAATAACAGAATTATAGAATTGGGAGGGACCTTGGAGGTCTTCCTAGTCCAACACTTTGTTCAAGGACCTTATACCCATGATGGCGAACCTATGGCACGCATGCCCGAAGTGGCACGTGGAGCCATGTCGCCTGGCCCGCGCAGTGTCACCCATTCCTCTTCTGGGTTTGCATGTGCATGTGACAGTCATCTGGCCTTTGTGCGTATGGCCATGCCAGAAACCGGAAGAGCTGGTTTTCCGTTTTCCGGCGTGAGCATGCACACCAGCCAGCTGATCGGTGTGTATGCATGCAAGGCAGTGAAAACCGGAAGTACTTTATCCAGCGCACGCATGCCCCCTGGGCACCTCCTCTTCCTGGTTGTGGCCCTGACAAGAGCAAAGTGCTCCCTTTTCAGCACTTGGTGCTGTGCGCACATGTTCCCTTTTTGGCACTCAATGCCGAAATGGTTTGCCATCATTGCTTTATACTATTTCAGACAAATAGTTGTCCAGTCTCTTCTTGAAAACCTCTTGGGATGGAGCACCCACAACTTGTGAAGGCAACCCATTCCACTTTCAGGGAATTCCCCCTTAGTTCTTATACTGAATATACATAAACCCTGAATTCATATAGTATAGTATCACATAATATATAAGTGGAAGCAATTAGCATTTAGCATGATAAAGCATTGAGAATTAGCCCAAATGCTCAAGTGCCACCCAGAGTTGCGCAGGATCCTGTTTGCAAAATTAAATGCAGTAATATACTAGGTAAACAAAATTATCATTTAAACAAAGGCAGATAATGAAATTATCTTGTACACACAATGCTGAAATTTGGAACATTTGGATAATCAATACTCGGTTACCCAACCCAGCAGTGAAAGTCTTTCAGAAGATTACAGGGGAATAATTTTAGCAAACAGAGAATGATGAAGGAAATTCTTCAGGCATGCCTCTCTGCAAATGTTATTCTTTGCACAGTTAAGTTGAAGCCAAATTAAAAAAAAATCCAGCCTCTTAGGCTACTTGGGGTTTAAGGCATCAAGGAAAGGAAAACATTTTTCATATTGCAGATTCTCCCGGCTAACATCTAGCTGTTTCAGAGAACTAATTATCTTCTTTATGTTACAAGCTTTCCAGGAAGGAACTAGAAGTTGGTTTTAAAAACCTAATCCCTAGTGTAAACATTAAAAAAAAAAAAAACACCTTACCAAACTCCATATAAAACATGTAGTAAAATGCACACTGCCTTGTAATGGAATACATAGCTATTTTGTTCTTCTGGCTTTACTTTTGCTGTTTATTTTTGAACAAAATAAACTGAGTGAAAGATTCACAGCATCTATACCTCATGCCACAGGTGTAATACAGGTGAAGCAGTATGAAAACGAGAGGGTCCCCCAAGACCAACAATTTAAAGAATCCTACCTTTGCAGTCAGATCTTAAACAGACAAACAGCTGCAGTTGTAAAAGACTTGGTTGAACATGATGGGAAATAAATAGAGAAAAATTCACAGGAAAGGGGAAAGAAGGGGACAGATTCTTTAACTTTCTAACTTCCAGCAGTTTTCAATTTGGAAACGTGAAGGTATGTATTCTCAGAAAAATTTTTGGGCTTGTCTTTCATGAATGCATAATGCTTCATTTAAATTATTGAATTCACAACCATAGGGTATGTTGACAGTCACCAGTTTAGATTTACTTATTTATTTTGAAGGATTAGTCAGATTCATGGGATAATGGCTAAGGGGCAAAGCTACAAATCAGAAAGTCGGCAGTGCTCGGCTCTTGCCATGAAATTGCTAAGTAGCCTTAAGCAACTCGGTTAATAGTGTCCTTAAGAAATGTTAGAATTTAAGGGACGCCTCCTCCTCTTTTTATACTAATGTGTGTTACTTCTCTTCAAAATGTAATAAAGCATCTAAACTGCATTTGGAGGGGATGCTTTCTCATTTGTTTGGGGGAAAGGGGTGATGGCCTTAAGTCCCAAAATCCTGCTCTACTAGCATTGTTGGCTCAGTCTTCCTATTGCAATGGAGAAGGAAAGGCTAAGAATATGAACTGACTTCAAGAATGGCTTAAAAACAGCCAGATAAACTCCTTGCCCTTCATTTCAAAAAGGAAAATCTAGTTGCTTCTTTTACAAGGTCACAATTTTGATTTTAAATACATTTTTTATTTTATTTTATTTTAAATACAGCAGATGTGTACACTCCATAAATTCAGTGAAAGCTTAATGCACTTATATTTTTCATAACATTAATGAGCAATTTCCAGAGAGAGATCCATGTAACCCTTGGGCTTTTGGTTTTACCCAGCCCTCTTTTAATGCTTTCAATTATGACATGATGGATTTGAAGCTCTTACTTTTGAGAAGGGGGGGGGGAGCCACAAATATTTAACAGGATCAACAGCATTATCTTCATCAATGGATGTCTAGTTCAGATGAACTGTTGGCCTTCTATGATTACAGGATGTGTCTTCCTCATGATGGATTGCATAGAGGCCCCCATCTTGCCATGATGCAAAGAAGCAATCCTTATTTTTAACATATGTATTTTGTTGATGAAGTATTCTTCCAATGAGTCTTTCTCTGGATGTTGTGGATTGTAGCTCCCATCATCCCTGATCTCATGAAGAAAATGTATCCATGTGATTGCTAGGAGTCAAAAAAATGACTTGAAGACACATAATCAATCAATCAATCACTCATCCCTGTCCATTGTCTGTACTAATGTACATTGTGATCTACAAATCAGGAAAAACTCAAGTTGGAGGAGGTTGCACTATTGAGTGCTCTGGTGTTTTATAGTTACTATACTTCCTCACGACTAAATTCCCAGTGCCTTACTGTTTTTGTCTCTTTATGGATTGAACATTCAGCTGGCACCACTACTGTACCTACTAGCTACATAATTGGTGAACGAGGGAAATAGCAGCATCCTGCTTGAAAGTTGGAATCCGAGTCAAACGTTTTTCCAGGTCACGCTTCACTCACAGAAATATTTGACCTGCAGTCCTTCTACTATTTTTCAAATCTTCCCCCCTGCAAATAATTTCTCACTCATGGGGTAGGATGATGCTGAAGTAGTTTAAACAGAAGATACCATTTTTTTTAATGTCTTTGTTCGATTGTGTTTTGTTTTTTGGGGAAAAAACCCCCACTGTTTTGTTTTGGAGTTTGTATTTTAACTTTTGTAAGAAGATTCCATGGCTGAAAAAGAACCCCTCCTTTTCAAATACAAGGCGGTGCTGAAAACCTGTGGGGTGGAGCATGTATTCTGCTAATTTAATTTCTTTCTGTAGGTCAGTACGTATTACGGGCTCTTCTTGCAAGAGGCCTCGTGGTTAGTTGCTTTATCTCTTTGCCCTTTTAGCATGATGGGAAAATATATCTATCACTTCCAATACAATTGAAAAATAAATTGACACATAATTTCCCTAGGCTGTGGTTTCCTGGGAGCGAGCAAAAGGTATTGCAGCTAGCGTATCTGAGTTCTCTTGTCTTTGCTTGAAATCTCAGCGGTTGCTTTTCAAAGTTTGGACTTCACAGGCTTTGTGTAACTTGAGGGTTATGCTATAGAAGGGGGGATTCTTTCATTAATTTGCTTTAGGCGGTTTTGCTTCTGGTGCCTTTGATACGCTGGAGAGCTGTATCTACAGGGGTGTCTCCTTTTGTGAAAGGCCTTTGCTGATTATATCTGTGTTCACTCCAAAGGGAACTAGCCTCTGGAATAAGCCCACATGACTCCCTTTGATCTTCAGCTGTAAGGAGCACACGTACACCTCCTATCTCTGAGTACCCCAATGCTACAGTAATTTTAGATTGCAACCACATTTTATGTTGGGTAAGATTTATATCCTAACTTTTCTAGACTGGTATATATGGAAGGTACAAAACTGCTCATAAATACTCAGAATGCATAAATGCCCAGATTTTTATGATTCGTCCAACACAGCCATCATTTGTATTCCCCAACTCTCACAAACAAATTTGCCATCGTCCGGCACGTGTCATCATCACATCCATTTGAGTTAACTAACACTACCTAGTAACTAGCCAGTAGAAGTGTTTTTCGGGTGAGATCGATCTATCGGGGCAACCTGGTCTACCCAACTATGAGACGGAGCTTTCACCTTTGCAGGCAGTCACTTCCACGACAAACTATTTTATGTTAAATTTAAATTTACCGACAAAGAAATAAAAGGAGACTAAAATAGCTATTTCAAGCTTTTTAGCTCTCATCAGCAAGACATATCCTTCTGGGATTCGAACCCAGGCCACTTGCATATTAGGCAGATGTATTAACCTCTAGGCCATGGGCTCTCCTCACTTTGTTGGCTGTACCAGGGGAAGGATTAAGTGTTTTTCTGGTGAGACCAGTCAATCAGGGTGTTGTGATCCACTAATGGCCAGCAGAGCTGGCAGCAGATTCAAACAGTGAGCAGGTTGGGGAGGAACATGGGCCAGTCCTGGAGTCTGGGGAAGGCTTGTATGAGAGCTCTGAGTCAGAGGCAGAGAGGGGGCCAAGGCCATCTGGTAGTTATTTGCTGCCTCGAGAGTCTGACATCAATGAGGCAGAAGAAAAGCGGGAACCTGTTCCCAGTGTGCGCATGCACAGAGCCGCCAAAAGACAAGAACAATTAAGAAAACAGAGTTGATTTGGGAGTAAGACTTGGAGATTATTGGCCGCTCCCATAAAACAAAAAAGAGAAGCCAGGGGATGAGCTTTTGCAGGAAGCAATTAGTTCGTCTGGTCGGTTCAAGCTTTGGAAAGTTGTTTGACTCTGTGCTAAGTTTGGCCTTGCCCTGCGTGTGTCAATTAGTTCTCTGGCAGCATTCCAAGGGAGATAAGGTGGATGTTTATAAACATTCCCCTGAAAGGCTGTTTGTGAAGCCTTTCGGACTGTGAATGACAATAATCACAGCCATATGAATAAAAGAGGTTTGTGAGGATTAAGATTGTGCTTTATGCTTTCTAAGGAAGCCTAGGTCAAAACACAGGCCAACCTGGTCTACCCAAATATGGATGGAGCATACTGCTTCTGCTTTTGCCTTTCAGCCAGTAGAAGAGTAAAAATAAAAAATACAACTGGTAGGCAGAAAGCTCTTCATGATGCTGCAAGATCTTTATAGAACAACTGGTCTCGAGAGACAAGGAGAAATATGCTCATTTTGAAGAGGCAAACGAAAAAGTACCTTAGCTCAGCCGAAAGGACAAAGAGTTGAAAAGCCAGAAAAAAAGGGCTAGGAACTTGAAAATTCCTCCTGTGCCACAGCTGAATTGGAAATAAAGCAACTGAATTCTCCAATGCAGAAAGCACAAGAACACATTGAATGGTTGAATGGCAGTCCAGGAGTGTTGCCAAAGCCACATGCAGAGGTGCCTGTGGTTAAATACTTCTGCATTGGAAATTCAGAAATCAGAAATCACAAATTAACAATGCTAACTGTGATGGAATGTATTGAGAAGGAGGATCCCCAGGAGGAAGGGGATGCATTCCAGAGCTGTAGGAGGCAGCTCAGATATTAGCTAAGAAACTAGTCTAGTGAAGAGAAGGACCAGGGGTGACATGATAGCCGTCTTCCAATATTTGAGGGGCTGCCACAGAGAGGAGAGAGTCAAGCTATTTTCCAAGGCATCTGAAGGCCAGACAAGGAATAATGGATGGAAACTGACCAAGGAGAGATTCAACCTAGAAATAAGGAGAAATTTTCTGACAGTAAGAACAATCAATCAATGGAACAGCTTGTGGGAGCTTCATCACTGGAGACTTGCAAGAAGAGATTGGACTGCCATTTGTCAGAAATGGTGTAGGTTCTCCTGCTTGGGTGGGGGATTGGACTAGATGACCTACAAGGTCCCTTCCAACTCTGTTAATCTGTATCTGAGAGAACAAGGGTGAAGACAGACTCTCCCTAATAGTTCCCAAAGTATATCATAGATGCAGATTGTAGAGTTTTCAGTCTGGCAAGATTTTCCCCCCTGTACTATGAAACAATAACTCAGCTTGGAAGAATTAGATACCGTGTGTTAATCTTGGTTTTGAGCCTGATGCAGAAGGCAAATGCTCTATTTTCTGAGATTTGGGGAAAGGTTTGTTGAATGGAACAAACATAAAAGGGAAAGAAAGAAGTCACAGAGTACGAGTGAATTTTTTCTTGCTATTCAGCCTAGTGGAGTATTTTTGAATGCTCATCAATCAATCCTATCTCGGGTACTAGCATGAATTGTCAATATACCTAGTATACCATGGTGGGAAACTGTGTGCAATTCTTTTTCTCCCATCTGACTCGATCCATTATTTGTAAACACTTCACATTGTTCTTTTAATTCTGCTCTCCTAAGCAAAGATAATCTAGGCAAAGTCTATAAGGATGTTTATAAACATTATTGATAATATATATGAAGCAATTAAGGGAATCATTACACAAAGCATGAGTCAAATGCCACTGAGGCACAAGGCATTGGCACATAATGATCAATCACCTGGAAAAGCCCTCTTCAGATGTTTTCCTCCAGTGTAAGCTACAGACCCACAAAGTAGAGAAGCAGGAACAGACAATTCTCACAAGTCTTGGCATTACCCTCATCTCCTACACTTAAGAAATAGCTATCTGTATTGGAGAGACCCTTATGCAACTTCAAGAAAATATAAAAGAGCATCTGACATCTTATTGTTGTTACTTGGAAAGGATGTGAAATGGAATGTAGTCTTAAATGTAAGGTAATGTGTTCCTTTAGTCTGATTTCCAACGGATTTATTAGCCGCAGTGATGATTTGCAGAAGATATTAACCTCCTCATTTCCCAAATCTGGTTATGCACCTAACTTAAAAATTATTTCTCTTGTTTAACCTCAACCCATTGGCCCACAGCTCTGTATCCAGTTGGGAAACAACTTTTCAACAGGATGATTGTTAATTATACCAATGGCTGGCATGCTGGCGTGCAACACCCTGAATAGCAAAAAAAAAAAAAAAAAAAGCTTCTAGTTGAGCTTGTAAATCTGCCAGTTATTCCAAATAGTTAATGTTTGCTCTGCCAACAAATTTTAGAGAAGCCCATTAAAATGCACCTGTATTACTAATGGATGTTTGGGGGATCGCTGATATGTGAAGGGTTACTCAGAGTTGATGCAAAATGGCAGCCAGCCTTGATATATTTCAGAATCCAAAGTGTGCAATCTGCTGGGATATTTTAGTCTACCTTTTTTATTATACGCTGATCAATTTGATGTAGATTTTCACCTAGCTTCTGAATTCTGAAGACCCCTGACTGGGCTTTTCCCTCTATTCCTCTCACATGCACACTCGCAAAAGCACATGCAAACACTCGCAGCAGGAATAAAGGGGGGGGGGGAATCTACAATCAAATTAAGTTTCTGAAATAATAGTCCTGCAAATCCATTACTATAATGATATTACATATTCATCATGTGGTTGATTGCAAATGTTGCTGTCTAGTGGCCTACAATTGCTCCAGTGTGTAGGCAATGTTGCTTCAAAGTTGCAAATTGTAGTTAATAGTCAAAACACAGATTACAGTATCTTTTAACTGGGAAAAGTAAAGTATTCTTACATATATTCTTACATATATTATTTTAAAAGATAGCTTTATATTAAGTCAAAGTAACAATGGTTTCTGCCCAAAGTTGGGCAGAAAGCATTGTTAGTTTGACTTAATATAAAGCTATCTTTAATGCTACAGGAAGACATTGAAGTGTCTTTCTGCTGCATTAAAAAAACCCTTGCAAGGATCTGCTATCTGAGATCTGTTAAATTAGAGAATGACATAGGATCAAGGAACTCAAACAAGGAAAATGTGGACTCTTGTTATGCAAAGCCAATTTGGTGTAGTGGTGAAGATGGTTGCCTAGTAACCAGCAGACTGTGGGTTCTAGTCCTGGCTTAAGCATGAAAGCTGACTGGATGACTTTGGGCCAATGACCAGGAAACTGAGTTCTACTCCTGCCTTTAGGCATAAAAGCAGAGAGGTTGTTGGGGGAAAATGGGAGGAGAAAGGAATATTAGGTATCCTTAATATGTATGGAGGGACACGTTGGCTCAGTAGCTAAGATGCTGAGCTTGTCGATCGAAAGGTTGGCAGTTCAGCAGTTCGAATCCCTAGTACTGCGTAACGGGGTGAGTTCCCGTTACTTGTCCCAGCTTCTGCCAACCTAGCAGTTCGAAAGCATGTTAAAAAAATGCAAGTAGAAAAATAGGGGCCACCTTTGGTGGGAAGGTAACAGCATTCTGTGTGCCTTTGGCATTTAGTCATGACAGCCACAAGACCATGGAGACATCTTCAGACAGCGCTGGCTCTTCAGCTTTGAAACAGATGAGCACTGCCCCCTAGAGTCAGGAACAACTAGCACATATGTGCGAGGGGAACCTTTACCTAATATATATAGATGTGATTCAGAAATGGTTCACACATGCTTTGTCTGCAATAGGTATCAATTCCTGATTATCTCTAGATAAGAGTGGGTTGTTTTTTACTGGTTTAAATAAACCAGTTCTATTGCTTGAACCTTGCTCCTTTCAAGTCGGAATGGCAGAAAGGAACATTGTTGTCAGAATGGACTGTGAAGTGGAGTTTTTAATCTTCCTGGAAGCCTTAGAGTTTCATTTTTTTTTTTTCCTGATGAGAATTTTGTTTTGGCCAGTTTGCCAATTTGATTGTAATCTGTAAAAATCTTAAGTATGGACAGTGATTTAAACACATTTTAATGCAGGTGTTTTCCATTAAAGAGATGACTCCATGAGTTTTGTCTAGCACAAGCAATTTACAAGTTTTCTTTTTAATTATGTGTCATTCTGCATCATTTCCAAATAAGTGTAGATACCTATGCTTTTGTACTTGGAAAAAAAGTCACAACGTTTATTTTAAATGCATGCAACTTTGGTGGGAAGGAAGTACACATAAACTTTTGCATCAAAGAAACTTTATCCTTCATCCCTTCATTTGCCTTTGGAGGTTTGAAATAAAAAATGTTTTCTCAGGATGCTCAAATCTTTGACCATTATGGATTCTTCCCTTGGGTGAATCATACAAGCGAGACAATTCTAATGTGGTTTGGTTCATAAGTTTACATCCCAGCTGATGCTCTGAAGTCAACCTCACAGCATCTCAAATCAAGATGCTTCCCAACAATGAGGAAAGAATGCGGGCGGGAGGGGGGGGGAGCGGGGAGGGCAGAAAACTGTTAAACCTCTGATTGATCCTTCATGTCATCTTCAAAATTTGACATCATCTATTATGCACAGCTCTAGTTTTCCATAATGAGATGATCTAGTCATATATCCATCTCCAGGGCTGTAACTCATAATTCTACTAAGATATATGTGCTTTCCACATGATGATAATTCACTTGCCCTTCAACCCCAAAAGGAATTCATTAAATTGATGCATTTTAAATATTGCCAGTTTCTACAGTGAAATCATTTGCTTAACATTTAGAAAGATTTATGAGAGTGACAATCATGATGTAATATCATCATAGTAACAACAAGAACTACCATAACAACCAAGTCTTCTTAAGATGTTGGTTCCCCCCCCCCCCCCCCCCCCAATTTATATGGTCACCCATTTCATTGTCAAGTTTCTGGATGGCTAACGATAATTTGATAATACAAAATAATCAGCATAATAACGACAACGTTTTGGTTGGACACAAAAGATCAGGTCCAGCAAAGTCCAATTAAGCTGATTTGTTGCTGATCAGCCTGTGTACTGAAATCTTCTCAACTAACAGCACGTGCCTGGAGTTAGATAAGGCTCAACGGAATTCAAGGAGGTGTTAGACTTGCTTGGGACTACATAGGGATTCTAGGTTGATCCCTCTTTAAGCTCCACCCCCAGGTTCTACCACTCCTTCTCCTACAATTTTTCCTTAATTTGAGCCATATTCTGGCAGTATTTCAAGTAGATTGCATTGAAATGGTTTCTTCACCAATTTCTCCTGCTTATTTATTCCTCAAAATATTCCTTGTAGTTTTCTGTGTTAAACTGGACATGCCCCAGGTGATTGTCTGCATGTTTCCATGAATTGGCTTCAAATATTTCATTTTATGCTCGGTGATAATGTATGAATCAGTTTTGATGTGATATCCCTTTCATTCACAACAGACAAGAAAAAGCTGTAGCTCTTTATATGCTATTGGGCTATCTTTCATTAACTTTGATGATTCATTTTTCTAAGTGCAGCTAGTAGTAGTTAAGCTCTTGTCTATGGAGATTCTCATCCAGGTCATGGTTGTCCCAAAGGTGCTTTTTTAAGAGGCAACTGAACATTATGGTTTTTCTTTGAAGACATTTTGCTTCTCATCCAAGAAGCTTCTTCTTGGATGAGAAGTTCAGAGTTGAAGAAGCTTCTTGGATGAGAAGCGAAACATCTTCAAAGAAAAACCAGGAAGTCCAGTTGCCTCTTGAAAAAGCACCTTTGGGACAAGTTAAGCTGTTGGGCTCAGAAACTCTGGGTCATGTCCAGAATCAGCCAGGGAAACTCCCTGGATACTTTTTATTCATTAACTCTCCATCAGTCCAGATTAGCCATGTCCACTAGGGGGTGGGGTGGGGAATGGAAGAGGAAGTCAGTCTAAATATGCCACTTTGAGTTTCTGGAGGAAAGCCAGAGTAGAAATCCAACAAAACCATCAAGATTGCCTTCATCTATATGTTCAACATCTGGGAGGGTTGTCAATGCCTTACACTCTATCTTTAGAACTTAAATAAAGGAGGGAGTGTACATATTGTATACCTTAAGAGTTCCTGACCTTTCCAGCTTTGCAGACCAGTGAGGAAGGAAAGAAGGGATGTTTCCATGCAGGCAGTCAGCAAGTGCACACACAGCTCCATTTGCACAAGCACACGTGGTCACTCACTGCTCTTGCAAGTGGGGATGTGCTTACATTTGCACACCGCTTCCACGGCCTGATTCCAAATGGCTCATGGCCCAGTAGGGGCCATGGCCCAGGGATTGGGGACCCCTGGTATACCTAGATTTAGGCCATTAAATGTAACACCTAAAGCATTCCTGTACAGAGGCACACACACTTCAGATTCATGAGCACCTTTGGAATTATGTGTTGTGGTTATGTGTTGAGTCGGACAGTGAGGAGGTTGGGGAGGAACATGGGCCAGTCCTGGGGGCTGGGAAAAGCTCAGACGAGGGCTGTGCATCAGAGGCAGAGAGGGAGCTAGACAGCAGTGAGGCAGAGGAACAGCTGGAGCCTGTTCCCAGTGTGCATATGCGCAGAGCTGCCAGAAGACAAGAACAACTAAGAAAGCAGGGTCGATTTAGGAGTAAAGCCACACCTTGGAGGTGATTGGCCCCTCCCATAGGAAACAAAAGAGCAGCGAACGGGGAGTGGGCTTTTGCAGGAAACAATTTGTTTGGTCAGTCGTTTCAAAAGTGGGAAGACCCGTCGGTGACTCTGTGCCAAGTTTTGCCTTGTACTGCATTTGGAAACTAGGTACCTGGCAGCTTTCCAAGCGAGATAAGGTTTGTGTTGATAAATATTCCTCTGAAAGACTGTTTGCCAGGCCTTGCTGACTGTGAATGAAACGAATTCACAGTCATGTAAATAAAAGGAGTTTTACCGGTACCAAGACTCTGCTTCCTGCATTTTAAGAAGTCTAGGTCAGAACATTATGGAAGAATTTTTTATTTTCTTCCAAAGGTGTGTGTGTGGGGAAGAACCCCATAAATTTTGGACAGCTACCTTGAGAGTGTGGCTGTTAACCAAAGGAGTGTTTAAAATGCCCACTTATTTTCTGTGTCTCTCAGGATTGCTTTCCAGAACCCCCTGCTTAGGTTGTCTTTTATTTTGGAGGTGCTTAGACCTTGTTTAAAAAAAAAATCAGGTAAAACAGGAGAGTCCCTTGACACATTTTGGGCTTACGAGAATAGAACATTTGAAGATCGAGACCGAGGATGGTGCATACAGATTTCCCTTCTTACCGTTATGAATTCATTTCAAATGTACTGCTTGGCATTTTTTTTAAAGCTGTGCCTTCAGAGATCGTTCAGGGAAATTCAAAGACATCTGTAGTAAGCCCTTTGCAATTAAACAAGTGTCCTTTCAGTTGTGTCAAGCAGATTTGGATTTGATAATTAAGGAAGGAAGTGACTTTCTCTACTTTCTCTACAGTAAAATAGATCAAAGTTGAAAGGCAGTTCATGGTTTGGCTCAAGTTTTTACAGAATGCTCTCAACTCAAAAGAAGAAGAAGAACCAAAGTTAGTCGCTGAATGATGTGTATAGATTACTTGGTTCTTTGATTAATGTGTGTAATAAACTTGAACAGAATTGATGCTGTTGAGAATACTAATGACAGAGGACATTATGCTGTTCTTTTACTAGAGCAAAATCTACACTAACTAATCTATCCCTCATTCCCAACTCACATTTTTCAGTAAGTTGCCTTCCAGCGTATGAGTTTTGGAGAAGGAAGAGAGAGCAAAAAATAGTAAAGGAGGTGGGGAGGGGAAGGAGCTGATTGTCTTCTTCAAAGGTAGGTTTCAGGTGGAATTTTCATCAGTGGTGGATAATAATTGTAAACATTCTGCTGGGCATTTGTTTACTTATTTTATTTATACCCCAGCTTTATTATTTTTATAAAAACTCAAGGTGGCTAACATACCTAATATCCCTTCTTCCTCCTCTTCCCCACAATAACAACCTTCAGATGTGAGTTGTCAGGCACAAAAGATCAAATCCGCCCATGAAGGTCCAATTAAACGGATGTATTGCTACTCAGGCCTCTGCATAGGAATCTTCTCAATGAATGGTTAGAACCTGCTAGGCGTTAGATAAGGGTCAGTGGAATTCATTTGTTCATTGGTGGCTACCTAAGGATTCTAGACTGATCCCTCTTTTAATTCTGCCCCCAACTTCTGCCACTCCTTTTCCTACATGAGTTGGCTAAGAGAGAGTGACTGGCCCAAAGTCAACCAGCCAAGACAGGGCAAAGACCTGTCAGGCTTCCAAACCAGATAAGAGAACTTCTGACTCAATATGTAAGGATCTATTACAATGATGGGTTGCCCTTGGTTCAGACCAGTTCGCAAGAACCGGTAGTAAAACCGGCGGGAGGCCCTGCCCACTGCCCTGGATGTCGTCATCAGCGATCTGTGTGTGCACATGCGCGATCCCGTTGCGAACCGGTAGTAAAGGTAAGCAGAACCCACCCCTGATCTATTACAATAGATGTTTCGAGATTTCAATTGGAAATTTCAGGCAAATGGTTAAATCACATTGTTTTCTGATGTGATGTAGCTGCTGAAAATTCATATCTCTTTAGGTATGGATAAGACCAATAGCAAAACATCAATTTACCAGAAAATGCCCCCTGTGGTGACATTTCTCCCCTGTAATCTTCCCGGCCTTTTAGATGAAGAGTCACCCGGCTTCCATTTTCTAGGAATGCTCGTGTGGTTCATTCTGATAACTTGGGCTGACGCTGGAGGCTGTTTCTCTGCGCATAATCTTTTCTTAGCTAACAGTTGGAATTTAAATATTCCTCTCTAATAAGCCTTCTTTCGTTTCCAGTGCTCCTGTTGGACTCAGACTGTATTTAAAAAAGGAGGGAAAAAAGCGAAGCTTTTTCTGGCTTTAAGCTGCTTAGCATTTTACAAAGAGAGAAATCGTGGAGACAAGAGATAGAAGGAAAGGAGAGGGAGTCAAAGGTCAGGAGAGACCCAAAATCTCTGTTTCACCGTGACCTTGAGAGTAATTGTGATGAAATGCAATTTGAGCTTGTTTACTGCACAGCTAAAATATCTGCTAAGGTCCATCACCTTGATGAATGCTGCTGGTGAAACCTTTCTCCTCCAAGTCTGCCGAGTGATTAGTCTGCAAATGATTTAGAGGTGTTCTATAGTTTATTAGGGTCACTTTGTTCACTCTCATTTAGTGCAATTTAGGCGTAAAGTTTCCATGGCAGTCTGAACTATGCAGAGAAGCCATTTCTTTTCCTAACTGCCTCGAGTGATGGAAAATTGTCTGAGAGCAGACTTAGCGGAACACTTCATCTTTATACCTGAAATCGACACTTGATTTCAGGGAAGGGATTGTCTTTAAATTGCAGCTGCTGTATTTCTGTTTGTCAGAGCAACTTTTTTTTCCCCCTATCCTTTTATTTTGATAAATATCAAATAGCTTTCCATTTTGGGGTAAATGACCTTTCTTCCCGTAGATATGCAGGCAGCATTTCCCCGATTCAGATATTGCTTTGAAACTAGCATAGTCGGTGCTAATATACACATTATCAGAAGAATGTGTTATTTCCCCAATGCTAATTTAATATCTTTTTTGGTGGTGCAGTTGTGGCTTGTTTCTCAGCTGTTTTTGTTCTCAGACTTCTATCTCTCGCTTGCCTAGCCTGCCATTCAGCCCCAGAGGCTGTGGATCCTTCACAATTGCCTTTATGAAATGTCCATGATATAGATGACTCACTGCTGCAATTTCACCGAACAGCCACTCCATGGCATTGTTGCAAAAATTGTACAGGTTGCTGAGAACAATATTAGTAAATAGCAATGAGGGCAAGGAAAAAGGAAGATAATGAGGCCCAAACAAAAATAATATCAAACTGAAATGGGAAAATGTATTGATGAAAAGTACTTTTTTTTAAAAAAGAATCCATTACATACTGGAAGCACTTCAGACTCAACAATTACTGTTTTGGAAATATATTGAGATACCTAAATATTAAATTATGTTCTCAGTGCCAACTCTGAAGTGAATCTGGCTGAAGCCATCTTTTGCTGCCTCATAGTTGCCACGAACTCTGAAAGGGGGAAGGGAGGGGGAAGTAGATAGACTGGCTAACAGTCAAAACAAAACACTTTCTTGTGGGAACCAAGGTCATCCCAACAGGTGGCAGTTGAAGGAGGAGAGGAGTGACCAAGCAGCCTGCCAGCTACTTTCATTGGACACCGTAACCAGTGACATCTGGGGAGGGAAATATTTGCTCTTTTAAATAGGCTAAAATTGCGAGAACTTTTGGAGTTGGTTTTCACTAGCTGTGCCAATATGATGTTTCCAATAAACATGTTCTTTGAGGAATCTACCTGCCTCGGAGTTCTGCTTTTGAAGGATGTGTTTCTCGGAACCCTGACACTCAGTTTCATGGTGGGAATGTAAGAGTAGACTACGATTTTAATGCTGGTTGAGAAGATGTTTCCCATTCCTTCAGAAGACTACAGTATAAAGAATGTGTTACAATAGAAATAACAACCTATCAATGACAAGAATGAGAGACTATTTGGTGTAGTGGTGAAGCAGTGGACTAGAAACCAGGAGACTGTGAGTTCTAGTTCTGCCTTAAGCGTGAAAGCTGGCTAGGTGATTTTGGACCAATCACTAGGAGATTGTGAATTCTAGTCCCGCTTTAGATATGGAAGATGGCTGGCTGACTTTGTGCCAATCACCAGGAGACAGTGAGTTCCAGTCCAGGGCCTTGGGCATAAAAGCTGGCCAAGAAACGTTTCTTTTAGCTCAACCCACCTCACAGGGTTGTTGTCATGGGGCCATAGAGGGCAGCAGCGCCTAATAACCAGAGGGTTGTGGCAGGTCTGTAACTGCCAAAAATAATTGGAGTGGAGCAGGTTTCAGCTCCTGACCACATCATCACCAAAATCATCAGTAAAATGGCAAGATTTTTGTTTGAAGAAAAGGAGGATGCTATTTCATACCAAAAACAGCTAAGGATGAACGTAAGTTGTCCCAGAAATTGCTTGGGTATGAGAGAAAAACATCTGGAGAACATACCTTCTAAAACAGTTAGTGGGGCAAATTCATGCCATGGTCAGCAAGCGATGAGGATTGCCTCCCCTAGAATACCTTTAGGAAAATAGGCACTCATATTTGACTCTGTCAAATATGGGGGGTGGGGGGGAACTAGGCAAAAGCCTACATTTTGTTTTTGTCCGTTGCCAGAGCTTTTAAGAAGGGGATTCGTCAGAGCCCTGACAAACAGGATGGATAAAAATTGATGCTTAAAAAAATCCATTTTTTTATTTAAAACATTTTTTTTAATTTAAATTATATTTTTTTTTTCATTTTTATCAAAATAATTTTACTAAAATGCTTTGGGAGTAAAAATCTAAAGATAGTTTTCTATTTAAGATGGAGTCATAATTTAGTTTATTTAGCATAAAATGGAGCTTAGTTATGTAGCATGAGGCTGTATATTCTGCAATATTGGGACTGTTGGTGAGTCAACAGCAGGGCCGAAGAGAAGCTGCTGTGGGAAAGAGGTGACAGTTGCTCTTTAAAAATTATGGCCTTTTAACTAGTGATTTAAACCATGATTTAAGTCATGATTTAAACCATGATTTAAACCATGATTTAAACCATGATTTAAGTCATGATTTAAACCATGATTTAAGTCATGATTTAAACCATGATTTAAGTCATGATTTAAAGTCATGATTTAAGTCATGATTTAAAGTCATGATATAAATCGACTTGATTTAAATCAAATCCACCCTGATGGGAAAACTTTCCTTCACAACACGCTCTCCTTTACCTTTGCAGGTGGCAAGACTCGGTTTCCTCCTCTCCCACCCTTGAAAATGTCAGTCAGTCTTTAAGTTTTGGACAGTCCCGTGCACATGAAAAAAAGCACTTCTCTATAACTCAAGCCGCGGAGCTGTCTTACTTTTAGGCGACAAGAGGTAGTTCTCTGTACATATAACTTGCAAAGAGCTTGGAATTGACAAGTACCAAATGTAAGGCATTATTATGATAATTACACAGCTATCTCTGACATACTCTTTCCATTTGAAATATGCTGTACACTTCAGTGAGAACGGGAGCTGACCTTTCTGGGGGATAATTACTATTATGGATACAGGTGGCATTTTCCATCATCTTCTCTTCCACAGTCCAGTGGATTGCACAGCTCAAACCGAGGCTGCCGTCATGTTGTTGAATATGTCACTCAGCCAGAATGGCTCTCCTCACCCACACCCACACCCCGATTAAAGGGACAGGCATGTCTCTTGATGTTTTTTGTCGGTCAGTGTTCAGCTTTCCTGCTTTTCAGGGATGTAAGATAGGCAAAGAAATTGAATTACAGTTTTTGAGGCTGCCTTCAGGAGGGACTTTCTTTCTTCCTTCCTTTTTTTAAATATAAAATAAAATTCCTCGGCTAGCTTGCTCTTTCTCCTTCTTGAAATGAAGTTTCTTGCATTGCTCATTAGATGATAAGTGAATATAGAGGAACCTCTGAGCAAAAAGGTAATTCCTAGTGCGAGGAAGTGGGTTGCAGTGCCGGTTTCACATTTATGTATGCAAACTAGGCTCGGCTTCCCGCAGGGATACTTTGTGGGTTCTTTTATCTCCACAACCAAAGTTCAGGCTGACTTTTTGACTCAGTAATCATAAAATAAAATGATTCTGCTGAAAGAATTTGCAGATGCCGTTGGTGCTGCTTTAATTCTCAGTCCTCAAACTGGCCCAAATGTCTATGTAGCTATAGAAATAAAAAATGAGCTATTATTATAATGAAGAGGCCTTTCTGGGAATTGGCAGCATCCAAAATATTCAAAGGTATCGAAGGTTTCATGTATAGTGTGGGAACTAACTCCAAAGTTCACCAGGAAGCCAGCAAAGATGCTTTCTAGGACTGGAAATTAAGGGTATCTCTATGATCCTGGAAAAAAAGATGCACTTCTTTTAAGAGTTGCAGATATGTAATGTTTCTACTGTACACCCCTTTTTAGAACTGAATCTAAAGCTCAGCTGGGAAAGGAGAAGGAGAACATTTCTAGAATCTAACCATGTTCCATAACTGGCTAAAAATTTGGCTGAACCATTCCAGTAATTTCCTCCCCCTTCCATATCTTTAAAAAAATATATTGATTTTACAACAACAATACAACACAACACAACATACTAAACATCAACACACCATATGTGTCCTTTTACATATCAGTTTTGTCAGGGCTGGGTTCTAAATTTTTTTTACTACTGGTTCTGTGGGTATGGCTTATTTTGTGGGCATGGCTTGGTGGGAGTAATATGACTGAGTGGGAGTGGCCAACTTTTTTTTTTTTTTACTTTTAAAACCATTTTTTCTACAACCTTAAGAGGTTGCAGAAAAAAATGCTTTTAGAAGCCTCTGACGATCAGGCAACTCAGCTGGGATCACCAGAGGCTTTAAAGGCATTTTTTTTTCTACAACTTCTTCGGCCGAAGAGGTTGTAGAAAAAATGCTTTTAAAAGCCTCTGACTATCCCAGCTGAGCCGCGCAACCATCAGAGGCTCTTTTTTAAAACTTTTTAATGCATTTTTTTGGCCAAAGTTGTAGAAAAAATGCTTTTAAAAGTTGTTTAAAAAAGCCTCTGATGAGGTGGCCGGGGTAAGTGAGCAGCTCCCGGGCAGGGACCGGTTCAGGGGCATGGCCAGTCAATGTTATTACCGGTTCTCTAAACTACTACCAATTTTTACTATCGGTTCTTGTGAACTGGTGCAAACCAGGAGCCACCCCCCACGGAGTTTCGTTCCTCTTACTTTCTACATTCCCCATTTTTCTCATTCTTTATTGTCTTTATCTTTATCATCCTTTTATTCCTAATTTTATTCATTTACAATATTTTACACATATATCACATCATTTATTCCCTTTTACCTTCCCTAGTCTTTAGCCAATCATACCACTTATTCCATACTTGATAATATTCTGTATCTTCTTTTTCTTTTATTTCTTTTGTTAATTTATCCGTCTCCGCACAGTCTAGAATTTTCCTAATTGTTTCTTCCTCTGTTGGAGTCTTTTCACTTTTCCAGAACTGTGCGTAGACTATCCTTGCCATTGTGATTATGTGCAAAATCAAATATCTAATTTCTTTACTGTAGGTTCTATTCAATATCTCCAGTAAAAGCGTCTCTGGTTTCAAGTCCACATTACAGCCAATTATCTCTTCTATCCAACTTCTAATTGTAGCCCAATATTTTTTCGCCTTGGGGCATGTCCACCAGAAATGGTAATATGTTCCAGGGACTTTTTTACATTTCCAATAATTTGGAAAATTGTTAGGAGACATTTTAGCAAGCCATTCTGGTATAAAGTGCCATTTTTAACTGGTTTTCCTTGAATGCTGTTGATAGAGTCAATTTAATGTTTATCTCCCATAATTTTTCCCATTTCTCCAATTCTATATTGTAGCCAAAATTTTTAGCCCATCTAATCATGATATCCTTAACTAACTCTTCTTCCATTTTATACCTTAGTAGATATTGGTATATATTACTAATTAATTTTATTTCTGTTCCATGTATGATTTTATTCATACATGGAACAGAACATATTGTTGCGGCTCCCTTCCATATCTAACCAGATCAAGGGTGAAATCCAGCAGGTTCTGACAGGTTATGGAGAATCAGTAGTGGAAATTTTGAACAGTTCAGAGAACCGGTAGCAGAAATTTTGAGTAGTTTGGAGAACTGGCAAATACCACCTCTGGCTGGCCCCAGAGTGGGGTGGGAATGGAGATTTTGCTGTAGCCTTCCTCTGCCACACCCACCAAGCCATGCCCACCATGCCACACAATGCCCACCATGCCATGTCCACAGAACCGGTAGTAAAAACAATGGATTTCACCACTGAACCAGATCTATCTAGACAGATCTAGACAGATATTCCTGGTCTGAAATTCCTGTCAACTTGTTGTGAATGGTGTAAATTGAATTCTAACCATCACAGACTCAAGCTGGGGAAAACTTTGATTCTCATATCTGATATAATAAGCCTGTTATGCTGTAAAAACAATGGCCTGTTTCTGGCCATGATTGAATGATGCAAAAATCCTGTTCCATGCTTTGCTTCCAGCGGGGGTACAATGATCCCTTTGATATCTTTTTTTAGATAACAATGAGACCCATTCTGATCCCAAGACATACTTCAGGTGCTTTCTTACTTGCTCCCTGTTATCCCTTTAAGATCCTGTCTCATCTTCTCTTTTTCTAGTCCTTTCTTTGTTTCTGTTTGATTGGTACTCCATGGGGGCCTGTTTGGAATTAAAGAACAATTTCTAAGCATTTGAAAAGAAGCAAATCAGAAGCCATTTATAAAGCAGAGAAAAACCCAGTATAAGAGAAATAAAAAATTGGGACAAACACATAAATAAAATGGGTTTTGTCAGCTATCATAACAAAAGAAAGCTTATTGCAACAAGGAAGCCCAGTCTTAGCATTTCAGTCAAATGTGGCTTGTCCCTTTTTAAAAAATTATTATTATTATTATTATTTTTAATTTGATTTATATGCCGCCCTTCTCTGAAGACTCAGGGCAGCTTACAATGCGTTAAGCAATAGCCTTCATACTTTTTGTATATTTATACAAAGTCAGCTTATTGCCCCCACAAACTGGGTCCTCAATTTACCTACCTTAGAAAGGATGGAAGGCTGAGTCAACCTTGAGCCTGGGGAGATTCGAACTGGTGTAATTGCAGACAGCTGGATGTTAATTACGGTGCTTTAGTCTGCAGAGCTAAACCAGCCTCCTCTTCTGTCCATCAATTGGGTTCTGAAAATAAATCAAGGGTTTAGGCTTAGATATATAGTAGGAAGACTACATTAAGGTATGCCTGTCTCCCAGTCTATGTAAAAACATAAAATTATTCTATTCCCCTAAAAGTAAAAACAGGACACGTTGAGATGGGAGGAAAGGATTTGGGTGAATTAATTTTATTTGGTTCTTCCCAAGAAGATTTATTTGCTCTTTTACACCATTATCAGCCACATGCGGCTCTTTGGGCCCTCTGCTGTGGCTCCCTATTGGGTGATCCCATCACTTGGCTGGCCCCACCCCTCACCCTCCCCTCCCAGTCACTCCTCACCTGGCCCGAGAAGGTAAGGGTGACAGCAGGGGATGGAGAAGTGGCCAGGGCAGAGACAGATACAGAGAGAGAGGGAGGGAGAGTGGGGAGGGAGGGAGGGAGGGGAGAGAGGGAGATATGTCAAAAGGATTTTGTGGTTCCCGTTGTTTTTTAACAACTGGTTCTCTTCCCTAATGACCGGCTGAGTAGGCATGACTGGGAGGGGGGGGGTCATGTGACTGGTGGAGGTGAGTGACATCGAGTTGGCCACGCCCACCCAGGTTTTGTGGCTCCTGGTGTTTTGTTTTCTGTGGGAAATGGGTCCAAATGGCTCCTCGAGTGCTTCAGGTTGCAGACCCTTGGTTTAGTATGTTGTGTGCACTCAGATATTGCTGCTTATATAAATCATGGTGTAAGACTTAGAATGCAAGGAGAAATAAGTGAAGCTTATTCATTAAACCAGGGTTTAGCAAATGTTACCAGAGTAAAGATAGGGCTTCTGATTCACAAGAAAACCCCATTTTTGGTTAGAGTTAGCTGTACAGCTCTAGATATGAAACGTTCAAACTCAGTGACTGGCCATAGCTGAGTGTTGGTGAGGGAGACAAATCAACCCCAATGAAAGAACTGAATAGTCTCAGCTGAAAGGGCTGTTGACGGAAGCTTTGCTTTATGTAATCATAAGCTCATCTCCGAGGTTGGAAAGAATGAAACAAAGCAGAAGGTCATGTTGTTCCAAAAGGGGCAATGAGAAGCTATAATTTGATTGATTTTTTTAAAGCAATTGCATGGCACTTCCCATTTGTGTTTGCTCTACTCTCAATTAACCAAAGTCATGTAGCCTTCATATTTGATTCGTGTTAATTATGTTCTAAGATGTCTTCTTCAAAAGAATACTATTGAAAAGGGCACCTGGGTCAGAAATGGAGAGAGAATTGGGGCGGGGGGGAGAAATAGTCTATACCTTGCAGGCCTTTTTGTGAGTCCAGTTCAGAGGTGGGTTTCAGCAGGTTCTGACCAGTTCTGGAGAACCAGTAGAGGAAATTTTGAATAGTCCGGAGAACCGGTAGTAAAAATTCTGACTGGCCCTGTCCCCATCTATCCTCTGCCTCCCAAGTCCCAGCTGATTGGGAGGAAATAGAGATTTTACAGTATCCTTCCCCTGCCACGTCCACCAAGCCACACCCACAGAACCGGTAGTAAAAAATTATGAAACCCACCACTGGTCCAGTTCCACACCATAATGACTGTAACTTATGTATAATATTTCTTTCCAGTGCCATGTATCAATGGGACTCCTCTTTTCTCTTTATTGCCCTGACTGTATGCATCAGATCTTGCTTTAAACTTAAACTTTAAGTTTAAACATTAAACTCCTTGCATTTTAGTCTTTTCATCCTGTGTTTCTACACACTGGAAGTTTCTTCGTTGTTGCTGAATGCTGCAATCAGGTTTTGTCTGACTGTTGTATAAAGGTCTATAGTGTGTCTAGTGAGAAGAACCTGCAGGATATGCCTGTGGCTCAAGACACCTTGCCTTCTTAAAGTGGGAGAAAGAGACTCCCTCCATCCTGAGGCTGCCCCTCTGCTGCCTTTCATCCACTGAATACTCCCATGTTGTGAATATGTTCCCTGGCAACAACAGTGGCACTAGCATCACTTACAACTCAGGGAAGGACTTGGGATATCTGTTATTTTTGTATAGATTTTATAATTTTTGTCTGCAAACCACCCAGAGTGGTTTCAGTAATGAGATGGATGGTGTATAAATAACATTTGAATAGAAGAGAGAGAGAGAGAGAGAGAGAGAGATGATAGAGAGATGATAGAGAGAGATAATAGAAAGATAGATAGATTGATTGATGATAGATAGACAGATGATAGATTGATAGATAGATAGATGATAGAGATGATAGATAGATAGATAGATAGATAGATAGATAGATAGATAGATAGATAGCGATAGATAGATAGATAGATAGATAGATAGATAGATAGATAGATAAATAGATAGATAGATAGATGATAGATGATATATATAGAGAAAAATGATAGATAGGTAGATAGATAGAGAGATGATAGAGAGAGAGAGATGATAGATAGATAGATAGATAGATAGATAGATAGATAGATAGATAGATAGCAAGATGATAGATAGATAGATAGATAGATAGATAGATAGATAGATAGATAGATAGATTGATAGAAGATAGATTGATGATAGATAGCTAGATGATAGATAAATAGATAGCTAGATGATAGATAGATTGATTCATAGATAGATAGATAGATAGATAGATAGATAGATAGATAGATAGATAGAGATATATAGAGAGAGATGATAAATAGATAGATGATAGATGATAGATAGCTAGATGATAGCTAGATGATAGAGAGAGATGATAGATAGAGATAGAGATAGAGAGAGAGAGAGAGAGAGAGAGAGAGAGAGAGAGAGAGAGAGAGAGAGAGAGAGAGAGATGATAGCTAGCTAGCTAGCTAGCTAGCTAGCTAGCTAGCTAGCTAGCTAGCTAGGTAGATAGATAGATAGATAGATAGATAGATAGATAGATAGATAGATAGATAGATAGATAGATGATAGATAGATAGATAGATAGATAGATAGATAGATAGATAGATAGATAGATAGATAGAAAGAATGTTTCCCCCAAAATAAGACTGGGTCTTATATTAATTTTTGCTCCTAAAGACGCATTAGGGAGTATTTTCTGGTTAGGTCTTATTTTGGGGGAAAATATGGTATTAGTTGCATCCATCTGGCTGACCATCTTAACTGGGTCTTATTTTGGGGGTAGGGCTTATATTAGAAGCATCCTGAAAAATCATGCTAGGACTTATTTTCTGGTTCGGTCTTATTTTCGGGGAAACAGGGTAGATAGATTGGATGGATGGATGGACAGATGGATCTCACAAGGAGTCCCTTTATGGAATAGCCCATGGTGATGTTTCATGCACATCAATAAGATAGCAACCCACATATCGAGCAGAAGATCAAATTTAACCTTTCTTAAGGAGTGCCCACATGCTCTAAGTTTGTTTTTGGAGATGCCGTCCTACAAAAGTCTCTGTTGCCCTGGATTTTAAAGAAAGTCCTAAAACATTGTGTGGTTCTGGGTAGAGGGAACAGCAATTGTCGTATTCAGTGATAATGAACAAGTCTGGCTTTTTGTGTGTTGGGAACAACCCCCTTGCCTCCATTCCAGTAGAACAATCTGCTTTAGATCCAAATTACTATTATAGCCCAGATGCAGGCCTCAATAAAAGGAGAAGGAGAAAAATTCTCCTTAATCAAAAAGAATATTAAAAGAGACTTTTTGTACTGCGCAGGCCTTAGAGTGCAGAATCCCCTCTATTAGATGTAGGAAAAAGATATGAAAAAGGCATCAGTGGTATAATTAAAAGGCATACTCTGCCTTTGTCCACATCTTGTTTGTATGATCTTCCTCATTAGATATTGCCTTTTAAATGCTCATTATCAAAGATTCTAGCGACTGCTCAAATTTCTACTGCTGAAAAATCCCCAGATTGGGTTGCTGCTAAAACATCAAAAAACAACAATCCAAAGGCCATGAAAATATTTTTATAAGGAATACACAGAGACAGAAATTTCTTACTATAGCAAGTTTGATTGGGGTGAACAGGTTTTTTTCCCCCTTCTGCTTCAGCTCTCATGTGTCATTCATTATCTTTTGTCAGTTTCCAACGCTTTGGGTCCATTGAACAGATATAGCAATAGCACTTAGACTTATATACCACTTCATAGTGATTTACAGCCCTCTCTAAGCCGTTTACAGAATCAGCATACTGCCCCTAACAATCTGGGTCCTCAATGAAATCAATGTAAGTATACGACTGCAATATCACAATAGGTTTTGAACTATTAAGTCATAAGCTAACTTTTTTTCTTTTCACAGAGTTAGGCATTGCCAAGACAATAATATATCATGTTAGTTTGTTATGTTTCTTCGAAGAGCCTTAAATATATGTTTAAAAAAATAAAATAAAAACCAAAATAGCAATAGCATTTAGCCTTATATACCATCCAATGGTGGGTTTCAAAAATTTTTACTACCAGTTCTGTGGGTGTGGCTTGGTGGGTGTGGCAGGGGAAAGATACTGTAAAATCTCCATTTCCACCCCATTCCAGGGGAAGGATACTGCAAAATCCCCATTTCCTCCCGATCAGCTGGGACTTGGGAGGCAGAGAATAGATGGGGGCAGGGCCAGTCAGAATTTTTACGACTGGTTCTCCAAACTACTCAAAATTTTCACTACCGGTTCTCCAGAACTGGTCAGAACCTGCTGAAACCCACCTCTGATACTGCCCCATAGTGCTTGACAACACTCTCTGGGCAGATTATAATATTGTAGCATTATTTGCATATTTCCCCTAACAATCAGGGCCCTCATTTTACCAACCTCAGAAGGATAGAAGGCTGAGTCAACCTTGAGCCCCGTCAGCATCAAACTCCTGGCTGTGGGTAGAGTTTGCCTGCAATACTGCACTTTAACCACTAGGGCAAAACCAAACATCTCTAAATTACATCTTTGTTTAGAACAAAGCTTTTGCATTCAAGGATCTCTTCTGTGTTTCTTTTCCCCACCCATTATCCGGTTGAAAGCTATGCTCTCTTACTTGACAGTTCCCCTAGCAGTGTCTCTTTGCAGTTTCCCAAGGTCTTTGCCAGATATCATTATAGGATATTGTGAAATCAAGGGCAGGACTCAAAACCAATAATCAAAGCTCACTGCAGTAATTATTTATTCAGTGCAAAGTGGTGGAATTCCATTCAGAAAATAATTGGAGGGATTCCTAAAGACAAAAGGAGATACTTATATTTATAGATTTCTGGAAAAAGAGGAGAAAATGATACGAGCATACAAGCACAGGTAATAGATGATATAAATCTAGATATGCATCATTAGCAAACCTCCAATTAACATCCCTGCCTTTCTACTGTAACTATCCTCAACAAGAGTTATTGTTTTAATAAAATGAAACTTATCAATTATATTGCCATGGCAGTTTTGATAAAGGATACAGAGAACCCAGCATTTCAAGGGTGTCTCAATTAACACATATTCCTTCTATGTTTCTCTCTCGCTAACATGCTTCTACTCTTCCAAAATTGTTTTCTTCATAATATACAGAGTTAACTTATACTAGATCAGATCCATAGCACCTCTAATTTAATATTATTCAGTGCTGACTAGCAAGAGGCCTCCAGGGCAGGTCATTCCCCCTCCGCCCAACCTTATCTGTATATACTGGGAATTGGATTAAGGAACTTCTACATGCAAGGCATATACTTGAGTATTGAGCGATGGCCTTTTCCTTGGTTCGAATACAATTTGTCTTTTTTGGATCAGACTTAAGCAACCTGCTTGAATTCTCTTGTGCCTTACCTCACCACCACAGCATGTCAAGGCCATTTAAAATATATTACATTTGTGTTCTCCATGAGCCTGGTCACCAACCGAAGCATGGAGAAGAATCCACAATTAAAATCTGAGTGTTTCAGCGCATTCTTCATTTCAGCAAGATTTATCCTATACACCCACCTATCCCCAGTTCCTGGAATTAATTTGAAAATGCATGTCCTGTCAATAATTCCCAGTTACCAAGATGTATGAAATCATATTACTACGGTGCTCATTGCTAGACTACCGTTTTTTCTAGGTAGGCTTTGCCACTAATAAAAATGAAGACAGCCAGTTCACAAAGAGACTCATGCAAATTCCCCCTGGGTCTTTGGTTTTATGAGGCAAAATTAAGTAAATGCTAGTTTGAGAGAGAAGGACTCAAGCTCGAGTTAACAGAAATACACCCTAGAAATATCTGCTGCCCTTGAATGAGTTCAGATCTCAGGAGTCAAATGAAAAGAATTTGACAGTCTGGCTGAACCTCTCTCCATAATTTTTAAGATACCCTGAAAAATAAAGTACTAGATGACAAAAAATTAATAGGGTCAGAATAATTGATGCGTGGTTAGGGGTATCTTTTTAATTAAAAGCACTGGAAACACTCAAAGTACAAGCAAAGGAAGGAAGGAAGGAAGGAAGGAAGGAAGGAAGGAAGGAAAAAAAATTAATTTGTCAGTGGGTTATATTTGGGTGGGAGGTTGTTCTAAGTGCCATATAAAAGCACTAAAGTCTACAATTTGCAAGATTTGAATTAGATGGAAAAGCCATCTGAGCTAGCACAGCATTTCCTATGCTATTTCTCTGAGTGTTTAACAACATCTAATGGAAGCAATATTAAGATGCAAATAGCTTGTCATTCATCCTACATCAATAATATCATCACCCTTTGAAGTGATAAGGTGGTATACAAACTCTGAAGTGGCAAGCTATTAGGACACAAAATGCTTGAGTGGCCCTGAACTGATTTTGAAACTTCTGGAGGCCAGGCAATCAATGTTTTTAAAATGCAGAACTGACCTGAGAAAGCTGGATTTTAAAACCCATCGCACAAAGAGACTATTATACAGCTGATGTCTTCTGGGTGTATTAAGGAGGAACAAAGAAAGACTTTGCCATTTGGAGACGGTCTCTTGGTACCTTTTGCCATGAAGAGCTGTAGCTGCTGCTAAATTATAAACTTTTGCTACAGTGGCAGCAGCGAAGGCCTGAAAACTTTTAACTTTGCGGCTTTCCCAGAGTTGAAAAGAAAAGGCCTAAGTGATACATATTAGTGATAAACATGATTAATTCATTCATTTATAGTATTTCAGCCGTAGAGTTTTTCTCATGATTTCCGAGACTGCATTAAGTAGTAGCCAAGATAAGTGTTTCTGCCATGTTCAGAGGTGGGTTTCAGCAGGTTCTGACCAGTTCTGGAGAACCGGTAGTGAAAATTTTGAGTAGTTTGGAGAACTGGTAGTAAAAATTCTGACTGGCCCTGTCCCCATCTATTCTCTGCCTCCCAAGTCCCAGCTAATTGGGAGGAAATGGGGATTTTGCAGTAACCTTCCCCTGGAGTGGGGAGGGAATGGAGATTTTATAATATCCTTCCCCTGCCACGCCCACCAAGCCATGCCCACAGAACTGATAGTAAAAAAATTTGAAACCCACCACTGGCCACGTTGAATTGCAATAAGATGACCCCTGGGTCCTTAATATTTTTACATTCTGATATATATGTTTATTATGCCTTTTCTAAAACAAAATTTGAGGAAAACTCTACAGAGTGTTCTCTTTTTGTAATAATGACAGTAGTACATTAGGAGAGTGAGATTGTATCCATCATTGTCCTGAAGCTCCAAGTGGCTTAAGTTAAATCATAATTTCCCCCTTGGGTTGAAACACGATGTGTCCAAGGCTGAATTATATTTTCAAGCACTTCTATTTAAAAAAAAAGTATTCAGGCACCTTTTGAGAAAGAGGATGTTTCTTCAAGATCCTTTGACCCAAATGTGCCAGCTTGTTCAGCCAGCCTAGGCTACAGACTAGCGATTTATAGTGTTCTTCTAGATAACTTCTATGAAGTGTAGAGTTCAACTGCCAATCCCAAGCCTGGATAGCTCAGCAGACTAATGCATTGTGATTAACTCCAGCTGTCTGCAATTACTGTAAGTTTGAATCTACCAGGCTCAAGGTTGACTCAACCTTCCATCCTTTCTAAGGTAGGTAAATTGAGGACCCAGTTTGTGGGGGCAATAAGCTGACTTTGTATAAAATATACAAAAGTATGAAGGCTATTGCTTAACGCATTGTAAGCCGCCCTGAGTCTTCGGAGAAGGGCAGCATATAAATCAATTTTTTTAAAAAAAGCTGTGAGATCATGGTGACATCAGTGGTGGAATTCAGTTTTTTTTACCACCAGTTCTGTGGGCGTGGCAGGGGAAGGATACTGCAAAATCTCCATTCCCACCCCACTCCAGGGGAAAGATATTGCAAAATCTCCATTCCCACCCTGCTCTGGGGCCAGCCAGAGGTGGCATTTGCCAGTTCTCCAAACTACTCAAAATTTCCGCTACCAGTTCTCCAGAACCTGTCAGAACCTGCTGAATTTCATCCCTAGGTGAGATCCAATCCATTCCAATCCTTTATTTGATTATGCCTTAATGGACAGAATCTTGCCGAACGAAAGCTATAACTTTTTAAGCAACTAGATACAGGGATTCCTCAGCGTATGACCACAATTAAGCCCCACATTTTCTGTTGCTAAGTGAGACTAGAGAGTTTTGCCCGATTTTACGACCTTGCTTGCCATAATTGTTGAGTGAACCGCTGCAATTGTTAAGTGGGTAACAGTTTTTAAGTGA
This sequence comes from Masticophis lateralis, assembly GCA_030761175.1. Taxonomy (NCBI): domain Eukaryota; kingdom Metazoa; phylum Chordata; class Lepidosauria; order Squamata; family Colubridae; genus Masticophis; species Masticophis lateralis. The sequence goes on along the minus strand of JAUDYJ010000008.1, from coordinate 5,652,132 downwards.
ATTTGGCTTCCCCATAGACGTTGCTTGTTAGAAGGTTGCAAAATCTGATCACACGATCCCAAGACACTGCAACCGTCATAAATATAAGTCAGTGGCCAAACTGTCTGAATTTTGATCACATGACCATGAGGATGCTGCAACGGTCATGTGAAAAATGGTTATAAGCCACTTTTTTCAGTGATGTCATAACTTTGAGCAGTCACTAAGTGAACTGTTGTAAATCAAGGACTATCTGTATATTCTGAGAGATTCCAGGATGTGCTTCTCAGAACCTTTCCCCCCTTCCAGCTAGAGATTGCAGAGTCTCTTAAACCAGATCTTTTTCATAGAAAGCCCTGTGTTGATGAAATCCTCCCTTGTTGTGGCTAGTGTACTCATTCCATTACATCAACTTTCCATTTATCTGTTATTAGGCTAAAGGTGTGAGGGAATCAATTTGTTTGGATTGGATTGGAAAGAGATAGGGCATAAATCACAGTTCACAAAGTAATTTACACAAACCAGTTCTTCATTTTATTTTTTTTTTTTTTTTTCAGTTCTTATTGTCTACAACGTGGTAATGCAGCTCCTGTCCAAAAGATGTGGCCACTAGGAAAAAATGCCTAGTTTAGAGAAAATGGGTTATGCAAAATAGTGTACATTCATGCTGAAAAACTGCTATAGGTGGCACGTTATTAACTTGCTATGCTTGCTGGATTCTAATTAAGACCCATTAAGGTTGCAACAGGCTCCAAGTGAGAATCCCACTTCATCAAAGATTGTGCCAGGCTGTCTTACCCACTTCTAGAGCGCATAGCACTGCAAAGAACCACAAAGAAGCACCTGGTCTCTGGTATATTTTAATAGCCATCCTTCACTATTCATGGCTGCCCTCAAGCTAACACATAATCCTATCTGTCTTCCCTGCTGTTTCACTTCTGGCTTTCTTTTTTCCTTCCTGTTGAAAAAAGGCCTTGGAAGAACACCAATAAAAGACAATTTGAACGTGTATGCATATATCTCCAGCATAGCACACAGGGAGTTAAAACCATCACGCTTGCTTTCGGTGTGCAAGCTGTTGGATTATGTTACTACATGGATCACAATATATCTCACAATTCTTGAGACGTTTTCTTTGCCAGCCTGTTCAGAATGAAGTGATGAAAATGGGGCAATTGTCTTGGGGTAAACCTGAAAAATGTTTGGCTGTAACGCAGCATAATGAAATTTAGACGCTTTTGCTTCGGGATGGCTACATCACACGAGATGTTGCTAGATAATAAGTAATGTCTGCGGCATGTAACATTAATGAAATCTGGCTGGAACAATCGGAAAAGCAACCCTCTTCTTGTTTCTAAGATTGTCTGCAGAGACTCAGTTCCCACATACAGAGCTAGTTAGATCTTGCTTGCCATTACTACCCACAGCACAGCATTCCCAGAGGTGGTATTCAGCGGTTCGCCCGAACCGGTAGTGGAAATTGCAGGTGGGTCCACCCGGGCGCACCCCCACCTGTCCACCCGTCCATCCCGGCTCAATGTCATCCTATTGAGGGACATTTTTGAAGCCAGGATCATGTGTGGAAGATATGCACACAAACAAAGCACATGCACATGTGCAAAACGACATGCATCCACGCGGTGAACCAGTAGCACCATAATGTGCAACCCACTGCTGAGAGTCCCCCCCTCCCCCATTATTTTCTTATTATTCTTGTAATTTTTTCCACAAAACACATGGTGGAATATACGTCCCGCAAATTTGAATATACATATATAGTAGTTGATAGCTTAGTGGGACTTTGAACCTTGAACTAAGGGGTCTTAATCAATCCTCTCGTCAACCCTTCCTAGTTCTCCCAACATTCCGCAAGCTATCTTGTTCTTCACAACATCTGGAGCTCATTCTCCTGTTCTAGCCTCTACTTCACACTCTGTCAGCCCCAACAAACCAAGAACAACACAAAGAGAGAGTGGTTTATTGTTGTTTGCCTACAAACAGAATCTTGCCAGGCTAAAGCAACTATCTGAGAACTGCTCTGTGAACTGCTAGGGAGGGTCTGACTGTGTTCTCTTCCTGCCCACCAGACATTTCAAGCTCCTCTGTCTCTTTGTCCTCTGGGAAGGAACCCTTCCAGTGGTGAAATGTAAAATTTGTTACTACCGGTTCTGTGGGCGTGGCTTGGGGGGGTGTAATGTGACTGGGTGGGCATGGCCAATTTTTTTTGTTTTTACTTTTAAAACCATTTTTTTCTGCAACCTCTTCAGCAGAAGAGGTTGTAAAAAAATGCTTTTAAAAGCCTTTGACGATCCCAGCTGAGTTGCCTGATCGTCAGAGGCTTTTTTTTTCTTTTAAAAACATTTTTTTCTACAACCTCTTCAGCCAAAGAGGTTGTTTAAAAAATGCTTTTAAAAGCCTTTGACGATCCCATCTGAACTGCATGATCATCAGAGCTATTTTTTTACTTTTAAAAGCATGTTTTTTTGGCTGAAGAGGTTGCAAAAAAATTGGTTTTAAAAGTAAAAAAAAAAAAGTTGGCCACACCCATCCAGTGGGTCCACTCTTGTACCTATGGGTGTACATAGTACCTGTAGTACTGGTTCTTAGTATTTGCAAAGCATTGTGGTTATGATTAGTATTTTCTTTTTTGCTCTTTTTTTAAAAATTAAATATAGAAAGAGCAAAAATTTCAATGTCTATATAAACAGTGTGTTGTCCGGATATAGTTAGTTTGAGCAATAATCATAATAACAATTGCATCCATAGCATTAGTAATACTCATATAGCAACAGTGATGTCTCATCGTAACATTGATAATAAACATATGATAATAATAGTACTTACTTATCCGTTGCTTTTTTTTCCCTTTTAATTAAGATTTGCATGTTTTCTTAATGGGCCTTATTATTCATAACCAGGGTGGAAATCAAACAAAAGTTAAGAAATTATGACTGAGTGATGTGAGTGTTAAGGGCATGTAGGCATAGCAACAGAAACAGATAACATTAATGAGATGTCTGTTTAAATGAGGTCACTCTGATATTTCTTCAGCAATATTGGAAGATGAATTCATCAATTTTCTTCATTTTGTTTCATTATGGCATAAGGTGAGATATATATATATATCCCTTTATTTATAGTATTATCAGCAAAAATATTAAATATATATATATATATATATATATATATATATATATATATATATATATATATATATATATATATATATATATATATATACGGTTGTTCTGATTCTTGCAGGAAAACTGAGAAGTTTATTCTCCTTTTTGCAACTCCCCGCCCAAAAAAAATCCAGGAATCTAATAGCATCTTCTGATTTTTGGCTATTGTAGACTAACTCAGTTCTCCTTCAACAATGTATCTAATGAAAGGCACATTTTTGTGTTATTTTTATAATCACAATAATGCAACTGTACAATCATGGATATGTCAGAACCAACTATAAATGGATGAGCTGGTAACAAACTAAGTTAGCCACCATTTTTCAGTACGGCAAGTGTAGCCTAGAGTATTATGTATGGTAGGTGTATAGATAATAGCTACAAAGTCAGTGGTGCGATTCAGTCAGTTCGCACCACTTCGGGAGAACCGGTTGTTAACTTGCTGAGCAGTTTGGCAAGCTGGTTGTTGGAAGAAATCATTAGGGCAGAGAACCAGTTGTTAAATTACTTGAATCCCACCACTGTACAAAGTTCCTTAAAAACTTTGAAGTATATTATCATTGGTATTATAGTGGGGGAAGCAGGTGATAATGCTGTATTAACCCATATACCTCACTAGCTGGATGCCCATGCTTTGCTACGAAACTATGTGATCATGCATGATAAATTGACACTTAAAGCCTGAAACTTAATGTAGAATGTGTAATTCTGTAGCATCAGAGCGTGTTAATATAAGGCAACTGGCAGTTGGAACAGAGTTCTTTTCAGGTGGGGAGGGGAGTAGAATGTCTAGTTCCTTAGCATCAGAGCGTGTTAATATGAGGAAACTGGCAGCTGGGACAGAATTCCTTTCAGGTGTGGAGGGGGAGTAAAACATCTAACTCCTTAGCATCAGAGCATGTGAATATAATACTGTATATGAAATACTAATGATCTGATGGTCATTTCAAAAAATCCTTTCTTAGCGAAGAAGCGAAGAAGCTAGCGAAGAAGCTAAGAAAGAACATATGAGGCTAGAAGCTAAGAGGAACATATGTGCCAAATTTCAAGTTTGTAGGCTTTAACATTCTGGAGATTTTGTGATGAGTGAGTGGTATTTGGCTTTTATATATACAGATTTGGAGGTATTGATTGAATAATCATCTAAATTTTATCTATAACTTGAAGGCTAGCCAGAGCTTCCAGGTAGCTCATTTTTGTTCCACTACTTTGGTGGTCCATGAAATAAAGAGAAATCAGAATACATTGTAAAGCTGGTCAACAGCCCAAAAAGTCTGTAATGCAGGATGTGGTCAGCCATAGGAATAACGGGCTAGAACCTGGGAAGGAGTTTGAGATGCAAGTGAGATTGGAGCTTGGAGGGAAAGAAACGGAATAAGCAGAGACAAGTGTTTCATCACAATGTTGTATGTGCCCATGACATTTGGAGGTTTTTAAAAAGAAGTCAGCAAGGCAACCACTTCACCTCTGGAGTCTTCAAGATCTTGCATCTTTACCTCCCAAGGTTGCCTTAAGATCAAAGGTGGTATTCAGCCAGTTCAGACTGGTTTGGGAGAACCGGTAGTAACAACCTGCGGGTGGGCCTACCCACCTGTTCGGATGCAATCCTACCCTATATCGCTGTATGTTTGATGCCGCATGCATGTGTGGACGGCGCGTGCAAACAAATTGCTGTATTGTTTGACATTATACATATTGTTGTGACCCAGGCCCTAGTAGGTAGTAGTCGACGCAAACAGTTCCGAAACAAACAGACTTTATTAGAACAGCTGAGAATTAACTCATTCTCAGCGTAGTCCAAACTAAATAAAAACAATTTCTTCATAACATAAATTCTTCAGTCTAATCACCAACCTTGGTATAATTAGGCAAACTGCCAAAGGCTTCTCTCGGCAAAAGTTCAGGAGCAGAAGACGGCAACAAGAGATAAGTGCAGCAAGAGAAGAACAAGTCTATCAATGTTGTTTTCCAACAAAGATCCCAAGAGCCTTTGCTGGACTTTTAAGCCTTATGAGAGGGGCCAATGATCTCTTGGCCCTACTCCTGAGTCGCCCTCTCTGCTTTATCTGCTCCTGCCTTCTGGCAGCTCTTCTCATACGTGCACTAGGAACAGGCTCCTCCTGTTCCTCTGCCTCTCTACTGTCAGCCTCTGGAGGCTCTGAAGTCTGCACATTACTCCTCAATGGCCCTGGCCCCATCTCTGCCTCTGACGCAGAGCCCTCTTCTGGGCCTTCCCCACCTCCAGGACTGGCCCGTGTTCTTCCTCAGCCTCATCGCTGCCAGCTCCGCAGGCTGCTGGCGGACCACAACACATATGTGAAGACGGTGCGCACGAGTGAATTGCCGTGATTTGTGACACCGCACACTCACATTTCTGGTGTTGGGCAAACTGTATGTGAACTGTATTGCTACAGTATGTGAAGCCCGCCTCTGCTTAAAATGCCTGGTTAGGATGTGTTCTCCTTATCTTTTGAATCTGAGAGCTTGTACAGACATGCCCAAAGATGGTGGGATCCTCTGAATTACCCTCAATATAAGATCCAGATGTTAAGGATTCAGAGATCATGATTCCTAGGTGGAGCGTAGATCTGAGCTCTACCATATTTAACATTGGGTTTACCACAAACTCTGCAAAGGCCAAGGGAATGAGAAAAGGCCAAAGTGGCTGTCCGCTCTGAGACAATCGACCTAATGATTGGCTTGAGAGAGTTGCAAGATATGTGACCACTGGAATGAGACAACTCACCATAGTCAACTCGCCATGGCCAATTTGCCGCAGCCAATTTACCACAAACAACTCGCTGTGGGACAACTCACCATGGCCACCTGGCCACCTGAGAATTTGCCGCGGGACAATTCAACAACTCAATTGAATTATGTAAAATAATTTTGAAAATATTTTAAATTTTGTCATTCACATTTTATTTTTGTCCCTCCTTTCTTTCATGATTCTATTCCACTATTTTTTGATATTAGTGTAACTCTTGTCCCGTGGCGAGTTGTCCCATGGCAAGTTGGCTACAACAACTTGGCTGCAGTGAGTTGGCCGTGGTGACTTGTTGTAGACCTGTGACTGCTATTCTGAACTTGTTCGTGTTTCTGCCTCTTTTTGACAAGGAGATTCAGGGAACACTTCTCCAACTATCAGCATGGTGGGGTTGTTTTTAGTGATGCTCAATTCACACCACGCAAGGTACTCAGCACTACTTTTCAAGCAAGCCACATGAAAATGTTGTTTTAGAAGCTTTCCTGTAGTTTTGATGCCAGCAGCAAAGATGACACACATTCTCTTCTCGATACCTTGCAGCAAGGGCTCTTCTGTCGATTGTAATAAACTCTTTCCTGATGGACCAGTAAAAGAAGTGAAGGCTTCTGACTGTGTCTTTATGCCAACCCCATCTTCTACCCTGTTGAAAGTGTGCAGCATAGGCTCCCATCCTGTGCAGCTCCCATCGTGAAATGATTAGTGGGTCATCATCTGTTAAAAGGGGAAAAAAAAAAACCAGAAAAATAAACTATTAACCTAAGCTTCTTTCTTTCTTTGTATGCGTTTGTGATGAATATACCTGATCTCTGCTAAGATTTTATTTTGCTTTGTTGTTGCTGCTGCTGTTGGCATTCATATTGAATTGACCGTGGTTAGAATATTTACATGCCACTTTACATTATGAGAAATCTCAAAGCAGTTGAAAAAGGTCGTTTAGAAAACAAACCAATATAAAAATAGATTAACAACGATCAAAAAGAAATGTTAAAGGGAATTACAAACTGAAAGAAAGCCAAAGATTGTTTAGAATTTTTAGGTGTTTATTTATTTAGAACATTATATGGTCACCCATTTTAAATATATATAGCGTTGAGTGGCCAAAAATGACCAGGGAAGAAAAAAAACACCCCATTGCCAAGGTTTGGTTTAAAATAATCCAACACCAAGAAGAAGAAGGAAGTCACCATGGAACCAGTTCTTGAATGGACACAAATATATTGTGTTCCCCATAATATTCCTTGTAACGGGGGAAAAAAAAACTAGGATCTGAAGAGCTTTCTGGATGGACAAGAAGGTTGGGTGCATCTGAATCAGAGATGGTTTTCAGCAGGTTCTGACCAGTTCTGGAGAACCGGTAGTGGAAATTTTGAGTAGTTCGGAGATCCGGTAAATACCACCTGTGACTGGCCCCACCCACATCTATTCTCTGCCTCCCAAGTCCCAGCTGATCAGGAGGAAATGGGGATTTTGCAGTAACCTTCCCCTGGAGTAAGGAGGGAATAGAGATTTTACAGTATCCTTCCCCTGCCACGCCCACCAAGCCATGCCACGCCCACCAAGCCACACCCACAGAACCGGTAGTAAGAAAAATTGAAACCCACCACTGTGCTGAATCTTAAAGGGAACCTGTCCCAGAGGCCAGGTACCAAACAAGACATACTCCTTGGTCCTGCAAGACAACACTGTGTGATAGAGTTAGGGTTAGGGTTAAAGCATGTCCACTCTGTCAGATCTAATGGAACAACAGAACTCATTGAAGATAGGTGGTCCTACAAGCAGCCTAGCCTTGTAACATGCAGGGGGTTAAAGGTGATAACCAGCAACTTGAATTGCGTTGTGGAGTATAACACACATACCAGTAAATCATGTGGCCAAACTTTGGAATCCAAACGTATGTCCGGTTGCTCTCTCAATCAGTTGAAACCTCTGAGTGTCTTCAAAGGGAGTTCTATGTAAAAGGTTTAGTTTGTTTTTAATGGAAAGAGATACTTAGAAAGCATCAACTTTGAAACCTCTAATTTTGTACAGTGACAAGCTTGCAATCTCTTGGGTTCTGCTTATACTAGATGAACAGCTGTTAGAGGTTTTCAGATGTGCTATCCTGTATGTAATAGCCCAAATTATAACCTAGAAACTATATTTTGTAATAGTTGTAGCTTCTGGACCAATGACAGTCTTGCATATAGAATAACAGAATAACATAGTTGGAAGGACCTTGGAAGTCTCCTGGTCCAAACTCCTGCTCAAGCAGAAGACCCTATTATACCATTTCAGACAAATGGTTGTCCAATCTCGTCTTAAAAACCATCAGTGTTGGAGCACTTGCAATTTCTGGAGGCAAGTCGTTCCACTGATTAGTTGTTCTGTCAGGAAATTTCTCCTTAGTTCTAAGTTGCTTCTCTCCTTGATTAATTTCCATCCATTGCTTCTTGACTTGCCTTCAAATGCTTTTGAGAATAGATTGACCCCCTCTTCTTTGTGGCAGCCTTTAGATATGGAATGGAATGGAATGGAATGGAATGGAATGGAATGGAATGGAATGGAATGGAATAGAATAGAATAGAATAGAATAGAATAGAATAGAATAGAATAGAATAGAATAGAATAGAATAGAATAGAATAGAATAGAATAGAATAGAATAACAGAGTGCGAAGGGACCTTGAAGATCTTGTAGTCCAACCCCCTGGTTAGGCAGGAAACACTACACCACTTCTGACAAATGGTTATCCAATATCTTCTTTAAAACTTCCAGTGTTGGAGCACTCACATCTGGAGATAAATTATTCTACTGACTAATTGTTCTAACTGTCAGGAAATTTCTCCTTAGTTCTAGGTTGGTTCTCTCCTTGATTAGTTTCCACCCATTGCTTCTTGTTCTACCCTCAGGCGCTTTGAAGAATAGTTTGACTCCTCTTCTTTGTGGCAGCCACTGAGCAATTGGAACAGTGCTATCCTGTCTCCCCTAGTCCTTCTTTTCATTAAACTAGACATACCCAGTTCCTGCAACCGTTCTTCATATGTTCTAGCCTCCAGTCCCCTAATCATCTTTGTTGCTGTTCTCTGCACTGGAAGACTACTATCATATCACTCCTAGTCCTTCTTTTCATTAAACTAGACATACTCAATTCGTGCAACCGGTCATCATATATTTTTTTTCCTCCAGCCCTCTAATCATCCTTGTTGCTCTTCTCTGCATGTTTTCTGGAGTCTCAATATCTTCTCTTTTTTTATAGCTAGTGAAGTTTTCATGAAATTCCAATGAGTGGGTGCATGGATTTTTCATTTAATATAAGATGATTGAGTTTGTGTGTGTAGCCTGAATGCCCCCCTCTCTCTCCAAAGTCAAGAGCTTTCCTGGCCTCCTACACCTCCATGAAACCCCAAAGGAAGTCATCATGAAGGCAATTACAGTGACCTTTCCACATCAGGAAACAGAAAGAGCCATGGTGACTGCAGAATGATGGAGAAGTAGAAAAAAAAATACTACCAGAGCACTCTCAATAATGTCACAACAATAAAATGAGTTTTTCTTTTTTTAAAAAAAAACTGAATAAATTGTAAGAAGGCTTTGGTAATGGGATAAAAAACAGAAGAAAGCATGGTAAAAACTAGAGAACAGATTTTGGCAAGCCACCTCTATTTACACAAAGACACAACACGTGATCAGGACTCCTCTAGGAGACCAAACAGAGACGGAAGCATTTGTCATTATAATGGAAATATAAATGGATCCAATAATTATCTTCTTACATATGTGAGTCCGTGCCAGTACATCTCACTTTACAAAGCCCATTAAGCCCTAAATTTTATGTAAACCATTTTAAAAAGGAAAGAAGAAAAGAAAGTAATAGAATGATAGCAATTTAGAATATAAATATAAAAGGGAGAAGAGCAAAGATTTTAGGCAATAAAAGCTTTGGGAACCTAACAGAACAATATTGTAGTAAAATAATAAATTTCAGAGGTTTAATCACTTGGTAAATAAGAAGGGTACTTCTGTGGAATTTTAGCATGGCTTTTATATCTGCATCTATCTTCAAAAATAATAACACACAAGCAATATAAAAAAACACCAGATTAGGTATTCAGGAGAGGTGGCTATGGTGGAAAGAGAGTAACCAGAAAGTGTCATTTTGGCAATTTAGTCTTTTCAATAATAGGGTATTATTTGCTATATAGATCCATTTAAAAACAACAACAACAACTCATATAGGCTTTGAAAAGAAATGGCTTACTGCAAGGATAAGCTTCTCTTCCCTCTCCCCCTTGCCTACTGAGTGCAGTTCCCAACACACAAACACTTACACACACAAGCACACAAATATATGCAGGGAGGGAAGGAGGAGGAGATACTGAAATACTATTCTGGGCAAGCTTCCCCATACTGTTACAAAGAAGCAAAAAGCAAATGTTTTACTAAATGTTTCACTGTATAAATGCACACATACACACAAAATCACACTTTATATAAGTATCACACATACATATACACACACTATTCTTATGCACGCACACATATCAGGAGTGGGTTCTACTTACCTTTACTACCGGTTCATAACGGGTAGTTATGACGGTTCATAACGGGTAGCATGCGCAGAATCGTCCATTATGATGTCCGGGTGCATGGGCGGAGCCTCCTGCCACTTTACTACCGGTTTGCAAGAATCAGACAGAACCGGGAGCAACCCACCACTGACACATATACTGTTTAATATTTAGTAATTAAGTATTACATTTGCTTTTTAGTTCTTTGTAACTGCATTGGGGAAGATTGTGTGTGTGTGCACCTGCATATTGCATGTGTGTATGCAGTTTAGTGTAGTGTATTGATATAGATATAGGATCCCTCCTAATTGTCTATTACTCACTGTATTGTGTGCTCATTACCTATTTAAGAGCTCAAATCTGGGCTGCCTTTGGGAACCTACAGCGTGCTGGAGAAGGAAGATGGAATGCCTTAATTTAGTGGAACCCATTTCCTCCCTGAACCTGTGAGGTATCCAGCAACCCGAGCAAGAGAAATTTATCTCAAGAATGACTACCTAACTAACTCACTGCAATAAGATTCAAAGGAGGAGTTAGCTTCATTTCTTCCTTCCTTGTCCTACTTTAGAAGGATCTCCAAGGTCCCTTCTATCTCTGTTGTTCTGTTCTGATGTGTTATTTAGTTAGTTAGTTAGTTAGTCTCCATGAAATGGATACGGATAAAATGGGGACATTAGAACAGGGATGGTAAGCACATTGGTGCTCTTATGCACGCCCCGTAAAGACCTTTTAGGAATGGGGTGAGGTCAACAGTAGACAGTCTAAGGTGAAAGTATTGGGGGTTTGGAGAAGAGACCACAGAGTCAGGTAGTGCATTCCAGGCATTGACCACTCTGTTGCTGAAGTTGTATTTCCTGCAATCGAGTTTGGTGCTGTTTACCTTGAGTTTGTATCTATTATTTGCTTGTGTATTGTTGTGGTTGAAGCTGAAGTAGTCACTGACAGGTAGGACATTGTAGTGGATAATTTTATGTACTACACTTGGGTCAGACTGAAGGTGGTGTAGTTCTAAGTTGTCTAAACCCAAAATTTCAAGTCTGGTGGCATAAGGTATTCTGTTGCGAGTGAAGGAGTGGAGGACTCTTCTCGTGAAATATCTCTGGACTCTCTTGATTGTATTAATGTCCGATATGCAGTGTGGGTTCCAGACAGAGGAGCTGTATTCGAGAATCATTCTGATTTGTTCTGAATTGTTCTGAATTTGTTCTGATCTATTCTGATCTGGATCTTCTCTCCCTCATGGAAGAAATTAAGGACTTACCCTGGAGACCATGATGGACTCTCTGTTGGGAGAACTCCATAACCACTTGAGGAATCTACACAAGCCAGGACCTTCAAATTAGCCATTTGCAAGATGGATATTGGCAGTGTCTTTCAAAGTCCAGCTTAGCATTACAATGAGGCAGTTGCTACAAGTACTGTGAATGATTTCATGGGTACTAAAAGGGGTAGTTCATACTGCCAGCTACCCCATTGACTTTGTTTGTGGGAAAGCCAGCAAAAGAGGTCACAAATAGCAATCTTGTAACTGTGGGGATGCTGTGATGACCATCATACATACAAGGGCATGTTGTGAGTACTCCTGTTTCAGCAGCGTCATAAGTTCGAACAGTCACTGAATGAGTGGATTATTAAGTGAAGAACACCTCTATTTCTACTTTTGGAGAATGCATCTCCAAAACTGAATCAAAATTTTCACCCCTCATTACTCATTACCTAGAAAATAGGCTCAAGATCCAAATGGATCTTGACAGACTTGAACACTGGGCCCTATCTAACAAAATGAAATTCAGTGTAGAGAAAGGTAAAGTCCTACACTTAGAAAGAAAGACCAAAAGAACACCTATAGACTGGGTGAAACCAGGCTTAATAGCAGTGACTGTAAGAGGGATCTTGGAGTGGACAACCAGCTAAATATGAGTCAGTAGTGTGCAGCGGCAGCCAAAAAAGCCAATACAATCCTAAATTGCATTAACAGACGGATACAATCAAAATCAAGTGAGGTACTAATACTACTTTATAAAGCCCTAGTAAGGCCACACCTAGAATACTGCATCTAGTTTTGGTCACCAAACTATAAAAAAAATGTTGAGACTCTAGAGGAGAGCAACTAGGATGATTAGGGGACTGGAGGTTAAAATATATGAAGAACGGTTACACGAACTGGGCATGGCTAGTCTAGTGAAGAGAAGGACCAGGGGAGACATGATAACAGTCTTCCAATATTTGAGGGGCTGCTCCAAAGAGGAGGGGGTCAAGTTATTCTCCAAAGCACCTGAAGGCCAGACAAGGAATAATGGATGGAAACTGACCAAGGAGATATTCAACTTAGAAATGAGGAGGAACTTTCTGACAGTGAGAGCAATCAATCAATGGAACAGCTTGCTTTCGGAAGTTGTCGGAGCTTCATCCCTGGAGACTTTTAAGAAGAGACTGGACTGCCAGTTGTCAGAGATGGTGTATGGTTTCCTGCTTGGCTGGGTGGGTGGGGTTGGACTAGATGACCTACAGTACAAAATCCCTTCCAACTCTGTTAATACTGTTAACGTTGCTTCGTTAGCCCAGAATTCTAATATCTTTTTTTTTTCTTTTGAGGAGACTTTGTATTGAGATAACTTGGGAATTTATCCATCCTTTTGCATTTCACAGTGCAGGTTCATGTCATCAATGGAAACGCTACCCGCCTGAAACTGACTATTGTTTTCAGGCTACATACAATCTGGAAAACAAAGAGCAGAACAGCGAGAGCACAATAAAAATGTTCACTATTTTAAAGTTTCTCATTAATGCTTATCCTACCCATCGGGAGGCTGTAAATATCTTGTATCATCACAGAGTGCAGTTCAGCCCAGCCTGCATTTCTTAATAAGGTCTGGAGTCAGAAAGAAGTAAAAATGTGATATGGATGTTGTAAGGCGGCTGGAAGCCACCCTCTCCCACACAGGCACAAACACACACAAATCCATCCTTGTCCTGTTTTGATTTTTAATCAAAAATCAAAACTTTTCTCGGCTTTTCTCACCGAGTTATGAACATCTTCTTCCTACTGACACAAACCAGGCTCGTTAGTAAGGCTGCTGTTCCAGTGGGAAAATTTAAATGAAAATTTAAATGTCACCAAGTGAAATCAGGAGGCTGTGAGTTTGATCCTAGGTGGAGGCAGATATTTCTCTCTCTGAGCACGATGAAAATATATCTGCTGAATATAGCTCCACATTGGCAACAGGAAGGGTATCCGGCCAGTAAACACTCGGCTCCATTCCGTTGCCCAGACTTCACCCCACAAGGGATCACTAAAAGATGATGGTGATGAATCCAGGAATGTCACCCTGGATTTCTGTGGTTCAGAAGGAATGCTTTTTCATTAATTAATCTACCGTTGGACTGCCCCGTATCATAAACTTGGACAATATGACTTTGGAATATCTAGAAGCTAAAAAAAATGACAAAAAAGAACCCTCATCAAAATCTTGCAGAAGACACAGGAGAGAAAGAGATAGATAGATAGATAGATGGATAGATAGATAGATAGATAGATAGATAGATAGATAGATAGATAGATAGATAGATAGGCAGGCAGGCAGGCAGGCAGGCAGGCAGGCAGGCAGGCAGGCAGGCAGGCAGGCAGGCAGGCAGGCATCAGACAGATGATAGATGGATGGAAGATAGATAGATAGATAGATAGATAGATAGATAGATAGATAGATAGATAGATAGATAGATAGATGATAGATAGATAGATAGGCAGGCAGGCAGGCAGGCAGGCAGATGATAGATGGATGGAAGATAGATAGATGATAGATAGATAGATAGATAGATAGATAGATAGATAGATAGATAGATAGATAGATAGATAGATGATAGATAGATAGATAGATAGATAGATAGATAGATAGATAGATAGATAGATAGATAGATAGGCAGGCAGGCAGGCAGGCAGGCAGGCAGACAGATGATAGATGGATGGATGATGGATGGATGATAGATAGATAGATAGATAGATGATAGATAGATAGATAGATAGATAGATAGATAGATAGATAGATAGATAGATAGATAGATAGATAGATAGATAGATAGATAGATGATAGGTAGATGGATGGATATAGATGGATGGATGGATGGATGGATGGATGGATGGATGGATGGATGGATGGATGGATAGATGATGGATGGATGGATGGATGGATGGATGGATGGATAGATAGATAGATAGATAGATAGATACTTAAAATTGTTCCTGAGACATCAGGAAGGGGAAATTTTGATAATACCCCTTTAATACACAAGTGGGAGATTATATGATTAGATGCCTCATCATATGCTACAAAATAGCAACAACCCTACATACACACACACACACACAAACACACACACACACACACAGAGAGAGAGAGAGAGAGAGAGAGAGAGAGAGAGAGAGAGAGAGAGAGAGAGAGAGAGAGAGAGAGAGAAACTAAATATCTGTAGGAAAAGTTATTATTTCCAAGCTAATGTGGAAAATTTGGGAACATTCAGAAGACCTTGAACTGCTTACATAATTTTCAAATTGTTGTTATAATTATCACCCACACCACACCCCAGGCAAAGAGTTGTTTAGCCCAAGGATATAATTTCAAACAAAGAATATTTAAATACTTTCCCATAAATTTTCAGCTTGGGAGATGTGCATAAGAATTAAATAATGGAAAAAGATTTCAGGCCACTCCATGGAGTATGAATATGCCGATGGAGGGTAGCTTTGCCCTTGCAATGAACATGTGGGATCTACCTCCCCAATTATCCTCCTATCCAGTTCTTGAGGTGTGTGTGTAGGGGGAAGATGTTTTCTTTGTTGTTGTTGTTAGTTGCAAAGTCATATACAACCCATCACGACCCCATGGACAATGTTTCTCCAGGCCTTCCTGTCCTCTACCATCCTCTAGAGTCCATTTAAGGTCACACCAACTATCTTTCCCAGCATTAGGTTCTTCTCCAGTGAGTCCTTCCTTCTCATGAGGTGGCCAAAGTATTTGAGTTTCATCTTCAGGATCTGGCCTTTTAGAGAGCAGTCAGGGTTGATCTCCTCTAGGTCTGACTGGTTTGTTTGCCTTGCAATTTGTTATCTACTTACCGGCAGACATTATCCCATCCTACAATTATGTCGAGATTGGAGTTCTAAAGTGTTTTTGGGGAAAAGAAAAAAAAATGCAACCATGCCAATCCCATATATTTCCTTGCAATAAGAATGGGGCAGAGACAAGAATGATTGTTATTACTCATATTCAGTCCTTCTGGGGAGAAATGTTGAGCCAGGAGATATCAAGACAATCTCTGTTATTCATTGCTTTAGATAAAGATAGACACACAGAGAGATTTCAACAATGGCCATTCAGCCGACCTTCTATTGATATAGTGCTTCAATGAACTTTTGTGAGATCCTTCACCATCATCTTAAAGGATGCTGAAAACCTGTTCTCAAACAAATCTTCTAAAACATCTCTTAAAAGTGTTAACTGGAGATAAAACATCACTTTTATTCCATACAAATATATACCCTGTTTTCCCCAAAATAAGACATCCCCTGATAATAAGCCCAACTGGGCTTTTGAGCACATGGCAATAAGGCCAAGCGCTTATTTCAGGGTTCAAAAAAATATAAGACAGGGTCTTATTTTCAGGGAAACACGGTATTTCTGTACTTTGCAGAAAAAAGTTTGGGTGGACATACTTTCAACTTACCGTACTTAACTGCATTCTAAGCAGGTCTACAACTATGGTTGCTGTTCTTTTCTCTCATCAAATTGTGGGGTAGAAATCCTGATAGTGGAAGTTGGCAGAACTTAGCAGAGGTTTAACAAGACTCAGTGTTGTTTCCTTTAATTGCCAATCAAATCATTAAGCTATTCTCTCCTTATCATTTTATCTCAATTTAGGTAGGATGAAATCTTGCTCTGAAGCGTTTCATATTTCCCCGGCAAATTTCTTTTGCAACACGTTCATGACATAATTACCTTGGAGCAGGCCATATTGATATTAATTGGGTTTATCTTGGCAAACAGTACAGCTACATGTGTTTGCACTGTTCTTTAACTTCGCACCGTCAACTCATTTTTCTGAATTTTACCCTACTGTATTCTGTTATCTGTGTGATGTAACATCAATGAAATATGGGTGGACCGGAATAGGGGCATGTTCAAAGCCAACAAAACTCTATCAGGCTGTGTATTAGGAGCAGAAAACGCATTGCCCTCTAGAAGTTGAACTCCATTTTGTAACAGCCCAAGCTAATCATAAGCTAATGAGTAACATCTGGAAGACTATTCATTGCACACCAGCTCCCTACACGATTTAGACTATTACACAGTCTTAAGGCTATAAAATCCGTGAAGCATTATTCTAAGACATGGTGCATGAGCGATTGTGAGTATTTAAATAAAGCAGTTAAAATCTTAAAGGAGTTAAGCAGTGAAGAGAATGGGTTCAAAATGCAAAAGCAGATGGGCTAAAAAAGAAAAAAACCACTCTGAAAGTTGATGGTTCAGGTGGGTAAACTTGAACTGGAGATGGAATTCTCCTTGCCAGTTCCGCACATTATATACTCCTGATATAATTTTCCACGGAAACATCTGGTACCAGCGGCGTTTGGAAACAACATACTGGGTTAAATGAAATATTGTTCTAACCACAGCATATTGGGTCCGATGTGCTTTATGTAAAGCTCTGTATTGTTCCATAGATGCCCAGAGCAATAAAACTGCCTATTTTGTAATCCATTCAAATTAAAACAACAACAATAGAGAGAAGGGACAGGGAAAAAAACAGTCTCTCCATCTGGGCAGCCAAAACTTGTTGGCCCGTGTCTTAAAAGAGCGGCATGACAATGAAACCTACAAAAAGCAACATTTTAATGGAAAATGCCAACCAACCCCTTATCATTCTCTGCAACACACACCGCAGCACAAGCATTGTCATAGCGGTATACACACTAGGCTTCTTGTAAACTGCCTCCTGAAGTGACCCAGTAATGAACAAAGCAGTAGAGGCAAGAGTCACGCCATCAGCACCTGTTTGCCTCTCTACGTCCAGCAAGAGAGACGCTGCTTGTTATCATCCAGACGCCTAATCTGGAACTGAAGTTTGTGCAGGCACTGCTGATTTTTAATTAACTGTCTAGTGAGCTGGTGGGGGGGATCTACTTTAAATGCTTCTCAACTGTGAGATTCAAAATGTGTGTGCGTGTGTGTGTGTGTGTGTGTGTGTGTGTGTGTGTGTGTGTATGTTGAAAGGGAAGAAAAATAGCAGAAAATCCAGCCAGAAGTACTGGCTTTGGAGAGCAGTTAAATAATGTGAAAAGATGGAAGAATACAGAAATACCCACCATGAAGGAATAGATTGTGAAGATGGTAGAGTTTGCAAGCATGGCAAAATCAACTCCTTTCATTAATTATATATGTGTGAATATGTATATACAGTAGGTAGGTAGGTAGGTAGGTAGGTAGGTAGGTAGGTAGGTAGGTAGGTAGATAGATAGATAGATAGATAGATAGATAGATAGATAGATAGATAGATAGATAGATAGATACCGCATTTTTCAGACTATAAGATGCTCTGAAATATAAGATGCAGCTACTGTAGCTTATGGGGAGGAAAACAAGAAAAAGAAAATCTGCCTCTGCCTCCCAGCAATTTGCCTCCTTGCAGCAAACAGCAAACAGCGTGGTCAGCTTCAACACAGCCTGATTTAGCACGAGCAACTGATTGGCGGTTGGATCTGCCTCCTGGAATACCTTCTATCAGCTTTTCCAGGCTGTGGGGATTGCCGCTGCCCATTGGTGCCAGTGCCGCCCATTGGTGCTTCCATCTATCACCGCCTCTGCACGCCCCATTTTCAGCCTCCGAACATCCTGCTTTCAGCCTCCCCCTGCCCCATTTTTGGTCTGTTCCAGGCAGCAGAGATCGCGATCCCCACTATCTGGAATGGGCTTGAAATGGGAAGTGTGGAGTGTGGAAATGGGGTGCACAGAGACCAAAAACAGGATGCAGGGAGGCCAAAAATGGGGCGTGCAGAGGCGGTGATAGGTGGTAGTGGTGATGGCCGGCACTGACACTGATGGGCGGCAGCGTCCCCGCAACCTGGAACAACTGATAGCAGGTATTCCAGGAAGCAGCTCTAACTGCCAATCAGCTGCTTGTGCTAAATCAGGCTCTGCTGAAGCTGACCACACTGTTTGCTGTTTCCTGCAAGGAGGCAAATTGCTGGGAGGCAGAGGCCAAAGGGCGGGGGCTGGTGGGTGGCCAGGGCTTCAGCAACATTCACTGTATAAGATGCGCAGACATTTCCACCCACTTTTGGAGGGGGAAGTACATCTTATACTCTGCAATATATGGTAGATTTTATATTTCTAGTTCCCCCCATCTGCCTCAAAGAGGGACATTAAGGAGGGGACAAGACTGGAAACTCTTGATGGAGTTTCTTACTGACAAGGGATAAAAATGAATGAGCAATTTTGGGATTTAATGATTTTAACAGGTTTGTTTATTGGAAGAAGGGAACCAACGTACATAATCTGGGAAGATGAAAATGGTAATCAGTATGCTGCAAAGAAGAATGGAAGTCACTTCTTTGGATATTTTTCCTTTTCTTAGACTTTTCCCATCTTACACTTTTTCTTCACTACTTTTTCCTGTTTTTGTAGCATCTTCATTCTGTGTAGAATCAGGGGTTGGCTGCTGGGGGTTTGCAGGGGTTCGGGAGAACCTCTAGCTAAGATTCTGTGCAGTTCGGAGAACCCCCAAATCCCACTCTTGGCTGGCCCTTCCCACCCCACCTCACCCCTCCCAGGAGTCCCCACAAAGCCCATTTTGGATGCAGGTAATGCAGGGCACGCATGGAGGCTTGGGGAGGGTGAAAAATGGGCCTACTGGAAGTTCGGGAAAGGCCTTCAGAGCCTGGGGAGGCCCTTTCTGTCCTCCCGGAGGCTCAAAGAAAGCCTCCGGAGCCTGGGAGAGCAAAAACACCCCCCCCCCCAGCATGATGCAAGAGGCCGACTAGGCCACGCCTACCCAGCAAGGGGTAGCAAGGGGCAGAGAACCCCTTGCTAAAATTTTGGAAGCCCATCCCTGTGTAGAATCCTCTTTTAAGTAATATTTGATACAGATAGATAGAATTTGAACAAGGAAGAGTTTGTAGGAGAGGGTTTAAGGGTAAAGCACTTTAGCATTCCAGACTAAAGGTTGTGAGTCCAGCAATTCCAAGTAAAAGGTACTTGCCTAGAGCACTGTGTTATTCTAGGTTGTGTGTTAGTTGTGCATAGCAGCAGCTGACCAGGAAAAAAATGCCCTATCCTGCTGAATCATAGGACTTTCAGGCACTCAAAGTAGGATAAACAACTTATGACTCATCCAGCCAACTTCACCATGGGCCCTCTTTCCTAGAAGTCACTGAGATAAAACAACCTCTGGAGGGCCCATCTTTGATTTAGAAAAAGAGCTGTGTCCTTTTTATAGAATGATGTTCTCGAGGGCTTTTTTGACTATCATTCCGTCAAAGAACCAGAAATGTTACATGAAAGGGATACCCCCCAGATCAAAAGACTTAATCTCTAGGTCAGTAACCAAAACTAAGATAAATTCATTTTTTCATTGGAAGCATACATGGGTACCTCTCTAATAAGTCATTTCCATTCTGCTTTGCACTTAGTCATGTCAGTTCTATCAAAGATCTGTAGTCCTTAAATGAAAATGACAAAATCACATCCGTTTTTGTATGCATGCAATATACCAATGAGTAGACACTGTGGTACACAGTTCTATTCAGCTTTCCAAAATGCAGGCGACCATTCAGGATGAATAAAAAATTGATGATTTTTTAAATAAAAAAATTAAAAAATCAATTTTTTAAAATTTAAATCAGGTTTTTTTAATTTAAATTGGATTTTTAAAAATCAAATTTATTTTAATAAAATGCTTTCTGAGTAAAAATCTATCTAAAGATAGTTTTCTATTTAAGATACATTTTGTTGTTGTTAGTTGCAAAGTCGTGTCTGACCCATCGTGATCCCATTTACAACATTCCTCCAGGCCTTCCTGCCCTCTATCATCCTCTGGAGTCCATTTAACTCCACCAACTGCTTCAGTGACTCCATCCAGCCACCTCATTCTCTGCCGTTCCCTTCTTCTTTTGTCTTCAATCTTCCCCAGCATTAGGCCCTTCTCCAGTGAGTCCTTCCTTCTCATTAGGAGGCCAAAGTATTTGAGTTTCCTCTTCAGCATCGGGCCTTCTAAAGAGCAGTCAGGGTTGATCTCCTTTAGGACTGACCAGTTTGATTGCCTTGCAATCCAAGGGACTTGCAGGAGTCTTCTCCAGCACCAGAGTTCAAAGACCTCAATTCTTTGGCGCTCAGTCTTTCTTATGGTCCAACATTCACAGCCATACATTGCAACTGGGAAAACCATAGCCTTGAGTATAACTTTTGTTGGCAGGATGATGTCTCTGCTTTTTAGTAAGCTATTTAGATTTGCCATAGCTTTCCTCCCCAGGAGCAAGCGTCTTTTAATTTCTTGGCTACAGTCCCCACCTGTAGTGATCTTGGAGCCCAGGAAAAAAAATATGTCACTACCTCCATTTCTTCCCCATCTATTTGCCAGGAATTAGTTTATTCAGCATGAAGTGGAGCTTCATGAGGCTACATATATTCTGCAATATTGGGACTGTCAATGAGTCAACAGTGGGTCAGAGGAGGAGCTGCTGTAGGACAGAGATGACAGTTGCTCTTTAAAAAATATGATTTAGATCAAGCCTTTTTACTAGTGATTTAAATTGTGATTTAAATTGATTCGTTTTAAATCAAATCTACCCTGCTACCATTTTATTTCCAATATTTCCATTGAGAGTGATGTCTTGTGCAAGAGTTCCCAATCTTGGCAACTTTATGATGTGTGGACTTCAACTTCCAGAATTCCCCAGCCAGCATAGGAAATTCTAGGAGTTGAAGTCCACACGTCTTAACATTGCCAAGATTGGGAGCCCCTATTCTAGAGAACTGCCAAATCCAAAGATAATTGCATCTTGATTGAACAAACAGCCAAGAAGTGTGAATTAGATCAATCTGATGAAACACATGGCCTTAACAAAACCCACACTTTCCCTAGTTAGAAATGGCTCATTCATAGCATTATTAATTGTATTTTAGCCAACATAAATTAAAAAAAAAATCAAATGAGAGGCCAATTTAAATTTGACGAGGCCACATGGCCAAGTAGGGGTGTGTTTTTTTTACAGCTGCCACCTCATTTTCAAGGTGCTTGCTCTCTTCCCTGGGCCAAAAGCTCACAGCTCTAGCAGGCCAGTGTTCTGCAGCTTGTGTGAAAATGCAGCTGGCATAAAAGCAACTGCACTCACAATGGTTTGACACAAAGATTAAATGCCTTTTAAATGAATTGGCAATTGCATGGACCATCTATCCCAATAAAATTATTCCCACTTGGCATCGTCATGTGTAACTTGGGCCTAACAATTAGTCATAGTCTATCATTCTCCCATAAATTAGCATTCTTCAATTAAGCTTGGGGAGTAGTCTTCATCACGAAGATCTGGGCTAGAAAGGGAACAAATTAATAAATAATAAAGAGACATTGGCAACTTTATCAAAGAGCCGCTTGCATCCGAAGGCAAGAGAATGGCTTTTCAACATATATAAAATGGGGCTGAATATGAACAGTGTTTGCATATTTTGAGCCCCCGCCCCCACCCCTGCCCCGCCCATACCTCCACCACAGCTCTATGCCATCCTATTTAGGCATGTTTTTGAGGCCAAGTGCATGAGCAGCAGGCACATGCTTAAGCAATGAGCATGCATGGAAGGTGTGCTCATGCATGTGTGGAAGGCTGGGTGCATGCATGGAAGGCAGGCATGTGTGCAAACTGGGGTCACATGTGCATGAAGCGAGCATGTGCGCACAGCAAACTAGTAATAACATAATGTGAAACCCACCACTGATTTCTACTCTTGTGCTGAATGGTTTTTATTTATTTATTTATTTTTAATTAGATTTATTTGCCGCCCTTCTCTGGAGACTCAGGGCGGCTTACAATGCGCTAAGTAATACTTCATACTTTTGTATATTTTATACAAAGTCAGCTTATTGCCCCCACAAACTGGGTCCTCATTTGACCTACCTTAGAAAGGATGGAAGGCTGAGTCAACCTTGAGCCTGGGGAGATTTGAACTTGCAGTAATTGCAGGCAGCTGAATGTTAATAACAGGCTTTTAGTCTGTTGAGCTATCCAGGCTCCTTGTTACTGCGTAATCTTATCCTATCCCTGTTTATTGTCGAAGAGAAATTGAACTATGGAAGTCTTGCAGTTCAATTTTCATTGAACCCCAAATGTCCATAGAAAGAATGTCCTAGCAACATAAGGGAGGGTTGTTGGGTGAGGTGTCCTGCAGTGCAAATAGCAAGTTGTGCAAGGGTTTGGCAACTGACTCATATTTATGACGTGTCCCGGGATCAAGAGATCACCTTTTGTGACCTGCTAATCAGCAAAGTCAATGGGAAGGCCAGTTTCACTTAACAACCATATTATAGAATAGACTAGAATTCTTTATTGGCCAAGCATGGTTGGACACACAAGGAATTTGTCTTTGGTGCATAAGCTCTCAGTGTACATAAGGAGAATAAAATGCATTCATCAAGAGTAAAAAGATACAACACTTAGCGATAGTCAAGGTTACTAATAAGCTATCAAATCGTACTAGGAAACAAAAACAATATAAATTGAAAGATACAAGCAACCTGGTTATAGTCATAAGTGGGAAGAGATAGATACTAGTAAGGAAGAAAAGAATAATAGTAATACAGTCTTAGTAAATTATTTGACAGTGTTGTGGGAATTAGTTGTTAAGCAGCGTGATGACATTCAGGAAAAAACTGTCCTTGTTTCTAGTTGTTCTGGTGTGCAGTGCCGAATAGCGTCATTTTGAGGGTAGGAGTTGAAACAATTTATGTCCAGGAAGTGAGGGGTCTGTAGATATTTTCACAGCCCTCTTTTTGACTCGTGCAGTATACAGGTCCTCAATGAAAGGCAATATTATATTAATACTACAATATTAACATCTGCACTGATTCACTTAACTGCGGCAAGAAAGGTGGCAAAAATGGGGCAAAACTCACTTAACAAATGTCTCACTTAGCAACTGAAATTTTTGGGCTCCATTGTGCTCATCAGTTGAGGACTACCTGTAGATGCTACTCAACACTAAACTATCCAGACTGTAGTGTCATAATCTCAGAGAGTTTTGATTTGGCCTTGCATCTCCGGAAAATCTCCCACAATTGAAAAGATGCTTGAAAAGTCAGAATTTTTTTTTTCTTTCCTAAAAAAAAGTCTTCATTAGTGTGAGTTGACAGAATGAATAATTCCACAGCATGTCTTTCTAACATCAACTTTTAATTAATACTGGCATAGTGGAACTTCCTTAGCTGGATGAATTTATGACTTGCTTTGCCAAATTTTCATCAAGTGTCATCAAGAATCATTCTTTTGCTGTTGTTCTCTCAGTTTCTTTCCTTCCTCAGCCTCGCTCTGAACCTTCCATTCTGCGTTTCATCTGAATATTTCTTTCCTTCTCTATGTTTAAAGTAGTTCCAGAGACTCAGGTGAATTGCAAGCTTGGGGCTGAGGGAACATCATTACTTGCCTTCCTTGCACCTGAAAATTGCTTTTCCTGCTGGCTTCCAAAATGAGCGCATTTTAAACATAGTGCATTAAAGCACAGAAATTTGGAAATGTCACAGAAGCGCCTCAGACTTATTTAAAAAAAATTGCTTGGTGGAGTCTCCATTTTATTTAGCTGCTACTGTGCAGGACTAATAGGCGTGGAGTTTGTTGGGAGATAGCCAGAGAAAAATGAACAGACAGATGGGATCTAGGGTTAATGAGTAAAGGCCACATAGAATTTTATAAAACAAAGAGTCCAGTGTGACACACATTGCCAATATCAACATTTAGGTTCCACCCAGGTGTCTCTTGGCTGCAGATACGCACAGTAAAATATTCTGCGGAAGTTGCCAGCACTAGAACATGAGTGCAAGGATAATGATAAAATATACTCTGGAATTCATGAGGCCTCATTTTCTGTAGCTAGCACTGTCACTTAACAGATCTGTCTCTGACCTCAAATAAATTACATTGCATTTTCTGTTTCATTTTCTTTGGGTTGGAAATGAGGATAATGACATTAATCTGCCTTTCAAAGACACACAAAGGTTTATGAAAAGGATGGGTTTTCCAGGACATTTTGTTGCTTGCATTAATGTCCCAGTCAGAGATGATCTCCTTGTGGATGAAGCAAATGGATTGTCTTCTTCATGCAAGATGATGAAGCCATGAAGAAAGAAGTATGGGTTGTACATAGGAATCTCCATCTTACGATTTTGTCCTAAATTATCTACTAGGCAGAGAAAGTTTTCTCAGCTCATCAACATTGGAGGGTTGTTGTATAGTTAAACAGACCACTGTCTTCCATATTTCTGGTTATTGTTGCAATTGGAAACATGAGTTGAGGCAAATGTCTATAGAGATTCTCAGTCACCCACATCATAGTTGTCTTGAAGCTTCTCTTCCAAAAGGCAACTGGACTGTTTTTGTTTGTTGGTTAGAAGAAGGAGACGGAGAAGGAGAAGGAGAAGGAGAAGGAGAAGGAGAAGGAGAAGGAGAAGGAGAAGGAGAAAAAGAGGAGGAAGTAGTAGTTTTGCTTCTCATCCAAGAAACTTCATCAATTGTGACTGGATGGTGGGGGGATGGAAGGATAGGTTCTGACAGGATGGTGGGGGTAGATGGAAGGATGAAAAAATATAATATAGAAATAATCCTTCCATTCCCACCACCACCATCTTTCTGTCAGAACCTATCCTTCCATTTCCTTGAATGAGAAGCAAAACTTCTTCTTCCTCAAAGAAACAGTCCAGTTGACTTTGAAAGACCACCTTTGAGAATACTTGAGGCAGGTTGTTTATTTCCTTTAAGTCATAATAACATTCCTCAAAGGTGACACAGCTAGAAACTTCTTGGCTGGAGAGCTGTTAGACCCAATATCATGGCTGGAGCAATACCTTGTGACTGCATGTTGATGTGAAAAACATCAGAGACTGATGGGAAGGAAGCAAAGCATAGGCCACCCAGAGACCAATGGTAGAAGGATGTTCTTCATGATGGGAGTAGATATTCCTGAGATTCTAGAAGGAAAAATGGACAATACTGGCCCAGGTGGAGCTAAGATGAAGTACCTTCTGTATGAGATGACCAGGCTGAGCCTGAGGGAGAAGTCAAACTCATCATAAGTCACAAGTCCCTGCACGCCTGCAAAAGGTCCATCCCACCTTGAATGCTTTTCTTATCTCCAGCTCATTTCCCTTGACCACTAGCTGGTCAGATTTTTGCAGAAAGCTTAAATCTTTATTGTTGTTAGTTGCGAAGTCATGTCCGACCCATAGCGACCCCATGGACAATGTTCCTCCAGGCCTTCCTGTCCTCTACCATCCTCTGGAGTCAATTTAAGATCACTGCTTCAGTGAGTGGGTGGAATCACTGAAGCACTGAAGCCACCTTGTTCTCTGCCGTCCCCTTCTTCTTTTGCCCTCCATCTTTCCCAGCATTAGGCTCTTCTCCAGTGAGTCCTTCCTTCTCATTGGGTGGCCAGAGTAGTTGAGTTTCATCTTCAGGATCTGACTTTCTGAATCATTATAGTCATTTGAATTGCCTGAATCTTCTGATTTTCGCGGGACTTGACACTTCTTATGTTTGAACTGATTCCAAATTATCCATCAATATTCTAGCAGTTCTGTTCCAGCATGGTCCGACACATTTTTTTTGAGGGAGAAAGGAAGTTTGATTCCAATTCACTCTAAGCCAAATCTTTGAATCTTTCTCCATTTGGAACCATGTGTATTAATGGCATTCTAGTACACAGTAGCTAGTATAATCTTAACACACACACCAGAGGTGGGTTTCAGCAGGTACTGGCCAGTTCTGGAGAACCGGTAGTGGAAATTTTGAGTAGTTCGGAGAACTGGTAGTAAAAATTCTTACTGGCCCCACCTCCATCTATTCTCTGCCTCCCAAGTCCCAGCTGATCAAGAGGAAATGGGGATTTTGCAGTAACTTTCCCCTGCCAAGCCACATCCACAGAACCAGTAGTAAAAAATGTTGAAACCCAGCACTGACACACACTGTATTTTATCAGTAGAACATACTTCCACTAATAATGTTGTTTTTTTTTCTTGACATTTGCACTTGCTGCTTGTTTAATACATTAAATTCAGTGTTGTGAGGATTTATGACTAATAATAATAAACCAATATCTCCATTTGTGGTGATTTTCCCCCCCCTTCTTTTTAAAGAAAACCACAACTGCAATGAGCCAGGACTATTATATCAGATAGCGAAAGGTACAAAGTAGTGTTTGATCTTTCATTGATTCAGGGGCAGGTTTCTCTTGCTTCTTTTCTCCCTTAATCCTCAGTGCTCAGCAGACAAAACAACCCCGACTGAATGCTGAAACAATTAGATCATTAAGAGTGCAGAAGATGCTTCCTACATCTTTAACCAGTCTGACCTTTCTCTTCCTCATCTAGACTTAGTCCCATTACTAATCAACAGGCCAGGCTGAATTTAAATATATTTTAATACATTCCTACCTTTTGATCAAGTGAGGTGTTTGCTGTAGACCATAAATGAAGGAAAGTATGGGGAGATTATCTGATTCTTCCGTGTTCCTTTCAGTGGGAAGAGAGAATTGAATTCTTCAGGTGACTTGCCTTAGTGCAGCAGTCACCAACTGGTGGTCTGTGGCTCACTGGTGGTCCGCAAGAAAATATTGGTGGTCTGCAGAAAAAATATTTGCATTTTTTATATGGCACTAAATCAGAGGTCCTCAAACTATGGTCCCTGGGCCGGATATGTACAATGAGCATTTGTGGTGCGGCAGAGAGTCTCCCCCTTCGGGGACTTTTTTTGTAGGTCGGAGGGGGGCAGAAATTCTGACTTGGGGTTTGCTTCTGCCTCCTGGTGTGGGGCTTTGGGCGAAGGCTGGAGGGAAGTGCCACTGGTGGCAAAGAGCTGGAGGGCCTTGTTCCAGTGGGACCACATCATGGCCTGGAACTGGATGAGCCTGCTGAGCCTCCAGGTGTTAGTACCTGGCCTTGCACTACTGCAGGTCTTCCCTCTACTTGGAAAGCCTATGCTCGTAGTCCTCAGTGAGGTGCTTCTGCTGAGCCTCCTTCTAGGTCAGATCCAATTTGAACGCAGCTAGTTGTTTTGCCAACCCTTTCTCTTTCTCTCTTTCTCATGGTGGCTGCTTAGCTCCAGCAACTTGGGGCCTAAGGAGCCTGGATGGGCAGGCAAGTAGTAGCGAGTAGAGGCTGGCAAGGTGCCCCTCAATGTCAGTGAAATCAAGTTGGCCATGCCCACCCAGTCACATGACCACCTTGCCACGCCCACCCAGTTGGGTGGGCGTGGCAAGGCAGATCTTATTAGTGGTCTGTGGGATTTAAAATTATGAATTTAGTAGTCCCTGAGGTCCTAAAGATTAGTGACCCCTGCCTTAGTGAACACATACATGCTTCACTGATAAAGGAATGAAGATATTATCTTATAAGGGAGTCTTTCAAACCTTCAAAAGAGTGAGGATCAGTACTTTATTTTCTTTTAATTCCCAAACTTAAATGTGTGGCCCTTTCTAACATGCTCTAAGATTGCGTCAGTGCTTTCTCTGTAATGGTGGTACAGTGGTTAAAATTCAGTATTGCAGGCTAACTCTGAATTCAACTGCCAGGAGTTCAATCCTGACCTGATCGGCTCAAGGTTGACTCAGCTTTCCAGTCTTCTGAGGTTGGTAAAATGAGGACCCAGATTGTTGGGGGCAATACGCTGACTCTGTAAACTGCTTAGAGACGGCTGTAAAGCGCTACTGTGTTTCTCCAAAAAGACAACCCACCTTGAAAAGAAGCTCTATCACGTTTTTGAGAGCATGCAAATTAAGTTCCGTCTACAAAATTAGCCCTAATTAAGACCCCACCCATCCTGGGTTGCAGGGGGTGGGATGAGGTACACAGGTAAAAAATAAACTAGGGTGGGAATGGGGGGTTGGAGCTGCCCTTCTTACCAGGCCTCGCACACCCCGACACCTGCCTTGCCTTTTTCTGTGGCCACTTGCCACCACTTCCACACATTGCCCCGGCCTCCATTTCGTCTTCATATGCCTGCCGGCATCTGTTATCTGCAGCTGATAACAGAGCTCCAGATCAGTCTGGAGCTCTGTTTTTGGCTGCAGATGCCTTCCGGCAGACATCTGAAGCCAAAATGGAGGCCAGGGTGATGCGTGTGAGTGGCAGCAAGCGGCCACAGAAGAAGTTCCTGCTGGGTGGGGCTGTAGGTGCCACCACCGCAAGATGAATCAATAGTTAGAGCCCTACAAAAAGAAGGCCTAGCCGTTTTTGTGGGGGTCAAAAGAAAATAAGACCCGTCCTTCTCTTTGGAGAAACACAGTATGAAGTAGTACATAAGTCTAAACGCTATTGCTATTTTTAACAGAACTTCCTTTATTAGATAACTCTTTTCTTAAGAAGTGTATTTCTCCTGCTCTCTGGTGGTTTTGTTTTTGTTGACCTCAAGTTTCAACTTCTGGTTGTCCCATTGGTCCTGGTTTCTCCCACCTTCCAGTCATGAGAGCTGGAGTTATCCAGGGAGGAAGATGCTTAAGGAGACCAGTGGAAAGACAAGTAGACCTCTCCATAATTTGAGCATTTTTGGTCAGGTGTCCAGTGCATGCCATATTCCACTATTTTTCAGTTTCACTTGTGCTTTGTCGCTGTGGTGTTTCCATAAATATCATGTATACTCGTTCTAACACAATATTATTGGAATGTATCCAGGAAGGATATTTTGCATGGAGAAAAAAGAGGGAGCATTGTGGCCAAGATAGGAAAGTGTCTGGGTACAGTTTTGGGGCCTCGGTGGAACACAGGTTGCTGGGAATTTGGCAACAGCAGGTAAGTGACAACAGATGAAGTCTGTCAAACCAAGCAGATGCCTCATTATCCACAGTGCCACATTGCAACAGTGCAGCTGTAAGGAGACAAGCAACGCCTTCAGTCTTACTTCCGTCTCATTTGCCAAACAATGTGGCTGCATTTGCTTTGTGTATGTACAATTCCAGCACATGTTCATACAATATCAAAGTCTCTCTCTATATCCTTTTCTGGTATCATCCTCAGATATTTTTCTTTTTGGGGGAAAAAAATGTAGAGTGTAATTCAGTCTGATTCATTTGCAAAAGAACGAAACAGTTCCATAATATATCAATTCAAGGACAATTACACTCAAAGAGTTATGTTTTTAAAACCCCATAATAAATGAATAATTCCTTCGACGGAATTGCAGGCTTGCATCTTATTTGCATATTGTTTATCCAGCTAAACGGGCATTTCCAATGATGTCTTTTCCAATACCGGATAAGTTTCTGAGTAATGTAAGATCATGTTTTTATTTATTATATGTGAAGCAGTGTGTTAAACATTACTGTAGTCTTTTAATAACATTATAGTTACTTTAATTGCATTCAGCTGATGTTATGATTAACGTTAAATCTGTCTGCTTCCCGTTTGGTGGTCCAATTTGTTAGCAGTGAAATGGTAGCATTTTGTGGATCGGCTCAATTTTCAGTTTGTTACTCTTTTATTTGGAATGCATTGGGAAAAAAAAAAGAAAACAAGTGACAATAGGGATTTAACCCATTTACCTTGGAGGAATCCCCATTTAGCTTAATTTGAGTTTTTCCCAAGTAGACATGTACAGAATCTCACTGTAAATGTAATTCCTTGCCAGTTAAACACACACAGAGCCATACAGCAGAATGTTTAAAAAGCAATATATTGTTAACTATGCTCTGTGTAGTAGTCCCAGATGAGCAGAGCTGCCCAATACATTTGTTTCGTGAGCAAACCTCTTTGTTTGCTTCATATATTTATTTATTTTCCAATTAGTTGTCCATGGTTTTTGCAGGTTTATTTCAGATTTGTTGTGACATTGTCTTCTTGTAACATGGAACAGAACAGATACATTTGTAATGCAACTCCAATGGTTCCAGGTATGTTATGTAAAAAAGGCACAATCGTTTAAGATTTGTCTTGGGTGAGCAATCACAGGATTAACAGCCCGGAAACCATTTTTTCCTAAAGCTAGTCCCTTGGGATCACTGCTTCTTTTCTGCGTGATTCCTTTTTTCTAGTCCAAGGATCTGGATCCTCACCCAGTAGCCAAATTAAATCCACTGAAGCGGAATGAGGAGGCACCTGAGACATCCATAGATCTGAGAAAAAGCAATCCTGCGCACCTACATATCTTCAGATAAAAAGTACCTCATTATAAATAACCTGCATTGCTCTTTATTTTAACGGTTCTAATATCAGGTCTACTGAAGGGCGCACAGTATGTGGGGTTTTTGGTGGTTTTTGTGCTTGGTGGTTTTCTTGTGAACGTTTCATTATCAAGCTAGATAACATCATCACTGCTCCAAGGGAGTAACGTTTGTGTGGCAAGGAGGAGGAGGAGGATTAACAGCAGATGAAACATTTTGCAGATGTTTCATTACCAAACTGGGTAACATCATCAGTGCTGGAAGGGAGTAGGGTTTACTCTCTTTTTTAAAAAAATTAGATTTATATGCCGCCCTTCTCCGGAGACTCAGGGCAGCTTACAATGCATTAAGCAATAGCCTTCATACTTTTGTATATTTATACAAAGTCAGTTTATTGCCCCCACAAACTGGGTCCTCAATTTACCTACCTTAGAAAGGATGGAAGGCTGAGTCAACCTTGAGCCTAGGGAGATTCGAACTTACAGTAATTGCAGACAGCTGGTGTTAAGCTGATTTTTATATATCAGTGGCTTGCCCTGTCAGTGTTGATGGGAGTGTTCCTGATGGTTCCTTGAATAGGCTGCTGTTTACTGTTAGCTTCTTTCGATTGGTAGTTCCTTGAAAGGGATATTGTTTACTTCTTGATTGTTGGTCTAATGTTGCCATACTACAAAAAAAAAAAAAAGATGTTGAGACTTTGGAAAAAGTAAAGATGATCAAAGGCCTGGAGACTAAACCATATGAAGAACGGCTGTAGGATTTGGAATTGGCTAAGTCTAAAGAAAAGAAGAATTAGGGGTGACTTGATAGCAGTATTCCAGTATTTGAGGGGCTGCCACAAAGAAGAGGGGGTCAAATTATTCTCCAAAGCACCAGAAGGCAGGACAAGAAACAGTGGCTGGAAACTAATCAAAGAGAGAAGCAACCTGGAATTAAGGAGAAACTTCCTGACAGGGAGGACAATTAACCAGTGGAACAGAAGTTGCCTTCAGAAATCATGGGTGTTCCATCACTGGAGGTTTTTAAGAAGACACTAGACAGTCACTTATCTGAAAGGGCATTGGTTGTCCTGCTTGAACAGGGGGCTGTACTAGAAGACCTCCAAGGTCCCTAGTTTGGGTAATAAAATGACTGCAAGAAAACAAGCTCAGAGAGCACCAAGGACCCGCTCATTTCAGCCCTGAGCTATTAATATTCTCTTCTAACAGGCACACTATATTTACTTCAGAATTATGCAATAACTTTTCTATGAATACTGATTTGCCCAAGCAGAGTTAATGCCAGTAGAATAAGAACTACATTCCTCATATTCCAGCGTCAATTCGGTGTCTAGAATAAAGGAAATTAGCTTTTTGTACAGCTCCAGTGCCTAAACAAGACCTCTGCCATTTGTCCCATGTCCTACAAATCAGGTTACTGCATTTGTGAGGTTCCATTTCAGTTTTCCACAAATGCATTGAAGTGAGGCCACATAAGACATTTTCTAGTGCAGGAAGAGATTTTAAAGCAGCAGCTCCCACATACCCAGCAAGATTGCTATCAACACCATCACGAAGTACTATTTAAATATACACTTCCTGTCAATATACATATTTAATTGCATTTATTAACGTATATTGTATTTGCCAAGAACTTTCTGGAAGTGTTCCGAGAACTGCAAACAGATTAGATAGCTGAGTTCTAATCCAGCTATTTGTTTGAAGATTTTATATTTTATATAGGAGGAATTAATGAAGCATGGTGTGGCTTTTTTTCCAAGTTATTGGCGGAGTATAGTTTTTCTTAATGTTGGCTTGTAAAATTGTTGGGTACAACAAACTTGAGAAACTCAGGCTGAACATCTGACACCTCATTACGGAAATTTAGCAGACTCTGGAAAATAACAGAATCGTTCTGCATCTTTCTTTGAATGTCCACTCGGTTTTTGTTAGAGCTAGAATAAAAATGAGGAGAAAAAGATGCTGAGCTTTGTTCCAGTGGGAAAGGGAACAAAGTTAACATGATGACACATGCTATCCCACAATGATAGGATGTTCATCAAGTGGTTTCTTTGATTGTTGTCACCAGGGGGAATGGGAGTATTATTGCTTTTTGTATTGAGTTTTACCCTTGAAAGCCACTTGGAGTCACTAAGAGTGAGTTGGGTGGCCATGTAAATTTTCTTAAACAAATATTATTTTATTTATTATTATTGATTGCTTTTTAAAAAAAAAACCCTTTTATTTTAAGCACGGCAATACCCTTACAAAGTGATCTACAAATCAAAGAATAATTGTAAGATAGAATAACTGCATTAGCAGCAATATTGCCTTTCTCTTTTTTTCTCTGTTTCTCATCTTATTCATTAATTGTTTAAAGATCAGAAATTTCTAGTGCTAATTTCTATCTTGTTTACCAAACCAGTAAAAAAAAAGATCAGATATTGATTCAGACTATAATATTTTTCTGTACTTTAAAAGAGAGAGAGAGAGATTCTTTTTTTCAACTTAATCACCAAAGCAATCATCCATTCCATAAATGATAGACCAAAAAAAAGGCATTTGACCAAGTTGAGTGGGATTCTCTTACATGCCAAATAAACAGGGATCCAGCAGTCTAAGGGTGGCCTTTTTGACACACCTTTGCTCTTAATATTTTTGCTCTCCAGTCTCTTGGCATCTGAGAGGGCTTGTGTGTCTTGCTATGAAATGCTGAGTTTGGAAATCTCTCTAGATTAGTCTCAAACAAGGACTAACTCATCCATGACCTTTCAGAAACACGATATGAGCTTAATTAAAAACAAAGCCGAATGGATAGTTAATTCAGATGAGACCACAGCTCCCCTGTGTTGAAAGAAATAGAGACCTGTCAGCAATTCAAGTTGCTGCTGATAATTCTATTATATAATGACCATTGAGTTGAAGAGCAGGCACCTTTTTATAGCCCTTCTTATTATCAGAGCTCAGCTACTAGAGAGAACACCGTTTATTGTTAAAGTCCTACAGGCAACTAAAATCAGGTTAACGGAGGCAGCTACACCACTCCAAGGACAGGAAAAGAATATTCAATGAAATTTCATTAAAACAATTCCTATGCAATAAAGGCACATTTGAGTTTATAGACATGATACAGTGGGGAAATTTTGACCCCCTACATATAACAGAAGAAATAAACTTTTCCTAATTATGCTAGAACTTTTTAAAATGTATTTAGATATAGGTGGTTCACACTGCTAACATCTGCCACTTATGAGAACACTTACTAACCATGTTAACAAAACTCACACACAGGGTTCATTCATTAAAGACCTAGTGACTATGTATCAGACCTGCCCCAAATCTAACTCTAGGAAAGAATGACTCTTGACTCTGTTTAGTTGAAGTAATAGGTAGTTTTACTAGAATAGAATGGTTTGCAAGTAAGGCAGGATCTGAAGAATTCCCACGGAAAGCACCACATTTTTCCTTCCCTCCTGGTCCTCCCACCCACCCACCACCCTTGAGCCAGTCACCAGTGTCCAATAGCAAGGTGTTTGGATGTTTTGGGAACTGTTTGATGGTGGGCAGTCCATCCATTCATTCTCAGGCCGAGAGAGAGAATAGATAGAGTCGGTTCACCAAAAATAAAGAAATGGAACAATACTGCAATATTTACCGATGCCACTGAACTGTGCTTCCCTCTTCCTCATTTTTTCTTTGTGTCAACTAGGGAGGGATGTGAGTGAGATGTTATCTTTCAGTGTTTTGTTTTTGTCCTGGGTTCAACTCTTCTTATCCGCCCTTTGTCTTGTTAGTAGTTTTCTCTCTTGTCCTGCAAGGCCATTCCCTCTGCCCTCTTCACATACTGCTCTATTTTCAATTTCTAAAAATATGGTTGACTTAAACAATTTCCCTATTAGCATTTATATACCATCTGGCCAGGGTGAAACAGCACCAGAGTCTTCCCTTACTCCCTCTCCCTCTATCCTCTTTTCCCACCACTGTTCCTTTTCTCCCCCTCTAAGGCAGCTATTTAAGATTCTATTCTCAAAGGAATCCCCACCCCCCCCCCAGCTGCAACCTGCAAACAGTTGTTTGAGGAGCAGAGAGAATACATTGAGTATGGTATATGGGGAAGAGGGGGGGGGGAAAGCAGCCCAGTGATTTTGACATCCCATAAATCACAATTTATTCATGCCTTTCTTTTTATACCAGTTTGAAAAAAAAGAAAGAAAGAAAAAGAACCCACTCTGGAAGCAAACGAGCTTGGCTTCGCAACTGAATGCGGCCTGTCAGTGCTATTGCATTGTTCAAGGAGATTTAGAAAAATTACCCCAAGGCCTGCTTCCCTTCATATCAGTAATTGTGAATTGGAGCTATGGGCCTTTGCAAGAGGGCAGCCTCTATGTCATGTTGCTGGAACGCTGCCAGGAAAAAGGATTTTTTTTTTTTTCGTTTTTTGAAAACGAAAAAATTCCCCTATCTTTTCACTCATCCTGTTGGTCTTTAACAAGAGCCTGAATAGGAATAAGGTTGAACTATTTTTTTAAAAAAAACAAAGGTTTTTTTTTTATTTTTTCTCTTCATAACAAACATTACATCATTAATCAATCAGTGCGTCATCTGGGTACAATTTTTTTTGTGTCATCATATTTAACGCTTACCACCATTTTCTTAATATGTACATATCTTTACTTTTACATTTCAATTTATTATATCTCCTGTTGCATTTTCCTTACATACTTATTTAATTTTTTACCACTTTTTGTCCATATTTATTTGCCACCCAATGATAAAATTGCCCCCATATGTTATTATACTCTGATTCTTCCTTCCCTTTAATTGCCAATGTTAATCTATTCATTTCTGCACATTCTAATATTTTCTTAATTACCTCTCCTTCTGTAGGGATTTTTTTCTGCTTTCCAATTTTGTGCAAATACAATTCTCGCTGCAGTTATTACATGAATAATCAAATATACATTTTCTTTACTAAATTTCTCAGATAAAATAACCAACAAAGGTTGAGCTATTTTGAACATGGCTTGGATGTACTGTACTGGTTTCAATCTTTGACCTCCATTCAAGACTGTCCTTGCGCTGTTGGCTTCTTTCCACTTTTTTTTTATTTGATTTATATGCCGCCCTTCTCCGGAGACTCAGGGCGGCTTACAATGCATTAAGCAATAGCCTTCATACTTTTGTATATTTTATATAAAGTCAGCTTATTGCCCCACAAACTGGGTCCTCATTTAACCAACCTTAGAAAGGATGGAAGGCTGAGTCAACCTTGAGCCTGGTGAGATTCGAACTTACAGTAATTGCAGACAGCTGGAGTTAATCACAATGCACAATGCATTAGTCTGCTGAGCTATCCAGGCTCGTTATATCTCCTATTCATTAGAGATTATGTGTTTAAATCTATACCCAGAACTTCCAGTTCAAACTACTGGAAGAATGATGGGGGTCATATAATAGAGAACAGCTTCTTGAAAGTGAAAATATATATTGTTGGACATGCTCTATCAATACAGACGTCAGATGGGTGTTAGATGGAAGGTCTAGGGTGTTAGAGAAGATTGCTCTAATATATGTCATTTTTATTACACCATTTCTAATAAAAGATAACATTTGTAGCTCAGAGTTGAACTATGGAGTCCTTGGCGCTCTGTAAACTTGGTTGTTTGCTTGCAAATGTTTCATTAACAAAGCTGACTAGTGATAAACTAGATAACACAGAGATAAATTATGTTTACGCAGCATACTACATCTCTAAGTAACATGGAGATAAATCATATTTACACACCATTCAAAAGAGACCATAAAAAAAAAATATAAGAATGGAACAAAAAGACCAGAACACATCTTCCCCAGCAGCCACACTAGATAAGCAGGGATTAGTACCAGAAAAACAATCAAGCAGGAAACAATCAAGGAACTACAAAGGAAATTCTCAGTCCTTCAGGTCATGGTTATCCCAAAGGTGCTTTTTCAGGAGGCAACTGAACTTCCTTGTTTTTTCTTTGAAGACGTTTCGCTTCTCATTCAAGAAGCTTCTTCAGCTCTGACTGGATAGTAATGGTGAATGGAAGGATTTATATTCCTTGAAATATAAATAGTGTTGCTATTTCTGTGATTTAAAAAGAAAACAGGGGCATATAATGCAGAATTTTGAGAAATGGAAATGCTAAACGATAATTGTATTCTGGTTTATGTGCTTGTTTCTGAAGTTCAAGTTAGTTTTATCGATGCAGGGAGAGGGAGCCAGAGCCGGAGAGAGTGGGGGAACCAGAACAAATTCTACTCCCCATCTGTGTCGTTTAATGAGAATGCTTTTGGGGGAAAAAAATGTTTCTCATGCCTCAATGAGAATGAGGGACATTGCATGTTTTCTCCTTTTTATTTTATCTGTTTAAAATTTCTGATTTTTTTTTTTTTTAATGAGCTGGAATGCTTTACGGAGCTTCACAGATCTTTCCACCTCTCTGCATTTGTCTTCACCATAACATCAAATTTCTCCCATCTGGAAGACTCATTATTCTTCTAGTTTTGGCACTTGTGTCCTCACAGGTTTGCCAGGCCTCGCACAGAAGAGCTTTGATTGTAAGAATTTGGGACAGGCCTGCTTGTTGGTGTATGATGACAATACAGTCACCGTTCAGAAAGAGGCACGTTGCTGGAATAAGCCTTTGGATGCTTGGCTGGCCATCTGTGCTGCCTTGGCACACTTTTGTGATGCCTCTGGTGGGGCGCTTCCTCTCGGTCTCTCTTTCTCGACATTCAGGCATGTGTTGCTGCTCCTACCGATTGTGGCTTGCCCACGTTCTCTGGTCTGATGGAGAACAACTGAAGTAAAAACGAGAAAGGGCCCTGCAAACTCCTGATAACAGAACAAAATAAAGGTAATTTCCGACTCGTTAGTTAACAATGGCAGGATAAGTCAAGGGTGACTAATGAATCAGTAAATTACCCACCAAGCTTATGGGTAGATGTTCACAAGACAATTGGGGAATTCAGTAAATAGTCTAGAATTAGGGAATCTGTGACCCTGAACTTCGACACTGGTCTTCCACTTCTACCGCATCCAAACAGAGCAGCTTCTGCCATTGTAAAACTGAATTTGTTTCTCAGCCGATGATTTACTACTCTCCTTTCTCTCACATCCATTATGTAGCCTCCTTCAATCATTTTAAAATCCTACCTGTATGGAGCAGATAAAGGTAGGTGATCTTGGCTCCTTCCCTTCCCTCCTGCTTTCACCCAATTGATGGGAAGATTTGCAGTGAAACATTAAGCACATTTGGATGCAGGTAGTTAAAATGCATTGCACACAGAATATAGATGTAGCCGAATCTTCAGGTTGTATCCCCATCTACAGATAATCCTTGACTTACAAGCATTTAAAACTGCTGGTGGCCTTCTACTGCTGCACCATAGAGAGTATTTTAACTGACTGTATCTGGGTATGGTTTGCCACTTGCACAGTGGCAGATAGGACAGCACTCCAGAGGGTCAACGTCATTGCCCAGAGGGTCATTGGTTGCCCTCTCCCCTCCTTGGAAGAGCTTTGTAGCTCCCGCTGTCTTAAGAAAGTTGAAAACATTCTTAAAGAGCCATCTCATCCTGGACACCCTTTTTTTGAACTATTACCATCTGGCAGACGGTACAGGTCAATAAAAACAAGGAGAAATAGCCTGAAAAACAGCTTCTATCCCAGGGTGATAACTGTATTGATATCGAGTTTTCGAGTTTTCAATTTCAATTGAAATTGTAGAACGTAAAGGATGTATGCTTGTGTTTTTTTTTTATTTTTACAGTTATAATGCATGCTGGAGATGGCATTTAATTTCATTGTACCATGTGCAATGACAATAAAGTAAACTATAAACTATTTGTTTAATGAGTATTTGAAGTGATGACGGTGCTAAAAAAAAAAAGTGGTTTGCAGTCTGTCCTCCAATTTAGGGCAGCTACGGAGTTCCCATGGTCACTTGATCAAAATTCAGGCGCAGGGGAGTGAGTGGTGGGTTTTAAAATTTTTTACTACAGGTTCTGTGGGTGTGGCTTGGTGGGCGTGACATGGCTTAGTGGGCGTGGCAGGGGAAGGATACTGCAAAATCTCCATTCCCTCCCCACTCTGGGGTCAGTCAGCAATGGTATTTACCAGTTCTCCAAACTACTCAAAATTTACGCTACCGGTTCTCCAGAACTGGTCAGAACCTTCTGAAACCCACCTCTGGCGCACGACAACCAGAGCATGTATTTACAATGGTTGTAGCATCTTAGAGTCATATGATCACCATTTGTGACCTTCTTAGTCACCTTCCAACAAGCAAAGCCAAGGAGAAAGTCATGGCAAGTCAAACAACTGTATCAATAAAGGTTGTGATGATTAGGGGACTGGAGGCTAAAACATATGAAGAACAGTTGCAGGAATTGGGTACGTCTAGTTTAAAGAAAAGGAAGATTGGGAGTGACATGATAGTGGTGTTCCAATATCTCAGGGGCTGCCACAAAGAAGAGGGAGTCAAGTTACTTTCCAAAACACCTGGAGGCAGGACAAGAAGCAATGGGTGGAAACTAATCAAGGAGAAGACTAACCTAGAATCAAGGAGAAATTTCCTGACAGCGAGAACAATTGATCAGTGGAATGACTTGTCTCCAGAAGCTGTGGGTGCTCCAGTGTGGGACTTTTTTTTCAAAAGAGATTTGGACCATCATTTGTCCAAAATGGTATCAGATTTCCTGCCTGAGCAGGGGGTGGACTAGCAAACCTCAAAGATCCCTTCCAACTCTTGTTATTCTGTAAAATTGGGTAGGATTCAGTGGTGGGATTCAAATTTTTTTACTACCAGTTCTGTGGGCGTGGCTTGGTGGGTGTGGCTTGGTGGGCGTGGCAGGGGAAGGATACTGCAAAATCCCCATTTCCTCCCGATCAGCTGTGACTCGGGAGGCAGAGAATAGATGGGGGCAGGCCAATCAGAGGTGGTATTTACCGATTCTCTGAACTATTCAAAATTTCTGCTGCCAGTTCTCCAGGATTGGTCAGAACCTGCTGAATACCACCTCTGGATTCACTTAAGTGCTTTGCTTAACAGCAGGAGTTCCAGTCCCAATTGTCGTTGTTAGTCAAGGACTACCTGTATACAGCAAATGCATGGCTGTATCACACTTAAGTGTCAAGACGAATGACAAATTCTTGACATTTGAGTCCTTTAGCCCACATTCTTTCAACATCATGTACTGTTTAAGTTGCTGACCTGGAATAGGTCAATCCTAATTCAAGGCCCCACTTGATCACAGAGCTCCAAAACTTAATTCCCAAAGCTGATAGGAGGATTAAATGAGGGGTGACACCTGTTCATCATTCATGCTGCCTTAATTCTCAAAAGGGAAGAAGGAGGATATAATATATACGGATACATAAATATGAAACCATGAATTTGTATTACGGAAACCTTCCCATACTTTGACTTTAAACCAATTATTAGTATTGGTTGAATAAACACAGACTAAGTAACTCAATATTCAATGGCTTCAGAAATGAATTTGATATTTAATTTACTTTTTTTCACCTTCCTACTTTGTGGAGATCAGTCTAGTTTTCAGACTTAGCTATTCATGAACTGGTTCCCCTTAGCATGAGCAGGCTAATGAAATGGAAAGTTAGAACACTTAGACTGAGGCTTAGAAGCAGAACAGAGTTGCAAGGGGCCTTTGAGGTCTTCTAGTCCAACCCCCTGCTTAAGCAGGAGACACTGTACCATTTAGGAGCTCTGGTGGCTCAGCAGACTAAAGCAGTGTTATTAACTGTTATTAACATTCAGCTGCCTGCAATTACTGCAAGTTCAAATCCCACCAGGCTCAAGGTTGACTCAGCCTTCCATCCTTTCTAAGGTAGGTGAAATGAGGACCCAGTTTGTGGGGGCAATAAGCTGACTTTGTATAAATATATAAAAGTATGAAGGCTATTGCTTAACGCATTGTAAGCCGCCCTGAGTCTCCGGAGAAAGGTGGCATATAAATCAGTTTTTTTAAAAAAATTCAGACATGTGGCTCTCCAGTCTCTTCTTAAAAACCTGTGGTGATGAAGCACCCACAATGTCTGAACTGGTTAATTGTTGTCACTGTTATGAAGTATCTCATTAGTTTCCATCCATTGCTTCTTGTCCTGCCCTCAGGTGCTTTGGAGAATAGCTTGGCTCCCTCTTTTTTGTGGCAGCCTCAAATACTGGAACCCTGCTATCATGTCACCCCTGGTCCTTCTTTTCTCTAGATTAGCCATACCCAATTCCTGCAACTGTTCTTCATATGTTTTAGTCTCCAAGCCCTTAATCATCTCTGCTGCTCTTCTCTGATGTTCAACGAATGTGGGCTAAGGGACTCAAATGCCAAGAATTTGTCATTCGTCTTGACACTTAAGTATGATAAAGCCACACACTTGCTGTATACAGGTAGTCCTTGACTAACAATGACAATTGGGACTGGAACTCCTGCTGTTAAGCAAAGCACTTAGCAGGTTCTGACCAGTTCTGGACAACCGGCAGTGGAAATTTCGAGTAGTTCGGAGAACCGGTAAATACCACCTCTGACTGGCTCTGCCCCCATCTGTTCTTTGCCTTCCAAAGTCTCAGCATCTTTTTTTGTACTGTGATAACTAAAACTGGTTGCAGTATTCCAGGTGTGGTCTTACTACACCTGGAGTACCTGCATTAAGACAGATTAAACGAGAAACTGGAGTCAGAGAATGTGAATGATGTGGGAGCAACCTTTTCACTACATTGCTGTATGTTTTTACAGGTGGGTGTGGGGAATAACAGTAATAACAGTAACAAAGTTGGAAGGGACCTTGGAGGTCATCTAGTCCAACCCCCTGCTCACGCAGGTAACCTATACTAGGGATTTGAACCGCCGAACTGCCAACCCTTCTGATCGACAAGCTCAGCATCTTAGCCACTGAGCCGCCTAGCAGTTTGTCTAACTGCAAATAAGATTCAGCAGCGTCTTCGTTTCTAAAATGATACATCCCATCTTATACGAAGCACAATGAAGACAAGATACAAGTCTTTCAAAGGATACACATAAATCAGCCTGTACAATTTCACTCCTTTGTTGCAAGCAGCAGTGAAAATGAATGCCCAGGGAAAGTAGTTCTATACAATAATAAGGTCTATGGTTACAGAAAACATTCTGTAAATACATTCCCATTTTCCTTAAAAGAGCATTATATTGTCGTGATCTTCAAAGCAATTAGATTCAGAGATGGAAGGATGATGATAGTTATAACTGTTGACGATCTCTATTGCTTGGATGCTGTCTGGAATGACAAAGGCCTCGTTTTCAGGATCAATGCTGTTGTTTGCTTAATAATATGCGGGGCTGTGTTATTAAATCTTGTGAATTATTAGGATTCTCTCTATCTTCCACTTGTCACTTTGGTATCAAGGCCTGTAATTTTTCACACTGTTTTGAACATGGAATGTTGGATGCACCCAAAAAGAGAGAGAGAGAAAGAGAACTATTTGCTTCAATGAATAGTTATTTTGCTTTAATGCTATCAGGATAGTCATCTTTTTCCTGTTTGCTGGCACTATTTTAATCAAATAACTAGCTAACCTGGTTTCTTGGCAGGAGGGGAAATGTTCCCTTCACACCGACAACCAGGTTTCATCTTCCTGTCTCCTTAATCTCCTTTATGGCCAGTTGGACTTCGATTCTAATGCTGAGACAACCAGAGTGTTGTGATTCTCTCCAGATATAGATCCTTGTTTCCAACCATAAAGGGCCTCTTCCCAGATGCTTTCATTAGATTCTTTAGCAGATGTTATGGCCAAAATCACAAGTGTTGCTCCACCCAATAGGATTGAAAGTAGCCCTATGATACATAAATGTAAGACTTCTACTCATCTAAGAAATCAGTGGCGAAAGTAGTTGGACTGTGTTGGCAACCCCTGCTAACAAACAGTAAAACTCTGGATAAAGCTTTTCAGTACCCACAAAGGAAACAATGGAAGCATTTTTTTTTTTACTGGTTCTAATTGGGACATTTGCCAGGCCCTCCATTCCTTCTGCAGATTCAGCAGCTGCATATTTGACCATTGTCTATTCTGTGTGTCTTCCTCCTGTCTCTCAAGGTGATTTCCACATGCTATTATATTATCCTATATTTCTGGCATTTTGGAAGATAGGCATCAATAGACATCACTTCTTTTTAGCAACTACCCACTCACTCAGATGGTTGATATATATACATATATAGATATATGTTTTCTGAGGTTTTAACGGGTGTTTGTATGTAGGTCTTTGGTTATTCGGGTCTTCTCCCGCATAAAATTGGAAGTGTCTTGGCGACGTTTCGATGAAGTCTCATTCGTCATCTTCAGGCTGGTGTTCTCGGCTATGTGCTCCTGGAAGTACGAAGCCGAGAACAGCAGCCTGAAGATGACGAATGAGACTTCGTCGAAATATCGCCAAGACACTTCCAATTTTACACGGGAGAAGACCCGAATAACCAAAGACCTACATACAAACACCCGCGAAAACCTCAGAAAACATATGTGTGTGTGTGTGTGTGTTTCTTTCAGCCAGGTTTTTCCTACGTAACCAAGATTTTTCTGCAGCCCTAGCTCAGTGA
Source organism: Masticophis lateralis (assembly GCA_030761175.1). Classification (NCBI taxonomy): domain Eukaryota; kingdom Metazoa; phylum Chordata; class Lepidosauria; order Squamata; family Colubridae; genus Masticophis; species Masticophis lateralis. The sequence goes on along the minus strand of JAUDYJ010000008.1, from coordinate 5,608,668 downwards.
AGTCACATCCACTAGATTCTAGACTTTTTTTTCTTCTGGCAGCCAGCAGAGTCTCCCAATAAGCAGCATAGGGCCTGCTGGCTGCCAAAAGAAAAAAAAGCCTAGAATCTAGTGGATGTGACTTCACTGAGCTAGGGCTGCAGAAAAATCTTGGTTACGTAGGAAAAACCTGGCTAAAAGAAAAACACACAAAAATCCTACGAAAAGTAAGATACATACATACATACATACATACATACATACATACATACATACATACATATTTATGTATATGTTTTTTTCAAGTCATATCCTTGACCTCGTCTCGTGATCTTTATTGTGTAGATCTGAATCAGCCTCCCTCCCTCCCTCTCCTTCCTTCCTTCCTTCCCCTCCTTCCTTTCTTCCCTCCCTCCCTCCCTCCCTTTGCTTCCATTCCCTCCTTTCTTCCTCCCCTCCCTCCTTCCTTCCTTCCTTCCTTCCATTTTTATGTCACCTTTGAGTTACTGCAGATTAGCTCCCGCACAGTGGCTTGCCCTTCTCTCTTTCCTGGAACTGAGAGTGAGCGGCCTCCCACCTGTCTTCATGCCTAAAGCAGGACTAGAATTCACGGACACCCAGTTTTTAGCCTAGCCTAGTGCCTTAACCACTCCACCAAGATGTACCTTTGAATCCCGTCCCCCTTTAGTGCCATAAATCCTGCAAAGAACTGGGCAGGGAAAGGCTTTGCTTTCCGTGACTTTGCCTGACTTTAATTTCTGGGATGTAGGAAGGAGCCTAGCAACCGGCAGCAAGTAATACCCTGGCCGCAATTACACCCTCCATCACTTTCCTATCAAGGCATAAATGGCAGCAAATCACATCTTCCTCTGGCCGCTGCTGACCTTCATTGCTGAAGGTTACAGTCACAGTCTGTTTAACAGTAATCCAAGCCCAAATTTTTCCCAAGATTGGACTCCATTGTTTCAGCTAGTAAAAGTTCATTATGTGGAGCTAATGGGGATTTTATTTCAGGCATTGAAAATATAACAGCGAAGGGACAAAGCAATCCACAAGGGAACGATGAGAACAGGTTGTATCTCCGTGTGTGAATGCATGTTTGAGGCATAACTGCTTTTGGTCAAATGTAAATTTATCCTCTTCTGTGGAAGAGTGGCATCCTGGAAAGACAAGTGTCATATGGTTTCAGATTCTTCAGTGCAACTTCAGTGAAAAGAAGGACCAGGAGAGATATGATGGGACTCTTCCAATATTTGAGGGGCTGCCACAGAGAGGAGAGGGTCAAGCTATTTTCCAAGGCACCCCAAGGCCAGACAAGGAATAATGGATGGAAACTGATCAAGGAGAGATTCAACCTGGAAATAAGGAGACATTTTCTGACAGTGAGAGCAATCAATCAGTGGAACAGAAGTTGCCTTTAGAAGTTGTAGGAGCTTCATCACTGGAAGCTTTCAAGAAGAGACTGGACTGCCATTTGTCAGAAATGGTGTAGAGTCTGCTTGGGTAGGGGTGGGGGGTTGGACTAGATGACCTACAAGGTCCCTTCCAACTCTGTTAATCTGTTAATCTGTTTATCTGTTAATCTTCATTTGCCATGCAGGAAATGTCTACACCAGGATAATAAGGTGCCAAATGTAATTAATTCTGGAAGTGATTTCTTTGCTCTATTCTCAACTGACATAACAGCATCATGGAAGCGGTTTTTAAAAGGAGTAACCTAGTGTATGGTGGTGGTGATGGGAATAAAAATGAACCATATGGCAGTAACATTTAAAGAAAGAGTTTACATCAAAATATATATATTATACATTTTAAAAATTGATGCCAGAGCAATTAACAAAATCAGTAGCAGAAAAGTTTGATAAAAAAGAAGTTAGACTGTTGACATAAAGTTGGTCTTGGTATCCTTAACTTGGGTAGTTGAATGTGAGGTATCCACCTTCTCAATAGCCAATGAATATCCATAAAGGTGATCCACATCTTTTGAGTCTTTTAAATGGAAGCATGAAAATATATTCCAACTGGCTTTTAATAGCAATAGCACGTAGACTTATATACCACTTTACAGTGCTTTACAGACCCCTCTAAGCAGTTTACAGAGTCAGCATAAGGGAGATCCCAACAATTTGGGTCCTCATTTTACCCACCTCAGAAGGAGGGAAGGCTGAGTCAACCATGAGCCAATCAGAATTGAACTGCTGGCAGCTGGCAGAGTTAGCCTGCAATACTGCATTTTAACCACTGTGTACAATGGATGGATGGATGGATGGAAGGAAGGAGAAAAGAGCAATAGCACTTAGATTTATATACCGCTTCACAGTGCTTTACAGCCCCCTCTAAGCGGTTTACAGAGTCAGCATCTTGCCCCCAACAATCAGGGTCCTCATTTTACCCACCTCGGAAGGATGGAAGGCTGAGTCAATTATAATTCCAATTAATTTATTATTTATTTAGCGTATGGCTGGTCACACACAATATTAAAACACTTCATTTTTACAGGTTAAAAACAATTAAAACAATTTTTAAAAAGCAGTAAGAAAACCTAAAAGGAAAACAGAAATAACATTTCAAAGTTTAATGTCGAGTTTGGAGATCCAGTCAGTAGCTGCCGTTCTTACGCAGAGGAAGTCCCTATTATAATACCAATTATAATGTATTATTTTGCAGCTGTTCTGATTTAAAAAAAAAAAATGGCCTTTTCAAATTGTGGTACAATTTCCCCCCAAAATATGTAACTTTCAGGTTGCATTTAAAATGTGTAGTTTCTGGTGATTAAAAAAAAAAAAACCCAGTGTACCTTTCTCCTTGATTAAAGCCAGCCCATGAGTTTTGTGATAAAAAGAATGGGATATTATGGTTCATGATACAGACATTCATATGTTTAGATAAAATGGATTTGGCATTTTATCCACCTATCCCATCCAATGATTTGGGATTTTGGTGTCTGATAGTGTTAGAGGTATCGTCTCAGGATATAAACTGTTTTATATTATTATTATTATTGCTGCTATTATTAGTATTGGCTGATTATGCTGGATACAGATTGCAACTCTAGAAAGGCAGTTCTCAGAAAATAGATATACAGGGCTATTTTTTTAAATATATTCTGTGCTGCTTCGGGGGTAGCAGAAATCTGTTTTGTTAAAAAAAAATGTCAGCAAACACTTCTAAGCAACAGTGGCAGTTTATGGGCAGTATAATAGTATTTTTAGCCCTAAAATAAAATAACGAAGGCTAATTAACATGCCTGGATCCATTTAAACTAATAAAAGGAGTTCAGAGCTGCCTAAATGCAGTTAGGAAACTATGAATCTGGCCAGGTTTCATGATCTCACATTCATTTGCCAAATAAATGTCTTACTGATTTGTTTCTAAAAATAAATGCTGAAGACCAGATGCCGAGTTTTCCAATTTTCCATGTGGCAGGTTTAAAAGTTGTAGGGGGCATTTAGCAATTATCATAACCATTTACATTAATATAGTGCTTTCAGTAAACAAGACTTCTCTTACAATATTCCTTGCACATGCCTGAACATAACTACATCCTGCCTGCACACCTAATTTATTTCTTCATTCCTTTTAAAATAAAATAAATAAACTTTATTGTCATTGTATGTGTATAAACAGTATACACATACAATGAAATTTACTTGACACCCAAAGACCAGGTCCCACACACATAATCCCCAAACACACTCCCACCCACCACAATTCTCCACCCCTAAACCACCCAAACATCCACACAACAGACCAAGTAATGCTGTCCAACAGCTCACTGATGGTGGCCCTTTAGTTCATTGTTGAGTGCAATTATAGCTCTGGGATACAAACTATTCAGAAAACGTGTGGTCCAAGTTTTAATTGTTCTGTATCTTCTGCCAGAAGGCAACAGTCCAAAAAGAGTATAAGCAGGATGGGAAGAGTCTCTGAGAATGTTATGCAATTTCCTCAAACAGCGAGATTCGAAGATGTTGTCCAGGGCTGATAGCTGGAGTCCGATAATATTCTGGGCAGTTTTAATGATTCTTTGTAGAGCTTTTTTGTCCTCTGCAGAGCTGTTCCCATACCATGCAAGAATGCCATATGTCAGGACACTCTCAATGGTGCTGCGATAGTAGGACAGAAGTAGATGCTGAGATAGATTGATCTTCCTGAGCATTCTCAGGAAGTACAGCCTCTTCTGTGCCTTCTTCACAAGCATGTTAGCATTCATAGTCCATGAGAGATCCTCCGAGATATAAGTGCCCAGAAATTTAAAACTACCCTCGCCACCTCATCACCATTTATGTACAATGGTATATGTACATCTCTCTTCCTCCTGAAGTCAATTATAAGTTCTTTAGTTTTTGTGATGTTAAGTGTGAGATTTTTTGCATCTTTTGCAAACCACTCCGCTGATTCCTGCTGATAACTTTCTCCCATTGAATGCAAGTGCTTCTGAGTGAACTAAAAATAAGGCTGTGTTCTTTTCCTTCCCAGCACACACTTCTTTTTTTCCTGAAAAGGAAATGGTGGCACGCAGTCTTATGGGTCAATAGAAGAGATAGATGGTCTTAAGACAAGTCCCAACGATGCTTTTTCAAGAGGCAACAGGACTTTCTGGTTTTTCTTTGAAGATGTTTCGCATGAGTCAAAACGAGGGCTGTGAAAATATTTACAGACCCCTCACATCCTGGACATAAATTGTTTCAACTTCTACCCTCGAAACGATGCTATAGGGCAATGCACACCGGAACAAGTGGACACAAGGACAGTTTTTTTCCCAAGTGCCATCACTCTGCTTAACAACTAATTCCCACAACACTGTCAAATAATTTATTAAGACTGTATTACTATTCTTCTTCTCTTCCTTACTAGTATCTATCTCTTCCCACTTACTACTATAACCATGTTGCTTGTATCTTTCAATTTATATTGTTTTTACTTGTTTCCTAGTATGATTTTATAGCTTATTAGTAACCTTGACTATCACTAAATGTTGTATCTTTTTATTCTCGCTGAATGTATTTTATTCTCCTTATGTACAGAGAGCTTATACACCAAAGACAAATTCCTTGTGTGTCCAATCACACTTGGCCAATAAAGAATTCTATTCCATTCTATTCTTCTCATCCAAGAAGTTTCTTCAGCTCAGCCATAAAGGGCCTCTTCCAAAACACTTTCATTAGATTCTTTAGATTCTTCATTAGATTCATTAGATTCTTTAGCAGATGTTATTGCCAAAATCACAAGTGTTGCTCTACCCAATAGGTCTATAATCAGTGGTGGGATTCAGCCAGTTCACACCACTTCGGGAGAACCGGTTGTTAATTTTCTGAGCAAACTGGTAAACTGGTTGTTGGAAGAAATCATTAGGGCAGAGAACCGGTTGTTAAATTACTTGAATTCCACAACTGCCTATAATACATAAACATAAGACTTCTACTCATCTAAGAAATCAGTGGCAAAAGTAGTTGGACTGTGTTGGCAACCACTGCTAACAAATGGTGAAACATTGGATATGCTTTTCAGTACCCACAAAGAAAACAATGGAAGTGGGGATTTTTTTAACTGATTCTAATTTTGTCAGGCCCCCCATTCCTTCTGCAGATTCAGCAGCTGCTTATTGACCATTGTCCACTCTACATGTCTTCCTTTCCTTTCCAGAGCTGAAGAAGCTTCTTGGATAAGAAGTGAAATGTTTTTTTGAAGAAACATAAAGAAAGTCCAGTTGCCTCTTGAAAAAGCACCTTTGGGACAGCCATGACCTGGATGACTAAGAATCTCTATAGACATTTAGCTATGCTCTTAAACAAGGTTTCAGTCGTGATCTGAGCTGAATTGACTCAGTTTTTCACTGCGATGCAAGACAAGGCCAAAACCAGGCAGGTGGGCGAACTGATAGGCTGGCAAGGAGGTGAAGGCCAATAACTACCCATTCTTTGCATCACAAAGAAGTTGCTCAGATTGAGAAGGCCAGCCCAAAGTCTGAAGCATTTTCTGAACTATCATGGGTTAATTTTAGTACATGGAAACCTCTGAATCAACGCTGAAGTAACACCTTTTGTCCATTTACATCAATAGTGCCCAGGTAGAGATTAGAATAGTAGCTCTCTATTGTTGTTGTAAAACAGGATTTTATTAAGTCTCCTCCTCTCCTCATAAAATCACATAACAGCTGAAACAGGGTGCATTGTTTGAAGATGCAATTCCAATTTTATATACCACTTCAGTGGCACTTCATATACATTAAGACGACAAAGTAAATTACAGCTGACATGTTTAGTGAAGCTTCATTGGCTATAACTAAGTGAAGATGATAAACAAAGGTTTTCTGGGGGTAAGAGGGGGCTACACTCAAGAATAAAGACACTGGGAAAGTAAAGGGGAGATTATTTTTATGGAGAAAGACAATAACAAACATACTTAAGATCATGAAAGTTCAGGATATTTTGATGGTAACACAAATCAAAATCCCTAAGCCATAAACTTTTTGTGGTAACTGATAGCTGTCAAAACTGGGCTTGATGCAGGGTTCATAGGTGACTATCTTATTTCTGTTTCTTTTTCTCAAATCACCTTTGAATCATGGATGTGTAAAAGTTTACCAAGATTGTATGAAATTCAAAAATCATCAGTCCCTCCTAATGAAATAAAGTCTCACTGAAGTGATGATCAGCATGTGGCAACACACATGCCTGAAAGTATGAAGTGAAGAAATGGTAGGATTGTAGGATATATGACTGGACCAAGCAAGCTTGAAGGGTGGAGAAGAAGGGGAAGAGAACAGATGAGTGAATGAATGGATGGATGGAATCAGAGCTTGAAGGCCTGTCCTTAAAAGAGCTATGAACTGTTGCTGATTATACCATTTCCCTGAAAATAAGACATCCCCTGATAATAAGCCCAATCAGGCTTTTGAGTGTGTGTGCTAAAATAAGCCTCCCCCCTGAAAATATTTAAATGCAGAGCTGGAACAGGTAAGATGGCAAGAGGAGCCCCATCTTGCTCCATGTGCCCTAAAATAATAAGCCCTCCCCAAAAATAAGGCCAAGCACTTATTTTGGGGTTCAAAAAAAATAAGACACAGTCTTATTTTCTGGAAAACATGGTAGCTTGAGATCAACCTATCAGCTGAGTCAGTGGATTGTCAATGGAGCCACTAGGAGTTGAATATGTCTCTGCGGAATTTAACTCCCAGATGTGTAAATATGAGGCAGGGATTTGTGAAGCTCTATGTCAAGATTGCTGAAGATGTAGTAAAACTGGTGGCCATGATTTGAAGGAGGAAAAGAAGGAAAGTAAGATTTACAATTACCTGGCTTTAGAGAAGGAGAAATACGAATAATATCATTCCCCACAGCTCCTTTCTCCAAGCATAAACACAATATCAAAAATTGGTTTTATCAAGTGAGACATGGATGCAGTTAAGTTAGAAGTTTTCAACCCTGAGTGGGAACATGCTCTTCAATCATGTCCAGCCAGGGCATCAAATTTTGGTGGCAGAGGGTTCAACATGGTAAGATATTCTAAAGATGGATCTTTTGACAGCAACCACCAGTTGCAAAGTTTCTCAAGTTAGCAAAACCTCTGGGTTGATCTCGCCTTAATATACCACGTTTATTCGGAAACGTGTGGATGGCAGGGAGGCTTGCCCTACCTAAAAAGTACCCTGGGGAATTCCTTCCTCAGTGAAAACGTGTCACCTTGGACTCACCCTTTTGGAGCAGAAGAAAAAGGCAGCAGGTAGAACAAGAAAGGGAAAGGTTCCTCTCCCTTCTCATTCTTCCTCTCTTTTCTCTTTGATTGACATCTTCATTTAAGGTTACAATAATATTTAACATTCCTATCACAATAATGTAAGCTAGTGATGGCATCGCCGTGTTCGATGCCAGCCTGTTTTCTTCTCTCTGTGTTTCTTTTTCTTATCCTTCTTCTTTGCAAGCTTCCCGGCTTTGATCCCTGCATCATTCAGCTTCTGCTTTCTGTTATTTCTATTTCTATTTCTATTTCCTTTGCCTTTTTCTTTTTTTTTTTTATTGTTGTTTTTTGTTCAGGAGGGTGGCTTTGTCAAAGAAACATAGTCTCATTTTCCCAGAGGTCTCATGGGGCAGTCGACACATTTCACATGTTTTGTGTCAGCTGCATTAACCGAATACATTCAGATCACTGCAAAAAAAAAAAAGGAAAGAAAATAAAAGGAGTGGGGGGAAATCCTATTTACACACAATAAACACGAGTCTAGGAAATGTCTGGGGACCAAGGAGGGAAATAATACATTATTGATTAAAACAATGGCATGGTGCCTCTTATTTTGAAAGACAGATAATGTTCGTGCCAGTCCATCAGAATTCCCAACGCATTCTCTATTTGTTTCTCAGAAAAGCTCAGCAAAGCTTTCATTTTGCATTCTAATCTTTGCCAGCGGATTGGAGGAGGAAAACCCCATGCACTTCTTATGGGTACAATGGATGCAATTTATCTTAAGGGACTTCATTCACAGTCCTAGAATTGATTATTTCAATGACCCAATGGTTATGTGAGAGTTAACGCTGCATTGTGACAGATTTTAAGCCTATGGTCTTCTCATTCCAGTCAATGAAAAGCAGTGTTTCTCAACCTTGGGATCTTTAAGATGTGTGGACTTCAACTCCCAGAACTGAATTGGCTGGGGAATTCTGAGAGTTGAAGTCCACACATCTTAAAGTTCCCAAGGTTGAGAAACACTGCTGTTGAGAATCTCTGTTCTCAATATATAGGATGGGGGTCTACAACCTTAAACACTCAGAGCCATTTGGACCCGTTTCCCACAGAAAAGAAAACACCGGGAGCCACAAAACCCTTCCCGTGCCAGACAATTTCTTGAGCGGCCACAAAACTAGCATATGTAGTTGAATTAAACATTCTGTTTTCTTCTGAAACTTTTTTTTTTCTTGGATTTATCCATGGTTGGCCTACTGGGGGTTGAAAAGCTCAATAAATCGCATGCCAGTGGGTGTCGCACATTGGGGGTTGTGACACATATTTTGAGTGACAGAGCCGCAGCAGAGGGGTGAAAGAGCCACATGTGGCTCCAGAGCCGCAGGTTGCTGACCCCTGGTATAGGGTCTCTGTAGGATTACTACTTTCAATAAATTGGACCCCTGGTGGTGCAATGATTGTGGTTTTCTCCTTGATAGTTCCTTGATTAGGGTATTGTTTTCTGCTTGATTGTTTGGATGATCTCAATCCCTGTGTCAAAGCTTTCGATTTCATCCTCGAAATAAATTATCAGGGTACTGGTTGCTGGAAAAGATGAGTTCTACTCTTTCGTTTGCTTCTTAACTTTTTTTAATTGTCTCTTTTGAATAGCATGTACTTGTGATTTATTTCTTTATGTCTTTTGATGACTGATTTGTGTGAATGCCAAGCTTCCAGGAATTCCTTAGTGTTTTTGGATTTAGCTTCGATTAGGATTTAGCTGAGCCTAGCCACAAAAAGACTTAGCATTTTATACAAATCCACCAATGATTGTGCAGTCAAAAATATTGACAATTCAAAATTTCTTGAGTCTTCAGGGTGTGTGTGTGTGTGCAATGAAATCATCTTTCACCAGTTATGGGGAATTTGATTAGACTTCTGTAATAACATCAAACATTTCTGCTGCATTGGGTGATCATCACCACTTCTAACCCTCTCCTCCTTTCCCCCTTTTTCTCTTTCCTGCTAAACTTATATTGCGGGATGAGCTGAAAACATCCTACCACAAAACTGAGGGGAGAAAAAAAACCTAATAAAATACATTTGAGAAATGGATTTGTTCTTATGGAGAATCATAATCATCATCTTTGTTTAATAATCCCATAATCCCTTGCGGGGTGGAGCCTGGGCAACTGAATGGAGCTAAGTGTTTACTGACCAGTTGCCCTTCCTGTCACCAATGCAGAGTTATATTCAGCAGATATATTCTCATTGTGCCCAGAGAGAGAAATATCTCCCTCTACCTAGGATCAAACTCACAGGCTCCTGATTGTGAAGTGGGCGCTCCACATCTAGGCCACTGCATTACTCCATGGAGAACCATAATCCAATAACAGATTTAAGTTCCATTTGAAGAGGATTCTAGTTTCATTCTCCAGTAGCCTTACTTCACATTAAAATACATAATACCCAACTAGTTGAATTAATGATCTTAAACAGATTAACAGAGACCTCCCACTGACCAGTTCGCTTCTACAGAGAGGGACTCCTCAGGGTGCCGTCGGCCAAATTATGTCGGCTGGCGACAGCCAGGAGGAGAGCCTTATCTGTGGGAGTCCCTGCCCTTTGGAATGAACTGCCCCCGGAAATACGCACAATCTCTGACCTCCGAGTTTTCCGCTGTGCTCGTAAGACCCTGCTTTCCAACAGGCAGGGCTAGCTTTGTAATTAGTTTTAAATTTGGAATTCTTAAATTTTTGGGTTTTTAACTAATTTTGGTCTTAAATGTAATACTTTTAATAATTTTTAAATTTAAACTGTGATATTTGTATGGTGGTGTTACTTGGCTGTATACCGCCCCGAGTCCTTTGGGAGAGGGGCGGTACAGAAATAAAATTATCCTTATCCTTATCCTTCTGACAAATGGCAGGCCAATCTTTTTTTGAAAATCTCAAGTGATGAAGCTCCCACAACTTCCAAAGGCAAGCTGTTCCATCTTTGTGAATTGTATAGGACAATATTTCTGCAACAGGCTTAAAAGGGTGGTTGTAGTTGTGTGTGTAAGAATATTCCCATCTTTTATTTTCTGCAGAAAGGTAGCTTCCTATTTTATTTCTTCTGGTTAACTATAAGTCAGTTTCTCAAATGCTTTTTCCCCATGGGGGCCATTAAATGTCATTATGCAACACAACTTGTCTCGTAGAACCCAAAAAATATCAAACTCAGGCATTCTTCCTAGAAATTCTTTAGAGTAGAAATTATAATAAGGGAGAAAAAAAACACCCTTATTGTCTTCCCCAAAGATGTTTGCATGCATACCAAACAGCACTAAACACTTAAGGATGACTTCTTCTTTTCCATAGTTTTTCTACCTGCTTTGGCTCATCTGGGGATCGAGCCAGAATTAGATTTGCTATAGCAGCTGGCAATTTTATTTTATTGTAGCATTTACTTTTTTTTGCTGTGGTTACACTTTTTATCCATAATATCTGAAAAACTATTAACAGAAGAAATAAAAACAGTCTCTAGACCAGGGAGACTTGCTCCCTTTATAGATACAAAAACACATGATTTTGGAATACCTTGAATTGAAATAGAATTATATTTCAGGATAACAGTTTGCAAGTGATACGCATCTGCACATAACAGTATCATGAATGGAAACCACAGAAGAAACAATATCCTTCCTTCCTTCCTTCCTTCCTTCCTTCCTTCCTTCCTTCCTTCCTTCCTTCCTTCCTTCCTTCCTTCCTTCCTTCCTCCCTCCCTCCCTCCCTCCCTCCCTCCCTCCCTTCTTTCTCTACTAATCAAGGCACATATGAAATATTCTTCACTACCTGCTCCCCTTCTCCTAAAAGTTGCAATTCTGGAAGTAGGTCTCTCCTCCCTCAACTATACAGTAAATAAAAGACAAAAAACTAAGGAAAGTCCCTTCCATATGCCTTTTGTGAACTCAGCTGCCTCTTATCTGACCTTCATCTAGTCAGCTATCTCCCAATTGTATGTCATTCCCACTTCCCCATTACAAGAGGTTAACATAATACAGAGTTCTTCTCCCCGAAGAAAATACCCTTGGTTTTTATGCTTCTTTTTATTATTATCTGTTTGTTTTCCCTGGCTGTCAAGAAAAAATAATTATGTCTTCATCTATCTTATTGATTATAAATAGATTTCATTTGGCTAAAGGCCACAATGACTTTGTTCTAAATCCATTCTGCAACTGGATAAAGTGGATGTACTAAAAATGATGGTTCTGATGTAATTCTTTGAAGCTTTCTCTACCTTTCCCTCTCTTCTCGCCCCTGAACCATATTCTGTTTCCGTTTTCTGTAATAAAGTTCCCGCGGGTGGGAAAATTTGCTAATAAGAACTTCCAGTGCCTTGCTTGCCCTTTGGGTACGAGGAAAACCTGCCTTGCGTTTTAAAAATGTCAGTTAAAATTAGATTTATCTGTTGTATTTCCCTGTCATCTAAACCCTCTTTTACTTTATTTGGTTTCCTACAGGGTTATTTTGGGGGGTGGGGAAGTGAGGGGATAGCCTGCTTCTGCAACTGCTACTGTTTCTCTTCTTCTTCTTCTTCTTCTTCTTCTTCTTCTTCTTCTTCTTCTTCTTCTTCTTCTTCTTCTTCTTCTTCTTCTTCTTCTTCTTCTTCCTCCTCCTCCTCCTCCTCCTCCTCCTCCTCCTCCTCCTCCTCCTCCTCCTCCTCCTCCTCCTCCTCCTCCTCCTCCTCCTCTTCTTCTTCTTCTTCTTCTTCTTCTTCTTCTTCTTCTTCTTCTTCTTCTTCCTCTTCTTCCCAGAATCTCTGGGGTGTTTTTAACAAGAAGACATCAGGTTCTCCATTTCTCAGAAATGTTCAGGTTCTTTGAAGGAAGCATGCAAATTGGCTTTGAGCTGGGACGTCTTCAATGTGCGCTCTGTGATACAGCTTATGAGGAGTCTTGCAAAACAAGAACTCCTTCCTCTTCAGCAAATGTCACCTGTTCTCACCGGGAAGAAAAATAAGGGCAGTGTCAGACAATATAGAAAGGTGCTTTCTTCTAAACCAAACTGCTTATTCCATCAATAGCAATAGCAGTTGGCACCAAGAGCCTTGGTGGCGCAGCAGATTAAAGTACTGTTAAGTAACACCAGCTGCCTGCAATTACTGCAAGTTTGAATCTCACCAGGCTCAAGGTTGACTCAGCCTTCCATCCTTTTGAGGTAGGTAAAATGAGGACCCAGCTTGTGGGGGCAATAAGCTGAGTTTGTATAAAAAAGAACACCGCTTGGGGGGGCTGAAAGCTCTACTAAGCAGATATATACAAAAGTATGAAGGCTATGGCTTAACACATTGTAAGCCGCCCTGAGTCTCCGGAGAAAGGTGGCATATAAATTGAACCAATAAATAATAAACCAATAAATAAACAATATATGCCACTTCTTTGTATTTTGCCGCTTCTTTGTTTTTGCCCTGTACTTTATGTGTACAGGGCAAAAACGGCCTCCCCAGGCTCCGGAGACCCTCCTTGATCAGTTCTCTTCCATTATTCCTTGTCTGGCCTTCAGGTGCTTTGGAAAATAGCTTGACCCTCCTCCTCTCTGTGGCAGCCTCTCATATATTGAAAGACTGCTATTATATCTCCCTGGTCCTTCTCTTCACTAGATTACCATGCCCAGTTCCTGCAACCGTTCATCGTACATTTTAGCCTTCAGTCCCCTAATAATCTTGGTTGCTCTCCTCTGCACTTTTTCATATGAAATTTCACATGAAATGCCAGTCTTTAAGCTGGTAAAGCAGCTGTCTCTTTTTCAAAACTCGTGCAACTGGCCAATAAATCTTGCCTCAGGCTGTATGACTATTGATGATTTTTGTCTTCTCTATGCTGAGGAGTTCCATTTCCCACCACTAAAGAGCACATTCAAATTGCCCCCCACCTCCCCATGGCCAAGAGTTGTACTGTCTAGAAACAGCTTCACTGCAGGATGTTGCCTGCTCTTCAGATTGTGGCTGACACTTGCCTATTCAGCTGTACATGGCTCTGTATAGGCTGGTGGAATTCCTTTTCTGCATGAGTGGCTGAAGAGGTTATATTCCCCAAGGCATCCATATCTAACCTCCCTCTAGGTACACCTGTTAACTGGATACACAGGGAGCACATTGCTCTTCATCGCAGTATCATAGATAGGTAGGCATTCTGGAAAACCATTGTTTATAGAGCAGAAAGAAACAGGGGATGTGATCTGAATATCCTCCAGCATCTTCTGGCACTTCTGTTTCTAAACTGGAAAGTGAGTTAAGGTTAGGGTTGCTCTGGGTTATGAAAAGGGAATGTAATAATAGGGTAGAAAAGTCTTCCTCTTAGCCGACCCGTTGGAAGAATGTGATTTTTTCAGCGCCCCTGGAAGGTTATACGGAATGAGGACACAAACCTTACAAACATGCTTACTATACATTGGAAAGTACTAAATGAAAGCACCCATGTGCTATTTAGATAGAGATACAAACTCAAATGTTGTGCTATGCAAATGAGGCCCAGTTTTCTCTTGGTGTTTGCAAATAAAAGACTGCAACCATCTACTTCCATTGTCAATTAATCACAAGTAGGTTTTTTTTTTTTTTTGTCTGAATCAGATTATGACTTCTATCCTGATTAACACAGGCAGACCTATGGTTTATTTTAAGCAGGTTCCGAACGTCCTCACGATTAAGGTCAAACAAATCAAAATTTTAGATTTTGGTTTGGTTCCTGGCTGGCATAATATCAAACCCTAGTTCCTGAGTGCTTGAGTAATAATTGTGTTCTGAAAGTACAAGGAGCAATTTTCCATTTTCTTCTGATGGGTGGTTTGGAAATGATGAGAAGGAAATGCAGCTTTGAGGTTTCCAATAGTTCATTTTTGATTGTCTAAATTTGTGGTTTATAGTAATGACTGAACTATGCTATTGTGTGCCTTAGTTTTGTTATATGTGGCAAAGTAGTTGTAAACCATATCTCAGGAATATTTAAAGGTAAGCATGGTAACGTGTTTTTTTTTTTAATTAATTTTCATTAAAGATTTATTTTTATTTTTTTTGCAAAGTAAAACAATACAAAGGAAAAAGAAAGAAAACAAAAAGTGATAAATAGGAAAAAAATGAAAGAAACTACAATAAAACAAAGAAAAAACAATGCAAAGGAATGGTTTCCTGGGGGTTTTTTTTATGTCAAACATGGTAAAGGAACAACACTACAAAGTGATAATTTTACTTTTTCATCATCTAAAAAAGTTGTTGGGGTTGGAAAGAGTATATTAGATGAGGTTTAATTCATGACTTAACATATATTGGCATAAACCAATACCTTGTGACCAGAGGTTTGTTTCAGAAGGTTCTGACCAGTTCTGGAGAACCGGTAGCAGAAATTTTGAGTAGTTTGGAGAACCGGTAGTAAAAATTCTGACTGGCCCCACCCCCATCTATTCTCTGCCTCCCAAATCCTAGCCGATCAGGAGGAAATGGGGATTTTGCAGTATCCTTCCCTTACCATGCCCACCAAGCCACTCCCACCAAGCCACACCCACAGAACCGGTAGTAAAAAAATTTGAAACCCACCACTGCTTGTGACTATAGCCATCTTTCTTGGAAATTCATGTTGAATAAATTCTATACTTCTGAAAAGCAATAGAAAAACCAAACTGCATGTAAACAAGAAGTAGGTTAAGAAAAAATGCAGACAACAATATTGATCTTCAAGGTGTACACAAGCAATTGTTTATTTATGAAAATACTGTGTTTCTCCAAATAGGCGACCTACCTTGAAAAGAAGCCCTAACACGTTTTTGAGTGCATGCGATCAAATGAAGCCCCACCCACAAAATTTGCCCTAATTAAGACTCCACCTACCCCAGGGTGCAGGCAGTGGGGCGAGGCACACAGGTAAAAAAATAAACTAAGGGTGGGGATGGGGGGATGGAGCTGCCCTACTTATCAGGCCCCACACACCCCAACACCTGCCTAGCCTTCTTCTGCGGCCGCTTGCCGCCATTCGCACACATCGCCCTGGCCTCCATTTCGCCTTCAGATGCCTGCCGGCATCTGTTATCTGCAGCCAATAACAGAGCTCCGGATCAATCCATTCGAGTGGCAGCAAGCATCCGCAGAAGAAGTGGGCCAGCAGCGGGCTCCTGCTGGATGCGGCTGTTGGTGCAACTACTGTTGGTGAGTTAATAATTAGAACCCTCCAAAAATAAGGCCTAGCCATTTGGGGGGGGGGGGGTCAAAAGAAAGTAAGACCCAGCCTTCTTTTTTGGAGAAATACGGTAGCATAGAAATATTTAAGATTGAGGGAAATTGCAAAGATACCCATAGAAGGAAAATGCGTATAGGATGTTTATAGTTGGACAAACGTCTAAAAAAGCATATTGATGATCTTTTTAAAGATAGAACTAAGTGGATGGAGTGGAACAGTTAAAGGTTGGGAAAATGTGGATTGTCTGTTACTTGCTTATGCCAGTAGGTGGCAGCACATGGCTGGCTTTGTATGACTTTAGAAGCTAAGCAGGATCAGGCTTGGTTAAAATTTGGATGAGAAATCTCTACAGAAGATCAAACTGTTCAAAGAAAGAATGAAGCAATGGTAATCCATATCCATATTCTTGCAAAAGAAATGCATTGACTCCATGCAGTTATCAGGAGCCAAGCCTATTTTAAAGGAGGTTTTGCCTTTTTTACTAACTGTAATCAAAGAATGGAAATACAACTGAAGGCCATGCCATAAATTAAATAGAGTGATTTCAAGTTTGCCACTGAGCAAGTTAATTCCAGCTGTCATTTCTGTGACATATTTTCAATCTTTCTATTTACATTTAATATATACTCTTACATTATCTTAAGGACTAGGGTAAGCTCAAATGCAATTCAGCTTCCCTTCCATTTCTTCTGTAGAACATCACTGCTGGGGACATAAAAAGGAAATTTTATGTTCAAATCAGGAGCAATTAAAATTAAGAGAGTATCTAACTCAGGTATAGAGCATTTGCAGGTCCTGATGCAATTAGCAAATTACAAAACAGCCTGTTCTTTTGCAATAATGATAATCTTTTGGGGGTTTTTTAAATCATGTGTTGTATATGCAGATTGTGTGTGAGGAATATAAAGAGGAAGGCCTGGACTAAAATTAGAATTAGAATTCTTTATTGGCCAAGTGTTATTGTACACACAAGGAATTTGTCTTTGGTGCATATGCTACCGGTGTACATAAAAAGACAAGATACAGTCATCAAGAATCATAAGGTACAACACTTAATGATAGTCATAGGGAACAAATAAGCAATCGGGAAATAATATCAATATAAATTGTAAGGATACCAGCAACAAGGTTACAGTCATAAGTGGGAGGAGATGGGTGATGGGAACGATGAGAAGATTAATAGTAGTGCAGACTTAGTGAATAGTTTGACAGTGTTGAAGGAATTATTTGTTTAGCAGAGTGATGGCGTTCAAACTGTTCTTGTGTTTAGTTGTTCTGATGTACAGTGCTCTATAGCATCGTTTTGAGGGTAGGAGTTGAAGCAGTCTATGTCCAGGATGCAAGGGGTCTGTAAATATTTCCACAGCCCTCTTTTTGACTCTTGCAATATACAGGTCCTCAATGGAAGGCAGGTTGGTAGCCATTGTTTTTTCTGCAGTTCTAATTACCCTCTGAAATCTGTGTCTGTCTTGTTGGGTTGCAGAACCAAACCAGACAGTTATAGAGGTGCAGATGAGAGACTCAATAATTCCTCTGGAGAACTGGTTTAGCAGCTCCTTGGGCAGTTTGAGCTTCCTGAGTTGGCACAGAAAGAACATTCTTTGTTGTGCTTCTTTGATGACGTTTTTGATGTTAGGTGTCCATTTTAGGTCTTGAGATATGATAGAACCTAGGAATTTGAAGGTCTCTACTGTTGATACTGAAACATAAGGCAGGGAGGATGGAGACAGCCTATTCCCTTAAATACCAAGAGAGATATGGGAGCTTTTCAAAGTTTGGTTCAAACAAAGCCATTATAAATAACAGGGTGAATATTACCAGTCCATTTCTTTTAACGGGAATATGCATGTATCTATGTGTATATATTTGAGATCAGCACAGTGGCATTAAGAGGGGCCAGGGAGCCTTGTGAGGGCCATAATGTATTGCTTACATTATGGCCCTCACAAGGGAAACAGGATCTTGGCAAAGAGTAAGCAAATTGTCCTCTATAAGTGATATGGTCTGATGGTAACAAATGGTACAGAGGTTAACAATAATGGATCTATTCTATATATTAACTCAGGAACACGATGAAGCAATGGAGAGCAATTATTTTAAAAATCAAATAAGTCCACTTGAGGACTCTGCTGGTCCACAGGACTTTTTAACTGCATGGCTCCAGACTTAGGTAGAGCTTCTTATGGTCACTCTAGTTGTAAATGCTCCAACACTGGAAGTTTTTAAGAAAAGATTGGGTAACCATTTGTCTGAAGTGCTGTAGGATTTCCTGCCTAAGCAGAGAGTTGGACTAGAAGACTTCCAAGGTCCCTTCCAATTCTCTTCTCTTCTCTTCTCTTCTCTTCTCTTCTCTTCTCTTCTCTTCTCTTCTCTTCTCTTCTCTTCTCTTCTCTTCTCTTCTCTTCTCTTCTCTCCTCTCCTCTCCTCTCCTCTCCTCTTCTATTCTATTTCCATTCCACTCCACTCTACTCTACTCCACTCTACCCCTACCCCTACCCCTACCCTACCCTACCCTATCCTACCCTACCCTACCCTACCCTACCCTACCCTATCCTATCCTATCCTATCCTATCCTATCCTATCCTACTATCCCCCCCCCCATCACAATACAATACTCTCAGGCTCATTTATCGAAACAACCCAAAGGGTTTCTTAACTTGTCAAGCAAACGGGGTGATATGCTGATCTATGTTTGGCTAAAGTCAATGAATATGAGTTCAATCCCATATTCAGCAATGGAAGTTCACTCAGAGATAGCGGCATAACTAAAATTTCTATCTTCAAAATATCTGACAGGCTTTTTTTAATGGAGGAAATAAAAGTGGTGGAAGGATAACTCAGTGCAATACAAATGGGAAGTCAAGGTACATATAAATCAGATCCATAAAGAGTCAAATAATGATAAACTGGCAAAATGGTGAAATATATTTATGCACAGCCTGGACTTTCCATCTTTCTGAAGGTCCCCCCACCCCCAGCCTTTTGTTAAGTGGAGTGGCTATCCAGCTGTTTATCTCAGTGTTGCAATTTATTCACTGGCTTGGCCAAGCAGGTGGACAGAACCAGGTTTATGAAAAAGCCAGGATCCGTTTATTCATTTTTCTCTTTTTCTCCCTCTTCCTGAGAGTTGGCATGAATCAGCTGCAGAAGTAGAGGATGAGCAAATGGCCAGTAGCACTGTAGGAAAAGAGGAGCTTATTGCATTTTAGTCCATAATGCTATCCCTAAAATCCAACGAAGTCAAGAAAATCTTAAGAGGCACTAGATGAGAAGAGGATCAGGGGAGAGAAACCTTCCTAGGGATCAATCAAAAAAAATGTTTTGCTGGTTAGTTGGTTGGTGTGTTATGCAATAAAGATGCATTATAATATTTTTTCCCCTGTTCCAGAAAGAAACAACATTATTTTTCCTTCTCAGATTTGTTTTAGAAGAAAATAGCCCTAGGAAATGTTTTATTCTGAAAGCTGTCAAGCATATTTTATTTTATATATATCGTGTTTCCCTGAAAATAAGACCCTGTCTTATATTTTTTTGAATCCTGAAATAAGCGCTTGGCCTTATTTTCAGGGAGGTTGTATTATTTTGGTGTGCATGGAACAAAACAGGACTCCTCTTGCCATCTTACCTGATTTCCAGCTCTGTCTCCCTAACCCTAACCAGAGGAAATGGCGGGGATCGGCTGCATATGCACTTAAATATTTTCAGGGAGGGCTTATTTCCAGGGGAGGGCTTATTTTCAGGAAAATACACACACACACAAACACACAAACACACACATGTAATGTTTTTCTATCAAAGCACCTGGTCTACCCCAATATGGGAGAGAGCATACTGCTTCCTTTTCGCCTTTCAGCTCCAATCCAGGAGCCTTCAAGCAGTCACATTCACGAGAAACCATTTTATACCAAATTTATATTTCACTGACAAAGAGATAAAGGGAGACTAGTATAGATCTATTTCAAACTATTTAGCTCTCATCAGCTAGCCATACCTTTACCCTTATTAATAAAAGGGGAAAGGGGAGAGAGACCTTATCCTGCTTTTCTCTACAAAATATGGAGCCAAGTATATGGAGCTTCAGCATAGATGACTGCTTCATTTTGCCTTTTAAATTTCTATAAACAGCCCTAATCTATATTACTTATGTAGTTATATGTACATAACTACTTCGGTTTCCTCTCTTTTAAGGATTGGGAAGAACAAGTAAAGAGATGG
The DNA here is from genome assembly GCA_030761175.1 of Masticophis lateralis. NCBI lineage: Eukaryota > Metazoa > Chordata > Lepidosauria > Squamata > Colubridae > Masticophis > Masticophis lateralis. The sequence continues at coordinate 5,588,606 of JAUDYJ010000008.1, read as the reverse complement.
TGAGAGAGAAGAACAAATCTTCCATTTTATGTAGCAGAGCCATTTCTTTCTATTACGCTAACAAAATGGGGAGTGGGAGAAGCAAAGAGTTTTGTGAAATTGCCTATTCTTTTCTTTCTTTATTTTATTTTTTTTACTATATTTATTTGAAGAGACTGTGTGAAGGGGAGGGAGGGGAGAATCTTAGGGCAAAAATGATGGAATCTGAAGATTTAAAAAAAAAAAGAATCTACAAAACCCTTAGATGAAAATTGCTAGCTTGCTGTGAGGTAACTGGCAAATACAATTTAATTATAAGATACAGAATGGTAATGGTGCTTGCAACGTTGGAGCATGATTTCCTGGTAATAGAAGGTCTGTGGGGTTCCTTGCCTCAGAAAATGCCATCTCTTCTTTAAATGATGTAGCAAAATGCATGTGAATGGTGAGCAGTGACAATTTCAGCTCAAAGATCTACAAGAGGGATAAGAAGAAGGCAGGGGGTTACCTTAAGCTCTTTCTTAACTCCTGTTCCAATGTGTGTCTCTGGCTCTCCCACAAGAACTTATTAATAAAGCTGGAGTGAAGTTTCTTAGAAAACTTCTTTTCTTTGTTGAGGAAATTCTATTGTTTATTTTTTTCCCCCTCTCCGTTAAAATAAGAAGGCCAACTACAACCACTTTTTTGTTGTGGTGGTTGATATCTCCCTTCCATTTTCTCCTCATAACTCCCCAGAATGTCATTTATGTGCATGTTGTGGAACATGCAAAATGGTTCCAACTCCTGGTTCCAACTCAGTCGCCATTTTGAACATTGGAAGACGAAAGGGAAAGGAAAAGTACTGTGCTATAGTAGTAGTTGATAGTAAGCTCAAGACAGACATTGGGGGGTCTTCCCCCCCTCCAAAAAAATGTCCAAAATAGTCCCCTAATTTTCATTGCTTGTAAAGGTATAAATAAAACTTCTTTCAAGTTGATCTTTAAGAAATGGTTTGTTATTGCCAACTTCTAGGGTATTTTTCGACCTCTCAGTCTACCTGATATTCCTGATATTTTCTAGTAGACTTCCATTCAAGTATCTACTGGGCCTGCACAGGGACGTATCATTTACTTTAAGTTTAAAAAGAGGGCAATGTCACCATTTCTATGCTGTTGCCAAGAAAACTCCCTTTGATGTATCCATGAAGTCCCCAGAAGTTACGCTTCTTGTGACTTGTGATTTTAATGTGAAGCATCTTTCTTGAAGGATGCGTCACATTAAAGAAGAAAATAGAATTCTAAGAGGTCATTTGCAATACCCAGTAACAGAATAACAGAGCAACAGAGTTGGAAGGAACCTTGGAGATCTTCTACCCTATACCTGCGATGGCGAACCTATGACACGCATGCCACAGGTGGCACGGGGAGCCATATCTGTGGGCACGCAAGCGTTGTGCTAGCTCAGCTCCAGCACACACGTGCACATTGGCCAGCTGATTTTCAGGCCTTCTGGGCCCACCGGATGTTAGGTTATTTCTGGCCTCCAGAGGGCCTCAAGAGGTGTAGGGAAGGCTGTTTTTGCCCTCCCCAGGCTCCAAGGCAGCCTCTGGAGCCTGGGGAGGGTGAAAAAGGGGCCTACTGGGCCCACCGGTAACCTTTTTGCTATCGCATGCATACGTGGGGGGGCATGGCATGGGCGGGCATTGAATTTTGGATGTGGGCATATGGGCACATGACCCCGCCCGCGCTCTCCCCACTTTTGGCATGCAGTGGCAAAAAGGTTAGCTTATACCATTTCAGACAAATCTGAAACCAATCTGCCCAATCTCTTCTTAAAAACTTCCATTGTTGGAGCACCTACCATTTCTGAAGGCAAGTCGTTCTACCAGTTAATTGATTTCTCTTTCATTTTTGGGCCCAAACAGTTGGCTTGTTCTTCTGCCTCTTTGAATTCAAGGAATGGATCACAAGCCTATTTTGAGGTGTTCTCATAGGGACATATACTTCATTTCATGGATGTTTGCAAAAGCAGTTAGAAATCTATTGTTGTAGGAATGCAAACGGTCAGCTTCTTTCCGCCTTGGAGGCTATTTGAGGATGCAAGGAAAGGTTTCATGTACTTGGAGCCTTTATAAAACCAGCACTTCCAGTCCCAAAATCTTTCACAAAGCACTTTGAAGCCAAACTGCAATCATCTTCACTATGGCTGACCTTGAAATGCTGAGAACATCTATAAATCAGTCATTGTCCCTCCAGCTAACTAACAGAGAACAAAGAACCGTGTTAAAACAGTTTCCTGCCCTTCAGCCAGCATAGGTCCCAGAGTAGCAAACATCCCCTTATCGTCCTTCTTTGCAAAAGAAGAGGTGAAAGAAAAAAAAGGAATTAACAGATGCTGTTTCCTCAAATGTATCATGCACTTTTTGAGAAAGGGAAACATCCAAATTGATCGTGATTCCTTTCCTGAATTTAAAAACCTCAAAAATGAAAGACACTGCACCATACTCAGTGACAGAGAGGGTAAAGGATCCATGAGTTGTGATTGCAAAGATGTGGAGTAGGTTCTGCTGGGACACAACTCATAATTAGAGGTGCCCAGGTTTTCAGGTATGCGTTTTGTGGTTTTATGCATAACTTCCCCCCCCCCCCTGTAGAATGGACACATTTAGTTCTTCTAAATATGTGACCATTTCTGAGCACTAGCTCTTTAGCAAGTCATGGATCCTCCTTACCAAATATTGGAAGGAGACATCTGCTAGAGAAATATCCAGCAATTGTGTTAGGCTTCTCCCCGAGCAACTCAAGATCAGCTGCCAGAGAAACTAAGATAGCTGAAAGGCACTAGAGATCCTAGACAACACGCCAAACAGGAAATGGCATGGAGGGAGGGAGGAAAGGAAGAAGAGAATTGTAGCAGATGGGCCGAGCCAGAAGGTAGCATATACCCTGTCTTCTGAGGCTGTTTTGTCATTATTTCTGCCTTGGTAGAGCTGAATAGATTTCCAGAGTAGACACAGTCCATATCAGCTGGCAAAGCAATGCTACTGAAGGGTGAATAAGGCATATGTCGCTCTCGTTAGCAGAGCAGAGGAAGGAGGCCTCTGGTTACCATGTCCCTCTCTGATGAGAGGAACTACTAGACTAACAGGTGCATCCTCTTAGAGTAATAGCAAACTTGGTGACTTGGGACAAATAATGCTCATCAAGAGGACATTTCAATCTTGGTGGCTGTTACCATCTGTGGAGAAGGTTTTTCATGCATTTCATTTCTGCAGATCTTTCCTTTGAACATGGCGGACCAGAGGCAGTGACTTAATGAGTCATGCACTAAGATATGGTTGACTGACCTGCCAATGTGCATGTGCCTCGCTATCAGCCTATCCTTTGTGATAGCAACCATAAGTGCCCTAGGGCAGCAAATTAGGAAGGAAGGAAGGAAGGAAGGGCTTCAGTACTTAGAATGGATAGCATTTGTATTACTAAATTGTTCCACTATGCAAATGCCTTGTTTCTCTCTCTAAATGAGTATTTCTCACTGCCTTTAAATTTTGTGGACTTCAGCTCCCAGAACTCCCCTGCCAGCCATGCTCTAAATGAAAACTGAAACACATTGTGAATTCTTTGGGATGAGTCTTCAGCATTTGGAGGGAGATTTCTTCTCATGGTCAGATATCCCTGACATTGTGTTTTACAATGTGGCTTCTTTCTACAACTCTCCTGTGCAATTTTAAACCCTTGCACACCAAAGGCCCAATGGAAGCAGAGGAAATTCCTGCTTCCTAAACTTTAGGATATGGAGCAAGATGTGCTGGCAACGGTTCCAGTTCCATCTGCTGATGGATCTTTTGAAATCCAATTGTGGTCCAAGAGAGACACACTCAACTAATCCTCTGCTTCTAAGATTTTATTTGTGCAATAAATGGAGGATAAAAGTTTTTTAGTATCTAACAAAATGAATGAATTTATAAGTGCACCCTTTCAGCTACTGAGGAAAATGCAGCATGGTTGAAGTGTTTAAAACCCATTTCTTCCTCATTTCTATTTCAGACCATAATATGTTAGTTAACCTACCAGGCAGGTTTCTGTTCCCACTGCCACCACATATACAGGTTTTCTTTAAAAAAAAATAGGCTGTATTTTATAAATTAACCGAGCACAGATTCCAGTAATAATAAGTCACATTTATTTGACACATTTTTATCTCAAAGAGCCTCAAACAGCTTAGAAAAGTAATACACTAAGTGATCAAGAGAGAAGTTTCAGACTCACCCAAAGTAAAAAGGACATGGGCTGTTTAATAGCCAATCAACAGAAGGAATACAAGTGAAGAAGCTGCATATTCAAAATGTGGGTCTCCAAAGACTCAGGACCAACACATTCTTCCTTGAGTAGAGTTCAGATTTTCCACCAGGACTGCATGAGACTTGAGTACATCCAGATAGTATCTTCAGTTTTAAAAAAGAGCTGTGCAAAGACGCAAAGTGCTGGGAGAAGTCTATTGCTTGATCTGATTGTCAGGTTTCCAAGCAATACACCAATAACAAACAAAACTCCGAGGCAGGCAGGTTCCTCAAAGAACAGTTTTATTGGATATATCATATTGGCACAGTTCTGGTGAAAACCGACTCTGAGTGTTCCTACAGTTTTCACCTAATTAAAAGTAAAGGTTTTTTCCCTTCCCCAAACAATGGTCATATGGCCCAATCAAGGTGCCATCCAGTTGCCTGGCAACATCACTCCTCCTCTCTCTGACCATGTGTGAGGATGTCCTTGGTTCCCAGGAGAAAGCATTTTGTTTTGGCTACAAACTCCAGCTATCTCTATTCTCTCCTCCTTATCCCTCAGCTCCAGTGTAGCTCCCTCAGCTCAATCAGGTCAACTTCAGGGTTGACACTGATGGTGTCCTAATCTTTGGACCCCAAATCTCTTCAACATTTTGAAGGATATGTCTGGTGGAAATCATTGTCATAGCAGTAGATCATCAAAATAAATTCAATTTCTATGCAATGAGTCATGACCTTGTAGGAGAATTCATAGCCAGAACTATAGTGATACTTAGCTTAGACCAGGGGTGGGCAATTGTGGCTCTTTTACAACCTGTGGACTTCAACTCCCAGAATACCTGAAACAGCCAAGCTTATCATCATTGTCATTGTCCTCCTCCTCCTCATCATCTTATTCATCATCAGTTTATTTATATATTTATATTTGGTGACTATAATGATGGTAATGTAGTGTCATCAAGTCATTGTCAGCTCTTAGAGTCCACATGTAGATATTTTTCTAATAACCTGTCCCTAACCTAGTCCTAAAGCACGTAAAAATGCAAGTAGAAAAATAGGGACCACCTTTGGTGGGAAGGTAACAGCGTTCCATGTGCCTTTGGTGTTTAGTCATGCCGGCCATGTGACCACGGAGACGTCTTCAGACAGCGCTGGTTCTTTGGCTTTGAAACAGTGATGAGCACTGCCCCCTAGAGTCTGGAAACGGATGTGCAGAGGAACCTTTACCTTTAATCTAGTCCTTCAGCTAGTTGCCTATCTCAAATCCATGACTCTGGGAGTCTCACCGACAATTGAATAACTCTGTAGGCCATTGTAGGAAACGTAAGTGATTCACATCACTGTACCTACTATTGGAAGCCAAAAGAGATTATCTACATTTAGACTTTCATACAAATGAAGTCCAAGTTACCAGATTGCTGGTGATGAACTGAAAGCAATAAAAATAAGTTTCCTCTATTTTAAACTTATGCAGGCAACAATGAACAGAAGCATTTCCAGAGTTTGGGGGTGAAATTGAGTTTTCAGCTTCCCGAGGCAACTGACATCAGCCAGCAAAGAAATATTCACTTTCTTTTTAAATACAGCAGTGATTGTGCAAATGTGCATTATTATTACCATCAGTTTAAAATGAGGACCATTTCTGGAGGGTGGGGATGTGGCAGAGGGAAGAATAATATAAAAGTGTAATTTATTTCAATATAAAGAATACTTTATTTTCTTTAAATAAAAAAGGACCTTGTTTCTAAGTTTCCTTAAAGTAATTTAATTGGTATATAATAGCATAGTTAATTAAAGCAAATCAATAGTAAAAAAATAATAATTGATATTTAATATGTTTGGGAAAGAAGGTTTAGGTGCAATATAATTAACTCAATATTAAGTAAGTGTTGGATTTGCAATTAAGTCTTTACAACAATTATAAAGTTTCTTTCTTTTTTTTTAATAAACTTGCAATTAAGCAGGAAGGAACTCTCAAAATTATTAAACAGGTATTATGGGCTATTAAACATTTATTATCATTCCTGATGGGATACAGCTGCACAACAGTAGAAATTATGATGATGATAATAAACCTCTACTACCCCTTCACTGTAGCATTTTTACTGCTACATCCCAAAATTGAGCCCTCTATGACTCTTGCAGAAGCTAATTGACTATGGGAAGGAAGGAAGGAAGGAAGGAAGGAAGGAAGGAAGGAAGGAAGGAGGGAGGGAGGGAGGGAGGGAGGGAGGGAGGGAGGGAGGGAGGGAGGGAGGGAGGGAGGGAAGGAAGGAAGGAAGGAAGGAAGGAAGGAAGGATCATTTGTATACCAGCCCAGTAGTGTAATATTAATTTTGTAGGCAGGAGATGTCAATTTCTTCTTTTTCAAAAGAAAAATAAATAAATTTATAAATCTATTTATTAAAACATTTAATAAAATATAATAAATAGCTACATTAAAAAGAAGATAGTAAGATACACAATGGATAAAGTATAAAATATCGGTAACTAAGTCATTTGCAATCATACAATTTGATATTAATTAAATATATACATCACAAAGTTCATTGTGTCAACTAGAAATAACTAGATATAAGGCGTGATTTTAATACTGATATTACTGTTGTATTTATGTAATCAAGTAAAGGAAGTGGGGAAAAAATGAAAAAAAAATATGTAAAAAAAAACTATTGGGAAACGACATAATTTTAAATTCCCTAACATTGTATGCAACTGATGATTGCTCAATATAATTATAAACATTGAAACTATTTCTAATTACTATTTTCACATCAATAATTTTCCCTTGAAAAGCATATGGTGAGTGTTGGGATTTTCCTTGTTGTTTGACACTTGATACATAAAGGATGCTTTCTCGCTCATATTTACAGTAGTCAAGCTTCTGTTCTCAATGCATATTGCTAATTTAGCCTTTGCTGCATGTTCTCCAAATTTTGGTTTCCAAGTCTAACACTGTTGGCAAAGTATCTATTTTCAGATGTTGAGCCAAATACGTCCTCGTTGCCATCAGCATTTATCTTAATAATTGTGATATATTTTATTTATTTGTTCTGGAACAATTCTTAGTAGAAAAGGAGATGCCGATTTATAAGCCAACCGTCCTCAGTTTCAAAGAAGACCTTACAAGAAAGTCCCTAGATCAGGGGTCGGCAACCTTAAATACTCAAAGAGCCACAAAGGTCCTAACTGGAAGACCCCCATTCAATTCTGGAGTGAATGGAAGTCCGGTTCCCCCACCATAGAGTCTCCTCCTAGCGCGGTGTCCTTTTTCAACTCCTTGTCCTAACCAAAAATTCTATCAATTGTGGAGCAGACCAGCGATAAGGAGCCACAGCAAAGGGATGAGAGATTAAGGCCAACTACAGGTTGTCCTTGTCCGATAAAAGTGATTTGTGACCATTTTTCACACTTACAACAGTTGCAGCCTCCCCAGGGTCATGTGATCAAAATTCAGATGCTTGGCAATGGGCTCATATTTATGACGGTTGCAGTGTCCCAGAGTCACATGATCATATTTTGCGACCTTCTGACAAAGTCAACGGCGAAGCCGGATTCATTTAACAATTGTTGTATCAATTTAACAACTACAGTGATCCACTTATCAACCGTGGCAAGAAAGGTGGTAAAATGGAGCAAAATTCACTTAACAACTGTCTCACTTAGCAACATAAATTTGGGGCTCAACTGTGGTCGTAAGTTGAGGACCTAAGCACAGACCAGGAGTGATGACCCTTGACCTTTTTCATTTGTTAACTGACAAGATATTAAGCCTCAGCGCTGAAAGATAAAATTGAGCGTGAAAAAGTGTGATAGTTAAGGGGAAAACTCTTTGGTGCCCCGTCATTTATCCTAATTAATATAAACAATATAATGTAAACAAATATAAGGCCAAGTGGCTCTTATCTGTGTTTCTAGGTTAAGCACTTTCAGCTCTTCACGGAATTTGCAAAATTCACCAACCCATTGGTTTCAACATGGAGTTGATGCAGGCATCAACTCCATGTTGCTTTGTGTGTATCTGTTTGAATGACATGCTGGGACTCTTTTTTTGGGATATAGATCTTTTTGTAATTTAATAATTACCAGCATAGTCAGCGGCAGTAAACAGGACTGTGCAAAACAAGATGATAATAATTATGCAATTACAATTCACAATTAAAGTGAAAGGGGGTTGATTTGTTCATTTCCAAAGTCATTATTTAGTGTGGTTGATAAGGTTAGGCTAATTTAGTATTTTTTTAAATAACATTTTGATACCTTAGTAGTTTATTAAATGCTTAGTAAGGATTGGTGTGTGTGCGCGATGGTGATTAAAGTGATTAAAGACGCTGAGCTTTGTCAGCTGAAAACTCACAGCCTGGGTTCGAGACTCCAGAGCTGTGCAATGGGATAAGCTCCTGATCCTAATCAAGGCATTATAAAGTGGCATTAACACTTCACGTGATCTTGATTCTATCCCTCTGTTAATGCAGCCTAGAACTGTGTTGGCTTTTTTGGCAGCTGCTGCACAGTGCTGGCTCATCTTTAAGTGATTGTCCACTAGGACTCCAAGGTCCCTCTTGCAGTTACTACTGTTGAGCAAGGTACCACCTATACTGTGTATTTCATTTTTCTTGGCTAAATGTAGAACCTTACTTTTTTCACAAAATCAAATTCAGTGGTGAAAAAAGTAAAGTTCTACATTTAGGCAAGAAAAACAAAATGTACAGGTACAGTATATGTGTTACCATGCTCAATAGTGAGAGGGACATTGGAGTCCTAGTGGACAATCACTTAAATATGAGCCAACAGTGTGCTGCAGCTGCCAAAAAAGCCAACACAGTTCTAGGCTGAATAAACAGAGGGATAGAATCAAGATCATGTGAAGTGTTAATACTACTTGATAATGCCTTGGTAAGGCCATACTTGGAATACTGCATCCAGTTTTGGTCGCCATGATGTAAAAAAGATGTTGAGACTCTGGAAAGAGTGCAGAGAAGAGCAACAAAGATGATTAGGGGACTGGAGGCTAAAACTTATAAAGAACGGTTGCTGGAACTGAGTAGGTCTAGTTTAAGGAAAAGAAGGACTAGGGGTGCCATAATAGCAGTGTTCCGATATCTCAGGGGCTGCCACAAAGAAGAGGGAGTCAAGCTATTCTCCAAAGCACCTGAGGGCAGGACAAGAAGCAATGGGTGGAAACTCATCAACGAGAGAAGCAACCTAGAACTAAGGAGGAGTTTCCTCACAGTTAGAACAATTAATCCGTGGAACAACTTGCCTCCAGAAGTTGTGAATGTTTCAACACTGGACATTTTTAAAAAGAGATTGGATAACCATTTCTCTGAAATGATATAGGGATTCCTGCCTAAGCAGGGAGTTGGACTAGAAGACCTCCAAGGTCCCTTCCAAGTCTTCTATTCTATTCTATTCTATTCTATTCTATTCTATTCTATTCTATTCTATTCTATTCTATTCTATTCTATTCTATTCTATTCTATTCTATTCTATTCTATTCTACTTACTCTACTCTACTCTACTCCCAGCTCCTGCCCCCCTAGCAGTTTGAAAGCACGCAAATGCAAGTAGATAAATAGGTATCACTTAGGTGGGAATGTAACAATGTTCCATGCACTTCGGCATATCATCATGCCGGCCACATGACCATGGAAGTGTCTTCAGACAACACTGGCTCCCTTGGTTGAGAAATGGAGATGAGCACCACCCCCTAGAGTTGAAAACAACTGGACAGGGGAAATCTTTAACTTTTAACTTTTATTAAAGATCACTGCTATCTTTGCTTTCATAGGAGTAACTATGTAAACAGTAGTCTGTTTACTTCTACTATTTTACAGCGATGCTGTATGTTAAATGCCATGCAGAACTAAGTGGTGTGAAAAGGTGACTGCTTTTTTAAAAAGAAAAAATGAGACTTTTTCATTTGTTTGTAAAAAAAAAAATCCATGTTAAAAATTCATCACTTACCTACTAATGTGAGAATGTTAAAATGGATTGGATTAATACTGATCCACACTGATTAATAGAAATTAAAAATTAATTTTTCATGTCTCTCCATTGGCTCTTTGCAATTCATCACAGATGAGTGACAGAGAGGTTGGTCTTGGCTAAGAAGTTGGATTAAGGAAATTGCAATCAGCCTGTCCTTAGATGCAGTGGCTTTCTTTTTACAGATGTAACTTTAAAAGAATCACAAACAAAATTAGCATACTTCACTATATTAAATGAATAAACTTTGACCCTAATAAACTGGACAACAAGCCAAAAGCTAAAACATATGAAGAACAGTTGCAGGAATTGAGTATGTCTAGTCTAATGAAAAGAAGGATCAGGGATGACATGATAGCAGTGTTCCAATATCTAAGGGGCTGCTACAGGGAGTCAGGCTATTCTCCAAAGCACCTGAGGGCAGGACAAGAAGCAATGGAGGGAAACTAATCAAGGAGAGAAGCAACCTAGAACTAAGGCAAACTTTCCTGATAATTAATCAATGGAACAGCTTGCCTTCAGAAGATGCAGGTTTTCTATCACTAGAGATTTTCAAGAAGAGTTTGGACAGACATTTGTCCAGAATGGTATAGGATCTCATGCCTGAGAAGGGGCTTGGATTAGAAGACCTCTAAGGTCCTTTCCAAAAATGTTTATGTTAAGCAGGAAGGACAGAGTGCCTTCTTTTTTGCATCTTGGTATAAGTAGGTTTCATTGGAAATTTTCTATGAGAGAGAGAGAGAGAGAGAGAGAGAGAGAGAGATCTCAGAGTTCTTGGAGTAAGGTGATACACATACCCACACACTCCCACAAATACGCCTGCTCTTTCCTTTAGAAAAAGCTATGCTTAAATCCATTTCTCTGCTTGTTTGCTGATAGCCTGGATACCTTCTGTAAGAAAGCAAGAGATCAAAGGCATGGGCTTCACTGGGCCTTGACGTTCAACCACTTTACTGGCCAGCTATTTTGCTTTGAAAATGCAGAGAGCCTGGAGACAGGTTTATATTTCCACGCAGGTTCCGTGTTCTATTTTATCACACAGTCTGCTAAGTGAAAGGGATTATAAAGCTCTCATTACTTGTATCTGTTGAAGGCAGAGATTTACTGAGCATCTCTTTGATGTAAATATGGCGTCCAAAACAAACCTTTGGAGCAGGAGAAGGACTTTCTGTTGGGGAATGTGGATAGGCACTGACAAAAAACCTAGACATTTCTAGAGTAATCCATACCCATTTCAGATGGAAGAGATAGGAGAATTCATGCTTGAAATAATATACCCACACAAGTCCAGCTACCTGCTTAAAGACCAAAGGGATTTGGTAGAGTGATAGGCTTAACAAAATAATATAAAACTGAAATCAGCCGTGATTTTTCGTAATTAGTCCTCTCAAAAAGTTAAAAAAGAAAAAAAAATACCAAGGCTCTTTAAAAAGCAAACAAATCAAGTTTTATAATACAGACGGGGAATTCCCTAGTTTTCAGTTCTGAAGGCTAACTCAGTCGTTCACATTTTGAGTCACGGTCTCCAATTCATAAATATTTCCATCTCAAGATGTAGTGACAGCTAACCACTGCTCAAATTGATGATATAAATTAATTTCCACTTTAGATATCACATTCAATATTAAAAAACCGGGGATACCACTGGGATTATCCACACCCTTTGGTAAACTAAATAAATGAATCATTTTGAAGTCAGAATAACAAGACACAATCTTTGACTGTCTGGGGACAGAGATGTATTGCAGTGATAGGCTCCATCCCAAATACAAATGTGTTTGTTTTAATGTGTGAAATAACTCTGCAGGCAGGCAGAGGTCTTTAGAATTAGAATATGTGTAGAATTTGAGCAGTGCCTATTATTCTATATTTGTCCTCCTAATTGATTGATCTATCAGTGAAAATAGTTGTACATCTCCCCCCAAAATAACTTTGGAAATCTGACTTTTGCCATTTTTTTTTTCATCTTCTGAAAACAAAGGGCACTGGGATGTAGTTCAGGGGTGAAATGCTCCCGGTTCGGACTGGCTCGGACGAGCAGGTAGCGATGGCGGCGGGCAGTTCAGAGAACTGGTAACAAAAATCCCTGCCCGCCCCCCATGCCCAGCTGAGCCGCGTGATCATCAAAGCCTTTTTTTCCCTTTTAAATGGCTTTGACGATCCCAGCTCTGACAATACCAGCTAATCAGGCAACTCAGCTGGGATCGCCAGAGCTATTTAAAAGAAAAAAAGTTTTTTCTTTTAAATGGCTCTGACGATCCAAGCTCTTACGATCCCAGCTGAGTTGCCTGCCGATCAGGTTTTAAAAATGGTTTTAAAAGTAAAAAAAAAATGGCCATGCTCATCCAGTCACATTACCCACCACCACCAAGCCATGCCCACAGAACCGGTACTAACAAATTTTAGATTTCACCCCAATCTAGTTGCTTATATTGAAGAGTATCACTGTATATTTAAAAACAGACATGATTTATAATGAACCATTTTCCCAATTGATCTGTACTTTGCTTTGACTTTTGTAGAACTTGGTCTCCCAAGAAGAGGATGCTATTTTGTGTTTGGATTTATGTACAAAGAGAAGTATCGGCGAATGACTGAAGGTTAGTGTAACATCTTCCTTTCCAAGTATTTTCCACCTTCCTATATTGCCATGGTTTTACTTTTCCTTCCAAATTTCTACAAAAAGAAAAAAGACTGGAATGTCTCTATTTCTAAGCATCTGAGAGATTATTTTTACTTGTCCAAGTATTTGGGGCAGATTCGCATCTGTTGTTACAATGCCTACAGAGAAGTCTTCCATGTTAATATGGAAGGTTCCTCTCTAAAGGAAGCTTCCGTATTAAATATGGAATTTAATATGAATTTAAAATTAGAAGAATTTAAAAAATCCCCTAAAGGATTAATCATCTTAATCAACCAAGATGATTAAAGGCCTGGAGACTAAAACATATATGAAGAACAGTTTCAGGATTTGGGTAAAGCTAATCTTGAGAAAAGAAGGACTAAGGGTGACATGAAAGCACTATTCCTGTATTTGAGAGGCTGCCAAAAGGAGGAGGAGGTCAATTTATTTTCCAAAGCACCTGTTGGCAGGACGAGAAACAATGGATAAAAACTAATCAAGGAGAGAAGCAATCTGGAATTAAGGAGAAATTGCCTAACAGTGAGAACACTTAACCAGCAGAACAGAAGTTGCCTTCAGAAGTTGTGGGTGCTTCATCACTAAGAGGTTTTTAAGAAGAGACTGGACAGCCACTTGTCTGAAATGGTATGGGGTGTCTTGCTTGAGCAGGTGGTTGGACCAGAGCAGCAGTCACCAACTGGTGGTCCGTGAGAAAATTTTGGTGGTCCCCAGAAAAATTATTTGCATTTTTTATATTGCACTAAATCAAGGGTCCTCAAACTATGGCCCCTGGGCCAGATACGTGCAATGAATGTTTGTGTTGCTGCAGAGAGTCTCCCCCTTCGGGGTCTTTTTGTGCAGGTTGGAGGGGGGCAGAAATTCTGACTTGGGGTCTGCTTCAGCCTCCTGGTGCAGGGCTTTAGACGAAGGCTGGGAGGAAGCGCCACTGGTGGCAAGGAGCCGGAGGCCCTTGTTCAAGTGGGACTGCATCATGGCCTGGAACTGGCTGACCATCTCAGCCCACTGAGCCTCCAGTTGCCGGTACCTGGCCTTGCACTCCCACAGGTCTTCCCTTTGCTTGGAAAGCCTATGCTCCTAGTCCTCAGTAAGGTGCTTCTGCTGAGACTCCTTCTCAGTCAGATCTAATTTGAACTGAACTATTTTGCCAACTCTTTCTCGTGGTGGCTGTTTAGCTCCAGCAACTGCTTCCTGTTGGGGCCCTAAGGAGCCTGGGTGGGCAGGCGAGGTGTAGCGAGTAGAGGCTGACAAGGCGTCCCTCAACATGAGTGACATCGAGTTGGCCATGTCCACCCAGTCCCATGACCACCTAGCCACGCCCACCCGGCTGGTCATTAGGCAGATCATATTAGTGGTCCATGGGATTTAAAATATGAATTTAGTGGTCGAAAGTTTTGTGACCCCTGGACTAGAGGACCTCCAAGGTCCCTTCCAGCTCTATTTTGAATAAATAAAGGTCTACTTTTCATCTCCTACTTTTATAACCTGGCACCAGACATCTTCATGATTTGGCATCTGCCCAGATTTATATCCAAGGACAAATCAGTGACAGAATCTAATGATCTGGTACTGCTTGCTTGCTTGCTCATCAAAGGCAGTGAATGTGCAAATAGCAATCACATTAAGAAGAAGAAGCTTTCTTAGTCTACTTACTCATTGTCTGAAGATAAGCAACTGGTCCCCATGAAACCAAACCATAGTGATAAAATGAAGATATGCACACTGATGGAGAGGAGACTACTGAAGGCAACCTGAAATTGGTGTTATATATGTTCCTATTGCATATACTTTAAATGATATTTAGCTGATCATTTCCTTAACTTATTGAGCTCTCACTACCTGATTACTTTTGGAATAGCTAGGTGGAACTCAGAACCAGAATAATTAAACTATCAAAAACACTTGCAATGCAAAACATCATCCAAGCAGCTTCCAGTTAAAGAATGAAATCTCATAGAAAGAGCTTCTCATACTACCAATATTTAATGTGCTCGCTATTAAAAATAAGAAATTGGCAGAAGCTGGTCTCTTAATTGCTTTTCTTTGTCCATAGAAGTTAATATTCTGTCTTTTCCTCATTTCCACTGGAGTACAAAGAGAGACAAATTATACATAAAATTCAAAAACAAGCCAGCAGTAACTGGTGGCTTCAAAATTGTTTTTAAAGCTTCTTCCTTACTTGGGTTTAGAAATTCACAGCATGCTAAAAGTAGCTCGTCTTTTTGATACGAGCGTTGCTTTTGATCTAGCCGTACTTCATCCAGCCATAAAGTTGCTAAGGTATAAAAAAAAATGTTGCTGACAAAGATGGTACCAGCAGTTTCAAGGCTAGAGAGAAACATTATAGTTACATAGAAAAAATGCATCCTAAGGCCGTTAAGGGAACATCCTGGTACCTATTGACTAGAAAAGGATTGACTAGAAAAGGTGGAAGAAAACACCCTAGAATTTAAACCATAGAGTATAATTCTAAAGTATTTATAATCGGGCTTTTGAGCGCATGGCAATAAAGCCAAGCGCTTATTTCAGGGTTCAAAAAAATCTAAGACAAGGTCTTATTTTTGGGGAAATACGGTAGTTTCATTCTTGCCTGCAATAAAAAATCTAATATAGCTAAGTCATGTCTGAGATGTTTTGGCCAAGTAAATCAATTCCTGAATAGTGGGCTAAGTATACAGAAAACCAAGAATGACAGTTGAGCCCGGATGTGAACCCTGACAGTTAGGGGCTATAGATAATGATGTAGCACCCCCCAGGCTCTCAAACATTTGGGAGAATTATTTTTTTTTTAAATTAGATTTATATGCCGCCCTTCTCCGGAGACTCAGGGCGGCTTATAATACGTTAAGCAATATATTATATTTATTCTTTGCAACTTTCTCCAGAAATATTTGCAATAGGACACCCAATGTTGAACAAATAAGTTTCCCATCACTTATAGAAACCTTTACATTAGTAGATTTGTGGGGGGAGGGAGGCGGTGTTATTTTTTTTTTTTTATGATCGTATGCTTTGATTGATGCGCTCAAATAAAAACGGATCGTCTTCTCATATATTACTCATGTGAATGGGAAAATGTGTATAGCAAAGGCAGGGGTGGGCTACAAAAATTTTAGCAAGAGGTTCTCTGCCCAGTTGCTAGGTGGGCATGGCCATGGTGGATGTGGCCTAGTCAGCCTCCTGCACCATGGCGTGGGGGAGGACTTCGGAGGCTTTCCTTGAGCCTCTGGGAGGGTGAAAACAGCCCCCCCAGGCTCTGGAGCTCTCTGGAGGCCAGAAACGGGCCCATTTCCGGCCTTCCCAAACTTCTGGTAGGCCCATTTTTCACCCTCCCCGAACTTCCGTGCATCCCCTGCACTTACCTGCATCCAAAACGGGCCACGTGGACATTCCTGGGAGGGGTGGGATGGGGTGGACAGGGCCAGCCAGGAGTGGGATTTGGGGGTTCTGCGAACTGCACAGAATCTTAGCTAGTGGTTCTCCCGAACCCCTGAGAACCCCCAGCCGCCCACCCCTGAGTAAAGGGCTATGAACTTGAAAACTGGCCTTTGCCCACACATCATGGAATACCTGTTGGTTCTGTTGTCTCCCAATCAATTCAATACTCTTGAGGCCTTGGCTTCCTCAAAAATCCTGTTTTTTTGGGGTACATCATATCGGCACAGTCAGAGGTGAAACCAATACTGAATAATTCCCATGTTTTTGGTATAATTAAAGAATAGCCACCCCCACCCCCTTGTGTCACAGGTCACGTTAGCCAACCAAGCCGGTGATGGACTTCTCAGAACTCCCTCCTGCCCTTGCTAGGGCACATTGATCTGGCCTTGGTTCTCAGGCACCTTATGGTTGTTATGTCTGGCACATTAGAGGAAAACATTCTACATTCCCCCCCACACACACACACAGACACATAAGAATGGCAACTAAGAAACGAAGCAAGAAAAATATGGCTTCAGCTAGAGTTGTTTTGAGAGTTGACACACATAGAAAAAGTGAAGAGAAGAGCAACCAAGATGATTAGAACCAAGGGGGATGGAGGCTAAAACATATGATGAACAGTTGCAAGTACTTGGCATGTATAATCTAGTGAAGAGAAGGACCAGGGGAGACATGACAGCAGTCTTCCAATATTTGAGGGGCTGCCACAGAGAGGAGGGGGTCAAGCTAATTTCCAAAGCACCTGAAAGCCAGACAAGGAATAATGGATGGAAACCGAACAAGGAGAGATTCAACCTGGAAATAAGGAGAATTTTTCTGACAGTGAAAGCAATCAACCAATGGAACAGCTTGTCTTCAGAAGTTGTGGGAGCTTCATCACTGGAAGCTTTCAAGAAGAGATTGGACTGCCACTTGTCAGAAATGGTATAGAGTCTCCTGCTTGCATGGTGGATTGGACTAGATGACCTACAAGGTCCCTTCTAACTCTGCTAATCTGTAGATTATGGCCTTGTATGAAAACATGCATGCACAATTGCACATGAATAACAGAAAAAAACTCTTTATGTAGAATTGCAGTTATGAAATTTAGTCCAGACCCTGAAAGTTTGATAGAACATGGCTTCAGGTTCTGAGAAAGTTTCCCCATGGAAATTGAAATGTTCATATAAATGCCTAAATGTTGGGGATGGTGCAGAAGGAGCCATATCTCATCAGCCCTGTAATTCCTTCCAATAATATTTTGCCTTTTAAAGTGAACAATTAAAGGGGTCCAAATCTTCACAACAGAATTTCAAAGCTGGGATTGAAGGCTACCTATAGAATCAAGACAAGGGAGTAACGGTGTAGGTACTATATTAAAATGCACAGAAAATATTGTTTTGATTAGTTGCATAAAACATGTCAGAGTCATTTGAAAAAGCAAAATAAAAACAGAACTGAACAGAAGCAGGCTACAGCTTTACTGGATTTAAACTACAGGAATCTGTAGAGATAAAGCAATTGAATGCCTATTTGTGTCTGTGTATCACCTTTGGAAATAGAAACCAAAAAAATCAAAAGTTCACACATTCAACAAAAGCAACCATATTTGGAAAAAGGAGAATCAAATAATTGCATAATTTTCTCTGCTCCAAATGATCAAAAGGCCTTTTAATCCACAATCTCTGTGAAATTATGGACAGTTCCCTAAGAGAAGGAAAAGTTTAAACTAGACTTACTCAAACAAATGTTGTAGTTTTCTTTGAGTCTTGAAAGAATGGCCAGTGTTGCAGATAGAACATTTGAAACCACTACGAATATTGTGTTGACATTAGGGCTAACTGAATGAAAAATTTCCTGATCTGATCATCAAAATAAAGCTTTAATTGAGGTCACTGGATGATTTTCACAAGCATTCCTTAGTCCGTTTTATCCAAATGTCAGCTCCTTCTGCAGATTTTAAAGCAAGATGCGATACATCTTCATTTCTTTTTTTATACAAAAGTTTCCCAAATGTACAGAAGCAGTAATATGCATTTTTGCTTTATATATCCACCCTTCGCTAAATATAAACTTTTATGTTCAGTGGGACATAAAAAGGACATGGTGGTTCAGTGGCTAAGACACTGTGCTTGTCGATCAAAAGGTCAGCAATTTGGCAGTTCGAATCCCTAATGCCGCATAACGGGGTGAGCTCCCATTACTTGTCCCAGCTTCTGCCAACCTAGCAGTTCGAAAGCCCATAAAAAATGCAAGTAGAAAAATAGGGATTACCTTTGGTGAGAACATAACAGCATTCTGTGCGCCTTTGGCATCTAGTCATGCTGGCCACATGACCATGGAGACGTCTTCGGACAGCACTGGTTTTTTGGCTTTGAAACAGAGATGAGCACAGCCCCCTAGAGTCAGGAACGACTAGCACATATGTGCGAGGGGAACCTTTACCTTTACCTTTATGTTCAGTGGAGACATTTTGCAGCTTTTTCCATATTGCTGTTCTTCCAAACAATATTTTGAAATGTAGCATAGCTGATTATGTGAAGTAGGCGTCACCTGTTGCCATAAGACTTAGATTTCAGTTAATAAAATTAAAAACTTACTCAAATTTATGTTTGACTCTTTAATATGTCCATTTTTGTTTTCTTGTCAACGGTGATTTGCTCTTCCCTTATTCTACCATTTTCTACCAAAATTCTTAAAACTAATCTAAAGCCATCAGGTTGCCTGGTAATTCCCCATCTCAAAAATAAACATTTAAAATATGTCTCCAACTTCCTCATTTGGAACACATGATTCCCAGTGAGGAATAATGTGGCGCTTCTTGACTATTATACTGTTCTGAATCTTAGATCTTATCTTTATACAGTAAATGCAATTTCTTTAGGCACCTGGCAGCCATTTTGTTTATGCAGCTGTAATGTGGCCTGCCAAGTAAATTCTCCCAAAGGGGGAATTTACATTAGCATCATTTATTTCTCCCATGTCTTTTTCTGATTTTGCATAAAGCTTCTGTCAATATTCAAAATGCTTTCATGAAACAGAACAGCAGACCAAGATTTCAATAAATTTCAAAATCCCACGCCAACTGTAAGAAAGAATTCACCCTTTTTCCTTTCTTTTGAAAAGGCCTTCATGATATATTAACTTTAAAAACCAATAGAGCCACACATTAGCTTTTTTTTCCTCCTATGGTTGTCTCCAATTGTTGTTCTCTCTGGAAATTGAGAAGATTCTAAAGATGTAGTTTGCTTTATGGGTGATTTAATGCTATCATCATTAGCAGTGCATGAAGAAGCATCTGTGGCTGCTGAGCAGAATCCGCAGTTCCTTAAAAAGTAGGAAGCAGAACCTGTATTTTGTTCTGCCGAATTAACTTAGCAAAATATTTTATATAAGCTTTTGTGAAGGCAACTCAGTGGAAAAATAATATTTTGGCCCATGTTACAGAGGTCCATAAATTTTCTCTTATTGCTTGAATTTTTCTGATATGCCTAATTATGAAGGAAATACATTCAAGAATAAATAAAACATGGCTGTCATTGTGGATGGACTCAGAAAATTAGATGGAGGGCTATTGACCTTGATGGCAGCATGACTGGGGCTCCTTGTGCAGTTGGTTGGCCGCCATGAGCAGATGGATGGATGGATGGATGGATGGATGGATGGATGGATGGATGGATGGATGGATGGATTGAAAGAGTGATGAGACAGATAGATAGGTAGGTAAAGAGAGAGAGAGAATTATAGATGATAGAGAGATAAATAAGATGAGGTATGTAGCTAGCTAGCTAGATATAGATAGAGGATAGAGAGATAAATAAAATGAGATAGATGATAGATAGATAGATAGATAGATAGATAGATAGATAGATAGATAGATAGATAGATAGATAGATGATAGAGATGAGAGTTAGACAGACAGACGATAGACAGATGAACAGACTTAGCAAGCATGCTGTGAAACAAACATCATTTTTACAAAGGAGAATATTTGTAGCTCAGGGTTGAAATGAGGGGTCCTTGGTACTCTCTTAGCTTTCTTGTTTACGTCTCATTACCCAAATGAGATAACTTCATCAGTGCTCAGGATGATGGTGTTACCTAGGTTGAGTCACCTGCAAGGAAACAATCAAGCACTGAGAGCATGAAGGTTTCCTCATCATTTTATTTTCTGGAATGTCTCTACAGGAAACAGGTGCCAAAGCCATTCTCCAGTGAGAAAAATGGTATAATGGAGTTCACTGCAATTTTTTTTTTCAGTGTGTACTTGCCTTGAAAAAAAGGCAAAAGTAAGATTGGTGGGAAGTAAAAAAAGCAGCAGGAAACCATCTCATTCATTTGTTTTCTTCCAAACAGGAATTTTGTGATGATCTAATAACCACTGTGCCTGCCAATTTTTGGGGTGGAGGGGGTGGAGGGGTATGGTTGAAAATATTTGATGATGATCAGGTTGCTAAAATCCTGATCTTAATCCTGTTTCATTCATTCTTCAGCTTAATACAGTGTGGTGGTCTAACAATCATTCTTGACAGTCCCTTTTCCAGTATTTTAAAGTCTGATTGGTTTCTCCAGAGGAATACTTTGTTTCTCCAATGAATAGTGAAGATTGGAAAAGTGGTAGGTGATTATTGTGATCAAGAATTTCTTTCTAATCCATCCGAGTGCCCCGATTCAGCATTTGTTTCTTGGGCCAGGATCTCTAGGTAGCTCAAGGCTGTGAGATACAAGGAGTAAATTAAACTGATGACAGTTGTCTGAACAGAAGAGGAACAGATTGGTTGGGTAACGATAGCCTTGAAGTAAAGAAGCTTTAGATACAACCCTCTATCATCTGTCTTCGTTCTGCTAATAAACCACCCAATCAGACCCTGCAGACTCTTTGTTAACATTCAGAAATAGAGACTACAAATCATTAGAAATGTACCATTTCTTCATTTGGGAATGGATTCTTGGAACTATATGGTTTTCTCAGTGGTAACTATGGCTTTGCCCAAAGAAAGGATGTAGGTCAAACATGCACAGAATTGGTGGACAAACAAGCTACAATCTACTACCCTACATATGGTGGCCTAGTAGGGGCTTAATAAACCTCCTTGTATTTGCTAAATGCCTTGTAGCTAAAACCAAAACAACAAGATGCTAGATATTGCTTATTGTGCTGACAGAAGTGTTTTTCTGTAATTTAAAAGTGAGTGTTATCAATATGCATTATGCACATCGAGTCCAATAAAAAGCTCATCAGAAATAGTTTCCTACTGTTTTCAGAGAAAGATTGATGCCAGCTTTGAAAAGACCAGGGGACAGTTTTGTAGACCATGTCTTGGGTACCCTCTTTAACCACATTAATCAGCATGAATGAAAGAATGATTGCAAAGAATATCCTTCAAAACAAGTGATTTTTTTTTTCCTGGATAAGTTGATGTCATTTTCTTGGCCACCAAGTTGTGCGGTATTGCCTTCTTCTGAGGCTGCTTTTTAGCTTCTCAGTCTAGTCCAAAATTGTAGTATTCTCTGCTAGGCTCCCATCCAACTATTAAGGAGGCTGATCCTGCTTAACTTCCAAACCTAGACAAGGCCAGCTAGCTGCTGTTGATCTAAAACCTTGACTCAATATACAATTTTCATTTAAAAACTAAACTTGCAACACAGGGCTATAAAATAGATCTTTGTTTCTGGTGATTGAATATAAGATTGGAAACTGTCCCTCTAAAACCCATCTTAGATTGTTTGATCTGCGGTAAAATTACTGTATATCGGGAGAAGTGCATATTACGAGCAAGAGTTTTATTTTTTAACAATCTATGCAGTTCATTTGAAGTTCTGCAGACAGTCCTGTACATACATGTCTGGGCATGTTTTTGTGGGTAGCTGGAGTCATCTATATCTCCAGGTGTAATTACAGATTCTCTGTGTAACCAAATCACATATAAGGTGCAGAATAATCAATGCATCATTATTCCTTCATGTGCCCATTTATTTTTCCCCAGATACTATATTTTGAAATACCTTCATTTTAATAGTGAGGGAAGCATGAAGGGAAAGACTGAAATTGAAATTCTCTTGTTGCTCTAGGAGAAATACACCTTCCTTTTCCCCCGTTCTGTGGCTAATAAATGCAAGAATGCAAATATGGATTAGTACTGTGGAAAGTATTTGAATGAGACATCCTGAAAAGCATTACTCATTATCACAATAACTGCTCTTGAAGCCTTCAGCCAGCTTCTTCCTTTGGGAGGCTCACAACGGCTTCTATGAACCCCTTCCCTTTGCTTTCACTGAGTTTTCACTGGGAAATATTACCTATGCATCCACACATTGCCAGGAGAAATCTTTAAAGCAATTAAGCAAGCTTTCCATAGGACGTCGCTACTTTAACGGTCTAAAAATGGGTGGTTTGCTCGTGCAAGCTTTCCATAGGATGTAGCTACTTTAACAGTCTAAGAATGGGTGGTTTGCTCGTGCAAGCTTTCCATAGGACGTTGCTACTTTAACAGTCTAAGAATCGGTGGTTTGCTCGTGCAAGCTTTCCATAGGAAGTTGATACTTTAACGGTCTAAGAATTGATGGTTTGCTCATGCAAGCTTTCCATAGGACGTTGCTACTTTAACGGTCAAAGAATGGGTGGTTTGCTCATGCAAGCTTTCCATAGGACATAGCTTGAAAGGCAGAAAACACTTTACCATTTTAGACAAATGGCTGTCCAATCTCTTCTTAAAAACCTCCAGTGTTCCAGCACCCATGACTTCTGGAGGCAAGTCGTTTCACTGATTAATTGTTCCAACTCTCTGGAAACTCCTGTTTTAAGTTGCTTCTCTCCTTGATTAATTTCCATTCATTCCTTTTTGTCCTGCCTTCAGGTGCTTTGAAGAATAGGTTTGACTCCCTCTTCTTTGTGGCAGCCATTTAGATATTGGAACACTGCTATCATGTCACCCCTAGTCCTTCTTTTCATTAAACTATGAAGTCTGCTTGATTTCTGCGAACACACCTTTGCTAGATGAGGTCTCAGTTTGCTCCTCTTTGTTCACACTCTCCTGAATCACGTTCCTTGCCAGCTTTGTACCAACTGGTTAGCAGCTAACACTATAGCAATTATGGCATGTTTTTGGCAGTCACTCATACAATGACTAGCAAGAGATATTAAGTACAAGCCCTCCTCTCTGCCACCTGTTCAGCAAGCTAGTAGATTATCAATTCTGAACATTTCCTTCCTATGCAAAGAGGAGCCGGAGCACAAGCAGGTTTCTATTGCTTTTTAAATTATTATTTTTTCCCCTGATTTTGCTCGTTCTTCAGACAATGCATTTAGAAACGTTCCAAATGTTCTGCTGAATCGAGCATATTTTCTGTGCAGAAAGTGTGGCAACACTATGCGATTTAGCCAAGATTTGATTAGGGTTTCAGACCTACAGTTGCAAAAGGTTGAGATTTGCAGTTGAAAGTTGGGGTTCAACTGTGAGGATTTGATTGAACCCACTGAGATTAAAGATGCAATTTAATAAAAAAAAAAAAGTTCAACTCAAGGCAAGCATGGAAAAATAACAAAACATCTGCCCCAGCTTTATTTTCTGGCAGAATGGAATAAAAATAGGAATGGTAGATACTGTAGAGGAGTCATTCAACCCATTAATCTTTAAAGCTTCACTGCATGCATTTTTCAAATAATCTCCTGCACCTCTTTTAAGATAGAAAATGGGGGGTGAAGAAGGGATAACACAACAGTCTCCAAATTATCCAGCAAAGAACTTTCAGAGAAATTCTGCTAAACTAATGCAGCATATGTATTTCTTTTTAAAAAAAAAAAATATCTATAAGGAGTCCACCACTGTTTGACAACTTCCTCTGCTAAATTGGCAATGGTTTTGTTATGTTAAGGTACAGTAAAATATCTTATTCTCTACAGTGCAGAGAAGAGCAACAAAGATGATTAGGGGATTGCCGGCTAAAACATATACATAAAAAATGGTTGCTGGAATTGGGTATGTCTAGTTTAATGAAGGAGGGACGTGGAGGCTCAGTGTATAAAACGCTGAGCTTGTTGATCAGAAGGTCAGCAGTTCAGCGGTTTGAATCCCTAGTGCTGTGTAACGGAGTGAGCTCCCATTACGTGTCCCAGCTTCTGCCAACCTAGCAGTTTGAAAGCACGTAAAAAATGCAAGTAGAAAAATAGGGACCACTTTGGTGGGAAGGTAACAGCTCTCCGTGTGCCTTTGGCGGTTACTCAGGTTGGCCACATGACCACAGAGATGTCTTTGGAAAATGCAGGCTCTTCAGTTTAAAAACAGAGATGAGCACCGCCCCCTAGAGCTGAGGATGACTAGCAGTCAAGTGTGGGGGAACCTTTACCTTTACCTAGTTTAATGAAAAAAAGGACTAGGAGTGACATGATAGCAGAGTTCCAATATCTCAGGGGCTGCCCCAAAGAAGAGGGAGTCAAACTATTCTCCAAAGCACCTGAAGGTAGAACAAGAAGCAATGGGTGGAAACTAATCAAGGAGAGAAGCAACCTAGAACTAAGGAGAAATTTCCTGACAGTGAGAACAATTTATCAGTGGAGCAACTTGTCTCCAGAAGTTGTGGATACTCCATCACTGGACGCTTTTAAGAAGAAGCTAGACAGCCATTTGTCTGGAATGGCTCTCCTGCCTGAGCAGAGGGCTGGATTAGAAGACCTCCAAAGTCCCTTCCAGCTTTCCTATTCTGTTAATTACCTCATTAGTCTCAGCAGACCATAAAGCCTTTCAAAATATTGGAAGTGAATTGTTAGATTTTTTTTCAATGCTGGGTTTGCTGGCCCAAAGATCTTACAAAGAGAAGGTAGGTTATTGTCTACTTGACTCCTGAGAGAGAGGGGGGGAAATGATACATTGCTTTCTATTATTCTTCCACGAAACCCAGCCGGTCCCTGGCTTATTATATAGAAGATTCAGACCGGGACTATGGAAAGGTGGGGGTTGGGGGAGATAGTTAGAGAGACAGGCACTTATGCATGCAAATGAAGGCTGCTTTATGGTTTATAATTATCTTGTACCAACCCTCCAAATAATTATAACTCGTGCATATTAATAATTGATCTAGAACGGCAGCCCTGTGCCACAGAGCATACAAGAGGAAGGGGGGAAGGGGGAAAATAATGCCGTGTTTCCATAATGCAATTTGGTATAAAAACTGAACAACTAGAAAATCGGGGGGGGGGGGGGAGGACCATGTGGTTCTGCCTCCCTGCACCTCCCCCCTCCTCCCCTTGAAGGAGTCAGTGAGCTATTAGAACAATTAGCTGGTGTGTCCATTAAAGGCAAGCAGCAATTATTTTGTTTCTAATTTAGAATAAATATAAAAGCCCACTTGTGCCACTGAGTGGCTTATTTGTCCTGCTTAAAGGGGTCTAATGGGGTGAGTGTTGTCAACAGAGAAAGAGCTGCTCACTTTCCATTTGTTTTCCTGTTAATTTGGTATCTTTATGCTGCCTGCCCTCGCGTTGTTGTTTTTTTTCTCTCCCCCTAATGGAAACATGAAAGAAGAAATGAAGGGAGGCGAGAGCTTTTATAAATGCTCGGGCTGGGCAAAGCTTCGGAGGGATGTTGCGCTTCTAAGAACGATTTGTAGGAACCGTCGTCCCTTGGAAGATGCTTTGCAAAGCAAAAAACATCTTCCCCTGGCTTGTAAAGGTGGGGCCATCTATTTGCTTCGCCTTGCTCCGAAATCTCATTGGGCAGCCCAGAAGCTAGAAACAGCTTCCACCCTAGGCCGGCATTTTCCCCGATTCTTCTTCCTTGCAGAAGTTTCGGGAACAATAGAGAAATGGTTTCTCTACATGATCACTTGCCTCCAGAAGTTGTGAATGCTCCAACAGTGGAAGATTTTAAGAAGAGATGGGTCAACCATTTGTCTGAAATGGTATAGGGCCATAATGGCTGTTAGGGTGTGTGTGCAAGTGTGTGTTGCTTTTGCAACAAGCAGAGCATAAACACACAGGGAAGGAGAGTAACGTGCAGCTCGGGTGAAAAATAGTTTATATACAAAGTGATAAACAGTCTCGGTTTAGTTAAATCAGTCCAGGGTCATAACCAGTAATATCAGTCCAGCAATACTATCTTCTCTTACTAAAGTAAACAGACTTCAGTAAGCTTTTGGTATACAGTACCAGATAACGTGGAGTCCAATAACAGCCCAGTCCAACGCCTCCACGGATTATCTAACAATCAAAGTAGTACATAGCACAACAGAGAAAACACCGAGAACCAGCAGGGAGAAAGAACGCTTCTCTGTGCTGCTATTTAAACACTATAGCCTAATTACATGGTTCAGCAAGCTCTGATTACATGGCTCAGTTGTTCTTAAAGGAACAGATACATTGCCTGACCAACAAGTTAGGATCAAGCTACAAGCTACAACCTAACATTGGCGAACCTATGGCATGTGTGCCAGAAGTGGCAATATCTGTGGGCACACAAGGTTGACCTAGCTCAGCTCCAGCATGAATGCGCGCGCCAGCAACCTGATCTTCGGGCCTTTCCGACCCACCAGAAGTCAGGAAATGGGCTGTTTCTGGCCTCCACGCCGGTGGCGATGGCTGTTTTTGCCCTCCCCAGGCTCCTAGAAAGACTCTGGAGCTTGGGGAGGGTGAAAAATGGGCCTACAGGACCCACCAGTAATCTTTTTGTCATCAAGGGCCAAAAGCAGGGAGAGCACGGGGGGTTGCGTGCACATGCCCAGTGGGGAGGGGCGCAAGGGGCATTGAATTATGGGTATGGGCACACACACAAATGACTCCCCCCCCCCCCCGCACTCCCATCGCTTTTGGCATGCAACGGCAAAAAGGTTAGCCATCACTGGTATAGGGTTTCCTGCCTGAGCATCGGGTTGGACTAGAAGACCTCCAAGGTCCCTTCCAACTCTATTCTATTCTATTCTATTCTATTCTATTCTATTCTATTCTATTCTATTCTATTCCATTCCATTCCATTCCATTCCATTCCATTCCATTCCATTCCATTCCTCTCCTCTCCTCTCCTCTCCTCTCCTCTCTCTAAAAACTAGGTTTCACAGGAAGTCCTTGACTTACAACAGTTCATTTAGTAATGGTTCAAAGTTACAACCGCACTGGGAAAAAAGTGATGTTTTTCACACTTACAACCATTGCAAATCTCCATGGTCACGTGACCCAAATTTAAATGCTTGGCAATTGGCTTATATTATGATGGTTACAATGTCCCGGGGCCACGTGATTACCTTTTGTGAATTTCTGAGAAGCAAAGTCAATGGGGAAAGCAGATTCATCTGAAAGCTGCAGTGATTCACTTAACAAATGTGGCAAGGAGGGTCATGAAATGGGGCAAATTTCCTTAACATCTGCCTCGCTTAGCAACAGAAATTGGATTCGGTTGTGGTCATAAGTCAAGAACTACCTGTGTTAACCCAAAGGTGCTTTTTCAGGAGGCAACTGAACTTTCTTGTTTCTTTTTTTTTTCTTTTGAAGACGTTTTGCTTCTCATTCAAGAAGCTTCTTCTGCTCTGACAGGATAGTGAGGATCCTTCCATTCCCCACTATTCTTCAGAGCTGAAGAAGCTTCTTGGATGAGAAGCAAAACATCTTCAAAAGAAAAAACCAAAAAGTCCAGTTGCCTCCTGAAAAAAGCACCTTTGGGACAACCATGACCTGGATGACTGAGAAGCTCTACAGACTTTTACCTGGGTTAACAGCCAAAGGAATGCAGAGCAGGGTGAAATCCAGCAGGTTCTGATAGGTTCTGGAGAACCTGTAGTGGAAATTTTGAGTAGCTGGGAGAACCAGCAAATACCACCTCTAGCTGGCCCCAGAGTAGGGAGGGAATGGAGATTTTGCAGTATCCTTCCCCTGGAGTGGGGAGGGAATGGAGATTTTGCAGTATCCTTCCCTTGCCACACTCACCAAGCCACGCCCACCAAGCCATGCCATGCCCACCAAGCAACACCCACAGAACTGGTAGTAAAAAAAAATTGGATTTCACCACTGATGCAAAGCCAATGCTGTTAAACACAACTGCATTACAAAATGAAGAAAAGGGTGGGGGGAAGGTATTGCTGGGATAATATTTTGAAGGCCAAATGCTTTATCTAGGCAAACCTGCTGTGTTGGGGTTGGCATCCGTCCATTCTTGGATGAGAAGCTCTTAAGAGTTGACTTGAGCAGCTCAATTTAGGGGCAAAGCCCAGACCTTGTTCTCCAGAGAAACTTTACAAATCAGAGAGGAGATGCTGACTCCAGCTTTTCCCTCTTAGAGCAGAGGAGACGGATGGGTGGGGTATGCATGAGGCTCCATCAGTGAAATGCTGTAATTTCCCAAAATTGCTTGGAATGTTCCCAAATAATTTCACCAAGCGATTGGCAACATAGTGCAAAGTCATCCAAAAGCTGACCATTCTAAATGAGTTATTTGAATGCTGCAGTAGAAATACAAAAAAAAAAAAAAAAAAAAATTAAATGCACAATCCCATCATATTGAAGGAATTTCATTTTGGAATATGAAAAGTTTAAATTTCTCAAGCATTCCTAATAATAAAGAATGGATACTGATTTGGTCAAGGCCAGTGATGGCGAACCTTTTCGGCACCGAGTGCCAAAAAGGTTGCGCGAAAACGTCACACGTACACAACACACTCTCATCGGAGCCACACTATAGAAAAGCTGAACTTCCAGGTTGTAGTGCACATGAGTGCCCAATGACCAGCTGGCCAGTGTGCATGCGCAGGCTGATTTTCGGTACTGCTGCAAACCAGAGGATATCCGGTGGCAGAAATTTTGAGCAGTTTGGAGAACCGGTAGTAAAAATTCTGACTGGCCCCGCCCTCATCTATTCTCTGCCTCCCGAGTCCCAGCTGATTGGGAGGGAATGGGGATTTTGCAGTATCCTTCCTCTGCCACGCCCACCTAGCCATGCCACGCCCACAGAACCAGTAGTAAACATTTTTGAAACTCACCACTGCCGCGCATGCAAAGGACAGCTGATTGTTGCCATCACATGCACGCCAGAAACACAGAAAACAAACGGGCAAGGCTGCGTGTGCCGGGCAACATGGCTTTGCATGCCACTTTGGGCACACGTGTCATAGGTTCTCCATCCCTGGTCTAGGCCCTTTTCCGATGGACCCAAACCTTATTGGAAAATGTAAGGGCTTAGAAATCTTATTCTCTTGAAATGCTCATGCCTATGAGAGAAATACAACTTTATTTACAATCAAAGATGAAAGGCTGTTTTTTTTATCCAAAACAACATAGTCATTTTGCTGTAAGGGTTGCTTTGGGTATGAACTTGTAACTATCTTCTCTTTGAAATTTTAATCTCTTAGTTATTTCCTTCTGTTCGAGGAGTTAATGGAAATACATTTCATCCTTTCTCTCTTCCATGGAGTCGGCTGCTTCAAACAGCCTACAAAGGTACTCAAGATGCTTTAATAACATCTCTTCAGGCATAATTGTCCTTTCTGTTAAGGGCCACAGTCCTTTCACATCCATTTCCATGTTCTTGGGTTCCATGACAAACTGTTTCCCAGGAGGTAATATTTCATAAGCAATGCAAGTCACTTCATTGACTCAGTTTCTGTTGGACCAGAACTTGCCACTACCGGTCTGTTTACACCATTAAGCCAACTTAAAATGATGCCATAAATCTTCCAACAACCAACCTGTGTCCATCTAAGAAAGTCAAAATGAAACTGTTCTCAAAAGTTTAGCTTTCCTTTTCAGTTGTTTTAATGATATTTGCCCAGAACCAGGGGTGAGTTCCACTTACCTTTGCTACTGGTTTGCAATGGGAGCGTTCACGTGCGGAGCTTCTGTGCATGCACAGAGCATCCATGATGATGTCCGGGCAGGTGGACAGAGCCTCCCTCCACTGATACTACCAGTTCGCAAGATCCGGACTGAACCGGTAGCAACCCACCACTGCCTTAGAACTGAAAACTTCAGATGCTTTTTAACATATGATTTAATGGCTATTTTTTACGACAGTGGTTTTTCTATACTGATGATTGCATACTAGGATGTTCATGTAGGTTCATTGTCTGGAAAGCTGGGAATTTGTCCTTCTCTAGCTTAAGCTTCTGTATGTGATGGACTGTAGATGTGTTGGATTTATACTTCCAAAATTCCCATTGGCCGTGCTAGTTGGGGATGAGTCTTGGTGGTGCTGTGGTTAGAGTGCAGTACTGCAGACTACTGCAATTTGGCAGTTCAAATCTCACCAGGCTCAAGGTTGATTCAGCCTTCCATCCTTCCAAGGTGAGTAAAATGAGGCACACTTCCCCCAGATTGTTGGGGGAAAAGGCTGACTCTGTAAACCACTTAGAGAGGGCTGTAAAGCACTGTGAAGCAGTATATAAGTCTAAGTGCTATTGCTATTTCAGGAATGGTGGCCCTAAATCATATGGAAGACTTTTAATTTGGGAATGCTGTTGTAATTAAGTTTAGTTTTTGTATGTTTTTCCCAAATTTCCGTTCTGTTCTATTACTATGATGGAGCACTTTAGTGGAGTAAAGGGGGCATGAAAATCTGTTGAAATATTTTCAGTATATTTTTCTTCCAAATATATATTTTCAAGAATTCACTATTGGGAGCTGTATTCAGAGAATTCTGACATCTGATGGAATAATTATGGTCTGCATATTAGTTTGACAGATCAAGGCATTTCCTATACAAAAAGGAAAATGTAAAAATTGATTTTTGTAAGCTATTGTGGAATTGCATATTCAGATATTAAGATCTGCCAAAGACTAACAGCTTTCGTATAAAAATGTCCTGTTTGGTAAACCAGAAAATTTGCAAGCTGGAGTCTATGTGACTCAAAAAATATTTTGAACAAAAACACTGACTCCACCTATCCTGGCTGGCCATTAATAATCTCCTGCTTGAAGGTCTATAGCTATGTCTTATTCAAGCTGGATTTTGTTTGGCAGTATTATTTTCCTGGTTTGATTTCTTGATCCTTGGCTTCTATAGATTCTCATGTTAAACTACAGAAAAAGGGATCATGTTACCCAACATCAAGAAATACCTAATCCATGTTGGAAAGATAGCAGTAGCACTTAGACTTATATACTGCTTCACAGTGCTTTATAGCCCCCCCTAAGCAGTTTACAG
Organism: Masticophis lateralis; assembly: GCA_030761175.1. Lineage (NCBI taxonomy): Eukaryota > Metazoa > Chordata > Lepidosauria > Squamata > Colubridae > Masticophis > Masticophis lateralis. The sequence goes on along the minus strand of JAUDYJ010000008.1, from coordinate 5,557,201 downwards.
AGTCAGCCTATTGCCCCCAACAATCAGGGTCCTGTTGTGGTCCGCCAGCAATCTGTGGAGCTGGCAGCAGAGTCGGACAGTGAGGAGGCTGTGGAGGAACATGGGCCAGTCTAGGGGATTCTGCGTCAGAAGCAGAGATGGGGCCAGGGCCATCTGGGAGTTATGTGCGGACTCCGGAGTCCCCAGAGTTGGACATCAGAGAGGCAGAGGAACAGGGAGAGCCTGTTCCTAGTGTGCACATGTGCAGAGCTGCCAGAAGGCAAGAACAGTTCAAACAAAAGGGACGACTCGGGAGTAAGGCTTGGAGATGATTGCCCCCTCCCATAAAACGTAAAGGAAGAGCAAAGGCATGTGGGCCTTTGCAGGAAGCAATGTTGTGGAGGGTATCGGTTTGTATTTTGAAGCTCAATTTTTGACTCTGTGTTTCCGTGTGGCCTTGCCAAGATAATTGCCAATTAGGTCTTTGGCAGCGTGTCAAAGAAGATAAAGGTGGGTGTTTACCAGGATTATCCGAAGGACTGTGGCAGACTTCTGTTGGACTATTTATAAACATTTGGTGATTCAGCACATGCTGTGAATGAAAGGAATTCATAGTCATTAAAATAAAAAAAGAGGGTTTTGGGACTAATTGTGTGCTTTTTACTATATCAGGAAGCCTAGGTCAGAACAGGTCCTCATTTTGCCCACCTCGGAAGGATGGAAGACTGAGTCAACCTTGAGCTGGTCAGAATCGAACTGCCAGCACTGGGCAGAGTTAGCCTGCAGTACTATATTCTAACCACTTTGCAGGCAGGCAGGCAGGCAGGCATTTTGCCCACCGCGGAAGGATGGAAGGCTGAATCCACCTTGAGCTGGTGAAAATTGAACTGCTGGCAGCCAGCAATCCGCAGAAGTAGATCAGAGATTATCTAGGTATTTTGGTATAATTCACATTACTAGAAGGCAGATTGTTTCCTTTAATAGCAATAAACATACCGTGATCATTTTTTGCTCTCATGGCAAAAGTACTGAGGTGCTTCTGAGTTGAAAGGATTAGCTGCTGACATCATCATAGTCTGGGGGATGTCCAGTGTGGGATTCTTTTCATGTCCCTGGCAGGAGTTGAAGTGAAGGACAGGAGCTCAACTCTGCCCAGAGCAGCATTTGGGTCTCAAACATGGGCTTGCTAACCTCCAAAGCAGCATCCTGCTCATACGAGCCACTGTGCTCTTTACATATTCATAAATGTCTATATACAACTAGCCCAGGAAGTATATTTTATTCCTCTTTTATTTGTACATGGATCTTTTGATAAGCCATATCATTTGAGAAAATACTTTCTGTATAGTATTTCTGCAAACCATATTTGCTCATCTGGATATATACAGATCCTTTAAATAGATCGTCTATTTGTGACAAACTATATTTTGATTCTTGACTTGTTAGACACAGAGGGGTTGGCACACAATGTAATTTTATAGAGATTGTGGCAGGAAGTTGGTGAAATATTGCATGACAAATACTTCTCATTAATATTCATAAGAGACCAACTGTGTGGCATGCATAAGCCTTTTAGCTTTGTTAGAGACAGACGGATGAGAGAATTTTCTTGATGTAGCTGAAAGCAAATGCTACACGAAGTAATTAGGATAGTCTAGAAGTAAATTTTCTTGTTTTCACCTGCACTTTAGGCCAGGAAATGTTATAAATACTAAGATGTAATGCAAAGAAAGTCATACAAAGGATTCCAGATAAGAACAAATTGACTTTGATGCAAAACCTCAAGGATGGTAACAAACTAACCTGCTAGATAATAGTTAGGATATGTCATTTCTGGCAATACTGAAGTATTTCTGTTTCCACATTCAGTATTTCACTCTCCTGTTTTCCAGAAGAAAACTGTTGTGCCTAAACTTTTGGCAAGAGAGCCAGTGGTGGGTTCCTCCCAGTTCCGCCTGGTTCTGCCAAGCTGGTAGCGGTGATGATATGATGTCACCAAACTGGTTCTGACCCCCCACCTCCTCCCCACCCCCCACCCCCCGGGTTACTCTTACCTTTTATTTGGCCCCACTCCGAATCTATTGCTGCCTCCTGAGTCCCAGCTGATGGCTAGAGGGAAAAAACCTGTTTAATCTCTTGCTGCGGGGCTTCAAAGGGCCGCCCTACAGCTGATCAGTGTTAAAAGAAAACAAATGAGTAGACCGGTGCCTGCAAAAATAAATGGGTAGACCAATGCCTGCAAAAATAAATGGGTAGAGCGGTGCTTGCAAAAATAAATGGGTAGACCAGTGCCTGCAAAAATAAATGGGTAGATCGGTACAGCTCTGCAAGCAGTTAAAAGCCTGGTAGACCAGTACCTCTGCTAAATCCTAAATAATTGTTACATGACCATCAAACCACACCCATAAAATAAGCCATGCCCACAGAACCGGTAATAAAAAAATTTAGAACCCACCCCTGAAGAGAGCCTCAAGCAACTCTTATGATGGAGAAATGTAACAGTTAAATACTGTTGGGTATGACCAACCAACATCAGAAGTCTTGCTCCAACTACCAGCTTAATCATTTTGGTTGTTATAAAATCTGTTTCGTAACTTCTGGGTGGTAGGCAGTTGGGGAATATGTGAAAGATCTAGATATAGTAGATAACATCATCACCCCAGCGAGTTTGAAACTGCTATCATTTCTCACAGTGATGAATTTTAGATAAGTTAAGGTGCCATGTATGGAAATGTGACCTTTGAGTGACTACTCTCCTCTACTGTCAATCACTTTTCTTAAGTACCGTAATATTATAGAAGGAGGGTGGGCACCTCTTTTTTTTTTGGCCACATTTTCTCAGAACTGATTTGTTAATCTGCATGACGGCAGTGGACATGTCTAAAGCCAATGGTGAGTGAGTCCATAGCCAAAAATAGGTGGTGTCTCTACCTTCCTTCTATCATCACAGTGCCATCCATCTCTTTTTTTCTACCCTCTTTTGCTGCCTTTTATGCTCCTTATTCTTTCTTTTTCTGCCATCCTGTTCATTTTGTCTCTTTCTCTCTGATCCTATCTAAAATGCTTCTGAAGAGGAACAAAACACCTTGATCTTACTGAAACCCAAAAGCAGGGGTATTCAACCTTGGTAACTTTTAAGACTTGTGGACCAACTCCCAGAACTCCCCAGCCATCATGGGAATTCTGGGAGTTGAAGTCCACGGGTTATAAAGATGCCATGATTGGACACCCTGTTCTAGACAATTATTTGCAGAGCTTGAGAAATTAAGCCTTTAGCTTTTGAAATTAAGCTGAGCGGCACATGAAAAATTCAGGCTACATATGCTTACCCTCTAGTGTTATCAATGATATTTTCTCAGCATCAGTCATCATTTTGTAAATATTTACCCAGTCCTACCAAGACAGGTTCCTTTTAAACCCATTTGTATCAAATCATGTCCCTGTTTAACATCAAAAAGCTCAACCATCTCACAGAAAAACTCACATTATTTTGGTTATCCTAGATTCTAACTGACAACCAGCAGTATTTGTAATGAATAGTGATGATAGCATCCTTTTTTCCTGAAGTTGTCATCACAAACCATGCAGTTATGTACTTCGGTTCACGGCATCTGACACAATAATGTGTGTTGCAGCATTTCTGTGGTGACATTCTCATGTAATATAATCATTTCTTCATGCCCCACCCCAAAAATGCCCTTATTTCCAATTTTCATTCCACCAAAGGCATCGTGAATACCATGAAAGAAATATTCCGGCATCTATTCCCCCTCAACAATAAAAAAATCCTAAACTTCATGTTCCAACCAAATCCCAGCTCAAAAAATTAGCATGGGTTGATGAATAAAAAAATGAATGTTACATACAAGATTATTTTCCCCCACTCCCTCAAATAAGTCATATGCAAATGATTGCTCTCTGTTTTTTTGTCATCTGGATAAGACGTATTCAAATATGTATTCACTGTCTGCTTGATAACTGAGTGAGTGATTAGTGGATATTGGTTTTTATTATAGTGTCTTCTCCAGATACCAGCTTTCAGTTAAATAAAGTCCCAAGGATGGGGACCTGGAAATGCAATTAGAACTAGAGTGGGATCCAGAAGACCTTTATTGCTAGGCAACTTGAATGTGCCTGAGCCCTTGACAGCTGTGGACTCTACAGTCTATGGAGCACAGCTCTCACCTTCAGTTTAGCAGCTTCATTTCCTTCGATAAATTGCTATTCATCCCAAATCCCATGTGCCGCCTACTTCCAATTGATCAAAAGACATCTCTTGTAGCAGACACATTCATCTATATCCTCTTCAGTGGTGGGATTCAAATAATTTAACAACCGGTTCTCTGCCCTAATGACCGGCTGGGTAGGCATAGCCATGGTAGGTGTGGTCATGGGCTGTGACAGGCAGCACTTGGCTTCCTGCACTCCCCTGGGAGCAAAAATGGGCTGGGGGAGGTGGTGCCGTCCCCCTCTCGTGTCCCATTTGGGCCTAGTAGGCCTCCCTGCACTTACCTGGGAGCCAAAACAGGTGTGGGGATTCCTGGAAGGGGAAGGGAGGGCGGGGCCAGCCAGTACCCTGTTTTCCCAAAAATACGACTTACCCTATAAGTAAGTCCTAGCTTGATTTTTACATGTGTGCCCAATATAAGCCCTACCCCCCAAAATAAGCCCTAATTAAGATCCCGCCTACTCCAGAGTGCACGGGTAAAAATTAAGCTAGGGTGGGGATGCTGGGGGAGGTAGAGCTGCCCTACTACTTACCTTTGGACAGTTTCAGCCAGACCTCGCACAACCCAACACCTACTTCACCGGCCCATTTCTTCTCTAGCTGGCAAGGCTTTCCTGAAGGCCTCTGTAGCTGATAACAAAGCTCCGGATTGATCCGGAGCTCTGTTATTGGCTGGAGAGGCCTTCAGGAAAGCCGTGCCAGCCACAGAAGAAGTTCCTGAAAAGGAGGCTGGCATGCAAGTGAGGTTAATCAGTGGATAGCATCCCTAGAAAATAAGACCAGGTGCCTTTTTTGGTGGCAAAAAAAAAAGAAGTAAGATAGGGTCTTATTTTCAGGGAAACATGGTAATTTAACAGCTGGTTTTCCTAAACCGGCCTGAACCAGCTGAATCTCACCACTGATCCTCTTCCTTTTTTTTTTTTTTTAAAAACAAACCTTTATTAAGACTTTAAAAAACACAAATTTCTTAATAAAGAAGAAAGATAAACAAAAAAAAGACAAAAGACAAAAGACAAATGTACTTATACCATTAGTCAGCTTCAAACATTAACTAATTTCTATATCTTTTTTTATATATATATACATATACATATATACATATATACATTATTCCAACTATATTCATCTGACAGTGCTATTTTTAATTGTAGTCAATTTCTTCTAAATTCCATCTTACTCACTTTTCCTCTTCCTCTGTTTTGTCCATTGATACCATTTGTTCCATATAATGTAATAGTCTGAGTCCTCCTTATCTTTTAATTGTAAAGTTAATTTGTCCATTTCTGCGCAAGCAAATATTTTCTGTATTACTTCCTGTTCTGTTGGCAAGCGATCACATTTCCACAATTGCGCTAATGATAACCTAGCCGCCGTAATTATATGTAAAATTAAATACTTGATATCTTTCCTAATATTTCCTTTAATCATGCCTAATAGGAAAACCTCAGGTTCTAATTCAATTTCGTATTTTGTTATTTCTGTTATCCATGTTTTTATTTTGCTCCAAAATTTCTTAACTACTGGGCAGAGCCACCAAACATGATAAAAAGTCCCCTGTGTTTTTTACATTTCCAACAAGTTGGATTTACATTTGGAAATATTTTGGCTAGTCTTACAGGGGCCAGATACCACCGATACCACATTTTATAATGATTTTCTTTGTAGGCTACCGATTTTGTCATCTTATAATTGCTTTCCCATACCCTTTCCCATTCCTCTAATTGTATATTATGCCCTATATTCCTCGCCCACGCTATCATCTGACCTTTGACCAGTTCTTCTGCCAAATCACTGATCCTCTTCTAAAGCAACCCTGATTGAAGATGCAAAAGATTGAACATGGGGCCTTCTCCCTAGATTTGGTAGGCCTCGTCAGAGGTTTTCCTCTGGCATGCCAAGAGAGAACCTCCATCCTTGTGAGGATATTTGCAAAGGATTAATTTAGTTGACCCGAGGGTTGGGAAAGGTGAGATTATTTGACTCTGTCTTGCTCTGGCACTCTGCTTAGTAAGCACTGAGAAGAATATCTTTTGGAATTCTGCTGAGAATGAATTTGTGGAGTTTTGCTTTCACCAGATTTAAGACGAGAAAAACACTAGCCGTAAAAAGGTTTGGCAAGCATTCATCTGCTCTCGAGTGAGGACCAGTGGTGGTATTCAGCTGGTTCTATCCGGATTGGGCGAATTGGTAGCAGCTGCTGTGGGAGGCTCCACCCACCCATTCGGACGTCATCATGTCCTGTTTTTGACCCTCTGCGCATGTGCGGAAGGCTCTGTGCATGCGTAGAGGTGGCATGAGCACTCACATTTGTGAATCAGTAGTGAAGGTAAGTGAATACCACCCCTGGTAGGGACTGTGAAAGATCTAGATGGATAAAGGAATGGCACTTAATTTTTAAATAAACAAAGGTTTGGCAAGGACTTGTCTGGTCTTATTGAAAGACTTTGCAATCAGAATTAATAAGCTCTTGGCAATCAATCAATCAATCAATGCTATTTTCTGAAATGACCATCTAAGCCCTGAGTCACTTTGTACAAAAAAGGGGAAATGTTCAGATTTTGAAGGAGAGGACCAGGCTGAGAGTGAAGGAGGTGTCAAACATGTCATCAGTCATGAGTCCTTTCATGCCCACAAGAGATCTGAATTTCATTGACACTTACTTACCACCAATTTCCTTTGGCCATTAGTAGTTCTAATTCTTGTAGAGAGCTTACATTTGCAATATATCTTTATACCCATTTGAAGGGCCTGGATCTCCTTATTTCCCTTGCACTTGACAGATATATAGAGCAGATTCTCTTCCCCCTCCCCCCAGGCTACCCCTTTCCTCTTCTGAGTAAGGCTAGTGATTTCAAGTATCCATGCATTTGTTGATAGCAGCATCACTGGAATGATCCATGTAGCTCTTTTTTTTCACCACCCAGCAATCATCTTGCATGCAATATTCTGCAAATTTCCTCTGAAAATGTAATAAAAACAGACCGAGTACAATGTAGGCTTATAGCTTGTCAACTCTGCTCATCTGGGTGGAGACAAAATTCGCCTCCAGTGGGTGACAGTGCTTTCAGCCCATAGCCATAGGCATCTGAGTTGATTGCTAGTCATTTCCCTGATGTATAATATGCACTCTGGAAGATGTCTGTGCATATATCTTCAAATCCTATAGGGTAAAAAATGTAATGTTATCTTTAGGCGTCCCTACTCCTAAAACGAAGAGATTATTTCAAACTTGCAGCCCACCAGCACAGCTACTGGTTGCAAATGTCATTTAAGTTTCATTATAACAAATAAACACTGCAGTGACATTTATAAGTTGCCATCCAGCACAGCAACACAAATATGAAGCAGATAAACTGCATTTGATCCAAATAATTACTGCAGGCAATATTGGGTTAGTCGAAGCTGGCAGCTGGGTGCTGAGTAATTTATGGGGTTGCATAAAGCAGGGAGCTGCAAGCAGCTTTCTAAAATTATTATGATTACAGGTAGTCCTACAACCAGGATCAGAATTTCCATTGCTAAGCAAGGTTGTTAAGTGAATTACACCCAATTTGTAGTATCTCTGGGATCGTCCCACGGGATATTAACAATTTTAAGATCTTCCTTAAGTGTTTGGCACCAAGTTTCCCGAGACCAGGCCTTGTTTCCTCTTTTTCTCCAGGAGGTACCCAATGTAGTTCAATTTTTGGATGCCTGTCTATAGCCACATGTAAGATATGGCCAACAGGCTGCATTCAACGTTCCTTCAGCAAATCATAGCAGTTGTTAAATGAATCATAGAGCCGTTAAGCAAATCCAACTGCCCCTATTGATTTTGATTGTCAAAAGCAGTCTGGGAAGGTTACAAATAGCAATAACACATAGACTTATATACGGCTTCACAATGCTTTATAGCCCTCTCTAAGTGATTTACCGAGTCAGCCTATTGCCCCCAACAACCTGGGTCCTCATTTTACCGACCTCGGAAGGATGGAAGTCTGAGTCAACCCTGGGCCAGTAAGAATCGAACTGCCAAACTGCTGCAGCCAGCAGTCAGCAGAAGTTAGCTGCAGTACTGCGTTCTAACCACTGCACCACCACAGCTCATAAATGACAACCATAGAACTCTACAATGCAGCAACTATGGTGCTGTGTTTAGAATGCAGTATTGCAGGCTGACTCTGCCCATAGCTCGGAGTACAATCCTGACCAGCTCAAGATTGACTCAACCCTTCTGAGGTTGGTAAAATGACAACCCAGATTGTTGGTGCGATGTGATGACCACTTACAGAGGCCTGGAAAGCACTATGAAGTGGTCTTAATGCCAGTGCTATACATTCATGCGGATTGCCAAGCACAAATTTTAATCACACAGTAATGGGGATGCTGCAGCACTCATAAATGCGAAGACTGGTTTTATTCAGTGCTGTTGTAACTTCAAACGGTTGTTGGAGGGCTGGTCGTAAGTCAAGGACTAACTGTATTGTGTCCCCTTCTTTTTGTCTCCAAAAAAACAAAAAAGGTTTAAAAGATTAAAAGAAGAAACTTGTTCTATTTGCAGCCACAGCAGAAAACGTTGCTGGCAAACATAAAAGTCAAAATGGAAATCTTAGCCCAGGGCTTCTCTCTCTCTACCTATGAAAATCAATTTGATTTTCTCTCCCCACCACCACCGCCCCCAGATCTCATGTAGTTTAAATGGAGAAATAAACCAGAGAGTCACCTTATTGGTGGAGATTACATCTGCAGCTGTCAGAAATATAGGAAGGCAGACATATGGATGAGAAATGGTAAAGAAATCCACTACCGTTCACAGAAATATCTTGGCTTTTTTTTTTGTGAGTTGGAGAACAGCAGAAAAACAGCCTACTGTTCACTGTTATTCTTTGCTTGAATTAATGTTTTTTTTAAAAAAAAAAACCATAATTGAGAAAGATGCACACCAAATCATATTTGGAGAAAATGTCATACTAAATAAATACTAGATAGATTTGGGCCACCTGTAGGATAAATAGGCAGAAAAGTGTAACTCAAGGGTGCAGAGACATAATAGTAATAATAATTTAAAAAAAACTGTGTGTATTCAGGACATAACGCTTGGCACGATTTTAGAAGCAGCTTTCAAAAACCACGATTTGCTAAGAAAATGGATGGAATGTAATAGCACAGAAAAACCGACATCACTGGCATTTGTGTCCCTAATCTAGAGTCTTCATTTTTTGTGCTATGGATGGATCCCTTTGAGAGTTTAGTGAAAAGTTATGAAGTCTAGAGGCCATAAATTACTTCACACCTTATGTTTCATTATTGCATGAAAAACCAAATGTCCGTTAGAGGTTAATGAAAATCAAGTTGTAATTTGTTGTCCCTTCCTAATTCACAGAGTCCCTGAAGTCTATCTGTGGACTCCAAGGTTAAGAGCAGTGGTCTTCAAACTTGGCCTCTTTAAGACTTGTGGACTTCAACTCCCAGAATTCTCCAGCCAGCTGGGAGTTGAAGTCCACAAGTCTTAAAGCAGTCATGTTTGAAGACCTCTAGTTAAGAGCCTCTGTTCTGATTAAATAGCTATGCTTCTTTTTCCACACAGGTATAGATGCAGTTTCTCACTAGAACCCATTGAACAAGGTTTGCAAAAAGTTTCTGCGCTTGTATGCCTTGCATATAGTTCAGGTAATACCTTCCCCACACAAAATCCCAATCTAACAGAAGGACAACCTTGTTCCATTGTTGAGTAAACAACACAGACATATCCATGCAGTCACAAGAGTTGAGCTCCGTTCATGGGAGATTTTTTTCTTTTTAGAATAATCATAAAAAATAAAAAGGTCTGAGGAAGTTCCAAAATGGCGGGAGAGAGATTGTTACATATGTAAATAGCAAGTGAAGCCAGGGATGTAGGCTTCATTCAGGTCCAGGTTTAGCTGGGCATTTGCTTGCCCACTACTGATTGGTGGATTCAAACGGGCCCCACTAATGATTGGTGGATTCAAACGGGGCCCGCCATTGATTGGTGGATTCAAACGGAGGGAAATGTAAAGCGTTGTCAGTGGCTGAATCGGTGGGACTTCTCCCTTTAAAAGGGAGTGCTGCCGGCTAAGCCTTTGCAGAAGTCACTTACTTAAATAAAGAGCTAAAGTTACTGTCTATCCCCCTGCCTCTTCTAACAGAGGCAGGGGGATAGACGATCTAACAGATGATCAGATTGACTATGTTAAACTTTGTTCTTTGTAGGACATATAAATGGATCCTGAGAATGCAGTTCACAATGGTACCATTTTGGTTTTATTTGTTTCACCCAATAAAAAAGCCTTCGCTAAATTGCTTCTTTCAGCTGTTAGGATTGTTGGAAGTACGGTCCAATATGTCTAGAAAGTGCCAAGCTGGGGAAAATTATCCTAGACTCTTTGCAGTCTAAAAAGCAACATGGTTGCCCATTCATTTAGAGTTAAGAGAATCAACTTGAAAAACAGAATGGTTAAGATATAACAGAGAGAGAGAGAGAGAGAGAGAGAGAGAGAGAGAGAGAGAGAGAAATAATAGAGATAGAGATAGATGATAGAGATAGAGATAGATACAGATACAGAATCGGTAGCAGAAATTTTGAGTAGTTCGGAGAACCGGCAAATATCACCTCTGGCTGGCCTCAGTGGGGTGGGAATGGGGATTTTGCAGTATCCTTCCTCTGCCCTGCCCTGCCCACCAAGCCACGCCCACCAAGCCACTCAACACCCACCAAGCCACGCCCACGGAACTGGTAGTAAAAAAATTTGGATTTCACCACTGGATAGAGATGATAGAGATGGTATAGATATAAATGATATGGATAGAGATAAAGAGAGAGATATAGAGAGAGATAAGAGAGGGAGGGAAGGAGGGAGATAAAGATAAAATAAAATAAAGAAAAAGCTCTGATATCATGCAAGGCATCTTTGCTTTGTAATTCTAATGTCTAAGGCAGTGGTTCTCTCTCTCTCTCTCTCTCTCTCTCTCTCTCTCTCTCTCTCTCTCTCTCTCTCTCTCTCTCTCTCTCTCTCTCTCTCTGTGTGTGTGTGTGTGTGTGTAATAGTGGTGGGTTGCCCCGGTTTGGACCAGTTCTATAGAACCGGTAGTAAAACCAGCCTCATTGCAAACCAGTAGTAAAGGTAAGTAGAACCCAACCCTGGTGTGTATGCGTATAGTACAGTGGTGAGATTCAGCCAGTTCTCACCACTTCAGGAGATTCGGTTGTTAACTTTCTGAGCAGTTTAGTGAACTGGTTGTTAGAAGAAATCATTAGGGCAGAGAACCGGTTGTTAAATTATTTGAATCCCACCACTGGTATAGTATATATGTATATGTGAATCTCTCTCTCTGCGTGTGTATGTAAATGGAGGGAGGGAGGGAGGGAGGGAGGGAGGGAGGGAGGGAGGGAGAGAGAGAGAGAGAGAGAGAGAGAGAGAGAGAGAGAGAGAGAGAGAGAATCTCGAATGTAGTTTTTGAGTCTTATTAGCAGGAAATGGGCAGGTTTCCACCAAAAGATAAGAGAATTAACTGGTCCCAGAGAAAACGCAAAGTTAGGGCGGGGGGAGGAATAATCGTAGGCATCCTCGCCATATTTTTTGTTCAAGAGGATAAAAGCTGTGCCTGATAGAACAATTCCCCCCTTGATTCTCTCAGCAGCGGCTGATGGTCTTTCAGGATTAGCCATTTGAGCAGCTACAGGAAGGCAGGCAAGAAGATCAGGAAGATGAGGAGCAGAAGATATTAGCTTTGGAGAAATGTTCTATTTCCAGAATATAGTGTTTGAAGAACTTTCATTACATAAAAGGGCAAAATGGGGCTCATTTATTTCAGACGGTGCGTCTCAAGTACAACAATTGTTCTGTGGTTGAGCAATGAATTTCTATAGCAGTTGGAGAACAGGGAACAACGGGGCCCCTCACGGAACCCATTTTAACAAATAGTTAAGAGATTAATTTATTATTTAAGCCTCAGTTTTCTGATCTCCCCGTGAAAACAGTGTACGAGGTGGCAGAAGGCACAATTGGAGCAAAATTGCCGTTCGATGACATCTCATTTCAAAATTGTAACAATAGCATTAACACAGATGTATAAATTGGGCAGGACAATAGAGGGATGTTGCAGTGGCATTACAATTACACCCACTCACTTGGATGATGGAAAGATGGACCACAGAAAGATCTCAGTCCAGACTGAGAAAATGAAAGGCTAAACAAAGTATAAGTAAGGTAATCCTCAACTTACTCAACATCACTCTGCTAAACAAATAATTCCCTCAACACTGTCAAACTAGTTACTAAGTCTGCATTACTATTAATCTTCTCATAGTTCCTATCACCCATCTCCTCCTACTTATGACTATATGACTGTAACTTTGTTATTGGTATCCTTAAGATTTATATTGACTGTTTCCCTGTGACTATCATTAAGTGTTGTACCATATGATTCTTGATGCATGTATCTTTTCTTTTATGTACACTGAGAACATATGCACCAAGACAAATTCCTTGTGTGTCCAATCACACTTGGCCAATAAAGAATTCTATTCTATTCTATTCTATTCTATTCTATTCTATTCTATTCTATTCTATTCTATTCTATTCTACTCTACTCTACTCTACTCTACTCTACTCTACTCTACTGTACTCTATTCTTACAACAAGTTGTTTAGTGACCATACAACAGCACTGAAAAAAGTGACTTGGGGCTATTGTTCACACTTATGACCATTGCAACATCCTGAGGATCAGGTAGAGGAAATTCAAATGCTTGGCAACTGACTCACATTTATGACAGTTGTAGTGTCCTGCAGTCATATGATCCCCTTTTGCGACCTTCTGACAAGCAAAGTCAACGGGGAGGCCAGATTCACTTAACAGCCGTGTTACTAACTTAACCACTGCAATGATTCGCTTAACAACTGTGGCTAGAAAAGTCATAAAATGGGGCAAAGTTCACTTAACAAATGTTTTATTTAACCACAGAAATGTTGGACTCAATTGTGGTCATAAATCGAGGACTACCTGTATCTGTTGAAACTGGCCCTTCGGATATCAGACTTTTCTGAATGAATACAATGATAAAGAGTGAAATGGTAGGAATTGTAGTTATAGCCTCTGAGCGTATTCTTTGACTTGACCCTTAGGAAATTGGTCCATCTGAAATGGAAGGCATGCTTTAGCCTAGATATGTCAAGGAATTGATTTTAAGGATACAAAAACCTAAGTAATTTTAAGCAAATCTATCCTTCTTTTTCTCTTGAAAAGGAGACGATAAGCCACATTTTTACATGCTTCTTAAAAACCACATATCGCAACTCACAATATGCATTTTTAAAGTTTTTAACATTTTTGAAAAATTTCCTTAAGCCTGACTGGAAAATATGAAAGCTAAAAGATAATGGGCATTCTAACCCACACATTAGTCATTCTCTCCATGAATCACCTACAACATTCAGTCAAATATATGGTGTCACAGTGGTTAGAATGCATTATTGCAGGCTAACTCTGCTCACTGCCAGGAGTTCAATCCATACTGGCTCAAAGTAAACTGAGCCTTCTGTCCTTCTGAGGTCGGTAAAATGAGGACCCAGATTATTGGGGTGAGGGCAATAGGCTGACTCTGTAAACTGCTTGGAGAGTGCTGTAAAGCACTCTAAAGTGGTATATAAGTCTTTAGTGCTATTGCTTTTTACTGCACCAGTAATGAGGGCAAGTTTTTATATTACATCTTGATGCTATGAAGATCATATAAATTACCCTTGAGGAAATTGCCATTATGGCAAATAAACACCACGTTTATCATAAGTTGGGTAAGGCAGCTGGAGCAGGGGTCATTGTAACAGTTGTAGCTGCCAACTCTTGGAGACACACCCATACACATTTATTGTGCTATAAAATTATATTCAGAGGCACCTTTTAGAAGGACTCTGGAGGATATGTTTTGGGTAAGCATAGGCATTTATAGGGCCTTGGGTTACACATGTCTGTTTTTAAAAATGTCTCTCTGTTGGAATACAGTTTTCTTGTATTTTTATGCAACATTTACAGCAGTATTCAGTCAGCGGATGGCAGTGTTTACAATTTTGGATCTATGTCCTTTTGTTCTAAGTAAAGTTTCCTGTTTTCTTTTACAGTTAAGCAGTAAAGCACATGGTGACTGTACACTTTGTTTGATCTGAAATGCTATATATAAACAGAATTTCTAACACTTTCCCACAAAACTTACCCACTGCTTCCTCATAGTGACAATATAGAGGCAGAGACGTTATAGGGAAAAAAATATAGCAAAAAGTGATGTATAATCACTATAATTTTAAATATTCCTTGGCTGATAAGTAATAACTGAGTGGAAGATAGCAACCCATTCTGAATAGCTGATCAAACAACTCGCAGCTACTTTGACAGTTGAGCTGAGATTTATGGAGCTATCAAAGCTGAGGAAGTCGTGTAGTTCAGAAATCTTGCCAGTGAGACTAATCAACGGATTTCTGAAAAGTCTAATATCATATTCAAAGAGAGAGTAATTGTCTCTTACATCTGAAAATCTTTAATGGACACAGAACGTCAATGTTTCTTTCTGGGCCACAAGTTCAAAACCAGTTGCTGTTTGACGTGGGCTGGTTTCACCCAAATCTTTTCTGAAAAATTAGGTTATCATGTGGTAGTGTTACAACAATTTAAATGCAGCTCTGATCAAAAGTGGCAGAACTGGGTCCCTTCCTCCTTCTCTTGAGCTTTGGGAAACAGTGGTAATACCATTAAACGGCTACCATAATTTTTAATCTGTCAGATGCTGCTTTAATCATTTCTTTATTTGTTCATCCTCACTAATGAACATATGTTTATTATATCTTAACGGAAGACAAACTATACTTTTTCTTGAACTCTGGCCAAGATAAATATATTCCTGCCAAGAATGCTTATATACCTCACTCTGTATGCACAATGGATGAGAAGGCATGAGTCAGCACTTGGCACATGGATGTAAAACTCTATTGTTGAGCTTCCATAGCCTTCTCTACAGATTATCCAAAAACTGCAAACAGCAGAGAGGGAAGCAGCTGGCAGGAAATGAGAGTATTAATGCTGAAACAAAGAGTTTTTCCTCCCATCCCAAAGCGTAGCAATTTGCAAGTAACATTTACATATCCAGACCTTCTGATGGATCCCTGCATTTGATGTTTTGATATCCTCAACATTTCCTTAATTAATTTTGTCTTGCAAAACAAGATCCTTTTCCTAATGAATAAAGAAGTCTTTTTATGTCAGTTAATCAGTTTTCTTCCTCCCTTTCTCTGCTTTTCATCTTTTGTGCCTTTTAGTGTGTTAATGTAAAATTACAATATTCTAGGGGCTTGGGAAATGTCCCTCAAAATAGAGATGGGCAAACAGTTAATTTCTGTTTCCTTTCACTTTCGCTGCTGTTTCAATCTCATTTCCATTTCTATCTGCATTTTTTAAATGCTTTGAAAATCCCATTTCAAAAACTTGGTTTCTATATATAGTATTATAGGGGTTTTTTTTGTGGCTATTAAGATATTTGCGAAAGCAAAAGTTGTGGGGCAGTTAGTGAGTGATCCAGGACAGAGAGTAAGTCCTTTCATATTGGTATACTCCAATACGTCATCCTGAGACTCAGGTCTGAATCAAGACTTTCTATCACCTGAAATAGAGCATCAAATAATATTTCTTCCCTCAGCCAAGATGTAATAAGCATGACCAAGTTACTTAGGCCTTGAGCCATACATACCTCAGGTAAAGGTAAAGGTAAAGATTCCCTTTGTACATATGTGCTAGTCATTCCTAACTCTGGTGCTCATCTCTGTTTCAAAGCCGAAGAGCCAGTTCTGTCCAAAGACGTCTCCATGGTCATGTGGCCGGCATGACTCAACACCAAAGGCACACGGAACATTGTTACCTTCCCACCAAAGGTGGTCCCTATTTTTCTACTTGCATTTTGTACATGCTTTTGAACTGCTAGGTTGGCTGAAGCTGGGACAAGTAATGGGAGCTCACCCCATTATGCGGCGCTAGGGATTTGAACCACTGAACTGCCAACCTTTCAATCGACAAGCTCAGTGTTTTAGCCACTGAGACACCACGTCCCTTACATACCTCAAGACTTATTCCCAAAATTGGCAACAGAAGAACAATAAATTAGGTAACTGACCCATGGTTGCCCTTTCATTCCTCCCCCTCCCCCAAACCATTTAAGGGGAAATTTAAAAAAGGCCAACCATTCAAACCCCATGGAAGTATGTATAGAAACGAGAAAGTTTGGAGATAAGTGAGAGACAGTCTTAGATAATCTTAGATAGAACATTTGTTGCACTTGTTAGGTAAACATTAATTTAGCCCTGGAAAAACAGGAAAGTTTAGGGAGAAACTCAAGGTAGCTCTGTCTTGATTCTCTTTGGTATGATAAAGGAAAGGGAAAAAGACTGTTTGGATTTCAAGATTTCCTGAAAACTTTGTTTTCTTCTTCCTCCATGAACCAGTTGCAAAGAATCCAGGATATTTTCAACTTTTCTTATATAAGGGATTCTCTCTTTCATAATTTTGTATAAAACATTTAATTTTGGCCCATTCATATTACCAAGTCTATACGCTCAGTAGTATGGTTTCCTTCCAGATGAGATAAACTAACAAAAATCAAGAATGTATAGTCCAAATTATAAATCTTGATGATCCAGGCAATGATTTTTCAAAACAAAAAGTATTGATTGTTTTATTTTCAAGTTAGAGATATCCACATGGTTAGGTTTTTTTTTTCTCATTATTTTCAGGACTGATCAAATTGACCATGTCTGGAGCAAATTAGTTTCAGAACATTTAACATCTTTTCCCCCAGCGAGCTGTTTAAACCCACCCTCTAACTAGTTATATTGCTGATATTGTTGGTTTCTGTCAAATATAACCTAATATTCTTCTTTTCCTACCTCTCATGGCAATAGAACCTAACAATGTTATTGTGCTTGGGCTGGTCACAAACAAGTGGCATCTTTTACCCTAAAGATAATGCAGCCCAGGATTGGACAACGAAGACAAGAATGCAGTTTTACCAGAAAGTGAAGCAAATACTGGAGAAAATAGATTTTGCCTTTGAGCTATGGGGGAAGATATGTGGTTAAAAAACAGATACTTTAATCCAGAGCGGTTGGAACTTCTGACAAAGTAAATCCTGCTCCATTTTAACCTTGCATTCTGTGCTAAGCAAAGCCACTCACTGTATTCCAAACTTCATTCTTTTCATTAAATGTTAGGCTTACACAAAATGTTCTCTTTTTTTCCCTTTTGTGGATGTGTATTGGAACCAGTCATCTGCACTTCATTTCCTCAAACTGAAATATCCAGAGATTTTGTCTCTCCCAAACATTGGCACTTGAAGTATTGAAGGATTACTGTCGTTGAAGGGTCTATAATATAGAGCAGGAGTGTCAAACTCGATTTCAAACCCAAACCCATCAGGGTTGGGTTTGACCTCAGGAGGGCCAGGGTGGGTGTGGCCAGTTGACATCACGCATGTCAGGGGCACCTGTAGTGGCCCGAGGGCTCTGCCAGCGGAAACGGGCATCCGAGCTCCGTTTTCATCTGGGATGGCCTCCTGCAAATCTCTGCCAGCAAAAATGGAGCTCAGGAGGGCTACACACAGCTCTCACAAATTCCATTTTTGCTGGCAGTGTTACCGCGGGCTGATCCTTCGCTGTTTCCAGGATGGCCCCATGGGCCAGATCTAAGAGCCACACAGGCCGATCCAGACCGTGTGCCTTGAGTTTAACACCCTTGATATAAAGAGAGAGTGAGAAAGAGGAGAAAGTTAGATGATTCAATGCTTCTAGAATTCTTTCTTTGTTTTGCGATCTGCCTCATGAACCTCTCCTTGTGCGGCCTGGTTCTAGAAAATCATAAAGTATAGACTTTTTTTTTTAATGTTCCTGGTTTTAATATGTGTTTTTCAGTATGTATTTCTTGCAATGAACCTGATAGTGTTTACTAGCTTTTTACTAGTATTTGCATGTCTTAAACTTTATTCATTTAGCCATCTTTAATAAGTATTCTAAAAGAATATTGTACATAAAATCTTCAATGTATAACTTTCAATTCTTTGCTTCACTTCCCCTGATGGACACAACCAGTTTAGTTTTAATTTTCAGATTCATACTTTTAATTGAACTTTACAACCTATCTGATATTCCCAGCAAATGTTCATGGACTCAGACAACAGCAGGGCACTCTGCATACAAAATCACACACCTATGCACTTCTCAAGCCAATATAATAGGCTTGTCAAACTTTCCTGATACATTTACTCACAAATACAATAAACAACAATTTATACTTAACTTACTCCCTCTCGGTGCCGAATCATTTGCTAAGCATTTCATTTACTCTCGTGCAGGATCCATTTTTATTGTACTAAATTAAGCAATCAGAATTCAACTTTCAACATTCAACTTTACACAAAACGTTTCATTATTTGACCCTATTCTCTTTATCATACGCTTTCCCTAAGCCGAGCTAAGGTTCTTTCTCATGTACATTTTCCAATGATTTGCTGAAAAATAAACAGAGATAACCGGGAGAGAGAGAGAGAGAGAGAGAGAGAGGTGGGCGGGCGGACGGACAGACAGACAGACAGACAGATACCATAGATAGATAGATCTTTGTAGCTTTGTATGAAATCTTCCTTCCTTTCCCTTTGTACAGGAGAATAACAACATCCTTATAGCCAGCAAACAAAGACACATTTTGTTAAGAAACAAGGCGGGGGGTGGGGGGAAGCTACAGACAAGCCCTGTAGCTTTTTTCCCCCCAAACATGAAATGTAATGGTATGCTATAAAGTTGGGAATTGGGATTATGTGGCCCTACAGATACGGTTCATTTACAATTCCTACTAATCTGTCGGGCCCCAAACCAAGAATGACACATGGTAATTCTTCTAAGCTGAGTTGTTATTGTTTTCACACATATGGACAAAATCTTGCCAAACTGAAAACTCTAGTATCTGCACCTGCAATATACTCTGGGAACTATTGGGGAGAGGCTGTCTTTGCCTTCTTTCTCTCACACAGAGTATCTGGGGCTGAGTTGCCTCTTACTCCTCTGGGATGCATCCCCTCCCTGCTGGGAATCTCCCTTCTTACTCAGGGGTGGGCTTCAAAAATTTTAGCAAGGGGTTCTCTGCCCAGTAGCTGGGTGGGCATGGCCATGGGAGGCGTGGCCTAGTCAGCCTCCTGCACCACGGCAGGGGGGCATTTTTGCCCTCAACAGGCTCTGGAGGTTTTTCTCGAGCCTCCGGGAGGGCAAAAACGCCCTCCCCAGGCTCTGGAAGCCCTCTGGAGGTTGGAAATGGGCCCTTTTCTAGCTTTCCCGAACTTCCGGTTGGCCCATTTTTCGCCCTCCCCGAGCCTCCGTGTGCACCCTGCACTTACCTGCATCCAAAATGGGCTGTGTGGAGACTCCTAGGAAGGGAGGGGCAGGGTGGGTGGGGCCAACCAGGAGTGGGATTTGGGGGTTCTTCGAACTGCACAGAATCTTAGCTAGAGGTTCTCCCGAACCCCTGCGAACCCCCAGCAGCCCACCCCTGTTCTTACTACATTTCATCATATAATCCCACAGAGTAGGTTGAACTATGATGAATGCCAGAAGCTATAACTGAGCAACAAGCAGACGATTTCACAGCTTTATTCTTACCCCAAGAATTCTGGAAATGAACATTTCCCAATGCAAGTTGATTTATAGTTCCCAAGCTTCTCTCAGTAAGAATTTCTGTTCTAGTGGGGACCTGAGCAGCAAATCCATCTTTTAGAGATGGATGATATTACTATCCTGTCCTTCCTTTGGATTTACATTATGAATCTCATTATGTTTATTATCAGAGCCATGATGACCCTGACTTACTCAGAAATTAAAAGATTCAGGAAGACAGTACTGCCAAAGTGCTAGTAGGGGGAGAAAGAGAGGCAGTTCAACTGCCTCTCCCTCCTTCCTGTCAGTCAACATTGGTCAAAACCTTGTACTGATACAAATCAGGTTTTGTGTTGGATGCAGTCCAGGCTGCCTCATTAGTACCATGCCAATCTACATATTTATTTTGGAAAAAATATAAATTACATTCCAAGAGGTTTTGCCCATGGTTCCATATTTATAACAGAAGAATAGAAAATCAAGGCTTCCTTGCAAAGCCGGTCGTAAGACTCTCTGGAGTGACAGTGAAGTGGGGCCACATCAAATTCTACTGGAAAATCGATCAAACACTTTGAAAAGCTGCCAACACATTCTTCTGAGTGTTGAATTCAAGCTGAGATGCCTTTTGCTATAAGGAGAGGCCAGAAACTGCTTTTTGAACGGTGACAGCTAATGTATAGAGAAATGCTTTTATAATAGGGTTGGTCCAAAATTTTCCATTGTGTAGCCCACCCAAAAACGTTGTCATTTCAGAAACATTTTCAAAGCAGCATTATTAATTTCACATGGAAGAAATTCCTGGAAGAATTTGGAATTATGGGTAGCCATTCACTTGTCTCTTTGAAGGGGACAGCGGGAATTTAAGTTTTTGTTTTCATTTAAAATGAGGAAGTTCAAAGTTTCAAAACCATCTCTGCCATAACTAGGAGGCAGGGTGAATTTCATTATCCATAAAGTCATTCTGTGAGTGATATGGGCGATGGATGGATGGATGGATGGATGGATGGATGGATGGATGGATGGATGGTAGAGAGACAGACAGACATGAATCCTAAGTGTTAATATGCCATCTGACGGTTGCATTAATGTCTTTGAGAAGAGGTAGGCAATATGGTGTTCTCCAAATCTCCTGGATATTTAAATCCCAGGAACAAATAGCGGGATGGATGCATTCTAGTCTAAAATTACTGAGAAGATATCTGGATGCCTACCTCTGCCCTAGAAGGGTTTACATTTAGGGTGCCATTTCAATATAACTAGGAACTAGGAATAATATAGCTAATATAATTATTATTATTATTGGTTAATCTGTAGTGAGATTCACAGTCTTTGAGGCTGGTTAATAGCTCAGCAGCTCAAGTCCTAACCAAGGACCTAGGAACTGTTAAGATATCGTCGGAGGATGTAAGCTGTTCCGAGTAAGGTGGTTTTTTGCAGAGTCAAAATGTTCAAGTCCGGTAAATTTAGAATTTCTAAATAGCGGGGTAGCCCTTTGGGTATTGCTCCAAGGGCTCCAATTACAATTGGAACAACACATGATTTCTTTTTCCATAGTCGCTCAACTTCGATTTGCAAGTCCCGGTACTTTGTGATTTTTTCTTGCTGCTTATCTTCAATCTGTGCATCACCAGGTATTGCAATGTCAATGAACCATACTTTTTTCTTTTCAACTACCGTTATTACTATTATTATTATTATTATTATTATTATTATTATTATTATTATTATTATTATTATTATTTAATCTGTAGTGAGATTCACAGCCTTTAAGGCTGGTTAATAGCGCAGCAACTCGAGTCCTAACCAAGGACCGACGAACTGTTAAGGTATCATCGGAGGATATAAGTTGTTGTTGTTGTTGTTGTTGTTATTTTAATATAATTAGAACTAGAAAAAATAGGGGGGGAAGGGACCGGGTGGCTCAGTGGCTAAAATGCTGAGCTTGTCGATTGAAAGGTCGGCAGTTCAGCAGTTCGAATCCCTAGTGCCGCATAACAGGGTGAGTTCTCGTTACTTGTCCCAGCTTCTGCCAACCTTGCAGTTTGAAAGCACATAAAAAATACAAGTAGAAAAATAGGGACCACTTTGGTAACAGCATTCCATGCACCTTTGGCGTTTAGTCATGCTGGCCACATGACCACGGAGACGTCTTCGACAGTGCTGGCTCTTCGGCTTTGAAATGTTGATGACCACGCCCCCTAGAGTCAGGAACACATACGTGTGAGGGCAACCTTTACCTTTACCTAGGAAAAATACATTTCGTTTTACCCTTTAACATACGCTTTGCATCAGATTCTGAACTTCCCAGGATTAGGATAATATTGTAATGGTGAATTCCCCACTTCTTAAAAACAGGACCACTGAGAAAATGTATACAGAAAAATCTATTTAGAGAAACCACACACAAGCAATGCTTATTTGTGTGCTGCTGGCAATACAAAGTGATGCAGCTATGGGGGTGAAATAAACTCAGTGCTGGAGAAAATAGGACCAAAAATGAGGATCATTAGTCCAGTCTGATGCATTGTGTCTTTTTTTGCAGCCTCCAAGTTGCTTTACAGAACCATTTCAAATCAAGATTCAGTCCTCATCCAACCAGGATTATGTGTGAGAGCTTTCCCATGTTTTGTAACTTGATGACAAAAGGCAAAGCCAAGGCTTTGCGGAAAAGTATCTCTTTTGTCTACCAGTTCTCAATTTCAGCTCACAAGTAGAGTGGAAGAAAAGAGAGATGTAGAAAGGAAGCAAGCTAGGAAGAGCCATCCACCATTCTTGCTCCAATTTTCCACAGCCCATCAAGTGCTTTCTCAAACAAATGAAAAAAACTAAACAAAATAAAAGAGATCCTTTTAAAGTTCTTCCCTTCTCAGGGTAATTGCCAAATGAACTCTGTACTTAATGGACATTGTCAGAGGTCATGGACAGTGGTTTTGTTTTCCTTCTTTCTCATTACAGCTTGCACAGTTCCCAGCTGACAATGTGATAATTTTTTGCTGATAGAACCATCCTTTCCTTCTGTGCTTTCCCTTTTCTTCTCTCTCTGATTGCCCCCTGAAGTTACACTCCTGGTACAATACTGCCCCTCTAGTGGTGAAATCATCCCCGGTTTGCCACCAGTTCGCTGCCCCCGCATGCACAGTGCACACCAAATGCATGCTGCATGCACATGCATGCACAGTATATGCCAAACACACACTGCACATAGAAAAAGGAGGCTTGGGAAGGTAAGTAGAACAGCAAGGGGGAGGGAACAGCTGTGCCACGCAATTTAGATTCACTAGAAAGGAGGATTTCTTGCTTTCTAGTGATTTTAAATCACGCAGCACAGCTGATCATCGGAAATACAGATTCGGACCAACCAGTAGCTTTTATCACTACTGGTTCTCCTGAACCGGTGCAAACCGGTAGAATTTCACCACTGTGTCCCTCTAAAAACAAAACACCTTGAGAATACTTGAGACTACCGAGTAAACTATGAAATAATGGTTAGTTTCTAAAATGGGGGAGAGAGGGAGTGCAAAGCAGTGCAAAGATGCATGGGGGAGGGGGTGGAGATTGCTTCCAAGTTTCTCCTCTTAATTCCTTTTTCTTTCAATACCTATTTATGCTTCTCGTACTCAGCCAGATTCTTTCCCCTTTTTACCATTGCAAATCAAAGACCTAGGGGCAGACACTGTGTATATGAAGGAGGGGGGAGGGCTGCTGATTAGAGCTGTCTTGAAATTAAATTAGAAAAGCTTTAAATCAGAATAAAACTGTTAGTAGCAACCTTCAAGGCCAACTTGATTTTTAATGAGACTCCTTGGAGACTGAACTGGAATCTCATCAGATCATGAAAATGTGAGAACTGTTTGCAACTAATCTTCCTTCCAGGACCACAAGGGGATTGTGAGTGGTCAAAGAGATGCATTTTGTGGGCCCCCAGATCTCTTTATGGTCTTTCCAATATTCTCAAATAAATAAAATTTGTTTATTGCTAACACCGTCAGTAGTTCAAGGCCATTTTTTAAAATTCTCTTTCAGCCACTCTGTTTTGCCTATTCCACCCCCCCACCCCCCTCTAAACAAAGCTCACTTTGCAAACACCTTGAGGATACCTAACTCTGATTGTCTCCTTGAAGCAGACTCATTAAAATATTAACTTATAAAGAACTGGCAGACATAGTTGCCAACTGAGTTCATTATATTTTTCCATGATTCAGAAAACATTGAGTCCAGCTATGTCTCAAAGGTGGTTAAAAAGAGCTAATTTGGTCCAGTGGTGAAGGCATCAGGCTAGAAAGCGGGAGTGTGAGTTCTAATTCCACTTTAGGCATGAAAGCCTAAACCTAGCCCACCTCTCACAGGCTTGTTGTCATTGTGGGGAAATTAAGAGGAGGAATGAGTATTAGGTATGTTTGCTATCTTAAGTTACTTAGAAAGTAATAAAGATGAGATAATACATACATACATACATACATACATACATACATACATACATACATATCTGTGTTTCTTCGAAAATAAGACTCAGTCTTATATTATTTTGCCACCAAAAAAGGCACCAGGTTTTATTTTCGGGGGATGTCTTCCACCTCACCACAGCAGCACCGACAGCCCCATCCAGCAGGATCCCGCTGCCCACTTCTGTGGCCACTTGTGTGCATCGTCTCCGGTCTCCATTTCACTGTCAGAGGCTTTCAGGGAAGGCCTCTGCAGCCGAGAAACAGGCTCTGGATTGACACACACAGTGCCCCTCAGCCTCGTTTCACCATCAGAGACCTTCAGGATCAGTCCGGAGCTTGTTATTGGCTGAAGAAGCCTTTCCTGAAGGCCTCTGATGGCAAAATGGAGGCCAGGGGCATGCCACGTGCATCAATCCATAGCCCATTTCTTGGCTAACAGAGGCCTTTCCTGAATACCTCTGACAGTGAAATGGAGACCGGGGGCGACGCCTGAAAGTGGCGACAAGCAGCCACAGAAGAAGTGGGCCAGCAAGGCAATGCAGTTGTCAGGGTGTACAGGGCCTGGCTGCAATTATCCAAAGGTAAGTAGTAGGGCAGCTCCACTCTCCATCTCCACCCTAGCTTAATTTTTACCCCTGTGCCTTGCCTCATCCCGTGCACCCCAGAGTAGGCAGGGTCTTAACTAGGGCTTATTTTGAGGGGGGAGGGCTTATAAGAGCCAAGGTGATACAGTGGTTAGAGTGCTGTACTGCAGCTACTTCAGCTGACTGCTAGTTCAGCAGATCAGCAGATCAAATCTCACTGGCTCAAGGTTGACTCAGCCTTCCATCCTTCTGAGGTGGGTAAAATGAGGACCCAGATTGTTGGGAGCAATATGCTATTTAGTATACTGTCGATTGTTGTAAGCCACCCAGAGAGTGGGCAGCATAGAAATATGATAAATCATTATTATTATTATTATTATTATTATTATTATTATTATTATTATATACAAATAATAATAAAAAGAAATCATTTGTTGTCCCGATTGTAATTGGAGCCCTTGGAGCAATACCCAAAGAGCTACCCCGCTATTTAGAAATTCTAAATTTACTGGACTTGAATATTTTAACTCTACAAAAAACCACCTTACTCAGAACAGCTTACATCCTCTGACGATACCTTAACAGTTCCTAGGTCCTTGGTTAGGACTCAAGCTGCTGAGCTATTGACCAGCCTCAAAGGAGCCTGTGTAGTGTAGGGGGCTAATGCCTCCTAAAGGCAGCAATTAACACCAGCTGCCTGTAATTTCTCTGAGTTCAATCCTAGCCAGGCTCAAGGTCGACTCAGCCTTCCATCCTTTCTAAGGTGGGTAAATTGAGGACCCAGTTTGTGGGGGCAATAAGTTGACTTTGTATAAATATACAAAAGTATGAAGGCTATTGCTTAACGCATTGTAAGCCGCCCTGAGTCTCCGGAGAAGGGTGGCATATAAATCAAATTTTAAAAAAAAGGCTGTGAACCTCACTAAAGATATAATAATAATAATAATAATAATAATAATAATAATAATAATAATAATAATAATAATAATAATCGCACATATAAAAATCAAGCTAGGGCTTATTTTTGGGATAGATGTTATTTTTGGGGAAACATGTTACATATTGTACATACATATATATATACATATGAAACTGCCATCCACTGTACACCTTGTAGTAGTACTTTAGGCTCTTAAGAATTAACCTGCCCAAACTTTGATACTTGGGATCTTTAGAGTAGCTGAACTACCATTTTCTGTATTCTGTTGAAGTTAAAAATCGAGTTTCCAGGATATCTCATCATTAACCATGTTGGCTGTAGCTCCTGAAAATGGTAATTCAGCAACGATTGAAAAGAGATATTCCCCATAAATTCTATTACCACTGTAAAGAAAGAAATTTATGGATTGTTACATCTAAGGTTTATGGTTAAATGGAAAGCATAATGTTGGTACTGCCATATGTCACTAAATATGTTTGTCCGTGTCAAACATTTTAATAGTACATTTTTTTTATTGTTTTCTAGGGTTTTTTAAATTCTGTCTGCCAAGATTCAGTTTTCTGTTCCAATTTAATGCTTCTCAAATGATTTCTTTAGAAAACCTTCTACGAATCTTCTTAATCCTACTTTTTACTTTCAATCTCTCTCTCTCTTTCTCCCTACCTATCCACCTATCTACCTATATCTATATCATCTATCTATCTACCTACCTACCTACCTACCTATATCTATATCTAAATCTCTAAATCTCTAAATCTAAATCTAAATTGCCACATCCATCTATCTATCTATCTATCTATCTATCTATCTATCTATCTATCTATCTATCTATCTATCTATCATCTATCTACAATATTTACCATTATATTCTTTTTATTGCTCCGTATCTTCAAGCATACTTTTGGCAATATTAAACATGTGAACATCAGGGGTGAATTTGGATGCATTCTGGGGATCCCCTCTCTTGGAAATTGTGGATTGAAATGCAAGAAATGCTTGTTCAAAATGGCACACAAAATGTGGCATAGATTAGATGCAGTGGTGGGATTCAGCCAGTTCGTACCACTTCGGGAGAACTGGTTGTTAACTTTCTGAGCAGTTTGGCACACTGGTTGTTGGAAGAAATCGTTAGGGCAGAGAACCAGTTGTTAAATTACTTGAATCCCAGCACTGATTAGATGTCTCCATGCTGGACTTATACACTCATTTGATTAAATAGACCTGAAAGTAATTTGATAGACAATTCTTGTTTCACTCATATATTTCTGCTCCGCTGCCTCATTGATTTTTATCAATGCATTGCCACAGTTAATTATGAATGGCCACGCATATGTTTCTTGCTTAATAGGCTAACATTGTAATATGCTGAATGTATTTCCTACCATAGTATAGTAGTTCATGATTATGAGGATATATATTTTTTCTCTAGTATTTTTCAAATCCTGCATATGTAGGCCAGGATACAGAGTTCTTCACATGGTCACTAATGGGAGGGAGGGAGGGAGGGAGGGAGGGAGGGAGGGAGGGAGGAAGGAAGGAAGGAAGGAAGGAAGGAAGGAAGGAAGGAAGGAAGGAAGGAAGGAAGGAAGGAAGATTTCTGATGCTTTCTGCCAGATTCCCACAAAACAGCTCAATGGGGAAGCTGGCAGGAAATTGCTCCTACACACATATTTTATTATTATTATTATTTTGCTCATCTTTGATCATTCTGTTTTAGTAAATAAACATCTCTGAAACAATGACCCAATGAGGTATGGGTTGCCTACTTATTACTCTAAAACCTTCTCATGTAAACCACTTAGCAGCATCCACTCCAAAAGAATAAAGAAACTAGGCAAATAGCTTAGATTATTTTCAGCAACAAAGGAAGTTGAGCTAGATGCTAGGTCTACCTCTCAAGGTGGAGATGGTTACGAGAGCCTTTCTTACTTACTAGTGGTATGCAGGATCTCCAAAGATTTCACATTAAAACTGCAGTTATGCCTGCTCTCTTCATTGTTTTTCTATTAAGAGCCATGGTACAGTGGTTAGAATGCAGTATTGCAGGCTAACTCTGAATTCCACTGCCAGGAGTTCGATCCTCACCAGCTCAGGGTTGACCCACCTTTCCAAGGTCAGTTAAAATGAGGACCCAGATTGTTGGGGGCAATATGCTGTAAACTGCTGAGAAAGGGTTGTAAAGGACTATGGGGCAGCATATAAGTCTAGGTGCTATTGCTGTTAATTGATCTGATTTTCAACTCATGAGTAATGTAGTACAGTACAGTAGTTCTGTGCTCGTTGTTGTACTTCTCAAATGTATTGGGCCATCATATTTCTTGGATTCTTCAAGGAAAGTTCACTATTTCAGAATACTGAAAAGATCAGTATTTAGGAATTTTTTAAAAATGTATTTAATTATTAAATATGAACTATTGTATCCATAGGTTAATGCCAAAATGAGACAGTACATATCTAGGAAAGTACTATATATACATACAAGAATGTTCACTCATTCTGAGCACAGATGCCCTTTGGATTTTGTAAGGCAGAAACCTTTCTTTAATCATATTTATTAAAAACGATCCATTTCAGATGAAAATAATGGTTTAGAAGTTCAGTTCTCATCAGGAAATAGTACCCTTAATGCAACCTGAAAGCATAATTATTCGTTCAACAACAATGGTAATAATGTAATTCCGTGTTAAAAAAGGAGAAGGAGTCTTATAGCACCTTTTTCAGCCTAACAAATTTTATTTTAAAATTTATTTTTAGCTTACAGAAAGCTTATGCTTTTAATAAAATTTGTTAAGCTGAAAAGATGGAATAAGATCTGATTTTGAGCTACCATAGGTAATTCAGCTCACCTCCAACAGTATCAACAGTAATTCTGTATTGTATTTTTAGCACCCAGGACACTCTGGACAATTACCGTATTTTTCTGAGTATAAAATGCACCTTTTTCCCCCCTAAAAGGGGGGTTAAAATTTAGGTGCATCTTATACACCGAATGTAGCCCCGCCCGCCCACTGGTCCCCACCCTTTGGCCTTTGCCTCGCAGCAGTTACCTCCTTGCAAGCAAACAGGAAGAAAAAACAGCTCCTTTCAGCTTCAGCACAGCCTAATTAGCACAAGTTGATTGGATTGGCCTCCCGACTGTCAGTTGATTTGCTCTCAGCTGTTTTGTGCAGGGCTCTGCTGCTTGCTGCAAAGTGGTAAATTGCTGGAGCAGATTTTTTTTTTCCCTTCTGCTAATCAAGCTATGCTGAAAACGAAAATGAAAGTAAAGCAGGCTGTTTGCTGTTTGCTGCAATGAGGCAAAATTGCTCAGAGGCAGAGGGAGATTTCTTTTTCTTCTTTTGCTCACCAAAAAAGGTAAGTGTATTTTATACTCCGGTGCATCTTATACTCCAAAAAATACGGTGTTTATCTGTGTGTTTTTTAAAGTTCTATCACGACAATCTCTGAATCCTAACAAAGACTACCAAGGTGATACATATTACATTCAAAGTGAACTGAGGAAATAATGCTAAACTGAATTATAGATAGAAATGGAAAAGGCAGCGAAGATGTGAGCTGAAACTCCAGCATTATCATTAACAACTATTAAAGGCCAGGCAAAATAAAACGTTTTCGCAGCTTTGGTTCACAGGATTTTATAGTTGTTCAAGAAAAAAAGCTTTTCCAATATTTCAGTTTCTGGGTCTTGTCTTTTCAAGCTGTTAAACAAGCTTCCTTTACAGACAAGGACAGAGAAGTCAGAGATGGAGTGACTACATCAGGAGCAATGTTCACCCAGGGATGAATGACTCCACATTTCCATAATCATTTTTCTGTTTGAATTCATTCACAATTTCAAGGACTGTTCAGGCTTCACTCACATAGTTATGGCAGAAGCTGGAGAGAGAGGAGGAACCCTGTTGCATTTTATTAAATGCAACTCACATTGTCATTAGTACAGGAGATTTATAAGGGGTTTAAAATACCTTGGGCAGGTGCTAAGTCATGTTGTAAGAAGATGTGGCTAGAAGAAAGTGGATGTTTCCCCATGATATTCTGCTGTCTTCGGAACTGCTGTGTCCTGCATATTGGTGAGCTTACGCTTGCTCAGAATAGCAATAGTGATGGTGCTTAGCCTTACATACCACTTCACAGTGCTTTACCGCCAGTAGTGGGTTCCATTTACCTTCAATACCAGTTCGGAACTGGGAATGCACGTGCACTCGCTTTGCTCCTGCGTGACACTTCTGGGCATGTGCAGAGCATCTGTGATGATGTCTGGGTGGCTGGGTGGAGCCTCCTGCCGTTACCACTACCAGTTTGCCCAAACTGAGGCGAATGAGTAGAAACCCACCACTGTTTACAGCCCTATTTAAGTGATTTAAAGAGTCAGCCTCTTGCCCCCAACAATCTGGGTCCTCATTTTACCAACCTTGGAAGGATGGAAGGCTGAGTCAACCTTGAGCTGGTCAGGATCGAACTCCTGGCAGTCGGCAGAGTTAGCCTGCAAATACTGCATTCTAACCACTACACTACTCTTGTGACAGAGCCAAGAGTGTCTCAAGCTTTTTATCCTGTAACTGAAACAGGGCTCAAGAACTGATGAAGGGATGAAAGAGAGAGATTCCATATTCACCATTAAGACCAATCCAACCCAACTCTCACTCACTCACCTGGGAAATTTACTTACATTTCATTGAGCTCCATAGAACATACTGTAAGTAGTCAATCTTTTCACTTTTAAGAGCCAAGATGAGGGATCCTGTCAGAGACCTAGTTGTGTGAAGACCAAAGTTACACCTCCAGAGATAGGATTCTGTGGGTGTGTTTCAACTGCCCTTCAGGCAGATTGGTTGTTTTTATTTAGGAAGGGATTGATCCAAGACCTTCATAACATGTTCTACAAAGTCAATATGTCTTTTTCTGTCCCGCCTACCCCACCTTAATATGCAGTACTACAAATGGCTGGTTTTTCACTGTGGTTAGCCAGAAGAAGTTAACAATCTAGACTCTGTGTGGGGACCATTTTAGAATGAAAACGAATAGTTTTCATGTTTGGGACAGCCTCCCACAATATTATCCCACAGATTCCGATAAAAACAATTTTGCCTTGTGTTGCTCACCTGCCTTCTGCCAAAAATGGCTGAGATGTAACTAAAATAGGGTGTATTAATTGGAAGCAACAGTCCATAGGAGGAGCGTAAAGGTACAAGTTGCCCTAATCTTAATGTCATTGAGAACAAAATACATAGTTAGGGTCATCAAGAATGCTCAAATCCAAACTTTTCTCTCAAAGCCAACATTTCTCCCAGAGAACCTGAAAAAACTCTCCGCCAATTCCTAAATTCATTCAGTACCCCAAAAGCTAAAATCATAAAACTCATCTTTTTACCAGATTGCAAACATTTGACATCCTTTATAGCAGCTTGCAAGCTTTGCACAGACTTGGCCATTGTTGGATGGCACTTGACTCCAGAAAGACAGGTCATTTTGTATGTGGCTTCCTGCCTTCCAGTGCTGATAAGTGGCATCTTGAAATGGGCAGGAAGGGACAGCTTATTGCTTAAGCTGCAGTGATGAATTAGTTCTCTTGGCAGCTTTATCCCACAATAGACTCCACTAGGTAGAAATAAGGACCATTGCCCACACTTGAGAGACAATATTAGATGGTAAGGGGTGGTTTGTTTCATGATAATTGAGCAGTTTTCAAATTCATCTAGGGTTACAAAGGGAAACTGTCAAGTTGTTTAATGAGCCATTTAGCAAATCCCTCATGCATATTATCCCAGTAGCAACAATGCATATGAGCCTGCACATAGAAAAATATGCCCCCCAGTGATGCCATCCCGCAGGGCAAGGCCTCATTAGTCTGCTGAAATCATAACCGATGCCAACAGAGCTTGCTCAAAGGATCCATTTTGTTTGCTTTTACATTTGGGACTTATAAATGTAGCCTCTCCCCCCTTGCCTTCTGCTGCACGGCTCTTCCTCAAAGAGGACTAGACTCATGCTGAGCTTTTATTTATTCAATGGCAATTTATTTAGGAACAGGACTTATATCCTGTGAAGGTTTCACTTTTAAGCTGAAAATTGTACCTTCCCCCAACACTTGTCCTTAATTCAAAACGCAGTTAAGGGGATTTAAAGATAAACCTTTAATGCCTTAATAGAATCATAATCTGCTTTTATGTCAGTTCTAAAACTGTGTTGAGGGGCCACAGTTTTCAGAAAAGCTGAGGTAAATCGTAGAGTTTTGAGTTATGCACATTTATTCATGATAATTAGACATCTCTTGAGCTTGGGAGAAGGCTACAGCGAAAACAACCAGCTTTGAAAATACTAGTACTTCCAATTATACTGGGAAGGTTGAACTTTTTGGACTCCTTTAACCTAATCAGCTATTGTGGTTTCATAATCTGGATTTTTACAGTTGGGGACAATTCTTTTCACTCCTTGCATTGAATTTTTGAAATTGTCCAATATCTCCAGGTTTCTTTTAGAGGGGTCTCCAACTTTGGCAACTTTAAGCCTGGTGGACTTCAATTCCCAGAATTCCCCAGCCAGCTTGGCTGGGGAATTCTGGGAGTTGAAGTCCGCCAGGCTTAAAGTTGCCAAGACAAGGTTGGAGATCCCTGTTTTAGGTGTAAAGATCAAAACATGGTCAATCCATGGTCAAGCTGGAATGTTTGGGCAGATGTTTAATGGTAAAAGTTGAAGTTCCTCTGCTCATGATGAAGGTGTGCATATACACAATCGGAGAGAGATCTTACAAAACCCCAGTGAATCATTCTCAACATGTTAGCACCAGCATGGCAGCAATCTTATGCTTTCTGTGCCTGACAATAAGCCGTATACCTCCAGGATTACTTTTAACTGCATTTAGTATCTAACAGAAAAGCATTCTGGGTTTTAATAAATGATTTTTATCCATGTGGAATGCAAGTCTTAGCTTTTAATTAGAAATGTGAACAGCCTAGTATACAAGGGATATTTTTTTCAGGTCTTTTTAATGAACGTAAAGGCAACATTTAATCTCTGCTCATCATTCACAGTAAGCTTTGTGGTGCTTAGGAACATGATGTCCCTTGCAACTCCTTCTTTTTTGCATCACTTGCTTATGAGGCAGTTTACTTTAGAGAGGAAAGTAGCTAATTAGGAGACCCAACTGAGGCTCACAAAAGGATCTACTGTATAGAAGAAAGAAAATGATCCTCTGATCCTTTAATACTAAATATCTGGATCACGCAATGAGCTGTTGGTGGGAGACTACAGGTTGTTCTTCCTTTGTTGATCAATAGTTAATAATAGGAATATTCTAATTTGGAGGTTTCATGACTATGAAATATAAGATGCTGGGACTAAAATGAAGAAGATTCTCCCTTCCTTACCCTCTTTGCTTTTGCAGGAAGCAGAAAGAAGGGCTAGGAAGCTCTGTCCCTAGCAGGAGCCTTCTGCATGCCCATGCTTCCCTATGAAACTATGTGATCGGGCGTGATAAATTGACACTTAAAGCCTGATACTTAATGTATAATGTGTAACTCCGTAGCATCAGAGCGTGTTAATATAAGGCAACTGGCAGTTGGGAAGAGGAGGAGGGGGAGTAGATTGTCCCAGCCATCAGGCTGGATGAGTCACGTGCTGACCACGCCTGGTTTAACGAAGTTTATATGTTAATATGTTTATATTAACATCAGAGTGTGTTAATATAAGGCAACTGGCAGTTGGGACAGAGTTCCTTGCAGGTGGAGAGTAGAAGTCTACAAGAAAACAACCCCACTCAGAGAGCACCAAGGCCCTCATGGAATATCCTGTTCTAGATAATTCAAGGAGGATTTGAAATTAGAATTTATAGATATATTACAAAAATGGTCAGGAGTGGAAAATGAGTCCTATGAGCCGAGACTGAGGAAACTGGCTCTATTCAACTCTGAGAAACATATATTGTGATGTCCTAGCCAAAAAAGTTCCTTAATGTCCCTGAGTGTTGGACCTGAAATGGTATCCTTAAATCATGGGAAGGTAATGCTAGTTGAATGTTAGAGATGGGGTGGGAGGGAGTGGGGGGGAATCTTCCTTAAAGCAAGAAAAGTTAAATAGGGAAGCCAATTATCTTGGAAAATGGGAGGCTAAACTCCTGAAGCTAAATTACACACACATTTCTCTGGATTCATTCTTGGCTAAAAATGTCTCAATCTTTCTCGTTGCCTGAGGGGGGGGGGGAGACTTTCAAAAAAGACAAAAGTCGTTCATTATGCTTAGGCCAGCGGAAGGGAGCTCATCCCTGTGTTGCCTAGACAACAAGGGTATGCTTATACCGCTCATCTCTTCAGGCCTTGCTGCAGCCTGTGAGGGAACAGCAGGGGAAATCACCTGGTTGCCTAGGCAACCGGACGATATTCTGTCTCTTCCGGCTTTGTGATGTGACTCAGATCTGTGATGGTAGAGTTTGCAAAGAGCCACAAAAGCTTATTGCATTCCAAAGCTTGTCATTCCGTGACCTACAAGCCATATTTCCATTTCACTCATTTTATTCGTAAGAATAGTGAGTATTTCACAGGTTACATATTTCAGAACGAATTGACCATTTTGGCACTTCCTGGATCTCCCTTCTCCAAAATGGCACCTTCCACACAAAGTGGGTTTTTTTAAAAAAAAAATCTATGCTGTTTTATGACTGTAATAAATATAGGTTTGATTTTATTCGATTTGATTTGATTCTGTAAATTGTGTCTGATATACCTGGAAGATTAGCAATTTAAGAGACGATTTCCTGGATTTTAGTGGATTGGAACAGTTTTCTTTGAATTGGACTGGAAACATTTCTTTCAGCATCCATTTTTATCCAATTAACATAATCTTTTTCTTTCTTTGAGGAACTCATGAAAATGTTTCACACACAGGCACTGTTTACCTCGAAAGGGACATGCTAGCATGTATTAATCCTAAAAAAAAAAGCATTCTACAAAATTTGTACTTGGATGTGTTTTTAAGCTGAGACTATGATCACAAAATTTAGAGGGATGTGAAAATAAATGAAAAAAACAAGCAAATAAAACCCAAGAAGAATTTGACTTGCCAACAGCACTAATTCAATGTGTATTATAGAAACTTTGGAAGTGAAGTAATTTGATGATGTTCAAAGATCTTATTCTGCTTTTCAGGTGTGAGAAGCTTCATCCCATTAGTGTTTCAAGCATTTAGAGCTCCCAGAGTCCATGTTCAAAAATTCATCCTGCTTCTTATCTCTTTCTCCAGGTTCAGCATCTTCTTTTACTCAGCAACCTCAGGACCAAGTGGTGATTGCTGGACAACCTGTGACCCTCCTGTGTGCTATTCCTGAATATAACGGAATTGTGCTATGGATTAAAGATGGACTTGCCCTTGGAGTAGGAAGGGATCTCTCCAGTAAGAATATATACATATATTTAATTGTTATTTATTCATTAAATGTATATGCTGCCCATCTCACTGTCAAGCAACTCTTATTTGTTTGTTAAATATTTTTACTTCTCATTTGGCCAGATCAGGAATGTTGCAGTGGCCTACAGGTGGAGCTCTCGCCTCACAATCAGGAGGCTGTGAGTTCAATCCGAGGTAGAGGCAGATATTTCTCTCTCTGGGCACACTGAGAATATATCTGCTGAACAAAACTCCACATTGGCAACAGGAAGGGCAGCCTGCCATTAAAACACTCTGCTAGCTCCATTTAGTTGCCCAGACTCCACCCTGCAAGGGTTTATGGGGTTGTTAAAAGATTATGATGATGATTTGGTCAGATTGAGTCTTACCTACCCCAGATAGCTCCTATTAGATGCTAATCAAGAGCAACACAGTGAGCTTCTAACATACGCAATGCACACACACATCTCTTCTCACCACAAAGCAAACACCTTTCCTTGGTTATCCGTTTATCCATAGTTTTGACAACAACCACAAGCTGGGAAATAATCATGCTTTTTGTGGCTGGGTGGCTGTTCCTTCAAGGCTCAGTGCAGTTTTCTTAGATACATTTTTGGAAGTGGTTTGCCGGTGTCTTTTCCTTGTATCTGAGAGAAACTGACAGGCCAAAGATTTTCCAACAGCTTTGTGCAGAACTAGAATTAGAATAACAGAGTTGGAAGGGACCTTGGAGGTCTTCTAGTCCAACCCCCTGCCCAGGCAGGAAACCCTACACCACTTCAGACAAATGGTTATCCAACATCTTCTTAAAAATTTCCAGTGTTGGAGAATTCACAACTTCTGCAGGCAAGTTGTTCCACTGATTAATTGTTCTGTCAGGAAATTTTTCCTTAGTTCTAAACTGCTTCTCTCCTTGATTAGTTTCCACCCATCGCTTCTTGTCCTGCCCTCAGGTGCTTTGGAGAGCAGCTTGACTCCTTCTACTTTGTGGCAACCTCCGAGATATTGGAACACTGCTATTGTCAGAGTTTGTTGCAGAAATAATCAAATCTAGAAAGCACACACAGATAACTGATTCAGCTGGATTCATTAACTTCTTTATATACATATAACACACAAAGATAAATGTACAATACCAATAGCTGATTCTTCTAACATGGTAGAGAGTTACAAGCAAAACATAAGCAAAGTACAGCAGGCTTCAGAGTTGCAGACTAGTTTGCAGTTTTTGCACAGACTCAGAGCTGAGCCACACCCAGACTTCTTGCTTAAGTTTCTGTTTCCAAAACAGCCCTATTCATTGTTACCATGTCTCCCCAGTCATGAATATTCTGACAGCTATCATGTCACCCCTAGTCCTTTTCATTGAAGTAAAATGCCCAATTCCAGCAATCATTTTTTATAAGTTTTAGCCTCCAATCCCCTAATCAAGGGTCTGGTGGCTTAGCAAACTAAAAGCATTGTGATTAACACCAGCTGTCTGCAATTACTGTAAGTTCGAATCTCCCCAGGCTCAAGGTTGACTCAGCCTTCCATCCTTTCTAAGGTAGGTAAATTGAGGGCCCAGTTTGTGGGGGCAATAAGCTGACTTTGTATAAATATACAAAAGTATGAAGGCTATTGCTTAATGCATTGTAAGCCGCCCTGAGTCTCCGGAGAAGGGCGGCATATAAATCAAATTTTTAAAAAATAATAATTTTTTAAAAATCATCTTTGCTGCTCTTCTCTGCACTCTTTCTAGAGCCTTAACATTTTTTTTACATCGTGGCGACCAAAACTGAATGCAGTATTCCAAGTATGGCGCTTCCAAGGCATTATCAAGTAGTATTAACACTTCACATGATCTTGATTCTATCCCTCTGTTTATTCAGCCTAGAACTGTGTTGGCTTTTTTGGCAGCTGCAGCACATGGCTGGCTCATATTTAAATGATTGTCCACTAGGACTCCAAGATCCCTTTCACAGTTACTACTATTGAGCCGGGTACCACGTATATTCTTTTTTTTTTTCTTGCCTAAATGTAGAACCTTACTTTTTTCACCATTGTATTTCATTTTGTTAGACAACGCCTAATGTTCTAGAATACCCTTTTCCCCAGCTTTGGTCCAGTGGCTTATCTACTAGACCAAACTGTCTCTCACTGAAGTGGTTAAGACCAGGCTATTTTGGTTCTTTCCTGATTTTCAAACATTTGTCTTTATGGAAGTGCTTAGGTGCACTGAAAACCAGTTTGGTCTGGTAGTTAAGGCACCAGGCTAAAGACCAGGAGTTCTAGTCCCACCTCAGCCATGAAAGCCAGCTGGGTGACTTTGAGCCAATCACCAGGAGCCTGTGAGTTCTAGTCATGCCTTAGGCATCAATGCCAGCTAAGTGCCTTTGGATCAGTCCCTCTCTCTCGCCCTGTCTAACTCACCTCACAAAGTAGGAAGGAGTATTATATACATTCACTGCGATGGTGAAATTCAAATATTTTCACTACCAGTTCTGTGGGCGTGGCTTGGGGGTGTGGTATGGCTTGGGGGCGTGGCTTGGGGGCATGGTAGGGGAAGGATACTGCAAAATCTCCATTCCCTCCTCACTCCTGAGGGAAGGATATTGCAAAATCTCCATTCCCACCCCACTCTGGGACCAGCCAGAGGTGGTATTTGCTGGTTTTCCAAACTACTCAAAATTTCCACTACCGGTTCTCCAGAACCTGTCAGAACCTGCTGAATTTCACCCCTGATTCACTGCCTTTATATTATAAAGTATTAAAGATGAGATTAAAATAAAATATAATAAAGCCCTACCTTACTTCTTATGTTTTCCACTGCAGAAATCCTATCTCCTGATCTCAGAAGGCACTAGAGGAAGGAGGTTAAGACTGACCATCCTTGCTCTGAATGCAAGTGTGCATTTCTTTAATTTCGTTGTGAGCCAGCCAAGTGCTCGAGAAACTAGCTCACCCTTTTAAACTTGTACAATACTTATACAAGTTTAATCGAGAATAATAACTTTATCAGATTTATATCCGACCACAGAAATAAGCAAATCCTTGGTGGCTGCTTTTGCTTGTGGTAAGAATCAAACTTCGAACAACTGTGTGCCTCCCAGTTATAAACATTCCAGGGTACAGCATACTTATAAACCGAGCCTTGAGAGTTTGCTATAAAATAGGAATCCTGCTTCAGGCTTCAGAGCAATGATGTGAGAGCCCTTTTTCTCTTAACATACCGAAGGGAGTGATCTATGCATCCAAGAGGGACCGAATCCGCTTCAGGGCATTACACAAGCCAAGTTCTGTTCATTTTTTACTTTTTATTTTTTATTTTTTTTTGCTGAGTTAGCTTATTAAAAAAAAATATTCCTGTTCTCCTTACTAAGCTTCCCTGTCTGCATTTCGAGATTTAAGTAATCAACCATCTTCTCATCCCCTTTCTGGTGGAAGCTGCATGGTACCTATTGCTAATATATTTGAAACAGTCTGTTCTCTGTCTGCCCAAATTTGAGGATACCTTAAAATGGGTAACAAGAGCTAATGTGGTTGACATCTCATTCTGAAAAAATTGAGCAATTATCTTTCTTGGGTCTGATTTATCAAGCTGGGGCTCTGACTGCTTCTGGAATTCCAGCTCAGCTAGTTATCTAATTAACTAAATACAAACAAAGTCTTCATTTGTTTTTCTCGTGGTTCATGGGAGCAAATCTTGCTGTTGCAGCTTGAGGGGAAAAAAAGGCTTCAAAAGCATATAAGTTAATGCCAAGATACCTCTGTCTTGCAGCACATTAACAATATAACTTGAGAAGAAGTGAAATTTGGGGAGGTCTTTGAACCTTCTGTCCCTTAGAAAACTGGGAAGATGAAAGATGAAATTAAAAATGCTCATTGTCCTGTCAGGCAATGAGCCTACCTAAACCTCTGCTGTCAAAAGCAGTTAATAATATCCCCTTGTTAATGTCCATATAAGGCCAGTTTTTGGTAAGCTCTTAAATAAAGTTAAGCTTCATTCAAGATGCTGGGAGGAGGATAAAGTTTCCACACAACAAACACAGTTTGCATGAAGTCCTTGGGTACTTAGTTCCCAATGAAAAACTGTGCTTCAACAGTCATCTAAAGGTGGACTCCCACCAGTATGCTTAAAGTATGAAGTACCTAAATGCCTTTCCTTGTACTAAACTATCCTAATTATAGATTGTGGTGCATAACACACCTCTTCCGGGCCTTAGAGAGGTCCTCTTCTTAAGAGTCCTCTTTTCCTCAAAAGCAAAGTGAAGTAAATCAAAACTAAACGAAGTAACAATGCCACGCAGTAGAGGCAAGAAGGTGGGAGAACCGAGTCGAAAAATGGTTTTTAAAAAGATGAATTCCTGCGATGGTTGAGGGTTTTTCTTATTTGTCACCATTTGTCCTTCCTCTGAAAGAATGAGTAGCTTTAAAAAACAAACCCATTGAGTAGGTTTTTAAACATAGCTGAACTTATTTATTTGCCATTAAGTTTCCTTCTTCAGATTTTATTTTATTCTGGTTTATCAGTAGCATAAAATGTTTTCCTTCCTTCCTTCTTTCCTTGTTCGAGGATTCCCCAATTTATTTTTGAGAGGAATCGTAGGCAAGAAAAACCAAATGCACAGGTACAGTATAGGTGAGATTTGGCTCAATAGTAGTAACTATGATAGATAGATAGATAGATAGATAGATAGATAGATAGATAGATAGATAGATAGATAGATAGATAGATAATTTTATTTCTATACCGCCCCTCTCCCGAAGGACTCGGGGCAGCGTACAGCCAGGTAAAAACACAATACAAATATCACAATTTAAATTTAAAAATTATTAAAAGTATTAAATTTAAGGCTGAAATTAGCTAAGAAACCCAAAAATTTAAGAACTCCAAAAATTAAAATTGAATTATGAAGCTAGCCCTGCCTGTCAGAAGAGCAGGGTATTAAGAGCACAGCGGAAAACTCGGAGTAACTATGAGAAGGATTGTGGACAATCACTTGAATACGAGCTAGCAGTGTGCTGCAGTGTTGCCAAAAAAGCCAACACTGTTCTAGGTTGCATTAACAGAGGGATGGAATCAAGATCACATGAAGTGTTAATACCACTTTAGAATGCCTGGGTAAGGCCACACTTGGAATACTGCATCCGGTTTGGGTTGCCATGGTGTAAAAAAGACATTGAGATTCTAGAAAGAGTGCAGAGAAGAGAAACAAAGATAATTAGGCTGGAGACTAAAACATAAAGAACAGTTGCTGGAATTGGGTATGTCTAGTTTAATGAAAAGAAAGACTAGGGGTGACATGATAGCAGAGTTCCAATATCTCAGGGGTGCCACAAAGAAGAGGGGGTCAAGCTATTCTCCAAAGCACCTGAAGGCAGGACAAGAAACAATGGATGGAAACTAATTAAGGAGACAACCAACCAAGATCTAAGAAGAAATTTCCTGACAGAACAATTAATCAGTGAAACAATTTGTCTCCAGAAGTTGTGGCTGCTCTAACACTGGAAGTTTTTAAGAAGAGATTGGACTGCCATTTGTCTGAAATGGTATAAGGTTTCCTGCTTAAACAGGGGGTTGGACTAGAAGACCTCCAAGGTCCCTTCCAACTCTGTTATTCTGTTCTGTTTTGTGAATATCTTCAAAAGAAGAAGGATGGGGATGGGTTTAATGCTCCAGAAGACTGGATGGGTTCGGAGGGTCTTGAAGTGAAGATTTAGAAGAAGAAAAAATAGGAAGATGTGATCCAACTTTTTAAATTATCTTTATATCATTCTTTTTTAAAAAAAAAATCATCACCTGAAAAAGGCTATAGGGTATGACATGAATAATCTTGTCTGATGAACTTTGTGTTATTCCAGACTTCTTCTTGATGGGTGGGAAAATCGGTGTATAAAAAGTTAAAGGTAAAGGTTCCCCTTGCACATATGTGCTAGTCTTTCCTGGCTCTAGGGGAAGGTGCTCATCTCCATTTCAAAGCTGAAGAGCCAGCGCTCTCCAAAGAAGTCTCCGTGGTCATGTGACCAGCATGACTAAACATCAGAGGCGCACAGAATACTGTTACCTTCCCACCAAAGGTGGTCCCTATTTTTCCTACTTGCATTTTTTATTTTCAAACTGCTAGGTTGGCAGAAGCTGGGACAAGTAATGGGAGCTCACCCCATTACACGGCACTAGGGATTCGAACTGCTGAACTGCCGACCTTTTGATCAACAAGCTCAGTGTACTTAGCCATTGAGCCACCGTGTCCCTTCTTTTTGATGGGTGGGAAAATCGGTGTATACTTGCTACTTATTAGTTCCAATTCTGGTTTCATTATGTGCCCCACAGGTTATCCACGCTATTTGGTTGTGGGGGACCACCTCTCAGGGGAGCATCACCTGAAGATCCTGAGAGCAGATCTCCAAGATGATGCAGTATACGAGTGCCAAGCCATTCAAGCGGCCATCCGTTCCAGACCAGCCCGGCTGACCGTTCTTGGTAGGGATGTCATTTTTTTCTAGGGAAATGATGGGATTTAGTTCTTCCCTGAGTGAGAAAGGAATGAAATGTCCTTTGAAATGAGCACCTGGTTTTTAGAACACAGGTTGGCATTACGTGGTAAGAATTGCCTGGGTTATTTCAAATGAATTGCCTGAAGGCGGTTCAAGGGAGGTCAACATCCAGGAGAAAAAGGTAGGTGAAAATGGCAGTCCTGTGATATATTTCCTCCTCTTTCTCCTTAATGGCAGTGCTGGGCATAGCTGTGATCAGAGATGGGGGTGAAGGCATAATGAGACCTTGTCACAGTAGAGATAAGGGTGTGCAAATATTAAGGGAAGGAATGCAGAAATGACTGTGTAAAGACATATAACATTCCTAAGCCCTAAAAATATCAATGATCTGCCAAAACAGCTATAGCAAAGAAACTCCAATCTTTGTAGCAAAAGTGGGTTTATCAGGACCCCGAAATCTGCATGCAACTTCAAGACCCACTTTCTTTCACACTCTTTAACCATAATCACTGAACATTCAGGTTGTCTTCTTCTGATTCTTTAAGGCATCAAACATGTGGAAACTTTAAATGCAAACATTGGCTTCCCACAGCAGAAAGGATCAGAGAAAGAGCTAAAACCTCTTCCGTTAACTCTAGTACAAACCCCCACAACAAACAAAAACCCCATCCCTTCCTGTTTGCATCACCCTCCTACCCATTGTAGCTGCAAGGTTCTTACCCAAATTTAAGTGGGGCTCCCCCAGTTGCTAAAAGGTTACCCTGCTGTAGGCAGCTATTTTCTCTAATGCACTGAGAGAGGAATGTTGTGGTCTGCCAGTGGCCAGCAGAGCTGGCAGCAGATTCAGACAGTGAGGAGGTTGGGGAGGAACATGAGCCAGTCCTGGAGTCTGGGGAAGGCTTGGACAATGGCTCTGAGTCGGAGGCAGAGAGGCCATTTGGTAGTTCTTTGCTGCGTCCGGAGTCTGACATCAGCAAGGCAGAAGAACAGCGTGTGTCTATTCCCAGTGTGCACATATGCAGAGCTGCCAGGAGACAGGAACAATTAAGGAAATAGGGTCAACTTGGGAGAAAGGCTTGGAGATGATTGGCCCCTCCCATAAGACATAAAAGAGAAGCGAATGGGACATGAGCTTTTGCAGGAAGCAATTAGTTCATCTAGCTGATTCAAGATTTGAAAATTCTGTTTGTGACTCTGAGCCAAGTTTGGCCTTGCCCTGTGTCTGGAAATTAGCTCTTTGACAGCGGTCCATGTGAGATAGGTGGGTGTTGATAACCTTTCTCTGAAAGACTGTTTATCAAGCCTTGCGGACTGTAAATGAAAGTAATTTACAGCCGTATGAATAAAAGAGGTTTGCCTGGACTAAGTTTGTGCTGTTTAAATTTCTAAGGAAGCCTAGGTTAGAACAAGGAAGACTGAAGGAAAACTCATAAACACCTCTCTTGCTGAACATACAGAATTTAAATATATTGAAATTCCTCTTTTCTTGAAGGTCAGAGCTGGATATGTCCCAAATTAAAAATACTGAATGTAGCGCTTCACCCAACTCTTACCTTATTTACATCACAATGGCTTTTGAACAATGTCCTTTGTATTCCTTCACTCTTTAGTACCAAACCACCACCTCAATATCTTGGAAGAGGCAAGTAAAAAAACTAAAAAAGTAAACTCTCTTGATTAAGAACTATCGCTTTGTCTGATTTTGATTTATAATGGATCCTGATGATTCTGAATGAGTAACTGACAGGAACAAGATTTATGTACACAAACCCAGACAAAAAAACATACATCTAGAATAACTCCCTGCAGCTACTAAAAGCTGAGATGTTATTATGATTGAAAAGGGTTTTATCAGTAGAGTCTGTATGAAAGAGAGAATGGGAACTTAATGTTCATTCATTACCATCCCGATGAGTGGGATCTTCTATATCACAAAGGTATGGAGCTTACCAATAAATTGGAAATAAGAGAATTGTGTGCAATGTAGCCATGAGTATTGTGTATCCTGGGGAAGTGATCCAGTGAGCGTTTTTATGATTTGATTGTAAATTGTTTGTGTTCTCCATTTATTATTAGTCTGGTTGGATGAAAGATCTTCACTGACACCTTCTAGCCAAGCAAATCCCTCTCTCCTTTTATTAAGTAAATCTTTCTTGGAGTTTTGCTCGCCTTAGTTGCGTTGGAAGAAAAATCCATCTGTTTCAGTTCCAAACCGGGAATAAAATGGAGGCTGCTTAAGAAAGAAAGTTTATTGATGAACAGAACCACGGGGTGCAGTTCCGGGACAGCTGACAAATTTAGCTTGATGAGCACAAGGATTTTTGTACAGTTTCTGAAATGCCGCAGGGATTGTGCAATGCAGTGAGCCTGGTGTCTTTTGCTATTCTAATGATGGTGGGTTAATCCTATTATTTCCTAAAAGGTCACATCCTGGCCTTAGAATCGGGGGGGCGGGGGGCGGGGGAGGATGTAAATTTTAATCCCATTGCTGGAGGTGAAGGTGTTTTGTTTGTGAATCCTGGCCCAGGATTTCTTA
Source organism: Masticophis lateralis (assembly GCA_030761175.1). Classification (NCBI taxonomy): domain Eukaryota; kingdom Metazoa; phylum Chordata; class Lepidosauria; order Squamata; family Colubridae; genus Masticophis; species Masticophis lateralis. Next base: position 5,512,964 of record JAUDYJ010000008.1, on the reverse strand, counting down.
ATGGGCATCTGCTGTAGGCTATTAAGAAAGACTGGGAGCTACTTTCTGCCTCTAAGAACATGTTTCTTCATTTCTTCTTTGGGGAAATATAATATTCTAACTCTTTTAATATTCCCCAAAATATTTCATTTTTGGGGGGGGGAGGGGGCTTCCCACATTTGCCAGATTGGCTAGATTGCCAAAATCAAGATATTTCTATTGGAAATAGATAGTGGTTGTAGGAGGAGCTTAGTTGGATTGCTTGACTAACTGTTGATGATAGAAAGCGATGAGGACTTCCCATGTTTTATTCCACTGCAGTGAGTATGGAGGACCGGTAGCACGATTTTTTTTTTCCCACAGAAAGAAAGCTGTTCATGCAAGGAATTTAATAGTAATTACTTTCTGCTCTCTCCAGGATTATAGCTAGAACCTCTCCAGCAAATTTGTTCACATGAAGAAAGGTTTTGCATGAATTTTGCTATATTACATGTCGTTTCTATGTCTTGAAACTTCTATATGCGAAGTTTACCGTCCCTGTGTAAGATGAAATAGGTTGTGTTTTGCAATTGTGTGTAATTCTCCTATGTATCCAGCACCATGTTAAGAATGTAACATCTTAAAGTTGAGGCTCAACGCAAACTCCCTCTTTGGATTCAGAGCTCCTCTTTTCCTAGAATTGGTTGAGGCTTCTGCTTGATATTTACTGGCTCATTACCTGACTGTTGGGTCATGGTTTTAGCACTCTATTATGCTGGAAGTTCGTAATTTGGTCTCTTCATTATCCCTGCTGCTTGGCACTCACTTCTTCTGCAAGCCCACGCTGCTATGCTATTCAAGACTACATCTGAAGTTCTGCAAGGGATTGATTAGTTAACCTAGAATATGATAAAGGGAGAAGAATGTGAATGACCAGGCCAACCCCTCTTAAAGTTACAAGCAATGTTCTGACTATCAAATAATAAAAGTGTGCAGAACAGAGAACCAAATTTCTAAAAAAAAAGTGGGATATTGAAGAGGTTTGAAAAAATGCTTTAGAGATCTCAGGTGCACTGCGAATCTTCAGTCAAGCACACTGACTTTGAAGGAATCCCCATTGAATCCTACAGGTTTCACTTCCAAATGGATCAGATTGGACTATATTAAACCTAATGCCATGATATGATGTACGGAGCTCAGAAAGACATGCATTTTCCATTACTGAAGTTCTGTGGGGGTGGAGGGGGGAGAGAAACTCACTGAGTTTGCCCTGATAAATGCTACAGCACAATGTTAACAGTAGAGCCCAACAGGTGCCTTCCTAACAACAGACTGCTCTTTGCAACTTTGCTGAAATCCAAACTTTTGGAAGCAAAATGTCCATCAGAATGTCTCGGTATTAGAGAAAATCGTAATATACCTTTGCTCTGCCTCTCTTCTTCCCCATTTTTTTTATATACCACATTTTTCGGAGTAGAAGACACTCTGGACTATAAGACGCACCTACCTTTTTTGGGGAGGAAAACAAGAAAAAAAATCTGCCTTTGCCTCCCAGCAATTTGCCTCCTTGCAGCAAACAGTAAACAGCCCGTTTCAGCTTCAGCACAGCCTGATTAGCACAAGCAGCTGATTCTTGGTTGGATCGGCCTCCCGAGGTTCAGCTGTTTCAGGCTGCAGGGATTGCCATAGCCTATTGCTGCCTCCGCGCACCCTGTTTTCAGCCACCATTTTCTGCATGTTCTGGGTGGCGGGTATTGGAATGGGTCCCCACCCACCCATCCCCTGCGTTATTCTTACCTTTTATTTGGCCCCGCCCCCAATCTATTGCGGCCTCCTGAGTCCCAGCTGATGGTTAGAGGGAAAAAAACTGTTTAAACTCTTGCTGCAGAGCTTCAAAGGGCCGCCTTACAGCTGATCAGTGTTAAAAGAAAACAAGCGAGTAGACCATTGCCTGCAAAAATAAATGGGTAGACCGGTACAGCTCTGCAAGCAGTTAAAAGCCTGGTAGACCAGTACCTTTGATAAATTATAAAGAATTGTCACATGACTATCAAGCCACGCCCACAAAATAAGCCACGCCCACAGAACTGGTAGTAAAAAAATTTAGAACCCACCCATTTCTAGGAGTGAAAACGGCCTTCCCCACCCCACCTGAAGGCCAGAAACAGCCCATTTGCCAACTTCCGGTGTGCCCAGAAAGCCCAAAAATCAGTTGGCCTGCGTGCTCATGTGTGCTGCAGCTGTGCTAAGGCAATGCTCATGTGCCCACCGATATGGCTTGGTGTGCCATAGGTTCATCATCATGGATCTAGGCAAAATGGAATCCTTCCTTAGCATTAGGTGTAAGCACTTTCTGGAGTGTGTAATCATTTTTTATTTGGTTTCAAAAGAAACCAAATCAAACATGGTGAAGCATTTTTGCTCTTCCTAGGAAGTGTCAATTTTCCTTTCATTCTCTTCTGCATTTGAATTGTCCCTCAAATGAAGATGGACTTAATTAAGGAACTGCTATCCAGAAAATTTCAATGTTTTCCTCCTTTATAATCCAGAGCCAAGATCTATTTCTGCAAACAAAGGGCTGTGGTTGATACACAACATTAAAAAATAACATTTGAATCAGCTGGCAGAATAATTTTATGATCTTTTTGATTGGAAAAAGAAAAGGCAAGAAGCAAGTGACTTTTGTGTCCAAGAACAAAAAAGAACAAGCAAACCCTGATCTATTTTAGCATATTCCATTCCACCCGTCTATTTTCTTTTCTTCCATCTCCGAGAGTCCTTACCAAGTTCTAAATCTAAATCTAATTCCTGTTGAGTATCTTTCAAATATCCTCCCCCCATTTTTTCAATGCTGAACAGTTTTAATTCATTGGCAAATGAAGCTACATCTTTTTCCAGAGTAAGCATTTGGTGGAGGAGAGTGTTTGATCGTGCTGTTACTGCCCTCTGATTTTTTAAACAACTCACAGAAACATGGGGTGAATTTTTCATAGAATAGAATTCTTTATTAGCCAAGTGTGATTGGACAACCCACAGAAACATGGGGTGAATTTTTCATAGAATAGAATTCTTTATTGGCAAAGTGTGATTGGACATACATGGAATTTGTCTTGGTGCATACACTCTCAGTGTACATAAAAGAAAAGATACCTTTGTCAAGAATCATAGGTATAACACTTAATGACAATCGTAGGGAACAAATAAGCAATCAAATCATATTAGGAAACAGTCAATATAAATTGTAAGGATATCAGCAACAAGGTTACAGTCATACAGTCATAAGTGGGAGGAGATGGGTGATAGGAACAATGAGAAGATTAACAGTGATGCAGATTTAGTAATGAGTTTGACATTGTTGAGGAAATTATTTGTTTAGCAGAGTGATGGCTTTTGGGAAAAAAACTGTTCTGGTGTGCAGTGCTCTATAGGGTAGGAGTTGAAACAGTTTATGTCCAGGGTGCGAGGGGTCTGTAAATATTTTCACAGCCCTCTTTTTGACTCGGGCAGTATACAGATCCTCAATGGAAGGCAGCTTGGTAGTAATTGTTTTTTCTGTAGTTCTAATTATCCTCTGAAGTCTGTGTCTGTCTTGTTGGGTTGCAGAACCAAACCAGACAGTTATAGAGGTGCAGATGACAGACCTAATAATACCTCTGTATAACTATATCAGCAGCTCCTTGGGCAGTTTGAGCTTTCTGAGTTGGCGCAGAAAGAACATGCTTTGCTGTGCTTTTTTTATGACATTTTTGATGTTAGCTGTCCATTTTAGGTCTTGAGATATGGTAGAACCTAGAAATTTGAAGGACTTTACTGTTGATACTGTGTTGTCTAATATTGTAAGAGGTGATAACATGGGACGGTTTCTCCCAAAGTCCACCACCATTTCTACAGTTTTTAGTGTGTTCAGTTCCAGATTGTTCTGGTCGCATCATGAGGCTAGTTGTTCAATCTCCCATCTGTATGCGGATTCATCATTGTTTTGAATGAGACCGATCACTGTTGTGTCATCTGCAAACTTCAGTAGTTTAACAGATGGATCGTTTGAGATGCAGTCATTGGTATAGAGAGAGAAGAGAAGTGGAAAGAGCACACAGCCTTGTGGGGCCCCTGTGTTAATTGTTCAGGTATCTGATGTGATTCTGCTTAACTTCACCTGTTGCTTCATGTCTGTTAGAAAGCTTATGATCCACTTACAAGTGTGTTCAGGTACCACTAGCTGGTTTAGCTTGGTTAGAAGAATGTCTGGAATGATAATGTTGAATGTGAACTAAAATCTACAAAGAGGACCATTGCGTAAGTCTTTGGAGATTCATCATTGACATCAATAAGTTCATAAGAGAATAAAATCACAATTCACTACTAGTATGTAGAATTCTGCACAAACTGACATCTTTGTTTCCTCTGTTCAGAAAACCAGAATAGAAACATGAATTCTTTTTTCATTATTGTTTCATCCCACTAGCTTTTCATTCCACCTTTTCTTTTGGGTTTTTTTCTCCATGAGCCAAGGGATAGGATAGGATAGGATAGGATAGGATAGGATAGGATAGGATAGGATAGGATAGGATAGGATAGGATAGAATGACGGAGTTGGAAGGGACTATGGAGGTCTTCTAGTCCAACCCCCTGCTTAGGCAGGAAACCCTACACCACTTGAGACAAATGGTTATCCAACATCTTCTTCAAAACTTCCAGTGTTGGAGCATTCACAACTTCTGGAGGCAAGTTGTTCCACTGATTAATTGTTCTCACTGTCAGGAAATTTCTCCTTAGTTCTAAGTTGCTTCTCTTCTTGATTAGTTTCCACCCATTGCTTCTTGTCCTGCCCTCAGGTGCTTTGGAGAATAGCTTGTCCCGCTCTTCTTTGTGGCAGCCCCTGAGATATTGGAACACTGCTATCATGTCTCCATACAGTAGTATATTTAAAAAAAAAGAAAAGAAAAGATAGATAGATAGATAGATAGAAAACTGAGGAGCAGAGCAGAAACATTTATGGTCTATTAACAGCAAATATGTTGTCTCAGATAATCAAATGGAAGTCACCCTGGAGTATATTCCTGCTAGAGCTTCCTGAAGAACTTCACGACAGCATGTCTTGCATGTCACCAGATGGGATACTCCAAGAGACTGACTGCCTGGGCTTGTCCAAAGTGAGAGCCATTAACGCAGTCACAGGAAGCCAGTGAAGCAAGCTGAAAATGGATAATGGAACTTTGGTGGAGGAAAAGAAATAGCAATGAAACGAGTGCTGGAGGCAGGGAAATTTGGAGGAAACAGAGATGCTGGAATCAGCAAGAAGAAAATTGCCTGTTTCCTGCTGGTTGTGGTGACACCAAGGCTTGGATTCCGTGCAGGGATTGATAATGAGACCAACCATCTCCTCTAGAGCCTGTGATGCTTCTTTATTTACAGGGGTGGTGACTGCATTTATAGAAGGCAGAGGCACTGCTGTGGATGTTTCAGAGGGGATGCAATTTGGTGAAACTGTATCGTGGCTGCTATGAAACTAGTTGGCCACACTGGAAAGCAGTTTCTTTGCTTGCCAGTGTCTATTTTAAGCCATTTGCAATGAATTCTATATATTTGGAAATAAAACTATTGGCAGACATTTATTAGAACCGGGCATGATCCAGTCAAAGATAAGCCTTTTTAAGTTCAACGGATGGGATAGTTAAGCATGTGCTTAAGCCTCTCTTGTAGAAATCAATGTGACTTAAAAATGCTTAGCTCATGCAGTTCATCAGACAACTCTGTGTGAAATCAAAAGTTCAAACAAACTTGAGGGAGAAAGAAAGTCTCTTTAAGTCAGTATTTGCAAACTTGGGAGGGAGTTAAAAGCACCCTCTTGTCAAATTCACCCCAAGCAATGGCACTGATGAGCTAAGAGCTACCCACTAGCATCATCTGAGACAATGCTTGGGTTGTGAGTGATCTGAAGGACCCATTGACATCTAACAATTGTTTTCATGTGTCTGAAGATATTTGCTTAACATTGGATGAAGTCAAGAGATGAGATTTACTCTTAGTTCTAACACTAGATACATTGACATTGCAAGAGATGTTGGGGTACAACCATTATGAACAACTTCATTGGAAACCAAGCTTAGATAGCACATGTCTATATCCTACTAGTATTTTCCCCCTGCTTTTACTTTGAGATGGATAACTTAAAAATGAGTGTATGGAGTCCTATTCAGGGACCTTTTAATTTATTGTATTTATTCTGAATATTTCTATTCTACTCTACTCTACTCTACTCTACACTACACTACACTACACTACACTACACTACTTTTCATTCTTCCCTAATTTCATTCTATTCTATTCTATTCTATTCTATTCTATTCTATTCTATTCTATTCTATTCTATTCTATTCTATTCTATTCTATTCTACTCTACTCTACTCTACTCTACTCTACTCTACTCTACTCTACTCTACACTACTTTTCATTCTTCCCTAATTTCATTCTATTCTATTCTATTCTATTCTATTCTATTCTGTTCTGTTCTGTTCTGTTCTGTTCTATTCTATTCTATTCTATTCTATTCTATTCTATTCTATTCTATTCTATTCTATTCTATTCTATCCTATCCTATCCTATCCTATCCTATCCTATCCTATCCAGGGGTGAAATTCACTTACCTTCCCTACCGATTTGCAAATGTGTATGCACCACATGCACACTTGCTTCGCTCACACATGCCGTCGTCTGAACATGCACAAAGCCTTCTGCATGTGCCCAAAGCCTTCTGCGCATGCACAGAGGCTGATAATCATCGCAAAAAAGGGACATCATAATGTCTGTGTGGGTGGGCGGGGCTTCACAGTCAGCCCTACTATATCACACTATCCAAATAGAACCAGCTGGATTTCACCCCTGATCCTATCCTATCCTATCCTATCCTATCCTATCCTATCCTATCCTATCCTATCCTATCCTATCCTATCCTATCCCCAGAAATGAATACTTTGACTAAGCCTTTCCCAACCCACCAAAGTTACTCAAATATTGATATTTGCAGGTATTTCTGCATTAATTGCAAACTTTGGCAACAACAAAGCTATGTTGGTTCCTATATCATGTATGGTCCTGATATAGCAGATTCCCTGCTTCATTTGATATCACACATCCATGTGCATGAAGTCTATATAACTGTTGATCTTCTTGACCAACACAAGAACATCTGCAGCAGACACCATTAAAGAAGCAATGGAGTTAGAAGGTGGAGTGTTTAGGTTGAGTACTTCAGGTAAAGAGTGCCTGAATAATGTTTCACTACGCATTGTTGAAAGAAGTTGAACATCTGTTGCACACTAAAGCTTACATTTTGGTATTTGCTTTCTAAACCGCCAAATCATGCTGGAAACAATGAGAAAAAAGTTGAATAGTAATCTACTTGTTTATTCTTATGGGTACTACTTTCTCCATAGACAAGACCAGCTGCCTCCCAATCATTTTTTAAAGTACTGCAATAAGGAAAACCAAACAATCCCTTAATGGATGTTTAAGGTTCACAAGGCTTCATGGAGGGAATGAAGTTTATTCAGAAATTAAAATATTCATGGCAAAAAGTATCAGCACAAATTATTTATGAAACAGAAATTTCAGAGGTACAAGAAAAGTGGGAAGCGATGCTGTTAATGGAACTGGCCGAACCAAAGCTGAGCTGCCTTGAATCTCATTGATTTCATGAGTGGAAATTTAAGCAGATCTTTAACTCTCAGTCTGAAAAATAGATGGATTCATAAATGCTTAACTATGTCTGTCTGTATGCTCAGTATTTTCAAAATGTTTAGGAGAAAACCAATTTAAATTCAGCGTCGGTACTGAGTAGATATTTGAGGATTTTGAACATCTTATGCCATGTTCTGATTCAAGCCATGGACATTCAGACAGAATTGATTAAAGTACTCCCAAAATGTTACAAATATCCAGTAGGGCAGTGATGGCTAACCTTTTTGCCATTGCATGCCAGGAGGGGGTGGGGTGGGGGAGGTTTGTGCGTGTGTGTGCCCATACCCATAATTCTATGCACCCTGCCCTGCATGCACAAACCCCCCCCTCCCCGCTCCTGGCACACGATGGCCCGGTAGGCCCATTTTTCTTTCTCGCCTGGCTCCAGATCCTCTCTATGCATCTGGGGAGGGCGAAAACAGCCTTCCCCACCCCCTCAGAGGCCCTCTGGAGGCCTGAAATGGCCCATTTCCCAACTCCTGGTTGGACAGAAAAGCTGTCCCCAGCCTCCAGAGCCTCTCTTTTCGCCCTCCCTAGATGCATAGAGAGGCTCTGGAACCAGGTGAGAAAGAAAAACGGGCCTTTCCTACTCCCACCCAGACTTTCCGGAGGCAGGAAACAATCTGTTTCCCTATTTCTGGTGGGGCCAGAAGGCCCGAAGATCAGCGGGCCGGTGTGCGCATGCGCATCAGAGCTGAGCTGGTGTGCCCACTTATATGGCTACGCATGCCACCTGTGGCACGCGTGCCATAGGTTCGTCATCACGGCAGTAGGGCATGACCAGAGAAGAAGACAAGATGGTGATGGAAGGGTCATCCTTTCCTTATAGTCATTCATTGACATTTAACAAAATTATAATGTTTGCAAAGAATAAAAATTGACAGTTACATGTATAAAAACCTATGCTTTCTTTACACATTTAAACAAGACTTTACACATTTAAACAAGTCTGGCACAGACTCTGAACACATCTGTGTGGTGATCCTCACTATACTCATCTATTTTGACCTCTGCTGAACATGATGAGAAAAAGGCCAAAATGTTCAAAACACTTATGATAATCAGACTTTTCAGCTCGCTTACAATTTCCACAATCTGAACTAAATAAAAATTGTGATGGTATAGCTATTTTAACTTTAGTGAAGATTGCTTCCTTTAATTTGCTAAAAACACACACACACCAGTGTGACATTCCGAAGTCAAACAAAGATTTCTGGAGAAAAACTTTCTTGTTATGTTGATGCATATTTCAGTGTCATAAGTGATGACAAACTTTGCCTTTGTTAAAACAGTCTACCACGGCTGAAGTTTTATTTTCAGCAAAGTAGTGTTTAAACCCCTCTCCTTTTCACCATGCCAGCTAGGAACCGTATGTTCTAGATTCTGCTCCATCTGGTAGTTAATTTTGTAGATTTCTAATATATGACTTTAAAAAAAGAAGAAAGGAAATTCTATAGTCTTTGCATTATCTTATTGACATCATCATCATCTGTTTTACGATGTGAGAGCCAGGTTGATTAAAACAAGAGCTGGCGTTTTAGAGATTTTTGTGTTGTGTTGTGTGTGAATACTCACACAGACACATAGAGGTCAGAACAAAGTAGTATGTGGCATCAGGACAAAAATAATTTCATGCAATCAAGTTTTAATGTCAGCGTAATTAATATTATATTACCGTAATTGCATGAGGTTAATAAACACATTATTTAATAATTTCTCCCTTCTGTCATATACTCAAGAGCAGTGGTGAGTTTTGGAGATGTTCTAGGTATGCTTTTGAGATGAATACAACCCTGGGATCTTAACTTTTGAAATCCTGGAGTATAAATGCATTTGACTTGTTATATTAAAACTCGCTCCATAGCTAAAATAGATGCCTGTATTTGTGAGTCTGGACTCTGGACATTCATGGTCCCTTCCTCCTCCATTCTTTGCATGGGAATCCAAAGGACTTCTCTATCCTGTTATTTTTATGTAGAAAGTTAGCTATGAAACATGCTTTTTGCCTCAGCTTGGAAAACACATACTGTAAATTAGCATGTGTTTATATGGCACAAATTATCACCTCGTTATTGTTGAACAAACAGTTTCCAAGATGTTGCACAATTCACATTTCCATCCATCTGCCATATTGAAGATCTTTCTTCCCAAGTAAGTAATCAATGGTCACACCCAAGAGCATGTATCTAGAGTCCAGATCAATTGCTGAAAGATGAACTAGAATCTATCTGACAGCAATTTCCTTAGAAACATATTTGAACTTCATTGTCTACCTAATGCAAAAGTCAGCTATTGAATCAGAACAGAGCTGGAAGGGACCTTGGAGGTCTTCTAGTCCAGCCCCCTGCTCAAGCAGGAGACCCTATATCTTTTCAGACAAGTGTCTGTCCAGTTTCTTCTTAAAACCTCCAGTGATGAAGCGCCCACAACTTCTGAAGACAAGCTGTTCCACTGGTTAATTATCCTATTGTTTGCAGTTCGTTTTGTTTTGTTTTTCTGTTTTTACCCATTGATTGCCAACTAACTTTTTGAGGTCATATTGTGAGTTGATGATGTAAAATACATGTATGAAGTAAAGGTATTTATTTGTTCATAAAATGTTCTCCTAAGTTCTTAACTACAGTACATAAGAACACATGTAATGAAAATTTGGGGGAACCAAGAATGCTCTCTCTCCCTCTCTTTCTCCCTCTCCCTCTCCCTCTCTCTCTCTCTCTCTCTCTCTCTCTCTCTTGGCCCCATAGGCCCATCACAATATGTATATTATGTATTTTTCCAGAGAAAATGTCGCTGTTCTTAGGAATCTTCAAAGCTAATACACCAAATAAGTAATTTCTCAGAAGGAAAAGGGCAACCAATTCAAACATTTAATATAATTTACACAGTAGGTTCTCCATGTGTCTGGCTTTTGCTACACCTTGTATATACACATCTAGACACAAACAGAAACATTTAGGAATCCAGAATTGAGAAGGAAAATCTCTTAAAACCCATCAGAGGCCCCTTGCTACCTGACACATTTGTTTTTTTTAATGCAAGAGCATGTTAATTTATGATCTGTTTAACTAAGTTGGAATATTAATTAAATAAAGCCCGAGCCTGATTAGAATTTGGAGAGAGAGAAGGCAGGAAAAAAATACCCAACAGCTTTCATACAAAACTGCTAAGCAAACACTTTGGTTGTAACCACTGGAGGTTTCCCTCAGGTCTTCCATCAAAGCGTGAAATTTTCAGAGGGGGGCGGGATTGAAGAGAGATAATATAGCCAACAGATGCACATTCTTAAAATATGCATCTGCCAGATGTGCCAGAGGGTTACCTTGCAGATCCTGCTAGACTCATGAGACGATGAGTGAATTCCAGGCCCTGCCGGCTAAGCTGGGGGTTGCAGACACATTAATTAGCATTGAGTTTCCCGATCTCATATGCATTCAGGCAGATAGAAATTCTGAGCAGTTGCTTTGCCATGAGGAAGAGATGAGAAGTGGGAGAGGAGGAGGAAGAGACAGAAAAGGAGAAGGGAGGAAGGGATGTGTAGGAGAAGGAGGAGGAGAAGGGTGGAAGGGAGTTAAGGGAAAAGGGAGGAAGGGGGGATAGGAGAAAGAGGCAAAGATGGATAGGAGAAGGAGAAAAAGAAGGGAGAGAGGGAGGGAAGGAAGGAGGAAGAGGAGGAGGAAAAATAAGGGGGAGGAGGGAGGAGAGAAGAGATAGAAGGAAGAAGAAGTGAGGAAGGAAAGGAAAGGAGAAGAAGAAGAAGGGAAGAGTGGGAGAGGAGAAGGAGAAGGAGAACAAAAGGAAAAGGAGAAGGAGAGAGGAGGAGAGATAGAAGAAAGAGAAGAAGGGAGAAAGGAAGGGGAAGGAGAAGAACCAAGGAAACTGCTCTAATTTTGACAACACAACACTCTGCTTCAGGAATGCCAGCTGATGCTAGCTAGCTATGTTCCATGGTTGATTGGCCAATGAAATTGCATCTTTTTTCTAAAATAAGCATTTGGTGGAGAGGAGGGGGAAGAGGTTGATTTGTTCTTACTGCTCTCTGATTTTGCCACATAACAACCCTGGTATAGATGGGGTAAATTTTTCATAATTGCCATCAATTCCTGATCCAGTTAGCCATTTTACTATGGCTCAGTGGAACTCCATGCTTGGAAGATCAGTTGCCAACTGTCTGAATTTTGATTACATGACCAAGGAGATACTGTAAAGGTCATAAGTTTGAACAATAGTCACTGGGCACTTTTTGTCAGTGATGTTATAACTTTGAACAGTAAGCTAAATGAACTGTCAGCAGTGGAGGACTACCCAGAACTACTTTTCAAAGGGACAAAGGGACAGGAATAAGATCATAAGTATCAGTCACCTTAAAGTTCCACAACGGTTTAAATGGTTTTGTTGTACAAAATTAGGAATATGTTCAAGTCAAGTAATAGTTAGCTGCAATCCTTGTGATGCACCAATGTCATTTTGGCTTCTTTTTTTTTATATCTATGAAATGCACAAATATTGCAGCAAAAGTTTTGCTCACGGTTTTCAAGCTAGGCCAAATGTTTCCATAATTTAACACCACAGCTTGATTATCGAAACTTTGGCAGGATTAAAATAGATATTCCATTGTTTGTCACACCTCTTTGAACTGGTGGTGGATGCCAGTGTTCTTACAAACTTTTAATCATCTATGCTTTAGAAATGAGAGAAAGGCTTAAGAAGTTGCAGAGGGGTTCAGGAGAGACCTACAATATAAAGAAAGGAAGGAATAGCTCTGCAGAGGGGCAAGAATTAACTCCAGAAATGTATGATTAATAATTGATACACAATTAGATTTTACATTTACCTTTTGTGCCAGTTACTCTCCTTCTGCCTTCTCCTACTTCCCCAGGCATTTTTCTCCTTTTAAAAAAAAAGTGTTAACTCTGCCTTCCTCAAAGACCCATTAGGAATAAAGCTTTTCCTAAATCAACATGAATTATTTAATGGAACTGATTAAGTTGATTCAGACATAGAGCTTCTATCTTTTAATTTGACATATAACTGAAAGCGGGAGAGGAGAAACAAGGGAGGGATTCCTAGGTGGCCAAAGGGTTCATCATGGAGATAGCAGAAAGAAGGCTGGAGGGGTGGAGGAAAAAAAAGATAATACAGCCCAAATTATTTCATCTGAGCATCATCATTTCGGGAGGTTCAAAGCACCCTGTCATTATGTATTACTAAGTTGTATGCATATAGTAATTAGAGTATTACGAGATACAGTAACATTCAAACGCTGTAAGATTTTCTTTCTTGTTTTTGTGGGTGTCTACATATGCATAAGTACACAGCTTCAGAAGATCTTTAGAAAAAAAAAAATCCTGGAAAATCTTTTTCACATGCAAGTTTATTCAATATGTTGTTGTAAGGTCCCAAGATGGTACTTGAGTCACCAGAATGCCAAAGAGAGGCCAAGGAGAGGCTTGGAAAAAGTAACAGTTTTTATTTTGAAAAGCAAAATCACTGGGTGGATAATTTCCCACAACATACAGGCATCAAGCATGCAAGGGAAAAACCACACCTAGGGAGAGTGTGATGAATATCTTATACCTTCAGGTTACCCAGCTCTGGCCCCTTGGCACATTCTTCGTAGCCCTGCGTGTCTATGCTCTCCTTCGCCAGTGCAGCAAGAAACAGGGGGGCTGAGTGCTTAGCAACAGAAGGGCTGGGTGCTTAGCAACACAGGTATTTGCCCAATGTAACCCAGCCAGGCCATGACATATGCCACTTCCTGTTTGAGACATGCACCAGGCACTGAGTTGTACAAAAAAAGCAAGATTACCTGTCAATGACTACTTCAGTTTCAACCGCAATAATACATGTGCACACAATAGATACAAACTTAAGGTAAACCGCTCCAAACTTGATGGCAGAAAATACAACTTCAGTAACAATGGTGGTCAGTGCCTGGAATGCCCTACCTGACTTTGTGGTTACTTCCCCAACCCCCCAAAACTTTAGCCTTAGACTATCTACTGTTGACCTCACCAGTGGTGGGTTTCAAAAATTTTTACTACCGTTTCTGTGGGTGTGGCTTGGTCAACATGGCATTGCTTGGTGGGCATGGCTTGATGGGTGTGGCAGGGGAAGGATACTGTCAAATCTCCATTCCCACCCCACTCCAGGGGAAGGTTACTGCAAAATCCCCATTTCCTCCCAATCACTGGGACTTGGAAGGAAGAGAATAGATGGGGGCAGGGCCAGTCAGAATTTTTACTACTGGTTCTACAAACTACTCAAAATTTCTGCTACCGGTTCTCCCGAACTGGTCAGAACCTGCTGAAACCCACCTCTGGACCTTACCCCATTCCTTAGAGGTCTGTAAGGGGCATGCATAAGCGCACCAACATGCTTACCATCCCTGTCCCCATTTATTTGTATCCTATCCTGTATTCATAATCATGTTTATACTTATACCTGTTATCTTATATGTATTAGACAAATAAATGAAATAAAAATAAAAACAAGATAGCAGGAGTTAGATCACTGGTAGAAGCAAATGGCAGAGGCCATGCTAATTCTTACAGAAGCAAAGCCATTTTTACAGAAGTGAAATAGCAAGTTAAACTCATTCTACTGATTCTGTTATTATGTCCCACTAATTCTACCTATTCTACTCTTATTATGTCCCTTCGTTGTGGTTTGCACTGGAGCTAAAATTGCCATGCCTGTTCAGTTGAGATATAACAATACAATAGATTACAGGGGTCTCCAACCTTGGCAACTTTAAGAGTTGTGGACTTCAACTCCCAGAATTCCTCAGCCAGCAAAGCTGGCTGGCTGCAATAGAAGAAAGGTTCCCAACCTCTACTCTGTGGACCGGTAACGATCCATGGCACGCCAGAAACCAGGCCGCACAGACAAGCAAAGCCCCATCCGCAGGGTGCAGGCAGCATACAAAAACATTCACCACCACCCCTTTTCTGGTCTCCACAGAAACGGATCCCTGGTACTCAAAAGGTTGGGTGGGGGCACTGTAGTAGAAGACAAAAAAGATTTCTCTGCTCTTTCCAACACCAACTTTCTGGCCCTGTGTTGGGGACACGCATTCTGCTTCTTATTCAAATCGTGTTCCAGCCCCACTTTCTGCTTTTCTTGGATCTAGCTACTTTTGGGAGAGTGACCCCAGTAAAGTTAGTCCTCAATATACGACCATACATTTCTGTGGCTGAGTGAAACCATTGTTAAGATGATTTTGCCCCATTTTGCAACCTTTCTTGCCACAGTTGTTAAGTGAATCACTGCAGTTGTTAAGCTAGTAACACAATTGTTAAGTGAATAGCAATAGCACTTATATACCACTTCACAGTGCTTTTACAGCCCTCTCTAAGCAGTTTAAAGAGTCAGCCTATTGCCCCCAGAAATCTGGGTCCTCATTTTACCCGCCTCGGAAGGATGGAAGGCTGAGTCAACCTTGAGCTGGTGAGAATCGAACTGCCAAATTGCAGGCAGCCAGCAGGCAGCAGAAGTAGCCTGCATGCTGCACTCTAATCACTGCGCCACCTTGGCTCTTACAGGCTTCCCCATTGATTTTGCTTGCAAAAAGGTGGCAAAAGGTGATTCACATAAGCCCCCTGGGACCCTGTGATGGTCATAAATACAAATCAGTTGCCAAGCATCCCGATTTTGATCACATGACCAATGGGGATGTTGCAATGGCCGTAAGTGTGAAAAGCGGTCACTTTTTCAGTGTCATAACATTGTCACTAAATGAACTGTTGTAAATTGAGGACTACCTTTAGTCAAAGGAAGGGGATGTTCTTAACCTGAAATGGAGTTCTGAATCTCTAGGTAAAAGTAAAGGTTCCCCTTGCACATATGTGCTAGTCGTTCCCGACTCTAAGGGGCGGTGCTTATCTCTGTTTCAAAGCTGAAGAGCCAGCGCTGTCCGAAGAAGTCTCCATGGTCATGTGGCCGGCATGACTAAATGGCAAACACTGTTAACTTCCCACCAAAGGTGGTCCCTATTTTTCTACTTGCATTTTTAATGTGCTTTTGAACTGCTAGATTGGCAGAAGCTGGGACAAGTAATGGGAGCTCACCCCATTATGCAGCACGAGGGATTCGAACCGCTGAACTGATGACCTTTTGATCGACAAGCTCAGCATTTTAGCCACTGAGTACCGCGTCCCTCTAGATGAACCTCTAGATGAGGAGAAATACTAACCATAGTTCATCAGGCCATGGCTTTCTACTGCTGAAAAATCTCCGGTTAGCAGAAAGAAAGCAAGAAGTGCCTCCTGCTGTCTGAATTGTGGATGGAGAGTTGGGCAAGGGAGATAGGCAGGGCAGGTGCTCATTTGGTACAATAGCAAACTGGACTCTTTCACCGTTATCTCTTGAGGGAGCAGATGATTTATCTAACTATTTGAACAGAAAGTCATTTGTTGCTGCTAAATCATTTAGCAGTCATTGTATTAACATTAATCATGGTGAGGATTTGAGCTGCCTCTAGAGATAAGAGGATGCTCTGCCCTTGGTTCTCCAAAGCCAAACTGCCTCAAGGAAAGCTTGCTAACCCACAGCAGGCATGAACATTTGGGAAGGAATAAAGCACCGGTACTCTTGGAACATTAAGAAAATTGATGACCGCTTAGCTTCCATTTCATCTTCTTGTATCTGACCTTTTTCTCTTAAAAGTTCTACAGAAGGTCTCGGTGATCTTGCTACCCAGAACTTATCACAAATTGTACACTTTCCTTTATGTAATATATATATTTGTCTGCTCTTTAAACAAACAAACAAAATTAGTTTTACAGTAATTCAGAACAGAATAGAATAACAGAGTTGGAAGAGACCTTGGAGGGCTTCTAGGCCAACTCTCTGCTCAGGAAGGAAACACTGTACCATTTCAGACAAAGGGTTGTCCAATCTCTTCTTTAAAATTCCTAGCCTTAGGTTTAAAATCTCAGTGATATTTCATTCAAGGGGATAAAAATAGGGAGGAGCCCTCAATCCTTTCCAAAATAGCAATAACAGGGACCTACCTTACAAGGTTGCTGAAAGACTTGGTGGGTCTTTTCTCTCCTCTACCCAGTATTTCTCAGTGTTGGCAGTGTTGATGTGTGGACTTCAGCCCCCAGAATTCTTCAACCAATGTGCTGGCTCAGAAAATTCTGGGAGTTGAAGTTCGCACATCTTAAAATTGTGCAGGTTGAGAAACACTGTTCTTACCATTGGAACAAGAACAGTCCAAGGTTGTTTGAGAACTAACCATGATGTTTCCTCTTAAGTTGCCCCTGCATGATCTATTGATATTCCAGCAGGCTATTCTTTGGACATTCCTGACAGCCAATGTGGGTCTGCCTCAGGGGTGGGCTGCTGGGGGTTCGCAGGAGTTCAGGAGAACCTCTAGCTAAGATTCTATGCCATTTGGAGAACCCCCAAATCCCACTATTGGCTGACCCCACCCATCCAACCTCGGCCCTCCTAGGAATCCCCACACAACCCGTTGTGTATTCAGGTAAGTGCAGGGCATGCGCATAGGCTTGGGGATGGTGAAAAATGGGCCTACCGGAAGTTTGGGAAAACCGGAAACGGGCCCATTTCTGGCCTTCGAAGCCTGGGGAGGCTGTTTTCACCCTCCCGGAGGCTCAAGAAAAGCCTCCAGAGCCCAGGGAGGGCAAAATCCACCACTACCCCCGCCATGGTGCAGTAGACTGACTAGGCCACACCCACCATGACCACGCCTACCCAGCAACTGGGGAGAGAACCCCTTGCTAAAATTTTTGAAGCCCACCCCTGGTCTATCTGCATGTTCATCAGAGGTAAGTTCTACTTACCTTTACTACTGGTTTGCAACAGGGCCACGCACGCGCTTGCTTACTTCACTCACGTGAACATTCTTCTGCGCATGCACAGAAGCATTCTGATGATGTTGGGGTCGGTTGGCGGAGCCTCCCGCCAGTTTTACTACTGGTTCTATAGAACCGGTGTGAACCGGGGGCAACCCACCACTGCTGTTTATGTGCGTGCACACTCACAGACACACTCATACACACACACCCCTTTACTCCTGTAGGGAAGACAAGCCAGATTGTGTTACTTATAGCCCTATTAAGCGTCTCAGAGCCGGGCAAATGCTACAAGTTCGAAGTGCCTTATTTCATTTCCTCAGCAGCCCTTTGCTTTGCCAAATTATTGTACAATTCCACTGTAAACAACATGTGTACAGCAAATAAGCCCCCAAATAAGAAGATGGGTGGGAATTGTAGAACTTGCGTAGCAAAGGCAAGGGGCTAGGTGCTGGGGAGAGAAGCAGGGGAATAACTGAAGCAGAGTAAGGAGGAAGGGTGGATTTCTAAGCTTTGCCTGAATTCAATTCATATTAAGCTTCTGAACCTCCCTTCTCGGGGATGATTCCCCCCCCCCCCATTTATTTATGGCATGCATAGTTTGAAGCCCAATGAGACGCTGAATAATATGGCATGTCCAATTGCCAGGAATATGTAGGAAAGCATTTTTGTGAAGAGCTCTGTAGGGATTTTCCCAGCAGTGAGCCAAAAAGAAGGCACTTTTACAGGCACCAGCTGGCCATTCTGCTGCTTCCAATGAATCCCATGTGTGTTATTGCACACATGTGTGGCAAGAAAATATTTTGGTCTTAATTGGTGGCATGTGTCTACTGTTAACATTGTTATATCCTGTGCTGAATGGGGCTAACCCCAGGATCATGAGCGTCCTTTGCCTCTACCTAACAATTTTTCATTTTGAAAATATGTAGATACAACTTTAAAAGAATAGCACGGAGACTGGATTGCTTTAAAGCTCAGCTTTATTCCCTAACCCTTTGTTTTATTTCAGGCCCAGAGGCATTGGTGGGAATAAAGTAGAACCTTGCCTTTTGCTTCCAAGGGCTGAGTGAGAATGGCTGGCCCAAGATCACCCAACTGGCTTTCATGACTAATGCAAGACTAGAACTCACAGTCTCCTGGTGATTGGTCCAAAGTCACCCAATTGAGTTTCATGATTAATGCAGAATTAGAACTCACAGTCTCCTGGTGATTAGCCCAAAGTCACCCGATTGGCTTTCATGACTAAGGCAGGACTAGAACTCACAGTCTCCTGATGATTGGCCAAAAGTCATCCAGCCAGTCTGGATTCATGCCTAAGGTAGGACTAGAACTCACAATCTCCTGGTTTCTAGGACAGCATGTTAACCACTGCACCAACGATGCCGTGGAAGTGATGTCCCAGTGCCTTGAAGCTGTGCGGGTCTGGATGGGGAGAAACAGGCTTCGACTCAACCCCTCCAAGACCGAGTGGCTGTGGCTGCCGGCGTCCCGATATAGCCAACTGACTCCATCGTTGGTTATTGGGGGTGAATCATTGGCCCCCACGGAAAGGGTGTGCAACTTGGGCGTCCTCCTGGACCCACGGCTGTCTTTAGAGGCTCATACGACAGCTGTGGCCAGGGGGGCTTTCTATCAGGTTCGCCTGATACGCCAGTTGCGGCCCTTTCTCGATTGGGACTCCCTACGCACAGTCACTCAGGCGCTCGTCACGTCTCGCTTGGACTACTGCAATGCTCTCTACATGGGGCTCCCCTTGGGATGGACCCGGAGGCTCCAGCTGGTACAGAATGCGGCCGCGCGGGGGATTATGGGAGAAGACGGGACCGCCTTCTGCCACCAATTGCCTCCCACCAGTCGGTTCGCTCCCACAGAGAGGGCCTCCTCAGGGTGCCGTCAGCCAGACAATGCCAGCTGGCGACCCCCAGGGGGAGAGCATTCTCTGTGGTAGTCCCCACCCTCTGGAACGATCTTCCTCCAGAACTGAGAACAATTGCCGACCTCCGGACTTTTCGTCGGGCTTTGAAGGCTTATCTCTTCCAACTTGCCGGACTTACCTGATCCCTTCTACTTTTTAATTTTTTTTAGAGTTGATCGATTTATTTTAATGTTTATTCTTTTTTAAATTCTCAGCCTAATTTATATTTGTTTTTAGTACGATTTTAACTTTTTTGTATTGTTTTTTTAATCGGCTGTTCACTGCCCTGAGTCTGTCAGGAGAAGGGTGGTATATAAATCTAATTAATTAATTAATTAATTAATTAATTAATAATAAATAAATAAATAAACAAACAAACAAACAAACAAACAAACTGGCTCTAATCATAGGGTTAGTTCTGAGCAGGCTCATCAGGAATAAACAGGGGAGGGTCCTTTAGGCATTCTTATGTTTTTCAGTGCAAAATCTATATCTTAATAAGGATCAAATGGCAGGAAGGGAACATCTCTCCTTGCTATCTTAGATAGTCATTACCAAAATAAACAAGACAGAGATAAGAGTGGCATCGTTAAGATAGGGTGAGGAAAATGGGGGGTGCAATAAGAAATCTGTCCAGTTTTATGCAGGCGTATTTAATCTTCACTTCCGAAATCAAGGCACCAATTAAAAAAAACAATTATACTTCAGTATTTGTACTTTTCTTAATTTTGCATTGCTGTTCTCTGAATAGAACAAGTGTACTGGACAACAAGTTATCAGCTTTTGGTGAAATTTATTGTGGGGGGAATAAGAACGTGTGAAGCAAAATTGATCATCAAATGGAAACCTATTAGAGTTGTCCATAAAAGCCAGAATGGAAGCATCAGAAACAGCCTCAGTTCTGGCATGCCCCTTACTAGCTGCATTCCGCTGTTGTTCTTGTGAAAATCAGCTTCTTCTTCTTTTTTTTTTTTACACCTTTTCCTTCTTCCTCAGAGTGTCTAAGTGCATACATCCTCCTGAGTACCAGTGACCCATGGCTAGCATTTCTATTCAGGAGGAGCCCAGTAGTCCTGTTCGGTTACTGGAGAAGTTCACACAAATTCTGGTAGGCGAGGATTTGAAAACATAAATAAGAACTCCAGCAACATTTCCAATTTCCTGTAGCTTTAGCAGGAGATAATCATTTAACAGCCAGAGCGGAAAGAAGGAATGCAAGGAAGTACATTGTGTAAGGATGTGGGTGGAGGGAGAAGTTAGCAGATATTTCTTGCTCTCTATGGAAATCACCAAATCCTCGCAGTATCTCTGTAAGTAGGTTTGCTTCTGCAAATCGCTGTGCCATTTATTTCTCACTTAAAGCCCCATGGCCAATCATACATTGGTAAGCTGAAAAACAGGCCTTCTTCACTCAGTCGCAAAACAGGCACCTCTCCTGCATAAATACCACACCACAGTCAATCCCTGTCATTGCTAGTTACACAAACCTTAGCAAGTGAGCTTGCCAACAAACAGTAAGGCTCTTGTGGTTTAGGAAAAAAATTTGCCCATTGGGGTAGAAAATATGGGTTTCACCCAGCAATTGGCCAGTTATGAAATCTATCACAAATAGTTGCCTGGGCAAATAGCTGAGTTGTAAGATATTGCATTTGTGTCTGTCTGTGCGCAATCCATTGATACATGACAGGCTGTTGTTGGAATTGTTTTGGCCCTGATCCAACTCATCTCTTCTTATGCCAACTCTTTCCCCTAAAATTAAACCTCGAACAGCTCATTTCTGTCCCCAAATATATGCCTGTGAAGCTGCCTTCACTCTCTAGCAAATGAATGTATTCAATGTCGATGTTCACACAAGAGAATTGCTCAAGGCTAACTTTAGCCTAGTTTACTAAATCGCATGAATTTTCTACAGCAGGCTGAACATAGGCTGGGTTTGTTTTAAGACATTATAAAGCCACCCACTTGGTGCAGTTTAAGCTTCTCAAATGCACTCTAGGCAACTCGCATTTCCGAGCAATTTGTCAGTTTCTGTTCTTCATCCCTCCTTTGCTTTGTGCTCCTGTTTTCACCAGGCAGCGTCCTATAGAGACAAAACTCCGGCTATTAGGCATGATTTGTTAATGCAGATATTATGCTCAGCTACAGCCTTCAAATCCCACATCATCTTCACCAGTGGGAGTTTTCAGCTCAAGATAAAGATGGGGAGGAGGATTACAAGTTGCTTTAAAACTGAAATCCTGTCTATCTTCTATGCCATGGCTATCTTCCTGCCTATCTTCTATGCCATAGAAGTCTTAAGGTGGCAGCAACACTCCTTAGAACAAGAGAAACTGTAATGTCTGGTTTTCCGCAAGTTGCATGGGAGTGATGCAGTGTTGCAATGGAGTGTCATTCTCCTGAGATAATATGGAGAAGGGGAAGGGGGAAAGGGGAAGGAGGAGAGAAGGGAGATGGGGAAGGGGAAAGGGAGAAGGCAAGGGGAGAATATGAGATGGAGAACAAGGGGATAAGGATAGATGGAGAAGGGAAGGAGGAAAAGGAGATGAGGAGAGAAGGACGAGGAGAAGATGGGAAGGAGGAGCAGAAGGAGATAAGGGGGAATGGGAGAAGGAGAAGAGATCAGGGGAGAAGATGAAATGGAGAACAAGAAGGAGATAAGAGGATAAGGGAAAGGAGGAGAAGGAGAAGGATATCAGCTGCTTACAAAACAGCGCTGTTTCTATCAAGAAAAGTTACATCTTTGGCTTCTCCACCAAAAATTGTCAAAATGGTTCCACATTTTCATATCTTACTAAAGTAACATTCAGGGGTTGAGGCAGGCTTTCAAGTCAGTGTTATTTTAAATCATGGTTTCCCATCCTGGCTTGCGGATGCTTTTACCATGCGATGCACTAGCTAGCTAGCTATTATTCATTCATTCATTCATTTATTATTTTAATCAAAGCTTGAGGCAAAGTTTGAATGCAATCATGCCCAGCAATCTTGCACATTTCTCTCTTTCTTTGCTTTTTGACCCTTAACAAGCGGACTGATTTGATGCTAAAAGTGAAAGAATAAAATAATCAGTAAAAAGCTAAGCATAAGTAGAATCATAGCGGAATAATACAATAATTCACCGCCCTGAGTCCGCAAGGAGAAGGGCGGTATATAAATCTAATAAATGAAATAAAAATATAGCTTTAAAAGAATCCTAAAATACGATCTGGGTTGATTTTTTTTTTCTTTTTACACACTACAGTTTCACCAATTCCAGGAAAAACTTCTCTCAGGATGCTTCTGAATCAATCTGTCAGGGTACATTACATATAACTCACTCTTTCTCCTATGTACAACCCATCCCTCTATTACCCAGAGCATGGGTCCCATTGTCTTCTTGGATTTATGACATTACTTCCCTGGGGACTGCTGACATTTCTGTGCCCTAAAACTCAGAATCAATTAGTGTTAAGGACATGAGGGTTTGTTAGCCATCTGTCAGAATATAGACTCTCCCAGGTCAGGTTTAAAGAAAAAAGCCCTGAACAATGACCTCATAACAGCCACCACTTCTCTATGGATGGCGACCAATGAAAAATGATCCCGAAGCTTGGAAAAAGGGATAATAGCCATTCCCAGGGGTGGGCTGCTGGGGGTTCGCAGGGATTCGGGAGAAACTCTAGCTAAGATCTGTGCAGTTCTGAGAACCTCCAAATCCCACTCCTAGCTGGCCCTGCCCTGCCCTGCCCATTCCACCCCTCCCAGGAATCCCCACACAGCCTGTGTTGGAAGTAGGTAAGTGCAGGGCGGGCGCGAAAGCTTCGGGTGGGTGAAAAACGGGCCTACCGGATGTTCAGGAAAGCCGAAAACAGGCCTGTTTCCAGCCTCCAGAGGGCCTCCGGAGCCTGGGGAGGGCAAAAACACCCCCTCCGCTGTGGTGCAGGAGGCCGACTAGGCCATGCCCACCATGGCCACGCCCACCCAGCAACCGGGCAGAGAACCCTTTGCTAAAATTTTTGAAGCCCACCCCTGGCCATTCCCTTTATTTTTCAGAAGAGGGAACAGCAATCATGGCCAACCAGATTAGGCACTTATAGTCCTGGAGTAGAGAGCATCTCCATTTAAGCTTGAAACACAGATGGCAAAAGATTAAAATAGGATTTAAGATAGTTTCCTAGATACCCCTGCGGAGAAACCCTATGCATCTTTTGGGACGTTTACTTTATACCCAGAGCATCGTAGATTTAAAGAATTAGACTGTCTTAATATGTTCACCTTTTAACCCTCATGGGAGAGGCAGAGGATTCATCTCAAATTATGGACTGAAAAACGCCAATGAATCTCCATTAACGGCATGAAATGAAAAAGGAAAATGAAACTAAATGGAAGGCGTCCCTTGGGCTGCGGGCAGCAGCAACTTATGAGCATCTTGTTAAGTGGGAGATGGTGATGGGAGGTGGCAGGGGAAAGGATCAAGCTTATTTTACTTAAATAAGCAGCGCTGTGCTTCAGCTGGCTCAGGCAGAGCCTTGGTTTCGCTTTGATGGAAAGCTGAAAGCAAATACCCAGGCCAAATCTATAGAATTGCTCTGGTTGTAATTAGGGCCTGTTGCTGAAGAGTCCTGAGTCTGAATGTTGGACAAAAGAGCCAAGTAACCACTGACCAGGAAGTCCTGGGCAAAATTTATTTTATAGGTCATTTTGTCACTTCTCCCTGGCCTATAATCCATTGAGGACAGTGGTGAAATCCACTTTTTTTTTTTTACTATGAGTTCTGTGAGTGAGGCTTGGTGGGCATGGCAGGAGAAGGATACTGCAAAATCTCCATTCCCACCCCACTTCAGGGGAGGGATATTGCAAAATCTCCATTCCCACCCCACTCTGGGGTCAGCCAGAGGTGGTATTTGCCAGTTCTCCAAACTACTCAAAATTTCCCCTGCCGGTTCTCCAGACCTGTCAGAACCTGCTGGATTTCACCCCTGATTGGGGATCTATACAGGACAGAAAGAGGGCTGAGAAAATATCTACAGACACCTCATATCCTGGACATAAACAATTTCAACTCCTCTCCTTAGAACGCCAATATAGGGCATTGCATACTAAAACAACTAGACACAGACAGGTTTTTTTTTCCTGGTGCCATCACTCTGCTGAATACCTGATTCTCACAATACTGTTTTATATCTAAGTATATTTACCCATGTACCATGGCTGTATTACTTTTATTCTTCTCATCTGTTCCACTACCTTCTCTTACTGTTGTGATTATTATTTTATTATGATTAATATTACTTTGTTGTTTTGCATGCATAAGACCATACCTAAAGTACTGCATCCAGTTTTGGTCACTACACTATAAAAAAGATAGTGTAGAGACGCTAGAAAAAGTGCAGAGAAGAGCAACCAGGATGATTAGGGGACTGGAGACTAAAACATATGATGAATGGTTGCAGGAACTGGGCCTGGCTAGTCTAGTGAAGAGAAGGTCCAGGGGAGACATGAGAGCAGTCTTTCAATATTTGAGGGACTGCTACAGAGAGGAGGGGGTCAGGCTATTTTCAGTCACCTGAAGGCCAGGCAAGGAGTAGTGGATGGAAACTGATCAAAGAGAGATTCAACCTAGAAATAAGGATAAATTTACTGACAGTAAGAACAATCAACCAAGGGAACCGAAATTACCTTTGAAAGTTGTGGGAGCTTCATCACTGGAGGCTTTCAAGAAGAGATTGGACTGCCATTTATCAGAAATGGTGTAAGGTCCCCTGCTTGGGAGTTGGACTAGATGACCTACAAGGTCCCTTCCAACCCTGTTAATCTGTTAAATATACACTAAGAGCTTCTGTACCAGAGACAAATTCCTTGTCCTAATCAAGTTCCTAATCACCCTTGGCCAAATGTTCTGTTCTGATCACCATAAAGCCTACATTGAGTCTCTACAGTCCAAGAAGACATTATACAGTACAGTTCTGAAGACAGACATTGGAACATAGGAGAGCTGTTTCAACACTTACTTACTCCCTTCCTTTTTATAGAGAATCCAGGCCAAACCACTGCATTTCAGATAGGTGGGATTCTGAGCCTTACTTTTTACATGTCAGTTTGTGGAAATAAAAGGGTTGTGGACTTTTGATGTAGATTTTAAAAAAAATCCAGATGGCTAGTACCATAGATGACAGCAGTGCACAAACAGAAACTGTAATTAAGGAGTATCAGAATTTTTCCAGCTCAGATGACAGACTGGTTATATTTCCACTCATAGATTACAAAATGCTATTGAGACTTTCTCGCTGTACCACTTTGTACAATTATAATCTTAAAATACGATCTTCAATAAGTGAGCAATTGGTCTTACTCCAGAGAGGGAAAAGAATTAAAATCCAGGAAAAGGAACTGACTGATTAAAGGCCAGAATAAATTAAGACTTTATGAGCATACTGATCTTTTGAATAATCATACCAAGAAATGAGAGGGTATCACAAAACCATCCAGTTTTAGTTGGCAAAAAATAACTTATTTGAAGCACCGGAAAACCAGGCCTCTCAAAATTACCTCACAACTTAAACATTCTGCTTCCCTAGATAATTGCTAAAATCAGAATGTGTCTAGCAGAAATCTTGCTCAAAAATTTTCCCCAGAGATTGTTTAAACTAGAGACCAGCATACTCTTGAAGCATAGACGGTTTATTATGGTACTAAAGGCAGGAGATGTAAACCTTAAAAATGGGAAGGGAAGTAATTCCTCTGTGGAATTATGCAAAATAGTTTATTTATTCATTTATTTTTCAAATTTATAAAGCCATGCATCTCACAAACATGACTCTGGGGGGTATACAATAAAACACAGAGGTCAAAACCGGTGTAAAACAACCATAAAATTACATCTATAATATATATATCATTCATGGATGGATGGATGGATGGATGGATGGATGGATGGATGGATGGATGGATGGATGGATGGATAGATAGATAGATAGATAGATAGATAGATAGATAGATAGATAGATAGATAGATAATTAGTAGTGGATTTCAAATTCCGGCGCTCCTAGTTCGCTATTGGTAGTGTGTGATGCTTCTACGCATGTACAGAGCGTTTTTGATGATGTCTTGGTGGATGGTCAGAGCCTCCCACCACCACCGCTACCAGTTCTCCTGAACTGGGCAAACCAGTAGAAACCAACCACTGAGATATATATATATCTCGTACACACAACAACAACCATCTTATGGGGGGGGGGGTCTATATTTCTGCAAGCCTGCTTGAAAAATCATGTTTTAAGAAAATTCCAGAAGGTTAGTAGAGTTGGACCTAATCTCACCTTAAAAGGAATGATGTTCCAGAGACAAAAGCATGGGAGCTAAGGATCGTCTCCTGGGTCCCATTAGATGGACCTCTTTAGCAGGTGAGACTCATAGCATATCCCTCTGCCAGATCTAATGGGATAGCTAGATGTAACCGAGGAGAGATGGTCCTTCAAATAACCTTGTTCCATGTCAAGTAGGGCTTTGAAGCACCTTGAACTGAACTCGGAAGCAAAGGGGCAATCTCATGGAGTAGAGGCGCGACAAATTTTGTTCTACCGAAAGAAGAGAATATTTGTAGCTCAGAGTTGAGCTGTGCTCTCTGAGCTTGGTGGTTTTCCTGGCAGACAATTCATTACCAAACTAGATAACATCCGTGGTAGTGATGTTACCTAGTTTGATAATGAAATGTCTGAAAGAAAACCACCACCTCTCTGAGTACTGAGCATGTTGTTCTGCACCGCACACATAACTATACATCTTATTGATTACCGTGAAGTAATTGTTTCAATATGTTTGAGGCAGTGGTGGTATTCAGCCAGTTCTATCTGGATCGGGCGAACTGGTAGCAGCAGCTGTGGGAGGCTCCGCCCACCCACCCAGATGTCATCACATCCCGTTTTTGACACTCGCGCATGCACAGAAGGCCCTGCGCATGCATACCCTCACATTTGTGAACTGGTAGCGAAGGTAAGTGAATATCACCCCTGGTTTGAGGTATGATTGACTAGAATACTCTCTTAAGTGTTGGTAAAATTAGATTTGTGGTGGATAAGAAATAATGGGTGGAACTCCAGAAACAATTGAACACTGAAAGAACAGAGAGACTATTCTATGGCCATGATTGTTTTAGAAAATTCAGTTCAGAGGTGGGTTTCAGCAGGTTCTGACCAGTTCTGGAGAACTGATAGCGGAAATTTTGAGTAGTTTGGAGAACCGGTAGTAAAAATTCTGACTGGCCCTGCCCCCAGCTATTCCCTGCCTCCTGAGTCCCAGCTGATCAGGAGGAAATGGGGATATTGCAATAACCTTCCCCTGGAGTGGGGTGGGAATGGAGATTTTATAGTATCCTTCCCCTGCTACGCCCATCAAGGCATGCCCACCAAGCCATGCCACGCCCACCAAGCCACGCCACGCCCACCAAGCCACAACCACAGAACCAGTAGTAAAAAAATTTAAAACCCACCACTGGTTCAGTTATGGGGTTTATCTTGATTGATTGATTGATTGATTGATTTTAACATTCTATTCAGAAACCACCCCGTCTCTTTCATTGAGCAATTTTTAAATGGGCATGGCTTCCCTGAGCCTTTGCTCACCTCCTAATATCTTCTTCTGGTTTTATCACATTCCTTTGCTCTCTGCATGTTTTTATGGCTGAATTGGCAGCGTTTTATTGTATTTCTCAAATCCCTGGGAAGGTAATTGTGGGGAGGGGGGGAAGTGTTTTGCTTTGTTTGCGTTGTCTTAAATGGTGCCATATTTTCTCCTGTACATGATGAACTTCACTAGAAAGCACTGCCTAAGCTTCCTATGCAAATCAGCAATCAAAAGCCAGAGTTAAGGTTTGAAGTGAAGATGTGGATTACGTAGATTTGCATGTGCATATTTTATGTATATACTGGGCTATAATTTGGCTGACATAACCATTCCCTGCTCTGCCCATGGATTTTGTCTACTACTAACAGGTATATATATCATTCCTCCTACCACACATATATGGATTAATTGAATCTCTCTCTTTCTCCCTCTCCCTCCCTCTCTCTCTCTCTCCCCTCTCTCTCTGTCTCTCTCTCTCTGTCTCTCTCTCTCTCTTTCTCTCTCTGTGTGTCTCTTTCTCTCTCTCTCCTCCCTCTCTCTCTGTCTCTCTCTCTCTATCTCTCTTTCTCTCTCACACACACACTCTCTCTCAAACACACACGTACCAATCTTGTGTTATAATGCAGTCCACTCTGTCTCAAATGATAGACAGGTCTAAAAGAAACCAAATGGAAAAACTTAAAATCCCAGCCTGAGCCCATTAATACAAATCTCACCATTACCCCCATCAGTATGTTGCCGAACCAATTCCAACCCTGGCCATTAGACTTTCCAATTCAGTCCATCCTCGGCTGTGTATTTTCCCCTTCATTGCTTCTTCGAGATGCACCATTTCATTCTGGCCATCAGGAAGATACAGTTTTCGATTAGGTTAATTCCTTCCACAGACAGTCAATACAGTGGCCTCTTCTGTGACAAGGAAGGCTTGAGAGCCTATTGATATTTCTTTAGGCTCTTATCGAGCCAGGAGTGCTGAGCAGAAAAAAGGGAGTCCCAATGCAAGGGCGTTATGCTTGGCCTGTTGCAAACTTTGAGCCTTGATCTGCACACTCGGAAAAGGCCTCCTTGCCAAGACAAGCTATCAGGGTTGTGTTGTTTACAACTTTTTGCCAGTTTTGCCGATAAGAGCCACCTGCTTGGAGAGGATAATGGACTTATTTACAAAGTAATAGCTTGATGTGGAAAGGAAGACTTTGGAATTAGAGGTTCTCATTTCATGGTCAGAGAGATGCTATATATTTTTTTCCCATAACTCTATGCTAAATTTGTCCACTGGATAGGTTATTACACCTAAAGGTTAAGGTTCCCTTTGCACATATGTGCTAGTCATTCCCGACTCTAGGAGGTGGTGTTTCAAAGCCAAAGAGCCAGCGCTGTCCAAAGACGTCTCCGTGGTCATGTGGCTGGCATGACTAAATGCCAAAGGCACACTGAACACTGTTACCTTCCCACCAAAGGTGGTCCCTATTTTTCTACTTGCATTTTTTACATGCTTTCAAACTGCTAGGTTTGGCAGAAGCTGGGACAAGTAACGGGAGCTCACCCCGTTATGCGGCACTAGGGATTCAAACCACTGAACTGCCAACCTTTCAATCAACAAGCTCAGTGTCTTTGCCACTGAGTCACTGTGTCCCTTTATTACACCTATGAGCATTCAAAAAAAATATGGAGAAGTTGGGTGAAGGATATCTCAGGCTCTAAGTCAAGTCCGTTCTGTTTCTTCATTTAGTAGCATCTTTCAATGATATACCATTTCCCCAAATATACATAGACACATGTGCAAATTTTGAGCTGAGAATTTAAAATGGATATCATCTTAACACCATGGATTTTGAAACTATTTGTTCCATTTGGTCAAACAATGAGCCATAACACCTAAAAGTAGAAAAAGGTCTCGGATTCCTTTGGACTCCTCCGCTGAACTCTCTCCGTTGATATCACGTTTCCTATACAAGTACAGTACAAATACAGCTAAGTGATTGCCAACTACTTAATACTTAATACTGATTTTTTTTTTACCAGACGAGATCTTTTTAACCACTAGAAGAAACTCTCAGATGCGTGCCGTAATAAATGGAAATTATTCATCTGAGATTTTACACACACACACACATAACTTGTATAAAATCTCAAATGAATAATTTCATGGTTGTGTGTGTAACAGATGTCTTTTTAGGAAGAATTAGGTTATGTGATCGGTCAGAATAGAATCGGTTATAGCACAGAAAGGAACAAAGAGTAGAGAGTCTTGGCTCAACAATTGTATATAAAAATGTGTATATTTGGGGAAATTGCACAGAAATGTATACAGTATAAAGGATGCATAGAGATAAATATATAAAAGAAAGGAGTACAAAAAGTATGCCAAGTTTACACAGTACACAATAGATTAATGCCTGAATTCATGCTTTGCAAACATAAACCAAATTTAAACTAGCTGACATATCTATATTTCCGGTAGATCTTGATCCATATTTTCTTGTACTGGTAGTTCTCAACTTAGACCACAATTATTTATTTATTTATTTATTTATTTAATCATATTTCTATGCCACCCAGTCTCCGAGGACTCTGGGCATCTTACAACAAAGACAGCATACTAAATAGCATATTGCCCCCAACAATCTGGGTCCTCATTTTACCCACCTCAGAAGGATAGAAGGCTGAGTCAGCCTTGAGCCAGTGAGATTTGATCTGCTGATCTGCTGAACTAGCAGTCAGCTGAAGTAGCTGCAGTACAGCACTCTAACCACCTGTGCAACCTCGGCTCTCATAAATTGAGCCCAAAATTTATGTTGCTAAGTGAGAAATTTGTTAAGTGAGTGGAGTTTTGCCCCATTTTATGACCTTTCTTGCCACACTTGTTAAGTGAATCACTGCAGTTGTTAAATTAGTAATACTGTTGTTAAGTGAATCTGACTTTGCTTATCAGAAGGTCACAAAAAGAGATCACACAACTCCGGGGCACTGCAACCATAACAAATGTTAAGTGTCAAGTTATCAAGCATCTGAATGTAAATCACATGTCATGGGGATCCTGAAACAGTCATAAATGTGAATAATGGTCATAGCTCACTTTTTTCAGTGCTGTTGCAACTTCAACAAACAGTTGTAAGTCAAGGACTACCTGTAGAAGTATAGTATAGTATAGTATAGCCTTTATTGTCATTGTACATGATATATACAACGAAATTGGTTTAGCCTCTCTGGTGCAATCTGGTGCAATCCATAACAGAATATCTAACAGACAAATAACCTGATCAAACCAACTAAAATGGATTAGCTTCCAATCTACTGCACCACAACAGACATGCAGCAAGAAGTTGTCCTTGAATAAAATTGACTCTAGGTATTGAAAAGTTATTTATTTTTCTCTCACTCTTCATATAATTATAGATGGAATTGGCTGTTTAGGCTACCAAGTCCACCTTCCTGCTTTGTACAGGAATCCAAATTAAAGCGCCTCTGACAGATAGCTGTCCTTCTTCCAGAATGCTGGGAGAAGGGAAGCCCAGCATTTCCCTGGATAATTAGTTAGCAGTAACCATCTGGTATATAGACTCCATATTTCTTGAAGCTGAGGCCAAAGGTTTCTAAAAGATACTGAAGAGCATCAGGTAACCTTATCTGGTAAGGCTAATACATTCATTGTTCTGCTTTCATACTGTACAGTGTTATATCAGACAACCTGTTTTTATTCTAGAAAAAGATTCTGCATAACTCTTAGCAGCCCCTTTCCTTTTTTTCTAAAGCTATGCACTTTTCTTTAAATCTTTGAAAGGAAGAATAAGGAAATAATAATAATAATAATAATAATAATAATAATAATAATAATAATAATAATAATAATTCCACCCAATCCCAGCCGATCCCAACATATTCATTTCAGCCCAGAAATTCATGCTCAGTTTTTTTATTGTTATTATCTTCTGTATCTTCCTGGATAATGATTGGAGAAGACAGTCAGAAAGTTCTCCTTCTGAGTTGTGGGTCAATAGACTTAAGTTTCAAGATCCAGCTTTGACTGCAGAAATCTCCCCATTTTCAGAATACTAAATATGTGACCAAAGATCTAATTCAACTGTGACCTAATTTTGGCCAAGATGATCATATGCCTGGAAAAATAGTTGGCAATTATTGATAATCAGACAAATTGGATTGGGTTTTGACAGGTGTGCTATAAAAGTATCACCAAAGATGAGAAGTTAGAACTTTTGGCTTTAACAGTTTGCCTGCTCTGGTTTACAAGATAGGACTACACGCAATGTATAATATTTAGGCTAATCTATATGGATTTGATAGTGAAGATGTGATTTGATTTGTTTGCTTACTTCCCCTACGTCCTATGGTTAGGCTTACTAACTTAATATTTATCAAGATTCCTCAAAATGCATGTGTTTCTGCCCATCTTTTATCCAAAGATAATACATCTGTAACTCTATTGCTGTAACATACTGCTATTCCAACACGTTTTCTGTTTTGGAAACAATTATTTGATGACAAATTGTAGAAGAGGAAAATAAAAGCTTTATGATCTTGTGTATATCTGCTAAAACATCCATTTGCCCATGCCCGGTAAACCCCCAAACTTTCTCATTTCTTCACATACGTTCAAGGTGCTCAACTCTTTTCTGTTTTACTGCATTCCAACCGATAGATTTAAAGAAGACAGAAGGCATTTAAAGATAATGACAATAATTTACATGTATATAGTGCTGTTTTATTTATTTATCAGGAAATCAGGAAACCGTTTGACACATCTTGTAGATTCCAAAGAAGACTAGAGGGGTGAGGCATGCCTCATACTGGTAAGCAATTCAGCATCACGGAACATAACTGTTCCCAAAAATGTCCTATCCTTCATCACTCTCAGAGTGCTAGGAGGCCCAGCAATAATTCTGCAATAAATGAGAGTTGTAAAAAGAAGAATGCATTTTCGAGCAAGCGCATCAAATAAATAAATGAATCGCACATGAATCGTTCTGTAATAAAAGAGAGCAGCAAAAACCCTTTAGAGTAGAATGCACGCTAAATAAATAAATAACCCAACATACAACGCAGAGGAAATTCAAAGAAAAACCTTTGAATGTCAAGCTTTCAAGGCGCATGTATACAATTTAATCCTGCATTTGCTTGGGTTTTCAGCACACATTTCTGGAACCTTCTGAATCTTTGCACTAAGTAATGAAGGAATAGATGCAACATCTGGATTAAGACCTAGTGTGCAAAACTGTACTTTAGAAATGAAAGAAACTTCACCTGCCCGGCTTCCCTTTGAAAAAGCAGAGGAGCATGACAATGTGACAAGTGACATCTCCTAAAATTATCCCTTCTGCACAGAAGTTGCCTTTTATCAAATCCCAGCCTCCCGCAAAACCTCCTGGGCTGCAGTCATAAATTATATTTGGTTTTCATGGGAAACTGCCAGGCTGTGGAAAGAGAGGCCAAGAAGGATAAAAGCAGGGAATTGAGCTTGTAGAAAAGGCACTTAGTGATATTCATTCAAAATTCATAGGCACAAAATTGCAGTCTGCCTGGATTTGTTTCCTTCTGGAAATTACAGGAAAGTACAGCCACCTAAAACTGTTATTCAAATAGCCACTTTACATGATTAGGCTTGCTAGAGTCTGTACTTACAGATGAAGCCCCAACAGAGTCCCACGTGCCCCCAAGCCCGGATATGAAGCTTCATGAAGCTGATGGAGTGTTGAAAAGTAGAATGGATATGCAGGATGAGGCTGACTTGGGGGAGGTGGGGGAGAGATAATTCAAAAAAGTCACCCCCCTTTTTTTTTGTAGGAGGGAATTTCTGTCATTCCTTGGTATTAGGGTTACAACCAGTGGTGGGATTCACATTTTTTTACTACTGGTTCTGTGGGCGTGGCTTGGTGGGCATATCATGGCTTGGTGGACGTGGCTTGGTGGGCATGGCAGGGGAAGGATACTGTAAATTCTCCATTCCCTCCCCATTCCAGGGGAAGGATACTGCAAAATCCCCATTTCCTCCCGATCAGGTGGGACTTGGGAGGCAGAGAATAGATGGGGGCGGGGCCAGTCAGAGGTGGTATTTCCCAGTTCTCCAAACTACTCAAAATTTCCACTACTGGTTCTCTAGAACTGGTCAGAACCTGCTGAATACCATCGCTGGTTAAAACTCACTGTTACAAACTCACCATGGCCAACTCGCCATGGGACAATTCAACAATTCGATTTAATTATTTAAAATCATTTTTAAAAAAACATTTTAATATTTGTCATTTACATTTCATTTTGTCCCTCCTTTTGCATCCTTTCTTTAATGATTTTACTATTTCTTCCATATTAGTGTAACTGTTGTCCAGCGGCGACTTGGGCATGGTGAGTTCACCATATTGAGTTGGCCATGGCAGGCTGGCCTCAGCGAGTTGTCCTAGACCCTGAATAGAGTTGATGCCATCATGGTCTAGATTTTGAGAGCAATGTGTTCAACATTGACTGTGAGGGTGAAACCACTTGAGCCCAAGGATCCACAAAGATCTTGAAATCTGGTTATTGGCCTGCAGAAAAGGAACCCCTCTCAGGTCCATGAACATCACTAATGAGAAGCACTTCTTGTCAGGGATTGAAGCCCCCAAAGCAGAGCCCATAGAAAGACAACATCCACATCTACTGGTAGTCAATTGACAATTTACAACTGTAATTGAGCATGGTGTCAACTCTGAAGCTGACCTGGCTGATAGTTGCCACAAGCATTGAAAGGGGGAAGGGAGGGGGGAAGTAGATAGAATGGCTAACGGTCAAAACAAAACGTTTTCCTATGGGAACCAAGGTCATCTCAACGGGTGGCTGCTGAATGAGGAGAGGAGTGACCAAGCAGCCTGCTAGCTATATTCATCAGACAATGCAACCGGTGACATCTGGGAGGGGGGATTTTCACTCTTTTAATTAGGTGCAAACCATGGGAACTTTTAGAGTTGGTTTTCACCAGCTGTGCCAATATGATGTATCCAATAAACATGTTCTTTGAGGAATCTACCTGCCTCGGAGTTCTGCTTTTGGTGGATGCATTACTCGGAACCCTAACACATGGAATTATAGCCATAAGTCATGCCAGTCATTAAGTGGGTCACCAAGTGCCCATGCCCAATTTTACAAACCAGTCATTAAGCAAACACCGTGATAGTTAAGTAAACACCATGGTCGCCAGTGAACCCTTTAGAAGTAAATGCCAGTTACCAGCAAAAAACCTCAGTAAATTGCAGTCAGGTGATTGTAGGATGTTGCAAAAGGCTACAAGTGCCAGCCAATTGCCAAGGGCCCAAAATACAATCATGTGACTGCAGGGGTGTGTGCAGCCATTGGAGCTTTCAATCCTGGTCTTAAGTAGCATGGGAGACATTTGTCATAACTTAGAATGGTTGCTAAGTGACCCATTATAAATTAAGGACTACCTGGACTTATGCAGAAAGTCTAGACAAGCCGCTGAGCCTCTGCGTGGCTACAGACTGTGTACTTAGGATGAGAAACAACAGTTTTATCAGAAACCCATTGAGCTGCTAATCTTTTAGTTCAAAATGCTCAGGAAAAAAAATGCCTACAACCTTTCCACCCTAAGAGTGTTATTTTGCCACTGAGCTGAAATCCTCAACTGTATCACTTCTCTGACTGTAACGTAGCCTTTCTCTATCTGATGCCCTTTAAGTTAGTTTGGAGTTTGGGGGAATTAAATTCCAGCACATCAGAGAAAGGCTATTCTAAAATAAGTATATAAACTTTGGAATAGTCTTCCCCAGCATGCAAGCTACTTGGTCAACCAGTGTCCCTCCTAGAGACTCAATTTCATTTGTCCTCTCAAATGAAATGTCCTATTGCATTTTTTACCCTAACTGTATGACTCAGATGTTGAGAGGAGAGAGAAGTTCATGGATTGTCTTGCTGAGGGATAGATGAGAGAGAGGAAAAAACAAGGGGAAGATATCCAAGTGGTTTCTAGGTAAGAGTCCAATAAGAGAGTTCCTTGGCTGATATAGTCACATGTGATGTCTGTAAAGACTTAACCCCTTCTAGTCTCTGGTGCATCACATGTAGGCAATATCTGACAGGCAAAATCTTTCCCTTCCTCTACTCTACAGGATGGGTAGGCAGAAGTAACAGACTTTATTTTTCTATTGCAAAGAATAGAAATATCACCACACTAAGAGACTGGAGAACATGCATCCAATATGTTCTTTTTAACTTGTTGAATATTTACATTCGTATCATTTGGAAGCAGAATTGGTCCTCTCAAATGAAATGTCCTATTGCATTTTTTACCCTACGAATTTTCATAGAAGCAGAAAATTCATTCACTCGCCCCACTCATCTACAGGCATACTTGGCATCAGATTCCTGTGTCCCTTGAACCGAAACAGAATCATTTTTCAATCCCCTTGACTTTCGTTTTCTGAATCTTCCATTTCATTATTTCTCAACGGGGTGACTTTAAGCTGTGTGGACTTCAATGCCTAG
The DNA here is from genome assembly GCA_030761175.1 of Masticophis lateralis. NCBI lineage: Eukaryota > Metazoa > Chordata > Lepidosauria > Squamata > Colubridae > Masticophis > Masticophis lateralis. Next base: position 5,476,450 of record JAUDYJ010000008.1, on the reverse strand, counting down.
AATTCCCCAGTCTGCACTGGCAGTGGAATACCGGGAGTTGAGGCCCACACATCTTAAAGGTGCCCTTTTAGTCTTTTAGTCATTTCCCTCATTCATTGCCCTCTATAGCATGCCTGTGCCTGATTCCTACAGAATTGATGTTAATGCACGCTTAATTTTTAATAGAAGCAAAGAAATAATCAACCAGATAGCATCCCTCCTCCCTCAACCACTCCCCAGCATAGTCAACCAGCCTTACACCCATTACATTTTCACACATCAATCAAGGTGTTGGTAAATGTTTGTACAGATTCAGGCGCCTCCATATGTGGGGATGTCAAGAGCGTTGGCAGTTGATGACACACAGCTTGGCAATGATTCGATTGTAGTTACTGCAGCAACCATTTTCAGAGGGAGCTGCAAAACATGAAAGAGGGGTAAGAAGTTGCCTTATACCAGCATGGAATATTCCATCAAATCGAGCACTATCTATTTCAATCAGTAGTTTTTCTTTTGCATTTCATTCAGAGAAGGGTCTTCTGAAGCTCTAAAGCAGGGCTGTCAAACTCAAGGCCCGCAGGCCAGACCAGGTCCGCAGAGTGCTTAATTCTGGACTGCAGGGCAGCAGTGGAAATGCCTCTGCCAGTGAAAATGGAGCTTGGGATTCAAGGAAACAATGGTTGGGCTCTCTTTTCGCTGGCAGAGGGCTTCAGGAGGCCATCCAGGCCGAAAAATAAACCTAGCAACAAATAGAGAGCCAGGACTTCATGTTTTATCATAATAGAAGGTCTTATTCTATTCTGGCCCCACTAATCTCATTTGCTTCCAGGATGACTGATTGTGCTTTCATATCACATATCATGATAGTGAGCTGTCCTGATTGCAAAGATTTAGGACCACTAGAATTTTCCAATCTTTTTGCTCACTGACACCTCATGAAAGTAAGAAGAGAACATAACTGCTGAATACTGGAATAGTTTGCCTTTTTAAAAAAATTCTAGTGCAAGGGTTGTTTTTTTCAGATTAACCAAGTGTCATGGTTGTGACAGGAATTGACCAACCAGCTTGTTGTCCTCACCTCATCATGGGGTGAAAGTGATTTGCCCAAGGTCACCCAGCCAGCTTTCATAACTAAGGCAAGCCCAGAAGTCACTGTCTCCTGGTTTCTTGCCTAATGCTTTCACCACAACATGAAACTGGCTCTGGAGTAGGCCCTATATAATGTTCACTCATTACCCTTCCAACTTTACTGCGGTGACTAGAAATGAAATATTTCTATATATAGCATTGAAAATATTCTCACTTGGATTCCAGGTGAAAAAGTAAAGCATCTTTTGGAAAATACTGTTCTGCCCCAGCTATGGACCCCAAAGTCCGTACAAACCTTAGTTTACTAATTAAGGACTACTAATGAGCTTTCTTAGTAGTTGTTCAAACACAAGTACAGTTTAAATCAGTCTTTTCTGAACAAGGGCTGTTAATTTAACTTCATTATCAGCCGACAAGAATCCAAAGAATAATAACTCAATTCTGAAGCACAGTATTTCAGATAACCATAATCTTATTGTGGTTGGCAGAATGGCCAGAAGCAATTTGCAGGAAAACTGACAAGAAAGGAGCAAGAACCAATCAGACATTTCTGGAATCAAGATGTGAAGGAATATGAACCAAGTTGTTTCCTGCAAATTGCTTCAGTTGGCGTTCCTCCTTAAATAGGCTAAGGGAGTGGCCAATTAGCCCCAAGCCTTACTCTCGAGGAGACCTCCTCCTGAGGAGCCACTCCTGCCTTTTGGCAGCTCTGCATGCCCATGCATCGAGAAGAGGCTCCTCCTCTTCTTTCTCTTCACTTATGGAGGTTCTGAAGGCCCTGGCTGAATCCCTGCCTCTGGCACCACATCTTCTCCAGCCTCCTCATTGTCTGACTTGAGTGCCAGCTGCACAGGCTGCTGGCGCAGCACCACACCAGCCTCCTCGCTGTCGGAATCAGCCACCAGCAGCACAGGCTGCATACGGGCCACAACAGATACTATGCAAACAGTGTAACTCATTTCCACCTGACATACAATATATGTTTTTTTAAAAAATTGGACAGACATAGCACATTACTGATTATAAGAGGGAGAAAAGTAACTTATCCATTCAGCAGTTGGATTGGATTCGATCTGATTGGGAAAGACATTAGAGGAATTAATCTGCAGCATAAGATTTTTTTTTTCCTGTGTGATAAGGCTGTGTATGAATGTGTATATGTAAATAAAAAATGCAAACACTCACATCCACAAAAATACTTACGTGCACATATCAAATATTTACAGTTAATGAGGTAGCCCATGCTGTATGACAAAGAAACTCATGAGAAGACCCATTATCATAATATTTTCTATCATACTCTCTCTCTCATTATACCCAACTGGAAAAAACCACTTATCTTCTAGGCAGGCTAAACACCTTTCTTTCTTATACATATGGAAATCTTATCTAAAGTTCAGATGGCAACTCTGCACAAAAAGAAAAAAGAAAAAAAAAGACAAGATAATTAAGAGGAAAGGCGCTTATAAAACGCTGAGATTATTATTTTCTATACTCTCCCATCATTTATTATGTCTCTCTCTGTGGGTGTATTTATGAATGCAAAGCTGCAGAAGGACCATTTGCAAATCCCGTCTCAGATACGTCTTATTTAACAGGTTAGTTGGCACAGGCAGCAATAATAAATAATTGCAATGGAGCGATTGAGGGAATCTTGATGATATTACACTAATGCAGCTGTTTGTTTAATTTCTCTGACAAGGAGCTACAACTAGTGGGAAAATCGTTTTGTAAGTTATACCTTCCAGGGATGGCAGGCTGAGGGTCCGGAAAGCCCGAGGCTGGGAAGAAAAGATCTCAAACAAGAAAACATTTCAAAGTTAGTGACAGTCTCTTAGGGCCATTAAAGACCACAATTTACCTTTTGACTGCATTCTGCTTCCTCTCAAATCCTTTATTTCCACCTTATTTATTGACTGAAGAGGCAGCAAGAAGAGTAGGAAGCGATTCTCCGGCCGCTAGTCTTACAAAAATCCATAGCAGAAAATTATTCTCAAGAGGTAGCATGTGCTTCTTTTTCCTTTTTTAGCATTTGCTGTGAACTGGGCTTAATTGAATTATGTTGCTTGGAAGGGGCCTGGAGTTGGATGTGTGCTGTTGTTTCAGCTTAGACAGCTTTGCCTGGGGAGTAAGAAGCGGCAGTGGGGTGGGCATAATACTAATTGAGACAGCAGGCTTGCCCAGAAGTTGCTAACAAGATGAATGCTCAGGTTTAAATTTATTCTCCTCCGAGATCTATCTGGGCCTATTTATCAGAGACAATCCTAGCTGATTTGCAGAGTAGGGAAAGCCTTTGGGTTAGTTCATATTCTAATGTGCATTTGCACACTTCAGACTTTCCCACTTGTAAGTAAGGATTGGTATGCCCAAATCCTCTCTTTTTCACATTTTAGAATCAGAATGGAGCTGGAAGGGACCTTGGAGGTCCTCTAGTCCAACCCCTGCTCAAGCAGGAGACCCTATATCATTTCAGACAAGTGACTGTCCAGTCTCTTCTTAAAAACCTCTAATGATGGAGCACCGACAACTTCTGAAGGCAAGCTGTTCTACTGGTTAATTGTCTTCACTGTTACGAAGTTTTTCCTTAATTCCAAGTTGCTTCTCTTCTTGATTGGTTTCCATCCATTGTTTTTAGTCTTGCCTTCCGGTGTTTTGGAAAATAATTTGACCCATTGTTCTTTGTGGCAGCCCTTAGATATTGGAAGACTGCCATCATATCACCCCGATCCTTTTTTTTCTCTTGACTAGAATAGAATAGAATAGAATAGAATAGAATAGAATAGAATAGAATAGAATAGAATAGAATAGAATAGAATAGAATAGAATAGAATAGAAGTCTTTATTGGCCAAGTGTGATTGGACACACAAGGAATTTGTCTTGGTGCATACGCTCTCAGTGTACATAAAAGAAAAGATACGTTCATCAAGAATCATAAGGTACAACACTTAATGATAATCATAGGGTACAAATAAGCCATCAAATCATATTAGGAAACAGTCAATATAAATCGTAAGGATACCAGCAACAAGGTTACAGTCATACAGTCATAAGTGGGAGGAGATGGGTGATAGGAACAATGAGAAGATTAACAGTGATGCAGACTTAGTATCTAGTTTGACAGTGTTGATGGGACTATTTGTTTAGCAGAATGATGGCATTCAGGAAAAACTGTCCTTGTGTCTAGTTGTTCTGGTGTGCAGTGCTCTATAGCGTCGTTCTGAGGGTAGGAGTTGAAACAGTTTATGTCCAGGATGCGAGGGGTCTGTAAATATTTTCACAGCCCTCTTTTTGACTCAGGCAATATACAGGTCCTCAATGGAAGGCAGGTTGGTAGTAAATTGTTTTTTCTGCAGTTCTAATTATCCTCTGAAGTCTGTGTCTGTCTTGTTGGGCTGCAGATCCAAACCAGACAGTTATGGAGGTGCAGATGACAGACTCAATAATTCCTCTGTAGAACTGTATCAGCAGCTCCTTGGGCAGTTTGAGCTTTCTGAGTTGGTGCAGAAAGAACATTCAGGTGAGGTCTTACTAAGGTTTTATAAAGCAGTACTAATACTTCAGGTGATTTGGATTCTATGCCTCTGTTTATACAACCAAGGAATTTTATGAAGCAACACATATGAAAATGTGCAATCTCTTCGGCTGAAGAGGTTGTAAAAAAATGCTTTTAAAGCCTCTGATGATCTCAGCTGACTTGCCTGATCGGCAGAGGATTTTTTTCCTTTTAAAAACATTTTTTCTATAACCTCTTTGGCCGAAGAGGTTGTAGAAAAAATGCTATTAAAAGCCTCTGATGTTCCTAGCTGAGCCGCACGATCATCAGAGGCTTTTTTTTTACTTTTAAAAGCATTTTTTCAGCCAAAGAGGTTGTAGAAAAAATGCTTTTAAAAATTAAAAAAAAAGCCTCTGATGATTGCGCAACTCAGCTGGGCATGGAGGGGCACAGGGATTTTTGCTACCGGTTCTCCGAACCACCCATCTCCATCGTTACCAGATCAGGCGATCCGGTCCGAACCGGGAGCATTTCACCCGATAGCATGGGCCAAGAAGAAGTGCATACAAAAGTGTATTTATTAAGGAAATACAGTTTAGTGATTACCTTGGTTAATGACCATTCATAGTTACAACAATGATGAAAAAGTAACACAGTTATGTGTTCAGACCAGAGTATTCCTTCCAAAAGCTCTAAGATGTTTATTAGAACAATGATGAAAATATTTACTTACATTGCCATTTCTAAGATGGGTCATAATTACTAATTAAATCTGATAGCCATCATTTCCCTCAGCTGTCTCATACCTGACGCTCAGAGTATCTGTCTTTGATCCCTCCAAATAATTAAGAGTGAACATTCCCCACCCTCTAGCATGATTAGATTAACACCCACAGATTCACTGTTTCTTCTGACACCGAGAAAGGAATGGTGTCTATAACAGAATTTTGTAAATTGAATTATCTAAAATTATCCCAACAGTTGGGTCCTTGCTATTCTCTGAATGGGCTTTTCTTTTGAAGATGTTTTATTGATGGTCTGCAAAAAGGAAAACTGGCTCAGAGAATAGCAAGAAATTAACAATCTGACCCTGAGCTACATATATTCTCCATGATTGCTTAAAATAAATGAGAAATAGGGAGGGTTTTTGTTTTTCCTTCTGTTCCTGATTTTCTCTCTCACTAGTCTCACGGAAAATGTTGGCATTAAGTGTTCTGTGAACACTTCTTTTCCCACAGAAAAGAAAACACTAGGAGCCACAGAACCCTTCCTGTGCCTAACTATTTCTTGAGTGGCCACAAAACTAGCATAAGTAGTTGAATTAAATGTTCTGTTTTCTTTAGCCTACCAGATGCTGAAAAGCTCAATAAGGGCCTGGTGGCTCAGCAGACTAAAGCATTGTGATTAACATCAGCTGTCTGCAATTACTGTAAGTTCAAATCTCACCAGGCTCAAGATTGACTCAGCCTTCCATCCTTTCTAAGGTAGGTAAATTGAGGACCCAGTTTGTGGGGGCAATAAGCTGACTTTGTATAAATATACAAAAGTTTGAAGGCTATTGCTTAATGCATTGTAAGCCGCCTTGAGTCTCTGGAGAAGGGTGGCATATAAATCAATTTTTTAAAAAAAAATCACATGCCGGTGGATGTCACACATTGGCAATTGTGATGCATATTTTGAGTGACAGGGATCTGCAGCAGAGGGGTAAAAGAGCCACATGCTGCTCCAGAACCACAGGTTGCTGACCCATATCCCAGGCCTTCCTGTCCTTTACCATCCTCTGGAGTCCATTTAAGCTCAGGCCTACTGCTTCAGTGACTCCATCCAGCCACCCCATTCTCTGCTGTCCCCTTCTTCTTTTGCCCTCGATCTTTCCCAGCAGTAGGCTCTTCTCCAGGGAGTCCTTCCTTCTCATGAGGTGGCCAAAGTATTTTAGTTTTATCTTCAGGATCTGGACTTCTAAAGAGCAGTCAGTGTTGATCTCCTCTAGGATTGACCCGTTTGATTGCCTTGCAATCCAAGGGACTCACAGGAGTCTTCTAGAAAGGTACCATACAGTATTTTCTGAGGTTATGAGTAGACAGGCAGTAATGGCTGGATGTCTTGGTCTGTAGGAATGACCTTGAGAGATAGGGAAAGAGCAAGAGAAGTAATTAGATAAGACGCGGCTTAGTCTGCACAAGACATGTACCGCCCGACAAATGTTTCAGAAGGGACCCTCTCTAGTTTCCTGGGCTGTAAAGGGGACTAGGGAGAAATGTACTTTTAGACTTGCAAGATTTTGTTAATGTAACCTTACAATAAAATAGAATTAGTTCCCCTGGCATGCTCCTGTCTATCCTAATGCACAAGGCTGATCTCAATCTTACAAGTAGAGTATGGTCCTGCACATCTTATTTCTTAGGTGACTAGGGTTACAACAGTTCCCATTTGAGCTGTTATGGTATAGGTTACTACGAACAGTAGTTGGGCTGGGGGGAAAAATGGATCAAAAGTAAGATTTAACAAACAGAAACACTGGTCCTCTTGATGCTGCAAGGGAAGATGGGTCATTCTTTACAGGCCTGGTCTCATCAGACTATTCATACAATTCACAATACCCTATTAAGATGCCTATCGTGAAGTACATGTAGCGTCTGATTAGTGACTCGCAATTCTGTTCTACAAGAGAGGTTAATTATTAAAAAGAGGATGGCAGATATTAATGCTACCAATCATGCAGGTGGCAGCTACTTTTGAGGCAGCCTTTCTCAGCTCACATTTTGAATCAGGCGGAGGAGTAAGTACTCTCAAAATTGAAGTGTCTAGAACATTTAACATGGGGTTGTGACAGATTCTAGAAAACAAAAAGCTTCTCTGTTCCCCTAGCTGTTGTTTTTTTTTTTATCCTCCAGTATAAGCTCTCCACATTAATTAAATTATGGAGATTATGGCAAAGATGTTGGTCTTGAAGCAGCCTATTGTTCTTCCTGTTCTCTTCCTTCTCCTTCACCAAATTACGTGGCTTAGGAAATTATAATGTGCATCCTCTCAAGGGAACTCCAAGAGAATTGGCTTTGCAGTATTGAATATTAAAATATAAAGGAGAACGTGTCAACCCTTTCAATCTGCATCTGATTTTAGTTTGTACTTAAAAGATTATCTACCCAGATATCTGTTTTCTGTCACATTTGTTATTCCACTTGGTGATTTCATCTAGTTGGCAACATCTTGGTCTCTAACCTAATTTTTTTTTTAAAAAAAAATTATTTAAAGAGTGCATTAACCTCCCTTCATTATATCAGCAACTGATCCCAAACTTCAGGGAAGGTTCTTTAAAACAATTTCCTTTGCAGTGCGGGGGAATATAATTTTGAAAACACAGCTCTGCATGCATAGGGAGATGTTCTGGTTCGGGGCCAGCAACTGTTTAGTAGTAGCTGGAGGTTATTCATTCAGTCATCATGCGTTTTTCTTCAAATTGCCTGGATACGTACATTAAACCATGTAGAATCTGAAGTGAAAAAAGAAGAGGGGAAAAAAAAACCCTTTCCATCTCAGTGAAAATGAAATGTGGCTTCTAGAAAGTCATTGCACTGTCTAGTAGTGGCGGCTTTTCACTTGTCTGCAAACAGTTTGTGCAGAGAAGAGTTAATGGAGCAGGTGAAAAAACAATGGCCTAGTCAGAGGTCTTCCTGCTTTGTTTTTCATAAGAAAACGGGGGAAAGCATGAATTTGCTTAACACATTTTTATTTGCTTTTTCACTGACTCTTGCTTGTTCTCAACACCTTGTTCTCTGTGAAATCACCAGCCTCTCTCCGCGATGTGTTGTCAGCCTTAATTATTTCCTGCAGATACACTGCCCCATATTCTTCTGCAAGGCTGTATGTGGAGAAGAGCTCCAGAGGTCAACAAAGAAGCTTGTTAATGTGTCTCTTGTTACCACTGTTGTAGAACTAGGCACCCAGAATGAATTCAACAGCCTCCTGCCGCTTCCGTGGCGGACCCGCTGTGCGACTGTGGCTGCCCAGAAGGATGAAAACATGAAGTCTCCAAAGGAGATGGGAGGAGGTCAAGCTTTTTCTCCATTCACAAGTGGAGCTGAATAGAATCATTGACTAATCCAAGTCCTGAATGGCGGGAGAAATAATTACCCACCAATTATTGAGATGGTGACCCCTCCTTCAAAGACAAATCGCGCTATCTTGCAATCAAAGGCAGCTCACACCATTCTGAGCCTATTTGTTTGATACAACGCCATTCACGGAGAACTCAAAGAAGGAAGACATCACTCCGGCTTAGAGAGCTGCACAGTTTGTGAACTGCCACCGTGAGTTTCTAATAAGCTGCACTTGAAAGACAAAATGAGTTGTCCAAAGAATGGTATTTCTGTGTCAGTTTTACCTCTTAACAAACAGCTTTCATGGTGTGAGATAGGGAGGGGTGCATGTGTGCTCCCATCTAAGATGTCTTGACAGGCTATGGGAAATGTGAAAACTAAGTGACAAGCGGTTGTTGCCTTGGATGCCAGTTTGCAATAAAAGCTGAGAGAAAATGAGCAATTTAGAAGAGGGGCAACATACTCTTGTGACCCCCTTTTATGGAACTACAATTCCCAACAGCCCCAGCTGATACAAAACGCATTTAATTCAATCACATCTGGAGGACCAAATGTTCCCTGTCTTTGATTTAGGTAATCATCTAAAATCTCAATGAAAACAAGACTTTGAGGAAATCAGCTCAAGGTTGCCACAATAGAGTGAATTGTTTCAAGGATTTTTTTTAAAAAAAGGATATATAGATAGTTAAAGATAAAGGAACCTAGATTTATGTTACTATGCACATCGTAACATATGCACCTCTGAAATTTATGGGAAGAGGTCTGAGGATCACTCACAAAAGTTTGAAGATGGCAGATTCAGACTTAGCCTGAAGTTTGTATTTCATTGGTACAATCTTGCAAATGGATGGTAATAAGGGGAAAAAAACAACAACTAGAATTTATATGTTATCACACTCTTGTTGTTAGATCTCATAGCCTGCCAAATATATACAGGTGAATGACACTTATCTAGGGTTGACATATGTTGGCTGCAAACTTTTGCCCATTAGGTAGCAGCAAAGAGATTCATAAAAGAAACTGTTTGCTATTATGGAATGATTGTTTCAATTTTTACAACCCAGGTAGGGCACGTCTGTTCTAGTAAACTGAGATGAGTAATCAATCTGTTTTAACTTTGCAATCTGGCTTTAACTTTAATGCCTTTGGATTTTGGAAGGTTTTCATACTTTACTGCACCTGCTTTCATTTCACTTATCTGTGAAGTAGTAAGTTTGTGTTTAACTTCTGAGAACAAACAGGGAGGTCCCAATGAAAACTGAATGGAGAATGCAGTTTTTTTAGAGAGCTTGGTCCCCCAACATTTCTTCTTTCTCCTCGTGGCACCTACTTGTAAGAAATATTTTTTTAAAAAAAAATAAAATAAAAATAAGAACAGCAGTACAAAACACAAAGTCCACCCATAAAGTCAGGTGATTACTTCCTCCTTGTGCTTAGCTGTAGACTTTTAATATCCCAAGTAATAATAGAAGAATTGCCATGGCTAACAAGAAACCCAACCATTTCCAGACTTGTAGGTGAGGTTGAGATCTACTAGCTGATATTAACTTCCAACTAGTGCTCCTCGTCTCTGTTATCCTGGAAATTATAGAAATATCCTTTGAACATTTTGATGTCTCTATTTTTTTGCCATAGTTCCATAGAACATAGAATAATAGAGTTGGAGGCTTGGTCTTGGTCCAACTCCCTGCTCAAGCAGGAGACCTTATACCAGTGATGGCTAACCTTTTTGCCATCATGTGCCGAAAGCTGAGGGAGTGCAGGGTGGCCACACATGTGTCTGCCCACGCGCATAATTCTATGCTCCCTGCGTGTGCGACACCCCCCCCCCGCTCCCCCTGATTTTGCCATGTGATGGCATGGTGGGCCCAGTAGATCTGTTTTTTTGCCCTCCCCAGGCTCCAGAGGCTTTCTAGGAGTCTGGGGAGGGCAAAAATAGCCTTCCCCACCTCCCCGGAGGCCCTCCGGAGGCTGGAAACAGCCCGTTTGCCGACTTCCATTGGACCCAGAAGGCCCAAAAATCAGCTGACCAGCACGCACATGCGTGCTGGAGTTGAGCTAGGGCAACGCTCACGTGCCCACCAATATGGCTCCACGTGCCACCTATGGCACACGTGCCATAGGTTCGCCATGATGGCCCTATACCATTTCAGGCAACGGTTACCCAGTGTCTTTTTGAAAGCCTCCACTGATGGAGCAACCACAGGTTCTGAAGGCAAGCCATTCCACTGATTGATTGCTTTCACTGTTAGGAATTTTCTCCTTAATTCTAGGTTGTTCCTCTCCTTGATTTAGTTTCTGTCCATTATTTCTTGTCCTGCCTTCAGGTGCTTTGGAAAATTGTCTTTGTAGGAACCTCTGTTGATTTGAGGTTGCTTGGCATGAAATGCAGACAAAAGCAGAAATAAAGCAGGCATAAAGTGGCCTGAAATTCTTAGGATGAGATTATGATCAGGATGTGATTAGCAACCAGACTGCATCAGGAAATACTTTCTTGCCAACACACATGGCATCTCAAGAGTAGGAGGATACCTCCCAACATGCAGCTGTAATGTATAGAAATTGCTGATCCATATTGAAAGAAGAGAGAGAGAGAGAGAAATGAAAGAGAGAATACACATAGAGAAAGCTTAATTTCATCCAACTTACTAAGAATAAAAATAATTAGCCCGAATAGCTCAGCCGTGATTGGCAGATGCACAAAAGCTGAAAGAGTTTTGCTACTTGCAAGATCTTGGAGGAAAGAGTGGGAGGGAAGTAAGAAAAAAAAAAGAGAGAGAGAGAAGTTGAAGAAAAGGAGGGAAAGTAGAAAGAGAACTTTTCCATGTATAGATATGAGAATTTGTGATACAGAATGTTTTGATAGTCCAATGTGCTCTTGAGTACAGTCTCCTTGCAAATGGCCAATTAAAAAGTTACAGTTTTGCAATTCACTTATAAAAACCACAAAAATAGCCTTTATATTTCTGACTCTGCTCTCCTGCCCACAGAGAACTCAGGAGAAGCAGACTGATGCATTGATCCAGCTCAGGGGTGAAATCCAGCAGGTTCTAACAGGTTCTGGAGAACCTGTAGTGGAAATTTTGAGTAGTTCGGAGAACCGGCAAATACCTTCTCTGGCTGGCCCCAGGAGCGGGGAGGGAATGGAGATTTTGCAATACCTTTCCCCCAGAAGTGAAGTGAGAATGGAGATTTTACAGTATCCTTCTCTTGCCATGGCCACCAAGCCACACCCACAGAACCGGTAGGGAAAATTTTTGAATTTCACCCCTGATCCAGCTCCTTTATTTCTCTAAAACCAATCAAGGAATAAGCTCATTGGTACAACCCTTAGGAGAGATCCTATACAACACTGTGGATTTTCATATACTTGTTTCATGATGAAAGATCATGCTTTTGAAGACAGCAAAGTCTACATTCTGGACAGAGAAGACTTTTATTTGAAAGAGGGGTCAAGGAGGCCATCTATATTAAAACTGAACAGCCCTCTCTCAACAGAGAGGGAGGAATATGATAGTACCTATCTCCTGTTTACAACACAGTCCTTTCAGCAGTTCCAAGAAGATTCCACACACAATTTGCACTCTGATTCAATGACTCTGAGGATACGGATAAACCTCCAAGTGACCTCAACGACTCTCAGAAGGACATAAATCCTTCCATTCACCCATCGTTCAGTTAGAACTGAAGGAGCTTCATGGGTGAGAAGTAAAGCATCTTCAAGGAAAAACAAAGAACATCTAGTTGCCTTTTGAAAAAGCACCTCTGGGACAACCATGGCCTGGATGACTGAGAATCTCCAAAGACTTTCAAGATGAACATTGCTCTGGATTCAGTAAATGTTGTGGATGGTGGCAAAAGGTTTGTTGCAAAATCAAGAGAACGTTGATTTTGACCTCGAACAGCAGATTTGCCCGTTTGAGGTGCAAAAACAATTTGATCAGTCAGTCCCCAGTGACTGGTCCAATCAAATGGGTATCAGAAGGAACTGGCTAAGACATTGAACTTGTCAATCAGAAAGGTCAGCAATTTGGTGATTCGAATCCCTAGTACAGGTCTCCTGCGTGAGCAGGGGGTTGGACTAGATGACCTCCAAGGTCCCTTCCAACTCTGTTACTGTTACAGAATGGATCCATCCTAATTGGGTCCATAGATAACTGACTCAGAGCTCTATTTAGGGTGATTTATGAGGTAACTGGTGCGCAGAGGTTCACCTTCAGGTCATGCTGAGGAATTTGCACAGTATATGAGTATAAAACGGGTGGTTGGGCAGCCTTTAGTCCCTGGTATGATGTAGAATTATAGTCCCTGATGGTACTGTGGACTCTCAGAAGCTTTCATGGGAGTGGGAATAGACATAACAGAAAAACAGAATAAAGGAAGGTACCCTCTACTCAAGCTGGAAACCGAATAGAATAGAATAGAATAGAATAGAATAGAATAGAATAGAATAGAATAGAATAGAATAGAATAGAATAGAATAGAATAGAATAGAATAGAATAGAATAGAATAGAATAGAATAGAATAGAATTCTTTATTGGCCAAGTGTGATTGGACACACAAGGAATTTGTCTTTGATGCATCTGCTCTCAGTGTACATAAAAGAAATGTTCATCAAGAATCATAAGGTACAACACTTAATGATAGTCATGGGGTACAAATAAGCAATCAAGAAACAATATCAGTATAAACTGTAAGGATACAAGCAACAAAGTTATACCATTTCAGACAAATGCTTCTCCAATCTCTTCTTCAAAACTTCCAACATTGGAAGGGACCTTGGAGGTCTTCTAGTTGGAGCCTCTACAACTTCTGGAGGCAAGTCGTTCCACTGATTAATTGTTCTCACTGTCAGTAAATTTCTCCTTAATTCTTGAAGGTTGCTTCTCTCCTTGATTAGTTTCCATCCATTGCTTCTTATCCTGACTTCAGGTGCTTTGGAGATGTTTCCACATGAGATGGAAACACTTTTGGTCATTCTTTTGGAAGAGAGCACACAGGAAATGAGAGAAGTCATATATGGGAACAGAACAGTTCTATGTAGAAACACAACAACAAGAGGCACAGGAAGAAAGCATGCCTGAAAGAATTCATTTGATCATGTAGAAGAAAAATAACTGACTTGTCCCTTTAGCTGTACATATGCATAAATGCCTTTTGCATTGCTTAGGTCTGAATTATAATTATAAGACAACATTTTGTCCTTTTTTTAAAAAAAAAAAAATCCACCTCTCTTCGTCTTCCTGTCCTTGAGCAGCTTAACAGTAATAGAGGAGGCCTGGCCTGAGCAAGGATGATCAAAATGATTAAAACCTTCCCCGACAGGATAGAGACTTTGATAGATTCTACTGGTAATGTGGGCAACATTTCTATCTGTAAAATGTGGTAGGGAAATCTATCTTCCTGTCATGGGATGGCTGCCGCAGTGTAACCAATAGCCCCACCATTCGAAGAGGTTAACAACTGTCATGGGGCTTGTCAGGAAGTCTGGCTTTTCTCCTTGCTCCCTTCTCCTGTTGCATCAGTGTCTCAAGCACAGAGTAAGAAGGCAAGCATTGACTTTTCTGAACAATGCAAAGTTCAGCAAGAGTTTGCTTCCTCTCCCTCCACCCCACCCCTCCACCCCCCCAAAAAAGGAGAGCTGGGTAATACATTTTCTGCAATACTTACTAGTTCATTTTCTAAAGTCTTAATTGCTTAGTTTCTGTCTATTGATTCTCATGTGTGTCCCATTATTTTGGGGTGTGAAAAGGGGGGGGGGGAGGGATGAAACGTTTGGACTCCGGAGTTGCTCTCTGTGCTATAAGGATGTTTTGGGTTTGGTTTAGGGCAATCAGAGTTCCAGATCAATATCCTGGTACTGCCAGGGTGGACTTTATCTTTCTCAAAATTCAAAGAGCAAACCCTGCTTCCTTCTGGGAATGATGATCCTACCAGATAATGAAACATCTGTAAGAAAACTACCAAGCTCAGAGGGCACTTAGGACCTCATGGTTCAACCTTGAGCCTCAAATACGCTCTTCTATTGGAATATTACTTAACTAAATGATTGGGAGTTATATATCAATTCCCACTAGAATCATGCAATACAATTTTGGGAGCAGAAACCTGCTTTTCTATTTCTGTGAATTACCGTCTGATAATATGATCCTCAAAGTACATGCTATAATATTCTCTAGCAGATCTAGTTCTCAAATAGATATATTTGTTTTGAATTCTGAGCGCTTATACAATATCCCTCAAAAAACAGATATAGAAAATTGTGCGTGTGACATCTGAATTCAAATATTAACATCAATACCTGACCCCAGAATTTATCTTTTCAGCAGGTTTTAAAGGCACTTACCTTTTGAGTTTTGTGTTTGAATTACAAGAAGAGTGAAATAACAGCATTTGCTTGGCCTCCCTAAGAGCCAAGGGTACTCTTAAAAGCACTCCAAGGACCAATAAATACTGAAGAAATAAAGGAATGGGGAAGTAAGCAATATAGCACTGGATAAAAATTTAAGGCACATCCAGAAAGAGGATTTGAGCAAACACTCAATTTTTTCACATTTTTCATTGCTTGTAATATGTTCCTGGGCTGTTTCCAAAACAACATTTATTCTTTTAACTCCTTTCACAAAACAACAATGGCTACACATTTACATGACCCAATAAACTCTTAGATAAACACTTGTCAATTCTAGACCTATCTGGAATAAAGAAGCCAGTACCCACATTAAGATCACAGAAAACCTCCTTACTATATCCAGACAACGCAAAAATTCAGATAACCATTGTCAACAATCACTCTTTACAGATTCAAGTAGGCGTTCCTTGCTGATGGAGGTGGCAGGTTTACATCTTGGATTTTCTGCACATAATCATGGACTCTACCATTGAGTTATGGAACTTCCGCCATCCATCTTGGGACTGTGCAGTGTCTTGATCCTGACCTCTTTCTGAGAAAACTCTGTGTTGCCAAAAGGTTCCCTCACTGCCTTGTAGGTGCAGATTCTTTCACAATGTTCTGCAAACATAGGAAGCACGAAGTCAAGTCAAACCTAAAAGCTAAGGCAGCCTTCCACGATTTGATGCTCTGCAGCTTTGTTGGCACCACAACTTCCATAACTGCAACCTAACTGTCAAATTACAAAAATTATAATTCCAACAGGTCTGAAGAGTGTTCAGTTATGAAAGGCACCCTGCAATTATGACACCCAGGTGTTTGAAAGCAAAGCTGTTGTCGCAACCTCTCCGCAATGCCAAGTTTCAATTTAGGAAGGCTTTAAGTAATAAAAATTAGAACATTAGAGCTCTTTTACTTCAGCACTTGGTACCGATGGTATCCATCACATCCATACCTCTTTGGTCAGAGGACAAAGTTGATTTCAGAACTCTTAAAAATTAAGGAAGAAAATAAATGGAAGGGATTCTTTTCCACCTTCTCTTTTCCTCAAACTTTTTTTTTTTCATAAATGAAATTGTCATGATATTGCTATATTAAAGGTAAAGGTTCCCCTCGCACATATGTGCTAGTCGTTCCCAACTCTAGGGGGCAGTGCTCATCTCCGTTTCAAAGCCGAAGAGCCAGCGCTGTCCGAAGACGTCTCTGTGGTCACGTGGCCGGCACGACTAAACACCAAAAGCGCACAGAACACTGTTACCTTCTCACCAAAGGTGGTTCCTATTTTTCTATTTGCACTTTTTACGTGCTTTCAAACTGCTAGGTTGGCAGAAGCTGCAACAAGTAATGGCAGCTCACCTCGTGATGCAGCACTAGGGATTCGAACCGCTGAACTGCCGACCTTTCGATCAACAAGCTCAGCGTCTTAGCCACTGAGCCACCGTGTCCCTCTATTGCTATATTAATCCATAGCAAATCTGTGAGTTAATTAGGCTTGAAGAGCTTTGCCATTATCACCCCAATAAAGACATATTCTCTATCTGAGGAAAGGTCAGAAGCAGAAAAGCTTCAGTTTTTTCAGCCGCACTGCTCTTCCTATTTATATGGGGAAGACTGGAGGGTTGATTGATGTCACCTTCAAAATGAATATTGTTCTCAGTGGTGGGGTGGGGGTGTGGGGAACCCAGGCTGGGTCCAACAACAGCTTTTGCATTTGTCAGCGAGGTTCTTTGTCCCTCAAAAAAGGGTTCAATAAATGAAAAGAGAATCAGGGTCTGGAAAAAAATGTTATTTTCATTCATCCTCTGATTTCCAGGCAGAATGTTCAGATACTCAAGAGAACTGCCTGAGTGACACCTGTGGCAGTTAATAGCCATATTCAGCTTTACTGGGATGTTTGCCAAGCAGACCTGTGGATGAAGAGCGAGCGCTTACTGGAGGGGTGGGGGGGATTGTTCTTTGATTGTCACAAATTCACGTGGTATCTTAGTATTCAGTGTGTGTCTTCCTGCAGATTCAGAAAAGAGTGCGAAGTGTCATAATTGTATTTGAAGGCAATATGTTTCCCTGCTAATATTTATACTTCGAGGAATTCAGAGTCTCGGAAGGCTTTTAATTTTTTTTTCCTTCAATGATTCAGAATGATGCAGAGGTATTAATAAGAAAACAAACCATAACCTATTAAGATACTATAACCTATGGTAGTAAGATACCATAACCTATTCACCAGACTTGTTAGCCACAATAACGCACCATTTGACGAAAAGCTGTGTTACAAATTAGCAAATAATTCTGTATAACTGGGTTCTCTTCCAATACACCCGGATTAAATGCCAAATTCTGAGAAGGTTATAGCTGTTTTAACCTGCCCATTCAAATTATTTTCCAGAGTAATTGGGGCAGGCGATGTTATGGCTGCCAAGGAAATAGACAAAAAAATTTCCCTCCATCTGAGAAACACAAGGAACATTGTAGATGCAATGACAGCATTCAATAATTTGAAATCAGGATTTTGATGGAACTTAAAACTGGCTCTTTTGGTGAGAGGTTTGAGGTTTTTAAAGGACTTTTTGGGGTATGTAAACTTATTCAATAGTTTATACCAGGGGTGGGCTTCAAAAATTTTAGCAAGGGGTTCTCTGCCCAGTTGCTGGATGGGCGTGGCCATGGTTGGCATGGCCTAGTCAGCCTCCTGCACACGGCGGGGGAAGGGTTTGCCCTCCCCGGGCTCCGGAGGCTTTCCTCGAGCCTCCGGGAGAGTGAAAACAGGCTCCCCAGGCTCGAAGGCCTTCTGGAGGCTGGAAACGGGCCTGTTTCTGGCTTTCCCAAACTTCCAGTAGGCCCGTTTTTTGCCTTCTCCAAGCCTCCGAGTGCACCCTGCACTTACCTGCATCCAAAACGTGCTGCGTGGGGACTCCGGGGAGGGGCGGGGTGGGTGGGGCCAGCCAGGAAGTTCTCCGAACTGCAGAGAATCTTAGCTAGAGGTTCCCCTAAACCCCTGCGAACCCCCAACAGCCCACCCCTGGTTTATACTCTTTTTTTAGAAATCTCATTTTTTTGGTGTTCAGTGTTATGTATTGGCATCAAGGAGGCACATGCACACACACACATATGAATGTAAACACACAATTTCGCTGCCACAGTTCCCAGATCATTACATTATGGGTTTTAATTCCCCATGTTTCTGCCCCAGTAGAGGTTTAGACAGAGTCTCTTCTAAACCCAGACCTGAGTGGAATCCATTAAATGGATTTAGAAAAATAGTCTAATAGAGCACAAACCTGTTTTCCTACTCAAGCTTTAGAAGGACCGTCCTGAAAGAATTGATGCAGAACCAAGCAAACAAACTACCGTAACATAAAAAGGTCTTATTTGAATTGTTGAGAAGGGATCAATTGAATGCTTTCAACAGAGCTTTCATCCTCTTACTTGATGCTTACAATCGTCACTTTAGTGACAATGACAGGGAA
This sequence comes from Masticophis lateralis, assembly GCA_030761175.1. Classification (NCBI taxonomy): domain Eukaryota; kingdom Metazoa; phylum Chordata; class Lepidosauria; order Squamata; family Colubridae; genus Masticophis; species Masticophis lateralis. Next base: position 5,457,929 of record JAUDYJ010000008.1, on the reverse strand, counting down.
AGAAATGCTTAAGATCTACAATGGAGTTTCCTGCAGAGAAGTTATGTCAAAGCCCTCCTAATTGACAAATTGCAAGCAGGAGCATGGCCTGTGACCAGACTAATAGCTATAGAGTGAGAAAGATGAGTGGAGATGTGAACGGTCTCTCTTGAGGCTATTAGTCTTAACGGTGAAGGCAGTATTAACTAGAGTTTGAGCAACTCTTCCAAAACAGTGCTTCAGAGATGCGGGAGTGTTAATGTTAACACATATCTGCAACTCTTTAAAAGAGCTGTGTCCATCACAGGAAAAGCTATGTGAGAGGAAGGACCTATCTCATTCTTTCTGGGCACTAGCTATAAAGCCCTACATGGCACAGTGCCTGGTTATTTGAGAAGCTACTTCTTTCCCATAGTATCTGCCCAGTCAGTTCAATCTGGTAGGGTTGACATGCTCTGGATTCCTTAATTTTAACAATGCCATGTATCAGGATGGGTGACACGGTGGCTCAGCAGTTAAGATGCTGGACTTTTCGAGTGGTAGCCCAGGTTTGAGTCTTGAGTTCCATGCCACAGGGTGAGTTCCCATCCTCGCCTCAGCTCCTGCTAAGCTAGCAATTTGAAAGCATACAAATGCAAGTAGATAAATAGCCACTTCAGTGGGAAGGTAATAGTGATCCATGATGTCATGCTGGCCATGTGACCGCGGGAATGTCCTTGGACAGTGCTGGTTCAACGGCCTTCAAATGGAGATGAACAGCACCTCCTATAGTCGGCAACGATTAATGGAGTAAAATCTGCAGGGATCCTCTCTATCAGGATACAAAAAGAACACTTTCTTTGTAGCAGCACCTACCTTCTGGAATGAGGTTCCTCTTGAGAATTCCTCTGAGATCCCAGTTGGCATTTTGGAGAGCCTTCAAGAGGTGTCTCTTCACCTAACTCTTTTCCAAGGACAGTTGGTGTCCCTCTTCTTTTCTTTTTCTGTTTCTTCTTTTTTTTTATTTTGTTCCCATATAGACTTGTTTTTTCCTGTCCTGTTCACTTTTTTGTGTTTTTGTGTTCTTTGTGCTGCTTCTTTGTTTAAATGTTTTCTGTATTATTATGATTGATTGCAATCAGCCAGATGTTTAGGCTGGATTTGACATTTTTATCCACCTGTTGAGATCTTTTCAAGAACCTGAGATAGGCAAATGTTGTTTGATGGTATTAAAAATACCGACATGGGAGAGAAAGCAGAATATAAATTGGTCCCAGTAAAGCTGCCTTTTTGCAATTGACTGGTGAAGATTCTGTCAATGCCAATGGTATTCAAATGGTGCTCAGATGTTTTGTGATTTCATCCAAGGCACCTATTGGTGCTAACTTTGCTTTCTTTTGCCACAGTTGTTATGCAGGTCTTTATATTTTATGACTTTCTCCAGTTCTTTGTCTTCTATTCTGATGCTTCCAGATATTGCAACATCCACTATCCAGACACTTTTGCCTTTCTTATCAGCAGTTGTTAAATTTGGGTGGGGGGAAGTATTATTACCCGTTCACAACAATATGAAGTCACAGCTAACTGGTATTCTCCTTCCTATGAATCAAATTCTTCCCAAGAACCAAAGATGCTGTATATGTGCATAGGATATGTATGACCCCAAGCAATGCAGCCTTTTGCAATTGGCAGATGGAAATTATATCAATGTGCAGATTTTCTAAGTGCCATCCAAGTTTTTTGTTGACTTCGTACAAGTCATTCTGTCCCATCTTATTTTAATGGGTTTATGTGAAGAAAAAGGAAATACTTTGTATGCTGCCTTGAGTTGCTGGAGGGAAAAAAAAAAAGATAACCAGTAAATAAATAAACAGGGACAGTGATGAATTGTTGTTAGAAATGGACACTTGGAAAGAAAACATTTTTAAAGTAGGTTTTCTTGAAAATATTTCCAATATATGCATTTAAATATACGTCTTGTGTGAATGGAATGTATTTACAAATGAAACAAAATCCAGCTTCTATAAACCTTTCATTAAAGCTCGATACCTATCCTCAAGGCTTAGCTCCATTAATCCTTCAAGACAATTTTCAGTCCCAATTTTCAGCCCAGATGGATCAAGGCTGTTGAATCTAATCTCTCAAATTTAGGCTCCACAGCCTAATGGAATGGAATATGACCAAGCAGCCAAAGTGGAATATGATAAACCTTCAAACAAAGGAAAAAAAGATACAGAGGCAAGTAGTCCTAGGAAAGTCTCCAACCTCCCCATCACCAGTAAAGCAAGAGATTTAAACGTAGTCCTCGACTTACAACCACAATGGAGTTCAACATTTTTTTGTTGTTGTTAAGTGAGACATTTGTTAAATGTGTTTTGCCCCACTGTACAACTTTTCTTGCCGCTGTTGTTAAGTGAATCACTGCAGTTGATAAATTAATAACCCGGTTGCTAAGTGAATCGGGCTTCTCCATTGACTTTGCTTGTGAGAAGGTGACCAAAAGGGGATCACATGACTTTGGGACACAGCAATGGTCATAAATATGAACCAGTTGCCAAGCATCTGAAGTTTGTTCACATGATCATGTGGATGGTGCAAAAGTCATAACTGTCAAAAATGGTCATCAGTCACTGTGCCATTGTAACTTTGAATGGTCACTAAACAAACTGTTGTAAGTCGAGGACTACCTGTATCGTGACTGCTGTCAGCTACCTTACACAACTGGAAAAACCTATCTTTAAGAAAGCTTTGTCTGTTGACCAGTGCCATGCTCTTCCCTCTGCAGTATTGATTGGTAAATTTCCAAACAGTTTCATCCTTTCGAGTTTTGCTCCTGTGATTCTGGACAGGTAGAAACTACAGGACATGTTCTTCTTCATTGTTCCTTTTATGGAGACATCTAAACCAGATTTTGATTACCTCTAAACAGTAGATATCCCTGTTGCCCGGATTCAGCCTATGCCCAGATGCTGCTTATACTGTAGACAAAGTACCGCTTGTTAAAACACAGCTAAGTTTTGCAGCAGCATAGATAGTCTTATCAAATCCTGTGGGCTAATATCCTGCCATGCATTCTTTGTCACATATAATTTAACTTTAGATATTATTACTTTGATGATATTAATAGTTTTAAATACTTTGTTACAATTTTAGACGTTATCCTTTTTAATGTAATTAAACCACTGGCCCAGTCGTTAGAGTTAGTAGCAGAGGATTGTGGATTTCACCGCTGCTTTACAGCCCTCTCTAAGCGGTTTACAGAATTAGCATAATTGCCCCCAACAATTTGGCAGTTCGAATCTCACCAGGCTCAAGGTTGACTCAGCCTTCCATCCTTCCGAGGTGGGTAAAATGAGGATCCAGATTGCTGGGGGCAATTATGCTAATTCTGTAAACCGTTTAGAGAGGGCTGTAAAGCAGCGGTGAAATCCATAATCCTCTGCTACTGGTTCGGGAATAGGAGCATGCGGGAGTGTGTGCGTGCTATGCGCCTCTTCTTCTTTTTTTTCTCTGCATGCACAGAACCTTCTGCACATGTACAGATGGTAAAAAAACAGAACGTAATGATGTCCTGGTGGGTGGGCAGAGCCTCTTGCTGCTGGCACTACCAGTTTGGCAAGCTGGATAGAACCAAGGGGATTTCACTGCTGCCGTAAAGTACTGTGAAGCGGTATATAAGTCTAAATGCTATTGCCATCACTATATAGGCTGTATCTGGATCTCACTTATTAGATCAGAGGTCTTCAGACTTGGCAGCTTTAAGACTTGTGGACTTTAACTCCCAGCTAGCTATGCTGGCTGGAGAATTCTGGGGGTTGAAGTCCACAAGTCTTAAAGCTGCCAAGTTTGGGAACCCCTGTATTAGATGTTAGTTGGTTTAGAAATGTATTTTAACACGGCCTTGAATTTTATTTTGTTTATTATCTGTAATGGTCTTTGACCATCATAAATCGAAACAACAAATCTGAAACCTACCAAATGTGAAATGAAGTGACCGTATTCTCTCAAAACCTTCTGAATCATTCTAGCCTTCAGAAGTGGTTTGACTGGACAGAGCTGTTTCCTTTATGTCTCATGGCCTATAAAAATGAGCTTCAGCTACACAAGTCTTCCAGCTACTACTTCACTCCTTTATGCCAATTTGACTTTTTCCTCTCCCTCATTTTAAAATGAAGCACCAAAGTCTCTAAGCAGAGGGGATGTTCAGTTGAGATGGTAGAAGTTGAATGACCTTTATAAATCGAGTGCAAAACCTCAACTGATATTTGTTTCATCCCTGTGCAAGTTTATTGTGCTCATTTAATATATATATATATATATATATATATATATATATATATATATATATATATATATATATATAGAGAGAGAGAGAGAGAGAGAGAGAGAGAGAGAGAGAGAGAGAGAGAGAGAGAGAGAGAGAGAGAGAGAGGAGTGAGTGACAGAGGAGGGAAAGGAACTATTTCTTCAACTGCAAAAATTAGCAACTACCAAATCTATACCTACCTGATATTCTTGGGGGGGGGGGGGAAGAACCACAAGCACCTGCAGTTGATTTAGATTCCTGTCCATTGTTTTCCTCTTTTCAGATAAAAACTTGCCCTTTAGAGAAAAGAGAGGAGGGGGAGAAAGGAGACGAGGAAAGAAAAACATCTATTCACCTTTGTGGGGGGAAAAATCAATTATTTCCAGTCCCAAAATAGGAAAAAACTTATCTTCAAATTGAAATCGAGTCTTGACATTGTGTGTCTGTAATTCTTCAGGCTCGCAGATGACAGTACCCAATATTCATCACCAAATGCCAGATGGAACCGACTCTTCTTTTCTCTATCGGTTAGGGTTGGGCAGTGAAAATCTTCCAGCTGTCATCCCCAAATCATTGTGGGACATTTTCGATTGGTAGGGAAGTATTGTGAGGAATATTTACAGATTTCCACCCCCCCCCCTTTTAAATCAATGCACCACTTTACCCAAGAAAAGGTGACACTATTTCATGTGCATCCTTTCTGACAGATTTAATTATTCCAAATATCAGCCATAGCTTTTGTTTTTTAGCAGAGTGGTTTACAAACCTGTAAAACAATTTCATGGCATTGATGCATTAAGGCATCAAATTTCCATCGTCACAGCGTCATGTGACATATCACAGCTTTTTCCACCTTCACTAAACCGGGCATGGGTGTGGTCATCACGTGATGCATCCACCCCGTGGGCCACGAGTTTGATATCCCTGCGTTAAGGCTTTCTTTGTATTAGATGCTTAAAGGGGGATTAGGGTATTGGGTGCTTAGAAATAACACTAGCAATAGCACTTAGACTTATATACTGCTTCATAATACTTTACAGCACTCGCTGAGCAGTTTACAAATATCAACATATTGCTCCCAACAATTTCGGTCCTCATTTCATTTAACAATGGAAGACTGAGTCAAGCATGAATCGGTCAGGATCGAACTGCTGGCAGTTGGCAAAATTAGGCTGCAACACTGCATTCTAACTACTGTGCTACCATGTCTCTTATGCCATACGCCAGTTCTATTTACAGGTAGTCCTCAAGTTACAACACTAATGGAGCATGCCAATTAAGGTCACAATTAATGACTGTTGTTAAATCATTGTTTCACTTAACCACTGCTTAACTATCCTCATCTCTGCTCTCCCTATTGTCACCCTATTTTCACCCTTAACCCACCCATCTACCCACCAATTAAAGTCAGCCAAATATGTTCAGAGTTTCTCTTTCTGGTACTGGTGCTGGAGAGCCTCCTGTGGTTTTCTCATTAGGTTGATAGGCTAAGTTAAGATCCTGCTCCTTAAACATCTCGCTCCTAGGATATAGAAATTATTCTTATCCCCTGCCAGGAAGATAAAAGAAAATTCCCTTACATTTCCTGCAGTCACCTAATTGAATGTTGACTGAAGGATAGACATGAGGTTCTACTTTTCTTCTGGCCCACAGCTAGGAGAAGACACCGTGAGGGAATTCCTCCAAAGATCTTTCTCAGTGTGAATAGTGAAAATGAGGGACAAATGTGTAACATGAAAGTAGATGAAAAAAATCAGGTTAGAAATTTGATGACATAAATTTGTGGAGCAATCATCAGAAACATCTTCCCATGGGTTGCTATAGTTTGAATCCACTTCAGCAATTACGATTAAAAGAACACAGGCAGAAAATGGCAGGGTTTAAAGTATCTGAAATAGATGTAGGAAATTGGTATAATTACGATAGCTGCAACTCCACTGAGTCATAGCACTCGAAGTTCCTCTTCTTTGAAATGGAACTAACCATCTTTATCTGGAAGAGAAAAAGAACTAGCGGTAGAAGAAGGCAAAATGTGCTATTGGCTGAGATGTACTGAGTTTCTACAGCAATTGGAAATATGTAACTAACTACTCAGTTGAAGAGTCTACAACTTTGCTCATCCTTTTCATCATTCCTTTTACACATCGCTGGGCTTCCTCTGACCTCCCTTTATTTTTTAACAACCCAAATTGCAACCATTAGTTACAGTCACCAAAGGTCAGACATCTAGTTTTCTCATTAATAGTTTCCAGCATACCCACAGTTTCAAGTAAAATGCTCCAAGGACATAGATAGGCTTCCACAGACCAATCAAAGCAGCCTAGTCATGACCTTCAAACTGTGTTGATCCTTGAAAGTGAATCATTGCTTATGCCAAAGTTTCCCAAATAGAGAACTAAAAGGATCATTGTCATCCTGGCACTCCACAAGCAATTCCATCAACAGACACATTGACCTACAACCAGCTTTACAAATCCTTTAGAATTTAAATCCACTGCACAGCCAACCAGCGACACCACCCACCGTTAACCAACCCATGCAATCCCCCCAACCAGCACTTCCCTCCCAGTGACCCTCACTTGCCGTGACCTCCCCATCACAAGACTCATCACAAGACCCTCACCTGATGTGACCTCCCTATTACAAGGCCTACTGACACCTTTTGAAGCCTTCTTAAGCAGAAGAATATCAACACTGACATCCCCTAAACTCTGCTGAAGGTATTACCTTGCCTGGTAATGAAACATTCGGAAACTTGGAGAATGGAGAATGAACCTCCATTCATCCTGTACACAAGCTACAGATTTGACCAACATTCCAGGATCATTATTTCCAAAATCTCCCTTGAATGGATAGATCCCAGAACAATATTCAGAGATTGAAGGAGGGGTTTTGGAAATATTGATAAACCTATCTGCATTTCTCCAGTGGCTATGTAGACTGCAATATAACTGACCTTCAGATTTCTAATGTCTCTGAATTTTACAGTAACATTTTGCTATTCAACTCTGCTTCATAAGATGATTCCGGAAATAGTTCTCTTTAACATGTAGCATGCAATTGTATCTCAAGATTCTGGTTCACTATCATATCTACCTGGAAAGGATGCAATTGTCCTTTTCCTCCATAAAGACTGTAGTTATATTTTTCCTTTCCAGTGTGAAGCTTGGAGGGAGGGAGGATTCTCATTAGAAGTATGGAGGATCCAGCAGTGTTGTAAAATATATTTGGCTGCTAAATGATCTTCCTTCCTTCCTTCCTTCCTTCCTTCCTTCCTTCCTTCCTTCCTTCCTTCCTTCCTTCCTTCCTTCCTTCCTTCCTTGCTTCTTTGCTTCCTCCCACCCTCCCTCCCTCCCTCCCTTCCTTCCTTCCCTCCCTCCCTCATGTTAAGCCAAACATGAAAACACTTTCAGGACACAGAAATGTAAATATTTTTAAGAGAGAAGAGTATAAAAGAAAACTAGAATATTTTTTTTCTTTCCTTTGCTTTTGAGTTCAACCCTTGCCTTTCTTCTTTCCTATATTAATGTGGTATTCTCTTTCTCCAGAAAGGCGAGTAATAACAAATTCTCACATCAGTGTTTCTTTGCCAGGTTCTTGGATCTTTTGGCACATGATAAGTTGCATCATTCCCTCTGGCTCTAAAAGTGAGACATCATCTCTTTGACCAGCTCATACTTCCTGCTTTGTCCACACCAAAAGCTTCTATAAGATGAATACGCTAGAGAAAAAGATGCACCATTTAAACTCCCATCCCTATTTTTCTTACCCTGCCCTTTTTATTCATTTTTTAACATCTCTTTTCTTTCCCCAACTTACTTCACCTGATTTTTTTCCCCAAAAAAACCCTTGCTCTTCCTCACCAGATAAACAGTTCTCCATTGTTATGCTGTTGTATCAGCAACCCTATTACATTTCTTTTAACCTCTGTTCTTTTGTATAAAATAGAATCCATGTAATGTTTGCCTTGCAGGGTTGTTCACCCTGTTTGAGACTTTTAACATGATAGAGTACATTTGTAAATTTCCTGCGTAGAGCTCAGAGCACCTACATACCCATAGACCTCTTCCTTAATATCTATCAGGCATTTTCTTTTCTTTTCTTTTTAATTTAAAAGAGGGGAGAAGTGACCTGCTTCAAAGCTGAAAGCACAACTCCTAGCTTCAGCTTCGTTTCTGAGACGTAAGCTTTCTTAGAACATAAAAATGATGGCTGAGAAATACATTTACCTGTCCAGAAAAAGGACAAACATAAATAGAAATACTAAAAAACAGCTTAAAGGAATGTCTGGTAAATCGATGCTTTATCCTTGGCAATGCACCAGATGGCAGTTATTTTGGGAATAGGCAAACTCTGCCCCAGGCAACCATTTTGAGAAAGCACCCACCACTTACCTTCAGAACTCCAGAAAAGTAGGCTGACTTCATACTTTTACAGACTGTAGCATTTCAGGATCACATGATCATCTTTTGCAAGCTTCTCATCCGGTTTCCAACAACTCAAGTCAACCGCAAAAGCCAGATCCGCTTAATGACTTCGTGATTTGCTTAACAACAATGGCACAAAGGATTGTAAAATCAGGGTGAAGCTCACCTAACAACTGCCTTTGTTTAACAATGGAAATTTTGGTGCCAGTTGTGGCTGTAAGTCAAGGTCGGCTTGTCCCAAAGGTGCTTTTTCAAAAGGCAACTGGATTTCCTTTGTTCATTTCGCTTTTCATCCAAGATGCTTCTTCAGTTCTGAGTGAATGGTGGAGAATTGGAAGGGTATATATTCCTTGAAGTCATCTGGCCATTAGCACTCTTTCTGAGAGTTGTTGAGGCCACTTGGAGGTTTATCTGGAAACGGATAAGGAACCTTCTTGGAACTGCTGAAAGGACTGTGTTGTAGAGAGGAGTGGTGGTGTTGTATCCTTCCTGCTTTGTTGACAACAATGGGACAACCATGACCTGAAAGACTGACCATCTCCATAGTCAAGGACTACCTCTACACACAGAGAGAAAAATATCCCACTTTCTTCCTATTCAAATTGGTATGAATCATGCAAATATATGCAGGCTTAGATCCTCTTTTACAGACACAAACTTTTTAAAGTTCTTAGTCATGAAACACTGATATTTTTCTTATTTTCAACCGAGGGATGGGGGTGGGGGGGAAGCACATTAATAATGTTGATGGAAATCATCCCTTCCACAGATCACCAGTTTTAGTTATGCAGCCAATCCTTTGCTTGTCATTTGCATAACCATCTCAATGCCGTGGGATTACGCTAGGAGATAGGGTCTACTTATTGCATTGGGAGCTGGGAGTGAAATAATGGATTATCCTGTTCCTTACATGCTACATTTTTATAGTCATCAAGAGATCTTCCAAACAAATGACCTTCGGTAAGTCACTGCAGAAGAACAGTTCAATCATGTGCAAGAGTGAGTTGTAAGCCTTTAGTTGGAATTGAAAACAAATCCGCTATGGATTTCTGGGGGCGGGTGGATTTGTGAGATTGTCTAAAGCAGGTTCTCCTGCAATGTAGGAGATTGGTACTGAACACAATCTGCTTGCATCCATATTTCTTCAATCGGAAAAAAAAAGTCCATAGTAAACCAATTTGTTTGGGAAAGGTGTGTCTTTTTTTTTTTTTTTTTTTTTGACAATGAGGTAGTTGCAAGTCAGACAGACCCCTGTCGGAGCCTGAATCTACGGGGGAAGATGAGCTGGAACTGGAGCTAACAGAAATCGAGGGGGTGGCTTCCGTGGCTTTGGTGGCAAATGGGGAAGAGCAGGGCCAGTCAGGCCAGGGCTTCTCAGGATTAGGATGGCTTGTAGGCAGGAAGGAACAGGGGCTGGCTGACCAAGAGAGGCTAAGCAGTGAACATGAGAGACAGAGCTCAGGCGATGACCCCCTCCTTATCTGCAAGCACGGAGAGTAGATAGAAGGCGAGAACAATGCAGACTGAGCTGGCTATTCTGGAAGAGAGAACCCTGCCCCTCTTCACAAGGTACACCTGGGGACTGAGGCTTAAGGAGATGCTGTGGGGAGGGGCATTTGTTAGGAACAAATCGGGGTGAAATCCAGCAGGTTCTGACAGGTTCTGGAGAACCGGTAGCGGAAATTTTGAGTAGTTCGGACAACCGGCAAATGCCACCTCTGGCTGGCTCCAGAGTGGGGTGGAAATGCAGATTTTGCAATATTCTTTCCCCAGGAGTGGGGAGGGAATTTTGCAGTTTCCTTCCCCTGCCCCATCCACCAAGCCACACCATGCCCACCAAGCCACACCCACAGAACCGGTAGTGAAAAAATTTGGATTTCACCAGTGGAACAAATGCTGAATTCCTGGAGTGTTAAGTGCCGACTTTGAACTTTCCTGGCTTCCTTGAACTCTTTCTAGATTTCTGGATTACTGGCCTTGCTCCCTGGCTTCCTGGACTCGTCAGCTTGCCCTGCTGGATTTATTGCTGTGCCACCGTGGGTGTCCACAACATTGGGCTGGACTATTTACAGCCAGAAGCTGTTTGAGGTGTGTGTGTGTGTGTGTGTGTTTGTCATCACTTTGCTCTGGGATTTGCCGGAAACGTGGGAGCATTTGGAGCAATAAAGGGGCAGTTTGAACTGTCAGCTGCCTATGTTATCTCTGTGCCATGCCCCTGGTCATCACCGACATTTGCATCACACAGAATACGAGGATATTTGTAGAATAAAAACTATTTATTTGAGGGTTGGAGGTGAGCAGATATGTACATTTGGGTAAGTTATGTACAACAGCTCTGAAGTACACACACACAAATCTTTAAAATTAATTTATTATAAAAAAAGATTATCTGGAAAACAGCCTGTGGCTGCAGAATATAAGCAAGCCAAATTTCTATTGATCCACATATTCCCTGCCTTTGTTGTACACATTGGAGAAATGGAAGCATTTCTCATAATTAGGCATACCATAATTATTTGCGATTGCAGTATAATTAATTGTGTTACCTTTAATGCGGAGACGTTTCAGCCTGGTTCATATTTCTGACTACATTACAGCAGGGGTGAAATCTAAAATTTGTTACTATCTGTTCTGTGGGCATGGCTTGGGGGGGGAGGGGGCGGGTAATGTGACTGGGTGGGCGTGGCCATTTTTTTAAACTTTTAAAACCATTTTTTCTACAACCACTTTGGCGAAGACGTTGTAAAAAAATGCTTTCAAAAGGCTCTGACGATCCAAGCTGAGTTGCCTGATCGTTAGAGGCAATTAAAAGAAAAAAAGTCTCTGACGATCAGGCAACTCAGCTTGGATCGTCAGAGGCATTTAAAAGAAAAAAAAGTTTTTTTTTCTTTTAAAAGCCTTTGATGATCCCAGCTGAGCCGTGCGATCATCAGAGAGTTTTTTTTACTTTTAAAAGCATTTTTTTGGTGGAAGAGGTTGTAGAAAAAATGCTTTTAAAAGTAAAAAAAAAGCCTCTGATGATTGTGCAGCTCAGCTGGGCATGGGGGGGGGGCAGGGATTTTTGCTACTGGTTCTCGCCTCCATTGCTCGCCTCCATTGCTACCAGATCAGGTGATCCGGTCCGAACCGGGAGCATTTCACCCCTGAATTATAGCAGGGGTGTCAAACTCAAGGCCTGAGGGCTGGATCTGGCCCAAGGGGGGCTTAGATCTGGCCTGCGGGGCTGCCCTGGAAACAGCAAAGGGCCAGCCCTTGGTGCTTCTGCCAGTGAAAAGGACTCCTGAGTTTTCGGCTGCCATGGCCTCCTGCAACCCTCTGCCAGTGAAATCAGAGCTCGCGAGTTGCAGTTGTTAAGTAAATCACATGATCAAGGGAATCCACCTTCCCACACTGACTTTGCTTTCTGGAATTCAGTTGGGAAAGTTGCAAAGGGTGATCAGTTGCAGGACATGTGACTGTTATGAATACATGATGGCTTCTAAGCACCTGAATGTTGACCATGTAACTGTGGGGAAGCTGCAATGGCTGTAAGTGCAAGGAGGAGTCACATTTTTAGCTTGCGTGGCAACTTTGAGGTCACTAAACAAATGGTTGTAAGTTGAAGACTACCTGTGCTAGAGGCTTCATTCCAGCCATTGGCTAGAATTGATGAGGCTACTATTGTTCTGTCCCCGTCTCACACACGCACACAAACAGTCAGCCAGGAGTTAATGAAACCAGCAATCAGGAATTCCTTTGAGATAACAGAATTGGCAGCAACCCAATAACAGCCTGCCAAAAGATTTTACTCACAACGGGAGGTTTTTCTCCTCAGTCCGATACACCAAAATAAGTCCAGAAAGCCAAAGAATTGTTCAAGTCCAGTCCAAATAAATCCAAGGAAAGCGTATAACAGAGTTTCCAGAAACACGGTATGACTTCCTAGCTTTTCAGTTTGTCCGTCACAAGGCCTGAACAGCCACCACACCCCCTTTTATCCCTTGTGGGGTGTGGTCCAGTGACTCAGCTTAATCTCTGGCATGCCTCTTTCTCTGCTGTGCGTGCTTATCCCTGTTGGGGATCCAGCCAAAACTCATCTCCGTCGCTGTTAAACTCTGGCTGCTCCGAAGTGCCTTGCTCCTGGCATTTCTCTTGGCCTTCGGAGGACACCTGAGTCATTGCCAGAGAGGAGGGTCCTGGAGAGGGAGGCCTTGCCAACTCCTCTCCTTCACTTTCAGAGTCTTCTCCCTCTGATAAGACAGGCTCAGGGGTCGGAGTCACAACAATTATATACTGTATAAACCTACCTTCCCCAGCCTACTGTCCTCCAGATGCACCAAACCTATGTCATCCATTTGATTGGCAAGGCTGTTCTAAACCTTCTAGTTGAGTCCAAGATGTTCTGAGTATCCAGGAGATTTGTCTCACTGCCCTTAGAGCACTTTTCCTGGGGATGGATAATGCTGGTAGAACATCAAGAATAACAGAGTTGGAAGGAATCTTGGTGGTCTACTAGTCTATTCCCCTGCTCGAGCAGGAGACCCTATACCATTTCAGACAAATGGCTGTCCAATCTCTTCTTCAAAACTTCCAGTGTTGGAAGGAACCTTGGAGGTCTTCTAGTTGGAGCACCCACAACCTCTGGAGGCAAGCTGTTCCACTGATTAATTGTTCTCACTGTCAAGAAATGTCTCCTTAATTCTAGAAAGTTGCTTCTTTCCTTGACTAGTTTCCATCCATCCCCCCCCCCTTGCCCTGCCCCCAGGTGTCCTGGAAAATAGATTGACCCTCAAGGCCAGAAGTAAAGGATAAAGAAGCAGTAACTACTTTTGCATATCTCTCATGTGTAGGTCATATTGAATGATATATAGCAAAAAGATGACCATGGATAGTCTCAAACAGGTGCAGTAGAAAATTACTGGGTTTTCTGGCTGTGTTTTCAGGACTAGATAGCTAGTAACCAATGTTATCTTTATAATTGGTAATTTTATTATTTAAAAAAATAATAAACTAGTCAACATTCTAATGGCAACCAAATATCCCAGGAATGTAATATGGTATCTTACTTGGGGATATAGAACAAACAGTTCCCTGAAAACTGCAGTTTGTTGTTGAAGACTGGGTTTCTATCCCATTTTTTTCATCTTTCTAGAAAAATGGCACACCCATTTAATCGTTTCAGTGGCACCTGAGCCCTAAAGGGAAATTAAGCTCAGAGAAATGCTAAATTAGCCATTTCCAGCCTGGTGCCTTTGAAGTATGTTGAACCACAACTCTCATAGTTCCTGAACCAGATGGACAATGGAGCGTGGCTATAAATTGTAGTCTCCGTTTGGTGGGCATCAGACTGTGTTGAATTAACAACATTTCAAAAGTCAAGGCATGTGCCCACTCACAGGAGAAAGTCCAGGAGATGATTAATTGTTTGCTTTGCTAAATTCCTTGTGAACTTATTTGTGCACTCACCGCTGTCAGTTCTATTTACATAGAGTCTTTAATATAGATCAAAAGACTGCCCTCCTTCAGATCTGTTCGGCATCTTTCTTCAGAGGCTTCTCTGGGACCGAAGAGGCAGTCTATTATCCTTGAGAGTATCTGATAGAAATTAAGGCTGCATCAAAACTAAAGCCAAAACTAGACTCCAAATGCATCAGAAATGCATGTACCAGATAATGTGTCCTTTGATGGAAAAAGCCACCCGGACTTTCAAACAAAAAAATGAGTTTAAACATCTGAAGCAGCAAATGACTGTATGCAAATGAAGGGTGTGATAGGTGGTACAGCAGTGACATACACAACTATGGTGATGCCCTCATATCTCCGCTTTTCTGGCATAGACAAAACAGGTCTGGCAGACAAGTCTGCAAAGCAATGCATGAATAGACAAACACCGATATTATGATTTGACCAGAGCTTCTTTTTTTTAAAATAGATATTTACCTTCAAAGAAAAAACAAAATACTAAGTGGTCATACTTGGGTGCTCCTTGCAATTCTTGCTAAAGACTGGTTCTCATTGACTTGGAAAAAGTGATTAGTAAATCTAAGCTATGAAATGGGGAAGTATAGATTTTCAGATGTTGTTGATCTACAACTCTCTAATGTGTTTACCATTGGCCATTTGGGCTGGGGCTTATGGATATTGGAATCCAATAACAGCTGGAGGGCCATGATTTCTCACTCAGATTGTAATCTATCTTAAATGTTCTTCTCTTTCACATTTTCCCATAGGAGAACAGCAAGCTGTTTAGTGTACAAAAAGCAGGAATTAAAATTCTCTGCATAGTTTAAGATTCAGGACCCATGAATGTATGTACATATGTGTGTAACGATTGGTGTGCTGTCTATTCATCATACTCTAGTAATATAAAAGCCCTAGTAAACCCAACCTATTTAGATGACCCTCAATTGGTCTATGGGCTGTCAGACTCCTGAATGCGAAATAAGATCATAACTACATAGTATGATGGACTTGCAGGGCTGGTGCAACGTGTAACATGTTCACACTGGTGCAATAGGACTGGATGTTTTGTTAATATGATTTATTGGGTTAAGGATTTTCTGTCTTCACTGTGAGTTGTATTGTGTTGTGGGGGGTGCACTGAGGGAGTTCCACCAATCTCATTATAGATATGTTGCGCAGTGACAATAAAGGCTATTATGTTATGTTATTAGGTTAATTGGGAAAGATTGTTGTTGACTATGTCAAGCATATTTTGATTCCAGTCAGCCTCTCTAAGTCTCCTTGTTTCTCTGATATTGTAAGAGAAAAGCTGTGTTATTCTATGGTAGAAAAATAGCAATAGCCCTTAGACTTATACACTGCTTTATAGTGCTTTTACAGCTTCTCTAATTTTACAGTTTACAGAGTCAGCATCTTGCCCCCAACAATCTGCGTCTTCATTTTACCAACCTCGGAAGGGCGGAAGTCTGAGTCAATCTTGAGCCAGTCAGGATTGAACTCCTGGCAGTAGGCAGAATTAGCCTGCAATACTACATTCTTACCACTGCGCCACCATGGCTCAAGGTCAGGAGTCTGTTGGCAACTGAGACCTTTTATTCTAAACTATCAGCTTTCATGGGCTGCAGTTCACTTCCATAGAGTGGCTCACAAATGACAATGCCTTTAAATAAAATTTCCTGCCCCAGAAAGGTGCTGCTAGATTCTTCCAGATTTTCCCCTTCCCCCTGAACTGAGAAAAATAATAATAATAATAATAATAATAATAATAATAATAATAATAATAATAATAATAATAATAAGTTGATGGATTCAATAACTGCATTTCCACTTTGGCAGCTATGTGGCAACTTTCAATTAACGAGCATCTGGGCTGGTTTCATTAATACTTTTCTAAAAAGGAAAGACATGTTGCACAAATTGATAGCTAATGTGATGCAGACGACAGCAATCGGAATTAATTAGAGGTAGAAGTTTGTTGTAGAGTCAACCACTTTCTTTCCACTGCCTCCTACCCTTCTCTCTTTTCAGTTGTCTCAAGGGAAGCTCTTCAATTCAGAGAAAGGCTGATAATAATTAAAGTTGTCTCCAGTGGCAGTGATGTCCAGCTGGATGTTTCACTACAGAGAACGATAAAATAATAATGGTTAATTAGTAATACCAGGGTAAGCACACAAAGGTGCCAATCACTTGCCTCTTGAAGCTGGCCATGAACTATGGAAATAGACTCAGAAGCAGTGACAAGATGGACTTTTCCAAAACACAGTCTTGCTTTTTACCAAGAAGCAAACTGGCCGTAGCTAAGGATGCTTAGAAAAACTGATTCTAAACCAAGAGAGATATCCCAGCCCCCAAATGCCAGCAGCTTTAGCTTAACAGTTAGTTTCTTCTCTGTTCTTTCTTTACAGTATATGACCTTCACCAAGGGTGGGATTCTACCAGTTTGGATTGGTTCGGGTGATCCGGTAGCTCCGATGATCTGCTGAGAGCGAACCAGTTCACTCCAACGATCAGCTGAGTCCGCCTCCCCGCCCCTGTGCTTTGCTTACCTTTATCTTTGCAACTGAGTTTATTGGTGTGCCTCAGCTGTTTTAATCCCCTAGCACTAATGCAGATGATTTTTCATTGAACTGTGTACATAAGTGAAGCGCAGGATCACCGAACCGGTTATTAAACTGGAAGGATCTCACCACTGACCTTCACTTGCTGAATAAATAGAAGCCTACATAAATTTGAAATTCATTCTTAGGAGAAGAGAGAACCTTCTGCACATTTCCTTTGGAAAATTCAAAATCTAAGCATAAATAAAAGAAAAATATACCGACTGAAAACAACCCAGTAAGATTCCACTGATGGTGAAGTGGCAGATAACACAATTCCTCATCTTCCTTTTTTTGAGGTTTCTTCCTCGCTATTTTCCTTGGAACATCTAGCCCCAACACAAAATATTATTATTTTGCCCTAATTTTCCTTCTCTTCAGGGACAGAAAATATGATTTGCATGCAGAAAAATGCCGCAAGTTCATTTATGAGCTGAGATCAAGAAGCTGACATTCACCTATAAACTGTGAAGGCTGAAGCTGACAAGACTAAAAGTGAATCTGAGATCAGACAGGATCATTAGAAAAAATATTGTTCAAGGACCCTTAGCATCGAAGACTGAGAAACAGTAAAAAAAAAAAATCTGTTGCTACATAAAGTGCAGAAAGCGACATAGGAATTAAACTCTGGCTAGGTTTTTAGAGTCAGCAGTAGCTGTTCTTCATCTGTATAATTTCTTCTCATCTGCAACCAAGGCAACTTATCTATCTATATTCTACCTCCTGGAATATTTTGTTGCTAAACTCCTGAGTACATTCCAAAGAGGAAGATAGATAAGTTTGCCCTGCCCAGAAGAAGGCTCTGACAATAGGACCTTCACAGTTTATCATTTAGCTTCACAATATCTAAACTATCACTATTGTTCTTGTTGTTGTTACATTAGCCAGGAGATCACAGTGCTATTACAGAGTAGTCATTTGGCTGCCAAGGTACCAGCTCTATAGTAGGAAATGCTCTCACGCTTCCCAAGGTGTGTCACAGAAGAGCAAACTGGTTTCACACCAGAAAGAAAGACAGTGTCTCTTCCATTCTAGGCCCTCTCCCTTCCCCGGAGCCACCGTGTAAACAGACATTCGATCCGGGAAGGTTCAAAACCAGCAGAAATCTGACTGACTGCATAGAGCACCAACTCATCTCACCAAAGTGGTACCTATTTATCTACTTGCATAGAACATGCTTTTGAATTGTTAGGTGGACAGAAGCTGAGGCGAGTGACGGGAGCTCACCACACCACACAGTGCTAGGACTCGAACCGCTAGAGCAGAGCAGAGGTGGTATTCAGTAGGTTGACCTGGAGAACCGGTAGCAGAAATTTTGAGTAGTTCAGAGAACTGGTAAATTGAAATCTCTGACTGGCCCTGCCCACATCTATTCTCAGCCCCCCGAGTCCCAGCTGATCGGGAGGAAATGGGGATTTTGCAGTATCCTTCCCCTGGAGTGGGGTGGGAATGGAGATTTTACAGTATCCTTCCCCTGCCACGCCCACCAAGCCATGCCTACCAAGCCACACCCAAAGAACCAGTAGTAAAAAAAACTGAATCCCACTACTGGAGCAGAGACCACGTCCAGCATCATTAAGCCATTAAGCCACTGAGCCTCCACCTCTTCTCACTTATAGTCTGATAATCTTCAAGAGCTCTGTTCCATGCCCCCACAGAGGCATTGCAAGATGCTATCCAAGAGCAAGCCTTCTCAGTCCCAGTATGTCTTCAACTCTCCGATTCTGTTGTCTAATTCTCTTTCTAAGTAAGATTCTCATGGACATCTCTTTGACAAAATGCATTGGGTATCCATTGGGTATTCAAGAAATAGCCTTTTTACTATGCAGCAAAGAGCAGGTCTTTTCACTGATCATGGAGAAGCTTGTAGGTGGATGACTGCATAATCATCTCCCAAAACTTTCATCAATCTGGAAACCAGTCATTATCAGAACTTCCTCTCCACCTGATTTTTTCCTTCATCTAGCAAGAAGAGTTTAAATTTTGATGGATATTAATCATTTTAATCAGCTTGCTGATTTTCTGCCGAGGCTGTTGCTTTTCTTGCTTTAACATACTGTACTAGATTTTAATTATTGTGTTTTATTTCATATTCTAATTTATTTAGAACTTTATGTGATTTTAAGCAAATTGCCCTGGGAAAATCTAATTTTGAAGGGCAGCAGACACAGTTTAATTCAATTCCTACTCTAGTGGGCATCTCTCTCTCTCTCTCTCTCTCTCTCTCTCTCTCTCTCTCTCTCTCTCTCTCTCTCTCTCTCTCTCTCTCTCTCTCTCTCTCTGATGAGCAGTTTGTTTTTCACCTTTGACTGCTAGAAATCTGTTCTGCTCCTAACCCTATAGAAATGAGAAAAAAATTCTCCCTTCATATCCTTTTTAAACAACAGCAATAATTGTAATAGAAGGGAATATAGCAGGGGTGGGTTCTACTTAACCTTTACTTCCGGTTCCAATTTTCCCCGTGCGCGCATGCACAGAAGCTTGTGATCACTTATGATGACATCCGGGTCAGTGGGAGGAACCTCCCATCAGTTTTATTATTGTTTTTTTTTTTTTAATTTGATTTATATGCCGCCCTTCTCCGGAGACTCAGGGTGGCTTACAGTATGTTAAGCAATAGCCTTCATACTTTTGTATATTTATATTTATACAAAGTCAGCTTATTGCCCCCAACAAACTGGGTCCTCAATTTACCCACCTTATAAAGGATGGAAGGCTGAACCAGGCCGAACAGGGGGCAACTCACCACTGGAATATAGTTTATAGAATATAATATACAGAATACAGTATGTAGAATACAATAATTGCAATGCCAACACCAATTGCAGAATCATAGTATGGCGTGGACCTTGGCACTATCCTTAGTACAGTCTTCTGCCCAGTGAATTAATTTACACACATCCCTAAGAGAGGACCATCCAGCCTCCATTTATACCAAAAAACTTTGTTCCAACCAAAATCTACTTGTCATTTTAGTTTTTAGTCCATTGATTCTTTTCATATCTTGTAGAACAGCCCCATCTTCTATGGGTCACCTCTTTAAATACAGCTATCCTTCCTCTTCATAGTGTTCTCTTCCCCATGCTAAGCATACCTGGTGTTTCCTCCAATTCCTTATGGGGTTTTCCTCCCCAGGTTCCTTTTCTTCTTGGTTGTTCTCAGGGGTGGGCCGCTGGGGGTTTGCACGGGTTCGAGAGAACCTATAGCTAAGATTCTGTGCAGTTCGGAGAACCCCAAATCCCACTCCTGGATGGCCCTGCCCAATGGTGAAATGTAAAATTTGTTACTACCGGTTCTGTGGGTGTGGCTTGGTTGGGGGGGAATGTAACTGGGTGGGCGTGACCAAATTGTTTTCTTTTTTACTTTTAAAATCATTTTTTCTACAACCTTGAAGAGGTTGTAGAAAAAATGCTTTTAAAAGCCTCTGACAATCCCAGCATTTAAAAGGTTGAGAAGAGGTTGTAGAATAAATGCTTTTAAAAATGAAAAAAAAAAGCCTCTGATGATTGTGCAGCTCAGCTGGGCATGGGGGGGGGTAGGGATTTTTGCTACTGGTTCTCCAAACCACCTGCCCCCCTCGCTACCGGATTGGGCGATCCAGTCTGAACTGGGAGCATTTCACCCCTGGCCCTGCCCATCCCATCCCACCCCTCCCAGGAGTCCCCAAATGTCCCGTTTTGGATGGAAGTAAGTGCAGGGCACGCATGGAGGCTCAAGGAGGGTGAAAAACGGGCCTACCAGAAGTTCGGGGAGGTCAGAAATGGGCCTGTTTCTGGCCTCTAGAGGGCCTCTGGAGCCCGGGGAGGCCATTTTTGCCGTCCCAGAGGCTCAAACAAAACCCTTGGAGTCCAGGGAGGGCAAAAATGCCCCCACCCATCATGGTGCATGAGGCCGACTAGGCCACGCCCACCATGGCCACGGCGACCCAGCAGCTGGGCAGAGAACCCCTTGCTAAACTTTTGAAACCCACCCCTGGTTGTTCTCCTTATAATCTGCTCCCCAGAACTGAATGCAGTAGTCTAGGGGGTGATGTAGCTCAATGGAAAGTAGAAAACAACAGTGACTTATGTTGAACTTGATTATACAATTTCTTCTGATGCAACCTAGGATTATATTTGTGTCTTTGTTTTATAGCTGCATCCTGCTGTCAGCTGTTTAGCAAAACACCCATTATTTTTGCACATACCACAAGCCAGCATGGTTTCTCCCATCCTAAATTCATGCCTATATCCCAAATGTAGGGACGCTGCATTTTGAAATTCATCTTGTTGGTTTCTGCATGTTGTTTCCTGGTTGTCAACACCTTCATGAATCTTTATTTTTTGCTATTTTTGTGTTGCACGCATATTTGATTATCCTATTTTCTAACCCTTCATCCGAGTCATTTAAAATATGTTGAGCAGCATGAGACCTAGGACAAATGATATTCTATTTGACAGTTCCTTCCAATCTGATGCCAAGCCATGGGCATATTCCCATATTAACCAACAGCTTCTTTAAAAATGCAGAGTTAGGAAAAATCAAAATTAAAAAAATACATCACAATTAAAATCCATATTGAGTGGATAACGGACAGCAGTTTGCTAGTCTTCTCTCACATGTTCCTTCTCCCTGTCTCTCCTTCTCCTTATGGTCTTTGAATGGGGACATAATGAGTTGCTATCATTTTGCCGTGTTACATATGTTAAGAGCAGATACTGATTTCTATTCATCACAATCTTCTCCTCCACCTATCCCGTTCTACTCTTTAATGAGCTGGGAGCCAATCAATAATTCATTGCTACATGAATAACTGGGGGATGATAACTACTTACTTGGAAAGATGTAATCAGAACTCATTCTCTCTCTTACTTACCAGCTCCTCCTAATTCCTGGGTAATCCAATAGACTTGACGTAGGCATCAAAAGAAATCTTAAACAAGAAGGTAGGCTGGATCAGCACGTAGGAGAAAGAATATAATCATTCCTTGAGGCACAAAGCTTTTTTTTTTTTTAATAATGTTATAAAGTTGCAGAATTCCTATTGTGGTTTTAGGCTGGGAAGCTACTTTTTTTAAAAAAAAAAACCATATCATTAATCCTGATGACATATGTGTAACGAGGAAGGCAGGAATGCTTTGGATGGAACAGAGTCATCACTACACAATAATTCACATTCTTTCACATTAAAACAATTTAATCTGAAGTCTTTTCGGATTATATGTCCAAGCTGCATTATGGTTATGAATAGTGTGAAACCATCCCAATTTGTTCTACCAGTTCAAGTTTTTCCATACTGATTAAAAGTATGTATCTTTTTTAGAATCTCTCAAAGTCGGGTTGACCTATGGTAACCCAAGAAAACATGCCAGTGAAATTCTGTAGAGAAGATGATCCGCTATCTGCCATGCTTTGAGAGGACAGTAGACATGGATTTCCTTCCTCCTAATATCCCCCGGATCTCTAAGATATCGATTCCCATAACCCCTCTTTGGCTATAGTACTCAGATTTATGAAAGCTGCATCCCAATATAGCTGGGGTTATATAAAGTTGAGAAAGATGGGTATGCCCCCCCCCCCTTTATGTACATAATAATAAAAAAGAGCCCTCAAATAGATTTTAGTTAGACACTGAGGATCCATTGCTAATCATATGTAGACATTTCGGTTGATATTAATCCTATTTACGTGACATTCAAAACTACAGTGCCTCTAAAGAAATAATAATAATAATAATAATAATAATAATAATAATAATAATAATAATAAGTCTTTTGCACCCTATTGGTTGAGCAGTTTATTATTCTGTAAGTTTTCTCAGACTCAGACCTATGGAGTGCTATCCTGAGAGAGGAAACTCCCCCCTCACTCTCCCTCCCTCCCTCCCTCTCCCTCTCCATCACTATGTGTCTCGGTCTGTCTGTCTGTCTATTATCTATCTATCTATCTATCTATCTATCTATCTATCTATCTATCTATCTATCTATCTATCTACCTACCTACCTACCTACCTACCTATCTGCCCAACTATCTATCTACCTACCTATCCATCCATCCATCTATACACATACACATATATAACTTATATTGATAAAATAATGTATATGTATAGTATTTTTTTTAAATTAGATTTATATGCTGCCCTTCTCCGGAGACTCAGGGCGGCTTACAATGCGTTAAGCAATAGCCTTCATACTTTTGTATATTTTTCATACAAAGTCAGCTTATTGCCCCCACAAACTGGGTCCTCAATTTACCTACCTTAGAAAGGATGGAAGGCTGAGTCAACCTTGAGCCTCGAACTTGCACAATTGCAGACACCTGGTTGTTAATAATAGTCTATCTAGCCTGTTGAGCTATCTGAGGCTCTCTCAGATAGTAACCAGATAGTATGATTAGAGAAAAAACAACCACCACAATAATCACTATTTAATCACTACTGAATTCTAGCTTTGTGGTCCACATTGAAACGGGCCTTTGGGGAAAAAAATTCTTCAAAATCAGCTCCTTTGAGTTTACTAAGAGAGTATCTTTGAGGAATGTCTGTGTGGATTCTCAATCATCTAGGTCATGGTTGCCCCAAAAGTGCTTTTCGAAAAGTCAACTGGACTTTCTTGGGTTTTTTTCTTTGAAAATGTTTCACTTGTCAGAACTGAAGAAGCTTCTTGGATGAGAAGTGAAACATTTTCAAGGAAAAAACCAAAAAAAGTCCACTTGCCTTTTGGAAAAAGCACCTTTGGGACTATCTTGAGGAATGGAAGCATTTCCACCCCAGCTTTTTGATGTTGCTATTTATAATACCCGATTTATGTATTTTGATTCTTTTGCACAGGGACAAACTACGGTACTTTTTTCAGGATGATCTATTGAGCCACCATAGCTGATTTCCATAACTAGGCTGCCATTTTTATATAATTTAATTCCACTCCCTTGTGAAGTCATTTCAACCAGCGGTGGTATTCACTTACCTTCGCTACCGGTTCGCAAATTTGAGTGCAAGCCTTCTGCGCATGCGCAGAGGGTCAAAAATGGGACATGATGATGTCCACGCGGGTGAGCAGAGCCTCCTGCAGCCACCGCTACCAGTTTTGCCCAAACCGGATACAACCAATTGAATACCACTACTGATTTCAACTACTTACTATCACCTCAACGTCCACCATTAAATGTTGTGACCCAGGCCCAAGTAAGTAGTAAGAAAATCAGCCAGTGCAAAAAACAAACAAACTTTATTCGAACAGCTGAGAATGACTTCATTCCCAGCATCGTTCAACTAAATTAAGGCAAATTCCTCCCAACACAAATTCCTCAATCCTATCAGAAACGTTGTCCAATTAGGCAAACTGCCAAAGGCTTTTCTTGGCAAACGTTCAGAAGTCACAGATACAAAAATAAAATACAAGATGTAGACGAAGAAGAAGACAAAGCTACCAATGTTGTTTTCCGGCAAAGCCCAAACGCCATTGCTGGTCAGTTTTAAGCCTTATGGGAGGGCCAATCATCTCTTGGCCCTACTCCCGAGTTGTCCTCTTTGATTGAGCTGCTCTTGCCTTTTGGAAGCTCTTGTCATGCGTGCATTAGGAACAGGCTCCTCATGTTCCTCTGCCTCACTTTTATCAGGCTCTGGAGGCACTGGAGTCCACACCTCACTCCTCAATGGCCCTGGCCCCATCTCTGCCTCTGACGCAGAGCCCTCATCCAGGCCTTCCCCAGCCTCCAGAACTGGCCCATGTTCTTCCTCAGCCTCATCGCTGTCTGACTCCGCTGCCAGCTCCGCAGGCAGCTGGCGGACCACAACAGTAAACTCCAGTGTCAGTGGCTAGCTTTATACTGTTGAGTGCTTAGAAGTTATGCTTAATTAGGAACTCTTGTGGTGCAGAGGTTAGAATGCTGATGCTAACTCTGCTGACTGCCAGCGGTTCGATCCTGACCGGCTCAAGGTTGACTCAGCCTTCCACCCTTCCGAGGTCGGTAAAATGAGGACCCAGATTGTTGGGGGCAAGAGGCTGACTCCGTAAACCACTTAGAGAGGGATGTAAAGCACTATGAAGTGGTATATAAGTCCAAGTGCTATTGCTATTAATCTTTTGCCTCTGTGTTCAAATTTATTATCCAAGAAGCGGAATAGAAGATGTTTCCGCTGAGCCTGACTCTGCCCCAGAATTGCTCAGTGCTTTTGTGCAATTACTTTCTTGCCGTAGCTGCGTCCTTCTGCCATCACCGTCTCCTGTGACTCATAAAATGGGTCTGTCTCACCCTGTTGCCACATTTGTGCAATAACATGTGCAAAGCTTTTTAGAAATCCTCTTAAGAGGAAACTAAATATTGATTATTATTCATACAGCAATTATTGTTGCTTTCAGGGAAGAAGATTTTTGCTGTCATTGAAAATGCTAGCAGCATCTAAGTAGTTACATTTAAAGACTTGAAGAAGGTCTGTCGGTTGGATCAACACTTTTTTAAAGTGTAGTTTGCATTTATCTCCATTGTTTTCTTGGCATCCTAGTCCTCATTCCTGAAAACCATTTTTCCTCCTATTAAGGAATAAGCAATTCTTCTGAGATTCACTAAGGGAATTTTCTACATTCTAACCAATGAGCTGTGGGGGCACAGTGGTTAGAATGCAGTGTTGCAGGCTAACTCACTGCTCACTGCCACAAGTTCGATCCTAACCAGCTCAAGGTTGACTCAGCCTTCCATCCTTCCGAGATCGGTAAAATTAGGACTCAGATTATTGGGGGCAATGTGCTGACTCTGTAAACCGCTTAGAGATGGCTGTAAAGCAGTGGAGGTATTCAGCCAGTTCTATCTGGTTGAGGCAAACTGGTAGTGGCAGTGGGAGGCTCTGCCTACCCAGCTGGATGTCATCACATCCTGTTTTTGACACTGT
This sequence comes from Masticophis lateralis, assembly GCA_030761175.1. Classification (NCBI taxonomy): domain Eukaryota; kingdom Metazoa; phylum Chordata; class Lepidosauria; order Squamata; family Colubridae; genus Masticophis; species Masticophis lateralis. The sequence continues at coordinate 5,432,330 of JAUDYJ010000008.1, read as the reverse complement.
GCACATGAATGGAAGGCCCTGTGCATGTGCAGAGGTGTTTCACGCGTGCACGCACTCACATTTGCGAACTGGTAGCGAGGGTAAGCTGTAAACACTATGGAGCGGGAGCAACATATACATCTAAGTGTTCTTGCTATTGCTTATCCAATTATCCTCGTCCAAAGTAAAGTTCTCTACAAAATGGCTTCTCGAAATTATTCCTCCTTTTTGTGGGATAGAAGTTTGGTGAGACACTTTAATTGCTCTAAAGTGAGAAGAAGTTTTTTGGCAGCTTATCGGAGAATGAGCATTTCTGCAATTTTATTTTATAGCATATACTGTATTTATGGATATGTTGATAAGAGAAGGAATCACTCTGGATTTTTATTTTATTTTTTTTATTTTTTTTGCATCAAAGATGCTTTTATACAATCTGTTTATGGGCAATTTTTAAATCAAGATGAGAACGTTTATAGCTATTTACAGACCTATTATGTAAAGGGAGGAAAATTTATCAGGTAGGGTTTTTTTTTTCTTTTCAACATCCAGCCAGGGTGGTTTTTTTTTTTTTTTAATGTTTAATGTTGGAAAAAGACAGTGGATTTTTTTTATTTTTAACAAAAAAATAAAATAGAACGGAGAGTGAATACCAAATGAAAGGATATGTAAACATTCAGCACTGACATAAACTAGAATATGTTAGAAGTAACTGGAGTGGAGCTACTACAAACATAGTATAACATCAGTGTTCTGTTTTTTTTCAGTCTTTCTTGAGAAAACTTGGGGAGGAATTGAGCTGTGTGTGTGTATTTCCCCCATTTTTCAAAAGTAACAGTTTAAGAGAAACCACAGGGAATATACCCATCATTAATTTTATGAATTTAGATTATTTTTATCCTATAGCTGCCTTCTTTGAACCTATGTGGATAATAAATTTTAAAATATGCAGTAATGTTACACTGAAAGAATTTAGTGACTCTGGGGTGCTATAGAAATTGTGCAGGCCTGCAATGATGGGCATATCTGCTTGTAAAGAGGCAAACATACACGCTCACACACATACCCCCAAATCAAGTCTTTTGCAAGGTGTCAATTTGCATGAGGGAAATTCTCAGCCCAGAGTGAGCTATCTGATACCACTGAAGTATAAAAACGCTCTCAAATCTTTCCTTGATAATAGGGACATACCTGAGAATTCTCTCCTGAGTTGAAGGTTTCAAGAAGGACTTGGCAGATAAAAAAATAATTTTCCTCCAATAAGGGGGAAAATAGGGGGCTTTGAAAAGGAACTCCTTTCTGAATCACAATTGGTTTATCCATTTCAAGAATTCCTTTCCTATCAGTTATCATCTCTGCCTGTCAAGCTTAGCTCTGAGGAATCCTTGATGAGAGCAACTCTGAAGCTGGGGTGAAACACAGCGGAAGCCTGAGGCAAAAAAAAATTCAAGTTTAACATCTGGAATATTGAGGTGACATCCACACCCAGCCTCTTGACCTCCTTCCTGTAGGGGCCTTGAAACCTGGCTCTGCCATTTGGCCAGGGGCAGGCCATCGACAGGGACAGGTCATACTGGAGGTCATTGATGGATTGAGAGAAGATTTTACCTCCACTTTGTGTGTACCTTGCTCTCTTCCTTGTCATATTCATTAGTTGTAATGATAATACTTAGAATATTAATGTTTTAATCTTTTACCTTGTTGTTTTTACTCTGTTGTAAGCCACCTAGATAAATAATAAATAAAAATAAGGATCCTGCAAAAAATAAGGATCTTTGGGTAGTTATCAGAAGCTGGGCTCACAGTAAGGTCACCTTCTTAACAGAATAACAGAGTTGGAGGGAACTCTGGAGGTCTTCTAATCCAACCCCCTGCTCAAGCAGGAAACCCTATACCATTTCAGACAAATGGTTGTCCAATCTCTTCTTAAAAACCTCCAGTGTTGGAGCATCCACAACTTTTGGAGGCAAGTCACTTCACTGATTAATTGCTCTCACTATCAAGAAATTTCTCCTTAGTTCTAGATTGGTTCTCTCCTTGATTAGTTTCCATCCATTGCTTCTTCTCTGGCCTTCAGATGCTTTGGAGAATAGGTTGACCCCCTCTTCTATGTGGCAGCCTCTGAGATATTGGAAGACTGCTATCATGTCACCCCTAGTCCTTCTTTTCATTAAAGTAGACATACCCAATGCCTGCCCCATTACACTATTGTAAGCCTCCACTCTGACTGCTCCTTAGAAGGTCAGATCATGAAGATGAAAGTGAAATACTTTGGCCACTTAATGAGAAGAAAACTCACTGGAGAAGAGCCTAATGCTGAGAAATATTGAGGGCAAAAGAAGAATGGGACGGCGGAGAATGTGGTGGCTGGATGGAGCAACTGAAGCAGTAGGCGTGAGCTTAAATGGACTCCAAATGATAGTAGAGGACAGGAAGGCCTGGAGGAACATTGTCCATGGAGTCTCAATGGGTCAGACATGACTTTGCAGCTAACAGCAAAGTCTCCACCTGGCATTCTTTCGGTGTTTCCAGTACCTTTTGGCTGATGTTGTGTTGCTCATAACCATATCTGACTATGATTTTGCTGCTTCCCTCTGGCTATTGTGACTCTTAAATTGACTTTTGGATTTCAGCATACCACCTCTTTGTACTAATGAACAAAACCTACTAACTATTCTTAGTGCTGAATTTGATTTGGAATAGACTTTTTCTTCCCCCTTCAGCTCTTTTGTTTGAAGAGTGATTTATAGGCACTGAGATAAGATGGAATAGCACTCTGGATTGTTTATTTTAAATTAGACCATTGGTTCATCTAAATCAATATTGTCAACACCAATTGGCAATGTCCCTTGAGGTTTAAGGCAAGAATTCTCTCAGCTCTAACCAGATCAGGCTTGAATTGTACATTTAGCATAGGTTGTTGTTGTTGTTGTTGTTGTTGTTGTTTTTTAAACCAGGCAATGCTTCTCCTTTTCTTCATGTTTTCTGCATCCCTCAGGTTTCAGCCAAAGAGGCCAATCTTTCTTTTTTGTTCCTAGAACAGTTTTATTCTGAGGTAGATTGGTGGGAACCATCTGACTTTGCTATTTGAAGGAATTCTTGGGGGGGGGAGGGTTCGTAATGCTTTATGTATTTACAAGAAATATGAACCCCTGAGACTGTGTGAGTTGGGAATTGGGGCTGTCCTTATCAATTATGTGAGGAGAGCAGAGGACAAGAACCCAGACCACAAAAAGGCTGGCCTGGATCTATTCAAATATGGATTATTATTTTTTTCAGTATTCTGTATCACACAGGAAGAGTCCGTTTGATCTGATGGTTAAGCCACCAGGCTAAAAACTAGTAGATTGTGAGTTCTAGTCCCAACCTAGCTGCTGGGTGACTTGATCCCAGTCACCAGGAGACTGTGAGTCCTGCATTAAGCATGAGAGCCTATTGGGTGACTTTGGGCCAATCATAAGGAGACTGCAAATTCTAGCCCCACCTTAGACAGGAAAGCTGGCTGGGGTGATATTGAATCCCTTACTCTGTCTCAGCCCATACCATCAAGCTTAGGCGACAAGCTAGTTGGTCAATTCCTGTCACAACCAACAGATCAACCTTTTTGGTTAGTCTGAAGACAGCGGACCCTGCATTAGTAGGAAAAGGATTGGAAGAAAAAGAACAATTCTGTGTCACCCAGTGACATCTAATCTATTTGTACCTCATAAGCAGATCATGAAAGAATATCGCTCTTCCTAACCCAAGCTATAATCTTCGGTTCAGAATGTAGCTGAAAGTCATCAAAACTAAGTCACTAATGAATTTATCTTAATCCCTTTTGAAAGCTACAGAACTAATCATTAGCAGAAATACATTTTTTTAAAAAAAATCTATAAAAACTCATTCCTGCCTCTTATGCTGTGGGTATTCCCCTCTCTGTTGAAACAGCCAAGAAACCTGGGCTATGAGAGAATTCTGAGATGACAGCCATCAGTTAGTGGTCTGATTTATCTATCAAATTGGTTGTATTTATCCTACTCCCTCCATATTTTGTTTAGACCAAATCTGTTGCTTTGCATTGTCGGCTGACTGAAGGCAGCTGCCTCCAGTTTTCATAACATAAGATGTGCATATCTCCCAGCAGGAGAGCTCCGTCAGCAATGCAGTAAATAAATAAACTGAAGGAAATATGTTATTGCTTTCATATCCAGTGTCTAAACCCATTTCAGACAATGAAAGCGGAATACTGAAGGAAACACACACACAAACACACATCAGAACCTAAGTGGTCTGTCTGCCACCTAGAGATGCCACCAAGGTCTAGCATACAAGCATTAATAGAATGGCTTTAGAAGAACTTGATGCATTGAATAAAATCTCACAAACAACCATGAAAAAAAAAAGAGAGAGAAGCTTTTGATTTGGCATACCTGGCAGGGGATCTTTGAAATTTCTTTATTCTTAAATATAATTGATTTCCAATCCATAACACTGAAAAAATCCTGTCCCTCTGAAGACCTCCACCTTTTTTAAAAATACACATTTGTATTTTAAAAAAAATAATACAGGGAATGTTATTTTGGGCTTTATAATATTCACTGGCAGCTGACAAATGACCAGTGTTCTATAGAGGGGAAAATATTAACAAGTTCCCACCACTGAAGAATAGTTTTTGAAATTAATGGAATTGGCAGAGATAGCAAAACTAGCTTTCTCTGAGGAAAGAGCAAAAGCCAATCTAGATTTGTTTCTGTTTGGAGACCACTTTTAGACTTCTTACTTGAGAAAGATAAAAATGAAGTTTCACTATTCAGAGTTCAGGATTCGACAATTTGATTTGCTATGATTATAGAAATATTGTGTAGTTTGCTCTTATTAGAAATGTACACTGTATATTTTTATGTTTAAGCCTAGAATAAGAGGATACATACATGCATACATACATATAAGCATACATACATACACATATACATACACATACACATATACATACACATACACATACATGCACACTCATACATTCATTCATTTATTCATTCCCTGTCTGGGGAATTCTGGGAGCTCAAGCCCACATCTATTCAAGTCACTAAGATTGAGAAACAGTGGTCTAAACTCTAGTCCCTGAATCAACTTCCTTGTTGTGTAGAATAGAATAGAATAGAATAGAATAGAATAGAATAGAATAGAATAGAATAGAATAGAATAGAATAGAATAGAATAGAATAGAATAGAATAGAATTCTTTATTGGCCAAGTGTGATTGGACACACAAAGAATTTGTCTTTGATGCATATGCTATCAGTGTACATAAAAAGACAAGATACAATTCATAAATAATTGTTTAGAGACAAGGATACCCTTGTCTATGTAGGAGAAGAAGAGATTGAGCTGGAAGGCAGGGTTAAATGTGTCATCAATTTGGAATCATTGCATTGTCGCAAAAACCTAAGTCCAGCCCTTCCCCAGTGAATTTCATTGCCCCTTATATGGCATCAATTTAGCTTTGACCATTTAACTGACAAGATTCTTGTATTAGAAGTACAAACTCTTCCATGCTTTGAACTCAACAAATACTTCTGGTTATTTTCTCCCTGACAGTCTACCTATCACCACTCTGCTAAAAGTGCCCTATATTCTCAAACTCCAGGATAGTAAGCAGTCCCTCCAAATGTGGTTCACTTTGATTGGAGGGTCACAGATACAGCTAAGCAAAGCAGCCATCTGACTTACCACCCATAATCTGCAAAGTACTTTTTGTATGGCATATAAGAAGCAGAAATAAATCCTTTTTTATGAATGCGACCTCTCTACTTACCTTATTGTAATACTTAATGACATTCCCATAAAATAGTTATGGCTGCATTTTATTTTGCTTTCACGGAAACAAAAATTCAGATTGATCCTATTGGTTCGCTCTAAAGAGAAACCTCTACATGAGCAGCTAAGCATTAGAAAGAGGAGCAAAGAAGCAAGCTAATTTATATATAATTCCACCTCCATGATGTAGTATCCAAAAATCACATGAAATTTCAATGAATTCTCTGAGTAATATTCTAGAAAAGTCTTCTCTGGAATAAAGGCTATACTGGGGGTTCTGATTTACAAAGCAGGAATAGATTTTAAAATAAGCTCAACAGACCTAAACAGGCATTGAGCTGGGAGGAAAGAAAAAAAGCATCCCGTTAATCAATCTTTAACCAAACACCCTGTTTTGTAGGAACAAGTGTGTCATCAAAGAAGGTTAACTAATCAGCATTCAGCCCTCTTGTATAAGCCATGTTATTTGGTTATAGCTAATTTTCCTTGTACAATGCACACTGTTCTGAACAATAATTCAATGCAGCTGGGTTAGGAAACACCTTGTTATTGACAAAAGAACAGTTACTGCTGTAAGCAGATCTCGAACAAACAACAACTTGGTTTATTTGCAATGCCAACCCAGGCATGGATTTCTGCAATGCCAACCCAGGCATGGATTTCTGCATCCATCTTTTTTTTTCCAGTCTGTCTAAGTAATGTCTTAATGGACTCTTGAATTGGTGTATAAAATTTGGTCATATTGTTTGTGGAGACCTTTGTGTTTCCTAGCCAGATTGCTGCTTTGGTGAATCATTTTCACCACAAACGAAAAGGGGGGTCAACCTATTCTCCAAAGCAACTGAAGGCAGGACAAGAAGTAATGGATGGAAACTAAACAAGGAGAGGATCAACTTTGAACTAAGGAGAAATTTGATGACAGTGAGAACACTTAACCAGTGGAATGGCTTGCCTTCAGAAGTTAGAATAGAATAGCAGACTTGGAAAAGACCTTGGGGGTCTTGTAGTCCAACCCCCTGCGTAGGCAGAAAACTCTATACCATTTCAGACAAATGGTTATCCAATCTCTTCTTAAAAATGTCCAGTGTTGGAGCATTCACAACTTCTCAAGTTGTTCCACTGATTAATTGTTCTCACAGTCAGGAAATTTCTCCTTAGTTCTAGGTTGCTGCTCTCCTTGATTAGTTTCCACCCATTGCTTCTTGTCCTGCCCTCAGGTGCTTTGGAGAATAGTTGTGGATGTTCCGTCACTGGAGGCTTTTAAGAAGAGACTGGACACTGGCCTTTGTCTGAAATGGTTTAGGGCTGCGATGGCAAACCTATGGCACACATGCCAACAGGTGGCATGCGGAGCCATATTAACGGGCATGCCAGCTCAGCTCTGGGGCGCATGCCAGCTGATTTTTGGGCCTTCTGGGCCCACCAGAAGTATGGAAACAGGTAGTTTCCTGCCTCTGGAGGGCCTGGGCAGGGGAGGCTCATTTTTCTTTCTTACCTGGCTCCCCTCTCTATTTATCTGGGAAGGGCAGAAACAGCCTTTCCCACTCCCTCGGAGGCCTGAAAGGCCCCATTTCGCAACTCCCAGTGGAGCAGGAAGTGACATTTTTTGCTGTCCCCAGCCTCCAGAGACTCCTAGAGAGGCTTCTAGAGACTAAACTTTAGGGTTTGCTGCCGGAGCAGGGGGTTGGACTAGAAGATCTCTAACATCCCTTCCAGCTTTGTTATTCTGTTATAATTGATTTTGATGCTCCTGAATCTCATCATACTCTGTTTCCTTCACAGTACCTCCGGATGATCCAATCATCATTGGAGGACCGATCATCAGCCTGCGAGCTGGAGACCCACTGAATCTGACCTGTCATGCTGACAATGCCAAACCAGCAGCAACTATCATCTGGATGAGGAGGGGGGAAGTCATCAATGGAGCAACCTATTCCAAAGTAAGGAGACCTGACAGACACCTGGAATGGGGAAAGCAAAGATACTTTGGGTTTGCAGAGTTTTTGCCACAAGGAGCTTCTTATGAAGTACAGGTAGTTGTCGCCTAACAACCCCAGTTGGGACCGGAATTGTTATTGCTAAGCTAGGCAATGGCTAATGTGCCTGATTTTACTACCTATTTTGTCACAGTTCTTAAACAAATCACTGCAGTTATTAAATGAATCACGTGATCGTTAGCAAATCTGGCTTCCCGCATTGACTTTGCTCATTGTAAGCCAGTTGAAGATCACAAAGGTCACAAATGACAATCACATGACCCCAGGATACAACCATCATAAATACATGCCATTTGCCAAGCACTCAGATTTGATCACATGATTGTGGGGATGTTGTAACAGTGGTAAGTGGTAAGGACCAGTGGTCAGTCACTTTTTTCAGTGCCGATCTAAGTTTGAACAGTCACTACATGAATGGTTGTAAGCAGAAGTGGTATTTAGATGGTTTGTACAGATTCAAGCAAACTGGTAGAGCCGACAATCATTTGGCCCCACCCACCTGCCCCTGCTCTATCCTGTCCTTTATTTCCTGCTTTGTAGCTTATCTCAATTGCACGGCACAGTTGATTCTCCCCCCTCGCTGTTCTACTTACCATTGCTGACTTGGAAGGTAAGCAGCTGAGCTTCTAAATGCTCCATTTTCAGCACTGCGCACAAGCGCCTCAGGTGCGTGCATGTACAAAGCGGCGCTCACCGAACCGGTTGTTAAACCGACAGCATCCTACCACTGATTGTAAGTGAAGGAGTTTGTTCAGATCCATTCTTTTCAGAGATTTCAGCCCACATTCTTTCTATCACACAACTCATGGCATCACATCTGTCATTCCATCCCAGCACTGAATCCAGATCTGCTTAGTTTTAGAAAAGAGGGAGAATTATATGCCATTTTATAATGCTCTGGGATCTTCTTTTTGAAGAACAATAGCAGTAGAAAAAGCAGTCGGAATAATGCTATTTTCTCTACATCGTAATATAAGAAGCTCAAGTGATATAGGGCAGGTGCTCAGCTGGAACACTAGAATGGATAGATGTACTATTGTTTCATATACTATGTTGCATGAAATCTATATATGCTCCTATATCAGGGGTGTCAAACTCAATTTCATTGAGGGCTGCATCAGGGTTTGTTTGACCTTGAGGAGCTGGGTAGGCATGGCTGGGATGGGCATGGCCACCTTGACGTCACTCGTGTTGGGGTCACCTGTGGGGGCTTGGGTGGGGCTGGGGGATCCATTGTCTCTTTCCTTTCCTCCTTCCTTCCTTCCTTCCTTCCTTCCTTCCTTCCTTCCTTCCTTCCTTCCTTCCTTCCTTTCTTTCCTTCCTTCCTTCCTTTTCTTCTTTTCCTTTGTTCTTCAGAGGCACCACAGACCAGTCCTTTGCTGTTTCCAGGGCAGCCCCACCGGCCAGCTCTAAGCACCTCGTGGGGTGGATCCAGCCTGTGGGCCTTGAGTTTGACACCTATGTCCTATATTGTATGAAATCTAAATGATCAATAGGCACCCACCACCTGCATTCCACAAAGGCTGGGTTGATGCTAATCCACTGACACCTAAACATGAAGACAAGCAAAGGCAGAACTGTAAAACCAAGGATTTTGGACAAAGCAAACTTTATTCAAGGCAAATTGTCCCCACTGCATCTGGAGAAGCCATAAGCTAGACTGCCTACCTTCCTTTGGTCTCCAGCTGACCATTTTGCGAATATGACACCAGGCTATAATTTCCGAAAGAGCGTTTGGTGCCTGAGTGCAGCATTATATTAGTTTCTAAGAGTTTTATTTCCACTGTAAAGAAAACTCTGCTGCTGAAAATACCACCAAGGTGCCTCTCGGGCAGGCAAAAAGCAGGAGACCTGAGGGAGCAGAGGCTGTGGAAAGTAATAGCTCTCACCTCTGCATATTATAAGCCGCCATCTCGGAGATGTCATCCTCACCTTCGTGCCTCTTGGCGCCACTTTTATCTTGGGCTGCCTTGAAGTTTTTATTACTGCAGGAGTGGAAATCAAGATTCATGTGATTTTGTTGTGTTTGTATTTGGATGGCAAGAAGATGCCACTTTTCTGATGAGTGTTGTTGCTCATCATTGATGTGGCTGATTGAAAGCAAGAAGGCGAAAGGAAGGAGCTTAGATATCTAGCAACAGACATGATGATGGTGAAGAATGCTTAGTAAGTTGGCTCAGGTATGAACACCAAAAATTATCCTGAAATAATGTAAAAAAGATGTTGAGACTCTAGAAAGAGTGCAGAGAAGAGCAACAAAGATGATTAGGGGACTGGAGGCTAAAACATATGAAGAACGGTTGCAAGAACTGGCTATGTCTAGTTTGATGAAGAAAAGGACTAGAGGAGACAGGATAGCGTTGTTCCAATATCTCAGGGGTTGCCATAAAGAAGAGGGAGTCAAGCTATTCTCCAAAGCACCTAACAGTAGAACAAGTAGCAATGGTGGAAACTAATCAAGGAGAGAAGCAATTTAGAACTAAGGAGAAATTTCCTGACAATTAGAACAATTAATAAGTGGAACAACTTGCCTGCAGAAGTTGTGAATGCTCCATCACTGGAAATTTTGAAGAAGACATTGGATAACAATTTGTCTGAAGTTGTGTAGGGTTTCCTGCCTGGGCAGGAGGTTGGACTAGAAGACCTCCAAAGTCCCTTCAAACTCTGTTATTCTATTCTATTCTATAAATCTGATGAGAATCTGTAATCCAATATAGTCTGAAGTTTAATTCACCACATCTGAAAAACACTCAGTTGGAGAGAACTGGTCTGTTCTTATTGGATCATACTTGCTGGCTTCAGGCTTCTGGCAAAATCATTTCTAGTGATTTCTTCCCTGGAAATCTTAATGATCTGAGTGTCAACTTTGAACCAAACCTGACCACAGCCATTTTTTTATTCCTCAGTTGCCACACAGAGTGGGAAGGAGGAGGGAAGGAGGTTGGGATGCCTTACTAGACACAAGAGAGAGCTTTCTCATGAGAACCAAGGTCATCTCTACTGGCAACGGATAAGGTCAGGGAAGGAGTGCCTTGAGAGCCCGCCAATTAACTCAATTGGCCAACATGACTTGTGACACTTGGAGATGGGGTTATTTCCTATTTTAATTATACTAAAACAGCGAGAAAGATTTAGAGTTGGTTTTCCTTTGAAGCTGTGCCGATATGATGTACTCAATAAAGATCTTTGAGGAAAGTCCCAGTCTCAGAGTTCTGATTTGCTTGGGTTCATTAGTTGGGACCTTGACACTGGGATTTCCCACTGACAAAGCCTGTGGTTTGGGACTCACAACCAAGGAAGGTCAAGTCCAGAATCAAAGAAAGTTTGATGCCCATGATGAGATTGTCCAAGTAAAGTCCCAGCTTGGTTAGGAGAATTTCTTGGTTCTTGTTGAGAAGAACCAATCACTTCTCTAATTGGATGTGTGGAACAAATCCAGGACCTAGGAAATCTAAACAGATGAGAGAGATTCTTTTTCCCCAGCAGGGTTTGAATTCATTGTATGTGGCAATTGCACACCAAACTGGGACAACCCCACATTCACACCATATCTGTGCACAGGAACGGCATGTCTTAATCCTTTGGATAGCAGATACTCTTTTCTCGGAAGTGATTCTTTGTTTGTTTTCTTGTTTGCTTTTGTTTGCTCCAGACAAAGTGCTTCTGCTTTTGTGAACATCATATCTGATGTTGTTTGGAAGTGATCCAAAGAAAACTACTGCATACACAGATTCTTTGTGTACAATTTATAATTTAGTGGCAAAATGTCTGATTTGTATGCAAACATTCCCAGGTTCAATGGTTAACACCTACAGTAAACTCTTGTATGAAGCTCAGGAATTGGAAAATGGCTGCCAGTCGAGATTGGCAGCATTAGGCTGAATGATCAACGGTCTGATTTAGTGTAAAGGCAACTTCTAATATTCTTATTGATATATATGCATATTCTTGATATATATGCAGTTCCAAAAACTTCTTGGAGGCCCATAATGAGATTGTCCTTTATTCAGTGGTGAAATCCAACTTTTTTAAAAAATAATTTTTATTAAACAGTTTTTAAAAACAAACAAACAAGCAAAAAACAAACAAAAACAGATATTTACACCTTCTTTTCAAAATCTTTGCATCAGTAATCCATATTTATACATTTTCTCTTTCTTATCTTAATATATCTTTTATACCTATATTTCTAGTATATCATATATTTACCATTAGAATATATTCTCTTCATCTAAATATTTTATTTACAATTTTTTTTTTACTATTGGTTCTGTGGGCGTGGTTTGGTGGGCGTGGTGTGGTGTGGCTTGGTGGGTGTCGCAGGGGAAGGATATTGCAAAATCTCCATTTCCGGGGAAAGGATATTGCAAAATCTCCATTTTCACCCCACTCCTGGGGGAAGGATATTGCAAAATCTCCATTCCCACCCCACTCTGGGGCCAGCCAGAGGTGGCATTTGCCAGTTCTCCGAACTATTCAAAATTTCCACTACCAGTTCTCCAGAACCTGTCAGAACCTGCTGGATTTCACCCCTGCCCTTATTCCATAACCGCAAATATGGTCTTCTGAACAAGACTTATGCTTCCATAAGGCAGGCTTAGCCCTCCTTCCATCAGTGAGCACAAACTGAAGAAGTCTATTGAGATTCTCAGTCATCCAAGTCATGGTTGTCCCCAAGGTGCTTTTTTCAGGAGGCAACTTGGACTACTTGCTTTTTTTTTTCTTTGAAGACGTTTTGCTTCTCATCCAAGAAGCTTTTTCATCTCTGACAGGATCCTTCCATTCCCCACCACCCAGTCAGAGCTGAAGAAGCCTCTTGGATGAGAAGCAAAACATCTTCAAAGAAAAAAACAAGAAGTCCATTTGCACCTTGAAAAAAGCACCTTTGGGACAAATTGAAGAAGTATTAACACGTTCATCAATCTACACTAGCGAGATCAGAAGAACAGAAGAAGGCAGAAATAATATTCCACAATAATGTCTTACAGAGAGAGCCAGTTTGGTGTTGTGGTTAAGGCACCAAACTACAAATTGGGAGTTCTAACTCCATCTTAAGCACAAATCCAGCTGGATGACCTCAGGGCAGCCATATTCTCCCAGCCCTGGGAAGAAAACAAACAAGGGCAAAATACTTCCAAAAATCTTGCTAAGAAGATGTAGGGACTACTGCAGAGTCTAGTGCAGGCAATTTTTCTTTTTTTAAATTTGATTTATATGCCGCCCTTCTCCAGAGACTCAGGGCGGCTTACAATGAGTTAATAGCCTTCATACTTTTGTATATTTATATTTATACAAAGTCAGCTTATTGCCCCCAACAAACTGGGTCCTCAATTTACCCACCTTATAAAGGATGGATGGCTGAGTCGACCTTGAGCCTGCCTGGGATTGAACTTGCTAGTAATTGCAGCAGCTGGATCTTAAATGCTGCCTTTGTAGGAGGCATTACTCCCCTACTCAGGCTCCTTGTCAGGAGTCAACACTGATTTGAAGGCAACCCCAGAATTTTCCTTCTATGTAAAATGCAGGTCGTTCTCGACTTACAACCATTCACTTAGGGACTGTTCAAAGTTACAATGGCACTGAAAAACAGTGACTGTCGGTCATTGCAGCATCCCCGTGGTTACGGGATCAAAATGTGGATGCTTGGCAACTCGTTCATGGTTATGACGTTTGCAGTGCCCCTGGGTCTTTTGCGACCTTCTGGCAAACAGAGTCAATGCAAAAGCCAGATTCACAATGGGGTGACTAATTAAACAACTGCAGTGATTCAAGAACAGTTGTAAAATGGGGCAGAATTCACTTACATGTCTCACTTAGCAACAGAAACTTTGGGCTCAATTGTGGCCATAAATCGAGGACTAGATATACATAGAATCCCTCTTTTTGACTTTCTATGTCCGTTAGTTGGAGTATCTTCGGGGCTAGGCTGCCTTCTACTCTCTTCCTTCATCCCCATTTACAGGGCCCCATCCTTCAGGCCCTGTCCTCCTATAGCAATAGCAATAGCACTTAGACTTATATACCGCTTCACAGTGCTTTACAACCCTCTCTAAGCGGTTTACAGAGTCAGCGTATTGCAACAATCTGGGCCCTCATTTTACCCACCTCGGAAGGATGGAAGGCTGAGTCAACCTTGAGCCTGGTGAGATTTGAACTGGCAAATTGCAGGCAGCCGGCAGGCAGCAGAAGTAGCCTGCAGTACTGCACTCTAACCACTGCGCCACCGTGGCTCATTGAAGCTATCATTGAACGAGCCCAGTATCTGATTTACATCAATGTCCTTACTTGTTTCTCTCTGCCAGATGTGAATTGCCTGCAGTATTACAAGAAGATTCTTGCTTCATTACACCCAGATCCTAAGACGTTTCATTCTTCCTATCACGAGCCATCATTTAGGAAATAACCTCCGGGACACCAAAGTTACAAGAGAAAAGAGAGTGGGAGTAGAAAAGATAAGACCTGGATTACAAAAAGCCCAACACAGATGGTGCTATTTGCACCTTGGTGTCCTCAAATCCCTTTTCTGATCTCTTGTGTTTCTTTTAGATGCCTTTGCTCACTCGTCCTGCTCTCCTTCCATGTGTTGTCTCCATTGATACAAGAAGCACATATTCTCACTTCCCAGAATACCATGAGAATACAGAAGAGCAATTAAATCAGGAGCTTAACTTTGCCTCCTGAAACTCCAGACACCAGCCAATGCTAATTAGAACCACTACTCCCTTACCCTCATTTTGTGTTGAATTAATTCCCGTCTGGTCCATTAATATGACATTCTGCCTGCAGATTTTTCTGAGCCTGGTACAGAAATTTGTTTGCCCGCTTCTATTTAAAAGTCTACTCCCTTATGATGTAAAAAAGAAAGAAAGAAGAATGCTTTCTATCCTACATATACCCAATTCCAGGCCAAGGTAAAGCTATTCAATCTCAGCATGAGGCTGCTAAAATATATACTGATATTCAATACGGATAATCCTCAATTAAGAACAGTTCATTTAGCGACCATTCAAAGTTCCAAGAGCCTTATGACCATTTTTCACACTTACGACAGTTGCAGCTTCCCATTGGTTACCTGATCAAAATTCAGATGCTTAGCTGAAGCATCTGACTCGTATTTATGGCAATTGTAGTGTTCCTGGGGGGGGGGGTGTCATGTGATGACCCTTTGATGACCGTCCACCAAGCAAAGTCAATGGGGAAACTAGATTCACTTAATAACCATGTTACTAACTTAACAACTGCAGCGATTCACTTAACAACTCTGGCAAGAAAGATCGTAGAATGGGGCAAACTGCACTTAACAAATGTCTCATTTAGCAACATAAATTTTGGGCTCAGTTGTGGTGGTAAATCAAGGATGAGCTGTATGTGTTTTCCTAAGTTGATGATTTCCAAGTGAGTTGGGTTTCCAGTCCATATATCCAACCTATCCGAAAAGATGCAGAATAATTATTCTTTAAAGGTCTCCTTTTGCAACATTTGCTACAAGTACATTCTATACAGAAGATCTGCATGTACATTTATTTGGAATTATTTCAGAACCTCTTTAAGGATCCGTTAAACCAGGGGTGAAATGCTCCCGGATCAGACCGGATTGCCCAGTCCAGTAGCGATCTTGGCCAGTGGTTCGGCGATCCGGTCGCGGTCTTCCTGGTTTTAACCAGGAAGTAATGTGTTTTTTACCTTCTGTGCATGCGCAGGTCTGTGCACACACATGATGCATGCGTGCCACGCGTGCACTTCCAAACCGGTAAGGAAGGTAAGTAGATTTCACCCTTGCGTTAACATACACACACACACACACACCCCCCACCCGAGGGATTTATGTTTGGATAAAAATACCTCAGCCTGCCAAAGCCAACTTCACTGGAACTTGGACAGTAGCAAAATGAATACTGTCTCTCATTTCTCCTTGGGGGGGCAGGGCATAAAATTAGCATAATAATTTTTATGCTTTTTAAGAAATTTGTATTATAAATAATATATATATATATATATATTAGATTTTAGACGCCGGGTCCTTTTTAAATACACCTAGGCAAAGAGATTTGAAAAAAATGTCTGAATGTTTGTTGTTTGGCAGAGATTTTTTTAAAAAAGATTTGCTATATATAATATTTTTTAGATTTACTATATATTTTTTCCAGTACTGAAAGACATACGGGTGAGACAAATTTGTACTGACCAAAATTTCCTACTTTTAAACTCTGTTCCCATTATGTTACTTCATTATCAAGAGCTTAAGAGAGATAATGAGGGTAATAGAAGAATGTTCAGTATTAATTCTAAGTATGAAAAACAGGTTTTTTAAAGTGCTATACAAAAAAATCTATTAAAATTAATTAAAGTCCAATTAAATAGCTGATGTTAGCACAACCCACCTTCCACTGCCTGAATCCCAAAACCAACCCAAATAAAAAGACTATAAGAATATAGAGAATTAATTTCCTATTTCAGGGGAGGATTAACCAATATAACTGAACAGGCAAAAGAGAACATGGACACTTGGAAAAGAGGACAGAATAATTGTATAATTTTGTATGTTGTATAAAAACCTATAGTGGAAAACTGCAAAAAATATATACAGTGGTACCTCGATACTCATCCTTAGTTCGTGCTGGGAAATGCAATGAGTACCAAAAATGATGAGTACCAAAAAGTTTTTTTTTCCCATAAGGAATAATTTGTTGAGTTATGAGTGGTGCAGTAGCCTAGAGGTGAAGCTCTTGCCTCTCAATCAGGAGGCTGTGAGTTCGATCCTAGCAGCAGATATTTCTCTCTATGGGCACAATGATATCAGTTGTGAACTCTGTATTGGCGACAGGAAGGGCATCCAGACAGAAAAATCTCAGCTCCATTTAGTTGTCCCAACTCCACCCTGAAGCAAGGGATTATGGGGTCATTAAAAGACAAATAATAATAATAATTTGGTGAGTCATAAGGCAGCCAACACTGACACATTCTCATGTGTACATTGAGTAGCAAACAAACAATGAGAAATACCGGGACAAAATTTTCATGTCAAAATGTGTTGAGTACCAAATTCGATGAAAGCAGCTGAGTACCAAGGCCCCAATGTACTTAGGCCCACATGTATATTAAATAACTTGTTTCAGGATCAGAAATATTGTTTTTTCTCCCCCATTGCAATACTTTCCCAACAAATCTTTATTTTCAGGACACATGCTAGCAATAATAGACAATCAACAATAGTGCATTTTCCAAATTTCACCATAGAATGTATGAGTTGTGTGACTTCCAAATTCCATTGATAATGGATTTGAAGAGACTGCACTGAAGCCAATGTCTGGAATCAGGAAATAAATTAAATAGCGTAAATGTAGACTTTTGAGTTTTATCACATGAGGTGAAGAAAGGAGCAGATAATTTACAAGGTCGTAATACATGAAAATTGAATGGCTACTGTTGTGAAAAACAGTCCAACAGTTAAAAAAAAAACAGCAACAAGATATTCAAAAAAGCTAGAGAATATTTTATTTTTGGGCGATTCTTTCAGATGGTTTGGACTGATTCGGGCAAATCGGTAGGGACGATTTGAATCGGTTCACTGAACTGGCAACAACCACCCCTGGTTGGCCCCACCCATCTGCCAGCTCACCTGCTCGCCACTCACCCCTTCCGGCTGCTCGCTGACCCCTTCCAGCCACTCGACCCATTCAACGTTAAATGCTGCAGCAGAGAGTATCCAAACGTTTCTCCTTCCATTTACAGTGGAGCTGCGACAGCCTGTCTCTTTAAGGTACTTTGACCCCCGGGAGGAAGGGGGCCGGGGGGGGACCATAAAGGGAGGGAGAAAAGTTCAGCTTCTCTCTGCCGCAGCGTTCACCATGAGCCCTTCTGGTGCTTATACACACATTTTTTTCCCTGCCAGTTCTGTGGGCGTGGCTTGGTGGGGATGGTCATGTGACTAAGTGGGCATCCACTCAGTCACAGGATCCCCACCACCAAGCCACGCCCACAGAACCGATAGGGAAAAAATTTGAATGACACCACTGGTGTATAATACAGATAGTCCTCAATTTACAACAGTTCACTGAAAAATGTCACTTATGACTGTTTTTCACAATTATGACCATTGCAGCATCCCCATGATCATGTGACCATTGAACCAGCCTGCACAAATCAGAAATAGGCGGGTTTTGAGCTCCTGAAGCTTTAACCAATTGTAACAAAACAATCTTTAATTTTAAAAAAGAAACTTATTAAAATTTTAAACTGACAAGCTACAAATGCAAACTAAGAAGGAAAAGAGGGGAAAAAAGCAACTTATATTTTATTCATATCAATAGTCACTGGTCCACCAATGAACTGACTACTGTAACACAAACAGAATAAGATATCATTGAACGTTATGAAAGACTCTCTACCGTACAGATAGACCTCGACTTACAGTCATTCGACAATTGTGATTCTTCGGAACAGGGTCCAATCTCTGGTTAATTATCAGGTGTCTATTTGCACCAAGCTCCATTTGTTGCAATTTAGCATATTTCCACTCCATGAAAAAGCTAAAATTTCAAAAGTACAGCAGACTGACATAGTTGGTCTCTCAGTGCAGGTAGTTCTCAACTTACAACAGTTCTCAACTTCATTTAGTGACCACACAAGTTACAACTGCACTGAAAAAGGGATTTATGACCATTTTTCATACTTATGACTATAGCAGCACCCCCATGGTCACATGATCGAAATTCAGATGCTTGGCAACTGACTCATATTTATGACGGTTGCAGTGTCCTGGAGTCATTTGATCCCCTCTTGTGACCTTCTGACAAGCAAAGTCAATGATTCACTTAACCCAGGTGACTAACTTCTCGACCGCAGTGATTCACTTAACAATGGTGGCAAGAAAGATTGTAAATGGGGCAAAACTCACTTAACAAATTGTCTCACTTTGTAAATTGTAAATCCTGCTAGCTGTCCTTACAGGGTTTCAGAATCCTTGCAAAATCCACAAAGACATAAATAAAAATCTCAACCAAGGAAGTAACAAAGCAAAGATGAATAAAATCCTGTTGGAGAAGATTTATTTATTTATTGGTTCAATTTATATGCCACCCTTTTCCGGAGACTCAGGGCGGCTTTCAATGTGTTAAGCAATAAGATGTGAACCGTTCTTGGCAGATTTAACTCCTTGTGATGAATTCCTGATCAGATTTTAGGATAACGGACACGGATGGGCTTCAAAAATTTTAGCAAGGGATTCTCTGCCTGGTTGCTGGGTGGATGTGGCTATGGTGGATGTGGCCTAGTCGGCCTCCTGTACCATGGCTGAGGGAGGCGTGTTTTTTCTCTCCCCAGGCTCTGGAGGCTTTCCGCAAGCCTCTAGGAGGGCAAAAACAGCCTCCCCAGGCTCCGGAGGCCCTCTGGAAGCCATAAACGGGCCCATTTCCAGCCTTCCCGAACTTCTGGTAGGTTCTTTTTTTGCCCTCCCTGAGCTTCCACATGTGCCGTGCACTTGCCTGCATCCAAAACGGGCCGCGTGGGGACTGCTGGGAAGGGTGGGCTGGCCCAGCCAGGAGTGGGATTTGAGGGTTCTCCGAACTGCACAGAATCTTATCTAGAGCTACTCCTGAACCCCTGAGAACCCCCAGCAGCCCACCTCTGATAAGGGATAGGAATAGAGAGAACCGGGCTGCCACTTCTTTTAAAGAAAAAAACTGCCCCTCCCGTTTCTTCCAGTGTGACATTTCCAGTGATGGGTTCCTCCCGGTTCGCCTCGCTTCCCCCGAGACGATAGCGGTGACGATATGACATCACTGAACCAGTTCTGCCTCCCCCCCCGCCCACCCCACCCCACCCCTGCATTATTCTTATCTTTTATTTGGCCCCACCCCCAATCTATTGCTGCCTCCTGAGTCCCAGCTGATGGGCTATAAGGAAAAAAAACTGTTTAAACTCTTGCCATGGGGCTTCAAAGGTCTTCAAAAGGCCACCCTACAGCTGATCATTGGTAATAGACAGTTTGGTGGTAGACCAGTGCCTCCAAAAACAAATGTGTCAACCGGTGCCTGCAAAAATAAATGGGTAGACCAGTGCCTGCAAAAATACATGAGTAGACCGATGCCTGCAAAAATAAATGGATAGTCCAGTACAGCTCTTCAAGCAGTTAAAAGCCTGGTAGACCAGTACCTCTGCTAAATCCTAAAGAATGGTCACATGATCATCAAGCCACCCCACAAAATAAGCCATGCCCACAGAACCGGTAGTAAAAAAAATTAGAACCCACCCCTAGACATTTCCTCACATCCCAAGCAAACTGCAGAACTGGAAGCCTTGGTGATCACAATGGAAAGGAAATGTTAAAGCCCTTTGAAATGTATTCGGCCCTCCTAACCTGACTCAAGCCATCTGTGTCTGCTATTTATTCTGTTTGGGGAGAGAATATGTCTTTGAAGTGATAGGCAAGGAAAGAAAGCACAATCCTTCCTACAGTCCAGATTCTGTTCTTCCTGATTCACTTTCCCTTGAAACTTCCCTTTACTGGAGGAAAAAAACTGGCCTTTATTTCACAAGGGGAGATGCTGTTTAGGAACAAGATTATGGGGAGCCATTTCCACTGAATGATTCCAGCGGGTTATTGAAAAGTGGGCGGAAGCAAAGATTTTCAGATAGGCAATGTGCAGATGAAAAGAGAAGCATCAAATGATCGGCTGGAAGTCCAAGGATGTAGAGAGCAAAGTCATCCACAGCTAAAGGTAAAACTCAGATAAAACTCTTGAGCACAAAAGAATCTCTAGATTTGTCTCTGGTTGAAGACTTCGTCAAGAAGAAATTTAGACTTGGTCGTTTGCAGGAAATCTAGAGAAGTCAGTAAATATCTACTTTTGACTCATCCTCACTATCACCATCATCAAAAAAGAAGTGTCAATCTTGAATCTCATATCTTGCATGGAATGGTCTGATTTGCTAGAATCTCCTTCCCTGTAGAACAGAATTTCTGAAATTCTGGCTATTTAACATTCTTAAATAAAGTGGGGGAATGGGCCTATGTTGTTGTTAGTTACGAAATCATGTCCTACCTATCGTGACGTTCCTCCAGGCCTTCCTGTCCTCTACCATTCTCTGGAGTCCATTTAAACTCATGCCGACTGCTTCAGTGACTCCATCCAGCCACCTCATTCTCTGTTGTCCCATTCTTCTTTTGCCCTCAATCTTTTCCAGCATTAGGCTCTTCTCCAGTGAGTCCTTCCTTCTCATTAGGTGGCCAAAGTATTTGAGTTTCATCTTCAGGATCCGGCCTTCTAAAGAGCAGTCAGGGTTGATCTCCTCTAGGACTGACCAGTTTGATCGCCTTGCAGTCCAAGGGACTCGCAGGAGTCTTCTCCAGCACCATAGTTCAAAGGCCTCAATTCTTTGGTGTTCAGCCTTTCTTATGGTCCAACTTTCACAGCCATACATTGCAACTGGGAAAACCATAGCCTTGAGTATACGCACTTTTGTTGGCAGGATGATGTCTCTGCTTTTTAGTATGGACCTATACCAAGTATCTCTCTGGAGTAAAGAGCATAACTCAATTCTTAAAGCCCCCATAAAAGCAAGTAAAAGATTCAGATCAGGTATGACAGGAAATTAATTCTGAGACAAACTGCATTCACACCCTTCTCATGAAACATTACAAAAAGATGAAGCTTTTGAATGGGGTCTCTCCAATGACTGCACCTGGGCAACCTTTGATATTTAGCAGTGTGAAGGGCTGGCAATGGAGTGCCATAAGGCTGGTGCCCTCTTGAGATGCATACAAAAACATGCTCAGTGCCGCATGGTAATCAGCTTTCAAATATTCTATTTTATTAATATGCATGGCTTGTCTAACTAGATAGAATTAAACATGCTGACTGAAAGAGCTCGTGGAAAGAAATGATAAATATTAGAAATTTAGATAAGCAAGCAGGTCTGGATCCAGCATGGTATATTTGACATTTTCCAAGGCACCCAATGAAAATGTTCACTTCCTTTGATTCTAGATTTATTTATTGCTTTGCTAAGAACTTCTGATACCCAACATTGCTATCCATAACTTGCTTTGTCCTGTGCAATTTGGAAGATAATACTGCTTAGTGCCTATTTCACCAAAGACCTCCATATGGCTTACAGTTCATTGAAAGCTCAACAGTATAGCAGAGGCGTGAAACTCAGGAATGACTGACAACCACATTACTCCACAAATTATTTACTGAAATATCCATAATCATTTCCTAAAGCGTTTTAGCACAAGATGCAATCAAAAAAATAAAAATAAAGCAACGATCAGTACAAATTACAGATCTGTTTTTGCAACCAAGAGCTTTGGTGAATTCAGTTGGTGTGGGAATTGAAATCAGTGATGAAACAGATTCAAGCCCCTGGCAGGAGAGCATTAATATGTCTGGGTGATACAACCAAAAATTCCTGACTTGTATCTTCAGATAACATGGTGCTCCCATCTTCTCTTGGCAGATCTTAATTCTTGGAAAGAAGTACAGCCACAGAGATTCCATTCAAGACTTTGAACGCCATCACTGATATTTTCTCTCAGACTAAAAGCATACTGGTGGCTGGTATAATTTCTTTAAATCTTTGAGCCAGCAATATGGAAATCGAAATAGGTTTTTCACGCTCTTTCTTTTGTATTTTATTGCTGACCTTGTTAGCTTCAGTTTGTTCCTCCAATTCAAGTCTCTCTTTTAATGCAGGATCAGTCAGTTTGCATAGTCTCAGTGCTAAAGGCTGATCCTATTCAAATGGTCTATCCTTTTTCAAAAGTTAATAATGTGTTGAAACTTGCCCTTCCGTTTCCTAAATATTTCTCTCTCTGCAAAAGAATATATATATATATATATATATATATATATATATATATATATATATATATATATATATATATATATTTCTATTGTATTCCTCAGGATGCTTCAGGACGTCCTTTAATGATGTCTGAGGATTACTATTTTTTTTGCTGGGAGTGCAAGATACCAACACTTTTATTATTTAATTAAAAACTTCCTCACTCTGACACCTCCTCTCCTTGTCCTAGCTAATGCAAGAAATAACCTCAGGGTGTCTCCCATTGGGAAGACATGGAAGCTACAAAGCAAGGAAGCTACAGGGAAAGAGAGTTCACACACAAATTCCTTCTTACTTAGCACAAGGTTCCTGAACCCATGTCGTCCTTTGAGACTCTCGCCCAAGTTTCCTTTAATCTTAAGGGAAAAGAATTTCTTTCCCCTCAAATTAAAGCAGAATGGTTGGCGAAGGGCAGGAAATACATTCAGCGGAACACCAAACGTAATAACCAGTCCTTCTCTTTCTTCTGCAGACAGTCGTCCGTGATGGCAAGAGAGAAAGCATCATGAGCACGCTGTTTGTCTCTCCGTCTGACATTGAGAATGGCCAAATCATCGTCTGCCGAGCGACCAACAAAGCAGTTCCAAGTGGAAAAGAGACTTCAGTCACCATTGACATCCAACGTGAGTATGATGGAGTGGGTTCATCTTTTTCTGTCCATTTTTGCATTATTCCACACAGTATTCACACTATCAAAGGTATTGGTTTGTTTGTTTTTTTCAAAAGGCAACTGGACTTTCTTTCTTAGTTTGTTTTTATTTGAAGACGTTTCACTTCTCATCCAAGAAGCTTCTTGGTTTCAGACCATTTACACACGGATTGCATACCCATTTATACATTGAGTCGGCTGACCTTGAGATAAACCCACAAGTGGCCTCAATAGCTCTCAGGAAGAGTGATAACGACCAGATGATTGCAAAGAATATATGATTCTTCTATCCTCTCCCCACACATGTCAGAACTAATCCTTCCATCTTGCCAGGTGTGAAATTCAGCAGGTTCTGACAGGTTCTGGAGACAGAACCTGTCTCCAGGTAGACAGGTAGTGGAAATTTTGAGTAGTTCGGAGAACTGGCAAATACCACCTCTGGCTGGCCCCAGAGTGGGGTGGGAATAGAGATTTTGCAGTATCCTTCCCCCAGGAATGGGGTAGAAATGGGGATTTTGCAGTATCCTTCCCCCAGGAATGGGGTAGAAATGGGGATTTTGCAGTATCCTTCCCCTGGAGTGGGGTGGGAATGGAGATATTGCAGTATCCTTCCCCTGCCATGCCCACCAAGCCACACCCACCAAGCCACACTAAGACACACCCACTAAGCGATGCCCACAGAACCGGTAGTAAAAAAATGTGAATCACAAATGAGATTACCTATATATTTATTGTGGTCTATCCACTTTTACCTAATCCAATTAACATAAAAATTTATTGGAGAATTACTAACACCCTCAACCCCCTGTCCAGGATATTTGGGAGGCGGGAGGGGAAGAAGGGAAGGGAGCTTGGCAGTTAAACTGGGATACCAAATCTATGTGAGCGTGTCTGTGTATGCACACACTAATTTAATTGTCTCCTTGTTCGCTTGTTTGATGTTGAAATCGATCAGCAGAACAATGCAGAAGGGAACACATTGAGGTGACAGCAATGCCAAACTTCCTCTTTTTTTTAATGGTTGGGGATGGTTCTGTAGGAGACGGTTGATGAATTCTCAAGAGTTTTCAGTAATGTAAGAGACAGAGAGTAGAAATAAGAAATTTGTCTTTGCTTTGATGGAAAAGAAACATAGATTTCCGCATCATAGATTTTTTTTCCTAGTTAAAAATAAGGCTTTAGAAGATGCCAGAACATATCTTATATTATTGAACACCCAACAACTAGCAAACTTTTGATGTTATTATAACATTCTGTATTTTGCCCAGGAGGAATGTTTACAATGCACATATTCTTAGGGCATTCATGATACATATACTGAAGCTATAGAGGAGAGCGCATGATAAATTACTTGTGCTTGTTTACTTGAAGAAATTGAATGTGCTGCACCTCTCCCCTCTCCCCAAAAAACTCCAAAATGACATATGGAAAGTTGCTACTATTTGAATCGATTCACTCCTAGTGAGCAGTCTTTCACTGGTCAGTCATCAAGGCCGAACGAATCTTCTCAGCCGCGTCGAAATGCAAGGCAGTTGTAGCCTAAATAATTTAGTGTTTGCAATGGCTAGCAGTTATTGCCAGATGAATTGCCAAGATTCAAAGCATTCTGGAAATGAAGGTCTAGGGAGACACAGAAAGGGCAAAGGGGAAGGTATGTTGCTGAGTTTACAGGTCTTGATGGCACTGTGCTTCGTTGTTATTAAAGTGGGGGGAAACTTTCAGAGAGGGGTTAATAATGTAATTTAGCTGGCTTGAGCTTAAATTGCTGAGAAGTGGTCTCAAGTCAACTGTTGAGAGAGAAACAACATAGTAGCTTCCAAGTGGAGTAAATAGGATATCAGCCCAGAACAATGGACACCGACATGGGAAGAAACTCAGAGGAAATTATAGATGTACAGCAGCATTATTAAATGAGAAGGTGTGAAAGTCTTTTTAAGCAGCAAACAAGGCTTGCTTTAATGGTTATAACCTGTGGCCAGAGTATGCTCGCATCACGAGTAAATAAGTAGACTTTTTAATTAGATTCAATTCAATTTAATTTAACAAATTTTTATGCTGCCCAACTCCCAGCAGTTCTGGATGCCTTACAAATTTGTAAAACATTCGAAAACAAGCAACAATTATAAAAATACAGAAACAATACAAGAAAAAGAACAATGATGCCAAAGGAAAACTAAGCTGGACGGGAAAAAGAAAAAGAAAGGAAGGAAGCATACTTGACAAGGCCGGGATGGAGGGCCACATTTTTAGGGCCCTTTGATATACCAAAAGGGTGGGGGACCTTTCAAATCTTAAGATGCAGAGGACAGATTCTTAAAAATTCAGGGAGATATTCGGAGAGGTTTCTGCCCTGAAAGTAGCATGCCATGCTACTGCCACGTTGAACTTCCTGGCACTCTTAAATATCAGGAAGTGACCACAGGAAATGTTTAATGACTTTTTGTATTAAGCCATAAAATGCTTCATGGTCATTTTTGCATGTTGTAAAATATTTTCTACAACTTGCCACATTTCAGTTCCACAGGAACATCTCCTGGATTTTGTGTGCATTGTGTCAGTTAGCCAATTTGAAAAAGTTGGTTGAAAATTCCTTGCACCATTTTGCCCAGTTAAAAGTTGCCGACACAAAGGTGCTTCTTTTAAAAGGCAACTGGGCTTCTTTTGTTTTTCCTGAAGATGTTTTGCTTTTCATCCAAGCAGCTTCTTCAGTTCTGACTGAATGGTGGAGAATGGAAGGATTTATATTTTTTGCAGTTATCTGGTCCTTATTCCTCTTATCTGAGAGACGTTAAGGCCACTCGGAAATTTATTTTTGTCCTCCAAACAGCCTCAATGACTCTTAGAGAGAGTCATTGGATGAGAAGTGAAACATCTTCAATGAAAAATAAAGAAAGAAGCACCTTTGGGACAACCATGACCTGGATGACTGAGAATCTCCGTGGACAATTACAGACATAAGAAATTTTAGAACTATATAAATAGGATAGCATTCCAGATTGAAAATGAAGCAGGATTGCTGAATCAGAAGCAGGCATTCCTGATGAGCATTTAACATGTCAACTACCTTCCAGTGTGAAGGCAGTGATTCAGGGGTGAAATGTACTTACTTTTCCTACCAGGTCGCTGATGTGCATGCGCCACACAGATGGTCAAAACCAGGACGTGACAATGTCCTAGTTTGGGAGGCTTAGCCTCCCGCCACCGGCGCTACCAGCTCTCCTAACTATCCACAACTGGCGCTACCGGCTCCCACAAGCTGGATAGAGCCAGCAGCATTTTACCCCTGCAGTGATTCCATAAAAATTCCCAGAATAAAATTTAACAAGTGAGATTTATTCATTGGGGAAGCTTAAACCTTGTGCAAAATTGGCCATTCTTCTTTAGACCAATGGAAACTACCACTCTAGCATAGTCATTCCAGCTTTTTCCATACATTGACGTTTCAAATATTGGTAGTCTCAGTTTGAACTGATGTTGCTTTTGAGTAGCAATGCTGCAAGAGATGAACGGCAAGAGAGCTGAATTTGTTCTTTGAACCAATAACCACCCTCATTACTTTACAGAAATAATATTTCTTCATGGTTGAAAGGACATCATAAATATCTACACATACTAATACAAGTCACCTACTTTCTGCATCTTTCAAGGAGGACAGATTAAGGGGAAATTCATTTTATATAAATGTAATATGGGTGGCTGAAATAAATCACTGGGGCTCAAAATGAAAATAGCCAATACGAGCCCTTAAGGTAAAGGTAAAGGTTCCCCTCACACATATGTGCTAGTAGTTCCTAACTCTAGGGGGTGGTGCTCATCTCCGTTTCAAAGCTGAAGAGCCAGCGCTGTCCAAAGACATCTCCATGGTCATGTGGCCGGCATGACTGAACACCAAAGGTGCATGGACCGCTGTTACCTTCCCACCAAAGGTGGTCCCTATTTTTCAACTTGCATTTTTTACGTGTTTTTGAACTGCTAGGTTGGCAGAAGCTGGGACAAGTAACGGGAGCTCACCTCATTATGTGGCACTAGGGATTTGAACCACTGAACTGCTGACCTTTCGATTGACAAGCTCAGTGTCTTAGCCACTGAGCCCCCATGTCCCTTTCAATTACCTGTCATTAAACAGCAGAGGACCTCCAACTCTTCATCCCACCCAGCTCTCCAAAAGAGAAACCTGAGCTTTGTCACAGAGAGTGAGCAACTCCAGCTGAAACATCTGTTCAAAGTGATTTTCATACCATCAGCCACATCAAAGCAGGCCTCCTGTGAGTAATGTGCCAAACATCACAAGTGGGATTAAAATCATGTTTAATGGCTTTATATGCCATAAACTATTTATATAGCTAAAGCCCAGGGGCTACATGGAAAGCGCATCCTGTGTGCCAGGATGGAGCAAACTGGAGGGGACAGGGGTTTTTTCTTTGAGTCTTCTTGCACTGCACCGATAGCTTTCTTCTGCTCTGCTCACACTCTGTGAGCAGATATCGTGAAGTTTGTAACTTCACGATATCTTCAGAAATCAGAAGTTAGTGAGAAATGGTAAACCCACTCCATTGTCTATGCCACAAAACATTATGAATCTATAAAGCCTTAGTAAGACCACACCTAGGATACTGCATCTAGTTTTGGTCACCACATTGTAAAAAAAGATGTTGAGACTCTAGAAAGAGTGCAGAGAAGAGCAACCAGGATGATGTGGGGACTGGAGGCTAAAACATACGATGAACAGTTGCTGGAATTGGGCCTGGCTAGTCTAGTGAAGAGAAGGACCAGGGGAGAAATGATAGCAGTCTTCCAATATTTGAGGGGATGCCACAGAGAGGAAGGGGGTCAAGCTATTTTCCAAAACACCTGAATAATGGATGGAAACTCATCAAGGAGAGATTCAACCTGGAAATAAGGAGAACTTTTCTGACAGTGAGAACAATCAAAATGGGGTAGGGTCTGCTGGGCAGGGGGGTTGGACTAGATGACCTACAAGGTCCCTTCCAACTCTGTTAATCTGTATCTGATTGCTTGAACCTGGCAGTGTGATTTCCTTTGGGTTAAAACAAAAAGCATTCAAAATATATAATGTAACTCCTAAAATAGACTTAATACAGCTTGAACTAATAGCAAGTTCCAGCCTTGTCCCATTCATTGTGTAAAAAGTTAGCATCCACCCCTCTCCTAGAAGAATGAAATATCTTAGGAAATATTAAAAAGGCAGGATATTATATTTCCCTAAAGGGAAAAATGGAGAAACATGCTCTTGGAAAGCAGCCCCTACCTTTTCTTAATAGCCCACAGCATATGTCAGCACTTAAGAGATAAAGAGATAGATAGCTCTATTCATAAGGAAATACCCTCACCCAAGATCCAGCAAAGGTATCATCAGCAGTCCAAACTTTGCACTGCATCAGCAATCTAAACTTCAACCAAATCTAGTTCAGACAACCTACAGAGCCAGCTATGACCCTTACATAACCCCTACAACAGCCAATAGAATACATGTTCTTGCACAGGAACAGGAAGCTCAAGCGCAAAGCCCAAGAGAAGGTATAAAAAAACCCCACTCTCAAGTCTACATGGTCAGCTGCACCAGAACCATGTGCTTGGTGGTTCTGCTTCATCATTAAACCATCTTTCCAATCAACCTCCATGTTTCAGTGTCTTTCTCCCAACTTGGAACTGAACCAGATGGATTTTTCTTCCAACAATTGCATCTTCTGTCTAGAATGATTGTCAGTTCCATCTTCAGGCCCAAGAACAGGCCCAAGCCGTGTTTGCATTTCCACCTTATACTTCCACCAACTAAACATTTCCAAGAAGAAGAAGAATGGATTGGAACTTTCATTCCATTTCAAGGAAAAATTTAAAATTGCTTTGTAGCTATGCTGGTTTATAAGCAGTCTCTTTCATGAGCTAAAATGCAGGGCCATCTCCTTCTGTGACTCTATTACTTACAAACGGCTTACACAAATGATCAATTGCAACCCAATAAAATTCCATTATGCTGAATAAATATTTGTCTGCATTTATGCAAATTTTGCTTGATTTCTAGGGTAGAAATCTTTAGCTTGCCTTTATAAGGCCATTAGGAAGCAGGATGGATGTTTTGATTTTTCACAGGGAAAATAAAAAAGACTTTTATTTGTCCTTAACCTACAGTAAAATTTATTAAACTACTATAGAAGAAAAACATACATTGAAAAGCAGGGGGAAAAAATCTGTTTTCTGGGAGCACAAAAAGGACCCTTTTGTACATCCTAGCACTGCATTGTCAAACAAAGGAGAACAAACAAAAGTATGAATCAAGAGAAGCTTGATTCATACATAATAAAGGAAGGTGATTAGCTGTTGTTGTGTAACAATAGAGAAGTGTCAAGATGCCTGCAAATGAATTAAGAGTGGATGTCTCTGGGCTGTTGTAGGAGCACATCTCATTTAAATTCCAACCTGTGCTTGCCTTTATTGTAATTTGGATTGCACATTCTAAAAATGAGATTAAAGCAAATTGAAAATACCTATAATTTCTCATCATAATTTCCCAGCCAGAAGACCGTGGCTATACTCTCAACAAGTTCCCATTCATTACATCTTGGTAAAACCCTCACTACTACGAGGGTGAAGTCGGCAAGGGAATAACTTACCCCAAGCCATTTTGACTACTACTAGGCTCTTATTTTGGCTTTTCTTTCATTCTTCCATCCAATCTGCTTTTGCTAAGTGAGTTTCATTAGTTTCCAAAAGAAAAAAAAAAGCACAATTCTCTGGTTTTTCCAGTTCATTCTACAGAATCTTGCTGTTCTCCAGACAATGTGATGTGCCATAGTGAACCTTGTTAAAAAAAAAAAAAAATAAAATAAAACAAGTTGCCTATAAGCAGCTAGGTCTCCTTTGTAACAGGATGAGGGGATTAGGGGGATTAAGGTATCCACTTTATTTTTTTTTCTCAAAATGCTCAAAGTTAGGTCCAAAGTTGCTGGGAGTGGATATCATTCTCCAGCAATGAAGTTTCAGGCTGTCTTCTTTTTTTAATAAGGGACACAAATGCCATTGATCTCAGGGATTTGTCTAAACTGACCTATCTCCTGCTCTTGATCAAGTGAAATTTTGCAAAAGCTCTTCTTTTCTTCATGAGGCTGTGACTTTTTTTTCCCCAATAGTCTACTCATACAGCCAGTGGTGGTATTCAACCGGTTTGGAGAACAAATTCAGCCGGTTTGGAGAACAAATCTAGTTCAGGCAAACCGGTAGTGGTGACCCGCCTGCCCCAGCGCTATGTTGTTGTATTTAGCGACATTTTCTAAGCCGTTTGCAAGTGTGCAAGCTGCACACGTGAGCAAAACGCATGCATGGAAAGCTATGCATGTGTGCTCACATTTTCGGTGCGCGGTGAACCGGTGGTAAAATTATGTGAAATCCACCTCTGCATACAGCCTACTGCTAGAGAAAGATATGGAGGCTACTTGCTCCCGTTCTTAAGTACTTGTATCAAGTTGGTATTTCTATGTGTAGGAATTTAGCACCTTCCCCTTTCCTAGAGGAATGAAGTATTTTGGGAAATATTAAAAAGGCAAAATATTATGTTTCCCTGGATGAGAAATGGAGATGCATGTTCCCACCTACCTGCCCCCACCCTTTTGTTAATGGGCCAGAAGCAGAAACTCAATCTTTGTCAATGGACCTCATTTGCAAGACAATGGGACCTATCTAGGACAGAAACTCACCACGTGGCACCTGGGAAGATTACATCAGCCAGTAAGGCTAGCTAAGATCCCCACCCCCTTGGAGTCTGACAACCAATCAGCATACTCTTTCTGGGCCCCAGGAAGTTCAAAGCCAGAGAGAGCATAAAACCCAGGGACTCGTTGTATCTCCCCCTTTTCTGTTCAGGAACTCAAACCATGTGATCTTGTCCACCATTAGACCATCTTCCAAAGCAGTCTCCATGTTTCCAATGTCTTTTTCCCCACTTGGAGCAGAACCCAGAAGGATATTTCTTCCTACATATGCAAAGGGAGAGTTAGCCGTCATTTAGATTTAAATTCTTTTGCGGAAGAAAACTCCAAGCATCAAAGAAGAACTCAAATTCCTGTCACTGACCACCAACTATCCCGTGGAGAGATCAAACCTAGTTCTGGAATTTCCCAACAGTTGGAACAATTAATCATTGGAATGATTTGCCTCCAGAAGTTGTGGGTGCTCTAACACGGGAGATTTTTAAGGAGAGCTCGGGCAACCATTGGTCTAAGATGGTATAGGGTTTCCTGCTTGGGCAGAGGGTTGGACTAGAAGACCTCCAAGAACCCTTCCAACTCTGTTATTCTGTTTTTCTGTTCTGTCTATTCCCACTGCCACTGAAGCTTCTAAGAGTCCACAGTACCATCAGGGACTATAATTCTACATCATACCAGGGACTAAAGGCTGCCCAACCACCTGTTTTATACTCATGAGAAGCAGATGGCAGTTGTGCCATCCAGAATAGTCTACTTCTCCATCTGGCTAGTGGAATTTTTGGATCAGATGATGCTCATTCTCTGCTAAGCAAGGTTACGCAATACTGATACTAAGAAGACTCACCATTAGCAGGGAAGAGCAAAACAAATGGCGCCATAATTGATGGTTGCAGATTCAAATGTATTGCTGGGGTGCCAATATGTTTGAAATTTGCACTCAGTAATCGAATAGAATGTATCTCTCCTTATTCAGGATGTCTAAGTTCGTGAGTGATGAATTAAATACATTTTGCACATTTTAAAGGCAATATCTTCTTCCCAATTGCTCCACAGGCATTTGGGTTGACTCTTGGCATGAACAACGTCTATTACATCACAACAGATGCTTTCCTTTAGACTGTCACCCTGTAATTTACTCTCCTGGAAGAAAAATTGGTTGGAATTATTGCAATTTACTCTTAGGTAACCTCACCCAAAATTGCATTGCTGTAATAGTACTGAGCACAAAGACTAATTACGTGAAGTTTTGCCCCCCTGTTTTAACTCTTAAAATGTTCCACCAGTAGATACAACTGATTAAAAAAAAATCCATAAAAACGGCACTGTAGCAGTGGTGTCAGAAGCAAACAAATCAACAACAATCTAGGCATTCAGAGTGTTGGAGAGAATAATGACTCTCAATAACCATCAGAAATCTGGAAAACTAATAATGTACAGATAACACACGCCAGCTGAACAAGTGTAGGGAGTGCAATGACATCTTTTTGAAAGTTCTACTTACCAAAGACTCCAGAAATGGAATCATTATACAGCAAATGTAATTGTAAATCGCCACAGTGTAAAAAAGATGTTGGGATTCTAGAAAAAGTGCAGAGAAGAGCAACAGAGATGATTAGGGAAGTGGAGGCTAAAACGTATGAAGAACGGTTGCTGGAACTGAGTATGTCTAGTTTAAGGAAAAGAAGTACTGGGGTGACATTATAGCAGTGATCTAATATCTCAGCATTTTGTGGGCGGCCACAAAGAAGAGGGAATCAACCTATTCTTCAAAGCACCTGAAAGCAGGACAAAAAGCAATGGATGGAAACCAATCAAGGAGAGAAGCAATCTAGAACTAAGGGGAAATTTCCTGACAGTGAGAACAATTAACCAGTGGAACGGCTTGCCTCCAGAAGTTATGAATACTCTAATACTGGAAGTTTTTAAGAAGAGATTGTACAACCATCTGCCTGAAATGGTATAGGATTTCCTGCCTGAGCAGGAGATTAGAGTAGAAGACCTCCCAAGTCCCTTCCAACTCTGTTATTCTGTAATCTGTAAATGACAGAAAATGAAAAAGGCACCTGATTAATCAATTCCACAATCAGACCTCATCCATAGAAAAGACAATATTTAGCTTGTGTATTTGTTCATCTTAATTTGGCTTGCTCTTCCTCTTGTAAGTACTCCAGAGTCATTGACATAATTCCTTTCCTTGCTTGATTCACAAAAGATACTCATGGAGATAGGAGAGAGAGAGAGAGAGAGAGAGAGAGAGAGAGAGAGAGAGAGAGAGAGAGAGAGAGAGAGAGAGAGATATGGTGGAAAATACAAAGATTTAGCATTGTGGTATGTTATACTCACAGGAAGATCACTTTATGGAAGATACAAACATCTAACAATGCAAAATGGTGTGGTCATAGCCAGGCACAAAATTAAAATCTGAGAAGAAGAAGGTGGAAATTTGAGTAATCGAAACTTGAGAAGGGTTTGCTCCTTACCTTTAATGAATCATCTACCATTCCTTACCACTGAAACATAAGTTCTAGTGAACTATGAAGATTATATTGTTTCAAAGGATAGAGTCCTTTCCATTCTTTACTGGTTCTCACCTGGTTACACCTGGTAGCTGATCACTTCATTGGTGACCTGGCATCTGCTGCCCAACCCACTCTTTCTCTTGGTTCTGTGCACCTGGGAAATAAATGATCATGGGGGCTCTTGAACTGCTCAGAAACCCAGGCAACTGTTTACAACTGTGTTGTGTGACAGGAGAACCTCATTCCATAGTTTTGTCTGTCTTGCTAGCAATGCGTGACTCTGCTGAGGACCCTCATAAATTTTTAAATTTCTGGTCTTCCTCTCCATCGCACCAACCTTCTCATCTGATTCCCACCCCTTTCTTTAGTTTTCACCTGATTCCTGCATTTCTTTTACCTTTTCCTTGAGTTTGGGTGGCTTCCATTCAGACCTCAAGCCCAAACTGCTTCAGCAAGCGTCATGCTCAGAAGAGCTTTCGACATCCCAGTGCAAAACATTATAGGCTTTGTCAGGTGCTTTAAGTCTGTTTTTTCAGGATGATTCTTCCTGACCCACCCACTGGCAGGGCACATGCCTATATCTCAGCATGAGCTGCCAAGTGGAGCATAATGGAGCATCCGCCTCCAGCAAATCTGTGTCAGCCAGAACACAGTTGGGAAATAGAGGCAATCTGGCACAGGCGGTACAGAAGGAACCGATCTGCTAGATGACAAGTGCCTCCTGTTTCAAATGTGACTATATGACAACTTAATTTGCAGTACAAGAATTAACCCCATTCTCACCACTGTCCTGGATCAGTTTAATTAATGACTTATTTGCAACTGTTGGCCATAGGCTGATGGGCTGTGTGTTGAAGCTGCCGGTACTTGGGGTTCATAAAGAAAGCTGACTTAAAATTGTGGAAATTGTCTTGCTTATAAACAGGTTTATAGGCAATTTAAAATTGGCCTTTGATGTCAAGAATGTGCCATAACTAATGAGTGCATGTAAAACTATATTTAAGTAACGGTTCCAGAAACTGTGTGTCAGTCTGCATTTACAAACATTACAATACAGACAATACAAATACTTCGCAACATGTACCAAGTAAAAGGCTAAGAGAAACTCCTTCATATTCTTCATATTTTATAGGTATGTGAAAATTCGTATCATTCTATACCTGTCACTATATTGAGTTTTAACAATTCACTCACCCAGTAATTGTGCAGATGACATTTCTACAATTCCTTGAAAAATGGTGTGAAATCTCTCTCACACACACACACACATCTTTTTCACTCTATCATAGAGAGGGGGAGAGAGAGAGAGGAGAGAGAGAGAGAGGAAGGAGAGAGAGAGGAGAGGGGGAAAGAGGGGGGAGAGAGGGAGAGAGTGAAGAGGAGAGAGAGGGGGAGAGAATGGGAGAGAGAGAAAAGAGAGAGGGAGAGGGAGAGGAGAGGAGAATTTTTTCTGCATTTTTGCTAAACATTTCCTTACTATTATATGGATCTTGAAATAGTTCTGATCCCACTGGGAGAGAAAAGATGAATTTCTTTGAACAGCACATCCGTGATTTTGGTGGAATTTTGTCTTAGTTCTAAAGTTGTATTCTGTATCTCCAAAAAGTACCAGTTCTTGGGTTCCTATATCAGGACCATGCACATAATTCAAACAAAATCAGGCTACTATTAGGCTTTGTAAGGAATTAGATGATGCACGACATAAGAAAATAGACCATGTCTGCAAACC
Organism: Masticophis lateralis; assembly: GCA_030761175.1. NCBI lineage: Eukaryota > Metazoa > Chordata > Lepidosauria > Squamata > Colubridae > Masticophis > Masticophis lateralis. The sequence goes on along the minus strand of JAUDYJ010000008.1, from coordinate 5,397,094 downwards.
CACCAATTACTTTTGTATTTTGCTTCTCTTCTGAGAGAAGAGGAGGAAGAAAACAATGGAGCTGAGAGGCTGGCTTGTCTACTGTCTAATCATAGGTTTACTTTTATTAGGAGTCTTCTTGGGCTTTGACAAAAGGTGTCCTATGCCTTGAGATGCTTAGTTTGATGCAAACCCAAAATGCTCGGGCAAATGGTTTTGTTTTGTTTTGCTTTTTCTAAAAAAAAAGTAATACAGCTAAAGAAGCCTGGTTGGAAGATCAAGAATGCAAAATAATTCTTTGTTAAAAGTATCAAGAGGATTATAGACAGTCGCTCCTTGTTAAGCACCATGATAATAGAGTCCCTGAATTTTGTCAGTTCAAATGTCTTAATAAAATAGTAAAATGCTTGCAAGAGTCATGTCCCTCAGGAAGAAAATGGCCTCAGCTGTCCCTGTGAAGATCTGTTTTTCTGCTGTAAGGAAGATAAGTAAGGATGCCTTTGGCTCCCTTACTTATCTATTCTGCTCAACAAATCCTTTGGATCTATCCAGATATAGAACTGAAGATACATAGCAAATGAGTGACCTTCCCATAGTCACTTGGGGAAGAAATTGCCAAACAAGTAGTAATTGCTCCCAGATTTACCCTACTTTTAAAGCTATCATTCCTTCAACAAAAGGGATTTCATTATTTGGCCATTAGATTTTAGACACTGAAAGGTCAAATAGGTATCTTGGCTAGTTACCGCACATCCATACATCACAACAGTAGAGCAAACGGGAGCCTTTCTTCAGAAAGACACAGTTCTGTACACAAAAGCATGAAAGGTAATAAATTGGCCATTGTTTTTTTTACAGATCCACCTCTCGTCAATCTGTCAGTAGAACCTCAGCCTGTCCTTGAAGACAATACAGTAAAGTTTCACTGCTCTGCCAAAGCTAATCCAGCAGTTACACAATACAGGTAAGTTCATAAGTTTATAAATTCGTCTGGAAATAACCATAATTTATCCTTGCTTGCTTGAATGTTTTAGACTGCTTACAACCATAGAAATGTTGTTACTATTTCTGTTCCCTTGAATGTGTAAAACAAAACTGATTAATAATTAAAGCCAACTCAATCGCTGCATCTGATGTAAACAATAGCTGGGCTGAGAAGTTATAGTTTTCACTGAATGTTACTCTATTTGCAGGCAGCAATAGGAAACATAAGGAGTAGGGATGATGAGTTGCTGGGAAGATAGTATTTTCAAAAAAAGTAACAGTACTTTTTTTTTTCTTCTATATCTGTTCGTTAGTAGACATTTAGAGAAAAATGATCCACAAGTATATATTCTAGGGACTAAGATTCACTATTAAACTTAAGCTAAGAATGTGTTTCAAGAGTCATAGTCAATACTATATAAATTACGGAATAGAATTATACATTCTAGTCAATTCAATCCACTGGTGGGTTGCCCCCAGTTTGGACTGTTTCGCAAGAACTGATAGTAAAACCAATGGGAGGCTCCACTCACTTACCCGGACATCATCATAGGTGTTCTGTGCATGCACAGAAGAGCGCACACATGCCCGACTGGGATTCTTTTTGACAGTCTCACAATTGGGAGGCACAGATTAATGGGACAAGAAACATTTAACAGATATTGTCCTCTTTGAATCAAACATTGATTCAAAGTTTGTCAACATTAAGTATTGTTGACAAACCTGTCAACAATACTTAATTTTCCTAATTCTTCATTTGAATTTCTTGCAGCTTTGGTACTTCCTGGTGGTCTCTCTTTTGAGCATTAACTATATTTGATTTTGTTGAGTTTAGCCAAGGTCAGCTAGAGGCTGCTTCAAGATGGGAAATGTTTTTTTTAAGCTTAGTGTAGGAGATGACCAGGCTGAGCTCAAGGGAGGGGTCAAATGCATCATCAGCCATGAACCCCCTCATTCCCACAAGAAATCTAAGTTGAGCCCACCTTGAATTCCTGTGTCTCTTATCTACCACCAATTTGCTTGGGCCATTAGTAGTTCAGATTCTTGTAGAGAACTTAAGCTTGTAATAAATCTTTATGCCCTTCTGAACTGCCTGGATCATGTGATTTCTCTGGCACTTGACACTTAACAGTTCTTCATTATTAAATAAGCTTTCACTTGTAAAACCCGTTGCCCTACTCACTACATCCAGCACCTGGCCTAAAGCTCCTGGTACCATTTCTGTGAATCATCCATTGAAAGTTGGAGTGCTTAACTAGCTGGGAATGTCTCTGTTTTCATCCAGACATTCTTTGAGTACTGCTTTATTAAACCATTTATAAGTATAACCATTCAAAAGAGCAGATGTGGAGGGGGGCTGTTGTTTTAGTCCAATTAACTGCTTGGAGTATGGAAGACATGCTCTTCTCTAGCAGAACATGGCACACTTCTGCTGATTTCTCACTTCTGTCCCTAGGCTGAGCAGATAAAGCTGGTGACAGGCCCACCAAATGTTGCACTGGAAATTCTTTGTGTTGATGATGTTGTTATTCAGTAATGAACTCCAGTTGTCTCAGCTTGGTAACAGTCTGTGTGCATTTTGTTGGAGCTGCTGCCGTAACACACGTGGCAGCTTCTTCCTGATCTAACATACTGAGGCTGTTTAGAAAGCATTGACAGTGGACAAGCAAAACCATCTGCTCAGGGATGTAACTTACAGAACTCACATGCTGAATGTGGACTCTGTTTTGGAAAGGATTGCTTTATTATATGTTCCCTGCATAGCGTTTGACTTCATGACTTCAACTCTGTTAATTTCATTAAAGCCACCTACATGGTGGCTTTTCAACTTTTCTCCCAGACATGTTAGATGTCATTACCTCTGAGAGATCCAGATCTACGACTCTTCAGAAGCTTAATATCTGGAGCTCCTTCCTGTGGTAGAACAAAGATATGAATTTGGTTGATGTTGAAGGACAGCAACCATGCACAATATCTTCTTGCTGTCTGGACATCCAGTCCCATTGACATAAAAGACCCAAGTTCACTTAAGATGGTACCAGGAGTGAAATTCAGCATGTTCTGACAGGTTCTGGAGAACCAGTAGCAGAAATTTTGAGTCGTTCGGAGAACCAAATGAGCCTGGATAGCTCAGCAGACTAATGCATTGTGATTAACTCCAGCTGTCTGCAATTACTGTAAGTTCGAATCTCACCAGGCTCAAGGTTGGCTCACCCTTCCATCCTTTCTAAAGTAGGTAAACTGAGGACCCAGTTTGTGGGGGCAATAAGCTGACTTTGTATAAATATACAAACGTATGAAGGCTATTGCTTAACGCATTGTAAGCCGCCCTGAGTCTCCGGAGAAGGGCGGCATATAAATCAAATTTAAAAAACAAAAACAAAAACGGCAAATACCACCTCTGGCTGGTCCCAGAGTGGGGTGGGAATGAAGATTTTGCACTATCCTTCCCCCAGGAGTAGGGTGGGAATGGAGATTTTGCAGTATCTCTTTCCCCGCCATGCCTACCAAGCCACATCCACCAAGCCACACCACGACCACCAAGCCACATCCCAGAACCAGTTGTAAAAAAAATTGAATTTCACCACTGTATGATCCCTATTTTAAGAGAAGTAACTTGCTAAGTTTTGTTTTTCTGTTGCTTGCCTGACTCCTTGATTATGAAACAAAGAATAAATATAAAATAGAATAGAATAACAGAGTTAGAAGGGACCTTGGAGGTCTTCTAGTCCAACCTCCTGCTTAGGCAGGAAACCCTACACCGTTTCAAACAAATATGGCTTATATACGCCTCATCTTGGCCATCAGCAAGTACATTTGTTAACTTTCTCTCTTCTGAGAAACCTTCTAGAGAGGTGACAAGAATGGCTCCCATATTCCTGGGCCTTAGTTCTACAATTCCATGAATTTGTATTTATCAAACTGAGTCAGTCAGTCTCTTAGGAGAGCACAGGGTATTCTGTTACTCAGCTAAATGCTGTGTAAAGTATTTGGTAACTTCAAATATTCTTGCCAATGTCTTTTTAGGATAAATTTTACTTTATCCTTTTTTTTAAAGGAATATGTATGAACCTGGACCCTTTTAAATTATGGAGCACTTGATCCAGGTTCTATTCATTATGATCAGTTGCCTTGGGAATATTGGTGAAACTGGCTAGCAGAATCAAAGAAAATGCGAAAAATAAAATAGAGGAAATTTGATAGGAAATATAGCATGGATGGGTTGCTGTATTTCACTAAAATTAGAAAATAAAGATAGTTGTTGAGTCTTAGCCGCTGTGATGGAATTGCAAAATAAGTAACCTGGGTTAAGGGAAATACTTCAATCAACTTCCTTTTTTTATTTTGAAAAAAAAAAGACTTGCCAGGAATTTGCCTTATTTCAAGAACATAATCATATTTTTTTCATATAAGCTAGATGAGTGCTATAGGTTGTGGCGAGAGAAGGGATTGAACAATGCTGAATGGATTTCTGCTGTAGCATAACAAGTTCATTAAATTTTATGGGCATATGGATATGATAGATAAACTAAGCCAACGGAATTTGCCAACTGTTTCAATTAATTTAAATAGGACAGCTCTTGAATGTATGAAAATGATAGAGTACCAACAGAAACTATTCCTTTAACACCGTTATTGGTATGCAATACATTCGAAGATTGCCTAGGCAAGACTCTTACCAAGAGTCAAGATTTCTGACATCTAAACAAAATAGCATCAAACCTCTATCCTGTAGGTAGAATAATTGGAAATAAAAAAAAAATGCATTTGTGAGTTCTAGTAGTAAGTAGATGGGGGAAAAAACTTTAATTATAGATTGGAATATTTCTCTGTTAATGTGGACAATAAAATAGACTGGACCTACATTGAGTTATTAATCATTATGCTTTGTTGTCCATATTCAGGAGCAGCGTAGGTTTTAATCCATGGAAACTGGTTTCATCCTAATATCAGATGGTATAGAGAGCCTCCCCAGATCTTGGTCACATCAGCTGATGACTCATTCTTGTTAAGCTTTCTTTCAGCGTAGCTACACATCCTTGTGTCTTCCCCTGCCTTGTGCTGTGCAATAGGTTTCATGCAGAGTCTGTGCTTGTGTTTGCAATGAGGTTGAGGGGCTTAATTGATGCTTATTCAAGTGCGTCAGAGCATTAGCTCCAAAGGTCAGGACATATTAGAGAGACATATTAGTGAGGAATGCAGTTTAAACCTATGGTGTTGTGGCTGTTCAAAAAAAATGGAAATCTTAGTGTAACGCATCCTCCAGCTGCTTGTTGCTAGAGGGACTAACTTTCCCAGAAGTCTGCAGGAGACTTCACAAATGTTGTTCTTGAAATGCCCTGGGTCCTTTTTCAACTATCTTGGAAGAAGCTGAGGTCAAGAACTACCAAATTGAATGTGTGAGGAGATGGGTGGTACTGAGTCAGGATGATTGAAAGTAGTTGCAGGCAGAGCAGTGGAAAAGAAATTGCCCTCTGGCTTGAGGAATCTCTCTGTGCTGGGGGGCAAAGAAATGTATTCTAAGAAGTTGGATAAATTGACTGTTTGGTGTTCTTTGATTCCCCAAATCAATGAAGGTTTACGGACATGATTCCATGCGGATTTGCTGCTAGATCATTTTAGAAGCTGTAGTTGAGATCAAGAAGGGAATCATAGGTTTTCTATGGCATCTCCTACACCTAAGTAGCCATATGACCAGAGAGACTTCAGCCCTAACCATGAGCCTACTGGTATTACTGTGTTCCCATTTAAAATGACTGACAGCCCATTTGCAAGTCTTACAAAATAGTGAAATGATTTTTCGCATGCAAATCAACTGGTTACAAGAGCGAAAGAAGATCTGGGGGAGGAGGAAAGATTAAAAGAAGAAATAATTAAGATAAGGAAACACACTGGTAACCTAGGCAGAGGAACATAGAAGTACAATACAGAGATAGATAGACTAAATAAGAATAGTCATAAAATAGTAGCAAACTTAGCATAGGTACTGTGTTTCCCTGAAAATAAGACCCTGTGTTATATTTTTTTGAACCCATAAATAAGCGCTTGGCCTTATTGCCATGCACTCAAAAGCCCAACTGGGCTTATTATCAGGGGAGGTCTTATTTTGGGGAAAACAGGTTAGTTCTCAATTTGGAAGGGACCTTGGAGGTCTTCTAGTCCAGCCCCCCTCCCCCCCCCCCTTCAAGCAGGAGACCCTGGCCTATACCATTTCAGACAGGTGGCTGTCCAATCTCTTCTTAAAAACCTCCAGTGATGAAGCCCCTACAATTTCTGGTGACAAGCTGTTCCATGATTAATTGTCCTCATTCTTAGGAAGTTTCTCCTTAATTCCAGGTTATTGTGCTATTGAAAAGTGACTTATGACCAATCCACACATGTATTACCATTGTGACTGTTAAGGATATAGTTGTGAGATAACCAGGAATGGTTATGAAGCAGAGCATAGAGTGTTTGCTGAGAGTAGTTGTGAATAAACTGCATACAAACTGGTTTTTAAAGTAGTTTACTTATAGAGCAAAGCAAATTCATAGTCTTTTTCCAATCCAAGTCTTAGCCATGCATAATCAATCCAGAGATACAAAACTTCTTACCGGTTAGTAGAACAAGACATTAATCATTCAGGAACAATATAAACAGTTCATAAAAGCAGTAATAAATAAACCATGATCAAATTGACCATGTAAAGAGACCAAAGATATCTACAACATAGCAGCAGGTAACAATATGGTGTAATGTCCATACAGACTACAATCAAGCTCTCCTTAAATACAGTTGCTACAGAGCTCATCCAATCAGGATGCAGAATAACTCAGCAAGGCTCTTAAAGCTATATTTATACATATTCATACTATAAATATATAATGTTGGCTTATATATTACCTGGCCAACTAGTTAGGCAATGACCATTTCCTAACAGTGACATCCCCACAGTCCTATGATCAAAATTTGGGTATGGGCAATTGTCATTTATTTATAAACTGTTGTAGCATCTGGCCTTGTGATTTGCCATTTTCCAACAAGCGAAGTCCTTCTGTGGCTCACCTCTATGTCTATGGAGATCCTCTGTCATCCAGGTCATGGTTGTCCCAAAGAAGCTTTTTCCAATTCTTCAGTCCCTGAAGAATTGAAGAAGCTTCTTGGATGAGAAGCAAAACACCTTCAAGGAAAAACAAAGAAAATCCAGTTGCCTTTTGAAAAAAGCACCTTTGGGACTCACCTCTGTATGCTTTCCTTACCATCCCAGGACAATAGGATTGCAGTCCCAAGAATCTAGAGTAGAGGTTCACACAGATTTACAGTGATACACTGGAGTTTCTGGTATGAATTTTTGTTACCTGGAAATTTGAAGAAGAGATACAGTATAAATAAAGTATAAAAGAGATAATAGATAAAGCCACACAATTGATGGCTTCCTCCCTTTTTCCCCACCAGTCTTCTCTCAGTGTCTTCTATCGCAGCTAATGTTACCAAGACACTGTAGAAAAATATTTGTGGATTTTATGCTTCCTGAGTGTGCTCTGCTGGTTTTGTCTAATTTCAGATAGGTCAAGAGACAAAGAATCCAGTGGTATTACAAGATATGGATAAGAGATATTATCTTCTAACAATACCTTTAAGAATGCTGCCTGAGTTATTTCGAAGAGGCAGCATCTTTAACAAGAACAACACCTGTTTAGAGTCAAGACCTTTCTTTCGATCTGCAAATCTCACTTCTGTTTCTGTGGCATAATCAGCCAGTTTGGGGCCTCGGTTCTACAAAGGCTCAGTCAGTCTCAGGAAAACATTAATCTGTTGTAGCTGGATCACCTCCAAATGAAATGCTTCTGGTACAAATGTAGTTGCCTTCCTGAATAAAAAGCTTATTGTGGCAGTGTCTTCTCTGGAATATTTCATGAAGGTCTAAAGAAGGCTTGTCTGTCATAGAAGAAGATAGCAAATCACAGATTTCTGTCAGAGCAAATCCTTAAGATCTACCAAATTAAATTCAGCCATTTTCTGGTCAGCAATCTTCATAAAACACTCATTAGAAAAAGTCCAACTGGAAATGAGTGTATACTTTGGGAAATTACTATATAAACACATATATTAGTGGTGCTAGGGTTTTGTAGACTCTCAAAAATAAACATGTTCTTAATTCACAATGCCATCTTAGATTGGACTCACTGGTGAATACATTGAACTGTGTGGCCAAATCCTTGGCTGGTTTACTAGAAACTTCCACTGACCTCATAGTTATCTGGACTTTGAAAAGAGTAGCTAAGCCAATATTTGACAAAACATTGTTTCCTCTAAGTGTCCCTTAACATCTATATAGGAAATTATCAGATCAGAATGAAATGGGGGCACCTAAGTTGTGTGGACCCAAATAGATCTACTTGTCTATCTATGGATAAGGATAGGTAAATTTGTGACCCAATGTAGTTTTCTAAGCATTTACAAATGAAATATTTGCTACATAAGACAGGAATCGCACTTTCTTCTCAATTCAGATGAGTTACGTCTAGTATCTCTTTCAACTGTTTAATATTTGAACGCTCAATGTACTCACTGTAGTTTTGGGCTCTTTGTGAGATACTTTCTTTTACTTGCACCTCTTAGAATGATCTGGGGAATAAATATTGTGTGATCCTATGGACTGTCCAAGAATTGAACTGTCTTTCTCCAATGGGATTGGCCTGCCAAACTCATTCTGGCAGAAGGGGCCTTCTGCAGATCCTATCAGCCAAGGAATTTTGGGTGATGGGATCCAAAAGAAAAGCCTTCTCTGCCATGGCTCCAGCCCTTTGGAATATCTTGCCACTGGAAGTGAGATCTGCCTTCTCTCTTTTAGCCTTCAAGAAAGCCTTTAAAATCTAGCTATGCTCCCAGCTAACAAGGAGAAATTGATGGCCAGTGGTGGTTGGTACACTAACAGATAAAGCACCCCACCTCTTTCCCCCAAAGCCTTGCTTTTAGTTTGTTTTAATTTTAATTTTAATCCATTTTATATTGATAACTGCTATTATATGTTGTTTTATCTTGATGTAAACTGCTCAGAATCGCCCGAAGACCTAGATGAATGGCAAATAAACTTGATAAATAAAATAAACAAAAATGAAAATATAAAATATACAAAGAATGGGTCCAGGAATTGGATTTGTGTAGTTTAAAGATAAGAAGCCCTAGGGGTTGACACGACAGCAGTGTTCCAATATTTGAGGGGGTCCTACAAAGACGATGGAGTTAAACTTTCCAAAGCACCAAAAAGTAAGGCAAGAAACAATGCTTGGGAACTAACCAAGGAGGAACTAAAGAGAAATTTCCTAACAGTGAGAGCAATCAACCAGTGGAATGGGTTGCCTTCAGAAGTTTGGGTGCACCATCATTAGAGGCTTTGAAAAAGAGACTGCATAACCATTTGTTTGAAATGGTATAGAGTCTCCTGCTCGAACAGGGGATTGGACTAGAAGACTTTGGAGGCCCCTTCCAACCGTATTATTCTATATTCTATCCTCTATGTTCTAAGTCTAAGAAAAACTGTGTGCAAAGGGCCTGACATTTCCATAAGTGTTCCAGGATTTTAAGAAGTTAAAGAAAGATAAATGGGTGAAGAAGGAGAGTGCAAAAGTTGGCTTGAAACTCAATAGTAAGAAAACTAAGATCATGGCATCCAGTCCTCTCAATTCCTGGCAAATAGATGGGGAAGAAATAGAGGTAGTGACTGATTTTATTTTCTTGGGCTCCAAGATCACCGCAGATGGGGATGGCAGCCAAGAAATTGAAAGACACTTGCTCCTGGGGAGGAAACCTATGGCAAACCTAGACACCATACTAAAAAACAGAGACATCACCCTGCCCACAAAAGTGTGTATAGTCAAGGCTATGGTTTTCCCAGTTGCAATGTATGGCTGTGAAAGTTGGACCATAAGGAAGGCTGAGCGCCAAAGAAATCAGGCCCTTGAACTCTGGTGCTGGAGAATACTCCTGCGACTCCCTTGGACTGCAAGACGATCAAACTGGTCAGTCCTAGAGGAGATCAACCCTCACTGCTCTTTAGAGGGCCAGATCCTGAAGATGAAACTCAAATACTTTGGCCACCTAATGAGAAGGAAGGACTCACTGGAGAAGAGCCTAACGCTGGAAAAGATTGAGGGCAAAAGAAGGGGATGACAGAGATTGAGGTGGCTGGATGGAGTCACTGAAGCAATAGGTGTGAGTTTAAATGGATTCCAGAGGATGGTAGAAGATAGGAAGGCCTGGAGGAACATTGTCCATCGGGTTGCAATGGGTCAGACATGACTTCACAACTAACAACAACAACAACAAAATTGCACCTTGGCCAAACTTAAACATACTCTAGAAATTAAGTGCAGCTAAGTATAATCCCTGCCTTTTTCCCTGCTAGGAATGAATGAAAACCTCCCTTTGGATGGCTTGCATTTTGCCATGGATCTATCTAGATGGAACTTTCTAATGCACTCCCAGATGAATCTGTGACATTTTGAGAGGACATAAATCTCTGTAGCATTTCATTATTGCCATCACTAACCTGATACTGTGCTCTCTCACACTCCTAGGAGTATATAGGCAAACCTTAAAAAAAATTGCAGGATATCTAGAAAAACATTTCATTCTCACTGGAGATGTGTTCTCAGGGTGCATCTCCGCTTAAAAAATAATTACTTAATTAGAATATTAAGTAGCCAGCTATTTCTGCCAGGTGGATATCTAATTCTCTCATAATTAAACTGCAAAATCACTACAATAAAGTATGAACGATATTCCAAATAACAAATGCTCTTCATTTGAATAGATCAATTTTTTGTATTTGTGCAAAAAAAATGGAAAAGAAGGGAGATCAGATGCCTATAGACACTTGGGAAGAATAGTAAAATCATGGACAGAAAAGGTATTTGTATATCATAACCTGATCGCCTTTAAATATTCTGAGAATATAACACCCAGAATTCCTAGGCGAAGAATGGGGATACCTTGAATTTGGGATTCTTACATGGAGCAGGAGCTAGACATGATGATCTTAATGGTCGTTTGAATCTGTGGAATAGAATAGGATTCTATAAGGACATCTGAATAGAATCTGTGATTCTATTATTTTTATTTCTGCTACTGATCATGATTTAAGTTAAGACAAATCCCTCGTGGAGACATGCATTCAAGCACGAGTCGTGATGGTGCAGTAGTTAGAATGCAGTATTGCCGGCTAACTCTGCCCACTGCCAGGAGTTTGATCCTGACCAGCTGAAGGTTGACTCAGCCTTGCATCCTTCTGAGGTTGGTAAAATGAAGACCCAGAGTGTTGGGGGCAATATGCTGACTCTGTAAACTGCTTAGAGAGCGCTGTAAAGCTCTATGAAGTTGCATATTCTATAAGTCTAATTGCTATTGTTATTTATTTACATGTTTTCAAATCCACATGGTATGCCATTCTTTACAAGTTACCAGAAAGAAAAAGAAAAAAAGGCCATGAAGGCAAATCAAAACTGAAGTTCTTGATTTTGGAAATTCATATTAAATCTTAAATCGGGAAAGAGGGAGGAATAAAGGAGAACAAAATTGGGAACGTCCAACTGGTGGTAAGGAGGTTGCATAAAAATCAGGAAAGCGCCACTTAGCAAATGAAAAAGCATCTAGAGAGGTTCTCCAACATAATCCAGCTAATCCATGTGTGGTGCTAAGAGAACAGGAGCTTAGTTTGCTAGCTAGCCGGGGAGTGCAGTAACCCGCAAAGCCTTCTGGCCATTAGTGGCTAGTTAATCTCTATGGTGGGAGATCATCTGAGAAGAGCCGGCATCTGTACGCTGTTGATTCACGTCAGCCAAGGACAAATTCATTTTCTGCTACTAGCTTAGCATTTTCTTCCACTCCTTGGATTACAAACTACTTATTACAGCAGGCAGGCCCAAGGAGCTGAAACAGCTGCTGCTGTTAGATAAGAAGGCAATTTTGGCTGTCTGCAGCATCCTTGCCTGTTTCTGCGCTGTTAGGTAGGGAAGGAGAAGAGTGTTTGGGGTAGAGGAGTCCTAAGGATGATAACAGGGAATGCTGGAGGGAAGATGTTGTCACTTCCTGGGCTTAATCAATGCAGGGAGCTTGCATAAACATGCACATCATCTCCCAGAGTTAGCCTGTATCTTACCATCGTTTCTAAAAGATGAAAATCCATGCATTTGTTTTTCAGCCTGTAAGATAGTAGCAAACCAGCTGAATGTATTATTTTCAGGAAGCTAGCATTCCTTTCGAAAGAATTTTGTAGCTAATCCAAGGGCATTTATAAACAACCAAAAATTGACAGTTTTGCATTTGGTTTAAGATACCTCAAAAGTCTGAATTTCAGCTAACTATGATTGGGAGGAAGGCAGATGTTTCCCTATAATATAATTTGCTACTTCTCAAGTTGATTCCATTTACATATTTCCTAAGTTCACAATCCATGATTCAGGATCTGTTTGGGACAAATATGTAATTTACTCTAAATATTTAAATATCTAAATAGGAACCCTGGTGGCACAGTGGTTAGAATGCAGTATTGCAGGCTAACTCTGCACACAGCCTGGAGTTCGATACTAAGGGCCTCAAGAATAACTCAGCTTTCCATCCTTCTGAGTTCAGTAAAATGAAGACCCAGATTGTTAGGGGCAATATGCTGACATTTGTAAACTGCCCAAAGAGTGCTGCAAGGCACTATGGGACAGTATATATGTCTAAGTCTAGGTTATTGCTATTACTGTGCTCACTATTATCTCCAATTAACCATATTGTCTTTGCTCAAGCAAATGAGACTGGGATGAAATAGCCCACAAGTTGTCTCTGCCCCATATCTCAACATAACTACTGGGTATGCATTTCAGTTCCTTTTATGATTTTTTTTAAATATTTGAAAGAGCGCATCAGAAGTAATTTCTAAATAGAACCTACAGTATATGATGTGGTAGACCAAAATGAAACAGGTTTCAGTTCCTATCCATTTATGTGAGAACACATTCTTGGAGAAATTGCTGGACTAGGATTTTTAAGGCACCCAAGTGTCAAGAAGGCTGACTCGGAATCTGTGGCCACCTGCAATTCTTCTTGCGGCTCGACAACAGAAACAGAAGGGAAGGGTGGATGGCCTCCGGCTCTGTTACTGTTACTGTGGAATTCTTGGGGGAGTTGCAAGGGGCTGAGGGAGCCAAGCCAGACACCGGAGAAAGTTCCTACATTTCAGAGTCATGTTATGAGAATTTTTTGAATGGTGTGAACTGTTTCCCAAGACACAAAATATAAGTTGGATTGGTGGACAATGGACAGCGGGTGGCCTAAACAGGAAAAGGGAATTTACCTATGCTCAGAGGTGGGATTCACTTATCTTCCCTACCGGTTGGCAAATGTGAGCACATGCAGACTTCCGGTCATGCGCAGTGCTCGCGCATTACATCCGGGCAGGTGGCTGGAGCCTCCCACAGTCACCACTACCAGTTCACTAGAACTGGCTGAATCCCACCACTGTCTATGCTGCTTTCTGTGGGAACCTTTAGAATTGGTTTTCCTTCTTCTTTGCTTATACGAATCTATCAGTAAAGTTACAGTCTTGGTAAAATTAGGTCCCAGAAGTTTCTTTTTCTGCATATGCCCATGGGACGGTTGACACCCAGCCAGTACCAGTTCTCTGAATATTGGGAGTTATAGCTGAACATCTAAAAGAATGTAGCCTTTAAACCTGAAAGAAAACCTTCTGTCACTATAAAGCTGTTTTGAATTTCACATTTGCCTCCCCATAGATGTGATTTATAAGTATCATAGATTTTAGCCTTGTTCCATTATCAAACACACGGCCCAATTAGAGACAGGTCATTTAATTTTCTTTTATATTGTTTGCAAGCTTGAGTTTCTTTCTGCTGTGTACCACTCTCTGCTGTGTACAACACCTAATTATTACACTTTCTCTGCTGTGTATAATATCTAATTATTGTATGTTCTCTGCTGTGTACAATATCGAATTATTGCATTTAATGAATGAATAATTATAATGGATAGGAAACAGGCATATTTAGGGGTCCAATGTGTCTCGATGCACATTGCACACAGTATCGTTTCATGTAGAACTCTATATGACAGTGACAGGGAACACCCATTTGCAAAAAAAAAAAAAAAAAAAAAGGCCAATATAGAAGTTTTTTTTTTTTTTTGCTTGCAAAGAATGGCTCTTGGTTTCCTCTGCATAGAAGCAAATTGCAAATCGGAGGAAGCAAATGATTGTCACTGGATCTTCACTGAGACAGGAGAAAACGCACACTAAACCCATACTAACAAGAGCTGTGGTGGCACAGTGATTAGAATGCAGTACTGCAGGTTACTTCTGATGACTGCCTGTTTCCAGCAGTTTGGCAGTTCAAATCTCACCGGCTCAGGGTTGACTCAGCCTTCCATCCTTCTGAGGTCGGTAAAATGAGGACTCAGATTATTGGGAGGCAATATGCTGATTCTGTAAACCGCTTAGAGAGGGCTGTAAAACACTGTGAAGTAGTATATAAGTCTAAGTGCTATTGCTATTGCTGTCTTCCAACATTCCGGCTCTCCTAACATCAGTATATACCTTGGCCAGTGGTGAAATTCAATTTTTTTTTACTACCGGTTCTGTGGGCGTGGCTTGGTGGGCATGGCAGGGGAAGGATATTGCAAAATCTTCATTTCCACCCCACTCTGGGACCAGCCAGAGGTGGTATTTGCCGGTTCGCCAAACTGCTCAAAATTTCTACTATCGGTTCTCCAGAACCTGTCAGAACCTGCTGGATTTCACCCCTGGACACAGACATAGGCAAAAGGGAATGGGGAAGCAGAGACATCAGAGTAAAACTCATCCTATTCCCCAGTTTTATTTTTTTAAACTTCCTTTAGCTCATTCAGGTTTCTTCTACTGAAATGATATTCATGCGTCTTAGTAATAATTCTGGGGCTGACTCTTGTGGAAATTGTTTAATCATGCTCATCTAAGAATTGCAAGCAACCTTGAATAAAATGGTTAGAGTAGCCAAAAAGGAGAAGACTGGGAAAACTCAAATTGGAAAAACAGGACAGAATTCCTAAAAAATGGACATGAAAAATGGACAAGTAGTTGAGTGACCAACTACTTGGTGACTTATTTATACTTTAACATACTCATGGGGTGTTGTGAGTCAAGTAAGGCCTTAGCAAATGCATCACTAAAACCTACTAGGGTTGAGGGTTTTCTAGGTTGGCATGTTGTGGAACTCAGCTAGTTTAAAATATTTTACAGTTGAATGTATTATTTGTACCTAGACCACACATGAGCTCAGTTACCAGGTCAAGCAAAGCTCTGTGAACACAAACATTGGTTCCTTTGCTTTTTCTCTGGGATTACCCTCCAGAATGGGATGGAGAAAAGATTTGTAGTTTTCAAACGTAGCCATAGGTTCTCCTAGCCAGTGGTGCAAAAAAAGAAAGAAAGAAATGAGAAGAGAACAAAGAGTAATTAGCTGCTGCTATCATTCCATCACCTGTGAGTTTGGGCAAAATAAATGTGAAGCAACAGAAGTCAGAGCTACATGAAATGACTTTCAATTAGACTCTCCTCATTCTTCTCACCAGTTTTATTTGTCAATCATTTAGAACCTTTCTGATGTCAGCAGTGTATCTGGGGGTGTTTCCCTTCTCCCTCCCTCTGTGTTATTTATTACTCACAACCAGAAAGAGAGCCTTTAAAGTGAAAAATTATACAGATGTAATAACAAACAAAAAAAAAGGTTCATCACCATGGGCTGACTTTGCTGAGAGTCTGTGGTATATACATGTAAACAGTAAATAAATACATAAATAAAAGTTTTGAAAGACGGAAAGTCCTTCAGCTTTTACTTCTTCATCCTCTGTTTGTGCCAGGATTCTGTTGTTCCTGGATGTTGGAGTCACTGTATGTGTGTGTATAATGTTAATGAGCTGTTAGAAGAGACAGCAATAAATGCCTCCAATCTCATGCTGATATACTACTGATATACTACTTTCCCAGCACAGAAATGTGTTCGTTTGTTTGGAAAAAAAATAACTTCTACAACCAACAGCAGAAGCACAAATATGTTGGAGCAAAAAATGTCAATTAGGGGGAAAAAAAATTCTGGACTACTGGTAGAGCGAATGTTTGACCCTGTTAAACAAAGGGTAATGGAGGAATAAGGTGACCTTTTAAACAGATCCACAGTCAAAAATTGTATAGAAAAGAATAAAATGTTCCAATTCTTGTTATAATGAGTTAAGAGCACTGGCAATATATGAAGTTTCTAAAGACAGAAGACAGAAGGGATATAGTGGCTCAGTGGCTAAGATGCTGAGCTTGTCGATCAAAAGGTCGGCAGTTCAGCGGTTCCAATCCCTGGTGCCGCGTAACCGGGTGAGCTCCCGTTACTTGTCCCAGCTTCTGCCAACCTAGCAGTTCAAAAGCATGTTTAAAAAAATGCAAGTAGAAAAATAGGGACCACCTTTGGTGGGAAGGTAACAGCGTTCTGTGCGCCTTTGGAGTTTAGTCATGCCGGCCACATGACCACGGAGACGTCTTCAGACAGCGCTGGCTCTTCAACTTTGAAACTGAGATGAACACTGCCCCCTAGAGTCGGGAACGACTAGCACATATGTGCGAGGAGAACCTTTACCTTAAGGGCTTGTATTGGTTGGAAAGTAAAATGTTGAGTTCTACAGTCAGCAAGAAGCAGGCCAGGTAGCTCTTATTTAAAGATTTAAACCAAATAGGAATTGCAGCATCCCTTAATCATCTATGACAGTTCAATTAGCCAGTAGAGCACTGGTAATAGGGAAAAGGTTGGTGCACAGGAAATCCCCAAAGGGGGTAAAATTTGATGCCAGATCAACCTAATCTTCTTCCCAATTCCCCAGGCTCTTGTGCAACTATCGGTTTTCTGAGTTTTCTCTTTCCTCTCCTTCTCTTCCTCGAACTTATCTAAAGCAGGAAGGCACCTGATGAACCTCAAGTTTTCTTTGAGGAATTAGGAATGGCAAGGAAAGTCTCTTGAGAATGACAGGCAATAAGCATCAAAGGGAGAAGATTGTCTCAAATGCTGCTGTTCCAAGTCTGTTTCAAAGTTGCAGGGATGACTATATTTGTTACCTCTGATTGGGAGAAGATGGAGAATTATTAGGTTTACTAGAACCGTGATGGCACAGTGGTTGGAATGCAGTATTGCAGGCTAATTGTACTGATTGCCAGTAGTTCAATTCCCATCGGCTCAAGGTTGACTCAGCTTTCCATCCTTCTGAGATGGGTAAAATGAGGACCCAGATTGTTGGGGGGCAATGTGCTGACTCTCTAAAACTGCTTAGAGAGGGCTGTAAAGCTCTATGAAGTGGTATATGTCTAAGTGCTATTGCTATTTATACATTAGGCTAAATTGTCATCTGCTTAAATATGCTTACATCTGCATCACAACTGGATGAATTGCCACAACATCCTGAAGTCTAAACCGTGTACTGTCTGGGTTCACCCATCATGCTAAATCACAGACGGATCTATTATGTAGACCAAGTCTCTTTGTGAGACATGTTGAACATAAGAATGAACTGTGTTTTAAGAATTAATCAGGCAAGAGAATAGAGGATCTTGAATGTTACTAATTACATTTCAACCAGCCTTCTTTAACCTGCAAACAACTCCCAGAATTGGCTTTTGGTCACAGTGCCTGAGATTTTAGGGAGCTGTCAACCAGCACATATGGCGGACACCAGGTGTATAAGGTCTATTTTGGAGCATATTTAGTGATCCACACATTGGCTTCCTCTACTTTGCAGCTGAAAAATAGGACGTGCTATTTTCATTCCAAGCATCACTTTGTGAGCTTCATCTCATATGTTATGGCACTTTGTCAATAGCTTTACCATGCCTTCTGTCTCAGTGTGCACCACACTAGTCATGTTCTGCTGATTTAAAAGCCAGTGGACAATTGATAGAAATATACTAGAGAAACCTAATGGAAATACATAGACAATGTCCACACAGGTTTAAACACAGGATTAATCTGATGGTCAGCTCTTCATCTACATTTTTTTTTTGTTAGACAATCATTCACCCTAATTGGTTGTATCTTTTCAAGTCTGGGTAAACTACCCAAAATTGGTAAAAGTCATTTTTCATTGGATAATGATACACAAAACCACTACTTAACCCAGCAGGGATATTTAAATTGACTTAAAGATTGCTATGTGTACTAAAATGTATTTGAAAATTTTCAAAAGTATTCCGATTCAGATGAAACATCCAGATCTACACATATCATCCAGACACTGTAGTGGTGGACAAGAACCAAAAGACATCAGGGTGATAGATGTAGAAAGGCTAAATGACAGCAGCAACATCAGGAAGAAGGAGGATGAGAAGCTAGAGGAATATCTAGGGAGAAAGAAAGAACTAGACAGTAAAGTGGTCCCAGTAGTAATAGGAGCATTTGGACTGTTACTCCTAAGCTTGGAAGCATGGCTCCAACAGATTCCAGGAGAACCATCAGTTCTCTCTGTACAAAAGAGTACAGTGCAGGGGTGAAATTCAGCCGGTTCTATCTGGATCGCAATCATCCCATAGGGCCAACTGTGCGAAGCCCCACCCACCCACCCGGACATCATGACTTCCCTTTTTTTGCAACAATTTTCACCCTCTGTGCATGCGCAGAAGGCTTTGTGCATGTGCAGAAGGCTTTGCTCATGCATGGACCAGAGCACATGTGAGCGAAGCAAGTGAGCGTGTGGCGCAGGCACATTTGCGAACCGGTAGGGAAGGTAAGTAAATTTCGCCTCTGGTACAGTGCTAGGACCAACTAAGGTACTACACCTTTAAATTCTCAGGCCTCTGATAGAGGACCTGAGATTGAGGAAGACACGAGAGCCATGGTGGCACAGTGGTTAGAATGCAGCATTGCAGGCTAATTCTGCTGGCTGCCAGCAGTTCGATCCTGACTCACATTGACTCAGCTTTCCATCCTTTCGAGGTCAGTAAAATGAGGACCCGGATTGTCGGATTGGCAGTATGCTGATTCTGTAAACCGCTTAGAGGGGGCTGTGAAGCACTGTGAAGTGGTATATAAGACTAAGCGGTACCGCTATATCACCCACAGGGGTGAGAAGGGAATTTTTATTTTTACATTATGTTCAACCTTTGCATGGCATGACTTAAGAGGGTTCTGCTACATTAAACTCCTTTTAAATAACAAACCCAGCCACGTCAATGTTTTAAAAAGAGAACCCGTCAAAGATGTAGAATGAACCAATGTCTTAGAAAAAGCAGATGGAGACCATAGTCCCAAATCAGTGAGAGCCACACGTATGCAGTCTCACTCTCACCCTTACTAATACATACAACAGAGAGAAAGAGAGATCTGACTTCAAAAGGTAGTGTAACCATTAATTGCTAACAGCTCTGGAGTGTGCATAGTCCAAATGCAAACTCCCAGCTTGAGACATTAAAATCTAATCACTGCAACAGCTGGCTTTACTTTGCAGCACACCCACCCCAAACGGAGAAAAGAAAATCCCGTGCTTCAGCTGAAGAGGAAGTAACAAAGGGAGACGGAGCTCTGATTTTGGCTACCAAGCCAGCTCAGCAGACTGTGGCTAAAAATAAGATTGCTGGATATGAGAGCGGGTGGAACATGCCTTATTTTACAGATTAACAGAGTTGGAAGGGATTTTGTAGGTCATCTAATCCAATCCCCACCCAAGCAGGAGACTCTGCCTACACCATTTCTGGCAGATGGCAGTCCAGTCTCTTCTTGAAAGCCTCCAGTGATGAAGCTCCCACAACATCTGAAGGCAACATCTGTTCCGTGGATCGATGGTTCTCACTGTCAGAAAATTTCTCCTTATTTCCAGGTTGAATCTCTCCTTGATCAGACCCTCTCCACTCTGTGGCAGCCCCTCAAATATTGGAAGACTGCTATCATGTCTCTCCTGGTCTTTCTCTTCACTAGACTAGCCATGCCCAGTTCCTGCAACTGTTCATCGTATGTTTTAGCTTCCAGTCCCCTAATCATCTTCGTTGCTCTTCTCTGCACTCTTTCTAGAGTCTCAACATCCTTTTTATAGTGTGGTGACCAAAACTTGATGCAGTACTTTACTTCACTGCTGAATATGCTGCTAGCCTATGAGATGTAGCATGAACATTCTGAGCATTATTTAAGAGAGGATGTATGTGTGAAACAAAATTGTGAGCCTGCCCCAAAGACATGTAATGAATTGATTCAAACCATGGAACTTCATGAATTCAAAATTACATTTAAAAAAAAAATGCTCTTTTTGAATGGATAACTTAGCCAGCACTAGACTTAGATTCTCATTGCTGGAATGGGACAACTCTCTGCAGCCAACTCACAATGACCAATACACCATAGCCAACTCATCATGGGACAACTCGCTGCAGGACAATTCAACAGTTCAATTTAATTATTTAAAATAATTTTTAAAATATTTTAATTTTTGCTGTTTACATTTCATTTTGTCCCTCCTTTGGCATCCTTACTTTAATGATTCTATTCCACTATTTCTTTGATATTAGTAACTCTTGCCCTGTGGCAAGTTGTCCTATTGGCAACTTTCATCTGGCAAGTTGGCTGTGTCGAGTTGTTGCAGTCCTTTCCACTGCTATCGCCTCCTTTGTTCTTTATTCCTTTTCATATTGTAATATAGCTTCAGGTTTTAAAGTTTGGTTAAGTAGTGCACTTGGCCAACCTTGGCAGGAAAGAAGGAAGGAAGGAAGGAAGGAAGGAAGGAAGGAAGGAAGGAAGGAAGGAAGGAAGGAAGGAAGGAAGGAAGGAAGGACCCTTTCATAACCATCAAGAAAACATGGATATATTCATAAAGTCAACCTGGAATTAGGCTCAGCTCCAGGGAAATTTAAACCTTTTGTACCATTCCAAAGATAAACCACAAAGCTGGAAACTAGTTTTGTTAGTTAGGAGTTGCTCTGAATAAGAGTCACTGCTTTGGTTCTTGTTAGTTTTAGTGAACAAAAAAAAGAGGGACAAAGTTTTATCAAGAGTCAATTGGTTGCTGTTCAAAAAAACATATCGATCACAGCCCAAATGGGTGTGCAGATCCCAGGGGTCAACTTTCATCAGGCTTTGTGAATATGAAGGAAAATTTCATGCAAAAAAAGTAAACCTTGAGGAAAATTACCTATATTGTGTACATATCTTAGGAAGTTACACTTCAGGTGCATGCATGAGTATTTGATAGAGCAAATACTCTATCAAATACTCTATCTAGAAAAAAATGCAGGTTGGTTTTAGAAAATTAATTGAATAATAGTTGAATATATGTGAAGCTGATATGCACCAGAGATAGACTGAGCTATACATGTCTCTTCCACGTGCTCACATCCATTGCGCTACACATATTGTTCCTCCTTTTAATCTCCACGTGTGTCAGACTTCATGCCAGACATAGTAATAAATCTCATCTGTCCAATCTCTTATCCCCACATTCAGGCACTTACTTATGGCAGAAGCTCACAGGCACAACATGGCTAAATTAATTGCCTTACTGCAGATAAGAATGAAGTCATATATCATATATGAACAAAAGATCTGCCTTCAGAAGCACAGAAATTGCTCTAGAGATATGTGCTTCAGAGTTTCGGTTCTAAGACTTTGCTTCTCGTCTTTTTCAGTTGGTGGAAATTTAGCCATCCTTCTTCATGGCTAAAATTGGGAGGTACCTGCTCAAGGATATGCATAATGGTTCTGAGGATTGTTTCTTGCTTATTTGCTGGCTTCAGTCCTTAGAATCTCTTTCTCCAAAATTGGAACAGAGTCTGCAGGATCTCCTTGTGGAGATATGCTTACTTGCATACAATGAATAGCGCCATAATTTACCTGTGTGTTTGCACTGTGGGTGATACTGCTGTCCATCCAGAATCATCATGAAAAATTGAAATTAAGGCCTTGTTAAAGTTCTTAGGTTGACGTGGAGATTTTGATGAGCTTTTCAAAGACTCTATAACAAGGAGTGTATAACTAGAAATGTTAGGATCACATAAGGCTTAACCAAAGTTTTGGACATGCCTCCTAAGATCTTCTGGATGATGTAAAAAAGATGTGGAGCAATGGTGAAATCTAAAATTCGTTACTACTGGTTCTGTGGCCATGGCTTGGGGTGGGGGTGGTGGTAATGTGACTGGATGGGCGTGGCCATTTTTTTTTTTTTTTACTTTTAAAACCATTTTTTCCTACAACCTCTCGGCGAAGAGGTTGTAAAAAATGCTTTCAAAAGGCTCTGATGATCCCAGTTGAGTTGCCTGATCGGCAGAGGCTTTTTTTCTTTTAAATGCCTCTGACAATCAGGCAACTCAGCTTGGATTATCAGAGTCTTTTAAAAGAAAAAAAGCCTCTTCCAATAAGGCGACTCAGCTTGGATTGTCAGAGGCATTTAAAAGTAAAAAAAAAAGCCTCTGCCGATCAGGCATCTCAGCTGGGATTATCAGAGGCTTTTAAAAGCCTTTGAGGATCCCAGCTGAGCCGCACGATCATCAGAGGCTTTTTTTTTTTTACTTTTAAAAGCATTTTTCCAGCCAAAGAGGTTGTAGAAAAAATGCTTTTAAAAGTTTAAAAAAAAGCCTCTGATGATTGTGTGGCTCAGCTGGGTATGAGGGGGTGGGCAGGGATTTTTGCTACCATTTCTCCGAATCACCCACCTCCATCGCTACTGGATCGGGTGATCTGGTCCAAACCAGGAGCATTTCACCCCTGATGTGGAGACTCTAGAAAGAGTGCAGAGAAGAGCAACAAAGATGATTAGGGGACTGGAGGCTAAAACATATGAAGAATTGTAGGAAGTGGGTATGTCAAGTTTAATGAAAAGAAGGACTAGGGGAGACATGATAGCAGTCTTCCAATATCTCAGGGGTTGCTACAAACAAGAGGACTCAAACTATTCTTCAGAGCTCCTGAGGGTAGAATAAGAAGCAATGGATGGAAACTAATCAAGGAGAGAAGCAACCTAGAACTACGGAGAAATTTCCTGACAGCGAGAGCAATTCATCAGTGGAACAACTTGCCTGCAGAAGTTGTGAATGCTCCAACACTGGAAATTTTTAAGAAGATGTTGAATAACCATTTGTCTGAAGTGGTGTCGGGTTTCCTGCCTGGGCAGTGGGTTGGACTAGAAGACCTCCAAGGTCCCTTCCATTCCATGTTATTCTATTCTATTTTGCTGAGTTGTAAATTTTTAATAGTAATTTTATTAAAAAATATAATTACAGTGATGATTTTTTTAAAAAAAAATAGAATAGAAAAATAGAAAAGAAAAAGAAATTATGAAAAAATGAGCGTATTAGAACTAGGAGAGGTACCTACTGTAAATGAGACTAGAACCCTCCAGTCTAAAAAGTCTATTGTTGATACTTGGATCTCTCTTTCTGCCTATCTCTGACAAACACCCAAATACTTGCAAACCTATTTTCTCCACTCTTTTTCCTCGCCCAGCAGGCTGAGTGAGTTACAGACTGTGAAGGTTACCAACTGCTCTTTCCAGAGGTCATTTGAAGCCACCTGTGGATTAAGGGTCAGAGATTGCTTTCTGTGCTCTGTCAAATGTGATAGACTACTGCTTTTCATTGCTCGCCTACTGTCAGCCTTCCAAGGTAGACCAAACAATTAGACCAAGCTAATTCTATTATGGAATTACAATTACATTATTACAATTACAGAATCTTATAGATCCGAAAGTACCAATCTCCTTTTGTCTCCTTTCACAGTCTGATAAAATAGAGATGTTCCTGTCTGAGTATTTTTTTTCCCCCTTCTCTGCCTGTAATGCAGCTCTGGACTACATCTTCTCTTATCTGATAGTTCTTAAGGCATCATCTCTTCCTCCATCTCCCACGTCTTCTTGCTTTAGCAACCATTAAAACCCAGTGATGTACAAACATGTGCAAATCGTCTGGGAAACGGAGATGCAGCTTCCCTTGGTGTAACATCAATGCAGTTGAAAACTGTTAGGAGATGATTAGGGAATGTCGCATTAACATGATGGCTTTTAATGCCTTTAGAGGCTCTAAATGGAAACTTGTAGCGAGCATCTTTTAAGAACATTGAAAGAGCTGAGACAACACAACACTGCTGCTTTTCCTCAGGGAAGAGGACACCCAGTGGGAATGGCTATTTTCTTCCTGAATCTTCAGGTCCCATCCCTTGCAGGTGTCCCCTAGCAGCTACAAAAGGCCAGCTCCACCTTGATGCACAGAATTACTATCTCTCAATTGCAGGCGAGGATTAGGGATCCTATTGTGAATTTCCACATGTTACTGTTACTGTCCACATGAGAGTGGGGAGCCCTAAAGCCTAATTTAGCTGTCTTTAATCAAAGTTATTCCACCCCAACCTTGCTACCTCTGTCATGCCTTCCTGAGGAACCATGAGCTAATTTCATAGACAGAGAAACCTTAAACATAGCATGTCACATAAGAAAATTGATTTTTGAAAATGGACTTTCACTGGGTTACTGTATTATCAATCCCCTCTATCTATAATCAGTCATAGTTTGCACACACATATACACACACATACACAAGCAGCCCTTCCATCCCATATCATTTCTATGATGCCTCACAAGGTACGTTCAGATCTAAGGAAAATAGTTTCTTGTGACTGAAAAAGACTAAGGCAAACCCAACATTATGGTCAGCGAGATGGGCAGTATATGAATTTCTTTGTCGTCATCATCATCATCATCGTCATCCTAGTGTTTTTCCCACAGGTGCAGAACCCACTTTTTGGGTCAATTTATAAATTTAATTTAATAATATAAATAAATAAGGAAAATTATGCTTCTCCGCTTCTGACCATTTGAACAATAGCTTTGATACATGTTGTGTTATGTCCTAAGCTTGTGTTTCTCAACCTTGGCAACTTTAAGACATGCAGACTTCAACTCCCAGAATTCTTGACAACTTGCTAGCTGGGGACTTCTGGGAGTTGAAGTCTACATGTCTTAAAGTTACCCAGCTTGTCCTAAGGTATTCTATTTTCTCTCACTAGCTTGCTCCAGGATTTTCAACTCTTCAGGGCAGACCATTTTTGTAATAACCTCTATAGTTTTATTTTCTTCTTTGAAGCAGATTATACTGCAATGCATAGCCTTTTTTCAATATCAATAGATCCATTCCTGGGATTGTTTAAAAAACATTCCTGATGTTATTATTTTTAGATTCACCTTATTGTTGTGAGGGGTTAAGTGTGTGAAGATAGCAATAGCACTTAGTCTTATATACCGCTTCACAGTGCTTTACAGCCCTCTCTAAACAGTTTACAGAGTCAGCATCTTACCCCCAACAATCTGGGACCTCGTTTTACCGACTTCAGAAGGATGGAAGGCTGAGTCAACCTTGATAAATGCAACTATCCATTTTGTTTCTTAAATTTCTATTTCTTCCATTTTTAAGATTGATTCTCTTCATTGACATAGCAACTTGGTGTTCTTGTACCAAAAAAAATAAAAAAATAAATGCAACTGAGGAAACTATTAAATACAGAATACACACGCAGCCACTGATAAAGAGAAAGTATTCAAGAAGCAATGCCAAACATGCTTCTCCTGGTTTTTCTCCTGTAGTGTTACAGCACTAACATCATGGACTTAGTCAGATCCAACTTTTCATAGAGTACCTATTTGTAAACCTCACTTGAAGAAAAGTTCAGACAAACTAAAATGTGTTCATAGAAGGACACTGAAGATGAGTAAATCAAGTCATATGAAGGGAAATGGGTGTATCTTTAGCTCTAGAAGAAAAGATATATTGTAGAAAAATAAGCAGGATTTAACCCCAGACAATTAAGCAGAAAACAATACTCTAATCAAGAAACTGCCAAGGAGAAAACAACACACACACACACACACCAACACTAGCAGAGCAAGCAGTGGGATTCACTTACCTTCCCTACCGGTTCGCAAATGTGCGCGCGATCGTGATCACTCCGCTCGCATGCGCCTTGTCTGCCCATGCACAGTAGGCGCATGTTAAGTCAGGTCGAATGGGCGGAGCCTCTCGCCATTGTCGCTATCAGTTTGTGCGATCCGGAGAGAACCAGCTGAATCCTACCACTGGCTAAGGGGATGTAAACATGGAGCAAACCCCACACTTGCTAGTTCTGGTGACATTACCTAGTTGGGTAATGAAATGTCTGCAAGCTCAGAGAGCACCAAGGACGCCACAGTTCAACCATGAGCTATGTACTCTCTTCTATTGGATATTGTAAAATACTTTAGATACCTGATGAGATGTTGCACAAAAGAATCCATAATTTGTTCTGTCTATGCCGAGAGTGCAGAACTAAACAATGGCCTGAAAAAGAAGGAATCAGATTACAGTTGAATGCTCAAAAAACCCTCCTAACAATACGAGCAATACAACAATGGAGCCAATTACCTAGAATGGTGATGGGCTCTCGTTCACTACATACATTCAAGCTGAGGCTGCATAGCCATCTGTCAGATGTGATATAATTGGGTTCCTACATTGAACGGGAAATTGAACTCAATGGACTAAAGAGCCTTTCCCAGTTCTGGGTTTTTTTCTCTCTCAGAGGAAGAGTGTGACTTAGAGAAAGTCAAATCTCATTAGGGAAATCATATGCCTGCATTGCTTTCTTTCATTTCTGCTTCAGAAGAGTTAGTTCCAAGACACCTCCCTGTGTTTTAATTCATTTGTTCTTCTACAAAATGGAGAAGATTGGACTGTAGTCATGTCAGACAGCTTTAAATATGCTAAGCTTTTGTTTGTTATTTAGAGCTTGAAGAGATAAAATGAAACATTGATTTGGAATGAAGTTGATCCTTCCCTCCTTCCTTCCTTCCTTCCTTCCTTCCTTCCTTCCTTCCTTCCTTCCTTCCTTCCTTCCTACCTACCTACCTACCTACCTACCTACCTACCTACCTACCTAGTTTTCTCCCTCCTTTCCTCCCTCCCTCCCCTGAAAAGAATTCTAGCAATGCATTATGGAGACAAAAGAAAGAGGGAAAGGCTGCTAAAATTAAATACAGATGGATAGAAGGGTTTCTGAGAACTGCGAGTAGACCAAAGAGGAGGAGAATATCTTCAACCTTTGGCACCTATCCAAAAACACTAGAAGCTTCAATCCTCTGGTGGACCCATAGTAAAAAAGTGGATGATATTGTGATGAAAAACTGAAGGAGATCAGCACTGGAGAGGGCAGGGAAGATATTCCTATTCTCTGAACCTTTTCTCGACATTCTCAGCTATTGTTTGCTACTACCATGTTTAATTTTGTTGATGTGATCTGAATACCACCGCAAAAGCCATCTGATAAATCTGTGGACAATTTGAGATGGAGGGGGGGCGTTTCTAGAGGTGCAAAATTCATCTGTGGACTCATGATTCTTATGGATTACAGGCCACTAAAGAGCTGTTAGGTGCAAGGAACTAGAAACGACACAAAGAGTTTGATCAGACTGTTATGTTTATTGCTGCTCACCTATAGACAGGAAATTTGCCAGAGCGCTCACTACACAATTACTAGAGGAACATTGCAAAGTTTTAGGGAGGATCTCTTTTCAGCCACTTCCTCCCCACCTGTTCTGCTCCAGCTACGGATCCCAAAGAATGCAGCACACACAAAGTCCATTCAAACCTTAATTTACTGAATAAACCAGTCTTTTACAACAATGGCTGTTAATTAATTGCATTAACAGCCACCAAGAATTCAGAGAATAATAACTGAAAACTTACTATGGTTGGCAGAATGCCCAGAAGCAATTTGCAGGAAGTTGATAAGCAAGACAAGACACGAAGGTATGTGAATCAAGTTGTTCCCTGCAAATTGCTTCAATCAGCATTCCTCCTTAAATAGGCTAAGGGAGTGGCCAATTAGCCGCAAGCCTACTCTTGAGGAGCCACTCCTGCCTTTTGGCAGCTCTGCACACCCATGCATCGAGAAGAGGCTCCTCCTCTTTGTCCTCTTCACTTAAGAGAGCTTCTGAAGGTTCTGAAGGCCCTGGCTGAATCCCTGCCTCTAGCACCACACCTTCTCCAGCCTCCTCATTGTCCGACTTGAGTGCCAGCTGCACAGGCTGCTGGCACAGCACACCAGCCTCCTCGCTGTCTGAATCAGCTACTAGCTGCACAGGCTACATATGGGCCACACCACCACCAGTGATTCAAGTCTAGCCAGTCTTTTCACTTTTTCCTTCAAGTCAGTTCCAGATTCTACTACAAGAGCCTTTCTCAAGGCTTTCTCAAGGCTTCTGCTTGCTCTTTGCACTATTCCCATCGTATCAGAGGTTCCACAGTTTTACATTTTGCCCGCCACTTCTTCCAGCCTGCAGCACCAGTCTGGCATATGCCTACGGCTTGCATGTCTTCATGCAGGCAATCTATCTATCACTTTTTCGGTTGTCCTTGGGGCTACAGGCCATCTGAGCTCAATGCAAGTGCCTGCCTTGGTGGTGACGGATTCCACATCAGCTCTGACCACATGTCCATATCACCACAGCCTCTCTTCTCTCATTTCATCTGGAATTGGTGCAACTTTGAAGGCCATGTTACTTATTCACTTATTTGCTTACTTATGGATGTCCTAGTACTTAACACACCTGTATTTCTTAATATGAGAGGCTGATTCATTTCAGAACCCTGCAAACTCTGGACTGTCCACCTTTCTTTAACCCTGTCAATCGCCTCTGGCACTTCTGACTCTTAATTTGTTTACACTAAAATGTAACCCATAGCTGTGGCCCATTTCAATGTTTGCCCATGGCTGATCAGCAGTACATAACAGAGTTAGTAAATCAAGGCAAATAAGGAGAACTTGGCAGGAAAATAATCTGACAAGCAGTCATTGTGATGAGCAGGAAACAGATAGGCATAACGGTGATATAAAATCAGGTTTTCAAAAGCTAGGTTTATATTCAAAAGATAAGATGCTCAGCCTGAAAGGAATGGCCGGAGTCAGATTTGACAGAACTGGACAAAATCCTCGGTGCTCTTTAATGATTGATTCCACTCCAATATCAGCTTCTGACTGTTTTGTCTAAGCAAACCAAAATGTATTGGGAAGTTGCACTCTTCTCAAGTTAGAGAAGAGACTTCTTTTTCCGGTGCCCTTTTTAACAGGAAAGTGTACGCATTCAAAAATAAATGCGTGTAGCAGGGCAAAGTACTTACCCCCAAAAATGTGATTAGGAGAAATGTGTTCAGGAAATTTGGATGGCTATGACAGCTGTCTGAATAGACAGATGCTATGCATGTCTCTCTGATGAGCTTTCAGAGCGATGCATAAAGAGTGGACAGGCAGATAACAGGCTGCTTTGAACAACAGTGTGCCCTGGGCTCATTAAAGAGGATGTTCTGGGCAGTGGGCCAGCAGA
Organism: Masticophis lateralis; assembly: GCA_030761175.1. Taxonomy (NCBI): domain Eukaryota; kingdom Metazoa; phylum Chordata; class Lepidosauria; order Squamata; family Colubridae; genus Masticophis; species Masticophis lateralis. The sequence continues at coordinate 5,367,763 of JAUDYJ010000008.1, read as the reverse complement.
GAACAGCAAAGGCTGGCCACAGTTTGTTACTCCTCCTGGATTGCCACCTGAAACACCTGCTCCGTTTTACCTCAAGTTATGGCCGACTCTAGAAATACCTTCATTAGAGCAATTCACAGGGTAAAATAAGAGTCCAAGAGTTCTCCGGAACTCTTCCTCAAGCAAGATGGTAAAAGAGCAGAGATGTGGGAAGGAAGAGGAGAGCGAGTAGTATTGAAGCTATGGATTTTGCCACGAGTCACTCTCGTAGAATGAAACTTGGAGAAAACCCGTAGAGGGTCAAAAGAGCCTCTCTTGCAAGATGCTGCAGGGATTTAAAGGTGCATAGAGCAGCCCTCCTAAAATCACCAGCATGAAGGGATACAGAGGAGTTGTTGTTATAATCTAGTGCATGTTTTTGGAAGCAGTTCCAACAGGATTGTAATTGTTGCCTCTCTTAGTAGCAATAGATTAGCATAAATTTACAGGTATTTACACACCTCTGTGATGCAAATATTGATGGTGACAAGGTGGCTTGGGTTATCTCTAACTAGATTAATTTTGGAGAACAACATTGGGCGGTTTTGGCAGCCATCCCAAGAGATTAGAGTCCCTTAAGGAAGGAAGCTTGGCAGCAAAGACACCTAAAAAAAGCATGCACTCCATCCCAAACACCCGGCTTCCTTCAATCATGCAAAAGAGGATCTGGAGCTGTTTATTAAAACATCTGTCCCTTGAGACCTTTTCAGTGATGAGCAATCAAATACACACAGACTTGTGTCTCTTTTGGGGAGGGGCTGGAAAATTATCAAGTCCAAATTATATGTGGAATCAAGATGCCAGCTCCTCCTGCATTAAAGAGGTAGTGATTACCATCAGCAAAGTGGTCTGTTTTAAAACAATCAGGCCCTGGAGGGGGCTGTGATACCCCAGGGCAGCAGTTGTCATGCCAAATATTGTAATTTCAAGACGGCTAATCTGAACCTTTGAATTATGGAAGTGGCTGAAAGCTGGAGGTTAGTTTTGGGGTCTCAACGCAGCCCTATGAAATTCAAGAATACCTTTGACATTGTGTATGTTTGTGTTTCCTTCGATTCACAAGGTTAGGAACCTGAGATCTGTTGTGCTTATGTTGTGGGGAGAGGTGTTATGTGTGAACCAAATGGGTGTTAACAGAACTTTTACACAGAACAGATAAATGCAAAGAATAGGCCATACTTACATAGTTCTGTAACCTGGAGGTATTCACCTAAGAGAGAGGACTTCTTCTGTTACATCCTTTAGATCGATTGAATTATTTCAGTGCAGATGTATTTCCAGCTGTTAGTCAGGTTTCTACCTTTGCCATGCTTTCTTTTAAACTCCAAAAAAAATTGTAAGCTCTCAGTTCTTGTGTGGATTCCATCTTATTTCTCCTGCATTCTTTTTCTTTGTTTTTAATTTTTCTCTTTTTCTTATTATTAGTCATTTTAGGTTTTTTTTTTAAAAAAATGTGCATTTTTGTTACAATGTGTGGTCATAATAATTAACAGTGATTGCTATAGTTGTGTATCTGTTTTCATTTGTAAGGGAATTGCTTTGGGCTGTCTCTAATTTTCAATAACCCAGTGAGATAGCTTGAGCCAAGAGATGATGTGCAGGCCCAAAGGGTGAAACTTCAATCATCTCATTGTAGCTTACATCTTGATTTTTTTTTAAACCACAATTTACGGACATCCCTAAAAGCTCCTTAGATCTTCCCAACTCTGTTATTCTGCTAATCCATTTTACTTGTCAGCTTTAGTCCAGCATCCTGGCCACTGCACCTGTAAGACATCAATTATAGGGGATGACCGGGCTGAGCCCAAGAGAGAGGTCAAGAGCATCATCAATCTCAAGTCTCCTCACATCCACAAGAAATCTAAGTCCACCATCCTTGAATTTCACTGACTCTCATCTACTGCCAATTTGCTTTGACCGTTGCTACTTCAGATTCTTGTAGCTCAGGAGTGTCAAACTCAATTTTATTGAAGGCTGCAAAAGAGCCTTGGTGGCGCAGCAGATTAAAGTACTGTTAAGTAACACCAGCTGCCTGCAATTACTGCAAGTTCAAATTTCACCAGGCTCAAGGTTGACTCAGCCTTCCATCCTTTCGAGGTAGGTAAAATGAGGACCTGGATTGTGGGGACAATAAGCTGACTTTGTATAAAAAAGAACACCGCTTGCGAGGGCTGAAAGCTCTACTAAGCAGGTATATATAAAAGTATGAAGGCTGTTACTTAACACATTGTAAGCCACCCTGAGTCTCCGGAGAAGGGCAGCATATAAATTGAATCAATCAATCAATCAATCAGAGTTCTGTTTGACTTCAGGGGACCGGGGTGGGTGTGACCATGGTAGGTATGACTACCTTGATGTCACTCATGTCAGGGGAGCCTGTGGTGGCCCAAGTGCTCTGCCAGAGAAAACGGGCTCCAGAGCTCCGTTTTTGGCTGCAACAGCCTCCTGAAACCCTTTGCCAGTGAAAACCAAGCTCGGGAGGGCCGCACGCAGCCCTCCCAAGCTCCTTTTGCTGGCAGAGGCACTGCAGGCTGGTCCTTTGCTGTTTCCAAGGCGTCCCTGTGGGCCAGATCTAAGCACCCTGTGGGCCGGATCTGGCCCCCAGGCCTTGATTTTGACAACTGTGTTGTAGCATGTAATAAACTGCCTTGCTTCCTGATTTCTTGCACCTGCCACGATGAGTATATAGGACACCCTGCATCTGTTCCCAGCACCTGCCCTTGCAAGATCAATGTAGGAACATGCAGTGGGAATTTTTTTGGCAATTGGGGCTGATGCAGGGGTGGGTTCTAAATTTTTTTACTACCGGTTCTGTGGGCGTGGCTTATTTTGTGGGCATGGCTTGATGGTCATGTGACAATTCTTTAGGATTTAGCAGAGGTACTGATCTACCAGGCTTTTAACTGCTTGCAGAGCTGTACCAGTCTACTCATTTGTTTTTGAAGGCACTGGTCTACCTATTTATTTTTGCAGGCACTGGTCTACTCATGTATTTTTGCAGGCACTGGTCTGCCCATGTATTTTTGCAGGCACTGGTCTACCCATGTATTTTTGCAGGTCAGTCTACTCATTTGTTTTTGGAGGCACCGGTCTACCACCAAACTGCCTTTTATTGTAGGGCAGCCCTTTGAAACTGATCAGCTGTAGGCGGCCCTTTGAAACCTTGTGGTAAGAGTTTAAAAAGTTTTTTTCCTTATAGCCCATCAGCTAGGACTCAGGAGGCAGCAACAGATTGGGGATGGGGCCAAATAAAAAGTAAGAATAATGAGGGGTGGAGGGGTGGGGGGTGGGTGGGCAGAACCAGTTTGGTGACATCATAGTGTCACCGCTACCGGCTCGGTGGAACCGGGAGGAACCCACCACTGGGTTGATGTGATGGAATGTAGTCTGGATTCCCAAGAGGAAGGGAGTGCATTCCAGAGTAGCAAGAAAAAGCACATTTAAATAGTTTGTGTGGGAGAAAGAAGATGGCGCCTTCCTAATGGTTCTCAGAGTATATGTTTAATGGTGCAAGTAATCTGCTTTCATTTGGCAAGAATTCTTCCACACTAAAGGAAACTGCTGAGAAGAACTTGTGTGTTTTTCTTGGCTTTTGAACCCTGACAGCTATAATCTTTTAAAAGTACATTTCCGAGAGAATAATTAAGAGCTGAGTTGGGCAAGGCCAAGTTTTATGGGGGGGTGGGGTTTCAAAGGGATAGGAAAGGGACTGCAGAAGACAACCATGATATTAAGGGCTAGAGCTGCTTTTGTAATGATTGGGGAAAGTTCCATACCAGTTGTGTTTGTCCTGAAAATGAGTAAATATAAAAGAAATACCAGGATGCCCTTATTAATTTCAATTTGACTGGCAGATATAACTGCACGCAGATCTTTTCTTCCCTAATGATGGTCAACTGACTTTGTGAACTGTTGTTTCCAGATGTTTCCCAAAGCCTTTGTTATCTCCAAATCATCAAACGATCATAGAATACTGGCTCCAGCCAGTGACACTAACAATCCAATTACTTTCAGAGTTTGACTGGGAAGTTAGAAGCTAAAGGAAATGAGAACTATCAATTCCCAGGTCTACTTATGGTAGCCAAAGAGCCACTCTCTCTTCCACCTACAAAGCCGTGGCAAGCAACAATCACTTTATTTTTCCTTGGGTAAAGCCTTCTTAATTAAGCCGCACCAGCAGATTTGCAATGCTGTGAATCTGAGGTGTTAATTGGTAGTAAGGTGTGGGATGTTGTTGATTCACCATGCTGCTTTGGGTTGGGGGAATGAGACGAATGAAATTCAGTTAACTTGTAAAGGCACAGTCATTCTTCTGGCCTACCAAGGTCTGCAGAAGAGAGTGTGCTGAGAGCTGGCAGTTTGAATTGGCATGCTTGGAGTGCAGCGTTCTCCAGCCCTCTGGCTGCATTGCACTTGCATTCTAGAATACATAGAAGTCAAAGCCTACATCCATGGCTTTTGAATGGCATTGATGGGATGTGTGTGGGGAGAAATTACTCATTGTCCATGGAGATTCTCAGTCATCCAGGTCATAGTTGTCTCAAAGGTGCTTTTTTTCCCCCTGTTGGAAGAAATGTCCATCTGAGTTCAGTTCCAACTGAGGAGAAAGACACTGGAAACAAGGTGGCTGTTTGGAAAGATGGTTTTTAATGGTGGATAAGACCACATGGTTTGAGGTCCTGGGCAAAAAGGCTCCTGAAGTGGAGAGAGGGATATATGTATACACTCTCTTGGGCCCTGCCTTAGAGTGTTCCTGTACAAGAAATGTATCCCATTGGCTGTCAGACTCCCAGGGGGCAAGGGTCTTAGCTAACTTTGTTGGCTGTCTGTATCCCAGGCTTGGTTGAGCCTTGCTGGGTGATATAATCTTCCCAGGTGTCATTTGGTGAGATGGGTAGAGGGCTAATCCTATCATGTTCTGAGGGCCATGTCTTAATCCCATCACCTTGGAGCTGAAGGCAAGGGCAGGGAGCTTCAGAAAGCTGCTTTGTCTTTAAAAACATGTTTCTCCTTTCCTCATCCAGGGAAATATAATATTCTGCCTCTTTAATATTTCCTAGAATATTTCATTCTTCTAGGAGGGGATGAGTGCTAACTTCCTACACCCCAAAAGGAATTGGACTGTTCCTTCCTTGAGAAAGAAGAAGACATTTAAGTTCTCCTCCAAGAAGCTTCATCAGTTTTGACTGGATGGTGGGGTGATGGAAGGAGAGGTTCTGACTGGATGGGAAGGGCTAGAAGGATCGTATTTCTTTGCAGCCATCTGGTCGTTACAGAGAGTGCTAACCACCGGATGCCTGAAAATAATAATACGATACTCTATATCGTAGATTATATCGTAATCTATAATAATCAATGCCAACTTCTACAATGCTGCCTGAATTATGAAATCATAACGATGGCGCATCAATTTGTGAGACTTCCATTGATGTTGTGGTAGATATCTAATGGGCACATCACATCTCTTAAGCCTCTAACAGCAGTTCAAAACCAAGATAATTAGTATTTCACAAGATGTCATTTTACTATCTTACTAATCTAATTAGTTACATCTTAGAAGCTTTCCCAGCCATGAACTTCCTTGGCTGGAGAACAAAGGAAAGTTTTTCAGAAGAAGAGAAAAGAATGCAGGCATGCGCAGTAGTTACTGATAAGAAACTTGGCAAGCTATGGTAAGTCTGACAGTTCAGAAATAAAAAGCTCTGCTGGTAAATATAAAAACTCAGTGACAGTCAGGTTTATTCCAAAGAAAAAGGGGTTCAGATACATTCCTAGAAAGTGAATCCGTGTTCTGTGCCCTCATTTATCAGTTTGATATGTTAACTCAGAGAAACAGATTGGTGTAATGGTTAAGACATCAAGCTAGAAACCAGAACAATGGGAATTCTAGTCCCACCTTCAGCATGAAGCCAGATGGGTGGCCTTGGGCCAGTCACTCTTTCTTAAACCACATCTGAAATATTGCCAAGAAAACGGCAGGGCCTTGCCAAGACATTCGTCAAGAGCCAACACTAATTTGAAGACGTGTGTGCACAGACACACACACTCACACACTTGTGTGTTGATTACTTTGGTCTCCTTCCCTCGGTCTCTTGAGGATGGAGGGGAAGGTTTGCTCCCTGCTGAGCAGATTGAAAGGGAATGCCCAGTCTGTATTTGTCCTGCACCATTTTGGACACATCCTTTTGTACTCCGAGGCTCCAAGAATTCAATTATATCATCTCACATATAAGCCTCTTTTCCCAATCCTGCCTTTAAATGCCCTTGCCAAAATGAATTGCCCGCATTTCCTGCCCTTATAAAACCAGAAATAAACCCAAATCCATTTGGATGCCCTACAATATATTTAATATTTATATTTATTTATATATTTATATATGGAAGGGCAATGCAGTGGCTCAGCTGTTAAGATTGGGCTTGTCAACTGGGCTTTTTGGTTGGAAAGCTGGCAGCCCAGGTTCAAGGCCCGAGCACCACATATGGGGTGAGCTCCCATCCTCACCACAGCTCCTGCCCACCTAGCAGTTCAAAAGCATGCAAATGCAAGTAGATAAATAGGTACCACTCTGGTGGGCAGGTAACAGCACCCTGTGACATCATGCTGACCAAATGTCTTTGGATAACGCTGGCTTAATGGCCTTGAAACAGAGATGAACACAACCCCCTATAGTCAGCAATAACTAGCAGAGTAAAATCCACAGGGACTCCTTACACACACAGAGACTCACACATATTTAAAATATCACTATTTTAAAAAGAATAGGGGTCTCTTGATCCCATTCCCAACAAGCAAAAAACCAAAAAAACAAAACCCTTGTCTATGTTGTGGATCTGAGTTCTTTACTTGGATGCCCCTTTGACTTCATCCAACTAACAAGCACATCCCAAGTACCATATTTTTCAGATTATAAGACGCACCGGTGTATAAGACGCACCAAGATTTCGAAGAGGTAAGTAAGGAAAAAAAGGCTTTTGCCCTCCCCGGCCCCAGGAGCACTCTGCAGGCCTCCCAAACCTTCTGCGCGCCCCGTTTTTCACAAAACTCCAAAGTACAAGCAAGCTTGGATCTCATCCATATTACTCTTCTTAAATTCAAGCTTTAGAGCCTCTATCCTTCTGCTGGCAATGTAGAATTTCTGTCTCACTCTTTGCCCTTCTGAACTTGATTAAAGTTCCAGCGATCCAATCTCACAGACCCAGCTTTGTAATTTAGATGTCAGGGAGATTACTTAAGTCCTGTGCCATCTGATAAATGAACTCAGCCGTGCCCCCTTAGTAAGCAAAAGCGTACCATTTGTGGTTCATATTCCACTGGGCATCCTTGCAAGCCACCCGTCTTCATTAGGAGAAAGGCAAGGGAGGAAGGCAGAGGGCAGGGGGTTAGAAGGTGGAAAGAATAACATATTACCATTATGGAAATTCACACTTAATAAAAAATAATTCATTCAATATATCATCTTAGGTTCACGCAAGAGAAACACATCGTGCGCATTTGGTCCTGAGCATCTATTCAATCATTTCCTGCTAACCTGTCATTCACAAAAGGCCTGCAGGAAGAGCCTAGCTGAGTGACTTAGTAAGGATTGGCAAACAACCCATGCATCATTATATGCGCTGTGATAGCTGCTTGTCTCTACTCCATCACTGCTCACAGATTAAAAATTCATTCATTCATTTACTGGTTTAATTACAGGTAGTCCTCAATTTACAGCCGCAACTGAGCCCAAAGTTTTGGTTGCTAAATGAGACATCTGTTCAGTGAATTTTGCCCTATTTGACCACCTTTCTTGCCACCGCTGTTAAGTGAATCACTGCAGCTGTTAAGTTACTAATGAGGTTGTTAAGTGAATCTGGCTTCCCCCTTGACTTTGCTTATCAGCAGGTCAGAAAAAGGGGATCACATGACTACGGGACACTGCAACCATCATAAATATGAGTCAAATGTCTTAATTTTTATCACGTGACCATGGGGATGCTGCAACAGTCATAAATATGGTCATAAATCACTTTTTTTCCAATGCCGTTGTAACTTTGGTCACTAAATGAACTGTTGTAATTCAAGGTCTACCCTTACTTACTTACTTACTTACTTACTTACTGAATTTATATGTTGCCCATCTCACTATTGAGTGACTCTGGGCACTGAAGAATAGGAAAATACAGGGGAAATAATAGAGTTTTGCATTCTGAGATGCTCTGAGAACTCAAAAGTTGATCAAAAATGTGATCCTAATAAAAATGTCACCCAGCTTCAGAGTTAGGGTCTTCTTTTCATCTGAACCACCATGGATCTGATTCTTAATGCAAGTTATTTGCATCTATCAGTTACAGTTATAACGCTCTTTTCTTCTGTGAACTCAAGATAGGATGCGTGTGAATTCCCCATATTTGATATTTTCCTCATGTCTTAGAATGATCAGAAACAGACTTAATTAGCTTCAGTAGATGTGCTTTATGGTGTGTCTTTGAATCATTTGGGACCACCAGAAGAGAGAGAAGAAGAGAAGCAGCAAAGGCTTTCAGGCTTAAGGAATAAAGGAATATCAGGGAGCCCTGCTGGAATAGATCAAAGACTCATCTAAACCAATGCAGTGGCCAAGCACTTGGGAAAAAAACCCACCATGGACAGAAAATTCCATAAAATTTCCAGAAATCAGAGAAACCCTGATTTAATATCCTTCCTACAATGGTGGATATTTATCACTGCGTTGGTTATTTGGAAATAATGTATGTTGCTAAGAGAAATAGCAATAGCACTTAGACTTATATGCTGCATCATAGTGCTTTACAGCCCTCTCTAAGCAGTTTTACAGAGTCAGCATCTTGCCCCTAACAATCTGGGTCTTCATTTTACCCACCTCAGAAGAATGGAAGGCTGAGTCAACCTTGAGCCTGGTGAGATTCGATCTGCCAAACTGCTGACAGCCAGTGAGCAGCAGAAGTAGCCTGCAGTACTACACTCTAACCACTGCACCATCGCTGCTCAAATAGCAAATTGATAACCCATTTTTTGAGAATTATTTCAGTCCTTCTTTACAAAGGCTGTTGGGTTTTGGTGGCCAATCCCAACATCTGGCAGTAAACACCATAGTGTTCTATTAAGTACTTCCTTCTGTTGTTTTTAAATATTCCATGTTTCACATGAAAGGTTGAGCTGTGTTCAATCTTACTGGAGGAGAAAAAAATACCTTCCTTCATATTTCCCACCTAGTTTCTTGAGAATATCAAAAATTCCATATCACTATTTAATAATCCTATGGGGACATTGGTTCAGTAGCATTCTATCAACTAATCCCGTTCTAAAATAATCACGTTTTCAATGGCATAAGAATATGACATACATCACAAGACTTATACCTCATTTTCCATCAACAATGGGAAGAATAGGGTGGAGAGATGTTACAAATTACAACATCGCCAGCCACAATTACTGCTGCAAATGCCAACTGCTCCTTCTCTAAGTGTTTTTGCATAGCAGCTGATAAACTTTCCAAGGGACTGGAGTGCTTATGAATTCATGGGATGAGTCATATGCCTATTGAAGGTATTTCCAAGGGTACTTGAGTGGCTAAAAAAAAAAGTCCGAGAAAATATTTATTCCTTCTAGATAATTCTGAGTGAGTACCGAATAAAATAGCAAGCAATCTTTTTGTTGTGTTTCTATAATTAAAAAGTATGGCTTTTTCCAATTAAATACCACATACTTAATCAAAATGGGCGCTCTGCAGGGACAACTGTAGTAGAATAATTTTGACACAAAGACCCAAAACAGAGCTAATGGCAGCTTAATAGGACCTGCATTATGCAACAGCCCTGCTTGGTAGGAGTGCCTACAAAATAATATCCCTTAATGCAGGTTATTTATCTCTTAGTTTTCCTACCTACGATAGGTTGCCACCTTATATGCACTTACCTGAAATTAAGTTCCATTGAATCCCATTGCACTGAGTTCTCAATATCCACCCCCCCCCGCCCCATAGGATTCAACCATAATTTATTCCTTATTAGTCTACCATTTAATAAAACAAGAGATATGCAATATAGAGCCGTCCACGTATTTTGGACTACAGTTCCAGCATCTTGTCCAGTGGTGGGCTGCAACTGGTTTAACAACCGGTTTGGTGAGCACGCGCTTCGCTCATGCACACACGCTTCACACATTAGCTTGCAGTGTTCAAAGTACAGCACTTTGAAGCTCAGCTGTTTACCTTCTAAGGCAACCCCGGTAAGTTGAACAACGCAGGCGCAGAAATCAGCTGTGCCGTGCAAATCAGCTGAGCCAGAAAGAAGGAAATATAATACAAGATAGGGCGGGGAGGGGTGGGAGGAGCCAGCTGATCATCGGAACTACCATTTCACCTGAACCTGTCCGAACCGGCTGAATCCCACCCCTGATCTTGTCCCATTGGTCATGATGCCTGGGGCTATAATGGAAGTCTATAGTGGAAGATGATCAAAAGCCTGGAGGCTAAACCATACGAAGAACAGCTGCAGATTTTGGGTTTGGCTAATCTAAAGAAAAGAAGAATTAGGGGTGACATGATAGCAGTATTCCAGCATTTGAGGGGCTGCCACAAGAAGAAAGGGTCAAATTATTCTCCAAAGTACCAGAGGACAAGACAAGAAATAATGGCTGGAAACTGATCAAAGAGAGAAACAACCTGGAATTGAGGAGATACTTCCTTAACAGTGAGGACAATTAACCAGTGGAAGTGCTTGCCTTCAGAAATTGTGAGCGCTCCATCACTGGAGGCTTTTAAGAAGAGACTGGACAGTCACTTCTCTGAAATGGTACAGGTTCTCCTGCTTGAGCAGGGGGCTGGACTAGAAGACCTCCAAGGTCCCTTCCAGCTCTATTGTATTCTAATTCTAATTCTGACGAAGACATAAAATGGATGATTCTATTCAATAATGATCATTTGGGATTAATTAAAAGGGGCTACATCTGGAATTGTGTACAGGTGAGTGAGATGGCTGGTATTTGTCTCCTGCTTGATTTCTGTGCCAACTAAAAAGAAAGTCTCCACACCATTCAGGATAATGAGGAGGTTATCAGATGTGTCTACCACTTTTCCATCAGTTAGTGTTTGTTATCATCGTTAATGTCTAACTATGACACTGTTTTAAATTTCCTTGCTATATGGGGAGGATAGGATTTCTTAAAGCTTCCTTTCACTAACTTTTTTAGCAGATTAAGTTTTTTTTTATTTGCTTTAACGCCAGTTAATAGCTTTTTAGGGATTGCTTATTTACAAAGGGGCATGAACTTGAAAATCGATTTCTTAAATTGTGCCCTTTATTAATTAGGTGAGTTTTTAATGGTGCAGATAGCCAGTGATGCTTTTAAGAAAGGCATTTTTCCTTCTTTTTTGTTTCCCTTTTGGAGGAAGTTCATCTTCTGTGACAGAACCATCTATTCTCATTTCAGAATTATTGTTTTAGTGATATTTATACTGGTGGCAACACTGCTGCAAGTGAATCTTTGTGAATCCGGTGGATTTTGCTTCTGAACAAATATGATAGGTTAAGATTTGGCCTTGCGTATGTCATGTTATTTATTTATAGACTTCCGTGGCTTTTGTCTTCTCTGTGTTATCAGCTGTGATCGAACTATTTGGCAATGGTGGCTGTTCAGACTGCAAAGGAGAAACTGCACAACCAGATTCTTCCATATATAAATTATCTTGCTTATTTTTTTTAAACCTAGTATTCCAGGGAGAAACCTTTTTTAGGAGACAGCCTGTCTTCCTATTTGGAAAACATGAGTTTCTGTATGGCTTTCTCTGTGTGAAAGCATGGCCACGATTGGAGGAGCCTTAGCGTCCCCATCTGGAATACCCACAAAGAAGAGGTTAAGTCAAGTGGAGCAGGGGTGGGCTGCTGGAGGTTCTCAGGGGTTCGGGAGAATCTCTAGCTAAGATTCTGTGCAGTTCGGAGAACCCCTAAATCCCACTCCTGGCTGGCCCCGCCCCACCCACCCGGCCCCTCCCATGAGTCCTCACACGGCCTGTTTTGGATGCAGGTAACTGCAGAGTGAGCGTGGAGGCTTGAGGAGGGTGAAAAATGGGCCTACCAGAAGTTCAGAAAGGGCCTCCGGAGCCTGGGGAGGCCATTTTCACCCTCCTGGAGGCTCGAGGAAAGCCTCCGGAACCCAGGAAGGGAAAAAATCCCCCCGCCATGGCCACACCAACACAGCAACTGGGCAAAGTACCCCTTGCTAAAATTTTTGAAGCTCACCCCTGAAGTGGAGGGACGTTTGCAGATGCCTGAACCTGAATCTTGTAGGGCTTTGTCATCTACAAACCTCAGAAGTATTTAATTTGCATGAAGTTTTGATACTGAAGGTTATAAAGAGATATGTTCTCTTCGTATCATTTCTTTTTCTTGCTTTGGGAACATAATATAACTACATCCCAAGTGATCACTATAGCCTGTTTTTAACGCTTAATACAATATCTAGTAGTGCAAAATAGGAAGGTCGTATACTGCCTGATCTGGAAGATTTATCCTGGTGACCATTGCTTATCCTGCACAGTTTTAAATAGTTCTACAATTAAAGCCCTCAACTCCATCAATCAATCTAGGAGAGGCTTTGCTTTTCTGAGCACAAACCTGTTGGGCCATTAAGATCTGCAGCAGATATCTTTCAGAAGGTGCCTCTCTTAGCGAAGTTTCATTTGTTCAATTCCCAATTTACAACTACTCCTGTCCCTGGTGGCGCAGTGGTTAGAATGTAGTATTGCAGGCTAACTCTACATCCACAGCCAGAAGTTTGATCCTGACCAGTTCAAGGTTGACTCAGGCTTCCATCCTTCCGAGGTCGGTAAAACAAGGACCCAGATTGTTGGGGGCAACAGGCTGACATTGTAAACCATTCAGAGAATGCTGTAAAGCACTGTGGAGCAGTTGTTGTTGTTAGTTGCGAAGTTGTGTCCAACCCATCACAACCCCATGGACAATGTTCCTCCAGGCCTTCCTGTCCTCTACCATCCTCTGGAGTCCGTTTAAGTTCACACCTACTGCTTTAGTGACTCCATCCAGCCACCTCATTCTCTGTCATTCCCTTCTTCTTTTGCCCTCAATCTTTCCCAGCATTAGGTTCTTCTCCAGTGAGACCTTCCTTCTCATTAAGTGGCCAAAGGAGCTGGCCTTCTAAAGAGCAGTCAGGGTTGATCTCCTCTGGGACCGACCAGTTTAATCGCTTTGTGTCCAAGGGACTCGCAGCAGTCTTCTCCAGCACCATAGTTCAAAGGCCTCAATTCAAAAAATTCAAAAAAACCTGTGGAACAGTACATAAGTCTAAATGCTAGTGCTACTCGTTTAGTGACTGTTCAAAGTTTCAATGGCACTGAAAAAAATTGACATATAAGTGGTCCTCACACTTACGACCATCACAGTGTCCTATGATCAAATTTTGGGTATTTGCAACAGGCATGTATTGCAGGGTCCAAGGATTGGATGATTGGCATTTATGACCTTCCAGGGACTTCTGATGAGCAATTTGATGGGAAAGCCAGATTGACAACTATTGTGGCAAAAAAAAAAGCTCATAAAATTGAGTGCAACTCACTTAATGACTGCATTGCTTAGCAATGGTTCTGGTTCCCGTTGTGGTCATAAGTTGAAGACTACCTATAGAAAAAGGCTTTCTCCTCCATCACTCCATAGTAGTGGTGGGTTCTCTGGGGAATTCAATTTGATATTCAGGCTCATTCTTCTGGAAAGCAATCAAGATTAATTTCTTCCAACAGTCTTGTTATTGTTAAATACAGTTTGCATTTATATCCTCTTTTTTCTTTATTTTACATTTTTATTGATTCTTAGTCAACCTGAATATTCAAATTGATCCAGCTTGGATGTTCAAATTGAAACATAAATCAAATAAGTCATCAACATAATCATCTCTTTTATTTTTTTAACCTTCCTTTTTAGCATACCTGTATGATTAAAAATTGGCGTTAAGGGATTAGAGGAGAAATAAACAATTTGCTTTAAGTATTCTTCAGTCTATAGCTCTAATACTCTGGCTTTATGGAAATGCTTTCGAAATGCTGTTGGAAGGAAGCCAAAGAAAAAGCCATGTGTACATTGTGGTGTCGATTCAGTTCAAAGGATCTATTTGGTCGTAAATTCAGGAGAACATATACCCTTTTTCTTATGTGTCATTTCTGTGTAGAAACAGGTCATGCATGACGTCCCTTAGATGGCAGTTATATCACTCTTTGCTCTTAGTTTAGCTCCTCAGAAAATTCCATTCTAGCAAAATCTGAAAATCATAGGGCATGCTATGATGTTCATTTCAGGTCCTTGTAATATTTACCCCTCTGTGATCACATCTCTCTCCCTCCCTCCCTCCCTCCCTCCCTCCCTCTCTCTCTCTCTCATGACTTTTTCCTAAGAAACACTTGTCCAAGGAACTGCAAAGAAATTGCCTCGTGCAGTTGTCATCGTCACCACATTGCCAATATAACCATATAAATAGATGCTAGTAATATGTGTTGCTTGAACTCAAGCGAGTCCAGCTTTAAAACAATTTCAGGGTAATCAAAGAAATTTGGTTAGGCAGATTTTTAGGCTTACTCATCTGGGTTTAAGTAAAATACTTACTTTATGATGGCTGAGGGGTTTTGTTTTCCCAAGTTTACCTATAAACATTGTTATATGTATATATAGCTGAACAGAATAAAGTAGAACATCAGCAGATATAAACTAATCAAGGAGAAATCCAACCTAAAAATAAGGAGCAATTTCCTGGCAGTTAGAAAAATCAATCAGTAGAATGCTCCATCACTAGAGGTTTTTAAGAAGAAAATGGACAGCCACTTGTCTGAAATAGTACAGTGTCTCCTGCTTGAGCAGGGGGTTGGACTAGAAGACCTCCAAGGTCCCTTCCAACTGTGATTTTGCATTTCTATTTTTGTTCTGTATCTGAAAACCAGTTAATTTTTAAATCCTATTAGGAAAAAAAACCCCAAACCCTAGAAGTGAGCAGGATTATTAGATGTTTCTTGGATAATTCCCTTATACCAGACTTTGCAACATTTTTCTGAGTCAAGGGCCACACTTCACTTTTCTGTAGACCGTGTCTGAAAAAATATCCTGCAGCAATTAATATGATAAGCAATGCTAATTAATGTAATGTTTAATTGTCTTCTTATGACGTTAATACAATTTTTCCAGACAGTACTTTTAGAAGGATTTTGAGGGCTGCCTCTAAAGCTTTTAGAGGATCTACGTCAAGGGTGTCAAACTCAAGGCCCGCGAGACGGATCTGGCCCACGGGGTGTTTAGATCTGGCCCACGGGGCAGGCCTGGAAACAGCAAAGAAGCAACCTGCGGCGCCTCTGCCAATGAAAATGGAGCTTGGAGGGCACGTGTGCCCCACTCCCCGTGCTCCATTTTCAATCGTAATGGCTTCCTCAGCTCTCTGCCAGCGAAAACAGGGTGGGTGCGCCAGTGATGGGTTGCCCCCAGTTCAGACCGGTTCTATAGAACTCTATAGTAAAACCGGAGGGAGGCTCAGCCCACCAACCCCGATATCATCCGAATGCTTCTGCGCATGTGCAGAAGAGCATGTGAGCAAGCAAAGCAAGGTGTGTGCTTAGCCAGTTGCAAACCGGTAGTAAAGGTAAGTAGAACCCACTCCTGGGATGCACCCCTCCCCAAGCTCCATTTTCGCTGGCAGAAGGCTGGAGGATGCCATCATGGCCGAAAATGGGGCACAGGTGGACTGCATGCAGCCCCCTACCCCCCAGGTTCCGTTTTTGCTGGCAGAGGGCTATCAAAGCAAACTAAAAACAAAACAAAAGGAGAAATGTTTCCCCTTTTGCATTTGAACATGCAAGAAAGGACATGAAAAGAGAAAGGGAAAGAGGAAAGACAAAAAAAA
This sequence comes from Masticophis lateralis, assembly GCA_030761175.1. Classification (NCBI taxonomy): domain Eukaryota; kingdom Metazoa; phylum Chordata; class Lepidosauria; order Squamata; family Colubridae; genus Masticophis; species Masticophis lateralis. Next base: position 5,351,856 of record JAUDYJ010000008.1, on the reverse strand, counting down.
GAAAGGCAAAATAAGGAAAGAGGAGAAGGAAGAAGAAAGGAGAAAGAAGAGGGAAGGAAAAAGAAGGGAAGGGAAGAGAAGGGAAGGGAAGGGAAGGGAAGGGAAGGGAAGGGAAGGGAAGGAAGGATGGAAGGAAGGAAGGAAGGAAGGAAGGAAGGAAGGAAGGAAGGAAGGAAGGAAGGAAGGAAGGAAGGAAGGAAGGAGATTATAATGAGAGAGGGGGAGAGTCTCAGGGAAGTCCTTGAGCCACCACAGGTGCCAAGCTACCACTTGGCCACCACAGGTGCCCCCAACATGAGTCCCACCAAGGCCACAACCACCCCTGGCCCTCCAAGATCAAATACAACTCTGATGCGGCCCTCAATAACATTGAGTTTGACACCCCTAATCTGTTATTCTTGGAATCTCAGTTTATCAATCTCATTTTTGGACTATCTTTCAAAACTGGTTCTCTATATTCATTTCATGCCCTTTTAAACTTTGCATAGGTCTGGCTTCATAAAATTCAAGCATCGATTGATCATGGTGTAGTCTAACAGTCATCAAATACCAAAAAGTAGCATTTTGCTTAGATTAAGGAGACGGTCAATAATCAAATGATAGTAAGCATTTACTAATCAAAGCAACTGATCAGGAAGATGAGCCCCAGACTGTGTGTTTGCGTTTCTCCATGTTGTGGTATTAATCAGTAGAAACTGAAATCAATATTATTGATGTAATTGCCAACTGGCAGATGATGGAGTACATACCATGGGAAGAAGTAATTACAAAGAACTTACAAATTAGAACTCATTTGCACATGGAATCGCTATCTTGAGGGGGTGGGGTGTTACTGTGAAACCAAAAGCAAAATAAAAATGTTATATTCAGATGGGATGGGGAGGAAGTGGGAGAGGTGGCATTTTCTGAATATTTTTAAAATGCATATTTTATTTATACACAAAGCCTTCTTTTAAGTGGTTAAGGTTTTGACTTAGAGATACCCAAAATCATTCAAGCTGAGGGATTATGAAAAGATCGAGAAGATTGCAGCAGGTTTAAATTAGAAATGAGTAGTTTAGCTAAACTCCATTTGTACGCAATCCTATTTGAGATACATTAAAAAAAAAGACGGAGTATGCAAAAGTTCAAATAGAGAGCAATTAAATGACTAGATCAGGGGTCAGCAACTTTAAACACTCAAAGAGCCATTTGGATCCATTTCCCACAGAAAAGAAAACACCGGAAACCACAAAAGCCTTCTGACATCTAAAATGAAGATAACACTGCATATATCGTTTTTTTAACCTTTATGCTATGTACTATATAAAAAAGCTATAGTGTGTTTCATTTATGAAATCAATGAACTGCTACAGAGTTTTATATTTGCATGCAACAAAAACATTTTGAACTAAAACAAAAAAAGATGAGTCAAAAAGCTCAATAAATCGCGTGACAGCGGGTGTCACACATTAGCGGTTGTGACACATATTTTGAGCGACAGGGAGCTGCAGCAGAGGGATGAAAGAGCCACATGCAACTCCAGAGCTGTGGGTTGCTGACCCCTGGACTAGATCATTCTCTATAAGTAAAGGATAGTGTTTTCTCTTCTAAGGATTAGGGTTATTGAACTGAACGGTGGAAGATTCAGGAAAAAATATATGGAGGTGGGTTTTTCTCCCATTCAGAGCATAATCTAACTGAGATTTGCTGCTACCAGATGAATGAAGGACATCGATTTCTATAGCTCCAGCACATGAATAGACAAATTTATGGAGGAAAAGTCTACTAGCTATATATTTTCCTCTAAACAGATAGTCCTTGACTTACAACAGTTCATTTAGTGACCATTTAAAGTTACAACGATATTGAAAAAAGTGACTTATGACCATTTTTCACACTTACAACCATTGCAGGAACTCAAAACTCAGATGTTTGACAACTAACTCATATTTATGACGGTTGCAGTGTCCTGGAATCATGTGATCCTCTTTTGCAACCTTCTGACAAACAAAATCAATGGGGAAGCTAGATTCACTTAACAATGGTGTTATTAACATAAGAGCTGCAATGATTCACTTAAGAAAGCTCATAAAATGGAACAAAATCTACTTTAACAACTGTCTTGCTTAGCAACGGAAATGTTGGGCTCCAATTGTGGTCGTAAGTCGAGGACTACTTATAAATGTAGCCATGGTAAAAGAGGTGGAGCTACAGTTATCTAGTCACCAACTGTTGGGGTTTTTTTGACACGAACATACCCCACAGATACCTCTGTTGTAACCCTGACATATGCTTAGCAAGACAGTTGTTAAAGTGGATTTTGTTCCATTTTATGAGCTTGCAGGTTGAATTAGTGGACTGATCTGTCCCCCCCCTTCAGAGACCCACAAAAACACAGCCAGCCGAGGGGTAAGAATCACTTGGCACACTCCACAGTTCTTATCTCAACCTTGGCAGCGATATGCACACTGTCTGCCAAGGACTTTATTAGGTTACACAAACAAGAAAATCACCTACGTAGCTTTGCCGTTCATCTAGCTTCCAAGACTACGAGGTTGCTATGTTTGTTTTGCTTTGTTCGTCACAAACTTCTTGACCCACCGTCCTGTCTTATATAGATAGGCTGTAGGTGTGGTCCAGTGACTCATTGATCCTGTGACTCCAATCCAGTGACTCAGGTCTATTTCCTCATACGCCGCAGCTGCAGTAATCTTTTCTCTCGCCTTCTTTGGCGTGCGTCCAGGAATGACGTCTCTCCCTCACTCTCATCTGAGACACCTGTTTCCCCACTACTTGGCTCTCTTTCAGCTGGCACCTGAGACGGTGCCAGAGGGGGGGGGCTGGGAGATCTGGCTGGCTCCTCTTCCTCCTGCTCAGAGCTTCCTTCCTCCAATGGGATAGGCTCAGAGGACGGGGCCACAACATGGACAACATGAGAATTTGGAACTATACTCAGCATTTTGAGATGTGTTTGGAAGCTAAATAAATCTGGTTGTGGTAGATGTGGGTGGAAAACATTCAGGGAATAGTAGAATCATATCTTTCTTCTAGGAAATCAACAAATGGAAAATCTTGTTTACATTGGTGCCAAGAAAACTACATGGTTGTATGAAGTCATCAAGTTGAGTTCAGATTTACCTTGACGTTGAGGGGAACTGTGAAAGGAGAAAGAGAGGGGCATCATGCTAAGTTTTGGCAGCAGCTCCAAGAGAGAGCAAACGAAAAATTATGGTGTCCTTTAAAGGAGGAAATGTTTGGCTCAAAAGAAGGAGAAGATCTGGAATAGTGAATATTATATGCAGGGTTTCCCAAAAGATGCTTTTTTTTTTAATTGAAATTTTTTAAAAAAGTTTTACATATATTTCTCCTTCCCCCCCCCCCCAATACCTCCTTGCCCTCCCTAACCCTCCCACCACTTCCCAAAGCAAAATACAGGGTATCATATTTAACAATCATAAACTAATATAAGCTAGTAATCTATACTCTCCTATCGCCCTCTTGAACTTTTAACTCGCTTTTACTAATCTAACCTTAAATACATTATAAAACTCTCTTAACCCCTTCTTTATTCAAAAGCTATTTGTAATTTTTTAGTCTTATTTAGCCTTGGATATATTCTATCCATCTTTTCCAATCCAAACTAAATTTTTCGTTTGAATGATCTTTTAAATATGCTGAAATTTTAGCCGTTTCTGCTAAGTTTGTTACTTTTAATGTCCATTCTTCAATAGATGGTAGGTCTTCCTTCTTCCAGTACTGCGCCACCAGAAGTCTTGCTGCGATTATTAAATTCAAAATCAAATTGGTTTCCGTTACCGTACAGTTTTGTACAATGCCTAACAAAAACAACTGTGGAGTAAATTTTATCTGTTTTTTTCAAAACGTTCTGTATAATCCATCATATTTTTATCCAGAATGCTTTAACCTTTTTACATGTCCACCAAATATGAAAATAAGTAGCATCAACACAATCACATCTCCAACATTTAGATTGTAAGTTCGGATACATACAGGCTAATTTTTTTGGATCCAAATGCCATCTATAAAACATCTAAAAAATTCTCTCATAAATTTTGTGCTTGTATAAATTTTACATTTCTAACCCAAATCATTTCCCAAGTTTCCATCATTATTGGCTCTTCAAAATTTTGTGCCCACTTTATTATACAGTCTTTGACTAATTCTGTCTCTGAATCAATTTCTATCAGTATGTTATACAATCTTTTTATGTGCACAGGCCTCTGATCTCGAATCTGTTGTATCAGATGCTCTTCACTTTGTGCAATACCAATTTTCTGATCTTTTTTCCACCTATTCTGCAGCTGTACATATTGGAACCATCCAAAAGGTGCTTTTTCAAGAGACAACTGGACTTCCTTTGTTTTTTCTTGAAGACGTTTCGCTTCTCATCCAAGAAGCTTCTTCAGTTCTGCTTCATCTGTTGGTTGAAGAACTGAAGAAGTTTCTTGGATAAGAAGTGAAGCGTCTTCAAGGAAAAACAAAGGAAGTCCAGTTGTCTCTTGAAAAAAGCACCTTTGGGACAACCATAACCTGGATGACTGAGAATTCCCATAGACATTATACGCGGAGATTGGCTAAATTCAAAATGCACACTAAAAGGATGATTATCTCGCTTAAAATGCAACCTCTGACAAATTGGGAAAACAATCACTGCTGACCACAGGAATATATTATCAGCAGACAGAATGAGATCTGGATAATCAGTAATGTAAAAGATTGTTACCATTGGTTTTTTAAAAAAATCAATAAAGTTTAATAGGAATCCAAGGATTTAAGAGTAAAGCTGAAAACTTGACTAAACCCCCAGATTAAAGAAGTTAAGTTTGTAGATGTTATTGAAATAAAGTTAATCTCAAACTCATTGCAGATGGAGAAGCTCAATATGAACTTTACTCACCTTTAAAATCAATAGAACTTAATAGTGCAATCTGATGCATGTCTACCCAGAAGTAAATTCCATTGAATTCAATGAGTCTTTCTCTCAGATGTACAGGATCAAAATTCTTGTCTTTGCTGGGTTTATAGCTTGGACTTCAAAACCTGTGAGATAGCGATGGATGAAGCTTTGAAGGACTTCAGCTTCAATATTATTACAGAGAGGCTCCTATCTGAAATAGATAATGAAATAACATTGTTTACTATGAAGACAGAAGATTATTCAGGAAATCTCCTGGCTTTTATCTACATGTAAACTACAGTGGTACCTTGGTACTCAACTGCTTTGAAACTCATCAAATTTGGTATTCATCGGATTCTTATGTGAAAATTTTGTCCCGGTACTCATTGCTTCTTTGCTGCTAAGGACACAAATTAGAACTTGTCGGTGTTGGCTGCCTTGTGATTCACTATATTATTCCATTTGGGAAAAATTTGTTTGGTAGTCATCATTTTTGGTACTCATCACACCTCCTGGAACCAATGAATGATGAATATCGAGGTTATATATCACTTTGCTCAGAAGGAGGATTTCAGATGGCAACATGTCTTCTTGTATAATAACAACAACAACAACAACAACAACTTTATTGTCATTGTACATGTATACACAGTATACCCATACAATGAAATTCACTTAACATCCAAAGACCAGATCCAACACATATAACAATCCCCAAACACACTCCCACCTACCACAATTCCCCACCCCTAAACCACCCAAACATCCACACAACAGACCAAGTAATGCTGTCCAACAGCTCACTGATGATGGCCCTTTAGTTCATTGTTGAGTGCAATTATAGCTCTGGGATAAAAACTATTCAGAAAGCTAATACAGAGATTGTCATCAAATTTGCCATAACTGAAGGCTGCTGTGACAAAAATTGAGAAACATGAACTGATTGCCCATTGTAATGCAGAATGGGACAACTCACCATGGCCAAATCACCACAGCCAATTTTCTACAGGACAACTTGATGCAGGACAATTCAACAATTCCATTTAATTATTTAAAATAATTAAAATATATATTTTCCTTTTTGTCATTCGCATTTCAGTTTGTCTCTCCTTTGGCATCCTTTCCTTAATGATTCAATTCTATCATTTCTTCTGTATTAGTGTAACTCTTGTTCCATGGTGAATTGTCCCATGGCGAGTTGTCCTGCAGTAAATTGGCCCTAGTGAGTTGGCTGTAGAAGTTGGCTATAGCAAGTTGGCCATGGTGAGTTGTCCTAGACCCTTGCAATGTATTTCTAGCTCATAATAAGGAATGGGCGCTTGATACATCATATCATGATGGCTGCTTTTGATATGGTTTGTAGTCTTGCCTAGAGGGCACTGCAAAGAGGGTACTGCACAGAGAAAGCAGATATACACCTGTTATTAAAAAGTCTTACTGTCTTTTTCACATTTTCCTTGAACATATGGAGGGGAACAGAGGAAATTGGATGCCCAGTTGTATTGGCTCCAAAAAAAAAAAAAAATCAACAAAATCACACATTATTTTTTGCCAGCCATTGGGCAGAAGTAAATTTCCAGAAATATTACATCTCCAAATGCTGCCTTTAGCATAACTTTGAGACTCAACCCAACAGGAGTTTAATCTCAGCCTTCCTGCTTTGCTTAGATGTGTGAAATATATTTCCAATAACTTCAATTTGGTATGTAAAGCTGCCAGGTTTATTGACTGTCGCGGCGCTAAAGAAAGGAGGGGGGAAAATGCTCATCTAAACCAAAACTCCAAATAAAATAAAATAAGAATCAGTGGTGCTGAATAATAGATAGAATGATGAAAAATTTAGAGATCGCTCATACAAAAGGCTTTGCAGCTACAGAGACAGGTTTATATAGTCTAAACAGAGCTTTCTTTCCAAAACGAGAAACTTCCTTACAAAACAAACCAGGTTTGGCTAAGAAAATAGAAGCCCATTGTGCAAATTTGCATTTGAAACTATAGTGCTGCAAATTGGGGAACCATAAAGATGAGGGAATTATGGGTGAAAGGGTTCCTGGGTGAATGGTATAATTGGTTCATATCACATCTATGCATCTTTAGCAGAGCTATCAATTGGTCTCTTTCAGATGTCTAAATGACCATACTGTATCGACACAGAACCTATGGAAGCAAAAGCTACTATCCCAGAGCCATGTTGGAGCGGGGTTGGCGTCGCCGGGAATGCTGAGGGAGGGGGAATGGGTCTTGATCCCAGTTGTGATGGGGAATGGCCGCAGAGGGAAGAACGGAGGGCCTTGTCAGAGTTTGGGAGCATGCCCTCGCTATCTTCAAGCCGTGGCCTGCTCCGGCCCTCCAATTTCTGCCTTCCTTCCTGGGGGTCTGAGACAGAGGTCCCCTGGACTTAGGCTGGTTTATTTTAATGCCAGGTCCATAGTTAACAAAGCACCCCACATCAGGGAACTGATCGAGGAGGAAAATGCGGACCTGGCTTGCATTACAAAAACCTGGCTGGGCCCAGAGGGGGGTGTCTCTCTGACTGAACTTTGCCCGCCAGATTTCCGAGGGCCCAGGGGAGGGGTGGGGGTGTGGCGGTGGTTATCAGGGAGTCCCATGGTCCATGGGAGGTCACTGCTCCTCTGATAGACGGGTGTGAATCTCTCCTCATGAGATGGGGTCCACAAGGTCAGTGGGTCCACAAGGTTAGTGGGTTCTGTTGATTACGTACCTATCTCCCAGCTACGTCATCATCGGCCCTGCCCAGGCTGCTGGACGCCTTATCGGGGTTGGTGGTGGAGTTCCCTAGACTTATTGTTCTGGGGAACTTTAACCTACCGTCCTTGGGTGGGGCATCAGGAGCAGCCCGGGAGTTCATGGCTTCCATGTCAGCCATGGACCTGACTCAAATAATTCAGGACCCGACTCATGTGGAGGGACACGCGCCTGATCTGGTTTTTATCTCGGAGCAGTGGCATAGTGAGTTCAGTGGGGATATGCCAGTCATCTGCCCTCGTCATGGACCAATCACTATCTCCTTCGGCTGGGCTTCCATTATGCCACCACCCCCCCACCGCTGAGAGTCAGAACCAACCATCTGGTTCCGCCCCAGGTGCCTGATGGACCCTAAGCAGTTCTGGATGGCACTTGGGAACATCCCTGTCTCACTTTCCCATGCCCCGGTCAAGACCCTGGTGGATGCCTGGGAAAAGGCAGCCACCGGGACGCTTGACCAGGTTGTGCCTTTGTGGCCTCTGACCCGACATAGATCCTGGCTGGTTCCCTGGTTTACAGAGAAGCGCCGGGAGATGAAACGCCGGAGGAGAGGCCTAGAGAGCGATTGGAGGTCCAGCCGTTCTGAGCCCTGGGTTCTGACCGAGCCCAGTTGAGATCTTTTTCACTGACTTATCTGGTGGTGATGGAGGCAGTGAAGCATTCTTACTTCACTGCCCTCATAAAGTCTGCAGAAAATCACCCGGCCACCCTGTTTAGGGTCTCTCGCTCTCTTTTGAACTGGAGGGAGTGGGAGGACCCTATGCAGGGACGGGCCGAGGAGTATAGCCAATTTCTGATGGACAAAATCACTCAGATCTGGGATGGGCTGGACTCCGACTGTGCAGGGTCGATCGGAGAGGTGGTGACGGGTCTGGTTGTTTGGGATGAGTTTGATTCTATTACTCCCGAGGAAGTGGACAGGATCACGGGGAAACTGAGAACCACCATGTATTTGTTGGACCCGTGTCCCTCCTGACTCATTTATTCGGCCAGGGAGGTTACACGTAGCTGAATCCAGGCAGTGGTTACTGCGTCATTGGCTGAGGCGAGTTTCCCCACTGCCTTGAAGGAGGCGGTGGTGAGGCCCCTCCTCAAGAAGCCCAGCTTGGATCCAGTTATTTTAAACAACTTCCGACCTGTCTCCAACCTTCGCTTTATCACAAAAGTTGTTGAGAGCATAGTGGCATGTCAGCTCCCGCTGATCATGGATGAAGCATCATACCTGGACCCATACCAGTCAGGCTTCAGGCCCGGGAACAGCATGGAGATGGCATTGGTCGCACTGGTGGATGAACTCTGGAGGGCTAGGGACAGGGAGACATTCCTCTGCCCTGGTCCTGTTAGATCTCTCGGCGGCTTTTGATACCATCGACCATGGTATCTTGCTGTGGCGCCTTGAGGGGTTGGGAGTGGGAGGCACTGTTTTACGGTGGTTCTCCTCCTATCTCTCTGGGAGCTCGCAAGCAGTGTTGGCAGGGGGGCAGAGGTCAACCCCGAGGCCCCTCACATGTGGGGTTCCCCAAGGGTTCGTTCTCTCTCCCCTGCTGTTTAACATCTAACTGGGGGAGATCATCCATGGTTTTGGGGTGGGGTATCATCAATACGCTAATGATACCCAATGTCCCGATGCCTGGAGGCGGTGTGGCTCTGGATGGGGAGGAACAGGATCCAACTCAACCCTGCCAAGATGGAGTGGCTGTGGGTACCGGCGTCTTCGTTCCAAGGGAATATTCCATCTTTGGTCATAGGGGGAGAGATGTTGCCCCCTGCGGATAGGGCGCGCAACTTAGGCATCCTCCTGGATGCACAGTTGACCTTAGGAGACCATGTGACCAGGGGGGATTTGTCCAGATTCATCTGGTGCACCAGTTGCACCCCTACCTGGACCAAGATGCCTTATGCATGGTCACCCATGCACTTGTCACATCCTGGATTGACTATTGCAACGCTCTCTACATGGGGCTACCCTTGAAAACCACTCGGAGGCTTCAGCTGGTGCAGAATGCGGCCATGTGAGTGGTGATGGGAGTGTCCCGATGCTCCCATGTCACACTCCTCCTGCGTGACCTGCATTGGCTACCAGTTGTACTCCGGGTGAGGTTCAAGGTGTTGGTAATTACCTATAAAGCCCTACATGGCTTAGGCCCAGGGTATTTGGTGGAACACCTGCGGCCAGCAATAGCTCCCCATCGCCTGGTGTGCTCACACAGAGAGGGCCTACTTGGGGTCCCGTCGGCCAGGCAATGTCGGCTGACGGCTCCTAGAGAGCGAGACTTCTCTGTAGGTGCACCGACCCTCTGGAATCAGCTCCCCTTGGAGCTCTGGGTAGCCCCCGACCCTTGCTCTTTCCGCTGTGACCTTAACATGGTTGTTTCGCCAGGCTGGCCTGGACTAAATCAGGTTTTAATGAGAATTTTAGTTTTTATTGTCTGAATTTTAATCTGGACTGGTGCTGTTATTGTTGTTGTCTCGCGGAGAAAGGGCGGCATATAAATCCGATAATAAATAAATAAATAAATGTACAGAAAGTTAAACTAGAGGCAGGATTTTAACAACAACAAAAACAACAGCAACAACAACAACAACAACCATGTAACAGTGAAACCCATTGTCATTGGGGCACTTGATACCATGTCCAAGAATTTTATAAAATACATCAAGAAATTGCAGCTTCATGTTTAATGAATTAATCATCATTATCATCATCATCATCATCCAACATATTATATATCCCATGTTCCTGGGAAGAACTGGATGAGAATGAAGTTCAATACGAGCTAAAGAATTAGCACCTGTGGTATCATGATGCTGTATACATAATAATGATAATAGGAGGAGAAGAGAAAGAACTGGAGAAAATCACAAAATACAAAGATCTACAAATAGAAGTAGAATAACTGTGGCAAATGAAAACAAAGATGGTACCAATGATTACAGGTGCCTTGGTGCAAGCCGAAGACATCTGAAAAACGATTTGAACACCATCGGCACTGACCAAATCGCCATCAGTCAATTGCAAAAGGCAGCTTTATTTAGAACAACTTACAGTACCTCCTACAACGATAACTTTAACACCATCAAACACCAACATTGGCCTATCCCAGGGAAGGACTTGATAGGTGGATAAAAATGCCAAATCCAGTCTAAACAATCTGGCTGACTGTGTTGCCAACTATAATAATAAAGGAATATCTCTCTATCTCCATTTCTCTCTCTCTGTCTCTCTTGGAAACAGAATTAGGACAGACCAAACTAAATTACCATTCCACAGAGGAGCCGTATTTATTGTTTCCACTCAGCACCTTACAACAGATAGATATTGCCTTTAAGCATGATTGTGAATGTGATCTCAGGTATTCACAAAAGACTCTTCCTTCCCACCAGCTCCACCACTGTGTCAGTAAATCTAATTCATTATTGGGAAAGGAACCTGTACTATATCCTGATAACATTGTTGTCACAACAATGATGTAGCACTCTCTTTGTAAAAGACAGTCCTGGGCCTTCCAGCTGCTCAGCTGAAAAGCATAAAATAATAGTTATAACAATACAAAATTTTAAAAACACTCATATTAAATCTGTGGAGCTACCCAGATGGGCTTATGTCAATCTAAAGAGATCAGTAATCTCTGTGACTGAGTATAATCCTTTCTAAAAATCACATGAAATGATGGATTCCATAACAAAATACATTACTGATTTGCCACATCATCACCTTTTCGAATGTGCTTTTTGAATCAGGGAGGGAGGGAGGGAGGGAGGGAGGGAGGGAGGGAGGGAGGGAGGAAGGAAGGAAGGAAGGAAATTTTTGAACGGTCTCGACATTTTTTTTACATCCATCAAATCGGGGCAGGAAATCAGATCCAGAGAAATTATTTTTTGTTAAGAAACCCGCCCTCACCCCACCACACACACACTAAATCTGGAGAAATGCCTTTCTATGAATGCTTATTTATCTTCATGTATACAACTATAATACTTAAAAAATCTCCAGCCAATGTTCACCCCCCCAAACACATTTTTAATCAGTGTTTTCACACTGTTGATTATAAAATCTCCTTTGAAGCTTGAAATCAAGAACCTGTTTCCTGATGAAAATGCATTTCTCTCCATCGTGCAAACCATTTAAATTAGAAGGCAGTAAATTCAGAGGTGATCCTCTAATGTTCCTGAAAGGCTAAAAGAAATAAATAAATAAACAAGCAAACAAACAAACAAACGGATGGCTAAGAGAGGTTATAAGTGTAGGCAAAGCAAATAACATAAATTAAATTCATCTGATGGAGCAGGCATGTTGGAATGAAGAGAAGAAATAGGAAAGAAGGGAGGGAGGGAGGGGAAAACCATGGTAGTCCTTGATAGGAACTTGATTACAGTATGTAGTTGGTTTCACCATAAGGATTTGAGATTAAGGCCTAAACATGAGCTGTGGTGGCACAGTAGTTAGAGTACAGAACTGCAGGCTACTTTGGCTGCCTGCAATTTGACAGTTCGAATTTCACCAGGCTGAAGGTTGACTCAGCCTTCATCCTTCCGAGGTGGGTAAAATGAGGACCCAGATTGTTTGGGGCAATAAAGAGCTGTAAAGCACTGTAAAGCAATATATAAGTCTAAGCACTATTGCTATTGCTATGAGGAAACCATAGAATGAGTTTAGTGTAGCCAGACTGAACAAAGAGCTATGTATTATTATGAGGATGTTGTTAGCCTGAATGTGAGGGTCTTGACATCATTCCTTGACCTTCAAAAATTCATGGAAAGAACGGAAATTATTGCAGGAAAAGAACCGTCCTCAAGGGCTCTTTAAGAAATAAAGTAATAGACACAAAGAAAATCATGCATGGTTTTTGAAATTCACTCTGATACTTTTCTGAAATCTCAGGACACTGTAAAACTTTGCAATTCTGGACCTGAAACATTGCCCCATTTAAAGGAAATAGAGGGCAAAAGCTAACAAGAAGTTGAAGGCATGTCAGCTCATGCAAGATATATGTCATTTATGTCATGCAATCAAGTTCACTAGAAAAAGCAGTTACACTCAAACGGTCAGTGGTAAAAAGAGGCAAATCTGCTAAACTACACCGTGGTTAGATACCATCAAAGCTGATGCCATCTGAAACAACTGAAATAAACCATAAAAGATAGGAAAATATGGAAAGAGCTGGTCCATAGAATTGCCAAGAATTGGATATGATTGAATAGATAAGCATCATGATCATCTTCTCAAGAATAGCTAGGAGAAGGCAATTGATACAGTTCAGAAACTGCCTTGGGCAAACACAATGGCGATCTATAAATACCTGCAAGGCAACATATACAAATGAAAGGAAGGACTTGTCTGCAATCTCTGAGGTTCATAGAGCAAAGCACTGAGATCATTCTTTCATAACCTGTCAAGAAGGTGATAATGAAATCAATGAAAGAAGAGGAGAAAAAAATCCCAAGCGCTAAAATGAAAGAAATATTGCATGAATTTGAGAAGAAAATCAGCCCTCCCAAAGTCCATTCCAGTCCTATGATCCATGGATTTGTCTTTATTGAATCACTCTGCAAGTGATGAGTGTTTTGATTTGGGGGGGGAGGGGCTTTGTTTATTTGTTTGTTTTTGCATGATTTTAGGATTAACAGATAAACCCCCAGCCCCAATTGATGCTAAAGTAGGGTGAAGAGAACCAGATATCTAGTTATTTTTTCCCCCTTCCATTCAATAATGTCTGATTCTCAGAGACTGTCAGAACAAATCCCTGCAGTTGGTTTTCACAGCTATAAGATCTCAAATTATGCCAGCTGAAATGATCATTGGGAGCTGTTATCACTTTTACTGATGGAAACATTCTGCATCTACTGCAAATTCCTTCGCGGAATATCTGCCTGATTTTTTTTCCCCAGTATATTCATCTGTACAAAAATAAGGTACTCAAAGTTGGGAGCTGTCCATCACCTCGATCAGGGATGGCAACTTTAAGGCTTGTGATCTTCAATTCCCAGAATTCCCCAGCCAGCCATGCTTGTTGAGAATTGAAGGAGCTGAAGTCCACATTGGGAAGTTGACATGGTTAGAGAAACACAAATATAGAACTAGAGGATGATTTTTTTTTGTTTGACTTCCCTATATAATAAAACAAAGGGTTATTGTTGTTGTTAGTTGCGAAGTCATGTCCAACCCATCATGACCCCATGGACAACGTTCCTCCAGGCCTTCCTGTCCTCTACCATCCTCTGGAGTCCATTTAAGTTCACACCGACTGCTTCAGTGACTCCATCCAGCCACCTCGTTCTCTGTCGTCCCCTTCTTCTTTTGCTTTCAATCTTTCCCAGCATTAAGCTCTTCTCCAGGGAGTCCTTCCATCTCATTAGGTGGCCAAAGTATTTGAGTTTCATCTTCAGAATCTGACCTTCTAAAGAGCAGTCAGGGTTGATTTCCTCTAGGACTGACCAGTTGATCAACTTGCAGTCCAAGGGACTCTCAGGAGTCTTCTCCAGCACCATAGTTCAAAGGCCTCAATTCTCAATTCTGGAGAAGGAAATGACAACGCACTCCAGTATCTTTGCCATGAAAACCCCAAGGTCATTACCAAAAGACAGAGGGTAGTAAGATAGGTTAAGATACAGGTAGCCCTCATTTTAGAGCCATAAATTTGTTTAGTGACTTTGGTGACTTAGAACTGGTCCTTGTATCTACAACCATTGCAGTATCCCCACAGTCACATGTTCAAAATTCAGGCACTTGGCAACTGACATGTATTTATACCAGTTGCTGAATCCTGGGGTCAGCATTTGTGACCTTCCTAACCAGCTTTTGAGACAAGAAGATGGATTGGCTTAAAATGAGATGAATACTTCCTTTCTTTATTTAGTTAAGACTGTTAATAACTATTCAGTTACATGAATAACGCAGTCTTAACAACTGTATTATTCACCTAACTGCAGTGATTTGTTTAACAACCATGGCAAAAAAAAGGTTGTAAAATCAGGCACGACTTACTTAACAACCTCCTTGCTTAGCAATGGAGATTCTTGTCCCAACTGTGGTCGAATGTGGAGAACTACATGTACACATCATTTTCAATCACATGTAACAGATGAGAAAGCCTATATCCTTCAAATGATTTGCAGGAATATGGAAATAGCTGCCTGCCTTGGGTAGTTGTTCTTTGAATTATTCCTTACAGAACTGTCAATATAACTCCTCAGTTGTTGGATACAAACTCTTCCTTCCTCTAATTACTGGTTCATCATTGTCCATAAAGGGAAACATCTGCCAACAGTTCCCACAGCAGCTGCCTTCTTCTGTGTTATTCTCTCTCCTGGGTATTCTTTTTTTGTCTTTGTTTGATGTAGAAACAGGTAGAGAAACATAAAGAGTGATGACTAACTGCAATGGCTATCTGTCCATATCAAGCTTCAGGACAGTGCTTTCCCTTGCTGTTTCCCTCAGATCTGAACAAATTGCTGCAAGAGCTAAGCTGGTCTACAAGCCAACTCGCTACACAAAATAAAGATAAGGAGAGAGGGGAGGAAAAGAAAAGATACCAGAAACATGAAAAAACATGTAAAAAGGGTCATGGAAAGATTCCTCGGGAGGAAAGTTATGGCAAATCTTGACAGCATACTAAAAAGCAGAGACATCATCCTGCCAACAAAAGTGCAAAAGGCTACGGTTTTCCCAGTTGCAATGTATGGCTGTGAAAGTTGGACCATAAGAAAGGCGGAGTGCCAAAGAATTGAGGTCTTTGAACTATGGTCCTGGAGAAGACTCCTATGAGTCTCTTGGACTGCAAGGCAATCAAACCGGTCGGTCCTAGAGGAGACCAATCCTGACAGCTCTTTAGAAGGCCAGATCCTGAAGATGAAACTCAAATACTTTGGCCACTTAATGAGAAGGAAGGACTCACTGGAGAAGTGTCTAATGCTGGAAAGATTGAGGGAAAAAGAAGAAGGGGACAACAGAGAATGAGGTGGCTGGATGGAGTCACTGAAGCAGTCAGTGTGAGCTTAAATGGACTCCAGAAGGTGGTAGAGGACAGAAAGGCCTGGAGGAATGTTGTCCATGGGTTCGCGATGGATCAGACACGACTTCACAACTAACAACAACAAAAGATGATGGAATGAGGGGTTAGTGGCTTTGTCTGAACTCCTCCTACCTTTGAGCCGACCAATCACTATTAGCAGACCCATCTTCCTTCGTGATAGAAGCCTCCATTCACTTTTCCTGGAGGAAAAATACTCCATCTTTGCTTTCCAACCAGCTCTATTCATAGGATAGCTGGAAAGATCATGATGTGTTTCCTGCAAAGATAATAGCTTCATAGCACTAGCACTTAGCACTTAGACTTATATACCACTTCACAGTGCTTTTACAGTGGCTTACAGGGTTATCATATTACCCCCAACAATTTGGGTCCTCATTTTACCCACCTCAGAAGGATGGAAGGCTGAGTCAATCTTGAGCCTGGTGGGATTCGATCTGCCAAATTGCAGGTAGCCAGCAGTCAGCAGAAGTAGCCTGCAGTACTGCACTCTAACCACTGCACCACGGCAGCAATTTTCATAGAAAATTGTTTCCCATGCCTAGAAAGAGGCAGGCACAGTCAGCTGGTAATAGGGTCTCATAAAAACTCACCCATAACTATTTAAATTTAAATGTTTAGTCCCCAGAGTTTCCTGCAGACATGGTGATGGGAACTAATTAACTCTGGCTTTTTATTTCATGGATTCCAGCTTTTCATTTACTTTTGTTTGCCATTCAGTACATAGGTTTAAAGTGGGCATATGCAACATTTTAAGTAATCATCTATGCCATTTTCAGTTTAGACTGCATAGCATCTTGTTCAATCCAGATGGATCCAGAGTAGTCTTGATAGATTCAGGTTTTAGAGTGTGATTAAAGATAGTCATTCCCAATTTCTGAGTGGTCTGGAAGGATATGGTTTTCCACTATCCTCAAATTTTTTGTTAGAGTGCAGATGTGGGGAAACAGCCTGAATTGTAGAAGTAGAGAACTTGTGGTTCTTAACCATATTCCTCACTACTATCCAGATTTGTGGGGGTGCTGAGAGATGTTGGAATTCATCATTGGAACGTACAGTATTTCTATGCAACATCCTACAGTAGTATTCAGTCAGTAGATGGCATTATTTACAAGTTTGGATCTATGGTATATACTCTATGCACTTTTGTTCTGAGTAGTGTTTCCTGTTTCCTGTTACAGTAATATAGCTGAGCAGTAAAGCACATGGTGACTGTACTTTTTGTTTGCTTTGTGTGGTGCTTTATATATGTAAACAGAATTTCTAATGAGTTGATTCAGCAATTTGGGGAGGGCCATACATTGTTTACTTCAGCTGAATCTTGCAAGAGGACCCTGCAGCTTTACACAGTATTAGGTTTTCCTTTTTGAATGTCAGGGGAAATAAATTCCTGCTGCTAGGTCTTCTCATTCTCCTGGGAAATAGTGTCCATCTAATAGGATTGTTATAAATTGAGCACGATCTCATTTCTATGTCAAGCTGGGAATGGCCACTTAGACAGAAAGATTGTGCCTCCCACATAAGCGGGCTGAATGGAAGACCAAAAATAAAAGTGGAGTCACTGGATTAATTATTAAAAAGAGATTTGTGGTGTGGGGGGAGAGAAGTTGATTTACTTGCATTTACATCCCAATCACCCAGGAGGGAGAAGAGTGGAAATGGCTAGTCAGCATCTGTTGGAAGGGTGAAAATAAATGACTGAAGAAAGGAAATAAATGAATACAAATTGAGTTTACATCTGTACTGTTAATATGTCCCTTTTGTAAAGCTGATATCATCAGTTAGCATGTGAAAACCCACTGATCACTCCATCACCAATCCCATTCACATTAGGACTTGTGAGGAGGAGGAGGAGAGGAGGAGGAGGATATCAATTAAGGTAGTCTTGATGTATATAACACACACACACAATTTTCCATGTGTGTTCTGATGTATTGAGTCCTTTTCATACCTGGGAAGAAGGCTTAATAATACCATACCCACACATACACACATACATTTAACCATGATTTGCATACATTCTTGGCCTTGGTGTCCCCAGAACTATGATTGTAGATCTTCTAACCCATTAGGCTCATTACCTATAATACAGAAGACCAGTTTAAAATGGACACCTACAAAATCCATGTCTGAAGATCTAAACAAAAGATACCAGAGCACAACCCCTCTCATACACCATGCATCTTGTATTTTTGTGAGCACTATATTGTATTTCTTATTTGCCAAATGATGAGAATTTCCACAGCCAGCATGACAGAGTCTGGGCTTCCATTTGCAGAAAGACCATTGGCGCATTGGTGAAATCTTCTTTTAGACAGATTGAGGGAGAGTGTAATATTTCCTGTACAATAAAACATCTTGTATTCAACTTTCTTTAATACATATTTTTTTTACTATTCAGTTTCATGTATACATATTTCATTTACATAGAGCTTTTCTAAATCTGTCCTGATTTTTATTCAATTTTAGAAAATGGATACTGATGTTCATATTTCTTTTTCCTAGCCCAGAATAACAGAGTGATGCATTTTATTCACTGGCTGCTGTTTAGAAAGATTGCTTGTGAGCATTTTGAGGTAAAATAAATGGAAGAGGGATTGTTTTTTGCCATCCTGCAAGATAACTTCCCCATGTGATCACTTCTTCAAGTGAGAAGAGTGCAACTATCTATTTGGTGCTCTTCTGTTTAGCATTAAATAATTTCATATTTGCATTCCTGAAGATGATCATCATTTGGGATTGTTGCTACTTATCCATACTTTTACAACTCTCTTTTTTCTAATGACAAGGGAATATGTTTGTGGTATGTGTGGCACACATACACAAAAACGAATCTCGTCTTTCTCACCTCACTGGAGAACATAGGTCTGTCTGCCTTGGGTTTGCTAAAGAGAAAAGACTGTTCTAGTGCATCATATTTGGGATGTCAGGAAAAAATTGTCACACAGTATGTTGTTTTTAGGGAAAAAAATCAGTAGCAAGAAAGCCTTGATTCGGAGGTGACACGCATCTGAGACTTATTATAGATTTGGGGGTTTTACTGCTGGTTTACCTATTGCCAGAATATTTCCCCCCCCCCAAGCTCCCTTGATCCAGTCTAATAAACATTGACAGCTTCTCTTTCTGAGCAGTTCCAACACCCATCCTTAAAATGGCAAGATGCCAGATGGTCTTCTATTAGGTCACATTTGCTTATTGTTTGGTAAACAGCAGTTTAATTCAAGTGCTGAGTTGACAGCTTGTCTTCAAAGACCATTTTCCCACTGCAGTGTTTCAGATGCCAGCGTGGCTTTCCAGCGTGACGCTATTTCAACTGCCTTTTAAAAGGGATAATGTTCCCTTTGATTAAAAGGGTGGGCGGAGGAAGAGAGGGGAGGATTCCAAAGGAAAAAGAACTGGATTTTCATGTGGATAATCTGAATGCACGACTTGGTAAGACTCTGGACTAAATTCTTTCAGCCAGGTTAGGCCTACTTTGCATAATGGTCCTTCTTGATTTTGGAGTTTGGAAGTTGAAACGTTCCTATAAATGCCAACAATACTACATGACATCTGTACTCAGGCAAGCAGAGAGGGAAAGTTCCACATTATGATCTTAAAATCCAGCCTATTAGAATGGACTATGGCAGGGATATAAAATTCAATTTCATTGAGGGCAACATCAGGGTTGTGTTTGACCTTGAGGGGCTAGGATGGGCATGGCCAGCTCGACGTCACTTGTGTCGGTGCCTGTGGTGGCCTGAGCGTTCCTGCCAGTGAAAACGGACTCCTGGGCCCTGTTTTTGGCCGCATGCAGCCCTCCTGAGCTCCGTTTTCACTGGCAGAGGCACTGTGGGCTGGTCCTTCGCTGTTTCCAGGATGGCCCCATGGGCCAGATCTAAGCAGCTCATGGGCCAAATCCAGCCCCTGGTCTTGAGTTTGACACCCCTGGGCTATGGTGTAGGAGAAGAAGTGCAGTACTTGGGGTTGAGTCAAGAGAGGAATCCGCCTGGAGTCATTCTGTTGCTACAAGTGTTCCAAGTCCAGCCCCTCCTTGAATTCCATTGACTCTTATCGAACCGTAACCCTAACCCTAACCCTACGGCAGAGGATCACTAGTATTGACAGTACAGATCGTATCCGAGGTAGTAGATAGTGTATTGTCGCATGATCTATTTACATTTGTAAAATCTACCCCCCCCTTTTATGTGTATTTTAATTTGGTCTTTATCTATCTATCTTATCTAGCACCAGTTTAGTGCTGACTGTTAGTTGACTAGATTCTTGTGTATTCAGTTGTCTCAGCTACTAACTATCACAGTTTTATTCTAACTTAACTTCTGTGGATCTCACCCAGTGGTGGGTTTCAAAAATTTTTACTACTGGTTCTGTGGGCGTGGCTTGGTGGGTGTGGCATGGCTTGGTCGGTGTGGCTTGGTGGCCATGGCAGGGGAAGGATACTGTAAAATCTCCATTCTGTCCCTAATCCAGGGAAAGTTACTGCAAAACCCCCATTTCCTCTTGATCAGCTGGAACTTGGGAGGCAGAGAATAGATGGGGGTGGAGCCAGCAAGAATTTTTACTACCAATTCTCCGAGCTACTCAAAATTTCTGCTACCAGTTCTCCAGAACTGGTCAGAACCTGCTGAAACCCACCTCTGATCTCACCCCATATTTAAGAGGTTCCTAAGGGTGTGTGTATGTGTAAGTGCATTAACATGCCTATCATCCCTGTCACATTTTAAATGTTTTCATTTTGCTCATTCAAATTTGTAATTTTCATTTGACAAATAAATGTCAATAAAATATAGGCACGAGCAATACATCTTCTTAACTGGAACTTAGCATGTGGTCCTGATTCTTGACAATGGGGATTTAAGGAAGCCCTTCTGGTCCACAGAGGCTGGACCTCCTTCTCCTCCCTCAAATCCTCAAAGTTACCTTTTGAAAGAAAGAACCTTTGGGACAACCTTAATCTGGATGACTGAGAATTTGTATTTGTATTTGTATTTATTAGTTTGTCAAACATGTACAAGATAGCAGGTATAAACATAAACATGGATATGAATGAAAGAAAGAAATACGAATAAATGGGGACAGTAGGACAGGGATGGTAGGCACGCTGGTGCGCTTATGCACACCCCCTTTACGGAATGGGGTGAGGTCCATGGTAGACAGTTTAAGGTTGAAGCTGTGAGGGGTTTGAGGATGTAACACTGGACTCAGGTAGAGCATTCCAGGCATTGACCACTCTGTTGCTGAAGTTGTATTTTCTGCAATCGAGTTTGGAGCGGTTTACCTTGAATTTGTACCGATTGTTTGACCGTGTATTATTGAGGTTGAAGCTGAAGAAGTCGTTGACAGGTAAGACGTTGTAGCAGATAATTTTGTGTACTGTGCTTAGATCATACTGCAGGCGGCGCAGTTCCAGGTTGTCCAAGCCCAAAATTTCAAGTCTGATGGCTTAAGGGATTCTATTGTGAGAATCTCCATAGACATTAAGCTTCATGGTCATTTCAGTTCCATCAGTCAAGCAAAATGATGTTTAAATACAACAGCAAGAAAAAGAATTCAACAACCAATAAGGTTAATCTGTGGTGTGTCTTTCTACAATAGAGTTACTTGTCACATATCTCGGGCTATTTTTCTTCAAAGTTACTTGCAACCCCTTATTGCTTAATGCATTGTAAGCTGCCCTGAGTCTCCGGAGAAGGGCAGCATATAAATCTAACTAATAAATTAATAAATAAATATTATGTAACTTCCTATAAAATGCATTACTTTAACACCAGTGGAGCTGTAGCTTTCCAAAAATATGCTGATTTTTTTTTTTACATAATTTTCTAAATGCTTCTAAATTTTCTGAATTGAAGAATGGTTCATGCTTAGCAAGTTAGAGGTAGATCCATAAAATACCTAGGATTATTTCTTTCTTCGAATCCAAGCATTGTCCACGTGGATTTAACTGTTGCATAGCTGTAAAAAATGAAGATAATAACAGGAGTGCCACTTTTATTCAGACACACAAACATGGTTGAATACACAGAGATTCAGGTCTAGATAAAGCACTAAAGTGTTTATTTCTTCCACATTTTTTTTCTTTTGCATATAAATCATGCATGCTGACACTAAGCTACAGCTTCCTCCAACTTATTTCAGGGATTGTGTTTAAGGAATATGCCAAAAGACTACACATCCTACACACATATTTCATAGATAACAAAAAAACCGTTGGTGTTGGCCTGCTTCACTGCCAGGAACAACAGGTTATATAATGGTGGGAAAAAAGAGTCAATTAAAGAAAGCCTTGTTCAATTAGCAGAGATGGATGGACTTTCTAGTACGTCTTAGTTGGAGTCAGCATTACAGATGGTCTCAACCCCAGGAGATAGCTCAGCATCATCTTCGACTACTGAATATTTGAAATCCATGCTATCCACAGATTTTGCCATCTGTAGGCAAGCAAAAGGTGAAGAATCCTGGCAAAATGTCCACAGAATTAGAATCTTAGAAGAGTTGCTCATGTGCAGCAAAAGTGCAAAAACTTCAAGGGTATTCTAAGATTTTTGGAAAGGTGTCTTCCATCCATTAAAATGGCTTGGTTGCATGAATTACACGTTAATGTAAATTCTTTCTTCTTCAATTTTTTTCCCCTTCCCAGCTAACCTTTGGTTGCTACCAAGCCAGTGCAAATATGCTACTAAAGTGCAGTCCCTACTATTTTAGGTGGTAACTCTGGGGCCTTAAGATAATTTGGAGTTCCCACTCATTGAATTGGAACTGCAGAGGATAGGAGGCAATGACCTTCATCCTTTTCTGAGGCTCCAGCTTCCATTTTCAGTGATGTTTAAAACGGCAACATTTAGAAGAAGGAGAAAGAAAGATGGTTGAATTGGTCTGGAAAGAGTTGAGCAATTGGGACCGGGGATCCAAAAGAACCCAAAGAATCTTCAATCAACCTCCACAACCCAGGAGGAGAATTTAGATCATTTAGCTGGTCGTTTATCTTTTCTCCCTACCCCAAGTCTGAAAGGATGAAGAGATGGAAAAATACTTGTGTTCTCTTTTCTATCGCATAGCTCTGTCCCTGGTGAGTCACTTGATCTTCAGCTGCAGATAAAAGAGCACTGTGAGGGCGAAAATGTAGAATTGTCCCACCTGTTTCCAGAGTAAGGAATTCGTGGATTTTTTCCAACAACTTAATTTATTTGTTTTCAGCTGCTTATTTATCTCCCCCTTTTAGTCACCCCCTGTACTTTTTTTTTAGAAGGAAGGTTGATTTCCTTGTTCAGCTGGCTTTATTTTACCAAAATATCAAAATGATCCAATGAGTCAAACTGAGTGAAGAAGTAGTAACTGACCCAAAGTCACACAATGAATTTTATAGTCCACTGAGACTTAAACCTAGGTTTTCTATTCTTCAATATAGTATGGTATGGTACAGTATGGTATGAATAGAATAGAATAGAATAGAATAGAATAGAATAGAATAGAATAGAATAGAATAGAATAGAATAGAATAGAATAGAATAGAATAGAATAGAATAATTTATTGGCCAAGTGTGATTGGACATAAGGGATTTGTCTTTGGTGCATCTGCTCTCAGTGTACATAAAAAGACAAGATACACTCATCGAGAATCACAAGGCACAACACCCAATGACAGTCAGACAGTACAATATGCACAAGACTTCTTCTATACTACATGCTCAGAGACATTTACTAATGAAGAAGAATACATCAGGAATCCACAATTGTTTTACTGTTAAATCAATGGATAAAAAACCAAATTGCCTTGAGAGGACCAACAGAATCTGAAAGCCATCATGGATGTTTCCCTCGACAAATTCCCAGGACATCGTGCACAATGAATTCACTGAAACTAAGCAGCTACCAGTCTCATCACCTCTGGTTGCCCTGCATCTTGTTCCATGATGGAAAAAAGCCAGGATATAAACTTTCAAAATGAAATAAATAATTTGTGTGCCATGGGTGCTTTTCTTTGCTGATCCAGTAGTTTTACACTTATCTATAATTTAAAACAAAGCAAGGATTGACTGAATGGCTGATCCAGCAGTTTTTTCCTTATCCCTGCAAGTCACTGAAAACAAATGTTTTAGTTGACACATAGAAAATGACTGGAGGAACTTGGTATTTTACATGGGTTCCATATTGCAATTTATTCATAAGCATCAGACTTCAGCAGTATCTAACACCCAGTTTCATCTCTGACTGCTTATCTTCTGTTGTATTTTTAATCTCCTGCCTTATCTCTTCCATAAAGGTGAAGTTCGCTTTCTCCATGTAGACCATCTTAACACAACCCTGGTATTTTCTTTGTTGTTACTCCACAGGTGGGCCAAAAAGGGCCACATTATAAAGGAAGCATCAAGTGATGCTTATGAGACTATTGTCGACTTCACCTATTTCTTTGAACCCATCTCTTGTGAGGTGACCAATGCTCTGGGCAGTACCAACATCAGCAGAACAGTCGATGTCTATTGTAAGTAAGGTTCAACTACTGATCTGCTAGAACATTGCTCAACACATTTAACATCTTGGGTTGGGGGAAGGGATTGCAGGCCAAAAACTGGCCATGGACCAATTGATGGGGATGCAACTTTTGAATGCTTCTTTTAAAAACTAGATAGTCTGATAAAAAAAAAAACCAAGTCAGAAAATGAGAACCATATGCCAAAAATAATTGATTCTAATAACAATACTTCCCCTAACAAAAGAGCTGGAAAGGCCACAAAAGCAAGAAGAATTTATTCAACTCAGTGCTTGAGCTATCATGTTCCTTTGGGGTTCTTTCTTTTTCATATTTTTTGTGATGACTATTTTAAATCTTAGAGGCTATCCTGTCCTGCAACAATTTTTTTTTTTTTAATTTCAGTTGGGCCACGCATGATGACGGAACCCCAGTCTCTTCTTGTTGATCTTGGATCCGATGCCATATTTAATTGTGCCTGGATTGGAAATCCATCTCTGACCATCGTTTGGATGAAGAGGGGCTCCGGTGTGGTAAGAATGCTGGGCAATGCTGCTGAAAACTGGCCAGATGTTTGAGGACAGGTTGCAGAGCTTATTGATGCCTTGCTGGTCTACCACTCCCCTCGTACATTCTTATTCTTACTCTTTGTGTCAGGGAAAGTCTCCGTAACTTATCAAAAAGACATGTGACTTTTAATACATAGAGTATTCTAAAAACATTCAACTCCTCTTCAATGATCTATAGGGGGAAAGGAAAATCCCACAGAGGCTAGCATGTTTTGACTCATTACTGGTAGTGTTCCTCCTTCTATGGAAAGGAGAAGTTTCACACTCGAAAATGTAAAATAGAATGAAGCCGGAACCTTGGGGGTCTTCTAGTCCAGCCCCATGTTCAAGGAAGAGACCCCTTACCAGTGATCGCTAACCTTTTTGCCGTTGCGTGCAAAAAGTGGGGGGAGCCGGGGGGGGGACCTTGCGCGTGCATGCCCATATCCATAATTCAATGTGGACAGTCCCAACACACATGCACGTGCGACCCCTCCCTATTAATAATGCACATTTATATTAAGCTGCAGTCTGTCATTATCCAATTATTCCTTGTTTTCTCGTTATTGCTTTTATTTTATTATATAAAAGTATATACACTAATACTCCCCCTTCTCTTATTCCTCTCTCTTATTCTAACTTTTAATCATGTCACCCTTTATTTAAAAAATGTTTTCTTTCTATCCTACCTAACTTCTAGTCATGTCACCTACCTAAAAAAAGAAAAGAAAGTGAGAGAAAAAGAAAAGCAAATCCAAACAACAACAAAAACAACTATTGTCTCTTGCCCACTTCAATACTTTAATTGCTATGCTTTTTTTTTGACTTGCCTCCCATATTCCTCTCTTGGATCTTTATCTCTGTCTGCATCTACTTCTTGGCTGTTCAATCTAGAAATATCTAGATTGAACGGCACCCACAACTTCTGAAGGCAGGCAAGCTGTTCCACTGATTAGTTGTCCTCACTGTTAGGAAGTTTCTCCTTAATTTCAGGTTGTTTCTCTCTTTGACTAGTTTCCAACCATTGTTTCTTGTCCTGTCCTCTGGTGCTTTGGAGAATCTACAGGGACCTACAGGGATGATTTCCAAGCTGAGCCCCAGGGAATTAATTACAGGAAAGGAAGTCATCCTTAGGATTGGAATAGAGAAGGCTATTCTGCTCCACCTGGATACTCCACTGACCTATGGAGACTTCCTCAACACACGTCAATCCTACAAAGTAGACCAGACTGAGACAGGAATGCTTGATAAGTCAGGACTGTCTTTATTGTTAACAGCTACAGAAAGAGAATTGTGCAAACCTCAACGTGCTTCCTCCACCCTGGCTTTCTCTTCATATGAAATAGGGGCTCGTCTGATATGTTTTCTCAAGTTATTTTCTTGGCCAAGATTCCAGTCCCTCTCATCTGACTATTGCCTTAGTAGCAGCAATTCCTCCTATCCCTCAAGGGCATTCCTTATGCTCCCTACAACAGCCTCCTTCTGTTTAATGGCTAAAGGGGTGGAAGGAAAGCAGTGTTGCTGTGCTCAAATCATCCAGGAACATCCTGCTTTAGTAGGAGTCTTCTTGAGCAATCAAGATGGTATATCATCCTAAAATAGACTACTAGGCAATGATAGTCACCCGAGTTGAATTGGTAGGTGCTTATAGTTAAATTAAGAGAAGCAGAAATGTTTGACTATGCAGAGGTCGGGAAGGTTGATTTATGTAACTGGCCTAATACAAATGGAAAGGACAGGTTTCCATGGCATTCACAGCTCTTGGCGCATTTCTGCTTGCAAAGGGCAGCTTCACAAAATAGCCCTAATAGAAACTGAACAGATTCCCATTATGAGCAACATCCAGGTTAACTAAAGGCCAAAGCCTCATTTAATCTCTTTGTGGCAGGTGAAGCTTTTGTAAACTATCACTACATTGGACACTCATTGTGAGCAGCCCAAGCTAAGGCGGAGATTTGCTCTGGAGCTTCTTCTCTACCTAGGATGATGCATGCCCTTGTAATCATTTCACACCACAGAATCCAAATATGTCTTGCATATCTTAGTGGTTCTGTCTGTCCACCTGTCTATCATCTATTATCTTTCCTTTAATCTATCTCCACCCATCTATCCATCCATCTTAGTATCTATTATCAATCTCTATCTATCTATCTATCTATCTATCTATCTATCTATCTATCTATCCTCTTTCTTTGTTTCTATTTTTCTATCATCTATCTATTATCCATCCATCCATCTATCCATCCATATCGATCGATCGATCGATCGATCTTTATCTATCTACTCTATCTATCTATCTCTATCTATCTCTATCTCTATCTATCTATCTATCTATCTGTCTATCTATCATAAAAACAGAGCAGTTATATTCCCTTAAAAATAATGTCTTTTGACAGAGTCCGCACAGAAGCAGCTATTTTACACTATAATCAAGTGCTGGAAAAGTATGAATATATTTATCAGCTTCAGTCAAGAGTAGATGGAATCCAGAATTTCATTTTTCTTTTATAAATAAACTGGCATATTAATAGACGTCCTTCAGCAGGATTAAATTTATGTCCTTTCAGAGCAATAGAATCCTCCTTCTGTATGTACAGTGCCCAAAAGAATGGTGGCTAGCAACCAAATCCTTCTCCTGTGCAATTTAAAGCCTGTACTGTCTACATGCATGATTGCAACAAGGACGCCATTGGTCAAGAACACTGAAAAAGCCTCCCTGCATTACATATTTTTGCATAAACGCATGATACAGATTTGAATACAGTATCACTGTCTGAAACCTGCCACTCTCCGTTCCCACAATGCTCACACATATAAGGGTCAGCCTTAATCGGATTCTCAATATAAGAACCTGTCCTCCATCTCAGAGCTTTAGCATACCTTGCTGAAAGATTTGAAAGAGCAGCAGAGGTTCTCAAACATCTTCCAGATTATCTGCTTCTTGAACTTAAAATATCAGACTTCCTTGCAACACATGCAATCTGTATTCCATTTGTTTTGTTTAATTTTGTTTTAAGATTCGTTTAATTTTGTTTTAAACGGGTTTTAAATTTTGTACAGTTTATTGTCTTTTTGTCATGCTTGTACACTGCCCTGAGTCTCTCAGGAGAAGGGTGGTATATAAATCTAATAAATCAAATCAAATCAATCATTTCCACAAAAATATTTCTGGTCTTTAAGGTTTTTTCCCCCATTAATTCCACACACAAAAATTAGCATCCCTTGGTGCGTTCCCTCCTCTCTCACTCTTTTTCTGATCCAGTCCATCCTTTAAAGTGGCCTTGGACAGATCAAATTAGAAGTCAGCTGAAGAACCACACAATAGTGGTTAATGCACCAGGCTAGAAACCAGGAAACTGTGGTTTCTAATCCTCTCTTAGGTATGAAAACAGCTGGCTGACTTTGGGCTAGTAAGTCTCTGTCTCTCAGCTCAATTCACTTCACAGGGTTATTTTTGTGGAGAAAATAAGAAGAAGTGTTAGCTACGTTCCCCAATTTGAGTTATTTATTAAATAAACACATCGCAAATAAGTGTCTTCTCCACCATAGTGAAGTTATATAGTAATTGTGGTAAATCCTTTGCACTGCTTAGTCATTTCCCTTTTAGCATTGGATCTACAACGGGCCACACAGTTTAGGGATTGCAACTATCGTATAGCCAGACCATGTATAATTGACACTGGATTTTATTATAGATTTTAGTAGAATTTATTATTCTACTTTATAAAGTAGAATTTATTATTTTATACTAGAATTTTTAAGTGTATATATACCGAGTGCTTTTATTTGTTCTGGTCTCTGGTCTAAGACTGTAATAAATTGTTATTGTTGTTATTATTATTGAATAGGATGATATATCCCATCCTTTGGGGGGGGATAAGATTGGAGAGATCAATTAATCCTATACATGTGATTTATATGTTGAGAAAACTATATCCAACAATTGTTAATCTAAGGATACATTTTATTAAATTCAGCTCTATGATGCACTATTCTGGTTTTACTTTGCTTTTACAAGAAATTATGTTACTGTACTACAAGATAACTGAAACAAAATGGATAGAGATGTGTAGCTTTTTCCAGGCTGAGAGTCACCACTGACGTTGAGTGGCCTGGATTTAATCATTTCCTCCCCTTCTTCATTTAAAAAAATAAAATGTGCTACCTGGGGAGAGGAAACCTAAGGCTGTCAGGAACGTCTGCAGCCCTGGGATTCAGAGCCTATTGATGTAAAGAATGGATTGGAAATCTTTACAGTTCTCAAAAATAAAGCATGTATCTGGGGGCAATTACCCAAATAATAAAGGTGGAGTAAAACAATAAAAATAATGAAAAAGAGATGAAACCAGTGGTGGGTTGCTACTGGTTCGTCCCAGATCGGGCAAACCGATAGCAGCAGTGAGAGGCTCTGCCCACCCACCCGGACAACTCTGTGCATGTGCAGAAGTGTTGTGCGTGCACAAGCACTTGCGTGCCTACAACGAAACCAGTAGTGGCAGAAATTGAAACCAATTACTGGATGAAACCCCTATGGTTTTAAATATCGACCTGTGGCCAGCACTGTCATATGGTCCAACTTGGCAACTTGGCTCTAATAATCCATATAACAAGGAACAAACAGCTTCAGCTACTCTTCAGTTCTTCAGCCAGGCCTTGCAATCTCCCAGGCTGTTCTTCATCAGCACACCTGCTTTTTCCTTTGAATTCTCCGCCATCCCTACCCATCTAGGTCAGCACCTATGGAAGGTGGAAAGGGGCACATGGTCCTTCCCTTTGAGGCCCCCATTGCCGCTGCCACCACTACTGCTGGCCCTAGGCCCATCTGCACTCACAAACAGATTGCTTTGTATGAGTTTCACTCTGAGCATCTAAAAGAAACAAGCCAAAACATGCTTTAGGTTGCAATCCTTTCCCAGTCTCGCTGGTTTTGATATAAGATGCCTTTGCAATGTATCTTTCACTACTGCTAAAGGCATTTATGTGCTTTGCTAAATATCAGTGTAAACCCCCCATCTGTGCAGCGGAGTTGGCTCTATGATCAGACACTCAACGGTGCCAGATAGAAAACATGCTGGGTTATATTTACAGAACAAACACATACCAGAAAGGCAAAAGGAACCAGGCCCAAAGGGATGCTGTCCAAATTTCCACCGGAGAAAGAGAGCAGATGTTCCAGCTTGCTCTGTCCAGATAGGTGAAGGGAGCCCACCACCCAGTATGCAGATCCCAGCATAAGGGCTTAATGCCTGTCTATTTGAGCTGCAGATCGGTCCTGACAGCTCCAGTTGTACAGATAGGAAATTAGCCATTCCACAAGCAATTAGAAGAAGTTGACTCTTAAAGGGCATATTTGTTTTAGACTCATCATATTTCCAAATATCACAGGAGTTCACATTTTGCTGACTGGGCTGCACAGAAATTCCCTACTTCAGCATTTAAGAAGTTTTAATAAAATGGTTGATTGCACCAGTGTGGGTTATAGGGCAGGATGGCTAGCAGTGCAGATGCCAGAAGGGCCAAAGCAGCTGGAACAGGAGCAGAGCTATATGACACGGAGCTGATTTTCATGATACTCTTGTAATAGGGTGGCTGTGACCTCAAAATAGTAATGCCTCTGCCTGGAAATATAATGTGAAAAAAAAAAAACACTGGAGAATTTTTAGACATTGGCTAGGATACGGTCCAGACCTTGAAAATGAAATGTTCATTGACACAATAGCTTTAGGAATTTGGCCTTCTCCCCTCCATCTAAAAAATAGCGGGGGAATACCATTTGCAATTTTTACAGATTCAAAGACTTCTTTCTTACAAACTCTTTATTTCCCTTCCCCGAGCTGGCTGGGCTCTCCCATTGTGGAGGATAACTCTCCAAAAATTCTTAAGACTTTTATTTGCTGTTGAGTGTTGTAGTTCCACTACTTATCATTTATCCAATTTCTCAGGAAAGGAAGCAGGAGGCATTAGAATATTTGGCCAATCCGTGATATGAAGAAATCCTAATAAGAGCCAAACTTGTCCAAAAGTTGCAAAAAATTAAATGTCTCCTGCATGAGACAGTGGGTGGGGCAATAGAAAGAGAAATCACAACTCACTGAAATACCAAAGGGTACTTAGCACTCAAATATTTTATTATACAGGTAGTCCTCAATTTATGACCACAATTGAGCCTAAAATTTCTGTTGCTAAGTGAACTTTGCCACAATTGTATGAACTTTCTTGACACAGTTGTTAAGTGAATCACCGCAGCAGTTAAGTTAGTAACACGGTTGTTAAATGAATGACACTGACTCTGCTTGTCAGAAAGTTGCAAAAAGTGATTACATGATCCCAGGACACTGCAACCGTCATAAATATGAACTAGCTGCCAAGCATCCGAATTTTGATCACAGGACCATGGGGTGCTGCAATGGTTTGCAAGCGTGAAAAATGGTCATAAATCGCTTTTTTCGGTGATGTTGTAACTTCGAATGATCACTAAATGAACTGTTGTAAGTCGAGGACTATCTGTATATAAAGCCTTGGTTATTTCAAGCCATTTGAATGCTTAGCCAGCTTTCTGCAGAATGATGCTTGTGATCAGCATTGGGATGCTGATAAGAGAGGTTACTACTTGGATGGAGCTGTCTGAATGGTTGGAGAAACTGGAAAGAGGCAGAAACAGATGGGGCAAAGTAGAATGGAGCCATGTAATACAGTGAACGCCTAGCCAGGAGAAGACCCACGCTAGGCAACAGATGGCAAACTGAGATGGGAAGATAACTCAGAATGAAGGACTATCTTTCCATGCCAAAAGCTCAGATTCAGGTGCCTCTGTTAGCACAGATATCGCCTAACTGGCTGGACTTGGTGGTTGGTTCCCATGCTTGGCTAAGACACAATGGGGTTCATTGGCTTGCTTGTTGAACCGTATCAGGATATGAATGAATGCCCTTGAACTGTTTGTGATTTGTAAACCGTGGTTTCTGGCATAGGGTGACGCATGCCTGGTACATTATGTTTAAAACAAACTTAGCAAAGTGCCTGAATCCAGCTGCTTTCATTCTTGAACATTGAGTTGGCATTCTTGTCTTCTTGGTTTTCGTATCTGTCCCTGGAACAAACTCTCTTCTTTTTCAGGTCCTGAGTAATGAGAACACACTAACGTTGAAAAATGTGCACCAAGAAGATGCTGGGAAATATGTGTGCCGTGCTGTGGTTCCACGTGTGGGTGCAGGAGAGCGAGAAGTGTCTCTGACCGTCAACGGTATTTACCATTTATTGTCCCCACTGTCATTCCTCTGGATCAGGGGTGGGCAATTATAGCAACTTTATGAGCTGTAGACTTCAACTCCCAACTGGAAGTTGAGGTCCACAAGTTTATCCCCTGCTCTGGATAGTCATTTTTTCACTTCGGTGTGTGGTTGTTAAACTAAATCTTAGCTCTATATGGAACAGATGCACAACATTCAAAGGCCGAGGCCTTCGCTGAGATTGTCAACAGGAAGCCACACTCCAACAGCTGGAGCCAGTGTTAAGATTCAGAGCTATTATGAACTAGGTTTGATTTGATACTGTGAATATCATTAATCCCGTGAGTTTAGTAATTCTCATATTCCAAATTACAAATCAAGGGGAATTTTTGGGACCATGCCAAAAAGTGGAGAGCAGGGGACACAAGAGGCTCTGGGTTTCAGATTTGCCCCAGTGTCTTTTGGACTTATATTTATGGCCTTATTGATCCTGGGAAAACATGCTGTTTTATCTCAGGCCATAAATTGACTTAGCCAGCAGGCTGAGGTAAAGGATATGAAAGTGATAGAAAACCCCACACTCCTGACTTTCTCTTCTGTGCTACTCTGGATTTTTAAACCATTGAATCTGAGGAAAGAGGACTGCTTATCTTTGGAGTGGGGAGACAAAATATGATGTTATACTCTTCTTTTCCTTTTTTCTCTCTCAAGACTGTATATTACCTTCCATGCAAGAACACACACACACACACACACACATCAAAATTCTTTGACTGATCTGGATTGCATTTAACTTTGAATGCAGAGCTGGCTGAAAGGAGGCATGGTAAAAACCTTAGCTAGGCCATCCGTAAACAAATAAATAAATAAATCCCTTTGCCTCCCACTCCATCTCTTATCTCAGGCTTACTTTTTTTCCCCTGTTGGTTGCTGCAGTTTAATTATAATTTAAATAGCTTGTAGAAAATGAAGTGATACATTTGATGAAAACAAAGAACTTGCTTCTTTCCCCCCACACCCTTGTTTCCAACACAATCACACCTCTCTTTCCCCCACCCTCCAAACAAAAAGGAAGTAAATTATGAAAGCATTGTTTTTAAAGCAACCTACTTGATCGTTTTTGGAATAATTCTGCACAGAGGAAAGTGATAAGGGGCTGAATAAGCACAGAATTATCTCCTCTGGTTTTCTTCTATTTTCAGAACTACCTAGGTGCTTCAATAACCCCCTCCCGTCTCCCAAAAATGAGGGGAAAGAAGAGAGCAAAGAGAAATAGTAGGGGGACATAGCCCCCCTGACCTTCATTATTACCTATCAGTAGTTTATTAGACCGTATTGCTAAGTTAA
Organism: Masticophis lateralis; assembly: GCA_030761175.1. Lineage (NCBI taxonomy): Eukaryota > Metazoa > Chordata > Lepidosauria > Squamata > Colubridae > Masticophis > Masticophis lateralis. The sequence goes on along the minus strand of JAUDYJ010000008.1, from coordinate 5,318,566 downwards.
CATTTTTGTAGTGCCCAACAGCACAAGGTCACCTAGGATGAAAATTGGTTCCAAGGAGACTGCAGTCTGTCTCAAGTAGACAAGGAAGAGAGCAGAAGGGGAGAAGTCACTACAAATAAGGAGTGCAAGGTCAGGTGGAAATCACACGACCGAGTATAAATATAACTTTTCTATTTTGGTTAGGCTCAACTGTATATTTTGCTAGCCAACTGTTGGTTTCAGTTGGCTCAATCCTGATAAAGCTCCATGTGTATTTTGGTGGACTGTTCGTCCAAGTGTGCATCTTGGTAGAAAACTTGGAAGAAATGCTTGCAAGAATATATATATGGACTATCTACTTTTTTGCACATTTTACCCAAGAAGTTTATTTTACTGTAATATTTCCATAATGCGGTTTTCTCTGCACCTTTTTTTTCATAAATAAAGGTGCCTCAAAAATGATAGAACCAGAATACTTCCAGCTGCTCGGGGCGGGGGGGGCGGGGTCCACTTTTGCTATTTGAGAAAATGTTCTGATGGGCAAAATTTTTGTTTAACCAATGATTCCTGTGGAAAGGACCAGATTTTCCTCCAAGGTTTTAGCTTTTTTGCAAGTTTTCAGTTTCAACGTATATTAAGTCTAACAGTAACAGAGTTAGAAGGGACCTTGGAGGTCATCTAGTCCAACCCCCTTGCTCACGCAGGAGACCTGTACTAGGGATTCGAACCGCTGAACTGCCAACCTTTCTGATCGAAAAGCTCAGTGACTTAGCCACTGAGCCACCTAGTCAGAGTCTAAAATTTATCCCAAATTTTATGCCAGCAAAATTAAGCAGCATAATGGAAGGCACACTTTGAAGACTTCAAGCATGGGGTTGGATGCTGGAGTTGGCTGCAGAACTTTTTTTTTTTATTTATTTATTGATTGATTGATTGATTGATTGATTGGCTCGATTTATATGCCGCCCTTCTCCGGAGACTCGGGGCAGCTTACAATGCGTTAAGCAATAGCCGTCATACTTTTGTATATACCTGCTTAGTAGGGCATTTGCACACACCCCCCCACAAAGCGGTGTTCTTTTTTTATACAAAGTCAGCTTATTGCCCCCACAATCCGGGTCCTCATTTTACCTACCTCGGAAGAATGGAAGGCTGAGTCAACCTTGAGCCTGGTGAGACTTGAACTCGCAGTAATTGCAGGCAGCTGGCAACTAAGTGCTGTTTAACAGCACTTTAGTCCACTGCACCCCCAAGGCTCTCCTGGTTGTCCATCCTTCCTTTAAAGAATGAAGAGATGGCTTCTCTTAGTGACAAGGCCCGTGCTTTGAATGCAGTCCATCATATCAGTCAAGATATTATTGCTGCCTAACTTGACACATATCAAGGAAAAAAACCTCACATGGGCCAAATTTCACATAGCTTACGGATGTCCAGCAGTCCTGAAACTCACCCTTAAATCTTAAGACCATATGAAATACTGAATTCTGAATACAGCTTGTTTATATTGTTTAAAAGATACCATCAAGTCCTCATAAGTCAGCCGATGAGGCCATTAGGATCCACAGTTTAATTCCTGTCCACCATGGCCAGCTCGAGAAGAAACTTCACTCTTGCGCAATTCCAAAATGTTGTTTCTTTTCTTCTCCACCCCCCCTTTCTGCAAACAACAAAGGGCCTTTAATCCTTCTCCTTTATCCCCATCAATTAGGATTGCCCATTGCCTTTATGTGTAAGAAAATCCTTTCCCCAGATGGAAATAAAACAAATCTTGACATCTTCTAAGAAATCCATTTTGATGCAAGCTTCTGCCAATCCAGATAAACAGTGCAGGGGGCAGGGGGAGACCCTTGATATTTGCCAGTAAGAAAGATATTATTGTGCACTGCCCAAATGTAATAATAAGGATAAATGTCTATTGCCAGGAAGGATAGCTAGAACGCAATCAATTTGCTGCCGAGCACCCTTCCCACTGATAATTCTTCTCCTGTTTATATCCCGTACGTTAGACAGTGATGTTAATAAAGGAAACCTCCACAAACAATCCAAGTTAATGCACAGAAGGAAGAAAAATTGAGAATTGCCCCAGCAGTACAGAAGCAAGAATCGAGGAAGCAGAAATATCTGTTTACCTACAAAACATCTCTGGCTTTATTCAAGGCATGTAAAATCCACTTCCAGTAAGCAGAAGCTCCTTCAACTCAGGGGAAAGGTGCAGATCTTGTGTTCTATCCTGGAGGATTGTTTTTTTTTTTGAATCAGGGGCTCATAACTCAGGCCGGACCTCCAGATACACGAAGGGCTCTGTTAGTCTTTTGTCTATATTGATTGACATTGGAGACTTAGTTAATTGAATATCTTGCTGTACAACATCTTGCCAAAACAGTTCGTGGCATGTCCTTTTATCCTAAACATCCAGACTCCAACATCCCCATTTCAAGCAAGACAGTTGTGTGATAAGAACATATTGGCTCTTAGAAGTGTAACAAAGACAGGGAACAAGAAAATTAAAGCTCTGTTTAGCTCTTCTCCTTATACAGTAGTGGCCAAAATTGTGGAAACCCTTTGGGAAAAGTGTATTTTTGAGGTTTGATGGCTCATAACACCACTTTTTTTTTTTTTTTTTGAGTTTCAAGATAATCCTATTCCACTGCTGGAATGGCCTGGGAATAGCCCAGACCTTAACCCAATTAAAAGTCTATGGAGCCGACTAAAGAGGCTTGTTAGTCAGAAGCGACCCAGCGATAAAACCCAGTTAATAGAAGCAACCATTCAATCTTGGTTTCACATTATAACAGCTGCAGAACTAAGAGTCTTGGTTCACTCCATGGGAAAACGTTGTAAGGCCGTCATTCATGTTAATGGTTACCTAACTAAGTATTAACTGACATTTTTGTATATCTCGTTTTTTCTACGTGTTTCACTTTTCTTTTTTATACTATAACTGCTATTCTAATAGCAAATCCTTCATAAAAGTTATTGCATTACATTCTTGATTAAATTATCTTTTCACTGATATATAATTTTATGGTACTACTTCCAAAAAAAAGTGGTGTTATTATCTAGTTTTAGAAAATACACTTTTCCCAAAAGGTTTCCACAATTTTGGCCCCTACTGTACATGTAAGCCCTCCACCCAGGAGAAGAGAAGTTAGCATGGTAAACTTGCCTCCTCATTCACCGTGCCTAGGCTTCTAAATTCTCAAAAGAGAAATTCCAGAGATTGGGAAGACTTTCACTGGCAAATTAGTGTGTCCCTAGGTTGCTTATTAGAACATACGGAACGTATTTTGCACATTAGAACATATGGAACATTTTGCATATAGTAGTAGAAAAACTTCCTAGATTTCATTCATAATACTATACCATGAAAGCAGTCCAGAATTCTGGGCATCAGAGAGTCAGTTTGTCTAGTGATTAAGGTGCTGCCCTAGAAACCAGGAGATTGTGAGTTCTAGTTTCACTTTAGGCATGAAAGCCATCCGGGTGACTTTATGCCAGTCATTCTTTCTTAGCCAACCAACTTCATAGGGTTATTATAGTGAGGAAAAAGAGAAGGAGAAAGGAATATTATATATGTTCACCGCCTTGAGTTACTTATAAAGTAATAAAGGTGGGATTAAAAAAAAATCTAGTAAATAAATAAATGGGAATAAACTGTCTGCCCCTCCTTAATAGATATCTTTTGTGATAGGGAAAACATAAACTGGCACCAGTAAAATACAAGTAGGCAACCAGTGAAGGCCAATTGTGTCTATTGGGTACAGATAAATTCAACAGTGTATTATTTTAATGCAGGCTTCCTTTGTCTCACCTGTTCAAATCAGTCTACGTGTTTAGAACTCACCTTTTAAAATCTGCCCTTCTCTAAATATTTCTGCTACCCTTATTGATATGATTGGCATTAAATCCCATTTTTCATTCAGGAGCTGAAGTCTAAACAATTTAAAAACTTCATCAAAATGAGTGTACATATTAGAGAAAATAATGGAGCATTCATTATTTCAGTAAACACTGATAGCAAAGTGCACACAAACCATAGTATAAATGCTTATTCCAACACACACACACACACACATACACACACACACACATAGATACCCAAACACATGCAGAAACAGGATAAAGGAGAATTAAGGCTGGAAATTTAAGAAGACCAAAAGAAATCAACATTCAATTTATCCCTAACTGGATTTTTTATTTTTATTTTTATTTTTGGGAAAAAATCTGCGGATATGACAAAATGTACAATTATTATTATCATTTTAAAAAAACTCAACTCTAGTGTCTTGGGTTGTCAGCCTGGTACTTTTTTAAAAAAAAAAAAGATAGAGGATCAGAAATGAGACATCAGTCTTCAACTCTTTTTGAAGTGGAGACACAAATATGAAATATTGCTGGTCTTCGGGGCACTAAATTATCTCAATTAAAAAAAAAAAGTTTAACCTGATTGAAATCTTTGGGTGTCTGTGCTGCACAATAGGTTTGATCATTGAAAACCCCCAGCAGCTGAAATTCCCATGACAACCACACTTCAAAATGCTTGTTGTGCGAAAGAAATAACAAAACCCGAACACACGTTTGCCGTGTGAATGCATACATGATAAGAAATGGAGCAGAAATGCTCCCCCCCTCCCTTGCTGCATTTAACTGGGACAGATTCTTGTCTGAATAAAAAGTTATTGAATAAAAGGAATGTTTCTCCCGAAAACACAAGCAACGGCTTCAAAAGAAATAATATCATTCATTTATGCCTTTCCCTCCAGGGTTACTTTTTGGCCTTCATTTGATTTCAGAAAGGCCCTGAAGTCACAAATCTGCCACTCTTTTTGTAGGTTTGTTTTGGGAGGTGGTTTTTTTTTTCTTTCTTTCTTTCTTTCTTTCCTTCTTTTCTTTCCTTTTTTTCTTTTTCTGCTTCTGGGCTGTTCAAATAAATTGGCAGCAAAGTCCTAAAAATAACGGCAACCAATAAATGCCACCATTAATATCCATGGCAACACTGTCTGAAGGCTTTAGCTGCCTGGAGATGGCCTAATGCTCATGCACCAAATGCCAGGCGACAAAGAAATTGGCAGCTTCCACAAGTTGATTCTGCCCACTGGGGCATGAGACGCCCGTTCCTGAATTCCAAAAAGTCTATTTTCTCCCTCCAAGGCACATTGCTGAGCTGTTCCCTTTTTTATGAGAATTAACCCCCCAGTCATCTTTCCTTATCATCCTCATAAAAGACAAAATGTTTAGCTCTTGCATTGATTCCGCCTACCTGTTGCCTTTCCTTTTGCTTCTTCTTCATCTGTGCCCCCTTAATGGGATGGGCTGCAAAATGAAAACAACAAACAGCAGTTCAAAGGAGGGCTTGAAGTGACTGAGCCCTAACTCAATCAGGGTAAAGTTATTAGGGTTAATAACTCAACAGTGAGTTTCACCTTACTTTAAAAGATGCAGGTCATTGGTGGGTTGTATTCAAGGTGAAACTGATAAAGATGCTTCTGCCTTTTCGTGGGGGTGGAAGGGTCTCTTGGCAGCTTTTCCATCTACAGCAGGAATTCCTTTGTCCCAGTGGTGAAATCTAAAATTTGTCACTACTGGTTCTGTGGGCATGGCTTTGCGGGGGAGGGGTAATGTGCCTGGGTGGGCGTGGCCAAATTTTTTTTTTTTACTTTTAAAACCATTGTTTTCTACAACCTCTTCAGTGAAGAGGTTGGGAAAAAATGCTTTCAAAAGGCTCTGGCGATCCCAGCTGAGCTGCCTGATTGGCAGAGGCATTTAAAAGAAAAAAAAGGGGTTTTTTTCTTTTAAAAGACTTTGACGATCCAAGCTGAGCTGCACGATCATCAGAGGCTTTTTTTTTTTAACTTTTAAAAGCATTTTTTTTGGCCGAAGAGGTTGTAGAAAAAATGCTTTTAAAAGTAAAAAAAAAAGCCTCTGATGATTGTGCGGCTCAGCTGGGCATGGGGGGGGGGGGCAGGAATTTTTGCTACTGGTTCTCCAAACCATCTGCCTCCATCGCTACCGGATCGGGCGATCCGGTCTGAACCAGCAGCATTTCACCCCTGCTTTGTCCCTTTTGGATGTAAATACAGCAGAGACATTACCCTGCCAACAAAAGTGTGTATAGTCAGGGCTATGGTTTTCCCAGTTGCAATGTATGGCTGTGAAAGTTGGACCATAAGGAAGGCTGAGTGCCAAAGAATTGAGGCTTTTGAACTCTGGTGCTGGAGAAGACTCCTGCGAGTCCCTTGGACTGCAAGGCCATCAAACCGGTCAGTCCTAGAGGAGATCAACCCTGGCTGCTCTTTAGAAGGCCAGATCCTGAAGATGAGACTCAAATATTTTGGCCACCTAATATGAAGAAAGGACTCCCTGGAGAAGTGCCTAATGCTGGAAAAGATTGAGGGTAAAAGAAGGAGGGGACAGCAGAGAATGAGGTGGCTGGATAGAGTCCCTGAAGCAGTAGGTATGAGCTTAAATGGACTCTGGGGGATGGTAGAGGACAGGAAGGCCAGGAGGAACATTGTTCATGGGGTCGCAGTGGGTCAGACACGACTTCGCAGCTAACAACAACAGCAGCAGCACACCAATAGGGTGATAAAGCTGGCTAAAGAATTGAATACAGAATAACAGAATTGGCAGGGATCTTGGATGTCTTCTACTCCAGTTTCCTGCTCAAGCTGGAAACTTCTGGAGGAAAGCCATTCCACTGATTGTTTTCACTTTCAGGAAATTTCTCCTTAGTTCTAGGCAAGGGTGGTATTCACTTACTTTCCCTACTGGTGCGCAAATGTGAGCGTGCATGGGCACATGAGCACGGCCTTTCATGCATATGCTTTGCTCATGCACACGCCTCCTGCACATGTGCCCGGACCCAAATATGTGCCTAAATAGGACAGCATAGAGCCGGGATGAGTGGGTAGGTCCACCCGCGATTTCCACTACCGGTTTGCCCGAACTGTTCCGAACCGGCTGAATACTGCCTCTGGTTCTAGGTCAGGGGTAAGCAACCTGGGGCTCCAGAGCGACATGTGGCTCTTTGGGCCCTCTGCTGTGGCTTTCTGTCAGGTGATTCCACCACTGGCTGGCCCCACCCATTGTCCTCCCCTCCCAGTCACTTCTCACCTGGCCTGAGGAGGTAAGGTTGACGGCAGGGGATGAGAAGCGGCAAGGACAGAGACAGAGAGATACCGGGGGGGGGGGGAGAGGGGGGAGGAAGGGGAGAGAGAAATATGTCAAAAGAGTTTTGTGGATCCCGGTGTTTTTTAACAACTGGTTCTCTGCCCCAATGACCGGCTGGGTAGATGTGGCTAGGGGGGTCATGTGACTGATGGAAGTGAGTGACATTGAGTTGGCCACGCCCACCCAGGTTTTGTGCCTCCCGGTTTTTTGTTTTCTGTGGGAAACAGGTCCAAATGGCTCTTTGAGTGCTTAAGATTGCAGACATTACAGTAAGTTAAGCCAATCCTTTTTGCTGCCCATACCTGGCCCCTAAACTTTGTAATAATCTATCATGACATTAGCTGTATGTAGCATGCTACATGGGAAGACTAAAATTACTCCAGTCATCAGTGATTAGGGAACGGAGTTAATGTGTGCACTCACAGAGATATACCCCTACCTAATTCTCTCTTTGCTTATTTCATTTTGATTGCTAATGTTTCTTATTAAGAATCAGATGTGTCCCCTTTGGTTTTGCCCATGTTAGACTGCCCTGCTGGTTGGACAGAAGATGGAAGAAGGGTTTATTTTGCATTGTGCTGTAGTGCCCTCTGCTGATCACCTCAGCTATTCCAGCCTTTCAGCAGATGACGTTCCTAAGTTAGAATCCCAATTTTGCCACACTGCTTCAACCCAAGAATAAAACACGTAATTGGCAGGAAGGATTGACAGGTTAAGCTTCACTTGCCTTGAGTGGCATGCATTCAAATGGCATTGTGATATAAAAAAAAAACCCCAACCTTCTACCATTTCTGCCTTGATCAGGAAAAGAAAAGAATAAATCAAAATACAGGTAGTCCTTTAACTTACGACCACAACTGGAAACAGAATTTCTGTTACTAAGCAAGGTATTTATTAAGTGAGTCATGCCTAATTTTAAGACGTTTTTGCCACAGTTGTTAAGCGAATCCAGCTTGCCCCCTTGAATTTGCTTGTCAGAAGCTGGCTAGGTAAATTGCAAATGGCTATCACATGACCCCAGGATGCCACAACCATCGTAAATATATGTCGGTTGCCACGCCCCTTCAATTTTGATCACATGACCCTGTGGAGGATGAACACGCCCAGATCAACGAGTTCAGAAATGCCAAGTTCATCCCATTACCATTTTGTGTTTGTGTCACCATAAGCACAGTGGAGAAATGGGATGATGTTCTAAATATGACCAGCTAGTTGATCTACAAAAGTCATAAGTGCGAGGACCAGCTGTAAGCCACGTTTTTCAAAAGTCATCAGTGTGAGGACCAGCTTTTTCAAAAGTCGTAAGTGCGAGGACCAGCTGTAAGCCACGTTTTTCAAAAGTCATAAGTGTGAGGACCAGCTTTTTCAAAAGTCGTAAGTGCGAGGACCAGCTGTAAGCCAGGTTTTTCAAAAGTCATAAGTGTGAGGACCAGCTTTTTCAAAAGTCGTAAGTGCGAGGACCAGCTGTAAGCCAGGTTTTTCAAAAGTCATAAGTGCGAGGACCAGATGTAAGTCTGGTTTTTCAGTGCCAATGTAACTTTGGTCTCGGAATGAACGGTTGTAAATCAAGGATTATCTGTAAAGCAGTCTTTCTCTCTCCTTCCTTCCCAGGACCTCCTATCATCTCCAGCACACAGACCCAGCATGCTCTCCATGGAGAAAAAGGCCAGATCAAATGCTTCATCCGCAGCACACCTCCACCAGACCGAATCGTGAGTTTGGGACTTCCAGAAGTTGTGAATGACACGGGACATAGCAATAGCAATTAGACTTATATACCGCTTCACAGTGCTATTACAGCCCTCTCTAAGCAGTTTACAGAATCAGCCTATCGCCCCCAACAATCTGGGTCCTCATTTTACCCACCTCGGAAGGACGGAAGGCTGAGTCAACCTTGAGCCTGGTGAGATTCGATCTGCCAAATTGCAGGCATCCGGCAGTCATCAGAAGTAGCCTGCAGTACTGCACTCTAACCACTGCACCCCACAGCTCATGTTATCAATCTATCATGATAATAGATTAATATCCTAGGGTTAAATAAATATTTCCAGGGAGTTTGAGCAACAAAGGGAAAAAGAGGGAATAACATAGCAAATCAGGCATCAAAGTCAGGGCTATATATATATATATTTTTTTTGGTCTGGAGTTTGAAAAAGGAAAAGTCAGATTGACTATAGCCACTTCCTGTAGCCAAGGAACCCTGAGAAGGTGTTTCTCCTGGTTGCCACGCAGCAAACCTCATTCAGAAGAGATGATAAGGGAAGGGTGGACCCTACGTCCTGTCCTTCCATGAAGAAATAGGCTGATGTGGATAACGTTAAGGTGGTGCATAAGATTTTTAACCTTTCTGATGTTCCTTATTCATGGATGTCAAGAAATAGTAAACCAACAGGTGGTTTTTGACTTATAACAGTTCATTTAGTAACCATTCAAAGTTACAATGCCACTTAAAAAAGTGACATATGACCAACACTTATGTCGGTTGCAGATCAAACTTCTTGGCAACTGCATGTATTTTTGATGGTTGCAGGGTTCCAGGCTCATGTGATCCCCTCTTGCAGTTTCTGACAAGTAGCCATAGCAATAGCACTTAGACTCATATACCGCTTCACACTGCTTTAAAGCCCCCTCTAAGGAGTTTTACAGACTCAGCCTATCGCCCCCAACAATCTGGGTCTTCATTTTACCCACCTCGGAAGGACGGAAGGCTGAGTTAACCTTGAACCTGGTGAGATTCGAACTGGCAAATTGCAGGCAGCCGGCAGTCAGCAGAAGTCACCTGCAGTACTACACTCTAACCACTGCGCCACCATGGCTCTTCCCACAGTAAAGTCAGTGGGGAAGCTAGATTCACTTAACAACCATGTTACCAACGCAACAACTGCAGTGATTCACTGAACAATGGTGACAAGCACAGTTATAAAATGGAGCAAAGCCCATAGCTTTTGGGCTCAATTGTGGTCGTAAATTGAGGACCATGCATATATATGCATACATATTGTTTGGTCACTACTGTAGAATACTTCCAAGGTCCCTTCCAACTCTGTTGTTCCGTAAAGGCAGTGAGGATTTTAGCTAAAAAGCATGAAGGATTATAATTTGTTTTAATCTGCAGGCCTGGTCCTGGAAGGAAAACGTCTTGGAGTCTGGAACTTCGGGGCGATACACGGTAGAAACTGTCAGCACCGATGAAGGTGTCATCTCCACCTTAACCATCAGCAACATCGTGCGGGCTGACTTCCAGACCATTTACAACTGCACCGCCTGGAACAGTTTCGGTTCGGACACCGAGATCATACGTTTAAAAGAACAAGGTGGGGATTGCTTCTGCGGTATTTCAAAACCAGAGCCAGGGAGTCTGGGAGTCACTCCGGGTGGAATGGGATGAAGGCTTTTCCCACTGAACGTGAAAGAGAGAGGCAGGATTAAAATAGGATGAAATAAAAACACAAGGTTTTGGCATACCTGGGGGCCTGGGTTCCTAGTGGGAGAAATGTTAAAAGGCCATGTTTTAAGGTACAGGTGTTCACAAAGCACCAAAGAGGATTGAGTAGCAGTTTCAAAGTCTGGCAAGCCTCTTCGACTTAGGAAAACGTGACAAAAGAAGTTCCAAAGTCCAACTTTGACGAAGCGGAACAATAATCTGATTAAAAGCAGAGAAAGGAAAAGCCTTAGCTTGTGCCTGTATTATTTAATGATGATCTGGAAGTTTAAATTGATTAATTACTTCCTGCTTATCCTAAATCACGCCTGTTCCTGCTGAGCATTAACCACGACTGAGACTACTTAGAATGCTTAGATGCACCGAACAAAGAGTTAATCGATATATTGCACAATTCATAATTTGTATTTCATCAAATTTCTCTAATGTGAGCATTACCTTGTTGAGATTTTCATTTTGCATTGATCAAACCATCTTCAATTGATTCAAAGGAAATCATGGAATTAATATCTATAGCCAATCAGATATAGGGAATATCTTCTCTTACATATAGAGAAAAAAATTAATGTTGTCCTTGGACATATTGCTGATCTTTAGACCGTTGACAAAATATTATACGCTTCTACCCTTGTTTGTGGTCACTTCTTTCCCATCTAATTTAATATGCAAATTAAATTAGATGAAGTTAGGGGTTTAATTTTTTGCTCTTTGGCCTACCCATTTCTTTCTGTTCTGCCTGCTGTAGAGAATACAAACCCTGACCAACCACTGAAACTCAGTGGTGCCTTTTAACTTCTTGTCCTTATGGTGCACTAACATGATTTACATATAAATTGAATTTAGACGAAATTGTTTTAAGCAAAGCTATATGTTTCAGTGACATGCCTGCAGAACAAAATTGTGCCAAGTGAGAAGAAATGTTTCTTCAGAGTCTGAATACAGACCGAGAAGTTCAGAAAGTTCTAGTTCATCCCATTAGGACTTCGTGTTTGTGTCACCATAAACACGGTAGAAAAAAATGGGATGATGATGCACTAAATATGGCCAGTTAGTTGATCTACAAAATGATCTAGTTCTGCTCCCAGACAGAAAACTTTGAGAAGGGAAGATCCAAAGAGGTGAAGTTGTGTTAAATAGAAGTTAAGAATGGAGTCCCTCTCTTAAGGTAAAGGTTCGCCCTCGCACATATGTGCTAGTCGTTCCTGAGTCTAGGGGGGCGGTGCTCACTCCGTTTCAAAGCCGAAGAGCCAGCGCTGTCCGAAAACAGCTCCGTGGTCATGTGGCCGGTATGACTAAACGCCAAAGGCACACGGAACACTGTTACCTTCCCACCAAAAGTGGTTGCTATTTTTCTATTTGCATTTTTTACGTGCTTTCAAACTGCTAGGTTGGCAGAAGCTGGAACAAGTAACGGGAGCTCACCCCATTACACAGCACTAGGGATTCGAACTGCTGAACTTCCAACCTTTCGATTGACAAGCTCAGTGTCTTAGCCACATGGATGTGAAAAAGCAGTAGAAACACAATAAAGTAAAGGTTTATAGGGTTTATTAGCAAAAGCTGTAGTGGAATGTAGTTGGGAGTCCCAGGAGAGCTCTTTCCCAGAGGGCAAAGAGACAGAGGGACTTGGAATGTCTGGCAGGCAAGAAGAGAGCAAGGTCAAACCCTCCCTAACAATCAAAGGTTATTCTATAGTGATGGCAGATAATTGCTTTAGTCTGGCAAGATTCTGTCTGCAGGCAAACAACAATAAAGGAACTACTCATAAGTAACTTTGCATGTCACTCTTGGTTCTTTGGGCCAGACATTAATCTTGCCAGACTAAAGCAATTGTCTGCAATAATGATAGATATTCTAAAAGGAAGAGATAACAATCTTAAACTAAAAGGCATGAGAAAGTTACCAATTAGAGGAGGCGGGGAAAATTACAAAACTTGTGTGCATTGGGGAAAATAAGCTTTAACTAATATAGCACAAGCATGCAGAAGTGAAGCCATTTTATACTGGAAGGGAAAGAGGGAAATGGGATATATTGTTTAAACCTCCTTACCTTTGTAATGATCTTCTGCATTAGCACTAGAGTCATATAAACTCTTTAGATACCATGATTTCTTTGGGGATTATAAATTACAGATACGATTAGCATCCTTCAGATTTTGGCTTGCTAATAATGGTTTGGAGAAAATGGTCTACACCATTATCTATTCTAGTTTTTCATGACCACCCAGATACTGTTCTTCAGAATTTAATTGCAAATATTCCCTCTCCATTTCATTTTTTGTCTAGTGATCCATCCTGGGATCATAATATGTGACAATGATGGCTAACCCTTTTGCTGTCCCATGCCAAAAGCGGGGGGAGCAGAGGGGGTGCACGTGTGTGCCCACACCCATAATTCAATATACCCTGTCCCCCCATGCATGTGCATGACACCTCTTCCCCGTGCTTTTGGGACGCAATGGCTCAGTAGGCACGGTAGGCCTGTTTTTCAATCTCCTGAGAGATTGAGAAAGCCCCAGAGGCTTTCTTGGAGCCTGGGGAGGGCAAAAACAGCACTCCCCACCCCCCTGAAGGCCCTCTGGAGACCAGAAATGGCCCGTTTCCTGACTTCCAGTGGGACCAGAAGGCTCTCACCAAGGTCCAGAGGCTTTCTAGGAGCCTGGGGAGGGCGAAAACAGCTTCCTCCCTCCCCCAGAGGCCTGAAACAGCCTGTTTCCCGACTTCCGGTGTGTCCGGAAGGCTCAAAAATCAGCTGGCCAGCGCACGCATGCATGCTGGAGCTGAGCTAGGGCAACACTCGTGTGCCCACCAATATGGCTCCGTGTGCCACCGTGCCATAGGTTCGCCATCACAGATATATGATATAACACCATATAACCAATCTGATTTAGCGAATTGCTGAAATCAACAGTAATTCATGAAACCTACTTACAGGATGGACTATATTTCCTGTTTAGTCACATAAAATGGAAACTAATCAAGGAGAGAAGCAACCTAGAACTAAGGAGACATTTCCTGACAGTTAGAACAATTAACCAATGGAACAACTTGCCTCCAGAAGTTGTGAATGCTCCAACACTAAAAGTTTTTAAGAAGAGATTGGACAACCATTTGTCTGAAATGGTGTAAGGTTTCCTGCCTGAGTAGGGGGTTGGACTAGACAGAAGACCTCCAAGCTCCCTTCCAATTCTGTTATTCTAAATTCTAAACATTCTAAAAGGAAATGCTCTTGATTGAAAAATGTTTATAATTTTAAAAGTCCCCTTTTAACCCTCAGAGAATAGGGACAGGACAGTTGGAAGGGACCTTGGAGGTCTTCTAGTCCAACCCCCTGTTCAAGCAGGATGTATAAATGTCCTATACCATTTATACATTGATTCTGTAGGGTCTCCAATTCTATCACTTCCTCTTAAAAGTTAGAGTGGGCATTTGGACTGATCTCATTAAGTTCTCACTGAAAGGCAAGGCTCCCTTTCAGATTAAACTGAAATTAAACGGACTTAAAGTCAGCCTTGGTTTCAGCCCAGTGTAAATAAAGTTTAGCAGATTATTTTCCTGCTGCCCACCTTCCCTGCGCAAGCAGATGTTATTTGCAACCTAAGGAAGTGTGGATCCCAGTAAAAGCACTCTGCAAGGAGTGGTTGAGTTGTTCATAATACAGATAAATGTAATTAAAAATCATTTGAGATGGACCACTGTTCTGCAGAGCTCATAAAGAACAGGTGACTGCAGACTGCCCAGCAGTCTTGGGAAGCAGGCAGCTCTGCCAAAAATAGCAACCTCATTTCGATGTAGGTTGAAAAGCTGCCGGTTGATTTATAAGGGCTGAACCTATAGGAAAGGGAATAACGTTTCCAACAATTGCTTTTCCAACTGCCAATCTAATCATATATACAACGGTCCCAGGACTATAACCCTTTTGCCTATAAATGCAGTGCTGAATGTTTGAATGTTCCCCTGGATTTTAAAACATTCTGCAGATGGAAAGCTACAATATCTTGCCCACCATTCAGCTAAATTCATTTCCTAAGAAAATAGGTTTCCACAAGCAAGATTTTCCTTCTTTCTTTCTTTCTTTCTTTCTTTCTTTCTTTCTTTCTTTCTTTCTTTCTTTCTTTCTTTCTTTCTTTCTTTCTTTCTTTCCTTCCTTCCTTCCTTCCTTCCTTCCTTCCTTCCTTCCTTCCTTCTCTTTTTTCTTTCTTCCTCTTTTTTCTCCTTCTCCTTCTTCTACTTCTCCTTCCTTCCTTCCTTCCTTTTCTTTCTCTTTCTTTCCTTTTCTTTCTTCCTCTTTTTTCTCCTTCCCCTTCCCCTTCCCCTTCCCCTTCTCCTTCTCCTTCCTTCCTTTCCTTTCCTTCATTTCCTTTCCTTTCCTTTCCTTTCCTTTCCTTTCCTTTCCTTTCTTTCCTTTCCTTTCCTTTCCTTTCCTTTCCTTCCTTTTTTATTTCTTTCTTCACTGAAATAGGCAGTCTTGCAAAGAGACCCCAATGTGCAGGAATGAAAATGGTAGTATACTAAAATTAGGTCCCACCACAAGCAATTTCCTCTGAGTATATTTTGAAAGATGACAGACACTCAAAGATGGGTGTTGCCTGATGTCCGGAGGCAACCCTGAATTTCAGAACCCCCTCACTCTTGCAACAAGTGGGGGCGCGGCCCCTGAAGCTGTCTTTGGAAATGATAGGCAAAACCTCCCCGGGATTCGCTTACTCTATAAAAGGCAACTCTGGCAAAAGCAAAAAAAAAATAACTGAAGTGACGTTGCAGTTGGGCGTTGGCTGTAGACACTTGCTTTATTTTCAAACAGGTACGGAAATGAAGTCAGGAGCTGGTATGGAAACAGGTACGGAATTATGAGTGAAGGTGACTCTGTGAACTGAACTCCCCCCATCTCCCAAGCTAATCCCAATGAAACAGTAATGCCACATCCATTAACAGGAGGTAAAAGGATGCCTGAGAGAGGAAGCATTGTTGGAAGGGTTGGTTAGCCTTCAGAATCCTTGGGTTCTTTAAAGTTCTCCCATTCCTACCAGACCTCCCAGTTCCAAATGGGAGAGTGCTACAATTCACACTACGACTACCGAAGGGGATGAATTGGTGAGCATGAAGAAGAGGATATCTTACTTATCCTTATACCCAGAACTGGAAAATGGCCTATTAACATGTTCTTTAAGCCATGTCCCACTGATTGAACCTCGTCTCTAAAATGAATACTGGCATGTCAAAACGACCGCAAGCAAAATTCAATTTCAGGTATAGCCTATACCTCCCTCTATTGCTAAATTAACTATGATTTTCTCCCAGAGACTTTACTTACTGCTTTTGGCAAGCTTGTGGGAATCCAAGGAATTAATCATGGTTAGTTTCTGGTTAGATATTTTGGGGAAACAGAAATGACCGTTCCAATGCAAGAATTATTTTGCTGACTTATGTTTACCATGTTTCTGAAAAACCGCTTTTTGCTAGCTTCTTCCCATCCCATCATCCTGCTCTGCTCTTGCATGAGCCCCATCACAACCCATCTTTCTCTCCGTATTTGCATTTGTTACTAGGACCTCACCTTCCCTTCATAAAAGCTTTTTACTTACCTCTGGATCAGCCTGTGTGTTACTCTGAAAGCTTGGCTGGCAGCATCTTTCCTGTTCCACCTACATTCCAAGGTGATTAAGAACAAGAACAAGAAAAATCATCGTCATCCTCTTTTAACGACCCCATAATCTCTTGTGGGGTAGAGTCTGGGCAACTGAAAGGAGCCAAGTGTTTACTGGCCGGATGCCGTTCCTATTGCCAATGCGGAGTTATATTCAGCAGATATATTCTCCTTGTGCCCAGAAGGAGAAATATCTGCCTCTATCTAGGATCAAACTCACAGCCTCCTGATTGTGAGGTGAGAGCTCCACCTCTAGGCCATCGCAACACTCAAGAACAGGAAAAATGTTTCTCCTAAATTCACATCCCTTTGGGCCTAATCTGCCATGGGTCATTGGCAGATGGAGTGGGGTCACAATTCAAAGCAGGCGGCCATTACTTTATTCTTTTGGCATTTCACTCTCTTCCCCTCCGACCTCGTCTTCCTCATCCATCAGGCTACCAGGGAAAACCAAGATTATCCCAATCGAGAACCTGGAAGTTCATTGTAAGTGTCTTCCAACATTAAGTCAAGGAGCCATGCATGACTTGAAATCTGCATGGTTCACAAGGTCATTCATGATGGTGGAGATGGTGGTGTTTGTGGGAGGAGACAAAAATGGCAAGATGGCTTCTGCAGCCATGTAATCCAAGCCCTGCTCTTTTCTTGTGTGTGATGGGCAGAAGGAATAACCTTGAGGAACAGGAGGAAGAACCGCAGCCAAGACAATGGTGAGATAAAAGAAATACCAGTCTGGGACAGGAATGCGATTTGAGCAAGCATCTTAGATATGACCTTCCCTGCTTCCAATAAAGAAAAAGGGAGGGTGGGGGAAGGTGCATTAAGACTTGCAAGATTCTGTTACTATAATATTTGATATACAGGTAGTCCTTGACTTGTAATCATTCATTGAGTAGCCGTTCGAAGCTGCAACAGCACAGAAAACAGTGACATACAACCAGTCTCACTTTATGGCCATCCCAGCATCCTTACAGTCACGTGATCAAAACTCAGGTGCTTGACAACCAGTGTGTGTGTTTACAACATCCCAGGTCATGTGATCACTATTTGCAACCTTCCTTCCCAACTGGTTTCCCATAAGCAAAGTCATTGGGGAAGTCAACATTCACAGGTCACTTAAAGACCTGTGATTCATTTAACAACTGCAGCACTTTGCTTAACAACCATGGCTTTGCTTAACAATCATGGCAAAAAGGCCATAAAAGCAGGCAGAACTCTTGTAAGCTGCCTCGCTTAGCAACGGAAATCCTGTTCCCAATTGTGGTCATAAGTTGAGGACTACCTGCGTTAAACTTTATAATATATGTAGTATTAGCTTGCATGTCTTTGGTTTTTGAATTTGGTCGACCTTAGAGGGCTGACACACACATGTGCTGTTCATTAAAAGGGGAGGAGCAGGGCTTCAATCACATAATTGTGGATGCCATCTTATTATTTTTTCCCCTTTCTGCCCACAGGGACCATCACTGTCATTTGTTCATTTGAAATACCTGAAATATTTCTAGACCTCTTTTAAGGACAAAATTTCCCCAAGGTGGCTTATAATCATAAATTCATGGCTATAAAAGCACTATAAAAAAAATAAGAATAATGGTAACAGTAAGAACAAGGAACAGTTAAAACAACTCATCCTGGAAAGCAATCTCCAAACACGTAAAAGAACAATTCAACAAAATTCATTTAAGTCAAGGCCAGAAGAAACAGCTGCAAACTTTTCTGAAAATCTGCAGAAGTGAATCCCAATCAATTCTGCAGGAAATTCGGCCCTCGGTAATGTAACCAGGACCAAGAGATGGATCAAGATTTTGAACGTTGGCAGAAAAAAGATGCAAACAAACAATAATTTAAAAAAAGAACTATCAGAATTCTGAGATATGTAAACCAGCCTCAGATCTGTTGGATTATACTGGAAAAAGTTGAAACTACATGCATATTGTAATCTGCACTTTTCAGAATATGGGGATTAGGGTTCACACACACACGCACACACACACAAAACAGACAAGCAATAAATATATCAATAAAAATGAACAAAAATGTATAGATCAGTGGTTCGCAATCTGTGGTTCGTGGACCTCTGGGGAGCCGTGATGTCATGAAGTCTTGAAGAAATGCTATACTTTAAATCTTGAGTTAAGTCTTGTGGGTCCATGGCCACAAAAAGTATTGAAAGGGGGCCCGTGGTGAAGGAAAGGTTGAGAACCACTGAGCTATAGTAATGTTTCTCAAGCGTGGAAGCCTGAAGATGAAGAATTCTGGGAGTTGAAGTCCAGGCCTCTTCAAGTTTTCATGCTTAAGAAACACTGAGCTAGAGACAGCTAAAGGAAAGAAGAGAAGCTTCTCACAAAAGGTATTTAAAGGGGAGGGGGTCCGTGGCGGGGCTGGTATTCACTTACCTTCCTTACTAGTTCACTCACTTCGCTCACATGTGCCACCTCTGTACATGCATAGGACCTTCCACGCATGCACAGAGCATCAAAAATGGGACATGAGGACGTCCGGGCATGTGGGTGGAGCCTCCCAAACTGGATAGAACTGGCTGAATACCACCCCTGGTCCATGGTGAAGACAAGAGAACCATTGATATAGATCAGGGATGTCAAACTCAAGGACCAGGGGCCCATGGAGTGCTTAGATCTGGCCCATAGGGCTGCCCTGGAAACAGTGAAGGAGTGGCCCACAGTGCCTCTTCAGTGAAAATGGCGCACGTGGCCCTCCCGAGCTCCGTTTTCACTGGCAGAGGGTTGCAGGAGGCCATGACAGCTGAAAATGGAGCTCGGGAGCCCATTTTCGCTGGCAGAGTACTCGGGCCACCACAGCTGCCCTCAACAGGAATGATGTTGAGCTGGCCACGCCCACCCATCCCTCTGAGGTTAAACGCAATCCTGATGTGGCCAGGGATGAAATCCAGCAGGTTCTGACAGGTTCTGGAGAACCGGTAGCAGAAATTTTGAGTAGTTCAGAGAACCGGCAAATACCACCTCTGGCTGGCCCCAGAGTGAGGTAGGAATGGAGATTTTGCAATATCCTTCCCCAGCCACGCCCACAGAACCAGTAGGGAAAAAAATTGAACTTCATCCCTGCATGCGGCCCTCGATGAAATCAGGTTTGACACCCCTGATATAGATTAAAGAACACAGAAAAACTCAGGTTGGTAAGGATGCAGAACTATAGGTCCATTCTCAGTTTTACCCCTCTGAGACTGGTGCAGTTTCATTCTAGCCTTAGAAAAAGGACACCCGATTTATCCGATAGCCTTGAAATTTTCACTTTAAATCTTTGGACAACCTTTCCAACACACAAAATACACAAATAACAAGGAGGGTGAGAAAAAAAAAAGCCATCATCCTACTGATCCAGATAGCAGCAAATAACTATTTGCTGTACACAAAAGAACTGAAGCTCCATGCCCTTGATATTGTCCCTTCATCGTGAAACCACACCTCTAATCATTCCCCAATCAGACACACAAAAGCGTGGGAAAGGGATGAAAAAGCAGACGCATGAATTGTGCCATTAAGACTGAACAGACTCCATCTCACCCACGGTAGATCCCTAACAGCAATGTGGGCAGAGACAGGGAAGCGCCAGATGGCATCTACTGGTGTCTCCATTGTTTGCTGAGACACCTGCAAGCAGAGGGCATTTTAATAACAATGGTCGCTGTCATAGATTTGAAATAACCACAGTCGCTTTCTCATACTGCAAGCAAAAAGAGACGTATATAAAGGAAAACAGCAGGAAGATAGTTTTCGACTTACAAACACTCGTAAGGATAACGTGCAACCTTCTGAAGGTACGGCAGGGTTGAAAAAAGCGACTTATGAACAGCCTGTGCGTTGACTACCATTGCAGCACAGGTAGTCCTCAACTTACAACAGTTCATTTAGTGACCGAAGTTACGACATTCCTGAAAAAAAAGTGACTTATGACCATTTTTTTACACTGATGACCGTTACCGCATCCCCGTGGTCATGTAATCAAAATTCGGCTCCTGACCTGTTGCAATACGACAATTGCAGTGTCTCAGGATTGTGTGATCTTTTGCGGCCTTCTGACAAGCAAACTCAATGGGGGAAGCCAGATCCTCTTAAGAACCCTTAACAGTTGTAGTGATTCATTTAACAACTTGGGCAAGAAAGGTTGTTAAAAGGGGGTGAAACTTGCTTAACAACTGTCTTGCTGAACGACAGAAATTTTAGGCTCAGTTGTGGTCGTAAGTCGAGGACTACCTATATTCCTGCAATTATATGATTAAAATGTGAGTGCTTGGCAGCCAGCATATATCTGCAACCTTTCCAGGAGACGATCGACATCAATGGGGGAAGCCAGGTTCGCTTTAATGACCACATTAGTCGCTTAAAAAACAAAGGAAATCACTTAGTGACAGAAGTTCAAGTCCGAATTGTAACTCAAGGACTACTTGTACGTTTATGGCTGTCGGGCTCAAAAATTAACTTGATTGACTCACGGAATCTCAAACTTGATTTGATATCTTGATGAGGCCTGGATAATGAAAAGCTTATATCACCACACTTCCCTTATCGGTAGGGATAAGGACCTGCGAAAACACACCCACTATAAAAGCAAAGGTTCATGTATAAGAGGAAAAAATTTCCACTGATTCATTCGGCTTTAACAAATTCCCTATGCACTGTGGAGAGTTTCTGTGCTAACTCCTGATTCTTCAATATTCCATCTGGAATTATTCTTCAAACCCCACAAGCAACTGTGATGATTTCCAAATCCAGTAATTAAAAGCGGCCGGAATCAAAACTGGGCAAGACTATCCTTCACTTTGAAGAGTGAAGAAGCTTCTTGGATGAGAAATGAAGTCTTCAAAGACAAGCAAGAAAGTCCAGTTGCCTCTTGAAAAAGCACCTTTGGGACAACTGTGACCTGGATGACTGAGAATCTCCATAGACACGAGGTCCCACTGTTACAGCATTGGTTCATGAGTCTCAGATTGCTTTTCTTGTGAATTATCCACTTCTTTCGAATGGCAAGCGAATCCGTCTGGAGAGTTGAAAGCGTGCAGTCTTTTGCAAAACTTTTTTTTTTAATCTGTCACATTTCAGTCTGGACATTTAAGTTTGTGCTGAGAAGCTGGAGATGTCTGGTTCTCCATATCCTAGCAGTCACCAATTAACAAGTTTGGGGAAAAAAAGTGTCAACATAATACACTCCCTTGAATTCTTCTCCTGATCAGTGGATCTTTTCCTTTCCCAAATATTTGTTTCCCTCTTCCCGTCTATAGTTTGGGATCAAGGTTATGCTAAGATATTTTACTCAGGGGTGGGCTTCAAAAGTTTTTGCAAGGGGTTCTCTGCCCGGTTGCTGGGTGGGCGTGGCCATGGTGGGTGTGGCTTAGTCAGCCGCCTGCACCACAGTGGAGGGGGGGGCTTTTCGCCCTCCCCGGGCTTTGGATGCTTTCCTCGAGCCTCCGGGATGGCGAAAATGGCTTCCCCAGGCTCTGGAGGCCCTCTGGAGGCCAGAAATGGGCCTGTTTCTGGCCTTCCCAAACTTCCAGTAGGCCCATTTTTTGCCCTCCCCGAGCCTGCGCGTGCTCCCTGCACTTAAATACATCTAAAATGGGCCATGTGGCGACTCCTCGGAGGGGAGGGCAGGGCAGGGCCAGCCAGGAGTGGGATTTGGGGGTTCTCTGAACTGCACAGAATCTTAGCTACAGGTTCTCCTGAACCCCTGTGAACCCCCAGCAGCCCACCCCTGCTTTTACTGCCCCTAAGATGTTTTTTTTTTCCTTCCCTATTCTGGCAAAAAGAAGGTAACAAGACCAGTTGTTAAATCTACCCTTCTTATTATCCTGGTGGGAGAATACCATTTTCTACTGCTGCTTTATGAACCCAGGAGAGGTAAAATTGTCCCCAGACCAAGAACGAAGTCTTCAAACAAAGAGCAAAACAAAATGACTCAGGGCTCAGCCAAAGCTTGACGTTACTGTTCCCTCAACGTCTACCACTTTACATAATGGTAGGGCTGGTCTTGAGATGGAGAAGGTAATACTAGGTGAGGAAATAGCAATATATTATTTATCCCCAGGAGTGTGAGACTATTTCAGTAGATTCTCCTGTAGCCGAAAGATGGAAAAGATTTTTTTCCCCTCCTTTCACATCAACGTACCATTTCTTCATCAACCTTTCACAAATATAACTTGCAATCATTCATATGGGGTTGCAGGGACTCTCCGTATGGGCTCTGAAATCTAAACACTGGCTGGATTATTGGGGGGGATGGAGAAGACGTAAAATGACAGAAAAGTTGAATTTTTGACAGCTGCTAGTTTTATTTTGCGTTCCTATATTTCACTCCCACTTCCTCGGGATCATTTTTGACAAGCAACAATTAATTTAGACAGCATGTCCTCAGCCCAAAGTACCGTTCAATCATAATCCGTTACAAAGCAGAAGCTAAGCAAGAACTAACCAAGGAATTTATTTTTTTTTTAAAATTGCATTTAACTTTTCAAAAACTCACCGAATTTTTATCCCGTGCATTGAGTTGTTTTGTGATAGCATGGTAGGAAGTGTTTAGTTAACTTCCTTCTGGAGAAGGTCTATCTCTGTGGTCACTATAAATAAATAAATACACAAATAATCATCTCACAAAGTAGACAGTACACAAAGAGCTACTCCTAGGCTCATAACCACCAAACTATGGTTGAACCAAGAATTATGATGTCATCCTCAGATGTCATCCTAAATCACTGTGTATAAAGACCACCAAGCCTTAGCTTACAGATTCTCCATCCTCGAGACCAATTCATGAAGGGGATGCTTTTAATACTTCCCCAGATTCAAACGTAATCAGATGTTCCTTTACAAGTAGAAGTGGATGCTTTCAATGTTCTCCAAAATTGCAGTAACAGAGAAGAGGACTGTTACACAGTACATGTACAAGATTGGGGGAGATGAAATAGAACTCCGGAAAAGCTGCTATCAGTAGCAGAAGTAGGAAAGATAAGTCTAGTCAAGCCATGATCGTAAAGATGATTCAACAGGAGGATGTCAAAAACTTCAAAAGCTTTTCTTACGGTTGAAGCAAAATAGCTTCAAATAATAAAGTAAACCATCCTGTACCCTGTATAGGACCCTGTACAGTAACCCTGTACCCTTCAATAAATAATGCACTTAGTCTACATACACTCAGATAACCAAACTAGGCAGGCAATGTTAATTTTACTTCTATCAAAGCCACTTTTCTGTCCTCAACAGAGGTCTCAATATTTCACGTAAATAGCCCAAAGGGATTGGATCCTAGCCAGACTTGGCAGCCAAACATTGACTTTATTTTAACAAAAACAGGATATCCAGGGGTCAGTGACCCAAAACAAGCCTTATTCCTAAACCCACATGTTCCTTTCCATCTCATCGTAGTCCGCCATGCATTTCTAACCCTGTGTCCATTTCATTGAGTAAGAACTAGTCTTACCGATGATATGGGCAAATCTGAGAATAAATAATGACTTGAGAATAAATCATTGAGGTCTTGGTAGTAAATGTGGGGCAAGGAAAAAGGAACAGAGGAATTCCTTCTCCACTTCATTTGTTTTCTTGTTTCTTCCAGAGTCAGTGCCCATGGCAGTCATCATAGGTGTGGCCGTTGGAGCTGGGGTGGCTTTCTTAGTCCTGATGGCCACCATTGTGGCTTTCTGCTGTGCTCGCTCCCAGAGAAGTAAGTCCTTTTCCTTTTTAGTTCATTGACTGTCACTGTGGAATCACACGCAGAACCTAACAACCAATAATCAAGACTCACTGAAGTATTTTTTCATTTAGTAGTGCGTACTGGAGTGGGTCCTATCCAGAAGAAAAATGGAAGACACAGCCCTGTAGACAAAGATGCACGAATATTTATCCATTTCAGAAAGAAGGGGAAATGATTTGTTCATGTGTATTCACAAATAATAACATTACAAATCTTAAGTTACTTCTGTTATCTACAGAGAATGATGGCCTTGTTAGAAGTGTAGGTCAACCTATTCACCAAAGCACCTGAAGGCAGGACAAGAAGCAATGGGTGGAAACTAATCAAGGAGAGAAGCAAGCTGGAAGTAAGAAGAAATTTTCTGACAGAACAATTAATCAGTGGAACGACTTGCTTTCAGAAGTTGTGGGTGTTCCAACATTGGTGGTTTTTAAGAAGAGATTGGATAACTATTTGTCTGACATAGTATAGAGTTTACTGCTTGAGGACGGGGTTGGACTAGAAGATCTCCAAGGTCCCTTCCAACTCTGTTATTCCGTTAAGAAGCATTTGCATCTGGAGTTTCATGGGTTGCTATGGGGATGTTCCAATAAAGCTTTCCACAGGCTACTGTGAGCTACAAGGACACATTCCTTAGGTCTCAAATTTCTCAATTAACAGTCCCAATCACCTGAAAATGGATTTTTCCCACATCACTCATAGTATCAGACTGGAAGTTTGGAAGACCTTCTACAAGAGCAGGCAAAGAGGATGTGCAAAAGCTGGACAAAGATGGCAATGAGCTATGGTTTGTTTAACCATGATATATTGAACAAGCAATTGGCTGAGATAAACCAAGGTTACATCAATTTTGGAGGGTAATATTTTTTTAAGTAGGAACGGGTTTACAAAAGGAAAGTGGCAATGATGTCCAAACACTTCATTACACACTTTGCCCAGGCAAGCCCACAGCAGATAATTGCACAAATGCAGAATTAGAGACCCTTGGGATATGCACATCAAAATATAATCCTTATATTAAAAGCACAATATCTGAAGTATGGTGTCCCAATTTCCCACCCCCCAACCATAAAGACCAATAAACATCTCAGACCTACAAAGATATCCACCTTTCATTTCTATTCATCCAGAAGCATGGAGAATAACATCAGAACTGTGCATTAAATCCTTACAAATGCATAGTATTTATCTCATCCTGGGGAAAAAATATGTTTTGTTTTCGGAGATTGCAGGTTTTGGGAGAGTTGTCCTTCTAAATGAAATAAGCATTTAAATCCCATGTCAAGCTCCAGTTGGCTTTTCAGTCCAGCTGGAGAAACAGATGTTAAAAACAAAATAAAAGATTCCCATGAATGAACAAGAGCTGCCTTATTGGAGAGAAACACGGAGAAGTTCAAGAGTAATGGTTGTGTGAATCTAAAAGCAACAAACCATGGAATGATAGTTGCGTCTTCTCTTGGAAGCTGAGAAAAAGAAGCCCAATCTTTTCTCTAACTTTAAGGAAATTAAAAGACAGCTAAGCCAAAATGCACTGCAAAGTACTTGTTTGTGTTGTTGAGAACAGAGAATAAATAATTAAAAACAGCTCTTTTTAGAGAGTTTATAGTGAAACCAAAGAACTCTGGCTTTTCCCAGGCTTAATAAATGGCTGGGCTTACGTACAAGGCTGATTTTCGGAGCCATCATCGTGTTTTCTTCAGTTTCCCCTCCTCCACCTTTCATAACACTCCCAAACCCCATTAGTGACTCTTTCAGGTATTAGCAAATTAAATCTCTGGCAGTCATTAATCTTGCATTCTGGTTAAGCACTGTTTTTGATGGATGGGTGCACGACTAAAACCTGAGAAAAGGCCAATTCAATTTCACTGGAATCATTCAGCAGTGATATGCCATTCAGGCTTGCTCGATAGAAAACGGGCCAATTCATTGTTACAGCATCAGTGGTCAGACACAATCAGCCTAGTTTGCATATTCTTCCCCCCCCCCGCCACCCCCCCCCACCCCATCTCTCTTTAATAATATATGTGAACAAACTGCATCATTTCTTTGATTCATAGGTGGGGAAAAAGAGAGGACATGTGGCTCATTAAGTTTTTCTTATTTGAAGTAACCAGATGGTGTTGGGTTTCTTTGCAAGGCCTATAGTCTATCCATCGTGCATGTGATGATGTCCGTTACAATGTAATCT
Organism: Masticophis lateralis; assembly: GCA_030761175.1. NCBI lineage: Eukaryota > Metazoa > Chordata > Lepidosauria > Squamata > Colubridae > Masticophis > Masticophis lateralis. The sequence continues at coordinate 5,292,418 of JAUDYJ010000008.1, read as the reverse complement.
ACAAAATGTAGATTTTGGCAAGCCAGGATGGAGAAGAAGTGGTCAGTTGGAAGTTGAAGCCATGTACACAGCTAATGGCATTCTAATTTCTAGATCTGATAAACTCCTCTGCTTACCAGCAATAACAACATTAAAGCTGATCATGAAACAAGGACTAGCAGAAGACAATCCATTGTGAGTACAGAATGCTAATGCTTCAAATCAGTGTTGACCTCTTGACAGAAAAGCAGCATAAGGAAGAAGCTGTGCCAAATTTGCACCCATATGCTGCTGCTGCTGCTTCTGCTTCTGCTTCTTCTTCTTCTTCTTCTTCTTCTTCTTCTTCTTCTTCTTCTTCTTCTTCTTCTTCTTCTTCTTCTTCTTCTTCTTCTTCTTCTTCTTCTTCTTCTTCTTCTTCTTCTTCCATATCTGTCATTGGACATTGGCAATCATGTTGGCAATCCTATTTTTATCAACAGCCACACAAAAAAGTGCTGTTGAGTATTGTCCAAACCAAGCCCTTAGATTTTGAAGCCATGATGTTTTTCTTCTGCCTGGACCTCATTTGCCTTCAAACTTTGCTTGGAGGGTTAAGTGAAGTATGCCATATTTTTCTGGATGTCACATCACATGTCCAAAATATTCTAACTTTTTTATGGTTTTGATGATTTCCCTTGGCTTTCCCAGGCGGCTTATCACCTCCTCATTTCTGATTTTGTCAGCCCAACTTATATGTACGTAACAGCTGCCTGTAAATCCACATTTCAAATGCTTCTAGCCTCTTCTACTGCTACTGCAAAGGTCCTATATAACCCTTGATTGTTGGATTGGGATGGGTTGGGTTGGGTTGGGTTGGGTTGGGTATTTTTGCTGGTGGAATATTTAACAAGATTTCTAATGATGGCTGACAATTACTGACAGTTGATAAAAGAAACAGGAGGCCTTTCAAAAGGTCTGGCCCATAATGGGTTAGGGGTTTGTTTTGTCAACCATTTTGGATTCTGCAGTGGAAATTGATAGTGTTTCAAATCTGGGATAGTGTGATCAACAATTTTCAAGAGCACACTAACAAAGTGTATTGCAGTAAAGAATTGTCTTGCACATGGGAATCTCTCCAACATGGCTTATGAAACCTTGGGGCTTCCCCATCTTAGTTAACAAAACACCCATTTTCAAATTACTCAGATGGAGTGTTGTATAGTGTGCAATGGCAGCGTAACATTTATAGGCTGCAGGTATTTACATGCTCTCATCTCATCCCAATTCCCAAATCAAGCTTATTTTTCTCCCTTCTTCATACTTATACAGTATTATCAGCTGTAAAGGAAATCTCAAAGGGTCTTGACAATCCCTTTAGGCTTTTTAAAAATTACTAACATACGCAAAACCATCACAGCCATCAGTAATAAAAACAAGAGCATCCCGCAAGCAAGAATTAGTCCTTAAAAATGTACTCATATTCATCAGTGGTCTGCCTTTTGAAAGTCTTAAGTAACCCAAAAACGTAGAATTTGCAAATGACCAATCAAAATGACCTGATAGATTTCTCTGGAGGAAAAGATCTCCAAAACAAATATAAACAAACAAGCAAGCTTTGGCCGAGAAATCTCATCTCTTCTGAGACCTCCCTGTGCCTAGGAATACATTTATAATTAAAAATAAGGAAAACGGAAGGCATGCATGTTGCATAAGAAAATGACACTACGTTGCTTTGATCTTTTGCCATCTGAAAAGCAACCTCGCTATGCAGTGGGATTTGTACTGTAAGCCTAACAGGCACTGCATAAACTCGCAATTGTGGAAATCTCTGGAGACCCCAATTATTCATATCATAGCAGTCGGATTCATTCAAGGCAAGAGAAAGTGAAAGAGGCTGCAGAGTTGACCCTGGTCTCAGGAGACGTCTGCTGTTTCGGTGCTGTCACAAATTTATTATCCACCAACCGTAGGAGCAAACTGCATATTTAAATTAACATAAGGGTTATGTTATGGATGCCATGTTCATTGAGCCTATTCCCTCAGTCTCCGGTTAGGCCTTATTGAGTATAACAGCAATCTGAAGGGAAGTAAGGCAAGATTTGGCTCGCTTCTATCCTCCACCCAATTAAAGATATAGTTTTAGGCAAGTCTCCATCACAATTTTCATCAGCCCCTTCCCTGTTATTGCCGTGGCTACTCCTGCCAATCTAGCTTGAAAATCAGCATTAAAAAAATGCAAACAACAGACAGCAAATTAAAAAGGCATGAATTATTCTTTGAAATAATTGAGAGGAAGAATGGAGAAGCAAACCAATGCAAAAGGACACCAACAGATAGAAGGCCTGGATGAAGAGTGAGGGTCTTCAAGAGAAACTTAAAAGAGTCCTTTTAGGGATCTCACCAAATTCAGAGATGATATTCTAGGGTGCATGGGGTGACCATATCTGACATTCAATAAGTGTGACACAGCTGGCCTTCTCGTATGATGGAGTTAAATTGTTACCTCAGGGATTAAGCACAGAGAGAAAATGGCAGCAGTCCAAAGGCTAGGGAATTATAGGACTCACTGCCTGGCCTCTGTCCCCTATTTTTGGCAGATCTCTGCTTCATTACAAGCATTGGAGACCAATTCAGCTTTTTGTCCAGCATCCTTATTTCACATCATTTTTAATATTCACCTCAGGTAACAAAATGCCATGGGCTGGTCTTCACACTTCAAGCACCCCTGAAGGCCCTGCTAATCAACCACATAGCCAAATGTAGATAACCAGTTGTTCTCCTAATGTTTTGGACTTCAGTTCCTACCACCCCAACCAACATGGGTAACAATAAGGGGCTGTGGGAGTCAATGCAGCCTTGAGTAAGCTACTATCCCTTTCTCTTCCATTTTGCATCTGAACCATAACTGAGCTCTTCCCAGATTTATTAAATTTCTGAACCAAAACATTATTTTGCTTTTGCTTTTTTTTTTTTTTTTTTGCAGTCAAGAATTCTCAAGCCTTCATTGGCATACCTAAATTAAATTATACATGCATTTAATCAGCAGAGGTGGGAAACAAATAGAACTAAACCCAAGAAATGCTATGCTGCGATAAGCTTATTCTTTCCCTAATAAACTTTGATTTATTAAAAATGAAGACTTTTTTTTTACAAGCCACGGTATTTAAAGAAACAGAAATCCACACAACAGATATTTTTTCCCCCAATAACCAATTTCCACAACCTCTTCCTCCTTGTTATGAGACAGTCTCTCCAGCAGATATTAGGGAAGAAAACCCACAATCAGATTGCTTCCGTTTATCCTACTCGATTTTGAAATTCTAGAAAAGGCCTAATGATCTGCCACTCACACACAAACCCTTCGCCCTCCTCCAAAGTGTACTATCAATATTCCTGGAAATAGAGAAATAAGATGAAAACATCTGTCTGATTTGTTTCCCCTTGCTCACTTTTTTTTAAAAGAATCAAATTCTTTCTGCCCCATTTATAATGAACGATATGAATTTCAATAAATTCTTATTAAAACACAAAGCAGACTGAATCATCGTTATCTGCAGATACCGCTTCGGGATATTTTGTTAATCCTAAACATTAATCAGCTTGATGTGAATTCATAAGCTAATGAACCTAGCCTGTCCACATTCCATTTCCTTTCTATATTCAGTATATTGGAAGGCGTAAGCATATTTCTACGCACCTACAGCAAACGTTTTGTATCTCACCTCTCACCATCTACAGCATGGCAAGAGAATTCAATCCATTCAATTAACATACTTTTCATTGTCGGCGGCTTTGTTTGTTTTGCAGTGAAAGAAATTCAGGTTGACAACTTAAGTTTTTCTGTTTCATAATTCAAGTTTACTTGTCACTTCAAAAAGCTCCCCTTCCAACAGAAGAAAAGCTATGGGTTGTTTGATTTGATAAAGCTAAGAGGAGGAAAACAGAGAATGTTCAACCTAAGCATGGAGCATTTGCTGTCGTGCTGCCATCTGCCACTCATCGTATCCCCCTCTTGGGAACTTACTCAAATGTTGTCTGTTCCCTTCTCCAAAGTGCAGGAGAAAAGATCCCATCCTGCTTGTACAGGTAGCTTTCTAGAAGACATCTGTCTGATCAGCGGATGCTTTCCGAGCATCAGAGGAAATGCCGTACAAGCATTTACTCTTCAGAAAATGATGCTTTGGAGACAAGGAAACCTTCTGTGCAGCATCCTTTGAATTGAATAAGATTATTACCTGACTGAATAAGTGACTTAATCAAATTACAACTAGTCCTCAAGTTATGAATGTAATAGAGTCTGCCCATAATGATCGTAACTCATAGAATAACAGAGTTACAAGGGACCTTGGAGATCTTCTACCAACCCCCTGCTTAGGCAGGAAATCCTATACCATTTCAGACAAATGGTTATCCAATCTCTTAAAAACTTTCAATGCTGGAGGCAAGTCGTTCCACATTAATTGTTCTAACTATCAGGAAACTTCTTATTTCTAGGTTGCTTCTCTCCTTGATTAGTCTCCACTCATTGATTCTTCTACTGCCTCAGGTGCTTTGGAGGATAGCTTAACTCCCTCTTCTTTGGGGCAGCCCCTGAGATATTGAAAGACCACTATCATGTCACTCCTAGTCCTTCTTTTCATCAAACTAGACATTGAGATGATAGTGATAAATCGTGACCAACCTATGGTAATTTTACAATATTTTTTGTGATGGTTATGGCCGTCGTTAAGCAAATGCCACAGTCATTAAGCAACAATGATTCCTTATAGGCACAGATTTTTGAAAACTGTAAGTAAATAATGGTTTTTAGCAAAACTGTCATAAAACACAGTAATGTGAACACGGGAACCTGCAAGCAGCCATTGAGTATGGCCTGGTTGCCAACTACTTGAAGTGCAGCCATGTGATCATAAAGGGTTGTGAGAGGTGACCATCAGAACTTCGAATCTAGGTCATAAGTACCACCCAAGTAGGTCTGTTGGAACTTTCAATGGTCACGAAGCAACCAGTCATATGTTGAGGGCTACCTATATTGTCAATTTTTTCAAAGAATCAGTAGGCCACTTCTTGATCAATTCTAGTATACTCTAAATGACTAAAATTTGAGCATTCTTGTGCTGCTTTCTTATGTGTGCCCAATCTCACTTCTATATTTGCAGAATAGCTCTTATGTACTGTTTTTCCAGAACCATAAAGAATAGAAACAATGAACATGCTAAGAATGTAAAATCAAGAGTGGTTTATTAATTGATAAAATTAAAAACTGGGTTAGCAAATTACAAGCATCCCCAAAAATGCCATCAATATAGTAATCATTTGGGAAGACTTGAGAAACTGCTTTCTTAATGAAATGAACAAACTTTTTCCAGAACTTGGAAGAAACCAGGAGGGACCAGACACATTTCAATTAAATGAGAAAAGCTTGACACTTTCTGGAATAGCTGTTTTAGTGCTAATGAAAATGTAGATCATCCGTTTTCTGCATGAGGTACCTTGCCAATTATAGGGGAAAAATCTTATTTGTAGTTTAATTGATTTTAACATGATGCTAAGTTGGATGGTCTTCCTTCCTTCCTTCCTTCCTTCCTTCCTTCCTTCCTTCCTTCCTTCCTTCCTTCCTTCCTTCCTTCGTTCCCTTCTGTTTCTGTAATCATTTAGATTATTTAGAATTTCTCCAAAAAGTCAAACGGCAGTCAGAACCTTGCAATCAGAGCCCCACAATGTATATAAAATAGCATGAGACTTTCATTACATCAGTTGTGGTCACATCTTCACTACTTTGACTTTCAGTCCGTAGATACCTAGAATTAGATACCTCTGGTTCTTAATCAATTTAATTACAGTACTTGCAGCTAATTGGTGTATTAAATGCCTTCTTTTGGTACAATCCTGTTCCTCAAGAACTATACAGTAGTGGCCAAAAATGTGAAACCTTTTGGGAAAAGTATATTTTTGAGGTTTGATGACTAATAAGACCACTTTTTTTGGGGGGGGGACTTTCAAGATAATCCTATTCCATTGCTGGAATGGCCTGGAAATAGCCCAGACCTTAAACCACTTGAAAGCCTATGGAGCCGAATAAAGAAACTTGTTTGTCAGAAGCGACCCAGCAATAAAACCCAGTTAATAGAAGCCATCATTCAATCTTGGTTTCACATTAGAACAGCTGCAGAACTAAAAGACTTGGTTCACTCTATGTAAAGATATTGTAAGGCCATAATTCATGTTAAAGGTTACCCAACTATTAATTGACATGGTGATAATTTTTGTATATCTCATTTTTTCTACATGTTTTGCTTTTCTTCTTTATACTGTAACTGCTATGCTAATCCTTCGTAAAAGTTATTGCATTACATTCTTGATTAAATTATCTTTTCATTGAAATATAATTTTATGGTACTATTTCAAAAAAAATGGTGTTATTAGCTAGTTTTAGAAAATATACTTTTCCCAAAAGGTTTCCACAATTTTGGCCGTTACTGTAGTAGTCTTGGTTTCCCAAACTTCAGTTCAGTCCCAAAGGAAGACTTTGGGAAGGCATTCCTTCCAGGGGTCTATCAGTTAAGGAAGCAATTTCCTCTGGGAAATTGCAGAGGAATGGATAAAAAACCCAAGATAATTACAATACGGTTATCCTGCAACAAGAAGTTCAAAAGCATGACCAAAGCCATAACTCCCATCTGCACCACCCCAAAGAAATGCTGAAAGAAATTCTGAATCATCTTGAAGATGCAGTAGAATAATAGCAGCTACTTTTACAGAGTTTTTTTTTTTAAGCTGAAGGAGAGAAAAATGAAGGATATAAAAGAAAAGATAGCTGGTTTAGTACTTAAAGAATGTACAGATTAGTCTCCCACAAGGCACAATGAAGCATCATTTTGAATCGCTTCTAATCACAGACTGATGATGCTTTCTTGGATAAAGTTTATTTATCCAAGACCTGAAGAGTTGACCTAGTGATCAGGATTTTTTAGAGCTCCTTCAATCTTGAAGCTTTTGATCTACTTGCTGATCACATCCATTTTTTTCTGGATAAAAATCAGGAAAAGTTCCAGCTAAGGAGATACAGGTCTTTGTTGTGTAATAAATGTAATATTGTATTATCTAAGCCAGAAGTGTATACCTTGGTCACTTTAAGACTTGTGGACTTCAACTCCCAGAATTGCTTACTGAAGAATTCTGGGAATTGAAGTCCACAGGACTTAAAATTGCCAAAATTGGACACCCCTGATCTAATCTAAAGAAAGTCCAGGTGGTAGAGCGGCTATCAATAGAAGACGTCTTCCTGTTTTAATAAGAAGATGCAAAACTCATCACAAGCAATCTTCTATATATATAAAAGCCAAATATCACTCACTCATCATGAAATCTCCAGAACGGTAAAGCCTACAAACTTGAAATTTGGCATACAGTATATGTTCTTCTGGGCTTCTAAGTGCTCGCTAAGAAAGGATTTTTCAAAATGACCATCAGATCATTAGTATTTCATATACAGTATTATATTCACATGCTCTGATGCTAAGGAGTTAGTCCAGTGGTGGGCTACCCAGATCAGCAAACCGATAGTGGCAGCGACTGGATGCTCCACCCACCCACGCCGGACACAGAAGCATCAAGCATGCGCGCAAGTACACGAGCGAACCGGTAGCGATGGGTTTTGCAACCCATTACTGAGTTAGACTCAGTTACTCCCCCTCCCCACCCAAAAGGAACTCTGTCCCAACTGCCAGTTGCCTTATATTAACACACTCTGATGCTACCCCTTCGCTAAACCAGGCGTGGGTGTGGCCAGTGCATGACTCATCCGTGGGCTGGATCGTTCTACTTCCACACCCCTTCCAACTGCCAGCTGCCTTATTCTACATTAAGTTTCAGGCTTTAAGTGTCAATTTATCACACCCAATCACATAGTTTCATAGCGAAGCATGTGTGTCCAGCTAGTAATCAGAGATATTCTCCTGGGCAGATACTTTTGCTGGCCTTAATACACATCTATTGTTGTTCCTGGATGGCTTTACCAGCTAAAAGTTGTTTAAGGACTATTATCCTCTAGGAAGGACTCCATGAGTCCATAATTGACTTTTCCTTAAGATTAAATGTTGAGGCTTTGGCACTCAGGCCTGGACAGAACAGAAGAAGAACTGATAAAATAAAACAGGATGGAAAGAGCAGAGCAAAGAGAAGCAAAAAAAGACAGTTTTTCTTCACTGTGAAGCTTGGGAAAGTCCATCATGATATGTTTGTAAGCCCATTACTAAAAGATGCCTGAGGGTGATAGGAAAACGATGGCCTTCAGGAAAAAAAAGCATTATCAAGAGAAAGGTAGAAGAAAACTACTAAATTGCATATTGATTTGCCCGATAGCACTAGGTTATCAATTAAGAAGCCATTGCCACAGGGACAGCAGATGTTAATTCAGGTATTAGTAACCTTGATTTTGCTTCTTTTTTTACCAGCACAGCCCCTGTACTATATTTGTTTATCCATTGTTAGACAAGCATTCCTTCTGCTATCTTTTGATAAGAGCAAAACAATTAGCTCTTCTGAGTGAAATGAATATGATTGGAGGGGGATTAATAATTTAGATGAGTGAGATATAATGTTTATCATTAGTTTTTCCCTCAGTAGTTCAGTGGGAACCAAGAAGTAGGACATGTTTCTTCTGTTCCTCGCACTGAGTGAGTTCACATATTAAGTTTATTATTCAATAAATGTACTTGGCTGACTTCATACTATTCCCAAAGCCCTAAATCAGGAATTTTCAATCTTTGAGAGGTCAGGAACCCAGTTTGGCCTTCTGACCTTCTATGTGACCAGAGGAAGTCAAGTCACTTTTGTGATGCAGTAACCGCCAAAAGAGAATGGCGATAGTGGTTGTTTACTTGTTTGTGTGGGGGAAGGGGATAATAAAGGGCACAAGACTTGGCAATGTGCTGAAATATGAGTCTAAAATTCTGCCCCTCAAATTGTGCTGCCGAATTTGTATGAAGCAGTTTGGAGGAACTCATAACTCTGAGCAAGCCAACCACATGCCAGGTTAGCCTGAGATGTGAACCCAGTCATTCAGCACAGATAATCTGCCGAGTTTGTTTGGCTAAATTTGCAACTGATCTGAAGGCCATCGACTATATGGCATTGCAGCCACAAAATAGCTTGATCCAGCTTTTTTTTTTTTATGAGGGTCTCTCAATAATTCCAAGTATAGGATCAGTGGTATTCAACCGATTATGACCGGTTCCAGTGTTGGGACATTCACAACTTCTGCAGGCAAGTTGTTCCACTTATTAATTGTTCTAACTGTCAGGAAATTTCTCCTTAGTTCTAAATTGCTTTTCTCCTTGATTAGTTTCCACCCATTGCTTCTTGTCCTACCCTCAAGTGCTTTGGAGAATAGCTTGACTCCCTCTTCTTTGTGGCAGCCCCGAGATATTGGAACCCTGCTATCATGTCCCCCCTAGTTCTTCTTTTCATTAAACTAAACATGCCCAGTTCCTGCAACCGTTCTTCATACGTTTTAGCCTCCAGTCTCTTAATCATCTTTGTTGCTCTTCTCTGCACTCTTTCTAGAGTCTCAATATCTTTTTTATATCATGGCGACCAAAACTGAATGCAGTATTCCAAGTGTGGCCTTACCAAGGCATTATAAAGTGGTACTAGTCTAAAGTGGTACTAGTAGACTAATGCAGCATTAGTCATACTTACTGGATTTTTCCAGATCTACCTGTCAATTAGAGAAACCTGGGATTATAAAATTGTTTGGTAGTTAAGAGTATGCAAGGTCTTTGAGCAATGATGGTTAAAAAAAAAGTTTCCCAGTGGTCCACACCCTTCTTTTTATTTGACTGCTCTGCCACCTCTCTGATTCTCTGCCCCCACAAACTTCATCACGTTTGAGTATAGACTGAGGAGCACCCAGACGAACTCAAGAGTTACTGCCTCTCATAAAATATTCTGTCATTCAGAAACCAGCCCGAGACATGATTTGTAGCCTGTCTCTTGAAAGCATGCATTATTTACGGGGCTTCAAATCTGCTCCTATCCAGCAAGCTTCCAAATTTGGTTATAAAGTGCCTTCTTTTCTCCCAGTCTCTCTAGTGGTTAAAACCTTCTCACCAAGCACTATTACATTATGCAGGCTGTGAAGCAAAGATGTTGATGAGTATTTAGATTTTCTACCTCTGCCTCCCTCCCTCCTTTTGTAATCAAACAGGAAATTGGGGACGCCAAAATAAATGACTAAATTAAACCCATTTCTACAAATATTTAATGGCTTGGCAGTTTGCACAACCCAGGGAGTTCTGCGAAATGTTTACACTAGCAGATTAAGCGCCTTCAAAGCCAACCCAGGATACCGCACCTTGGGACTTGCAAAGACAAACTATTTTCTCCTCTCCCCAGAAATAATGTAGCGCAGCTTTGAGAGAAAGAGTGACTTGTGAACCTCAGCGTAAATACTTGTGGCCTCCTGGTGCTGAGGTCAAACTAGAAGCGGTCCCGCCCCAAAAACAATGGTAGTCCTTTCCCTCATTTAGCTTTGTCCCAACTTGCTTCAGCCTCACAACTCAACCCTGAGCAGATTACTCCAAAAAGAAACCAGGAGTCATATCAGAGGGGATTGAAACAACTCACCATGGCCAACTTGCTGCAGCCAACTCGCCATGTCCAACTCACTGCAGGACAGTTCACCATGGCCAACTTGTCACAGGACAACTCGCTGCGTGACAATTTAACAATTCTATTTAATTATTTAAAATAAATAAAAAAATATTTTATTTTTTGCCATTCACCTTTCATTCTGACTCTCCTTTTGCATCCTTTCTTTAATGATTCTGTTCTTTGACTTTAGTGTAATGCTTGTCCCTCAGTGAGTTGACCACTTGGCTCCAGCAAATTGTCATAGACCAGTGATGGCTAACCTTTTCCGGACCGAGTGCTCAAGGCACGTGCAGGTGCCCAAATCCGCAAAATGCAATGTGTGCGCCCTCCGCATGCACCCCACCTCAGTGCATGTGTGCGCACCCCTGCACGCGCCCTGCCTCCACGCATGCACACGCACACACTTCATGCCCCACAGAACATACACGTGTGGCTTCCGCATGTGCCCACACACACCCCACGCATGCACACGTGGGCCCCCTACATGTAGCTCACCCCTCATGCATGTGCGACAGGGACCAAAACCAGCTGGCTGGTGAGAGGTGCGCACACATGCGCAGCAGAACTGAACTGGGGCAATGGCTCTCATGCCCACAGAGAGGGTGCTATGTGCAACCTGTGACACATATACCATAGGTTCGCCATCACAGTCATAGACCCATCTCAAAGAATTCTACTAGAATCTGATGAAGTGAACTCTAGTTTTCAAACCTTTTTCATCAAAGTTGTTATTAGGAAGGTTGGTTAGGTGGTTCCAGATTCCTTCAGATTTCTGATTAACACAGCTCTCCTCCTACATTGCCCAAAGGAGAAGAGATCCTGGTAAGAGTAAAAGACTCTCCCTCCCAATCTCATTGAAAATTCTCCTGTACTGCTCTCTCCCTTCACTTTTAGTTCAGCAGACGTGCAAAATAATTTCCCCAAGGATTTGGATTTGAGACATAGGTTGGATTTCTCTCTCACCTTGCTGTTCCTGAACTACAGTAGTGGCCAAAATTGTGGAAACCTTTTTGGGAAAAGTGTATTTTCTAAAACTAGCTAATAACACCACTTTTGTTTTGGAGTAGTACCCTAAAATTATATATCAATGGAAAGATAATTTAATCAAGAATGTAATGCAATAACTTTTATGAAGGATTTGCTATTAGAATAGCAGTTACAGTAGAAAAAAGAAAAGTGAAACACGTAGAAAAAATGAGATATACAAAAATGATCACCATAGAAAAAATGAGATGTACAAAAATTATCACATCAGTTAATACTTAGTTGGGTAACCTTTAGCATGAATTATGGCCTGAACCATAATTGAAGTGAGCCAAGTCTTTTAGTTCCACAGTTATTGTAATGTGAAACCAAGATTGAATGATGGCTTCTATTAACTGGGTTTTATTGCTGAGTCGCTTCTGACTAACAAGTTTCTTTAGTCAGCTCCCTAGATTTTCAATTGGGTTAAGGTCTGGGCTCTTCCCAGGCCATTCCAGCAGTGGAATAGGATTATCTTGAAACTCCCCAAAAAAAGTGATTGTTATTAGCCATCAAACCTCACAAATACACTTTTCCCAAAAGGTTTCCACAATTTTGGCCACTACTGTAGTAACTAAAAGATTTTTTTTTTTTAATAACTGCTTGGTTGAAATACTCAGGGCCCCTGGGATTTTTAACCTGATACACTCATTTTTTTAAAAAAATGCAATCTGCAATATTTTACTTCTTTTTCTGTTTCCTGTTCGGTAAAGGTACAGGTAGGCCTCGACTTACAACAGTTTGTTTAGTGATGGTTTAAAGTTACAATGGCACTGAAAAAAGTGATGTATGACTGTTTTTCACACTTACGACCGTTGCAGCATCCCTTGTGGTCACACGATCAAAATTCAGACCCTTGGGCCACTGAGTCATGTTTATGACGGTTCCAGTATCCTGAGGTCATGGGATAATCTTTTGCAACCTTCTGATGAGCAAAGTTAATGGGGAAGCCAGAGGCCCATTAAAAGCTGCAGTGGCAAGGAAGGTTGTAAAATGGGGCAAAGCTTACTTCGCAAGAGAAACGTTGTGCTCAATTGTGGTCATAAATTGAGGAGGACCTGTATTAACTCTAAATGATTCTATTTGCGCCAAGGTGGTGCAGTGCTTAGAGTGCAGTACTGCAGGCTAATTCTGCTGACTGTTGACCGCCAGCAGTTCAACAGTTCGAATCTCACCAGGCTCAAGGTTGACTCAGCCTTCCATCCTTCCAAGGTCCGTAAAATGAGGAGCCGGATTGTGGGGGGCAAGAGGCTGACTCTGTAAACCACTTAGAGAGGGCTGTAAAGCATTGTGAAATGGTATACAAGTCTAAGTGCTATTATTATCAACAGATAAAGCCTTAGGTCAGCAAGATTCATAAAAGGAAAATGCCATCTTGATCCAAAGTTTGCATTTTGTCTACTACTGTACTACTGCCATGGATCTTTGAAAAGAAGGAAGCAAAACCTCAAGAAACCATCAGCAAAGTGGTGGAAGCATTGCCAGTAGTCACAACAGCTGAGTTCAATTTTAAAACTGAGTTCCCACTTACAATGTACAAGCCAGAGATGTTAAAGACAGAGAACTGAAAGGTGCAAGAGCGCTTGATTATAAAGGGGGGGGGGGGGAATCCTCAAGAGTAACATCCATACAAAGATCCTATCCCAATTAGTTTCTCCAAGTAGTGGTTCAACCAATTTCTGAGTGGACACTATGGAAATCAGACGGGTGAAATTCACTTACCTTCCCTGCCAGTTCACAAATGTCTTTGCGTGTGTTGTCGTCATCCGTGCATGCACAAAGCCTTCTGCGCATGCACAGAGGCTTAAAATCATCACAAAAAAGTGACGTCATGATGTCCGTGTGGGTGGGTGGAGCCTCCCACAGCCACCGCTACCGGTTCACCTGATGTGGATAGAACCAGCTGAATTTCACTCCTGAAATCAGAACATAAAAACTTACAAATGGCGTCTGAGCAACACTGCAAATGTCTTTTATTGGACTATCTGATTCAACGTGAAGGGTCCCCTTGTTCTGATGCACCTTGATGTTCTTCCCCCATCTCACACGCACAAGCCCACAGACAGGCCGGAGTTAATAAGCCTACATGACAAAGTCTTTGAAGATAAAGCTGGCAGCAACCCAGTGGCTGGCTGCCAGTTCAGACTTTACTCACACAAAACAAAGATTAGACTGAAAGCATTCCGATAAGGCAGGCAAGGTCCCAGCAATACAGGGATTATTCCGAATGCAATCTAATAAGGCAGGCAGAGTTCCAGTAACACAGAGTATGGATTGTTTCTAGTTTTTTGCTCGTCACAAACTGAGCCAGCCACCACATCCACATTTATACCCTGTGGGGTGTGGTCCAGTGACTCAGCTAATCTCTGGCACACCTCTTCCTCTGCTGCGCACGCTTTTCCCTGCGCCGCTGTTGAGGATCCAGCCAGCACTTATCTCCTTCGTCGCTGTCCACCTGTGGCTGCGGGGACATGCTTGGCTCTGGGCCTATCTCTTGGCCTTCGGTGTCCTCCGGAGGCATTGCCAGAGAAGAGGATCCTGGACAGGGAGGCCTTGCCAACTCCTCTCCCTCACTCTCAGAGTCTGCATCTGTCATTATCCCAGGCTCAGGCAACAGAGCCACAACACTTGAGTGCTTGACTTAACCTCATAATATCTGTTTTCTGACATCTCCTGGATAGAAAACCCAATGTTAGAGAGAGACCGGCAGAGCTTGGGGAAGGAGTCAAGCAAGGAGCTAATTTGAAGTCCTTATATAGGCACAAGAAGGTGAAATCTGGTCCCTCTTGAATGTCAATGAAACTTATCTAGTTTATCCAGGTACAAACCATCACTTTGAAAAGATTTCTGTGTATAGACATGAGCAATAAATCAGCTAATTTAATTCTTTATGTATGAATTTGGTTGTTCACACCTGACAATATTTGATTTATCTTGCTTACGTTAGAAGCATTCCGTATGGGTTTTATATCATTCTATAACTGTCTTGAGTTCCTCCAAAACTTCATGGGATTAACGATTGTAGGGAAAAAAGTTGTGCTTGACTCAAAATATGATTTGATTTTTACCTGCTCCATGAGGTCAAATAAATGCATTTTAATGTTAGGTAGATCTTTGCTGGGTGTCAAATTTGGCTTTATCAGGGGATTTTTATTTGGGTGTTATTTATTTATTTATTTATTTATTTATTTATTTATTTATTTATTTATTTATCAGAATTATTTATTTATCAGAATTATTTATTGGAAACGCAGGGCATAAATCCAATAAATAACCTGTGTTTTAATATGTTTATTCGAGGGCCAATTATAAATAGCAAGCCTCCTCTTCAATGTTTCTTCAAAGCTTGTGGCTGTTTAGATTTACCTTCCTCACAGTCTTTTAATCTTAGGCATGCATAGAGGAAAGTGTTTCCTTCCCTCTCGAGCCTGCTGCTTGTTATCTTGGGTTTAATTTTTCAAAATAAGCCACTTCAAAGATTACTAGATGACTCTTGGGATACTGGAGCAGGGAGGTGAAGCAGAAATAAGTTCTGAATCTCGCTGTCCTTCTCTGGACTCTGCTGTGTGCAAACTCAGCCCCTTCTCTTCCTCTTCTAAGGCGGATCTCTTGGAAAGGATCCAAAATACCTACTTGTGTGTTTATTACTTAGATGATGTGATAGTTCATTTAACAAAGAGAATGTTCAGTTCATGGATTTCCAGTATTTTAACTCTGCTGACTAGGAAACAAGAATTAGGTTAGAACATATATAGCTGTGATGGCAAACCTAAGGCACACAGTGCCAGAAGTGGCACGCAGAACCATTTTTCCGGGCACACGAGCTGTCGCCCAACTCACCTGCAGCTGTGCATACGTGCACGCCCCAGCTAGTGTTCGGGCCTCCACTGCGCATGAGCACAATTCAGGGGACCCAGCTGGTCTTTGGAGCTGATCTGTCCTCCCCCTTCAGAGACCCACAAAAACACAGCCAGCCGAGGGTTAAGAATCACTTGGCACACTCCCCAGTTCTTATCTCAACCTTGGCAGCGATATGCACACCGTCTGCCAAGGACTTTATTAGGTTACACAAACAAGAAAATCACCTACGTAGCTTTGCCGTTCATCTAGCTTCCAAGACTACGAGGTTGCTATGTTTGTTTTGCTTTGTTCGTCACAAACTTCTTGACCCACCGTCCTGTCTTATATAGATGTGGTCCAGTGGGTGTGGTCCAGTGGTCCAGTGACTCATTGATCCTGTGACTCTGGTCTATTTCCTCATACGCCGCAGCTGCAGTAATCTTTTCTCTCGCCTTCTTTGGCGTGCGTCCAGGAATGACGTCTCTCCCTCACTCTCATCTGAGACACCTGTTTCCCCACTACTTGGCTCTCTTTCAGCTGGCACCTGAGACGGTGCCAGGGGGGGGGGGGCTGGGAGATCTGGCTGGCTCCTCTTCCTCCTGCTCAGAGCTTCCTTCCTCCAATGGGAATGGCTCAGAGGACGGGGCCACAACAGGAGCTCTCCTGCACATGCGTGCGCATTTGCGCATCTGCACATGAGTACTGGTGTACAGCGTGCACATGCACAGATGGCATTCATGCACATGCATTGCATGTGTGAAAACCACATGCATGCTCAGATGGTTTGACTGCACGTGGCACATGGAGCCGCGCGAAACCACACATGTAAAGATGGTGCAATTGTGTGTGCAGTGCACGAAAACTGCCCATGCACAGATGGTGTGGTTGCGTGCACAGCACCCAATGGGGCACACGAGAAAGCTGTGTTGCACGCGCAGTGCATGGGGGAGGACCCACGCATTAGTGCGTATGGCACATGCGTGCACGAAGCACACGAAGCACGTACCTGTTCAGCACTTGGTGAGTAAAAGGTTCGTCACCACTGATATATAGCATGGAAAGGCTCTCCTGGTGTCAGTGGTGATCTTCCATCTGTCTGGACATCTGGCTCACAATCCTAGATCACTGTAAGCAGAGTTAAATTCTAAGTTTCAGAAGACTTACAGTAGTGGCCAAAATTGTGGAAACCTTTTGGGGAAAATGTATTTTCTAAAACGAGCTAATAACACCACTTTTTTTTTTTTTTTTGGAGTAGAACCATAAAATTATGTATCAATGGAAAGATAATTTAATCAAGAACGTAATGCAATAACTTTTAGGAAGGATTTGCTATCAGAATAGCAGTTACAGTATAAAGAAGAAAAGTGAAACATGTAGAAAAAACAAGACATACCAAAATTATCACCACGTCAGTTAATGCTTAGTTGGGTAACTTTTAGCATGAATTACGGCCTTACAACGTCTTCCCATGGAGTGAACCAAGCCTTTTAGTTCTGCAGCTGTTATAATGTGAAGCCAAGATTGAATGTTTTCTTCTATTAACTGGGTTTTATTGCTGGGTGGCTTCTGACTAACAAGTTTCTTTAGTCGGCTGCATAGACTTTCAATTGGGTTAAGATCTGGACTATTCCTAGGCCATTCCAGCAGCGGAATATGATTATCTTGAAATTCCAAAAAAAAAAAAAAGTGGTATTATTAGCCATCAAACTTCAAAAATACACTTTTCCCAAAAGGTTCCCACAATTTTGGCCACTACTGAAAGTTTCAAATCCTCTCAATACTATCCAATGAAAGTGGAATAGTAATAAATGGCAACAATCCTGTTTCTCGTATACATCAAATGGGTATCCTAGAAAATTCCTTCACACCTTCCTGAGGTTCCAGGAAGATAAGTATATACAGTGGCACCTGGGTACTCATCCTTAATTGGTTTCAGGAGGTGCGATGAGTACCCCTAGAGACCACTAGCATCAAACAATTTTCTCCCCATAAGGAATAATCTAGTAGTGGGTCACAAGACAGCCAACACTGACAAATTCTAGCTTGTGTGTTGAATACTAAACAAACGATGAGTACCAGGAAAAAAAATTCACATCAAAATACATTGAGTACCAAATTTGATGAGTTTCAAAGCAGTTGAGTATCCAGGTGCCTCTATATAAAGCATTTCTGGGAAAAAAAACCTTATTGCTGGTCAGACCTCTGGAGCAGTGAGCATTCCTGTTATTTTTCGTAATGGTCTTTTTTTATTATTATTCTTTTGCTTAGATCTGAAAGGAGTAGTTTCAGCCAAGAATGATATCCGAGTTGAGATTGTTCACAAGGAATCTGCCTCAAGCAGAGAAAGTGAAGAGCACCCAGCAATCAAGCAGTTAATGGTAAGGATTCATTCTGGTTTCCCTTAATCCATTGCTGTCCCTCACTTGCAACTATAATGAGTGCAGACATATGTTTTTTAGTGTACGAAGGCCTATGACAGGGAGGTATGCTGTTTCAAAATTTAACGCATCGCTCGGAGCTGTTAAAATCACAGAGTGCAACTTTATTAATGCAGACAAGGGAAACCGGAGGGATTGACTATTGCTGTTCGGCAAATAGCCTGCGGGCTCTGATGAAAAGTAAGGTTTCCTACTCCTTGATGGAGAAGTTGACATGACCACCAGTGGACCCCAAGGATGTTAAACAGTGCATTAGCGTCTACCACCCTCATCTATTTAAGCACGGACAACTGAGATGCCTCTTCAGTTGCAAGATGGATGAGTACACCAAGTCTTGTAACAGGGAAAGTTGGTTGGTTGCCTCATTACTGTCAAACCCACTAGAGCTCCAAGCTCAAGAGTGGGGTGACCTGAAACTACACGCAATTCCAACTATCTCTCAGAGATGATTCAGGATGGTTGAATGCCTGGGGCTATCTCTAAATGGTAGCTCCCATAGAAGTAAAAATAAAATATTAAACAAAAGATGCTGCTGATCGAAATGGACAATTCACCTTGAGTTACAGTTCAACAATTTTGCTACCTCTGCAGTGCAAAACATGAGATGCTGAGGTCATGTGATGCCACCGATAGCAGCCCCCTCTGCCGTCCCCAAACCTCCAAAAAAGGTGTTTTTTGTTGTTGTCCAGTCACTAAATCATGTCCAACTCTTTGCAACGCCGTAGACCATAGCATGTCAGGTTCCTCCATCCTTCACCATCTTCCAGAATTTGCCAAAATTTCACTGCATCAATGACACTGTCTCTAACCATCTCATCCTCTGCTATTCCTTTCTCCTTTTGCCTTCGATATTCCCAACATCAGGGTCTTCTCCAGAGAGCCTTCTCTTCCCAATTGGTGGGCAAAGTATTTGAGCTTCAGCTTCCAAAAATTGTAATTCTTAGAACATCCAGAGAGGGAAGATACTTAATGTAGCGACACCCCCCCCCCCAACCTTTTGGGAACCAGGAACCGGTTCCGTAGAGAGAGGTTTTCCCATGGACCGAAGGGTGTGTGTGTGCTGTCTGCAAGCCACAGATAGAGCTTTGCTTGTTTGCACAGCTCAGTTTCTTGCATCCCACAGCTCGGTACTGGTCCACAGCCCAGGGATTGGGGACCCCTGACTTAATGCGTAACTGGAGAGTATGAATATCACTCTGCTTTAATTAAAATAACATTTTCCTGATGACACACTCCTTAAAATGAAGCTCCCAGCTTGCTTTTTTCCATAGCTAATTTCAATCCTTTGGCCCAAAGGACACTGTGGGTAGACCTAGACTGGGTCACTGGGAGAGTTGACTCATTCAAGAAATTTGCTACTCAGACATCACCCTGCTACATACGTCAGATAGTTAATCTACCATGTTTGCTATGGATACCAGATGCTGATGTCATCAAGACTAAAAATATAATAAATATATAATATAAATAATATAAAATGTGATAAAGCCTAATAGACCAGACTCTGCCAGTTGGGCTGGGATTCAAATGGGGGCTACTGGACTAATGGCAGAATCCATTTCTCTCCCCGCCCCCCGCCCCTTTGTTCTCTGCTTTCCACCCGTCCATTTTTTGGGTTAGGCTAAGACGCTGAGCTTGTCGATCAAAAGATCGGCAGTTCAGCGTTTCGAATCCCTAGTGCCGCGTAATGGGGTGAGCTCCCGTTACTTGTCCCAGTTTCTGCCAAACTAGCAATTCAAAAGCACGTAAAAAATGCAGGTAGAAAAATAGGGACCACCTTTGGTGGGAAGGTAACAGCATTCCATGCACCTTTGGCCTTTAGCCATGCCAGCCACATGACCACAGAGACATCTTCAGACAGCGCTGGCTCTTCGGCTTTGAAACAGAGATGAGCACTGCCCCCTAGAGTTGGGAACGACTAGCATATATGTGCGAGGGGAACCTTTACCTCTTTTATTGATGTATTCTTATTGCATTCTTTTTTATTGTCCATGTTATTGCTCTCTTATTTCCCTTCTGTTTACCATTTTTTCCCTTCTTCCTTTCTGTCATAAGCTGCCTAGAGTATCTCCACGGTGAGATAGGCAGCGAATAAATATAACAGATAAAAATAAATAAATAAAAGAATGTCACAGAAAACAAGAGCAGAGACCTCTGCCACTCAGTTTCTGATGCTCTGTCTCTTTCTCTCCTCTCTCCTCCAGATATGTCAGGAAGTTTTTCTGTTGAACAGCTATAGAATAAGTGTATTTATACAATACTAGGCACAGCTAGTGGGAGATTGTTTTAAAAAAGAAGAAGTTGGGTTAAATACTTGCCAAGATATGAAGCTACAAGGAACAATTTTCCTATTCTTGCTGCTGTTTGGCGTTCTGCATTCCAATGCCAGATTTGCTTTGTCCCTGCTGGGACTACATTATAAATAACTAATATAAGACAACCATATGGAAAGAATATGGAGCCATGGCAAACACAGCAAAACTGTCCAGTTATAAAACAGAGACAAGAAAAGCAAAAGAGAGGCAGAGAAGAAAGTGTGTTTTAAGCATTCCTGTAGACACACCTCTATCATCGATCATCAATTTCTCGACCATCTTTTATTTATTTTATATTTTATATTGTGTCTTTATTATTTTTGCAAATAACTCAAGGAGGCAAATATATCCAACACAACTTCTACCTCCTATTTTCCCCACAATAAAAACCTATCAGATGAGTTGGTCTGAGAGAGAGAGTGACTGGCCCAGTGACTAAGATGGAACTAGAATTCACTGTCTCCTGGTGAATGACTCAAGGTCACCCAGCTAGATTTTATGGCTAAGATGGGACTTGAACTCAGTCTTCCACTTTCTAGCCTGCTGCCTTAACCACTAGAGCAAACTGTCTCTCTTATTGACTCTTATCTCTTATAGGAGAGATGTGTGGCATAAATATTTAATAAATAAATTGATATTGATTCATTTTGGTTGGAAACCAAAATGAATGGTGGCCAAGGAAAGACCCAATTTGAGAGGGAATCCTCATGGCTTGGGGAAAATTGATTTGAAACAATACAGATATGCAAATCTGATACTTGAAATGTCTTTGAAAGCAGAATAAGGAGCTCTCCATCAATTATCGTTGTCTCTCAGTTGATCTGCCAAATTCTAAACCATCCTTTGTTTTGTTTTTGAAACTCTCTGTAAGAACAAGTATCACAAAGCTCGATTTTGTGCAAGCTTCTCAAAGCTAACATTCAAATGGATACCAATACCAAGCTTACTTGGGCATGAGTTTAAATAACCAACTTACATTTTTATAAAATAGCTTATTTTATTACTGTGGTGTTTTATATACCCCTTTATTAATTCTTGTGCGATACATTCCCAATTTACTACCTTTCAATCTGAGCTGAACTCCACATTTAAATTTAAATAGTTTGTTTTATTTATAACGCTCCCATGGTGCAACAAAGGAGCACATGTTTTGCATGTAGAACATTCTCAGTCCAATCTTCAGCTCCTTCACCTCACTTCTACCAGAATGGACAACTCAGAGATAAATGAAACAACAGTCTGATTTGGTAATAAACTGGTTTCCAATCTTCCATTTATCAAGGCTCATGAAGCTATGAGTCTTCCCCTTCCTCCTTTCCTTCCTCTTCCTCTTCCTCTACCACAATATCCAGTAATCCTAATGATTGTTTGTTTGTTTGTTATTAAATGTCTACACTGTCTATCACCTAAGTGACTCAGGGTAGTTTACACCAACACACACATTGTTACATCTGAAATCAGTTTTCTCCAGATATGTTAAGACAGCAGCACCTAAAATCACACACAGAGATCCAACAACTTCTCAAAGCCCTTTTAGTTCCATTTGACTCTGACCAGGAACTTTCCTTTAGGAATAGAATGAGTATATCAAGCTATAAAGAGTTTCAGTGTGAAAAGGACAAGGGCAATATCTTTGAATCGAATAAGAATAGAGCTCTCTCTCTCTCTCTCTCTCTCTCTCTCTCTCTCTCTCTCTCTCTCTCTCTCTCTCTCCCTCCCTCCCTCCCTCCCTCCCTCCCTCTCCCTCTCCCCCCCTCCCCCTCCCCCTCCCCCCTCCCCTCTCCCCTCTCCCCTCTCCCCCCTCTCTTTGCAATCCTTGCTCGAGGTAGGAGAAGCTAATGAAGACTTCACTTCTCAGGATTAAAAAGACTCTGTATCTTTCCTTCTCATTGCATGCAACACTAGGCATACCTGTATGATCCTATCTCTAGCAACAACAGGTCTAGCCTGGGCACATTCAAATAACATCCTAATAAGAATTATTAGGAAGAAATTTGTCAATGAGCTGACAGATTTGGATCTGACTTCATTAACATATGAGCTGCAATGAATCCCTGGCAGGACTGCAAACAGCCCTGAGAGCATGATGGAAGTCAACCAGCCTGCTGTGCAAACAGCAAAGGAATCTGGAAATGTGACAGAAGCCAACTGCTCTCCTATCTCCTTCAGTCTTAACTCCATGTTGATTCTTCCTTCTTGGACTTCTGCCACATTTCCACATCAGCCACCTGTCAAAGTTGGCAACTTAAGATGTAAAAAATGAGCTTCCCCATCATGCCAGCAATCATTGCTATGTTCAGCTGGCAACTTGCTATGTTTGGTGGCGGTGGAAGGAATACAGGCTTTCCAGAGCAAATCTCTGAGCCACTGGATGGAGGGAAGAATTTCTGTGCTGCTCTCCCATGCATTCCGCCCCCTGCCCCCCAGCCTTACAAATGAACTTTGCCTATTTGACAGCAGGAGGCATTGTGTAGTAAAATAATAAATCACCTTTGAAATATCCATGGCCGTGAATGCTCACACTTGGATGTAGAAGCTATCCAGAATTTTTTCCTACCTTATTCATTGTTAGTACTAAGAATTCCTTGGTCCAGGTGTTGAAAGAGGGGATGAGGGAGAGAGCTCTTATGCCAGAATTAGAATTAGAATAACACATACTTTGGACTAGTCCAACTAATCCACAGACTAGTCCAACCCCCTGCTCAGGCAAGAAAATCCTATACCATTTCAGACCAATGGTTGTCCAATCTCTTCTTTAAAACTTTCCATGTTGGAACACTTACAACTTCTGGAAGCAAATTGTTCTGCTGATTTATTGTTCTAACTGTTAGGAAATTCCTCCTTAGTTTTAAGTTGCTTCTCTTCTTGATTAGTTTCATCCATTGGTTCTTCTCTTGCCCTCAGATGCTTTGGAGAATAACTTGACTCCCTCTTCTTTGTGGCAACCTCTGATATATTAGAATGCTGCTGTTATATCACTCCTAGTTCTTCTTTTCATTAAACTAGGCATACAGAATTCCAGCAATCATTCTTTATATGTTTTGGCCTCCAGTCCCTTAAAACATATAAAGAATGGTTGCTGGAAATCAGGTCCCGCTAATTCAAACGCTTCATACTGGAGCTAATATGTAGCACCCTTTCACTCCTTTCTCCTTTTTTCTGTTGGAATCATTTGAAACTCAGCACAGATGTTCAAGCAATGCCCAATAGATAGCATCATCCATGAGCAACTAAATGAGACTCAAAAACTGCCACGCAATAGGATGAAACTAAACCCCTGGGTGCCCTTTGTTCTCACACCCCACTTGCCTTAAAAAAAATGGGAGGCTCAAAAGTTGTAGAATCAACCTTCATTCTCTGATATTGAGATTCTCAGATAAAGACTGGGTGAATTTCCACCAACCTGTTCAGAACAGGTTGGTTGGGACTTTGGAGGTCCAAAGTCATTGTGCATATTTGAAGAATAGGTCCTATTAGGAGAAGGAGTAAAATCTCCTTGCAATCATGCTTATTCTGAATTTTTCCATAATTAGCAATTGGAGTATGAACAAAGTGCCAGCGTGTCTCTGACTTTATAAGTTTTCAGTTTTAATACAACAATGCGGAAGCAACATCTTGATATTGATACCTCCTGATCAGGCTGTTGTTTCTTAAGGATATTACTCCGTGTACTTTGGCTCTTGGGTTACAACTGGACTTTGTTTTGAAATTTGATCCTTGCCTATTGCTTAGAGCTTCTTCAGCTTTATGCCTTTACTATCAACCAACTCCACTGGGAGGTTAGTGTTTTTGTTCAGGAACAGTTTGGGATAGAATTCTTGGAATTGAAGTCCAGACTTTTTAAAGTCACCAAAGTTGAGAACCATTGCTAACATGGAGGAGAAGAATCCATAGACAACTGAGTCAAAAATTGTTAAATTACCAGCTGACAAGTAGAATCAGGAGTCTGATGCAAAACTAAACCTGATGTTGAAAACTGATGTTGTTGCCACTTGAGGTAGAAATGGCCAACAGATGTGCATAAATGTACAGAAATTCCAAGAATGATGTTTATTGTATTAAGATAGAATAACAGAAGCTTGAAAACCTATCAAAGTTCTTCTCTATTCCTTCATGTACTGAACAGAGTCAAGGCATTTTGATTTTCTCAAGACTAAGTAATCTTTTCTAAAACTCCTCCCTTTGCTGTTCAATTATCCTTCCCCACTTCCAAGGCCAGGTGTTCATATATATTTTTTCACAGCCTATGAATCTTGAACCGGAATTTCCATAGACGTCTTCCTGGAATTGATTCTTCCTGCAGAGCTATGCAATTTCTCCTCCACTGTGCTTTCCCAATGATACATGGGGTTGTTGAAAAGATTTTAGGTTAGGAAAGTGATTAATTTGTCTTTTTCTCTTTTAAATCTCACACATTGGAGGGGGACAATAGTGTATTAGAGTTGCAGTCTGCGCAGTTGGAGCTCTCCAAGGTTCTGAAATTCGGTTAATTTCAGACCTAGTGAAGGCTTGCAGATCAGATGATCATTGAAATCTCTCTCTCTTGCTCACTAATGTAACCAATTTAAGTTCATTTTGGCATTTAACCCCATTTACATGTTTTTTTACCATCCTATCTCTCTTCCTTGCATCTACTCAGAGACACTTACTGGCTGACTGATCACTTTATACCTTGAGCCCAGCTTAATTTGAATGAAACTCCAAGCTTCAGCATCTAGAACCTCTAGTAGCTTTCAAGTCTTGTTCTTGACAATGTGATATCTGCAGCTACTTACTGTAAAAATAATATACTATTTTTCTTTCCACCTCTTTGTTCTATACTAGTTCCTATCATGAAATCCCATTCTTCTGATAAAGGATACCGTAATGAAATTTCCAACACTCATCTATAATTATAACAAACATCTTTTAACTTCCTTGATCTCAGAGTCAACTCATTTTTGTTTGTTTACATAAGCAGTGTCTCACTACCTTTCAAAGCATTTGATTTTTCACTGGTGTTTTTTTTTTAATGGAGCTTTGCAATGCAATCCAGTATTATTTATCCCAGCAGTAAGCCTTACTGCATTCAAGGAGCTTACTTCTACTGTAGATGAGGCTACATAGAACTGCAATTTTAATCATTGTGGTGCTTATCCATTTAAACAGTGGAAAAGCTTTAGATATCTGGGAGTATTGCATCTTTTCAATTTGAGTCATTTTTGGCTTCTACTCAATGAGATGTTTCCTGGGGAATATGTTGTTGTTAGGATAAGCATACAAATAATTCCTGTTCCAAAAAACCTCATTCATTTTGACAGTGTGGATCTTTCTTCCTGAACTTCAAATACAAAATATGGTCACCCCACAAGAAGTATTATCTTCTTTACATTATGACAGGATGTTTCCCTATAATACAGTTCCAACATACCAGCTTTATAATGCTAACATAAAGACATATAGAGAAGGGAGGGGGAAGGGAGGGGGAGAGAGAAAGGGAGGGAGGGGGAAAGAGAGGGGGAAGGAAGAGAGGGATGGAGAGAGGGAGGGAAGGGGAGGGGGAGGAAGAGAGAGGGGGAGGGAGGGAGAGGGAGGGAGAGAGGGAGAGAGTGGGGGAGAGAGGGAGAAAGGGAGAAATAGAGACAGAGACAGACCCAAGTCTTGACACTCCCATATGAAGTCTGTTTTCTTCTAAACTTCCATGCATTCAGTTTTTAAGGACCTTATATAACTTTTGCCATCAATGCCTAGAATCCCTTTGCAAGTTGAAAAATGCTGCTTCATCATTTAGCATTTGTGTGTTCAGCAGAACATGTCTAGAACTACACAACTAAATCTGGGATTTGCATAATGAGCTTCTGCTTTCATAGCCTTTTAGGATCCTCCCATTCAGCTGAACAGGGCCAGAGTTTCCATACTTGTGGGAATCAGAAAGTGCAGAGTGCAATGGGTTAGTTATTGAAACCTTCTCTAGCTCAATTCCCTGCTCAGGAATGAAATTTCTTGGGAATGCCGCTTGGTATTTCTCAGTCTAATGCACACTGCATTGCAGAGTGGATGTGAGAATTAAATTGGGACGGTGCATCAGCTGTTCCGAACCTTTGGAAGGAGAATACTAATGAAAAAAAAAAACATGGCAGAAATTGTTCTATCAAGAGATTGCTCCATTTAGATATAGTAAGGATAGAGGAATTGGGATATTATTATTATTATTATTATTATTATTATTATTATTATTATTATTATTATTATTATTGAAGCCCATTTTCTTTTGGGAATTATCTCTTGTAGGCTGAAGAGGGCATTGCCAAGGCCATCAAATAATAAGGATCAGATCTACACCTATTCCTTCCTTCCTCCCTCCCTCCGTCTCTGCTTCCCTTTCCCCCTTTCTCTTCCCTCTCTCTCAATCTCTCGCTTTCACACACCTTTCTGACTTTCTTCCTCCCTTCCTTCCTTTTTACCTCCCCTCCCTCCCTCTATCTTCCTTGTCTTACAAATGTTGAACTACAGTAACAACCTATTCTTGCCAGGAAGCTGAACTGATTGCCTGGAGAAGGCTTTTAAGTCTAAACCAAGCATTGTATGCCATGCTAACATTACAGAATGTCCCTTCTCTTCTTTATATATAGCATTTGCTCAACAAATTTCACTACGTTTCAAGAAGAGCAGCAGTCCAGTTGTCCAATGAAATCAAAAAGTCACACAGAGAAAGCAATAGTGAGATAAGTTAATGTACCCATTTCTGCCCACATCACTTTTCTTCACATCCTTTTTTTTTCTCTCTAGGGAAAGAATGAACCTCAAAATACTTTCCCTCCATTATTCCTGACTATTTTTGAACAATTGTAATACTGCAGCCTTTCTGATCCAATTTTTAACATCTTCCTGTCCCTTTGAATTACCATTCTGCCGTTTTGGTGTTTAATATCAGCTGAGAATACAATTAACATGTGGAGGTCTTTCACATTGCAATCATCTATGCAGATGTTAAATAGAAGGGCACAGAATATAAGCCATCATATTCTGTGAAATCGCTTTCCAACATCACTATTCTTTCCTCTCACCCATCAGATGTTACTCAGGCCATGTATCTGCACTCACTTCTAAGACAGTCCAAATTATACCTACCCAGATTTTGCAGGTTGCCATCAAATCTGAAATCTAAAATGCATTAAAACAACTACACCTCTTTGAACCATTAAATTTGCAATTCAGTCAAAAAAAGCAATCAGGTTTGTGCCGTGCAATTTTCTGCTTCCCAACACAATGGGTTATCCAATTGGTAATGTTTCCTTTCTCCCTTAGAAAACTTCACTAAATGTTTTCCGCTACTGAAGTCCTATTGACTTCCACCAGGATTTCTCTTTCTCTTTGGATATAATATAAAAAAATAAAATAAAAAATTACATGCTCAGTCCTCTTGCAACCAACATAATTCTCTATGACTCTTCCTAATTAATAGTTTAGTTCACCTAGAAGTTCACTTTACTCTATAGGTTGCCCAGTTCTGACATAGGTCATATTTTCTCTGTCTTATCCTTCCTTATTTTATTGTTATATTTTTATTTACAAAGCATTAAAATTCCTTTTATTTGGAATTTTAGAAGAGCAGCACACACAAAAGAAGAATACATAACAGAATAACAAAATAACAGAGTTGGAAAGAACCCTGGAGGTCTTCTAGTCCTTTCACCTAATCTTTATTATTTGTTTGTTTGTTTGTTTTCTATATCACCCATCAGTGATATACAGTGATCCTGGGTGGCTTGATCCTTGTAATCAGAGGTGCTATTCAGAAGGTTCTGACAGGTTCTGGAGAACTGATAGTGGAAAGTTTGAGTAGTTTGGAGAACTGGCAAATACCACCTCTGGCTGACCCTGGAATGGGGCAGGAATGGAGATTTTGCCATATCCTTCCCCTGCCACGCCCACCAAGCCACGCCCACCAAGCCTCCCCCACATAACCGGTAGTAAAAAAATTTGAATTCCACCACTGCTTGTAACCCATTTTCTGGCTTCACATAATCCACTGAACAGTAAACGAACGAGGTAGGATGGGTTCTACAACACAAGTAACTTCAAAACTCCTCAAAACAAAACCAAGGAAATGCTAATCAAACATAGCATGTTAGGGGAACACGGTGGCTAACCCTTGTGACTGACCTGGTTGTGTAAACTCAGCCAGCCTGTCTCTAGCGACCCTATTTTAATGGATATGACAGGAACAAACTCAACTAGAGAAAGTAGAAAGCTCCTTCCAGTCAGGTGAAAATTGTGTGTCTTATTTCTATATTTGAAAGCCTTGGGACAGAGAGTTGGCTTCTTGGAATGTGTAAAGCAATATTTACTTGGAAGACAACATGTGGCTGTGCAATTATTTTTCTCAACTCTACCTAGGGCAACTGCAGAACATGATTCTAAGTGACCTGGCCTATTCAGTAGTGGCAATCTTTCCTGCTCTCCCAGCCCCTGCAAAGGATCATAGGAGCTGTTGTAGACTGGCTGATTAGGGGAGAAGTGAGGTGAATAAAAAATAAGTGAAAATAAACCACCGTGCCCCCTTTCAACTCTGCAACACAGATGAAATTTGGATGGAGGTTTCAATTCACCCTACCTCTTCTTTAACTCCCCCTACCCACCTCCACCTCCCCCACCCAGAAGTTCCATTTTCAGAGCATGGTTCCAAAAATTTATTCTCAGTTTTTTGGAAATAAAGAAAGGGAAGTTCACTGGTGGAACCTGAAATGGTGTTTGCCTCAGATTCAGCCTCTTCCCAATTGTTATCTAGATTATTCTACAGTATTTATATGAGATATTAATTTTTCCCCTGTTGACCCAGTTATGAATATGATGAGGAGCAGGACTAGAGGTGACATGATAGCAGTGTTCCAATATCTCAGGGGCTGCCACAATGTAAGGGGATCAATCTGTTCTCCAAAGTACCGGAAGGCAGGATAAGAAGCAATGGATGGAAACTAATCAAGGAGAGGAACAACCTAGAAGTAAGGAGAAATTTCCTGACAGTTAACAATTAATCAGTGGGACAACTTGCCTCCAGAAATTGCAAGTGCTCCAACATTGGAAGTTTCAAGAAGAGATTGGACAACCATTTGTCTGAAGTGCTTGAGCAGGGGGTTGAAGACCCTCAAGGTCCCTTCCAATTCTATTATTCTTTAATGCCTGGTGCATTCTTACAATTCTGTAGCAATATCCAGGCACAAAATTCAGCTTCTAAAAACCTTGACAGTCTTATTTTAACTTCTCTGCACATTCCCAGTTCTTGTTGCTGTGAAGCTATACTTGATAGCCCGATGTGAAGTATGCTTGTATACGTGTATTCATGCACACAACACAACACGGACGCCAAATATGTGTTTTTGCCCCCTTTAAGCTATTGTTTGTCTTTCTTTTATTCTGTCAAAGATTTATAAATAAATCCTCCATTCAAGACCACATTGATTTTTAGAGCTGTAATTAATTTCATCCTTTGCTGCTTTTGTCAATGACCTTACAAACACTCTCTCTAATATTCTTCTATAGTTAAAGTAAATTGACTCTGTGTTTTTCCTCTGCTTTTGGCATTGCTGGCCTCTCCATTATTTATGAGAGTTACATGCCGCTTCTTGAAATCATCTTGGAACAATTTTTCTCATATTGGGAAGTCCACATTTTTGAGGAAGGCTGGTCTGCCCAGCAGATGCTACTGAACACATTCATAGACTTAAACCTTCTGGAAGTGGATATAAATAATCATCTCTATTGAAAATATAATGGGGTATCCGCAGTGATAGGTAGAGAATAATTTACATTTAGTCCAACTGTCCAGAAGGGGAAGAATGGATAGGATCAAATTATTTAGTAACTGTAGGATGACTCCATGGTCTGTGGAGATTCTTGGTCATCCAGGTCATAGTTGCCCTGAAGGTGCTTTTTTAAAAGGCCACCAGACTTTCTGTGTTTTTTTCTTGAAGATGTTTTGCTTCTCATCCAAGAAGCTTCTTCAGTTCTGACTGAAGAACTGAAGAGTCAGAACTAAGGAAGCTTCTTGATGAGAAGCGAAAAGGGAAGAACAAAGGAAGTCCGGTTGTCTTTTGAAAAAGTACCTTTGGGATATCCATGGACACTAATTAACTACTTGATATCTGGACAGGTTCTAGACCAGAGTTCTTCAAAGTTGGCAACTTCAAGTTGAAGTCCACACATCTTAACATTGCCTTATTTGAAAAACAGGGGTCTTGGCCCATTTAGTGCATGCGAAGATCCTTACCTTCTTAGTCTTGCTTTAAATTTTGGATTTATCTCATGCTTATGTTCATGTCCAAACAAAAAGGCAGCAGGAGACTAGATGGTGGTTTTGGTCTCCTCTTGTCCTTCCCTCTGCTTTCTACCATTTGCACCCCATCTTCTGACTTCTTTTCACAGAAGGCACATTCATGTTCAAATGAGTTATTAGGCTCTAGACATTCCTTCCCTATTTGAAAACAAATATCAATATCACAGATCTATATTATGACTGGAGGACAACAGAAACAACATCTTCCTCATCTAGGGATTTTTTTTTTTCAATTTGTTAAATTAAAACAGTTTCCTATAACTTTTTTTTTAATAAGTCTCTTACTTTCATACCCGGTTCAATCCCATAACTATTCCTCAGATTTAGGAATGAGATTCTGAAGAATGTCAGAAGAACAATATAGAATCTACTAGAAATGAACATGCTACAAATTCTGGGTACAACTCTTTTGGGTCCTGAGCCTCTGTGCAAAATAAATTTCCAGTGTTGGAGCATTCACAACTTCTGGAGGCAAGTTGTTCCACTGATTAATTGTGAATCAAACTGTCAGGAAATTTCTCCTTATTTCTAGGTTGCTTCTCTCCTTGATTAATTCCTACACATTGCTTCTTGGCCTACCCTCAGGTGCTTTGGAGAATAATTTGACTCCCTCTTTTTTGAGGCTGCCCCTGAGATATTGAAACACTGCTATCATGTCACCCCTAGTCCTCCTTTTCATTGAACTAGACATACCCACTTCCTACAACCGTTCTTCATATGTTTTAGTCTCCAGTCCCCTCATCATCTTTGTTGCTCTTCTCTGCACTCTTTCTAGAGCCTCCACATCTTTTTTACATTGTGGCGACCAAAACTGAATGCAGTATTGCAAGTGTGGCCTTACCAAGGCCTTATAAAGTGGTATTATCATTTCATGTGATCTTGATTCTATCCCCCTGTTTATGCAGCCTAGAACTCTGTTGGCTTTTTTGGCAGCTGCTGCACATGGCTGGCTCATATTTAAATCAGTGGTGGGTTGCTTCTGGTTCTATCCGGTTCTTGCAAACCAGTAGTAAAAGAGGCAGGAGGCACATCATAATGGATGATATGTGCATGCATGTGCTCCCATTGTGAACCGGTAGTAAAGGTAAGTAGAACCCACCCCTGATTTAAATGGTTGTCACTAGGACTCCAAGATCCCGCTCACAGTAATTTATATCTTAGGGTTAGAATTTCCATCTACATCCTACTCTGTTGTGGATACCATATCTTGTGCAAACTATTTTTGTTGAGATGGGCATTCCGTAGAAAGCTGCCCATTACTTGTTTGTGTTAATGGGTTTTTCTTCTTCTTCTTTAAAACTGTTAATTTCAGATGAGGATTCTGGTCGTTGATTGCAATCTGTGATTTTGCTCCAAGGTGCTTAAAGATTCAGGCAGCAAATGAGCATTTTGAATAAATAAATCCCCTGCGTTTTGTGTTCTGCTCCTGTTCTTCTTCCGAACTGAATCAGCACCTCCTTGTCTCTTTGATGCCTCCGAAGCTTGGCCCCCTTTCCACTTGAAAAAATCTCTGTTGCACGACCAAAGAATTGCTCAAAGGTCTTCCTTGTGATGACTGTTCTCTTTTATGTATGGATGTAGTTGATCAAACTCTCCGTTTTCTGTAGTTCATTAAATTTCTGCAAAGCCTAAAGAGAAAAATCAATGCTTTTCTCAGCAATGACTTGTGGAAATAGTATTTTTCTTCTGGTCCTGTTTCCATTCCCTTCTTCTTGCTAAACAGGAAACAGTTGAAGGGCGGAAAAGCCTGCAAGGTCCATCAAACATTCAACATTGGGAAATAGCTGTTGATTATATGCCTTCCCTGGGATCAGAGGGAGCATATGTCAAACAACTGCTGATAAACAGTAGCAAGAGAGGTCAGCCCTTCGCTTCTCTTCTCTTAGCCAGGAAAATCAGGTTGGCCAATGAGAAATGTTTAATTCTGGGTGCTTAAAACTGGATGTTTTTGAGAAAGTTCTGGACAGTCACTTAATCTGAAAGAGTATAGCAGTGGTGGAATTCAATTTTTTTTTTACTACTGGTTCTGTGGGCATGGTGTGATGTGGCTTGGTAGGCCTGGCTTGGTGGGCGTGGCAGGGGAAGGATACTGCAAAATCCCCATTCCTTCCCCATTCCTGGGGGAAGGATATTGTAAAAACTCCACTCTGAGGCCAGCCAGAGGTGGTATTTGCCAGTTCTCTGAACTACTCAAATTTTCTGTTACTGGTTCTCCAGAACCTGCCTGAACCTGCTGTCTAGCACCCGTGGAGTATAGGTTCTCCTGTTTGAGCAGGGGGGTGGACCAGAAGACCTCCAAGGTCCTTTCCAGCTTATTCATTCTAAATTCTAAAATTTAGAAAGGA
Source organism: Masticophis lateralis (assembly GCA_030761175.1). Classification (NCBI taxonomy): domain Eukaryota; kingdom Metazoa; phylum Chordata; class Lepidosauria; order Squamata; family Colubridae; genus Masticophis; species Masticophis lateralis. Next base: position 5,259,528 of record JAUDYJ010000008.1, on the reverse strand, counting down.
TAAGTCATTATATGAGGGTATGCTCTGATATTGCACATGTCCCTTTTCATGGACAAACCTGTAAACAAAGTCTGGGTGAAAACATTCCACTTTTATCTAATTTTGGAGACTCAGTTTGTTCTCGTGGTTGAGGCACCCAGCTAGAAACTGGGAAATTGAGAGTTCTAGTCCCTTCTTAGGTATGGAAACCAGCTGGGTGACTTTGGGGCAATCACCAAGAGATTGTGAGTTATAGTCCTGCCTCAGGTCTGAAGGCCAGTTGGGTCACTTTGAGCCAATCACCAGGAGATTGTGATTTCTAGTCCCGCCTTTGGCATGAAAGCCAACTGGGTGACTTGGGTCACCCAAATCACTCTTTCTCAGCCCAGCCCATCTCATAAGGTTGTTATTGTGGGGGGAAAGAGGAGGAAGAAGGAATATCAGGAAGGTTTGCCGCCTCGAGTTACTTATAAAAAGCAATAAAGATGGAATAAAAATCTAATAAACATAGAAGTAAGGTTCAGAAAAGGACCTGGCATTCTGAGCCATGTGATTTTGATTGGGGGGAGATGGGGATAGTCTGAATATTATTGTTTAGGGGTTCCAGCCATACTATCTTTTAGAAAATTCAATTTCATCCCCCTGCTTCTCACAACCCTCCATCCGCATTCCTTGGTGTCTCAGCACATTTACCTCCATTATTCTTCTTTTTGTGTGTTTTGAGTTTCATGCGTGGATGACAATACCTTAGGGCAGTGATGGCTAACCTTTTTGCTATTGCGTGCCAAAAGTGGGGGGAACGCGGGGGAGGTCACCCACATGTGTGCCCACATCCATAATTTTATGTGTCCCCCCCCCATGCTCCCCCTGCTTTTGGCACGTGATGGCACGGTGGGCCCGGTAGGCCCATTTTTTGCTCTCCCCAGGCTCTAGAGCCTTTCTAGGAGCCTGGGGAGGGCAAAAACGGCCTTCCCCATCCCCTCAGAGGCCCTCCGGAGGCCAGAAACAGTGTGTTTCCTGACTTCTGGTGGGCCCAGAAAGCCTGAAAATCAACTGGCGCATGCATGCATGCCGGAGCTGAGCTCGCGTGCCCACCAATATGGCTCCATGAGCCACCTGTGCCATAGGTTCGCCATCACGGCTTTAGGGAAAGGGGAAGACCCTGGAAAGTTTATGGTTTTCCCCTGGGTCATGAATTATCCTGGTTTGATTACATCAAACTGAAAGCAGTTCTCAGTTTCTTAATGGCCTATAGCTTGTGTCCCCAACCCCTGGGCTATGGCCCAGTAGCGAGTCATGGCTTCTTTGGAACTGGGCCGGGTAAGTGGCGGATGAGCACATAAGTGTACACAGCTCCACTTGTGCGTGGGGCAGGTGTGCACAAGTGTGTGCAGTTCCATTTGCAGATGGAATCATTTTTTAAAAATTTTTTGATTTATATTTATTTTATTTATTTTTTATTTTTTTAAATTTATAAACCGCCCTTCTCCTTGCGGACTCAGGGCGGTGAACAGCCAGAATAAAACATGGTATACAAAAGTTAAAAACAATTAAAAATTATTAAATATTATTCGGCCAAGAATTAAAACAACCCAATTTCAAATCAATTTCAAATTTAAAAACGGAGGATGGGATCAAGCTAGCCCACCTAGATGGAATAAATGGGTTTTAAGGGCCCGACGAAAGGTCCGGAGATCTGGAATCCTGCGTATCTCCGGGGGTAGGTCATTCCATAGGGCGGGCGCCGCCACAGAGAAGGCTCTCCCCCTGGGGGTCGCCAGCCGACACTGTCTGGCTGACAGCACCCGGAGGAGGCCCTCTCTGTGCAAGCATACTGGCCGGTGGGAGGCTATTAGCGGCAGAAGGCGGTCCCGCAAGTACCCAGGTCCTAAGCCATGAAGCGCTTTAAAGGTGGTCACCAACACCTTGAAGCGCACCCGGAAGACCACCGGGAGCCAGTGCAGCTCGTGCAGGAGAGGTGTCACGTGGGAGTGCCATGTCGCTCCCATAATTCCCCGCGCGGCCGCATTCTGGACCAGTTGGAGCCTCCGGGTGCACCTCAAGGGGAGCCCCATGTAGAGAGCGTTGCAGTAGTCCAGGCGGGAAGTCACGAGCCTTCTCCGGAGACTCAGGGCGGTTTACAGTGCGTTTTAGCAATAGCCTTCATACTTTTGCATATTTATACAAAGTCAGCTTATTGCCCCCACAAACTTTCCCTTCCCTGCTACCGCTGCCACCAGCTCTTCACAAAGCTGAAAAGGTTGGAGACTGCTACCTATAGCAATCTCCCCAAATGCAAAGCCTCCGTACCAGTATTTTTCAACCTTGGGACCTTTAAGATGGGTGGACTTCAACTCCCAGAATTCCCCAGCCAACACTGCTCTGTAGAAACTCTGTAGAATCCTACATTTTTTTTCCCTTCCCCTTTCAATTGCAATGCAATGCAAAGCTTCCCCGGATCATTAGGAACTCCAGACAGGAAAGTGAAGAGTGTCTTCCCCCTGTACACCCTGCAGGCTTTTTAAAAACAAGCAAACACGGAAAGAAATCAACCTTCCTACACCATCTATTTACGGCAGAAATTTAAGGGGAGAACTGGGGTGTCGATGAAGACGGAAGATGTTACAAAGAGAGGGAAAAAAATAAATGAATTTCCCACTGTTCGTTGATGAAGTGAGATTGTATTGAACTAAGCCTCAGTGTAAACTTTATTAAAGGTCACACTAATAAATGGCTTAATTCTAGAATTATAAATTAACTCATGGGGTTTTTGCTTTGTGAACAACTGTGCTTTTCTGGATCTAACTCTCCTCAAGCTACAAGGGGCTCAGGAGAGAGAAAACAGACTAAGTTTAGAGGGCAACAGTGCCATCTGCTGATCAAAGACATTCATTGCATTTCAGAACTGTGAGTAAAGCAGAAAGTATCAGGAGAAAATTATCATGGATAAAACTGTTTATTTAACTGTGGTTAAATCATCCCACTGTTTGTTTGTTTTTTTGCAAACTTCTCCCTATCAGTAAACCTAAAAAATAATAGGTCTTGCAAATTCTTCAAGAGAGGTGTTTCAAAATAGCCACAAGTATATATAGCAGTAATACTTAGACTTATATACCATTTTATAGTGCTTTACAGCCTTCTCTAAGCAGTTTACAGAGTCAGCATCTTGCCCCCAACAATCTGGGCCCTCATTTTATTGACCTTGGAAGGATGGAAAGCTGAATAATCTTGAGCCAGTCAGGATTGAATTCCTGGCAATCAGCAGAGTTAGCATGCAATACTGAATTCTAACCACTGTGCACCAGGGATGGATGGATGGATGGATGGATGGATGGATGGATGGAAGGAAGGAAGGAAGGAAGGAAGGAAGGAAGGAAGGAAGGAAGGAAGGAAGGAAGGAAGGAAGGAAGGAATAGCAATAGCATTGAAACTTATATACTGCTTCACAGTGCTTTTCAGCCCTCTCTAAGCGTTTTACAGAGTCAGCCTCTTGCTCCCAACAATCTGGGCCCTCATTTTATTGACCTTGGAAGGATGGAAAGCTGAATAATCTTGAGCCAGTCAGGATCGAACTCCTGGCAATCAGCAGAGTTAGCATGCAATACTGAATTCTAACCACTGTGCACCAGGGATGGATGGATGGATGGATGGATGGAAGGAAGGAAGGAAGGAAGGAAGGAAGGAAGGAAGGAAGGAAGGAAGGAATAGCAATAGCACTGAAACTTATATACTGCTTCACAGTGCTTTTCAGCCCTCTCTAAGCGTTTTACAGAGTCAGCCTCTTGCTCCCAACTATCTGGGTGTTCATTTTATCGACCTCGGAAGGATGGAAGGCTGAATCAACCTTCAGCCTGCTGAGATTCAAATTGCAGGCAGCCGGCAGCCGGCAGAAGTAGCCTGCAATACTGCACTCTAACCACTGTGCCACTGCAGCTCACAAACAAATATACCCTGAGTCCGCAAGGAGAAGGGCGGTATATAAATTCAAATAAACTAAAATAAACTAAAAGCTTTTTTAAAAAAAAAAATCTTAAATGCAGTTTTCTTTGACCCAGACTTGTGTGGCTGTTTCAAAACCATCTGCTGGCTGATTAAACACATTTATGGACACAATTATTTTGCTTGAAGCGGCTTAGGTGCACATTGCAGCTTAAAGCACCAGTGTGAAAAACCTGGAAAAAAAGAAGCAGCTGCTTTAATGAGGCAAAAAGGTACTAGGTACCCTTGTATATCCTAAAGCAGTTCTAAAATTATTCTGATTTTTTTAAAAAAAAATTAATCTGAAGAATTTTCAGTGTTCTAAAGTGAATATTACGAAAATGATAACCAAACATTAGAACTATTGAGGATTGCACAAGCTAACACTCACCCCCTGAAAAAACAATGTCATAGATTTTTTTTCCCACCCCTACCTGGCCTGGATTTAATACTTTATGATACCTGTATTTGCTCTGCTCTGTCAACAGATACTACCAGGGGCTGCTGTTTCTTTCCCAGCCAAAAAAATCTGAGACACCTTAATTTATGACATCAAATAGCTGCACCAAAAGCTTCCCAGCATATCTACAGAAACTGCTGCAGGGAAAGCGATTCCATTCTCATTTGCTAAGGCTTTAAAAGAAAGACACGTTAGAAGTCAAGCAACAATCAGTACTGTATTATAGATTTAGATTTTCGATTAGCTGGGGCATTCCGAAACAGTAATTCCATTAGAAGCTTCAGTCTTGCAGTGGCAAAAGAGGAAATGTGAAGGCTACACAGAGCCGATCAATATCTTAGGGAAGATAAAAGGCAACAGAGAAATTGCCCAATAAGTATTCAAGTCTCATCCAGGCCCACCTTCCTGAAAGGAAGGGTAATTAAAGCCATATTCTAATTAACATAGACTTTGCCCCCAATCAGAAGCATCTTTTGCAGAAAAACTAATGAGGCTGGGAGAATAGGCTGTTGCTTACAGATCCATCTATTGAATTAAAGTGAAAGCAGCCTTTAAAACATGATAATGGGAAAAACAAACAAGCCAAGAGAAGGACAGATTATCCTAACAGTTGAATGCAAAACACTTCGGACTCCTCTTCGTCTTCCAGTGAGCATTGAAACCAGGGGTGGGTTCTAATTACCTTTGCTACCGGTTCGCAACGGGGCCTCCCTCCGCTCTTTTCTGTGCTCTCTTCTTCGCTCTCACGCGCGCTCTCTTCTGTGCATGCACAGAAACATTTTGATGACGTGGGCGGAGCCTCCTGCCAATTTTACTACCGGTTCTATAGAACCGGTGCGAACCGGGGGCAACCCGCCACTGATTCAGACCCCTTGGTATAGCATAGCCCTAGAGCAGGGGCATCAAACTTGATTTCATCAAAAGCCGCATCAGGGTTGTGTTTGACCTCAGGAGGCCGGGGTGGGTGTGGCCAGGGAGGGTGTGGCCAGCTCAACATCACTCATGTTGGGGGGGGGGGGTTGTGGTGGCCTGAGCACTCTGCCAGCAAAAACGGGCTCCCCAGCTCCATTTTTGGCTGCCACGGCCTCCTGCAACCCTCTGCCAGTGAAAATGGAGCTCGGGAGGTTTCCAGGGTGGCCCTAGGGACCAGATCTAAGTACTCCGCAAGCCGGATCTGGGCCCCAGGCCTTGAGTTTGACACACCTGCCCTAGAGACTCATATGCCCTCTCTCCCCTCACACACTTTTTTTTTAAAAAGCATTAAAACTAAGAGTTTTCCCACAGGTGTCACTTTACAGATGTAAACCCCTTGTATGGTGGTTGGTGTATTAATATTTGTGGGTTTTCCCCTTCCTAGACAGGGGTGGGCTTCAAAAATTTTAGCAAGGGCTTCTCTGCCTGGTTGCTGGATGGGTGTGGCCTAGTTGGCCTCCTGCACCACATCAGAGGGGCATTTTTGACCTCCCCAGGCTTCGGAGGCCCTCTGGAGGCTGGAAACGGGCCTGTTTCAGGCCTTCTCAGACTTCCAGTAGGCCTGTTTTTCACCCTCCCCGAGCCTCCATGCACACCCTGCACTTACCTGCATCCAAAACGGGCCACATGGGAATTCCTGGAAGGGGAGGGGTGGGCAGAGCCAGCCAGGAGTGGGATTTGGGGGTTCTCCAAACTGCACAGAATCTTATCTAGAGGTTCTCCCGAACTCCTGCGAACCCCCAGAAGCCCACCCCTGTTCCTAGGTATTTCCTTTTTGCATTGTATTATTTCTATTCACTGTTTGACTTGTTTTATGCAGTATGCAATCTAGAGTTGTGATGGGACCAGATCAGGGGTGGGATTCAGCCAGTTCTCATCACTTCGGGAGAACCGGCTGTTAACTTTCTGAGCAGTTTGGCAAAGTGGTTGTTGGAAGAAATCATTAGGGAAGAGAACCAGTTGTTAAATTACTTGAATCCCACTACTGGACCAGATGGCCTGTACATTTAATAGCTTCTTACAGCCCCACCACCACCACCACCACCCAGGCCACACCACCCTTCCTAGGTGACATTAAGTTTTTAAATCCTGACAGTAGATCTACCTCAGGACACTCAAGCACTGGAAGAGGGCAGTGTGCATTAGAGAAGCAACATGCCAGTTTCAGTACAATTCAATGTCAAGTGTAATAGAGTGATTGCAAAGAGCTCATTGTCTCAGTATCCCTTGAGCATAAATCTTTAAATGGAGGACTCAAAGATGTGTGTGTGTTTTTTTTAAAGGCAGTCAGACTTTTCTTTGTTTCTCCTTGAAGAAATTCTTCAGTCCTGACTGAATGATTGAGAATGGAAGGATTGGTCAGAACTAAAGAAGCTTCTTGGATAAGAAGCAAAACATCTTTGAGGAAAAGCAAAGAAAAATCCAGTTGCCTTTTGAAAAAGCACCTTTGGGACAACCAGGACCTGGATGACTTGAGAATCTTCATAGACATTTAAATGGAGAAGCTAGAAGGAGCTCCACAGGTGGAGCTCCCATGGTGAGATCCAACTTTGATGATAGTCACAGTACACAATGTATAAAACTCTGTAGAGATTCTCAGTCATCTGACTGATGGTGCCTGGATGACCTGGATGACTGAGAATCTCAACAGTCCTTTAGCTATACAATTTGGGATGAAGACCCTTTGAATGGTCTGGGAGTAGGAATGGATTTCCAGAGGAAAAAATTACAGACTACAGGAACCACTAGCACTACTCAGGTGACCCTGAGGACACAGCTAAACCTCCAAGCGCTTCAATGACCCTCTAAAAAGGATGCAAGGAATATGAATCCTTCCCTTCCCCACTATCCTGTCAGAGCTGAAGAAGCTTCTTAGATGAGAAGCGAAACATCTTCAAAAGAAAAAAACCCAAGAAAGTCCAATGGCCACCTAGAAAAAGCACCTTTGGGATACACAATATATATTATCACTGTTGGTAATAGGCTGAAAGGGAACACGGGGGATTTTGGTTCATTCTGCTGCTTGAATGCAATTTACTGAGTTTTGGATTGAGATTTCTAATGCTTGACTTCTTCAACTCACCACCTGCTTCCCTTGAACCCTAGATGGACAGAAGTGAGTTCCAGCAAGATTCAGTCCTTAAACAACTGGAAGTCCTCAAGGAGGAAGAGAAAGAATTCCAGAATTTGAAGGTAATTTCGAGATTACAGGATTCAACTACCTATGCAAAGTGGGGGCTGATTTTACATGGGGGATTGTCTGAATCTGGCAGGGTACAAGGGGAGGGTTTTATTGCTGGGGAAAAACGAACTTAAGCTGGAGAAATTAGATTTAAGCATCGTTGGATCGTTGCAATCAGTTCCGCCGCATGAAAAAATTTTAAAAAATGATTTTACACAGGTGTAACACCCCCCCCCCTTTTTTTTTTTTTGGTCATGAAAATCAGCCGAGTCCACAAAGTCAAGTGAGATTGACGTAGCAGAAGTCAAAGACTTTCAGAATTATTGAGGGGAACAATTTCACCTTCTCTGAACTTCGTGCAGATCAGCTGAAGCTGTATCCTCAATAGCGGTCTAATTTGGTTTTGTAACAAGATACTAAATTGGTCCTAAAGCTCAGTGACCCGGGTTGGTAGGTTACTGTTTTGTTCAAATGAGAGCATAAGCAATTAACCTGGTCGGGAATACAAGGGAAACTTAAAAGCAGAGGAAAATCAAGAGGGATCCTCTGAATCCAGTTTAGGGGTCATGTATAACAACGGCAACGTTGACTCGTTTGAACAGCAGGCATAAAGCATAATTGGCTAGGTTGCAGAAGTACAAGGCCAGCATTTCTTTCACTCAAGATTTCATGCGGGAAGACTCTACCCAAATTAATCTTACGTTCATTAGCTCTTTTGGAGTAAGGTCAACAGAGGAGGAATTTCTGCCACATGAGAAGGCTTTCATTCCCAAGGACCCTGCCTCTATTGCTAAAACCAGGGGTGGGCTGCTGGGGGTTTGCAGGGGTTCAGGGGAACCTTTTGCTTAGATTCTGTGCAGTTCAGAGAACCCCCAAATCCCACTCCTGGCTGGTCCCACCCACCCTGCTCCACCCCTCCCAGGAGTCCCCACATGGCTCATTTTGGATGCAGGTAAGTGCAAGGTGCACACGGAGGCTCGGGGAGGGCAAAAAATGGGCCTGCCAGAAGTTTGGGAAGGCCAGAAATGGACCTGTTTCCAGAAGGCCTCCGGAGCCTGGGGAGGCTGTTTCCACCCTCCCACGGGCTTGAGGAAAGCTTCCAGAGCCCGGGGAGGGCAAAAACACCCACCCACCATGGTGCAGGAGGCCAACTAAACCATGCACACCATGGCCACACCCACCCAGCAGCCAGGCAGAAAACCCCTTGATAAAATTTTTGAAGTCCGCCAGGGGTGGGTTCTACTTACCTTTACTACCGGTTAGCAGCACGCCCACATATGCAAATCACGTATGATGATGTCTGGGTCAGTGGGCGGAGCCTCCCGCCAGCTTTACTACTGTTCTTGCAAACCGGTCCGAACCGGGGGCAACCCACCACTGAAGCCCACCCCTGGCTAAAACCACTGTCCTACCGATGGGTAAGGGATGCTGTTTCATGGGTTTGGAAGCTGAGGGATACCTCTAAGATAGATACAAGGAGTGCAAGTTCCAAGAAAGTTGAAGCAGCCAGTCAGTCCTGCCCCTAACTATTTAGCTGGATCCGAGACCTCAGGAGAAAGACCTATGGAGTCATACTCCTTCTTCACAGGAAAAGAGCCAGCTCTCCCTAGGAAACATCAGTCGATAGTCTTAATACTTGCAGGCTACAGCTATTTTTCTTCTCTGAAAAAAGTTGCCATTTTTGTATCTCTGCAACTTATTGTTTGAAAGGGAGATGCATATTTATGCACAATTGGTAGAGCCATCCATTTGTATTGCAAGTAATGGTATTGTTGAGCACCAGAGTGTTGACGTATTTAATTAGCAGCACAAAGTATACTGTTATTTCATCCAGAATTGGACACCACTTAAGTCTCCCTTGCTTTCTATATTTCCTTGTTACTGTGGGGTTCTTGGTGTTCTCTGAGCTTGGCTGTTTCCTTGCAGATGTTTCTGTTGCAATTCATTGTTGGCATGTATTTCTATGCAAACAACTACAGCAGTATTCAGCCAGGAGAGGGCAGTATTTCCAAGTTTGGATCTATGGTATATACTCTATGCTCTTTTGTTCTAAGTAGAATTTCCTGTTTCCAGTTAGTTAAATAGTTGAGCAGTAAAGCACATGTTGATTGTACTCTTTGTTTGCTCTGTGTGGTGCTTTATATAAAGATTACCTAACTAGGTAACATCATCAGTGTAAAGCAATGCACCAAGTTCAGAGAGCACCAAGGACCCCACAGTTCACCCCTGAGCTACAAATATTCTATATGTTGTTGCTCTTTACCCATTCTCACTTTGGCACTTCACCATCATTATACTATATAGCAGGCATCTCCAAACTTGGCAACTTTAAGACGTACAGATACCCAGCATAGCTGACTGAGGAATTCTGGGAGTTGAAATCCACAAGCTTTAAAGTCGCCAAGTGTAGAGACCCTTGCTGTATAGGTTAAGAACTTAAAGATGCCAAGCCAGTCCTGGGCAATGCTCCCATCTGGACTCCATGCCATCTCCTGTTCAAAGAGTCAGGAGAAAAGCAACAACCTTGAGTTGATTCATTGTCTTGGTCTACCCACTTCAATCTTGTTTACTGAAGCTTTCTTCTTTCTGCTGTAATATCCAGCAAGCAATTCCCATGATTCTCATTCAATAGGATAATTATCCATGCCGAGTGACAATTATTAGAGTGATAATCCACATCTGGAGGCAGAACATTAGAAAAGGGCGCAATGGAAGAGCAGTAGATTCCCAGCATTTCAGATCTAAATCAGTTAGACTTCGGGATGATGGAAATGTAATTTGGGAAATGTAATTCTGGATGGAAAGCATGCATTTTACTGCAGTGCAACAATATAACTCCATAACTTTGCAAAGCTGGATGTTCTAGTGATTAAAAATACCAAGGAACACATTTTATCTCAACTAAACCAGCCCCGTCTTTCTGTTAAAAATCTGCTTTCCTTTTTGGTCAGCCTCCTTTATGATATCACAAAATCCTAAATCTCTTCGGATGGTAGTGCCTTAAAGTCGTCCCCCCACCCCCCTTCTTAAATGAGGCTTTCAACATAATTTCTCTGGCATCTCACAGGAGGAAGTAGAGCTTCCAAAAGCTGGCTCTCCCCTTTGAAACATGCAGGCCTTTATCTTCAAGCAAAGACTCTGCCATCTTCCATTCTTCGGCCCTGAAACAAAACCCAAGTCAATCACCGCAGCTTTAATCCCCACCCCCACCAAGGAGCGGCATTTCCCTCCATTCCTTTCTAGAGAAAGATGGAAGGAAAAGAAAGATGGTGGGATTAATTGATCAATTAATAGGATGTGCCAACATTTTATCTGAATAGTTTCCATGGTAATAGAAGCATCGTTGTGGGAGAAAGCGGCAGTTTTCTTTGCCAGATTTCCAACTGGGCTAAAACTCTGTCCAATGAAAGGGAAGAACAATGCAGGAAGAAAAGGAGAGAGAGAGAAGGGGGGAGGGAGAGAGAGAGAGAGAGAGAAAGTGAAAGAGGGAGAGAGAAAGAGGGAGAGAGAAAGAAAGACAGATAAAGAGGGAGAGAGGGAAAGAGAGAGAAAGAGGGAGAGAGAAGAGGGAAAGAAGGAGAGAGTGGGAAAGAGAGAGAGAGAAGAGGGAAAGAAGGAGAGAGTGGGAAAGAGAGAGAAGAGGGAAAGAAGGAGAGAGTAGGAAAGAGGGGGAGAGAAAGAGGGAGAGAAAGAGGGAGAGAGTGTGAAAGAGAGAGAAAAAAAGAGTGTGTGTGAAAGAGGGAGAGAGGGGGGAGAGAGAAGAGTGAAAGAAGGAGAGAGAGAGGGAAAGAGGAAGAGAGAGAGAAAGAAAGAGTGAAAGGGAGAGAGAAAGAGAGAGAAAGAGGGGGAGAGAGAGAGAAAGAGAATATTAGAATAGCAGACTTAGGAAAATTTGAATGTATGGGGCAGATAATTTTGTTATTTATTTGCAGGTAGTTGTCAACTTACAACCACAATTGAGCCCAAAATTTCCATTGCTAAACAAGGCAGTTGTTAAGTGAGTTTTGCCCCATTTTACAATTTTTTTGCCACAGTCATTAAGTGAGTCAGTTATTAAGTGAAGCAGGCGGTCATTAAGCTTTCACATTCACCCATGCTTCCCCCAATCTCTCTTAAAAGTGTTTCCATCAATTATGTTTCTTTGTGTTTAATGGAGTAGAGATGATTTTTTTAAAAAAAATCAGCAAAAGTAGATTTAAAAACCCGAGAATCTCCATTTATAGGGTGTAGACATTCTAAGTATTTACAAAATAAGACATTCCGATTATTTTCAATTACAAAGGCAAAAATGAAAAACAATTCTCATTGCAATTTTACCTCTAAAACCCTACTGCTTCCCGTGTTAACTTTTAGGGATTGCTATTCAGCCTACATAAGCACACGTTAAGAGGCGTGTTTGATGTGTTTCTAAATGGTTGATGTGCATATTTCATACTTACATTGTTTCTCAAATATAGAGGTATGAAAGAATAAGTACAACTGTGTATTAACCTAAGGCTGTATTGCTAAATGCAAAGCTGCATAGGTGAATTTCACACAGTGATTCAAAACAAAAATTGAAATGTTTTACCATGAGAAAATCAAGCACTCCAAGACCTATGAAGTTATTTATTCCCATGAAAGGCATCACAGCCCCCATAAATCGCATGGCGAATTGAACATATAATCACAGAAAAGCGGAATTTCTGCTACATGAAATTATATAGCTATAAATTATACCAATACGCAGGCTAGAAATGTTTAACCAATAATGATCCATTTCCACTGAAAATCAATTATGCTATCCTATATTTTTGGCCTGCTCCATTTATCGCAACTTCTCATTTCAAATTACAGATAATAAATATCTTTTGCAGATTCGTATTTCACTAACCAGGTGCCATGTGGAATGGCTGCCCAAAGGCACACGTGAAATATTGCAGGAACGCACAGTGCCCCTTCCTATCGACCGGCCAATGATAATAAAAGCATAGTGACATTTCTAAGATTAATCAGAAGTGACTAGGCCAAAAAATGGCAGCGCTTAGGGATGGAAGTCTACCTACAATTTCAAAACTTAAATTCTGTATTTACAAAACTCCTGATTTCAGTGCACACAAGATGGAATATAGCTGCACTCTCTACAGAATATGCACTGCTCATTCTTAATGGGGGAAAATCATAGATAATAGTGATAAATAGACATAAGATAGAAGATATATAGAAGATAGAGATGGGTGGATAGATAGAGATGGATAGATGAGAGAGAGAGCGGGATGGATGGGAGAGGAGAGGAGAGGAGAGGAGAGGAGAGGAGAGGAGAGGAGAGGAGAGGAGAGGAGAGGAGAGGAGAGGAGAGAAGAGGAGAGAAACAGGATAGAGACAGGATAGAGACAGGATAGAGACAGGATAGATAGACAGAGACAGGATAGAAGATGGATGGATAGGATAGGATAGGATAGGATAGGATAGGATAGGATAGGATAGGATAGGATAGGATAGGATAGGATAGGATAGGATAGGATAGGATAGGATAGGATAGACAGATAGATAGAGACAGGATAGATGATACTAGATAGATAGATAGATAGATAGATAGATAGATAGATAGATAGATAGATAGATAGATAGAGAGAGACAGGATGGATAGATAGAGACATGATGGATGGATGGATGAATAGATGAGAGAGAGAGAGAGAGAGAGAGATAATGATAGATGATACATATAGATGATAGTTGTATCTGTGGAAGGAACAGCTAATTTAAATTAACATTTCTCCCCCCTTTCTGTGAAGGAGAAAAGTTTGCCTAAAACTTTTGTCTGAACATTGAACAGTTAAGCCTTCCTCTTGCACAACTCTGCATCTGTTATAACGCCAGACTCCAAAACGCAATCCTGCACCAACAAATAAGCTTCTTTGCCTTGTTCTTCCCAGGATCCCACGAACGGCTATTACAGTGTGAACACCTTCAAGGACCACCATTCCACGCCCACCATCTCCCTCTCAGGTTGCCAACCAGAGATGAGGCCAGCCAACAAGCAGCGTGTGCCGACAGGCATGTCCTTCACCAACATCTACACGACCCTGAGTGGGCAGAACCGCCTCTACGACTACAGCCAGCGTTTCATCCTGGGCATGGGGAGCAGCTCCATCGAGCTGTGTGAACGGGAATTCCAGCGGGGTTCCATGAGCGACAGCAGCTCCTTCCTGGACACGCAGTGCGACAGCAGCGTCAGCAGCAGCGGGAAGCAAGATGGCTACGTACAGTTCGACAAGGCCAGCAAAGCTTCAGCCTCGTCTTCTCACCATTCACAGTCCTCCTCTCAGAACTCTGACCCAAGCCGGCCTCTGCAAAGGAGAATGCAGACGCACGTGTGAAAGGATGGGACAAAACTAGCAATGGGAGGGGAAGGAGGATAGGATAGACTGACCAGCAGGTCGAGAGACCACCTGAGCTGAATCTTGGCCCTGCTGAAGCCAGCAAGTCCTGGGGGGGGGGGGATGGAGACTGTTTGACCAGTTTATTTGTGTTCTAGTGACCTGTAGCTCCACAAAGCACTTCTCCCCTTCTTCTTCTCTAGAGTAAAGGCTAACGCAAGGCGAAGGGAGCTAGACAGAGCCTTGTACTGCAGACAGACCTCTCCAGAGAGACTTAATGCCTTCTTTCCTTAGACCTGTTGACTCCCTTCCACAAGGGGGAAGGACTCACAACAGCTGAACCCAAACTAACCTTAAGCACAATGTCCGTTTCCTTCCTGTAGCAAACCCAGGCGTAGGAGGAGGATGGGAACAAAGAAAGGGGAAATGACAGATAACTTATTTGGGAAATGTAGTGAGGAAACAAATCCCACCCCGGGCCCCCTTCTTTTAGGGAGGACGGGCTTCTAAACCCAACGGTGCAGGAATAACAACATCCATGGCCTTCAATGGGAAGCTGGGCATCCTGGCTTTTCCTACCTAATAAGATAATCTCCCTGGAGATTTCGAGGTAGCTATGACCATCTATCACCTACCAGCAATTTATATTTCCCAGTTCACATCCAACTGGCTCCCTGGTTGGGCCCAGGAGAGACATCTAAGCTGTCTTTCGCTGGCATGTCATCTCCCTTGGGTCGGTTCCTGAAGATAAATTGACGGAGGCTTCTAGAATCTTCTGTGCTTTCCACTTCCCTCTTCCTTAGTGACATCGATTCCTGTCTGTGGACATTTCGGAGAAGGTGCATCTTCAACGCTGCCCGTCACGTGCACCAGCAAAGCCACCCTCCCTGCTGCTTAGCCTCATTTGCAAATTATAAGGGGTGGGGGTGGGGAGCTGTGTTCTTCAAAGCAACCTCAAACAAAATGGCTTAACTTAAGGAAGTTTCAGTGTGAGGGAGCGGGGGATAGCCATTGGTGTAATAATGTGCACTGACTGCTAAACCTGGTCTTTTATTATTTTCAATGACTTTTATTTTGTTTGGTGTTTGGTGTTTATCATATTACAATGTGTCTTTGGACTAAAAAAAAAAAACAGAGTTGAGAACTTTTAAGAGTGGCTTCTCAGCAAAATACCCAGGTATGCCTCTAGCCCATCCATCATACTCTGATTTTGATTAAGAGGAACTGTTTGATGGAGGGAAGACTGAACTCCTCTTTTGAGTGACATGTGACAATACTCCCAAGAGTGGGTTGCTGTGGCGAGTGAACATAAAACATTTCTTACTTCTGCTTCTGTATTCCCTGCCCTCCCTTCCTGTTATCCCCCCACAACAGCACAACTAGAAGATTAATACAAGAATTGTTACAAGCACTGTGGCAGTGGGTCCTTTGGAAACCAGTTTGATTTAAACAACTCTGATCCAAAAGAGAGAGAGGGGGGAAAAAAGGCCACACACAGCAATTAACGCAAGCAACATATGCATAGTGTGATTTCTTACTTTCGGAATTCAGGGCTTAGTCTGTGATAAAAGCACAAAAACTTTCCAGGAAAAAATCAGGAACGCCTGTCCATTCCTTCCAATATATTCTTCTAGTCATACCACCATTGCTTCAACTCCCCAACTGTAGAGAGCAAATACATTATCAAAGTTTTAGCTTAATAAACTAGCAGAGTTGGAAGGGATCTTGGAGGTCTTCTAGTCCAACCCCCTGCTCAGGCAGGAAACCTTATCACCATTTCAGGCAAATGGTTGTCCAATCTTTCCAGGAAAAACCTTCAGCGATGGAGAATCCACAATTTCTGAAAGCAAGTCATTCCACTGATTAATTGTTCTGACATGAAATTTCTCCTTACTTCTAAGGTTCTCTCCATGATTAGTTTCCATCCATTGCTTGGTTCTATGACTTCCATCCAAGAGTGGAGGACAAAAAGAGGCTGACCTTGTCAAATGGGGGAATTGTGGGTACTTGTATCTGACATTTCCCTAAGCACCATTCACTGGTTTGAGTCACTGATTTCATTTGAATTTAGCAGCTTATAGCACCCATTAATACCAACTAATAAAATGTTTACTATATAAAAGCTAAACTCAATAATATTAATAGATGAAATTTAGCAGGCACAATGATATAACCAACGAATCCAGCTCTTGTACCATGCATGTGTACTGTTCTCATACAATGTACCCCAATGAAGAAAGCTTGCCAGGTCTCACAAGCTATTCAGATCAAGGCTGGTCTGGCAAGGGAAAACTACCGATATCTAATCAAAATTTGGATCATGTGAGGACATATATCTATATATACACCACTCCCAGGAAAAAAGCAATCGGTTGCTCTAAAAAGCAAGCTAACTGTCTCTGGAGAAGGGGCAGGCAAAGGTTGTTGGTATCCTAGACCAGAATCTTAATAGAGATGTTAAGACTTACTTTATGGAGCAGGGGAAAATGGCATCCTGTGTCTTCATGATGATTGTATACTAGCTTGCATAGCTCTATTGGATTCCCCCCCCCCCCTTTCTTTTGAACTTCAAAAGCTGCCCTGGTTGAGAATAGTAGCTACACTGGTGTTCCAAGTCCTCTAACTTCACCGGCAAAAAATCCTCCCATATTTAACGAACAATACAAGTCTTTTCTAATCCAGCTAGCAGAAGCACTGAAGAGGAGACGGTTTTCCACACAAATATACTTCTGCATGTAAGGTGTGCCCTATCATTAAACTACACTTAAAGCCTATTGCCCACTTCTCAAATAAGGCATGGGATTGCCAATTAACTCCTAAGAATCTCAAGGCACTTAATTTTGAGTTAGATCCCAAGAATTAACTCAGCACATAGGAGGTTTCATGGCAGGGAGGGGGAAATGATAACCTTCAGTGCTTACAGCCACCCTGAGGCTTTCTCACTACAGCCAGTGGACCAGTCATTGAAAATTTAATCTGTCAATTTCTTCTATTTTATCAGACCAACAAGCCATCCTTTCGGTCTCTCAGAAGGGTTGGGGTGGGCGATTTGGATCCATGTTCTTTAGGAAATTCTTGGAAACTCTTGAGTTTCATTTTTGCAGTCATCTTTGCAGACTGAACAAGAAATAAGCTGAATACTCCTCAGTCCAGACAAACAAATGTCGGTACTCTTTACTGCTGCTGTATTTCCCATTTTTTTAAAAAATGGGAAATACAGGCTTCGTCTGCCACCTACTGGCCATGTCCTAGAACTGCGACACCTACCTTGCATTAGGGAAATCCCTAACTCAGGGATGTCCCAACCTTGGACAAGTGGACTTAGGGACTTGAGAATTACACGAGACTTGTAGTTTCAACCCACAGAATTCCCAGCCATCCATGCATAATTCTAGGAGTTGAAGTCCACAAGTCTTAAGGATGCCACAGCTCGACCCCCGTACTCCAGCTGAAAGTCTACTGAACGACCTTCACCGTTAGCTTCAGAGATAATATACAAAGCTTGAGTAATATGAAAATACTTGGCAACTGATCACCCCTCACAAGCAGTTAATGACTTGTTCAGAGATCCAACTGCTTGGAAGATTTTTTATTTTTTTTTCAAATTTTAGTTTGTTGAGTTTACTGTGTGAAGCAAGAATTTCCTCAACCATCTGTTCCTTAATATATAACAAGCAACAGTGATAGACAATTACACTGGCTGCAAATTAACACATTGGTTTCCGGGAGCAGCCTTTGGAAGGCCTGTTTGTTTCACTAAACTTGGAATTCACCAAGAAGCGGGAGAGCCATGTGCTGTGTTAACCAACCTGTGTTAACTTTCTCAGAAGGAAGAGCGAGACCACTGTAGCAGGATAATTAAAAAAAAAAAAACTAAACTGGTATTGCAAAGGCATATGCACCTTCAGAAAATTTATGATCCATAGCTCTATTGATCCATTCTTCATTCCATAAGTAACATTTACAAGGCCAAATTGCTTGGGGATGAGAGAGCATTAAAGGCCATCTGCCCAAACCTGTTGTTTGAACAAGTACTGTATTTTTCAGAGTATAAGGCACACCTTAGTTTTTGGAGAGGAAAATAAGAAAAAAGCTGATTGGCAGGTGGACCGGTCTCCCAGAATACCCCCAATCAGCTGTTGCCAGAGGTGAATTTTAGCAACAGGTTCCTTGGTTGTGAGCTCTGTGCCTTGCTTTTTTTTTCTGCCTCTGAAACTTCTGAAACTCTGTTTCAGAAAAAACTTTCTTTTCTGCCTCTGAAAGCCTCCAAAACAGAGCTTCAGAAAAAAAAGCCTCTGAAGCAGGTAGCAGCCAACCACCCACCCCCCATGGAACCATCCTTTCAGCCCAGAAGCAAAGGTGAGTTGCAAAATCTTCCTTTCCAACAAGTGGACAAAAATGGCTTTAGGCCTTTGGATGGCCTTTAATAAATTCTTATGCTTCCTTGCAGTAGTGGGTTTCAGTTTAGTTTACTACTGGTTCGCTCAAGTGAGCACATGCAATACTTCTGTGCATGTACAAAGCATCTGGGCAGGTGGATAGCACCACCAGCACTACCAGTTCTCCCGATCCGGGGCAAACCGGTAGCAACCCACCACTGCTTCCTTGGCTATCCATTTCAACAGAAGCTAGAAAGATGCAATCCTAGGGAATCATAGTTCTTTGATTATTCTGGATTATTCTGATCCAGTAGATAGAAAACAACTTTTCATACGGTTCTGTGCATAGAGCTGATGCATTCAAATCTGATCTCAGAGTATCAAGAAGGGCATGCTCTAAAGTAGGAACAGTTGTACAAAACACATTAATGAGGATTGCCTTTTTCAACCAATCATTTGCCCCTTTTATATTTTACTTTTCCTCCTATGTGTGGAGAACTGATTCATCCTGCCCTAGAATTAGCCCTTCTTATTCAGTCAACTATACATACCTTGTTTCAAGAAAGTGAAGGGCACTCAAGAAAACCACCTTTGCTTGATGGAGCCATGCAGGAGTAGAGAAGCCAAGTCACCCACCACTGCTTCACTTTCCCAAACTGGGAGACAGATAGGGTGTTCACAAGATGGGTGTGTGTCCAAAAAAGGTATGATAGTACCCCCAAACAGGTGATTGAATTTCATTTGGCCTTCAATTACATAGTTGGGATTGCCATCTTTGACTTCATTGACACAACCATGGACATCACCAGAAGCAGGGAGCTCCAGAAAACCACTCCTCTCCCCAACACAGAGTAGTCCCAAGAAGACTAATCCATAAGAGTTAATAGCAGCTGAGATGAAGCTAAGAAGATGCCTCCTAAAAGCAGTGGAGCTACTCTTCAACATGAGCTACTGGAAGAAGGGAAGCAGAGCAAGAATGTGGTTTCTGCCCAGGTGCTCAGTCTCAACCATTTAAGGGTAGGCCAGGTGAGAAATCCAACTACACCAGAGATCCTAACGCTCTACTTTATCAATTTAGGCTACAACAGAATCTTGAAAGTCCAATAGAGTTTCTCTCCTCCACCCTCCACAAAAGTATTAAAGAGGGTCAAGGCAAGGAAGTCCTGAGTTTCTTTCTCACCCTTTCCTGATTACCAGAATTAAGCTTGGATTTACTAAGGAGTTGCTACATATTTTGTTCTATATCAAGTCAGAGGTTTCTTAAAAGTCCCTGGAAGGGACAATAAGTAGAAGTGAGGTCTTGCAGTGCAATTTCTCTACACACACACACACACAAAACACACACTTGGGTGGGGGCTGTCAAAATAGCCACAATGTTTATTTTCCAACCGTGTAGTAAATCATATACACAAGATCCAAAATATGGCAAGAGAGTATATTATTTTGAAATAAGGCCTCATAAACCTGGGCATTTTCTAGCTGTATGAAATGTGGTATGTCATAAAAATGTTTAAAGTGTGTAAGTTTCTGCGTGTTCCACTTTATTTACTGAGATCCAACACTTGTTTTCTGGTAGTGTCTCAGAAACAGTTATTCCGGTTTTCCACCCAGTTAGCTGCCTATTACTCCATTTCCACAGGATTTTCTAAAATCCAATGCAGGTTTTTTCATCTGTGATATTCAAAGAATATTCAAGAAAAAGAGCACATACATTTGTCCTAACAGTGGGGAAAATGGAAATAATTGTATGTCTCTTTTAGTCAATTTTCCACTGTGGTTCTCTTTGAGTGAGAAACATGTGGTAGCCAGATTTGTCTCAGGCACACACACAAAAAAGGCACATTAAGTTGGCACATCTTCAGGAAAACATCTCACAAGAATTCTGCCACAATATGTGAAGCAGTGAAAGATAAACACCTTATGGGATCAGAATATTCCTTCTCTAGCAATGGATATAATGGTTCCATTATAACTCATAAATACAAAAGGTTGTATTTTGTGTTCTATCCAGAGAAGTGAGAAAGCTAAACAGATCTTAGAGCATGACTGTCCAACCATGTCAGCTTTAAGCCCTGTGGACTTCAACTCCCAGAATTCCTCAGCCAGCCATGCTCCCAGAATTCCTCGACCAGAATGCTGGCTGGGGAATTCTGGGAGTTGAAGTCCACAGGGCTTAAAGTTGACACAGTTGAAAAACACTGCCAAGGGGTTTTCTCTTTTGTTGGCTGTGTAGTCGTCAGGCTCTACTGACCAGGTATACTAGCCCTAGGTATCAACGATGCAATGTGCTTCCAGCAGAACCAAAGTTACTCAGCCACAAGGCCCTTGAGAAACAGCTGTTTAAGCTTCTTCCCAAGACCTTTTAAAAATGCATGTTACGGTATTTATCCTTTAGTAGAAACAGCAGTCTTTAATTAGGGGTGCAGGCTCATTACTAGTTGCTTTTTTAAAAAAATAGTGAAGCAATATCATAAAAGTAATTAAAATAATCACCACCTCTGCTGAGTTTCAATTTAAAAAAAACCTATTTGGGGATTAATTGAACCCACCCTCCATTTACAAGCAAAAGAACAAAAATGGAGAAAGGGGAAAAGCCATGTTTTATAGCACCAAAAACCTCTTTAAAAAAGAGCACCTTGGACTTAAATCTCCAAGGCTCAACTCCTGATATGCCATCAATAATCACCTTCTCCTTCATCTGTTTTTTCTGTGTGAGTTTAGACTACTGGTGGGTTTCAGCCGGTTCAGAAGAAATTAGTTAAATTTCTAGCTGTCCCTGTCCCTTCCTGCTCTGCCCCTTGCAGGAGTCCCCACATGCCCCATTTTGGCTCCCAGGTAAGTGCAGAGAGGCCACCTAGGTCCAAAACGGAGCGTTAGGGGGTGGCACATCTCCCCTCCATACCCTGTTTTTGCTCCCGGGGGGTGCAGGAGGCTGAGTGCTGCCTGTCAAACTCCCTGGCCATGCCCGCTAAGCCACGCCCACAGAACCGTTTCTCAACATTGGCATCTTTAAGATGGGTGGATTTCAACTCCCAGAATTGCCCAGCAACAAAGCTAGCTGGGAAATTAATTTAATTTTTTTATTTATATGCCGCCCTTCTCCTGAGACTCAGGGCGGCTTACAGTGCTTTAAGCAATAGCCTTCATACTTTTGTATGTTTTATATTTATACAAAGTCAGCTTATTGCCCCCACAAACTGGGTCCTCAATTTACCCACCTTATAAAGGATGGAAGGCTGAGTCGACCTTGAGCCTGCCTGGGATTGAACTCGCAAGTAATTGCAGCAGCTGGATCTTAAATGCTGCCTTTGTAGGAGGCATTACTCCCCTACGCTACTCAGGCTCTGGGAGTTGAAGTCCACTTAAAGCTGGCAGGGGAAATCTGGGAATTGAAGTCCACCCATCTTAAATTTATGGAGGCTGAGAAACACTGGCTTTGCCTTTCTAAAAATGGATCCCATCAAAAAAAGACCAGCTTCGGAAGACACAAGAGAACAGACTGGCTATACACCACAATGCTTTTCCCAAAAAGACTGAAAAAATATGAAGGAAGACACCAAACAAAATCACAAGGACAGAATGTTTAAAAATGTGAATTGGCTTCAAGCAGCAAACAGTTATAACTTTTTAGGCTGCAGTTATATGTAAAGTTGTCAAGTGAATATTCTAACAGATTATCTGCATATTCAGCTTCTCTTGGTCAGTTGCTTACATGGCTCTCCCAAACTAGAGGCCAGGAAGTTTTTTTAGCTGATCTCTTCGAAAGCTTCAAATGGATCCAATGGAGAATTTCCCTGTTTTAGTATCATAATGAGCAGATGTGGCTCCAGATGTTCTTCTTGCTTCTCTACAACTTTAACAAAGAAAAAAAAATGCTTCTTCCCTTGCTGGGATCTGGATTATACTGGAAGTAAAATTTTCAGCCCCTCTAACCCAGGAGTCTCCAACCTTGGCAACTTTAAGACTTGTGGACTTCAACTCCCAGAGCTCTTCTGCTGAGGAGCTCTGGGAGTTGAAGTCCACAAGTCTTAAAATTGCCAAGGTTGGAGACCCTTGCTCTAACCAATGATCCAACTTCTCCATTAAACAGGGGATAGGGAAGGCCATTTTTGCCCTCCCCAGGCTCCTAGAAAGGCTTTGGAGCCTGGGGAAGAGTGAAAAATGGGCCTACTGGGCCCTCTGTGCCAAAAGCAGGGGGATCATGGGGGGGGTGCATAAAATTATGGATGTGGGCACACGTGTGTGACGTCCCCTCCGCTCCCCCTGCTTTTGGCACGTGATAGCAAAAAGGTTAGCTATCACTGGCCTAGACCTTCTTAACCCAATTGAAAGTCTATGGAGCTGACTAAAGAAACTTGTTAGTCAGAAGCCACCCAGCAATAAAACCCAGTTAATAGAAACCATCATTCAATCTTGGTTTCACCTTATAACAGCTGCAGAACTAAAAGACTTGGTTCACTCTATGGGAAGACGTTGTAAGGCCGTAATTCATGCTAAAAGTTACCCAGCTAAGGATTAACTGACATGGTGATCCATTTTTGTATATCTTATTTTTTCTATGGTAATCGTTTTTGTATATCTCGTTTTTTCTACGTGTTTCACTTTTCTTCTTTAAACTGTGACTACTTTTGTAAGAGCAAATCATTCATAAAAGTCATTGCATTAAATTCTTGATTAAATTATCTTTCCATTGATATATAATTTTAAGGTATTACTAAAAAAAAAGTGCTGTTATTAGCTAGTTTTAGAAAATACACTTTTCCCAAAAGGTTTCCACAATTTTGGCCACTACTGTACCATGCTGGGAAAAATGGCTGTCCAATCTCTTCTTTAAATCTTCCAATGATGGAGCACTCACAACTTCAGGAGGCAAGCCATTGCAATGATTGACTGTTCTATCAGGAAATTTCTCCTGGAGAAATTTATCTCTAAGTTGGATCTCCTTGATAAGTTTCCATCCATTACCTCTTGTCCTGTCTTCAGGTGCTTTGGAGAATAAGTTGACCCCATCTTCTCTGTGGTAGCCCCTCAAATATTGGAAAACTGCTATCATGTTACCCTTAGTCCTATATAATGTAAATGTAACAAACGAACACGTTTCATAAAGGGCTGTTTTAAATTAAATTTATTAAATTACTTAACACTGCTGTATCACTTGGCCAGGAAAGATACTTCCAACACACCCTTGTGGGGATTCAACCCCTCCCCTTCCCCAGAATCGCCATTTAATAAGCAACCCTGCCTTCCTCCTGATTTTCAAGGAGGGATCTGGAAATTGATCTCAGCTGTCAAGTCCACGGGCAGTCCTTCGGAGTAATCCATCTTCTTAGCAATGGATCGGATGGCCTCAGCCGCTGGAGTCTGCATCGCCAGGAGGTTCCCTCAAAAGCCGGGCACTTGCGAAGATGGCTAAGGCACATTTGGCTGCACAAGTACATGGAGGTGGTATATGGCAAGTTGGTCTCATGGTCTTGTATCTTTACGTAGTCGGTTCCCTCTCGAGGGAGAAACAGAAGATTGCCAGGTTTCCAATATTCAATCGGACAAGTGCACTTAATATATCAGCTGTAAATAATACACTTTGACCCCACGTTGGAGATTTAAAGGGGAAGAAGACAATACATTGAAATCCTAACCAGACTGGCACATCTGAAATGCCTGGACCCCCTGCCCTCCCCTGCCTCTATGAAAAGGCAAACTTCCTTCAAAACGACCCTTTGAGGCCCCTGAGATTAGCCTTTGTCCTGAATGACAACTTCGTCCCCCTTCCTAACCATGGGGCAGACAGGCAAAAGTGCTGTGCAGCTTCGGGTTTCTGCCCATTTCCTTTTCCGTACGGAGATATGGATCTTTTCTTCTTCTCTTACCTTTCTTGCCCTTCCTTTCCTGCTTAACTTTGGCCAGGATAGCTCTTTTTCTATTCTTTTCTTTTTTTTTTTGCATTGTCGGTCAATTCTGGTTGTCATCCCCACTTGATGGGAAGGAAATATATCTACTCCATACATTTAAGATCAGAGATGCGCTACTCGGGCACACGTGCGTCCTTCACAGAAGGATTTCTTTTTCCACATTTTGCCCAGAAAAAAAATAAAAAATAAACATCCATTCAACTCTACTGTTTTAGGTATAAAAACTATCAGCAAATACTGTTGGGTATTCTCCTGTCCATCATAGTCTCTAAAACCAACCAATCAGATGGGAGAGGAGTAAACCTCACTATCTCCTCTACCATCCTTAATTGTGTTCTCCTGGGCATCCTTAACCGGTGAATTGCCCAGGGACTTTGTCTCGTCTTCATCTAAATGGGGAAACAGGGTGGCAGACAGGTAATAATCCTTCATTCAGTTGCCTTTTGCCCATTAGGTAACATCCAATACGATAAATAAAATAACAAACAGCCACCCATCTACTGGGGAGAAATGATTAATGAAACCACTTTATGGGACGATTACTTTATCACGGTGGGAAACTATGTTGGTATCTTCTTTGAGGCCCATCAACAGCAATCTTGCTTTGAACTTCCAAAGGTGCCTCTGGTGTACGCAGGAACCTCTCGGTTGGATGCCAAAGGAAATTCTGCAACCGCCCAAGCGAAGAAGATTCTGTAAAGGGCAGTGCTCCCATAAGGAAGAAAGACTCTTGCTTCCAACTGGTGGTGTCACACCCAGGTTCTCTACAGAACTGCTTCTACCCCTAGCTGCCAACATATTTAGAAGCCGTACGCTTCCATCCAGCCTGATCCCCATTTGCAGGGAACTGCAAAGGCCTCTGTGCCAGTCAGCGATGGAATGGAAGGGCCGGTTATATGTTAGAAAGGGCCAGCCACAAAGGGCTTTGTCCTGCTGGCAAGAAGCCCAGCTCGATGTGAACATAAAGGCTGTCCCATCTTACATCAGAAGTAAGTGAGGTTCTTGACGAGACCCAATTCAAGCATCTGTTTTATTGCTAATGCCTCATGGGAGACATTGTGCCCTGAAGACTGTGGAGCAAGATAAGAGAAAATCGATTAGTAGAAGCAGCAGGCTAGGGTGTTTCCCCCTCCCCTCCCCATGTTTCATGCTAACACATAAACCAGCGCATCTTCAATTAACTCTTTGGAATCCTATGGTTAACAAGCTTCAAAAAAGACAGCCCACTAGATTGGGTTTTTTTTTTTAAAAAAAAGGATTTACAATATTGGCATATTTTAAAGCTGCTATCTATAGTTTCTCTAATAGGGATGCAGTGGCTCAGTGGCTAAGACGCTGAGCTTGTCGATCGAAAGGTCGGCAGTTCAGCAGTTCAAATCCCTAGTGTGGCCGTGTAACGGGGTGAGCTCCCGTTACTTGTCCCAGCTTCGGCCAATCTAGCAGTTCAAAAGCCCGTAAAAAAAAAAAAATGCAAGTAGAAAAATAGGGGCCACCTTTGGTGGGAAGGTAACAGCGTTCCGTGCGCCTTTGGCGTTGAGTCATGCTGGCAACATGACCACGGAGACATCTTAGGACATCGCTGGCTCTTCGGCTTTGAAACGGAGATGAGCACCACCGCCTAGAGTTGGGAACGACTAGCACATATGTGCGAGGGGAACCTTTACCTTTATATTTTCTCTGTTCAGTTAAACTGGGATTGACACTAAGATGTTGGTCATCTCAGACAAAAGAGCTATGTATGTGGACAAACTGGCCCCCTGATCTATTAAACAGAGATATGACACCTGAACTGTTTCGATATGAATAGTTCCCTATCTTCATTCAATTGCATTACTCACAGCCATAGATTTCACCGTAATATGCTCGTAGTAGTGAATACTCTGCTTCTTGTCATCTGAGCTGGGGTATCCAAAGCCGGCAATATCTACCACATCGCAAAAGTGCAAGGCAAGGGTGATAGCCACTAATCCTGTCGTTGGTTTCTAGAGTAAAAGACGTGTCATAATTGAGACTTCCATACATGGCAGTCTGGCTTCACTTAAGACTTTAGAACAAATGATCCACAGGCGGTCCTTGACTTACAACAGTTCATTTAGTGACCATTCAAAGTTACAACGGCGCTGAAATAAGTGACTTACGTCTGTTTTTCATATTTATGACCGTCTGTTGCAGCATTCCCATGGGCAAATGATCAAAATTCAGACACTTGGCAACTGACTCATATTTATGACGGTTGCAGTGTCCCGGGGTCACGACCTTCTGACAAGCAAAACCCAGTTCACTTAACAACCATGTTTCTTAACCACTGCAGTGATTCACTTAAGAACTGGACAACAAGAAAAGTTGTAGAATGGGGCAAAGCTCATTTAACAAATGTCCCACTTAGCAACAGAAATTTTAGACTCAATTATGGCTGTAAGTTGAGGAGTTCCTGTATTAGCTCCACATGGTTCTATCAACAGATAGCAATAGCACTTAGTCTTATATACCACTTCACAGTGCTTTAACAGCCCTCTCTAAGAGATTTACAGAGTCAGCCTATTGCCCCCAACAATCTGGGTCCTCATTTTACCCACCTCGGAAGGACAGAAAGCTGAGTCAACCTTGAGCCTGGTGGGATTTGAACTGCCAAATTGCAGGCAGCTGGTGGTCAGCAGAAGTAGCCTGCAGTACTGCACTCTAACCACTACGTCACCACAGTTCATATAAGGCTCAGGTAGAAGCTTAAGTCAACAAGATTCATCAAAGAAAAATGCCACCTTGATCCAAAATTTACATTTTGTCTACTAAGATATGAATAATGCTACTGGAATGGAGTAGTTGTGGTAGTAACCCCAGTCAAGTTGTCCAGTGAAGGGCAAAATTGATTATTTTTATTAGAAACATGCATAAAGCAGCCTTCAATTCATTAACCATCCTTTTTTAAAGGGCAATGGTCAATATTTACAACAATATCCGGCTTTTTATTTTCAGATCAATCTTAGGAAGTAGTGTGAGAGAGGGTGACTAATACAAGTTTGTCCAGTAAATATTGTGGCCAAGCACAATATTTAATCTCCCTGATTCAGGGATGTTAATCTCCCTGAATCTCTTTGGATAAAGAAAAGCTGATCATAGCAACCTAACCCAAATTAGTTATTTGCTTAAGTTTAATATCATTTTGCTTCTGTTATTTATAGGAGAAATGACTAAGCGTGGCATGAAAAGTCTACATTTTGGCCTTGAAATGTTTTCCTTAAGGCTTACTTTATTCTCAAAAAGATATTTCTCATTTTTAACCAGGAGTTCAAGAAGTAACTTCTATAGAAACATTACAGATTATTCATTTGTTTGAAAAAAAAAATGAAATGAATAGATGGATTATCAAGATCTCTTTTCACAGCCCAGTTACACAATCTTGAAGACAATGTACAGTAGTTATGTAACATCAGGCAGAAGAGTTCCTCATAAACGGTTAAGCTTCAGTCATGGAAATTATCTGACAGGGGGTCACATTCATGAAAAAATAAAAAATGACAAAGTGGGAGGAGGGAGCAATCGTAAGATTTTCAAGCAAGTGATAAAAGGAGAATAACCACACCTTGGCAAACCTATCCAGAGTAAAAGCCTTTGCAATCTAGAAGAAAAGGAAAGAAAAAACCAAAAACATTGTGCCCAAAAAGCCAAGGTTTTCTTTACAAATAAGGATGAATCAAATCTGAAATTCTTTTTTTAGGGAATGTGTGATGGTTATAAACCCCATGACCGATCTGGTTTCATAATCTTTTTTACAGCATCTGTTAAGCGAACGCTGCAGTCATTAAACAAAACACTTGTATGTTATTGGGCTGGTTTTGATGAAAACTGGAAGCAAATGCTGGCTTTTGGCAAAAACTTCATAAAATGTAGTCGTCTGTTTCGAGAAACAGATGGGGACTTCCACAAATGAAAGCTTCTCTACAAAACAGCTCTTCATATCGAAGTACCAGTGATGAAGAGCACCAAAGATGCTTTTTCAAAAAGCAATGGGACTTTGTTCTTTCCTTGAAGATGTTTCTCTCCTCATCCAAGAGATGAGGAGATCCATTCAGTTCTACTGAAGAAGCTTCTTGGATGAGAAGCTAAACGTCTTCAAATAAAAATAAAGTCCCATCGCCTTTTGAAAAACGGAGTTTCTCAGTCATCCAAGACATGTTGTCCCAAAAGTGCTTTTTTCAAAAGGCAGAGGGTCTTTGTTTTTCCTTGAAGATGTTTCGCTTCTCATCATTATTCAGATGACTGAGAATCTCCAAAGACATTAAACCAAAAGACTTCTTCGGCCAGCCAACTGTGCACATCGGTATCGATCTGGTGGACTTTTCCTCCTTCTCAAAGCATAGAAGCTTCTGTGGAGATGTAAAGTCTAGATATATGATGCACAGAGATAACCAAGGAGAACGAGCAGTTTATGGCCTACATGGCTTAGGCCCGGGGTATTTGGCGGAACACCTGCGGCCAGCAACAGCTCCCCATCGCCTGGTTCGCTCACACAGAGAGGGCCTACTTGGGGTCCCGTCGGCCAGGCAATGTCGGCTGACGGCCCCTAGAGAGCGAGCCTTCTCTGTAGGTGCACCTACCCTCTGGAATCAGCTCCCCTTGGAGCTCCGGATAGCCCCCGACCTTCGCTCTTTCCGCCGTGACCTTAAAACATGGTTGTTTCGCCAGGCTGGCCTGGACTGAATGGGGTTTTAATGGGAATTTCGGTTTTTATTGTCTGAATTTTAATCTGGACTGGTGTTATTATTGTTGTGAGCCGCCCTGAGTCCTCGCGGAGAAAGGGCGGCATATAAGTCTGAAAATTAATTAAATAATTAAATTAAATTAAAATAAATTAAATTAAATTAATTAAATTATTAAATTAAAGGAAGAGAGCTTAATCCAAGATAGCCATATACATGTGGAAGGATTGCACATATATAGGGTGCTATTGCTATCTTGGTATCTTGGTACCAATATCAGAGTGATATTCTATCTTGTGCTCCAAGATAACAGCGGATGGGGACTGCAGCCAAGAAATTAAAATATGCTTGCTCCTGGGGAGGAAAACTATGGCAAATCTAGACAGCATACTAAAAAGCAGAGACATCACCCTGCCAACAAAAATGTGTATAGTCAAGGCGATGGTTTTCCCAGTTGCAATGGATGGCTGTGAAAGTTGGACCATAAGGAAGGCTGAGCGCCAAAGAATGGAGGCCTTTGAACTCTGGTGCTGGAGAAGACTTCTGTGAGTCCCTTGGACTGCAAGGCCATCAAACCAGTCAGTCCTAGAGGAGCTCAACCCTGACTGCTCCTTAGAAGGCCAGATCCTGAAGATGAAACTCAAATACTGTGGCCACCTAATGAGAAGGAAGGACTCCCTGGAGAAGAGCCTAATGCTGGGAACGATTGAGGGGAAAAGAAGAAGGGGATGGCAGAGAACAAGGTGGCTGGATGGAGTCACTGAAGCAGTCGGTGTGAGCTTAAATGGACTCCAGAGGATGGTAGAGGACAGGAAGGCTGGAGGAACGTTGTCCATGGGGTCGTGATAGGCTGGACACAACTTCGCAACTAACAACAACAAATTGCTATCCTGAACCAATCTGCTACTCCTTTTTACTACCAGTGTAAAGTTGTGAAGACCTTTGAAATTCAATCAAAAGTCATCCACGTCAAGAAGATATGTGAACCCAAACTAACCAGGTGATTTAAAAAATGCAATACAGGTAGTCCTTATCTTATGACTGGCTTCTTAATTATTGTTCAAAGTTACAACAGCCTGCCCCACAGCTACTTACGACCTATTTTTAAAGTTATGTCAGCTGCACACCCACACTGTGGTCATGTGATTGGCAACTGGCTCATCTTTACAGCCATTTACAGTGTACTGTAATCAGATGATCACAATTTGGAATTAGTTCTTGTTTACAATTACGGTGTTTACTTTTGGTTTCTGGCAAAAAAAACCCACCACACCCGTCAGGGAAAATGGGTTTACTTAACCATCAAATTTGCTTTATGATTGCCACGTTTCCTTTAGCAGCAATAACAAAAATCCCTTGCTTTAACAAACCCCCGCCCCCAAAAGAGGTCCAAAAAATCTGGTCCAGTTATATGATCACTCAATTTAGAATTGCCATGACTTATGACTATAAATCAGGGCTCAATTATGGTCATAAATCAAGGATTATCTCTAATTTGAGATAGTCCCAATGTTAAGTGTCTATGGGGAAAAAACAAAATCTAGTTGCCCTTTGGGGGCGGGGGAAGCACTTTTGGGATCCCAATTTTAAGAATATCCAAAAGCGAGAAAAAGACTGTTGGCTTCAAACCATCCCTTAGTTGCATTCACAGGCCTCTAATTCTCTCCCTCTCTCCCCGCACCTCTCCTCCCCCTCCCCCTCCCCTCTCCCTCCTTCCCTCCCTCTCTTTCCCTCTCTCTCTTTCTCCCCCTCTCTCCCTCCCTCTCTCTCTCTCTCTCCCTCCTTCCCTCCCTCTCTTTCCCTCTTTCTCTCCTTCTCCCCCTCTCTCTCCCTCCATCTCTCCCTCCTTCCCCCTCCCTCTCTCTCCCTCCTTCCCTCCCTCTTTTTCCCTCTTTCTCTCCTTCTCCCCCGCTCTCCCTCCCTCTCTCTCCCTCTCTCCCTCCTTCCCTCCCTCTCTTTCCCTTTCTCTCCTTCTCCCCCCTCTCTCCCTCCCTCTCTCTCTCTCCCTCTTTCCCTCCCTCTTTTTCCCTCTTTCTCTCCTCCCCCTCTCTCTCCCTCCATCTCTCTCCCTCCCTCTCTCTCTTTCCCTCCTTCCCCCTCCCTCTCGGTCCCTCTCTCCCTCCTTCCCTGCCTCTCTTTCCCTCTTTCTCTCCTTCTCCCCCCTCTCTCCCTCCCTCTCTCTCTCTCCCTCTCTCCCTCCTTCCCTCCCTCTCTTTCCCTCTTTCTCTCCTTCTCCCCCCTCTCTCTGCCTCCATCTCTCCCTCCCTCTCTCTCTTTCCCTCCTTCCCCCTCCCTTTCTGTCCCTCTCTCCCTCCTTCCCTCCCTCTCTTTCCCTCTTTCTCTCCTTCTCCCCCTCTCCCTCCTTCCCCCTCCCTCTCTCTCCCTCTCTCCCTCCTTCCCTCCCTCTTTCCCTCTTTCTCTCCTTCTCCCCCCTCTCCCTCCTTCCCCCTCCCTCTCTCCCTCCTTCCCTCCCTCTCTTTCCCTCTTTCTCTCCTTCTCCCCCCCTCTCTCTCCCTCCCTCTCTCTCTCTCTCCCACCCCCTTTTCTCTCTCCTACCCACACACGTACATATGCTTATCTCTCTTACCTCTCTAAGCTTCCACAAGTGTTTCATTGGAAGCTTAAGCACTTTAGCAGCTGCAACCTCCATAAAATATGGGTTCAGAATTCGTACTTGCTTGGGATTTGCATTCCAAATTAAGGGAGGCTGTTTCCAGAAACCCTTCCGAATCTGGAGACAAAGCAGACACAGGAAAATTAGT
Organism: Masticophis lateralis; assembly: GCA_030761175.1. Classification (NCBI taxonomy): domain Eukaryota; kingdom Metazoa; phylum Chordata; class Lepidosauria; order Squamata; family Colubridae; genus Masticophis; species Masticophis lateralis. The sequence goes on along the minus strand of JAUDYJ010000008.1, from coordinate 5,227,851 downwards.
CACACACACTTTATTTTCAAAAGCAACATCAAAGCATAAAGAGTCTAACCTGGTTAAATAGAGAGGGGGGAAAAAGAACAGTAATGCCCAAAAGACTACAGGGAGTCCTCAACTTACGACCCCAATTGAGCCCAAAATTTATGTTGCTAAGCAAGACTCATTTGTTAAGCGAGTTTTGTTCCCATTTTACGACTTTTCTTGCTGCGTTGGTTAAGTGAATCACTGCAGCTCTTAAGTTAGTAACCCGGTTGTTAAGTGAATCTTTGCTTGTCAGAAGGCTGCAAAAGGGGATCGCCTGGGCACCGCAACCGTCATAAACATGAGTCAGTTGTCAAGCAACCAAATGCAAATCACGTGACCATGGGTCGCTGCAACCGTCATAAATATGAATCAGTTGCCAAGCAACCTAATGTAAATCATGTGATCACAGGGATAGCTGCAGTGGTCATATGTATGAAAAATGGTCATAAGCCACTTTTTTCAGTGCCATCGTAACTTGGAATGGTCACTAAGCGAACTCTTGTCAGTTGAGGACTACTTGTACTTCTCTTCCAAATCAGTGTATTTGTGTTTTCTTGGACAAGTGGATCCTTTCCCACAATTAAACACAACCAAGAAAAGCTAACTGCTTACTCTCTTCTTGTCATGGAGAATGGTCTCCATCCACATAATATCCATGGGTTTGAAGGCCACTAACACCAGCAACGTATTCGGGTTGTTGTCGGTCTGTGGATTGAAGTGTGCTGACTCGGGGTAGAAAAGGCGCATGGTGGTTTTGGTGCCCACGTCCCTCTCGTAACCGTGCACTGGCGCATTGTTCAGCCTGGAGAGAGGAAGAGAAAACGAGACACATGATGACAGGGAAGTCATCATATGGGCATGGATTCATGTATGAGGGCACAGGTTGTTGGGGGCAATAGGCTGACACTGTAAACCGCTTAGAGAATGATGTATATAAGTCTAAGTGCTATTGCTATTGCTATTCATTCCTTCCGTCCTTCCTTCCGTCCTTCCTTCCTTCCTTCCATCCTTCCTTCCATCCATCCATGGTGCAGTGGTTAGAATGTGTATTGCAGGCTAACTGTGCTGACTGCCAGGAATTCGATCTTCATGTCTCAAGATTATTCAGCCTCCCATCCTTCCGAGGTCAATAAAATGAGGGCCCAGATTGTTGGGGGAAGAGGCTGACTCTGTAAAATGCTTAGAGCGGGCTGAAAAGCACCGTGAAGCGGTATATAAGTTTTAATGCTATTGCTATTCCTTCCTTCCTTCCTTCCTTCCTTCCTTCCTTCCTTCCTTCCTTCCTTCCTTCCTTCCTTCCTTCCTTCCTTCCTTTCCTTCCATCCATCCATCCATCCATCCATCCATCCATCCATCCATCCATCCATCCCTGGTGCACAGTGGTTAGAATTCAGTATTGCATGCTAACTCTGCTGACTGCCAGGAGTTCGATCCTGACTGGCTCAAGGTTATTCAGCTTTCCATCCTTCCAAGGTCAATAAAATGAGGGCCCAGATTGTTGGGGGCAAGAGGCTGACTCTGTAAAACGCTTAGAGCGGGCTGAAAAGCACTGTGAAGCAGTATAGAAGTCTAAGTGCTATTGCTACTAGGAAATATTCCAGCTATAGGAAACTGATGCCAGAACAGTGACCACTGTCAGCTGGCTGGGGCACATGGAACATGAGAACAGACTAAGTTTTTTCTTCAAGAACTGGTTCAGTAATATATTTTTTTAAAAAAAATATAGTTAGTCCTCGACTTATGACCACAACTGAGCCCAAAATTTCCATTGCTAAGCGAAACAGTTGTTAAATGAGTTTTGCTCCATTTTACGACCTTTCTAGCCACAGTTGTTAAATGAATCATTGTTATCGTTAAGTGAACCATGAGGTCATTAACAGAATCTGACATCCCCTTTGACTTTGCTGGTCAGGTCGCAAAAGGGGATCATGTGACACTTCAACCGTCGTAAGTACAGGTAGTCGTCAATTTATGACCACAATTGAGCCCAAAATTTATGCTGTTAAGTGAAATGTTTGTTAAGTGAGTTTTGCCTCATTTTACGACCTTTCCTGCCACCTTTGTTAAGTGAATCACTGCAGTTGATACATTAGTAACGCGGTTGTTAAGTTAATCTATGGCTTCCCCATTGACATTCCTCGTCAGAAGATTGCAAAAGGAGATCCCATGACCTTGGAACCCAGCAATGGTCATAAATCTGAACCAATTGCCAAGCATCCGAATTTTGCTCACGTGACCACGGGGATGGCTGCAACGGTCGTAAGTGTGAAAAACAGCCCAAAGTCACTTTTTTCAGCGCCGTTGTAACTTTCAACGGTCACTAAATGAACTGTTGTAAGTCGAGAACTGTCTACAGATGCCAATGGCCAAGGTCTGAATGTTGACCAAGTGACCCTGGGGATGCTGCAATCATACATCAGTGCCGTTGTAACTTCGAGCAGTCACTAATAGGGTTTTTCCTCTGATGAGTAATTTTCTGGCCCTCTCTGATATACATAGAAATCATCTTTTTTTAATGACCCCATAATTCCTTGCAGGGTGGAGTCTGGGCAACTGAATGGAGCTGAGTGTTTACTGGCCGGATGCCCTTCCTGTTGCTAATGCGGAGTTATATTCAGCAAACATATTCTCATTGTGCTCAGAGAGAGAAATATCTGCCTCTGCCTAGGATCGAACTCACAGCCTCCTGATTGTGAGGTGAGAGCTCCACATCTCGGTCACCACCGCACCACTCTGATATACATGGAAATGTCCCAGACAAACATCAGTCCCCGCTGCTTCTCCGTACCTGATCACAATATCGTATTTGTTGATGACTTCTCCGATGGAGCTGTTTCTCAAGCGGTAGCCGTTCCCAACTACTGCACACCGCCGGCACTTCAATCTGCAAGACAGGCAAAGAGGACATTTAAAGCACCGCACAAAGACATCGCGCTGTTACAACTCACAGCCTTCACTCCCAAGGGCTCTTCCATGCAGCGATGCAATCCTCTCAGAGAATATAGCTCTAGAGAGATAGTCCTCGGGTTACGACAGCAATTGGGACTGGGATGGCTGTCACTAAGCAGTGCTATCGTAAAAAATGATGTCACAGGTTCTTTTAGGCAGCCTGAGCTCCAGAGGGCCAAACATGTCCTCTTGGCTCAGGGGTGAAATCCAGCAGGTTCTGACAGGTTCTGGAGAACCAGTAGCAGAAATTTTGAGCAGTTCGGAGAACCAGCAAATACCTCCTCTGGCTGGCCCAGAGTGGGGTGGGAATGGGGATTTTGCAGTATCCTTTCCCCAGGAGTGGGGTGGGAATGGGGATTTTGCAGTATCCTTTCCCCGGGAGTGGGGTGGGAATGGAGATTTTGCAGTATCCTTCCCCTGCCACACCCTCAAGCCATGACCACAGAACTGGTAGTAAAAAAAATGGATTTCACCACTGCCTTGGCCTTTAGGCAACCCACACCCAAGAACACAATGGGTGGTAGTCACAGTTCCTACACACACACACACATCCCCCATAACTGCTATTATTTACTACTAGGTTACCACAATGTGTGAGCCCTACAGTTAAAGAACAGTATTTCTGTCTATTAGCCCTAGGCTTCCCTATTTCCAAAGTAACGGAAGCCATCTTCTCTCTTACTCCTCGAACATTTTCAACACACCTTCACACACACCACACCCAAGTATCCCAAAGGTGCTTTTTTGTCCAAGAGGCAATTGGACTTTCTGGTTTTTCTTTGAAGATGTTTCGCTTCCCATCCAAGAAGCTTTTTCAGCTCTGACTGGATGGTGGGGAACGGAAGGACCATGGAAGGAAGTGACCTGGATGATTGAGAACCTCCATAGACACCACACCCAAGTGTTTTTCTGCTCGGCTTTTTGTGGCTGCTGGTTGCTGGGCAGCTGGGACGGCCAGGGAGGGGCAGGGCATTGTCAGCCCAGAAACTAATTAAGTTTCAGGCAGCCTATCCTATTTTGCACACGACCATACTGCTTAGCAATGATGATCCAGGCAGTTGTCCTAATCTGAAGATGTGCAAATGGGGAAGTATTGAGAATTAATGAATTAATTAGTACTTAATTTGGCCAAGTGCGATTAGACACACAAGAAGTTTGTCTCCAGTGCAGAAACTGTTCAGCGTACATGCAAAGCAACAGAATATCAGTAGTCATAGTAATAAAAGGGAGCAAAGGATAATGGAGTGGAATGTGGTATAATATTATAATACAAGGAACACAATAAAGATAAGACAACATAACATAAGATAAGATAGGATAGGATAGGATAAGCAGAGGGGCAAATAATAGTACGACAGCCGTACTAAATGGGTTAAAGTCTCATAGATGTTGGACAGGATTGTGCAAATCCCAGGTGAGGAGCAAACAGGTGCCATGGGGAGGGGCAAGGGCAGGGGGAGGAAAGAGAATGGAGCCACAGGCTTCTTACAGGCAAACTCAGAGCCACGAGAAGCTGTTTAACAGCACCCAGAAGTGGGTGAAGCCCAGCCATGCAAAAAGCAGAAGTGGTTGAAGAAAAACAGCAGGGAGGGGAAATTAAGCACGAAGTAGGAGGGAATGGATAGAGGTAGTCCTCAAACTTACAACCATTCGTTTAGTGACCGATGTTTCCACGGCACCAAAAGAAGTGACTTAAAACTGGTCATCGCACCTATGAACACGCATGTGATCTGCACGCTCACATGATCAAAATTTCAGGCACTTGGGAACAGAAACATATTTACAACAGTTGCAGCGTCACGTGATCGCATGATCCCCGGGATCACATGATTGTGATTTGCAACCTTCCAGATTTGCTTCGGACAAGCAAAACTCAATGGGGGAAGCCAGATTTCCTTAATGACCATGTGATGCACTTAACAACTGAACCACTGTGGCGGAAAAGGGTCGTAAAATCCAGTGTGGCTCACTTAACAATCATGGTGCTTACTAACAGAATCTCTGCTCCCAGTTGTGGTTGTAAGCTGAGGACTACCTTCTAGTAGCAAGCTGTAATTAAGAAGCCCCCTCGGAGGCCTTTTATGAAAATCAAATTTCCCGATTCTTTAAGGCTATTAGAATAGTTCATGTATTTGGGTCTGGCTAGTCTAGAGAAAAGAATTAGGGGTGACATGATAGCAGTATTCCAGTATTTGAGGGGCTGCCACAAAGAAGAAGGGGTCAAATTATTCTCCAAAGCACCAGAGGGCAGGGCAAGAAACAGTGGTTGGAAACTAATCAAAGAGAGAAGCAACCTGGAATTAAGGAGAAACTTCCTAACAGTGAGGACAATTACCAGTGGAACAGCTTGCCACCAGAAGTTGTGGGTGCTCCATTACTGGAGGTTCTTAAGAAGAGACTAGACCAGTGACGGCTAACCTTTTTGCTGTCGCGTGCCAAAAACGGGGGTCGTGTGGGGGGGTCACAGGTACGTGTGCTCACATCCATAATTCAATGCGCTCCACCCTCCCACGTATGCGCATCTGACCCTCCCACACTCCCCCCTGCTTTTGGCACGCAATGGCACACAGTGGGCCCGGTAGACCTGTTTTTCCCCCTCCCCAAGCTCTAGAGGCTTTCTAGGAGCCTGGGGAGGGCAAAAACAGTCTTCCCCATCCCCCAGGAGGCCTTCCAGAGGCAGAAAACAGCCAGTTTCCCGACTTCCAGTGGGACCGGAAGGCCTGAAAATCAGTTGGCCAGTGAGCGCATGTGTGCTGGAGCTGAGCTAGGGCAACACTCGCGTTCCCACCGTAGGTTTGCCATCACAGGACTAGACAGTCACTTGTCTGAAATAGTATAAGGCAGTGATGACGAACCTTTTTGACATCTAGTGCCCAAACCGGAACATGCTTGTGTGTGTGCGTGCATGCGCCCACTGGAGCCCCAGAAACTCAAATACAGCTTGGTGCCTGCGCGCATGCACACCAGCCAGCTGGTTTACACACGTGCCACAGCTCTGGAAACCTGAAGACCAGGTGGCCTGCACGCGCATGCTCGCGGCCAGCTGATCTTCAGGTTTCCGGGGCTCCGGCACACGCAAAGATCAGCTGGCCGATGAACATGTGCTCACTGGAAAGCAGAAGAGCAGCTGGTGATGGTGTGCGTGCACACAGAGAGGGCTCTGCGTGCCCCCTCTGGCATGCGTGCCATAGGTTCGCCATCCCAGGTATAGGGCCTCTTGCTTGAGCAGGGGACTGGCCTAGAAGACCTTCAAGGTCCCTTCCAGCTCGTTGCATTATTCTAAATTCTGAATTTTCAAAATGAAATTGGAAATTTCCAAAGGGCTTAAAACCTAAGAAAGAGAAAAATGGGTGAACTGCAGTGGTGGGTTGCCCCCCCCCCCTCCGATTTGCACCGGTTCTATAGAATTGGTAGTAAAACCAGCGGGAGACTCCACCCACCGACCCCGATGCCATCAAAACGCTTCTGGCGCCGCTGCGAACCGGTAGTAAAGGTAAGTAGAACCCACCCCTGGTGAACTGGTATTACCTTTGAAAGTTTTCAGGGAGAGAGTAACTTGTGATTGCTAGGAGACGAAGGAGAACATCCTCTGCAGACCAAACAACAAAGGCAATCAAGAAAGTCATTTAAGTTAATGTACACATTAGCAATAACAGAAAAGAACAGGGCAACTTGCTGTGGGCCAAATCATTGCTGCCAATTCTCCATGGCCAACTCGTCACGGGACAACTCGCCACAGAAAAAATTCAACCACTTTATTTAATTATTTAAAATACAGGTAGTCTTTGACCTTCATTTAGTGACCGTTCAAAGTTACAACGGCACTGGAAAAAGTGAGTTATGACCGTTTTTCAGTCTTACGGCCGTGGTCACGTGATCCAAATTCAGACACTTGGCAACTGACTCATATTTATGACCGTTGCAGTGTCCCGGGGTGTGCGTTAAGTTAAAGTGTTAAAGTGATACCAGCTGCCTGCAATTACTGTGAGTTCAAATCTCACCAGGCTCAAGGTTGACTCAGCCTTCCATCCTTTCAAGGTAGGTAAATTGAGGACCCGGATTGTGGGGGCAATAAGCTGACTTTGTATAAAAAAGAACACCGTTTAGGGGGGCCAGAAAGCCCTACTAAGCAGGTATATACAAAAGTATGAAGGCTATGGCTTAACACATTGTAAGCCGCCCTGAGTCTCCAGAGAAGGGCGGTATATAAATTAAATTTAAAAAAAAAAAGTTACTGACTGAACAACTGCAGTGGTTCACTTAACCACTGTGACAAGAAAGGTCGCAAAATGGGGCAAAACTCACTTAACAAAGGTCTCACATAGCAACAGGAATGTTGGGCTCAATTCTGGTTGTAAGTCGAGGACACCTTGTAATTAAAGTTTTATTTTAATTTTTGTCATTCACGTTTCATTTTGTCCCTCCTTTTGCATCCTTTAACGATTTTATTTCACCGTTTTTTTGATGTTATGTAACTTTGGTCCTGTGGCGAGTTGGCCATGGCAAGTTAGCTGTGGTGAGTTGGCCATGATGTGTTGTCCTAGAAACAAAATAACTGAATTCACAAAAAAGCCAGAAAGTTCATAGATGGAGTTCATTGACCTAATTCCTTATTCCTGTCAGGATGCTGCCTCTGGATCTATTTTTATCGTGAAAGTACTTAAGTTAATTAATCTGATAAGATCTATTGTCCAGAAACCTAATCTGCCTCTTTGTGAATAAAGTTATTTCTCCCACTAAATGTTCACGCTCTAACTGCTCAACAATCCAGTCCAGATATACACAAGTATCAACATCAAGGTGGCTGCTTATTTAGATTTTAGATTTTCTTTTTTTCTCTTTTTGGAAGACGGAAAACACTTTTCTCTGCCTCGGTTTTGCAACTCTTGCAAATTTTCCCCAATTCTTTTCAAGAAATTTATTTGAACACTGGTAAATTCATAGCCTTGGTGTTTTCATTGCAACGATATCTTCTTCTTTTGTAATCAATCTTAACACAGCTTATTTAAAATATATTTCCTATACATTTTCCTTCTCAAACTGAGTTCACCAAAAATAGATTTTGTAATGCAGCTATGTATTATTATTTTTAGATGCTTCTCATTTTCTTTACTTGTTTAATTGTGCACTCATGGGTCTTTCAATGTAGGTTTATATAGGGTCTTCCAATATCGCATTTCCTGCCTGAGCTGGACTAGATCTCCAAGATCCCTTACAACTTTGTTATTCTGTTATTCAATGTTTCCCTTCACCAAAATGCCCATCAATCTGGAACTTCTTAAATATTTCTACTGAGAAAACGATAATGAATATTTCCTTAAACACGTTGCAGTCGGCTTTGCTAAAATAAAGGTTGAATGTCTGAACATACTTAGTTTCCCCTTTCTCTGAGTGGCATAAATCTCAAGGTAACCTTATCACTTCTGTCCAAAAGTTTGCATTTTACAATTAGGTTTTTCCTGGTAATCAAGCAGCCAAGGAGCGCTGCTTCTATCGTTCCTTTTCTTTAACTTCTGGAAAATGAAAACGCCATCAAGGTAATAAGAATAAATTACATGTCTTTCCTTAACATTTTTTCTCTCTCCAAAGGTTTGGTATTTAATTCATTTAAAAAGAGATCTGTGCTACTAAATAATTTAATAAATTTTTTAAAAAGTTCAGCTTTGCAAAACACAAGGAAGGAGGAAAATGCTATTGCACTGGAAATTTAAGGGAAACACCAGATAATCCATAAAGCAATAAAGGTAAGACCACACTGGTTAATAAGTAGAATCCGAAACATTTTGTAACGCAATAGACTATCCATTAAGGTTTTGTATACAATGGCAATACTGTCTTACACAAAGAGAAACAAAGATTAGGAAATATATACTGTTCCTCTTTTGTATACAAATCCTTGACTTATGTTTAGTTTTTTGAGTTTCTCTTCCTGGACAAATAAGTAAATTTAATGAATATCTGTCACTTTTGAGTAACCAACTCAGTGATGTAACTTATATCTCAGATGGGGAAAGCTGGAGATAAAATAATTTCCTTTGTTTTTTTATCATGGTTGACATTCTAACCAAGAGCAACTTTATAATGGATCCATTCATGTGCAGCAAAAATTTGCTGCATATGATAGTGCATTACTATCAACTGAGCTTTTTGTCTGTTGGAGCAAAACCAATGACGTTAAAAGGGTCAGACAGCTGAAATAATTAATATGGAGATTTCTTTTAAATGGATGAATGTGATTTCACCGTAGATACAATTGGAATCGTTAACACAATCACACAATGACAAATCACCAAGTTGTATAAATTCTGTCTTTGTCCTCAGATGAAAAATTTACTTGATTTCACTGAGGGCTGCATCAGGGTTGTGTTTGACCTGGTGGAGTGGGGTGGGGTGGGCAGCTTGACGTCACTTGTATCAGGGCGCTTGTGGCAGCCCGAGCATTCTGCCAGCAAAAACGGGCTCCTGAGCTCCGTTTTTGGCTGCAATGGCTTCCTGCAAACCTCTGCCAGTGAAAACGGGGCTCGGGAGCCCATTTTTGATGGCAGAGGCACCAGGGGCCAGTCCTTTGCTTCCAAGGTGACCCCATGGGCCAGATCTAAGCACCCCGTAGGCCAGATCCGTCCCATGGGCCTTGAGTTTGATACCCCTGCCTTACAGGGTTCATGGTAAGCTGTTGAAAATGATTTGCCATTTCCTTCTTCCTAGGGTTGAGAGAGAGTGACTGGCCAAGGTCACCCAATGACAGACACAGCACAAAGGACTGTAACTATCTTTTTCTTCCTCCACTTCCATCCTTCTTTTTCAACGCATAGCAAGTCTAATCTGATTGCAGTAACTGCTAATATCAAACAAAGTTAGCTAGAATAGGCAGTGGAAATGCCACTAAGTGATTTGATGAATGTCTTGTTACATAGCTCTTGAGTGTGCAATCTGAAAAGAAAGACGTCAAAATGACTCCGTGGAGGGAAGCTGCATAATTCTGGATTACGCCTGAGATGATCTGGAGATGATAGAGTGGATCGTGGAGAAATGTAGAGGAGGATAAAATTGCTAAAGAAAATAACACATATTCTGCATCAGTTTCAGGTATGTCGGGCAAATGAAATTTAATAGGTTGGGCCATGATTCCAACACAGCCAATTAAGAAAGGAGGATGAAAATTGTCCGACGAAACCAGACTCAAGATTCAATGAAAATAGAAGCTTTATGATAAGAAGGAGGGAGGAAGAGAAGGAAATATGTAGATTGCTTACCTGTTCCTTTCGTGCCATAAGGCAGTTCATAAAGGGAGGGGGTCTTCACCCAGAAATAATCCTTCAGGTGTAAAAACAGAGGAGGTTCCCGTGTATAACTGAAGTTAAAGAAGAAATGATGATGACATGAGTTAAGAGGCCATTGGCAGCTTCTCTACTTTATCTTTCCTTTCTTATTGAGCAATGCTTCCTTGCCCCACCACATTCCTCTCCCTGCTAAAGTCCAGGAAAATTAAATAGAAAAGACCTGCAGTCATCTCATTCGTCTACCAAACAATCAGCCCAGTGGGGGAATTCAATTTTTTTTCCTACCGGTTCTTGGTTGGGGAGGCAGGGAAAGGATACCGCAAAATCCCCATTCCGTCCCCACTCCTGAAGGAAGAATATTGCAAAATCTCCATTCCCACCCCATCCTGGGACCAGCCAGAGGTGGTGTTTGCTGGTTCTCCGAACTACTCAAAATTTCTGCTACCGGTTCTCCAGAACCTGTCAGAACCTGCTGGATTTCACCCCTGAATCAGCCCCGTTACTCACTTTGGTATCAATTGTGAGGCTTTCTTTTCTACCTCTTTGAAAGGACAAGTCATCTTTTCATCTTGGAAGTGGAAATCAAAACTGGAAGACAAATGGCAAGGAGGAAAGTGATATTATTGGTGTTGTTGTTGTTAATCAGGGGTGTCAAAGGCAAGGCCCGAGGGCCGCATCCGGCCCGCAGAGCCACACTGGAAACAGATAAGGATCGGCCTGCCGTGCTTCTGCCAGTGAAAACGAGCTACCAATCTCTGTTTTCAGATGGGACGGCCTCCTGCAACCCTCTGCCACTGAAAATGGAGCTCGGGAAGCCCATGTGCCGAGCACTCTGGCCAACACAGGCACCCCTGACATAAGTGACGTCAATCTGGCCAAGCCCACCCCGGCCCCCCGAGGTCAAACACAACCCTGATGCGGCCCTCAATGAAATCAAGTTTGACACCCCTATTGTTAATGATCTGCAATTAGATTCCCAGATTAAGGCTGGGGGAAATTTAATAATTCAAGTCTTATTAATATTAGCAGTACTAGTAGTAATAATAGTATTAATCTACACTTTAGTTTCATATTCTTAAAATTGGGGAAAACTAAATAATCCAAATCCTAACTGAGGAACTAAGAAGTATCAAGATAGTGCCTAAGGATATAGGCCAGTGATGGCAAACCTTTTCGGCACCGAGTGCGGAAAACGGAGCACATGTGTGCGTGTCTGGGCCGCAACACAGAAGAGGAACTGCCCAGGGCGCATGTGCACCGGGGTGGGTTCTATTTTTTTTTACTACCGGTTCTGTGGGCGTGGCTTATTTTGTGGGCGTGGCTTGATGGTCATGTGATAATTCTTTAGGATTTAGCAGAGGTACTGATCTACCAGGCTTTTAACTGCTTGCAGAGCTGTACCGATCTACCCAGTTATTTTTTGCAGGCACTGATCTACTCATGTATTTTTGCAGGCATTGCTCTACTCATTTATTTTTTTTTAACACTGATCAGCTGTAGGGCGGCCCTTTGAAGCCCTGTGGCAAGAGTTCAAACAGTTTTTTCCCTCTAGCCATCAGCTGGGACTCAGGAGGCAGCAATAGATTGGGGGTGGGGCCAAATAAAAGGTAAGAATAATGCGGCGGGAGGGTGGGCAGAACCAGTTCGGTGACATCATATTGTCACTGTTACCGGCTTGGGAGAACTGGGCCGAACCAGGAGGAACCCACCACTGATGTGCACACCCAAAAATGAACTTCCGGTTTCAGCTACTGAACTTCCGGTTTCAGCTAGCTACTCTTCTGGGTTTCTAGCGCGCATGTGCATGCGATGATCAGCTGGCCAGCATGCATGTTCACGTAGGAAAACGGAAGACCAGCTCTTCTCGTTTCCAGCACTGCCATATGCAAAAAGGCCAGCTGATCATCGCACGCGCATGCACTCCAGGAACCCGGAAGAGGAACGGGTGATGCCGCACATGCCAGGCGACATAGTTCCGTGTGCTACTTCGGGCATGGGTGCCATAGATTCTCCATCACGGATATAGGTAGTTCCAAACAAGGTTTTGGTAAAATTGATTTTTTAAAAAAAATAGGGCATTCACTTATGATTATTTTCCTGCTTCAGCTGATAAGAAGCAATTACATGGCGCCAGTCTTCCCAAATAGATCAGCCTAGGAAAGCAAAGTCATGCTAGCTAGAATAATTTTTATCACAGAGTTACAGAAAAAAATTCATAATGGGCTGTGTCTGATAAACAAAATATGATCGTACAGCAGATATGTGAATAAGGATCTCAGAGTTAACCCTTTGTGATTGTCTGGAACAAAGGCAGGGAGGAGCAAAGCACATTAAGACTTGCAAGTTTCTGTTATTGTAACCTCACAATAAATGTAGTATTAGTGTTGTAGTTCCCTGATTTGGACTACTTCCAAGGCTGATACTTATTTTGCAAGTCTGAACACCATCAGCCTTAGAAGCTTCCTGGGTATGAATCTCCATGCTGGGGGACCTTGGGTCAGCCACATTCTCCCAGCCCAATCTACCTCATAGTGTAGTTATTGGTGTATAGTAGGGGGAATGCTATATACACTGCTCAAAAAACAAGAATTCAGAACAGAAATCTTGTTTATGCATCATTCTCTTTCCCTCCCTCCCTCCCTTCCTCTCTTTCTGTGTGTGTGTATGTGTGTCTCAAATGGGCTCAAAAACTCTAAAAAGTGACTTCTAGTTAGTGTTGTCCATCTAATTAACCTATCCTAGAAAGGAGACAGAGCAAAGAATAATGAAGTTCCTATAATCCAGTTGATGTTGTTTTTTAAGAAATACACTCACAGCGGTATATACCTTTCTTCTCGGGATATTGTATACCACACCATCAGCAAAAATACAGCCAATACTCCAAGTATCTTCCATCCTGAGCAAAGAAAAGAGTAGGCCAAGTGTTAAGCCCAGGTCCTTTAACCGTGGAATCTTTCAACCGTAAAATACTCCCAAATGGTGAAGAGAGGAGGAGAGCTGGTTCCCAATCCAGGAGATAAGACCACGAAGCTTGGAGAACACAGGTTTATTTGCGCAAAGGTTCAGAGCATTTGCATGCCAGATTCTGAACACCGAGCTACTCCCAGTATCCATCCTTTATAAAGTTAGGCTTTGCACTTCGTCACACTTATCTAACTATATCAGCATTAAACAGAGTACACACAGTGGAGCAAAAAAGTATTTAATCAGCCACCAATTGTGCAAGTTCTCCCACTTAAAAAGATGAGAGAGGCCTGTAATTGACATCATAGGTAGACCTCAACTATGAGAGCCAAAATGAGAAAACAAATCCAGACAATCACATTGTCTGATTTGGAAAGAATTTATTTGCAAATTATGGTGGAAAATAAGTATTTGGTCACCTACAAACAAGCATCATTTCTGGCTCTCGCAGACCTGTAACTTCTTCAAGAGGCTCCTCTGCCCTCCACTCATTACCTGTATTAATGGCACCTGTTTGAACTTGTTATCAGTATAAAAGACACCTGTCCACAACCTCAAACAGTCACACTCCAAACTCACACCAAAGAGTTGTCAAAGGACACCAGAAACAAAATTGTAGACCTGCACCAGGCTGGGAAGACTGAATCTGCAATAGGCAAGCAGCTTGGTGTGAAGAAATCAACTGTGGGACCAATAATTAGAAAATGGAAGACATATAAGACCACTGATAATCTCCCTCGATCTGTGGCTCCATGCAAGATCTCATCCCGTGGGGTCAAAATGATCACAAGAATGGCAAGCAAAAATCCCAGAACCACACGGGGGGATCTAGTGAATGACCTGCAGAGAGCTGGGACCAACGTAACAAAGGCTACCATCAGTAACACACTACGTTGCCAGGGACTCAGATCCTGCAGTGCCAGACATGTCCCCCTGCTTAAGCCACTACATGTCCGGCCCATCTAAAGTTTGCTAGAGAGCATCTGGATGATCCAGAAGAGGACTGGGAGAATGCCATATGGTCAGATGAAACCAAAGTAGAACTGTTTGGTAGAAACACAACTTGTCGTGTTTGGAGGAGAGAGAATGCTGAGTTGCATCCAAAGAGCACCATACCTACTGTGAAGCATGGGGGTGGCAACTTCATGCTTTGGGGCTGTTTCTCTGCAAAGGGACCAGGACGACTGATCCATGTACAGGAAAGAATGAATGGGGCCATGTATCGTGAGATTTTGAGTGCAAACCTCCTTCCATTGAATTTATCTTCCATTGAAGATGAAACATGGCTGGGTCTTTCAGCATGACAATGATCCCAAACACACCGTCCAGGCAACGAAGGAGTGGCTTCATAAGAAGCATTTCAAGGTCCTGGAGTGGCCTAGCCAGTCTCCAGATCTCAACCCCATAGAAAACCTTTGGAGGGAGTTGAAAGTCCGTGTTGCCCAGTGACAGCCCCAAAACATCACTAGAGGAGATCTGCATTGAGGAATGGGCCAACATACCAGCAACAATGTGTGCCAACCTTATGAAGACTTACAGAAAACGTTTGACCTCTGTCATTGCCAACAAAGGATATATAACAAAGTATTGAGATGACCAAATACTTATTTTCCACCATAATTTGCAAATAAATTCTTTCCCAATCAGACAATGTGATTGTCTGGATTTTTTTTTCTCATTTTGTCTCTCATAGTTGAGATCTACCTATGATGTCAATTACAGGTCTCTCTCATCTTTTTAAGTGGGAGAACTTGTACAATTGGTGGCTGACTAAAACTTTTTTGCCCCACTGTATATTAGCTTGAAAACAGGATATGTAAAAAGGAGAAGTTAGCTTGCCATACTATTCCATATAGGTATTTCTTACACCATCTGTTACTTTCAGTGCCCATCCTTTTACTGGCTGTTTTCTTGTACGTAGGTTATTAAGCGTTCAGCGAATATTCTGTAATTTTCCAAAAGCTTGCGACACATAAGCAATATAATCTTTGATTAATCTCTTAATATTTTATCCAAATTTTGAGGTTCCATTTCCTCCTGTCTCAGAATGAATGAATGAATGAATGAATGAATGAATGAATGAATGAATGAATGAATGAATGAATGAGAGTAGGCAGTTTTTTTTCAATATTCGGAACACTAATGCTTTCCATTAAAATAAAAACAAATCAACCAACTAAAATAAAATAGGTATAGGGAAAGAGATCCATCATGGAATTTGTAAGATTCTATTAACTCTTAAGTTTCTAGCATTAGAACAGGACAGAACATAATAGAATAACAGAGTTGGAAGGGACCTTGGAGGTCTTCTAGTCCAACCCCCTGCTCGGGCAGGAAACCCTACACCACTTCAGACAAATGGTTATCCAATCTCTTTTTAAAAACTTCCAGTGTTGGAGAATTTACAACTTCTGGAGGCAAGTTGTTCCACTGGTTAATTCTTCTCACTGTCAGGAAATCTCTCCTTAGTTCTAAGTTGCTTCTCTCCTTGATAAGTTTCCATCCCTTGCTTCTTGTTCTACCCTCAGGTGCTTTGGAGAATAGCTTGACTCCCTCTTCTTTATGGCAGCCCCTGAGACATTGGAACACTGCTATCATGTCTCCCCTAGTCCTTCTTTTCATTAAAGTACACTCATATATACTTGCTACTCTCTCTGCACCTTTGAATGCAGTTACGTTTAAAATTGGGTAGCTCAAACCAGCAAAAGAAATCTTTCTTCCAACTTGGCTTGTTGTTATTTATTTATTTATTTATTTATTTATTTATTTATTAATTAATTAATTAATTACATGTATTTATATGCCGCCCTTCTGCCGAAGGACTCAGGGCAGCGAACACAAGAAACATGTACAATAAAATCGCACTTTAAATCAAATAACTAATTAA
Source organism: Masticophis lateralis (assembly GCA_030761175.1). Classification (NCBI taxonomy): domain Eukaryota; kingdom Metazoa; phylum Chordata; class Lepidosauria; order Squamata; family Colubridae; genus Masticophis; species Masticophis lateralis. Next base: position 5,211,750 of record JAUDYJ010000008.1, on the reverse strand, counting down.
TGATAAATAATAAACCCAGAATCAGAGTCAGCCTATTTGCTTGAACAGCCAAGTCTTCCGCTCCCGACGGAAGGAGCGAAGATCAGGAGCCGTCCGGAGCTCGGTAGGTAATTCATTCCAGAGGGTGGGAGCACCTACAGAGAACGCCCTACCCCTGGGCACCGCTAGATGACATTGGCTCGCCGTCGGAACCCTGAGGAGAGCGGCCCTATGTGAGCGAACAGGACGCAATGTGATTACGCAACATAATCAAGGCCAAACGCAATGTAGATAGCAGGAGAAACAATGCAGGTAAAGAAAAGAGCCTACAGGGAGTCTTTGACTTACAACCATTCGTTTAGTGACTGTTTGAAAAAAGCCTTGAAAAAAATGACTTTTTCATACTTACTACATTTACAGTACCCACGGCCACTTGATCAAAATCCAGATGCTGGGCAACTGGTTCATATTTATGAGGGTTGCAGTGTCCCAGGGTTACGTGATCCCCTTTTGTGACCGACTGACAAGCAAAGTCAATGGGGAAGCCAGATTCACTTAGCAGCGGTGTTACTTGCTTAACAACAGAGTGATTCATTTTAACGACCGTGGCAAGAAAGGTGATAAAATGGGGCAAAGCTCACTTAACAACTATGTCACTTAGCCTCAGAAATTTTGGGCTCAGTTGCGGTCATAAGTCGAGGACTATCTGTATCGCATCCTTTCTGCAGTGTGCACAAAAGGATTATAAAAGAGGGTGCCTGAACTGGAGTTATTTCTGCTTTGAGCCAGGCCTTTCTTTTCTTCAGTAAGAAGGGGAAACAAAATTTGGGGTACCGCTTGATATTCAGAAGTGTGGGGAAGATGGAAAATAAATCTAACACCTCAACAAAAACTCAAGTACTTTTCCACTGATACTTTTGAACCAATAAAATAAGTACGTCTGTAAGCCAAAGATTTATTGATTTATACTCTCTACGCTTCTTGTTCTCCCAGTTTTGAGCTACATTTTTAAAAGATGAAATTAAAAAACACATAGCTCCACTCTCATCTCTCAACAATGTCCAAAACAGAGAACCTAATTCTATTTAGGCGACACCCACTCGCTGACACTACAGCTGCGTATTTACTATTAATTCTATAAATCACAGGGCAGGAAAAGAAAACTGAACAGATGGTCAGAACTGAACTGGCTCGGGAGCTCCAGAAAGGCCGTTTAAGCAACCTATTTAAAAGAAGATTATGCAGGACCTAGCAAATTAACTCCTTTAAGTACTTCATCCTGGCAGAGTTTGCAGAACAGACTTAACTTGGTTAATCCTTTTTCTGGGTTTGAACAGTGGATCATTGAACTCTTAACTAACCTAATAGACTGGGTTCACAAATGCACCACGCAGAAAGTAAAAGAGAAAGAGAAAAATGTATAAAGTTAGCTTAGTTTGCTGTGCCAAGACCTTGTTACTTACCAGCCTCTCTTGCACTGAACTGCAATACAGGTAATCCTCGATTTACAACCACTGATTTCTGGTGCACGCATGCTCGCCAGCCAGCTGACCCTCATGTTCCGGAGCCCCGGAAATCTGAAAACCAGCTGGCCAGTGTGCATGCGCACAGGCGCCAAGCTGGTCTTTGAGTTTCTGGGGCTCTGGTGCATGCATGCCAGGGGTGGGTTCTAAAAATTTTTTACTACCGGTTCTGTGGGCGTGGCTTATTTTGTGGGCGTGGCGTGATGGTCATTTGACAATTCTTTAGGATTTAGCAGCGGTACTGGTCTTAACCGAAGTTAACTGCTTGCAGAGCTGTACTGGTCTACTCATTTGTTTTTGGAGGCACTGGTCTACTCATTTGTTTTTGGAGGCACTGGTCTACTCATTTGTTTTTGGAGGCACTGGTCTACCCATTTATTTTTGCAGGCACCAGTTTACTCATTTGTTTTTGGAGGCACTGGTCTACTCATTTGTTTTTGGAGGCACTGGTCTACCCATTTATTTTTGCAGGCACTGGTCTACTCATTTGTTTTTGGAGGCATTGGTCTACCCATTTATTTTTGCAGGCACCAGTCTACTCATTTGTTTTTGGAGGCACTGGGCTACTCATTTGTTTTTGGAGGCACTGGTCTACTCATTTGTTTTTGGAGGCACTGGTCTACCCATTTATTTTTGCAGGCACTGGTCTACTCATTTGTTTTTGGAGGCACCGGTCTACTCATTTGTTTTTGGAGACACTGGTCTACCCATTTATTTTTGCAGGCACCGGTCTACCCATTTGTTTTTGGAGGCACTGGTCTACCACACACTGCCTTTTAACACAGATCAGCTGTAGGGCGGCCCTTTGAAGCCCTGCGGCAAGAGTTTAAACAGTTTTTTTTCCTTCTAGCTGATCAGCTGGGACTTAGGAGGCAACAATAGATTGGGGGTGGGGCCAAATAAAAGGTAAGAATAATGCAGGTTGGGGGGTAGAACCGGTTCGGTGACATCATATTGTCACCGCTACCGGCTCGGCCGAACCGGGAGGAACCCACCACTGGCGCATGCATGCATATGTGCACATGCAAAAGCGTTTTCCGATTTGGGCATTTGGTGCTGAAAAGGTTTGCCATCACTGCTGCAGATTTTTAGCTATGTACTTTGGGATGAGCACCCTTCAAATGGTATGGGAGTATGAACGGATTTTCCAAAAAATTGCAGACTACAGGAACCATTTGCTCTTCAGTTTGAGATGTGGACAACACAGATTCATCTTCAACAGTGAAGAGACAAAGGGCAGAAAACGTCCTGCAGCAAGAAGTCTTCACATCCATTTGTACTACTCAGGTGACCCTGAGGACACAGATAAATCTCCAAGTGGCCTCAACAACTTTCTAAAATAGTGGTCACCAACTGGTGGTCCATGGGAAAATGTTGGTGGTCCGCAGAAAAATTATTTGCATTTTTATATTGCATTAAATACTATTTATCTTTTTAAAAAATTCATATTAGTGGTCCGAAGGATTTAAAATTATGAATTTAGTGATCCCCGAGGTCCAAAAGTTGGTGACCCCTGCTCTAAAAGAATGCAAATGACCAGCTGTCTGCAAGGAGAATAAATCCTTCCATTCCCCGCCATCCAGTCAGAACTGAAGAAGCTTCTCGGATGAGAAGCAAAACATCTTCAAAGAAAACCCCAGAAAGTTCATTTGCCTCCTGAAAAAGCACCTTTGGCACAACCATGACCTGGATAACTGAGAATCTCCATAGACTTAAATCTTTAAAACCACTGATCTAACTGGTGAGTGAGAATGCATTGCTAACCCAATCAGTGTACAGTGTACTTCAGACAATAAAAGAAGCCAAGAAGAATCTTGATTTAAATCAAGATTCTTGGTGGCGCAGCAGACTAAAGTGCTGTTAAGTAGCACCAGCTGCTTGCAATTACTGCGAGTTTGAATCTCATCAGGCTCAAGGTTGACTCAGCCTTCCACCCTTTCGAGGTAGGTAAAATGAGGACCCGGATTATGGGAGCAATAAACTGACTTTGTATAAAAAAGAACACCGCTTGGGGGGGGGGGGGCGAAAGCCCTACTAAGCAGATATATACAAAAGTATGAAGGCTATTGCTTAATGCATTGTAAGCCACCCGGAGTCTCCGGAGAAGGGCGGCATATAAATCAAACCAATAAATAAATAAACAATAATAATTTTAAAAAACCAATTTTTTTTTAGATGTCTTTTAAAAACCATCAACTTGCCTCAGATAATGCAACTATGCAAAAGGTGCCCCATCAGTATTATCCTACTTTATGTAAAAGTCTAGAAATTTCCTTTGAAAGAGTGGCTGAATATTTACATAAACAGAATTTACTGAAGGACAAATTTTGTGAAGTTATTGAAAAGAGTAAAACTGGAAAGGCACCTGGTGCCGATAATCTGGCAACCTCTTATGATAAATGTTTTGAGGATAAACTTTTGCAACCTTTACAACAAATGATGAATATCATTTTACAGAATGAAAAATTCCTGACAGCCGTAAAAAGGCTATTACAAGTAGTCCTTGATTTATAACCATCCTTTTAGTGACTGTTCAAAGTTACTATGGTACTGAAAAAGAAGTGACACAGCCATGTTTCACACTTATGACCGTTGCAGTACCCCCATGGTTATGTGATCAAAATTCGGACACTTGTCAACTGGCATGTATTTATGATTCACATGATCAAAATTGCATCATCAAACAACAAACAAATCCAATGGGGAAGACAGATTCCCTTAACAACCTTGTTATTAACTTCGCAACTACAATGATTCACTTAACAACGGTGGCAAGAAAAGTTGTAAAATGGGGCAAATCTCACTTAACAACTGTCGTATATGCAACGGAAATTTTTGGGTCGTAAGTCGAATGCCTAAAACAAACCCTGATTTCCCTATTGAACAGGAAATTATTGACTAACGTCGTCATTGAACAACAGCTATAAATCATTGGCCACAATTTTGGCTGAAAATAATTTTGCCGATAAAAATTGGATTCAAATATCTACACGAGTAGGATTTTAAACATGAATATTCTATCGGAACCAGAATTTTTCCTTTTAGGAGTGGTGGATATAGAGCTGGAAAAGAGCAACCAAAGGTGAATTTAGAATATGGTTACTCTGTTTGTAAAGAGATGCACAGAGATTACCGTGCACACATGACATGATAGCAGTGTTCCATATCTAAGGGGCTGCAATAAAGAAGCGGGGAGGGGCACGACTTAGTCTCCGAAGCATCTGAAGGCAGGACTAGAAAATTTCCAAGGTCTCTTCCAGCTTCAATGATTCTGTTATTCACACACAAATGGCAAGATTTGACGTTGTTCATTGCTGAGATGAACAAATCAACTTGTTTGATTTGAGGAAACACATTATTGATGTTCATCAATGATAGAAAGCCCATGTTTGCATAATAAAGATTTTTGATGATGAGAAATAATGGATTATAGAAAGAAGGAACACATGATAGCATCTTAAAGAGAAAAGTTTGATTATAATTGTGTATATAAAACTGCTGAGAAGAAGACTGGAAGCTTTTTGGAGGGGGCAATTATTTTCTCTGCTTATTTTCCTTTCTTTTCCCAATCTTCTTTGCCCTTTTCTTTCCTTTTTTTCATATTTACTATTTGTCTTTGGATGTCTTTTTATTATCCATATTGAACCTTTTGACTAAAAACTATTTAGAAAAACAACAACCGGACTCTTGCAAATTGCTATACAAGTATTATTTCTGTGCTTTCGTTAGGAGCACTGAAGATTCAAGATTGCAACTGTTCTTTCTTTGGTTTCCCCTTTCACCCTGTCAATTGGACAATATTTTATTTTCCGATCAGCAAGAGGGTACGCAAGGCAGAAAGAAAAAGTCAGCGAGGGTGAACTTACGAGACTTGTTGATCATTTTTATCAGCAGATATGGAAAGGTCTTGCAACTGAGGCTCTCATGGCGAACATCAGGAGTAACCTGGAAAAGGAAGACGTTTGTTAAAAATCTCATCGCACCCAGGAGGAAACCCGAAGAGTTGGGACATATCCTTCCCTGGTAGGCCACTGAACTCACAACAGATGGATTGCAACAGCTACTTAAGCTACTACAAATTCTATAGGGGAGGGAGGGAGAGATTGAATATAAAAAATGTACTGTGTTAGAACAGAAATACGATAAAATTGTGCGTCTCTTTACTATCATTTTCTTCCTTGATCAAGATGTAAACACATCTCCGATATATTGAAAAGATTCAAATGCCATATATAGAGTATACCAGTATTATTATTATTATTAATAATAATAATAATAATAATAATAATAATAACAATAACTTTATTGTCATTGTACGTGTATATACAGTATACGCATACAACAAAATTCACTTAACACTCAAAGACCAGATCCAACACACACAACAATCCCCATACACACTTCCACCCACCATAATTCCCCACCCCTAGACCACCCAAACATCCACACAGCAGGCCAAGTATATAAAATAGCATGTCACTCTTTCTGTTCCATCTTTTTGAAATTGTTAATTTCTGAAGTTAAATTTTTATACATCATTTTACATTGTTTGTAGCCGTCGACAAAATATTAAGTACATTACTACAACTGCTTTTTTTTTTTTTTTGAACATGTCAGGGGCTTTTTCTTCCTTTCCTCTTGGTCAGAATTATAGGTTCTCCAAACAGTTTATATATATATTTCATATTTCAAGCATGTTGCTCTTTCTGTTATTTTTTGACATTTTTAACCTTTATTTACCGTCATTATTATCCTTGATCAAAATTTAAACATATTCCAGATACAGTGAAAAGATTCAAACTATCTATCTATCTATCTATCAAACTATTTTAAAAATACGAGTTCCGGGTATATTAGTAAAAAAAGAAGCAGACATACTCCGAACTCTGGAACTTAAGATTTTAAAATTTTAAAAGAATTAAAGTTTTATTTTACTAAGCTTTCGTCAGTCATCTGCTGACATCTTCAGAGTATTAAACTACCATTACAGAGATCTCTGTCTTTATATGCCATTAATTGATTAATTGATTGACGATGTCAGCAGATGGCCGATGAAAGCTAAGTAAATTAATATTTTAATTCTTTTAAAATTTTAAGTTCCGGAGTTTACAGTACGTCTGCTTCTTTTTTTACATACATACATACATACATGTATGTGTGTGTGTGTGTGTGTGTATGTATGTATATATGTATGTAAAAAAAGCAGACATACTGTAAACTCCGGAACTTAAGATTTTAAAATTTTAAAAGAATTAAAATTTTATTTTACTAAGCTTTCGTCAGTCATATATATGTTATATATATATAAATGTGTATATATGCTACACACACACACACGCACACAAATATTCAAATCTCTTCAATGTATCCGGAATGTGTTTAAATTTTGTTCAAGGATGAAAATGATAGTAAATAGATGCACAATTGTAAATATTCTTGTAAAACATAATCAATATTCACTCAGTTTCATTTACTGAACTCAAAATGAGCACATCTGAAGATTTAACAACAAATGGTCAACGAATACATTTAATAGCCTTTTTGCACATTATTTACACTCCAATATACATTTACGCCTTTTCAGCTTGGATCATGCGACTATATTTGTTTGCGTTTGATAAAAACTGACGTCTCTATTACATTATATATGGATATATATCCATTCAGCAAAGAAACCAAAAGATATTTCCTATTCTCCCTGCATTTTCAGACAGAAAATACTGTTCATCTAAAATTTAACCATGGGAAAAGTTTAGCTTCCATCCCTTGCCTCTAAATTTACTGAGAAACATTTTCTTTTTGCAGAGAGAGAAAAAAATAAGAACTGTACGAAGAAGTGCATTCTAATTTTTCACATTCAACAAATTTTAAAGGAAGATCTCAACCATAATAATAATAGTTAAAAAAAACATTTGGCTGAACACGTTCGCAAAAATGAATCACAAAACAATAGGTGTGTTTACACTGCAGATTGCATACAATCCACTTTTTCCTTTCATTTCAATGATCGGGTTGAGAAGGAAGAAGTAATAAAAGTTTCCTACTGGCCGCCTTCTCCATCCATGAATAAAGAAGCCCCAATCCACATCTCTTCTGACAGAGCAGAACTTACCTCTTCCACGATTCCCTGCAAATTTCAGCACCCTGGTCTTGCACATCTCCCAAAATAGAAAAGGGAGCTTCCCTGCCCGTTTCATTGTTTACTCTCGAACACACCTATGCTTGAAGTCAACTTCCATGCCCAGGCTGTGCCATGCAAGCTGACAAACGTGAACAAGAGATGAAACAACGGTTTGGAAAAACACGTTCCCCGGTTCTGATGAACTGTGCAAAAACTCCTGTCCTGTTTTAATCACTTCGGCCTTGATTTTATTATTTATTTTTTTAAAAAAGAGAGCCTGCCCCAAATCGTAAAATCTCTCCATTCTATTCTAGATACCCAATGCAGAAAAGATCCACTTTAATCCCTCTGAAGAACAGCAGCTTGAAAAGTGTGATTATGTAGCAGGAAATAGCATCTTCCTTCCCCCTCACTGTTCGACACCTTGACAAAGCAAGGATTTATGACCAGTTCTTGCACTTACAACTGTTGTCGCATCCAAGAATCGCATGATCCAAATTCGGTGGCTTGGCCATTGGCATGTATTTACGACAGTGGCATTTTTCCAGATCATGTGATCCACCACATGTGACCCTCTCAATTGGCTTTTGACAAGTCAAGACGTTAAGGGGAATCAGACTTCCCCCTTGACTTGTCAAAAGCCAATTGGGAAGGTCACAAGTGGTGGATAACAACCAGGATCAAAAAATGGTTGTAAAATGGGTGTGACTACTTAACAACCCACCTTGCAACACAAATTCTGGCCCTAATTGTGACTGTAAGTGAAGGACTACTTGTAAGCTCTCCCAAATCAATCATTTAAAGGCATATTTCATATTCTGTTTACACAACATTGCAGACAACGGGCTCATTCCCACAACACGCTAAATCATGAATTATCCAGTTCCATTTTAATCTAACCTAACTTGTTGAGGACACTCAGTCAATAGCACAATCGGGGTCACAATGACACACAGTCAAGGTAACAAGTGAAAACAAAAATTGTGGGCAAATGGTAATTATTTCCTGAAGGCTATCCCTAAGAAAGGGATCATTGAACTTGAGGCACAAATGATCAAAATATCCTGTTTCAGGCACATTGTGCAAAGATCTAGTTTTCTGGACACGGCTTTTAGGACAGGAAAGTGAGAAGGAAAGAGAAGATGATTATCAGCAGAATTACAGATGATGGAGGAACCATTGGAAGACCAGAAGGACCAGGTTAGGGATAGAATATCATGGGAAAAAATCTTACAGATTAACAGAGTTGGAAAGGACCTTGTAAGTCATCTAGTCCAGCAGTTACCAGCTGGTGGTCTGTGGACCACTGGTGGTCCGTGAGAAAATTTTGGTGGTCTGCAGAAAAATTATTTGCATTTTTTATATTGCACTAAATCAGCGGTCCTCAAAGTATGGCCCCTGGGCTGGATATGTGCAATGAACGTTTGTGTTGCTGCAGAGAGTCTCCCCCTTCAGGGTCTTTTTGTGTGGGTCAGAGGGGGACAGAAATTCCAACTTGGTGCCTGCTTCAGTCTCCTAGTGCAAGGCTTTGGGCGAAGGCTCGAGGGAAACGCAATGGCTAAGAGCCAGAGGACATTGTTCCAGTGGGACTGCATCATGGCCTGGAACTGGCTGACCATCACAGCCCGCTGAGTTGCAGGCGCCGGTACCTGGCCTTCCCTCTGCTTGGAAAGCCTATGCTCATTGTCCTCAGTGAGGTGCTTCTCCTGAGCTTCCTTCTCGGCCAGATCCAATTTGTACTGAGCCAGCTGTTTTGCCAACTGTTTCTCATGGTGGCTGCTTAGCTCCAACAACTGCTTCCTGTTAGGGCCCTAAGGAGCCCGGGCAGACAGGTGAGAAGTAGCTGGGAGGGGAGGGGTGAGCAGAGGCCAGCGAGATGCCCGTTCCACGCAAGTGAAATTGAGTTGGCCATGCCCACCCAGTTACATGACCACCTAGCCATGCTCATCCAGCCGGTCGTTAGGCAGACCATATTAGTGGTCCACGGGATTTAAAATTATGAATTTAGTGGTCCCTAAGATCCAAAAGGTTGGTGACCCTTGATCTAGTCCAACTCCCTGCCCAAGCAGGAGACTCTACACCATTTCTGATAAATGGCAGTCCAGTCTCTTCTTGAAAGTCTTCAGTGGTGAAGCTTCCACAACTTCCAAAGGCAACTTCTGTTCCATTGGTTGATTGTTTGCACTGTCAGAAAATTTCTCCTTATTTCTAGGTTGAATCTTTCCTTGATCAATTTCCATCCATTATTCCTTGTCTGGCCTTCAGGTGCCTCGGAAAATAGCTTGACCCCCTCCTCTCTGTGGCAGCCCTTCAAATATTGGAAAACAGCTAACATGTCTCCCCTGGTCCTTCTCTTCAAATTTTTGTATGGTGGCTAAGAGGTGCCACTGACTTGATGGCTCTTCATCAATCCATCAATCACTGAGAAAGGAGCCTTCTTCTAAAAGCTAGTCATTTGTCCTTGCAAAGCAGACATCGTAAAACCAAACCTTATAGAGATTTTCAGATTTCTCAAACCCAAACGAAACACAACAATCTGTGTCCCATCACCTGCTTTTACACCACTTTCAACCTTCAGTGATAGACATCCTTGGCGTGGGAAACCCCTGCCTTCCTGTGTTTCTGATGTACAATTCCCAACACCTCTAAGTGAGCAGAGAATTGAATTCAGCCGCACCTGAACATCACAGGTTTTGCATCCCTGCTCCACACCCAGCTCTGCAAACATGTTCAGCCTAAAATGTACATATTATGCTGCTCAATCACGTTTATCTCATACCTCTCGTCTTTCAGCTCCAATCCAGGAGCCCTCAAGCAGTCGCACTGATGACAAACCATTTTTTACCAAATTTATATTTTGCTGATAAAGAAATAAAGGGAGACTAGTATAGATCTATTTCAAGCTATTTAGCTCTCATCAGCTAGCCATACCCTTACTCGGATTCGACTGCTTTTAGCCAGGATTTTAAGCATTTTACCTAACAGACTTTTAATGACGTGGGAAAATACCCAAGATTTTAACTTTTTATATACACACACCTGCAAAAACTTGAAAAGACATTCACACAAACACACACATACATACAAACATATATATTGTTTAAAATCTTCTGCTTCAAATATGGCAAATAGCAACAGCCTAAGAGGCAGTTAACTCATGGCCAAGCGAACTATAACTTGCTTTTCATGTGATGCAAATAGGTTGCAAAAAAAAGGGTGGGGGGAGGGAAACAACTATTAAAATAGTTCCATAAACGAGACAAGTTTGAGCGCAAACATAAATAACTTGATGGTGCAGAGTACATAGCAACCCGAAATCCATGTATCTTTTAAAAGTATACTTAGGAAATGTACTAATTGCTTTGTTTTCCCACAGGAATCCCATTACAGATTCCACTTATTCTTCTTCTCGTAAAACACTCAGCAATAACAGTCCATTACCCAATTTTGGTAAAAATCAACCATTTCATTTATAGACCCAGCCCTTCCTTCCTTTTGAAGAGCCTGAGTAGCGTAGGAGGGTAATGCCTCCTACAAAGGCAGCATTTAAGAACCAGCTGCCTGCAATTACTGCGAGTTCAATTCTAGCCAGGCTCAAGGTCAACTCAGCCTTCCATCCTTTCTAAAGTGGGTAAATTGAGGACCCGGTTTATTGGGGGCAATAAGCTGACTTTGTATAAATATTCAAAAGTATGAAGGCTATTGCTTAACGCATTGGAAGCCGCCCCGAGTCTCCGGAGAAGGGCGGCATATAAATCAAATTTTTTAAAAAAAAGAATGACTATCAGCCCAGAAAACAAACAATATCAATTAATTCCCAAATAATCATGTTAAACTCTCTGGGCTTTATACAGGCCATTCTGTTTATATATTCTCATCATAAATCTATTAAATTGTGATTGCCATGGTCTGTTTAAAGTGTCATAATGAATGAAAAAAAGAAGGGAGGGAGGGAGGGAGGGAAGGAAGGAAGGAAGGAAGGAAGGAGGGAGGGAGGGAGGGAGGGAGGGAAGGAAGGAAGGAAGGAAGGAAGGACTTGGCGCTTTACAATTAAAACATTCTCTTGTTTTAAACCCTGAACACATCTGATAATTTGTGGGGCATTGTTGGACTTGGGTTCAAATTAAGATGGATAAATTATTAACTAATAATATCAGAGCCACCCTCTTTTTAATTATAATTATGCAGTCTTCGGTGTATTACCTACCTTGTTCCCTGAAACTGGGAAGGATGACACCTTACGCATTTCAACTGAACTGTCTTAAGCGATGAGCTAAAACAGATTGGAAAGGGAGGAGAAAAAGCCAGGAACTCAAAGGAAAAAGCGAAATAATTGAATAGGCAAACTTCTAGGCAAACAAAAGAACAAAAGAATGGATTGCAGTAATGGTGTTAGGGCCAAATGCAAAACTTTAAAAATAACTCCTCCCCCTCACCCCACCCCACCCCGGGGCCAGCTTATTTTTTGTAACACTAAAAGGCTGGAGCGTGCAAAACTAGAAGGAAATACAACTAAGAGGGGAAAAAATGTTTTTAATCCTTAATCCCTAGCTGTAGATCAGGAAGGATGGACTGAAGGATGAAAGCACTTTCCAAAAACTTTCAACTAGTCCTAAGAAAAGAAAGGCCCCAACTACTCTCTCTTGTGGGCCAATAAGATTCTCTTTCCTTTGGCAGCTAAATTCCACCTTCCAGCTCCCTAGGCAAAGAAAAGAATTGCAGGAGCAAAATGGCTTTGCTGCTTATTTTGCACTTTTTTAATGCCTTCTATCTACTGCAAGGGTGAAAAGAGGGACAACTAAAGCATAGAGTTTAAGTATTAAAAATATATATATGCAAAAATCGGAAAACATTTCCGAAACCAGGCCTTTAATTGGTTCAGGCCTTGTTAGATTTGCAAAACTCTCTCTCCTTCCCTCTTTCTCTCCCTCTCCCTCTCCCTCCCTCCCTCTCTCTCCCTTTTTCTCTACCTCACCTTCCCATTTCTCCGTCTCCCTCTCTCCATCTCCTTCCCTTTCTCTCTCCCTTCCTCCCTCTCTCTCCCTTTTTCTCTCCCTCTCCTTCCCTCTTTCTCTTCCTCTTTCTTTCTCCCTCCCTCCGTCTCTCCCTCCCTCTCCCTTTTTCCTCCCCCTCCTTTCCTCTTTCTCTCCCTCTCCCTCTTACCCTCCATCTGCTTCCCTTTCTCTCTCCCTCCCTCCCTCTCCCTTTTTCTCCCTCTTCCTCTCCCTCTTTCTCTCCCTCTCTCCCCTGCCACATTTGTGTAAAATATGCAGCTGCCATGGAATCATTAATGACACATTTAATTTTCTCAATCCATCTTTGTTTTCAAGTAGTCACTTTCTACTCCAGTTGTCCCAGAAGAGGCCTGCTCCAATGCATTCTTGCTTGCTAGAGGCTAGTTTGGTTTCCAGGAAGTAGAGAACCACATGTCTCCAAACAGCCATCCTGCTAGGACGGTAGCTGCACCCATCTCATTGCAACGTTTCTCCATTTTCTCTTATCTGTTGAATGTAGCAACAGGCCAGTGTAGGGCTCAGGAATCCACTTGACTATTTTATTACAGATCAGTGTAAAAACACACTATTAAAATCGCAAATTTTAATAGTGTATTAAAAACACACTATTAAAATTGCAAGTTGCTAGCCAAGACCAAACAACAATTTGTACATTCATGAAATAATACACTATAAAATTAGCCACACCAGAGTTTATATTATATGGGGAGAAGACAGCTTCTAAGAATCAGAAACAAGAAGTGCAGGTAGTCCTCGCTTAACGATGGCAATAAATTTCCAAACTGTCTTTCTGATGGGAATAAGGTGCCCAGCGCTGTATTAGTTAGCCTATTTGAGTAAATGTTGTAAAATGTTGTATTGTAAATGTTTTGTATTATAACGCACAGTTTTGTCCAGTTAAAGGTTACAGACACATGAATTTTAGTATATAGATTTGGTAGAGCATAAAAGTGCAATAGCTAATTCATAACGGGACCGCCTTCTGCCACCTATTGCCTCCCACCGGCCGGTTCGCTCCCACAGAGAGGGCCTCCTCAGGGTGCCGTCAGCCAGACAGTGCCGGCTGGCGACCCCCAGGGGGAGAGCGTTCTCTGTGGTAGCTCCCACCCTCTGGAACGATCTCCCTCCAGATCTGAGGACTATCGCTGACCTCCGGACCTTTCGTCGGGCTTTGAAGACTCATCTCTTCCAACTTGCCGGACTTGCCTGATCCCTCCTATTTTTAAACTATTTTTAAACTTTTTAGAGTTTTAGTTTACTTGGTTTTACATTTTCAGCCTAAATTTATATTGATTTTAGTACGTCTTAACTTTTGTATTTGTACTGGTTTTAAATTGGCTGTTCACCGCCCTGAGTCCGGAAGGAGAAGGGCGGTATAGAAATTTAATAAATAAATAAATAAATAAATAAATAAATAAATAAATAAATAAATAAATAAATAAATAAATAAACATGTATATGTTTGTTTTGTCTTGTTAATGCACTTTTTTGGGGGGTGGATCTTGCTTAGCTGTGTTTTGTTTTTGTATTAATTTTTTTTTTGAATTTGTATATTAATAAAATAACAAAATTGAACTAAAAAGAAGTGAAGTAGCTAAAATAAGATGAAAGAAAGCATCTTCTTCTGTTCAAATGCCTTGATTCCTGATCCTTAGCGCTTACATTCTGGTAAAGTTTTGCCCAAGGTTACAAGTTAGTATTTCTGAAACAGAAAAGCGGCAATAGCATTTAAACTTATATACCGCCTTTTAGCGTTTTACAGCACTCTCTGGGCGGTTTAAGAGCCAGTCCCAAAGATGGTTTTTCAAGTGGCAACTGGACTTTCTGTTTTTTTCTTTGAAAACATTTCGCTTCTCCTCCAAGAAGCTTCTTCCGCTCTGAACGGATGGTGGGGAATGGAAGGATTTGTATTCCTTGCAGACAGCTGATCATTTGCATTCTTTTAGAGCAGGGGTGTCAAACTTGCTGCCTGCAGGCCGGATGCGTCACGTGCTGGCCCCGCCCCACCCGGTTTAGCAAGGGGGGGGGAAAGTCCCGATATGTCACATGACGCCACTGTGACAACACGAGTTTGACACCCCTATTTTAGAGAGTCCTTGAGGCCACCTGGAGGTTTATCTGTGTCCTCAGGGTCACCCGAGTGGTGCAAATATGTGTAGAACCTTCTTGGCTGCAGGATATTTTCTGTCATTCACCGTTGAAGACAGATGCATGCTGTTGGGGATCAAACTGAAGCGCAAATGGTTCTCGTAGTCTGCAATTTTTCTGGAAATCTGTCCATACTCCCACACCATTCGAAGGGTGTTCATCCCAAAGAGCTCCAGGTTGACTCAGCCTTCCATCCTGCCAAGGTCGATAAAATGAGGACTCAGATTGTTGAGGGCAAAAATATTGATTCTTAAATGTCTATGGAGATTCTCAGTTATCAGGTCATGGTTGTCCCAAGGTGCTTTTTCAGGAGGCAAATGGACTTTCTTGGTTTTTTAGAAGACGTTTTGCTTCTCCAGTGGTGGGTTTCAAAAATGTTTACTACTGGTTCTATGGGTGTGGCAAGGGAAGGATACTGTAAAATGTTTATTCTCTCCCCGATCCAGATGAAGGTTACTGCAAAATCCCCATTTCAGCTGGACTCGGGAGGCAGAGAATAGATGGGGGTGGGGCCAGTCAGAATTTTTACTACCAGTTCTCTGAACTACTTAGAATTTCTACTACCAGTTCTCCAGAACTGGTCAGAACCTGCTGAAATCCACCTCTGTGCTTTCATCCAAGAATTATCTTTAATTAAAAAACAATAAAGTCCAGTTGCCTCCTGAAAAAGCACTTTTGGGGACTCCTGAAAAAGCACCTTTGAGACACCATGACCTGGATGACTGAGTATCTCCGCAGACATTTAAGAATCAATATTTTTGCCCTCAACAATCTGGGTCCTCATTTTACCGACGTTGGAAGGATGGAGAGCTGGGTCAACCTGGAGCCTTGTCAGGATCGAACTCCAGACTGTGGGCAGAGTTTGTCTGAAACTTTAACCACTGCCCCCCAGGATGCAAAACGCTGCCTCAGTTGACTCCTTAAGGATTAATTGTAGTCATTCAACAAGATGGGATGGACTTGGGAGGCCTCCCCTAAGGTTTGTTTTAGCCGAAAATGGAGATGGCATAGTCTCAGATGAATCCCCAAGGTGATGCAACTTAATTCTAACCGTATATATTTGACCTTATAAAATCTAATTGCTGCTGGAATGCAGCTATGAGCATTAGAGCTTGCATACTTAATTCATAGCAATGTCCTACATGATTTTGTATTAAGCTCACACACATTTCGTTACACCAGCCGTTGGAAGAATGAAAGTGTATGGTTTACTGCAGATAAACAGCTGAAGAAGAAAAAAATGTGGCTTAAAAGATTACATCAAGGCAAGCTAAGAGAAAAAAAATGCTCATGCAATTTGGCATACAAAACACCCTGAAAGTAGTAAAGAAAAAAAATAGACTATAAAAGTGAATTGTCGGATAACTATTTAGAAGTTTGAAGAAGTTAACCATCACACAACCAAAATATAAAAACCCCTGAAAATTAAGGGGAGAAAAATTTGTTGCAGACTCAGAACGCCTGCTTTATCCCACAGTTACATTAAAAACAAAAATTGCACTCATATTTAAATGCCTCTCCTGACAAACATTTTAAATTATCTTGGACAGAATCTTTCCATTACTATTTATTTATTTATTAAATTTCTATGACGTGACTCTGGATAGTTTACAGCATCATAATAAAACCATATATTTTCTTTATATTGAAAATCATCCCATTTTTGAATTCACTCAAAATTCAGCATGTTGTTCTCAAATTTAAGCAAACAGGGAAAACAGAGAGAAAGTGTGTGTGAGAGAGAGAGAGAGAGAAACAGAGAGACAGAGAGACAGACCAACAGACCGACTGAGGCAGAGAGAGAGAGACAGACAGACAGACAAGGACAAAGACAGATAGAGAGAGACAGGCAGGCAGAGAGAGGCAGAGAGAGAGACAGAGAGAGAGAGACAGAGAGACAGAGAGACAGAGACAGACAGACAGATAGACAGAGACAGACACAGAGAGAGCGAGACGGACGTAAAATTGTCATATTTAAGAACCTATCTATCGCTTGTTTGTTTGCAGAGGTTTTGTTATCAGACCAGATGTTGCCTGGTGTGTTATTGAAACATTTGCAAGCAAGCAACCAAGTCCATAGTACAGCAAGGATTCCACAATTCAAGCCTGAATTACACATATCCTCTTCTGTTGCTATGTATCTCTTTCTGTCACTGTTTTTCTTTCACTGGTATCTGAAGACTGGCTGCCTCCAACTTGGCCACAACACTCAGTCTTCAAAGACCAACAGCTCTCAGTGGACTTGTCTTTCATGAATATAACCAATCTCTTTTTTATAGCCAACCGTGTTAATAATGACAGTTTGACTAGTGGTTAAGACATCAGATTAGAAAAGAGAAGATCCTAGTTTTCTTTCTCTCTGTATCTCTTTCCTTCCCTCTCCCACTTTCTCCCTCCTTCTTTCATTCTCTCTCCCTCCCTCTTTCATTCTCTCTCTCTCTCTCTCACTCTCCCTCCTTCCCTCCCTCCCAAGTTATCACCATGTCTTTTTTTCATGAATTCTAGAAAAATGTGCTTTTAAATATTAAATCTTCTTCCAATCAGCTTCGTTGCACGGTCCTGAACCTACCGTTATAATAAAACAATGATTAGTTGCCAAGACTATAAAAATACTGCAATTTTGAGCAGATCCCAAGGCACACAGGAAAAAACCTGTTATGAGTTTATGAGATTGTCAGATATCACAGCAAAATCCTAACAACAACCTTTCCCCTTCTGTAAATGAATGAAAATTGATTGTATCTGATCAGCATTCATGTTCCAGATTACATGTCTATCAAATTAATATTAACGTTCCCTTTCCTTTCAGATAAAAATTTAGTGGCAGAGCTCACGCCCTGGTTTTCTTAGGTAAAAAAAACAGCAGCAGAGAGTAAAGAAATCTTTGCTGTTCATATCCCCAGGAGAGATTCTTGAATCCCAGGCTAATTGGACACAAAACTCCAATAGCGGAAAATGGTAGAAACACCGAACGTTTCTTGGCATAAACACCATAGAGTCATGATGTAACAATCATGATTGTGTAAACACAACCTTAGATTTAAAGGGTATGCTCCACAATCTCTCTGGTAATTTGGAGAAATTTAAAGGAATTAAGCATTCTGTTTAGAGCAAGAGTCCCCAAACTTGGCAGCTTTAAGACTTGTGGATTTCAATTCCCAGAAGTCTCCAGCCAGTGTAGCTTAGAGAGAGAAATTATTTAAATTAGAAAAAATCACTAAACAGCTGGCTTTCTCTGCTAAATGAAGAGACCTCCAGGGAAAAGACTATCTTGTGTTGCCACAAATTTTGATAGAAAGTTTTCTTTCTCATACATACACAGTCCAAGCCTAGTTCCCTGCTGCGCTAACAAGAGGAAGAATGACCCTCTGCAAGGAATTTATCCATTGCTCAAGGATTATGTTGGCCTATTTTTTAAAAAAATATGAATGTTTTCTTTCCATCAACCTGCACAAAAGATTAGCATCGTGATGCAACTAGATGCTTTTTATTTTAAATAATAAAAAGATTGTGCTAATCCAAATGAAGAATAGTTAACACAATACGGTATGAGGTATTCATTTATGCATTCATGCATTCATTTAATATAACCACCATCTCAAACAAATGGTTCTTTATAATACAGCACAAAAATAAACAGAGATGTCTACCAGAGCCAAGTCAAACTTAGGTGGTTGGCTGGAGCACTTTCAACTAAAGGTATCAGCAAGATAAATTGGGGCTGGGCTGAGTAAACTTCAGCAACTTCCAATGAAATAGAAATTCAAGATCCCAAAAGAATATTATTAAAGCTAAGAGTAAATAGCAAGTCAAGAAAAGAGCATACATAACGTATATGGGTGTAGATGGTATGTTTTTGTGTATGGCTATGAATGTGATGAAATGGGTGTAGATGGTATGCATCTGTGCATGGCTGAGAATGTGACACCATGGGCAACAATGAATACAAGAGAAAGGTGTAGATATATGTGCAAAACCAGGTCGTTCAGAGGCCATGGTTTCTGGCTGCAGTTACTAAATGCCAGTTCGTCCCAAAGACGCTTTTTCAAAAGGCAACTGGACTTCGTTTTTCGTAGAAGACATGAATCTGACCCGTGAGGTGCTTAAATCTGGCCCAAAGGGCTACCCTGGAAACAGCAAAGGACTGGCCCGCAGCGCCACTGCCAGTGAAAACAGTGCTCAGGAAGGCCATACGCGGCTCTCTTAAGCTCCGTTTTTGCTGGCAGAGGGTTGCAGGAGGCTGTCACAGCTGAAAACGGAGCTCAGGAGAGCCCGTTTTCTCTGGCAGAGTGCTCGGGCCACCATAGGCACCCCCGACATGAGTGATGGTGAGCTAGACACACCCAGTCTGGCCACGCTCCCCCCCTCGACCCCCCGAGATCAAACACAATGCTGATGTGGCCCTCAATGAAATTGAGTTTGAAATCCCGGGTCTATAATAATGCTTTCTTCATTTGTGATTTAACTGAACATTTCAGAGTCCACTATATTAAAGAGATAGCATCCTTGATGGGTTGCAATTGGTTCTTTGTGCCATGCAATCATATTGTCACAAAGACTATTAAATAGCCTATTTGGAAAAAATGGGAGGCTGATGGCTTGAGCAATGGATCCAGACCTCAACCAAACAGGATCCGAATGCACCTTGTACATCTTCTACTCAAGGAGATTAACCAGCGGTGATATCTGGTTGGTTCTAACTGGCTCGTGCGAACCGGTAGCACTGGCATCAGATGGCTCCGCCCACCCGCCGGGATGTCATTACGTCCCGCTTTTGAGAACTTTGTGCATGTGAGAAGGAGCACGCGCACTCATACTCCCGAACCGGTAGCGAAGGTAAGTGCATTTCAAATGAGTGCGCAGTTTTCAGGATTCTTGCAGGAACTGTGTATTTTGTGTTGACACCTTTTGATGAATCCTGTCATAACGTTTTTAAAGGATGTGGTAGATACTCCAACACCAGGGCCCATGCAGCATTTATCTTGTATCTTCCTCTCATTCCAACCATCTCATTAAAAGATAATATTCACACTGCAAATTTTGAAAATTCACCCTCAAGGCAGATTTCCATGAAAAGGTATTTCTTTTCATGGAAATGGACAGTATCTCATAATGTCTTAGAATAGGGTAAAATACCAGGCCTCACTGAGACTAGCAAACATACAGCTGTGTGTTGTTTTCCCTGTAAATGAGCCAGAAAGTCAGCAAGTGATCAAGATAAACCTGGATTTTGAACACAGGGGACAAACTGGGTTTCTTCAGATGCTCAAGGTTATCACTCCCAAACCTTTAGACATTAATGACAGCTGCCACTCATGAAGATAGTATGAAATCTTCAGGATGATGGGCAACACATTATAAGTCTTATGCTACTGATATTATTTTCAGTTATTTTTGAGAGTTTTTTTAAAAAACTATTTTATTTATCACTATTTAAACCATTTCTATCCCCATTTTCAATAAAATATCCAATGTCAGGCCCAAACCCAAGAACGATTCTTCTGAGTTCTTTATTGGTTCTCACCTATAGAAGAAGAAAAAAGCTTGCAGATTATCTGCATCTATGATACACTCTGGGAACTATTAAGGAGAGGCTGTCTTCACCCTCTTTCTCTCACACATAGCACACAAATTGAGTAGCCTTCTGGAATGCATCCCCCACCTCTTGGGGATCCACCTCCTGACAACATTCCATCATACCCAAGGAGCTCCTTAGCTTGTAGCAACATCTTAGACCTGAGCTTTGATCTTAACAACCAAGAAAATAACAAATTGTTTTGCTATGACGAAGAACCGAAAATAGACATTCATGCATGATAGCACTTAGCAATAGCACTTAGACTTATATACTGCTTTGCAGTGCTTTACAGCCCTCTCTAAGCAGTTTTAGAGAGTCAACCTATTGCTCCCAACAATCTGGGTCCTCATTTTACCAACCTCAGAAGGATGGAAGGCCGAGTCAACTTTGAGCTGGTCAGGATCGAACTACTGGCAGCTGGCAGTGGGCAGAATTAGCCTGCAATACTGCATTCTAACCACCAGGCAGGCAGGCAGGAAGGAATAGCAATAGCACTTAGACTTATATACCACTTTACAGTGCTTTTCAGCCATCTCTAAGCAGTTTACAGAGTCAGCATCTTGCCGTCAACAATCTGGGTCCTCATTTTACTGATCTCAGAAGGATGGAAGACTGAATCAATCTTGAACCAGTGAGACCCAAACTGCCAAACTGCTGGCAGCCAGTGATTAGCAGAAGTAGCCTGCAGTACTGCATTCTTTCTTTATTTTTTTTGCATAAAGTTTTTTATTTTTTAATAAATAAAAATTCAATTTTCAATATTCAGTATGGTGTCTGAGTACCAAAAATTTTGAAAAATAATCATAGTGTTTACAATGATGTTCATTGCATTGGGATAGATGAAATTAAATATTTCATCTATCATTGTAAACACTATACCAGATATGCGACAAGGAGCAAACTCCCCAGAGAGGTACATGTGAGGTTTACCAAGAAAGCAATAAGAGCGGAGACATTATAAAGTGTAAGAGAAGATGACCCATTGAAATATAAAGGGTGAGAAATAGTAGTCCTAAAACAGATCCCCAGAAGAGTAAGAGATATAAGAAAACAATACCAATTTTTGACAACACAACTAATTAAGCATGGAGTAAACTTCAGATGGCTGATACCAGAGGGAATACTGGTGACTTGGATCAGGGATGGACTCTACTTATCTTTACTACCGATTCGCAACAGGGCCACCCGCACATGCGCAGAAGCGTTCTGATGATGTTGGGGTTGGTGGGCGGAGCCTCCCTCCGGTTTTACTACAAGTTCTATAGAACCGGTCCGAACCGGGAGCAACCCACTACTGACTTGGAAGGAACAAAGACATAGGTTAGATTCTATAGAAAAAGCAGAGCAATTTTATGACTAGTATTTTGCAGTACTGCATTCTAACCACTGCACCACTGCGGCTCTCCTGGAATTGCCTTCCTTTGACTTAGGGTTAGGGTTAGGGTTAAGGTTAGGGTTAGGGTTAAGGTTCAGGGTTAACCCCTGAAGCATATCACGTGAAGTTTTGCAAACCCAGCTGATTGAGAAATACATTGCTTTCATTTGAATGACAGAAACACTGGCAAGATCAGTTGGCTGGAAAAGATGATAAAGCAGCACATTGATTTAAAACCAGAAACATTTTTGTTTGGGGATTTTACCTGAAACTTATTGTAAAAAAACATATATTTAATTATCCATGTATTAACTACAGCGTGAATTGCATTTGCACAAAATTGGAAAAGTGAAGAGATCCCTACTGATGAGAATGTGATTAGGAAACTATTAGAATGTGCAGAAATGAACAGGTTAACGTTTGCAATTAAGAAGAAAGAACAAACGGAATATTATATGATATGGGAATTATTTTATCGGTTAGAGAATAAATATGGAAGTTGGAAATAAAAGAAGGAGATTAGAAAAGAGTAGAAAATATGTTAAGATAGAGATGTAAACAATATGATAATTGTTATTACTATGACTATTAGGATTATTATGCTTAATATTATTATTATATTCTTATTAGAAGATACGTTAAAAGGGGAAAATGAATAGATTTACTATGTTCAATACTACAATTGTAAACCCAGAGAATTAGTATCAGTGTAATGAATACTGTTGTAAATTTTGATGGTTATTGCTCAGGGATATTTGTACCCAGACAACACACTGAAAACAAACACCAATGGAACAGAGTGACTAATCATTAACTCTGGGGGCAAATTGTACTTACTATAATCCAAAGGATAACTTCAAGAGGGCAGATACTAGAAATAATCAAAACAGATAGTGCTTGACCTACAACCATTCATTTAGTGATGGTCTGAAGTTACAACATCACTGAGAAAAGCGACTTACAACTGGTCCTCGTACTAATGATCTTCACAGCATCACATGATCAAAATTTAGCCACTTGGCAAACCGATATGTGTTTATGATGGTTGCCACATCCTGGGGTCCCATGATTGTCATTTGCCAAAGTCAATGGGAGAAGCTGGATTCACTTAATGACTAATGAGTCACTTAACAGCTAGAGTGATTTGATGGCAATCGGCTGTCACTCACTTGTCAACTGCTTTGCTTAGCAACGGAAATTCCACACATTTTCATAGGCATGAAATCTGAGGCATGCTGCGCATTTATATAACAATGAATTATTTCCCCATTGCACTGATATTTGTTCAGAAAATAATTTCTCAACCTATGGGGTCATATACCAAATTTACATTGTAAGTTCTGCGTGAGCACTGATGTTTTAAGATGGCGCCACATATCACCTGTTACTGAGAAATATAACTCTCCCCAAGCGTGCTTAAGTCCTAACGGATATTTTTGTGTTATTCACATTCCATTCATCTATGCATAATGGTTTAATCCATCAATGAAATGCTCTTTTAGCCTTCAA
Organism: Masticophis lateralis; assembly: GCA_030761175.1. Taxonomy (NCBI): domain Eukaryota; kingdom Metazoa; phylum Chordata; class Lepidosauria; order Squamata; family Colubridae; genus Masticophis; species Masticophis lateralis. Next base: position 5,188,502 of record JAUDYJ010000008.1, on the reverse strand, counting down.
ATAAACATAAGATGTAAGTTAACCTTGAAAAAAAGGCAGCAAATTTGCCTTGAGTTTAGATTTCATTTTGATGCAGATGCTTTGTAACATTGCATTCCTATACACTACAGGAATCCAAAGAGAGGGGGGCAGATGGCAGCAGTATATTTAGAACTTTTAGCGCAAAACTATCTTTATACTTGTTTTAATCCAAGTGAGCTATAAAGACAAAATTAAGTGTTTTGGAATTGACTTACCATAGCAATAGCAATAGCACTTCAGAAATATATACGGCTTCACAGTGCTTTACAGGCCCCTCTAAGTGGTTTACAGAGTCAGCCTATTGCCCCCAACAATCTGAGTCCTCATTTTACCGACCTCAGAAGGATGGAAGGCTGAGTCAATCTTGAGCCTGGTGACAATCAAACTGTGGCAGTCAGCAGAATTAGCCTGCAATACTGCCTTCTAACCACTGTGCCACCAATCCTTGTTGACATCCCATTTAAATAAAGACAAACCCAATAACAATAATAATGACAAAAGAAGGCAAAGGTCAAAGGTATATCATAGTAATAGGTGCCATGGGTGCAACCCCAAAACAACTGGGGTTTGGAGATTGCACCCATCATCGGCTTTAACAAATTCACCATCAGCTGAAGGCAACTTTATTCAGCACAGCTGAACATCCTAACATCATCAAACATCCACCTCTTCTGTCTATCCCAGGTCCTTGGAAGAGCTCCATAGGGAGACAAAAAATGCCAACTCCATACTGAACATCTGGCTGACCACACAATGAACCACAAGAATCCTACAGTGAGTCACCCCTTCCTTTTTCCTCCCTCCACCGGCCTGCTCTGGCCATCCAGCTAACATCCAAAACTGTGATCTACCCTGCATATCTATATTTGAAGTTGTAGCCCTTCCAGGATCACAGATTCTAAAAGCATAAATTAAACCTTCTTCTTTAATCTCAAACATTTTACTGCTCCGGGATGGATCTTGAAAAGCAAAGTGAATAAACAATTGAGGCAGCCAGGTTTTCTAGAAACGCAGAAGGGGGGAAAAAAATCACTGCACCCGACTGCCAGAGGCACTCAATAGTGTACTTTCAGCCACCCACAAATTAGCAATAATTAACTTGTGTTTTGCTAAGAGCTGTTCTTTGCCAGTATACATAAAAGAGTGGCCTGCCGCTTTCATATAATTCATGTGGCAGCTTCTCGCTATTGATAATAGTAGGAGCATTCAACAGCCTCTCCATTTAAAGTAATTCCTGCACACGGATTCAATATTTATACTGAATATCTTCTAAATTACCTCAGTATTATTGTCCGTCTCACACTAAAAATGTAATGTTGAACGACAATAGTTTGTCCATGATTGCTTAACGCCACACATTAACGGAAATGCGCCAGTTTCTTTTTGGCTTTCTTTCGGTCAAGTGATATATAATATGAGTCAAGCTTTTTCAAAAAGACGGTCGCTTTTATAATGAATAAAATGCAGTTGCATGCAGCTCTTATCTATGATCTCTTTGCCATTTTTTTCCCCAAAGTAGTTGTTTTTAGATGGGAATAGAGATTACCGGTAGTCCTTGACTTATGACCACAATTGAGCCCGAAATCTCTCTTGCAAAGTGAGACATTTGTTAAGTGAATTTTGCCCCATTTTACGACTTTTCTTGCCACCGTTGTTAAGTGAATCACAGCAGTTAAGTTAGTAACATGGTTATTAAGTAGATCTGGCTTCCCCCTGGACTTTGCTTGTCAGAAGGTCACAAGAGGGGATCACATGACCCCGGCACCAGGGGTGAAATGCTCCCGGATCAGACTGGATCGCTCGGTCCGGTAGCGATATTGGCTGGTGGTTCGGCGATCCGGTAGTGATGGTGGGGCGAAGCTCTGCCCACCAACCCGGGTGTCATTACTTCCTGGTTTTAACCAGGAAGTAATATGGTTTTTTTTTATTTTTATTTTTATTTTTTAATTAGATTTATATGCCGCCCTTCTCCGGAGACTCAGGGCGGCTTACAATGCGTTAAGCAATAGCCTTCATACTTTTGTATATTTTATACAAAGTCAGCTTATTGCCCCCACAAACTGGGTCCTCAGACTTCACACATGCGCAGAAGGTCTGTGCGGCACGCGCACTTCCGAACTGGTAAGGAAGGTAAGTAGATTTCACCCCTGCCTGGGATATGGCAACCGTCATAAATATGACTCAGTTGCCAAGCAAGTTGCCAGGGAGCCTGGTGGCGCAGGAGACTAAAAGCCTGTTATTAACATTCAGCTGCCTGCAATTACTGTAAGTTCAAATCTCACCAGGCTCAAGGTTGACTCAGCCTTCCATCCTTTCTAAGGTAGGTCAAATGAGGACCCAGATTGTGGGGGCAATAAGCTGACTTTGTAAAAATATACAAAAGTATGAAGGCTATTGCTTAACGCATTGTAAGCTGCCCTGAGTCTCTGGAGAAGAGCGGCATATAAATCAATTTTTTTTAAAAAAAAGCATCTGAATTTTGATCACATGACCATGGGGATGCTGCAATGATCATCAGTGTGGAAAATGGCCATAAGTTATTTAAGTGCTCTGCATTGGTTCTCCTCCAGAAGAACTTTCTATTGGAATTATAAAATATAAAAAAGATCATATCCTTTTAGATACCTCTCCATTCTCTGCCTTATAAATCAGACAAAGCAGGAGTATTTTGTAAGGCAAAGAATCAACACAATTTAGCCTGCATGAAGCACAGCATGTTAAACAGGGATAAATAGTTTGATGGCCCTTCTAAATCAGAGGTCTTCAAACTTGGCAGCTTTAAGACTTGTGGACTTCAACTCCCAGAATTCTCCAGCCAGCATAGCTTTAAGACTTGTGGACTTCAACTCCCAGAATTCTCCAGCCAGCATAGCTTTAAGACTTGTGGACTTCAACTCCCAGAATTCTCCAGCCAGCATAGCTGGCTGGAGAATTCTGGGAGTTGAAGTCCACAAGTCTTAAAGCTGCCAAGTTTAAAGACCTCTGTTCTAAATGTTTTTGATTACAATTTCCATACTCCCCTGGCAATACCCACACTGTCTAGTATTGACTGAAGCTCAAAACATCTGTCAAATGCCAAGCTGCCCCGCCGGCCAACCTCCCCAACGCAACAATAAATAAATAAAATGGAGATTTTTAACTAGGGAAGGAAAGAAGTCTCATGAGAGCAAAAGTAAAAATTCCAATATTTCAAAAAGCTTGCTTGGCAGGGGAGCAGAAGGCAGAAATGAAGCTGGTTGCACAGGGCAAATTAAGAAGAAAATCTCCATTAAAGAATAATTATGCTACTGTATGCATCTTGTTTCACAGTGTATCATTTTCTCGGGCAATTCTTTTCCCATTTGGTATTTTACAAAGTTCAATTTCCCACATGCTGTTCCAGGCTGAAGGAAAAGCACCATTAATGCCTCTTTGGCCTTTAAGGGGAGGAGGGGGGCTACAGACTTTTACAATTCTATTCTCACTTAGAGACATTGCTGGTGTCTAAAGATTTCTCTTAAAGTCCGTGAATAGCTGGCAGGTAATTAAAAAGAGAGCCAGTTTGGTCTAGTGGTTAAGAGAATGGCTAGAAACCAAAAGAGTGTAAGTTGTAGGGTTGCCTTAAATAAGTAATCTGACTGACTTTGGACCAATCACCGGGAGATGGTGAGTTCTAGTCCTGCCTTAGGCATGAAATCCACTTTGGATCAATCACCCGGAGATGGTGAGTTCTAGTCCTGCCTTAGGCATGAAATCCACTTTGGACCAATCACCGGGAGATGGTGAGTTCTAGTCCTGCCTTAGGCATGAAATCCACTTTGGACCAATCACTGGGAGATGGTGAGTTCTAGTCCTGTCTTAGGCATGAAATCCACTTTGGATCAATCACTGGGAGATGGAGAGTTCTAGTCCTGCCTTAGGCATGAAATCCACTTTGGATCACTCAACAGGAGATGATGAGTTCTAGTCCTGCCTTAGGCCTGAAATCCACTTTGGACCAATCACCAGGAGATGGTGAGTTCTAGTCCTGCCTTAGGCATGAAATCCACTTGGACCAATCACCAGGAGATAGTGAATTCTAGGCATAAAAGCTAGCTGGGTAACTTTGGGCACATAGTCCCTCTTTCTTGGCCCAACCTAGCCTTGTAGGACCGTTGTGGGAAAAATAGGACGAAGACGACATATTAGGTATGTCTACCTTGAGTTATTTATAAAAATAACAAGGTGGAATTAAAAAACTGATAAAAAGCTAAATAATTAAAACCAGAATCGAGCAGGTAGCCTTTGATGGGATTAGCACTGTTAAATGGGCCAATTTTGGGGTTGAACGTCATGAAAGAGCAACGAACTGCTGGCTGTTTGGCTTACGGTTGTTCTTTGTTTGCTTCTGATGGATTTTCATAATCAGATGCCAAAGTTCAGGGCAAACTAGATCCATGGAAAGGCACAACTGATCTTGCAAAAGACAACTTCAGAATAAGGTCCCCATTAAAGAATTAATTCTGCTACTGTATTGTGTGTATCTTGATTCACAAACAATCATTTTCTTTTGTGATTCTTTCCTCAGTTGGTATTTTACAAAGCTCAATGTCCTACATGCTGGGTCAGTTTAGATTCCAGGCTGAAGGAAAAAAACACCACTAATGTCTTTTTGTCTTTGAGGGGCTACAGCTTTTTCCAATCCTAGGATCCTCACTAGCAAACATTGCAGATGCCTGAAGATTTCTCTTAAGCGCATGAAAGGTGACTGATCAGGAAACGTCTACACCAGGGGTCTCCAACCTTGGCAACTTTAAGACTTGTGGACTTCAACTCCCAGAGTTCTGGGAGTTGAAGCCCACAAGTCTTAAAGTTGCCAAGGTTGGAGACCCCTGGTCTACACTACTGCAACCTTTTGGTGAAAAACTAAGCTGGGAGACAGTCAAATGAGGACATTCAATGAGGCATTGTGGAATCAGACGATGGATTAACCTCCTGCTTATTGTAGGAATTTGGATTAAAGCTTCCCAGACAGATTAGTCCATCCCCATTTTCATTCCATAGTTTAGCTCTTCTGATTGTTAGGCCATTTTTGCAAACCTTCAATCATCCTTTTTACTGTCATGAAGGTTATACAACTTCAAAAATCACCCGAGGAGCTGGATTTCTAAGTGTTCCTCCCTTCTCCAGCTGCAACTTTATCCAGGATCACACAAACATCCTCCAGGGCTGCAGCACAATCTCGGACAAAGATTTGAACCAAGGGATTAAAAAAGGGCTAGCTGAGAACTCTAAAGGTAAAGATAAAAGTTCCCCTCATATATATGTACTAGTTGTTCCCGACTCTAGGGGGTGATGCTCATCTCCGTTTCAAAGCCAAAGAGCCAGCTGTCCAAAGTTGTCTCTGTGGTCATGTGGCTGGCATGACTAAACGCCAAAGGCGTACGGAATGCTGCTACCTTCCCACCGAAGGTGGTCCCTATTTTTCTACTTGCATTTTTTATGTGTTTTTGAACTGCTAGGTTGGTCGAAGCTGGGACAAGTAACGGGAGCTCACCCCATTATGCAGCACTAGGGATTCGAACTGCTGAACTGCTGACCTTTCAACCGACAAGTTCAGCATCTTAGCCACTGAACCACCATGTCCCTTCTGACTGAGAACTCTATGTGTGCTAAAAGATCTTTTGAACTGGAAGGAGTGCACAGTTTTATTCAATTGTGCTGGACAACTAACACAAGATTGCAATTTACATTGCATCTTATTGCATTTAAAGTAAAAGATGACTCATTATCCACCATATTTAAAACTTCCCAAGGTTGGATATCAATAATTGCTTTTAAAGTATAGTACAATTTCAGTGTCCCGATGGAAAAGCATCTGTCAACAATGGGTCTAACTTGCCCCACTGGTTCTAGCGGAAAGGGTCTACTTTGGATCCCATCGGCAAAAGGATTTCAGCTAATGGGGTTCAGGAGAACAGCTTTTTCTGCTGTGGCCCCCATCCTCTGGAATATTCTCCTGTCAGAGGTGAGATCTGCCCCCACACTTCAGGCCTTTCAGAAGAGGATGAAAACGTCCTGGTGTCCCCAGAAAACTGTGAGAGGCTGATGGGATAGAAAAAATGCTCACACCCAGGCTGCCCATCATGTTGGTCTTTAATTTTTTAACTTTTCTACTCAATTTTTCTAATTTTAATTATTGTTTTTAGCACTTCCTTATATGATAAGCTGCCCAGAGTGGCTATATGGTGAGGAAGGCAGCTTTTAAAAATTAATAAATAAACAGCATAATGCATGCTCTCTATATGGCAGAGGTAGCATCAGGAAAAAAGTTGATTCAAGCAGGGTCCTACCAGGAGTTAGTCTTCACGCAAGCCCATGTTTTCGACCCTGAAGCTGGAAACAGAACAACTTATTGTAATGGGTTGTGAGAGTAACCTTAACATACAGAAGGAAATATTGCATCTTAGATAAAGGGGCTGATAACCAAAATCTGAACCCACTGCAGGCATCTAATCAGAGTAAATATATCGTAGTTGACTCTCCCTATTTCTCTGGAACAAGAAAGGCAGGGCTGGGAGTGGTACATTTAGGCTTGCCAGATTCTATGACTAAAACCCTACAATAAAAATAGATTTATACTCATAATTTTGGTTTTCTGGACTGAACTACCTCAAAAGGCTGACACCTACCACTTAAAGGTGAATCACTGTATTCTGTTAATGCCGTGTTTCTCAACCTTGGAAGCTTGAAGATGGGTGGACTTCAACTCCCAGAATCCCCCAGCCAGCAGCGAGTTGAAGTCCACCCATCTTCAAGCTTCCAAGGTTGAGAAACACTGTGTTAATGCATGATATCAGCTGGGTCCAAAAGACTTAATGGCGACATTCAATGAGAAAAAAGGAAAAACAGACAATATTCCGATGCACGTTACACACACAGGCAGTCCTTGATTTACGACCACAACCGAGTCCCAAAATTCTGAGAGAATCATGGAGAAATTTTGTTAAGTGGGTTGTGCCCCACTTTACGACCTTTCTTGCCACAGTTGCTAAGTGAATCACTGTGGTTGTTAAGTTAATAACACATTTGTGAAGTGAACCTGGCTTCCCCACTTCGGACTTTGCTGGTCCGAAGGTTGCAAAAGGAGATCACATGACCCCGGGAAACTGTAACGGTCATAAATATGAGTCGGTTGCTAAGCGTCTGAATTTTGAACACGTGAACATCGGGATGCTGCCGTGGCTGTGTGAAAAATGTTCTTAAGTCACTTTTTTCAGTGTGGTTGCAACTTTGAACGGTCACTAAACGAACAGTTCCGTAGTGGGATTCAGCTGGTTCTGTCCAAATCGTGTGAACCGGTAGCGTTGACTGTGGGAGGCTCCGCCCACCCACCCAGAAGTAATGCATAACTACCGCTGGCGTGCTCACATTTGCGAACCGGTAGGGAAGATAAGTGAATCCCACATCTGGAACCGTTGTAAGTCAAGGACTACTCGTATAAATTCTGCCATGTCCCACAGAACTTCAAGTCCACAGGTCTTAAAGTTGTCAACTTTGAAAAAAACGTTGATTGACATTCATCTCATCCTACCATGGAAAAATAACATGAGGTGCTTCTTTCTTTTTCAAGATCTCAGTTGTCTCCACAGATAAAACATTACCCAAATATTACGAAGCGCATCTCGGGGTTTTTCTGCTTTCCAGAAAAAAATGAAGATCAAACAAGGGGAAGAGTTTTTCAATAGAGATATCTACTTATGAAACACATTACCGAAATTTTCCATTTTGCAAATATTTCAGATTCCTGTTTCCATTCTGCTATTTTTTTTTTAAAAAAAAAAAGATGAGTAGTTACAGGTACTCCTGAGGAGTAACAGGTAGTCCCAGGGGTGAAATACAAAATTTTTCCCTACCGGTTCTGTGGGCGTGGCTTGGTGGGCGTGGCAGGGGAAGGATATTGCAAAATCTCTATTCCCACCCCATTCCAGGGAATGGATACTGCAAAATCTCCATTCCCACCCCACTCTGGGGCCAGTCTGGAGCTCACCCTGTTACGCGGCACTAGGGATTCGAATCGCTGAACTGCCGACCTTTCGATTGACAAGCTCAGCGTCTTAGCCACTGAGCCACCGTGTCCCTTTTAATAAAATAAAATAATAATAAAATAATAAAAGCTAATAAAAGGGCACCGATAACTGACATTACAATATATTCTTAATATGAGTGATACCCTTTCCAGCTTGGTAGACCGGCGGAGTGGGATGGGAAGAGAGAATGATTCTGTGTGAGTGGCAGGTACACATGAAGATGCACAACAACTTCATTTGTGCAAATTGCACATATACACACTCGCTGCTTGTGTGGACCAGTTGCAAATGGGCTGCAGTTCGGTAGTGGCCCGCAACCCAGGATTGGGGTGTCCCCCCCCCGCTTTATATGGCAGGAACAAACAATACATTAATATTTTCCCTCTTTGATTAATAACATTAAGATATTTTTTGCCAGGGTGGCAATCAGCCCCGTTCCCTTCCTGGGGTAATTGCACCTAATTAGAGGTGGATCGTGGCTTTTCCTTGGAGTATACTTTCAATAGAAAATAAACCAAGATATATTCTAAGAAACTCATTTTTATTTTAAAGAAATAAAAACATCTTACTAGTTAATTACTACATCTTGGCAGTGTTCCCGGCTGACCTCTTGGCAGGCGAACAAAGAAAGTTAGAAGAGAAAGAAAAAATGTGGACATGCGCAGTAGCTTATAGATAAGAGTCTGGCAATGCTCATAATGGAAGCTCAGCTGGCAAATACAAAAACGCAGTGATATTTTTCTCATATGTAAAATAAACTCTGTATAGAAGCTAACTTTTGCAATTAGATACCATGACATTCCTATGCTTAAAATGTGCAGGCACCTATACTTCCTTTTAACTACGTTACACTAATTAGTTGTTAACCAAATAATAAACTTATTGTCTGAGATGTGGTAACTAAGAAACACCCCAGGATCATATGGAAATAATGTGAGGAATCATAGACAGAATATATACAGAATACTCACATATGCAGAAGATCCCAGAATCAACCACCACTACTTTCAATTTAAAAAAAAAAAGCATCAGGAAGTAGAGATAGGAAAATCCTGCCCATCAACTCTTCATGGCTCTGATAATCTCATCTCTGATAAGGTGTATGACTATTAAGTCCACAATGTTCCTCAACTATGAATTGCTCAGCCACATTTCCTTGAACAAATCATAATCAGATGGGTGCACATAGAATACAGAGATAGTTTATAGCCTTAATGACTGAGTCATAAACACTAAGCAAAGCTTATTAAAAGCCACCATTGCTGAGAAAGAAGACATGCAAAAGGTTACAAATAAATGGAAGTCTTCTAAATATGTTTTCATTAACAAAGTAAAGGAATCAATAGAAGAGAACAACCAAACCAGAGAGCACCAAGGACTCCACACATTAAATGCCTCTTCTCTCCTCCTTGAAGTTAGACCAAAGATAGGGAGAAAATGATTGTTTCCTAGTATGATTTGATTGCTTATTTGTACCCTATACCTATCATTAAGTGTTGTACCTTATGATTCTTGATGAATGTATCTTGTCTTTTTATGTACACTGAGAGCGTATGCACCGAAGACAAATTCCTTGTGTGTCCAATCACACTTGGCCAATAAAAAATTCTATTCTATTCTAAATACACGTTTATCATAAACAATAAGTCACCATATTAAAACATTTGTACTTTTTTCAGTTCTACATAAGGGTCATGTTACATAATACTTATTTTTTGCAAAAATAATCCTGATAGCATTCATTTATTATGTGGCTACAATAAAATATGGTCTCGCTATGGCTGCCCACAATTCTCAAAAATATTCCACTGGAAGATGGGATGTACTAAGGATACTTTCTTTTCAGTTCCTTTCTGGTTCCTTTCTTTTCAGGAAAATGTGTGTCTGTGTGTGTGTGTGTGTTTGTAGAATTAAATTAAATTATATTTAATTACTGAAATAAACAAATATAAACACATCTGTTCTTAACAGAAAGGGCAAAAGAGTTCTGCCGGTGACCTTAAAGTTCAAAACTTTCAAAAAATCATCATATCCACAGCAGCTGTTAATAGCCAAGGTGTTCTGGAAATGGAAGGGCACACATCTGGAGGAAGTTCATATCAGCGAAGGATGCTCTGTACAGAATTCAGTTCCAGAATATTTTAATTGTCTAATATTATATTCCCCTTAGAAATCCCCTTTTAATACTTTCCAATATATAATAGAGCAAAACCTCCTGTTCTTTAGTTATTACTGATATGGCTAAACCAGAAAGAATGGTTAATGGAAATTCTTAGGAGAACATAAAATTACGTTAGTCCTTTTTATAAAATTAAAAAAACAACAACAGTAAGACATTAAAAAGCAAGAGCAAAGAGCAGCAAAAATAAAACGCCAGTCAATCTAACTTCACAGCATGAGAACTGAGCAACATTTCAACCTGTGGAAAAATAACAAAATACTTTTCATTAGCTCTAAAGGGAAAGCCACAGGTGGCTACAGATATTCTCTCTCCAGTGGCCACTTTGGTTCAATTCAATGTATTTATTTTGCTATAAGATCAGATTATGCCAAAAGAAGAATTCTGTTATGAAAAGAAGAAAAAGGACACGGGTACAACACACACACATCGCGAGAGAGAGGGAGGGAGGGAGGGAGGGAGGGAGGGGAAGGAGAAGGAGAGAGAGAGAGAAAGAGAAGGAGAAGGAGAAGGAGAAGGAGAAGGAGAAGGAGAAGGAGAAGGAGAAGGAGAAGGAGAAGGAGGGATGATGGATGGATGGAAAGAAAGAAAGAAAGAAAGAAAGAAAGAAAGAAAGAAAGAAAGAAAGAAAGAAAGAGAGAAAGAGAGAAAGAAAGAAAGATATAGATAGATAGATAGATACAGACCAGACCAAAGCAGACAGTAAAGTCAAGTAAGTAAGAAAGGATAGACAGACAGACAAGGATATTGATATTTTAGATAAGTTTATTGCCAATCATCTTTTTAAACTCCTTGATTTACTACAAGGGACATTTTGGTTTGAAAATGGTGATATATTAAAACAAAACACTTGATATTTGTTCATTTGTTACATCTGGCCCCAAATGTATGGTATGGATCAGATGCATTAGCAACATGTAATACCTCGACTTATTATTATTAAATATTAGAGCATCGTTCTGGTTCTAAACTTAGTAGCTTTAATAAACAATTGAAAAGATTCAGTAAGACAGCTACTGTATATGTAGAAGAATCCTAGAATAAAGTGTTATAATATTCATAGCTATAAATCAATAAATAATTAATAGTAGGCATGTTTTTATGACCTTATATTAAGAATAAGATTTGTCGTCAAGGTAAATGATTTATTTTAAACTTAAGTTCACACTTAAAGTCACATAATATATTTTTGTAGTCATTTTTTCCCTTTCTGCATTTTTCTTTCCAATTTTCCCCCTCTGTCCTTTTGTTATTCCCCTCCACCTTTTCTCATATGTGTATGTATATACAAATACACAAATATGTAGATAATTCTTTGTGTTTACATAGAAGCATTGATCACAATCACTGGATAGCAGCAAAAACTCTGAGTTTTCAATACCCCTTCTTGCATCTACTGCTTGTTCTAAATGCAGCTAATTTTCAGGTCTTGTCATAATATTGTGACAGTCTGATAAAGGTCTTTGTGACATTGTGACTCAAGATTTGCCAAATAGAAATTTTTAGAAAAAAAGAAGACGAAAAGCAAGTAAAGAAATCTAGAATCTTTGATTAAAGAGGGTAAACACAGATTTTTCCTAGCTGGGGAAAGTAAATCAGCACTTCTAAGGAAGGAAACACCATTTTGCAATCTTATTTCAAAAGATATGTTGCAAACAAGGATTTTCTGATATCCATTAGTGGGTTATATTTCGCTTATATACTGTATCATTATTCCTGCCTCTTAGTCTAGAATCTACAGCAGGGGTGTCAAACTCAATTTCATTGAGGACTGCACCGGGGTTGTGTTTGACCTCGGGGGGGGGGGGGCAGGGGGTGTGGTCAGGGAAATGTGGCCAGCTCGACATCACTCATATCGGGGCACCTGGGGCGGCCCGAGCGCTCTGCCAGAGAAAACAGGCTTTCAAAGTTCGTTGTTGGCTGTGACGGCTTCCTGCCAACCCTCTGCCAGCAAAAACAGAGGTCGGGAGGGCCTCCTGCGGCCCACGCGAGCTCTGTTTCTGCTGGCAGAGGTACTGTGGACCAGTCCTTTGTTGTTCCTAGGGTGGCCCCATAGGCCAGATCTAAGCACCCTACAGGCCGAATCTGGCCCCCAGGCCTTGAGTTTTACACCTCTGTTCTACAGTCTAGTTTCCCTTGCTGATGACTGGCCAGTTGGCTAGTTTGAGTTTCATCTATTAATACTAGTTCCTAAAGCTGTGATGGCAAACCTATGGCCCGGGTATCAGAGGTGGCACACAGAGCCCTCTCTGTGGGCATGCACGCCATCGCCAGCTGCTCTTCTGGTTTCCAGTGTGCACATGCATGCCGGCCAGCATACCTTCACACGCTCCGGAGCCCTGGAAATCAGGTCTTATGGTTTCCGGGGCTCCGGCACACACGAACACCAGCTGACCAGCCTGCATGCACACACCGAAAACCCAAAGACCTGGTGGCTGCTGTGCATGCGCATGCCGGCCAGCTGGTCTTTGGGTTTCCGGGGCTCCGGTGTGCGCGAATACCAGCTGGCAGAAGACCAGGTGGTTGGCGCATGCATGCGCATGGCCCAGCTGGTCTTTGAGTTTCCGGGGCTCCAGCATGCACACCCATTCCGGTCTGGGCACTTGGTGTCGAAAAGATTTGCCATCACTGTCCACATTACTAAGGTATCCATGATACTTAAGAAGCACTTATCTAGTTAGAGATAGAGATGGAGCAAGACAGACCCAATAGCAGGCGGGAAATGCAAAATAAAATAAGATTGGTCCTATAGCAGCTTCACCCATATGTTAAAGTGTACTGACCTCCTCTCTTGAACACAACACAACCTCCTGATGAGGTAGGCAGCATCTTACCTCCAAAGTACTGTGTTTTTCTTCTGCCTCTTCCATGCTTTCAAATGATCCCCTCGGATTTTAAATTATAGCAGCAGAATGTCAAGGTGGCAGCTCCTGTTTTGATTAATTAGGCTTTTTAATTATTTTTTTTTTAAAAAAAGAAACACCAACCCTCAAAGTTTTTCCCACCATAAAATTGATTCTGTAGACCAGGAAAACTGGGATGAGATTCCCACAGAAAGGAAAGCTAGCATTCCAGAGAATCCTGGCTTATTTGGAATAAGCTCTATGGAGAAACACTAGGGCATCCTTACTCCAGCTTTTTTTCCCCCTTCACTTCCAATAAATTTACATGAATTATCTTTTCAACAAATAAGGTATCCGTCTTGTTGCTCCTAAAAAAATGTAAACCCCCGAAATAAACTTTGATTGTTGGCTTATGCTTATAAGGATGCAACATCCTTGACACCCTGTTTTCCCCAAAATAAGACATTGTCTGATAATAAGCCCAATCCGGCTTTTGAGAGCATGGCAATAAGGCCATGCACTTATTTCAGAGTTCAAAAAATTTAAGACAGTGTCTCATTTTCAGGGAAACACATATTTGCATGGGAGCAATCAAGCAGGAACTATCACTAAAAGGAACAGCCAAGAACTTCCATTAATGAAAGAGGCCAAATAGGAACCAGTGAGTAAAATAGATCAACTGATTCCTATAAAGTCAGAAATCTTTTGGCTTACAATTCTTTATCACCATGACCCACATTAAATCATTATTATGGTATAATATCCGACACCATTTTTCATTTCAAGGGCGGAAAAAAGATGCACTTATCTTGGTTTTTAACATTTTCTTCTTAAGAATTGGGACTAGAAGAATCCACATTGGGGCATGATTGGGAACTATAGTCAGATCAAGGTTAAAATTTTCCTACTCTCCAAAATGAGGGTACTAGTCTGGGGTGCCATCTTCTACTAGCTTTTTATAGAAACATAGGAAGAGACTTTGGTCCTCTAGTCCAACTTCCTGCCCAACACAAGGGACCTTATTCCATGTAAGTATTGACTTTTACAAATATCTTAGAATAAGGATCCTGATAGCTCAGCAGACTAAAAGCATTGTGATTAACACCAGCTGTCTGCAATTACTGTAAGTTCGAATCTCACCAGGCTCAAGGTTGACTCAGCCTTCCATCCTTTCTAAGGCAGGTAAATTGAGGACCCAGTTTGTGGGGGCAATGACTTTGTATAAATATAGAAAAGTATGAAGGCTATAGCTTAACACATTGTAAGCCACCCTGAGTCTCCGGGGAACAGTGGCATATAAATCAAATTTTTAAAAAACTGCCTGTATTAAAACTGGAACTCAGTTTTACAATCACCCAGGTCAATAAGTCATTTTTTTTTTATGGAAAGCATCTGAATTCTTGAAATGTAGCAAGGCTGGATCTAATTCTGCAGCAAAGAGAATTTATTTGGCAGCTCACCGTGTAAAGTTTGTCATTTTATTCTGGAGCAATCCCCAAAAAGAATACCACTTCAAAATAAGAGTAATAAATTAAACTAGTGGGCTGCCCAATTCTCCATAAACTCTAGGCAGCTCACAACAACCAAACAACAATGAAATCAATAAAATAAAAAAATAAAGTAAAAACATAAGCCAGCAGCAACTTCAAAAATCGTGCTCTCCAGTTCCATTTTATAGAAACTTCTACCAACCTCAGTTGACATCGGATCCTGGCTGCATCGCTTGGAGAAACTGTCTCCAGAATAACCGGAGAGCAACAAACTAGAAGAAATCCTGATGGGAATGTTTGATACTTAAAGTTCAAATCAATCATTCCACAGAGAAGAGCTTTAATACTGCATTAATGCTGCTCTATTTCATTTCAGCTCATATTGCAATCCACATTTATACCTCTTTGTCTCCCATTAGTAGCTTGCGACATTCAAGTTACTGTTCTCTGAACTGTGCACTTTCCTCTCCGAAATCATTTGGCCCCCAGGCCAGTATAGTCGTACCTTCTACAGGGTACAAAGAATCATAGGGCTGGAAGGGACCTTGGAGATCTTCTAGTCCAACCCAAGGCAAGGAGCCCTTACTACAGATTCATAAACCATGAGAAGCGACTGTCTCCAATGGTGCAATTGGTCCCACAGGCTCTTTTGCATTGGGCAGAACAACAAGTAGTTATTTGGCTTACCCCTGCACCTTAAATGTGTTTTGAAAAATATACCTACAAGCTCTTCTTCCTCTGCTACTCAGAAAAGAAGAATAATCAAGTAATAAAGATATAGACACAGATCTTGGGATTTCTTCTGCTTCTCAAAGTCAGCAGAACAACAACAGCAAAAAGACTGTAAAAAATAATCCTCAACCTGCAATCTTCAATGTCAAGTAATGTTTCAGATGTAGCTGAAATCCACGCAAAGTCTATTTCGCTCTCCTGCGGAAAACATTGTCATGTTTGTTTGTTTTTAATTTTTGACACAATTCAAAAGCAAGGGGTAGTAGGATAGGGTGTAATCTTTTCAAGCTCCAGGTAACCAAATGAATCCCCACATCATCTCATTGCCTGTTACAGCTCATCTGTCTCGAACCCACACTGCATATCAGGCATTAATGCAATTGAGCGAGTCCAGAGATATTTCATGAGAAGAGTCCTCTCGTGATACACTCCTCTGCTTGCAACAGAATACCTTATGACACCAGGCTTGAAATTTTGGGCTTAGATAACTTAGAAGTACACCATTTTAGGTCTGACCTAAGCGTAGTACATAAAATTATCTGCTACAATGTCCTACCTCTTGATGACTACTTCAGCTTCAACTGCAACAATACACGAGCAATAGATACAAACTTAAGGTAAACCGCTCCAAACTTGATTGCAGGAAATACAACTTCAGCAACAGATTGGTCAATGCCTGGAATGCACTTCAACAAACTCCCATAACTTTCACCTTAGACTGTCTACTGTTGACCTAACCCCATTCCTAAGAGGTCTGAAAGAGGTGTGCATAAGCACACCAATGTGCCTATCGTCCCTGTCCTAATGTCCCCATTTTATTCATATCCATTTCATGCATTCGTAATCATGTTTATACTTATATCTGTTATCTTATACACCCTTGACAAAAATAAATAAATAAAATAACATTTTAAAAAATCCGGGGCTTTTGCAGAGAAAGTGACTTACACTCTGCCCCTTAAAAAAAAAAAATTAGAGCAGAAGACCTCCAGATCATGATTTCAAGAAAAGACAGGCCACCTTCTACTTTTTCTACAGGCTTGTTACCCAGGACAGTAAAACTAATATCTGCTTTCCTTAAAAAGTACAAACACCTTGTCTTCATCACTGGGGTTCCTGCTTATTAAAATAGCCTACAATAAGCCTTGCACACAATCGCCACCACCAGAGCATTCATGGTTTATCTCTTAAACATCTCTATGGGCTTAAGTCTCCCCTTTTAAATTGGGTTTTAAAATGTTTTATTTAATTGGATGTTTCAAATTTCTTTCTATGCCCAAATTATTTAATTCTATTTTAAAATAACTTTTAACTTTTATATGTTATTGTATTTTATTTTGGCTGCTCACCACCCTGAGTCCCTTTTGGGAGTAGGGCGGTATATAAATTCAAATAATAAATAAATAAATAAATATGGGCCGCCTGCACGATTAAAAAAAAAGGGGGGGGGGGAGAGAAGGGAACCAGCCTTACCTGAATTTTCTTAGCTGCGTGAATCTACCTGTCAATTATTTTCCACGCCTGCCCAGATACTTGCAACCTCGCTGTTTTGTTTTGGTTTTTTTCCCCTTATGTTTTTTTTTTCCACAGTTGCCTTGTTTGCAGCAGTAGGTTTGCACAGGGGATTATCAGCTGGGGAGAAAGCCACAGCTGAGGGATTCACAACACCACACAAAGCACGGCCATCTAAAGACACTATTCAGTTCCAGTCACAGCAAAACGGAGGTTTGCCACAGCAAAACAATAGGCTCACGCCGGTAGCATCTGGTCGTCAGCGTGAAGATACAGGAAAGCCAAAGTGGGAAAGTTAACTTGGTAGTAGTGAAACAGCAACGGATCAAAGGTGATCTCGGAGATTAAAATCAGCAGGGTTGGCCGTAAACAAGGACCGGCTTTCTTTCTGCCTCCAAGAAGGAAATTTCTGCCAAACTGAATGAACCTCAGTTGACGTTCTAGCTATGCAAGATATACTGGCTCCCTTCCGAATTAAGAGCAAGATCCAGAAATTTCCTCAACAAGCCCTGATTGTTTTCCCACCCCTAAATAGGATTTATGGCTTATGCAACTGTTAGTATGGTAATACAATTCCTCTTTTTTTTTTTTTTTTAGTCCATTATTGCTGAAAATATTGTGGTTATCATTGACTTGTCCCACCCGGACAAGGAAGTTTACTTGCCTCTATTCTAATTCATACACAAATACTGCGTATTGTTTGACCTTTTTAAGATTTATATTGAAGAATTTGAAAAAGAAAACAAGCTTCTTTTCTCTTTACGGCAAAACTTATGTTCTTTACAATATTTGTGTGCTTGTGTTCTCCAATTTGATTTTTTTAAAAAGGGGGAGGCACATTTTAACTCCAGTATTATATAACCTGTAAAGATTTTGTACAGCTAGCCCTCAGTTTACGTCCATTTGCTTAGTGGCTGTTCAAAGGACAGCACTAAAAAAATAGAACACTTATGACTGATCCTCACACTTATGACTGTAGCAATGGTCACATCATCATGATCCAGGCATTTGACAATTGGCTCATATGTTATGTTAGCCAGAGTTTCTCGGGACCATGTGATTTCTCAGCTGCTTCCAACAAGTAGTGGGGAAGGGGAAATTGCAAAGTAAGATCATTAAGTGACGCCTCGCTTAATGACTGCACCACTTAACAGAGAATTTTCTGGTACAATGGTGGTCATAAGGGGTCCTTGGTGCTCTCTAAACTTGCTTGTTTTCTTTGAGATGTTTCATTACCCAAACCAGGTAACATCATCAGTGCTAAAAGGGAGGGAGGATTGCAGAGTGGAGAAGGAGGGGGAAGGGGAGGAGGAGGAAGAAACCAAATGTGAGGTTTTTGGTTCTCTCTGAGCTTGTTTTCTTGCAGATATTTATTTATTTATTTATTTATTACATGTATTTATATGCCGCCCTTCTCCCGAAGGACTCAGGGCAGCGAACACAAGTTAAGAAACATGTACAATAAAATCACACTTTAAATCAAATAACTAATTAATGATAAATAATAAACCCAGAATCAGAGTCAGCCTATTTGCTTGAACAACCAAGTCTTCAGCTCCCAATGAAAGGAGCGGAGATCAGGAGCCGTCCGGAGCTTGGTAGGTAATTCATTCCAGAGGGTGGGAGCACCCACAGAGAACGCCCTACCCCTGGGCACCGCTAGATGATATTGGCTTGCTGTCGGAACCCTGAGGAGAGCGGCTCTATATGAGCAAACAGGACGGTGGGAAGCAGGCAGGAGAAGGTCCTGTAAATATCCTGGACCTAAATCATGTAGGGCCTTATAGGTGAGAACCAGCACCTTGAAGCGGACCCGTAGAACCACTGGTAACCAGTGCAGCTGATGCAGGAGGGGTGTTATATGTGAGTAACGAGGGGCTCCCATAACAACCCGTGCGGCTGCATTCTGGATCAGCTGGAGTCTCCGGGTGCATCTCAGGGCCCATGTAGAGGGAATTGCAGTAATCCAAGCGGGAAGTAACCAGGGCATGAGTGACTGTGCGAAGGTCATCTCGGTCCAGGAAAGGGCGCAACTGGCGCACCAGGCGAAGCTGTGAGAAGGCCCCCCTGGTCACAGCCGTTAGATGGTCTTCTAGGGACAGCCGAGCATCCGGGAGGACACCCAAGTTGCGAGCCCTATCAACAGGGGCAAGTTTTTCTCCATCCATCAAAAGTGATGGGGCTTCTGAAATCCGAGATGCCGGCATGCACAGTCACTCAATCTTGGAGGGATTGAGTTTGAGTCTGTTTCTACCCATCCAGGCCCATGCCGCCTCCAAGCAACAGGACATCACGGAAAGGGCATCTCTGGGGTGGTCTGGGGTAACATTTCATGGAAACATCATCAGTGCTGGTACAAGCAAGCACAGAGAGCACCAAGGACTCCTCATGTCAACCTGAGCTACAAATATTCTCCTATATTCTCCTGGGGTGATAATTTGAGGACTGATTGTAATCTGATCCACTACTGTATCATCCTTCAGTTGGTAGTCTAGAGAAAAGAAGGACTAGGGGTGACATAACAGCCATATTCCAGTATCTGAAAGGCTGCCACAAAGAAGAGGGGGTCAGTATACTTTCCAAAGCACCAAAAGGCAAGACAAGAAACAATGGATGGAAACGAATCAAGGAGAGAAGCAACCTGGAATCAAGGAGAAACTTCCTAACAGTGAGAAGAATTAACCAGTGGAACAGTTTGCCTCCAGAAATTGTGGGTGCTCCGCAGGGGTGGTTCTAAAAATTTTTACTATCGGTTCTGTGGGCATGGCTTATTTTGTGGGTATGGTTTAATGGTCATGTGACAAACAATTCTTTAGGATTTAGCAGAGGGACTGGTCTACCAAGCTTTTAACTGCTTGCAGAGCCGTACTGCTCTACCCATTTGTTTTTGGAGCTCACTGATCTACCACAACACTGCTGGTCAACTGTAGGGTAGCCCTTTGAAGCGCCGCGGCAAAAGTTTAAACAGTTTTTTGCCGCTTTGCCACCACCGAGAGCATCGGAAACCGCTTTCAGGCGGCTTGGCCTCAATTGCCAATCTACCACTACCAAGCAGTTTACAAGGAGCGGATCGGTTCTAGCCCATCAATTGGGAGGCTTCTTGGCTTCTCAATTTAAAGCTAAGGTGTCTTGCTTTTTTCCCCCTCTTCTTTGTCAAGTGAGCCCTGATTTTTTCCTTCTAGCCGATCAACTGGGACTCAGGAGGCAGCGAATAGATTAGGGGCGGGGCCAGGCAGAGGTGGTATTTACCGGTTCTCCGAACTACTCAAAATTTCCACTACCGGTTTGCAAGAACCGGGGAGAACCGGTAGCAACCCACCACTGGTGCTCCATCACTGTAGGTTAAGAAAAGACTAGTCAGTCACCTGTCTAAAGGGGTATGTGATTTGCTTGAGCAGATGAGAAGACCTCCAAAGTCCCTTCCAGCTGTATTCTGATTGATTGATTGATTAATTGATTGACTTCTGAATGTTTCTGGTTGGCCACTGGGCTCTTACATTCTTATATACTAAAGCTTATCTTATTTCTTTTTTGTCCCCAATGGCTGTTTGTGTTTTTCCTCTGGACATTCATGTCTCTGGTGAACTTTTGTTTCACTTCCACATTATTTAACTTAAACATTATTTAACCTGACAGACAATATTTTCCATGCAATATCCGATGAACTGAAAATGGACATGCAAATATTTGTAGCAGGCTATGGACAAAAGCCAAGGCTCCTGTCAAGGACAAATTTGAGAACATTCCAGAACAGGGCTTAGTGCATTACAAATAATGCTCTTGACAGATAACTATTGAAGGTATCCACAGCCATCCAGGCATTCAGAGTTTTTCTAAGACTTTGAGTAAATCTCTTCTAGAAACAAGAGTTTAAATAAGCTTAAACATTTAGACTTATTCATCTGGCACAGTGATCTGAGTGACGCATTGGGCTATTTTCCTCCAAGCATTTGATAACCCCACCCAATGTAATTTTCCCTACAATTAAAGAAACCCAAGAACTGCTTTCTTTGAATGGAGTCCAAGTCTGGAACATGATATCATCTCAGAAGGAAATACAGACTTTATTTTTATTTTTCCAAAAGGCCTCTGCAACCCAAGTGCAGGTAAGGTAAAGGTTCCCAGGCACATGCGTGCTAGTTGTTTCTGGCTGTAAGAAGTGGGGCTCATCTCCGTTTCTAAGCTGAAGAGCCAACGCTGTCCGAAGGCATCTCTGTGGTCATGTGGCCGGCATGACTAAAGCCCAAAGGAGCATGGAACACTGTTACCTTCCCACCAAAGGTGCTCCCTATTTTCTACTTGCATTTTTTATGTGCTTTCAAACTGCTAGGTTGGCAGAAGCTGGGACAAGTAACAGGAGCTCACCCCATTATGCAGCACTAGGGATTCGAACTGCTGAACTGCTAACCTTTTGATCGACAAGCTCAGCATCTTAGCAACTGAGCCATCGCATCCATACACACACATACATATGTGTGTTTCCCCCCCCCCAAAAAAACACCCCCTCTTATATTTTTTTGAACCCTGAAATAAGTGCTTTGCCTTATTGCCATGCACTCAAAAGCCCGATCGGGCTTATTATCAGGGGATGTCTTATTTTGTGGGAAACAGGGTATAAGTGCCTGTAGATGCTCTTAAAAGGTGGACAACTCAAGGCCACCACTTTTGAGGCCTTTGCAATACAGGTACTCCTCAACTTACGACAGCAAAATTTACATTGCTAAGTGAGACCCTTGTTGAGTGTTGCCCCATTTTACGAACGTTCCTGCCACAGTTGTTAAGTGAATCACTGCAGCTGTTGAGTTAGTCACACGGTTGTGAAGTGAATCAGGCTTCCCTATTTAATGTGCTCGTCAGAAGGCTGCAAAAGAGAATCTCAATAAATCTGTCATAAATATGAGCCAGTTGCCAAGCGTCCAGTTTTTGATCATGTGATCATGGGGATCCTGCAATGGTCCTAAGTGTGAAAAATGGTGGTAAGTCACCTTTTTTTCAATGCCTCTGTAACTTTGAACGGTCAAGGACTACCTACCCACTCCCTCCTTCCCATAAAAAGCTCCAATGTCCTCATGGCTCCTTGAGGGAGGGGAGAGAGGATTGTATTAAGCAAAATGAGAAAAGGCAGAATATCATGGAAAGAATTCATCCTAGTAGCAATAGAAAACTGTGCACCCAGCCACCAATTTCACTCTTCGATGTTGTAGATGAAGGCAAGCCATGATGTTCTTCAGATCTAACAACTTAAAATGCTGACAGCATGGAGTGGCAATCACTAGTCTTAGCCTGAAATCAGCTCAGCATCCCGATAGACTCAGAAAGTCTATCGAGATTCTTAGTCATCCTGGTCATAGTTGCCCCAAAGATCCTTTTTTGAAGAGGCAACTGGACTTTCTTGTTACTCTTTGAAGACATTTTGCTTCTCGTCCAAGAAGTTTCTTCACTTCTGGCCCAACTATGAAAGATTATAAGCTCACTGCCCAGAATGAATCAAGAGGTAGTGTGCAGATTACTATGTTTTTACAAGGTTGAACAGAAAGAACCAACAACTATTAACCCCTCCTGTTCTTCATACAGAGTAAGGAAATCTAATGCCATTTATCTTCAGAGAACGCATTAAACTGTTCGATTCCTGCATTAAACTGTTTAGCTAAAAGCTGTTAAGAAGAAACTGAGTTGAGCTGAATCGTATGTTGAACCAAGTGGCACCCAAGAGCATGTGATAAGAAAGTGTAATTAAACCAACACAACCCTGAAAATATGTAGACAAGAATTAAATACATCATATCTACACTTAGTTCAGTCATAAAGGCAACAATTTATAATGATGTGCTGGAAAATTCTAATTAAGCACCCTAGATATTAGCCTGGTTCATTTCATGCAACAGTCATCTTCAAAATAAGCAATGAGCTTGAGAATATGCTCCAAACTCAAAACTATCTCTTTATTCCTTGCTTGTATGCATTCCATTCTCCATACCAAACTATAGTACAACATTATCTAAACTGATTTTAGCAGTGTTTATTAATGTTCCCAGACAATTTCAAAATTTGGTGTCCACTCCTGAATTATAACTCAATCATTGTCATTACTGGAGTATTTTCCTTGTCATGCTTAACTTGGGGACAGAATACACAGCTCACTCTTATTCCATCACTTTTGGACACTTCTATTTCATATTGTACAAACACCTTGCTGAACTCAGCTTGAGCATACCTTGCTTCCTGGAAAGGTAGGAAGCTTAAAAATGCATGTTTAATTTCTTCTTTGAATCCTTTTTTTTAAAATAGTCTAAGTGGCAATTTATTTGGAAGCACTGAAAAGCAAATGAGATTGGTGCTGAATTTTAGACACACTGTATGGGTAAACACTAGGATCTATAGTGAAAAGTCTTTACCAAAGATGGAATTAGTAAAAAAAGAATAAGAGGGCTGGATGGTCAGGAGTTCCTGGTTCAAAGTTAGGAGGCAGGTCTGTCTGACAAGAGGCCATTAGAGAACAGCAAAAGGTTAGCTAGTCTGAATTTAAAAATAATAAAAAAAATAAATGAACAAAGCTTCTCAGCAGCTGTAAGAAAACTACATGGTTAGACTCGACTAGCAGAATTTTAGGTAGCCTTAAATTATAGACTAAGCATCCATTTTTACTCTGATGGTTATGTTGGGTGCCAGATCCAGCCATACACAGGTGCACATGTATTCAACTCCATGTAAAGGTTTTCCCTTTCTAGCCCAACTCTATGAGGCATCTCCATGTCCTAGCCGAGGGAACGAGGGTTGTCCAAAGACACTTCTGTGGTCATGTGGCCAGCATGACTATTTGCCAAGGCACACAAAACGCTGTTACCTTCCCACCAAAGTGGTACCCATTGATCTACTCGCATTTGCATGCTTTCGAACTGCTAGGTGGGCAAGAGCTGGGGCAAGGATGGGAGCTCACCCTGTCACGTGGCGCTTGGGTCTCAAACCCACTCTGTCCGCTTTCCAGCTGACAAGCACAACGTCTTTTAACTGCAGAATCATTGCGCCTCTCCATCTCCATATAGATGCCTCCTACATATATTCTAGCATACTCACATCTCCCTCTTTCTCTCTCTCTCTCTCTCTCTCGTGTCCTGCTCTCTTTCACTAAGCTGTTGAAGACCAGTTCTCAGTACCATCCGCTGCAGAAATCCATCATTTAATTTCCTCCAACCATCTGTTCAAAGTGACAATTTATCTGGTGGAGATCCACTGGCATGGTTTCACATCATAAATGACAGTGTAAGGCAACGATCTATCCCATGCTTGATCACTGCCAGCTAGAAAAAAGCGAGGAGGGCATTGTAGGTTGCAACTTTGCCAAGCAGAATGTTATCTCTCCTCCAGCCTCAATCTGTGATACGATGTAATATGAGAGACTTTGCGACAGTTCGCCTATGTCATCAGAGCTATTATTACAAACAGCTGCTTATGCCAGGAAGAAAAAAAGAAAAAAAAAATCCAGGCCAGGAATTTTTCCAGTGCCAGAAGGCACGATGGGTTGATCTTGCCATTCACTGAATGAAATCTGCCACTGGATCTCATCAGTGGTGGGATTTAACCAGTTCGCACCACTTTGGGAGGACCGAAGCAGTTGGCAAACTGGTTGTTGGAAGAAATCATTAGGGCAGAGAACCGGTTGTTAAATTACTTGAATCCCACCACTGGATCTCATATATGCGTCACGCGGATGCCATAAATGTATGCACGCACAAACTATTGTTTTAAATGGCAAGCGTGCCTGGCCTGAAACATAGGCGGTGCTGACATCACATCGAAGGAAGAATATTCGTTGTGTACTTTCTCTCTCCAGCAAGATCGATGAACAGCTTTCTCAAGAAAGAGCCCGAGATTTTAGAAAAGTATAATAGGCTTTCGACATCTAAAGCAGGAGTGGGAAATTGTGGCCCTGTTTATGACCTGTGGACTTCAAACACCACCACCACCCAAAATACTGGGAATTGAGGTCCACAAGTCTTAAAGTTGCCAAGGTTGGACACCCCTGGATTAGAATAAATTTTTGACTATTGCAAACTTCTACATGAAACCCTGGAAGACGATCCTGACGCAGAAAGGAAGCAGCAAATTATCACCCCATGCCTTCTGAATCTAATACCGGTAGCTCTCAACTTATGACCAGAATTGGGGCCAGAATTTCCATGATCTAAGCAAGCGGTTGTTAAGTGAGCTGTGTCTAATTTTGCAATCTTTTTTGGTTGTTGCTGTTGCCACGGTTGTTAAGTGAATCGTTGCAGCCGTTAAGTGAATCATGCAATCCTTACGCAAATCTGGCTCCGCCCACCCCCGCTCCCCCAATGCCTTGGCTTGTCGGAAGCTCGCCAATGGTGATGATCGCATGACCCTGGGATGCTGCATCAGTCAGAAGTACATGCCAGTTGCCAAGTGCCCAAATTTCAATCATGTGACCGAGGCAGGGGTGGGCTGCTGGGCGTTCACAGGGGTTCCTCTAGCTAAGCGTCTGTGCAGTTTGAAGAACCCCCAAATCCCACTCCTGGCTGGCCCCGCCCACCCTGCCCCGCCACTCTCAGGAGTCCCCACATGGCCTGTTTTGGATTCAGGTAAGTGCAGGACATGTGTGGAGGCTCAGGGAGGGCAAAGAAAGGGCCTATCAGAAGTTCGGGAAGGCCCATTTCCGGCCTCCAGAGGGCCTCCAGAGCCTGGGGAGGCCATTTTTGCCTTCTTGGAGGCTCAAGGAAAGCCTCCGAAGCCCAGGGAGGGCAAAAACACCTCCCCGCTGCCACCATAGTGCATGAGGCCGACTAGGCCACACCCACCATGGCCACTCCCACCCAGCAACCAGGCAGAGAACCCTCTTTGAAGCCCAGGGGTGGGCTTCAAAATTTTTGAAGCCCACCCCTGGACCAAAAGGATACTATGACAGTTGAAAGGAAAACCAATCATTAGTCACTTTTTTCAGGGCTCCGGTAACTTTAAAGGGACACTAAACTGAAATGGTTGTACGTTGAGGACTATCTATATGGATTCTCAGTGCAATTATGGAGACGTGTAGCTATTTCACTGGCGGGAACCTACTGAAGAACGTAAAAAGACCTCTCTACAAGCAAAAATGTCCTCCCCACCATTGCGTCTCCGCCTTATCTCCTTCCTTGCCATATTGCATTATACAACTCAAAAAGTTAGTCACTTACAGTCGTCTCCTTTCCGTCCTGCAACCAAGATAGTAACGCATCCAGAAGATCGAGATCTACAATCCCATTTGCTTTCTACAAACAAAGAAATAAATGACAAAACACATTAATCAGATTTACCGCTAAGATAAATGGAAAGGGCACTTGCACTGTTCCCATAGTATAACTCAATGAAGTTGAAAACTCACAGGCTTTTCATGCTGGTGGGGCCCTTCTTCAAAGTTGTACAGAGTGCGGCCGCGCGGATGGTGATGGGAGTGACATGGCGTTCCCATGTGACACCTCTCCTGCGCGAGCTGCACTGGCTCCCAGTGGTCTTCCGGGTGCGCTTCAAGGTTTTGGTTACCACCTTCAAAGCGTTCCATGGCTTAGGACCTGGGTACTTGCAGGACCAACTACTACCACCAATAGCCTCCCACCGGCCGGTACGCTCTCATAGAGAGGGGCTCCTCCGGGTGCCATCAGCCAAACAGTGTCGACTGGCGGCCCCCAGGGGGAGAGCTTTCTCTGTGGGGGCACCTACTATCTGGAATGAGCTCCCCCCGGAGATACGGAGGATCCCAGATCTGCGCACCTTCCGCCGCGCTCTTAAGACCTTTTTATTTCACCAGGCGGGCCTGGCCTAACTTCTCTTCTTCTTTTAGCGTCTGAATTTTAATCTGTTTTAAATTGTGGGGGGTGTTTTAATTCTGTCTGGGCCAAATTTATTTAATTTGATTTTATTTGGGCTTTTAAATTCTGTATACATGTATTTTTATTGTTGGTTGTTCACCGTCCTGAGTTCTTCGGGAGTAGGGCGGTATATAAATTTAATAAATCTAAATCTAATCTAAATCACTTTCAGGAAATTTCTCCTTAGTTCTAGGTTGTTTCTCTCCTTGATTAGTTTCCATCCATTGTCTTGCCTTCTGGAGTTTTGGAGCATGGTTCAGCCCCCTCTTCTTTGTGGCAGCTGCTTAGATATTGGGAGATGGCTATCCTGTCTCCTCTAGTCCTTCTTTTCACTAAACTAGACATCCTCATATCTTTTAGCCTCCAGTCTCCTAATCATAGGCAATCTGACAACCAGACCCATAACATATCCATTGTGTTGAATCATGTGGGGTGGGCCGTTGAAATCAAGACTTAAATTCCGATAACCTAGGGAGAAATACTGTTCCATTTCGATAACCGCTCTCTGCTTACCAGTTATGCAGCACAGCAATGAAGAGGTGCTACAGGGCTCCCAGGGTCTCTTTCCAATTGGACCAGTGAGATGCTTTGGATGGTAGCATTATTCTCTCTATACTTCAGGACTGCCATCTCTAAAACAGAAACAATACAATCCACTTCAGAGCGAGGCTGAAATTAACCTCCATGTTCATTCAAAGTAGGCTGTTCCCCCGCCCCCCAAGATTCAGATGGCAACAGGTAATCCTTGATTTATAACCACAACTGGGACTGAGACTTCCATCACTAAGCCATGTGGTCGTTAAATGAGCCAGGCTCAATTTTACAACTTTTGCAATTTGTCATTAAGCAAATCACACTGTTGTTAAGTGGATCCAATTCCCCCACTTCCCCATGGACTTTGCTTGTCAGAAACATACACAGAAGGATGAGACTCAAAGAATGAATCAAAGAATGTTAAAAGCACAAGGAGTGCAATCTGGTTTCTCTGAGGATCTTATTATGGACCACACCAGTGAACCTAGACTAGGAGCACCGGACCTTGTACTGCTGGAGCAAGATTTAAAAAATACTATAATTCAAGATGATCAGCAGCAGAGGTCCAACGCTCCGCAAGAAAAGGATGGTGATATCGAGCAGCAGGAACCAGATTTTAACGAGGAAATTCGAGAGCTAACTAACGAGTGTCGTAGAGTCCTTCATCAGATGCAGCTGTTATCAGAAAGCTTGGATAATTGTGAAAATTGGTTATAAACTTTCTAAAGTTTATATGGATTTGGATTTAAGGATTATAAAGTCTTCATCCTGATTTGGAGTTTCTTTTTCTTATTTTTGAATTGGATTTAACATCTTGAGCAAGCTTAACAGAGGGCTGCAATGGTAGCAGCGTTCTGTGATTATCCTACCATAGTTTTTTTTTTGGAACTTATCATCCAGGAGGAAAGAATGGAAAGGAGAATATCTAACAACCAGAAGGAGTGAAAGGGTGGCAGGTTTTGAAACAACTTTATGAGAACATTTGGGTATGCAGTTGCTAGGATTTTCTTCTTTTTTTGATTCTTTCTGTCATTAAGGTTTGGCGGAGCTGCATTGGGTTTCTTTTTGTCGTAATAGAATACGCTAGTTTGAATGTTTCTACCTAGAGGAATGAATATCTTCGTGGTTGGATGCTATCTATATAGTAGTAGCGTTTTGTGATTACCCTATCATAGTTTTTTTTTGGAATTTATCATCCAAGAGCAAAGAATGGAAATGAAAATGTCTTACAACCAAGAGTGAATGACAAAGGGTGGCAGGATTTGAAACAGTTTTTATAAGAACATCTGGGAATGCAGTCTATAGGATTTTTTTTCTTTTTTCTTGATTTTTTTGTTTCTAAGGAGCTGCATTGGGTTTTTTCTCGTTGAAATAGAACACGTTTGTTTGAATGATTCTACCTAGAGGAGTGATTATCTTCTTGGTTGGATGTTATCTATATAAAGTCACACGGGGGGTTCATGTGGAATGTTTTGTTTTACTGATGGGGGCAGATAGAAGATGAAGAGTATTGGAATTGGATACAGGTGAAGAAAGAAGACCTAACTTCAATCAGGAAGAAGAGAAGATTGTAATTCGAGTTATGGAAAATTATAACAATATATGCATAATTATATTATATTATAATATACTTTATTTTTTTTTTTCTCTTTGAAGGGGGGATTTCTGGGCTTTTGAATTAGGGGGAGTAGTTCGGATTAAAATATGTGGCATTATTTAATATGAACAAGTAAGTTATATAATTTTGGAGTGATTGAGTATGGTATATGATTAGTAATGTTAGTAATGTTTTTTTCATTTTTATTTTTTCTCTGTTTTTAAATTGTGTTAAATATTATAATGGTTATTTTCTCTGGTGTTTTTTTTTATTACAATACTGTTAAGCTTAGACAAATATTTATGTTTATGGGTCTTTCTTTGTACTACTTTATTTTATTTTATTTTATTTTTTATTTTTTTTATTTTTTTTTTTTAATTTCTTTCTTTCTTTCCTCTTCCTCTTAACTTAGAACTGAATATATAATAGTATTTGTTTTCTTTGTTGTTATAAATTCTTGTTGTTTTTCTTTCTTAAGAATGTGTAGCGGAAGTCAGGGGTGGGTGGGAGAGGGAGGGGGTGGGGTTGGGGGGAGGTTGGGGGGCATGAGAGGGTGGGGGAGGGGGTAGGGGTGAAAAAAGGGGGAAAAATTTTTTATTGTAAAACTTTTTCAATAAAAAAAAAAAAGAAACATACTGGGAATTGGCAACTACATGACCCCGGGATGCTGTGTGGGTGCTGTGGTGGTCGTAAATGTGAAGACAGGTCATAAGTCCCTTTTTTCAGCACTGCCATAACTTCAATTTGGTCTTTAAAAGAATGGTTGCAAGTCGAGAACTACCTGCATTCTAATCAGTGAAGATTTTGGTAATTCTTCTCATGGAATTGCACTGCTCACCATGTCTCCTTTGAGATGTATGGCAAGCTCCTGCCCCATCGTATTTAATTTCATTTGTTTTCAATTAAAAGGAATGTGGATTCTGCACTTAGACCGATTCTGATGTTCTCTTTAGGAACAGTCAGGCTTTAAACACAGAGGGAAATTGGGATTTACCAATAGGCCTTTAATGATTGAGAGTAGATAAGAGCTCCTGCCTCCCAACTATCAGACAACTGAAAAAAACCATTACATGTGATTTTGTGGTTATGCGTTGCATAGTTTGTTTTGATTCTCTTGCACAGCTTTGTGATATTTTGAAAGGCAGTGTTTTTAAAAATGACTAAATGAAGACAACGAACACTAACAAATATAAATTACGCTTCCCTTGCTTATACAGGTGAAATTTAAAACCACAAGTTCTATGCCTTTAGGTCCCTGGTTTGTTTTCTTAACGAAAGCTGAGAGCTTTAGTTCAATTATTGATTTAAAAACTTCTTAGGTTCGCCATGTGTGCAAAGTCGCTTGTTCTTGCTGGTTAAATAGATGCATTTTGCATCTGGCTGGAGTTCACCAAAGATACAACACATTGATCATTCGGAAGGTGCCTGTGTCTGATCGGATGAATTCTACACTATAGCTAATGGACAAACCATAACCTCTGTAAGATAAAAGACAAAGCTATTTATCTCCAGCTGTAGTGTTCAACCCTTGCCTTGAATCCTTTCCATGCTCTGCATAAATATCATCCCTTTCCTTTTAGCCTTTTCTCAACCATCTTTCTCTGCTAACCTTGCTTTGACCACTATGGGGCTCTGGACAGCTTCTTGTCTCTCATTTTCTCTTTCTTTAATGAGCCAGGATGCCATATCACCTATCGTCTGCTAACAGAAAGGAAGTTAAGCAGCAGAAAAAGAAAAAAAAAAGAACTTTACAGCTCTCCTACTGAAAGTCAACTTCTGATTTGTCCTTCTCCAGTAGAGGTCACTAATGCATAAAAGACTCCCAAACCATTTGTTTGTCTAAAGCACATCCTGGAATTAAGCCTTGCTAAACTCTCCTTTATGCTGCCAACTCGTCTAACTGATAAAAAGTTTAACCTTCATAATTGAAGTCACTTGCTTTTCTGGTGAGCGGTCTGGCATAGGAAGGAAGCAACGGTGTGGGAAGCAAAATCCCTCAACACTCTCGATCTTCTTCACTCTTGATCCTGCTCCCTGCAGTCTACTCCCCCACAAATTCTGCCTGGTAGCCCATTGGAGAAGACATCAATGGCGAAGTGCGAGCAAGGGTGAATGCAGCCTGAATGTATTGGCGAGAACTCACTGGTGTGTTATGTGACAGAAGAATGCCAACCCGTCTTAAATCTAAGATTTACAAGACAACCATCCGCCCCACTGCACTGAATGGCACTGAATGCTGAGCAGCAACAACAGGGACCGAAAGCTATCTCCGTGCCATGGAAATGCAAATACTCCATTAGATAGCGGGCATCTCCCTTCTTGACCACATCACAAATGACACCATTCGACAACATTTTGGTGTGGCACCAATTATAGAGAAGATGAGGGAAGGCTGACTGTGCTGGTAGGGACGTGTCCTGAGACCATCACCTTCCACCATTGCCAAGACTGCCTACCAGGTAGAAGTCAATGACCGATGACCTCGTGGGGGCCCAGAATAGAGATGGCAAGACAGCATCAATGAAGATATGCAAGCCGCGGTCCTGTGCCCTGGAGATGCAGCTGACCATGCAATGTGGCACTCAATGATCCGAAAAGCGGACCCTACACTTGTGGGAATATGCTAGGAAGAAGAAGGAGGGGGGAGAGGAAGAGGAGGAAGAGGAGATGATGATGATTGGAAAAGACAACTAAGTGGTGCAAAGCTTTTCACCATAGTGAAAGTTCTACAAGAGAGGAGACTTTGCAAAAGAACACAGCCAAAACAAGAAACTAGTTTCAGCAACCCTCCCCACCCCATCCCCCACCCCTTTAAGGAAGACATCATGGTATGGAATTGGAACCCAGGAAATCCTCGACTTACGACTACAATTGTGCCCAAAATGTCCATTGCTCAGCTAATCAGTGGTTGAGTTGTGTCCCATTTTATGACTTTTGTACCACAGGTGTTAAGCAAAGCCCTGCAGTTGTTAAATGAGTCATGCAGTCATTGGGCAGATCTGGCTTCCCCCCATTGATTTTGCTTGCTGGAAGCCAGCTGGAAAGATCACAAAGGACAATCACATAACCCACCACCCTTTAGGACAGGGATCTCCAACCTTGGCAACTGTAAGCCTGGAGGACTTCAATTCCCAGAATTCCCCAGCCTGGCTGGGGAATTCTGGGAGTTGAAGTCCTCCAGGCTTACAGTTGCCAAGGTTGGAGACCCCTACTCTAGGACAGCAACTGTCATAAATACATATCAATTGCCAAGTGCCCAAATTTTAATCATGTGACCAGGAGGAAGATGCAATGATTGTGTGAGAACTCATTTTAAGTAACTTTTCAAAGTGCCATTGAGACTATCTGTAGGTATTCCACTAAAATATGCAGCTGTTAAAAAACGACAACATCACTGAATGCTAAGCCTGAATAACTGTTTAGACAAGAATCCAAATTAGGCTGTTTCAAGCCAAACAATCTTTAAAAAAAAAAAAAGCAAATGTTTAGACACTCTTCAATGTTGGCAACAACTCTTAATAAACAGAAAATCAAGCCTAAAGGAGATTAAAGTGCTGTATTTCCCAGAATAGATTATGCCAGTCAAATATTCTTAAATCCCTCTTTCAGCCTTTGAAGCCACGACATAAACCAGAAAAATCTAATCTGATACTTGAAATTACCACAGGCTGGATTTAGAAATATTGCTAGGACACCGAGCCCATCAACAGTGTCCTTCTAACACTGAAGATGTTACCTAGTGTGGTAATAAAATCTCTGCAAACAAACAACCACACTCAGAGAGCACCAAAGATTCCAAGTTTCAGCCCTGAGCTGAATATACTGTATATTCATGTCCATTGTTTTACTTAAGACTCAACATTTACTATAATCAATGAATACAACAACGATAATTGCTGCTTATTAAAAAGTGAGGCTTTTAACCAGGGGTGGGCGGCTGGGGGTTTGCAGAGGTTCAGGAGAATCTCTAGTTAAGATTCTGTGCAGTTCGGAGAACCCCACAAATCCCACTCCTGGCTGGCCCCGCCCACTCCTCCCTCCCCTTCCAGGATTCCCCACATGGCCCGTCTGGAGAACTGGTAGCGGCAATTTTGAGTAGTTCGGAGAACTGGTAGTAAAAGTTCTGACTGGCCCCGCCCCCATCTATTCTCTGCCTCCCAAGTCCCAGCTGATCAGGAGGGAATGGAGATTTTACAGTATCCTCCCCCTGGAGTAGGGTGGGAATGGAGATTTTATAGTATCCTTCCCCTGACACGCCCACAGAACTGGTAGTAAAAAAATTTGAAACCAACCACTGTCAGGGAGGGTGAAAAGTGGGCCTACCAGAAGTTTGAGAAGGCCAGAACCGGGCCTGTTTCCAGCCTCCAGAGGGCCTCTAGAGCTGGGGGGGGCCGTTTTCACCCCTCCCGGAGGCTTGAGAAGCACCTCTGTAGCCCAGGGAGGGCAAAAATGTGCTCCCCCACCGACTAGGAGGCCGACTAGGCCACGCCCACCATGGCTACACCCACCCAGCAATCAGGCAGAGAACCCCTTGCTAAAATTTTTAAAGCCCGCCCCTACTTTTAACGTCTGTCACCATGGTACCAAGGTTCTTGGACAGCATAATTGGTAGATCGTAAATTATGGAAGGATGGCACCACAGCAACTGAGTCACACAGAACAGTTTGTAATACACCATAATGAATGGGTGTACATATCTGTTGTGCCATCAAACGGTTTACAATGGAAAGATCTATTTTCCTGGCGAAAGAGAAGGCTTGGTTTCAACCTGGCTGACCTTTGCATACCAGACAGAAGTCTGAGTGAGCCACAATCCAATTACTTTTCAATCAAACATGTCGTATGCACCCAGCCCTTGTTTTAGTTCATGAATCAGTGTGTCACAGGAACCTAAAAATAACTGGGTTGGGTAAGCAATGGTTGACTTAACCAGGGGTATGTGTGACATGCAAAGTATTCTTCTAAAGAATGCAATTTGTCAACGGAACCAAACTTTTGCTGGAGTTCAGCATCCATTTTCAAAAATTACATCCACCTTCCAGATTTTTACATCTCTAGTTTGCTGTATTTCAAAGCAGAATCTTGCAGCCCTGGGGAAAATGCAAATAAATAAATACATAAAAATAAAGTAGTTAATAATACCGTGAGCTCAGTGGTGGGATTCAGCCAGTTCATACCACTTTGGGAGAACCGGTTGTTAACTTTCTGACCATTTTTTTAAAAATTTAATTTATATGCCGCCCTTCTCCAGAGACTCAGGGCGGCTTACAATGCGTTTGGTGAACTGGTTGTTGGAAGAAATCATTAGGGCAGAGAACCGGTTGTTAAATTATTTGAATCCCTCCACTGCGTGAGCTAAAGGAATTGCTAACAACATAATTGTCCCTCCTACCTCAGGGAAAATATTAGGAACATAAACCAAGCTGTGAGAGATTATCTGCAGGGAAGGCTGGGAGGATTTCCAAACAAACAGAACGGAACAGAAAAATCCAGATGGGTGGGAGAGAAAATGAAAAGAACAGCAGTGAGAGAGAAGAATTCCATGCAGAAGGAATACTGGAAAAGTGATTTTTCAGCCATGCACTCAATTCAAATGCATCCAATGCATTATTCCAATAGAAATGTTATACAGACAGTCCTTAACTTACAACAGTAGTGACTGTTCAAAGTTACAGCACTGAAAAGTGACTTATGACCGTTTTCGCACTTGAGACCGTTGCAACATCCCCATGGTCATGTAATCAAAATTCAGATGCTTGGCAACTGACTCATATTTATGACGGAGGTCATGTGATCTCCTTTTACGACCTTCTGACGAGCAAAGTCAAGGGGAAGACAGATTCACTTCACAACCTTGTTGCTAACTTCACAGCTGCAGAGATTCACTTAATAACGGTGGCAAAAAAGGTCGCAAAATGGGACACTTCACAAATGTCTCGCTTAGCAACAGAAATGTTGGGCTCAATGGTGGTCGTAAGCCGAGGACTACCCATCGTGCTAAAATTCTGACTGTTAAGACTCGTAATGAGCAACAATGATCAATCATTGTTGACTCCTCACCACTGCCTGGACTAGTTCCTGCAGTTTTTTTGGAAAGATATTGGAAGTGATTTGCCATTGCCTTCTCCCTAGGGCTGAGAAAGTGTGGCTGGCCTAAGATGGGACTAGAACAGGGGTGAAATCCAGCAGGTTCTGGATTTCTGGATAGCAGAAATTTTGAGTAGTTCAGAGAACTGGCAAATGCCACCTCTGGCTGGCTCCAGAGTAGGGAGGGAATGGGGATTTTGCAGTATCCTTCCCCTGTCCCACCCACCAAGCCACGCCCACCAAGCCACACCACACCCACCAAGCCATGCCCACAGAACCGCTAGTAAAAAAAATTGGATTTCACCACTGGACTAGAACCCACGATCTGCTGGTTTGTAGCCCATCATTTCCCCGTCACTGTTCCCTTTTGAAAGGCTATAACCTCTGGTGCAATGAACAGTGCTGTAAAACATCACTGAAACATCTTCGCAGATGGTTTTCTAATAATTCTTGCTGATCTCCAAGCTGTGAAATGCTCTCCTTCCCTCTTCCCTTCCTCGGTTCAAATTCACTGCAGCCGAGGGTGCATTCTTTTGATATTTAATCCCCGTCTGCTTGCAATTTAAGATAGAGAATTTTAGGGAGATTACGGATTAGCATTTTACAGTAGCAGCCTGAATTCTTCTCGTTAATGCAACCTAAACGCATTGTCATGGGTTGAAAAGCGCAGCTTGCTTTTCGCAGTTATGCATGATGTTCTCCAAGGTATATTCAGAATTTTTGCCGGCTGCCTTTTTTTTGGGGGGGGGGCTGTGGACAAAGAAGAAAAGCGGGTTTCCAGAGAAGCACAAAACCGACCCTGAAATGCTCTCCAGGCCATTGTGGAAAGTTTCACTTAACAACAGTTTGACTAATTTAACAACAATGTTAAACAATGATTTACTGAATGACTGTGGCAAGTAAGGTCACAAAATGGTGCAAGCTCATTTAACAAGCAAACAAATTGATTTAACAAATGTTTCACTTAGCAACAGAAATTTTGGGGCTCAATTGTGGTCGTAATTTGAGGACTGCCTGTACATCATGCAAAGGGACATGTATTGTCAACATAGCATATGGTTGTATCATAGGATACAAGCTCACATGTTTCATTCTCGGTGGATGTATTAATTTACCACATTTAGCTATCTGGGAAAATAACCTCACCAGCTCAGATCCTCAGTCAGCCAAAGAACCCCAATGCTGTGTAAATTACATTATCCCATGATTGATTGTTTCAAATTGCTTCTGATTTTCTGGGCAGCTGCACAAGCAAAGATGCCCTCCACAAGCAAAACCTGTGCCCTTGAAGGAACAACGTGCATTTTAAAAATGGAGGAAGGAAGCAAAAAAACCCAAACAAATGAGCTAAGTGATTCCAATTAAAGAGAGAAATAAAAAAATGCAACTTACAACCACAATGGAGCCCAAAATTTAGGTTGCTAAGTGAAATATTTGTTAAGAGAGTCTTGCCCCATTTTTAATCATCTTTCTTGCCATGGTTGTTAAGTGAATTAGTGCAGTTCTTAAGTTGTTAAGTGAATCTGTCAGCCACCAATTGTGCAAGTTCTCCCAATTCTCTCAATTACAGGCCTCTCTCGTCTTTTTAAGTCAGAGAATTTGCACAATTGGTGGCTGACTAAATACTTTTTTGCCCCACTGTACCACTTCACAGTGCTTTACGGCTCTCTCTAAGTGGTTTACAGAATCAACACATTGCCTTGAACAATCTGGGTCATTTTATCAACCTTGGAAAGATGGAAGTCTGAGACAGCCTCGAACTGGTCAGGGTTGAACTGCTGGCAGTGAGCAGAGTTAGCCTGCAGTACTGCATTCTAGGTTAACAAACAAGGGTTAGTATGATTTGAATGGAATGGAATGGAATGGAATGGAATGGAAAGGAATTTGTCTTGGTGCATATGCACCAAGAAAAGATACGTTCATCAAAAATCATAAGGTACAACACTTAATGATAGTCATAGAATACAAATAAGCAATTGTATCATACTAGGAAACAATCAATAGAAATCGTAAGGATACAAGCAACAAAGTTACAGTCATACAGACATAAGCGGAATGAGATGGGTGATGGAAATAATGACAAGATTAATAGCAATGCAGACTTAGTAAATAGTTTGACAGTGTTGAGGGAATTATTTGTTTAGCAGAATGATGGCATTCAGAAAAAAACTGTTCTTGTGTCTAGTTGTCCTGGTGTGCAGTGCTCTATAGTGTCATTGTGACCCAACCTATGTACAGGTAGTTCTCCACTTACAACTATTTGTTTAGTGACCATTCAAAGTTACAAAGGCAGTGAAAAAAGTGACTTACAACTGTGGCAGCATCTCCAAAGGTCATATAATCAAAATTCGGACACTTGTATTTATGACGGTTGCAGAGTCTTACGATTCAACAATCAGCTTTTGCGACTCTGTGACAAGCAAAGTCAATGGGGACCCCAGATTCACCCAACGCCCCTCTGACTAACTTAACCATGGCAATGATCCACGTAACAACTGTGGCAAGGCAAGGTTGTAAAATGGAGCAAAACTCCCATAAAAACATTCTTGCTTAGCAATATGGAATAGGTGGGCTCAATTGTGGTCATAAGTCAAGGACTACCCGTGCACCGTTCCCATGCTCTATAATGTGCCCAACTGTGGACCTCTATCACCCCACTGGGGAAAATATGTCTGTCTACTGCTATTTTTCAGCAGCTCTGTTTTAATTAACTTTTAATTGCATGCTTTCTGCCCTGCAATCTGTCCTGAGACTTAAAGGAACAGAACTGAGTTTTTGATTAAGCAAACAGTATGCATTGCAGCATATATCCCCCCAAAACTAAATCACCCCAAGGGAGTTACAGTCATTACAGTAATTGAAGATAAATTAACTCATTAAAAAACACCATGCAAATATATCTCCACTTCACTTCGAGACAAGCCTTTAGCATTAAAGCATATAAACAGCAGGGAGAAGAGGGAGAAGCTGATCCATTCGGTGCTTAAAGCATCAGCTGATCCAAAGAGACAAAAAGGCCCCTTCCCTCCAGCAACAACCAGCCAGGATGTGGTCAAGTTAATCCTGCCCCCATTGCAAGGTCAACCTCGATCAAAGTCAGCGGCAACAAAGAAGTCCTTTTGATTATTATACTTAAAACCCATGAATTACAGGATTTCTTAAGAAGATTAATGCTCTCCCTGGAGTTCGTAATGGGATGTTGACATATTCAGCAAAATAAGGGCCACTTTATAACAGAAAAATGTGCACAGTGGAACTCATGACCCAGCTTGAAAGGAAGCAAATCAGCAAAAGGAACGGTGCGTTAATGGTTGAGGGAAGGATACGCACCTCTACAAATGTCCCAGATTTCAGTTACATTTTCTCGTATTAATTACAGTCAATCTTTGACTTGCAACAGTTCATTTAGTGACCGTTTGAAGTTACAACGGCACTGGAAAAAGTGACTTAGGAGTTGTCACACTTACAAGTGTTGTATCATCCCCGTGGTCGCGTGATCAAAATTCAGATGCCCTGGCAATTGATTCATATTTATGACAGTTGTGGTGTTCCAGGGTCATGTGATCACCTTTTGCAACCTTCCGACCAGCAAAGTCAATGGGGAACCCAGATTCGCTTAACAACAGTTTGAGTAATTTAACAACTACAGTGCTTAACTTAACAACTGTGGCAAGAAATGTCGTAAAATGTATATTAACAATGTTGTGGCCTGTCAGCTGCCGGCTCCTCCAGCAGCCAAATCAGAGGAGGAGGAGATGGCGTGGGAGTCACGGTCAGCATCAAGGGAACCTGAGAGCTCCAAGGGGGCAGAGAGAGACAGAGGCGGAGACTGGACCGTCTGTCAGCCCTCAGATGGAGAGTCAACAGCCCCAGGTCTGGAGGTGGCTGATAATGAAGAGGAGGAACAGCTGGGTCCAGTGCCCGACAAGGGGATGGGCAGAAGGCAGAGGAGAGGAGAACAGTGGAAATCTATGGGCCGATCCTTGGGACACAAGAGCCACCGCTGCTAGTGAAGCCCCACCCTAGCTCTGGGGATAAAAGGCAGGGGGCAGAGATGAATAGGTGTGACAGACAACTATTCATCTTCCGGCGGGATAGACTTGTTAGCCTGTGAGATAAACTTTTTGTCAGGACTGCTGGTGCTCCCAATAAAGGAATCTTTTGAGTTCATGTCAGAAGGTTTGTCGTGTTTGGGGAGCTGGCTCAGATCAAACAAATGTTTCATTTGGCAACATAAAATTTTGGGCTCAATTGCAGTTGTAAGTTGAGGACTACCTATACATTTGCTCTTGGGATATCCATCCCCTCTTCCAGGAAGTAGAAAAAGCATGCTTTCTCTTAATGTTCCCCCGTAACAGCTACTTTGTCTGTTGGGTTGAGGGAGAAACTACTTAATGTGCTTCCATAGCCAAGGTGGCTCTCAACTCCCCAGTTCTCAGCCAGTAACTAAGCCATTACATCGTTTATTTGTTCAAACAAAAATTACAAATTTGAACCAGTGGTGGGTTTCAAAATTTTTTTACTACCGGTTCTGTGGGTGTGGTTTGGTGGCCGTGGCGTGGCATGGCATGGCATGGCATGGCAGGCATGGCATGGCATGGCTTGGTGGGCATGGCAGGGGAAGGATACTACAAAATCTCCATGTCCACCCCACATCAGGGGAAAGTTACTGCAAAATCCCCATTTCCTCTCAATCAGCTGGGACTTGGGAGGCAGCGAATAGATGGGGGCGGGGCCAGTCAGAGGTGGCATTTACCGGTTCTCTGAACTACTCAAAATTTCCGCTACCGGTTCTCCAGAACTGGTCAGATCCTGCTGAAACCCACCTCTGATTTGAACGACGAAAATGAAAAAAGGCATGTTAAATAGGCATGTTAGTGCACTCATCCATGCCCCCTTAGGAACCTGTTAAATATAGGATGAGGTTCACAGAAGTTATGTTGGAATTAAAACTTTGGAAGTTAGTAGCTGAGACAGCTAAATCAGGTAAGAATTCCAGCCTCGGGCAACTTTTCTTACAAAACTGAGTTTTTTTATAATCAAGTTTAAAACAGTTTACATTAAGTTTGAAGCAGTTGTTACATTATGATTAAAACTAAAGAATCATTTACAGTTAAGACTGGTTTGTACTGGTTAAATGATAAAATAAGCCACAACGTCTGGAGTCCCAGTGTGCTACACACCGTAATTTATAAAGTCCATATGGATTCAGTCAACATGCTAAGCTACACCAAGCTATGATGGAGCTGCTCTCCCCTTACCCAATCAAGCAAGGAATCAGCAGTCAAGAAAACAGAAAGCAAAGCAAAAAGTTAGGCATCGAGAAGATAGAGAACATTGCTTACAACCAAACACTTTAGTAATAGCTACTTTTGAACAGTCTGTTTGATAACGGAAGTGGTTGGCACAATATCTTTTTGTAATGCAGCAGTTGAAACTTAGAACCTGACAGCCTCAGGCCAAGATACTTGTTTCTAAAGGCAGTTTTTATGAGATGATGTTAATGCAGCCCAGGCCAAATTTAATTCTCGGAAAATGTGCAGGAGGATAGTTTTTCCTGTGCATATCACATTTATGGGAAATTTTCTGTCTTTGAATCAGGTGGGGATGTTCTTTAGATTCAAGCTGTTTAAAGGTTTCTTAGCTCATTTGTTTTGCTAGCTGAGTTAGCCAGACATTAGTGCTAAAACTACATTCTTACATAGTTCTTATGTTTGTGGTTTTGTTCTAAGAATGTCTCCAGGGTTGTCCTTAAAAGGATTGGATAATAATAATAATAATAGCTAGTAACCAGTGGTGAAATCCAATTTTTTTTACTACTGTTTCTGTGGGCATGGCTTGGTGGGCGTGGCAGGGGAAGGATATTGCAAAATCCCCATTCCCACCCCACTCCGGGGGAAAGGATACTGCAAAATCCCCACACCCTTCCCACTCCTGGGGGAAAGAATTTGCAAAATCTCCATTCCCATCCCACTCTGGGGCCAGCCAGAGGTGGTATTTGCCAGTTCTCCGAATGACTTGGATGACCAAGAATTTCCAGACATTGAGCTACCAAATGCATTCTCAAAATAAAGGCTAACGAATCCAAAACTTGCAGTGATCACACAACATATGGGGCATTTTCTGCCATTTTGGGGACTTCTACAATCAAGGGAAAAGGTGCTCGTTTGGTTACTGAGAAAGCAATCATACGTGTAAATATACAGCTACAAGGAGAACAGGTGATGAGATACATCGTGATCAAGAGTAAGCCGACTTCTGCTTCGGTGTGACATTGTCAATCTTTTCAAGAGAATTCTTGATCTTGTCAAGGAGTTTTTATCTGTTTCAATCTTGTCTATTTACTCAAGAACAAGGGGGCATTAGAAGTAGTACAAAGCTTCAATTTCTGTCTCAGCTGGATAGTTCTTTCATGCTGATGACTGACATAAGTAAGGCCAAAAGGAGAAGGGATTGCAAATCAATAATGTTGCAAGAGAAGGCAACGGCTAAATGACTAGGTTAAATGCAGCAGTGGAAAAACTGAATGCTATAAGATGATAATATTAAGTAAGTTTGGGTTTGTGAGTACTAGTATTGTATCTGTAGCTGACCTGATCACCATTGAGCCCTGGTGGCACAGTGGTTAGAGTGTAGTATTTTAGGCTAACTCTGCCCACTTGCCAGGAGTTCGATCCTGACTGGCTCGAGATTGACTCAGCCTTCCATTCTTCTGAGGCCGGCAAAGTGAGGATTCAAGTTGTTGGGGGCAATATGCTGACTCTACAAATCACTTAAGAGAAGGCACTATAAAGCGGCATATAAGTGCTATTGTATGATCATGCTATTGTGCGAATTCAGTCAATAGTTTCAGAAAGGATGGCATCAAGGAGAACTACAGCAGAACTATAGAAGACCGGAACAAGTACTAACAATACTCAAGAATAATGAGAGTTATTGTTCAATAATCTTCCATAAACTATATTACTAAACTTAATGCCCTTATTACAAGAACGGGGAACAACACAATCTCACACGTGAATCTATCTTATAACACCCTTCAACCAGGGTACTGAGCTGTTGAAGATTCTACCACTATTGCTGCTACTAATATTTCTGCTACCTTGTTTCCCCAAAAATAAGACCTCCCCGAAAATAAGCCCGCCTTGAAAATATTTAAGCACATGCGCAGCCGGTCCCTGCCATTTCCTCTGGTTAGGGTTAGGGAGACAGAGTTGGAAATCAGTTAAGATGGCAAGAGGAGCTCCATCTTGCTCCATGCACTTCCAAATAATAAAACCACCCCGAAAATAAGGCCAAGCGCTTATTTTGGGGTTCAAAAAAATAAAAGACAGGATCTTATTTTCAGGGAAACACGATAATTAAAATAAAAAATTATCTATTGAAAAGAGGTGTTGAGGAGCACTTTGTGACCTTCTGATATAAAAAGCAAGGAAAGAGATGACCTTCCATTTCATTTGAAGAAGCCAACTAGACTGGAAGTTGAATTTTCACCAGTGCCGAAGCTCCTTTCTCCCTGCTCCAAAAACAGCACTAGAACAACAAAGCTGGCAGTAGACAAATGGACTCCTAATTTTCAGGGTCTTACCACTGTTTTATCACTGCCTTAGGCAACTGTCTATCTCTAAATAATGGCAAGGCCAGTCCTAAAAATTCTCAAAAAAAAAAGCAGTCATTGTATTGAAGGAGATTCTCAATCATCCAGGCCATGGTTCTCCCAAAGGTGTTTTTCCGAAAGACAACTGAATTTTCTTGGTGTTTTCTTCAAAAAAGTTTTGCTTCTCATCCAAGAAACTTCTTCAGGAGAAAGGAGGAGGAGGAGGAGGAGAAGAAGAAGAAGAAGAGGAGAAGAAGAGGAGGACAAGGAGGAGGACAAGAAGAAGAAAAAGAAGGAGAAGGAGAAGGAGAAGGAGAAGGAGAAGGAGAAGGAGAAGGAGAAGGAGAAGGAGAAGGAGTTTCTTAAATGAGAAGTGAAATGCTTTCAAAGAAAAACAAACTAAGGAAATCCAGTTACCTTCTGGAAAAGCACCTTTGGGACAGGCAATTATTATATTACTACAAAGTTATTTTTTCCACCAAATTTGGAAGACAATGCAAAGAAACCGTCATTGTTGGTTAAATAATTGAAGGAGCTATGAAGGAAGTGTAAGGGAAGCACCATGCCACCAGCATTTCCTACAAGACAATCCATATAATTATCCAACCTCATACAAATCTGAGTGGATTAAGGTTGGAATGCATGGGGAGGCCGTTTTGCTTACCATGGCAGACTCTTGCTTTCCTTCCTGTCTGACTGGGGTAGAGTTCAAAGTCTGCTCTCCAAAGCAACTATTTTCAAACACACACAGGTAGTCCACAACTTACAACCACAATTGTTAAGTGAGTTTTGGCACCCGTTTTACAACTTTTCTTGCCACAGTTGCTAAGTGAATCACTGCAGTTGAAAAGTTAGGAACCTCGTTGTGAAGTGAACCTGGCTTCCCCATTGACTTTGCTCGTGAGAAGGTCGCAAAAGGGGATCATGTGACCTGGGGACACAGCAACGGTCATAAAGGTGAACCAGTGGCCAAGCATCTGAATTTTGACCACATGCTCATGGGGAATGCTGCAAAGGTCGTAACTGTGAAAAATGGTCATAAGTCACGTATGTCAGTGCCATCATAACTTTGAATGGTTAGAAAATGAAGTGTTGCAAGCCAGGTCTACCTGTATTATACATATGGTCACCCTGTCTTTAATTCAACAAGAATGGAAAGCAAATATGAGCCAGCAGTGTGCGGCGGCAGCCAAAAAAGCTAAGGCAATAATAAATTGCATTAACAGAGGGATACAATCCAGATCAAATGAGGTAGTAATACCACCCTCTAAAGCCTTAGTAAGACCACACTGCATCCAGTTTTGGTCACCACACTATAAAAAAGATGTTGAGACTCTAGAAAACGTGCAGAGAAGAGCAACCAGGATGATTAGGGGACTGAAGGCTAAAACATACGAAGAAT
Source organism: Masticophis lateralis (assembly GCA_030761175.1). Lineage (NCBI taxonomy): Eukaryota > Metazoa > Chordata > Lepidosauria > Squamata > Colubridae > Masticophis > Masticophis lateralis. The sequence goes on along the minus strand of JAUDYJ010000008.1, from coordinate 5,144,600 downwards.
GGTTGCAGGAGCTGGGCATGACTAGGACACAGCAACGGTCATAAATATGAACCGATTCCAAGCATCTGAATTTGGATCACACGATCATGGGGATGCTGCAAAGGCGGTAACTGTGAAAAATGGTCATAAGTCACATTTTTCAATGCCGCTGTAACTTTGAACGGTCATTAAACGAACTGTTCTAAGTCAAGGATTACCGTACCTGTACTGTACATACCGCCGGCCCTATTGAAACTGATAGTACTTTTAATGCTAAAAATTAATGTCAACATCCAGCCTGTAAAAGGATATGAGCAAATCTTACAAACAAACACACACGCACACATCTCAGATTAGTGGTGTAATATATTTCTGTTTATTGTTTGTAAAAGCAGCTACCGTGTTTCCCCTTATATTTGTTTGAACCCTGAGATAAGCGCTTGGCCTTATTGCCATGCGCTCAAAAGCCCGATTGGGCTTATTATCAGGGGATGTCTTATTTTGGAGGAAACAGGGTAGTCCTTGATTTACAAGCACAAATGGGTCTAGAACAGGGGTGTCAAACTCGATTTCATTGAGGGCTGCATCAGGGTTGTGTTTGACATCGGGGGGGGGTGGAGTTGGCGTGGCCAGGGTGGGATGGCCAGCTTGACGTCACTCATGTCGAGGTCGCCTGTGGTGGTCTGAGTGCTCTGCCAGCAAAAGTGGGCTCCTGAGCTCCATTTTCGGCTGCGATGGCATCCTGGAACCCCCAGCCAGTGAAAATGGCACTAAGGAGGACCGCACGTGGCCCTCGCGAGTTCCGTTTTCACTGGCAGAGGCACCGCAGGCCAGTCCTTTGCTGTTTCCAGGGCGGCCAGTGGGCCCGATCTAAACATCCCACGGGCTGGATCTGGCCCTAGAGCCTTATGTTTGACACCCCTGATCTAGAATTTCCATTGCTAAGTAAATACATACCTGCTGCTAAACACCTAAATTTTGATCACATGACCATGGGGATGCTACAATGGTTGTTAATGCAAGGAGTGGTTGTACGTCACTCTTTTCAGTGCAAATGGTCACTAAACAAATGGTTGTAAATCAAGAACTACCTGCATCAATCAGCTTTTCGCAATCTGGGGTTCTCAAGATGTCCTCATGCAACAAGCCAGGTTGGGAAGAGACGCACTGAATGGTGAAGTTTTAATGTGGAGGAAACTAGCGAAATTCCATTATGCATTATATACCCTCTAGAACAAGGGTGTCAAACTGGATTTCTTCAAGGGCCGAATCCAGGGGTGAAATCCAGAAGGTTCTGACAGGTTCTGGAGAACTGGTAACAGAAATTTTGAGCAATTCAGAGAACTGGTAAATACGACCTCTGGCTGGCACCAGAGTGGGGTGGGAATGGAGATTTTGCAATATCCTTCCCCAGGAGTGGGGAGGGAATGGAAATTTTGCAGTATCCTTTCCCTGCCATGCCCACTAAGCCACACCCACAGAACCGGTAGTAAAAAAAATTGGATTTCACCACTGGCTGAATCAGCATTGTAGTTCTCCACCACGGGCCAGCTGGGGGGGGTTGGAACGGATGCCTCCTGCAGCACCCTGCCAGCCAAAAGAGGGTGCCACGAGGGGGGGGTTGCGTGCCCCCCCCCCGCGCCTCATTTTCACCCTCCATGGCCTCCTGCAGCACTCTGCTGGCCATTTTCAGCCCATTTTTCAGCCTGTTTTCAGCCGGCAGAGTACTGCAGGAGGCCATGTAGGGTGAAAACGAGATGTGGGGTGGCTGCATGTGGCCCATTTTAGCTGCCAGAGGCACCGCGGGCCAGTCCTTTGATATTTCCAGGTAGTCCCACGGGCCAGATTTAAGCAACCCATGGGTAGGATCCGGCCTGCAAGCCTTGACGATCTGTTCTAGAAGCAGGACATTTTACAAATTACCAAAAAGCAGAAAGAACCAAAGTTCCTTGCTTGAAGGAATTTGCCCTCTAAGTTTCATCAGATAGATAGATAGATAGATAGATAGATAGATAGATAGATAGATAGATAGATAGATAGATAGGCAGGCAGGCAGGCAGGCAGGCAGGCAGGCAGGCAGGCAGGCAGGCAGGCAGGCAGGCAGGCAGGCAGACAGACATATAAACAGATATATACAAACACACACTTTGGAGAAGTGCATTATGCAATCTCTTCATAAGGAGAAATATTTTGAACAGACTGAAAATTGCACATTCTAAATATAAGATTTCAACTGATTATTTAGGAGGACTGCACGTTGGTAGAACTGAGGATACGGTTCTGCACAGTGTGTCACATACATTTAAAATTTACATTTATTACAAAGGGTGGGGGGGGGAGACTTGATCTTCAATAAATAAAATGGAAGAAATGAGGCAGTTGGAGTTCCAAGGATGGATGAGAAGGCCATTTCCCCAAGCAGCTCTACCAATTGCATCCTTCTATAACTGAATTATAAATGAGGAAGAATTAAAATTAACAGTCAAAGCTTGGGAATAAGAATGGAATGTACTCAATTATTTCCCGTGAGTGATTTCAGACTGAGACATTATCCCCACCCACCCCAAACAATTAGATAGCTAAAAAGAGAATCTGTATCAAACCCTATTCCAAACATCTGAATGCTCAGAGAACTCATTAATGGGAAATGTATGTCTGTAGAGTTAAGATCACAAAAATCCTGTTCCTTCTGCCACATGTTCAACAGATGCCCCAGGAGTTTAAATTCTTGGACTGGGTCACATGGATAGTCTTAAACTATCAGGAACAGATTTCTCTGCAACATGTGTGCGTCAGACAGATATGACTGATGAATGAAGGCAAATATACGTGTCCCAGAATAGTGTTGCAGGATCCAATCTGGATCGGTTACCGGGACTAGAGTTTAGGCTTCCAGCCTTTCGGCTGCAGGCTGGATCCCATCCTCAAGGAACTTCTCTCACACATTCTGGTGAAAGAGAGATGGTCCCTGAGGATGGGCTCCAGCATGAGTCCAAAAGCTTGAAAGATTAAACATCTGGTCCTTGTGACCAACCCAGATTGGATCCTGCAGATGCAACTGAGATTGAAAAGGGGGACAGTTCCAATAACAATAGCAATAGCAGTAGCACTTAAGACTTATATACAGCTCCATAATGCTTTACAGCACTCTCTGAGCAGTTTAAAGATGTCAGCATTTTGCCCCCAACAATCTCGCTCCTCATTTTACTGACCTCGGAAGGATGGAGGGCTGAGACAACCCTGAGCTGGTCAGGATCGAACTCCAGACTGTGGGCGGAGTCAACCTGCAATACTGCATTCTAACCACTGCGTCACCACGGCTCCTCAGAATCACCAAATTCTCCAAATTTCTCTGCAGACTGAAGGGGAGGCCGTTTTCCATTGGAATTTTCCTAAAAAATCTCTTCCTTCCACGTTGCAGTTGAAAAGCATTTCCTGGATGGTGCATCCAGGTTTTTTTTTTTTGCAACCAGTGGATATTCTTCTCCTGACACGTTTTGTTATTTCCTAGCCCTGAGATTCCCTGGGAATGTCCCACCCAAGTATTCCTCAGCCCTGGGCTTCCTCAGTTTCCCAGCTTATTAGTATCCTATGACTATCACTAAGTGTTGTATCTTATTATTCTTGACGAATATATTTCATTTTTTCTTTAGGTACCCTGAGAGCATATACACCAAAGACAAATTCCCTGTATGTCCAATCACACTTGGCCAATAAAAGAATTCTAATTCTAATTCCAAAAGGAGAGCCTCTTTCATTCATGGGAAAAACACTTGCAAAATGTTCCTTCTCAAAGTACTTTGGCTCAGCCTTATGCAGGTCAAATCCTGATGTAATACTGTTGTCCAAGTGTTTGAGAAGTGTGCAGCTCCTTTCCACATGCCTCTGGAACGCAGCCACCATTTTTAAAAAATCACTGCTTGTTCGTACAATTGAAAACAAACAAACAAAAACTAGAGGAAAAGCAAAGAGTGAATATCTGTGTAATCTTTTCTAAACTATCAAACATATTTACATAAACTGGCTTAAGGGCCTTGAGCCCTTGATGAGGGTGAAAGGGGAAAGGGATAATCTTACCAATATGTTCTATTATATAAAGATGCATTCTTCCATTCCAAGCCACGTAAACAACTAGCAAATAATTGTTATTTCTTCTGCACCTACGGCAAACATCAGAAACAGCTCAGACATTTGAAAATAAATCTGTGCATGGAAATAGTCCAAGGGTTAATTGCTCAAGTTTTTTTTTAAAAAAATGACAATGAGCAGATTATTCAAGATCCAGAGCAGAATCAATCATCATTTGGACTGATTCAATATACTTCTGATGTATGTTGAACAGGTTATATGCTACCCATTGTTTTCCACTGCTTATAATGCAGATATCCACTTACAAGATAACAGTGAGAAACCCAGAGAGACAAAGTAATGTATCCATCACCAGGTAAGGTTTTAGTAGACTTACTCAGAAGTTATTTCTAAGTTGTCTAAGCATCCGTGCGATATTAGACCCACTTCAACAATCCTTCTCATCCCAGGAGATCTGTGGCTTTTTAAAATTATAATCAACCCAGATTGATCACCTATCTGAGCAACTTTTGAGGTATTTAATCAATAACACCATGGAGCAGATCGAATGGTTTATGCTGCCACAACATCATCTTTTTCCGGAGCCAGAAGCAGAAGTGAAAAGGGAGGAATGTAGATAAACAACTAGTGGCAAGGAAGTGAGCAAAAAGGAGTGGAAAAGCAAGGTATTTTTTCCCTTCCCTGCTGTATCTCCTTACCTCACACTTTGCAGGCAAAGTTCTGAAGTTTAGAAAAAGATTTACTTCTAATGAGATTATGCAGTAATTTCCCCACTGTGGAACAGACAGCGTTTTACTATCTTTCAGAGAAGCTACTAAAAATGAATCACATCAAAATAGGCAAAAATGCCAGAAATCACCATTCTCATACAAGGTGTTTCAGTGCCACGGAAAGGTTTCAAAGCTTACACACAAGGAAAGAAGGCAGCTCAACCAAGGTGAGTCATGTATAGAATCATGAAGATACAACCCCATTTTGCACGAGGTTCGTGACCCACTTGATCATTTCCCCCAAAGAGATCGACTGAACAGAATTGCAAAAGCTCACCTCGCTGGGCCACTGCAGGGCTGACATCACTTTGTGAGAGAGAGATCTACTTCTGCCCCAGTAATGGTGCATTCTCTCTGGTCATAAATGGCCCACCCTTTCAACGTTAAACCCCTGTCCGACCTGTTAGAAATGTGCAAACACAGAAAGGAGGAGGAGGAGTGGCCTCAATTTTTCCATTCAACTCAACCTCTTTTCAGAGGCTTGATCCCACTTAAGTCCTCAATGCTTTGCCAAACTGGACTTTCTTGACACCAGAAACTATTTTCTTGATGAGACAGCTAGTAACCAATACAAATCACAGCATTTCCTCAAAGTAAATATGACCTTACTATACAGCTTAGGGCATGGCAAGGGGTAAGCTGCCCTGAATTGCTGCCTCACTACTAAAGTAATCAGTCTACCACAGTACTACCACATGTCCAAGGATATTTACCCATGCAATATGGCTGTATTAGTATTATCCTTCTCATCTTTTCTACTACCTTCTCCTATTGGTATCTTATGATTATATTACTTTGTTGTTTGTGCTTATGCACCAGAGATGACAAATTCCTTGTATGTCCAATCACACATAGCGAAAACTTCTCTTCTCTTCTCATCTCTCTCGTCTCCTCTCCCTCTCCTCTCCTCTTCTTCTCGTCTCTTCTCTCTCCTCTCCTCTCTTCTCCTCTACCCTACCCTACCGAAATGTTTAGTGTCTTACGCCTCAGTTGAAGTGAGTTGCAACCTACAGTGTAAATGTTAATAAAATTTGTTACCATAGTTGGAAAAGAGGCTGCCAGGTTCCTTCTGATTTTTTGCCAGCATAGATTAAATAGAATAACCTTCAACACGCAGGATTAAAGGCCTTGCCATCTTCCTAGGGACGCAATCCCTTGCCAGGGATTAAAAGCAAGACTCTAATTTTTGGAAGTTCAGAGTTTTCCTTATATATACAGTACATTAGTGCCCTGCCAGCTGCTGTTTTTACACTTGCTAGGCGTTAATTATCCATGTTTCTATTATCCTAAAACCCATATAATTATTACCATTAGTATTTATTACATTTATTTTACACTTGGCAAGTGTTCATTATTTGTGTTTCTCTTATGCTAAAGGGCATGTAATTTCTATCGCTCGGATTTATTGTTGTTGTGCAATGGAAGGCATTATATTCCATTCCACTATAATTCCGCTTTCTTTCCACTCTTTCTCTGGTCTTTTTCTTTTCACCCTTTGCACAATTTGAATAAAGCAAAAAGAGCAAATAACTACTCAAGCACTCATGTCCACTGGATATGGTTAAAAAAAAAACTTGTTGGAAGAAATGTCCATCTGGGTTCAGTTCCAAGTGGGAAGAAACACAGTGGAAACATGGAGACTGCTGGAAAAGATGGTTTAATGGTGGACAGGACCACATGGTTTTGAGGTCCTGGGCAAAAAGGCACATGGGTGAGAGAGAGAGTTGGGCTTTGAATTTGAGCTTGTATTCTGATTGATTGTCAGAATCCTATGGGACCATGCAGGGGTAACTTTGTGGGTTGTCTTTTGAGTCCCAGGCTTGGTTGAATCTTGCTGGGTGATGTAAATCTCCCCAGGTGCCATGTGGTGAGTTCTGTTGCTAGATGGATAGTTCTGTTGCAAAGATAGGGGAATCCTATTTTTATTGGATCTTGGGGAAGGGCATTTGCTTATGAATAGACCTAGCTATCTCTTTATTTCTTAAGTGCTGACATCTGCTGTGGCTATTGAGAGTGCGGGGACTATTAAGAGTGAATTCTCCATTTCTCATCCAGGGAGGTATAATATTCTGCCTTTTTATTATTTCCTAGAATATTTCATTTTTCTAGGAGTGCTAACTTCCTACAAAGTCAAAATGGCAGCCACAGTGATGGTAAATAAATAATAATAGGCAGAAATAATAGGCAGAAATTTACAATATGGTATCTCAATGCTATTTTGACCTTTTGGACCAGAGTCTGCAGACACCCCTGGATTCCAACTCCTTCCTTTGTAATCCTGAATCCTAAGGGGACTTTTATTTTCATATCTGTTCTACATACAAACTTGGTTTAGAAACTTAGTCATATCTAAAGGCTTTAAATTCTAATGAAACATATGGCAGGAAGAGTGCAAAATCCATTTCAAAACAAAATAAAACCCTAAAAATAATTCCACCGTTTTAATATTTTTATAAAGTTTTCCAAATGATGGCTCAGTCATTAAAAATAAAACTCCTGCAGTAGCAAATACAACACTCCACAACAGAGGAACAGAAAAAGGAGATTATACATTTAGAAAGATTTCCTGTTCTCCGTGCGAAAACAGAGTGGGAGAAGCTGAGTAGCTTGTGGGATGAGCAAGAGATAGGATGACAAATACAGAGAGAAGTGTGAATTGAAAATTATAATAAAAGGAATCAATTATCCAGTCAAAAGCCGGCCTAGGGCTGACATGTCAGCAGTTTTCCAATGCTTGAGGGGTTTCATAGAGAAGAGGGGGGGGGGATCAGTCTATTCTCCAAAGCACCTGAGGGAAGGACAAGAAGCAATGGATGGAAGCTAATCAAGTCCAGCTGAGAACTAAGAAGAAGTTTCCTGACAATGAGTACAATTGTTCAGCGGAACAGCTTGCCTCTGGAAGTTGTGGGAGCTCCATCACTGGAGATTTTCAAGAAGAGACTGAACAGCCAATCGTTTGGAATGGTATAGAATCTCTCGAGGTGGGCAAGGGGTTGGACTAGAAGACCTCCAAGGTCCCTTTCAACTCTGTGATTCTATGTTCTATCTTGCCTCAATGTTTTTCAACCAGTTTGATGTTTTCAACTCTTTATACACATACAATGTATGCTCATTTGAGGGCCTATTTTCTGAGTTTTTCTTTTTTTTCACTTCATTTGGTCTTATTCAAAACATCCGGTCGTTTCCCAAGCGCTCAGACTTTCAAAATGGGAGGAAAAGCAACTGCAAGCAATATTTATGAAAACCAGACCTCCATGAAAAGACACAATATACCTCATTAGACAAAATAGCATATTTTCGGCATAACAAGCTTAAGTACAAACTTAGCTTTCATAATGATGCCTCTGAATGGTTTATTAACCCATGGAGCTCCATCAAACCGTGGCTTCCATGGTGGCCTCTAAGTCACATTTCATGATATAGCAGGTTGTCCAAACCAACCAATTGCAGTTACTCAAACAAACAATGATTTACTGAAAGGTGTGAATCAGGCCACCCCTGGAGATGCTGACAGTGTTGGAATTTCTGAAATCCTTGCCTAGAAGTGTGTAAACTTGCAGAAGACATTTTTTCCTGTGTGGAAATGGAAAACAGTGTAATATCAACTATAATTATCTTTCTATAGAGTCTTTGGTCAGACATTTCATTGTCCGACTAGGTAACATCATCAGTTCACGTGTAGGGAAGGGGAAACCACTGCTCAGCAACACTGGCAGGGGAGGCTACTGTATTTAAATGGAGCAAAGTCTACATTAGTTTGCATTGATGATGTTACTTAGTTGGGTAATGAAATGCCTGCAAGCAAATAACCAAGCTCAGAAAACACCAAGACTCCGTAGTTCAATTCTTACCCTCTTCTTTTGGAACTGTCTTTCGGCACCTATTTCTGAATGGAACAATTAGGAACTGATAAGGCACAGATGCCTCAGTTCTCCTCCCACCGAAATTATCTAATGAAAAAAGGTAGTCCTACTGTTGGGATGTGGTGGCTCATTGGCTAAGACGCTGAGCTTGTCAATCAAAAGGTTGCCAGTTCAGCGGTTCGAATCCCTAGAGCCACGTAACGGGGTGAGCTCCAGTTACTTGTCCCAGCTTCTGCCAAGCTAGCACCTAGATCCTTTTTTCGAAAGCACGTAAAAAATGCAAGTAGAAAAATAGGGACCACCTTTGGTGGGAAGATATGTGCCTTTGGCATTGGTGTAGGTTCTGTGTGCCTTTGGCATTTAGTCATGCCGGCCACATGACCACGGAGACGTCTTTGGACAGCGCTGGTTCTTCGGCTTTGAAACAGAGATAAGCACTGCCCCCTAGAGTAGGGAATGACTAGCACATATGTGCAAGGGGAACCTTTACCTTTACTGTTGGGAGAGACATGGGAAAACCAAGGTGAGGCAAGGAATGAAGATAAAGGAGTATTTTGATACAAAATACCTGTTATATGAGATGCTTTGGGTCAATTCCAAAAAGGTTGCCACTCTGGGACAATGTTTGATTGATGCCTGGCATTTCCAGCTGACCACATTTGTGATCTTTCCCTGTAATCCAGGGGTTCAACACTGGGGTTCAGAAACGCTGAAGACAAAAGGAAACCTGACATTTCCAGGTTAAGAAATTGGAGGAAGTTACAGGAAACAGCTCAGAGGAAGGAGGTGACTCTACAATTTGCAGGGTTTCTAGTGACGTCCATCGAGAAACTCTTGCCAAAAAAAACCCCAGTCTTTCCAGAGAAACATCTCAAGAATGTGGCCCTAGAAACCTTTAACCAGAAATTGAACTCCATTTTTTTGGTTCAAAATCCAAACCGTAAGACTTTTTTACACAAAAGAACCACAATCTGTGATCTAACCAATTTCCACATGGTAAGCGTGTCAAAGAAGAGAAAGCATGACCAACACCAGACAGTTCAGGATGCTTCATTCACCAACCAAAGGAACTGGGGGAAGCTCAGCATTCAGCCATACCAGCCATCAACAGGCACACTGAAATAAACCATATTTACACACCAATCAAGAGAAACAATAAAATTAGTTGCACTTTTGTGCTTTTTACTGTAGTGGGAAACCGCAAGCATCCTAGATCAGGATATATACAAAACTGCCCGCTAAGAAGGAAATGAAAAACCAAAACACTTTCTCTCCAGCAGCAGCTAAAACCCAGATAAGCAGGGATTAACAGCAGACAAACAATCAAGTAGAAAACAATACCTTAATCAAAGAACTACCAAGGAGAAAACCACAACCCTTACAGGGAATAAACTACATACTAACACACACTGATGAGAACAAGTAGTCCTTGACTTACAACCACAGTTCAGCCCAGAATTTATGTTGCTAAGTGAGCAAATTATTTTACAACTTTTCTTGCCAAATTTGTTAAATGAATCACTACAGTTGCTAAGTTAGTAACATAGTCGTTAAGTGAATCTGGTTTCCTTCTTGACTTTGCTTATTAGAAGGTTGTAAACGATGATTACATGATCCCGGGACACTGTAACCATCATAAATATGAACCAATTGTCATTATTAAATGGCCATGGGGATGCTGCAATGGTCATAAGTGTAAAAAATGGTCATAAGTCACTTTTTTCAGTGCTATTGTAACTTTGAATGGTCACTAAATGAATTGTCGTAAGTTGAGGAATACCTATAGTTGGTAATGAAACATCTTCAAGAAAACAATCAAGCTCCGAGAGGGTTTGTTTACTTGCAAAATCATTTGGTTCTTTGGGTTGCAACTAGTAACCTTTGGAGAGTAACTTGTTTCTAACCCACATCTCTAGAACTCAAGCGATTTCAACAGCGGGCTTAAAAGTAGAAAAACCTGGTAATCAAAACTAAAAAGGATTAAAGCAATAAAAATAGCTTTTGCGGGCAAGAGTCTCTTTTAACGCGCCCGTTAGAAATTTCTCCTTCAGGCAACACTTGGTTACCATTTCATTTCTCACAGTCTAGGCCTGGATTGTAAATAAATATCTGTTCATTTATTGTGATTATCGACCGCATTTCTTCTGAGAACTCAAAATGGCTTGTTGGCAGCTTCCTCTTTATCTCCACGCCAGTCAGTTTGACAGAATGGTCTGACAGAGTGAGGCTGACCCACTCCACTCCTTGCTCATGTGAGAATTTAAACCTCTTAAACCAGAGTTCCACATGCCAACATCTTAATTACGATGCAATCCCATCCTTCATTTAATTAAAGGAGCCATGGTGGTGTAGTGGTTGGAATGAAGTATTGCAGGCTAACTCACTGCACACTGCCAATCCGATTCTGACCGGCTCAAGGTTGACTCAGCCTTCCATCCTTCCAAGGTCGATAAAATATGGACCCAGATCGTTAAGGGCAGGAGGCTGAGTCTGTAAATCGCTTAGAGAGGGCTGTAAAGCTCTATAAAGCAGTAGAGAGAGAGAGCCACGGTGGCGCAGTGGTTAGAATGCAGTACTGCAGGCTACTTCTGCTGACTGCCGGCTGCCTGCAATTCGGCAGTTCAAATCTCACCAGGCTAAAGGTTGACTCGGCCTTCCATCCTTTGGAGGTGGGTAAAACGAGGACCCAGATTGTTGGGGGCAATAGGCTGACTCTGTAAACCACTTAGAGAGGGCTGTAAAAGCACTGTGAAGTGATATATACAGTAAGTCTAAGTGCTATTGTTATTGCTAAAGGATTTTCAAATGAAATCAATAAATTAATTTGATTTGCAAATGAGACAGCAGATCACTCTGAGCCCCAGCAGGTGACTTGGGTTTTTATTTATACAGGCAGGCATTGGAAAGTATAATTTCTCCTTTTTTTCTGACATCACAGTGAATTCTTCATCTACGATCCTGTTTGCCATCAGCAAGCTTTTAGGAATTCATGCATTGAAAACAAAGCTTTAAAATACAGCAGAAACATTTAAACATTTCTGGCCTGTTGAATCACATGCGAAACACATTAAGTAAGTGAACATATTATTTGACTGAAGAGTGGAGCTGAACCCAAAACAGCTGTAACTGTGCTATCATGCCTGCAGCTATAACAAACATGATGTAAAGGGAAATCGTTTTCTTTCTTTCTTCCTTTCTTTTTTTGGTAAGTGAAACATGAATCACGCAAAACAGTGCTTGCTTTTCTCAACCCTGAACTTTCTATCCAATTTTCCCCAGGCTAAGTACTCCCCAAATGGGTTAGATTTCAATTCCCAGAGTTCTTTAAGCTTTTAATTAAAGATTCATGTGAATCCACGTTGGGAAACTTGATTAATTGTATTCTGTGAATTCTTGGGAGCCCCTTTCTTTCTCTAGCTAAACAATGAAAATACCCTCTTGTAAAGGGAGTAACTACAGGTATTCCTTGATTCACAATGATTTGTTTAGTGACCCTCCGAAGTTACAACAGTACTGAAAAAAAGCGACTTATGACTGTTTTTCACACTTACGACCATTGTAGAATTCCTAGGGTCACGTGATCAAAATTCAGATGCTTGGCAACTGACTCATATTTATGACAAAATTGCAGTGTCCTAGGGTCATGTGACAAGCAAAGTCAGTGGGGAACTCAGATTCCCTTAACAACTGTCTTACTAAACAACTTCAGTGATTCACTTAACAACTATGGCAAAAAAAATTGTAAAATGAGGCAAAACTCATTTAACAACTGTCTCACTTAACAACAATTAGTGCAATACTAACACAATATTGGGTTTTCAATTCAATTGTATAGAATGTGAAGGATGTGTGTTTGTGTTTTATTTTTATAGTTATAATGTACACTGAAGATGGCATTTAATTTCATTGTACGAGGTGCAATGACAATAAAGTAAACTTAACAGAAATTTTGGACTCAATTGTGATCATAAGTTCAGGACTATCTACATACCCTTAACCGATCTGAAAATCACACCTGACTGTCCACATTCTGGTCCTGAATTAATCTCTTGTAAATTAATTCAATTTATCTTTGAATCTTTGTTCTCACAAATGTTTACAGCGGCACAAAAAAAACCATCCCAGTTTAGCTATTTTCTGAACAATTTAAGCAGCCATAATCAAAGTCCTCGAGTTACGACCACAATTGAGCCCAACATTTCTGTTGCTACATGAAACATTAAGTGACCTTTGCTCCATTTTGCGACCTTTCTTGCCACAGTTGTTAAGTGAATCATTGCAGTTGTTAAACTAGTAACACGGTTGTTGAGTGAATCTGGCCTCCCCATTGACTTTGCTCATCAGAAGGTTGTAAAAGGGGATCACAAGGGATTCGCCCGGAAGTGTCGCGGCGAGACAGTTGGGGAATTAGCGGGCTCTGATGAGCTCTGCGAAAACCCGGACAGACGAACCGCTGCCAAGGGGTCTTCGGACCAGAACCGTCCTGTAGGGACGGGGAAGAAGGAGAGGCACCTCGGAAGACCAAGAGGAACAGGTTCCTCGAAGGTCAGAGGAATCTCTCTGATTCGGCGGCAGAGGCGGCAGCCATTGCGGTTGTCAAGAAGCTGGGGCAACCGGACTAAGTGTTGAGCAGGAGCAGTGAATGCAACAGAGTTTTTGAAGCCAGGTGAGTGACAGCCAACCCACAGGCAAAATAACAACAACAAAAATTATTTTAAAACCTGAAACCCCCAAGGTAAAACTAGCAGCTAATGGGCATGGGGGAAGAAAAGAGGATGTAAGCGGAATTTAAAGGGACAAAACCTAAAAAGAAAATTGTTTTTTGAATAAAATTAACTGGAAAATTTTAAGAATTACAAGAAACAACCCCAAAATTGGCTAAAGGAATGGAAAGAAAATAAATAGATCCTTTCTTTCTAAAAAAATAAAAGACAATTGGATATTAAGCCCTGCAATAGTTCAGTTTAGTTTAGGTGTTTACTAATAATTATAGTTTAGGTGCTTTACACCTAAAAAAAAGAGGGGAAAAGTATTGTTTAATTTGGACTGGACTATAAATGGATTTGGTATTTTTTAAAAAGTTAAAAAGAAGAAAAAAGAAGCTAGATTGTTAATAAATATTGATACAAAATGGACACGCTGTTAAACAATTAAGAGAATTGTGGATTCTAGAGAGACATCTTCAGGAGAAAAAAGAGCATTGCAATTTGGAATTTTTGTTTTGGAAACTTTGAATTATATCAGTGATAATAACCATGACAACCTTCGGGGAGGATTGCTTTGTCTGCAAGCGGCTTGACTTTGGGGGGAAAAAAAGGAAACAACAGAACTTTTAAATCTGGAACAATACTAACATAGAAAGAATAAAATGGCGCAGGAAATTAGAGAAATGATGGAAATGATGTATTTGTTGTGGAAAGCGGAAATAAGAGGAATAATTACAATGCTACATGAAGAATCGAAACTTGAGGATCCAAAAACTGAGAGAGAGCATGTTCAAACTGACAAAGAAACAAAGATGGAGAAGCAAGACACAGAGACTGAAAACAAAGATAAAGACAATGAGATTAATTTTGGAAAACTAATTGAATCTATGGATAGTAATAATAAAAAGGAGGTTTTTAGAGTTTATATTGGGATTAACAATGGAAGAAACAGAAAAGGCAGAAAGACACAAAGAAAGAAAGAAGGGAGAAATAGAAAGAACACAAAAAATTTAAATGATTACACTGGGATTAACAATGAAAAGAAAAAAAGAGAGGAAACAAAGCTTATCAGTATCTAAGTTTCAAAGATACAATACAAATATTCCAATTATTATTAATTTCATTTTTGCAATCATATGATTTCCCATTTTTTTACTACATAGTTCAATTCTAAATACATATAGCATCTTTCTCTTTCATTTCTTTTTCTCCTTTCCCATTTTTATTTTTTATCTTTTTCTTTCCCCTTTTTTTCTTTTGTACTTTGAAATCTTGAGCTCTCCCCTTTTGCCCTAAATTTCCCATTGTTTCCCATCTCTTTTCTCCTTTTCTTACTTCTCCATTATTTATCCTACTGTTTATCCCACTGTAATCATTCTGTATTTCACAAATCTGAATACTTTTATTTTGCCCTGCATTTCCTATTGTTTCCCATCCTTTTTATGTATTTCATTTTTTTAAAGAAATATGAATAAGTTTAAATTGAAATACCTTTAATGGTATATTGTAGTGAAAGTAGAAAGGATTAAGTTGTGGCTTGGATAACAACTAGAATACTTTAAAGTTAACTAGGGAAACTGTAATGGTTGGAATATTTTTAATTCTTTAATTCTATTATATGAAGAAAGTAGAAATGATTAATTGTAATTATTGAAATACTTCCAATTGTATATCATGTTGAAAGCAGAACTGGCTATAATTAATTGATGTATAAGGAATTGTATTGCATGGAAATAACTGGGATATTCAAGTTTTTATTGATTAATATAAAAAAAAAGATAGTTATATAACTAACTGATCTATACCAAAATGTTGGATTTGTATTATCAAAGGAAATGTATGTTATAAAATAAGCGGATTTATTATAGAGGTATAATATAACATAGAAGGGAAAAACTGAATTTAATTAAGATTAGAGATGAGAATGAAGGGTAATATTGGTTCTTAAAAAATAGATGAGAAATGAATATGGCAAAAAGGAAATATAGAAATTGTAAATTGAAATTGAAAAGACTAAATACTGTCTAAATTTGTGAACTGGCAAAATACTCTGTTCAAAGATAATACATTGTATGTTTCTATGTGTGTTTGTCTAAAAAATAAAAAAAAACTTGATAAAAAAAAAGTAAAAGGGACATGACCCCGGGACACTGCAACCATCATAAATATGAACCATATTACTCATTCTCTTTCTCAATAAATTTGCTGAAGAAACCAGGAGGGTAAACCTGTGGCCGAGTTTCACAAAATGGTGGTTCAGTGTTCTTCTCCAAACTACCAGAAAAAGTTTCGCCATTGATCTCAGATACATACCAGCTCAAACCAGTTGTGAGATTCAACATTTTTTACTACCGGTTCTGTGGCTGTGGCTGTGGCTTGGAAGGCACGGCATGGCTTGGTGGGCGTGGCTTGGTGGGCATGGCAGGGGAAGGATACTGTAAAATCTCTATTCCCACTCTACTCCAGGGGAAGGATACTGCAAAATCCTCATTTCCTCCCGATCAGCTGGGACTCGGGAGGCAGAGAATAGATGGGGGTGGGGCCAGTCAGAGGGGTTATTTACCGGTTCTCTAGAACTGGTCAGAACCTGTTGAATACCACCTCTGGCTCAACCTCTTTTTCCTGAAAAAAGAACAATCATCCACCGATAGAAAGAAAAAGTACTTCTGCATTCAGAACGCTTGTAGAACAAGCTACAAGGATAGCCAGATTCACGATGACTTTTGGATTAACCCTAAAATAGTCGGGGTCACAGCCTTATCATATTTCCCCAGCATCAGTTACCGTCAGCTCTGTCCTCCAAGACAAAGCTTCCATTGTGAAGTTGCATCTTCCATGTGTAAGCCTCCTGTTTCTCCCTCCTTTGTTTTTCTTTTGATCACAATCAATTCATTGAGGAAGCAAAACAGAATCCTGCACGCATTGTTGCTTCATGGGTAGCCCTCGAGAGACACCAAACCAGAAACATCCCAAATAATCTTCCATCTAGTTTGAACATGGCCATTTGTGCTTAGTGGCCCCAGAGAACACAGGGTGTAGAATTAACAGAACGTTTCAGAAAAAGTGGGATTTTTCAGTGAGGATCCCGGAAGGCCCTAAAATGCATGGTTGCTGATCTAGAACTTCCTACCAATATTCAACTTTGCAAAGATGAGGAAGTTAATTCTGTCTTGATGTCGGGCTGTCTGAAGGGTTTGCAATCTTTCACCAATCAATATATTGTTGTTGACAGCAACTGTTGATGAGAACACCGCTTCTTCAAACCAGTTGGCTTCCAAGGAGCAAAAATTGCTTTTGCATCAGATTATGGGCAATTAACAGATACAAATGCAGTCTCCTGCTGATAGAAAAGGACACAGATGAACCAGAATCTACTGCCTCTTTGCATGACGCCATCTTGGGGGGAAAAAGTTTATTAAAATGGCATCCTTCCCAAGGTAGATTTTTTAAAATCTTAATTGATTGTTTTATCTATTGCTGTGCGCTGCCCAGATTCACCTTTGGTGAGATGGGTGGCTATATAAATTAGGTAGGTAAGTAGGTAGGTAGGCAGGCAGGTAGGCAGGCTGATAGGAATGTAGGCACACAGGCAGGCAGATATAGAGATGATTGAGAGGATGGATGGATGGATGGATGGATGGATGGATGGATGGATGGATGGATGGGTGGATGGATGGGTGGATGGATAGACAGGCAGGCAGATCCGAGAGGACATTTTCTTCCACAGAGATCTGTCAATTACTAAAACTGTCCTCAGAATGTCTGCTTTTATAAATATTCTGTCCATGTTTATGTGGCATCAACCACGAGGACAGACTTTTGCATTATAGTGCCTCCACCGAGGGACATTCTTCCAATTCTATTCTTTAGGCTCATTCTAAGATTTCTCTTCTTCCCCTGGGCAGCTGTCAGTACACCATGATATACTTCCACAGTTTGTGGCCTCCAGCTCTATTGATTTATTTATCTGTCTGGTTATTTTATTTTTAACTCTTGTTGTATCTAATATTCTACAGTGCTTGGAGCAGCTCTGCATGACAAATCACAGCAGACAACCTAAAATATCACACCAGCATCATCACTATCATTTACACATCATTTTATATGCTCTTTGCCCTCTGACATTCCGCATGGTCTCCTTTAATCTTCCAAACAGCAGGAGAAAGGCCATGAAATCCTGTGTCCAAGGCTGGTCAGGCACAATAAAAGCCATGTCTTGAAGCATCTCTCTCGGATTTATGTTCTTCGGTATGTTGTAAATTCAGCTTCTCAACAAAGGCCTTGGATGGATTCACGGGCCTTGGCACTCTACCTAGCTTTCATTAAATCCAATAACTAAACAGAAAGCTTGGAATGGATCCATTTGAGAGAAGAAATGGGCGATACAGAACTTCTTCCATGCTTTGTGCATCAGAGTAAGTTTGCAAACGATTCCAAGGAGACATAAAAAAATTCTCAAGTTATACAAGTGAGCAAATTAGCCTAACAGAATGGAAGAGCATGCCAAGGAGTTCAGCAACTTAGCAGGTCTACTGAAGGCCAAAGCAGAACCCAAGTTTGGGGGTGGGGGTGGGGGAAGCCAAAATAAAACAGCTGGATATTCTGGGCCTACATTCCACAGGTTCAAACCAAAGCAGGAAAAATAAATTATTTTGTCTGCTGTGTAGAGTACAGAATAAGAGAGCTGGAAGGGATCTTGGAACTCTTCTAGTTCAACTCCCTGCTGAAGCAGGAGACCCTATATCGTTTTAGACAAATGGTTGTCCAGTCCCTTCTTAAATGCCTCCAGTGTTGGAGCCCCCACAACTTCTGAAGGCAAGCTGTTCTACTAGTTATTTGTTCTCCCTGTTGGGAAATTTCTCCTTGGTTCTTAGTTGCTTCTCTTTTTGTTCAGTTTCCATCCATTGCTTCTTGTCTTGCCTTCTGGTGCTTTGGAAAAGAATTAAAAACCCACTAGCAGCCAAAACTGAGATGGAGAGAGCGCTGCTGTTTGCAAGCTGTAAAGTCAGCCCCCTGCCTCCAAATGCAAACAAACACCTTGCACCACCACCAACACACACACACAACCATTGAGGAAGCCTGCATATCAAAGGGGCCAAAACATCACTGCGTTATCTCAAAAACATCCTCTCCTGAGCTCAGAAATACCGCCTAGAAGGGCACAAATGAAACAAAATGCATCTGGCACTTCAAACCATTTTCTATCCCCTTCTCCTCCTGGTTCTGGACAGATAACAGCCTGCCTTTGTATCTCAGCCAACGTGGTATGGTTCCACCCACCCTCGCCTTGGCTCCATCCAAGGAAAAGCAACATTTCAAACTTTTATCAGCCAGCCTCGGCCAGACACGCACTGAGGTTAGTTTTAATTAAGATGATGCATTGTTTTTGGAGACAAAACAGGGAGGAACCTGCAAGGGGGAGGAGAAGGAGGAGGAGGAGGAGGAGGAGGAGGAGGCAGACTCCCACAGTTTCTGTACTTCAGAGCCAAGGGCAAATCAGGATGAAGAGCTGGTGTAGGGGAGGGAGGCAAGCATCAATAAGGTAGTGACCATCTGGATACCAAGCTTATTAATAACAGCCAAGGGCTGTGATTTATTTAATTCACAATGATTGCAGACGGTCTGCAGCAAAGGCACCCACTGCAAATGGAAAGAAATATGGCTATTCCCATTATCTCCCAATGTTCAAAACCACTGGGAGTGCTGCCTTGCGGTCTCTTTTCGAGAAACAAATGTTTGGAATGTATGTGGGAGATCTTCCACCCACTCCTTGCCCCAGAGCAGGGGTCAGCAACCTGTGGCTCTGGAGCCTCATGTGGCTCTTTCACTACTCTGCTGCGGCTCCCTGTCGCTCAAAATATGTGTCACAACCGCCACTGTGTGACACCCAGGGCCGGATTTAGATGAAAAGAGGCCCTAGGCTATTCCACTTATGAGGCCCTTTCACCTCCCATTTTTTTCGGTTCAGTATTTTAGTGTTCACTGTTTTTAGAATAGTGTAATTTTAATTTTGCTAACAATTTGAATGTAGGCCCCTCTTGATCTTGAGGCCCTAGGCTGAAGCCTAGTTAGCCTATAGGAAAATCCAGCCCTGGTGACACCTGCCAGCACGCGATTTATTGAGCTTTTCAACTCCTGGTAGGCCAACCATGGATAAATCCAAGAAAAGAAAAGTTTCAGAAGAAAACAGAGCATTTAATTCAACTACATATGCTAGTTTTCTGGCTGCTTAAAAAATAGGCACGGGAAGGGTTTTGTGGCTCCCGGTATTTTCTTTTCTGTGGGAAACGGGTCCAAATGGCTCTTTGAGTGTTTAAGGTTGCAATCCCCTGCCCCAGAGAATAGGCTAGAATAGAATTTAGAATAGAATAACATTATTGTCACTTTGAATGTACAGCATACATGTAATCAGCATACATTAAAATGACATTTCATTGCCTACAGCTCTCAAAGGGTCACCACATCCAATGTACACTACTTAACCATGACAGAATAAATAAACAAGCACACACAGACACACACAGACACACACATAATTATGCATATACCCATATATATTATACGACACAGAAAAAACACAGTCTAGTTTAGATGTATACATGTACATGGTGAGAAAAACGAATCTTGTGAGTTTACCAGACGGATGGCCTACGGAACAAAGCTTACAGAATCTGGTAGTCTTGCTAGAATCTGGTAGTCTTGCTAGAAATACTTTGAAACAGCCTCCCAGAGGGGAGCAACAGAAACAGACAGTAAATGTGTGAGGTCTCTAACAATGCTTTGAGCTCTAAGCACATAGCGCTTATAAACAGCATCCTGAATAACGGGAAGTGTAATCTTCCCTGTAATCTTCTCTGCTGTCCTCACTACTCTCTGTATGGACTTTCTATCTGAGGCACTGCTGCCACCAAACCGAACAGTGATGCAGTTTGTTAAAACGCTCTCTATCATGCTTCTGTAAAAAGTGGCCAGGACAGAAGGAGAAAGATGTGCTCTCCTCTTCCGATGCAGGAAATGCAGACACTGGTTTGCATATTTCACTAAGGATAACGTGTGGAGAGACCAATTCAGATT
Organism: Masticophis lateralis; assembly: GCA_030761175.1. Taxonomy (NCBI): domain Eukaryota; kingdom Metazoa; phylum Chordata; class Lepidosauria; order Squamata; family Colubridae; genus Masticophis; species Masticophis lateralis. The sequence goes on along the minus strand of JAUDYJ010000008.1, from coordinate 5,124,119 downwards.
GTTAGTTATCGGCACCCCTATATACTTAATACTGTTGACCACCTCTACAACTGCATCCTTAATACTGAGTGGAGTCTGACTATGCTGGCTCTTTGTAAAATCTACAATGATCTCCTTTGTTTTATCAACATTTAGAACCAGGTTACTTTTAGACCCAGTTACATCAGAGGTTCTAAAGAGCCAATTTATTCACTGGCTCTTTGTTCTTTGCTGTGGTTATTGGCTCTATTTTTTGTGTGACGCTGTCTTCAGTTTTCCATTTCTTCCTCTGGAAGGTGCTGAAAATATGATTCATGTTGTAGGATGAATTCACATTTATGTATTTATTTCATAATAGCACTCAGAACTTAGACTTATATAACACTTCACAGCCCTCTCTAAGCGGTTTACAGAGTCAGCTCGAAAGGCTGAGTCAAACTTGAGCCAGTAAGAATCGAACTGCTGGTGGTCAGAAGAATTAGCCTGCAATACTGCATTCTAACCACTGTGCCACCACGGCTCTTAGTTCTATTTTGGTTGTATCTCAGTATGCATGCATTACTTAGGCAAAGCGTAGCAAAAATCATTGAAATAATGCTTCTTCTGCCATTGGTCCCACTGATACACAGGTGCCCTGCACCAGTCAGAGGTATGGAAGTCTATTTGAAGACACTTGTAATCATGGAAATTAATTATGGAAAGTTGGGTCAGATTAGATGATATGAACTTTGGTCATTTGGAATCTCCCTTGATTGTGGAAACTCTTTCATGGGAACATGAGCAGACTTTGAGCTGGTGTGAGAGATACTTCTTTTTTGGCCACAACCCCATATCCATGAACAGATCCAGATGCGAAAATGATGCTCAGAAGATGTGGCCACTTAGAGCTGTGCCCTGCAGAAATACATTCCTCCATTTAACTTAATGCAACTTTTAACCACAACAACAGACCTGAGAACCCACACACTTCCTGGTCACAAGTGACCCATTCATGCTATTAAAGGTAAAGGTTTCTGCTGTCCAGTCATGTCCAATTCTAGGGGGGCTTTGCTCATCTCTGCTTCCTGGCTGAGGGAGCCACTTCTGGAGAACTGGTAGCGGAAATTTTGAGTAGTTTGGAGAACTGGCAAATATCACCTCTGACTGGCCCCATCTATTCTCTGATCGGGAGGAAATGGGGATTTTGCAGTAACTTTCCCCTGGAGTGGGGAGAGAATGGAGACTTTACAGTATCCTTCCCCTGCCATGCCCAAGCCACACCCACCAAGCCACGCCCACAGAACCTGTAGTAAAAAAAATTGAATCCCACCACTGACCTATTCACCTAATTGCATTTCACGCTTTTGAACTGCTAGGTGGGCAGAAGCTGGGGCAAGAAAAGGAAACTCACCCATCACGTAGAACTCAGGTCTCAAACTCAGGCTGTCAGTTTTCTAGCCGACAAGCTCAGCATCTTTAAGCACTGAGCCATCATGCCCCTCTATTTATACATTGCCAGTGCTGAACTCCAAAGCAGAAAATGAAGTAATTAGCACCAAAATCAATCCTTCTGCCTGTTACTTGCTTACAGCTTTTAAGGATCAAGAACGCTTAAAGGTCTAATGCCAGACCAGACCAGAAGTGTCCTCTCTGCTTTCTTTCTTGGCACTAATCTTGCCTGTTGATCAGAGTTGAGCATCAGAACTGTTTCATGTCACATAAGGTTCCTTTGACAGCTCTCCACCACAGAAACATCCTCACAGCCAAGTGTTCACGTCATTTGTTTTAGAATGCTTCCCGACAGCAAGGCAGTTTCTCCTGTAAAAGAACTCTGACTTGTTTACATTTTTGAGAAAGGAGAAAAAAATAATCTGACTTCTACCACCTGGATCCTTCACAGGTTTCTTTTTTTCTCCAGCTATTGGGGGAGGGAGGGGACAGACTGCTGATTCTCTATTGGCTTTCTAGTAAAAAAATTTTCAAAAGAAATCTTTGTTAAGCTGATCAGTTATTTTTTGCCAGTTGTTCTTTTTTTTTGTAAGTGACAAACGTAATTCGGTTTCTTAAAAGGCAAACAGCGGACAGAGTCCTGGTTTCACTTTTTGGACATTGCCAGATGTAGATGGAGGAGCCACATCGCATGTTAAAGCCAAAAATTAGTATATGTAAATCAAAGATGGCTCCTTCAGGGAAAAAAAAAACACAGTGCCTCTCTCATATTCATTGGCACCATCTGGGTTGGTACGCAAATGGTCTCATTTCCTGAAAGGCAGCGTAGATTAGGAGGCAAAGTTTGTGCCACCTGCCCTCACTGTATTTAGAAACCGAGAATTCTAATCTTGAGAGCCTTCTACCAACGTTAAATACAAATACAGTTAGTCCTTGACCTACGACCTCAATCGACCCCAAAATTTCCATTGCTAAGCAGTGCTAAGTGAGCTGCGCCACATTTTAGGATTTTTTGGCCACCATGGTTGTTAAGCGAAGCAATGCAGTTGTTAAATGGATCATGCAGTCGTTAAGCAAATCTGGCTTCCCCTACTGATTTTGCTTGTCAGAGGTTAACAGTAAGAGAGTTGGAAAGGACCTTTGAGGTCATTTAGTCCAACCCCCTGCTCACAGACCTGTACTAGGGATTCGAACTGCTAAACTACCCACCTTTCTGATCGAGAAGCTCAGTGTCTTAGCCACTGAGCCACCTAGTCAGGCTAGTCAGGTGGGAAGGTTACAAATGATGATTACTTGACCTTGGAATAAAAGGTAGTCCTCGGTTTACAACAGTTCATTTAGCGACCAATGACACTGAAAAACGTGAGTTATGACTGTTTCCATGTCTCCATGTTTCCAGGGTCTTTCTCTCCACTTGGGAACTGAACCCAGATGGACATTTCTTCCTACACTATTATATTCTTTTGCATTTTAAGTTAATCAAATCTCAAATGAGAAAAATTGCCAAGGTTGAGAAACACTGTGTGACTTCATTTGTTCTCTTTCTCCAAAGAAACAATGGAGGAGCTGTGAAACATGCAAGCTCCCCAGGGAGAATCTCCTCAAGAGCAAAACGAAAATAATCTTTTTTTTTTTAACAGTTTCTGTTTTAAAGTTGCTGTTAGCAAACAATTCTGCGCTTTATTCTAATGGGCAAAACAGAGCAAGGATGGGGGGGAAGGAAGTTTTTTTCCCCCTGGGGAGAAATTACAAACATCGTATCAACGCAAAGACTCATAAACACTCCCACCAGTTCTGCCTTTGTCATCAAATTCCCATTGTGTTACAGCTACTAAAAAGTGCAGAGAAGAGCAACCAAGATGATTAGGGGACTGGAGACTAAAAAATATGAAGAACGTTACAGGAACTGGGCATGGCTAGCCTAGTGAAGAGAAGGACCAGGGGAGACATGATAGCAGTCTTCCAATATTTGAGGGGCTACCACAGAGAGGAGGTGGTCAAGCTATTCTCCAAAGCCCCTGAAGGCCAGACAAGGAATAATGGATGGAAACTGACCAAGGAGAGATTCAACCTGGAAATAAGGAGAAATTTTCTGACAGTGAGAGCAATCAACCAGTGGAACAGAAGTTGCCTTCAGAAGTTGTGGGAGCTTCATCACTGGAAGCTTTCAAGAAGAGATTGGACCTCCATTTGTCAGAAATGGTGTTGGGTCTCCTGCTTGAACGGGGATTGGACTAGATGACCTACAAGGTCCCTTCCAATTCTGTTAATCTAATCTAAATCTAAACCCCGAGGTCCACAGAAAAACTTCTCTCCACGGAACCGGTCCTCTGTGCCAAAAAGATTTGAGGCTGCTGTTTTATTGTATACCATTAAAGCTGTTCCATTATCAAAGACATTTGACAACAATTGCACAGTTACTACAATGAGATATGTTTTCATGGGTGCATCATTTGCTTCTTGGATAGATCCTCATTTAATATGATAAATCCCAAATAGGATAGAGCCCCAATCCTAAATGGGGACCAGCAACTTGGTTAAGTAAAACTGTGACTGTGCTTATGTTCTAACTTCAGCTTTCCTTTGATTTAAAGACCTGTAAAGATCATAATTGTGAGGACTGGCCATAAAGCTACTTTTTCATCATAAGCGTGAACAGTCGCTAAAGGAGGCAGTCTCTAACTGAGGACTATCTGTATTTGAGCCACGGTGGTGCAGTGATTAGAGTGCAGTACTGCACACTCCTTCTGCTGACTGCTGGCTGACTGCCATTTGGCAGTTCGAATCTCACCAGGCTCAAGATTGACTCAGCCTTCCATCCTTCCGAGGTGGGTAAAATGAGGGCCCAGATTGTTGGGGGCAAGAGGCTGATTCTATAAACCGCTTAGAGGGAATTGTAAAGCACTGTAAAGCAGTATATAAGTCTTATTGCTATTGCTATTTGCCTAGTAAGAGCACAATACAAATGATAAAAATTTAACCCGCTGCCTATTCATCACCCAGGCCATGGAAGAACTACAACAGAGGCCCTCAAAATGGTTGGCAAATATGGAGATATGTTCTCATATTTTTACAAAACACTACCCAGATGGCGTGTGGGTGGGTGGGGAGTCATGGCTGGCAAGATGGGTGAGATAAAGACATTGACAATGCTCCTTATGTTCTTCTCTTAAATATATGAGGTGTTGGTGCAGGAGTTAGAATGCAATACTGCAGGCTCCTTCTGCTGACTGCTGGCTGCCTGCAATTCCATAGTTCGATTCTCATCAACTCATGGTTGACTCAGCCTTCCATCCTCCCGAGGTTGGTAAAGTGAGGACCCAGATTGTTGGGGGCAATAGGCTGACTCTGTAAACCACTTAGAGAGGGCTATAAAAGCACTGTGAAGTGGTATATAAATCTAAGTGCTATTCCTTCCTTCCTTCCTTCCTTCCTTCCTTCCTTCCTTCCTTCCCAGTGGTTAGAATGCAGTATTGCAAGCTAATTCTGCCGACTGTCAGCAGTTCGATCCTGCCCGGCTCAAAATTGTCTCAGCCTTCCATTCTTCCGAGGTGGGTAAAATGAGGACCCAGATTGTTGGGGGCAATACGCTGACTCTGTAAACAGCTTAGAGAGGGCTGTGAAGTGATATATAAATCTAGGAGCTATTGCTATTGCTACATATCTGTCTGTTTGCTATTCAGTTTCACATCCTATGTTTTGTTCAAGAGCTCAAGGCAACCTCCCATTTTTTCCCCCATAACCACATTCCTACAAGGCAGGTTGGGTTGAAAGACAACTGAGCCCAAGTGAGTTATTGAGCTTCCATGTCTGAGGATGAATACAACCCAGCTCTCTGCTTTCTTTCTGTCACCATTTTGTCTTTTTCCCTGGGCAGATGGACACCAAGCCAACATTGCTAAGCTGTTGTCACTTGTCATTCTTATTTTCTAAGGAAGCCAGAAGCAACATTATAATCATCATAACCTCCTTGCAGGGAATAATCTGGAGTTGACAAGGGAAGGAAGGGCCTGTAGGAAAGACTCAAATTATAGCAGTCAGCTAAAAGGCTTTAAAAACCCGTTTTTCTACTTTTCCATTTGTGACCTGGCACCCACCCTCTGGCAGAAGTTACAAGACTTCTTCTCACAGCTATGAAGGGACAAAAGAGTATCTGCTCCTTGCTGATTACATAACTCAGGAAGCTTACAACAATAAAACCAATTTCACAATGTGCTTCTTTACATGCTGCCAGAACCACTGCAGTATGATAGACATATAGGTAGGTCACTTGGGAACACAACATACGAACAGAATAGCAGAGTTAGAAGGGACCTGGGAAGCCGTGTAGTCCAACTCTCTGCTCAGGTAGAAAACCTTATACCACTTCAATCAAATGGCGGTCCAATCTCTTCTTAAAAACTTCCAGTGTTGGAACATTCACAACCTGGAGGCAGGTTGTACAACTGGTTGATTGTTCTCATTGTCAGAAAATTTCTCCTTAGTTCAACAAATAATTCCCTCAACATTGTCAAACTATTTACTAAGTCTGCACTATTATTAATCTTGTCCTCGTTCCTATCACCCATCTCCTCCCACTTATGACTGTATGACTGTGACCTTGTTGCTGGTATCCTTACGATTTATATTGACTGTTTCCTAATGATTTGATTGCTTATTTGTTCCCTATGACTATCATTAAGTGTTGTACCTTATGATTCTTGACAAAGGTATCTTTTCTTTTATGTACACCGAAAGCGTATGCACCAAGACAAATTCCTTGTGTATCTAATCACACTTGGCCAATAAAGAATTCTATTCTATTGCATTCTAGGTTGGTTTTCTCCTTGATTAATTTCCATCCACTGCTTCTTGTTCTTTCTTCAGGTGCTTTAGAGCAGGGGTCTCCAAACTATAGGCCACGTATCAGTACCAATCCGTGGGCTGTTAGGAACTGGGTTGCACAGCTGGAGGTGAGCAGTGGGTGAGTGAAACTGCACATGTATGGGATGTAGGTTGCATGCTCCGCCTCCACACACACCCAATCCGTGAAAAAATTGTCTTCCACTAAACCTGTCCCAGGTGCCAAAAAAGTTGGGGATTGCTGCTTTGAAAAATAGATTGACAACCCCCCCCCCTTCTTCTTTGTGGCAACCCACAGTCTATTAATGATTGGAGGACTTACTTAAGAAAGCCATCAAATGAGCATTGTGCATCCAAATTAGCTAGCAGAAGATCCATATCACAAAACCTGGGAATTGCTTCTGTCTATCAACCAGACAATTCTTTTCCTGACTCTCAGCTCTCAAGATACAGCTCATCCACAGATCTGGAAGGCAGCTTTTCAGCCATTGCTTCTCTCGTTGCTCTGTTGTTAAATTTTGTCCATAACGGCTATCATGCTTCACATCTGCTATGTTTGCAATCTAGACTTTCCACCCTCCTAACCCCTAACTCAGAAATTGCCTATTTGGTAAAAGATTCACAGACGCGATATGGCCAGATACTTATCTATATTGCAGACTACAATAAAGTCTTAGAAAATATACCAGAAGATCTGAATGCCACATTAAGCACCAGTCGAAGCACAGGCTGGTGTTTCAGGGGCTTCGGTTTGAGTCTCTGGCCCTCCTGAGTCAATAGCTATTTTGCTATTTTCTCTTCAGGGCTGTGGGAGACAGCTGGGATTGTTGACTTAACAATCCTTTCAAGCATGGAAACTGCTGATTCTCATCTCTCCAACTCGGTTCCTAGTCACTGCTAGAGCAAAGAAAAAAATTAATAATATTATCAGACACTTAATATCATATCAAGCCTGGTGCAAATCATGGGCTTAATTTTTTTTTTTTATAGTGGATAAAAAGCCTGCAGTCTGGAAACGATTTCCAGTAGCCCCAGCTATCATGAGGATGCAACATCTAAAGGTTTACGGAGATTCTCAATCATCCATAAGTTCCTTGGATGAGAAGCAAAATATTTTCAAGGGGAAAAAAACAAAGTTAATTGCCTTTTGAAAAGCACCTTTAGGACATCTATTGGATCACTGATTCTCTACTCATGCAAACATTGTCAATGGCAGAGGAAAAGTTTATTTATTTGATTTTCATCCAGACTTATTATTGTTTATAAATAACGCTAGGCAGTGAATATACCTAATATGCCTTCTTCCTCCTATTTTCCCAACAACAACCCTGTGAGGTGGGTTTGTTCTGAGAGGGAGGGACAGGCCCAAAGTCTCCTAGGTATCTTTCATACCTAGAACTCAGTCTTCTAGTGACTGACCCAAAACTACCCAGATGGCTTTCATGCCTAAGGCAGGACTAGAACTCACCATCTCCTGGTGATTGACTCCAAATCACCCAGCCGACTTTCATGCCTAAAGCAGAACTAGAACTCACTCTCCTGGTTCAGCGCTTTAACCACTAGACCAGGGGTCAGCAATCCACAGCTCTGGAGCCGCATGTGGCTTTTTCATCCCTCTGCTGTGGCTCCTTGTTGCCGGTCAGCTCCACAATTGATAGGGCTTTCTGTTAAAACAGGTAGATGAAAAAGGATGCCGCACTAGGAGGGGACTCTATGGGGGTGGGGAGAACCAGACTTCCGGTCAGCATAGGAAAAAGGACGCCGTGCTAGGAGGAGACTCTATGGTGGGGGAACTGGACTTCCAGTTGGCTCCAGAATTGAACGGGGGGGCTTCCAGTTAGGACCTTTGTGGCTCTTTGAGTGTTTAAGGTTACCGACCCCTGCACTAGATTAAGCTGTCTCTTTAAATATAGTCATACATTTTCATTTTACTTATTAGATTTGTGTCCCACCCATCAAGTCTAGAGGCGACTCTGGGCAGTTTACAAACGTTTTGTGGGATCTGTTTTTGTTTTTCTGCTCTTTGGCTTTTTATTTTTAGTACTGGTACTTGTCACCGTTTTGCAATTTTTGACTGTTGTCACTGATCTGCTGTCAACCTTTTGGCTACACTCTAGGGAAGGCCGATTCAGAGAGTTGGCAATCAGTAAATTGACAATAAATAATTATTTAAGTAACTGCCTATGAAGAAAACGAGTATGACATCTGATCAGCAAAGAGATTAAGGAATTATTTAAAAGGCATCATAGAAGCGATATCCTTTCAGCGTTTAACGTAAAAAGCATACTTGTTGCCTTTATAGCCCATGCTCCTCTGGGAATTCACAGCAGCCTATATACTGCAACCTGCCACAACCACACAGCACACACCCAGAAACTTCGTACAACAACAACATCCCTAAGTTAGATTGAGTGATGAGATAACAGCTGGTCCAAAATCAGCCAAGATGTTTCATGATCAGGTAAAAGCAAGATCTGGAATCTGTCCCCAGTCTTATTCCAACATTACACAAAGATGCCTGTCTTCGCTTGTTCTCTAATGGGGACGATGAGCAGGCACTATTTTGTCTAAGTGTCTCTGAGATTTTTGGCCACAGGTAGTCTAGTTGGGAAATACCCTGTTTCCCCCAAAAATAAGACCTCCCCTGATAATAAGCCCAATCAGACTTTTGAGCGCATGGCAATAAAGCCAAGCACTTATTTCAGGGTTAAAAAAATATAAGGGTCTTATTTTCAGAAATAAGAAGAAACACTAGCAACGAGGACCCCAATTTTCTGATAAGAGCAGGAAGAAACAGGCCATGTGTTCCGATTCTCTCCCAAATAACCAAAGCTCCTTTGCCAGAGAGGTTCAGTGCTAACTCTCTACCATTGTGTGGCTGAGTACAACTCAGGGTAAAACTCTTTACAAATCTTTTCTAATTTGGTATCTCTTCCCTTTGAATTGTTTTTTCTTGCTAGCCACGACTGGGTTGACATAAAACACTCAAGGTAAACCAAGGGAACTGCATTATGGCTTAACAAGAAAGGTGAATGCAACCACAGTGTGCTCAGGTAAAGAGGGAGGGAGGGAGGGAGGAAGGGAGGGAGGAAGGTGCGAGGGAGGGAGGGAGGAAGAAAGGAAGGTGCGAGGGAGAGAGGGAGGAAGGAAGGTGGGAGGGAGGGAGGGAAGGAGGAAGGTACGAGGGAGGGAGGAGAAAAGGAAGGAAGGAAGGAAGGAAGGAAGGAAGGAAGGAAGGAAGGAAGGAAGAAGGTACGAGGGAAGGAGGAGAAAATGAAGGGAGGGAGGGAGGGAGGGAGGGAGTGGGGGGGAGGAAGACTTATAGAACCTATGCTGAGAAACAAAGCAAAAAGAATACCCTCCACATTTTTATGACCCTCATCTTAAATTCAGACAATTTAGGTCCAGGATCATTCCAAGCAAACACAACTGCAACAGCCATTCCAGACGTTGCAACTAATTCAAAAGCCACACTGTGTCAACTGCAAAAAAAGGCATTCTCTGTCACTGCTATCTGTTTAGGGAGCAGCCTTGAACATGACAATCTGGCTTCTGCTATTTGTTGTTTCCTTATCGTTCATCTCCACCAACTTCGAAGCCTGCCAGCCCCTTCTTATGCAACTGAAAAATGACTATACAGTAACAACATGTAGCTCTCCCCATCTGGTTCCCTGAACTTCCGCCTGTAGCCTTGCCTTTAAACTATTTTTTCTCTTCCTTTTCCTCTTCCTCCTTCTCAGCAGATGTAGGTGATGATAAAATGCCAATCCACAAAAGGTCACACAAACTACCAAAAGTGAATTCTGGGATCAAGTTTATTTTAAAAAAAAAAACCATACCTCAATGGACTTAGCCTAATGACCAATAAGCATTATTACAGAAGCACTAAAAGTAAAGGGTGAGTTGAAATGCTAGGCAAAGTTAGAAGTATGAGGTCATGGGAGTTTGATGCTTCTTGCTGATGTTTTAAGGTAGCCTTTCTCCAGACTAATCTTCTGCAGAGGAATTGCGGCCTACATATTTTGGAGATGAAGCTTAACACAGTGGTGAAATCCAATTTTTTTTACTAGCGGTTCTGTGGGCGTGGCTTGGTGGGCATGGCAGGGGAAGGATACTGCAAAATCTCCATTCCCACCTCACTCTGGGGCCAGCCAGAGGTGGTATTTGCCAGTTCCCCAAACTACTCAAAATTTCTGCTACGGGTTCTCCAGAACCTGTCAGAACCTGCTGGATTTCACCCCTGTCTTAACACAATTGAAGATACCAGATTAAGGGAGTCGGTCTTAAAAAAATGATCCACCAACCGAATTAAGGAGAAATTTCCTGAACTATTAATCAATAGAATGACTTGCCTCCAACAGTTGTGGGTGCTCCAACATTGCACATTTTTAAGAAGCGACTGGACAACCATTTGTCTGAAAGAATATAAGGTTTCCTGCTTGAGCAGGGGGTTGGATTAAAAGACCTCCAAAGTCCTTTCCAACTTTATTATTCTGTTATTCTGCTTTTTAATCCTGTTGTTATCAAGCTTAGAGAACGTTCTGATGCAACATATTAGTGTGCAAGCAGAGATACTAGGCGCCAGCACCACCCCTTTTGATCTCAGGAAGTGGGTGAGAAGGTTATGCAGCCACTGACACAGCAAAAGATATTGTTGGGTTTCTATCAGCTACGTTACCCTCTCTCCAAACTGAGCTGAGTTGTTAAAGACAGGGGTCTCCAACCTTGGCAACTTTAAGACTTGTGGACTTCTACTCCCAGAATTCCTCAGCCAGCTTTGCTTTGGTTTAAGATGTTTGCCCTCTTCCCTACTTGCTCTTCTATCCTGGGTGAGTTTTCCATAACCCTTCTATAGATATGACACTTCTTTGGCATCAGTAGGTTCTCCTATTCAATCCCCTGGACCAGTGGTGGGTTGCTCCCGGTTCGCAAGAACTGGTAGTAAATTTTTTTAGTAGTTCGGAGAACCGGTAATAACATTGGCTGGCCAGGCCCCTGAACCAGTTCCCGCCCGGTCACCGCTCGCTTACCCCGTCTCATCAGAGGCTTTTTTTTTTTTTACTTTTAAAAGCATTTTTTTCTATAACCTCTTCAGCCGAAGAGGTTGTAGAAAAAAAAAGCCTTTAAAAGCCTCTGGCAATCCCAGCTGACGTGCCTGATCGTCATTGCATTTTTTTCTGCAACCTCTTAAGGTTATAGAAAAAGTGCTTTTAAAAGTAAGATGTAGGTCTTTGGTTATTCGGGTTTTCTCCCGCATAAAATTGGAAGTGTCTTGGCGACGTTTCGCTGAAGTCTCATTCGTCATCTTCAGGCTGGTGTTTTTGGCTTCGTGCTTCTAGGAGCAATGTGAGATCGCAGCTGTTTCTTCCTTTTAACCACTAGTGGGGGGTGAACTGATTGGGTGGGAGCTTGGCTGTGTTCTGATTGGGTGGAGGTATGTTCTGATTGGTTGGGGGCTTGGCTGTGCTCTGATTGGATGGGGGTTTGGCTGTGCTCTGATTGGATGGGAGTGTGTTCTGTTTGGGTGGGGGCTTAGTTGTGCTCAGGTTAGTCTGAGTTGCAGGGGGATTTGAGCTGCATTGCTGTTGTTTGGCTTCATGTTCGTGGCCGTGCCACCTCTTCATGGTGGGTGTCATTCTGCTTCATGTATGGATTGGAAGGGTTTAAAGTGGCTAATGATGCAGCTGCGGTCTGGCTTCTGGTCATATATATATATTGGCCATGCCCACTCAGCCACATTACCATCCACAAGCCACACCCACAAAATAAGCCACATCTACAGAACCAGTAGTAAAAAATTTTGGAACCCACCCCTGCCCTGGGCTGTCCAAAATCAAATGACTATGAACCAGGGTGAGATGCTGGAGAGCCCTTGAAAAAAGTAACATCAGGCAAAGAGGAAGCATGCACAGGTAGGCCTTTACTTACAACTGGCCATTTATCCCAAAGGTGCTTTTTCAAAAGGCAACTGGACTTTTTTCTCCCCTTGAAGACATTTTACTTCCATCCAAGAAGCTTCTTCAGTTTTTTGGATGAGAAGCAAAACATCTGAACTGAAGAAGCTTCTTGGATGAGAAGTGAAACATCTTCAAGGAAAAAACCGAGGAAGTCCAGCTGCCTTTTGAAAAAGCATCTTTGGGACAACCATGACCTGGATGACTGAGAATCTGTATGTTTAAAGTTACAATGGACCTCCAATGAGTACTTATGATCCATTTCTGAAGATCCAGCAGCCACCATGACATGGTCACATGAACACATGTTGGGTGCTTGGCAATCAACTCACATTTATGTCATCTGCAGTGTCCTACAATCATGTGACTATGTTTAATGACAGTTTTGCCAAAAACAGACACATCTGGTTTCCAGCAAAACTAGCCCATATTGCACCACTAATTCATTTAATGATTGTGGTGTTTGCTTAATGACTGCTCCCAAAAAGGTCCTAAAATTGGGTCAATCGCATGGGAGATCATGATCAGATGCTCTCATAAATCAAGGATTACCTTTAACAGCTTCCTATGTCTTCTATATCATTATCCACATATAAGATAAGGTTTTATGATAAACTAGCTGCTAACTTAAAGTATCTTGAGTGAGTTGGGTTGCATGTAAGGATAAAAAGGGGGAACATTGGATGAAGTCACACAGGACTCAAAATTGTGGTTTACTTTAACTGCTTTTTGAATAATTTATATTGGTTGAATGCCATCACATTGCTAAACAATTAATTCCCAAAACAATGTCAAATATGCTGAAGAATATCAAACCATGTAATAGGGCTTTATTACTATCATCCTTCTCATCTTTCCTATTAACTATTCCTTTAGCATCTTATGAATATCATTTTGTTGTTTGCATCTTACGATTTATGTTGATTACCTTTATTTAGTATCTTATGTCTATCACTGAGTATTGCATCTTATGATTTGGGATGAGTGCATTATGATTATGATCATGATTTATTACTTGTTTGTATGTACATTGAGAGCTTGTGCACCGGAGACAAATTCCTTGTGTGTTGAATCATACTCGGCCAATACAGAATTCTATTCTAATGCAGGCACTGAGCTAAACCACAAACCATGATTCCAAACTACAGGGCCTGGGTTTAAGACCAACTGGAAAGCAAACCAGTCCCGTTACAGGAAAATGAAGGTGGCTTGACATTGTGTGAACTCAGTTTCTCAGACCACCCAGTCTGTTTATCTCATTAACCATCCTGCCCTAAGGCTCCTCAAGGTTTCCTACAAAAGCTCCAGCAGACTTCAAGGGCATCCTACACCGGGGTGCTAAAAGTGCAAGGATGCCTCCAAGCTTGAGAGGTGGATGCAGTGAGGAGCCACAGAAACATCCAAACAAAAGCTGCAGATGTTAATAATTATGGCGTTAAGAACCTCACCCATCCAGAGAGAGAAGAATTCCATTAGGATGAGATCAAAATCCAGCCGACAGTTTTAGAACAAGAAAGAAAAAGTCAGACTTGTTTACAGAAGGTCTGTCATGAAATATACTTCCCATACGAAACGAAATTTTCGGAGTCAAGTTTGCGAGATCTGAAGCTGCGTAAGTGCTCAGTAAATTTTACATCATTCTACTGTGAGCAGAGAGGGGATGCTTGCAAGATGGCAGGACCGGAGGGAGCCCGGCCTGCTTTTCTACCCGTCATCATCTGGCACACGCAGCCAAAGGAGAACCCAGCAGAGTTCTCAGAATGAAGAGAAGCAGCTGTGACTATTTCACTAGGATTGCTCATTCTCCACACTTGCAGATCAAACAGAAGGACGGAAGGAAAACAGCACGTACAGGTAGTCCTCGACTTATGACCACAATGGAGTCCATAATTTCTAAGAAGCATTTGTTAAGTGAGCTTCTGTCCCATTTTATGACCTTTCTTGCCACACCTGGTAAGTGAATCACAGTGCAGTTGAAAAGTTAGGAACCTGGATGTGAAGTGAACCTGGCTTCCCCATTGACTTTGCTCGTGAAAAGGTCGCAAAAGGGGATCGTGTGACCTGGGGACACAACAACGGTCATAAATATGAACCAGTGACCAAGCATCTGAATTTTGACCACATGCTCATGGGGAATGCTGCAAAGGTCGTAACTGTGAAAAATGGTCATAAGTCACGTATGTCAGTGCCATCATAACTTTAAATGGTTAAAAACGAAGCGTTGCAAGCCAGGGCTACCAGTATTATATATATGGTCACCCTGTCTTTAATTCAACAAGAATGGAAAGCAAATATGAGCCAGCAGTGTGCGGCGGCAGCCAAAAAAGCTAAGGCAATAATAAATTGCATTAACAGAGGGATACAATCCAGATCAAATGAGGTAGTAATACCACCCTCTAAATCCTTAGTAAGACCACACTGCATCCAGTTTTGGTCACCACACTATCAAAAAGATGTTGAGACTCTCAGAAAAAAAGGCAGAGAAGAACAACCAGGATGATTAGGGGACTGAAGGCTAAAACATACGATGAACGGTTGCAGGAGCTGGGCATGACTAGGACATAGCAACGGTCATAAATATGAACCGATTCCAGTTGATTTTGGTTAGGCTGGCTTCAACTCCGCATGTGATGTTTTCAGTGGGGATGCTGTTGGGTGGGCGACTGCAAAGTTGAATCCTTTGGAAAGGACATTGCTTTCTGCTGTGGACATTGGAAGCACCTTGAAGAAGTACCAGGCAAAGGAAACATGTGAGAATCCGGTGGATTTACTTCTAGAGCCAAAATGGACAATCTGGGATTACAGTGAAATGACTGAGCTTCTGAAAAGGGCCATGAAAAAACTGAGAGATACTCTGGAAAGTGGACTTCAACTACAGGAAGAGAATATAACTCTGGATCCAGACACAGCCAATCCTGACTGGCTTGATGTCTCCCAAGATCGAAAAAGTGTCAAAAGAGTTAAGCCACTTAAAGGATAATATCTTGTCTCAGACCCCGTGAGATTTGTATATAAACCTTGTGTCCTTGGCTGTCAGAAGTTCTCCACAGGGAGACATTTCTGGGAAGTTATTGTAGGAGATACAGGAGGATGGGATGTAGGGGTTGCCAAAAAGCCAGTGAACTTAACAAATCTTAATGAGGAGATCAGGCGCTGGAAGTTTCAGAAATGGGGAGGGAAATACGGGGCCGTATCTCCATCAAAACGCTCTAAACTGGTCCTGACTGAGGAGCCCACGAGGATCCGCATCTCTCTCAACTGCGAAGGGGGACAAGTGAGCTTTTTTGATGCCAGCACAGCAACTCTGCTCCAAACACTCTCAGTGGAAAGACCCTTCTGCCCTATTTCTTTTTGGGTGAGGGCACCTGCATGACACTCCCCTAAAAGAAGAGATAACCATAAACAAAAATTTGGAAAAGTCCCAATTTGCCAAGCAGGGATCTCCGAAAGCCTTTAAAGCAGGGATTCCTTAGCTTTTTGCTACTTCAGCTTCCTTTATTGTTCTATGCCACCCTGGTCAGTCAGTCAGTCATTATAAAGGAATAACCTGATCATCATTTCTATTTGTCTGGATAAAAAAAAATGAAGTGTCCTAGGATCTTTATCGGCTTTAGCATCATGTGTTGAATTGTATCAGTATTAAAGATACCTTACAGCTAATAAAATAAAATAAAATAAAATGAACCGATTCCAAGCATCTGAATTTTGATCACACGATCATGGGGATGCTGCAAAGGCGGTAACTGTGAAAAAGGCTAAAATATACGAAGAATGGTTGCAGGAGCTGGGCATGGCTAGTCTAGTGAAGAGGAGGACCAGGGGAGATGATAGAAGTCTTCCAATATTTGAGGGGCTGCCACAGAGAGGAAGGGGTCAAGCTGTTTCCCAAGGCACCCGAAGGCCAGGTAAGGAACAACGGATGGAAACTGAACAAGGAGAGATTCAACCCTGAAATAAGGAGAAATTTTCTGACAGCGAGAGCAATCAACCAATGGAACAGAAGTTGTGGGATCTTCATCACTGGAAGCTTTCAAGAAGAAACTGGACTGCCATCTGTCAGAAATAGTATAGGGTCTCCTGCCTGGGCAAGGGGTTGGATGACCAACTCTATTAAACTGGGGAAAAAAAACTCTATCCAGAAGTAGCACTACTTATATTCCAGAAAGGATTAATCTGAAGCAAACATTGGGATCCTAGCCAACTTTTTTCAACCTGGATATTTTCTAGGTACATCAATGTCAATTCCCAGACATCTCAGCAACTGGCTCTGTTGTCTGGGGAATCCTGGGGTGGGCAAACTACAGGTTGTCCTTGACTTACAACAATTCATTTAGTGACCATTTAGACTAGGGGTCCTCAAACTTTTTAAACGGGGGGGGGGGCAATTCATGGTCCCTCAGACTGTTGGGGATGGGGGCAGACCTGTTGGATGGGTGTGGCTAGGTGGTCATGTGACTGGGTGGGGGTGGCCAATATAGCAGTCCATTAAACAATATACACAAATTAAATTTAAATTTGTTATGCTCCTGGGGGTGGAAAGCAGGTTAGTGAAGGGATGTGACTGCCTGAGGGGTGCCTTGGGGGATGATGAGGGACTTCTGTTTGTGTGTGTGTGTGTCTCTCTCTCCCCCCATCTCTCTCTCTCCCTCTCTGGAGGCTGGGGAGGGGCCTTCGCGTGTCCTGTTTTTGGCCTCCTCGGCCTCCAGAAGGCAGAGGTGGGAGCCAACAGGTAGGTGGGGTGATGTGGGCAGGGCAGCTTCATGATCCCACATGGGCCAGAAGAAAGGTCTCGGTGGTCCATATCCGGCCCGCGGGCCATAGTTTGAGAAACCCCGATTTAGACTTACAACAGCACTGAAAAAAGTGACTTATGACCATTTTTCACACTTATGACCATTGCAGCATCTCCACGTTCACGTGATCCAAATTCAGTTATGACGGTTGTAGTGTCCCAGATCATGCGATTTCCTTTTGTGACCTTCTGACCAGCAAAGTCAATGGGAAAGCCAGATTCACTTAAGAGCTGTGTTAGTAACAACTGCAGCGATTCACTAAGCAACTTAGAAAGGTTATAAAGGTTGTAAAATGGGACAAAACTCACTTAACGAATGTTTTGGTTAGCAACAGAAATTTCAGACTTAATTGTGGTCATAAGTTGAGGGCTACCTCTATGGCCCCTTTATGACCTTTAGCCAGGGTCAAGAATTCTGAGCGTCAAAGGGGTCATAGCTACTCAACCATGATGTAGAACAAGGCTATCATCAGTGCCTGCTAAGCAATGATGGAAGATACGGATGCATTAATCCCCTTAATCATCACACACCCCTTGGTGTGTTTAGTTTGTGATTAGTGTGATGAGTATACTTACTCACCATAGGACACCCTGACTATTCAGGGCTGCTGGCAAAACAACTGCCAGGAAGCCTCCAGTTCCCAATCAGGTTTGGCAGATACTACTACTTATCTCTGCAAATCTTCCCACCCATCAGATGCCCCCTGTTATTCTACTTGTCTTCCATCTACGCAGACGGGCACCCTTCCAAACAAAGCCCTGGAATTCATCTATCTAGCATAGGAAGCCTATGTGGGCCAGAGGCATTCTTATCAGAACAAAACTGGCACTGAAGGCTCGCCCAGGGTTCGGTATCCTGCCAGCTTCTCTTTCCTCCCCCCTTGAATTTTTAATGCAAAATGTCAGACTGGTCAGGGTATTTAATAGACACCACAACATTACAAGCTTTACACTGCCTGTGAACCCAGCTACAAAACCTGTCCAGCAATAGATAATTTCTTGGCTCAGCTCTAACAACTCCCCCAACTTACTATGACTGACTTCTCATGTCAAGCTAAGACAGAGGTCAATATAATGCCGGCTTATTGATTAAGCAGCAATTGCTGAATTCCCCAAATACACAAAACGTAAACTTTTGTTCACTGCCAATCTGGGTTAGATAGATGGTTGGTTAGAACAGACAGAAACCAGGGAGAGGAAGCTCTACATAGGCCATTATTGTTGGGATGGGATGAGACAGGAAAACAGGAAATGTGCTAAATGAGAAATATTCAACGCCTCTTGTAGTTGTTTTAATTGGGGTAGCAGAACTGGAACAAATTAGACTTCTAATAACAAATGATTTGCCAGGCACTTCCTTAAGCCTGTGTTTCACTTTGCTCCTCTTAGTGATGCCCGTCCCTTCCGCCTACACGTTCACGATCTTCCACCCATATCTGCAAAAAACATTTTGTCCCATTCCCAACAAGCTCATGTTAGAATTTTATCCAAATCAGAGACCTTTTTGTAATTAAATTTTGCCTGGTCTAACAAGATCAAATCTCATGGTCAGCACTAGGCAATTGCTAAATTCATTCGGATGCAAGATAAAAAGGAAAAGAAAAGGTGGGCATCCTTCAACTGGAAATTGTGCAAAAGGAGCTTAGATTTTAGTGCGTCCCAAAGTTTGCTACTGTAATACTATAAAGCAGTGAGAAACTGTTTTGATTTTTTTTTCCAGAATAGGAAAGTATATTCTGCTTACAAGGGAAGATTTATAATGTGAGAAAGCGGAGAAAAACTTGATAAGGCCCAGCAAGAGGGACTCGGTGGTAATCCGTTTCAAAATTTCCTCCCAGGCAAAAAACAAATTAAAGAGCAAAAAGTCTGTATTTTAATGATTCAGCCATCAATAGCATTTTTGGCTGAGGTCACTTTGAAGGAGGAGAAGATGGTAGGAGAACGGGAAATATGCTTCTATTGCCAAACTCTCTCTTCTGGGAATTTGGTCAACACAATAATTGGCTCTTGAATAGCACTTTCCTCTAAGCATCACAAATGCATTACAAGCAATTGTGTATTAAGTCTCAAAAGTCCCAGGTGGCAAATAGATCACGGAGGAGAGGAGATTACAGGCCAAAGCAAAGTTGGTGTGAAAAAGCTTTTTGAAAAGACTTCCCTTAGCTTCTGGATACACTGGGATGACATTCCCTAGAATCCCACAGTCAGCCCAGGAATCTGGATGCCGGAGTCTAGTTCACCTGGTTAGCACCAGGATGGGGAAGCCAACTTTAGACAGCTACTGATTGCAGAAAAAGGCTCAGCCGTAGCCAAAAATGTGTCACTCCAATTTAAAAAGCCACAGTTTAAACTATTCAAAATCTTCATGGCTGGAGTGGGCAAGCTTTCAGATACTTTGGGGGGAGTAACCAGGCAATGCATAGATACTGTGAGGCATCAAGAATCAAGACCACGTGTTAAATTCCAGTTAAGCTGATTAGTCATGCCTACGCCCAAGAATCTGGTCAACTAACAGTCAGCACTAAATTGGCTCTACATAAGAGTTAATTTAGTGCTGACTGTTAGTTGACTAGAGTCTTATGTATAGGCATGATTAATAAATCAGCTTAACTGGAACTTGGACCACTTGTGGGAAAGTAATGACTCCAGGCTAATGCGTCTCTTGACTCTGCCTTTCCGTCTCCTACACATGCATATATACATGTGTGTTTATGTGTGAGTTGTATGTGTGTGTGTATATATGTATGTGTGTTTACCTATGAATGCCAAACTGGTGACTAAGGAGACCCATGTTAGTCCTTCCTTAGACACAGAAGCTAACTGGGTGACTGGACCACTCATACTTACTCAACCCTAGACTGGGAAGTGATAAAACTTCTATCAACCTATACTAGCCAGCCCATAATCTTCAATAAAAAGGTTTCCATCCTGTAATAGATCCATTCTGGCTGAGGATAACAAGACAGACACAGACTTCAGAGGATAATTAGAACTGCAGAAAAAACAATTACTACCAACCTGCCTTCCATGGAGGACTTGTATACTGCACGAGTCAAAAAAAAGGCTGTGAAAGTATTTACAGACCCCTCGCATCCTGGACATAAACTGTTTCAACTTCTACCCTCAAAAAGACGTGTTAGATCACTGCACACCAGAACAACTAGACACAAGAACAGTTTTTACCCGAACGCCACCACTCTGCTAAACAAATAATTCTTTCAACACTGTCAAACTATTTACTATGGCTGCATTACTATTAATCTTCTCTTCATTCCTATCATCCATCTTCTCCACTTATGACTGCATGACTGTAACTTGGTTGCTAGTATCCTTACGATTTATATTGATATTGTTTCCTAGTATGATTTGATTGCTTATTTGTACCCTATGACTATCATTAAGTATTGTACCTTATGACTCTTGATGAATGTATCTTCTCTTTTTATGTACTCTGAGAGCATATGCACCAAGACAAATTTCTTGTGTGTCTAATCACACTTGGCCAATTAAGAATTCTATTCTATTCTGTTCTATCTTCACTGGGACATTATCTAAGTACAAAAGCCTGAACTGTGGCTCCCAACGTGGAAATATTTATGGAGGCCAAAGTTATCTGGGCCTCCTAAACCTAACAGCTATTTCTTATGCTTCTGAATAGTGTTGCCAGGAATTTGAGTGGAAAATTGGTATTCTTTCACTCATGACCTGCCTCTTAGCTTTCCGATGCAACATTGGCTGTGATGACCAATTAAGCATCTTCAACCCACTCTACAATCTACACTAAACTCTGTTTTAGTTACGCCGTTTAGCTGCCTTATAAAGAAGCTGGAATCAGAGGATAGAGAAAACAAGTCACAGATATATTGGGAATTTATTATTTATTAGTTCGATTTATATGCCGCCCTTCTCCGGAGACTTAATACATTAATACAATGTATTAAGCAATAGCCTTCATACTTTTGTATATACCTGCTTAGTAGGGCTTTCGCCCCCCCTCCCAAGCGGTGTTCTTTTTTATACAAAGTCAGCTTATTGCCCCCACAATCCAGGTCCTCATTTTACCTACCTCGGAAGGATGGAAGGCTGAGTCAACCTTGAGCCTGGTGAGATTCGAACTTGCAGTAATTGCAGGCAGCTGGCAACTAAGTGCTACTTTAACAGCACTTAGTCCACTGCGCCACCAGGCTCATAATTTGCTGAATTTGCCGTATATTCTGAGCTATTTTCTTAGCAACCACCTGTTACCTGACCTCAGATTTGTCTTCCTATTTCTGTCCTCCTTTGTGATGGCAAGCCATAAGAGAATTAGAGAATGAATTAGAGCAGAACCATATTCTGCCATCTTGCCCGGTGAATAATGTGCTATTTTATTTTATTTTATTTTTGTTATCGCGCAGTGTATTTTTGAGCGAGGATGTGGGAATGTGAGTCAGCTATTGTGTAACCTTGACTGAAGAATGATCCACATCTTCTATCAGCAATGGTCCTTCTCCTCTACTGGGCATTGGGAGACGGGAAAAGAAGGAGACTCCTGTTTAGCCAGTTTCATGACAGGAACTGGCCCTGGTGATCCAATGGGGTGACAGATGTTGTGGCGAGACTGCCCGCACATCTGGATTACTGCACAGTACCAGCTGCAAGACTGAATGTGGGGCATAGAAACTGATTTGTGAATTGGTAAGAGAAGGAACAAAACAATATAAAAAAAAGTATTTGGATCTTTGCTGAAAAAATCCAACTTTATTCAGTATAAAAGTGTAACTTCGTGCTGAATGTGCCAATGGAATAAAGGTGGGAATGAATCTCCACCTTCTTGCTATAAGAATTTAAAAAATGTTCGCCTCACTGCAACCATCAGACTCAAAGAAATTTTCTTTTAACAAAAACCAGCTGAATTGAAGCATGCACTTTTTCAATGCCTAAATGTGACAATCACAAAAATTGTATACATACATGCACATCTGTAGATACATATAGTCTTCTTACAGAACTGACAGGAGTGGCTCTGATGTGGGTTTGATATCTAAAGCTCTAACTATTAGTGAGCTGACTGTAAACCAAACAAATTCAAGAATAAGCGTTGACACGTCAATTCCTGGAAGCACTACCTGTTAGTAGACATTCTACAGAGAATCAACATTCAGATTGTAAGTGCCAAAGAAGAGAATATCTGAAGCTCAGGGCTGAACTGTGGACTCTGGCACTGTCTGAGCTCAGCTGTTTTCTTAAGGACATTTCATTACCCAACTAGGTAGCATCATCAGAGAGCATCAAAACCCGACAGATTAAAAACTGAAAGAACTACATAGTGGCCCCTTTCTCAGTTAGTATTTGCTTAAATTATTTTTCCAGACTAAACTCCTCCAGTGCCAATACAGCAGTCCTCGACTTACAACAGTTCATTTAGTGACCGTTCAAAATGACAACGGCACTGAAAAAAATGAGCTATGGTCATTTTTTTCACACTTTTGACCGTTGCAGCATTCCCACGGTCACATGATCAAAATTCAGATGTCATATTTATGATAGTTGTAGTGTCCTAAGGTCCTCTGATCACTTTTTGTGACCTTCTGAGAAGCAAAGTCCATGGGGAAGCTAAATTCACTTAATAACCGTGTTACTGATTTAACAAGCAGCCCCCACCTTTTTAAATAGCCCCCAGCAGATTTTTTTTCCCCATTAAGAAAGACTGGGCCACCCGATCTGCAAAACAAAAGACCTTCAGCTCCAGGATGATGGGATTAAAACATGACCCTCCAGGTAATAATAGGATTAACCCACTAAGACACAGAGATCACTACATTGCAGCGGTGGGTTGCTATCAGTTCAGTCTGGTTCTTGCGAACCTGTAGTAACGGCGGTGGGAGACTCCGCCCACCCTCCCTGACATCATCACAAACTGCGCATGCGCAGAAGCTTCTGTGCATGCGCGCACTCCCATTGCAAACACACCCGTTACATTGCACAATCTCCTAAGGACATTGCATCAGAGTCCAAACTTCAACCCAACCTGGGAGCTCAACCTACAGAGCTAGCTATGACCCCTACAACAGCCAATAGAATACATGTTCTTGCACAGGAACAGGAAGCTCAAGTTCAAAGCCCAAGAGAAGGTATAGATACCCCCCACTCTCAACTCCATGTGATCAGCTGCACCAGAACCATGTGCTTGGTGGTTCTGTTCATCATTAACCTATCTTTCCAATTAGCCTCCATAATTCTAGTGTCTTTCTCCTGGCTTGGAATGAACCAAATGCATATTTCTTCCAACACTATATATCAAAGAACTATCAAAACCCACTTCCCCAAAGCATTTATAGCAGTGGTGAAATGTAAAATTTGTTACTACCGGTTCTGTGGGCATGGCTTGGTGGTGATGGGGTAATGTGACTAGGTGGGCGTGGCCAACTTTAAAAAAAAAACACCATTTTTTTTCTACAACCTGTTTGGCCGAAGAGGTTGTAAAAAAATGCTTTTAAAAGCCTCTGACGGTCCCAGCTAGGTTGCCTGATCAGCGGAGGCTTTTTTTTTTCTTTTAAAAACATTTTTTCTACAAACTCTTTGGCCGAAGAGGTTGTAAAAAAAATACTTTT
This sequence comes from Masticophis lateralis, assembly GCA_030761175.1. Taxonomy (NCBI): domain Eukaryota; kingdom Metazoa; phylum Chordata; class Lepidosauria; order Squamata; family Colubridae; genus Masticophis; species Masticophis lateralis. The sequence goes on along the minus strand of JAUDYJ010000008.1, from coordinate 5,100,531 downwards.
AAAAGCCTCTGACGATCCCAGCTGAGCTGTGGGATTATCAGAGGCTTTTTTTTTAACTTTTAAAAGCATTTTTTTTGGCTGAAGAGGTTGCGCGGCTCAGCTGGGCATTGGGGGGGCAGGGATATTTGCTACTAGTTCTCCAAACCACCCACCGCCATTGCTACCGGATTGGGTGATCCGATCCGAATTGGGAGCATTTCACCCCTGATTTATACGAATTAAAAGACTGTGTGAGTAGTGGAGTACAGGATAAAAACGCAAGATTAAGGAACGAGACTAAATCCTATCATATTTACTACGTTCTAAGCATGAGTCAACACGATAGTAACCTGAACTCAAGTTGTGTATGTTCTGACTTTTACACAAGGCCTTCACAACCATTGAAAACAACATGTCTTGCCACATTCTTCTTTCTGGAAAGACAAACATTCACTCAGTCTCTTAATTATCCTCCTATGACATTTAATGAACACAATTTCTTTATTATATTCTCAGTTGCTGAAGAATCAGACAGGCTTCCAAAACCAAGAAAAGTGAATCTGTCGGTTCTAAAATTGCTTCTAATATTCTAATATATAAGGGGTCTGTTGATTTGCACTTGAATGCTACAGATGGCAGAAAATGCAACCTCTGAGTTTTCATAGGAAGGAAATAATAGTCAATTAAACTCTGTCCATTTTTCAAGAATTGGATGGCTCTTGTACGTATTCATTTAGGCAAGGAATGGGGAAAAAATGCTAGTGGTGATATTTTTAGAGAGAGCTCTGTAGGGAAATGTGTTTTCAAGAGTAGGCCATTTCTTTCTCAGATAATTGCTCGGAATTGAATTTTTGACCCAGAGATACAGACAGAAGAAAGGAAAAATTGTACCTTAAAATCAGCTTTACTCAGCTTTTGAGTCCAAAGACAGCACTGAAAATTTTGCTTAATTTTCTTACATATTCTGATTGAATATGGGAGAAGCTGCAACGCAATGGATAATGTTGCTTGTATCCTTACAATTTATATTGATATTGTTTCCTGATTACTTATTTGTACCCTATGAGTATCATTAAGTGTTGTACCTTATGATTCTTGACGAACATATCTTTTCTTTTATGTACACTCAGCATATGCACCAAGACAAATTCCTTGTGCATCCAATCACACTTGGCCAATAAAGAATTCTATTCTATTCTAATCTGTTCCATATTGAGTTTCGGAGGTAGGTAATGTTGCAACACAATGACCCAGAAGCGTTCCAGCTTTTCAACAAAAGTATTGTGACGTAAACTTTAAGAGGAGCTTTTGAAAATGGGGCGTTTTACAGAATCTGTTTGTTGTTTGTTTGTTTTTGCATATAGATGTTTGGCTGCCTTTTTAAAGGGTTGATTGAAACAATACATGGAAAGAGAAAGCATCCACATATTTTAAATAAGCAAATAAACAACATGAACAACTTTAATCAAATGTTACCAAGCAGCTGTATATATATCCTTCCCAGTTCCAAAAAAACTTACGACTGTTCCCAAACATTATCCTACTTGGAAAGATTCTTCTTATAGGATATATGCCATCCAAACTGCCTGAAGGAAGAGTGGGATTCAATGAAATGATTAAAACATTGCTTTAAAAAAAGTACTGTTGGCTCACTTTAACTAAAGGAGGAAAACTAATGGTTATTTGGATGCAAAATGGAAGTCCTGGGGAAACTGTGGCTATTTGCTTTCATGGCAATGGGGTGGCTTTTGAAAGCCGTCTGCTCAGAGAGGGATAGTTTTCCTTGGGCAGTTGGTTGGCCATTGTGAAAACAAGCTGCTGGCCAGGATCCAATCCATCAAGGGGCTGCATATGTTCTTACATTCTTAAGGACAAGGGGGGGAAACCATGTAGTTTGAAATGGAACAGCCTACAAAAATGAAGTTACTGAGAAAGACAGTTTCAACAAAGGAAGATATGTTTTTATATGGCTTTTCAACCAAAAGGAGAAGGCTGAGACTTGTGTGATGACAAGTCTGCTTTTTCAGAGACTGTGCTTGCTAATAACGAACAATTCTGAGGGGATTATTATTTTATATTTATTTATTTATATTTAAAAATAAACTCAAGGTGGCGAACATATCCAACACACATTCCTCCTTCTATTTCCCCCACAACAGCAACCATTTTGTGAGGTGAATTGGGCTCAGGGACAGTGACTGGCCCAAGGTCACTGTCCAGCTGGCTCTTCATGGCTACGGCAAGATTTGAACTCATGGTCTCTTGCTTTCTAGCCTGGTGACGTCACCATTAGATCAAACAGTCTCCTTCTAGATCCAAAGTTGTCCTAGATCCAAAACAACATGCTTCTAAGTATGTGGCAGAGGTGGGTTTCAGCAGGTTCTGACCAGTTCTGGAGAACCGGTAGCAGAAATTTTGAGTAGTTCGGAGAACTGGTAGTAAAAATTCTTAGTGACCCCGCCCCCATATATTCTCTGCCCCATATATTCTCTCCCAAGTCCCAGCTGATCAGGAGGAAATGGGGATTTTGCAGTAACCTTCCTCTGGAGTGGGGTGGAAATGGAGATTTTACGGTATCCTTCCCCTGCCACGCCCACCAAGCCACGCCCACCAAGAACCAATAGTAAAAAAATTGAAACCCACCACTGGTATGTGGGAATGTATATACACACATACCTACATATACAGATGGATAAAATCTTGAGCGAACGCCAGAAAACTATCCAAAAGAAATTTAAGCAACTGGAGATGGCAAGGAATATTCTGGAAGAGAGAATAGAGGACTCCATACTATAATGCAGCTTGTCTTCAATTTACAATGATTTGTTTAGCGACTATTCAAAGTTAGAAGGGCACTAAAAAGTTATTTACAACTAGTTCTCAAACTTATGACCATTGCAGCACTCCCCACGGTCGGTCACATGATCAAAACTCAGGCACTTGGCAACTGGCATGTATTTAGGATGGTTGCAGCATCCCAAGGTCATGTGATCACCATTTGCAATCTTGCCAGTTGGCTTCCAACAAGCAAAGTCAATGGGGTGAAGCTGGATTCACTTAGTGACCATCTGATTCACTGAACAACAACAGTGATTCGCTCAACCATTGCAGTCAAAAGGGTCATAAAATAGGGTGCGATTCACTTAACAACTTGCCTTGCTTAATATAGGAAATTCTGGTCCCAATTGTGGTTATAGCTTGAGGACTATCTGCATTTTGTCACAAATCACATTCCTTCAATACCAACATCAAAATTCACCAAGAGAGACAAAAAGTTTTGATTTTTTTTATCCCACGAGTTCCTTCCTGGGAAAGGAAACCAGATGTAGAGAAACACTTTCTCGGTGAGCATAAATGGCGAACATTTCCATTTATTAGTTGGGAATTTATGTACTGCTTTAATAAGGCAGTGATGGTTAATCTTTTTGGTGCCGAGTGCTCGAAGCGCACACTTGCGTGCTAATGCACGTGCGTGTGCCCAAACTCCCAAAATGCAATGTGAGCGCCCCCCTGCGCATGTGCCCCACCCCTGAACAAGTGTTGCCCATGCATGCGCCCTGGCCCACTGGGCCCCATTTTGACTTCCAGGTTGGTGAAGGAGGCTTTCCAGGGCCAAAACGGGGCATACAAAGACCAGCTGTCCAGCGGGAGGTGTGTGCACATGCACGGTGGAGCTGGGCTGGGCAATGGCTAGTGTGCCCATAGGGAGGGCTCTTCGTGCCACCTGTGGCACGCATGCCATAGGTTAGCCGTCACGGGTCTAAGGGATGTTCAAAAGCAACAGCTGCAAACAATGCAGGAACAACAGTAGCCCACACTAGCAGAAATTCAATACATAATTATGGTAAAAGGTATAATTCATATAATAGTCCTGGCACTGGCGTCTCTGCAGCACTGACGTTCCAAAAACTTTCCAGAACAGCCAAGATTTTGCAAGAGTTTCATATGCAACTTTGTTTTTATGTGGTCGAAACGAAGGTTTTTTTTTTAAAAAAAGAAAAAAGAAATGAAGTTCTTCTAGGAATTACTTGTATTTTTGGTCACTGCCCAAGATCTCCATGACCAGCCTAGCAGGCTTTTCAGAGAATAAATAGAAACAAGAGCTAAATTGGGAGAAATCTCTTCCAACCTGTTGTAAACTACAATTGGGTTCATCCCTGGAAAACTGAGATTAAATGCTTTCTTGGCAGCATCTCACTGAAAACTGGTTGCTTTCTGTTTTACTTAAACAGTTTGCGAAACGCTGGTGGAAGCTCAAAAGAAACATTGCACAATTCTTGAGTTATCCAAGCTGGGAGGTGAAAGGGAACATATTTATAAATTGCTTAGCACTTGATAAACATGTTTTGTTAGGGTTTTGCAGAGGAATGGATGTTAAAGGGAAAATCTATTTTGGAATATGTGTGTGAATATGACTTCTCTGGAAATATGCGAAACCAAATATTTTATTTCCCCCCAGAAATCCAGGTCAGATGTAGAAGGCATTCAAGGAAAAGACACAACAGCTGTTTTAAAAGTCCTTCCTGACCGATGCTAGATGGGCTGTATGTACACTCGGTCTTCATCAGGGGTGAAATGTTCCTGGCTCGGACCAGTTCGAACGAACCAGTAGCAATAGCAGCCGGTGGTTCGGAGAACTGGTAGTGATGGTGGTGCGAGGCTCCACCCACCCGCCCAGTTAAAACCAGGAAGTAACCTGTTTTTTACCCTCTGCGCATGCCCAGAAGGGTTTGCGCATGCGCAGAGGATCCACTCGCGCACATGCGTGTACTTCCGAACCGGTTGGGAAGGTAAGTAGATTTCAGCCCTGGTCTGCATCATGTTTGCCCTTGAATTTGAATCTCTGTACCGACCTAGTTTATACAGCCATCAGAAATAACAGCTGAACTTCAAAGTACAGAAATCAGAATTATGTCAAGCCAAGGATTCACGATCCCGAAATAAACAGGCTAAGATCAGAGCTGGAGTTAAGTTAAAGCAACCATTTCGTCTGTCACCTATATTCCACATCACTGGGGAATCATTTGGCTGCAAATTCATAAATGCCATTAGCCTTTCATGTTCCCCATTTGGCAGCTGTTGCTGTCTTACTAAGAAAGGTTGCCTGGTCTTTGACACACTACAATAACCTGAAAGTGTTAGAAAAAATACCAAGGGTAACTAAAGCTAGAAAGTGTGTAATTTTGCCCCGGGAAACAGTTTGGATAAGTGAAATTGAAAAGCCCATATTTGTCTATAGGAACAGACCATAAAACAGAGGAAGGGGTGGGATGGGGGAGATGAAACAAAGTTCCACAACCATGGTAATTTGTCACCAACTGAAGCCATGCATTGAATATCCCGTAGAGCTGGAGAATGGCAAATAGCAGAAAAGTGATCCGTAACCACATTACGGATCACTTTGTCAAAAAGGTCTATTACCTCTTGTATTGTGATCTGATGGCCAAAGCATTTTGTATCTGAAAACTTTTTTAAGTGCGTCATGAATGAATCCTACTGCAATGTTTTTGCAATGTAAAATGTTCTGGTTGCTAAAATTACTAATACAGCTTTTATTTCAACTGTTGTGGTCTACTTAATTGGCATGGAAGTCTATACAATTCCAAAGAGCAGGTGAATGACAGTAACACTGACAGTAACATTGATTATATTCAATGCATGCTAGATAGTATTCAGCAAAAGGAAGTGTCACCTTGGACACCTGACCATTTCCCATTCAGAAATTGTACATTAACCAAGCATTAGACATGCCTTTATATCCTGGGATTTGAAGAACTCGGCTATTGAAGCCATTTCTTCTGAACCCAATTTTTTGTTTCTTAAAGAACTTTCCTAAGGTCTAAATAATTTAAAATCTAAACTAAATAAAGATTTTACCTATGAGTAATCAGCTTTAGGAAAACATATCAGCAAAACTGTCTTAAGAATATGGATGTGGCTGTGCTTTTAATAAGAATCCACTTTCCATCAAAACAATGGAGGGAAACTAGTCAGGAGAGAAGCAACCTAGAACTAAAGAGAAATTTCCTAATAGTGAGAACAATTAAACAGTGGAATGCCTTGCCTTCAGAAGTTGTGGATGCCCAGTTGCTGGAGGCTTTTAAGAAGACACTGCACAACCACTTGTCTGAAATGGTTTTCCTGCCTGAACAGGGGGTTGGACTGGAAGACCTCCAAGGTCCCTTCCAACTGTGTTACTCTATGTCCTTTGAATGAAGCAACACAAGCAGGCAGAATAATTTACACAAAGGGGATCCAAATTCAGTCCAAGGTGAATTGCTTCTGCCAAGCCACTTTCTATATTCCAGAAATTAAATTGGCTTACATGTCTCCTCTACAGAATGGGTTCCCTGCCAGAAAAAATTCTTCATCAGTTTACTATCCGACTGCCTATTTAAAATGAAAAACCTCTGAGTAGTTGTTAACTTAAATTTTCTGGGACTACACGCCACCCCATTCTGACAAGTTGGTTTCTCCTCAGCTAATTTTGTTTCAAATTTACCATTCATGAGTGTTTTATGTATGGGTTTCCACCAAGTCTTTTTAGTCCTGCTACAGCTTTTAAGCTTCCTAAAAAATGTAGGTGGCATGAACATGAAATAAAAAGTTTTGGCGCTTGTGTGAGATTAGAGGCAGAAAATTATATTATCAACCTGAGTTCCTTAATACTCTCTGGGGTAGTGGTTTTCTTTTAGACATTTCATTACCAAATTAGGTAACATCATCAGTGTTCTACCAAGCCACTAACCCCAAAAAACCACCAAGCTCAGAGAGCACCAAGGACCTCACAGTTCAACCCTGAGCTACAAATATTCTCTTCTCTTAGTACATTTCCAGACATTGCCTGAGTTCAAGATTGGAAGCCAGCTGAAGTAAAAAATTGATTGTAACCCAGAACTTTCTGGTGTGAAATGAACTCTGCAAAACTACTTCTGATTACAAACATTTAATCAATTAGAACAATTAATAAGTGGGACAACTTGCCTGCAGAAGTTGTGAATGCTCCAACACTGGAAGTTTTTAAGAAGAGGTTGGATAACCATTTGTCTGAAGTGGTGTAGGGTTTCCTGCCGAAGCAGGGGATTGGACTAGAAGACCTGGCTGGCCACAGAATGGGGTGGGAATGGAAATTTTGAAATATCCTTCCCCTGGAGCGGGGTGGGAATGGAGATTTTGCAGTATTCTTCCCCTGCCACACCCACCAAGCCATACTATGCCCAAGTCACGCCCACAGAACCAGTAGTAAAAAAATTTGGATTTCACCACTGCTGGGAGCCATCGATTCAACTTTGTTCTTCTGCTCAAGACTGTAAAAATTATACCCAAAGATGTTGCTCAGTTGTTTGCAACCTTTTGCACAATCAAAAGTGGGAGGAGAGCTACAGAAACCAACTAATTACAAAGCTGTGTGACCTTTCCATCAATGGCAGATTATTTTGCTGGTCCTTTGCCTTCTGCTCATAATGTTACCATGTCCAGATGATTTAAAAACCAAAAATATTGTGCAAACTTAAAAGAAAAATCTAGCCGTGGCCCACCCAGTGGCAGAAAAAAAAATGAGAACCACAATTTCTTGCAAGAAATGCCACAGCTTCAACCTGTTTGGTATGTCGCCCAATCTCCAAACATAGCTCATTTCATAATAATCTTTGAGGGAGGAGTCCTTTTTAATGTGCCTTCAATTGCCTTCTTGAAACTGCCCCCGGAGACTGACCACTTCCAGAACCAATACCGACTCAGGAATTCTTGTTGTTGAAGTCCACAGGTTGTAAAGTTACCATAGTTGCCCGCCCTGATCAAGTCCATGCTCAGAAACATAGCATACCCCCAAAGCCACAATTAAGAGCAAACCTCTCAGATGGGGGGGGGGGGGAAGCATTGCAAATATCTGATGATAAATCCTTTGGGTAACAAGCTGCCCACTTTCTGAAGCCATAATAGGCAATAAATCCTGCCGTTACCACCAACGAAACTATGCTTGAAAGAAACCAGTTTCTGCTCTTTCTACCTTCTGCATTTCATTATGTTTGATTAATGTAAAACTCTCAAAGGCACAGAATCAGTCATCCCAGAATTTCCCCGCTTTGCTTTTTCTCTTTCTAACCACTTCCCGTTGAAAATTTATAGCTGGCTTCATCTGCCCACCAACCAAAAGACAAACCATGTTTTTGTAGCTTAAGGATGAGTGCTTGTTTTCCACACAGAGCCTCGGTGCCTTCAAATAAAATTAGCAATCTCCTGCCTGAACCCCTGAAGACTTGCTGTCAATCATCCCTATGTCCACATCTTTGATGGACAAAAGGATTGAGTTCACATGATATTAGATTCATGCAGGCAACTAAAACATATTTTGGTGCTCTCTGAGCTTGGTGGTTTTCTTGCAGGTGTTTAATTTCCAAACTAAGCAACATCATCAGTGCATTCATTGATTAGGAGCACTCATGATACAACTAGTTTGCTAAAGAAATGGCTGTAAGAAAACAATGAGAGCACCAAGGACCCCAAAGTTCAACAAACAACAAACTTTGTTGTTTATATGTACACTGAGAGCTTACGCACTGGAGACAAATTCCTTGTGTGTCCAATCACACTTGGTCAATAGAGAATATTCCATTCTTATTCTATCCTGAGCTACAAATATTCTCTTCAGTTACCAAACATATTAGGTGCTAAAATCAAAGAAATTACAGAAGGACTCAATACATTATGTGAAACCAGCATGGCAGTTTTCAAGATTCCTAATTTATACCATCCGATGAAAATACATCTTTAATGCAACTAAAACAATGAATACTAGATTGCCTCACTTTGCCATAGTAATGGGAAGAATATGTATTTTTGACAATTCTGCGTCCGTTCCAAACCATAGCAGAGAAAGGGATGGTTGGACAGAGAAGTAAGGAAATCTGCCATTCTGGTTTTGCATAGTGGACAAGCTGGCTTGAATTCCATGGATCAGTTTCTGCATCTTGTATAACATGTCAGAACGGAGGACTCTTTGAAAATATATCCAGTGGTTTGGGCCTCCTTTTCCAAAAGAGGTCCATGCAACCGTTGGTGAGGGACCTTAAAATGTCTTTCTTGGGCAGGGACAGGAGTTCCCCCTATCATTTTAGAAGATCTCTGTCTTCACTGTGAACTCTTGCATGGACTTTCTCTAAGTCTTTGCAAATACAATTAAAATATTTAACGGCATATTCCTGATCCTAATTAGTTCATTTTGATCCTCCACTTCAGCGGGTGTCCATGGGAGAAGGCTGGACAAGTACTGATATTTTAGGATCCAGGGGTTGGGAACTACTGGGAGGTGTTCCAGTTGTTTTTCAACCACAATTCCCAGCAGCCCCACTCAAAATGAATATCAGGAATGTAGTGATCTGCTGTCTATCAACATCTGGATATACTTCCCTATTCCTGCTCTGCTCCTTCTAGCCCCTCCAGTGCAGAATAATCTTAAAGGACGGACCAAATGGCTCTACACCAAAGCTGGCTGAGGAATTCTGGGAGTTGAAGTCCACCAGGCTTAAAGTTGCCAAGGTTGGAGAACCCTGCTCTAAATTTCCCTCTTTCTGGCCCCAAAGCCTCCTTAGATCCAAAATGTTGAAAATTCAGGGTACAACGTCTCACCCTTTTGAAGCAGAAAGCACATTACCATAGGCTTGACAGAGTGAGCTGTGAGGCGCATCCAAAACTAAATACACCTTTCTACATATCTTATGTTAAAGATTTCACCAACAGCTGTTTTTAAAGTGTTTTAATCTTCCTCTTTCTGTCCAGCACTTTCCTTTTCTTGGGAAGAATGATGACACAGCCTGTTTATAAAACTTCTCACTTCTCCAGAAAGAGCTACACCCTTTGAGTCTCTATTTCAGCCAGGCCTCTCGGAGTGCACCAGGCAGAACATATCATATGACTTTTTATCACTGCTCCGTTTTTCTAGCTTTTTAGTTAATTCTGATTTTTATACCGGCCATGTTGCTCTAACAATAAAACTGTCCCATGCTGAGAAATTAGTTCATCAATGCACTTCATTAGAAATGTTTCTTGGTTCATAGGTAGTCTTGAAAAGTTAACATTTATCTGTTGCAAGTAGGTTGAAGCAGAGCAAAAAGCAGATAATGAAATACACTGAAAAAACATTTCATTTGAACTCCCTTTCCTTCTATGCAATGAAAGACTGGCTTTGTTTCCCCTACATAAATGAATTTGTTTAAATTATGTGTACTTTGTCTTCCACATAAAGATCCATTGACCTAGCCAGTTGCTAGCTATAATCACCCCTTTATGAATGGCTAGAGTTGTGTTGATTATTTCAGATCAAAATCCCTTGGAATATTTCATCTATGTAGAGAGGCATTGCCTAGATAATTATATGAACTCAAAAGAACAGACATTTTAGTCATCATGCCTTGCTGAATCTTCTTGGAACATGTAGATCTCATTCATACAAATGTCATTGTCACCCATATTGTCTATTTTTGAGTGGCAGCTACATTTATATACCAATTTATTAGAAAACACTATGCTTGGGATATGAGATGAAGCCAAATAGACCTCATTAGAGCCACTTACTCAGGGATGTCTACTTATATTTTTGTCACTGGGCAAGTATAGACATATCTAAAGAGCTATTTGATTCAAGCTGACCTCTAAATGTATCATGAGAATCCTTGAAATAAGTCACTCATCTTTTCTTTTTTTATCTTCTTTTAAACATTAGTTCATTGGTACTTTATGGATTTCTACCCAAGAGATGCGAGTATAACTATTTCTGCCTAGATCTTCAACATTAACCAACTGTGGATTAACACAAACCATTAAGTCCTCATTGTTTCCTTAACCATGGTTTGAATAAACCACAATTCACACAACAAAGAGAACCAAAACTTAACCAACCAAGTTTTGTGGTCGTAAATTCCTCATATAAAGAAAACCTGTATAAAATGTTTTACAGGTGGCACTTCCCACCCACAAGATTGGCAAAAATTAGCAAAAAATATTCTCCAAGATATTGGAAATATGAGGTGGTCCCAGGGTCCTATTACCATATGTGGTGGGAGTGCTTGAAAGCAAAAAGTTTTTGGTATCAAATAAAGAGCTGGCCAGAAGAAATTATAACAATTAAAATAGAAGTCAAACCAGAATTTTTCTTATTGGGAATGACAGACAGTAAATATAATAAAAATGTAACCTACCTAATATTACATATATTAACAGCTGCAAGAATAGCATTTGCTCAGAAATGGAAGAAGTGTTATGTAAAATCTTCAACTGTGCAGAAATGGACAGACTCACTTTGGAACTCAAAAATAAAAGTGAATCAACATATTATGAAATCTGGACTAAATTTTATGAATGGTTAAACAAGAGGAAGAACACCAAGAAGAAGGTGTAGTGAATGTCTAGAAATATATATGTCAATGTATACTGAACTTGTGAGTGAGATATAGGTTTATTGGATGCGAATATAGTTGTTTAGGAGGAATTATGTAGTATGCTTGACATGTAATGAAGTAAGATATATGTAAATTTGTATATAGATTAAGGAATATATTACTTATTAATTTGAATTAGACGGAAATGTTAGAAACCGGAAATGTTAGAAACCGGAGATGTCAAACCATGTCCATTGTTTTTTAAATTTGAATTATTAATAAAAAAAACTTTTTTTAAAAAAAAATTGTGGTCATAAATTGAAGACTACCTGTACTTAAGGAAATTGAATTAACTGAACTGGCTGAGTACCCACTGGAAGGATTAGCTCAACAAACTGAGTCAAAAGCCAAGTCTAAAGTGTTTTCTGAATCCAGCCAACAAAGAAATATTTTACTTATCTCCACCAAATTTCTGTGGCTGTTAAAACCATAGGAGGGGTTCAACAGACTAATCTACATCTATAGCTGAACTTCCTGGGAAGAACACTAAGCTTTCAATACAACAGAAGAAAAATAATGTGTTTCTTCTTTCTTAGCTGCTCTCTTTTGGTACAACACAAGCCGAGAAGCAAAACAGATAATGCCATTGTGGTATTGTGGCTGGAATTTGGGCCAAAGTTATTCACTGTATTACTGCAAGGATAAAGTGCAAAACTATCAGCATCACCTCTACCTCTTAGGGAAAAGGTAAACCATAAAAGCAATAAATACATAAATAAAGACAATTTTGTTCTGGCAAGAGCTAAAATGTTTTAGCTTTCATGCATGAACAAAAATTGTGAAGCTGAAATGGTGCCATTCTGCATAAAAGACAAATGACCCAGATTTCAATTGTCCAGGTTTATTTAGCACATTAAACAAGCCTAAAATAAACAAAATATATTTCTGGTTTATCGGACAGTGAAGTTGGGCTTATAATACTTAAAAAGGCAGAATCCTGTTAACAGGAAATTAAAATTTGAATTTATCTGTGACCCCTTTCTAACATTCTCATACACTAAAAGCAGGATATGTACTGTATGTGTATTTATGTGTGCATTTGTATATATGTTTCCCATTCATTTATATACTTATGTTCTCAATTACCAGGCCAGCTCCCAGGGGTTAACAACAGAACAATAATGAACATCAAAGCTAAATAAAACCCATCCAGACTAAACTACGCCAATCATAAAGCTTTCAAAATTATAAACAAATAAAACATTACAGCAAAAAAAAAAAACAACAGAAAAGCAACAAAGATGTACAACCAGAAATGCAATTAAAAAAGCAGACAAATCTCCAATGCCAGCAATCAAAAACAGAGAGCAAATAGACATGACTACTATGATGGGAAAGCAAATGAATAACAATAAGTTTTGAGAATTTTCTTAAAGCTTTACAAAGAAACCACCAAAGAAATGGAATCTCAAAGTGTTGGTGCTGTCACTGAAAAGGCCCTATCCTAAGAAATTGCCCACAATCATTTTTCCAGGAAGGTCTTCAAAGAAAGTTTTCTGCAAGTAATAGCAATAGCACTTAGACTTATATACCGCTTCACAGTGCTTTACAGCCCTCTCTAAAACGTTTACAGCATATTGCTTCCAACAATCTGGGTCCTCATTTTACCAAGCTCGGAAGGATGAAAGGCTGAGTTAACCTTGAGCTGGAGAGAATTGAACTGCTGGTAGTGGGAAGAGTCATACTACATTCAAACCATTGCGCCACCATGGCTCTTGATGATGGTTAGATGACCAACCATAATGATGGTTGCAAGGTGATCACATACGGGGCTAGCCTTTCCTTTCAGTATGAGGCACATGAGCCACAGAGAAATTTATATGTGCATCTTGAACTTGCCAAAGAAGACCGCTGAAATCTCAAACAGCAATTATATATGCCTATAACTCCAACTCAATACCCTCAACACGAGCTTAGTTGCCACATTCTAAACCAGTTACAAGTTACGTATGTCCCATCAAGGACAACCTTATAGACAAGTGCAATATTTTAAGCCAGAGTTAATAATCAGCAGGTACCAGCAGCCACTTCAGTTTTCATCCAGAAGGGCTGCAGATGTTAACCTCTGGAAATGTTAGTTACATGAGCAGCACACTGTTCGCTCTTGAACCCATTGTTCTCAGGAAGAGGAGAGTTCTTAAAACAGTCAGAAACTGAAATTTTACAAATTATTCCAAAGACTCAGGAAAGTGAGTCTATTGAAAGTGAGTCAATAGAGAAAGGAACTCTATTGTTCCTTTCTCAGACTCCTATGTAGGCCCGTGTTTTTTAAAATCCTTCAGGTCTTAGTCCTGAATTAAAATACACCACAACCAACTGTAGAGATTCATATATATATTAAAAAAGTCAACCTGAATCACTGAATCATAACATCATAAAACCTGCTATAATGTGAGCTTAACTCCAGACTTGCAAAGACCATAGCATTTTTTTTAAAAAAACATGCAGTTTATCCAGTTCCCATCAAGAGTATTAAACTTGGTCTGATTCATTTAAATCACCCAACACAAGAATACTTTTAAAACTTTGTAGGACGCATTCTAAGACTAAGCATCATCAGCAAGAAGCCACTGGATAAAAATGAAGGAAGTCATCATGGCCAGATGTTCCTTAATTACAACTCCTTTTCCCAGTAGCCAGGCTGATAGGCATGGTAGCGTAGCAATATCCAAGGGCCATATAATGTCCATCCAAAGATGTTTTCTACAGACACCCTTCTTTGAATTATGTGCAAAAGCCAAAATAGCTTTTAGCAATTTGAACATTGACCTGTTGCTGATATTGCTATGATAGGAGACAGCCCTTTCTTGTGCCTTCTCCCCAAGTTGTCACACTGTGACAAGTCAAACTTCACAACAATCTGAAAAAGCTATTGCTTAAGGCAAGGCACTCAGCAGTTGAGCACGTGCTTCTCATACAGAAGGTCTCCGTTTCTTCTCCAGCATTTGAGGCCATGTCACCTGCATTCAGTAAAGCTCCAGAGACTTGAGGCTCTTCTTGGTGGACTGTTTGAAAGTCTGTCAGGGAAGGAGAGAAAATCAAGGGGACAAGGACAAGCTTTGCATCCAGATGGCTCAAGGCCTCTAGATGTGGGTGGGAAGAGAGAAGTAGACATAACTGGATAAATAACTCATCCTAAAACAGGCTTTGGGGTTTCCTAATGGAGTCCAACAAGAAGCCAGAACAGAAGTGATGATGCTCAGGCAAGCTTCCGTTGGGTCAAAGCAATGCCAAGCCAGCTTTGTTTAGTCTGAGCCTGCAGAAAGTCCGGCCAAGTCAAACCATGCCCGCAGTCAAACACCAACTAGCCAACCATTTGCCCCTTGGGAGAGCATCCAAAGCGCCCATCCCAGCTCCTCTGCCCAGATCTATTTCTCCCGTGGCTCCCCAACAGCCACACAGACACAAAGAAAGGAACAAAAGGGAGGCAGAGCCCAGCTACAAGTTGGAACACATTTGGAGACGCAACAAACCGACGCCGCCGCCGGGTGCAGATGCGCCTTGGGAAGCCCGGCTGCGGGAGCCCGGCAGAAAAAGGAGCCCAGCGCCTTGTCGCGGCTGGGAGATTCCAAGCAAGCCGGGATCGTTTCCAACCCGGATGGAGCGAATAATCCGAATCCTCGCCGAGCGCAAGAAACGCAACCCTCGGCTAAGGAGGCAGGGCAGCAGCGCGGGCATCACACGCCCCAACTGGGGAAGCCGCTGGGAGCAGCTGAGCCGAAGGCGCCCGCCTGAAGGATGGGCAGGATGGGCAAGATGAAGAGGATGCTGCCCCCGCCAGCCTTCCAGGGGGAGCCGGCCGGGAGCCCCTCGCCCCAATGCCAGCTCGTCCCTGGCAGCCCCGCACAGCTCCAGCGCAGCCAACTTACCCTTCGCCACCAGCCATCCTCCGCGGCTCGGGAGGAAGCGGAGGGTGGCCGCGGGCCGGCGAGCAGCGGCTTGGTTGTAATCCAAGCGGGGCCGGCGAGGCGAAGGCGGCGGGAGGAGAGCGGCGGGGAGGTCGTTGTCCTCCGTCCGGGGCTGCTCTGCAAAGGAGAGTCCGGAGCCTGCAGCTCGGGCGCCCCGGCGAGCTTCGGTCTGCAGCGGCGCCAACTCAGCAGAGGAGCCGGGGAGGAGCGCGGCGCAACCGGGTGCAAGTTAAGCCCAGGCGAGCGCCGGAGGAAGAGCGAGGAGGAGAAAGGCAGAGCGCGGCTGGGGCGTCGGAAACGGTCCGCCCCTACCTTGGCCACGCTTGCGCACAGAGGGAGCAGCCCCCGGCTCAGCTGCGGTGGGCAGGCGAGGGGGGCGGCCGTGCTCAGCTCGGCTCGGCTCGGCTCGGCTCGCCGGCCGGGAGTTGCTGCTTGCGGGCGCTCGAGGCGAGGGCCGGG
The DNA here is from genome assembly GCA_030761175.1 of Masticophis lateralis. Lineage (NCBI taxonomy): Eukaryota > Metazoa > Chordata > Lepidosauria > Squamata > Colubridae > Masticophis > Masticophis lateralis. The sequence continues at coordinate 5,084,750 of JAUDYJ010000008.1, read as the reverse complement.
ACGAAGGAGGCGAAGTCCTGGAGGCGCCGGCTTAGCGGTTGTCTTCGGCTTGGCGCGTGGCTCGCCAAGCCGAAGAAAGCGAGGTTCGCTTAGCGAGGCTTCCCCCGTTGCTGCCTTTGGGCTGGGTTGGGCAAACGGCCTCGTCGGCTCCTTTGGGCTTCTTCAGCGCGAAAATGCGGAGCCCGGAGCTTGCATTGCACGCGAAGGTTGCCCTCCCGGGAATGGGGTTGGGGGGGGGGGCATGGCTGTGCTGTGGGGATGCAACAGTTGTAAGCGGCTGATCCGAGGTTAGAGGTGTCGGCTGAATCCGGGGCGGCTGCTCTGTGGGAGGAAAAAGCCGGTTGAGGTTTTCCTTTTGTTAAGGCAGCCGGGACTTTGCATTCCTTTGCAAGCTTTGGAACTTGAGGGTAGCCACGAGGGGGGTTAAAAATGGACCCACCCCATCCCACCTCCGCCATAAAGGCTTAACAGGTGTTTCAGTCATGCCTGTAACCGGCCAATGTTGAGAAGCAAAAGTATTGGCAGACAAAGAAAGATTGGGGTTTAGAAAGGAGGAAGAGCAGGAGAGACAGAATATCTGTGGGCACCTTTCCTCACCTGGCCTGTCCCAACTCTCAACCCTTTGAGGTACCTCGGATTTAGAGAGAGACCCTGTATGGATTGCGGGAGAGCTGCATTATTGTAGGTTATAATAATCATCTGGAAAACCCTTCTTAGTTTTTTTGTCCCCCAAAGATGAGTTACTCTGAATTTCCTACACTTGCTTCAACCTCTGGAATAAGTGCAACAATCACCAACTGGTGGTCCATGAGAACATTTTGGTGGTCCGCAGAAAAATGATTTGCATTTTTTATATTGCACTAAATCAGAGGTCCTCAAATGATGGCACCTGGGCCGGATACTTGCAATGAACATTTGTGTTGCTGCAGAGAGTCTCCCTCTTCAGGGTCTTTTTGTGTGGGTTGGAGGGGGGCAGAAATTCTGACTTGCGGTCTGCTGCAGCCTCCTGGTGCAGGACTTTGGACAAAGGCTGGAGGGAAGTGCCACTGGTGGCGAAGAGCCGGAGGGTCTTATTCCAGTGGGACTGCATCATGGCCTGGAACTGGGTGACCATCTCGGCGCACTGAGCCTCCAGGCGCCGGCACCTGGCCTTGCACTCCCACAGGTCTTCCCTCTGCTTGTAAAGCCTATGCTCGTAGTCCTCAATGCTAAGTGAGGTGCTTCTGCTGAGCCTCCTCCTCGGTCAGATCCAATTTGAACTGAGCTGTTTTGCCAACTCTTTCTCATGGTGGCTGCTTAGCTCCAACAACTGCTTCCTGTTGGGGCCCTAAGGAGCCTGGGCAGGGAGGCGAGGAGTGGCTGGGAGGGGAGGGGCGAGTAGAGTCTGGCAAGGCACCCCTTGATTTGAGTGACATCGAGTTGGCCATGCCCACCCAGTCATATGACCACCTAGCCACACCCACCCCGCCAGTCATTAGGCAGATCATATTAGTGGTCCGCGGGATTTAAAATTATGAATTTAGTGGTCCCTGAGATCCGAAAGGTTGATGACCCCTGCATTAGTGCTTCTCCACATCCTTCTTTGACAGTTCTTTCATACAGAGGCCATTTAGGTTCCATTATGGCAACTGACAAACTGAGGTTTGCAGTAATGTCCTAGTATTTCTCTTTGTTTAGTTACAGGTGGCCCTCATCGAAGACCACTTGTTACCAACCAGGTGTATAATGATGCTGAATGGGTGGTACTTATGACCAGACCTCAGGTTCATCTCAGTGTCCCACAATCATGTGATCATCATTGGCAACCTTCCCTACGAGCTCCCTAAAAGCAAAATTAATGGGGAAGCCAGCGGGAAGTCAGAAGTTTAAATCATAAGAGGTCCGCCTTAACTACCTGCACAGTTTTCATTTAACAACAGCAACCAGAACTGCTGTCACTAAGTGTCACTGTCATTTTTTTTACTTGCAGACATGTTGCTTAACAACAGCATTTCCATTCCCAATTAGTGTCATTAAGCAATTATTGTAATGAATCTCCCATCTTTCCTTAGACCCAAGAGAGCAGCCATAGGCTCCATTTCTCCTCATAACAGCAGCTGGTTGGGCTAAGACAGTGATGGCTAACCTTTTCCCGACCAAGTGCCCAAAGCACACACATGCGCCTGAACCCCCAAAATGCAATGCGTGCACAGCCCCCCATCTGCCTCCTACCCCATGTGCATGTGTGTGCGGCCCCCGCACATGCCCCGGCCATCCATGCCCCCCATGCCCCCTGCCTCGTGCATGCATGAGCGGTCCCCTGCACGTGACCCTCCATGCATGCACATGCAGCCCCCATGCATGCACCCCACTCCCACACATGCGTGCCAGAGACCGGACGACTAGCTGACCTGCAGGAGCCACGCGCGCATGTGGAATGGACCTGAACTGGGGTGACGGCTTGCGTGCCCACAGAGAGGGCACTGCGTGCCACAAGTTCACTATCACGGGGCTAGGACAAGCCCCAAATCCCCCAGAAAGCTTCTGTGACCAGGGGTAGATGCAAATAAGGGTTTCCCTGGTGCCACCCACAACCCTTCACCATTGCACACCACTGGTTATCCTTAGCATAATGGAAAAGAATGATTTTGGGTCTTCCATAGGCCTTGAAATATGACATATGATGGGGACCTTGGCCCAAAAGCCAAGCCAGGATCAGCTTCAGTGGGAGAAGTTTTGAAGGGAGGGCTAAGAGGGGAACAAATTCCTAGCTTTCAGAGAAAGGGATCTAGGTCGCCTCTGTGATAATCATTTTATGACGTGGCAAATCTCCCAAATTCAGGAGGCATTTAGATATTCAGGCTGTTGCTCAGTGGGATTAATATTGTAAACACTTGCAACATTCAGCTGCCATGTCAGCATGTATTTATTGCCAAACGTAGGGGGGGAAATGTGGCACTCACTAAATTTGCATCATCTTTAGCCAAAAGTTCTAGCTCGCCACACTGTCTTGAACTCAAGTAAAAAGAAACAGTTTTAAATGTTGAAATAAATATATATCAGCACGTACATCATTGTTGGTAGTATTTTATGGGACAGGTAATATGGGAACTTTGTAGGGCACAGTTCAGAAATTTGTATGGTACACTAGGGGAGTTCCTGTACAGGTGGTACGAGAACTTTGGGGGAGAGTGACAATTTCTTATTGGAATTCAGCATAATTCAGCCACAAGCAAAAGAACAAAGTCAAACTAGTGTCTTAGACTTTAAGAGAACTGATTTCAAAAAACTTAGACCTTGGGAAGGATTCCATGGATGGAAATTTTAAGGCGAAAACAACTCAAGAAGCTTGAGAAACTATGAAAAATGAGATTATAAAAGCCCAGTCTGACACAATACCACTGCAAAAGAAAGAGAGACCCAAGATGAAACAAGCATGGTTACATAAAGAACTCTCTGGTAAATTGAAAGGCAAAACAGCTAAGTATAAAAAGTGAAAAGGCTGGCTTCTGACAAGGAAAGTCAATGGGGAAACGGAATTCACTTAATGACCACGATTCAGTTAACTTTGGTGATTCATTTAACAACTAGCAAAAGAAGTCATAAAATTGGGCTCAACTTACTTAATAGACATCTTCCTAAGCAATGGATCCCAATTTTGATCATAAATCAAGGGTTACCTCTATTTTATTTTACTGAGGCTATTTCAGCCACCCTGTTCCATACCCAACAGCGTATGAACAGCTCTATCCCCCATTTTATCAAAAAGAACCCTGTCAGTTTCTCAAAGAAGCAATTCTTTGCCTGAACCTAAGTCCTCCTGAAATAAATAGGACAATTGTAAGCAAGTATGGCTACATGTCACCTGCACACTTTTCTTTGAATTCATACCTATGCTAAGTCACAGTGTAATTTGACTGCGATTAGGGTTATTAGAGTTAAATTTTATCCAAAGTATCGCGAGACTTCTCCAAATTTGCAGATTGCTGCATGGAGCAAAACTTCAGCAAGTTTTGCCAATAGTTCATGCTTTAATTGTGCCAGCTGATCAAGTCTGTAAAATATTGGCAATCCCCACCACCAGTCGCTGACAACCATTCTGGGGCTCATAGCCCACAATTTAAGACCATGGCTATAAATCATGGTTAAAACAAACCATTGCTTTTTTTGTGAAACTCCCCTGCCTGCCTGCTTAATTCTCCCCCTGTCTACGACCAGCTCTGTCTGCTCCAACTTCAGCTGTGTAAGAAAAAGGGATTCACGCTTGCCAGCTGCACAGCCAAGTGGTTTTCTGCATGATTGCCAAGTCTAGTCACACTCTGGGAATTCCAAGGAAAAGTCAGACGGTTGTTTCAGCTCCCATTCTGATGAAACAGAGTAGCTTTGATTATTTCAAGCCTCAAACCTTTGTTTCAAAAGCCCATCTTGCGTTTTGTTTTTTTTGAAAGCACCTGGACATCCTGAGTTGTACACATCTGTTCAAAGGGTTATTTAGTTTGCACCACAGGGTACTCTGAATGTTATTTTTCTTTCTGAGACCACCACTGAAAAGTCCCATGTTGCATAGAGTACATATCACAGGAGCCTTTTCAAAGTGTACTGTCTGTATCAATGACCTGTGTTTTTATCACTGCTTACAGCTGAATGAAAACACTTTTGCAGAAAGAGTTCTATCGGACTGTGTTCACAGAAGATGTAAAGTGGGAAGGTCTCTTTCCCACAACACACAATCCTTAACCTTTTATTTGCAGAGCATTGACTTAACACTGGGGCAAACAATCCACAACCCCTGGGCCAGGTGCATCTCCTGGGCCTTTTGTTTTGAAGCTTCAGAGCAGCGGTCACTAACTGGTGGTCTGAAAGAAAATTTTGGTGGTCTGCAGAAAAATTATTTGCATTTCTTATATTGCACTAAATCAGGGGTCCTCAAACTATGGCCCCTGGGCCAGATACGTGCAATGAATGCTTGAAAGAGTCTCCCCCTTTGGGGTCTTTTTGTGCAGGTTGGAGGGGAGCAGAAATTCCGACTTGGGGACTGCTTCAGCCTCCTTGTGTATGGCTTTGGGCAAAGGCTGAAGGGAAGTGCTGCTGGTGGCGAAGAGCTAGAGGACCTTGTTCCAGTGGGATTGTATCATGGCCTGGAACTGGCTGATTATCTCAGCCTGCTGAGCCCCCAGGCACCGGTACCTGGCCTTGCACTCCCGCAGGTCTTCCCTCTGCTTGGAAAGCCTATGCTTGTAGTCCTGACTGAGGTGCTTCTGCTGAGCCTCCTTCTCGGTCAGATCCAATTTGAACTGAGCCAGCTGTTTTGCCAACTCTTTCTCATGGTGGCTGCTCAGCTCCAACAACTTCCGGGCCCTAAGGAGCCCGGAAAGGCAGGTGAGGAGTGGCTAGGAGGGGAAGAGCAAATAGAGGGTGGCAAGGCGCCCCATGATTTGAGTGACATCAAGTTGGCCATGCCCACCCAGTCACATAACCACCTAGACACACCAGTGGTGGGTTTCCAATTTTTTTACTACTGGTTCTGTGGGTGTGGCTTGGTGGGCATGGTATGGCTTGGTTGGTGTGGCAGGGGAAGAATACTGCAAAATCTCCATTCCCTCCCCAATCCAGGGGAAAGTTACTGCAAAATTCCCATTTTCTCCCAATTAGCTGGGACTTGGGAGGCAGAGGATGGGGAAGGGGCCAGTCAGAATTTTTAATACCTGTTCTCCGAACTACTCAAAATTTCCGCTACCGGTTCTCCAGAACTAGTCAGAACCTGCTGAAATCCATCTCTGAGCCACACCCACCCAGCCGGTAATTAAGCAGATCATATTAGTGGTCCATGGAATTTAAAATTATGAATTTAGTGGCTCTTGAGGTCTGAAAGGTTGAGGACCCCTGCTCCAGAGGACTGCAAAAAGATGCTTTGAAGCATCTAGATCAGGGATGGGGACCTAGATGCTTCCATGCTGGCTCATGAATTCTGGGAGTTGAAATCCACGGAACATTAAAGGGCCTTAGTTCCCCACCCTTGATCTAGAAGCAAGAGCATCACACCTGTCTGCTACTTCTTAAAACTATGATGTCTTTTCCCAATTAACCAGGTTCAACTGGTTCAGAGTTGCACAAAGCTATGTCTCAGGGAACCTCCAAAGCCGCTTTCTACTTTCAGATCCAAAGTCTTGCACAACCCTATTTTAAATCCCTCCAACTCCTCCCAGACAATTATTTTGGCCCCACCCATTCATATATCATTATATCACAAGCCATGTAGTACTGTGGTGATCCTTGGAAAGGGTTCTTTCTCCTCTCCCTTTTTATTTGGGGTGGGTGGGAGAAGAGCAGCCTTGGCCATTAAGTTACCTATCCCCAGCCTAGCGTATTTGTGAAACCAGTCAGTTGCAGCCTTCAGCCAGGCACAAATATTCTCTGCCTTAACACATGTTTCCTTGCTTCTCTACTTTCACTTCGAAAGCCTATCCTTCCCTTTGGGGCTTCCTGTTAAGGATGAATCACAGGGATGCTGCGGCAACTGTCGTGGATGACACACTTGGAAGAGGAGCTATTTTGCTGTGTGTCTTTGCAAAACCAACTGTCCTCTGAGAAAAGTAGTCGTGCCATCTGCTCTGGAGAAAGTAATGGCATTATCTAAGCCACACCAGTGCCAAATTCCACTGCAGCTGTTATAAAAACCACAGACTATTAAGAACTGGCAACCGTTTTTTTTGGTTGGTTTTTTTTTTTTTGGTGGCTTTTTCCCTCCGCATTCCTCTTCCTATGCTGTGTCTTTTTATACTGATAAGCCCAAAGACTGCTTTTCACTACTGCAGAAGCCATGATGGCAATGGTTTAGGTGAAAGTGTGGGCTACTGAAGCTTTAAAATCAGTATTAAGCATCAAAGTTGGCAGGAATAGCCAACACTCCAGAAGACAGACTTAAGGGTCAGAAGGATCTTGACAGACATGAACACTGGATCCTATCTAACAAAATGAAATTCAATGGTGAAAAAAGTAAGGTTCTACATATAGGTAGGAAAAACCAAATGCACAGGTACAGTATTGGGTGATTCTTGGCTCAATAATAGTATCTGTGAGATGGATCTAACTGGACAAATCACTTAAATATGAGCCAGCAGTGTGCTGCAGCTGCCAAAAAAGCCAATTAGTGTTAATACCACTTTAGAATGGCTTTGGTAAGGCCACACTTGGAATACTGCATCCAGTTTTGGTCACTATGATGTAAAAAAGATGTTGAGACTCTAAAAAGTGCAGAGAAGAGCATCAAAGTTGATTAGGGGACTGGAGGCTAAAACGTAGTTGCTGAGATTGGGTATGTCTAGTTTAATGAAAAGAAGGACTAGGGATGACATGATAGCAGTGTTCCAATATCTTAGGGGTTGCCGCAAAGAAGAGGGAGTCAAGCTATTCTCCAAAGCACCAGAGGGCAGGACAAGAAGCAATGGGTGGAAACTAATCAAGGAGAGAAGCAACTTAGAACTAGTTAGAACAATTAATCAGTGGGACAAATTGTCTCCAGAAGTTCTGAAAGCTCCAACACTCGAAGTTTTTAAGACGATTTCAGATGGATAACCATTTGTCTGAAATGGTATAGGGTTTCCTGCCTGAGCAGGGGGTTGGACTAGAAGACCTCCAAGATCCCTTCCAACTCTGTTATTCTGTTAAATACGGGAAACAGCCAATCTAACTGTCCCAAATTGGATAAGACTTAATTGTGCAAAGCCACGCAGAATTAGGCTCTGCCAAAATTGTGAGTCATATTGATACACCCCAGGCATCACTTCTCCTGTCTCATGGCACCGAATTTGGGAACAACTCTCTTTTGATTGACTCAGCAATGTTCTCGCTAACATCCAGATGGCAGATGGTTAATGCTATTCTAACCATCTTCTTTCTCTATTTTCTCTTTGGCCTGTTATGCCCCAGTTCTTTCTCTGGCAAGTGACAGTAAATCAATATAGAAGACATTGGAAAAAATTAGCAAATGAGTGTTGCCGACCGTACCTACTCATCCTGGCCCAATTCTCAATGAAAAACCAATGAATCTGTTAGTTCTGGGTTATAATTTCATATACTTAAAACACAGATCAACTTTGAAGACTTTTTTTTTAAATGGAAAAAACTATCCCCCAGGTTACAAATTCAAAATTTGGGTGTTTGGCAGCTGGCATATATTTTACGATGGTTACAACATCCCAGTGATTGCCGTCTGCAACCTGCCTAGCCAGCTTCTGCCAAGAAAAGTCAACAGGGGCATCTGGATTTGCTTAAGCATCACCTGAGTCATTTAACATCTGCAGAGATTAGTTTAACAATTGTGGCAAAAAAAAAATTGGGCACTGACTTAAAATTGCCTTGCTTGGCAATGGAAATTCTTCTCCCAGTTGTAAGTTGTATTAGCAAAAAGTTTGGCTTTTTTTTTCTAAATTCAAGCCACCTAAATCATTAAATATTTGCAGTTTGGGGAAATAAATCGTACCTTGATAGAAATACTAACAGCGATAGAAATGGAATAGAATTCTGCATTCTTCTGTATTTTAATAGTGAATTCATTCTGCAAGAATAGGTCAGTATGACAGCAACAGAAGGGGAAAGAACAGGGTCTGTGGGGATGGAAGGCTGCAGAAGCATAAAAGGTATTAAAATACTTTTATAATTCTTTCTTTATACCTTCCTTCTTTTTTCTTAATCCATTCTTTTACACTCCTGACAATGAAAACTCCCTTTTAGAGATTGGTCTGGGTCACCCTAACATTAGCAGAGCTGCTCAGATGTCATGTAATTTTAATTAAAATTAAAACACATGGATTTCAGGATTTTTTTTAAAAAAATGCTGAGGAACAATGCAGTTGCTTTACAGGAAACACATGGTCAGTTTTATTGGAGCAAAAAAGTCATGTAAGCACTTAGGGGAATAGGCAATGGGTGGCCTTCCAGCCTGCAGCTGCAATCTTCCTTTACCGGCTAAGACTATGTAAAGTTGGAGTTTAACATCTGGAGAAAACATACCCCAACCCTAAGCTAGACCAGCCAATAGTGTCTAGATACTATTGACTGAAAAGCTGGAAAATGAATGAGGGGGAAAAAAGAGCCAATTTCCATAGATTGAACTGATTTGGGCTTTTTAATATGTTTATTCAGCACCCCCATCCATTTTTCATTTTACTGGGGCTTTCTTCCAGGTTGTGTGTAGAGCAGGATTTCTCAACCTAAAATGATGGATGGGGAATTCTGGGAGTTGAAGTCCACATATCTTAAAGTTGCAAAACACTGGTGTAGAGCTTCTTTCTCCATTCATGGTCCTTGGTAGCCAGTGGTCAGGTGATCAAACTGTAGTCCAAAATAATCTGGAGAACAACCAGCCCAGGGAAGGCACCCAGGTTAATGTCAAGTATTGCTGCTTTAAAAGAAAGACAAATATAATAAGAGTATTGTAAGATTTAGCAGGAGGAAATAGAAACAAGAAGCTTGCATCATTATGTTTTCTGCATCTTTTTTGAATACAATGTCCATAATCTGTCACCATCACAGAAGCTGGTAGGGCTTCCCAAATCCATTGAAGGGCACCAACTTGCCATCTGTTAAAATATCCGCAATGTCAAATCCATGGTCCACATAGCACAAGAATGTGATGCCTGTGGACTTCCAGATGTTGTTGATTTTCAAATTCTATCAACTTTGGCCATTATTTATGCTGGTTTGGGTAAATGGGAACTCACCCAAAAAACAGTGGGGCTAGCTAGGGGAAGGAAGATACATCTGGAATCCTGAACACAGCTATTTGTTGATTTTTTAAAAAAAATCTTCCAATAGGAAAAAAAAATACAAATTAAGTATTTTTTTTTAAAAAAAAAGATTTCTTGTTTATGTATATATATATATATATTTTCTTCCATTCTTTCTTCAACATCGTCAGATGTTCAGGCTTTACCAGCTTCCTGGAATTTCTTCAGCAGAGGTTCACCTTCTCGGACAGGAAAGGTCAAAGGGCACTTCTGATAATACTGGGAATCCAGCTCCAGGTGATACATCACATCGGAAAGCAGGAGGGCCCGTTCCGCAGAGCACCCTGGCGCATCGTAGCTCAGGGCAGTGAAATGCACATGAAAGTGGAAATAGGATGGCTGGTAATGCAAGTAAACCCGCAGCTGGGCCTTTGCAAGGCCAAAGCGCTTTTGTATGGCCTCCTAGAAGAAATGGACAATAAGTTAATGATCATATTGAAAATGGACAGCTACTTAGCAACCGCTTCACTTAATGACCAAGTTGTTGGTCCCAACTGTGACTTGCTATAACACAAAACATAGGATAAATAACAAAATTTATCGAATGAGACATGGCAGAAAAAAAAGCAGATTTATTTATTTATTTATTTCATAGAGGTCTTCAAACTTGACAGCTTTAAGACTTGTGGGCTTCAACTCCCAGAATTCTCCAGCCACCTGGCTGGAGAATTCTGGGAGTTGAAGTCCACAAGTCTTAAAGCTGCCAAGTTTGAAGACCTCTTTTCTAAATTCTGGAATCTCAGTTCATTCCCTGAAGGCCAACATTTGGTGGAATTTATTTCCGCTATCCCCACTGACAGTTAACTGGGTTGGATCTCCGGGGGGGGGGGGGGAGGCCGTTTTCACCCTCCCCAGACTCCTAGAGAGACCCTGGAGTCAGGTGAGAAAGAAAAATGGGCCTACCGGGCCATCGCATGCCAGGAGCAGGGGTAGGAGGGGGGGTTGCATGCGCATGCGTGGGGTGCCTAGAATTATGGGTGTCGGCATGCGCGCGCACGACCCCTCCCACCCCCCCTCCTGGCACACGATGGCAAAAAGGTTAGCCATCACTGCACTAGGTTTCTATTTCTGTTTCTCTCTATTATTTCAGAAGGAACGTAAAAGAGAGAATAATGATGTCCTTGTGTGTCCTTTTGATTGCCCATGCTGGAAGCTGCATTTCAAACCGGATAATCTTTGGCCTGAGGCAACAGCTATTGTCACAGTAAGCAGAGGGTTGTTTTTTTAAAAAAAAATAACTCTGCTACCTGAGCACGTCACTGTGTCTAACATTCATCCTGGACTCTGATAAGGATCAGAATTGGTCTTGTTAAGAAAGATAATCCTTTGCAGTAGATTTTCCCAGCCTGGTGCATTCTGGGTATGTTGGCCCTAAATTCCTCACCAGCACCTGTTGTCAGAGAGAATCTACTCATTGTGAACTGATAGCTCTTGTTTGTTTCTCAGAACTTCAATCTACTCCTAACTTTGTGCAAGCATTGTACAGAAATGTCATCGACTCTCCTTCCATTTCTTAGCGTTTGAACCCAATTGTATTAATTTTTCTCCTCCCATCTGTTCTGGTGTTTGCTTATTTGCCAACTGCCAACCAAATTAAATACAGGCGGTTAAATGCTTTGGAAACCTTTAGGCATGGTTTCCGAAGCAGTCCAAGGAGAACAATTGGCTCGCTCTCACATCTCCTCTTCAAACCACAACATTACGCTTTTGCAAACTATTGTGGTTACTATGGCAGTTGCACTGAACTCAAGGGTCTACCACAGATAATTGTGCAATAGAACCGTTTTTGCAAAGCAGATCTGTGTACCTCAACAGGGCCTGCATTCTGCCTGCAGCAGAGCTGACTCTTAAACAAGCAGGGGAAAAATTGCAGCTGCCCATGGGCTTGGAAGCCGCTTCCCCCAGATTTTCCATTTGGGCCCATGCTCGCCGGGCACAATGCCATCCCATTCTGAAAAGACCTCTCTGCAACATCTGGTCCCGAAGAGACGCATTTCGTTTTGCCAGTTCTGCCTGGCATCGGCCAATTCATCGCAAGGGAAAAATAATTCTGCCCAGAAGAAGACGAGGAAGAGGCAGGGGACAGCTGAGGGAAAAGGTGCAGACAATCGACCAATGAAGGAGTTGCTATAAAGTGACGAGGTGCCCCATAAGCAACGAGTCAAATAAATTCAACATGAAAACTCCACAATAAATTACATAGATGGCATATATCCTCTGGTCTGCCAGCCGCAGCTTCGCCACACTGATCTAATAAGAGGATTTTTTTTTTTTTTTTTTTGCTGTCATGAAACATTTCCTCAGATTTTCTTCGGAAGTGACTAAGCAGTTAGAGGGAAGAGACATAGGATTTCCTCCCCCACACCCTGGAATTTCCCTTTCATGAACTTGGACTGGGTGCCAACGGGGAGCTAACTCATCTCTACCCAAAAGGAGAGGATTGACCTGATGTCTTACTGCTTATGTTCGGGATAAAACAATTCATAGTTTTTATTTAAAAAACAAATGAACAAGGAAAAAGGAACCTATTTTGAAAGATTTATAACAGGGTAAAGCTCCTGAGGGTGAAGAAAATACATTATACTGCTAATATTCATCACTGTCTTTGTGATTAAAAACATTTCCCAAGTTAGCCTGACATTTAAAAATAAATCTGAAGCAGTCTGTGTTTTGCTTAGTTTCTTACAGATCTACATAAATGCTCTTGTGGCTCAGGAAATAAGAGCTAGGAAGTTCTAAATAGGTTTTTTTTTCTAGAAATGGAAAAAAACAACAGTGGCAAAAGAAGAAGGCCTTCCCCCCCCCAATTTATTTTCTCTCAAAAACACAAAACTCTGCAATGGAATTATAAATTGTGAATTATGCTCTCATTAATTCGCAACCTTGGATATCTACAGGGAAAATGCTATTTTGAAAATCATTGTCAGAGTTTCTCTAATTGCGAGCTAATATTGTACGTAAGGTAAGGCTACTCAGTTCCAGCAACACAACAAGAATCTGGGATGATCAGGAAACCTAGAATTAGACAATCCAAAACCTGGTTGAATTGAAAGAGATACCCACCCCTCCTTCTTTCAAGATGTTTCTCAGCAAAGGGAGATGCTCAGCCGTAAGATCTCTCACTGACTTGATTCCCCTGCGGCGGCAAATCGCGATCAAGTATAGATCCTCAAGCTGTAAATACAGAACAAGGCTGGTGAAATCAGAGGTACAATTAAATGCTTTTCACTTTTCGCATTGGTCAATCCTAAAGCAACATTAACTTTTTCCCCCTGACCTTCTGTAAAAATGATTTACAAATTACTAGATCAGTGATGGCTAACCTGTCAGCATTCCAGAAAACCCCCATATTAGGCCGGAAGCTTCAATGCTGCCACCTCCTCATGTGTGGGAAAGTAGGAGGGTTTTTTTCAGATTCGGGATTTCCCAGATGTGCCAGTTTACCTATTTCTAATAAAGAGAACTTTGGAAAATGTCTGCTTCCATGTCTTTACTGGGAGTCGGGGGTTTTCTGGAACGCTGACATAATCTGAAAACCTCCCCTCCTACTTTCCCACACATGAGGAGGTGGCAGCATTGAAGCTTCCGGCCTAATATGGCTTCCAAGGCTAACATAACCTTTTTGCCACTGCGTGCCAGGAAGGGGGGGTGGTATAGGTTTGCATGCATGCGTGCCCACACCCATAATTCTATGTGCCCTGCCCTGCACATGTGCGTACAATCCCCCTCCCCCCTCCCGCTCCTGGAACGCGATGGCCCGGTAGGCCAATTTTTCTTTCTCACCTGGCTCCAGATCCTCTCTATGCATCTGGGGAGGGTGAAAAGAGGCCCAAAACGGCCCGTTTCCCAACTTTCGGTTGGACAGGAAGTGATGTTTTTTGCTGTCCCCAGCATCTAGAGCCTCTCTAGGAATCTCTGGAGGCTGGGGACAGCAACAAACGTCACTTCCTGTCCAACCGGGAGTTGGGAAATGCGCTGTTTCAGGACTCTGGAGGGTCTCTGAGGAGGTGGGGAAGGCTGTTTTCACCCTCCCCAGATGCATAGAAAAGATCTGGAGCCAGGAGAGAAAGAACTGCCCTCCGGAGGCGGGAAACAGCCTGTTTTCCTACTTCTGGTGGGTCCAAAATGCCCAAAAATCAGCTGGCCGGCGCGCACATGCACGCCGGAACTGAGTTGGTGTGCCCCCTGGACATGCATGCCATAGGTTTGCCATCATAGTACTAGATAGAAGTAAATTTTAACTTGCAAGAAGTGGTATGTGTAAGAGTAAAGAAGCAATAAAAATACAATTAAAAGTGAGGAATGAATAAAGTTAAAATGCTGGAAATAAATTCAGTCATGAATGTAAACAGATTGTACGTATTACAAACTTTACACATACCGATTTCTGATATACCGAAGATCACTGAATTGTATCTCATATATTTTTATCTACCGCGGAGTCTGCAAGGAAGCTAACCAATTAAAACTTCCTGAAATGCACATTAAAAATAGTAACATCATCAAACCCAAAAGACAATGAAAAGTATAATGGTTGATCTAAGTCCTCCTTTGCATGACTTAGATTTTTAAAGCAGGACATTTGTTTTCAAGATCACGACACTCCCCTATGTTCCTGGTAATGCACCAAATTTGGTGGATGCACCAAATTTAAACGGAGGTAATTTTTCACGGATGGTCACTTTTTAACCCCATGACAATACAGGAAATTGTGAGAACAAAGGGACTGACTTGTTGGTTCTAGAACAGAAAATATTACTATTTCATGTGGCACATTGTGTGGCTCTTGGTGTGTAATTGACAACACAACCTCATTGTATTCAGTTTGCTAGAGTAAGGATTTGGTGTCTTGCAACTTTAAAATTTGAGTTTACTTCTTATTCCCTTTGCAGTGTCCATTATCTTCTGCCAACAGCTATGGACAGGCTATGCTGGTATGATCCAGCAAGAAAATATTGAAACAAAGAATTAATTGTAAGCTCACAAGCATTATGGTGGAAAAGCACAATTATTTCATACAAGTTTTACATGCCTAAGGCAATTTGGTAGACAGATAAAGCAGTTTCATTGCACCGATTTTGAACTCTGATCTTGTAAATGGGAACTCTGAAAAAGAACATTTATCTATAGATGGCTGAGCTACATTTCTTGATTTCTGTTCTGTTCAGAACAGGAAGCTCTATAACAAGGCATGAAGTTGATGCATATTCAAAATGAGGATGAGCTGAAATCTCATGACTTTACAAACCAGAAAACGCCTTCCGAAGAAATCACATATAAAAAAACCTCACAGCCTTACTTATTAAAATTAGTTCATTAAAAATTACAGAGTGGCAACCAAAACCATCTATGGTTAAAGTATACCATCACTCTTTCAGTTCAGTAGGCGACACATAAATCATGGTTTGTTTGACCAAGGTTTGAATAAGCCACAGACGAAGAGAGTTCAGAGCCAGCGTTCACAAATAGGTGAACACAACAAAAGGAGGTTAAAAAAACCCCTATAATAAACCCATACATATAATAATAAACCCATGTATGGAATCATCATAGTTCTCGGGAACTGGGCAGTATATAAATTTAATAAATAAATAAGTGTAAGGAAATAGGCCGGATATCCCAAAGGATCTATATTTGGGAAGCAAAATAAAAAGATTGATTTTTTCTCCCCGAAAAACAAAAAGTCACATTCTAAAAGTTTATGATGTCCCAGTATATCTTCTGTTAACAGCCTTTGCTAACTTCACCATCAAAGAGATGTAAAGCAAAAAGCTTGGTTACAATGAATTCTTTTTATAAATTGCTTTTTAAACTAGCTGGTGTTTCCGAACATGGCAAAGATTTTTAAGGCATCTGTTCTTTCGTATAAAATCTTAAAGCAAGGGACCAGTTGCTAGGGGAACAAGATATATATTTGGTGAATTAAAAAGCGTAGCCTGAAGGTCGAATAAAAAAGTTTTTACAAACCCAATCACCAAGGGAAATTGGTACAAGATGAGTAAAAATGAAACATTGCATTCATTACAGAGGGCAAAGAATTTCAAGCTTCTAATTTTAGTCATTGTCTTGGTTTTCACCACAGGGTGCTTAAAGCAAGACTGATAACTACTTTCAAGACATCCTAACAGTTCTTCAGTTCTATTTCATCTTAGTTACGTGTATTAATCTAGAACTGTCAAAAACCTGTGTGCTGGGCCATGGCTGGCAAAATCCTATGGCTGGCCATGGCTGGTATTTCAGAAGCAGTGGTGAAATCCAATTTTTTTTACTACTGGTTCTGTGGGCGTGGCTTGGTGGGCTTGGTGTGGCTTGGTGGGCGTGGCAGGGAAAGGATATTGCAAAAACTCCATTCCCGCCAACCAGAGGTGGTATTTGCCAGTTCTCTGAACTACTCAAAATTTCCGCTACCGGTTCTCCAGAACTGTCAGAACCTGCTGGATTTCACCTCTGGTCAGAAGCATTTCAGAGGCTTCAGGTGCATCAAAGGCATCTTAGACCCACAGAGATTTTTGTAGAGAAAGTACTCAGTTTTGCACGTTGCTCTAAAGGAGCCAGTTGTGGCTCCTTTGACAAACCATGTTTAAAGAAATTGTGGTGTTGATACAACCTGTAACCCAACCAAGATGACTTTCATTTTATCAAGCAGCAAAAGAGGATATGAGAGGCCTGAAACTTTTCTGAGGTCAGGAAAAGCAACCCAATTCTCCAAGAGCTAGGCTTACTTGCAAAATAGCAACTCCTCCTTCAAAGAGGTTTTTTTTTTAACCTTACCTGTTTTTGATTCCATTTAAAATCTGGAATGAGAACAAAACCATTGATGGCATCTGGATTTTCATAGACAATTCGATCAGCTTCAGCTTTCTTCTCCAGGATGTTGTATACCCACTGGAAAAAGATCAAATGCATTTATTTATTTATTAAATGTATATGCTGCCCATCTCACTAGCAAGCGACAAATTAATTGCTTAAAATCAGATTGACCTCATGCAATGCATATCTCCAAGCCGGGCTGTTATTTTAAATTGTTCCTTGCTCACAGAAATTTCATTTCGGGTTCTGAAATACAAAATGTCACTTGAATTCCACAAAGAACAACAACATTAGTTTCCTAACTAATGCAAGCTACAGTTCATTGACCTGAAAACAATCAAATATCGTGTGTCACAGCTGAGGTCAATCTTGGAGGGGAAATAGAATTATTTTCATCTTGTTCCCCACCGCATTTCTAGCCAGATGATTGAAGAAATGGGTTTTCTTTTTTTTCTCCAAAGTGAAACATACCCTGTCACTTCTGAAAGCAAAACACTCGATTTAATCAACGCTTAGACACATAAAATGGCAGCACTTCCGAAGAACACTGAAGCAACCTCCCACATAAAAAGGATAATGGATTTGCCATGAAACTGACTGCAGTGAAGCAAAACTAGATTGGGAAGTAGGACAAGGAAAAGAAATCATGTACAAAATGATATGACTTTCAAATTTCTTTAGGCATCGAATCATCTTTTTTTAAATTTTTTTTACTAATATCTGTACAAAATTCAGTGTAGCAAGGCCATAACACCCACTGGGGAAATGTTAGGCCAGGAAACCCCAAATTAATTCCAGGGTGAATCCAGGGGCACCTTTTAAAAACTATAGGGCTCTCTTGAGCCTTATAAAGTCAGCTTCAAATGGAGCGGCTTATGAGCATCGTAAAATAAATAAATCAGAATAAAAGGAAGTTGTCTGCTGAGGCTCAGCATGATTCGGGCCCCCTCAGGGGCAGCTTTTGACACGAAGAGCACTTGGAAGGAAGAGTTTAGAAATTTAGTACACCAGAAACTGCTGTACTTGAACATTTGAAACCATCATTAAGTCTTGCTATTTAACTCCAGGGTGCATGAGATATTTCTGCGTAAGTCTGCCCACGTGGAACACACCAAGAAGTTATGCCAGTCGCATGACTTATAATAAGATGGAAGCACTTTAAGGAGGATACGAGATCTGGTGTTTGACAGACTGAGGTGCTTTGCACAACAAATGCCTTTTCACAAAATCAAATGTCAGTTGGACTGTATCACAACTAGGGACTTGACTTGGCTGGTGGCAGTATTTTCTTTTATTTCATTTTGTGTGTGTGTGTGTGTGTGTGTGTGTGTGTGTGTGAAGAAAAAAATCAAGGCACGCTTGGAGCACACAAAGCAAATTGTGCTGCCAGATACAAGAAAGAAAAAGGCCAGACGTTTGCAGCTGTACATAATTACAAACATATCACAATGACACATTTGACGGTGCAAAAATCTCAAATTGGGTTGCACTCTGTGAACCTCTGCTAAAGCCCTGCTGTTCTGTTCCAATTCTCACACTTCAGATGAAAGGAAATTCTATGTCTTTTTCTTTCAAGGAGTGGATTGCCTAAAAAAGAATTCTGTGCAGCTTGGGAGGGGTGGGGGGTGGGACGACTCGGATGGTGAGCCAACAGAAAAGGCACTATTCTATTCCTCTCATCTGCCTTATTTCAAGTTATATACAAACCATTAATCATGGTTTCAAACAAAGTCAAAACAGTCCAACCAGAAACAGTGGATGCTTAAGCTTTGTAATGTAATAAGCCTAGAGCTACCATCAGAGGTGGGCTGCTGCCAGTTCGTGACAGTTCTCTAGAACTGGATGTTAAGGATCTGCGCAGTTCGGCGAACCGGCAAATCCCACTTCTGGCTGGTTCCGCCCCATCCCGCCCCTCCCAGGAGTCCCCTGCGCCCCGTTTTCACATCCAGGGTGGTGCTGGGATGCCTAGCATGCCCCAAAACAGGGCATGGGGGTGTCATGCCCCCCCCCATGCCCTGTTTTCGCTTCCAGGGTGGTGCTGGGAGGCTAGCAGGCCAGGGGTGGGTTCTACTTACCTTTACTACCGGTTTGCAACGGGGCTGCGCGTGCACTCCCTTTGCTCTCTCTCGCGCGCACGCTTCTGCTATAGAACCGGTCTGAACCAGGGACAACCCACCACGGTAGCAGGCCCAAAACAGGGTGGGGTGTGGGGTGTTTTGGCTGCCAGAAAGTTGTGGGGTGAGTTGGGAATGTGGATTTTGCATTATCATTACTGTGAGGTGAGTTTGAAATGGGGATTTTGCATTATGATTGCTCATAAGTAAGTAGGAACCAGTAAAATTTTAGATTATTTTTGACTTTTATATTGCTTGTATTTTAATGTTTTAATGTTTGGCTGTTCACTGCCCTGAGTCCGTCAGGAGAAGGGCGGTATATAAATCTAATAAACTAAACTAAACTAAACTAAAAGAAAAATAGAAAAATCCCTATCTGTAGATCAGCATTTTTCAGTCTTGGCAAATGTAAGATGGGCCAACTTTATGCTGCCTGGGGAATTCTGGGAAGTCCATGCACCTTAAAGTTGCCAAAGTTGAGAAGCATGGGTCTACATTGGAGTTTAGGATTTTCCTTAACAAATAGTGATTAAAGTGATATGAACCATTACTGGACTTTTTGTGAGAAACTGAAATTAAAAGTTAATCTGGGCTATGATGATTAGATATAGGATTCTGGAAATAATGTAGACAAATGTTAATCTTAGAGTACGAGTTTGATATATTTTGTACTTATATCTGTACCAAAGAAAGTTGGAAATCATTCTTTTTTTTGGTTTTCCTTCTTTTCCTCTTTCTTTCTTACACTTCCATTCTTTTTCTTTCCTGAGCCTTTTCTTTTTTCAAATCTGTTTTTTATTTGTTTACCCCTTGGCTTTGTAATTTTTTGATGTATGAAGGATCAAATACTCAGCCATTAAAATTCTACATTCCTTATTTACAGAAATCGTATCAAAATTTAGAATGAAATCCACCGGGATCCATCTCATATAAGGCAGGCTCTGAGTCCCTCTAACCAAAAAGTGTTTATCGATAGAAGAGAATATTTGTAGCTTGGGGTTGAACTGCAGATGTTCCATTACTGTAGAAAGTTAGCACCTGCCCCTGTCCTAGAAGAATGAAATATTCTAAGAAATATTAAAGAGGCAGAATATTATACCTCCCTGGATGAGAAAAGGAGAAACATGCTCTTGGAAAGCAGCCCCCACCTTTGTTGATCACCCCAGCAGATATTTTGGTGCCAACCTATCTGCAAGACAAAAGGTTGAGCCAGTTCATCTACAAAACAAAGGAACCTCACCCTCAGGACATGATAGTATTAGCCCTCTATACAACTCAACACATGGCACCAACAAAGCCCATCATTGCATCAGAATCATGACCTATGACCCCACATGGCCACATGGGAGCTTACAACCAATCAGGATACTTGCCCTTGCCACAGGAACAGGAAGCAAGGTCATAGCCCAAAAGAGGG
This sequence comes from Masticophis lateralis, assembly GCA_030761175.1. Lineage (NCBI taxonomy): Eukaryota > Metazoa > Chordata > Lepidosauria > Squamata > Colubridae > Masticophis > Masticophis lateralis. The sequence continues at coordinate 5,064,642 of JAUDYJ010000008.1, read as the reverse complement.
TATAAATCTATCCTTCTCTCTCACTCATGTGCTCATTTTGCTCAGAACCAAACCATGTGGACTTGTCCACTATTAAAACTATCCTTCCAAGGAGTCTCCATGTTTCCAGTGTCTTTCTCCCCACTTGGAACTGAACCCAGATGGATATTTCTTCCAACATTACCAAACTAGGTAGCTTCATCATACTAGAAGGGAGTGGAGTTTGCTCTTATTTTCATATATTAGTGGCTTACCCTGTCAGTATTGATCAGTTGATTCACAAACAGTGTTTTGATTGGTGCCAGGTCTCTACAGCCTCAGGCAGAGAAGGGCTAATCTGCACCCCTCCCTCAAATGTTCTTTAAAATACAGAGTTTCCCAGCACTCCTTTAGGAACCTCCAACATGCAAACTGTGGTTACTCATCCTAAAATGAATCCTCTTTACCTGGAGCTTCAAATTTTGCTGTTTGCTAGGAAGATGTGTAGCTAAAAGTCAGTCTATATTTAGTGTACATCTGACTTTGGGGATATTTCTTCCTAACCAAACAAAAGTATATTTTCTGTGCAGTTCACATCCCTTGCTCACTGGATCTGGATGTCACAAAGCAAAGCCCACATTTTGTAATTAACCCCTGCGCCCCATTTTGACTGGCAGAGTGCTGCAGGAGGCTGAGTGCTGTCATGCCCCTGGCTGTTGTGACTCCGACCCCCGAGCCTGTCTTATCAGAGGGAGAGGACTCCAAAAGTGAAGGAGAGGAGTTGGCAAGGCCTCCCTCTCCAGGACCCTCCTCTCTGGCAATGTCTCAGGTGTCCTCCAAAGGCCAAGAGATAGGCCAGGAGCCAGGCACTTTGGAGCAGCCGCAGTTGGACAGCGACGGAAATGAGTCTTGGCTGGATCCCTGACAATGTCGGAAGGACAAGCGCGCGCAGCAGAGAAAGAGGCGTGCCAGAGATTAAGCTGAGTCACTGGACCACACCCCACAGGGGATAAAAGGGGGTGTGGTGGGCATTCAGGCCTTGTGACGGACAAAACTGAAAAGCTAGAAAGTCTTACTGCGTTTCTGAAACTTTGTTATATGCCCTCCTTGGATTTATTTTGGACTGGACTTGACAATTCTTTGGCTTTGTGGACTTATTTTGATGTTTCGGACAGAGGAGAAAAACCTCCCTTTCTGAGTAAAGTTTTTTGGCAGGCAGACACTGGGTTGCTGCCAATTCTGTTATCTCAAAGGAATTCCTGACTGCTGGTTGTATTAACCCCTGGCTGACTGTTTGTGTGTGTGTGTGAGACGGGGAGAGAACACTGGCCACGCCCACCCAGCCAGTCATTAGAGCACAGAACCGATTGTTAAAAAATTTGTAGTCCACCACTGGCTACCATTATTTAGGCTCCAGAAATCTAAATCAACCCCACCAACACTGAGAGGTCAAGCCACCAGAATATAAACTGACAGCAAACAGCACTCCTTACTCGCACTGATGACGTTACCTAGTTTGGGTAATAAAACATCTGCAAGAAAACAAGCTCAGAGAGCACTAAGGACACCACAATCCTTTTCCTCCTCCTCCTTTCTCTCCCCCTCCCCCTCCACTCCATAATCCCCACTCTCTTCTAGCACTGATGATGTTACCTAGTTTGTGTAAGGAAACGTCTCCAAGAAAACAAGCAAGATCAGAGAGCACCAAGGACCCCTCATGTCAACCGAGTGGGACAACTTGCCAACAGCCAACTCGCTGTGGTCAATTCACCACAATCAACTTGTCACAGCCAATTAACTGCAGCTAACTCACCACAGCCAACTCGCCGCAGGACAACTTGCCGTGGGATAATTTAACAATTCAATGTAATTATTTAAAATAAATAAAGAAATATTTTAATTTTTCTCATTCATATTTCATTCTGTCCCCCCTTTTGCCTCCCTTCTTTAATGATTCTATTCCACCATTTCTTTGATATTAGTGTAACTCTAATATACCACAGCGAGTTGTCCCATGGTAAGTTGGCCATAGCAATTTGGCTGCGGTGAACCTGAACTACAAATATTCTCCTTCATCCAAATGTCCGCCGATTTTCATCTGCTGGTAATCTGGATTTTTACATCCTAGAGAAGGGGCACAGTTACCTGCAGTATAATTACCTGCAGTGGCAACTGCAGATAATTATAATTAGAAATTGATTAAAGGAAACAGAATTATTTACTCTAACCCTACAACCTAAGGGAGCAGATAAATTAAATCTCACGGCATATACAGGCTTTTGAAAGTAGACGGTTTTACCCAGTAATCAATCAATCAATCAATCAATAAAAGGGACAGGGTGGCTCAGTGGCTAACACACTGAGCTTGTTGATCAAAAGGTCAGCAGTTTGAATCCCTAGTGCCATGTAAAGGGGTGAGCTCCCGTTGCTTCTCCTAGCTTCTGCCATCCTAACAGTTCAAAAGCATGTAAAAAATGCAAGTAGAAAAAATAGGGACCACCTTTGGTGGGAAGGTAACAGCATTCCATGCACCTCTGGCATTTAGTCATGCCAGCTACATGACCACAGAGACGTCTTCGGACAGCGCTGGCTCTTCGGCTTTGAAATGGAGATGAGCACCGCCCCCTAGAATTGGGAATGACTAGCACATATGTGCGAGGGGAACCTTTACCTTTACTAAATGACTGCATCCTTTTTGAAGGAAAAATTCATCTCCATAGGAGAAGCTCTGAGTGAAGGTGACAGGCCTTAGATCTCTTGTATCAAGTTACCCATAATTGAATATTGTCTGTATGACTGAAAAAGCAGACGGTGGCAGGGTGCTTCTGAAATAAGCAGAGAAAGAAACCTGCAGGGCTGAAGTTAAAGAATGCCAGCAGGAGGTGAGGGAAATACAGCAGCAACTGCCAAGCACAACGTGACGCTAGTTAGAGAACGTTATTTTTGTCTAGCGCTTGCTAAACAGATCGAGCCCCTATCAATTATCCTGCCACCTAAAATGCGAGGTTCTTCATCGAAACCTTTTGTCCTAGTATTATCTAATTAATTAAACATAATGTCCGGTGGTATTTCCAAAACAATCTCTCTCTCGCTTTGAGCCATCGGTCAGGAGAACCATCTCATTCATCCCTGTTTATGCATTTTTAAAATCAAAAGAGAGGATACCAAAGCACTTGCAAGGAGAAGAAAAGGCCAACGGATCATTATAATGCTCCCCGGTGAAGCTTGTGTAATAATGACCTGCCCAGGTTCATACACCATAAACGTAATTACTCCCTAGTTAAACATGTATATTAAAGATTGGCGCAACAAAGCAGATTCCCTACTACACACATCTCTAGTGAAGAAGCCACATTAAATTTGGGGGAGGAGGAGAAGGGTCAGTCTGTTAAGGCCCTTAGTCCTCCTCCAAGTTCAAAACATTCTTAAAGATCCATCTCATCCTGGGCACCCTTTTTTTTTTAACTATTACCATCTGGCAGATGGTACAGGATAATAAAAACAAGGACAAATAGGCTGAAAAACAGCTTCTATCCCAGAGAAGTAACTATATTGAATACTACTGTACAGTGCGATATTAATGCAATATCAGGGGTTTTCAATTCAATTGTGTAGAATGTGAAGGACGTATGTTTGTGTTTTATTTTTATAGTTATAATGTACACTTGAAGATGGCATTTAATTTTGTTATACGAGGTGCAATGACAATAAAGTAAACTAAATAAACTCCACAATTACAATTCTATTTTTTTTTCAATATCTGGGAGTACATTCAATTAAACCAAACAGTGCTCCTTCTGTAATATTGCACTGTCAGCATGTGTAAGCTGAGATTCAGCTCTTGTTACTCCTCCTTCCCCTTGTACTTTCTCTTTGGTCCCTAATACTTCCTCAACTTTTTGTTGTTGAGTAGCCTGCCAGGAACCACACCTTACAAAATACCTAAGGAGCCAGAACAATAGGAGCCTGGTGGAGCAGTGAACTAAAGTGCTGTTAAATAGCACTTAGCTGCCAGCTGCCTGCAATTACTGCAAGTACGAATCTCACCAGGCTCAAGGTTGACTCAGCCTTCCATCCTTCCGAGGTAGGTAAAATGAGAATCCGGATTGTGGGGGCAATAAGCTGACTTTGTATAAAAAAGAACACCAAAAGCTCTACTAAGCAGGTATATACAAAAGTATGAAAGCTATTGCTTAACGCATTGTAAACCGCCCTGAGTCTCTGGAGAAGGGTGGCATATAAATCAACCCAATAAAAAATAAATAAATAAATAAATAGGCCAAATCAGCACAAAATTTACCGTAACTAACAGGGAATTTAAAAGAATAATCATGTTACTCCCCGTATAATGTTAATATTGTTCTCTTCTATGGCATTACGCCTTTACATGTGAATACGTTTTGTAGAATGGCTTTACTGCACGCAGCTTGAGGGCCTCAACTCATACATGACGTTCCAGGGATGAAAATTAGTTTTTGGGCTGGAAAACGAGCCGGGTGTTGTCAAAATAAACGTGCAAACCTGTCACCCAACTATTTCTCATTCAATATCTGCCAGTGATGTCATAGCTAGAAGAGAGGCCACAGAGGTGACGTCCTGGGAAGAAAGCCAAGCTCTCCTGCATATTGAATGCTGGAAAAAACAGAATGAAATTACATCCAAGGGCAACAACGCCAAAAAGCCAAACCATTTGCTAAACCTTGTTTGGTGCAAACAATTACTCCTTTGAATCACAAAGCCGTTCTGAAAAGACAAAATCGGAAAAGAAAAAGGCTATTGGTTGCAATCAGCTAAAGTTCCTTTTATGTTTCAAAAAAATTATGCAGTTCAAAGATATCTGCCGCCTCACTCCCGAGCTGAAATTCCAGTTTCAGATTCCTGAATAACCGTTACCCAATTATCTTAGTAAAGAATTGTTTTTGAAATTGTCCTGAGCTACAGGTGGAGCTAACAAACAGAACTGGGCAGCCATAATCTGCACGGCGACTGACAGTAAAGAAAAGCATCTCTCTCGTCTGCTCTTTAGCAGTTATCTGGATTTCTGCAATTCAGAACAGAGAGCTTTACGTATTGGGAGCAACGTTTGGGAGGGAGGAATCCTTAGAACCCTTCAAGACTTTGGGGTACACCTGGATTACCTCTTTGGACCTAAAGCACGTTCTTTTATGATGGCACATTTGTAACAAGGAATGACGTTCGTACCTGAATGCTGATACTCTGTGATTCGATAAAAGGCAGAGTGATGTTCTTATAATCCTCTCCTGTCTCCTGGATGAGATACACTGACCGAGACAGGTATTTTTGAAGATGTTTTTCAGTTGCTGGATACACCACTGTAGTTTTTATCTCTGGAAATGTAAGCAGAATGTCGTTATCAGAGAAAATGGGAGTCTAAATCAATCCTTTCTCAGTCTTTTTTTTTTTATTTATTTATTAAAAGTTTTATAAAAATACAAACATATAAACCCCCCCTTCCCCCCTTCCCCCCCACCCCTCCCCTCCTTCAACCCCCCTCCCCCCCCGGACTTCCCAGAGTGAAATACAGGGTTTCTCTTTTTCAACAAAAATTTTAACCCAACCATTAACCTATCCAATTTCTAGTTTACAAACACTATCAAAATCTTAACTCCAATCTAATAAAATAGAAAAACAAAAATTACAACTCTTCCTCTTCATTCATACGCAATTTGATGTCTTCTTATATGGTATTTGTTCCGAACATAGTCAATCCATTTCCTCCACTCCAGAATATATCTTTCTTGCGTATGATCCTTCAAATATGCTGAGATTTTAGCCATCTCAGCTAAGTTCATTACTTTTACAATCCATTCTTCTACTGCCTTTCTCAGTCTTTTGATGATTTCCAGGAACGGCTCATGATAGTCATAGATAGAAGGTTCATTGCATATTTTACGTGAGTACCACCTAAACTTACTTCTCATCAGCTTTCATGATCACAAAGGACTCAACAAGTTATTAAGTATATCAAGCAATGAGCTGTAAAAAGCCGCTGCCGCAAAAAAACCCCCAACAATCTTCCCATCTATACAAACAAACAAACAAACAAAAAACTTTCGGATGGAATAACTGGATAATACAAATTGTCCCCAACCTACGACCACAATTGAGCGCAAAATTTCTAATTGCTAAGTCAGATAGTTATTAAGGGAATTAGGTTCCATTTTACAACTTTTTTTTACCACAGTTGTTAAGTGAATCACTGCAGTTATGTGACTCAAGTGAATTAAGTGAAATCTGGCTTCCCCGTTGATTTTGCTTGTTGGAAGCCAGCTGGGAAAATCACATGACTCCAGGACACTGCAAAGTACATGCCAGTTGCCAAGCGCCTGGATTCTGATCACATGACCAGGGGGATGCTGCAACAGTTGTAAGTGTAACTTACTTTTTTCAATGCAGTTGTAACTTTGAACAGTCACTAAACGAATGGCTGTAAGTCAAGAACTAAACTACTGGTTGACTTTGGTCAACAGCACAGCAGAGAAATGATAGAAAATCCAAGGCATTTGGGGGACGGGGTTGTCCCTCTTTGTGCGTATACACAAATACTTACACATGTTAAACAGTAATTAGGAAAGCACAAATACCAGCAGTTAAGTCAACAGTGAGGGCGATTGGGGGGGCTATAATGGATCTCGTGGGAAAGCAGATGGGAAGTCAGCAATTGACTGTAAAACGATATCCAGAAGAAAGTTTTCTTTCTCCCAGAGGCCAAGGAATACCAAGCCATTCAAAACAAATTTTTGCAAATGACCCTAAGAAAAATATGGGTGGGAAGGGAGCAACCTCATTATCTTATTTAACCGTTTATTTTTCAGGGGCAATTACCAAAGTGGAACAAGATCTAGAATTATCAATGCCTTCCAAGAACTAAGCTCTCAAGTATGAGCCAGGACTTTAAAAAAAAAAATCTATCCATAAGATGCCAAACAGAGTCCCTGATGGCCTGGGAGATCGATATATGTAGCAGGTGTCCAGGCTGGATTTACAAAACCTTCATCTTTTGTTTTGTTTCTGCTGGACTCTGTTCCTGCGATGAAATTTTCTTGGTGGAGGCCCAAAACCAGCACTGCCGAAGCAAACAGCTCGTTGTAATGGAGAGGAGATTAACTATAACAGCAGACTGGCTCGGACCTCTCCTTACTCCAGCAAAGAGGAAATTGTTGCCATATTGCAAAGCGAAGTTAAAAGAAGATAATTCGTAGTGACCCCTTGATGCGTTTCACAGATGGATGGGACACACACTAAATCAATTTTACTGTCAAGAAAAGAAACACAGATTTGCCTGCATTATCCAGGAACTCCTGAATGAATCCACTCTTGCTGTAATTTTATTACTTTATGACTTTCCTAAGAAGCTTCCACTCTTGTTTTTCTAACGATTTCTTTCTTTCTTTTTCTTTTTTCTAAATTAGGTTCAAGCATGGAATGAGATCGAGCACCACTGGCTAATTAAAGCCATTTGTCCTTAGAGACATTTCCTCCAAAAAACCAAATATGTGCTGTTGTATGTAAACATGTTGATCCCTACTCAAGAGATGCAACACAAAGGAGCAAGATTGGGTTTTTCATTAAAAACCCTTGATGGGGGAGGAAAGGGGGTTGTCCACTTTGATCACCCACAATATAAAAAAAGATGTTGAGACTCTAGAAAGAATGCAGAGAATAGGAACAAAGTTGATTAGGGGGCTGGAGGCTAAAACATATAAAGAACAGTTGCTGAAAATCAGTAGGCCTAGTTTAGTGAAAAGAAGGCGTAGGGGTGTCCTGATAGTGGTGTTCCAATATTTAAGCGACTGCCACAAAGAAGAGGGAGTCAAGCTATTCTCCAAAGTACCTGAAGGCAGGATAAAAAGCAATGGATGGATGGAAACTAATCAAGGAGAGAAGCAACCTAGAACTAAAGAGAAATGTCCTGACCGTTAGAACAATTAATCAGTGGAACGACTTGGCTCCAGAAGTTGTGAATGCTATTGTTTCTCCTTGATTAGTTTTGGCCTTTCAAAATGGCCAAGAAACATTGGACAATTAACTTTTTTCTTCAGCCTTCAATGCCAGAAATCTTATTTGAGTTTAAGGCTGCAGCATCAGATTATAAATTTCATTTGAAAATCCTTGCTCTATTGCTCTCCCTTAGCTGCCAAACCTCTTGCTCAGGTTAAGTAAAAAGTCATCCTTGCACATCCTTTCATAATTGCAATCGTAAACATACACTGAGGCCTGTACTTTCTTTTATATGCACATAAAATACAAGAACACTGGAATAAGAAACACAGTGGCTGAATTCACACATTGCATTAAGCCATACAAAGCCATGTTCAGTTCTGGCTTAGCATCAGTGGTGAAATTCAAAATTTGTTACTACCTGTCCTGTGGGCATGGCTTGGTGGGCATGGTGTGGTGTAGCTTGGTCAGTGTGGCTCGGTGGCAGTGGCATGGGAAGGATACTGCAAAATCTCCATTCCCACCCCACTCTGGGACCAGCCAGAGGTGGTATTTGCCGGTTCTCCGAACTGCTCAAATTTTCCGCTACCCGTTCTCCAGAACCTGACAGAACCTGCTGGATTTCACTCCTCCTTAGCATGTTGTGTGAACTTAACTGAGCTTCACTCCAGAAGGTGAACCAAACTTGAGTTGTATTTAAGTGACTTCTAATCCAGTTCAGAAATGTATCTCTTCAGCTGATTTAGCAGGCCGGTAATCTCAAATAAGTAAGAAACCCAAGCAAGTAGAGATGAGGGCTTTCATAGGTAGTCCTCCACTTACGACTGGTCACTCAGCAACTATTCAGTGTTATGAGGGGACCTCCTTGGGCATACAGGTAGCCCTCAACTTACAACAGTTCATTTAGTGACCATTCAAAGTTACATCACTGAAAAAAGTGACTCATAACCATTTTCCAGTTACAACCTTTGTAGCATCCTCATGATAACATGGTCAAAATTCAGATGCTTGGCAACCGGTTTTGACAAGCAAAGCCAATGGGGAAGCCAAATTCACTTAATAATCATGTTGCTAACTTAACAACTGTAGTGATTCACTTAATGACTGTGGCAAGAAAGGTCGTAAAATGGGGCAACACTTAACAAAGGTCTCACTTAACAACAGAAATGGGCTCAATTGTGGTCATAAATCGAGGACTACCTGTACTTACAAGCCAGTTTCAAAGTTCCCTTAGTCATGTGACCATACACCAGTTGCTTGGCAACCAGTCTGCAATTACGGCCTTTTGCAATGTCCTACAGTCATACAACTGCATTTTACAATGGCTTTACTTCCAGTTTTTGGCAAAAGCAGCCAACAGTGAACCATTAACAACCACCTCACAACCACTGCCAAAAAGGTCCTAACATTAGGTCAGTCACATGGGTGAGCTGATTTACAACGGTCATGACTTATGATCACGATTAACAGGCTCCCTTATGGTCATAAATTGAGGACTATCTGTAATGCTGTTTTTCATTTCACCTCAAAAAACTAAAGCCTTGAGTTTTCCAGGCTGCCTTCCGTACCCGGATTCTTCAGTAGTTAAGTCTTCAATTAAGATTGCAATGTTTTCACATTTTAAAATTTTGCCCTTCATCGATGAAGACGAGGCTCTCAAGCCTAGGTCAGCAAAACTACAATACTCAGAATCCTTACTTGCTTTTTTTACTCTCAACTTCCCACACAATATATACCTTTTATGATGCCCATTTACTTCTGATGCAATTCAGATTCACCACCTACCTCTCCCCCTGCAGTTCGCTCTGAAGATTCTCCCCCCTCCCCACGCCCCCAAATAGCTTGCTTTTTCATTTAATGGACTTCAGAAGGTTGCCTTGTGCTTAATGAAACACAGCTAATATTCCCAGCTCACAAACTACCAGGCTTACTCGAATCAATCCCTACATAAATCATTGGATGGCTTAACTTCCACAGCTGCGTGCTATTAGAATCAGATGGAGACTGAAACCACAATTGCACATCTAAGAGAAAAGTTTTGCTGAGTGTGGAAAAAAAAGGGGATGTAAGGAAGTCAAGCTGTTCCTTGACATACTACAATTGGGCTCACACAGCGTGCAAAGGCATGATTCACCATGGTTTATACTTCCAAGCAAAGCTGGCTTGCTTCATAAAATACACTAAATATAAGCCATGGGTTGTGGTTGTTTTTAAAAAACACATTGGCTGGGTTTAGACAATGCCCTAAGCCACAACCACAGAAATCACATTATAGTTTGGCATACCATGTGAATTCAGCCCATTATATGTAGTAAGTATATCGCTGGACTTCTCTGCAAGAATCTGTTTGCCATCATGGAAACAGAGCACAGGACCTAAAAGGGTGCTTGGATATATCCAGAGGTTTCCACGTATGTGATAGTTATTGGAAGACGCCATCTTTCCTTCAAGTTGGGTTAATCCATGTTTTGCTGAATAAGCAACAACTGTCAGGCTCAGTACTTTGGTTAAGAACTCAGCCACTATGGTTGATGATTCGCATAACTTAGGTATAAAGCCAGATATTATGGCTTGTTCAGCAAACCACAGCTATAGCACAAATCTAGATTAGCATCTATGGAGATTCTCAGTCATCCAGGTCATGGTTGTCCCAAAAGTGCTTTTTCAAGAGGCAACTGGACTTTCTGGTTCAAAAAGTCCAGTTGCCCCCTGAAAATGTGCTTTTGGGACAATCTAGTTTAGCATTGTGTGTACTGTGTTCAACCAGAGCAGGGGTCTGCAACCTTAAACACTCAAAGAGCCATTTGGACCCATTTCTCACAAAAAAGAAAACACCGGGAGCCACAAAACCCTTCCCGTGCCTGACTATTTCTTGAGCGGCCACAAAACTAGCATATGTAGTTGAATTAAATGTTCCGTTTTCTTCTGAAACTTTTCTTGCCTTGGATTTACCCATGGATGGCCTACCGGGGGTTGAAAAGCTCAATAAATCATGTACCGTTGTGATGCATATTTTGAGTGACAGGGAGCCACAGCAGAGGGGTGAAAGAGCCACATGCGGCTCCAGAGCCGCAGGTTGCTGACTCCTGAACCAGAGGATTTACTGCCCAAGAAATCTCTCCCAGCTCTTTTCTATATCTCTGTCCTAAAGGTTTATATTGTTATGGTACGTTGAGGATTATGTGTACACAGTATACTGAAGCAAGTTGACAAATTGCCCCATTTCAATAAACAGTATCATTAGATTGGGGACCTTATTTTACTTCAAAACAGGATTAACTCTTGAAGACAAATTGTGTTTACATTAGGACTTAATGACACCATTTGCAAAAAAGCTTATGACAGCAGTTCAAAATCCAAGCCCCGAAAGTCAAATGAACAGAATAATGTACCTCTTCACTATCAAACTTCCCCCTTTCCCAATGACTATAATAACGGTGTGTGACTCTGCTATCGGTACTTGTATCACATTATTTTCCTGTAGTTCAGGCACAATTTATCATCCCCACCAATGATGATGATGATAATAATCAGTTTAGGTTTAGGATCCCATTCACCTCTGCTGGCACCTAAGCCATTAATCCTTTGAAAATCAAGTCCAATGGTAGGGCAATACGTTTTGATTCCTTGACAATCTCGGCTCAGAAATCACCCCTATTTCAGGAAGAAGGGAAGAGGTGATGGTGGAGCCCACAAATCTTCTTGGCAGCAAAGCCTTTTTTTTTTAGAGTTTCCCCGAGTTTTCTCCTTGATCTGGCCATGCAGTTAAAGAAGTGTATCTGGCTCACTAAAGAATATAAAGGAATTTATTTTGAGATGCTGTGGAAGAAAACAAGGCAATGCGTGTATGTGGGTGAAGGTTGTATATACAGGTAGTCCTTGAGTTACGACCACAATTGAGCTCCAGAATTAGGTTGCTCAGTGAAACATTCGTTAAGTGAGTTTTGTCCCATTTTACGACTTTTCTTGCCGCAGTTGTTAAGTGAACCATTGTTGTGGCTCCGTTGCCTGAGCCTGTGTCATCGTCAGGAGAGGACTCCGAGAGGGAAGGGGAGGAGTTGGCAAGGCCTCCCACTCCAGGACCCTTCTCTCTGGCAATGCTCCCGGAGGACACTGAAGGGCAAGAGATAGGCCCAGAGCCAAGCACGTCCCCGCAGCCACAAGTGGACAGCGATGAAGGAGATAAGTGCTGGCTGGATCCTCGGCAGCGGCACAGGGAGAAGCGTGCACAGCAGAGGGGAAGCCATGCCAGAGATTAGCTGAGTCACTGGACCACACCCCACAGGATATAAAAGGGAGCGTGGTGGCCAGTCAAATCTTGTGACAAACAAAGCTGAAAGCTTCCATGCCATTCTGCATTGCCGGACTTTTGGCTATAGACTTTACTGGATTATCTTTGGACTTGATTGACTCCGTAATTATTGAGCTGTTTCTTTTGATGTATCAGAAGTGGGGAGAAGTTATCTCTCCTCTTTGAAATAATAAACTCTTGGCAGGCAGCCACTAGGTTGTTGCCAAATTCCGTTATCTTAAGGAAAAGGATTTTGCCGGCTGGTTTGGTCTTTAACTCTCGAACGTCTGTTGGTGTGTGTGTGTGGGGTTGGGGACAGAACAACCATTGCATTTGGTAACTTAGTGACACGGTTGTTAAGTGAATCCGGCTTCCCCATTGACTTTGCTTGTCAGAAGGGGATCACGTGACCCAGGGGCACTGCAAAACGTCATAAATATGAATCAGTTGTCAAGCATCTGAATTTTGTCCATGTGGCCATGAGGATGCTGCAACGGTCATAAGTGTGGAAAACAGCCGTAAGTCACTATTTTCAGTGCCGCTGTACCTTCGAACGATCACAAAATGAACTGTTGGAAGTCGAGGACTACCTGTACACACATATCTACAGCTAGTCCTCGACTTACGACCGCAATTCAGCCCAACTTGTTTGTTGCTAAGTGTAACAAACTTGTAATGTGAATTGTGCTCCATTTTACGACCTTTCTTGCCAGAGTGAACCACTGCAGTTGTTAAATTAGTAACATGGCTGTTAAGGGAATCTGGTTTTCCCATTGACTTTGCTTGTCAGGAAATTGGGAAAGGGGATCATGTGACCCCTGGGATACTGTGTCAGTTGCTAAGAGTCCAAATTTGGACCAGGTGACCATGGGGATGCTCTAGTAGTTGGTCGTAAATGTAAAAAAATGACCGTAAGTCTATTTTTCCCCAGTGCTGTTGTAACTTCAAACAGTCACTGAATGAACTAAATGAGCCCCAAAGCTGGCTTGGGAATTCTGGGAGTTGAAGTCCACACATCGTCCAGCGGCCAAGGTTGAGAAATACTGGTTTAGAATATATTCAATGACTTTACAGTAGAGTCTACTTAACTTAAAATTAACATTCTCGGCTCATGATGTCCAGGGACTAGGGATGGAGGCCTTCACACTTGAAGCCTGCTTGTTCTGACCTAATGAAGAATAAGCAAACTGAAACATTAATCCAACAATGAAACAGGGAAAGAGTGGAAAGGAGATCATTTTTAAGCTCTTTAAAACTGATGATCTATTACTGTCCACCAATAATGGGGGACTCCAATAGAGGAAACAGCAGCCTGGAGATTACATTTGTGTTACAAGACCCAGGGGAAAAAGTTATGAACTAAAAACAAGTCCTTTGGTTCATTTTTAAAATAGACCTACATCTATTCATTCTGGAAAGGAAAAAGAAAAGCTGTTGAGTCTTATAAAACTTACATACTGGGATAATTCCAGCTCAAAACTGCATTTAAAATTTTTTAAAAAGTTCATGGGTTATAATATTATTAGTACTTTGGATGATTTTATTGTCAATCGCATTTTCAAACCATTCAAAGTATGGTCAAAAAAATGTGCGTTGTCCAAAAATGAGGAATTCAATTAAAATATTCAATTAAAGTACCGGATGCATTAGCATTATCTAAAATGTCTGAATTATTATTAGAAGGTGCTTTTGATCATTCCAAATCTCCAATACTTTAAAAAGTACTGTCTACCGTTAAAAACATTAATCAGGAAAATATTGATATTACTTGCATGACTTTTAAAAATAAAGACTTGGATTAATCTCAATTAGCAAATCAATGGTTAAGGTTTTAAACAACATTTGTGCAAGTTTCTTATGATTTTTTTCATAAGATTTCCCCCCCCCCCATGTTTATTGGACACCTCAAGAATGTTCAAAAAAGGTTAAATGTTGTGCTAGAAGAGAAAAATGAGAAGAGAAGATCTCCCGTATTAGAAAGCAGGGGACCATGAGTTCAAGTCCTGCTTTAGCCACAAATGCCAGCTGGGTGACCAATCATTCGCAATCCAACCCACCTCACAGAGTTGTGGAGAAAATAGAAGGAGGAAGGTATGTTGGATATGTTCCCCACCTTCAGTTTTTTGTAAAAGTAATAGAGGTAGGATACAAGTAAATGAACACATAAATATTACATAGGTAGTCTTCAATTTACAACTGATCACTTAGTGACTTTGAAAAGTTTTGATATTCCAACATCTACCCTCTTCTTTGTGACTAATGACTGTATTTTGGACACTTGGTATCCAGTCCGCATTTACAGTAATTTCCAGTGCCCTATAGCAGTGATGGCTAACCTTTTTGCCATCGTTGCCCGGGGGGGGGGGGGATTCGCATGAGCGTGTGCCCACACCCATAATTTTATGCGCCCCGCCCTGCGCATGTGCACGTGACCCTCCCCCCTCCCGGCACGCTATGGTCCAGTAAGCCCTTTTTTCTTTCTCACCTGGCTCCAGATCCTCTCTATGCATCTGGGGAAGGCGAAAACAGCCTTCCTCACCCCATCAGAGGCCCTCCAGAGGCCCAAAACAGCCTGTTTCCCAACTTCCGGTTGGACAGGAAGTGACTGTCTAGGAGTCTCTGGAGGCTGGGGACAGCAAAAAAGTCACTTCCTGTCCAACTGGAAGTTCGGAAATGGGCCATTTAGGGCCTCCAGAGGGCCTCTGAGGGGGTGGGGAAAGCTGTTTTCACCCTCCCCAGATGCATAGAGAGGATCTGGAGCCAGGTGAGAAAGAAAAATGGGCCTTCCCCCCACCCCAGGCCCTCCAGAGGCAGGAAACAGCCTGTTTCCCTACTTCTGGTAGGACCAGAAGGCCTGAAAATCAGCTGGCCAGTGCACGCATGCATGCTGGAGCTGATCTGGCATGCCCACTGATATGGCTACATGTGCCACCTGTAGCACGCGTGCCATAGGTTCACCTTTACAGTCCTATAGTCACGTGATCATGATTTACACCATTTTTGCTGGACATCGATTGTTTACTTCTGGTTTCGGGCCAAACTGCCCATAGCAAACAATGAGTTCGCTTAACAATTCATTGCAAAAAAGTTTGGATTAAATTGGATTCGGTCACACGGTGATCCACTTTACACCTGTCACAACTTATGATCACAATTGCGAGGCTCAATGATGGTTGTAATTCAGGGGCTACCTATAAACAATAACCTTGGAACAGATCAATGGATTTATCACCTGGAAAATGTTGGCTTTATCAAGCACATGGATAGGATAGGATAGGATAGGATAGGATAGGATAGGATAGGATAGGATAGGATAGGATAGGATAGGATAGGACAAACAACTTTATTGTCATTTTTTACTGTGGGCACACTGGCCCACATTAAAAATGAAATATATACCTGTTTCCCCGAAAATAAGACCCAACCGGAAAATGAGTCCTAGCATTTTTCAGGATGCTCGTAATATAAACCCTACCCCTAAAATAAGCCCCAGTTAAGATTGTCAGCCAGATAGGTGCATTTAGTACCGTATTTTCCCCAAAATATGACCTAACCAGAAAATAAGCCCTAATGTGTCTTTTGGAGCAAAAATTAATATAAGACCTGGTCTTATTTTTGGGGAAACACAATATATATACACATATAACTGTCAATTTTGAATTCATAGCGGTAAGAGGAAACCTGAGAGTTTACAAGGTTGATACAACGCGCTCTACATGGGGCTACCCTTGAAAAGTGATTGGAGACTACAGTTGGTCCAGAACGCAGCCGCGTGAGCTGTCGTGGGTGCACCTAGGTACACCCACATTACACCAATTCTCCGTGAGCTGCACTGGCTCCCTATTGGTCTCCGGTCACAATTCAAGGTGTTGGTTACTACCTTTAAAGCCCTACGTGGCTCAGGGCCAGGCTATCTTCAAGACCGCCTTCTACCGCATAGCTCCCAGTGACCGGTAAGATCCCACAGAGTTGATCTCCTCCAGGTCCCGTCAGTTAAACAGTGCCGGCTGGCAGACTAACGGGGGAGTGCCTTCTCTGTGGCTGCCCCAGCTCTCTGGAACCAGTTACCTCCTGAGATCCAGACCATCCCCACCCTATTGGCCTTCCGAAAAGCAGTGAAGACCTGGCTTTTCTGGCAGGCCTGGGGCCGTTGATCTCGCTGTTGCGATCTGGCGAGATCCGGCCATGAATGGTGTGAATGGGTTTTAACTGTTTTTAATGTTTTAATGTTTAATGTTTTTATATATGGTTTTTAAATGCATTGTAAGCCGCCTTGAGTCTTTGGAGAAAGGCAGCATACAAGTTGAACAAATAAATAAATAAATAAAATACGATATGGAACAAAGCTGTGACTGAATCTAGATGCTCTGCTTCGGATCCAGCAAAGTAGATTATCTTATTAGGACAGAATGATGCTAGTCCTCCAGACTCAAAATCCTGGATAATGACACATGTTTATTCTCTACTTATGACTAGCTCTCTGTCCATAACATAGTGGAAAAACTGATCAATATTATTCTATGGAGCCACAAGCAAGACTCTTTTAAAACTTGAGCTTTTAAACAATATGAATTATGCTTTTGCTTTGCTGTCTGGTAGGGGGCTTTTAAAATATGTTTTAGATAACAAGTTTTCTTTCCGAACACTAAAGCAACACTGTAAAAATAAAACTCTCAGTGATTCTTTCCAAGGATTCAGCTTGCATGTTAATTCATATTTACCGCTATTTTGCACCTGGGACACAAATGGACAGAATTGCTGCAGGTATCCCTCTGATCAGATTTACAGGAAGGAAGCAAAGAACTAGGAACAGAGCATTTCCTTAAATAGTCTTCTCTCTTCCAAGCTCACTTGTGTCTTCCTTCCAAATGGACCTGCTTGTTATTAATCTATTTCTTGCTAAAATTCAACTGACAGTAGTAATAAATGTTTCCATCCTGAAAATAATGGAATATTGGTATACATCCTTTTGTTAGATTCTGTGTAATGCTAACCCTGTTTCCTTTGACTCCCCCAAATCTCAGTTCCCCATACCAAATACTCTTGTCTCTAAGACTTTTTTAACTGGGTGTCTTCTGGAGGTGCTGAGGATAATGTTCATTGTAGTCCAACATACTGAGAGGACATTTGGTTGAAAAAGGCTGTTCTAAGCTCTGTGTGATGGATGTCAACCACCCTTCTATCCTTGTACAGTGTAACCAAGAGTAGGAAAAAAATTGGAACTACAACTTAGAAAAAAAATCGGGGGAGGGGGGGGGGTAGAAATATATCCATAATGGCTTGTCAACATAAATAGTAATTTGTCTCAAAACCAGAATTTCATGGTCACCACCCACCCCAGCTCTAAGTTAGCTTGTAAAGATGATGCTTTTTAATACTGTGCCAAAACTCTTAACACCATTCATAGGAAAACTCTGGTAGCATTTTTTTAAAAAAAAATCACAAAGACAATCTGGTCCACTTCCCACCATCCATATGTGCAAAGAAGAGAGTCTCCAGCCTTTAGTCAAAGATCCTTTTAGATCAAGTCAGAGTGAAAGCCAAGTGTGAACTCTCGCTAAACGCAAAGCAGTTCTTGCTGAAGTCTGCAAAGTCCAAGATGGAAGAAAGGAGAATCATGACAACTATTAGAAAAAAATAGGAGGATAGAAATAAGTCTGCCACATACTGGAAAAGATACTGCTTTTGCTTTAAGAAGGGAGGGTGGTTGAATGATGGAAGGTGAGCAAAATGGCTTCCTGGCGTGTCTTTGCAATCCAGCCAATCACTTTTCTCTCACACATCCAGCAAGTTTCACTGGCCGCGTTCAGATGACAAGCTCAGCCGGAAAGTGCAGTTAGCAAACTCAAGACAACATTTTCTCTTCCTTTGTGTTTTTCTTTAAAAAAACAACCCAAAACTTGAGTTTTCAGACTTTGGTCAGATTCACACAATGTGCATAAATCTGACTGTTGAATTAGCCTACATTCTGGGTTTGAACAAGATGATGGAGTAATTAATGGGACAGGTTCCCAGACTACACTAAGATGTGAAAATTCAACCTGGCTTGACGAGAGCCAGAGTCAGTACATCATGTATATTTTGGATTGTATATCGGACATCAATACATTAGAGAGGGTCCAGAGGTATTTTACAAGAAGAGTATTCAACTCCTCTGCTCGCAATAAAATACCACCAGCTTTGAAATTTTAGGCCTGGATAATCTTGAACTATGCCGTCTACGTTCCAAGCCAAGCTTAGTGCACAAGATTATCTACCATAACGTCCTACCTGTTAATGACTACTTTATCTTCAACCACAATAACACAAGAGCTATCAATAGATACAAACTAAGTGTAATCTGCTCTAATCTTGATTGCAGGAAATATGACTTCAGCAATAGAGTAGTAAATGTTTGGAACACTCTACCTGATCCTGTTGTTAGTTTCTCTAACCCCCATACCTTTTACCTTAAACTGTCTACCGTGGACCTTACACGTTTCTCAAGAGGTCTATAAAGAGGCCATTCATAAGCGCGCTAGAATGCCTACCATCCCTGTCCTACAGTTCCCATTTATATGTACTCATGTATGTGTTTATGGCTAGGTTTTGCCTATTTATATCCATTTATTTGTGCCATTTTTTTCACGCATCCATGTCTATGTCTATACTGATACTTGTTTCCTTGTACTTGTTGACAAACAATTAAATAAATGTATATGCAGCCCTTAGTTTTTTTTATCTAATCCACTTAAGTGTTTTGTTGAAACCAGTGGTGAAATCCAAATTTTTTTTACTACTGGTCCTGTGGGTGTGGTTTGGTGGGCGTGGTGTGGTTTGGTGGGCGTGGCAGGGGAAGGATACTGCAAAATCTCCATTTCCGTCTCACTCCAGGGGAAGGATATTGCAAAATCTCCATTCCCACCACATTCTGGGGCCAGCCTGAGGTGGTATTTGCCGGTTTGCAGAACTGCTCAAAATTTCTGCTACCGGTTCTCCAGAACCTGTCAGAACCTGCTGGATAAATCATAAACCCAGAATCAGAGTCAGCCTATTTGCTTGAACAACCAAGTCTTCAGCTCCCAGCGAAAGGAGCGGAGATCAGGAGCCGTCTGGAGCTTGGTAGGTAATTCATTCCAGAGGGTGGGAGCACCCACAGAGAACGCCCTACCCCTGGGCACCGCTAGATGACATTGGCTTGCCGTCGGGACCCTGAGGAGAGCGGCCCTATGTGAGTGAACAGGACGGTGGGAAGCAGGCAGGAGAAGGTCCTGTAAACATCCTGGACCTAAATCATGTAGGGCCTTATAGGTGAGAACTAGTACCTTGAAGCGGTGGCTTATCTTATTTGGCTTATCTTGATGAGGCAGCTGATCAAGGCTTGCCTGGGCACCCCTTTGGACCTGAAGAACTTCAGCTAATGGGGTGTTCAGATGGAGGCAACCTGCTCAGGTACTTGTCTCAGTTTGGCAGCTGAAAAAGAGGGCTGTTCTCTCTCTCTCTCTCTCTCTGTTGCAGGGAGTCCTTATTTAGAAATCCCAATTGGGATTGGCAACTTGGTCCTTAAGTGAGGTGGTTGTTGTGGTCTGCCAGCAGCCTGCGGAGCTGGCAGCAGAGTCAGACAGTGAGGAGGCTGGGGAGGACCATGTGCCAGTCCTGAAGTCTGGGGAAGGCTCAGACGAGGGCTCTAAGTTGGAGGCAGAGAAAGGGCCATCTGGGAGATAGGTGCTGTTCCCAGTGTGCGCATGCGCAGAGCTGCCAGAAGGCAAGAACCGTTAAAACAAAAGGGTCGTCTCGGGAGTGAGGCTTGGAGATGATTGGCCCCTCCCATAAGACTTAAAAGAGGAGCAACAGCACGTGGGCCTTTGCAGGAAGCAATGTTGTTAATTCTGTGCAGTTTAAAGTCTGAAGCTCTGTTTGATTCTGGACTCCGTGTGGTTTTGCCAATTAGGTCTTCGGCAGCGCGTCAAGGGAGATAAAGGTGGGTAATGATCAGCCTTATCCCAAAGGACTCTTTACAACTATTTGGGACTCATCTGTGAATGAACAGAATTCACAGCTGTTAAAATAAAACAGGTTTTTGGGACTGCTCGTGGGTTTTACTGACTAGGAAAGCCTAGGTCAGAACAGTCGTGCTGCTAAGCAATGGTGTTTACGATCTGACAGCAATGGTGTTTACTATCAGCTATAAGAGATGACCAAAGGAGGGGTCAAGGACATCATCGGGTCTCAAGTCCCTTCGTGCCAACAAAAGGTCTAAGTCCAGCCCACCTTGAATTCCATTGACTCTTATCTACTGCCAGTTGGCTTTGACCATTACTAGTTCAGATTCTGGTGGCGAGCTTATGCTTGCAGTAAACCTATGTTCATTTGAAGTGCTCTGGCTCCCGATTTCCTGCACTGTTTTATCAGCTTTCCTTTGCTTTACAGACTGCAAAGGTCATCAATGCGAGGATTATTCATCGCCATCTGTAATGGTATGTGAAAATGACCTTGCGAGGCAGAGAGAAAATGAAGGCCAGCAGAATGGCCAGATAAGAGGTAGCTGAGTCCACAGCAAGAATGGCGGTAGCAAATGTCTCATAGGGGCTCCTGCCTAGATTCTTGGGCTGTGAAGACAAAGGGAAGAAGTGTATTTTCAGACTTGCAAGATTCTGTTAATGTAACCCATTTGGTAGAATTAATTTAACTGGTCATGTTTGTACTAACTCACAAATCTAACACTATTGTAATTACAAATGGTCACTAAATAAGGCAGTCGTAGATAGGCCTCATGAAGGTAGACAGCTAGCCCAACAGCAGCTATTATGATGCATTTGCTTCTGTAACTCCCTGGCTCAGCTCTTTATTTCCCCAAAGGAAAATTGGCATTGTAGAGACCACAACTCTGGGCAGGGAAAGTTACGGCTCCAGGTTGCTTGATGTGTATTTATCTCAGCAAGAAACAGCGCACAACGGTATGGGAGGTTCTCATGCAGCAAAAGGCAAGGCAGGTTTGTCTGAGTGTGGTTTTTCTAAGAGTTATCATCAGCCACCCCAAGATGCTCCAAGATCACTAGTTTACAAGCATGACTCAGTGAGTAGAAGGCAAGAGAGAAAGGGAAGATGTTTCAACAGAGCTGTGTTCAGACAGGAATGTCTTTAGCGAGCCACAGAGTCAGCCAAATCAAACCACAGACAGACCAATTACAGCAAAGGGAGACTTTGCAAATCACAGCCAAGGTTTTTTGGCATTCTGGTATTTCCTGGCTAAGATCATGAAAGCTGAAGCCTAATATATCGGATAGGTACCAGGGAAACTGTCCTCATAAGGATGCATAAGATAAAGGTAAAGGTTCACCTCGCACATGTGTGCTAGTCATTCCCGACTCTAGGGGGCGGTGCTCATCTCCGTTTCAAAGCCAAACAGCCAGCGCTGTCCAGAAACGTCTCCATAGTCATGTGGCCAGCATGACTCAACACCAAAGGCGCACAGAACACTGTTCCCTTCCCACCAAAGGTCCTTATTTTTCTACTTGCATTTTTTACGTGCTTCCGAACTGCTAGGTTGGCAGAAGCTGGGACTAGTAATGGGAGTTCCTACCGTTACGTGGCGCTAGGGATTCGAACAGCTGAACTGCCGACCTTTCGATCAACAAGCTCAGCGTCTTAGCCACTGAGCCACAGTGTCCCTGTAAGGGCATAGAGATCCTTTAAAAAAAAACTATTTAAATGAAATCACATTCCACTATATTGGAATTACCGCTTTCTGGAGAGCATGAATATTTAAGAAAAATAGCTAGGTCACCTGGTTCTCCGTGATTGGCTATTTAGGAACCAAGTCTGGAGATACAATAGCAATAGCACTTAGACTTATATACCGCTTTACAGGTAGACCTTGATTTACAACAGTTTGTTGTAAGTCAACTAACTGTTGACTTACAGTCAACAGTTTGTTTAAGTCAAGGTTACAATGTCATTGAAAAAAGTGATTTATGACCATTTTTCACACTTATCGCCATTGCAGCATCCCCATGGACACATGAACAAAATGCGGACACATGGCAACTGGCTCATATTTATGACCGTTGCATTTTGCTACCTTCTAACAAGCAAAGTCAATGGGGAAGCCAGATTCACTTTAACCACCGTGTTTCTAACTTAACTGCAGCGGTGGTCTTAAAATGGGGCAAGAAAGGTTGTAAAATGGGGCAAAGCTCACTTAACAAATGTCTCATTTAGCAACAGAAATTTTGGGCTCAATTGTGGCCAGAGGTCAAGGACTAACTATATATTTTCAATTGATGCCTGATTTATACTCCACATGCTCAATCAAGGATTTTGCTAGGATAATTAGACTGCGGGAAGCGGATGGAGTTTCCATGAGCCTAACAAAACAGACCTGAGTCATTCTGACTCTTTGACAACTTAAATCCATTAATTATGTCTCAAGTTAAGAACAGATAATTCTTCCTGACAACTGAATTACAAGGCTTTGTCCTGATTGTGCCCATCACAAAGAATATGGGACCTATTTCGATTTTGGAATCATTCAAGGCTCTTTTCTTACATGGAAAGGAAAGATGCCACCACCAACAACAACAACAACTCAGCAGCCATCAAAATCAACCTGTGAAGAAAATTAGACAAGGAAATAGGAATAAATTCATCATCCAAGGAATTTCATGGCTGAGTATAGCTTTGGACAAAACATCTTCAAACTTTTCAGGTAGCTCTTGACTTACATCCATTCGTTTAAATAGTGACCATTAGAAATGACAAAAAAGTGTAAAAAAAAAAAGAAGGACTTATGACTGTTTTTCATACTTAATGACCTTTATTTTTATATTTTATTTATTTATTAGTTCGATTTATATGCCGCCCTTCTCCGGAGACTCAGGGCAGCTTACAATGCATTAAGCAATAGCCCTCATGCTTCTGTATATATCTGCTTAGTAGGGCTTTTGGGCCCCCCCAAAGCGGTGTTCTTTTTTATACAAAGACAGCTTATTGCCCCCACAATCCAGGTCCCCATTTTACCTACCTCAGAAGGATGGAAGGCTGAGTCAACCTTGAGCCTGGTGAGATTTGAACTTGCAGTAATTGCAGGCAGCTGGCAACTAAGTGCTACTTTAACAGCACTTAGTCCACTGCACCACCAGGCTCTTATATGGCATTCCTCATGGTCACATGAGCTTGGCAACTGGTTCATATTTATTATGGTGGCAGTGTTTGGGGGAGGGGTGACATGTGATCCCCTTCTGTGACCGTCTGACAAGCAAAGTCAGTGGGGAAGCCAGATTCACTTTACAATTGTGTTGGCTAAGATGCTGAGCTTGTCGATCAGAAGGTCGGCAGTTCAGCGGTTCCAATCCCTGGTGCCGCGTAACCGGGTGAGCTCCCGTTACTTGTCCCAGATTCTGCCAATCTAGCAGTTCAAAAGCACGTAAAAAAAAATGCAAGTAGAAAAATAGGGACCACCTTTGGTGGGAAGGGAACAGCGTTCTGTGAGCCTTTGGCGTTTAGACATGCCGGCCAAATGACTACGGAGACGTCTTCGGACAGCGTTGGCTCTTCGGCTTTGAAACGGAGATGAGCAACACCCCCTAGAGTCGGGAACAACTAGCACGTATGTGCGAGGGAACCTTTACCTTTACCTGTACTAGCTTAACAGCTGCAATGGTTTACTTAATATCTTTGGCAAGAAAGGACATAAAATGGGGCAAAACCAGGGGTGAAATGCTCCTGGTTCGGACCAGATCACCCGATCCGGTAGCAATGGCATCAGGTTGTTCGGAGAACTGGTAGCAAAAATCCCTGCTCACCCCCCACATGCCCAGCTGAGCCATGGAATCATCAGAAGCTTTTTTTTATTATTTTTAAAAGCATTTTTTCTAAAATGCTTTTAAAAAAGCCTCTGATGATCACTTGGCTCAGCTGGGATGACAGAGGCTTTTAAAAGCATTTTTTCTACAACTTCTTTGCCTGAAGAGGTTGTAGGGGGAAAAAAAGGCATTTAAAAACCTCTGATGATCCCAGCGGAGTTGCCTGAGCGCCAGAGGCTTTTAAAAGCATTTTTTTCTGCAACCTCTTAAGGTTGTAGAAAAAATGCTTTTAAAAGTAAAAAAGAAAAAAGTTGGCCACGCCCACCCAGTCACATTACACCACCACCACCAAACCACGCCCACAGAACCGGTAGTCACAAATTTTACATTTCATGCCTGTGCAAAACTCACTTAACAACTGTATCTCTTAGCCACAGAAATTTGAGGCTCGACTGTGGTCATAAATCAAGGACTATCTGTATACCGCTCAGAATTTCTGATATTACACAACATGGCACCACCGACAGCAGTCTCGGTGAATTTTTTTCTTTTCTTTTCTTTTTTTCTTTTCTTTTCATTCTTCTGTTCTGTTCCTGTTTCTGTTCACAACCTTGGCAAGCTATTCTTGCCACCTCGAGCCAGCTATTCTACTGTAACAAAATGCCACCTGGGTGGAGTTACAATTGTCATCCTACCAGCCAGTGACTGTATTAGCTGGGCCTGATGGCAGTTGGAGTCTTATATAATTGGGAAGACTAGTTTGTCTATTCTGGTTTACGTGTGTTTCCAGCCCTTAGGTGGAGGTGGTAATAGCACCATGATAAGACGCAGGGTTCTATACTCTTAAATTGAGAAAATAGGTTTAATGACAAGCAGCCTAAGGTGAGCAACATGTTGTGGTTACTGCTAATTATATGGTATCTTGCCCGTTAGCCGAAAGGCACATAAAAGTACTACATTCATTTTCCTTCTTCAGAATCTTTTTGCAACCTTCGTACAGAGAAGGAAATTCACAAAGCGATTTTAGTTTTGCTAAGTGCCGGGTTTTCAGACTTACTGACAATACTCCTGTCTGCATTTTTGGGAAATTACAGAGAGACCAGAGGGCTGGCAGGGAAGGCAAAGGAAGGCAAAATCACTGCAGGTGCTGACCTGATCTTAAACTGAAAATGCTAATAAAAGTGGGCCGTAATGCAACTTTATGTTTCCCAAAGATGCTTTTTAAAAAGGCAGCTGGACTGTTTTTCCTTGAGGAAAATGTTTCGCTTCTTATCCAAGAAGCTTCATCAGTTCTGGAAGGCGGAATGGGACCACAGCCAACTCGCTGAGGTCAATTCACCATGGTCAACTCACTGTAGCCAACTCACCACGGGACAACTCGCCAATTAAACAATCCAATGTAACTATTTCAAATAAATTTTAAAAATATTTTAATTTTTGCAGTTCAATTTCATTCTATCCCTCCTTTTGCATCCTTTCTTTAATGATTCTACTCCACTATTTCTTTGATATTAGTGTAACTCTTGTCCTGCAATGAGATGGCCATGGCAAGCTGGCTGTGGCGAGTTGGCCTTAGTGAATTGTCACAGACCCTCTGGAACATGCGTGTCAAACTCAAGGCCTGGGGGCCGGATCCAGCCTGCGGGGTGCTGAGATCTGGGCCTCAGGGCTGCCCTGGAAACAGCGAAAGACTGTCCCACGGGGCCTCTGCCAGCGAAAACGGGCTCCGCAACCTTCTGCAGCCCTCCCAGCCCTCCTGAGCTCTGTTTTCACTGGCAGAGGGTTGCAAGAAGCTGTCGCAGCCAAAAAGGAACTCGGGAGCCTGTTTTTGCTGGCAGAGCACAGGTGCCACCAACACAAATGACATCGAGCTGGCCATGCCCACCCCAGCCTCCCAAGGTCGAATACAACCCTGATGTGGCCCTCAATGAAATCGAGTTTAATGACACCCCTGCTCTGCAAAGACGGTAGAGACGATGGAAGGATTAGTTCTGACAGGATGATGGGAGTTGTAAGGATCATATTTCTTTGTAGGCACCAGATGACTGCAAAGAAATATGATCCTTCCAACAGGTGGTAGGTTGCTACCGGTTCACTCCGGATTGAATAAACCAGTAGCAGTGGCAGCAGGAGGCTCTGCTCACCCGCCTGGAGGTCTCTGCGCATGTGCAGAAGCATTGTACATGCTCACTCACGTGCCCATGAGTGAACGGGTAGCGATGGGATTTGAATCCCACTACTGCTTCCAACCCCACTATCCTGCAAGAACCGACGAAGCTTCTTGGATGAGAAGTGAAGCACCTTCTTCCTCAAGAAAAAACGGTCCAGTTGCCTTTTGTAAAAGGAGCTTTGAGTCAACTGTGACCTGGATGACCGAGAATCTCCATGGACACTTTGTATTTCTCTGTGCTTATAGAAATAAAGTCTTCGTGTAAGTGTTACTTCTGTGATAATGTATTGAAAACGGAGAACAGTATTTCTCCATTTGCAACAATAGGCTGCAACAATGCAGCAGCTGATGGCAAATAGAAGATGAAGGCATTTGCATGCACGTGTCTAGAGCTAAATTGCAGATAGTAGCTTTTAAGTAGTATAAATACAATACTACAGGCTTGTATGAGTGTTTATTCTGTCACTAGAATGTCATATTCTTAGAACATTTCCCTACTGTTTAGTTAATTTTAAAACATGTGGAACTTACATGTGAAGGTTCTTGGCAAAAATTTCGGAAACCAAATTAAACTGGGGGAGTGAATATGATCTATGAGGTTCACTAGATGGCTAAGGTTCACTATGAGGTTCACTCAGCTAAGACGCTGAGCTTGTCGATCAGAAAGGTCAGCAGTTCAGCAGTTCGAATCCCTAGTATATTGTAGGTCTCCTGTGTGAGCAGGGGGCTGGACTAGATGACCTCCAAGGTTCCTTCCAACTCTGTTACTGTTAACTATACGTAGCTCTTGATGTCCATATATGATTATCAGAAGCAGGATTAATTATGCAAAACCAATAATTAATTAACTATATACAAAATAGAAGAAAAAAAAAACAGGGCACTTCCCTTAATTTGCAAACCATGCATAGATCAAGAAAATCAGCAAGGGACGTTGCGGAATCTGATTTGTCCTAAGAACTTCAGCAAAACTTCCTAACTGTACTTAGCACACAGAGCCCTGACTATAACAATTTGGTTTAACTGATAAAGAACATGACATCCTGAATGTTGAGTGATCCAAACATCTTCCTCCAAAGTTAAAAATGCAATCTTTGTGTGTTTCCTGCACGGGTTTGGAGCAGGGGTGAAATGCTCCCGGTTCAGACCGGCTGGGGCGAGTAGGTAGCGATGGTGGCGGGCAGTTCAGAGAACCGGTAGCAAAAATCCCTGCCCCCACCCCCCCCATGCCAGCTGAGCCGCGCAATCATCAGAGCCTTTTTTTTCATTTTAAATGGCTCTGACGATCCCAGCTCTGACGATCCCAGCTGAGTTGCCTGCTAATCAGGCAACTCAGCTTGGATCGCCAGAGCCATTTAAAAGAAGAAAAGTTTTTTCTTTTCAATGGCTCTGATGATCCAAGCTCTAACGATCCCAGCTGAGTTGTCTGCCGATCCGGCAACTCAGCTGGGATTGTCAGAGTCTTTTGAAAGCATTTTTTAACATGGTTTTACATGTAAAAAATGATTTTAAAAGTAAAAAGAAAAAACTGCACATGCCCACCCAGTTACATTACCCCCCACCATCACCAAGCCACGCCCACAGAACCGGTAGTAACAAATTTTAGATTTCACCCCTGGTTTGGAGATATGTGAGAGTAAATGCGAGCAGGGGGGTTGGACTAGTAGACCTCCAAGGTCCTTCCCAACTCTGTTGTTCTATGTAAATACTACATAGTTCCACCTTGCACCCTGCTCTTGCATACCATTGCCACCGTAAATCCTCTTGATGCATTATAAAAATGGTGGAGCGACTTGTTGCAAATCATAATTCTAGCTGAAGGGCCCTGAATTATACTGAATAATGTAGGTTTCTTTGGCAGGAGTGACAGTAGGGGAGAGTAAAAGAAAAACAGCAACAGTTGGGAAGCAGGGAAATGAGCTGGATAACACCTTAAGGGAAGATTATGTCCTTGCTGAAAGCATCCGACATAATGACTTTCGTAACTGTTCCTTCCCAGCACCCAGCCAAAAACAACATTTGAATTTCCAAAAAGACTTGTCTTACTGTGCCTGATCTTTCCAGCTTGCCAATGATAGTTGACTCTTAGTATTTCAGAAACTATTGCCAAAAGCGTTGCTTTGGCAATCAACCAAAAATGGTTGAATTGTACCAAAATCTTCAATTCTGCCATACATGGCTTAAAGGAGAACTAGTTATAATTTTATGGGAGGCAGATTTGTTTTCTGAATTAAAACTCAAGGAATAAACAGTTCCAGGTTAATTTTGTGATAGACAAAAGGGTGAGAACAATCTATATCCAAGAAGGCCCATTCATATTGCCCTTCGACCCATGCTTAGTTCTGCATGTGTCTTCTACTTGGCAAAACTAGAAGAACAGCTGCTGAGTATTGGAAATTTTTTTTGTATTTGGGGTTGAAATTGGGTTTAATTTATTTATCGTTGGTTGAGATGGGAAGTCATATAAACTGAATGAATGAAGGACTGAATGAACTGCAAGCTGACTTATATGGAGAAAGAAGTGGAAAATTGCTCAGAGAGTGAAGTGTTCTACTACATCAGAGATGTCAAACTGGCGGCCCATGGGCCGGATGCGTCACACACAGGCCACGCCCACCCCAGCTCTGCGAATGGGAAAAACATTGTGAAACATCACGTGACAACAACGTGACGTGGCGAGATTGACACCCATGGACTACATCATTACCTCGGGTAGAACCAATTCTACTACATCATTACCGTGCGTAGGAGATGAATGAGAAGTTCAATCACTACTACTGGAGACTGACTGGAATCTAGTATGGCCAGATCAGTGAATGTTGCATGAAGCAGTGGACCAGCTTCTCTAGAGATAAGGGATTGCAACTGACTTTGTTCAATTTATTTATTTATAGCAAACTCCTAGGAATGTCCTCATGGTGCATAGAATAACAGAGATGGAAAAGGACCTTGGAGGTCTAGTCCAACCCGCTGCTCAAGCAAGAAACCCTATACCATTTCCGACAAATGATTGTCCAGTCTCTTCTTAAAAGCCTCCAGTGTTGAGAGTACCGACAACTTCTGGAGGCAAGTTGTTCCACTGGTTATTTGTTCTAACTCTCAGGAAATTTCTCCTTAGTTGTAGGTTGCTTCTCGCCTTGATAACTTTCCATTCATTCCTTCTTGTCCTGCCTTCTGGTGCGTTGGAGAATAGGTTGACCCGCTCTTTGTGGCAACCCTCAAATATTGGAACACCGCTAACATGTCACCCCAAGTCCTTCTTTTCATTAAGCTAGACATATCCAGCAACTGTTCTTCATATGTTTTAGCCTCCAGTCCTCTTCTCTGCACAGATTTGGAGTTATTATCTCAGAACCTAAATCAGACTGATTAAATCTGCTGGCCATACTATTTGTCATTGTTTGTTGGGGATAGGCATGAAGGAACTGGATCAGGCAGGTTGGTATGCTTTCTTTGTTGCTGCCTCAAAAGCCTTTTGGCTTTCTTCCATGCCAGGATCTTTCAAATGCACAAATGCATGTTAAAATTGTATGTGCCTTTGAGCAGTTGTTCACATAATCTTATTGTAATGGGATGCTAACACACACCTGCGCCTGATCTCTGCAAAGCATTAAAAAAAAACCCAGAATTTCTGCTAGAGAATGCAGTCCTGTTCTGCAACTAATTTTAATTTCTTCCTGCAAGTTATATTTACTGTTTAAATCAACAGAAAAGAAGGCCAGGCTCTCATAACCTAGAAAGGCAGTTTGATCTATTGGTTAAGGCACCAGGGTAGAAAGCTAAAGATCAGGAGTTCATGTCCTGCCTTACCCATGAAAGCCAGATGAGTGACTCACCAGGAGACTGTGAGTTCTAGTCCCACCTTAGACATGAAAGCCAGCTCAATGACCTTGGATCAGCCACACTTTCTCAGCCCTAACCCACCTCACAGGATTGTTGTTGTGGGAGAAATAGCAGGTGTGTTGGATAACTTGCTGTCTCAAGTTATTTGTAAACAAAAAAAAAATGGAATAAATAAATCAATAATAAATAAAGTAAAATAACAAGGAAAGATTCCTGAAGGAAACCAGACATTAGCTACAACAAATCGGCTACCACAATTGAAATATCATGCAGAACCAGTTGGCACGGTAGAATGGACATTTACAAATGAATGAGAAAGCACCAAGGTGTTTGGATGCCCATCAACCTATAACTGGCAGTAGATGGTGCTCACCAAATAATCAGGAAAGCTACACACCTCCAGCTTGGATGCTGGCAAATTTGGAACTTCCAAATCTATCCCATATTTTCTCCCAAATGTGAATGTTATTGGAGGCTATTCAAGAGTAGCAAGAAACCCCTTTAGGGAAGGCGCAGCTCCTGGTTGTCAGTTTCCGGGAACTTAATTTATACCAATTTTCCAAATGGATTGAGTGAATAAGGATGTTTGCTTCCACTGATCCATACGTATTGATTGCAACTCACTGACCCCGTGCAAAATCAATATTGGTTTTTAAAGTAAATATTAACACTGCACAAGCTTTTAAACAAATAGCAGTGCTATTTACTGGACTGTTTCTCTAGTCGAACAATAATTTATACGTAAGGTGGTTGCAGGATGGAAGGGTGCCAGGAGAAAGCAAACATTGTTGTGGTTGTTTTTTATGGGCATCTTTCTCACTCAGATCAGCAAGCAAAACTGCGCTGGAAAGTTTTACAGAACTCAAAAAGGCAATGCTTGGCCTAATCTAGTTTATTGAATTTGTGAGGTGGCCGCAATTATTCTTAATGGGAGCCTCTTGCCATAGGCAGAACCAAGACCCAGAAGCAGAGCTGAAAAGTATATATGTAAGAAGAATATTGAGTTTTCATAAGAGACAATCAAGGGCTAGTTGGGAGGGCAGATCCAGAGACTATTCCACATCCAATAAGTTGTTCAAAATTGACCATCCTGTTATGTACTACCTAGGGCAGTTGCACACATAACAGAAAAAATCCCAATCTGGGCTCCTGTGTCATCACAGTCTTTGAAAATGTGATGACCTCAGGCAAATCGTCTGGAAATGCTGGGAGACCAGCTCTATAGACATTTAAAGGTAAAGGTTTCCCTAACCCAGTTGTGTCCAACTCTAGGGTCATCTCCATTTGCTAGTCAAGGAAGCCAGCATTGTCCAAAGACGCTTCCGTGATCATGCGGCCATCATGACTATATACCAAGGTGCACGGAAGTTTGAATGCTGCTCTCTTCCCACCGAAGTGGTACCTATTAATCTACTTGCACCTGTATGCTTTTGAACTGCTAGGTGGGCAGGAGCTGGAGCAAGTGATGGGAGCTTACCCCGTCACACGGTTGCTGGGGTCTCAAACTGCCAAGCTTCTGATTGACAAGCACAGCATCTTAACCACTAGCTCACTGAGTCCCTTTATAGATGTTTACCAGGCTTTAAAATATCTTTTCCCCTTTATTCCCCCATTGTGTACAGGGAAATTAAATGACATGGATATCCACCACTAAGAAAAACCTATAAATCCTTTGGGGAGAACCAAAAGGAGGAATCTGCCAGCATTACATAGAGATGAAAAATTGGAGCCTTTACCAAGAGTCAGATAACTGGCATCACAAAAACCCTTCCTTTTTCTGGCAAATGAACTTCTCTTTTGTTTTTGTTTTTTTCTGCCTGAAAGAATGTGACCTTTAGAACAAGACCCCCCCCCCACCTTTTTTCAAACTGGCTAGAACTTCAGCAGAGACTTTTATGTCATGATAGTTCATTATTTACAATGCCTGCAAACTTCCCTTCCTGAAATTTCAGCAAGAGTTTTATAGTATCAAATACCAGAGATTACATGCCATCCTGTAAGTCACCCATCTTCTGAGAAAGAGAGAAAGAAAGAAAGAAAGGAAGGAAGGAAGAAAGAAAGAAAGAAAGAGGGAGGGAGGGAGGGAGGAGAGAGAAAACAGAAATAAGAAAATAAACAAACAAAACAATAAACAAAGAGGGTGGAAGGAAGGAAAAAGCGAGAGAGAGAGAGAGAGAAGGAAATACAGACAAACTAAGAAAGAAAGAAAGAAAGAAAGAAAGAAAGAAAGAAAGAAAGAAAGAAAGAGAAAGGGGAGGAGAGAAAAAAGAAAAGAAAGAGAGAGAGAGAGAGAGAGAAAGGGATGGAGGGAGGAAGAAAGAAAGAACAAAAGGAAAGAAAGAAAGAGAAAGAAAGAAAGAGGGAGAGAGGGAGGAGAGAGAAAAAAGAAATGAGGAAAGAGAAATAAATAAAGAATAAACAAACAAATAAATAAAGTGGGTGGAAAGAAAGAAAGAAAAAAAGAAAGAAAGAAAGAGAAAGACTTTTTTAGATCACACAGCTTTGTGCAGAGCAAAGCTTTGGAATCAGTACCAAGGTCAATGGCAGCCACTCGCCCACAACTAATTCACAAGGAACAGCTTGCAGATGAGACCTGAGCATTTCTGTGGGTGGGTGGCTGTCTGTCTGGTCCTTATCTCATTGCTGAGGCCAGGAATACCACAATAACAGACCTGCTCAGGACTCTGTTTGGAGAGCAACTTCGTCTATTCCAAAGGCCTTTGTACAATCAAGTATTTGGACAAAGTGGAATGTCACAACAAGGACAGCCACTAACTAAGAATTATGCATATCTCCCTACGTGAACAGATCACCAGTTCCCCTTTCCTTGACTACCATGGCATAGTAACCTTACATAATTCCGCTGCTAAGAGAGACGGTCGTTAAGTGAGTTGCCCTCCTTTTTGTAACCTTTTTGCCAAAGTTGTTCACTGCAACTGTTAAGTAAATCATGTGGTTAAGGGAATTTGGCTTCCCCCATTGAAATCAGCTGGGAAGCTCATAAATGGTGATCACACTGCAACCGTCATAGGTACATGCCAGTTGCCAAGCGCCTGAGTTTTGATCACATGATGATGGGAATGCTGCAACAGTCCTCAGTGTGAAAACCGATCATAGGTCACTTTTTTCAATGCCATTGTAACTTCAAATGGTCACTAAATAACTGTTGTTAAGACAAGGATAGCCTGTAAAAAGTTGTATTACTAGGCAAAACAGAACCATTGAAAACATATTAAAAGGGAAAAAAGCCAGACTAAAACTCAAACTTTTGCAAGATTCTAGAAATAAGGGAGGTTTGGCCTCCCTGGATGGGAACTTTATTACCACGCAGCAGCCGTGACGTGGCTTAAAGACTGGATTCAATTGAACAATAAAAGGGTATTAACATTAGAGGGCACAACCTCCAACTCAGCTGGCACGCATTCCTCTGGGAGGGGAAAAACAAAACCCATGCATATTTCCAGAGACACTTTAGTGAGAGATGCTTTTATAAGCATCTGGGAAAAAATTAAGAAAAATGATTATATGAAAATTCCAATTTG
Organism: Masticophis lateralis; assembly: GCA_030761175.1. Taxonomy (NCBI): domain Eukaryota; kingdom Metazoa; phylum Chordata; class Lepidosauria; order Squamata; family Colubridae; genus Masticophis; species Masticophis lateralis. The sequence continues at coordinate 5,031,093 of JAUDYJ010000008.1, read as the reverse complement.
GTTATCAACAATAATAACCGAGGCGAGGTGAGATATACAGAACTATTGGATAAACAAGGAGAATTAAAATCTGATCAGGAACTAAAGAATCAAGGAATAAAGATTGATTGGTGGCCCTATCTCCAAATCAGGACAAGATATAAAAAAGATTTAGAACAGTATAGCATCTATGGAAAACAACTGGAATTGGATAAACTATTGCTAGGGACAGGGGGAAAATGATTACCAAAGCATATAATCTCTTCCTAAGATTTAAAATGGAAGAAGAACCTGTGAAGGAGACGATGATAAGCTGGGCTAGAAATTTCGGATATAGTATTGAATTAGACTATTGGGACAAATTATGGGAGAAAAATTATAAGCTAACAATGTCACCAGCCTATAAGGAAAACCTCTACAAAATGTTTTATTGTTGGCATTTTCCCCCAGCGAGATTGGCCAAAATGTTTCCAAACTATTCACCTGAATGCTGGAGATATGGTTATAAACAGGGAACTTTTTACCATATGTGGTGGACCTGCCTCAAAGCCAGAAAGTATTGGGATAAAATAAGGGAATGGTTGGAAGAAATTACTGAACAAAAGATGGAATTGAAGCCAGAACTATTTTTATTGGGCATTTTAGATGGGAAAATGGGTAAAAAATTTCAATATATAATATTACATATATTAACTGCAACCAGAATCGTTTTTGCTCAAAATTGGAAACAGACTAATATTCCTTCAGAGGCAATAATAAGAAAGATACTTGAGTGTGCAGAGATGGATAGGTTGACTACAGAATTGAAAGAAAGAGAAGAATCGGAGTACTATCAAGTTTGGAGTAGATGGTATACGTGGCTAGAGAATAGGAGTTAAATTATTCTATAAGAATTATATAATACTGATGACAATATGATTATTTCATATTTGTTTGTAAATATTATAATTCAAATGACTGCATAATATAGGATAGTAAACCACAGAAATAGAACCTATGTAAATATGAATGTTATGGATGATATTGATACCAATATGGAAATGCTGTAATGAGTGAAAAACTGTGGGGTTTCAATGCTGAAAATGTTTAATAAAAATTTTAAAATATATATTAAAAGGTGAACCAAGTTACAGTTCCTCCAGTGATATTCCTAGAAGCAAATACTGTAAATAAATGGCCTAGGCTTCCCCAAAAAGCACGAAGCAGAATCCTGGTCCCGAGAAAACCCCTTTTATTAAACAAAAAGTGAATTCCTCTCATTCACTTTCAGCAAAGTCTTTCAAGGGAGAATTTACAGTCACAGACTTTATCTGGCTTGGAGAGCTGCCAGGCCGATATCTTCTAAACTTGGCAAAGAGTCTCGGAAAGTCACAAACCAATTAGGGGAACTAATTGTCTCCTGCAAACTCCACTCCCCTTTCGCTTCTCTTTATTCCCCCTGGGAGAGGCCATTCATCGTCCACCTGTGGCCTTACTCCCAAGTCGACCCTTGTTCTTTAGCTGTTCCTTTCATCTGGCAACTCTGCGCATGTACACACTGGGAATATTTTCCAGCTGTTCGTCTGTCTCACTGATGTCCGACTCCAAAGGCAGCTGATAGCTGGCATCCGGCTCTGGCCCCCTCTCTGCCTCTGACACAGAGCCCTCATCAGAGCCTTCCCCAGACTCCAGGACTGGCCCACGTTCCTCCTCAATCTCCTCACTGTCCGAATCTGCTGCCAGCTCTGCTGGCTGCTGGCGGGCCACAACAATAAATAGTATTTACTATTTAACGACAGTTTCCTTGCACCTGCCGTACTGGGATCACATGAACTGGGTACACAGATTAATAAAACTCGCTGAGTAGATCCCCGTTACTCTGCCAAATCGCTTTTTACAAGTTTTCCCACAGAGTTCCAATTGGGCCAATTCGTACTTGTCTCCTTGGAGCATATGTTGAACAAGTGGACAACATAGGAATGAACAGGATGTTCCTCTTTAAATGCAGATAGCCCTCGTCTTTCAAAAGATCATTCAGTGACTGTTTGAAGTTACACTACCACTAGAAAAAGTGGCATATGACTGTTCTTCACAGTTGTGCAGATCCCCATGGTATTGTGATCAAAGTTTGCCCGCTTGGCAATTGACTCATTTATGACGGTTAAAACGTCCCAGGATTCTGTTATCATTTTGGCAACCTTCTGACAGGCAAAGCTAATGGGGAAGCCGTATTCACTTAACAATTGTGTTGCCAACTTAACAAGTGAAGTGATTCACTTAACAACTGTGGCAAAAAGGTCATAAAATGGGGCTAAACTCACTTAACAAATGTTTTGCTTAGCAACAGACACTTTGGGCTCAGCTGGGGTCATACGTCAAGGACTACCTGTACTGCATCCAGTTTTGGTCATCACATTACAAAAAAGATGTTGAGACTTCGGAAAAAGTGTGAAGAAGAGCAACTAAGATGATCAAAAGCCTGGAGACCGAAATATATGAAGAACGGTTGTAGGAATTGGGTATGTTTAATGAAAGGAAGAACCGTGGGTGACACGATAGCAGTGGTCCAATATTTGAGGGGCTGCCACAAAGAAAAAGCAGACAAGCTATTCTCCAAAGCTCCTGAAGGCAGGACAAGAAGCAGCAGATGGAAATTAATCAAGGAGAAAAGCAACCTAGAACTATGGAGAAACTTCCTAACAATGAGGACAATTAACCAGTGGAACAGTTTGCCTTCAGAAGTTGTGGATGCTACAACAGTGGAGGTTTTTAAGAAGAGATTGGACAGCTATTTGTCCAGAATGGTATAGGGCAGTGATGGCTAACCTTTTTGCTGTCATGGGCCAAAAGTGGGGGGGGAGCGTGGGGGGGGGGGTTGTGCGCGTGCATGCCCACACCCATAATTCAATGCGCCCCACTCCCCTGGGCATGCATGCATGACACGCCATGCTCCCCCTACTTTTGGCAAGTGATGGCATGGTGGGCCTGGTAGTCCCAGTTTTTGCCCTCTCCAGGCTCCAGAGGCTTTCTAGGAGCCTGGGAAGGGTGAAAATGGCCTTCTCCACCCCCTCGGAGGCCAGAAACAGTCCGTTTTCCAATGTCCGGTACGCCCGGAAGGCTGGAAAATCAGGTGGCCGGCACGCAGATGAGCGCTGGAACTGAGCTAGGGCAATGTTCGTGTGCCCACAGATATGGCTCCACATGCCATCATGGGTATAGGGTCTCCTACCTGAGAGGGGGTTAGACTAGAAGACCTCCAAGGCCCCTTCCAGCTCTATTCTGACTCATTGCATAAATTGCTAAGTAGGTGTATCTTACTTAGGCCACCACACATTTGTGCATTTTCCCCATGGTTAGCTATTATTTATGAAGCAGAGGAATGAGGGCTGTGGGAAGGGCTTTCGCAATGATTAGTATGTCATATACTAATACCTGCACGTAATGGATGTGTTGTAAGCTCCTTTCAAGGCCCTGAAAAATAGCGGAAAGACATAAATCCAAGTCCTCCCCCAAACAACCCTGGCCCCGCCCTCTAAAAGACCAATTTTGCTTTAATTTGGGAGGGAAAAGGTGGAAGAAAAAAAACGCATTTCGGTTTTGATACAGAAAGCAATCGATTTGCTTTACAGCAGAAGCAGTACCCACAAGCCTGCCTCACAGGTAAGTGAAATAAAAAGCATCTGAGACACATACACACACACACACGCAGACACACGCAAGCTATTAAAAATTAAAGTAATGCTTAATAGCCTTATAATGGCTTTAGTTATACACGTTAGCTTATATAAGCTCAGAGGAGACAAACCTTGAAAGGAACATTAACTAGACAATAAAGTAAGTAAGTGTTTCAAACATGCCTCTGAGGGATGCTGGCAAAGCAGAGGTAAAATGGAAAAGCACGTGGGGAGGGGTTTGGGGGTGGGTGGGATACCAGAACTCTTAAATGCTGTCAAAAGGAAATTAGCGTGAAGCTTCAAATATCTCAGGGGTTTGGCAGCCTGAATAGAGACTTTTATTTTCCTTTTCAACATACTTAAAGCAAGAAGATTAACTAGGTAGTGGGGTTTTTTTAACATTGTTCACTGCCGATTCAGGGCTTAGTGTGAGGTGTGAATGTAGTCACCAAAAACCTCCTTGTAGAATGAGGAGGTGAACCTTTCCTGTTTCAAAAGTGTTTTACCTGATTAGTTCCAGTTCTTAGAGGATGATACGGGGAGTCCTCGACTTATAACTGCAATTGGGAACCAGAATTTTTATTCCTAAGGAAGGCAGATGTTAAAGACACCCAATTTTATGATATTTCTTTGGCCACAGTTGCTAAGTGAATCACTGCAGTTGTTAAATGGATCAGGCGGCCGTTAAGCAGCAAGGTTTCCCCTATTGACTTTCCCTGATGGCTGGGAAGGTTGCAAATGGCAACCACATGGCCCAGGGACACTGCAGCTGTTGTAAATAATGCCAGTTGCTAAGTGCCCAGATTTGGATCATATGACCATGGGGTGGATCATACGGCCATTGGATCATATGGCCATTGGAATATATCACCATGGGGTGGACCTTGGTGTTCGTAAGTATGAGGACCGATTTTTCAATGCCAGTGTACGGTTTTGAAAGGTACAAAGGGTTGTAAGTTGAGAACTACCTATAGCCATGATGGCGAACCTATGGCACGCGTGCCACTTATGGCACGTGGAACCATATCGGTGGGCACACAAACGTTGCCCTAGCTTAGGTCTGGTACGCATGTGTGCGCCGGCCAGCTGATTTTCGGGCCTTCCAGGCCCATCGGAAGTCAGCAAATGGGCTGTTTCCAGCCTCTGGAGGGCTTCTGGAGCCTGGGGAGGGCGAAAAACGGGCCTGCCGGGCTCACTGTGCCATCACATGCCAAAAGTGGGGGAAGCGCGGGGGGGGGTCGCATGCACATGCATGGGGGGACAGGGCGCATTGAATTACAGGTGTCGGCACGCACGTGCGACTCCCCTGTGTTATTGGCACACAATGGCGAAAAGGTTAGCCATCACTGACCTATAGATTACACAACCAACATAAATTTGGAAAATCCTGCCTAAGTGTGCTTTTACACTTAATGTTGGAGCCCCGTTCCAACATGCTCTCGACACCCGTTTTCTTTTTACCTCCGTTTGAACCAACACGTTTATCACATCTTTAGTTTCATTATCTAAAAATAAACACTGGGAACCAACGTTTGATGTTCTTCTTCGAATTGTTCAGCTGAACGGAAGGCATAAAGAAAAGCAAACGATCGATTTATTTCTCCTTATTGATTCTGATGAAGCTAATTTCTTGATTAACTTTAGTGGGATCAAAGACCGTGCACCCAAAAGGTATGAAAATGTCAAACCTCCTCAGCCTGCTTTCCTTTGCTCCTCTATTTTAGAGCTTTTCAGAATATGCCCATGTTTCCCCGAAAATAAGACCCTGCCTTATATTTTTTCGGGCTCCAAAACAAGCACTAGGGCTTATTTTTGGAGAAACACGATTTCAGGATGATCAGCCCGGCCGGGCATTCTGCCCCCCAGCATGCACACAAGAGGCGGCAAGCACATGGGGACCGATGGTATTTGGCAGGAGGTGCACCGACTGGTCCCTTAGTCGGCACACTCTGGGACTGTGCGGCTCACACAGCACAGACGAGCTGATTCCCTGTCCAAGTGGAGGTCACAGGCAAACTGAGAGACGTGAAGATGAGCCTCCCATGGTTGGCCACCAACTTTGGCCAACTGACTTTTGGCTTTCCCACAGCACGTGCAGTGCGTCTACATCACCTACCTTCTCCCCCCCTTCCCCGCACCTCTAACTCAGCCTGCTGCTTGGACAGGTAATCAACTCACCTGCACTGCACAGGTTGCACCACTTCCTATGCTGGCCACTCCCCTTTCACTTATTTTGGGGGTAGGGTTTATATCAGGCGCATACATTAAAAATCAGGCTAGGGCTTATTTTCGGGGTGGACCTTATTTTCAGGGAAACACAGTAATATTTCAAGGAAAATACAATATTAACTCAAGGCATCATCTGACCCTTTTCCAACTGGCAGGAGGACTTCTCTGAGATAATCCCACCCAACTCCACACCTAATAAAGCTTAGCGATGGAAAAAGCCTTTTAACTGAATACAGAAATGAAATCTGCAGCTGTAGATATGCAAAGCACCACCGGCGGCATATGGTTCCTGCGTTAAGAGATGCCATAACTCAAGCCTACTTGAAACGCGAGAACACGTATAAGCAGCTATTTATTTCTTTACACCATCACCCAATAAACCATTTATCAGTCTGTAAAGAGTAACAAGAAAGAGTCATCAAAGCTCTGCTCTGCTACTCAAAGAACTTTCACTGAATATAAACAGAAGGCCCTTTTAAGGCTGGTATTAGTCCTACAAAGCATGTTGTCTCCTCTTAATCCAATGGGAAATTCACAAAAGAAAATGTTCAGATGTTATTGTGTCTCATTTTCAAACACTTGGACTTCTGGTTGGGCAAGCATTAGTCCACATTATGGAAGTAACTCTGGAATTGTTCAAGGTTTGGAAACATGTGCACATATATGCATTTGCATGTGTGTTTAGGACTGAGTATAAGAAATCTATACGAGATCTGAATCCCCCCCTTTCACATTCATCTACAGCTTACATACAGGCAGTCCTTGACTTACGACCAGAATTGAGCCCAAAATTTCTGTTGCAAAGCGAAACATTTGTTAAGTGAATCTTGTCCCATTTTACGACCTTTCTTGCCACAGTTATTAAGTGAATTACTGCGGTCGTTAAGTTAGTGGCACAGCCACACAGTTAAGAGAATCTGGCTTCCCCACTGACTTTGCTTATAAGAAGTTCGCAAAAGTTGATTTCATGGCCCTGAGACACTGGAACCATCATTAAATATCAGTCAGTTACCAAGCACCCAAATTGTGATCATGTGACTATGGGGATGCTAAAAAGTGTGAAAAATGGTCATAAGTCATTTTCGGTGACATTATAACTGTGAATGGTTACTAAATGAACTGTTATAAGTTGAGGACTACCTGCATATCCACCTTCCTCAACTCACACACAACACACCTTCAAGAACGTGCCCTCATGACCATCCATTCTCCTCATCCTCTTAATTCAGAAGTGCATGCATGTACACATATACAAATGCAGAGACTAAACCCTCAGTGCCATCACTCTCCTCATGTTTTAGCAGCCGGGGAGGGGCGTGTGGGAATGGTTAGAGACTGGAAAGTTAATTATATGCTTTGGGTCCTTCTGATCCCCCTGGACTGATTGCTGGGGTGTTGTGCTGAAAAGGAAGCCGGCATTGAAGTCATGGGTCAATGGCTCCAAACAGTACTTCTCATTTAGTGTCTGAAAAACACAAACTTTCATCTTCCTGGTTTGTAATGTCTCTACTTCAAAGCAGCAAAAGAAACAAAAGAAAAGAAAAACATCGGGGGCCTGCTCCAAGTATATCATTTGATATTTTTTTCCAGCTCGGCTGTGTTGTGGTAATCCCAGATCTGGGCAAAAAATCTGGTCTCTGCTGGATCAGATTAACAATCTATTAAGTGGAGCCAACAGCATCCTATTTTATTCACCGTACAGATGAAACTTAAAACCCTCTGCTCATCCCCCTCTGCAGACAGGTTGATGATTGATATTCTCTGGTTGATTTTAACAGAATAACAGGGTTGGAAGGGACCTTGAAGGCCTTCTAGTCCAGCCCCCTGCTCAAACAGGAGACCCTATCCCAGGGGACTGCAACCTTAAACACTCAAAGAGCCATTTGGACCTGTTTCCCACAGAAAAGAAAACACCGGGAGCCACAAAACCTGTGCCTATTTCTTGAGTGGCAGCAAAACTAGCATATATAGTTGAATTAAACGTTCTGTTTTCTTCTTAAACTTTTCTTTTCTTGGATTTATCCATGATTGGCCTACCCGGGGTTGAAAAGCTCAATAAATCACGTGCCGGCGGGTGTCACACATTGGTGGTTGTGATGCCTATTTTGAGTGACAAGGAGCCGCAGCAGAGGGGTGAAAGAGCCACATGCGGCTCCAGAGCCGCAGTTTGCTGACCCCTGCACTATACCATTTCAGACAAATGGCTGTCCAGTCTCTTTAAAAGCCTCCAATGATGGAGCAACCCAAACATCTGGAGTTCCATTGGTTTCTCACCATCAGAAAATGTCTCCTTAATTCTAGGTTGTGTTTCTCTTCTGCTAGTTTCCCACCATTGCTTCTTGTCTTGCTTGCCTTGTCCAGTGTTTTGGAAAATACCTGGAGCTTCATTTACAACCATCTCTCTATATTACCATCAGAACCACTTTCATCATAGGCTAGAAAATGGGAGACTGTGAGTTCAAGTCCCACCTTAGATATGAAAGCCAGTTGGTGTGACTTTGGGCTAGTCACTCTCAGGCAAACCCATCTTATAGGGTTGTTGTTGTTGTGGGGAAATGTGCTGGATACATTCACTGCCTTGAGTTATTTGTAAAAATCATTTTAAAAAGACAGGATACAAATAAATAAGTAAAAATTCATAATTCCCAATGAAGTCTTAAGGTGCAGGACACAGACACTTAAGGATGCTATCCAAGGAAACTTACTCGGCCTCCTCAAACTGCCACAGGCAGGAGGCTGAGATGTACAATCCAACTTTTTAAGGAACCACAAAACAAGATGTGTGGACTTCACTATTACTTCTGAAGCCATAATATGCATTGTTTAGGATTGCAGCCACAATGGGAAACAGATGGCGAATGTTATAAATAACAAACCCAACTTATGATATTTCTTTGGCATTCTTTATTGCTTAACATACTTTGCAGGCCCAACTGCAATCTATGGGCAGTCCTTGATTTATGACCACTCACTCTGTGACCATTCAAAATTAAGATGGACCTATCAGGCCTTACTTACGACTTGGAGTCACATGACTGAACTTGGGGCACTTAGTAACCAGGCTGTATTTATGGTTGTATGCAGTGTCCAGTGGTCATGTGATTGTATTATAGAACAGTTTTGCCAAAAAACCAACAACCTAACAGCAGTTACTTCTGGTTTTCAGCAAATTCGCTCCCACGATGAACCACCGATCTGCTTAGCAACCCTGGTGTTCACTTAACAACTGGACGGGTGCTTTACGACTGCCACATTCACTTAACGATCACTGCAAAACAGGTCGTAAAACCGGGTCTGTCACATGGTCAATCCCATTTTACAACCATCATAACCCTATGACCAGCTCCATTATGGCCATAACATTGAGGACTACCTATATTTAGCTCACCCTAGCATGTCTGAACCAAGCGACCAAGTGAATTTGTACTTTAGATTTTTATCTTTGTCTACTGATTCTGTAGAGATTTTTTTTACATTAATGATTTAGGTTTTGAACAAATAGAGATTGCCCCTTAGAATCTGAATCGGACTGATACTCAGGGTTTAGAGTAAAACACATGGCAAGGGGAATAACATAACACCTGCTTGCCATTCAGATGCAACATAATACAGTTACTTTTCAAAGTTCAAAGTTATCCAAGAGAGCCATCTTGTGGCTCCCTTCAAGAAAAAGCAAGATCACAAGTGCTAGTGCAAATATTCTCCTGCATTGTGAGCTCCTGGGGAGAGCAGGTAAGTGCCACCCTTTTCTGATGATTTAAAAACGGCACAGAAAATATGTATTATGTTCTTGCCACGATTTAGGGTTCATCAGCCACAAGGACTGGAAATATCACTCAAGACAACAACCATGTCACAGAAAAGCTTCCCTCAGTCTTTTAAACATTAAACCATCTAAAAGACCTAGGTAAATCAAAGCAGGGTTGCCTGTTTGAATGATTCCATCCTGGAAGGAAAAACCTTGAAAACCTAGAAGGCCCTCAACCCACGACACAAAATTTCACCTGGCATGTTCTGTACAAATAATAAAAAAAAATTGATAGGGTGAGAAATGCTATTCAGTATCTTGGAGATGAACTCTGTTGCAGGCATGGCAAACTAGCAGGACAGAGAAATTTGAGATATGCCAGAAGACACCAAAGCAGAATGTGCTGAGATACAAGGGAGATAGGATTTGGTAAGGATATGATTCTCACCACAGTTGAGTGGAAAGCATCCCTTGACTCTGGATTTGAATATGAATCATGCAACTCTGAAACTACATTTCTCCCGTTGCCCTTACAGTACAAGAAATTAGGCACCTGTTCTGTGCTAGGCTTCCTTAGAAAGCATGAAGCAAAGCCTTAATCCCGGTAAAACCTCTTTTATTAACATGACTGTGAATTCCGTTCATTCACAGACAACAAGGCTTTGGCAAACAGTCTTTCAGTGAAATGTTTATCAACTCCCGCCTTATCTCACTTGGAACGCTGCCAGAGAACCAATTTCCATATGCAGAGCAAGGCCAAACTTGGCACAGAGTCTATTTGTTCTTGTCTTCTGGCAGCTCTGCACATTTGCACACTGGGAACGGGCTCCAGTTGTTCCTCTGCCTTGTTGCTGTCTAACTCCCGCTCTGCCTCCAATGCAGAGCCCTTGTCTGAGCTTTTCCCAGCCCCCAAGACTGGCCCAAGTTCCTCCCCAACCTCTTCACTGTCCGACTCTGCTGCCAGTTTTGCTGGTCGCCGGCAGGCCACAACAGGAAGGGCCTTTTTGAGACACACGCCATGCTCATATACCTGCTGTAGCTCAGCTACTGCTTACCTGCCTGTTTCCCTGACTCTGGCGGTTTCCCCTGACTCCCAAGATACAAACCCTGGGGTACAAATAAAAATGAAGTCTTAAGGTGCATGACACAGACACTTAAGGATGCTATCTAAGGAAACTTACTTGACCGCCTCACACTGCGAGCAGCAGGATGTAAAATCCAATTCACAAATCAAGAAGCATTGACTTCACTATGGGACTATTACTTGCTGAAGCCATAATGTGCATTGAAGACATATAATTTATAATTTAGGTAGATTATAGCCACGAGAAATGGATGGCGAATGTAGAAGTAACAAACACAACTTATGTTGTTTCTGTGGCATGCTTTTTTGCTTAACATACTTTGCAGGCCCACCTGCAGTCTACAGGTAGTCCTCGATTTATGACCACTCACTTAGAGACCATTCAAAGTTATGAAGGACTATCATGAGCATTTCTACAACCATTACAGAAAGGTTCTGAAAGACACCAAAAGGAGCTGGTGGGTCACATATGGGACTGCTTCCCACGGATATCAACCAAGCTTCCTTTGATGGCCACTCACCATTTAATTCTGGAGGAAGGAAGAGGCGGTAAGTACTATAGATGTCATTAGACATCTGGAGTTGAAGTCCAGTGTGCTTCTTTAGGAGTTCAGTGATGTTCTCTTCCTGGAAGGGAATCTTCTCAAGGATCACAACAGCATCTGTCTTATCCCCAGAAGTACTATTCACCTACAGAAATAAGAACATAAATAGTTCTCTGCTACACCGAAGTCATTCCCTGATGCCAGCAACCAACAACAGATGTGCTTGGAAGTACACAAGCAAGATCAAAGACCATTTTGATATATATATATCACACACACACACACACATATATATATTGCAGCAGCCAGTTCTGATTAGCTCATTGAATAGTTGGCTGCAAATAGGTATGTATGTGTGTATGCATATGCAGATATGTATGTATGTACAGTACATGTATGAAGAAAGTATCACAAGTATAACGAGAGGTCTGGTTATAATTTATTCCAGTATCTCTTATTTTTTGAATCATTACCATCCATGATCATGAATAGTTGATCCTTAAGCTACAAGTTTAAAAAATGGGATCAAAACCCAGGAATGATATAAAGCATTTTTATTTTGATACATTGGCATAGATAATCACATATGGAACGCAGATCTCAAGCATCTGTTGAGATAGTCATCAGTCAAGTTCTAAACCCTAAAACCTTGAATGTGAACAGACTGGTCTGTCTAGATGTAAATTGGCAAACCATGTACAAGTAATGAAATATGTAAATTAAACATTTATCAAACATACTAGCTTACAGGTATCAGGGAGCCACCAAGATTGACAGAACATTTAGATAATAAGAGTAGAGGAGAAGAAACTCAGGGTAATAAGATACAGGAGGAGGATTTGGATCTGCACAAGGCACTAATAAGAATTTACTGTACTTTATCATAGCCAGTTGCCTGGTAAGATGATTAGTGTAGAAAAAATGTATGCCATGATTAACCTTGTGATACACTGAACTGGTATGAGGAATGGTGGAACAATTCATCTGTATCTACTGTACTAAATCTGACCTTGGCTGTTCCACCAGGAAGCATATTACCTGGTGCTTTGTAACTCTAGTTTATCGATCCTTCCTCCCTTTAATAGTTTTACTCACCCACACTTTGAATTTGACCTTGAATCTAATCCACCTTCCTTAAAAAAAAAAAAAGCACTCCTCTAGAATTTAGACTCTTTTTTAAAAAATGATAGAGATGCAAGCAATTTCCTGACACTTCACTGCATGCCTTAGTTATCTCCGGGTGGATTTACAGAGGACAATAAAAGTATTAATCCAGCTGTATCCCCTGCACTCTGGAGAATCTGCCTTTGAAGCACAATATAGTTGTAAATGGCGAATTAAAAGAGTACTTGCAATTTTCCGGTTCTTATAGGCCCTGAGTGACAAGTCCATCCATCTTATTTACAGCATTCAAGTTAACTGCTAGTTTGCAATTCAATTTCGCTTTAAACACTAAAAATGAAAAACTGATCTCCTGGCCAAAAGCAATAGATATGCTAATAAGAAAAATAATCTAAATCTGGAGATATGTAGGTAATGCTTTTGTTGGGTGAAATAATAGCAATCTGGGCACTCGGCTACACAATTTCATTCAACTGCGTGACTGCTCTACTCCCTGTTTATTCCTCACTGTCAAACCTGTAGACGAGGTCTCCTCTAGGACATCTCCATTGCTAAAACCCACTGTATTTTATTTGTTTTTGGCTCAGCACACAATCCACTGTAGTTTCTTAAGCTTCATTCAACAAACAATAGTTGTATAGGTTACTGTGTGATATAAATCCATCTATTCTCCTAGGGCAGTGATGGCTAACCTTTTCCGGACCGGGTGCCTAAAGTGACTGCCCATGCGCAAATGCATGCACCTGAACCCCAAAAATGAAATGCATGCATGGCCCCCACGCATATGTCCCGCCTCCACGCATATGCGTGAGGAGGCCCCACACGTTCCCCGCGCAGGCATGGCAGACACCCAATGACCAGCCGGCCGGTGGGAGGCGTGTGTGAATGCATGGCGGAGCTGAACTGGGGCAATGGCTCACATGCCCACAGAGAAGGTGCTGCGTGCCACCTGTGGCATAAGTGCCATAGGTTCGCCATCACGGTCCTAGGGATTGAACAATAACTTTAGAAACGGTAGAGAATTTATTCCCAGTGGGTTCTTCCCAATATATAGCCTGGATATTCTGGAATATATTTTGTCAAAAAAAAAATCTGCTTTGTAGCTGGAATCTGAATAGCACAAAGGTTTGGGGGGGGGCAGCAAAGAAAGAAAACATAGGTAAATAAATGATGCTAACCATTGGTGGGTTGCCCCCGATTCGGACCGGTTTGCAAGAACTGGTAGTAAAACCAGCAGGAAGCCCCACCCACCACCCCGGATGTTATCATCAGTGATCTGCGCATGCGAGGAAGCTTCTGTGCATGTGCAGAAGCAAGGCACGCGTGCAAGCAAAGCGAGCACACATGTGCAATCCCATTGCAAACCGGTGGTAAACCCACCCCTGATGCTAACTCATAAGCTGAGGTTAGAGTACAAAATATTTTCTTTCTTTCCACATTACAGCAAATGGCAGCCTCTAAGTGACCTTGGCTGATCTTGAAAAAGTTCAACAGTGTCGGATCTTGCATGGAAGACTACAAAAAATCCCTTCAGAGTATATGCTAGATTGGAACGCTTAGAAAAACACTGGAAGAATGCAATGGTAATGCATTTCTGTATTGTTGCCAAGAAAATGGAACTACCATGTCCATATCATTACGAGAAGATGAGCTTGAAAGAGCTTTTACTATAACTAGCCCAAATTCTTTCCCATCTTTGCCTGGTACCTCTTGATCTCTTCCATCTTTACTCATTGGCAGTGTTTCCCAACCAAGCCAGAATGGGGAATTCTGAAAGCTGAAGTTTCTTGAAGTTGCCAAGTTTAAGACCCATGAGTGTAGACTCAGGTTGCCAAAAAGAGCCCCACTGCGGCTGAAACATTGCTCCAATGCTTCCTTTGTGCCTCTTTTAAGCTGCATATTTCTGAGTTGTGCATATATATTATATATTATATATTATATATTATATATTATATATTATATATTATATATTATATATTATATATTATATATTATATATTATATATTATATATTATATATATTACTGTGTTTCCCCGAAAATAAGACCCTGTCTTATATTTTTGTGAACCCTGAAATAAACGCTTGGCCTTATTGCTATGTGCTCAAAAGCCCAATTGGGCTTATTATCAGGGGATGTCTTATTTTGGGGAAAACAGGGTATATATTATATAATATTGCACTGCACTGCACTGCACTATATTATATTAAATATAATATAATATAATATAATATAATATAATATAATATAATATAATATAATATAATATAATATATCACATCATATATTATATGTATATCATATATATTCTTCTGAATATGACAAATCAATTAAAATATAAAATATATAAATTATTTGTATATTTTTGATAAATTAAAACAATATGCAAAAGTCCAAAGATCAGACATTCATGAGCACCGTTCACCAGGAGTCTGTTCTGAAGCCTATGCACATTTTTATTTTGTGCAGTCTTCCCACATCAGCCCAACTTGGGAGAAGAAACACCTACTGCTGCTTCTTTCACTCTCCTCAGCAAACAAATGGGGAATCCCCAAAATTTGGGGAAGTCCAAAAAAACCCCCACACGCTCCGCCTTTGCACTCAATGGAAGAGACCAGTCCCTTCCCTTCCCCCTCTTCTCAACTGTCTTCATTCATTATCCTCATTTCTCCAATCCGTCTTTCTGCAGCCAGAGCAAGCAATCCGATCCCTTCCATCCCTTTCCCCTAAGAAGAGAGGCTTTGAGATGCCTTGGACCGCAAATCCCATCAGCCCCTCCCCGCCGACTACACGACCTGTTAATGTGGGGGGGTGATGGGAACTGTAGTTCTGGCACACCTTGCAGCAGGAGCGACACGCAGGAAGGACAGGTGTGCGATGACGTCACACGCTCTCCGTCCGTCATCGCTATGCAAATTGTGACACTCCCTTCTCAAGGGGCGGGGAGTGAGACTCTGCCAGCTAGGCCCCGCCTCTGTTCTCTTATTGGCTGCCACCTAACAATTCCAAAACCCGAGAACCAATAATTCCCCTACCCGCCCGTGGAGGAAGATCGCCTTCTCCCGCGCAGATTCCCTCAGCACTTTCATCACAGAGAGCTCGGCCAAAGGGAAGTTGCCGGGGGCCGGCCCTTCATTTTGGGACGCGGCGGATCCGTTCTCTCCCTCTTTCTCCTCACGTTTTCTCTTCAGAGCGGGAGACTCGGCCATCTCTGAAGCATAAAGCTAGCGCGCAGGCGCATCTGGATCAGCGCCAAGCGCGCGCCAGTGACGTTTCGGCAGCTCCCTCTACCGGCCGGAGGACCCTATTACTTAAGAACTGCTTAGAGAAACTATCCAAGCGCCTGCGTACACTCGCAAATCTTAAGACTCAGAATATAGACTCAGGAAATGTAGAGTAGTCGCGCAATAGTTTTGAACTACGACTTCATGGTTCCTTCAAGTTCCTGTGGGCACCTCTATCCTAGATGACGCCCCAAAGCAGAAAAAGAATGAAAAATTAGCATGGCTATGCACTAGCTTCTATATATGGAGATTTTTCAAAACTGTTCCAAATGCTTTACTCAATATATTTATTTTATTTATTTATTTTATTTTATTTAGCTTAATATATATCTATCTTTCTATAAAAAAGGATATTACATTGGTTCATGGTCACATAACAGGCATTTAAAAAGGAGGTCTATAAGAAACATGGTGTATTTGTGGAAAAGAGATACCTAAATAAAAAAGCAATAGAACCTCCCTTTGCAGAGAGTTCCAAAATTTATAGAAACAGCAAAGACCCTTTCCATCTTACTGGCCATTTGTCCTCTGATACAAAAAAAACGAATTTATTCCAAGTTGCATGGGCCATTATAAGTCATAACCATATTCAGATATTGCAGGTAAACCCAACTGCATTCCAAATGCAATTCAGCATTCAGATTTACATCATGGGAAATGCACCCGCAATTTAGAATGAAATCTCAGATATTCCTTCCATTTCAAATTAAACAAATCATTCCCAGAAGGATCATTGACTAACATTGTATTTTCAGTGACAGTTTAAGGCAATACTAACCCTGGATGACACAGGATTAAATTAAACTCCCACCATATTGTTATGGAATGAAGGGACCAAACAACATTCCTGGGTCAGCCAGAGAGAGTTTATTTCTGGAGGTTCAAAGCCAAATTTGTACCTGAAACTTTGAACAAAGAAAACAGCTCTGATAGACAGTTTATATATGTTTCCAAGACAAAGGATTCGGTGAGATCATGCATTTTCCATGTATGGTTAACATACACTTGTTATATGATAATTGACATTTCCTAATTACTAAACCATTAGTAAACCATTATTTTTGGTTTATAAGATTATCTTAATTTAGACAACGTTCCTTAAATGCTTGTAGTTGCTAATGGGAAATTTACTGCTATCCTTGGGTCATAAGTTACTCTTTGTAACATACATGGTCTTTGTGTCTTTGACAGTGATGCCCCTCAAATATTTTCCATATGGCTTATCCTTCCTTGACAGCTAGCTGAGCTTTCCTCATCAGAAGATATATTTACCAATAATGGGTTTTAACTGATTTTTAATATAATCTCCAAGCCCTTTTCTTCCTTATAAGAATGTGAATAGAGAGTGTCCTTTAACTGACCCTTTCTCCCTTATAATAAAAGTGAATAAAGAATGTCTTTTAGGGTTCATGTAACTGATTCTGTATGATTCCTACTTTATTCACTTTTATTCCCATTTACCTTACTCCCATTATTATTTTATTCACTTTTATTCACTTTAATATAAACAGAGTCTGGATTTTTAAATCAGAGGTTAGTTCACCTTTGTTGAATAAGCTACATAGTTAGCAGGCTTTGCAGAGAACCAAAAAAGACCCAGTTCACACCTCTAAACCAAAACTAACAAGGATTTCAGTTTAGCACAATATGCAAATTTAGCCACATACATTTTCCGTAAATCATACAAACGTGGAAACAAAAACTCATAGCTTTGTCACCCACAGGCAGCTCACTAGAGTGTAAATGGTGGGATCTGAATTCTCGCAAATTAATAATTGTGTACTGCCAAGAAAGGTAAAGCCAACCATGGCTACAAACTCAAGGGAGTATTATGCTGTTTTTGTTTTGTTTTTTAACATGGTTAATAATGCCATTTTATTAAAGCTATAATACAGGAAGTCCTCAATTTATGACCACAATTGAGCTCAGAATTTATATTGCTGAGCAAGACGTTAACTGAATTTTACCCCATTTTATAACCTATCTTGCCACAGTTGTTAAGTGAATCACTGCAGCTGTTAAATCAGTAACACAGTTCTTAAGTGAATCTGGTTTCCCCATTGACTTTGCTTGTCAGAAAGCCGCAAAAGGTGATCACATGACCCCAGGATACTGCAACTGTCATAAAAACGCACCAGTTGCCAATTGGTACTCTGTACTTTGGTCATGTGACCATGGGGATGCTGCTATGATCGTGTGAAAAATGGTTGTAAATCCCTTTTTTCAGTGATGTTGTAACTTTGAATGGTCCCTAAATGAAATGTTATAAGTCGAGGACTACCTGTATTTGGATATAATTCGGACACCTATGTATAAAGTCCCAGATGTTGCAAAAACCTTCTTTGTAGCCTTCAGCCACCCAATACAATGATGCTCACAGGTCTAGAATTCTCTGTGCCTGATGTTCAGGAAGTACTTTATACAACCACAATTTGAATTGCTAAGCAGGGTGGTTATTAAGTGAGTCACGGCCAATTTTATGACTTTTTTTTTCTTGTCAGGGTTAAGCAAATCACTGCAGTTGTTAACTGAATCATACAGTCATTAAGCGAATGCAGCTTCCGCTCCCCTCCTCCAACTGACTTCGCTTGTTTGTTAGCCTGCTGGGAAGATCACAAATGGCAATCACATGATCTTGGGATGCTACAATCCTTTGTAAATGCATGCCAGTTGCCAAGCATCCGAATTTTGCTTATGTAATCATAAAAGCATGACCATGAGGATGCTACAATGGTCGTAAGTGCAAGGACCTGTCATAAGTCCCTTTTTTAGTGCAGTTGTAACTTTGAACAGTCACTAAACAAATGGTTGTAAGTTGAGGACTATCAAGAAGCTAGCAGATTCGGAGGAACCCAATACAAAAAAAAGGGTGGTAGGGAGACTTTATGGGTGGAAGAAAACTGGAAACCAGCTGAATGTGACTAAAAGAACAAAGCCGCAGCGTACTGACCAACTGTTAGGACTGCAAAGAAATGCCAAACTAGATGGGAAGGAAAGGAAATGGGACATAACTAGCTGATCTATGAACACAACCACTTGCATCTTCTTGTTACAAATTAGTGTTCTACTGTCCACCAAATCTCATCAGAATCGTTCAGTATAACGATGGAATTTAGCTCTGTGAAACAGTTCCTCAGTTCCGGGAAAGTAAAAATTATGAAACTCAAAAACAGTCCCACCTTGACCTTAATCTTGTTTTGTTCTTAAAAGTGGGCATTTTGGAAGGATTTTAACTGTCTTCCATAATAGTTGCATTCCTGGAATCCCTGCAGTGCTTGTTTCTTGACCAGATCTATTTCCAAGGGCAAACAGGATGATTAAAGCATCACTCATCTCCAAAATAAAGCTAATCGGTCAAATGTGGAGAGTGAAATCTCAGCATCAAATGGAATCTGCCTTCAAATCAAGTCAACCGCAGTGAGAGGATACCTTCACCATAAAGGCTTCTTCTCTAAGTCCCATATACCGAAAGACTTTCCTTTGACCTTCCTGTAATCAAGAATCTTTGTTTCATCCAAAAGTGCAGTTAGTCTTTGCTTCTTGCGTTTTGACAAAAGTCCAGGAGATCTAGAAAAAAGAAAGCCATCAGGAGAATTTGAATCCAATGAAGAAGCTCACTAATCATAAGCCATGGTTCCTTTGGCTGCTGTTTTATTTAATAAATTACTCTGCTAAACAAATAATTCCCTCAACACTGTCAAACTATTTACTAAGGATGCACTATTAATCTTCTCATAGTTCCCACCACCCATCTCCTTCCTTATGACTGTATGACTATAATTTTGTTGCTTGTATCCTTACTATTTATATTGATATTGATTATTTCCTGACTGCTTATCTGTTCCCTATGACTATCATTAAGTGTTGTACCTTATGATTTTTGATGAACCTATTTTTTCTTTTATGTACACTGAGAGCATATGCACCAAGGCAAATTCCTTGTGTGTGGAGTCACACGTGGTCAATAAAATTCTATTCTATTCTACAACTGAGTTTGCACAATTTGCTCAGCCAAAACCAATCTTGTTTTTATGCAAGATGCGAACCCATCAGTGGTGGTATTCAGCCGGATCGCACCAGTTTGAGCGAACCGGTAGTAATAAAAGCTACTGGCTTGGGTGAACCAGTAGTAACAAAAAATGCTACCAGTTTGTCTGAATCAATATTTCTGATGATCAGCTGTGCCACGCAATTTATATTTGCTAGAAAGCAGGAAATCCTGCTTTCTAGCAAATCTAATTTGCGCGGCACAGCTGTTCTCCCCCCTCGCTGTTCTACTTACCTTCTTAAGCCTCCTTTTTCCACGCTGCGCGGTAGCACCTGTGGTGTGCACGCGCACACAGCATGTATTTGGTGTGCATTGTGCATGCGCACACAGCAAACCGGTGGCAAACCTTGGAGAATTTCACCACTGGAACCCATCTTCCCATTCCCTTGGTGACTGGCAGCATCTCTCTAACTTTCAGGTTTCCCAAACAGGTCAAACTATCCCATTACACGCTCTGAGCTTGCTTGCTGATTCAAGCAGAGTTGTAAGTCGAGGAGCACCTGTATCTTAAAGGTGATTGCTACTTTTTTTCAATTTCCACGCATACCTACGCACCTTTACAGGTTCTCATATGGCCCCTTGGAAAAATGAATTGCCCACCCCTGTTCTAAAGACACCCCACAATCTAGTTTCTCACTTACAACGCAGTATCGTCTCTTTGATCTGTCGGAAACTGTTCTCTTGGAGCACCACGCTGATGTAGTAAATACATCGGAGTTCCCTGGGGTAGTCGGTGCGGTCTATATCCTTCAGCACAGGGATGGTACGCCCATTCGCCATGGGCGCCTCGGTCAAGGCGTGGTGCATCTGGTAGCAACACCAAGGATCCTTAAGGAAGCTGGGTGTGATCAACAGCACCCAACAGTGGCTGTTCTGGACAGCGTTGCACAGCTCCGTCACAACAGCCCCACCTGGAACAGAGTCCCGCAGCTGAAGAAAGCAACGGAAACGTTCGGGCTGCTTCTCCAAGTAGGCCACCAGCTCTTCCACAAACTCAAGGTCCCCCTCGCTGTGGCAAATGCAGACGTCGTATAACTTGCTCCATCGGGCGCTATCGGAATGGCTTACAATCCGGGCGATGGAGTACCCCACTTTGGGGCTGCTGGTCAAGCTACGAGGGAGTGAACTAGGACTTTTCTGCACGGGAGGGGAAGGTGAGGAAGGGGAACACCCAGGGGTAACATTTGAGGTGTCCGGCCTCTTCCTGGGTTTCTGCAGCAGCGTTTTGAACCAGCCTGCACAAATCAGAAATAGGCAGGTTTCAAGGAAGTCAGCTCTTGAAGCTTTAACCCAGGGGTGTCAAACTCAACGCCAGGGGGCCGGATCTGGCCCATGGGGTGTTTAGATCAGGCCCAGGGACTGCCCTGGACACAGCAAAGGACCAGCCCGCAGTGCTTCTTCCAGTGAAAACGGAGCTCGCGAGGGCCGCAGGCAGCCATCCAGAGCTCCGTTTTCACTGGCAGAAGGTTGCAGGAGGCCATTGCAAGAGAAATAGAGCTCAGGAACCTGTTTTCACTGGCAGAGCGCTCGGGCCACCATAGGCACCTCCGGCACAAGCGACGTTGAGTTAGCCATGCCACAACCACCCCGGCCCCAGAGGTCAAACACAACCCTTGATGAGGCCCTCAATGAAATCGAGTTTGACACCCCTGCTTTAACCAAAGGTACCATTATTTTTTTTACAACTTTTTTTTGTAACAAAATCATCTTTCATCTTAAAAACGAAACTTATTAAAAAATTTTAGCTGACAAGCCAAAAATGCACACTAAGAAGGAAAAGGGGGGGAAAAAAGCTACTTATAGTTTATTCTTATCAATAGTCATTGGTTCACCAATGAATTGACTACTGTAACACAAACAGTATAAGATATCATTGAAAGTTATGAAATAATCTCTTACAGTGACTTACAATCACTCAACAATTGTGATTCTTTGGAACAGGGTCCAATCAGAAACATAGGCCTTTGGTTAATTAGCAGGTGAATATCTGCACTGATTTCCATTTGTTGCAATTTAACGTATTTCCACTTCTCCATGCAAAAGCTAAAATTTCAAAAGTACCGCAGACTGACATGGTTGGTCTCTCAATGCAGGTAATTCTCAACTTATAACAGTTCTCAACTTCATTTAGTGACCGCTCAAAGTTACAACGGCACTAAAAAGGGACTTATGACCCTTTTTCATACTTATGACTGTTGCAGCAACCCCGTGGTCATATGATCAAAATTCAGACGCTTGGCAACTGACTCATATTTATGATGGTTGCAGTGTCCTGGGGTCGCGTGGTCCCCTTTTTGGCCACCTTCTGACAAGCAAAGTCAATGGGGAAGCCAGATTCATTTAACAACCATGTCACTAACTTAACAACTGTACTGATTCACTTAACAACTGTGGCAAAAAAAGGTCATAAAATGGAGCAAAACTCACTTACCAAATGTCTCACTTTGCAACAGGAATGTTGGGCTGAACTGTGGTTGTAAGTTGAGGACTGCCTGTATTGTTTCCCTGAACCTTCCTTCTGCTCCTTTCATGATCACAGCCATCATTTTTAACTTTATCTATTGCTCAATAATTGCTCAGCTCGTTCGCTCCGGTATCTTCTAGACAAATCAAGATGCCAAAACAAATTCCACCCTTCCACAAAAGAGTCAGTGGCTGGACATTGTTAAGTTGCAGCCCAAGACATCTTGAAAGTTGGTAAGTAGCAGAACACTGATCAAATTTAGTTTAGGTAGTCGTTCCCGACTCTAGGGGGTGGTGCTCATCTCCATTTCAAAGATGAAGAGCCAGCGCTGTCTGAAGACGTCTCTGTGGTCATGTAGCCGGCATGACTAAATGACAAAGGCGCACAGAAGGCTGTTACCTTCCCACCAAAGGTGGTCCCTATTTTTCTACTTGCATTTTTTACGTGCTTTCGAACTGCTAGTTTGGCAGAAGCTGGGACAAATAATGGGAACTCCCACTGTTACGCTGCAGCACTAGGGATTCAAAGTGCTGAACTGCCGAACGTCAAGAAGCTCGGTGTTTTAGCCACTGAGCCACTGTGCCCCTTTTAGTTTCTTTTGGTGGAACAAAAAACGTGGCTGCTTTCCTGCCATTCCTGCAATGGAGTATGTGAAAGGAGGAGTTGGGGTGAAGAAGTGTGGGAAGAAGACTGAACGCACAGGCACACGGACACATCCTTACCTGCCATATCCATCAGCAAGCCTCAGCTGTGAATTATCCACATCTGGAGGGGATTGCCAGGGCTGTGCTGGTCACACATCACAATGGAACCCAACTCAGCTCAGCTCTACTCTTTGCCCCTGGGTCCTTTCATCTACTTTGAATTTGAACAGGAAAGAACAAAACAGGATTATCAGATTGGACAGATTCCAGGTGTTAAATAGAAGCCATTCAGAAGCGAGTATATACTGCAAAGCAGGGGTCTCCAACCTTGGCAACTTTACAACTTGTGGACTTCAACTCCCAGAATTTCTCAGCCAGTGTACTGCGCTGGCTGAGGAATTCTGGGAATTGAAGTCCACAAGTCGTAAAGTTGTCAAGATTGGAGACCCCTGCTGTAAAGAGAGGCAGAGACACCCAAAAACATATTTCAAAAGCTGCTTTTCTCGCATTAAAGAGAAAATGGAGGAGGGGGGGGGGATGAAAACGGAAGAACTTGCAGAAATGGCTTAAATCGAATTGGTTCGATTTAGGGACCAAACAGTAAGTGGTGTTTGTTTGTTTTTTTTCCCCCAATAAAAGATTGAAAACTTTTTAATATTTTTTTTTCAATAAAAGATGGAAAACTTTTTAGTACTTTTTTTTCCAATAAAAGATTGAAAACATTTTAGTATTTTTTTCCCCCAATAAAAAGATGGAAAACTATTTAGTACTTTTTCCCCCCCAATAAAAGATTGAAGTTTGGAAATGGGACAAATATGAACCCTCTCTCGATCTCTCGGTTCAAAAGGTTCAACGTGAGAAGGGAACTACATAGAATATCATTCTAAAAGGGGGAAGGAAAGTTTTAAAAAGTTTGCAACTTCAAAGATCGGAAGCCGCTTCCGTTTCTTTTTCCCCCTTCTACCTCTTTCTACTTCCTTTTCTATTCTTCTTCATTTATCTTTTGATTAGATAAAACTTTCAACTCAAAAGAAAGAAAGAAAGAAAAAAGCTTCCCGGAACCAGGGATATCCGAGCCGAGCAAGGCGCGGCGCGCAAAGCAAACCCGGGACCGGCGCGCCCCGAGGCTCCCCGGGCACCTTCACCCACCTGCTCCCCGGCCGCTGGAGCTCGCTTTCCTTTCTTCCGCGAAGCGAAGACCCGAGCGGGAAGGCGGCCTAGCCACCCCTGGCTCTCCGAAGAAACCGAGCCGCTGGCCAACTTCCCCCTTGGCTTCTCCGACGAGGGCGCGACGCCTCTTCTCCACGCCCAACGCGTATCCAGGGCTGCGCGAGGGATTCCGGGGGGCAGGTTCTCGCCCAGCCCTGCCAGCCGGGGACCTCCTCCCACCCCTCCGCCCTTCAGCGGTTCCCGCAGCCGCTGCCCTTTCAACCTCCTTCGCTTGGGCGATCCTTTGCAAAGCAGCCGGCGATCGCCGCCCGCCTTCGCGCAACGCCCGCCTTCCTTGAGCGGCGCAGAGGTTTTTCCCCAGAGCCGCCCGTGTGCCTTAAGAGGCGCGCACTGGGCTTCACCCGGGACTGGGTTCAGTCGGGGCTGCTGGGTGGCTAGATTCGGGATGCCCCCTTTGGATACCCCGGTTTGGCTCTGCAACCCAACAAAGACACAGGCTTCAGCGGATAATTAAAAAACCATGGCTACCAAGCTGCCTTCCACTGAGGATCTGTATACTGCCTGAGTCAAAAAGAGGGCTGTGAAAATATTTACAGACCCCTCGCATCCTGAACATAAATTGTTTCAACTCCTACCCTCAAAAAGACGCTATAGGGCACTGCATATCAGAACAACTAGGCACAAGGACAGGTTTTTTCCCAAATGCCATCACTCTGCTAAACAAATAATTCCCACAACACTGTCAAACTATTTACTAAGTCTGCATTACTATTATTCTTCTCTTCCTTACTAGTATCTATCTCTCCCCACTTATTACTATAACCATGCTGCTTTTATCTTTCAATTTATATTGTTTCCTAGTACGATTTGATAGCTTATTAGTAACCTTGACTATCACTAAGTGTTGCATATTTTTATTCTTGGAAGAATGTATTTTATTCTCCTTATGTACACTGAGAGTATATGCACCAAAGACAAATTCCTTGAGTGTCCAATCACATCTGGCCAATAATTCTATCCTATTCTATTATTGCCCGAAAGAAGCGCGCTGCACCACAAGGCATCCTCAAGGTTTTGTTTATGGGCCTGCAAAATGGCGGCAGCTGCACCCATGCGGGGCAAATATCCCCCCCCTTCCCAGATTTCAGTTTCTTTCTTTTTTTGCATTTAACGTTTTTATTATACAAAAAAAAAGTAATGAGGGGGGGGGGGAAGGGAAAGAGAAGTGAGCAAAGACATGTAAAAACAAAGAAGCATTGACTTCCAATTCTGTTACAGTAAAATAAGGCATTAACATGATCAAATCACAACTTTTTGCTTTTCCATAATAGTATGAACAAGACATTTCTATAAAGATCTATCCCTCAGTAAAATCCAAGGTCAGAGTTTCATTGTTTACACACATCAAGCACGAAGTTCAGAAAAGGTCTTGATGTGGAAACAAAAAGTACTTATGGTCTTTTCTCAAAGTGGTCAATTTGGCCATTTCCGCCAACTCCCATCAACCATTCCTCCATAATAGGAATTGAAGTCTCCTTCCATTTTTGCACATACACTAATCCTGCTGCTCTTAACATATATAACAAAAAATAAAAAATGGAACTTGGTTATGCCAATCAATTTCAATGTCCAAAAGACAACGAAGGTTTCCCCCAAGGAACCTTTTGTTACTATTAAACCCAATTTTGGGGTGTGGAAGCATGGAGACTGAATTGTTCGCATCCAGGGGTTTAATTCTGAGCAGATGACCCATAAGCCTAGGCACAAGTGTTGCTCTTTGAAAATAATCCAAGCAGAGGAGTTAGGATCCCTCGGAGGGAAGAGGAATTTGTGCTGAATAACTGTTGCATTTGGGAGACTGTTGCCTTCTGAAAAGACCATTTTCATTGACAGCAGGATGGTGGGAGCTATTGAGTTGGCTGATGGATGGGCAGCTTTCACAGATGGTACTCAATCGGTTTAATAAATCTAAGCATTGGATCTCTGTAATGAACTAAGCAAAACCCCCATGGATTTGTACTGCACAAGACATTATGGAAATATCAAATTATTTATTTTGTTCATTCACATCCTGGAGAACATCTATATGTGATGGCTGAGTTGACAGCAACTTGATGCCCAGTTGTGATGTAATTTAGCTCCTATTTCAGAAGTTAAGTGGGGACGGCCTTAATTGTTATTTGGAATCATATTACCTAAGAATTCCAGGGTTGTTGGTTGCACTGGCTAGCTGGAAAACAGTGGCAACCCATTTCTACAATTTAGCTAAAAAAGCAATCATCCAGGAGTTGAGCTCGAGTAAGATGTCTTAGCTTCTTTGCTAGTGGAACATGCTTCCAAAATGAACTCTTGGCAAGTAATCTCACAAGAACTGAGAATGTTTTTTTTTTTTTATGGGAGGCAAAAGAGAGTCTCGAAAATTATATGTTGCCAAGTACGTCAAAGGAAATTTAGAGTATGTAGGTTGAGGATACATTTGGTGAGAAACCAGTAAGATAGATAGGAATAATTCAAATTCTCTGTTCCAAGAATTCTACTGTGCCTCAATGTATATGCAGAGATTGCAGAATGAAAGGGAAGAAGTAAGAGTCTTAAAGGCAGGAAGGCAAATTAATTTCTTAAACCTTGATCCTTTGGCACCTCTCTGAAAAGAGAAAAATAGCTCTGTGAGATCAGTAAGCTTATCTCAGCAGGCAGCAGAGGAAAAGGATTAATTATTTGGGGTGAATCTTCGTCAGACAAAAAACTGGCAGTCTTTCTTCAGGGCCCATGGAGGTGTTTATCAGTTCAGTACATGGCCAAAAAAAAAAAGGCTTGAAAAGCTATAAAAGAATTACTGACCCCAATTCACTTTGGTTGTGATATCCACTGTATCATCTAAGTATACCAAAATAGTATTTATACCATAAATGTTACAAAATAATTGTATGTTACAAAATAAAGGTATGCATTTGGAAATAATTTGTTTTATTGGCTCGCATTGTCAATGTTATTAAAAATTATTTGCACTGTGATGCACTAAACTCAGTACATCGCTATTCCATTCTGTAGAGTTAAAGTTCCCGAGTCTATGTCTAAAATCAACATGTTTTACAGTACATGATCCACATATGTTGGAAGAGAATGCTGATGGCACCTTCTCTGCACCTCACAGTGTATTTATTTTCCAGTTTCGGCCTTCGTCCAAAACTCGATTAAAAAAATCAAATTAGGAACTTTGTAAGGGGATTAAAGTAGATATTTTAGGAGTAACTTTCAGTTGGAAAAATAAGTTAAAATTTCCTATTGATTCAGTATACTTCTGCCTATCAGGTACTGGAGATGAACTAGAGAAGGGAGTGCTCCTTAGAGTACATTAGTGGCCAAAATTGTGGAAACCTTTTGGGAAAAGTGTATTTTTGATGTTTGATGGCTAATAACACCACTTTTTTGGCGAGTTTCAAAATCAATCATATTCCACTGTTGGAATGGCCTGGGAATAGCCAAGACCCTAACCCAATTGAAAATCTATGGAGCCAACTAAAGAAACTAGTTAGTCAGAAGCAACCGTGCAATAAAACCCAGTTAATAGAAGCAAACATTCAATCTTGGTTTCACATTATAACAGCTGCAGAACTAAAAGACTTGGTTCACTCCATGGGAAGATGTCGTAAGGCCGTGATTCATGCTAAAGGTTACCCAACGAAGTATTAACTGTCATGGGGATCATTTTTGTATATCTCATTCTTTCTATGGTGATAATTTTTGTATATCTCATTTTTTTTCTACCGGTTTCACCTTTTTTCTTTATACTGTAACTGCTATTCTAAGAGCAAATCCTTCATAAAAGTTATTGCATTACATTCTTGATTAAATTATCTTTCTGTTGATATATAATTTCATGATACTGTTCCCCCCAAAAAGTGGAGTAATTAGCTAGTTTTACAAAATACACGTTTCCACAATTTTGGCCACTGCTGTAGTGTTTCTCAAACCTGTAGACTACAACTCTTTTGACTAGGGAATTCTGAGAATTGGTCCACCTATCTTAATATTTCCAGGTTTGAGAAAGACTGTCTAGAAGCTAGAGGAACTTAGCTGATGACTGACTGCAGGTAAAGCTTTATCCTCAGTAACCTTCTATTTCAGTCTAGGACATCCCTATTCTTGATCTAAATTTTGACTTGAAGGAAGGAAGAAGGGAGAGGTATTTAAGAAGCGGCCTGGTTCGGTCGTTTCCTTTTGTCTCCCTTCAGCCACAATCCTACAAATGATCTGGAATAATACGCTGCACTTCCTCTTCCTCTTCCTCTTCACGCTGACCTAAGCAGAGGCCAGAGTCCTACTAGGCCAAACGGCGGAGGAAGAGGTTAGAAAGGGGCAGTAGAACTTTTGTCATCTCCTTCCTCTTTCTCCAAATTTCTCTGCCCGAAAGAGACGCTTAAGCTCTAATGCACAGGAGAAATGACGAAGGGGAGCAGAAGAAGTATAGCTGGGGAGGGGAAATCCCTCTTCTCCACAAGTCTCCTCTTCAGTTTCAGGTTCCGTGAGCTTTGATCCCAGCAGCATGAGACACAACTCTTCAGTTATTCTTTGAGTTAGCCTGCACAAAATGGACCTATTCAAATGAGCTGCAGCTGTGCCGTATCATAGTCAGAGCAACTTCCTTGTGCTGTTGCTTGAGCATGTTATGCAAAGATCTTCAAACTTGGCCGCTTGAAGACTTGTGGACTTCAAGTCCCAGAATTCTCCAGCCAGCTATGCTGGCTGGAGAATTCTGGGAGTTGAAGTCCACAAGTCTTCAAGCGGCCAAGTTTGAAGACCTTTGATGTACTGACTAGGCCTGAGGATGAAAAGTAGAAGGAGAATAAACAACTAAAAACTCACTCTTCCAATGAATCCCAACTTGGGTGGCTTTAGACTATATTTCTCTCAAGAAGCTTCTCTTCTTTGATAAGCCTGTCGAAGGACAATCTCTCAAGGTTGATGGACTTATATTTATTGTCCAGAATGAGCTCGGCTACGGCTTGTCCCACCGCTGGGGCGTGCTGTAACCCATGCCCGCTGAAGCCTGATGCAAAGAAGAGGTTTGATACTTGTGGATGCCTGCCAATCACAGGGTTCTGATCAAATGTATTGTAGTCATAGTAACCGGCCCAGGAACTTTTTACCTGCCAGAAAGAGAGATCAATTTCCCGTTAATCCTGGGCAGGGCGTACAATGGATTGAGAGACAAGTCTGAAGAGTAAAGAATATAAAAGCCACGTCCAACACACACACACACACACACACCAAAAAAACCCCAAGGAGGGCTTGTTTCTTAAGCAATTGGTTGGCTGAGCTAAGTCAGGTCAACAAAATACCATATTTTTCGGAGTATAAGACGGACCTTAGTTTTTGGGGAGGAAAATAAGAAAAAAGCTGATTGGCAGGTGGATCAGCTTCCCGGAATACCCCCAATCAGCTGTTCCCAGAGGTAAATTTTAGCAACAGGTTCGTTCTTTGTGAGCTCTGTGCCTTGCTTTTATTTCCTGCCTCTGAAAGCCTGCAAAACAGAGCTTCAGAAAAAAAAGCCTCTGAAGCTCTGTTTGGGGTGTAGGAAGTTAGCACCCACTCCTGTCCTAGAAGAATGAAATATTTTTAGGAAATATTAAAGGCAGAATATTATATTTTCCTGGATGAGAAATGGATAAGCATATTTTGAAGGTCCCATCTTCCTGCCCCCACCCTTTGTCAATGGGCCATTAAGGCCTGGACCAGTCTATTCTACATAACAAAGAACTACCTCTTTCAGGCAGAGCCATAGTAGGAATTGCCAAAGATCCAGCAAGATAGGATTAGCCCTCTACACAATAGCAGCAGAAACTCACCACATGTGACCAGGGAAGCACACGTGACCATCAGCCAGCAAGGCTAGCAAAGACCCCCACCCCCTGGAAGTCTGAGAACCAATCAGAATACTCTTTCTGAGCCCCAGGAAGTTCAAAGCCAGAGAGAGCATAACACCCGAGAACTCCCTGTATCTGCCCTTTTCTGTTCAGGAACTCAAGCCATGTGATCCTGTCCACCATTAAACCATCTTTCCAAGCAGTCTCCGTGTCTCCAGTGTCTTTGTCCCCACTTGGAGCAGAACCTACAAGGATGTTTCTTCCAACAGGGGGCTTCTTTTCTGAAGCTTCGTTTCTGATGCTTTTTTCAAACCTCCGTTTGAGAAGCCGGGTGGGGCTACATTTGGAGTATTTATTTATTTATTTATTAATCACATTTATATACCACCCTACTCCCAGGGGGACTCAGGGCGGTGCACAGCCAGGATAAAAAACAGATAGTACAAACATTAAAACCCATTAAAATTATTAAATATTTTGGCCGAAACAATTTAAAACACCCAATTACAAAACAGATTAATAATTTTAAAAATTTAAAAGGGAGAGATAAGCCAGGCCAGCCTGCTGAAATAATTTTTTTTTGAGAGCACATCGAAATGTGCGTAGGTTCGGGATCCTCTGTATCTCCGGGGGGAGCTTGTTACAGATGGTAGGTGCCGCCACAGAGAAAGCTCTCCCCCTGGGGGCCGCCAGCCGACACTGTTTGGCCGATGGCACCCTGAGAAGCCACTCTCTATGGGAGCCTACTGGTCGGTGAGAGGCTGCTGGTAGCAGAAGGCGGTCTCGTAAATACCCCGGTCCGATGCCATAAGTATAAGACGCACCCAGATTTTTCCCTTCT
The DNA here is from genome assembly GCA_030761175.1 of Masticophis lateralis. Classification (NCBI taxonomy): domain Eukaryota; kingdom Metazoa; phylum Chordata; class Lepidosauria; order Squamata; family Colubridae; genus Masticophis; species Masticophis lateralis. The sequence continues at coordinate 5,000,416 of JAUDYJ010000008.1, read as the reverse complement.
TTTGGGGGGGAAAAAGGTGCGTCTTATACTCTGAAAAATACGGTACTTAGGTTAGGAATTCAATCCGAACTTGCTGCTCCCAACTGAAAAGATGCTTAAATAGGAGACACAAATGGAGGAGAAAAATAACACAAAGAAGGATCTGTTTCCAAACACTGAAATCCAAGGGATGAGATGTATGGATGATCCTGTAAGAACCATTGGATTCGGGTTCTTGAATCTTGACTTTAAATTGATATAACCAAGAAGATATATTACCAAGTAATCTTATATGCAGTCCTGACAACAATGTAAACAATTCTATAGTCAACTATATCAAACCTAAACAAAGTGTTGGAGCTCAAACAGATTAACAGAGTTGGAAGGGACCTTATAGGTCATCTAGTCTAACCCCCCACTCCAGCAGGAGACCCAACACAATTTCTGACAAATGGCAGCAAAGGACTTTTTATCATGTCTGTTACTGTGTGCTTGGGTTAACTGTTGTTAAGAAAATTTAAGATGCAGTTGTTAACTTTTCAGGGTTTCTTTTTTCACTACTTAATCAATATCTTACCTTCAAAGATTCAAAAGGCGGCACTCGGTAGGCAAGCTTAGGCCAGACTTTTTCCTGGAAGAACTCAGGGTCTACTTCCAAATTTTCAATATCTGGCTCTTCTTTCTGAAAAGTAAATGCAGACATGACAACTCTATCCACAAGATGGATACTCACAAAGATTAAGTGTATTCGATCTGATTTGTACAATAGCCCTCGACTTATGACTGCAATTGGGAACAGAACTTCTGTCACTAAGTGAAGTGGCCTTTAAGTAAGTCTCACCTAATTTTACAATCTTTTTTTTGCTGCAGTTGTTAAGCGAATCTGGCTCCCCCTATTGATTTTGCTTGCCGGAAGCCAGCTGGAAAGGACTCCAAGATGCTGCAACCGTCATGTACTGTATATACATGCCAGTTGCCAAGCCAAGTGAATTTTCTTCACATGATGACAGGGATGGCCGTAAGTATCGTAACTTTGAACAGTCACTAAACAAGGGGTTGTAAGTCGAGGACTATATGAATCTTGAATTTCTCCTAGAAAAGCAACCCTTTTAAGATAGGTCATCCCAAAAGGATAAAAATGAATTTAAGAATTTAAGGAGCCGCGGTGACACAGTGGTTAGAATGCAGTACTGCAGGCTGACTGCCAGCTGCCTACAATTTGGCAGTTTGATTCTGGCCGGCTTAAGGTTGACTCAACCTTCCATCCTTCCGAGGTTGATAAAATGAGGAGCAAGACTGTTAGGGGCATAGGCTGACTCTGTAAACCCCTTAGAGAGAGCTATAAAGCAGTATATAAGTCTAAGTACTATTGCTACTGCTAAGAAACAGCAAAACATTGAATCCTGAAACAGTGGCATGAAATTTCAATGGCTTTTGAGCATACTGAAAATTGAAACCAAAATCCAGGTTGCTCAAGAATGGTATTTACACTCTGAGGTGATTTTCAGAGCTTAGATTTAAATTCCTGCTAAAACACAATAGTTCCTGCATGATTTTCTGGCATTCGCTTTGTTGTGTTAGAATTGCTACTATCGTGAAACTATTTATTATAAAATTGGGACACTGGGTAGAAATCTGAGCACTTAAGAAGATGAAGGGCTTTAGAAAAGTCTTGATTCTTACTAGAACCAGACCAAATATACCTGTCACTTTGACCCTAAAGAATCTTTACAAACCTGGTAGAAAACAGTCCCAAAGCCCTGATGAACTCACTTCTGTTGGGCTTAAGCCTCCAAGATAGTTGCCACCCAAACCTTCTCTTCGGAAATACGCTCCAGTGGTGTCAATGAGGAATGGGCACTCCAAGCCGGGTCCTTCAGGGCAGTGCCAGACATAGACATACCTAGGAGTGAAGGGATAAAGAGATGCTTTTGCGATATTTCGTATCAACATATTTGCTTATGAGTCGGAAGGAGAGCAAGAATTGAAGCAAACAGATGCAGAAGAGATAACAATACCACGTGATACAAGACTTCGTACTGTGTTAGTGTCACATGCAAAGGGAAACACTTGAGTATCATTTGACTTGTTGCTAATATATGAACTTGCCTTGAACCAACAGTTTTGCTTTTTGTCTATTCTGGTACGGTTTATTCTGTTCGCTCTTCTCTCAAAGGTTAATTTCCTGGCACTGCATCCTTAGATCTTTTTCAATTTCAAAGGCCAGGGATTAAACTTGGCAAAAGAGAGGCATAAAAAGACCAGTAGATACTGTAAAATGAGTTGTCTGCAAGGCATCTATTTTAGGCACGATCCACAGCATATTTAGGGGAGTGCAGGCCAAAGATGATAAGCTATTTAGCTAAAGGAGGAGGAAATTAAAACGTATCCTGAGCAGCAGCTGAGAAATGTAGTAGAAACTACAATCCTTACAACTCCAATTGGAAACATACGGATCTCCACACCTTGCCAAATGCATGCCACCTTAATTGGATGTCTGGAGTCCCACAATACGCTATGCCAGAAACCCCAATTTAGAAACCTCAACAGCTCAGTTCAAACAATATAATAAACCCAAGTTTTGCTCTTTGGATCAAAAAAAATACATGTTGTACCGGTAATGGAACTTAACCTCACCTTTTCTTGGGTTCTACTGGAAACTTGATCCCTGCTAAGATGTTTTCGGACGGAGCCCCAATGCCAGCCATCTCTGCCACTCTGCCTGACCAGGCTCCTGCCGCATTTACCACCATACAACAGTCTACTTTGGCACGTTCAAAACTTTCAGGCAACTGGACCTAGAAGGTTAAGGACAACAAAAGAGCAGGTAAGCTTATACCAAGCAGTTAGATGGTCCACTAACCAACTGATACCTCTCCAAACAAGAACGGGAAAGCAAAAAGGACAAGACAAATGAAGCATTTGCTCTACAGCTAATAAAAAATTGATGCTTCCTGTTGGATTTCCCTTGCAGCCTTCCCTCCTCCCTTTTCTGTCCCAAGAGAGTTCAAAATAAATCTCAGGAAACTTTAAGGACCACTCTCCAGTAACCATCCCCCTGGATGAACTTCTTAGGTCCGTGAGGGCGAACCTATGGCACGCGTGCCACCCAGTGGGCATATGAGCTCAGCTTCAGCACACATGTGCACACCGGCCAGCTGATTTTTGGGCCATCTGGGCCCACCGGAAGTAGGGAAACAGGCTGTTTCCTGCCTCCGGAGGGCCTCGGGAGGATGGAGAAGGCTGTTTTCACCCTCCCCAAGCTCCTAGAAAGGCTCTGGAGATCACCGTGCCAGGAGCGGAGGAGGGGAGCACCCATGCGTGGGGGCAGGCGAATAGAATGAGTGTGAACATGCGTGTATGTGTGCGACCCCCCCCCCCTGCTCCTGGCATGCGATGGCAAAAAAGTTAGCCATCACTCTTCTAGGTCCTCCCCCATGCATTGGGCATAATTAAAGAATAGATACTGTCCTCCCTTGGTTGGTCATGTTAGCCAACCAAGCAGATGATGAAGTTCTCGGCACTCCCTCCTGCCATTTCTAGGGCATGCTGACCCCCTGAGAGTCCCATGGACTGTGTGATTGAGATCCTTCCAGGGACAAAACTACCCAAGCCAAGATGTACTCCATGACCCCCAGGGAGATGAAGGAACTGAGGAAGTACATTGACAAGAACCTAGCTAGGGGCTTCATCCAGCCGGCTAAATCCCCCAGTCCTGTTTAAGGAGAAGGAGGATGGGACGATGAGATTATGCATAGAGTTTAGGGGGGATCAATGGGGTGTGCATGGAGAACATGTATCACTCCCACACCCGTAAGTATGGCAACTAAAGAACAAAACAAGAATAATATGGCTTCAGCTAGAGTCGTTTTGAGACTTGAGACTGGGTATTTGTTATTGTAGTCTCATCTGTGGATAGCTGTAATTTTAGCCATCTTATATACATACACACAGAAACATATACAGGTAGTCCTTGATTTACAACAGTTCATTTAGTGACGGCTCAAAGTTACAACAGCACTGGAAAATGTGACTTACGAACATTTTTCAGTTATGACCTTTGCAGCAGCCCCATGATCATGTTATCAAAATTCAGATGCTTGGCAAGTGGTTCATATTTATGACCGTTGCTGTGTCCCAAGGTCATCCCCTTTGCGACCTTTCGATATGCAAAATCAATGGGGAAGCCAGATTCGCTTAACCGGGTTACTAACTTATCAACTGCAGTGATTCACTTAACAACTGTGACAAGAAAGGTTGTACAATGGGACAAAACTTACTTAACAGAGGTTTCACTTAGCAACAGAAATCCTGAGCTCAATTGTGGTCGTAAGTTGAAGACTACCTATATGCACTGTATGTAACAATGTAAGTTGCCCAAGGTATATATTATGAGTGGGGTGGCCTTCCAATTTCCATAGGTCAATGATGATACAAATTGAACTAATGCTGGTTCTGATTTAATTATAATTTTATCAGCAGCAAGAAACAGACTACAGGTAGTGCTGGATTTGCAAACGCAATTGAGCCCAAAATTTCTGTTGTTAAGCAACAGAGGTATGTTTTGCCCCATTTTACAACCTTTCTTGCCACAGTTGCTAAGTGAATCACTGCAGCTATTTATTCATTTATTTAATTTATTTATTAGCCATATTTCTATGCCGTCCACTCTCCGAGAACTCTGGGCGGCTTACAACAATTGACAGCATACTAAATAGCCTATTGCTCCCAACAATCTGGGTCCTCATTTTACCCACCTTGGAAGGATGGAAGGCTGAGTCAACCTTGAGCCAGTGAGATTTGATCCGCTGATCTGCTGAACTAGCAGTCAGCTGAAGTAGCTGCAGTACAGCACTCTAACCACTGCGCCACCTCAGCTATTAAGTTAGTAACCCAGTTGTTTGGTGAATCAGGCTTCTCCATTGACTCTGTTTGTCAGAAAGTCGCAAAAGGGGGAATCACATGATCCCGGAACATTGCAACTATCATAAATACGAACCAGTTGCCAAGCATCCAAATTCTGATCATGTAACCACGGGGATGCTGCAATGGTTATAAGTGACCATTATACATCACTTTTATTCAGTGTCATTATAACTTCAAACGGTCACTAAACGAATGGTTGTAGATCAAGGACTACCTGCACTAATTTGTTACAGTCTTCAACAGGCATTATTGTCTTGCCTTTTAAAATGCTTTGCGCCTTGTTCCTTTGAGCCATTGATGAAGAAAGCATCCAAGAGGAAAGCAAAAGTACATTAGGTAGGCAGAAAATATATCATCCTCTTTTAACGACCCCATAATCCCTTGCTGGGTGGAGACTGGGCAACTGAATGGAATTGAGTGTTTATTGGCCGGATGCCCTTCCTGTTGCCAATGCAGCATTTTATTCAGCAGATATATTCTCAGTGTGCCCAGAGAGAGAAACATCTACCTATACCTAGGATTGAACTCACAGCCTCCTGATTGTGAGGCGAGAGCTCTATCTCTAGGCCACCACACCATTCGTAGGCAGAAAATATATGACTTTATGTCATGAGAGGCATAACCGAGCCCTAAAATAATGACTCACATTTACAGATTGAATACGCGATACTATACAATCCTGATCATTACTCTTCATTTCAAAATACTCCGAGTTGAAAGCTGTAGGAGAGGGGAAAGAGTTGGAGGAGACGGTAAACAACTGCCGTTGATTCATTACTGAAATATAAAGATTTCTAAAAAACTTCCTTGCTATTTACAATGTATTTATTTAAAACATACAATCCATACAACCAGATTACCGTGTTTCATAGTGTGAACCGAACCCTAATCGTAAAATGTTCCTCTTACAAATGTTATTTAAAATAATATTTTTTTTCCAAATCAATCTATCAATCAACTGAAATGCCTACATAAAGTTTTTAGAATGGAGTGGGGTGGAGGTTAGGGCAAATTATAATAGTGCCAACAGTAAATGTGGGTTTTAGGATATTTTGAAGTTTCTCTCCTTCCAAACTAAATGGCTGAAATTTGGCAAAGTGCCTTAACAAACCTTAATTATCTTTTTTTGCATACTACCATATTTTTCAGACTATAAGATGCACCTCCCCCCCCCAAAAGAGGGTGAAAATCTGGGTGCATCTTATACTCCGAATGTAGCCCCACTCAGCCTCTCAAACAGAGGTTTCAGAGGCTGAAAAAAGCTTCAGAAATGAAGCTTCAAAAAAAAAAGCCTCCGAAATTGAAGCTCTGTTTTGGAGGCTTTCAGAGGCAGAAAAAAGTTTTTTTCTGAAACAGAGTTTCAGAAGTTTCAGAGGCAGAATACCTTTCTAGATTGAACTGAAAAGGGAAACAACAAGAGAGAGAGAGAAGAGAGGAGAAAGAGAAGAAAGGGAAAAGGAGAGGAAGAAAAGGGAGGGGAAAGAGGAGTAGGAGAGAAGGTTAGGAAGGGGGGAAGAAGAGAGGAGTGTGGGAAGAGAAGGGAAAGTAGGAAAGAGAAGGAGAGGAAGAACAAAGCAAGTAGGAAGTGATAGAGGAAGAAAGAGAAGGGGAGGAGAAGAAGAAAGGTTGTGGCAAAATAAAGAAGGGTAAAAGGCAAAAGAGCAACCCCGAACAATTAAAAATTAAAATTAAAAGATAAGATGAATGAAAAATGGTGGATAATGACTGTACATGTAAATATGTTTATGAGAAACAAAAATAAAAACTTTTTTGAAAAAAAAAGAATATAGAAGAGAATAGGATAGGAATAGGGATAGGGATAGGGATAGGGATAGGGATAGGGATAGGGATAGGGATAGGGATAGGGATAGGGATAGGGATAGAGTAGAGTAGAGTAGAGTAGAGTAGAGTAGAGTAGAGTAGAGTAGAATAGAATAGAATAGAATAGAATAGAATAGAATAGAATAGAATAGAATAGAATAGAATAGAATAGAATAGAATAGAATAGAATAGAATAGAATAGAATAGAATCTGGAAGGGGCCTTGGAGGTCTTCTAGTCCAGCCCCCTGTTCAAGTAGGAGAATCTATATTATTTCAGATAAGTGACTGTTTAGTCTCCTTTTAAAAACCTCCAGTGATGGAGCACCTGATTTCTGGAGGCAAGTTGTTCCGCTGGTTAATTATTCTGTCAGGAAGCTTCTCCTTCATTCCAGGTTGCTTCTCGCTTCGATTAGTTTCCAACTGACTCCAAGTATAGAGAACACTGTTTTGATTCAATCCGTTAGACTGTCACCAGTTCGGTTCCAGGTATTGTACCTTAGAAAATATTTCCGTTGGCAATAAAGCTACGTAGTGGCTACAGCAGGAAGCACAAAGAAAAATGCTTACATGTCACTTCTCCGTTATACTGGCGCGTGCCCAGAGAGACAGCTTTTCTCTTGAAAGCATTGAGAAGAGTCCAAGGATCAAACCAGCCCTCATTTTCCAAGCCTGAAGGAAAAGTCAGGAGAGGATACATGAAATATACCAGGAATGAAAAGCTTTGGCATTTAAACATAACAGCAAAGGCCAACTTCACAAGAATTCTAAGCTGCAGCAACATAATATAATTGGTTGGGAATTAGACTGAACACAAGCCCTGAAATGTATAATTCATGGCTTAGTCAGTGCATAAATCCATCCCATTGTGCTTTGCTCACTAACCACGTTTGAGATAAATCTATGGGTTATTAAAGGTAAAGGTTCCCCTCGCACATATGTGCTAGTCGTTCCCGACTCTAAGGGGCGGTGCTCATCTCCATTTCAAAGCCGAAGAGCCAGCACTGTCCGGCAACATATCCGTGGTCATGTGGCCGGCATGGCTAAGCACCAAAGATGCACAGAATGCTGTTACCTTCCCACCAAAGGTGGTTGCTATTTTTCTACTTGCATTTTTTCGGACTGCTAGGTTGGCAGAAGCTGGGACAAGTAACGGGAGCTCACCCCGTTATGTGGCACTAGGGATTCGAACCGCTGAACTGCCGACCTTTCGATCGACAAGCTCAGCGTCTTAGCCCCTGAGCCACCGCATCCCTATGGGTTATAAGGAGGTACCAAATATTAATTTGGTCAGCACCATGCATCATTTTAGAGAAGTAGAAGTTTTGATCTTTTTTTGCTAGATGCGTGACATAAAAAACAAATTCAAAGTCCTCTGATGAATCATTGATATATTTAGAAAAAATCCCTGCTCCCAAAGTTCTTATCTGCAGGTTTTGAATGCTCGTGCTTAACCACAGATTGAAATATGGGTGAATTAATGAATAATTGGACTATGCAATCTTGGCTAGGTAGTTTTAAGAGAAATAATTAGCAGACAGGGTGACACCAGAGGCCTGGGCTCAATATGTTACACCAAGATTTTCATCCCACAAAGAACACATCCCAGTTGCAAATTCAACACAGGAAAGTTTGTATAAGGCAGAATTTGCTCTATTAACTAGTAAGGATTTGGGAAGCGTGAAAGCCACAAAGCCTCGAATGGTAACTGCTTCAGTTGAACTGGGAGCTGAAAAACCAGGTGACTGAACTACTATCTGCAGGCAGACTGCAAGTAGGAAAACAAAATTGGCTTTCCAGTTTTGGATCCCAAGTGATTTTAGCCTACAAAAATGGAATCTTGTCTTTGGCCTGCAACTCTGTAGTCAGAGTAGTGATGCTGCCATTTTGCCTTAGGAGAGAGACAGAATTAGCAGTTGGTACCATAAGAAGCCAGAGCTATGCCATCAGTGTTCAACCATGGAAATTTCTTTTTCAGTTGTGCTGGTGAAAGCAGAGAGACAGCTACACCTTCCTTTCTAATAAAGGATAAAATAAAAATTAGATAACTCTCATTACGACCTTTAGCAACTTAGACTACTAAAAATATTAATTTTCAATCAATGAGATCAATTAAAAGAAAGGCCCAAAGCAGACGTTCTACTGAAAATCTACAAGGCAGAAACGATATTTCTCCAAAATGGACAATTTGGCAGATAAAAGCTCCACCAATTCTACTGGTGAAGCCAGCCATGAAGTCTCATTAAATCACGGTGGACTAACAAGAGCAGCTGCCAACCTTTTGGGCACCTGGAACCAGTTCCGTAGCGAGAGGTTTTTCTGCAGACTGCTTTCTGGCATGCTACAGCCCAGTGACCCCTGGACACAGTCTGCAAGTCAAGAATCTAGGAACCAGTGGTGAAATGTAAAATTTGTTACTACCAGTTCCGTGGGCATGGCCGGGGGGGGGGGGGGGAGGAGGGGGTTGTAATGTGACTGGGTGGGCATAGCCAACTTTTTTTTAAATTTATTTTTAAACCATTTTTTTGTACAACCTCTTCAGCTGAAGAGGTTGTAAAAAATGCTTTTTAAAAGCCTCTGACGATCCCAGGTGAGCCACACGATCATCAGAGGCTTTTTTTCTCCTTACTTTTAAAAGCATTTTTTTGGCCGAAGAGATTGTAGAGAAAATGCTTTTAAAAATAATTTTAAAAAGCCATGGCTCAGCTGGGCATGGTGGTGGGGCGGGGAGTTTTGCTACCAGTTTGAACCGGGAGCATTTCACCCCTGCTAGGAACTCATTTGGGTCTCCTCATGCCACTTCTTTCCCACAAGATGCTGGTTTCCTGCTTCATTATTTTATGAGGCCTGATATCCTACTACTGCATTCCTAATAATTTTCTCCCCAGGGAGAAAAATGAGTTTGGTTGAAAAAGATGGTACTTGTGAAGAGTTTAAGACCAATATTTTCCTTTAGAATTTGTTCAAAATGCATATGAGAAACAATAAATGGTGAGGACAAATTATGGTTTGCCTAACCATTACTTCACTCATTAATCGAAATAAGCCACTTTAGGGCCTTTCATACATAAATCAAGTCACTACACAGAATTTGAAACTAAAGTATCATCATCCTTAATCAACGGTTATTTTGGGGGTATATATATATGTGTGTATGTGTATACAAGGTTCTAGACATAATTTCTTTGTTATATTACTTTGTTTTCCCTTTTTATTATTGTTTCGTCCTTTTTCTCTTTGTTCTGTTTTATTTATTTAAGTACCAAATGAATAGAAAATGTGTATTAATTCGAGGGGCCTGGTGGCTCAGCCGACTAAAGCATTGTGATTAACACCAGCTGTCTGCTATTACTGTAAGTTCAAATCTCACCAGGATCAAGGTTGACTCAGCCTTCCATCCTTTCTAAGGTAGGTAAATTGAGGACCCAGTTGTGGGGGCAATAAACTGACTTGTATAAAATATACAAAAGTAAGAAGGCTATTGCTTAACGCATTGTAAGCTGCCCAGGTAGTCTGAGTAATCTAAGGAGACAACCACTGTGCCTGTAGAGCAAAATGTGGTAAAAAGAAGAAATTATTCATGCCCTGTTTTAGCACTTTTCTCCATTCAATCAGAACTCAAAAGATCCCAACCTTTGAAGGTTTACATTCTCCTCCAAAATTGCAGCTTCATTCTCCGAAGCGAGAAAGAGATAACCTGAATGATTAAATTGGATATCAATGGGTGGTTCTCCAACAACACCAAGATGATCCTGAAATGAACAAAGGGATAGAATGAAAATTAATATAAGTGTGTCCTTTCATGCACCCTATATATCACAGAAGGCAAATAACAGTTTATCTTTAAAAACTAAATTTTGTTTGGAGCTCAAAATGGGGGGAAATCAGAAATTACATACAGGTGAAACTCGAAAAATTAGAATATCGTGCAAAAGTGCATATATTTCAGTAATGCAACTTAAAAGATGAAACTAATATATGAGATAGACTCATTACATGCAAAGCAAGATAGTTCAGGCCTTGATTTGTCATAATTTTGATGATTATGGCTTACAGCTCATGAAAGTAATGGATGTGATTTCACTCAACTAGGGCTGCAGAAAAATCTTGATTATGTAGGAAAAACCTGGCTAGAAGAAAAACACACATAAATCCTATGAAAAGTAAGAAAATACATATTGTACCTTTACAGGGAGGATATATAAGATGTGGGTGTGGCTTACTGATGAAGGCTAACGAGCCAGAAATAGATCTATTTAAGCCTCCCAATGGCAGCATGGGGCCTGCTGGCTGCCAGAAGAAAAAAAACCCAGAAAGTAGTAGATGTGATTTCACTCAGCTAGGGCTGCAAAAAAATCTTGGTTACGTAGGGAAAACCTGGCTAAAAGAAAAACATATATCTGTGTGTGTGTGTGTGTGTGTGTGTGTGTGTGTGTGTGTGTGTTTTTCCTTTAAGCCAGGTTTTTCCTACGTAACCAAGATTTTTCTGCAGCCCTAGTTGAGTGAAATCACATCCACTACTTTCTGGGCTTTTTTTCTTCTAGCAGCCAGCAGCCCCATGCTGCCCATTGGGAGACTTAAATAGATCTATTTCTGGCTCGTTAGCCTTCATCAGTAAACCGTAGGAAAAACCTGGCTTAAAGGAAAAACACACATAAAACCTATGAAAAGTAAGAAAATAGACATATATATATATATGTGTGTGTATGTGTGCACAGTTAATATCTCAGGTTTCCTCCTGTGTAATTGTAAACATATCTTTAAAAGGGTAGTAGCGACTTTTTGCTGAAATCGCATTTGTCATCTTCTGGCTGATGTTCTTGGCTCGGTGCCTATGGGCAAACTGTGTGACATCTGTCGACCAATCAGAATACACCTTTGCCTCTTTTCATAGAAAAACGTCAGTTACAATTTATGTTTGCCCATAAGCACCAAACCGAGAACATCAGCCAGAAGATGATGAATGTGATTTCATCGAAACGTCGCTACTGTCCTTCTAAAGATATGTTTACAATTACATGGGAAGAAACCCAAGGTATTACCTGTACACACATATATACCCGTGAAAACTTATATTTATATATATTTGTATTATTTTTTTTAAGTGGGCTGATTTACAGAGGGACTTCGCTGAAACAGCACCCCCCTCCCTTTTTTTTTCAGCACAGGCTGAGAAGAAACCCTGTGCAAAATGGTGAAAGCCCAGGCAGGCAGGCCCTAGAAATAGGGCTGCAGTCAGGCAGCTCCTTTAATCATAGCTGCTGCCACTGGCCCTCAATTAGCAATGTGGACGGTCTTGCTCAGCCACAGCTCCTGTGCTGGCAAGCAATGTCCAAAGAACCTCAGCGCGCCACCGCAGCGCTGTTAACAGGCAGGAATCGGCTGGGGGTTTACTGCGCAGCTGTGGCCTTATTGCCGGGCAGCTTTGCGCAAGGGAGTGAACTGCGCATGCGCAAACTCTTAGCTGGGCAGATTTGTGCTGGGTAGGCTACTGAGCATAGCTGTTGCCGGGCAGAAAATGGCCATGAGAATTGAAACCACGCCATGCAGTAATGGCGGCCCCTTCTGCAATGCAAAATGGTGCAAAAGGCGAGAATCAGTTGCAGCGCCGGTCCAGCAACCCTTCGGGAAATAGGAGGCGCGCAGCTACTCAAAAGTGGCCCTAGCGCGATTAGGCATGTAATGGGGGAGAGTGTACCACTGAGAGCAGGGCAGGGACTCCACAAGCGGCAAGACAAAGGCTCCATAGCCACGAGTATGCCGCTGAGAGCAGGGCAGGGACTCTTTAGCCGCCCCTATACCAGCAGAAGGGGAAACACACCAAGTAGAAGGTGCCCTGTACCAGGTAGAGCTTTTGTAAGGAATGAAATAAATATGGACAGCCAGACTGGGGAACCAGGAGGACTTACCCTTAAAGTTGGAATAAGAAGGAAAAGGGAGATAAATCACCCCTTAGCACGAACCAAGCCAAATGTCCAAATCAAAATCCAAGCCAAAGTCAGTTCCAATCCAAAAGGTCAAAAAACAGGAGAGAATCCAAAGTGAAATATTATTCAATAGTCTAGACACCAGAGATGAGAGAAAACAAGTCTGAATAGCTGACTGAGTGAATAAAAACTGAACCTCTGACGAGCAAATGGAGCATGTCTGAAGAAATTTAAAGACACATACACTCAGTGCTGACTGCTAGACTGTTGAATAACCCTCGCTTTGGATTCTCCAAGCAGCGCGCTGGAGAATTGCCTAATGCCTTCACTCATTTTTCTCTTTTAAGATTACCTGCGTACTCCACCAAAGGATGCAAGTGGGAGACGAGGTGGGAAGGCAGGGAGGAGGAGAAGCAAATGTTAGCCACAGAACCAAAAATTCAGAGTGCATAACATACATTGATTAAACGCAAGAAGTTTGCTGAGAAAGAGCTCATCCGGATATTTTCTTCCACTGAAAACTGCTGCCGTATCCCTCCGGCAGAAAGAACTGTGGATGCTTTCGAATACTGTGGGGAAACCAGAGAAGTAGCAAGGAGTTACTTAGCTATATTTAAACCTTCCCTTCCAAAGTATTTCAGTCAGACAAATAGTAGCAAAAAGACGAGGAATAATATCGGTAGGACAAAATACTGAATTTGTACATTATCGCTATTTTGCAATTTAATGTATTATTTATTCCAATTAATCAAGTGGCACTTTACTCCTTATTTACTGCATTACATTATTATCCTAACTTTTTCCAATAAAGTCTCTCCCAGCTGTATATTCAACAACACTGAGATAACAAGCTGTGAAATAATATCAATCCAAGATGACCAATTAGGTTAAACTAAACCTTGATGCCGGAGTCTCACAAATGCACCTTGGAACTCACAGCCAAAGTGTAGAACCTCCTCTAGATTTAGTTAAACTATAACTCCCAGAATTTCTTCAAGTGGCCAGGCTTGCTGACCTTGGCTACAGGGACTTTTTCAACAGCCACGAAAGTTCTGCTGCTCTAATTACTCTCCAACAGTAAACCTTTAGGAATAAACCTGAATATCCAGGGAAGGGAAACGAAGACAGCGCTTCATCATTAGATAACCCTCAATCTAATGTTTCTTTTTGTTTAAGAGGAACTGAGATAAAAACTCACAGTATTGTCTCTCTCAATTACCAACACTCGAATGGCATTTCTGCGTGTTTCTTTGACTTTCAGCCAGTAGGCAATGGACCAGCCTATTATCCCACCGCCAACGATCACCACATCAGAATGCTCAGGAGGGAGATCTCTTGTGAAGGGATCAAAGTCCTGGAAATTGGTCAACTTCTTAAATTCTGAAAAAGAGAGAAAATTAAGCCCAGACAGCCTTGTTATACAGTGTTTTGTGCATTCTAACAGCCATTCATGTCCTTATGCTCTTATAAATTCTTATATAACTTCACGTTCACAAATTTGAGGCTCACTAATTGGACAGCACATAACAAATCTGTCATGGCGGCCTAGAGATAAAGACGCTCGCCTCACAATCAGGTGGTTAAGAGTTCAATCCCAGGCAGCAACAAAAAGAAAATAGTTGCTGTGAACTCTGTATAGGCATCAGGAAGGGCATCCGGACAGTAAACGTTTGGTTCCATTCAGTTGCCCCTGACTCCACTTCAATAAAAGGGAGTACAGGTAGTCCTCAATTTACAACCACAATTAAAAATTATGTTGTGAGAAATTTGTTAAGTGAGTTTTGCCCTATTTTACAACTTTACTTGCCACATTTAAGTGAATCACTGCAGCTGTTAAATTAGTAGCACAGTTCGTTAAGTGAATTTGGTTTCCTCATTGACTTTGTTTCTCAGAAGGTCATAAAAAGCGATCACATGACTTCAGGATGCTGCAAACTGTCATAAATGTGAGTCAGTTGTCAAGCATCCGAACGTAAACCATGCGATGCTGCAACGGTCGCAGGCATGAAAAACGGCCGTAAGTCCCTTTTTAAACTGATGCTGTAACTTCAAACGGTCACTAAATAGCCCAGCTGCTGTGGCCTAGAGGTGGAGCTCTTGCCTCACAATCAGGAGGTTGTGAGTTCGATCCTAAGTAGAGGCAGATGTAGGGTCTCCTTCTTGGGCAGGGGGTTGGACTAGATGACCTGCAAGGTCCCCTCCAACTCTGTTAGTCTGTTAAACTGTTGTAAATCGAGGACTACCTGTACAGGGTTGTTAAAAGAAAAAAAAATCAATAAATCAGTTAAATCAGGTCAGATATGCTGATTCCAAACACCTGGGAGGGATTTCTAAATAGGATAATGGAAGATGAGCTTCTTTAAGGGGAGAGGGGGAATCCGGAGAGCATCCCCGTCCCCAGAGAAGTGCCCTCTGGGCAGCCCGTCAGAGCCCAGTTTGGGGGCTCAGCTGCCCCACCAAGGATCCCCCAGGCTGGGGTGACCCCACCAGGCAAAACGCTATTCAACGTTTCAATTCCACGGTTTTCTTCTCTGCCTCCCCATGCGAAGCGAGCCCTTCTCCGCACAACAACCCGGACAGGTAGGACAGGCTGCAGGCAGAGAGAAGCGCCGTCTTTTCCTCCGCCGCGATGCTCACCGCGGAAGAAATCCCGGCCGCGGACGCTGCTGAGCCGTAGAAGCCTCCGGGGCTCCTCCGGGTTGGCGAAGAGCCGCCGTCGCGCCGCCAACAAGGGTCTCAGACCGGCCAGCGGGCTCCCTCGGCCGAGCATGGCGGCTTGACAGGCGCCTCTCTGACGTCAGAGGGAAAAAAATCACGTTTAAAATCACCGCCCCCCCCTCATCCTCCCCGCTCAAGGACCAATCGGCGGCCACCCCGCAACCCCGCCCCCCGAGAGATCCATTCCACGTTGCTCCTCGCTCTGACCTGCCCAGGGAACTCCCCAAGCCCCGCCCCACTCGCTACGTCTCGCGCGGCCTCCGGGAGAATTGACCAATCCGATCTTCCTTTCCCTCCAACTCCCTATTAGCCCCGCCTCTTCCTCTACCGCGGAGGCCACTTTAAGGCTGTCGTGTCCAACCCCTCCCCTCCCCCTCCCCTCCCGTTTATTTTTCCAACCTATCAATCCTTTTCTTCTTTCTCTATTTCTATCTCTATAAATTCAAGACGGAACGCCGGCATATTTTGAGCATGTTTTCTCCCTGGAGTAAGTATCCTGTGTTACGAATGATTTCCCAGGATTTTCACTCACCCCTCATGAATCTAGGCCGTTCCAATGAAAAAAAGAATAAGTGATAAAGGCGACGGATGTGTCTGACGTCCGAAACAGCTCTTCACTTTCTATCTCTATGAGCCACGTAAGTCACGCCTCTCCCGGGGACGGAATCCAATCAGACTTCAGGGGCCCGAGATGCTTCCGGCGGATGTGAGTAGTATTTAAGAGAATAATCTGACGTGGGTAAGGAAGTCGGGCTGGTTTCCCGGCGTCTTCGGTCCCGTCGCCCCCCGGTTTCCCCCCTTCCCCCCCGGGTCAGGGCCCGGCGCCCCCGATCCCGCCATGCTCGACTTTTTCACCATCTTCAGCAAGGGGGGGCTCGTCCTCTGGTGCTTCCAAGGCGTGCGCGGCCCCGCGGCGGCCTGCACTGCACCCGTGAACGCGCTGATCCGCTCTGTCCTCCTCCAGGTAAGAGCCCCCCCCCACCCCGGCCCCGTTTGCACCTGAGGTCTTCGCGGGGGGTGGGGGGTGTCGCATATTTCGTCCACGCGGAGTGATGACGTGGAGGGGGGGGGAATGGGGAAGCCCCAGACGATCTGGGCGGAATTCACGAAGGCTCCCTTGTTAATCCTGCGATGGGAGACCACCAGGAGATCACAGGCCAAATGCTTTCCGTGCTGCCGCCGAGAGGGAGAGAAATCAAGGAGTCGCCCGGGTCTGAGATCAGTTAAAGGGAATTTTCATCTTATTTGATCATGAAGCCCCTTTTTTCGGACCTCCTGTCTCCCCCCCATTATCTTCACTCCTCCACCTTCCCAGACATCCCGTCAATCAAACTTTCAGTCCGTTTGACCTTTTAGAAGTCTTTAGCCTCTTTTTCTTTTTTTATTTGATTTATATGCCGCCCTTCTCCGGAGACTCAGGGCGGCTTACAATGTGCTAAGCAATAGCCTTCATACTTTTGTATATTTTATACAAAGTCAGCTTATTGCCCCCACAAACTGGGTCCTCTTGATGCTACGTCTAGGATGCAGTTGAAATAACAGGGTTAATTCGTGACTTCTGTATAATGATAGTTATATAAGTTATGCAGACCGGTAGTTATATACTTATTACAGTTACACATTTTCCATGCAGCTGTTGCAACGTCACACCCTGTATGCTTAATATAATTGTGCCTGAGTAATAGTTAAGAACGCAGCTTGAATAAACAGGATCTTCCCATTAATTTGCATGCCTATCAATCAATATTTCGAGTAGTTCTTGCAGCATGTTGTAATTGGGGCACTCTGATCTAGGAGTCTATTTGGGACAGGCAAAGTTACCCAGCATACTGCTCTGTCATTGAGCCTACAGCAAATGTTACAAAGGGACTAGATTCTTTCAGTATGGTTTTCTTTTCTGTAGTATGGTTCTTTTCTTTCTTTTCATCTCAAACTAAACTAACAGGGATTTTGTTGGTGGGATGGGTGGGTAAGTGTTCAGCTGCATGACTATCATTTATTTCTCTGTCATTCTTCTTGGTCTTTAATAATTATACTAGTTAATTCCAAGCTTTGCTGTTACTGTATCTGAGAGATTAAATGTGCAAGTGGCATGTTACTTTAAGCTATAGGTAACTGGCAGTTTTCAATTTATTCCTAGTGCCTAAATCAAATTGAAACAACACACAATGTAACATGTTTCATGAACCGTACTGTATAAATTTCATCATACAGTATAAATTTCAGTCAGATTATTTGAGCCAGATCTTTTGGACCATAGGTCTTCCCTTCTTCCAAAATATTCCTGCACTCAAAGCCTGTTTTTTAAGCAAGATAATTCAAAAACTTCTTCCCCCTCCCAGTCACAACTTTGAGTACCAGATGGTTCTGAAGTCTTCAGGACTTGTTTGGCATTATTATCCATTTATATCTGAAAGCTTTCCTTTACCTGATGATTTCAAAATGTATGCTGATGAGTCAGATTGTACTGTGTTCCACGGGATTGAAGCTATCTGCTTTCCCAGGTCCCTTGCTAGCAGGCCTTAAAAGGGCTACTCAGTAACTTCCAGATGGTCTTTTTCAACTTTGCATTTGCTTGTTCAGAAGGCATGATATTAATGAATTGGTATATGGTACTCAAGCTAGTCGAGGATAAGTTAAAGTCATTTATTATAAGAGGTTTTCATTGATTTTGGATCTCCAGAATCTGAAACAACCCTTCTTGAATTTCTTTTTTAAAATTTATTTACCATACTCAGGTGCCACTTCCTATGCTATGTCTTCTTAAAGATTTGACAAGAAAAGTAACAATAAAATACATTACAACAGTGTGAGATTATATTCACTAAAAGAGGCATTTTCCCAACATTCATATTTGTGAGTTTTTAACAGGCATCCATACATTAAGCAGATTCTAGATCTCAAGGTGGAGAGCCTGGAGCAGTGCAGTACAGGCCCCACAGCAGAAAAGGATCGTCTGGAAGCAGCTGTGAGATGACTTTCAATGGTTCTCGACACACAGGGTGCACCAGAAGCCGTAGAGCAAGAAATGCTCAAATGAAAACACACTGTACTTCATCGTACTAATCTTTTATTTTTTAAAAAATATTAATCTTAAGAAATCAGCTATCATGCAAGTTGTAATCAGACTAATTAGTAAGATTTACTGAGAACATAAATTGGTTTCAACTAGATTCCCCACGTTCCACATAGGATCACAGATAGGATCCCATTGAGCTGAATTCCGTTTTAGTTACTTGCATTGTCTTTACTCTCCATTTTCTATTTTGTATTTTAAATTTATACATTGTCTAGATTTTACATAAATTGGGTCTTTTAGTTTATTGTTTGTTTTCCCATCATATGTTGGCTAGAGAGACATTGAGTTGGGCAGCCTTATAAATCCAGTAAATCAATAATCAGTGGGACGCATGCAGGCTGCTCAACGGGCACTACAGAAGCTTTAAAACCTTCCTATGGGTCCCATATTGTGGAATATTGTGGTATACTTTTAGCAGGGACAGGTTGTATCTCTTGAAAACTAAGGTCTTTGGGGAGGCAGGATTGGTGTGCTTATTCAACCACTTGCCCATTTGAGATTGCTTCTCATGTTGGTCTGCACTCTACTCCCCACTGCCAAGAATAATTGCAGAAGCCACGTTTGATATGTAGATCTCGTGTTTCATTATGTTAATTTTCTTCTTTTCAGGAGCGAGGTGGCAGCAACTCTTTCAACCATGAAGCCCTTACCCTTAAATATAAACTGGACAATCAATTTGAGCTTGTATTTGTGGTGCGTATGCTGTTTTGTGCTGAAAGAAAGAGGCTTCAAAAGCAAATGAATACCAAACTGGAATTAAAAAGCTTCATCATTATTGTCTAGTTTTTAAGAGGTAGAACAGGTGAAAAATATGTGGCCTTTTACAAGTGACTAAATTACAACTCCTTGTAGTGCAGTTAGCGATGAAGAACATTATGAATCACAGTTCAGCAACATATTCTTCCTCCCCAATGTTGTAATCCTATTGTGTTGAGGTTCACAAATCACACCATTGTCATGGAATGTTTAATCCTGCTTTGCCTGATAAACTATGGTTGGCTGGAACCACAAGATGTGACGCCAGAACCAAATGCATCTCATGTTTTATGGAGTCTGTAAGCCTAGTATTTCATGATAGCAGGGACTTGTAAATGTTCTTTTCTATTTTAATCATTCATGTGTTTAGAAAGCACATTAAGAAATCTAGTCTTTTTTGCGTGTGTCCTTCTGCTTGTGTGAAAAGAAACATAGAATGGAGGCAAATGGTTCATGTTGTGGACTATTAAGACAGAAGAATTTGCATATCCTTAAATATGAGCCCTTTTAACTGTACCTTTTTTCTTAACCACACGGCTTCTCTTTTGCAGGTTGGATTTCAGAAAATCTTGACTTTAACCTATGTGGATAAATTGATAGATGATGTCCATAAAGAGTTCAGAGATAAATATCGAAACGAGTTTCAACAGAAGGGAACTCTTGGGATCCTTAATGGCACCTTTGATTTTAAGGAGGACTTTCTACGTCTCCAGCGGTAACAGAATCATCGCTTTTATGGTCACACATGTTCTCCTGGTGTTGACTTATCCCAATTGCTTTATCTTTTGCAGCTGAAAGACTGCAGTGCGAATCACTGAGAGTTGGGCAAAATGAAAGGCTGTGGATGGTCCTTATGTTCAGTTGTTCAGTTCAGTTCAATTCAGTTGTTGTGCACTTTGCTGTAGTGTGCTTTAGGAATTTTGAAGCTATTTGCTTTGTCTTGGCTATCAAATTAAATTTGAGTTCAAAAACCCACCCATTCCAGAGCTGCCAAGTTCTTCCCAGCTATAGGCTAGCATGTAAACTATACCCAGACTTAGGACTGGTGATATTGAGATAGGTAGCTTGGTGTTCATCAGATTCTTAGATTCCTGGCCACTGAGAGTGCTGGCAAGTAGGACTTGGTCCAGAATAATGGATGTAGTAAAAGCTGTGGTGGTGCAATGGTTAGAATGCAGTATTGCAGGCTAACTCTGCCCACAGCCAGGAGTTCAACCATGGCCAGTTCAAGGTAGACTCAGCCTTCTAACCCTTCCGAGGTTGGTAAAATGAGGACTTAAGATTGTTGGGGGCAATAGGCTTACTCTGTAAACTGCTTAGAGAGGACTGTAAACTAATATGAAGCCTAAGTGCTATTGCTATATATTTCTCATTTAAAATAGATCATAGCAAGAGTTCCTAAAAGTTTTGTTATCACATCTGTGTAATCTCCATACTAGAAGACCTCCTCTAGTACATACTTCCTCTAAAAATCAAAGCACAAAATGAACACAAATGACAATGAAAGCAATACAATAAAGCTTTAGGAAAGGTGGCTTATTGTAATAATGTACAACCAATGCCTTTCTACTTCATGCCCCTGGACTCTTGTCAGGAATTTCCCAAGGGAGGTTGACCTCACAGGCTGGGAAATCCTGGTTTAAGGGATATAATCTTGCTAGGAGATGTTTTCTTCTGACTAACAGAAATAGAACGGACACAGAATGTTATGCAATTGTCTTGACAAATCTTGAACTCCTCTTACTCTCTCCCTGCATAAAAGAGGAAAGGAATTTGAAATACCTGTTTGTGACAACGAACTTATTTTATAAAAGTATGGATCTTTGCAATGTGTGCAATCCATATTTGGAAGCCAGGCGATTACCCCAAAATAAGATCAGTTAATACCCTCCTATGCTAAGAATAATTTAGAAGGGCCCTATGTTTAGGATTAGCCAGGTAACTGATTTATAATACAGTCATTTTTTAGGAAATATTGTGAAGGATATATTCACAGACACATTTGATGAGAGAGATTCTGGGAGAAGACATAATAACTGCAAATAACATTGAAATATAGCTACAGTACACAGGTCAAAATCATGTCTTGAAGTGCCCAGTAGGAGGAAAGAAGGAATGGAGGGAAGCAGATTCTATGCATTAAACATGTGGGGTTTTTTCATGGCATTCCTAATATTACATGATTTTTCCTCTTTCTGATCAGGGAAGCAGAGGAGAGCAGTAAAATCCGAGCTCCCACTGCCATGAAGAGTTTTGAACAATCAGCAAAGTCCCAAAAAACCGTGAAGTCTATGATAGAAACTCGGGGAGAGAAACCAAAAGAAAAAACTAAAAATAAGAAAAACAAAGGTTCCAAAAAAGAAGGTGAGTTGGTATTGGAGTAAGCAATGACTCATAACCCTGAAGAACAATGGGATTTGTGTTTGTGGTACTTTGTAATGTACCTTGTGAGGGTACATTCAGCTTTACAGCTGCTTTTTGCCCATTCCTGCTTCACAGCATTGTATGGGACAGTGCCATCTTTTTTTAAATTTCAGCTCAAGGAAATGAAATGGCTGCCGCTCCCAAAACCGCTCCTGCCGTTAAGCTGGACCCTCCTCTTGCAACTGGGGAAAAGGAAGAACTGAGCAAGGATGAAATTCTGAGGAAGAACCGAGAAGAATTCTTCAAGAAACGGCTGAAGGGTGGAGAGAAGTCCAAGTAAGCGAGGCCAATAACTGGACAAGTTGGATGTCTCTTGTTTCTTCATCCACAGAACCTATCTTGGATGGTTGTATCTCTCCAGATAATGCCCTCCAAGCATCTAACATTACTCCTTAACGCAGTCAGCCCAGATAAGTACTATATCTCCAAAAAGCTTTCGAGGAATATTTCATTTCAGAGATGCTTCAAATGAAGGGTCTCTTTGATGTGTTTCTCTTTTGCAAAGCAGACATAAACGAAACAAGAAGTGAAATGGCTGTGATGCTTTGCTTTGTTTGTCCAGTTTCCTCACTCTAAAACCCCATTGACTGGAAGCTGCTTCTGTGCAGGCACAACACATGGACAAAAACCTCTCTGTTAGGAATTGCCAGATTCTTTGTAGTAATGCAAACTGCCTCAGCAAGACCAACCATTTTAACTACTGTATTTTTCGGAGTATAAGACGCACCTTAGTTTTTGGGGAGGAAAATAAGAAAAAAGCTGATGGGCGGGTGGACCGGCCTCCCAGAATACCCCCAATCAGCTGTTCCCAGAGGTGAATTTTAGCAACAGGTTCCTTGATGGTGAGCTCTGTGCCTTGCCTTTTTTTTCAGCCTCTGTAACTTCTGAAACTGTTTCAGAAAAAAACTTTTTTTTCTGCCTTTGAAAGCTTCCAAAACAGCTTCAGAAAAAAAAGCCTCTTAAGCTTTGTTTCAGGGGCTTTTTTTCTGAAGCTCTGTTTCTGAGGCTTTTTTTCAGCCTCTGAAACCTTTGTTTGAGAGGCTGGGCAGGGATACTTTTGGAGTATAAAACGCACCCAGATTTTCACCCTCTTTTTTGGGGGGGAAAAGGTGCGTGTTACACTCCAAAAAATATGGTAGCTGAGAGGTATAATATAGAATACAGCCTATACCTTGCTCATTGTAGCAGATTGCAAGTGCCACATTCTCAACAATTGCCAAAATCTCACAAAACATTGAAATCTCAATAGTTCTGAGCAGTATATTATTTTATTAGATGGAACCGGGGAGAGTTTGTATTTCTAATCCCTTCTCTCTATGGTCCAACCAAGTTGCATGTATTGTCATTCAGAACAGGAATTCTGCTTAGCTCAGTACGGAGATCTAAAGGACTTTCCCTTTTGCCTCCCTTAGCAAGTCTCCAAAGCCGGATGCTCAGAAAGACAAGGGGAAGAAACCCCGTGTGTGGGATACAGGGAACTCTAATGCCAAAGTACTTGATTATAGTAACTCCACTACTAATGGAAACACAGACGCTTGTCCCTTGGAGAATTATGATTCAGAAATGGTAAGATCTCCACTTTCCTTTCCTTCTGGTTGCTTTGTCTGGAGCCTTGATTAGGGTTCTCCAGAGCTAAAGTGATTTTTCTTGCACTGAAATCTTCAGCAAAGATTATCAGGGCTTCTGTATCATGAGACATTAGTACAGACATTGCCACTAAAGCAAACACATTGTTCTAATCCATGGCTGAGCCACATTTGCAAAAGTAAAAGATTAACTGAATTCTGGTTTAACCACCCTTTATTAATTAAGCCACAATAAGTGATGTTTGTTCATGGGCCTAAGGCAAACTGTTTCTGGTTCAGCTGCTGGTAGATGGAAGTCGTGAGCCTGGCCGTCTTCTTGATCTTGAGTATGATAGTGAGGAGGATCCCGGAGAAGAGGACAAAGTGGCTCCAAACTCTTCAAACACAAGGTAAAATCCCTGGGCCTCTTGATCTGCTTTGCAAAGTAACTTGCAGGTGTGGGTGCCATTGTGAAGTTTCCTTGATTTTTATGTATTGGAACCTTTAATGAGTTTATGGCTTAGAGCAGGGTTTCCCAACCTTGGCAGTTTACAGGTATATGGACTTCAACTCTCCGAATTCCACAGCCAGCATAATCATTACTTTGAATTCTGGGAGTTGAAGTCCACTCACCTTCAGTTTACCAAGATTGGGAAATGCTAGCTTAGAGTAATGTGTGAACTCAATCTCTGCTTCAGACAGAATCCCTCTGGTGTTGGAACAAGAAGTAACTGCCATGAAGAACAGCTGCAGGGCATGCTAAGGCCTTGAAATTATGATCTATTTTGATATGGAAAAGAGCAAGCCAGAAATAAAATGGACAGTCAGCATGTTCATGATACGTCTTAATTCCCAATCTTTGTCTCCCTTACTAATACTTATGTCTATGCCTTTTCCCATCTTATAGCATAATTCTCTTTTCAATAAAACAAAAATCAGATGCTAGTCACAGTATGTAAATGGTTTTGCTTGCCCACACACATGTAAGTACTTTCTCGATTCTGTGACTCTGTTCTCATGATTTGGGAACATATTTCAAGAGACCAGTGTCGGTTTGAAGGTAGTTTGCAAAAGGGCGTGCTGATGTTCTTCAGATATTGTGCTTTACAACTCTCATAAACCATTGGTCACGTTGACTGGGGCTTATGTTTAACGGAATCTCAAAACAATTGGAGGATATCAAGTTGAGGATCCTGATGAAGGAATATGCACCTAAGAAACTGCCATTCTATATTTTGTAGCTCATATGCTCTTCAGTATTGGGGTATTTTGTTCACCCCATGTCAGCTTGCTGAAAAGTGACTTAGAGAAATTGTGAAAAAATGTTTCAAAACAAGATCATATCATTAAATGTCTTTGGAGTCTCTCAGTCATCCAGATCATGGTTGTCCCAAAGGTGCTGTAGTCCAGTTGTCTCTTGAAATAGCACCTTTGGGACAAGATCATATCACTATTTTACTGAAGAGGGGGAACTTGAGGAAACTCCTTTATTTGTTTCGCTTTTTCCACTATGTTAACCTCTCCTTCCTGTTTCTAGCAAGAAGAAAAGTGGTCTTGGAGGCATGTTTGGGATGCTGAAGGGCCTTGTGGGTTCTAAAAGCTTGTCAAGAGAGGATATGGAGCCTGTGCTGGAGAAGATGAAAGATCATTTGATTGGTAAGCTGATTTCCTTTGGACCTCATACAGTGATGCTACATCAAGACATTCTACTTATTCCCCAGCAGAGTCAGAAAAGCTGGCCATGTTAGTTGGGGCTTGGAAATGATGAGTTTCTGTCTTGAAGGCTAAATGAAAGTAAGGTTGAGCAAGGAAAGAGTTTCAAGATTTGCAACTCCCCAAATTTCTTACAAAATGCATTTCATATCATTTCATGTATTTCCTCTTGATTCTACCGTATTTTCAGAACAAAGTCTCCTTGGTTTATAACTTAGTCAACGCTCCAAATGCCTTTGACTTTCCTTGCTTCCAGAGTTGATCCTCCAGTTAAGATCCTATCTTCTAATCTAGAACTATTGGAGATTGGACAGAATCTCTGGAAGGGCTGTCAGAACTTGGTTTAGATCTGTATACTGCAGAATCATGTTGGTGTTTTAGAGAGATATAGAGGCCGTGGGGATATGTAGAAGCTATATATATTGAAACATCAGTCAGATTTAGGAAAATTTGAATTTATAGCAGAACCGAGCAGCCCGCAAATCCCATTTCCACAGCCCTTCTAGTTTTGATTGTTAAGATGTCTCTTTGTCTTTCTTGAATAAATGAAAACTGGAGGGAATTTTTTTTCATAAGATCATCTGTGACATCTGCACTTCCTTTCCTCCCTCACATTCACAGCTTAATTCCATCTTTAAAACATTAGATGGTCTGCATGGCCAAAGCTTACTATTTCCCAAAGTAACTTCCTGACTACAGAAGAAGCTGAAAGGCTCAACTGAGGGATGCTGGCTTCAAATCTAGAATAACTGTAGGCAGCACTGTCTTACCTCATTTGTTACAAGACTCAGGTGCCTTACAATACAAACTAGAAACATTACATTCTTAACTCACCATGTGCCTTTACTTTTCCCAAAGCGAAGAATGTTGCTGCTGAAATTGCAGTTCAGTTGTGTGAATCTGTTGCAAAGAAACTGGAAGGCAAAGTGATGGGTACCTTTACTAGTAAGTGTTTCTAACTTTCTGGTAGCTTTTCCCCATATTGCAGACTATCTCATCCATTGGGACCATCCTTGGATACGAACCTAAATACACTAATCCATCTATCGAATTAGCTTGGTTTTTCTGGATTAGATTGTTCAGTCTTCCATCAGAAAAAACGGCATATGTCACAGTAGAGCTATAACACTCCATTTGCCCAATAGAGTAGGGGTCCCCAACCCCCAGGCCATGGCTTTAAACCCGTAGCCCATTCAGAACCAAGCTCCACTTGTACGTGCTGCGTGCTCTTCATGCACACCTGCCTCTCTCATGGAACTATCTCCGCTCCCCCCACCGGGTTAACAAGGTTGGGGACTGCTGCAATAGAGCATACTGCAAGCATACCAGTCTGTAATGATTTCTGCTGCTCTATTCCATTCCCAACTAGAAAGAGATTATCCGCCAAAAGAATATCTCATTAAATGTTTTGAGGAGGGTAGAGGAGATACCTACACAGAAACATTACAGATGTGGCATACTTAAGAGTAACTAGGCTGTAGTTCAGTTTGCTGGTATCCTTGATTAATCTTGTCCTAAGCTGTCTTATCTGCTCTCCACATTTGCTATGGGGTATGGGAGATTTCTATGAAAATACATCATATGGAGGAAATATATTGCTCGCTTTCAATTTTCCAGCGGTGACATCAACTGTGAAGCAAGCCCTTCAAGAATCTCTGGTGCAGATCCTCCAGCCTCAGCGCCGGGTGGACGTCTTGCGTGATGTGATGGATGCCAAGGTTCACCGCCGACCTTATGTTATCACTTTTTGTGGCGTCAATGGAGTTGGGAAGTCAACCAACTTGGCCAAGGTATCGTAGAGGCTTACCTCTGTTTGTAAGCAACTGGAACTTTGAATCTATTAAAGTCTTTAATATCCCAAGATTTCAGACTGGCACAGGGAATCATTTTATGGAGATGTAGATATAGGAGGCTCACTTCTTGCTTAAGGCCTTCTGCTATAAAGCACGGTGTAAAACGTTGCTCATTTTCTTGATCCCTACCTACTTCAGAGGAAAATGCAGGAAAGATGATTTTCTTGTCCTTAAAGATGATATATTAATTTATTAATGTATTGGGTTTTGTGCTCAGAAGAGTTAGCAAGCTCATGTTCTTCTGCCCATCCTCCAGATTTCTTTCTGGCTGATTGAAAACGGGTATAGTGTCCTCATTGCTGCCTGTGATACCTTCCGTGCCGGAGCTGTGGAGCAACTACGTACTCATACTCGCCGCCTGAATACTCTGCATCCACCAGAAAGCCACAATGGTCGCACCATGGTGCAACTTTATGAGAAGGGATATGGGAAGGATGCAGCCGGCATTGCCATGGAGGCAATTTTATATGGTAAGGCTTACGCAATAAGCTTCATGGATTACTCTATTTCGGAGTATAAGATGCACTTTTACCTCCAAAAAAAGTGGTTGAAAAAGTCTGTGTGCCTTATACAGTGAATATTGCAGCGGGGGGGGGGGAGAGGAGTTGGTGCGGCGCCGATCAGCTGTTCTAAAATGGGCTGCGGCAGCGGTGGCAAATAAGCCGCGCCAAATGAGCCATGGCAGCAAACGGGCGGCGGTGGCAAATGGGCAGCAGCAAACTGGCCATGGCAAATGGGCCAGATGAATACCGAATGGATGCTGGGAGGCAGAGGAAGATTTTTTTTCTTGTTTTCCTCCCCAAAAGCTAGGTGCATCTTATAGTCCGAAAAATACGGTACATTTCTGGCCCCACCCAATCACGTTGGTGCTCGAAATGTCTTTTTTCTTCTCCTGCCTTTGCTCTCCACCTCTGAAGGTGCTACAGAATATATACCATTCTGACCCAGCCTTATTCCTTTTACCAACGATGCACTGCTTCACCCATCTTTCTTCCTTGCCAGCACGCAACCAAGGTTTCGATGTGGTTTTGGTGGACACAGCAGGCCGGATGCAAGACAATGCTCCCTTGATGACAGCTCTGGCTAAGCTCATTGCAGTTAACACCCCAGATCTTGTTCTGTTTGTGGGTGAAGCTCTCGTGGGTAACGAGGCTGTGGATCAGCTGGTAAGTGTTTCATCATTTGTGGAGGATGGCTTGAGGGATCGTAGTTTAGTTCACATTACAGTATCAAAGCTAACTATAACATCCAAAGCATAAACCAGAGATGACCCACTTGCAAATGTTTAACTTCCAGGTGATCTTGGAAGTCATTGAGGATTGTGCCTCTTCCACCATTTGGCAACCTTCTGGAGAGTGATTTTTTTTCTTAACCAAAAGAACCCTTGAGAGAGGCATCTTCACATCATTCAATTCACAATGGATTTGAGCCTCACATTAAGCTGGAAACCCAGGCATCTAATCCATCTCTCATTTGAATGGTTATCATGCAGTGTGTTACATTCAGAATTAGGCTGTAGATCACTTGTGTGGAACTCTGAAGGTTCTACCACACATAATGTGAACAAAAGACAAAAGTGTATTTATATGCAGATTTTTCCAAACCCATTTCCTTTTTTCCTTCCACTACACCTTCAGGTCAAATTTAACAAAGCTCTTGCGGATTACTCCATCGCTCAATCCCCACGTCTCATTGATGGAATTGTTCTCACCAAGTTTGACACCATTGATGACAAAGTAAGTGTGGGGTCATTTGAACTCCTTGCTTGTGACAGGCAGAACCTTTGACATGTTTTGGCTGGGGCTGGGGGGTGTCTTAGACCAGCTTGGCAGCCTCTAGGCAATTTTTGTGGAAGGCTCAAGAATTAAAGAATTGCAAGAAGCTCCAAGCCTTGCTTGCCTGATATGATGGCCACTGAATAGAACAAAAGGGCTGCATTTCTGGCTGCAAAAAAACCCAATACTGTTCAGTTTGCTTTGTAGATTAATTACGGCAACCAAAGTATTGATCGTTTTGCAATTATACCCATGGGGATATATAAGGTTGCTTGCCTTAAAACAGCTTCTCAGGTTTATCCTGATTTGCTTGGTCCCCTGAAGGTCTGTAACATACGTGCCCTTTGCTTTTCTTCCCAGGTTGGTGCCGCAATCTCCATGACATACATCACTAGCAAACCGATTGTCTTTGTGGGAACTGGACAGACCTACTGTGACCTACGTAGCCTTAATGCCAAGGCTGTAGTTGCTGCTCTTATGAAGGCCTAAGCATCTATCATTGCACCAAATTCCTGTTTGCAGATGTCTTAGAATGTGCTTTCCAATGTGACTTTTCCTGGAAGCTTCCCCCCCCCCCATCCTTACTTTTTTTTTTTTTTTTGGTATAGTGCAACAGAGAATAGAGGAGCGCTAGGAAAAAAACAAAATAAAGCCACTGTCCTCATTTCTTTATATATTGCACTTTCCTCCCTGCAGTGCATGGGGTTCAATTTTAGTGAGAGCTGCCTGTCTTCAGTTGTGTTCCACTTATTTAAAATGACTTGGTCCTGTTCTAAAGTTCTTTGAGACAAGTCTTTCTCAAAACACCTACTCTAGAGTATCTCTTTACTCCATGCTCCCTTGTTCAGTAAAGCCTTTTTTTTCCTTGCTCCCTTGGTTGCTCTCTCTAGCTCATCCTGGGTTAGCGGTATCACAAGAATTGAGGAAGAGAATTGTGCTCCAGCCCTTGGGCTGACTGACATACCTCAGATTTTGCCTTGGGCCTGAACAGCCGCTCTGGATTACATTTCTGGGGATTAGAAACCAAAGGGGTGACGCCTGGACAAATGGCTCGTTCCTAGCAGTTACATTAGCCGCTCCAATTATTGTGTAGAGCAAAGTTAGAGGTCACTAATGTTGTAGACTTCATAAACTGGCTTTGATCACAATTCCCCAACTGCAGACCAAAAAGAACCCCACAACAAAGTAAGGGCAAATTAGTTCTCTGAGGAGGAAGTATGAATGTGAGGGCTGCCAATTCTTTTACAGTCTTCTCATCAACCCTTGTGCATTAAGCTTGTCTGAATTGTCTATGATAACCCCGCGTGTATCTTTGCACACCATCTTCAATCCACACCAGAGAAGCAGATGGTTGTGTTCCTGATGATTCTCTACAGACAGTTCCTTTATCTGGCCCCTTCCCCAGCCAACAGGGTCCTTCCCCTAAAGGGAAAAATAAATCTTTGTATGGATTTTAATTTTGGCAGATGAGCTTCTGGCCTAAGGAGTGGGTTTAATGATTTCTCTCTCCATAAAGAAGCGGGCTCTGGAAGTCACTGCCTCGACTCCCCCGTCAAGGGGAAGGGATACACAACCAGCCAGCAGGAGCCACTGCATGCACTGGCTTTTGTTTTTCAAACCAACCTGTCTGCTTTTTTCTCCCCTTCCTCCACTAGGGATAATCCTGGTGGCTGCCTGCTGTGTTCCTCCCTTTCCTCCTCCTTTCAGAGTGCCTCTTGATCCTGATATAAAGTGCTATGTTGAATAACACCAATGTCTCTACAAAGACGCCTTGGTAGCTCGGCATTGCAGATGTGCTCTAGTGCAATAAGTTGAATGCTGCCTGCTGAAAATTTATATAAAATTTCTAAAACCTTTTCTTTGTCTTCCTGAATTTGAAAAGCCGGCTTCTCTAAGATCAAGTGTGATCAACAGGTTTTCTAGGTGTGCAGATTACTCACTTTCTGTTCTATTCTTGCTATGCCCATCTGTAGGGTTTTAGGAGGGCTTTGCAGCAGCAGGACTCATGAGACTGCTGTTGTTGAGAATGGATACATCCCTATGTTACTTTAAGCTTGTAGTTTGATCTGAACAAGTAGGAATAAAGACTACATTCCCTGTCCAGCCACCTGCTCACTGGACAGGTTGAAACAAAAATCTGAAAAGTTTTGTTTTCTCAGTTGCTTTGCCACTTCATCTATTAAAGACCAAATTAACACACAAAGCACCAATCCTTCACTTGATTTATTTTTGGCTTAGTGTCATATACAAACCACCAGATTAGATTGGTCAGTAAACAATAGCTTTAAAAGATGACAATTTAGTAATATATAAAAGCAGACAAAATATAGTTAAATAAGTCTAACTAAGCTAGCTTCAGACCAGCATTCATCAAACAGGTAAACCACAAATTAGTCAACTATTATTTTAGTACACTATTGTGCCAACCCAGAATTTGGGTAGCTATGTAAACCATAAGTTAAACCAAAAGTACTGTATGCATATTATGCTGATTATCATCATGATTAGCAGCCATAATTTACATAAAGATCATGTAAATCAGAGACAGATGAACTTTTTTAAAAAATCCTAAGCTCAAATTTATACAAAGTCTACAAGGTTTAGAAAATTAGACCTTTTAAAAAAAAATGTTTATGTGGCTCAGTCTAAATTTTTACAGAATATCAAAATAGAGGTAATAAGCTCAGTTTTGACAGGATTGGGTGTTTTTTTTTTTTAACACAAAACCTTAATAGAAAATGAGATCAGATTGAATAAACATATCTTCATCTCTTGGAAAATCTCTCTTAGAAGGAGATATAATGGCTTAAATCTACTGTAGTGTTTCCCGAACTTTAGCAACATTATGTTTTGTGGACTTCAATTCCCAGAATTCCTCAGCCAGCCATGCAGTCATACAACTACAGGAACCTGCATGCCACTTGCTCTGGCAACATGCCAAGCGTTCTCCGTTACTCCCCGAGTATCTTCAGTTGTTGTCTGTCCTTAATGAAGGGAGACATTCTAAGAATACGGAGAATCATATAAAAAAGGCTGGCTGGAAACCACACAAAATGGCAGACAGGATTAACTTCTAGCTCCCAGACGACAGAAAAGGCACAGGTTTGAGTTTACCACCATATGGCAAACCACCAATTATCTCAACCATACATACTTCTTGGAGAACCCCGAATGTACGGAGTGGTAACTCAACAGCAGCTTTGAGAAATTCTTTTGAGAGGAGCAGTCTGTATATGAAATACAGATCCTCCGTGCATCATATTACTTATCTAAGCAGAAGTGATGCCTCTCACCCCCTAAGGATTCTTGATGCTTGAACAGGGTAGGTATTTTTTCCACAAAGGGATCTTGCAAAGAACAGAACTCGGAAAATGTGCTGTGGAATGTGCTTCCTGTTCCTCAACATCAGGGTCTATTAAACAATCAGGAGTGTTTTTCTGCATTAATTCATCAGGAACAATATCAATGTGTTCCTGTAGGGCTCATCAGTTGATCCAATCTCTGGCAAATGAATGGACAAATACCTGGATATTGCCCTAATTACTCTACGCGCAGGAAACATGCAATCTGTTTCACTTAACCAAACAAGATTTCAGAGAGTTCTTACTTAGGCTAAGGTGTCCTGTAAAACATGGCAGTTCCCCTTTTACCAAGTATTCCACCCTAAGAAACAAAAGTTTTTAAATTAGTTTGGTGGCAATAAGAACCATTGGATTTATTGCTTTTCTTCACTTTTCTTTGCTAACGGAACTGTCACAAAAAACACCACCATCTTAATCTGCTTATTGGGAGTTTTGAAGCAGGGAAGCATCTACTGCCGTTCTTCCTAGGGCATCTTCCATCCCCTGTAAGGTACTTTCTGCTATGTTTAGTCCTAAACTTCTACCACACGTAAAAAAACAATTTTAGTGTCAGTGGTAGCTGCTGGTTAGCAAGATTCATCCTCCCAGCTGACTTCAAGGAATTCTGAATATTAAGTAAGTTCTGTACCTTTGTTTTCAATACGCAAAGTATCTGTGCCATTCAGTTGTTCTCTCTGTTGTGAACCTGGAAGGAAAGGGGAAAAAAAGAGATCTTAAAATAAAGTTGAAAGTCAAAGAATGTGTGAAAGAAATCCAGAAGTATTTTTAGGACATAAACTAAATCTCTAATTGGAAAACCTCAAAGTCTAAACTTCTAAAAAGCGGGTAGGTCCAATACAATCTGAAACAGATTAAGCTGTCTATGTAATTTATATTGATTGTTGTAAATTGTAACCTACATTATATTTATATGTTTAGAGCACAGTTAATACTGAACTTCATAAATTATCCCTGTCTGTCGCATTAAAAAGAACTCAAAGGCAACCCTTGGGGGAGAGGGGGGCACAGCCAAGAACCCAAGTCGTACACCACCCAGCATCACTCTAAAGTGAGATGGGCAGATTCTAAATTTGATAAATCTATGAAATGAGTAAGATCTGTTTGTCTTTGGGATTTCTGGACACACCGGTAAATTCATCTGTTAGAAAACCAATTTATTTTTATTTATCATAAAAAGTGACTCTCGGCAGCATACAACCATTGAAAAACCCCAATAAATATAGGAAAACATTCATTATTAAAATAATTGTTTTCTTACCTGCTTGATTCCAGTTGGAGATCTCATTTGCCAGCCTCTCAAAATATTCTGGCAAGTCCGAGTATTCCTCCCCGTAGGAGATGACCTTAATCCCTTTGTCAAGCATGTTCTCTCGCAGCTTCTTAAATTCGTCCACATCTCCACGACGCACAAGCATAAAATGCTCCAGATCTGACTTGTGTTTCACAGCTTCAAGGAAGAGGGCTTGGAAGGTTGTATCATCCACAGTCCAACCACAGCCTAAGAACAGGAAAGATTTGGCTTCGTACAACTTCTGGATCTCCCGCTTTAAAGGACAAAGCACACAAGCAAACAAAAAGATAAAATGTCTCTTATCTTCATAAGAAAGGGAAAAATTAGGATTATGAAAGAGTAAAAAGCCAACTCCCTCAGAGAATCCCTCAGTGAAAGCATCTGCTTGAAGGCTATTGCAAATACCCATGCAAACAGTATTATGATTCAATATTAACGAGACAGCACAATAAAAAATACCTTCTACAAGGTACTGAGAGAAGATTCTAAGGATTAGTTCCCACCTAAAGATGGAGCCATTTCTAAATCTCAACCTGTATTTGTTCTGGAGATCAGACCAGAGACAAATAGGAACTGAAGGTCTACAGAGAAAGTTAAGACACGATTATTTTAACCATTCATGTCTTAAGCAAGCCAGGAACAAGTCAGAATCAACTCTGCAGATAAACATAGAAACTGTGACTTGGTTTGGCCAATTCTGTTTTGTTTTGTTTTTTTCACTTTTTCCAGCCTGTCTGATTAATTCAATGGGCAGAGGTTTAAAAAAAAAAAAAACAAACCCAGGATTCAAAGTGTTGATTCTCTGCAGGATGATAATGGGATAGGAACTCTTATGTCTTTAGGGAACATTTCCAGCCTAGTATGGCAGGCTGAAGATGGGCAGAATGTAGATGAGATGGAGTCCATAGGAATCTATATATATTGTCTCCTTCTCCCCTTCCAATTTCAAATGTGCCGCTCCAACACTATGGCTATTTCTAAATGCTTATAAACTCACACATCAAAAACTGCTAACAATCTTCATTCCAAAGTCAACCATTAAAAAGAACCTGCCAGTCTCACCATAACCTCTACGTTGCGTAGGACATTCTGGTAACCAGCAGGATGAAGCACTATTCCGCTGGGATTCGTGTAGACCCCATGGATATGAAGAACACTCAGCTTCCTCTTCTCCTGTGCCCACTCAAGGACCTAATCAATATAAGCATCCAGGCTGAAAATTGCAGTGAAACAACAGCTGGAAAGCTACATCCCCATTCTAGAATCCATAGCAACTTCATGATCACTATTTGTTACTTCAACACTTTAATTCCCTTTCATGTCTCTTTTGCCGTCTCATTGTTGGGCCCAAACTTTGTTCCCAAGATTTCAGAAGTAATTTCAGGGAGATTATATTTTGATTGCTTTTTGTGTGGTATGGAACTTCTATTATTGATACAAATGTACAACATTTTGGTGTCCAGCTATCAACAGTAGTTTATAGATTCTCTAGAGCAGTGGTTCTCAACCTTCCTAGTGCCGCGACCCTTTAATACAGTTCCTCATGTTGTGGTGACCCCCAACTATAAAATTATTTTCGTTGCTACTTCATAACTGTAATTTTTTACTACTGCTTCTGTGGGCGTGGCTTATTTTGTGGGCGTGGCTTAGAGGTCATGTGACTGGGTGGGCATGGCTAGCTGGTCATGTGACCGGGTGGGCATGGCTATGTGTATAGGGACTACTCAGAGGGCTGAAAAAAGCCATTTCTGACAGGTCCTCACACTTTTGACTGGTCCTCACACTTATGACCATCCTCACATTTATGCAGGTGCAGCATTCTTAACAACCATGTCACTCATTTCACAACTGCTTCTCTTCCCCATGGTGATAAGATAGGGCAAATGTAAAATGTGAGGACAGTCGTAAGTTCGAGGACTGGTCAAAAGTGCGAGGACCAGTTAAAAATAACTTTTTCAGCCCTCTGAGTAGTCCATGTGCACAAAAGGACTACCCAGAGGGCTGAAAAAAGTGATTTCTGACAGGTCCTCGCACTTTTGACCGGTCTTCGCACTTATGACTGGTCATCATTTATGCCCATTGTAGCATTCTTAACAACCATGTCACTCATTTTACAACTGCTTCTCTTCACCATGGTGACATGGTGCTTTATCCAATGTGCTTTTTCACTTAGTGATGTAAGGAGAATGTTTTCCAACCTTTCTGGGTTGATGGCCCAGATGAGGTGGGGAGGGACAGGCACCTTTATGCAGACATGCAGATGCACAAATGGGGCTGCAAGCACATGTATGATGCAAACAGAGCTGCAAATATGCACGCAATGCTTGCCATGATGCTACCGGAAGTGTGGTGTATGTGCATGCACACACACACACACACACACACAAATACTGTCCAGCTATTCTCCCAGACTGGGGACCCCTGTTCTACAAGGCAGCTTAAAATGCACTATAGTGACTTTCATAGACTTCTGCCAATGATAGGCAGCTTCTTATCGTTATGCCACAGTCAGAAACTTGCAGTCAGAAGAAGCTCCTGAGCAGCATTTTATCTATGCCCTGCTATTGAGGTTCACAATTCATAGTGACATCCTTGCCCCAACAAACCATTCTGATGCATTATAAAAGGCAGCAGATTTCTCAGCTGACCAAATTTTGGCAGTGCTTGAACTATTGACTATTGTACAATAGACCAATGCATGTCTTCTCAAAGGTAAGTCCCCTGGTGACTTATTTCTGGTAGGTGTGTCTAAGTTTGGTCTGTTAGTAGTTTTAACTAATGTTCTTTTTTTGACCATCAAAAGTTTTTGCTTGCCAGTGAATTTATATGGCTATCTTTAAAATCCTTTTAAATGAAATTCTTGTGCAATATTCAGAGGTAGCTAGATAGTAAAGATAGTAAAATGTGAGGAAAGTCATAAGTTCAAGGACTGGTCAAAAGTGCGAGGACCAGTCAAAAATATTGTATTTTCCTGCATATAAGACTACTTTCTAACACACAAAAATCTTCTCAAAAGTCGGAGGTCGTCTTATACGCCGGGTATCATTCTCCTGTAATCAGGCAGACCAGCCCGAAAGGCTCTGATGAGCCTTAAATGGCTCTGAGGAGGGTCGTCTTATACGCCCAGTCGTCTTATACGCCGGAAAATACGGTAACTTTTTCAGCCCTCTGAGTAGTCCATATGCATAAAAGGGTACAACAATAAAGAGGGATGAAGGAAGGGAAGGGAAATTAGAGTAGGAGCAAGAGTAAGAGAGGGAGGAAGAGAGGAGGAGAAGGAGAAAGGAAGATGAAGTAGGGAGGAGAAAAAGAGGGGGGGGAAGAGAAAGTACGAAGGAAAGAAGAGAGGTGGTAGGTTTGAGGAGAAAGATTGCTCTACAATAAAAGAGATGAAAGGGAAGAAAACCAACCCCAAACAAATATAAAGATATTAAGATAAAGAATGAATTGTTAAACTTTAAAGAATAAAAGAGAACAAATATGAATAAATAGCAATAATTAGAAACACACATACAAACATACAATGTATTTTCTTTGAACAGAGTATTTGGCCGGCTCACAAATTTAAACAGTGTTTAGTCATTTCAATTAAATTTACAATTTTTATATTTCCTTTTTGCCATATTTATTCATCTATTTTTTTAAAAAAACCAATATTACCCTTCATCCTCATCTCTAATCTTAATCAAATTCAATTTTTCCCTTCTCTTGTATATTATACCCCTTTGCATTGCCATCTATTTTTATATCCATCCTCACATTGGTTAATTATATAATACAGTTGTTTAATACAAATTCAACATTTTAATATAAATCAATTAGCTATATAACTATCTTTTTTGTATATTAATCAATATGAACATGAATATTCCAATTATTTCCATGCAATCCAATTTCTTACAAATCAATTAATTATATTTACCAATAATAATAAACCAAATAATTTCCCCCATATATTCTTCCAAACCACAACTTAACCATTTCTGCTTTCAACACAATGTAGAATTAATAGTATCTCAATTATTACAATTCCCTAGTTAAATAAAGCTTTCTTTCTTTTGTGTTTTAAAATCTTGAACCTCCTCTTTTGCCCAAAATTTTCCATTGTTTGCAGTTTTGCACCTACCTTTTTTGGTGTGGAAAAAGAAAAAGAAATCTCTCTGCCTCATTTTGTCACGATGCAGCAAAGACCCTGCCTGCTTTACTTTCATTTTCGCTTTTTCAGCCTAGCTAGGGGGGAAAAAATCTCTCCAGCAATTTAGCTCTTTGCAGCTAGCAAGCAACAGACCCCTGTGCTTGAGAACAAATCAGCTGAGAGTCGGGAGGCTGATTAAATCAATTTATGGTAATTTATGGTATGCTGAAGTTGAAAGGGGCTGTTTTTTCTATTTTTGCAGCCACCGGTCTACTCATTTGTTTTCTTTTAACAGTGATCAGCTGTAGGGAGGCCCTTTGAAGCCCCATGGCAAGAATTTAAACAGTTTTTTTTCCCCTCTAGCCATCAGC
Source organism: Masticophis lateralis (assembly GCA_030761175.1). NCBI lineage: Eukaryota > Metazoa > Chordata > Lepidosauria > Squamata > Colubridae > Masticophis > Masticophis lateralis. The sequence goes on along the minus strand of JAUDYJ010000008.1, from coordinate 4,962,723 downwards.
TGGGACTCAGGAGGCAGCAATAGATTGGGAGTGGGTGGGGTAAGCCAATGGGATGGCGATCCAACAGAGGCAGAGGGTGAGTGAAGGCGGGGGGGGAGGGGGGGCAAGAGAGGGCTTTGGCGACCCCTGTGAAATGGCCATTCGACCCCCAAAGGGGTCGCGACCCCCCAGGTTGAGAACCGCTGCTCTAGAGCAAAGTTTTCATTTGGAATTTCACTATCCGGGGGAAAACCAAAGCAATCAATGTGCATTTTGACAGTATTCGTATATCAAGCTAAGCCACAACATGGTTTATCTGCTTTTGGCTTAGCACAGTTTCCAAATCCTACCACTTTTGGCTTATTAAACTTTTTCTTGGGAGAGTGCTCCACAAGATGTGACTCCTTTTAGGACAAGAAAAGGGACACCGTTACCTTTTTCTCATCGGTGAGGTCAAGAGATTCAAGCTGTTTCCCTTGATCAGCTGCATAAATTTCCAGCAAGTTATCGAAGTTGGTGGTCAGAACAAGGGCACCGTCCTCCATCAGGTGAAGCACTGACCTCAGGAGCTGTTTCCCCGTGTCTTCCATCTTGGACTCCAGGTCATCAAAGACCTCATACAAGCAGTCTTTGAAGAATGAAGAACGGACATTGCTTGTGCGCTGCAAAGGAAACAAGACACACCAAGATCAGACTCATGCCACCTGCCCCAAGCAGTGTAGCCTCCCAGATGTGATGAACTCCAATTCTTATCATCTTAAATAATGTGATTACTGGAATTGAGAGGACACATAAGAAGAGCATCAGGTAGGAAAAAGGGGACATGCATCACCAGACTCCATACCTTAACCTGACATAGGTTACCATCATCAAATTAGTTTGGATGCCCAGCTTCTTCTCTCCACCCAATTTTGGCTCTTTTAAAAGTAAGGTGTGGGGATCTTCTATGGGGACACATTTTAATGTTACTGGTTAAAGACCATGAGTAGAGGAATGTGTCACAGTGACACTATTAGAGGAGGCACAGCCATAATGCTCAGCCTTCTTTAAGGATGGAACTCAAAACAGGACCATTAGCCTTACTGGAAGTAAGTGAATCAACTGTGCTTCTGGTTTCAACACAAAGCATTGCTTCCAATGACATTCAACTGGAGAGCTAGAATTTTGCAGAGCAATCCATTCTTAGTGGGCCATCTGCAGCTCAGCTATTTTAAGCATATCTTTTATTTCAAGCCTGCAAAAGATTCTCTTCTGAGTGCCTCAACTCACAGGAGACAGTTTCTGGATCAGATCGTGAGCAACATGGATGAGGTTTTTATCGTCCTCAAGACACTTCTGAAATTTTCTCCTCTCTTCCTCTTCCAGGAGGTCGAAGTCAATCGCAGCATCCAGCAGGGCCTGGATTAAGCCCTTCCAAGATTTCAAGGCTGGCACTTGGGGAGCCACTGCAGCACTGATGCCAGTTCCAATCACCAGGACTAGATCCTGGGGCTTTTTGCATTTTAGACTTGGCAGGAGTTTCCTACAACCAAACAGGACAGAAGGGAAGATGTGAGCATAATTAACGATTACATTTCTCTCTCTCTCTTTTGTCCTAGGATCTTAAGTACTTGGTCCTTCCCCTTCATCTTCCTAAGAGTGCCATGAAGTAGGTTGTATTGTGAATTAATGACTGGAAAACAGCCAGAATGCTTGCAGTTCTGTAGAAGATATCAGTGACAGAACTGTACAGTCTTAACAACTCTGGTGGTTATATTTGCAAGGTTAGCTACACTGAACCAAAAGCAAAGGAAAAATAGAAGCTGACCTAAAGAAAGTATCCCCGTATGAAATGAAAATGGAAACAGAACAGCTGGCTGGAATGAGTATTTTTAGGGGCACATTTTAGTCTGGAAAATCACACATGTGCCAGAGAAGGGGCCAAAGTTTATTTTCACTCCCAATTCAGCAGCTATAGATATCCATTTGAAAGTATCCCACCTACCTAGGCTTCTTTGCTGCTGGCATGCCGTCCTCCAGAAGAATTCCTTTGTGCAGCTTGAGATTCGCATTAGAAGCCATCTAGGATGAAAAGTTTTATATGAGGAAGCTATGTTTTCCAAGCAAGAGAAGATACACAAGCTTTTAATATGGACACGGACCAGAATTCCCAAGGTTGTGAACTCAAATATAAGCCCATTATTTCTAATGACTTCACCTGTTGTTCAAGGGCCAAAGCAGTGCTACCTTTTTTTTATGTGACACCAAGAAGTATCTAAAGAGAAGGAAGAACCAAATCTGAAGACTAACAAAAAAGGCCAAAGAATTTCTTTAAATTAGATCAGGTTTATCATAGTCTGGGTCTCCATACCAGCCAGCTACTGTCTGCATGACCAAGAACAATGGATTATGGAAATTTGGAGGGGAAGACGTTTAGAGGATACTAGTTCTGTACCTATTTTAAATTTGAGGAAGATTCCATGGCACATCTGAGAGATTAACAATAGGTGCAGATTAGCTACTGTCAAACCCCAGGCCAAAAAACAGTCCTTATGTCCTGCTTGAGAATGTGTGACTTATTCTTTTACAATTTAAGATGCTGCTGTTAGAGCTTGTTTAAAATAAAGATGCTTTCAGGTTCAATCCAATTCCTGATGACTCACATAGATAACATCCAGGTAGTTTTCTTGGCTACAATATAATTGTAGTTTGCCATTTTCTTCTTTTGAGATGTTCTTATGACAGCCCAGTCCAATTAACAGCTAACTAAAATTTTCAGGTAAGACCTCTATTCATATACTTAATTAGATGTTACCATAGGATAAAATACTCTTTACAAATGTAAAACTGTAATGACACATAACAATAACAGAAGCAGCACACCCAGGCCTGCCAGGTACTTAGGACATTTCTCTCCTGCAGTTTTCCTCCATCCTATCTATAATTCTATTTTATATTGAGGTCTCACTCTTTCATTCTGAGATAGCCTCGGTCAATTCCCCAAACTAATTACTACAGAACACACTGATTCAATCCTTTTATGAGTCTGCTACCAAAGGATAAAAAGACCAAGTTAAAAGGGAGCTTGGCTAAGAAAAAATTGGAAAAGATAAATTTATGTAAAGATCCCTGAAGGCAAGTTGTCCTTTAATTCAGCAGACATTCAACAAACAGCCTAAAACTCTGGAATAAAAACTGGATTAGTTTAGGAATGCCAGGAATAAGGGTTTTATACCTATTCTTCAGATATTAAACATCTTGGCAAGAAGTCTTCTCATCAAAAGATTGCGTAAGTCCTCAGGTGTGATGTGAGAAATAGGGTAGTGACCTCTTGTAGATTAAATGTGACTTGCTGTTCAGAGTTTAGGGTTCCATCAACAACTTTGGCAACATTCTATTCCCCTTCCTCTTTTTGTTTTGAAAACCAAACACAAATCAAAACTTGTATTCCATATATTCCTTCATCTTGCAAGGAGGAAAACTCTTAAGAATTCCCAGATATCTCATCCTTGCTGGGACATTTGGAGTGATTGACAAAAATATTTATAGAACACTAATTGGGGAAGATCAGTTTGGTATAAAGGAAAAAGACAATGGCAGGTCACTTCTGAAAATCTTGCCAAGAAATCTGCAGGGACCTCTCTAAGCCAGGAGTCAAGAATGATTTGAAGGCAAACACAGAGACATGAAATGGGAAGGTTACCGTGCAGTGTACAGATGGCAGGCTAAATCAAAATGCCTAGTAAACAAGCATGCATAGTTTAATCTCCATTGTATGTTGATCTTGAACCATAATTTGTAGATCATAATGCAGAATTTCCAGAAATCACAACTCATACGCAAAAAATCAAAATACTGATCAATCCCAAATCGCATAATATGGCAAGCTAAATGTCTATGGAGATTCTCAGTCATCTAGCTCATGTTTGTTTGTCCCAAAGATGATTTTTTGAGAGGCAACTGGACTTTCTGGTTTTTCTTTGAAGATGTTTCACTTCTCATCCAAGAAGCTTCTTCAGCTCTGAGGAAGCTTCTTGAATAAGAAGCGAAATGTCTTCAAAGAAAAACCAGAAAGTCCAGTTGCCTCTCAAAAAAGCACCTTTGTGACAATATGGCAAGCTGCAAAGATTGATAAAAAAGCAATTAGCAATGTAAAGAAAAGTATGGTGCACCTGCCACACCTCTTGGCTTTGTGTATTGGACAAACCACAACCGCAGTATAAATCAGTTTTACTGTCCTTAAGTTACAGATCAGAGACTGGCTGTAAAGCTAATAATAGAAAGCCTTAATCACCCACTCTGCACCACATACAGAACATCCCCCAAAGGAGTCACTCTTGAGTCCAGGACAATCTATTCCCATGTGAAGGATTTAAACCCAAGGCATTTATAACGCAGCTGAACTCTGAACTCTTACTTTCTCGTTCATACTTTTACGACACCGAATCAACAATATATCCCCCACCCCACCCCCAGATTTCTGGGAAGTAAGTTAGTTGCCAAACATGATCTGCTGAGATGAAAAGCAGGAACCGAAAGAATTTTCGAGATGCAAGAACTATCTGATGCAGGAACCCTGATTAATGCTGACAAATAGTCTGCCATTACAAAAGTTCCATATTTCCTGATTAAAAAAGAAACCATCTATCAGTTCAGAGAAACCACCTACTTCAAAAAGGCACACACCCTCCAACACATTCCAGCTCAAATACACACAAACTGCCAGGAGTTTTATTTTTTATATATTCAATATACGATGTCTTCTGGATTTTCAGGACCAATAATCAAAACATTGTCTTTTGGAAGGCATCTTAGATCCCTAATCTGCCATTTTCTCCAATGAATCTGTTCTCCCTACTTACATCCCAAGAAAACAGCCAACATGTCTCACTGCGAAGAGAATCAGTCAGATTACACTCCATTCATAGATTGTGCTAAACCAGACAAAGGCCATTTTACTGCTCCTAAATCACATTTGGTGGTCCTTTGGCTGTCCTTTTCCGGTCTGTGATATTAGAAATCAAATGTAAATAAGACATAACATGTATTCCTAGCAAGAGCAGCTAATCAAAACCATGTAATATAATATATATTATAATATGAAATACAAAAGAAAACAGTAGGAAAAATCAGGGTCCCAGGTTCTCATGAGGCCCCTTGGGGGAATTAATTGCTAGTCCTTGGGCTAAACCATAAAGGAATTCCTTTCTGTTTGGTGTTTGGGTTTGAAATCATGTGGAAATCTTCATTGGGGTGGGGGGTGGGGGAGAAAACTTGCAAGCCACAATTTATAGCTTAGTCAACTATACAAGCCTTTGCCAGTCCTGGGTTCATGCTGGGAGCCCCTTTCCAAGTGCTGCAAAGCTGGTAAATGAAGGGGGGGGAGGAAATATCAACCTTTCGAGACACACACACACACACCTGCACTGAGGGGAAATTTGGGAGCACCTCCTCTTTTACACACACACACACACACACCTGCACTGAGGGGAAACTCAGGAGCCGCTCCTCTCACACACATACACACACACAACTGCACTCAGAGGAAATTCAGGAGCACCTCCACTTTTACACACACACATACACATAACTGCATGAGGAGGAACTCGGGAGCAGCTTTTTTACACACACACACACACACACACACACACACACACTGCACTGAGGGAAAATTCAGGAGCACCTCCTCTTTTACTCACACACACACACACACACACACAACTGCACTGAGGGAAACTCGGGAGTAGCTCTTTTACACACACACAACAGTACTGAGGGGAAATTCAGGAGCAGCTCTTCTTACACCCACACACACAACTGCACTGAGGGGAAACTAGGGAGCAGTTTTTTTACACACACACACACACACATTGCACTGAGGGGAAATTCGGGAGCACCTCCTTTTACATACACACACACACACACACATTGCACTGAGGGGGAACTCGGGAGCACCTCCGCTTTTACACACACACATAACTGCACTGAGGGGAAACTAGGGAGCAGTTTTTTTACACACACACACACACACATTGCACTGAGGGGAAATTCGGGAGCACCTCCTTTTACATACACACACACACACACACATTGCACTGAGGGGGAACTCGGGAGCACCTCCGCTTTTACACACACACATAACTGCACTGAGGGGAAACTAGGGAGCAGTTTTTTTACACACACACACACACACATTGCACTGAGGGGAAATTCGGGAGCACCTCCTCTTTTACACACACACACACACACACACACACAACTGCCCTGAGGGGAAACAGTGGAGCAGCTCTTTTACACACACACAATTACACTGAGGGGAAACTCGGGAGCAACTCCCCTTCCAAGCAAGCGGAGGGGCGAGGGCGGCCATTCAGCCACAGCTGGGGCGACCAGCAAGCGAGGAGGGTCGCGAATCAGCCCCAAACCGTTTGCCCTCCCCAACATCACCCCCACCCCCACCCCAGCTCGGTCAGAAGTCCCGGCCTCCCGAGCGGAGCCTCCCGCCCAGTCAAAACCGCCGCGATCGGCGCCAAACCCGCTTACCTCCCGGCGGGAAAGGAGAACAGCCGGCGCCGGAAGGAGCGGCATCTCCTTCCACACACCCACACATCCCTGTAACGAGTCTAGATCCTAGAACGTCTCCCTCGCCCCCCCCCCCTCTCTATCTCCTCCTCCTCCCCCTCCCCCCATGTAGCCTCTTTCCTCGCTTCCATGGATACCAAACTACAGTCGAGAGGAGAAAGTGTTGGACTCGGTGATTCCGGGTTCCCTAACAGGATTTTTTTTTCTCCCGCCGTCTCACTCCTTGCAATTAAATAGGGAAATCAGACAGGTTGCTCAGGGATGAGCCTAAACTGGATTCTTTCTTTTGCTGAGCTGTAACGTTTAGCATTATAACTATGTTATCTTGTGTAAGTATGTATGGTGTATATGAGATAAGCTCTTGTTATTGTAGACCAGAGGTCTTCAAACTTGGCCGCTTTAAGACTTGTGGACTTCAACTCCCAGAATTCTCCAGCCAGCTATGCTGGCTGGAGAATTCTGGGAGTTGAAGTCCACAAGTCTTAAAGCGGCCAAGTTTGAGGACCTCTGTTGTAGACCAATGCCGGCTGGGGAATTCATGCAGTTGAAGTTCACCCATCTTCAAGAAGCTTCAGTAGAAAATCATGGTGGTTATACCACGGTTTTCAGCGTAGTGTTACATCTGACGCTCAACATTATGCCTTATTTAGGTTTTAGAATGGTGTATATTTATAGGTGGGGTCTATGATGTTGATAGGCAGCACAAAGATTGCCAATTTTTTTCCTCTTCCCTAGAATTCTTCAAATGCACTTGACTCTCATGGCCGTTCTAGTTGAAGGTGTCAGAATTTGAATCCATTGCACCTGGCATTAAGTGTTGTTAACCTAATCTTGCCTAGCTTCTTCTCTGGTAATATTGTACTGCTAACTAGAGCATACAAAACATTTGCTAGACCAATTCTCGAATACAGCTCATCTGCCTGGAATCCGCACTGCATATCGGACATTAATATAATTGAGCGCGTCCAGAGATATTTCATGACAAGAGTCCTCTGCTCACAACAAAATACCTTATGCCACCAGGCTTGAAATTTTGGGCTTAGACAACTTAGAACTATGCCGCCTTCAGTCTGACTTAAGCGTAGTACATAAAATTATCTGCTACAATGTCCTACCTGTTAATAACTACTTCAACTTCAACCGCTTCAGCCAATACACAAGCACACAATAGATATAAACTTAAGGTAAACCACTCCAAACTCGATTGCAGAAAATACGACTTCAGCAACAGAATGGTCAATGCCTAGAATGCACTACCTGACTCTGTGGTTTCTTCCCCAAACTCCCACAGCTTTAACCTTAGACTGTCTACTGTTGACCTCACCCCATTCCTAAGAAGTCTCTAAGGGGTGTGCATAAGCGCACCAATGTGCCTACCGTCCCTGTCTTACTGTCCCCATTTTATTTGTATCCATTTCATGTATTCATAATCATGTTTATATTAATACCTGATATCTTATACACGCTTGACAAAATAAATAAATAAAATAAATAAAAAATAAAATGATGTGTGTGCCTCCAGATGCTGGGCTGGAAGTCACATCGTTCCTACAACTTACTAGCCCCAATCCTGAGATTGTCCCATTTGCTCAACCAGACGATAAAGTAGACAAAGAACTCGTGTGAACTTCAAGACTGTCTTTTATTCTCCATCTTTTAGGAATGAAATTCATCAGATTATTGTTAATGTCAGTAGTCTCAAAGATGCTTCTTCAAAAGGCAACTGGACTATTTTTTTTTTCGTTGTGGAAATTAATGTCAGTGGAGAGGAATCACTGAGTGACAAGGATGCACCTGTTCTTCTGGCAGAATTGTGTTTGGAAATTAGTATGATACCAAGAATTAATGACTTTTATGTATAAAGAATGGCCAAGGTAGAAAAACATGGAATGGGTTTAAAATAGGATGCAAATATTGATAATCGGATTTACACAAAGGGTGGTTCGTGATTCCTTCTGTTGTTTCTGCAAAAGAAGAAAATAATTATTGGAGCAAAGAAGTACCTTTCTCTAAGATTGTGTGTCTTTCCTCAAGTATGAAGTCTTTAGAATTGGATGAGTCCATAGAAGACAACTCTACAGGAAAGGAAGTACAGTATCAAATAGAAGACTGCTGATAGACTAGAAGTGAGACGTTCAAACTAATGACAACACAGCATTGAAAGAATTAAAAGCATCTCCACTGGCCCTATCCTTTTACTGTATTTACCGAGTTCAATTCCCAATCCCACCTGCCCTCAAATTAAGTCAACAGTATAAAGGTTGAAAATCAGAGAAATAAAAAAACTGTGTATCTCCTGAGCCCAATATCCCCAGAAGAGATACTGTCCACATCACAGACTAATAAAAATACAGAAGAAGGGACAGACAAACCCTTACTTGCAAAGTTCCTCATCTGAAGCCTAGTATACAACCTTTTGTAAACAGATAGTTCTCAACTTACAACCGTTGCAACATCCCTCGGGTCAGGAGATCAAAATTCAGATGCTTAGCATCTGGTTCATATTTAAGGGCTACCTTAAAAAGTAGCCCATAAAAGAGCCTGGTGGTGCAGCAGACTAAAGCCTGTTATTAACATTCAGCTGCCTGCAATTACTGTAAGTTCGAATCTCACCAGGCTCAAGGTTGACTCAGCCTTCCATCCTTTCTAGGGTAGGTCAAATGAGGACCCAGTTTGTGGGGGCAATAAGCTGACTTTGTATAAATATACAAAAGTATGAAGGCTATTGCTTAACGCATTGTAAGCCGCCCTGAGTCTCTGGAGAAGGGCGGCATATAAATCAATTTTTTAAAAAAAATATGGTGGTTGCAGTGTCCCAGGAGTCAAGCAATCACCTTTTGTGAGCTCCTGACAAGCAAAGCCAGATTCAGTTAACAACCGTGCTACAAACTTAACAACTTACAGTGATTCACTTAACAATTGTAGCAAGAAAACTTGTAAAATGGGGCAAAATTCAATTAACAAATGTCTCACTTAGCAACAGAAATTTGGGGCTCATTTGTGGTCATAAATCAAGGGCTACCTGTATGTTTAATTTACTATGATGGCCGGGATGGTCGGAAAGGATGAAAGAGGCATCGTTTCTCTCACAGAATTAAAACAGGTTTATCTTCTCCTAGAAGGACCGAACAGAACACTCTGTTATCTGTTGCTAATGTGATGAATGAGATACTCTTTGCACAGGTGTGGCATGGAGGATACTGGTTGCTATGACAACTTTCATTGGGTTAAGGACAACTGCATCTATGCTATCATCTGGAACAGGGTCTCCAACCTTAGTAACTTTAAGACTTGTGGACTTCAACTCCCAGAATTCAGCAAGCTGGCTGAGGAACTCTGGGAGTTGAAGTTCACAAGTCTTAAAGTTGCCAAGGTTGGAGACCCCTGATCTGGAGGGCTCAAAGCTGAGGAATCCTGGTCTAGCTTCACAATGTAGCTGTCTTGTTCCTCCACGCAAATAAGGAAGAGATGATTTTAGATTATAAAGCATCAAAGTATCTCTCCCCCTTATCCAAAATATGGAGGTCTTCAGTGGTGGGATTCAGCCAGTTCATACCACTTCGGGAGAACCGGTTGTTAACATTCTGAGCAGTTTGGCAAACTGGTTGTTGGAAGAAATAATTAGGGCAGAGAACCGGTTGTTAAATTATTTTAACCCCACCACTGGAGGTCTTATTTCAACAATCTATTATAAACTGTATGCCTTATTAGATAGTAGTTTCCAGCAAGTATAGCATTCAAAGATAAGCAGTGTTTTACCTCAGCCCAGTAGATAGGGGTATCACCACAAAGGATATTTATAGTTGTTCCAAGTGTGGTGCGAACAGCTAGCTTTCCCTTCTTGAAGCTGTAGACCAAGCTGTTGTTTTCTGAAACCTTTATGAAAGAAGATGAAATGGTTTATAAACAAATTGATAGAATGCATTGGAACTTAATTTCTTCAACAGCGAAGAAATTTACATATTTTTCATGATCCAGTTCCTTGACTTGGAAGATTCTTTTGGTGCAGAAGCCCATGGTTGCTATTATAGCTCTTATTGTTATATTTTGTCCTCAAGACATCTTCAACAAGCCAATCTCAACCCAGTGTAAAACAAACCCAAAATTGAACTCTTGACTATTTAAAGATTTATACTGGATAATATATGTAGCTCGGGGTTGAATTGTTGAGATCTCTTGCTTCATTTCTCTTCCTGCAGATGTTTTGTTACTCAGCTAAGTAATATCAATGTGTAGAGGAGTTAAATTTGTTGGCGATTGTACATGTGTCAAGTTGCCCTACTAGCTTTTAAAAGATCTGTTAAAGATCTGTTTGGATGCCATGACCTTATGAGCTCAATAGGGTGGGTTCTACTTACCTTTACTACTGGTTCATATCTATCTATCTATCTATCTATCTATCTATCTATCTATCTATCTATCTATCATCTATCTATCTATCACTGTTTGAGGAGATGCTACAACAGGAAAAGTTATAGCAACAAATAGAAATGGATAGACTGAAAAGTTTGCAGAATTCCCAGCTGCCATTGCAAGAACCTTGTTGCCTTTGGAAAGCTTACATACTAGCAGTTCTGCATTTGAGAAACTTCCCCACTATGCCAGCATCGTGCTACAACTGGGAAATGCCCTTCATGTAATGTGTGAATGCAATTATTCTGTTCAAACCAACTCCTACTGTAGTGACTTACTATGATCATTTATATGATGGGAACAAGCATATCTGTTCTCGGGCAAAGTAATTCCAATGGCTATTTTGTTTTTATCTATCTATCTATCTATCTATCTATCTATCTATCTATCTATCTATCTATATCTATCTATCTATCTATCTATCTATCTATCTATCTATCTATCTACCTACCTACCTACCTACCTACCTACCTACCTACCTACCTATCTATCTCTCATCTCTCCCTCCCTCCCTCTCTCTCTCTCTATGTAGCTATCTATCAAATTTCTATGCCACCCGTCTGACTTAAGTGACACTTAAATTGTTACAAATCCTTGCTAGGTTATCCCTTCTACATCGTATTATTTGACAAAGAACGCAGCAAGCAATTCTCCCCACCCCTTCTTTCTCACCTGTTCATCAAAATGTTCAATTCTGTGGGTGATTTCATTTAAACTGGGAATGTCAATTGAATCCATTGCCACCACTGAGCATTGTTTTTGATCCTTAATTCGGATGCCAATCAGACGCTAGGAGCAAAAACAGAATCAGAATATTCAGAATAAATGAAAAGATTTTGAGACTGTAAATGTTAGCAAAATGTTAGACCATGGAACTGGCTGTCTCAAGAGACTCCCTTTTATTTTCAAGCGAAGGCAAGACAGCTATCTGCCAGTGAGGTTTTAATTTGGATTTCCGCACTGATTAGGAAGTTGGACTTAATTTCTAGGGATGCCCCTCAACTCTGAAGTAAAAAGGAGTCCCTGTAGATTGTAAGGGGCGGTGCTCATCTCCATTTCAAGGCCATTGAGCCAGCACTGTCCAAAGACATTTCCACAGTCATGTGGTCAGCATGATGTCACAAAGCCCTGTTACCTTCCCACAAAGTATGCCTATTTATTTGCATGCTTTCAAACTATTAGGTGGGCAGGAGTTGGGGCAAGGATGGGAGCTCCTGGCAATTGGCTTGGAATATTTCTTACATGTTTGTAGTCATAGACAACTGTTGCCGAAGTCTTATTGGTCTTGATCAAAAATGCAGCCACTCTTTCCTGGTTGTTCACCATCATGGTCCGCTCTAAGGTCTGACCATCCTTTCCATTGCTGATGGTTTTGATTATCTGCACAGGAGACAAGACACAACTAGGAAGCGTGTTTTGTGTATTCTTCTTTGTTGGCATAATTTGTCTCAAGGGGGTCATATGAGCTGCCACTGCATAGGTCAGTGATGGCGAAACATTTTGGCACTGAGTGCCCAAACTGGAATTGTTGTGGCCCTTCAGTGACCTGGGCAGTTAGTAGCTGATTCTGATAGCAAAGAGGCTGGTGTGATGCTGCACCAGCAGCCTGTGCAGCTGGCACTCGAGTCAGACAATGGGGAGGCTGGAGAAGATGTGGTGCCAGAGGCGGTGATTCAGCCAGGGCCTTCAGAACCTCCAGAAGCTCCCATAAGGGAAGAAGAAGAAGAGGAGGAGCCTCTTCTTGATGCATGGGCGTGCAGAGCTGCCAAAAGGCAGGAGTGGCTCCTCAGGAGAAGTTCTCCTCGAGAGTAAGGCTTGGGGCTAATTGGCCACTCCCTTAGTCTATTTAAGGAAGGATGACAATTGAGGCAATTTTCAGGGAACAACTTCGTTCACTCTCCTTCGCGTCCTGATCTTAGTTCTCTTATCAGTTTCCTGCAAATTGCTTCTGGGCTTTCTGCCAACCATAGTAAGATTACGATTATTTATTCTTTGGATTCTTATAGGCTGTTAAGAAAGTTAATTAACAGCCTTTGTTTGAAAAAGACTGATTTAATTTAGTAAACTAAGGTTTGTATAGACTTTGTGTGTGCTGCGTTCTTTGGGGTCCGTAGCTGGGGCAGAACAGGAATGCGCATGCACCGTAGCACCAGAAACCCAAAGACTAGCTGGCCAATGCGCATGTGTGTGCTGGCCACCTGGTCTTTGGGTTTCTGGCACACATATGCCACCTGGTCTTCACGTGCGCCGAAGCACAGGAAGTCCAGCGTGAGAAGGTGGCTGGCATGCAGGCATGTGCTGGAAACCAGAGGAGCAGCTGGCGAAGGCTCATGTGCCCACGGAGAGGGCTCTGCTTGCCACCTCTGGCATGTATGCCATAGGTTCACCATCATGGGCATAGGCAATCCTCAACTTATGGCTACAACTGGGACCAGAATTTCTGTTGCTAAGCAAGGCAGTTAAACAAGTTGTGCCCCGATTTTATGAACTTTCATTGCCATTGTTGTTAAATGAATCACATGGTTATTAAGTGAATCCAGCTTCCCACACCAACTTTGCTTGTTGGTAGCCTGCTCGGAAGATCACGAATGGTAAGCCCATGGCCCCAGGAAGCCTCAGCCATCATGAACACATGCCTGTTAGTAAGTCCCAAATTTTGATCATGCAACTGTAGGGATGCTGCAAAGATTATATGTGCAAGAACCGGTCATAAATCACTTTTTCAGTGCTGTTGTAACTTCAACAATCAGTAAATGCTCAAGGACTGAACACTTATAGCTCCTACTCACCCTTTCAGTGTATTCCTGAGTAATATACACTCCAATGAGAATGGCTGCAATAATTACTGCTGTCAGAAGCACCAACACCGAGGAGATGAGAATGACTTGCTTCCTGTCTTTTGGGATTCTGGGGATAAACTTGAATCCCTGGGGAAAGAGTCGGCAGCTTAGCTGGTAAACGGAAGTCCAGAAGGATGTTATTCTACCCCAGTGGTGGGTTTCAAAATTTTTTACTACCAGTTCTGTGTGTGTGGCTTGGTGGGCAGGGCAGGGCTTGGTGGGTGTGGCTTGGTGGGCATGGCAGGGGAAGGATACAGTGGTGGGTTGCCTCCGGTTTGCACTGGATGTATAGAACAGGTAGTAAAAGCAGTGGGAGGCCCCGCCCACAGACCCTGACGTCATGAAAACGCTTTTGCGCATGTGCAGAAGAGCGCCCCGTGCGCGAGCAAAGCGAGGGTGCATGCGCAGCCCCGTTGCGAACCGGTAGTAAAAGTAAGTAGAACCCACATCTGGAAGGATACTATAAAATCTCCATTCCCACCCCACTCCAGGGAAAGGATACTGAAAAATCTCCATTCCCTCCCTAATCCAGGGGAAGGTTACTACAAAATCCCCATTTCCTCCTGCTGGGACTTGGGAGGCAGAGAATAGATGGGAGCGGGGCCAGTCAGAATTTTTACTACTGGTTCTCCGAACTACTCAAAATTTCCACTACCGGTTCTCCAGAACTGGTCAGAATCTGCTGAAACCCACCTCTGTTCTACCCCCTCCCAAATCTCACCCATCTTTTTCTTCTTATGTGGCCATTTACACAGGAAACAAAAGAAGTCACCAAATTTCAGAAAACTATTTTTTCACACCCAACCTTTTAAATAAAAGTGGACTCTCTTAATAACCTGAGCAAAATGGAAAAACCCTTTCTTAGTTTGGGTAGTCCTTGATTTGTCACCACACTTGAGCCCAACATTGATGTTGCTAAGTGAGAAACTTGTTAAATGGAATAATCCCTTAAAATAAGGACCAGCTAAGAAAGGCAAGGATTGAACAAATTATTTTCTTTTTCAATATAAGTAGCTCAGGGTTGAACTGTGGAATTCTTGGTGCTATTTTCTTTTTCAAGTGTTTATTAAAAAGACAAAGGATTGAGTGTTATGAATATATTTTATTCTAAGGTTCACTTGCTTTGAGTGCTTATTCTCCATCCAACTGCTTTGGGTAGCTGATTAGACTAAGAAATGCAATTTTTTACTATTGATAGACTATCAATAGTAAAAAATATTGCATTTCTTAGTCTAATCGGCTATCCTAACCCCACCCTTCCTCTTGATCACTCCTCTCTCCAAAGATTTATGGATAAATTAATACAAAATAAGCAGTCTGATTAGAACAGAGAAGCCTGTTTGATAAATTAGCATTTGTATGACTTTTAAAAAACCCACAATTCATAGTGGTGGGACAACTGCTCAAAAGCACAAAGAGTGATTTTAGCAATAGCCCTTTAATTTGCACTATTTTATTCTTTATATCTCTCATCTGCCAAATGCAGTTTCCCAGTTTGAGCATTAGAACCGAAAAAATGAAACAACTTACTGGGATTTCGGGTGCTGTGTTAGCTTCACAGTTAGTTTTGGAATTCATTCTGGTGGCTTGAGGAGTGAATACTTCTAAAGTTGCCTTTAGTTTACTCATTTTCTTTTATATAGAGAGAGGGACCTGAGGAATTATGTGGGGGTCAAAGGGTCTTGACAAAAAAAGCAGAGAGAAACATGATCATGCCTCATTCTACTTGGCTTGGAATTTCACCATCTTCGGCTAGAGGCAAAAACGTCCATTTCACCTTCATACAATTGGAAAGCGAAGCAAGAAAACCAGAACGCCCACATTTTTAAAAATGTAATTTACTAGGAAAAAAGGCAACAACTGTGAAGAAACCCCGTAATTTGGGAGGCTGTTGTTCTATATCCCGCTTCTCTTACAATTTGAGAAAAGGACAACAAAGATAAAAAGAAGATAAAAAGACATCACCACACTTTTGAAATCTCACTGCTCTCTTTCTGCACAGAAGCTATAAAAGGATTCATTCTGCAAAGGAAGTGCAATAATAAAAAAAGAATAAATGTGAAAGAGAAAGGGGGGTGGAGAGAGAAAGAAAAAAGGAGATAGAAAAAAAGAAAATAAAAGAACAAAAAGTATACAAAGAAATATAAAGAAGTGGTTTCCAAGCTTCCCTCTGCAGTTAGAGACTTCCCCTCTGCAGTTGATTAATTCTAATCAAACCTCTTTCTACAAGGTTAAATATTTCTAATCTTTCTGAATTTGTTCTATTATCAAACTCTAAGCCCCGAAACTGTTTTCTTTGTATACAAAAAGCCCATAAGGAGTTTTCAGTCATTGATGAATATTTATTTTATTTGGAAAATTCATATTGCTGGCTCACAGAGACTCAAGGCAGCTTACGAGAAATAAAAACACAATATACAAGAAATAAAAATAATAAAATAATAATAATAACCCCCATCCCAGAAACAACACCCAGAAGCAAATCAGCAACCAATGCAGCTCCTGTAGGAGAGATAACACCAGTGGTGGGTTTCAGCAGGTTCTGACCAGCTCTGGAGAACCCGTAGTGGAAATTTTGAGTAGTTTGGAGAACCGGTAAATACCACTTCTGATTGGCCCTGCCCCCATCTATTCTCTGCCTCCTAAGTCCCAGCTGATCGGGAGGAAATGGGGATTTTGTAGTATCCTTCCCCTGCCACACCCACCAAGCCACGCCCACAGAATGGTAGTAAAAAAATTTGAATCCCACCACTGGATAACACATGTTGATAATGACTTTTCCCTAATCAAACAGATCCCAACAATTTCTGTCAATTTCACCAATGTCGCCCTGGTTGGTGAAACAACCAACAGATTGTTGAATCTTTCGAGCTTTGTGCATATAATAGTCTGAGGTAATAGACTATGCAGTAATCATATATTGAAATAATCTTCCATATCTCTTTTTTAACCATGTATCCATCTGTCCTGAAGGAAAAGTTCTGGCTTCAATTGGTTTTTAATCTTTATAATTCTCTGTTGAGTTAGTGCTAGCATTAGCATTAGCAATAATTATTATATACTGTTCCCTAATGCTTTACAGTACTCTCACATATTGCCCCCAATAATCTAGGTCCTCATTTTACCAACCTCAGAAGGATGAAAGGCTGAGTAAACCTTGAGCCAGTCAAGATTGAACTTCAGGCTGTAGGAAGAGTTAGCCTGCAATACAGCTTTCTAACCACTGGGCCACCACGGCTCCTAGTTTAAACATTAAAAATGCTTAAAATAGAAAACTAGTTGTAGAAGTTAGTTGTGGCCATTGATCTTACTTAGAGTAACTTTAGAGCCCTTACCGGTAATCTTAAAAATAGTTGAAAGAAGTCAAGGTGTATAGTTACCAAGGACTCTCATGTTTAGAATAAGTCTGCATAAATAAACTTGAGTTCACTGGCTTAGATCTTGATGTGGGAAATTATTTCATTGCACAGTGAGGCAGAGGTCTAGACTGGATTTGACATTTTCGTCCACCTATCGAGTCCTTCCCAAAGGAGCTTGGAATGGACAGGTATGGATGCTTGATGGTGTTTCAGATATCATGGCAGGATTTAAGTTGTTCCAGGTAAAGCTGCCTTTTGCAATTGACTGATGGTGAATTTGTCAGTGCTAAGGGTGTTCAAGTGATGTTCCCATTGTTTCAGGATCCGGGCTAATGTTAGTCAGGGCTGATTCATGACCTGCAGCTCAGAAAAGCTTATGCCTTTTAATAAAATACGTTAGTCAGAGTCAGTGCTGCCAAACCTGTTCTGATTTTATATCCAGGTAAAACACTTTTATTCACTTTCCAGAAATGAGCTGTACGAAAACAGCATTCATAAGCAACATCCCTTTCTCATTCCTATTTTTAAGGTTATTTGCATTTTTTTAAGGCGATGCACAGTTTTATGCCCAAGAATATCTATGTATTCCAGAGAGGCCTCCTTGGCAGTCAAATAAAAGTAAAAACAGGGAGGACAGAAAAACCAATATCTTGATTTAGTTAGATCTGCAGAAAAAAGACCACACGAAGCTGAGCAGATTATGGCCAGGCCCTTCCATAGCTATTTTGTGATAAAAGGTAAAGGTAAAGGTTGCCCTCGCACATATGTGCTAGTTGTTCCTGACTTTAGGGAGCAGTGCTCATCTCCGTTTCAGCCGAAGAGCCAGCACTGTCTGAAGACGTCTCCGTGGTCATGTGGCTAGCATGACTAAATGCCAAAGGAGCACGGAACGCTGTTCCCTTCCCACCAAAGGTGGTTCCTATTTTTCTACTTGCATTTTTTACGTGCTTTCGAACTGCTAGTTTGGCAGAAGCTGGGACAAGAAATGGGAGCTCACCCCGTTACGTGGCACCAGGGATTCGAACCGCTGTAATGTATCTGATATAAATGGTTATTAATGATATGAATAGTATAGGATCAGCTACATGAACACTGAAGGACCCTCTCTATTCACAGTATTATAAGAAAGCAAAATGCTTGTTTGGAATTGTACTGTCAGCTAAATACCGGATGGTAATAAATCTCTCTAAGGAGGCGCATCTGTCAAGGATGCAAGGCTGACCATGAGCAACAAAGTTACTTATTAATCCAAGGACAGCCATGAATCTATGTATCAACGGATACAGACATTTAGGGGGATGTGTAGATAAAATTATCTCATGTACCATAAATTAATGTAGGAATTTAGTAATTAAAAAGTGTCAATTATCATGTAACGGATATATGTTAACCATATATGGAAAGTTGCTGTATTAGCAGAATCCTTTGTCTTGAAAAGTATAAGAATAGACATGCCATCTCTGCCTATTTATTCAGAACTCTCAGATGCAAATCTGGTTCTGGATCTTGCGCAAATAAACTGGTTCTCTGGCTAACCAAGGAATGTCGTTCAGACTCTCATTCCACAACAGCTGAACTGCCGGACTTTAGATCGACAAGCTAAGTGCCACTGAGCCACTGCGTCCCCTGCATCTTGTGATAGTATCTCTATATTGTTTTTCACAGTTCCCAAAGGGTCCCAAAATTCCACTTGCCCCTAATTGTTTCGTAGGATCAGATGGGTGGCATATAAATCAAATCCATCCATGAATAAAATGATATGCTCAAGAGGTGAATGCCTGACCACCCAAAGTTAATTTTATGATTTCCCCGTGTTCCTGCTTGAAAAGCAGTCATATTTTATTTAAATACAGGAAGAGAACTTCAGTTAAAGCAGAACTGGCTCAGCAAAACATCTATTAAAACCTAACTGACTCCCTCCAAGGGATTAGTTTTCTCTCCCTTAAGCACTGACAAAACTGGGTTTACTTAGAAATAAATATTTTCTAGAGGCAAATTGCCATGCAGGCCTGGGGGCTCATCTGCCTTCTGCTGATCCTACAATTTGTCACACCTGGCTGCCAGAAGGAAGGTAAGACTTAACAGGTAACGTTCTTCCTCTTGGGCAGCTTGTCACCCTCGGTGCAACTCCTTCTGTATCTTGGATGTTAGGCAACAGCTGCAAAAAGGAAGCGTTGTGGAGGAATGGGAACTGAACTAACATTGTGCAATGATTTTATTTTATGTTTCATTTATTATTTATTTTGGAGCACTGAGAACATACTTGGGAAGCCAAGGGAAGACTGGTGGAAATCAGTCCCACATGTTTAAGCAAGTCAGTGACAAACTAAACATCTTTAACCAGATCACTTATTCAGTGCTACCTTAGTACTATATAGTAGCTACATAGTTGTTTTAGTGCACTGTGTAAAACCGGAGGAATAGGTAAGTTTACAGTTCAATGAAATAAACTAAATAAATAAATTCAGGAACTGAATGAAGCATGCCCTTTGCTAACCGATAAGAAATGTAGTGTAGATCAGCTCTTTTGCCGTAATTTCGCGAACAAGACTTCAAATAATGTTGTTTCTGTTTTCAAAATGAAGTTTAAAGTGCATAAAGTACATCTTTCAGTTCATGGGCTTGATGTTTTTCAAGTTAAGATTAAAATCTTTGCAACATCTTTGTTCTTCTCTTTTTCAAATACTTTCCAGGACAACTACCATATAAATGCAGATTACCACCAAAGAAAGGAAAATGCAAAAAAATATTGGAAAGAGTTTACTATAATCACAAGAAAAAAATATGTCTGAACTTCATTTATGGAGGTTGTGGTGGCAATAAAAATAACTTTGCCACTCTACAGGATTGTCTTTTCCAGTGTAAAAAATTTGGTAAGGAGCTGCCAAGACTTGCATATGTTTGAACTCTCAATTTCTTAATTTGAAGGTATCTGAAGATTTATTTTCATGCTTCATGCTGAATCATTTTGGTCCAGCGGTGAAATCTAAAATTTGTTACTACCAGTTCTGTGGACGTGGCTTGGTGGTGGGGGTAATGTGACTGGGTGAGCGTGGCCATTTTTTTTACTTTTAAAACCATTTTTTCTACAGAAGAGGTTGCAAAAAATGCTTTCAAAGGGCTCTGACGATCCCAGCTGAGTTGCCTGATCGGCAGAGGCTTTTTTAAAAGCCTCTGCCGATCAGGCAACTCAGCTGGGATTGTCAGAGGCATTTAAAAGAAAAAAGGGTTTTTTTCTTTTAAAAGCCTTTGACGATCCCAGCTGACCCATGCAATTATCAGAGGCTTTTTTTTTACTTTTAAAAGCATGTTTTAGTCGAAGAGGTTGTAGAAAAAATGCTTTTAAAAGTTTTAAAAAAAAGCCTCTGATGATTGTGCAGCTCAGCTGGGCATGTGGG
Organism: Masticophis lateralis; assembly: GCA_030761175.1. Taxonomy (NCBI): domain Eukaryota; kingdom Metazoa; phylum Chordata; class Lepidosauria; order Squamata; family Colubridae; genus Masticophis; species Masticophis lateralis. The sequence goes on along the minus strand of JAUDYJ010000008.1, from coordinate 4,942,173 downwards.
GGTGGGGGGCGGCAAGGATTTTTGCTACTGGTTCTCCGAACCACCTGCTGCCATCACTACCAGATCGGGTGATCCGGTCTGAACCAGGAGCATTTCACCCCTGTTTTGGTCCCTCTTGCAAAATTTTAAACCTTATTGGGTTTCTCTGGCAGAAGTGTGTATGCTTGTGCATTTGTTTTACTATACAGGTAGTCATCAACTTATTACCACTATTGAGCCCAACCTTTCTGTTGTTTGCTCCGTTTTACGACTTTTCTTGCCACAGCTGTTAAGTGAATCATTGTAGTTGTTAAGTTAGTAACACAGTTGTTAAGTGAATCTGGCTCCCCCATTGACTTGTCAGAAGATCGCAAAAGGCGGTCACGTGACCACCCCCAGGACACTGCATCCTTCATAAATATGAACCAGATGCTAAACATTGTTGTGGCCTGTCAGCGGCCTGTGCAGCTAGTAGCTGATTCCGACAGCGAGGAGGCTGGTGTGGTGCTGCGCCAGCAGCCTGTGCAGCTGGTACTCAAGTTGGACAATGAGGAGGCTGGAGAAGATGTGGTGCCAGAGGCGGGGATTCAGCCAGGGCCTTCAGAACCTCTAGAAGCTCCCTTAAGTGAAGAGGACGAAGAGGAGGAGCCTCTTCTCGATGCACGGGCGCGCAAAAAGCAGGAGTGACTCCTCAGGAGGTCTCCTCAAGAGTAAGGCTTGGGGCTAATTGGCCACTCCCTTAGCCTATTTAAGGTAGAACGCCAACTGAAGCAATTTGCAGGGAACAACTTCGTTCACATACCTTCGTGTCTTGTCTTGCTTATCTTATCAGCTTCCTGGAAATTGCTTCTGGCCATTCTGCCAACCACAGTAAGATTACGGTTATCTGAAATACTGTGCCTTAGAATTGAGTTATTATTCTTTGGATTCTTGTTGGCTGTTAATGAAGTTAAATTAACAGCCCTTGTTCAGAAAAAACTGATTTAAACTGCACTTGTGTTTGAACAACTACTAAGAAAGCTCATTAGTAGTCCTTAATTAGTAAACTAAGGTTTGTACAGACTTTGTGTGTGCTGCGTTCTTTATGGTCCGTAGCTGGGCCAGAACAAACATCTAAATTTTGATCATATCACTATGAGGATTTTGCAACAGTCGTAAGCGTGAATAACTGTCATAAGTCACTTTTTTCAGTGTAACTTTAAATGGTCACTAAATGACCTGTTGTAAGCTGAAAACCACCTGTATATCAGGTGATGTTCTAAGCATTATCACCTACTTTTGTTTTATCTACATTGTTACTACCATTCTGTTTAATTTATGGGTGTTTCTGTTTTCCTTTTTTGTCTAATGCTTGAGCTTCCTGATGGCTATATTAAAATTATGCTGTTTTACTTTTAAGCTCCTCATTAATCCCCATATGATATAAAAAGCAACCTTTTTATTCAACAACGTTATTTTAATGACGAATTTTTCCTGAATGAAAGTTTAGACAATGTATTTGGGCTGATTAATGTTTTCCCGTCTTTGATCTTTATTGAAAATAATATAACGCACAGGTAGTCCTCCAGTTACAACAGAACCCAAAATTTTGCTAAGTGAAGCTCTTGTTAAGCGAATTTACCGCATTTTACGACTCTTCTTGCCACGGTTGTTAAGCGAATCACTGTATTTGTTAAATTAGTAACCTGGTTGTTAAATGAATCTGGATTCCCAATTCAATTTGCTTGTCAGAAGGCAGCAAAAGGGGATCATGTGACACGCCCCCCGGGACACTGAACCAGTTGCCAAGCATCTGACTGTTGAGCACGTGACCATGGGGATTCTGCCATGGTCATAAGTGTGAGAAATGGTCATAAGTCATTTTTTTCAGTGCCGTTGGAAGTTTGAATGAAGTTAAGTGTGCTGCCGTAAACTGAGGACTTCTTGTAATATTATTTCCAAGTAGGATATTTGCATCTATTATTCACTCAGTTGTCTCTTATTCTTAGATCTTGAGTTACCTGTGGAAAACACAGCTGGAAATATTGACTGGAAGAAACGTACGTATACTATGGCTATACAGTATATTACAGGTACTCACAATGAAAGTGTGTGTGTATCAGAGATGGGTTTCCATAGGTTCTGACCGGTTCTGGAGAACTGGTAGCGGAAATTTTAGTTCTGAGAACCAGTAGTAAAAATTCTGACTGGCTCCGCCCCCATCTATTCTCTGCCTCCCGAGTCCCAGCTGAGCGGAAGGAAATGGGGATTTTGCAGTAACCTTTCCACGGATTGGGGAGGGAACGGAGATTTTACAGTATTCTTCCCCACGGATTGGGGAGGGAACAGAGATTTTACAGTATCCTTCCCCATGCCCACCATGCCACGCCCACCAAACCATGCCACGCCCACCAAGCCACACCCACAGAACCGGTAGTAAAAATTCTGACTGGCCCCACCCCAATCTATTCTCTGCCTCCTGAGTCCTAGCTGAGTGGGAGGAAATGGGGATTTTGCAGTATCCTTCCCCTACCATGCCCACCAAGCCACGCCCACCAAGCCACACCCACAGAACTGGTAGTAAAAAATTTTGAACCCACCACTGGTGTGTATGTGCCTGCACACAAAAGAGTATCACATCACAAGAGAAAGGCTTATGGCCATCAGCAATAAGAATGGCAGGGATGGGTAAACTTTTGTTTTTCAAGTTGATTGGAACACGCTAAAATTGAGTAGGACTGAAATAACAGGTGGATGGATTTCTCGTCCTGTCTACAGGTAGTCCTCCACTTACGACCACAATTGAGCTCCAAATTTCTGTTGTTAAGTGAGACATTTGTTAAATGATTTTTGCCCCATTTTACGATGCCACAGTTGATAAGCGAATCGTTGCCGTTGATAAATTAGTAATCTGGCTAAGTGAATCCGGCTTCCCACTTGACTTTGCTTGTGAGAAGGTTGCAAAAGGGGATCACATGACCTAAGGAGACATAAATATGAGCCAGTTGCCAAGCATCTGGATTTTGACCATGTGATCACGGGAATGCTGCAAAGTTCGTAACTGAAAAATGGTCATGGCACTCACCACTGGTCCATAGGCCAGAGGTTGAGAACTATTGCTCTAGAGAATTCCTTCATGCTAGATTGGATTTAGAACAGATTGGATGAATACCCTCCAGAGATGGTTTAGTAAGAAACTTATGCCAAAGAGAGATTGGACACAATCTGTATATTCCCTTCCAATCCATGCCTTCATTGAATCTGGGATCCTGGAGAACTGGTTCATACGTGAAGGTCTCTCTTGCTGGACATTTGATGGGACTGTCTTGGGAGGCAGGAAAGGAAAGGCATAGATGAACAGGTTTTCTTGCCTCTCCTTTCAAGAATCATTCTGTACTTCTAAAAGATATGATGTAACGGGGACTCAAAGGCGCTTTTTCAAAAGACAACTGGACTGTGGCTTTTTTTTTTTCCTTGAGGAGGAAGAAGAAAATATTTAGCTTCTCATCCAAGAAAATCCATCTGTTGTGACGGTCAACACTCTGTTCTTAAAATATGTATATATGAAAGAAAAATTATAATAAAACTTTTTTACAAAAAAAAGAAAAAAAGACAGTATACTTCCATCCACCACCAGCCCTGTTATCACAACTGATGAAGCTTCTCGGGTGAAACTTCTTTCTTCTTCTTCCTGAAAGAAAAAACAAAATAGTCCCACTGCCTTTTGAAAAAGCACCTTTGAGATAATTATGAGCTGGAAGACTGAGAATCTCAACAGACGACGGAGGGAAGAATTATGGGGAGGGGTTGCCCTTCATCCTATTTTCTTATCTTTTAGTTACATCCACGAAATGCAGATTACTTCCCAAAAAAGGACGGTGCCAAATATATAGTACTCGATACTATTACGATTTTATACTCCATCGGTGCAGAGGGTTTACTTACCACGGCTGCGGAGGCAATGAAAACAATTTTTTGAACTATATTGATTGTGTAAAGGAGTGTGATGTGTTCGGTACGTTCCAGCCATTTTCCATATTTCCCCACCAATATCACATCTTCACTTCTGTCATAGTGTAATTCAGGGATGTAAAACTTGATTTCGTTGAGGGACGCATCAGGGTTCTCTTTGACCTTGGGGCCCAGGGTGGGCATGGCCAGGTGGGTGTGGCCAGCTTGACATCGCTCGACGTGTTGGGGGCGCCTGTGGCGGCCTGAGTGCTCTGCCAGAGAAAACAGGCTCCTAAGCTCCATTTTGGCTGCGACGGCCTCCTGCCAGCGAAAATGGAGCTTGGGGTGGCCACGCACGGCTCTCGCAAGCTCTGTTTTCAGCTGTGATTGCCTTCTGCAACCCTCTGCCACTGAAAATGGAGCTTGGGAGGGTTGCATGCAGCCCTTGCGAGCTCTGTTTTTTCTGGCAGAGGCACCCCAGGCCAGTCTTTGCTATTTCCAGGGCAGCCCCAGGGGCCAGATCTAAGTACCCCATGGGCCGGATCCAGCTCCTGGGCCTTGAGTTTAACACCTCTGGTGTAATTCATGCATTGAAGTAAACCTTCCATGACTGGCTACCCTTCAAATACATTGGACAACAATTTGAAGCCCAGATGGAAAAAAATCAAAGCTTCCCCCTGCTCAAAACTGAATGGCCCCAGGAAAAAAGTTGTCCCTCAGGCATGGGGGAAGGAGAAATTTTTCTTTCATCATACATATTTTATGAACGCAGCCCCAAAGCGCAAAAGGAGCTTGCAGACCCAAATGCCTGACCACTTTATCAAACACATTGTCACTGAAGTTCCCTCCCTCATGTTGATGGCAAAATGGGTACCAGAACCATAGAAAAAACTCTGTTGAACTGGAACAGCTACGGGTGGCTTTGTCCCATGCCTGCTATGGGGCAGGCATGGGACAAAGGCAACATCAACCATTGACAAGTTATCTTTGTGCCATGGTTAGGGGCCATGAGTGACCTTCCATGTTCTAAAATTGGCTGGAGTGAAGAACATTATATGGAGTTCAAAATGGTTTGGTGGAATTGGAGATTGAAAAAAAAACATGCTTAGGATAAAAGCATGTTAAAAGTTAAAAATTAAAAGTGTGATCTACAATACTAGGCAGAAGATCAGTTATGGCAGTAAATTGCCCAGGTGTTCCAGGTAGAGAGGGGAAGAGAGGTTATAGGAAGGTAGGGCCATCCTAGCTTCTCCAAGCTATCTTGCAGCTTTCACAGGCAGCCTAGAAAAGATGCTTCCATGCTAGTACTGAAGATAGATTGAACCATGGAATAAGGAGTAATTGTCTGTTAATAGGGGTACCCAGATATTTGAGAGAGGCCCTACTTACAAAGATTTTAAAAAAGCAGAAAGAGAGAGAGAGAGGGGGGGGGAGGAGGAGGAGGAGGAGGAGGAGGAGGAGGAGGAGGAGAAGAAGAAGAAGAAGAAGAAGGAGAAGAAGAAGAAGAAGAAGAAGAAGAAGAAGAAGAAGAAGAAGAAGAAGAAGAAGAAGAAGAAGAAGAAGAAGAAGAAGAAGAAGAATCAAGTGGTCATGGTATTGAGGCCAAAGCAGTTATCTGTTGTGTGCTTTAAAATCTACCACTCCTTGATAAAAGAAAGGAGTAAAAATGTCTGTATATTTGGTAGCATTATCACATGGTTTCCCAAAGCCTTTAGAAGCTGGAGCTTCAAGCTTCTGAAATATTGTCTGGCTGCCTATGATATCTAAACCTGTCCTGTGGTTGTATTACTGCATCCAATCTGGCCTATGATGTAGATACAGCAAGTATAGTAATAATGGATATATTACTTTTGGTGGATTCATAACATCTTTTCTCTCTCTCTCTCTCTCTCTCTCTCTCTCTCTCTCTCTCTCTCCCTCCCTCCCTCCCTCCCTCCCCCCCCCCTCTCCTTTTTCCTGCCTGCCCTTCACTTACTTACTTTCTCTCTCTCTCTCTCTCTCTCTTTCTTTCTTTCTTTCTTTCTCTCTCTCTCTCTCTCTCTCCCCTTGCCTGCCTGCCCTTCACTTACTTACTTTCTCTCTCTCTCTCTCTTTCTTTCTCTCTCTCTCCTTCTTGCCTGCCTGCCTGCCCTTCACTTACTTACTTTTTCTTTCTTTCTTTCTTTCTTTCTTTCTTTCTTTCTTTCTTTCTTTCTTTCTTTCTTTCTTTCTCTCTTTCTCTCTTTCTTTTTCTCTCTCTTTCATTCTCTCTTTCTCCCTCTCCCTCTCCCTCTCCCTCTCCCCTCCCCTCCCCTTCCCTTCTCTTTTTTCCACAACATTGCCTGTATCATTTTAGGACACATACCATGATAAGAAAGGTGGAATTCCTGAACTCTTCAAAGCACAGGCTCTCCAATCTGTTTTGTGGGAAAACTCATAACCTTTTGAATAAAAGCAAATTCATTCCGTGCTATCTATCTCTATCAGTGTGGCTGCATTTCCAAATTATTTTGGTAAATTTAAGGTTGATTTTCAAATGGACATATTGCTCAGTTTGTTGTTGAAGGGCTGTACACTCGGCAACACCAAGATTAAACTCATCAATTTTATTGTTTCACTGTGTTCATAACCAAAAGACAGTGATGTTTTTTTATTTAAGCACGGAAGTACTTTTTGCTAAAATAGAGCAGCTGCAGAGTCACCCTGTAATTTCAGAAATCTCTTAGAGAAATGATGATAGAGGAACACGATGTCCCAATGTTCAAAAAGGGAAGAAGGGCATAATCTACAGATCACTTAGTTTAATATTTATACTGGGCAAAAAAACCAGAAAAGTTTGTCAAGCAGCATGTTTGTGCCTTGTTAGAAGTAATGCTACCATTATCAAGAAAGTATGAGCTTCTGTCATGAACATTTTGTCATAGGGTAAGTTTATTGGGGGTTTTTAGGACAGAGTGACACCAACCCCTAGAATCAGACATGATTTGACAGGAGAAATCTTTAAGTTTAGCAGCCAGCACGGGTTTATTAAATACAGATCATGCTAAACCAATCTTATTTCATTCTTCAACATAGTGACTAAATTAGCAGGCCAGTGAAATACTGTGGACATAATATACTTAGATTTCAGCAAGGCATTTGACAAAGTAGACCACAACCTACTTCTTCGTAAGCTAGAAAAAAATGGGATAGATAGCTTCACCACCAGATGGATTTGCAACTGGCTGACAAACCATACTCAACAAGTAGTCCTTAATGGGTCTAAGTCTACATGGAGAGAAGTAAGCATTGGGGTGCCGTCTTAGGCCCAGTACTCTTCAATATCTTCATAAACGACTTAGATGAGGGAATAGAAGGAGAATTTACCAAATCTGCAGATGATACTAAGCTGGCAGGAATAGCTAACATCCTAGAAGATAGGCTTAAGATCCAGATGGATTTTGACAGACTTGGACACTGGGCCCTATCTAACGAAATGAAATTCAATGTAGAGAAAAGTAAAGTCTTACACTTAGATAAGAAAAACCAAAAGCACACATATAAACTGGGTGAAACCAGGCTTAATAGCAGTGACTGTGAGAGGGATCTTGGAGTCATAGTGGACAACCAGCTAAATATGAGCCAGCAGTGTGCAGCGGCCTCCAAAAAAGCCAATGCAATCCTAAATTGCATTAACAGAGGGATGCAATCAAGATCAAGTGATGTACTAATACCACTCTATAAAGCCCTAGTAAGACCACACCTAGAGTGCTGCATCCAGTTTAAGTCACCACACTATAAAAAAGATGTTGAGACTCTAGAAAAAGTGCAGAGGAGAGCAACCAGGATGATTAGGGGACTAGAGACTTAAACATATGAAGAATGGTTACAGGAACTGGGCATGGCTAGTATAGTGAAGAGAAGGACCGGGGAGACATGATAACCGTGTTCCAATATTTGAGGGGCTGCCACAGAGAGGAAGGGGTCAAGCTATTTTCCAAGGCACCTGAAGGCCAGGTAAGGAATAATGGATGGAAACTGACCAAGAAGAGATTCAACCTAGAAATGAGGAGGAACTTTCTGACAGTGAGAATAATTAACCAATGGAACAGAAGTTGCCTTCAGAAGTTGTGGGAGCTTCATCACTTGAGACTTTCAAGAAAAGACTGGACTGCCATTTGTCAGAAATGGTGTAGGGTCTCCGCTTGGGTGGTGGGTTGGACTAGATGACTTATAAGATCCCTTCCGACTCTGTTAACCTGTTAAAGTGTTTGACTTATAACCATTCATGTAATGACCATTTGAAGTTACAGCTACACTGAAAACAGTGTCTTATGACCTGTCCTTGCTCTTACGACTGTTGCAGCATTCCCACAGTCAAGTGATCAACATTTGGACACATGGAACCTGACTCCAGATTTGAAAAATAGAAAAGTAAGATAAATATGAAGAACATTTTCAGACAGGAAGAGCTAAGAGGTAGAATAATCTTAGAAATGACATGGACTTCACCCTACCACTAGCTTTCAGGCTAGGGAATGTGGATTGACCGTGATTTATAAACTTTCCAGCTTGGTGGACTGGAGAGGAGCAGAGGGGGGATGGTTCCATGTGAGCAGCAGGCTCACGCAACTCCATTTGTGCAAGCCGTCACTCACATACATGGAGCTTTGTGGCCAAAAGAGAGCGCCCGCCACTCACACAATCGCTCACACAAATGCCCACCACTCATGTAAGTGCTCACCACTCACGCAAATGGAGCTATACACAGCTGCATGCTCACCCAACGCTCATGTGATCCAGTTCCAAATGGACCACAGCCCAATAGTAGGCCCTGGCCCAGGAGTTGGGGACCTTTGATTTATAAGATCCCATGCAACAGATTCTAGGAAACCCTAGATTGCAACCAGCTCTTAATCTTTGCTATTACTGTGGTTATTAAGGTGAGACAAAGCGTTGAAGGTAGTGTTAGTGACAATTATTTTACTGTAGGTGAGCTCCCAATCAATGTGTTCAGTTGCCAATAGCAATAGCACTTATATACTGCTTCAGAGTGCTTTAAGTGGTTTTATAGAGTCAGCATATTGCGCCCAACAATCTGGATCCCCATTTTACCGTCCTTGGAAGGATGGAAGGCTGAGTCAACCTTGAGCCGGTGAGACCTGAACTATGAAACTGCTGGCAGCCGGCAGTTAGCAGAAGTAGCCTGCAGTACTGCACTCTAACCACTATGCCACCGCAGCTCTTAGATGAACAACAAGCTGAATTCATACAGGAGCATAAAGGATCATGGAGAATGATGAAGATCTTGACTTTAATTCCCTCAAAACACTGTCAAACTATTCACTAAGGCTGCATTACTATTACAATAAGCCTTCTCACCATTCCTATCACCTATCTCCTCCCACTTATGACTGCGTGACTGTAACTTTGTTACTTGTATCCTTACAATTTATATTGATATTGATTGTTTCCTGATTGCTTATTTGTACCCTATGACTATCATTAAGTATTGTACCTTATGATTCTTGACGGATGTATCTTGGCTTTTTATGTGCACTGAGAGCATACGCACCAAAGACAAATTCCTTGTGTATCCAATCACACTTGGCCAATAAAGAATTCTATTCTATTCTATTCTATTCTATTCTATTCTATTCTATTCTATTCTATTCTATTCTATTCTATTCTATTCTATTCTATTCTATTCTATTCTATTCTATTCTATTCCATTCCATTCTATTCCATTCCATTCTCCTATTCTATTCTATTCTATTCTATTCTATTCTATTCTATTCTATTCTATTCTATTCTATTCTATTCTATTCTATTCCATTCCATTCTCCTATTCTATTCTATTCTATTCTATTCTATTCTATTCTATTCTATTCTATTCTATTCTATTCTATTCTATTCTATTCTATAAGACAAAGATATGCAGAATTGTTTTTGCAGATACAACATAGAGGAAGTTGAGGAACACTGTGGCCTGGATGTGAATGTCATAGGGCTATGATGGTGAACCTATGGCACGCGTGGCAGAGATGGCACACAGAACCCTCTATGTGGGCACATGTGCCATCGCCAGCTGCTCTTTTGGTTTCCAGCATGCATGCTGGACTTTGTGTGTGCTGGAGCGCTAGAAACTCAAAGACAAGCTGGCCAGGGCGAATGGTGCACCGTCCACCTGGTCTTTGGGTTTCTGGTGCTCCAGTGTGTGTGAAGACCAGCTGGGCAGTGTGCATGTGTGTGCTGGAAACCCAAAAACCATGTTCCAGTTTGGGCACTTGGTGCCAAAAAGGTTCACCATCACTGTCATAGGGAGTGTGGGTATGATTTTAATGAGGATTAGCATCATCTTTTGAAAGAACGGGATGTTCTGTTCATCAACTGTGGGCTGGAAATCTGGTAGTAAGAAGGCCACCTGGTTGACTTAATGGTTCCATGGTGTCCTGAATTAAAATGCAATCAACCTTAACTGAAGAGCACTTTAAATACAGGATACCATGAACTAAAATAGAACAGTTTCAAAGCATCCCTGAGTATTGAAAATTAATTGGCTCCTCCTTTCTCAGACGCAATATATAAGGAGATACTTGGAAGCAAGCACTCTTGTGGGGCACTTGCCATGCACAATTGGGGCACCATCATCTGTCTTACCATTCTCCTGAAATTTAACATAACTGGATCTGTGCAGAAAGGTACGGTTTATAGGCAAAGTGCTTCCTTTCAGCCACTGCCTAAAATGCATCCAGGCTGTAACTTTTATAATTTTAGAGACTGTAAATTTTGCAAAGGGCTTCAGGTTCAGCTAATCTTGTGCAACTCTTGCATGATTTCTTTCATTCATTTCTGTATTATTTTTTTTGCACTGTTCTCACAATTCCACTATTCTGGATTTGTTGAATAAGTCCAGAATATGGACTTTGTTTCATGTGAAACAAAGGAAAGTTGTATAAATAACTAAGTGGATTGGGAAGAGTCTAAACCTGTGGTTCTCAACATTTTTGCACCATGGACCCACTTCAAATACCTTTTGTGGCCCTGGACCAACAAGGCTTAACTCAACATTTAAATCATAACATTTCTTCAAGCCTTTGCAACATTGAAGCCCACCCAGAGGTCGGTGGCATGGACCACAGGTTGAGAATCCCTGGTCCACCAACTGAGAACTAGTCGTTGTGCTGAGCAAAGTTGTTGCAAAACACTTCGAGAGAGGCTCTGTCATTTCTCACTTGTGCAGTTAGCTGCACTCATCCACAATCTGGTTTAACACAATGTGGTCTAACGTTCTGAACAAAAACCCAACTTGGGTGGTTAGTTGATGGGACTGTGTGTTGTGTGAATGCAGATAACATAGTTCATGAATATGTCTAGTGAACCACAGTAAAGTGTATCATAGAAACCCACTTAACCAGATCACAACAAGCAAAACACACTCAAATGGGTGAGTCACTCATCCATAATCTACTGATTAGTTTTTTTGGTTGCATGTGTTGTGTGAATCCAGGCATTTAATGAGTTTATAGCTCAGAACTGCCCCGTTCTTCCCATGGTTTTATTCAGGAATCAGTGAAGCATATTGTACTAGGACTCAGCTAGTTATTCATGAAGTTAGTGAAAACCTGCCATTTGGCAGGAAATCCAGAAACATTGTTTTAAATTAATATTTTTATTTCTTTCTTTCATGTTTCTTTCAAAAGTAAAGCACTTCAGATGTAACTCAAAATTGGTATCTTCATTTTTCATAAGACATGATTAATGTGTCTGACACAGCTTTTTTTCCTTTTCCCCCTTTCTTTCCTCCCAGTATTGCCTCAAAAATGCAAACTACCACCCAAAAAGGGAAAATGTGGTGCAGACTTTGATAATTTTTACTATGATTACAAGAGCAATACGTGTAAGAGCTTCGTCTACGGAGGTTGTGGTGGCAATAAAAATAACTTCGTAAATCTGCTGGACTGTTTTTACACATGTAAAAGATTTGGTAAGGCCACTGAACCTCTTCCCTCTTAAACTTTTTAAAGCTGATTTTTAAAATGCCTGTTGAATTTATTTATGCTCCGTCATTTTAATTCCTCTTGACTGTGTTTTTGGTTATCACTAGCATAAAAAGTTAGAAGTTGTGATTTAGTATTGTTAAATTTAATTAACCCATAAATAAGACTTTCAATTTAATATTATTCACATACTGGTTGATAGGTCCAAGCACAGTAATTTAATAAGTTATTGCATAACTTTAGCAATATCACTATTGTTCTCTTTAATTGATGAAGATTTGATGTCTCTTGCTTTTCTCATTTCATCCTCCACCTCTCTGCTGTCTAAATCAGGGGTGTCAAACTTGATCTCATTGAGGGCCACATCAGGGTTGTGTTCAACCTTGTGAGGCTGGGGGGAGCGTGGCAAGGGGGCATGGCCAGCTCAATTTCACGCATGTTGGGGGAGCACTGTGCCAGCAAAAATGGAGTCCGTGACAGCCATGCTGGGCCCTCCTGAGCTCTGTTTTTGCTGTCAGAGGCACCACAGGCTGGTCCTTCACTGTTTCTTTCTCTTTTTTTTAATATTTTTTTTATTTTTTAAAACAAACATTACGTCATTTATCATTCAGTGTGTCATCTGGGCACAAATTTTTGTGTCATCATAATATATACTTTTCTTTTCTTTTACATTTCAATTTAATATATCTCCTGCTAGAACATTTTTCTTCCAGATTGATTTAATTTTGCACTTCTTTTTGTCCATATTCATTTTCTATCCAATAATAAAATTGCCCCCATATGTTATAATATTCCGATTCTTTCTTCCCTTTAATTGCTAATGTTAATCATTTCTGCACATTCTAATATTTTCTTAATTACCTCTCCCTCTATACGGATTTTTTCCACTTTCCAATTTTGTGCAAATATAATTCTCGCTGCAGTTGTTGTGAATAATCAAATATACATTTTCTTTACTAATTTTCTCAGGTAAAATACTGAACAGAAACCGCTCTGGTTTTAAGTCAATACATTGCTGAATCATTTTCTCTAACCAAATCTGAATTTTTGCCCAATATTCTCTCGCTTCTGCACATGTCCACCACATATGGTAATACGATCCCGGTGTCTGGTGACATTTCCAACACTTAGTTGATTTATCTTTAAATATTTTTGCCAATTTTTTAAACATATGCCATCTATAAAACATTTTATACAAATTCTCTTTGTTTGCTGCTGCCATTGTTAACTTATAGTTTCTTTCCCATAGTTGCTGCCATTTATCTAACTATTGTTAATCCAAAGTTTTTTGCCCATGCTATCATTGTTTCTTTTACTTGTTCTTCTTCTAATTAATAGAAAGTAAATAACTATACAATTTTTAATCATTCTCTCACCTGTTCCTATGAGTATCTCATCCAAGTCTGTTATCTCCAAATAAAAACGGTATAACTTTGCATCTTTTTCATATCTTGATTGTATTTGCAATTGTGTATACCACTCCATATCAATCCCTTGTTCTTCTAATTCTTGTTTTGTTTTCAGTCCCCCCTTTTCAGATAAAATATCTTTATATCTAATAATATTTCCCATGTTAATAATATTTGGATGTACTAATACTTCCATTGTTGAAAACCATATTGGTATTTTCAAATAATGTTTTTCTCTAACTTTCTCCCTTACTGATAATAAAGCATTTCTTACATAATGTCTTTGAAAGTAACTATGTATCTTATTCTTCCCATACCATAAAAAAGCCTGCCAACCCAGTTGCAGATCATGACACTCCAATATCAATAACCTTGTGTTTCTTAATTCAATCCATTCTTTCATTCATGATAATGTTGCTGCCTGATAATATAATTCCCAATTTGGTAGTCCAAACCTTCCTCTATTCTTGCATCTTGTAACATTTTTACAACAATTCTCGCTTTTTCCCCTTGCCATATAAATTTCATTATTTTATTAAGATTTTAAAAAAATAATAATTCTATTTTTACGGGTATTATTTGAAATAAAAACAACCATCTTGGTAATATATTCATCTTAATTGTTGCTATTCTTCCCATTAATGATAATTGTAGATTCTTCCATCTCTCCAAATCTGAATCAGTTTGTCTTTTCGACTTGTAGTAATTATCTTCCTTAATCGTAATACACTTTGCTGTTAACTGAATTCCCAAGTATCTTACTTTTTTAGTAATCTGAATATCCAATTTCTCCATTAACTCCTTTTTCTGTTTCTCTGAGAAATTTTTCACCAATATTTTTGTTTTTTCTTTATTGATTTTCAATAAAGCCACTTCTCAATATTCTTCTATTTGTTCTATTAATTTTGGCTTCTCTAAAATAAATACTAAATCATCTGCAAATGCCTGTAGTTTATATTCTTCTTTTTTAATTCTAATACCTTTTATCTTTTATTTTGTCTTATATTTCTATTTAATACCTCTAATGTCAACACAAATAATAATGGCGATAGAGGATAGCCCTGTCTTGTGCCTTTCATAATATTAACCTTCTCTGTCATATCTCCATTTACCATCACTTTTGCTGATTGCTTATCATACATTGTTTTATTTATTTATTTATTTATTTATTTATTTATTTATTTATTTATTTATTTAAATTTATATACCGCCCTTCTCCTAGTGGACTCAGGGCGGTGTACAGCCAAGAATAAAAAGCACTCCAATACAAAATTTAAAATATTAATAAAAGAATTAAATAATTTTGGCCCAATAAATTTAAAAACCCAATAGGCAATTAAAATTTAAAACCCATAAAACTTTAAGCTTAAAAAAGAGAGGGGGGGGGTTACGCCAGCCCAGCTTGACAAAATAAAAAAGTTTTTAGGGCACGGCGGAAAGCCCGGAGATCGGGTATTGTACGGATCTCCGGGGGCAAATCGTTCCAGAGGGCTGGTGCTGCCACAGAGAAGGCTCTCCCCCTGGGTGTCGCCAGCCGACATTGTCTGGCCGACGGCACCCGGAGGAGTCCCTCTCTGTGGGAGCGAACTGGCCGGTGGGAGGCTATCGGTGGCAGAAGGCGGTCCCACAAGTACCCAGGCCCTATGCCATGGAGCGCTTTAAAGGTGGTCACTAACACCTTGAAGCGCACCCGGAAGACCACCGGAAGCCAATGCAGCTCACACAGGAGAGGTGTCACATGGGAGCGCCCCCTTGCTCCCATAATCCCCCGCGCGGCCGCATTCTGCACCAGTTGGAGCCTCCGGGTGCACCTCAAGGGGAGCCCCATCATAATTATAATCATATTTATAAATCTCTCCCCAAAATCCATAGTCTATAGTTGTTTTATCATAAATTGCCAATCCACATTGTCAAACGCCTTATGTGCATCAAGAAACATCAATGCCATTTTTTTTCTGGATGGGCTTCATAATATTCCAAAGTATTCAGAATTGTTCTCATATTATCTCTAATCTGTTTCTTGGGTAGGAAACCATTTTGGTCCATGTGTTTAAATTCTTTTAACAATTTCTTTAATCTATCAGCAATTATTGATGCAAATATTTTATAATCCGCATTTAACAGGGAAATTGGTCTATAGTTCTTTATTTGTTGCAGGTCTGTATCTTCTTTTGGAATAAGAGTAATATATGCCTCCATGCACGAGTTTGGTATCTTCGCTTCTATCAGGAGTTCATTAAATACTTCCAGCATTGTGTTGCTTATTACATCTTGTAATATTTTATATAGCTCTGCTGGCAATCTGTCTGGGCCTGGTGCTTTGCAATTCTTTTGTTTTTTAGTCCCCTCTGTTAGTTCATTGTTATTCTTTCCTCTAATGCCTTTTTATAATCTTCTGGTACTTTGGGTAATTCAGTTTTTTGTAGGTATCATTTTACATTCTTCTGATATTGTGTCTTGTTTATAGAGTTTCTCGTAATAATTCTGTACTATTTTCTTCTTTTCTTCATTTTGATAGCATATGGTTCCCTCTTCATCCATTAGTTGATTGATTAACTTTTTTCCTCTCTCCTTTTTCATTTTGTATGCCAACCATCTTCCTGGCTTGTTTGCATTTTCCAAAAAAAAAATTGCTTAGAAGTTTTTATTTTGAGAGTCAAATCCTCTTCTTCAATTAGATTCAATTCATGTTTTTTAAGGTCCATTTAATTTTTAATCCTTTTATTTAATCCTCTTATCGTTCTGTAATTCCATTTCTAATTTCTTATACTCCTCTGTAAATTTTTTTGAGTTTGTCTTTTCTTTTTATTCCTTTTTCCCAAATAAGTCATTGCCAATCCTCGAATGTATGCTTTTGCTGTATCCCACACATTTTGTAATGAAATATCTTCCTTGTTATTTTCTCTGAAAAAGAAAGTCAATTCTTTCTCCATAAATTATTGAAACTCTTTTTCTTTTTTTTTTTTTCAAAATCTTTATTGATTAAAAATTATAATACATTTCTGTCATTTCCGGTTTCATGATATTATTATACATAAACAAGTATACTTTCATTGTATTTACATTAATGCATTATTATTATTTGCATTATTTACATTCCCATTCATTGCTTTCATCCACATGCCTTTTGTCGGTGAAATCCTCATGGGTACATTATATAAGACTATCATACAAATACCTTTCCAATTTTCATTCTTAATTTACAATTCACTAAGAGTATAACAACATATATTGCTCATTCAAATTAACTTTCATATTCAATTAAAAGTATCATTATCCATTTTGTCTTTGTTTGATCCAATCGTACCATCTATCCCATACCCTAGAATATTTTGAGCTTTCCTCATTTTTTAATTTCTGCGTTAATTGATCCGATTCCGCACACAAATATATCTTTTGTATTACTTGCTGATCGTTTGGCAAATATTCCTTTTTCCATACTTGTGCATTCGCTATTCTCGCCGCTGTAATTATATGGTGTATTAAGTATATCTTTTCTTTTCTAATGTTTTGTTTGTAAATTCCTAATAAAAATATCTTGGGGTCTAGTTCAATTTCTTCTCCTACTATTTGTATTATCCACATTCTAATTTTCTCCCAATATGCCTTAGTTTTGGGGCATAGCCACCACATATGGTAAAACGTTCCTCTAGCCTGTTTGCACTTCCAGCATTTTGAGTCTAAGTTGGGATACATTTGTGCTAGCCTCGACGGGGGTAAGTGCCATCTATACCATATCTTATATTGGTTTTCTTTATAACTTACCGACTTTGTCATTTTAATATTATTTTCCCAAATTCTTTCCCACTCTTCTAATTGGATATTTCTGCCTATATTTTTGTTCCAGGCAATCATCTGCCCTTTAATTAAATTCTTACTCAATTCCAGTTCTAATAAATATTTATATATTTTAGATATCTGAAACTCTTTTTCATTTAATATGATCTATGCTTGCTTCAATGTTTATATCTTGTATATTAACTAATAAATTAGTTGATATCCACATCATATCTATTCTAGACCCTGACATATATCTATTTGAATAAAAAGTGTATTGTGTTTCTGTCAGATATCTTCTTCTCCAAATATCTTGGATATGAATTTTTCTGGGCTTCTTATTTATCTTTGGGGTTTTATAGTCCAATTCAACTTCTGTTATTGCATTAAAATCGCCCATCATGCAAATATTTTCATACTTGACTTCAATTATTATCTGTATAATTTTCCAAAAAAATCTTCTTGATTGTCATTTGGGACGTATATCGCCACTATGAGTATTTGTTTGTTTATTTGTTTATGTTTATTTGATTTATATACTCCCCTACTCCCGAAGGACTTTGGGCGGTGAACAGCCAAACAATAAAAATACACAATACAAAATTTAAAAATAGGATAAAAGCAGATTAAATTTAAAAATAGGATAAAAGCAGCCCAGACAAATTAAAACACCCCAATCATTTAAAAACCAATTTAAAATTTACATATTAAAAA
Source organism: Masticophis lateralis (assembly GCA_030761175.1). Classification (NCBI taxonomy): domain Eukaryota; kingdom Metazoa; phylum Chordata; class Lepidosauria; order Squamata; family Colubridae; genus Masticophis; species Masticophis lateralis. The sequence goes on along the minus strand of JAUDYJ010000008.1, from coordinate 4,924,406 downwards.
GAAAGAGGGAAAAGATTAGGCCAGGCCCACCTTGTAAAATAAAAAGGTCTTGAGAGTGCGGCAGAAGGTGCGCAGATCCGGGATCTTCCGTATCTCTGTTTATAGTTCATTATTACTTCCACCATAAGAATCCTCCCTTCTTCATCAGCAAATATTTGTTTGGGTGCTAGTGTCTTTGTAATGCATAGTACTACACCTCTTTTACTTTGATGTGCCAGTGCACTAAATACTTCTCCCAATTTTTGGTATTCCAAAAGTTTTTTATGTTGTTTTCTAATATGAACTTCTTGTAAACATATTATATCCATTTTTAATTTTTCCAATTTATTTAAAGTTCTTTTCCTTTTTATTGCTGAATTTAATCCATTTATGTTTATCGATATTGCTTTTATTTCTTCCTCCATAGTTTACTTATTAATAGTCTTTGCTGATCTTTTTGTTCTTGTCTCTCTTCATACTTTAACATCTCTTAGCCTTGCCCCTTTTCTTATTATTCTTTCTTCTTGTTTCTTTGTCATCTCTCTTATTTGATCTTCTTTTTCTTTCACTGTTTCTTCCTGGTATCTAATCCCTCTTTCCTCTCTCAAACTCTCCTCTTCTTGTAGTCCCAAATATTGATCATAAAATAGTTCTGCCTTCTCAAGCGAATCTAATCTGTGTCTTTGCTCCAGTAAATTCATCAATATTCCTTCTGGTATTAACCACCTAAAGCTCATTCCTTTTTTAATTAAACATTTTGTCAAGAACTGGTACTCTTTTCTCAGATCTCTTATTCTTCTAGGTATTTGTTTCAACACCACTATCTCTCTGCCTTTATATTTTATTGGGTTGTTTCTTGCTGTCTGTAATATCTCTGTTTTTATTGCTTTCTTGGTGAATCTTACATGCACCTCCCTAGGTAATTTGTTTCTCATTGCATATCTAGTATGTACTCTAAAAATCTCATTGATCTCACTCAATATCTTTTCTTTAGTTTCCTCCATTGTTTCCGCCAACAACTCTGCCATTATTTCAGCTAAATTTTCCCCTTTTCTCCTATGTTTTGAAATCTTAGATAATAATCTGCACGATCCATTTCTAAAAAAATAATGGTCTTTTCCTGGTTTTTATCAGTTATTGTAAGTTTGTCATCCAGCTCTCCCACTCGTTTTTCCATTTCTAGTTGTATAGTCATAGTGTCCAATGTTCTCTGAGCTGCAGGGCTAGAAGTTGTTGCCGAGGTATTGAAGGCAGATGTTGTTTTCTTCATCTTGTAGTGTCTTGATATTATTATAATCCACCAGGTTATAATCCAAATAGAATTTATAATCCAAATATTTAATCCAACCTGTTGGGTGAATTAAAAGAAAAAAGTAAAAGTACAAAAATAAGCCAACCAACCAAAAAGAAAAAAGAAAAATAAAGAGCCTCAGATAGCTCAACAGGCTAAGTTGCCTGTTATTACCATCCAGCTGTCTGCAATTACTCCATGTTCGAATCTCACCAGGCTCAAGGTTGACTCAGCCTTCCATCCTTTCTAAGGTAGGTAAATTGAGGACCGAGTTTGTGGGGGCAATAAGCTGACTTTGTATAAATATACAAAAGTATGAAGGCTATTGCTTAACGCATTGTAAGCCGCCCTGAGTCTCCAGAGAAGGGCGGCATATAAATCTAATTTTAAAAAAATAAAAAAATAAAAAGGAGACAAAGAGAGATAACAAAAAACAAAACAATAAAAAATAGAGAATTACAATCCAAATCCAATGTTCACAATCTTAATCTTCAGATTTTTCTAACCTTAATCCAAGTTTCTTCTAGTGAGGAATTAACTAGACTAAAAAGCCAACAAGCCAGAAAAAGAAAAAAGAAAAAAAGAGGAATGTCTGTGCTTCTTTTCTGTGTACAAAAAAGAAGCACAGACAAAAATAACAAGAAGAAAAGAAAAACACAATCCAACCAATTGTTAAAAAAGCAACTGAAGAAGAAAAAGGAACTAGAAATTAACAAGTAGAATCTCCACTCTCTTAGCCACAGTAAAGGAAAAAGAAAAAAAAATCCCAAAAGCCAAACTGAATGGGAGTTGTTAATAATCTTTCCTGTTACTACTTCTTTTGCAAATTTTAAAAGGTATAAGGCTCTCAGTGTACCTCAGTCTATTAGACCGAACAATTTCTAATCAGTTCAGCAACCATTATCAAGGCCATTCTTATCTTGTCTTGTTCATCTAACTTTATTATTCAGTTCATTATCCGTTTAGTGGTGCCTCTAGGTGGCACTACAGTTTATTTTCACCCTGGAGTAGTAGAAAAAGTTTTCCCCTTTAAAAGCAATTCATTGTTTAAGATTAAAAAGTTTAAAAATATTCAATCAGGCTTTCTGCTCTTGTTCTTGTATTGTCCAAATCAATTCTGCTAATTCATTTAATTTTGTCTTTTTTCGTTTAGGTTTGCCCACTTTCCTTGCTGCTGTATTGTTGGAGGTAGAGAAGCCGACACAAGCCCACTCTCGCCTCTTCTCTTTTTGGCACTTTCTCCTCTTTTAGCTATTTCCAGGAGGTTATGAAAAGAAACTTGTATTTTTAAGAAAAGCAGGCAACTCACCCAGATGATCCAAACTTCCCTTTACTTCCACGCTTCTTCTGTGGCCACCCCAGCTTTGTAGCAGCTCTCACTGGCTGCTTTCTCAGCCATTTGGTTGAGAAGCTTCTTCTGACCAGCATGGGAATTTGCGACTTCCCTATGCCTGCCAGTCTGTGCCTCTCTCGTTCACTGTCCCTACAGGACAGCTTCAGTCAAAAAAGACCCCCAATACAATAATACATAGATATATATTAGATCAATAATATAGGAATTTGTGTAAACTGTAAACTATGACTATGATGAAGATGCACAAAACACTTGTAACCAACTGACACACTGTGTGTAATTGAAGATGGTTTTATGTTTTTATGTATGTTTATTTTTAAAAAAATTCAAAAAGAAAAAGATCCCCAGATGGCTGTGATATAGACAATCCCTCGGGAACCCCTGGAGAAAGCATCATTTCGCTGTGGATACTGGCCATGCTCCCCTGGTCTTTCACTGTTTCAACGGTGGCCCCATGGGCCAGATATAAGCACAACACAGGATAGTTGCAGTCCACAGGCCTTGAGTTGACACCCCTGGTCTAAATGATCAAATAAATAAATGACGTCATTTTAAGCTCACTGTTGTCAGGCACAAGAAACCAGAGCCACTCATGAGTAGCTAAAATCAGTAACTTTATTGTATATTGCCTGTGTTCAATAATCTCACCACACTGCTTGTCTTCTCCTAGGAATGAACAGATAAAACTTCATGGGTGAGGTCAGGCTTATGACTCTTGTGGCTGTGCAGTAACTCTAAACTAGACCCTCTTTTGATCCCTCTTCCCACATTGTTATCTACTAACATTGCTGTCTCTATTTTTATTTGTAGGCTTCTTTTCTACCTGGGAAAATATCATGGGAGATATACAATGGAGGAAAAGTAAGAGTCCATTGTTGCCTGCACAACGAATTCTGGGGAATTCATAGTTAAGTGTTGGTGTGGGTGCCTTTAAGTAAACAAGATAATCTAATTACTAGAGTCACATTTCCACAAGGACAGGATACATATGGAAAGGATAGGGAACTTGTCTTAGTGTGTTGGGGTGCTGTGATGTTAGAACTGAGCCCAAAATGACACTTGACATGCTGGATGGGACAGCTGTAGTTTTTCTTTCTGACACCACCTCTTCCTTTTCTGATAACCTCCTTTCTGATAACCTCCTGTTTATATCTCCTGCTGGCGTGAAGCAGGTTGTATGCTGTTTACATCTGAAAAGCAGCTGAGATCTTCCTTCAACGGCATAGAATATGCAGGGCACTTTTCTTTTATAACACTGTGGGCCCTATTAGCCTGATGATGAGATGGACCCTAGCTTAGGCATAGAGCATCTGTTTCACAGGGACAAGGGTTGAGAGTCAGTCAATCTGATGGTAGAGAAAGAGTAGGCACGCGTGATTTTAGAACCAATCACAATCATTTTGTAATTTGTAAACACTGACACCCTCTTGGGTCCCTCCTCAGCCAGCACTGATCCTGATTTAGCCATCTTGGGTGTCAAGAAGCAGGGAGAACCCCCTCCCCACCCTGAGAATCTCACATCCTATTAAGTAAGGACCTCACAAGCAAGATGCTGACTCTGCAAACAAGCCTGGAGCCTTATTATTGGCAACTATTGAGCAAGGAAAGGTTTAGCTGTACATGCCGGCAGGGAGAAGATTTAAACCATGCCAGGACTACCTTCTGTTGCTTGAAACCAACTTTGACATCTAGCTTTGCACTTTGTTTATTCTTGCTCTTGGCTCCTGCTATGTTTTCAACCTCAAAGTGTTTCTGACTAAGTCTTTGACTCTTCCCTTGGTAATTTTGAAGACATTGTGTGTTTTCTGATTATGGACTATCTAGCTTGGATCATCCTACAATAAGATGTAATGAACATATGTGATCTTTCTCTTGCTTCCCATTTCTTCTGCTGTCGCCTCTCTTGTCCATCAGCTGCCATTTCTTCAAGAAAGCTTCTTGATACCTTTACAAATCTTGCTGCAAATACTCTACTCCAACTACTCCTTCCACAGTGCATGTTCTCCTGCCCAGCATCTCTGCAAGCCTTGTCCCCAAATATCTGCACCACACTGCATTTTGATGACCAGTTGCATGGGGGTTTACAGTAGAAGCCATGGTGGCGCAATAGTTAGAATGCATATTGCAGGCTAACTCTGCCCAAAGCCTGGAGTTCGATTTTGAGGAGCTTAATGTTAATTCAGTCTTCCATTCTTCTGAGGTCAATAAAATGAAAACCCAGATTGTTGGGGGCAATATCCTGACATTGTGAGCTGCTGGGAGAATGCTGTAAATCAGTGGTGAAATTCAAATTTTTTAACTACCATTTCTATGGGCATGACTTGGTGGGCATGGCAGGAGAAGGATACCGCAAAATCCCCATTCCCTCCCCACTCCTGGGGGAAGGATATTGCAAAATCTCCATTCCCACCACACTCCTGGGGGAAGGATATTGCAAAATTTTCATTCCCACCCCTCTCTGGGGCCAGCCAGAGGTGGTATTTGCCAGTTCTCCAAACTACTCAAAATTTCCGCTACTGGTTCTACAGAACCTGTCATAACCTGCTGGATTTCACCCCTGCTGTAAAGCACTATGGTATATAAGTCTAAGTGCTAGTGCTATTGTATTCCTTTTACTGAAACTAGGACAGAAAAAAAATATAGTCTCAGAGCTTTAGTTTCCAACACCCATGTTTTCCTTTTAGAAACACCTTGGAAATGCAAATTATGGGCCAGGAAAGGAAGGTGCAAGGATAAAATTCCTCGCTATTATTATGATGCACACAACAAGAGATGCCGATTGTTTACTTACAGTGGTTGTGGAGGCAATTCAAATAATTTTCAGACCTTCCACGAATGCAACAAGGCCTGTGATGCATTTGGTACGTTGAAACAATTTTATATCCCCCTGAATTAATTAATTAATTGGTTGTCACGATATAAAAAAGATGTTGAGAATCTAGAAAGAGTGCAGAGAAGAGCAACTAACTTATCCTGAGATAAGGCGCTTACAGGACCTATGTACCTTCTGCCGTGCCTTAAAAATGTTCTTATTCCAACAGGCTGGTCTGGCTTAAACCTCCCCTTTATACTGGGTTTTAAAATGTCTTATATAATTGGATTTTAAATTGTTCCAGCCTAATTATTTAATTTATTTTAAATTTATTTTAACTTTTGTATGTCATTGTATTTTATTTGGCTGTTCACCGCCCTGAGTCCCTTCGGGGAGTAGGGCGGTATACAAATTTGATTAATAAATAAATAAATAAATAAACTAAGATGATTAGGAGACTGGAGACTAAAACATATAAAGAACGGTAGCTGGAATTGGGTATGTCTAGTCTAGTGAAAAGAAGGACTAGGTGTGACACAATCGCAGTGTTCCAATATTTGAGGGGCTGCCACAAAGAAAAGGTGGTCAACCTATTCTCTAGAGCACCTGAAGGCAGGACAAAAACAAAGGATGGAAACTAATCAAGGAGAGAAGCAACCTAGAATTAGGGAGAAATATCCTGACAATGAGAACAATTAATCAGTGGAACGACTTGCCTCCAGAAGTTATGAATGCTCCAACACTGGAAGTTTTTAAGAAGAGATTGGACAATCATTTGTCTGAAATGGTATAGGGTTTCCTGCCTGAGCAGGGGGTTGGACTAGAAGACCTCCAAGGTCCCTTCCAACTCTATTGTCTCATTTTAAGAGATAAATTTCATTTCTCTTTTTTTTATTATGCATGTACTTAATATACCTGCAAGGTAAAAATTCTATATGTATTAAATACTACAAGATACATTTCATAAGAGTTAATAATTCCCTTGTTGTTAGAAATGTAATTCAGTAACTGAAATATTAAATATATGGATTGGCCTTGCCATGCTCTTCCTGGATTTTAAATGATCCCTTTAATGACAAAGCAGCAAGGAAAAGAACTGCTGAGAAATTTGATATCGTTTCCTTGAACTGTTTTCCTTATGAATTCAACATTTTAAAAAGTATTTTATGAAATTTACAGTAGATGCTATACTTTGCATTTTGAGGTCGTTGTTTCTAGGATAGAAACCATTTTGTGACTGTTTCTGGATATGTTTCTGGATAGTTGTATATTTATGAGAGAGAGAGAGAGAGAGAGAGAGAGACTCCTCCCCCCCAAAAACAGTGTCTTTTAAAATTGTACTAAAATGTGCAGTGTGCTACTGTATATTTTCTACACAGTGTGAAAATTCAAAGATCTTTCCTCCAGATGTCTTCAGCAAAGCAACTGGGCTCGGTTAGCTGAAAATGTTGAGAGTTGTAGTTCTAAGATATCTGGAGACCTTAGGGTTGGAAAATATCACAATATAGATTGAGTCTATTATCAGGGAGAGTTGCCCATTGAGGAATACAAGTGAGATCCCCTTATTTTCTAGATCTGGAATTTTGAGAATACCCTTTGGGAACTCCCAAACAATGGCTTCATGGGAGTTGTGGGTCATCACAAATTGCTCATCTCCTCAAAAGCAAAGAGAGAAGCTTACTTTTCCAGCTTCCTATAGTATTTTCTACCATCTTAGTCTCTCCCTCTCTCTCTGTCTCTCCCTCCCCCCACCCCCTCTCTATTACACACACACACACTTCAAGTCCATGTGGGCCCTAGAAGCATTACTGGAAATAAATTCCTGTCTTTTATCATTAGTCAAGGCACGTTGCTAATGAAATCAGATGGGACAGGAAATGCTGTGGGTGGTACCAATGGCATGTTGGCCACATGGAAGCCATGGGAGTACAGAAAAGAGGGAAAAAACCCTTGGCCTTCCCGGAAATTTGACTTCTAACTATCACTTGCCACTGAAGACATCTGGGTTGCTTCCAGGCAGTGGTGTAGTTCCAATAGCGAGGTGAAAAGAATCATTAAACTTTATGTACCACTAATATCCCACAAAAAAAAGAAGAAGAAGAAGACATGAGCAGGCATATCTTTATCAGGTCTGCAAGCTCAACAGATACTCAATGGACTTTATCCGAAGGTGTGCTACACCTAAGGTTCAGCGGCCTACTGAAGGTGCCAATGGAACTGTGGCGTGGAGGGTACTCCCATATGTACAGGGGGTATCTGAAACTGCTGCATGCATCCACTTGGCACATGGACTAAAAGTGGTGCATAAACTGGACCAAACATTAAGAATGGGAATAATGTGCCCAAAGGAAGCATTATCCAAGGAGGAGACATCTTCAATAGTTTACTGCATCAACTGCAGTAATTGTGCAAGCAATTACATAGGGAAACGGCCAAGTGGTTACAGACCAGACTACACGAACACGAACTGGCTGTCCGACACAAGGAGCAGCGCTCCCAGATCTGGACACATATGAAGAAGCATGGCCACATGTTTGATTTTCAAGAGGCTGCGGTTATTGCCCATGATAAGACTAAAGGAGGACGCCTACTAAAGGAAGCCTGGTTCTCCAATAGCAATTCTATCAACAGGCATATCGAGCTGCCACCGGCCTACCAGGCTTTGATACACCAGGAGAAACCCTGCAGGAGGAGCAAAGACGGCTTTCCATTGGTGAGCAGATACCAAGGACACCCATTCTCCACCTCTGGGCATGCAGACTCAGCTTGTGAAGGCACGGTTGGTCCTGACCAAACATGGAGCAACCCGGCAGGGCTGCCTCAAACTGCAACAGATAGGATTAATGAGGAACAAACCTGGCTGACCACGAGGTCACAGACAAGGCAACAAATTGCAATAACTAACAGGCTAACATCACCCCCCACTGATAAGCAAGCTAGGAGGGAGGAAACAGTAGCAATCAAGCCTACATCATCCAGCATGAGGACAGCAAAAACAACACAGCTGATTACAAGTGGGAGATGGCTAGAAGGGCCTATTAGAAGTGCAAGGGCTAAATTGATTAATGGCCTATAAAGGCAGAGATCTCTGTAATGGTAGTTTAATATTCTGATGATGTCAGCAGATGGCTGACGAAAGCTTAGTATATAAGCTTTCGTCAGCCATATAAGCTTAGTATATAAGCTTAGTATATGGTCTTCACCCAAGTACCAATCAAAGAAGCCTTGACAGTTATCCAAAACAAATATAACCCCCCCCCCCCAAACACATCCTAGATCTGACCAACCACTGCCTATCCAACACATACTTCATCTATAACGGACAAAAATACAAACAAATAGAAGGAGCACCCATGGGATCACCCCTCTCGCCTGTCATTGCCAACCTCTATATGGAGCACTTTGAAACCCAAGCTCTAGAAAAATCTGATCACAAACCGAAACTCTGGCTCAGATACGTAGACGACACCTTCATAATCTGGCCACATGGGAAAGAAAAACTGGACAACTTCCTCACACACCTCAACAGCCTGCACCCCAAAATACAGTTCACCATGGAAATGGAAGCGAACAACCAACTTCCCTTCCTGGATGTCTTAGTCTACAGGAAATCCGATGGCTCCCTAGGACACACTATCTACCAGAAGAAAACACACACAAACCGCTAACTGCATGCACTCTCACACCATCACCCAGCCCAGATCAACTCTGTAGCCAAGATACTCATCTACAGAACAAAACGCTTAGCTGACGAACAACACCTAAAAACCGAACTACACACTCTCACTAACATACTAACATCCAATGGATTCCAAAGAAATAAGATTACCAACCTAATCCAAAAAGAAACCCCCACTAAAATTCAAGACAGAGAACAAGAAAACGGCAAAGCCCTCCTCCCATACATAAAAGGCACCACAGACAGAATAAGCAAAATCCTCCACAAACGTAACATGAAGACAGCATTCTGCACAAACCGAAAAATATCCACCACCCTAAGGAACCCCAAAGACAAAATTGAGTTAGAAAATCAAGGAGTATATGAAATCCCATGCACCGCCTGCCCCACCACATACATCGGACAAACCAACAGAAGAATAAGTGCATGCATTGAAGAACACAAAAACTCAGTCAAAAAAGAGGAACCAACTTCTTCCCTGGTCCAACACTTTAAAGCCACAGGACATGAAATTGACTTTAAAAAGACCAGAACTATCGCCAAAATTGAACACTTTAATAACAGAATAATCAGAGAAGCCATCGAGATAGAAAAACGCCCACACAGCATGAACAAACAAGATGATACCTCCCGCCTACCAGCCATTTGGAAACCCACCCTTATTGACAAACAAGTCCCTAACACGATGAATGACACCAGACCCACACTCACAAGAGCCACACAGGATGTCACCACCACACATCCATGCAGAAAGCAGACTCAAACCCACACTGATAATGAGGCACGACCAAGGACCAGAAGCCAGACCGCAGCTGCATCATTAGCCACTTTTAACCCCTCCAATCCATACATGAAACAGACTGACACCCACCATGAAGATCTCTCACGGCCACAAACACGAAGCCAAACAACAACAACGCAGCTCACCAGCTCAAATCCCCCTGCAACTCAGACTAAGCCGAGCACAACCAAGCCCCCACCCAAACAGAACACACCCCCAGCCAATCAGAGCACAACCAACCCCCCCATCCAACAGAGCACAGCCAAGCCCCTAACCAATCAGAACACACCTCCACCCAATCAGAACACAGCCAAGCTCCCACCCAATCAGCTCACACCCCCACTAGCAGTTAAAAGGTAGAGACAGCTGCGATCTCACATTGCTCCTGGAAGCACGAAGCCGAGAACACCAGCCTGAAGATGACGAATGAGACTTCATCGAAACGTCGCCAAGATACTTGCAATTCTACGTGGGAGAAGACCCGAATTACCAAAGACCTACATACATACATACATACATATATACATACATACATACATACATACATACATACATATATATATTCTCAGGTTTTCGCGGGTGTTTATATGTACGTCTTTATATATATATAATATAAAAGTATATATATGTATATATATGTATATATATATATAAAAGTTAAAATCTCAGGTGTTTTCCCACGTCATTAAATATCTGTTAGTTGAAATGCTTAAAATCCTGGCTAAAATCCCAGCTTAAGATCCTCCAAAATCCCAATAAAACACTTTGTAAGATCTTTTGAAACTCTGGCTAAAATCCTAACCAACACTTTAAAAGTTTTCTTTTTGGCAATGTTTCGACAAGCTCTCTAACTTGTCATCATCGGGCCCCTACTTTTAGTTTAGAAGCTGTGGGTATGCTGCGAGATCAGAGTTGTCACCTTTCTATGTTCACTGCTGCTGATGTATACTGGTTAGCCTGGTTAGCTGGTTATATATATACATACATACACTCTTTTAACAGCTATTTTGTGGTGGTCATCTTTTAATATTTCCATTCTCCCCTGTTTCCCTTTATACTATTCCATTTTCTTCTTGTCCCTTTCTCTTTTAATTACATTGTATTTCTTAACAATCATATTGATTTTATACATTCTATACATTTTCATATTCATTCTTTCCATTTTCAAATTTCACCCCTATTTTTATTAGGGGTGAAATATTCCATGTTTCCAGCACATGCCGAGATGGATTGACTGCCAGTTCTATTCAACCTCTTTAGATTTGTAAAATGCAAACATCTTCATAATTACCATCATCCCAATGTCTTCAAACAGTCAGAAGAGATGTGATTAATCTGAACTTTTTTTTAAAAAAATGGGAAGAATTGGAAGGTGGCAAGGAAAGATATCTGGAGATGTCCTCAAATAATATACTTTTTCTTGTCCTTACTGTAGGAAATACTGCGAAACCTTACTCTCCAGGTAAGAGCTCATTTGACCTTTAAGATATATGGTGGCTTTGGAGCTTCTATTGCTTGTTTGTAATTTTTCTATGTATTTGCTTCACTTCTTGGTACATTTCACATTGGCTCCAAGAAGTTTGGATTTGTCCATATATTAACACACAACCCATGCTTCCATTAAATTCCAAAGGACGATCTCAGGAGGCACAACTGCTTCCGTTGGGCTTTTTCAGATGGGGAAAAAGTGGAAGGTAGGACAACTTCAGAATATTGGAAAGATGTGCAAAGAGGACAACTCCAACATCAGCCTCTACTTTGCAGCAATAGTGTCTGCTCAGAAACACCAAACTAAGCACCCTGAAAATGAGATAGAAAACTTGGAAATGTAGAGAACAGATTTATGCATAGTTATTTTTAATTGCTTGGTCAATATAGTTTCCCTTGTTGTACATGGAAGAAAACATTCAAGTTTTTACATAAAAGCACACTTTCTCACACACCTCTCTCTTGTTTTCATCTTCCTGAATCTCCCAGAATCCATGCTAGATACGTGTGACCACCCCTTGGATGTTGGCCCATGCAACGAAAATTTTCCTCGCTTTTACTATGATCGCACTACCAAGACCTGTAAACCATTCAAGTTTGGTGGCTGCAATGGCAATAGAAATAACTTTTTGAGTCAGGAGGATTGTCTTCGGGAGTGTAAACCGGTGTAGATCCAGGTAAGTGCAAAGAGCTTTTGAAGAATTCCCTGCGGAGTTTCAGCTAACCTCAGTTCTATGCCACTTGGATAAGTATTGTGATGCTTCTAATAAGGATCCTTTTTTCCAAGGCCAATTACCCAACAGATTTCCACTGTTTTCTCAGTCTGCAGAAGGAAAGAAGCAGATCTAGTGTCCTTCGACCACCATCCTTGTATGATTATAGGTAGTCCTCACATTATGTCCACAACTGAGCCCAACATTTGTGTTGCTAAGTGAAACATTTGTGAAGTGAGTTTTGCCCCCATTTTACCAGCTTTCTTGTCAGAGTTGTTAAATGCACTTGGTAAGTTAGTAACACAGTTATTAAGTGAATCTGGCTTCCCCATTGACTTTGCTTGTCAGAAGGTCGCAAAAGCTGATCACATGATGGCAGGACATTGCAACTGTCATAAATACGAACCGGCTGCCACCTATCTGAATTTTGATCATGTGACCATGGGGGTGCTGCAAGAGTTGCAAGTGTGAAAAACAATCATCAGTCAGTTTTTTTAGTGCTGTTATAACTTTGAATGGTCACTACATGAACTTTTGCAAGTCAAAGACTACCTGTACTCTAGTGGAGTCCTGTTGCCCAACACTTAACCTTCCCTTCACACAAATGTAAGAATTTGGATGGTAAGACCTTTCTGAGAAAATAATACATGTTTTCTGGCACCCTTTACACGAGGAACATGTCCTCTATTCCTGTGACCACCACAACTTCTAAATTATGCTCCACTACCATAAAATTTCTCTCTTCATGGGTTCTGGAGAATCTACCTCTTTGCACACCGTCTCAACTTTCTCTCTTCCTAGCATGCTCTAGGAAAGGGGTGCCAAATTCAAGGCCCACGGGCCAAATTTGGCCCACAATGAAGTCAGATCTGACCCACGCAGCCATCCTGGAAATTTTAAGGGGCCAGCCCGCATCGCTTCAGCCCAGCCCACACCATCCCAGGGCACTTCTCATTTGACTGCTTTCCCTCATTCTTCTTCCTGCTCCTCCTCCTCCTTCAGACAAAAGCTGCACTTTTCATCTGTTCATTGTGGTGCAGCACCCAGGATTTACTTTGACAGTGGTGGGGCTTGGGGGATGGTCAATCCCCATTCAGGGTGCGGCAGAGTAGGTGGAAGGCAAACCCCCCCACCAGCCTGGCGGGGTATGGTGCGAAATCGAGCGGCACTGAAAGAAGCTAGAGCACATTGGCTGTAGCTAGCCCTCCCCATGCCTTGCCTCACCACATCCTCTGGGATGAGCCTCCCGTCCCCCACCCCACCCACTGGAAATCCCTGGATTCCCTCTCTAAGCCCGCCCAGACACCATAGGCACCACCCACATGAGCTACATCAAGATGGCCATGCCCTTCTCCCCTCTCAGCCCCCAGAGGGTAACCACAATGCTGATCCGGCCTCTAGCAAAACTAAGAATCAGGACTTATACTTTCTACCACAATTTCCTACTAAACGCTGCTGAGCTTCTAAGCCTTCAGTTTCTACTGGATTCTTTCAGCAGCCAGTTTGCCTATAAGAATACGTAAGTTGCTAAGTCATATTATGTGTATAATCACAAGAACAAATTCTGAATTGGCCTATTTTATTCTTTGCAAAAGAACCCCAAAGTCCAAGAAGAGTCTCCAAATCTTTACAGATCCCATCTTTAGATATAGAGCAGGGGTGTCAAATTCAAGGCCCAGATCTGGCCCACAGTGGGCTTAGATCTGGCCCAAGGGGCCACCCTGGAAAGACCTGAAGTGACTCTGCCAGCAAAAATGGAGCTCTATTTTTGCTGGCAGAGGGTTGCAGGAGGCTGTTGCAGCCAAAAACAGATTTTGGGAGCCCATTTTCGCTGGCAAAGCACTTGGGCCACCACAGGCACCCAGTGACACAAGTGACATTGAGCTGGCCATGCCCACCCTGACCACACCCACCACAGCTCCCCTAGGTCAAACACAACCCTGATGCAGCCCTCAATGAAATTGAGTTTGACACCCCTGATATAGAGGATTGTGTCAATCCAGCAATAACAGATTGAGGAAGCTATTTCACTTCAAAATTTTGGAAGGCCCTCTTGCACTTATTGAATATTAACATTCATTTGTCATCCAGGCATCATCCAGCATGCAACGGAAAAGCTGCAAGTTTAACAGCTTTATGTAAGAAGCAATGTTTCTTACAAGGAAGGCAGCTAGATGGATCTCTTAAATCTTGCTGAATTTGCTTACAAGAATTCTGCAGACTCCTCTGTTAATATGTCCCTATTGCAGGCAATGTATGGATTCCACCTACACATCTTACCAAAAGCCAGACAAGAAAGGACAGTCCCTCGCAACACAAATTCCATGCATGAGAGAAAAGCAGCCCAAAGTCTCTGAAAGGAACGGCTCAAACTAGCAAAGGCTACCTACAAGAAAGCAGCACATGCACGTAGTCAAGAGACCTAAAATTGCAGAAGGGGATTTGATGTGGATGTCTACAAATGTACAACATTGAGAACTTCCAAGAAACGGGCCTTAAAAGTTATTGATTGTTTATTAGTAACGAAATGAAACAAACCCAGTAGCTTTTTGTCAGCTTCAATGAAAATTCACCCAGTGTTCCATCAGCACTTCCTTTTGAAAGCAGTTGCTCCCTTGCACTCACCAACCACTCCCTTTCCCCATTCTAACAAACAAGGAGGGAGAATAGGAGCTGGACAAAAGGGTCAAATACATGGTACCCTGGAAAGGCTATCCAGAATCAGAAAGAAGGCAGCAATAGATGTCCATGTTCCATTGTTGCTACAATGCTGTCACAACCAATATCCCTGCAAACCAGGAGTAAAATGCACTTATCTTCCCCTACCGGATCGGAAATGTGAGCACTCATGCATGCCCCTTCTACACATGCACAGAGCCTTCCGTGCATGTGAAGAGGGTCAAAAATAGGATGTGATGACTTCCCAGTGGGTGGGCAGAGCCTCTCGCTGCCAGCCCTACTACCTCATGCGAGCCGGATAGATTTGGCCAGAATTCACCGCTGCTGTAAACCTAGCCTTGGCTACTACTGGTCTTACAGACGCTAGGTGGTAATCAAGACAAGCAGGAAGAGTTCATCTAGAGGGTGGAGGGAGCCTCAGGAAGAGCAAGAGTAAGGGGAAGCGCATCTGCTCCATCCACACAAGGCATAGAAGATGGGAGTGTGAACTACGGATTCCTGAGGGAGGGGCAGCTGTCACATAAACCGGAAGAGAAAATTTAGGGATGCCATCTGTAATCCTGAGCACATACATTTTAGAAGAGTTTGTAGCCCAGAGTCAATTAGTTGAGATGGATAGAAATTAAACAACTGAACGAATAAATAAAAGTAATAACATTTCATTCTCCCAGCCCACAATCAATTTCCCCTGGGAATTTTGGACAAGGGGGATGAGGGTGAGGTAATGGTATGTATCAAAATGATCTTGGAAAATGAAGGGAGGAACTGCTTCCTAGATAAATGTCGGGGGAAGCCCATAACTGAATAACGGGCAGAAAAAGATGCTTAGAAGATATTCACTCTACATTATCAGATGGTTAAAATGAAACAGTGGGAGATTTGTGGTTTTTTCCTGTCTGATTTACTTGGGGTGGGGAGAACTTATGTTAGGCCAAAGCAGGAATGGCTTGCTGGGAGTTCGCAGGGGTTTGGGAGAACCTCTAGCTAAGATTCTGTGAGGTTCAGAGAACCCCCAAATCCCACTCCTGGCTGGCCCTGCCCATCCCTCCCCTCCCCTCCCCTCCCAGGAGTCCCCAGGCAGCCTGTTTTGGATGCAGGGCATGCACAGGGGTGGGTTCTAATTTTTTTTATTACCGGTTCTGTGGGCGTGGCTTATTTTGTGGGCGTGGCTCGATGGTCATGAGACTATTCTCTAGAATTTAGCAGAGGTACTGGTCTACCAGGCTTTTAACTGTTTGCAGAGCTGTACCGGTCTACTCATTCGTTTTTGGAGGCACCAGTCTACCCATTCGTTTTTAGAGGCACCAGTCTACTCATTCGTTTTTTGGAGGCATTGGTCTACCCATTTCTTTTTTGGAGGCACCAATCTACTCATTTGTTTTTAGAGACACCGGTCTACTCATTCGTTTTTGGAGGCACTGGTCTACCCATTTGTTTTTGGAGGCACCAATCTACTCATTCGTTTTTAGAGGCACCAATCTACTCATTCGTTTTTGGAGGCACCTGTCTACACATTTGTTTTTGGAGGCACCAATCTACTCATTCGTTTTTAGAGGCACCTGTCTACCCATTTGTTTTTGGAGGCACCGGTCTACTCATTCGTTTTTGGAGGCATTGGTCTACCACCACACTGCCTTTTAACACTGATCAGCTGTAGGGTGGCCCTTTGAAGCCCCGTGACAAGAGATTAAACAGTTTTTTTCCTTCTTGCTGATCAGCTGGGACTCGGGAGGCAGCAATACATTGGGGGTGGGGTCAAAAAAAAGGTAAGAATAATGCACGGGGGGCAGGAGGGCCCAGCTCCCAAACAAAGAGAACCGGTTCGGTGACATCATATCAACACTGCTACTGGCTCGGCCAAATCGGGCTGAAGCAGGAGGAACCCACCACTGGCATGCATGGAGGTTTGGGGAGGATGAAAAACGGGCTTACTGGAAGTTTGGGAAGGCCAGAAACAGGCCTCCAGAGGGCCTCTGGAGCCTGGGGAGGCCATTTTTGCCCTCCCGGAGGCTCAAAGAAATCCTCTGGAACCCAGGGAGGGCAACCCCAACCCCAACAACCCTCCCCCCACCGTGGTGCAGGAGGCCGACTAGGCCATGGCCACAATAGCCACTTCCACCCAGGAACTGGGCAGAGAACCCTTTGCTAAAATTTTTGAAGCCCACCCCTGGGCCAAAGTCCAAAGGTTTCAGAAGGAAAAGCCCACAGAGTCTGGATAAACAATCAGTTGTTGCCAATGGAGAGCCTTGAGCTCTCTGCTCTTCTTAAATAGAAGCAACTCCAGGACTGCTTACTTGCAAGGAGCCTTGCAGAATGTATTTGCTCTGCTGTCCCAGTGGTGAATCCTTGCTGGGACTCCTCATCTACAGAGAGCAGCAGCAGCAGCGGATTTTCCTGGTTGCTGGACAGCACAACTTCCTCATCCTGCAGCAACTCAGGCAGCAGTTCATCCAGGTACTCTAGAAATGGTGCTCATTATTGATTTCCTCAACAGAGGCTGAGCTGGTTATGAAACTTGTAAAAATGTGTTCTAAAGATGAGATAACACATGTTGAAATTTTAACTTATTCAAAGGCTGGTAGAAAGAAGGACGGTCATTTAAGCTTGAGTGTATGACACAAAATAAGAAGAAATGACTGTGTAAGAGTATGTTTTGTTATAGCATACTCGATTTTTCTGTGGGCCAGATCAACATTCTCTTTGTCCTTCCTGGGCCGGTAGTGCTGGTGGGAGGAGGAGTTGGTGGGCGCAGGCACACATAGGAGTCAGTGGGCACACGTGCGCACAGGAATCAGCAGGTGCAGATGACTGCAGGCCCCGACACCGCCATCCCGGCCTTCTGTGTGCAACCCGCACCTGCCAGGTTGGCGTGGGCTAGCCTGTGCATCCATGTGGCCGCTAATGCCTGATGGAATGGACCAGGCCAAAGCTTCCTGGAGGATCAGCTACAGAATCCCTGCTGCCGGACACCTCCCCCCACCCCTTGGACACATACCTGAGCATACTTTCCTATGAAGAAGACATTATTCCAAGAACTGCAACTCCTGTTTTTGTACATCGACAAGGAGCAACAGATGTAGAGCAACATATTTGGGCACTGCAATATAAACAACATATGAATTTTCCCACCCTAAGTGGACACGACAAAGATTTAAATCTGGGTGAAAAAAGGTACATGTGAAGTCTTTGGAAGAGGGAACCCCACTCCCAAATTCCAGGTGTCCCTCCCCTCAGTGTTGAATGTCCAGCCCCAGAAGGGGTTTCTACTTCAGTCTGCTGGAGTACAGTTCCTAACCCTCAAGCAAATGGGAGGAAAGCTCTCCCTCACCATTTTCTCAGTCCATCTCAAAAGGCTGGGATCTCAGGAACGGGGTGGGGGTGCGGGGATGGGCGGTGGGTGTCTGGAATCTCTGGGCCTCTCCTTCGAGGTGCAGCAGCTTGCATTGTCCAATTGCTTGAAGGGCTTCCAATGGCAATAGGCAAAGACTCAAAATGGAGTGTTCTTATCTCATGGTTGGGCAGGCAATGCGTTTTCACTTTCTCTAGAGTTTTGGGAGGATTTCTCTTTATCTTCTTCTCCAATAGATTCTGAAGTATTTGGAGTCATCTTCAGGGTTTCCTTAAGAGTGACAATCTCTTATTTTTTTTCTCACTTGTAACAGGGTATGTGAATGAAATTGGGAAATGAGGAGGAGGAGAAGTGCTTCCTAGCTAAGGATCAGATTAAAATCAAGTTGTTGTCCATAACTGAATAACAGACAAAAAAAGAAACTTAAAAGTGATTCACCCTAACTTAACCGGTGGTTAAAATGAGATAGTGGGAGTTTTGTACTTTCAGACTTGCACGATTCGGTTAATGCAGCCTCACAAAAAGACAGAGTAAGCTCACTGTTTTGTTTTGTTTTTTTTAAATTTGATTTATATGCCGCCCTTCTCCGGAGACTCAGGGTGGCTTACAGTGCATTAAGCAATAGCCTTCATACTTTTGTATATTTATATTTATACAAAGTCAGCTTATTGCCCCCAACAAACTGGGTCCTCAATTTACCCACCTTATAAAGGATGGAAGGCTGAGTCGACCTTGAGCCTGCCTGGGATTGAACTCGCAAGTAATTGCAGCAGCTGGATCTTAAATGCTGCCTTTGTAGGAGGCATTACTCCCCTACGCTACTCAGGCTCAGTTTTTCTTGTCTGGTTTACTTGGGGGGCTTACATCAGGCCAGAGTCAAAGCCGCAAGGCTTCAGGTCAGGACGCAAGGCACATGGAGTCTGGGGGAACCATCGGTTGTTGCCAATGGAGGGGCCTGAGCTCACTGCTCTCCTTAAATAGAAGCAGCCCCAGGATTATTTGGAAGACAAGGAACTCCTGGTTGCTGGACAGCACAAAGTCCTCATCCTGCAGCAGCTCGGTCTCCACATCAGAGGCTTAGCTGGCAATAATACTTGGTAAAACGTGGAGTAAAGATCGGATGATGCACGTTGACATGTTAACATATTAAAATGCTGGTAGAAAGATGGATGGTGGTTTGGACTCAACAAAGGAAAGGAAAATGATTACAGTCATTTTCCTACTTGGAAAAGGGGTGTGTAAATTATTTTTGTGGTAGAGCAAGAAGGAAAAGGGTCAAGGGTTTGTGGGGTGTAATGAATACAAAAGTGAATGAAAGTGATTCAGTCAAGAAGAGTAAATAAATGGGAATCAAATTGCAAAAGAAGTAAAAGCAGAAAAACTGAATAGTTAATGAAGAAGGCAAAGATTTAGAGTCGTGGCTGGTTTAGAGGAGAGTCTGGAAAGAGATTAGACACTTTTGTTGTGTAAATACACAGCCGAGTTCGGAGATGGTAAAAGCAAAGATTGTTTGCAAGGATAGAAAGATGCAGGATGAGGGGAGGTGGTCATTCTAGTTTTTCCCTTTTTATCTCTTTCCTCATGGCTTCAATTTAATTAGGGTACATTTTGTTATTCATTTGTTATGCTCTCTACAACCCTACTTATGGATGACAGGTAGAACTGTACCCAAGCTCCCTATGTATGACCTCCTTGTTCCAACTACATGAATGAGCAATTGACTTTAGAAGTCAATAAACCGACGTTTACTGATTTTTTTTAATTGAAAAAGTTTTACAATACAATTTTAATATTCCCCCCAACCCCGCCCAACAACCACCCCTCCCCTCCCCCCTCGCCCTCCCCCTTCCCCCCCCCCGACTTCCACTATTAAACAATCATATATTACAATCAGCAACCAACAACTTTTTAGGTGAGATCTAGCTAACAATATAACAAATTTAAGCTTAAATAGTACAAAAAATATTCTAAACTTGTAAAATCTATTACCCCCCTAGCCAAATATATAACGACATGAATCATTTATAAAAACTCATAAAAAATCTCGCATACTAAATATAACACTTATCTTTAAAGAAAAATAATAAAATAATTTTGAGCATCTTAAGTTTTAGATTAAAATGTCATATAAATCCCAAAATTTACTCTTAGTAATATTTCTTAATCAATCAAATATAAAAGTCAGCATTAAACAGGATAAGCAAAAAAGCATCAAATAAGATAACAAATTTATCCTTTTATAGTAAAAAAAATTAAGCTATTTTTAAAATAAGTATAAAAGTATATCAAATTCAAACAATACATCATCATAAAAATATAAATTCAATTATATAGTTAATAGACATTATTATAACTCAAGTGCTACTTGAAACTTCTTACTTTGATATTTATTCTGCATGTATACTACCCATTTCTTCCACTCCTTAGTAAAAGCTTCATGGGTCCTATCTTTCAGGTATGCAGAAATCTTTCTGCAAAATTAGACATCTTCAATATCCATTCCTCTATAGTAGGTACACTATCCTTCTTCCAGTATTGTCCAATCAGTAATCTAGCTGCAGTAAGCATGTATAAAATTAATCTCGTTTCAGTTGATGAACAGCCCTTAACTATTCCCAGTAAGAAAAACTGAGGAGAAAATTCAAGCTTCTTCCTCAAAATGTTCTGCATTACCCACCAAAGTTTAATCCAAAATGCTTTCAATTTTCTGCACGTCCACCAAATATGAAAATATGTTGCATCCAAACAATCACACCTCCAACATTTAGGTTGAACATTTGGATACATACATGATAACTTTTTAGGATCTAAGTGCCATCTGTAAAACATCTTATAAAAATTTTCCCTCAAGTTCTGTGCTTGTGTAAATTTAACATTCTGGACCCAAATCTTTTCCCATGTCTCCAACATTACTGGTTCTGCAAAATTCTGTGCCCATTTTATCATACAGTCTTTAACTAATTCACCCTCTGAATCTCTTTCTAACAGTAAATTATACACTCGCTTAATGTGCATCAGCCCTTTACATTTTATCTGAGTCACCAAATCTTCTTCATGTAACATTAGTCCAATTTTCTGATCTTCTCTCCATCTCGCTTGAAGTTGAAGGTACTGCAACCAAGTTAAATTCATTCCTTCTTCCAACAGGATATTCAAAGGTTTCAAACTCCATCTGCCCCCATCATTAAAAAGTATCTCTTTGTATAACAACCCCCCGAGTGACTTTATATTTGGCATAATCTGCCCAAGATCCAACCACAAAGGTATTTTGTAATCCAATTGATGCTGGTGCTTCTTCCAGACTCTCATCAAAGCATGTCTTAAGATATGACTGTTGAATACTCTGTCTCTCTTATCTTCATAAAGTAAATATGCATGCCATCCAAATTGCAAATCGTGGCCTTCTATATTCAAAATTTCTGTTTTTGTTGTTCCAATCCAATCTCCCACTTGTGTCAACACTGCAGCCTCATAATATAGACGTAGGTTTGGAACTTTAAGGCCACCTCTTTCGCGAGCATCTTGCATAATTTTAAGTTTAACTCTTGGTTTTTTCCCATTCCAGATAAATTTATTTAAACCTGCTTGCCATTCCATCAAAGACTTATCACTTTTAAGCACCGGAATCATTTGAAACAAAAACAGAAATCTAGGTAGAACGTTCATCTTAACAGCTGCTATTCTTCCAAGCAAAGATAGTTGCAGCTTCTTCCATGTTTCAAGATCCTTTTGAATCTTGTGCCACAGTTCCTCATAATTATTTTGAAAAAGTTTTATATTGGATGCTGCAACTTGAACTCCTAGATATTTCACATTTGTAGCTATTTCAAAGTCTGCCAACCTTTCAAGTTCATTCCTTTGTGGTTCCAACATATTTTTAACTATCATCTTGGTCTTTTTCTGGTTCAGGCTGAAACCTGAAACCAGACCATATTCCTCTATAATGTTTTTCATCTGTATGATTGATTCCAAAGGTCGTGTTAGGGTAACAACCAGATTATCTGCAAATGCCTTGGTTCTGTAATCTTTTTGCCTTACAACTATTCCATTCAGAATGTCCGAGTCCCGTAGAGCATTCAACAGCACGTCTAGAGTCAGAATAAACAATAGTGGGGATAATGGACAACCTTGTCTAGTTCCTTTCTGTATGTTGAAGTTAGTAGTTAAGCTGCAGTTAATAATAATTTGTGCCATTTGTTCTTGGTAAATTGCCGAAATCGCTTGTATAAACTGGTCCCCAAAATCCATTTTGTGCAAAGTCTTTTTTAGAAAATCCCAATTGACTCGATCAAAGGCCTTCTCCGCGTCCAAAAACGCCAGCACCGCAGAAGTCTGTTTATTTTTCTCAAAATATTCCAATAAATCTATGAGTTGCCTGACATTATCCTTCATGTATCTACCTTCTATAAAACCTGCTTGATCTTCATGAATCACATCTTGAATAACTGGCATCAATCTGTTGGCTAATACTTTAGCATAAATTTTGTAATCCGTATTCAGGAGAGATATTGGTCTAAAATTTTCTGGTTTTACTGATTCTTCTTCTTTAGGTATCAATGAGATAAAAGCCGTCTTCCAAGAGGGGGGTATTTTACCCCCCTGCTGAATATTACAAAACAAGTCCTTAAGATGCTCAACCAATTCCGCTTGTAAAGTCTTATAATATACTGCTGTCAAACCATCTGTCCCAGGAGCTTTGGATAATTTCAGTTGTTTTATTGCAAATAAAATCTCTTCAGATATTATAGGTCGATTCAATCTATCACTTTGTATACTTGTAATTTTTGTAACTCTCATCTTCTCAAGATAATCATCAATAAAATCCTTTTTAATATTATCAGCTTGGTACAATTTGGAATAATAATCTAAAAAAGCTTGATGTATTGAGTTCTGTTGAGACACTTGTTTCCCTTTATACTCAATAGTATTTATAATACGAGAACTTTGTTGTTTTCTCAAAGTATAGGCCAACCATCTACCAGGTTTGTTAGCATTGCAAAAAGTGTTATGTTTGGCATATTGCAAATTAGTTGCCATCTGATCAGCCATCAGTATTTGAAATTGATCTTTCAGAAGTTTTATCGTTAACTGTAATTTCTCATCAGTCGGGTTTTTAATGAGCAATTGCTCTTTCTCCTTTATTTCTGTCTCCAATTCTATTCTTGACTTCTGTCGTATTGATCTGTATTTAGAATTCATGTGAATCAGTACACCCCTCATATAAGCCTTACTTGCATCCCATACAGTCTCGATAGGTGTACCCTTATTCAAATTGATATGAAAAAATTCCTTAACATGTTTTTTAAGATGCATAATATTCTTTTCATGTCTAAATAAGTTCTCATTCATTCGCCAAGATCTTCTCTCCCTCTTGCCAAAGTCCATCTCCAGCCATACCAAACTATGATCCGTTAAAGTTTTAGGAAATATTTTTGTTTTAGCCACTTTAGACAATAAATCAGGAGTAACCAGCATAAAGTCAATTCTTGAGAAGGATTTGTGTCTATCAGAAAAAAAGGTAAAATCCAATTCCTTCGGATGACAAATTCTCCATACATCTTTCAATTCCAATTCTTCCTTCAATGCAAAAAACGTTTGTGGTAATTTATTCCCCTTCTTGGCCAACGTCTTTTTATCAAGATTTGTATCAATCACACCATTCCAATCACCCATAATCAAAAAAGACTTATAATTCCACTGCAATATTTTGGTATTCAATAATTTATAAAAAATTTCCTGCTGCTGGTTTGCGGCGTAAATCCCGATAAGAAGCATCGAAACGTTCTGTATATTTATTTCAACTGCAATATATCTTCCTTCATCATCCGCTTCTATCAGTTTAGCTGGTATTCTTTTAGAAATGTACAAAACTAATCCATTCCTTTTCGCAGAATTAGAAGATATAAAATGTGAGCCAAATTTTGGAATTGTCAAAAATTTTTGGTCCTGGGTTCTGATATGAGTTTCCTGCAAACAAACAACATCATTTTTATATTGCTTCAAATAATGAAATATTTTCCTTCTTTTCTGTGGTGAATTTAAGCCATTCACATTCCATGATAAAAATCTTAGTGTCATTTTGGGGATGACTGAAGCCCTTTAAGGGCTTGCCGAAGATTCTGTTCAACTGCAGATATCTTCGGTCTCGCCCCTCCCACTGCTTCAGAGTATAATTTCTTTCCATTTGCACCATTCTCCTCCTGTGGAGTCCTGGACCTCTGTTGATTTTGTTTCTCTAATCTTTGCTTCTCTGCTGCACGAGTTATACGTTGATCTTTCGGTTCTTGCAACACCAAATCGAGGTCTGGCTCCACTTCTCTTGTAGCTCTGGACTGCTTTGATTTTCCCTCTGGAAATTCTGTAAAGAAATCCTCTGAGAGACCTCCTACTGCTCCCAGAGTCTCCTCCCTTGCTGTTTCTAGAATTTCCTGTAATTCTTTTTGCTGAATCAGTTCTTGAATCCCCTCATCAAGATCCTTCTCTTTAGAAATTTCTTCAATAGATAAAAGTGTAGATGAACGTGGGGGTGTTGAGACTTTTTTAAGAACATTGTTGTAAAAATGTTCTGCTTTTTCCACGGAATTAAGGCGATATCTCACATCTTCGTGTCTCAGGATAATGCCAACAGGAGCATCCCATCTAAATGGAATCTGATGCCTTTTTAATTCATTTGCCAAAAAGCCAAAATCTTTCCGATCTCTTAACATCTTAGGTGGCAGCTCTTTGTAGATACCAATTGAATTCCCATCATGGTGAACAGTGGTGTGGAAAGAACTTTGCAAGATATCATTTCTCAATCTTCTATCAGTAAAATAAATCACAACATCTCTTGGCAAATTTCTTTGTCTCGCCACACGGGAATTAACTCTGTATAGCTTGTCAACTTTTTTGTCAATCACATCTGAATCAGCTTTTAAAATCTTAGCTAATATATCCACACAAGCTGCCCTTAGATTTTCTCTATTATCTTCCCTTAGGCCTCTCAGTCTTATGGCGAACTCCATATTCCGAAATTGTATCATTGTAATCTCATCCTCTAGCCTTTGACTCTTAATCTCCACTTTAAAAAACTGGTCATTTACTGCCTTTTTGTTAGCTGCCACTTCAAGATTTAAATCATCAACTTTTTTCTCAACCGCCAGCAAAGCATCTTTAAAAGCAGTAGCCACAGTAGAAACATCCTGGCTTAACTTGTCAGTTTTTTCCTCCACCAAGTCCATCATTTCTTTTTGATTTTTTCCCATCCTTTCATCCATTTTAGAAAGATAGAAAGATGCAGGATGAGGGGAGGTGGTCATTCTAGTTTTTCCCTTTTTATCTCTTTCCTCATGGCTTCAATTTAATTAGGGTACATTTTGTTATTCATTTGTTATGCTCTCTACAACCCTACTTATGGATGACAGGTGGAACTGTACCCAAGCTCCCTATGTATGACCTCCTTGTTCCAACTACATGAATGAGCAATTGACTTTAGAAGTCAATAAACCAACGTTTACTGATTTTTAATAACACTCAAGCCATTTCTCATTATTCCCAGATGGTCTTTGGAGTAACCATTTGGCGATGTGAGCATTATTCAAATTTTAGGGAACGGGACCTTGGTGTTCCAAATACTTGAATGCCCAGGGCTATTTCCCTGTTGGATAAAGTATAAAATGGCTCAACTCAGCATTGGATACTCATTTTCGTCACCATAATGCATTTCAACTACATGCTCCTCGCTTTTGGACTGCTCATTTTCGGTTTTCAGGAGGCCTCTTCTCAAGGTAGCTATATAAGATCTTCTTTTCTCTGTGCAACTACAGACAATCTGCTTGCAACTGCCCCTTTCTCCACAAAGTCATGATCAAAGTAAGAACAGAGTTGGTAGTGGAGGAGCCCCCAGAATATTTTATTGATTTTAGGAAGCTGTTTTCTGGAATGGGTTATCAATGTAAAGATGATGTTGAGACTCTAGAAAGAGTGCAGAGAAGAGCACCAAAGATGATTAGGGGACTGGAAGTTAAAACATATAAAGAATGGTAGCTGGAGTTGGGTATGTCTAGTTTAATGAAAAGAAGGACTAGGGATGATACAATAGCAGTGTTCCGATATCTCAGAGGCTGCCACAAAGCTATTCTCCAAAGCTCCTGAAGGCAGGAGAAGAAACAATGGGTGGAAACTAATCAAGGAGAGAAGCAACTTAGAACTAAGGAGAAATTTCCTGTCAGTGAGAACAATTAACCAGTAGAACAACTTGCCTCCAGAAGTTGTGAATGCTCCAACACTGGAAGTTTTTCAGAAGAGATTGGACAACCATGTGTCTGAAATGGTATAGAGTTTCCTACTTGAGCAGCAGTGGTGGGTTGCTACCGGTTCATCCCGGTTCGGGATACTGGTAGCACTGGTGGTAGGAGGCTCCACCCACCTGCCTGGACATCATCAAATATGCTCTGCGCATGTGCAGAAGCTTTTTCGGATGTAATCATCTATATTTTCTCCTTCATTTTTTTTTATTGGTTTTTATTATTTAAGCATCATAATACAATTCTGGCATTTCCAGTTTCATGGTGTTAATATACATTTACATTGTTATTTATATGGTATTGATTCATTGTCTTAATCTAAAAATACTGCCCGTAGGATTCCTTACTTTTATAATCCTTAATGTCTAATAAAAATACTCCTTTTATTTACATAAGATTACATCTTTGCTCCCTTTTATTTCCTACTACTGGTAGTATAATTCATATCTATATACCGTATTTTCCAGCATATAAGACGACTGGGCGTATAAGATGACCCCCTACTTTTCCTGTTAAAATATAGGGTTTGGGCTATACTCGCCATATAAGACGACCCCTCTTCCAACGCACACCAAATAAAACTTAAAAAACATCAGATTTGATTTCAATATGGTAATTTTAATTCAAATGCTTATGACATGCAGGGACTTAGCAGGAAAACTGTCACTTATAAACATACAGTCATGGCCGTAAATGTTGGCACCCCTGAAATTTGTCCAGAAAATGAAGTATTTCTCACAGAAAAGTATTGCAGTAACATATGTTTTGCTATACACATGTTTATTCCCTTTGTGTGTATTGGAACAAATCTAAAAAAGGGAGGGAAAAAAAGCAAATTGGAAATAATGTCACACAAAACTCCAAAAATGGGCTGGACAAAATCATTGGGCTGGAAGGCTGAGTTAACCTTGAACCAGTAAGAATTGAACTGCCAAACTGCAGGCAGCCAGCAGGCAGCAGAAGTAATCTGCAGTACTGCATTCTAACTACTGCATTACCACGGCTCTAGCTGCACAGATACCGAAGGCTGAAACTCTTGCACTCTTAAAAGAGTAACTCCAGGTAATATTTCTCTCTCCCCCTGCCCTGCTCCCAATCCTTGTTGGAAGAAGAAAGTATTGACTCTTTATACTACTATACCAGTATCTGCTGCCATTAGCTTCCAAATACTGCTGCAAAATATCCTCCTTCCAAAGTGAGGTAAGGAAATTAATTCAGTCCTAAATTAGTTCTCCAATATCAAAAAAGGACATTTAACAGCTCTCTGGAGATGGTTGTAATGCTGGAAAATGGAGGGGAAAGAGAAGAGGAGCAAGGTGGATAGACTCAATTATAATGGTGATTGGGGTGCTATGGGAAGATCTCAACCACCAGATTAGGTACAGATCATCATTGACAAAATCTATGAATATGAATCCTAAGAGTTGGCAATAACTTAATGGCATGAAATCAAAGGTCAGATCTAGCATCTCCCTTCACTACACTGATGCTAATATGAAGACAGTAACGAAATAATAACCATTACATTAGGAACTTCTACTCAATGACAATTACTTCTGTGATTCAAAGTTCCATCTAATAAACCAGAGGTTGGTTCCTTTTGATCCTTCTGATTTTGCCCAGCCTAATGCTATTTTCTCAGGGAGGAAGAGCAGCATGAGAACTGTTGGTATTCTGGTAGAAATGCCAATGAGATCAGCTACTGGCATTATCCCAGAGCTATAATTGCACTCAACAATGAACTAAAGGGCCACCATCAATGAGCTGTTGGACAGTATTACTTGGTCTGTTGTGTGAATGCTTGGGTGGTTTAGGGGTGGGGAATTGTGCTGGTTGGGAGTGTGTTTGGGGATTGTTATGTGTGTTGGGCCTGGTCTTTGGCTGTTAAATGAATTTTGTTGTATGGGTATACTGTGTATACACGTACAATGATAATAAAGTTATTATTATTATTACTGCCCATTATACCCATGTGAAAAAAGATGAATATGAGTAAAGCAAAAGTTACATTGCCAGTTGGAGATCTAGCACTGGAAAGGAGCAGTGATGGGATTCATCAAATAGGAGCAAGCTAGCTAAACCAGATTAAGTCTGCAAGCTTCATATTTTCCCATTCCTGTTCTAAAGTGGATGTTGCATAACCATACAAATAATACTATTGTTAATTAGATAGCATAATTAATTGTGGGCAGGGGAATATTTTTTAAAAAATGAGTGTTAAATTAAGTATTGGTTCATAATGTATACAGGGAGAACAGAATTATAAAAGTATGATAGCAAGTATTAGTCACATATTGTGAGGAACTGGTATCTTTTCCAAAATATTTATTAAAATTATTTTCCCATGTATTATAATAAGTTGGATTCCCAGAAGTTTACTAAGGCTCTTTGTGATTTTCCTGTACATACTTACAGATAACATGCCATAGGGAAAGATTTCAAATTTATTCAAATAAATTACATTACACCTGTAAAAGCAATTTAAAAATAATAGTTCTACTAATGGTCCTTATTGTTTTTATGTTCTTATTAGAGATTTTATTCCTCGGTTCTGAGGAATAAAACAGCAACTCAAGATTCGGGAAGCTGTGCCAGCTCATCAAGGGTGCAAGCCGCTTAATGCTGGACTCTGCGGGTTGCTGCACGGAGCTTCCCCCACCGTCCCAGGCATCCACGTGGACGCTCCGACTTCCCCAGACAGCTGGGGCTCGCCATCACTGGGGGTCTGGGGAAGTCGGAGAGTCCACGTGGATGCCTGGGACAGTGGGGAAAGCTCCGCGCAGCAACCCGCAGGCTTATACCCGGCGTATAAGACGACCCCCGACTTTTGAAAAGATTTTTCTTTGTTAAAAAGTCGTCTTATACGCCGGAAAATATGGTACTCTTTTAATTAATCATCCCTTTAAACTTTAACTCTCTCGAGTTTCACTTCTCTTTTTTTTCTTCAACCACTCCTTTTCTCCTTCAATTATTTTCTTTCCCACATTATATTCTTGCTTCTCATTTATCTTTTCTCTTTCTTTCTTTTTGTATTCTATCCAATCTTCCGCTTCTTTGTTTCCCTTAAACGCTTCTCGCACCTTTTGCAACATCTCCCTCAACTCCTCGTACTCATGTTCCCAATTTTCCATATTTTCAATTTAAGAAGAAATAACATTTAAATTTATTTTTATTTTCACTTTTATAATAGCTCAAATTCAAGTCCATTTAATGTCTTTTTTGTTTTCTTTCTTCTTTCCAAATCGTATACAATTCAACTAGTCCTTTAAGTCTCCCCAGTTCAAGGTTTTATTCTTTCAAATTCTTTTTGTAATCTTACTGCAGCTGTTTAAACAAATACTCCCCATACCGCTTCTCACGTTGATTTAAAGGTAATATTTCTTTTCCACAAGCAAATGACTCTCTCCAATCCACAAATCCCCAGGCAAAAGTATCAATTGTAAATCCACAAAAGTAGTGCTTTCTGTTCTTCAATTAGTTCCTTTTGTTGTTAAATAAATGCTTTCTCTCAATTCCCTTTTCTTTATATTTATTCTTAATTTCTTCCAAGTCCAATTTAAATCCAGGTGGTTAGTTCTCCTTTTAGGGCTTTTGTTTTTAAAGTTCCTCTTTTTTCCCCCTTCACTTAAATTCCCGGGTGCCAATTAGCTACTCATTTCAGGTTGGGACCTCTTTTAAAGTTTAATTTTTTTTTCTTTTTCTTACCTATGAGTTGGCCAATCACTCATTCAGTAATAATACTCATTTCATCATTGCTCCTCATTCTTTCTCCCTTATCTTGCGTGTGTCTGGCTGGCTTTTGACAGCTCCTAATGACTGTCTTCCCTTGCTGCTGAGTCGGAGGCTGATGCAGACACTTCAGAGAATGAAATGAAACCCACCACTGCTGAGCAGGGGGTTGTACTAGAAGACCTCCAAGGTGCCTTTCAGCCTTTTATTCTGTTCTTCTGTGAAGCCTTCAGAGGAAAGCCCTGCAACCCACTTCCAGGCGTCCCTCCCCTCAATGTTGATTGAGTTTCTCCTTCAATCTGCTGGAATACAAGCCCTAAACTTCAAGCAAATGGAAGGACAACGCTCTCCGACCATTCTATCAGTCTATCCCATAAGTCTGGGATCTCACCAATGGAGGTCTGGAAGCCCTGTGCTTCTTCTTAGGGATGGAGGAGCTTGTATTGTCTGAAGGATACTTCAATTCCTTGGCAATGGAATTCCTTCCTTCCTTCATATGGCAATGACTCAAAATGGGGTACTCTCATCATGGGAGGGCAGGCAAATTGTTTCACTTTCTCTGAGGTTTAGGGAGGTTTTCTCAGGATCTAGTTTTCCAATAAATGCTTCAATGTTCATTTTGCCCTGCACTCTGGAGTCAGAATGCAGCATATGTTCATGTGATGATCTTCTGAGTTTCCTTAAAAGGGAGAGTCTGTTTTATTTTCTTCTTTTTACTTTCATGTGTATCTCCAGATATATGTCAACTTCCCAAAGTTGTAGGACCGTGCAGAGCTTCGCAACATAATTTTTATTTCAACACAGCAACAGGGAACTGTGAGCCATTTATTTATGGTGGATGTGAAGGAAATAAAAACAACTTTGAAACTCTGGATAAATGCAGAGCTGCATGTCAACGTTCTGGTAAGAAAGAAATGGCTTAGGACCAGGGTACTTACGGGACCGCCTTCTGCTGCCAATCGCCTCCCACTGGCTGGTTCGCTCCCACAGAGAGGGCTGGTTCGCACACCCAGAGATGGGTGTGGTCTGTTTGGGTGGGGGCTTGGTTGTGCTCGGCTTAGTCTGAGTTGCAGGGGGATTTGAGCTGGTGAGCTGCGTTGTTGTTGTTTGGCACTATAATAGACCTATTTATGCTATCCTGGCATCTATCCTGTCTCATCCTTTTTCCTCCACCTCCGCTGTCCCCCTTTGTTTGTGAGGGGTCCATAATTCTTACTATTGATCTAAATTATAGGGACTTCCTTGATTCCAGCATTTCTAGAAAGACAATAAAAATTCAGTTTTGGCACCACTGTTTTCCTAAACTTGGCATCATATACTAAATCTATAAGGACATCACATTGTGAATAAGATAAGGAAATAAATAAACAATGGAGGCACCTGTAATTAGACAGAAAATACACTAAAGTCCTTACATCATCCTGCCAATTTGGAATATTCACGCAGAGAAGGTGCCCCTCCCCCCCACTACAAGTTAGAGCACACTAAGGAACCAATGACATACTTGCTTCTTCCACTGCTGAAAACTTGATTTTGCTTCCGTCTCCTTTCCAGGGTAACATTGACTCCAATTCTTGATCTCACTGATGGGATCCTTCAATGGATGGAGTGGATTCAGCTGCTGAGGAAGGAATCCAAACTTCCATGGAGTTTCCCACTGAAACACCTTGCATGCCTCCAATTCTAAGCATACTCTTAAATAAACCTACACATACTTGGAATATGCTGTCTCCTAACTATTATTTGCAATGCTCCTTTTATTCAGTCAGGCCACTGACCACATTGCAAACCAGACACCCCACAACAGAGCATTCAGTGAATATATCAGACACATGGAATATTGAAATGTGTTTTATTGTACAAGAGAACACTAAGCATCAGACCTGGCAGGGATATTTCCTTAGCCTCATTCCCCTAGGTAAGCCCTCTGAAGGATAGTGAGAATGACTGGTGTATGTCTTAAGGTTGCGAAAGTTGTAAATAATTCTTTTTCAATCTCTTTCAACATGACTTGAATTCATTAAGTACACTGTTTTATATTCCTTGCTATGTTCTACATAGTACTACCTACACAGAATGAAGGCTACTTACTATAGTTATATGAGAACTGTACTTGAGGTCCCTACGTATCAACTCATGGCTCCAACTGCATTAATATCTGGCTGTATTTCCTTATAGTGAACCTCTTTGGGCTACAAGGAGCCCCTGCCGTGTTCACTGCAGGTGACAAACAAAGTGCTCCATGAACACTTATATAAGGGGGTTTTAGTGTATCTTGATGACATATTGATTTACACCAAAGCAAAAGTTGAGCATGTGAACCTCGTCCGTGTGGTCCTAAATATACTCCGTGCCACTAAACTATATGCCAAACTCTCCAAATGCAGATTCCACAAGGATTACCTGGGTTATCAAATTTCCCATGAAGGGGTGGAAATGGACCCAAAGAGAGTTCGGGCAGTGATCAAATGGGTGCTTCCCTGCACAAGGAAGCAACTACACAGCTTCTTTGGCTTTGCAAATTTTTATAGGCAATTCATTGCAGATTTCTCTCAGATTGCACCCCCCCCCCCATAATTTGCTTAATAAAGATGAAAGAGGGGGAACTAGCTGAAACCTAGCCAACCCCTAAAATGTACGATGGAATACCAAGCCACATTTGAAAAGGTAAAAAGACTTTTTTCCACGTGGACCTGGAAAAACCTTTTGTCATCCAAGCTGATGCCAGCGACATAGCAGTCAGAGCCATTTTGCTCCAAAAGAACGAGCAGGGCCAGCTGCAGCCCTGTGTGTACACCAGACTAAAACTCATGCAAACCTGCTATGACTCCAAAGTGGCAGGGCACTTTGGGTTTGTGAAAACTCTCCACTTACTAAAGAGGCAGTTTTGGTGCCCAGCCCTTAAAAAAGACATTGAAAGCTATGTGGCCAGCTGCCCTATTTGTGCTTCTGCCAAAAAGGGACAAGAGAAAATGCCTAGCCTTCTGCAACCAGTAACTGAGCCTTCAGCACCCTGGATAGAGATCTCTATGGAGTTTATCATAGAACTGCCTGAAGGCGTGGGGAAACACTGTCATTTTGGTAGTGACTGACCTGTTTTAGAAACATGTCAACTTCATTCTGTGCCAAAAAATTCCCACAGCCAAAATACTGGCCAAACTATTCCTACTCCACATATAACATCTACATGGAGCCCCACGACAGATAATCTCAGACCACGGGGTCTAGTTCACCTCAACATTCTGGAGGACATTTCTGGCCCTTTTGGGAATGGATCAGGGTCTGAAGTTGAATCACAATCCACAAACAAATGGCGGGATGGAATGAACGAACTCAGTCCTGGAACAATATCTCAGATGCTTCATAAACTACCAACAAGATGACTGGACCAACCTCCTCCCCTTCACAAAGGTTGCTTACAATAATGCAGTCCATACCAGTACCGGATTTACTCCACTGGGTAGGACTTTAATCCGATGCCCGAACTTCCAGCTGAAGAACCCACCATATCCTTCTTGAAAGACTGGATAGAACACCTATGAAACACCTGGCCAGTCATACGCGAAGCTTTAGATGAAGTGAAAACTGCTTACAAAGTGAAGGCAGACAAAAAACAAATAGAGCCAAAACCATTCCAAATTGGAGATAAAATATACCTTTCCACTCAGTTCCTACAGTTCCTGCAGTCATCAAAAAAGCTGGGACCCAAATTCATAGGATCCTGCCCAGTGTTGGATTGCTACTAGTTTGCCCTGGATCAGGCGAACTGGTAGCGGCGGAGGTGGGAGGCTCCGCCCACCCACCCAGATATCTCTGCACAGAAACGTCATATGCAAGCGCATGCGCACCCAAGAGTGAACCAGTAGCGATGGGATTTGAGACCCACTACTGACCCTTCCCCATTACACCTATCATAAACCTGGTTATGGTAGAACTCCAATTACCAAAAACTCTGAGACAAGTATGTTCAATATCTCTGTAGCCTTGTAAAACCCGAAATAACCTCACCTTTATGATGTAAAACTGCTGCACTGGCATAGCCCATTATGGTTGAGGGTGAGCAGCATTTTGAAATCAAGCAAATACTTGATTAAAGAAAGCACTATGATATAGTTAATAGTTAATGAGGAAGGCAAAGATTTAGAGTCGTGGCTAGATTAGAGGAGAGTCTGGAAAAAGATTAGACACTTTTGTTGTGTGAATACATAGCTGAGTATGGAGATGGTGTGGGACACAACAATATTGCCTATTGTTTCATCAAACTCAATAAAGGTCTCTGGATGGTAGCAGGCCCAGAATAAAGCAATAAGAACCAAAGTCTCCAGCTAGGATGATTTGATAAGGACAATGAAATACTTGTAATTTGCTATGCTGTTGCAACTAGTGTAGTATGAATTTGCAAAGTAAATAGTTTCAGGAGTATATTTGGAATCAGAAGATTAAAACCATGAGAAATAAGGAACTGAAAATAGTAAATGGTAAGAGATTTTAGATGTATACGTATGTATATAGAAACTAACGGTCCTCCACTGGCCCTCGAACTATGTCCACTCCTCCGCTATCTGCCCGCTACTCTCCGGAGCGGTGTTTCAAACTTTGGCTTTATTCCATCATTATTCCATCATTCCGCTGGCTGGCCATACTGGAAGACAGGCCAGCTCTCGGGAGGACTTGTGGAGCCGGTTCTTTTGTCAACTACCCTGAGGGGGTGCCACACCTGCAGGATGAATCTGCCGGGCCATGGTGAGAGAGTGGCCTTGGACTTTCTAACGCGCCTGCCTTTATGGTTGGACCACCATGAGAGGGTGGTCTGGACATCCCCTCAGTTGGACAGAACGCAGAGACTCCTAGCCGCTACCGTGAGAGGGTAGTGGCGTTTCTCCTGACTGACCTGGTCCTGCTTCAGAACATTTTTGAACTTTGACTATGGACCTATGCCATGCCCCCATTTTCTTGCCCATATCTGTTTGGATGTACCCTAGGTCTACACTTCTTGCCCTGCGAGATTCCCCCCTCTCGCGGGTTTGGCCCTCTACGTTATCGAGGGCCTACCTTAATGACGGGTTTTGGGACCCCGAGAGGTGGCATGTCACAAAACGGGGATTGAGGGGTTTTTAAAGTGCTTTTTTAACGAGTGTTTTAGGGGGTTCTGGGGTGGGGGAGGGTGCGGGTTTGGGGGGAAACCCGGGGGGGGGAAAGGGACAGGCCCGGCAGTTTGTGATGCCACGGGGGGTTAGTTTCTGGAGGCAAGAGGGCTCCTACTGAGCCCTCTGTTGAGGGTTGTGTGATAAATACGCTATGTGGGAGGGCAGATATGGCGAGAGCAGGGGACCATATCGTGTGGTGGGGGCACGCACTTGCTGCCTTCAAGCGATTGCTTGCCCCGGTCCCCGGAGCTACTCCCGTTCCCTGGGTTGTTTAGAGTCTCAGGACCCGAGGCTCCGGCTGTTGTTATGCAATGCGAGGTCCATTGTAAATAAGGCCCCCCTCATATGTGACCTTTTTCAAGAGGGGGGTGCGGACCTGGCTGGTATCACCGAGACCTGGTTGGGCCACGAGGGGGGGTCCCCCTCGTGGAGATGTGCCCACCAGATTTCCTTGCATTCCACCAGCCAAGAGCCCAGGGCAGGGGTGGGGGAGTAGCGGTCATTATTAAGGAAGGCCTGGGTCCGAGGGAGGCCACTGTACCTGGGATAGGGCAGCCGGTGGGGCCTTGGACCGCGTCGTGCCTTTGCGGCCTCTGACCCAGCGCCGAACCCACTTATCTCCTTGGTTTACCGAGGAGCTGAGGGAGATGAAGCGCCGGAAAAGACGCCTAGAGAGCGGTTGGAGGGCCAGTCGCTCTGAATCTGACTTGACACTAGTAAGAGCTCATATTAAGACTTACATAGTGGCGATAAAAGTGGCGAAATCTAATTATTTTGCCGCTCTTATCGCGTCATCAGATAATCACCCAGCCGCCCTGTTTAGGGTGACCCGCTCCCTCCTTCATCTGGGACCGTGGGAGGATCCCTTGCAGGGATGTGCTGAGGACTTTGTTCAATATCTGGATGATAAAATAACTCAGATTCGGGATGATTTGGCCGTCGACTGGGTTAGTTCAGGCGAGGTGACTGAGCCCGGTCTTGAGAGTGTTATCTGGGCTGAGTTCGATCCTGTGGCTCCCGAGGACGTGGACAGGATTCTGGGAAGACTGAACGCTACCACATGTTTATTGAACCCGTGTCCCTCCTGGTTGGTGCTGGCCTCCCGGGAGGTTACACGAGGCTGGCTCCAGGAGATTATAAATGCTTCTTTGAGTGAGGGTGCCCTACCGACCGCTTTGAAGGAGGCGGTGGTGAGGCCCCTCCTCAAGAAGCCCTCCCTGGACCCAGCTGTTTTGGCAAATTATCATCCAGTCTCCAACCTTCCCTTTCTAGCGAAGGTTGTTGAGAGTGTGGTGGCGTGGCAGCTCCCCCGGTACCTGGATGAAGCTGTCTATTTAGACCCGCTCCAGTCCAGCTTCAGGTCTGGTTACAGCACTGAAATGGCATTGGTCGCGTTGGTGGATGATCTCTGGAGGGCCCGGAGTAGGGGGTACTCCTCTATCCTGGTGTTGTTAGACCTCTCAGCGGCTTTTGATACCATCGACCATTGTATCATGTTGCGCCGGTTGGAGGGATTGGGGGTGGGGGGCACCATTTTACGGTGGTTCTCCTCCTACCTCTCCGACCGGTCGCAATCGGTGTTGACAGGGGGGCAGCGGTCGACCCCGAGGCGCCTAGTGTGTGGGGTGCCACAAGGGTCGGTCCTCTCGCCCCTTCTGTTCAACATTTATGTAAAGCCGCTGGGTGAGATCATCCGTGGTTTTGGGGTGGAATTCCATCAGTACGCTGATGATACTCAGCTGTACATCTCCACCCCAGACCACCCCAACGATGCCGTGGAAGTGATGTCCTAGTGCCTTGAAGCTGTGCGGGTCTGGATGGGGAGAAACAGGCTTTGACTCAACCCTCCAAGACCGAGTGGCTGTGGCTGCCGTCATCCCGATATAGCCAACTGACTCCATCGTTGGTTATTGGGGGCGAATCATTGGCCCCCACGGAAAGGGTGCGCAACTTAGGCGTCCTCCTGGACCCACGGCTGTCCTTAGAGGATCATACGACAGCTGTGGCCAGGGGGGGCTTTTTATCAGGTTCGCCTGATACGCCAGTTGCGGCCCTTTCTAGATCAGGACTCCCTATGCACAGTCACTCAGGCGCTCGTCACGTCTCGCTTGGACTACTGCAATGCTCTCTACATGGGGCTCCCCTTGGGATGCACCCGGAGGCTCCAGCTGGTACAGAATGCGGCCGCGTGGGGGATTATGGGAGCGACGGGGCGCTCCCACTTGACACCTCTCCTGCGTGAGCTGCATTGGCTACCGGTTGACTTCCGGGTGCGTTTCAAGGTGTTGGTAATCACCTTTAAAGCGCTCCACGGCTTAGGACCAGGGTACTTACGGGACCGCCTTCTGCCACCAATTGCCTCCCACCAGCCAGTTCGCTCCCACAGAGAGGGCCTCCTCAGGGTGCCGTCAGCCAGACAATGCCGGCTGGCGACCCGCAGGGGGAGAGCCTTCTCTGTGGTAGCCCCCACCCTCTGGAACGATCTTCCTCCAGAACTGAGAACAATTGCCGACCTCCGGACTTTTTGTCTGGCTTTGAAGACTTACCTCTTCCAACTTGCCGGACTTGCCTGATCCCTTCTACTTTTTAAAATTTTTTAGAGTTGATTGATTTATTTTAATATTTATTTTGTTTTAAATTTTCAGCCTAATTTATATTTGTTTTTAGTACAATTTTAACTTTTATGTATTGGTTTTTTAGTTGGCTGTTCACCGCCCTGAGTCCGTCAGGAGAAGGGTGGTATATAAATCTAATTAATAATAATAAAATAATAATAATAATAACAAGGAAAGGGTTATGAAATGTAACAAGTAAATTTCCATCTGTATGGGGCCATTAGAAAAAGGGTATAAAAGTTCTAAATTAGATCAGGGCCACTGGCCTATAGCTACCCTTGCTGGATCAGCTATGTCAGTGGACTTCATTGCAATGGGTTGTTAATATAAGTAATGTTGTGATATTGTGCCATTATGATGGCTATTCATGTTCCAAATTGCTCATGAAATAAACCTCTGAATCTCAAAGTAAGAATTTTTGGTTTGTGTTGCTGTCTTCTGTTTCTTTGACTGGATTTTCCCATGACAATGGTAAAAACAAGGATACAGAGTTAGGGGAAGTAGTCATACTAGGTTTTTTCCCCCTTTTTATCTCTTTCCTCATGGCTTCAATTTAATTAGGGTACATTTTGTTATTCATTTGTTATGCTCTATACAGCCCTACTTATGGATAACAGGTGGAACTGTACCCAGGGCCTCTGTGTATGACCTCCTTGTTCCAATTACATGAATGAGCAATTGACTTTTACTGACTTTTAATAACACTTACTTTGCTTACTATTCCCAGTTGATCTTTGGAGTAATCATTTGGGTATGTCAGCATTATTCAAATTTTAGGGAAGTGAACCTTGGCGTTCTAAATACTTGAATGCCCAGGTCTATTTCCCTGTTGTATAATGTATAAAATGGCTCAACTCAACATCAGATACTATTTTCATCACCGTGATGCATTTTAATTACATGCTCCTCATTTTTGGACTGCTCATTTTTGGCTTTCAGGATGCCTCTTCTCCAGGTAGCTAGATACATTCTTCTTTTCTCTGAGCAACTACATGCAATCTGCTTGCAACCGCCCCTTTCTTTTCCAAGACATGATCATGGTAAGAACAGACTTGGTAGTGGAGGAGCCCCCAGAATATTATATTCATTTGAGGAAGCTGTTTTCTGGAATGGGTCATTGTACCCAGAATGTGAGGGATCTAGGACTTTTTGGCTCAAACTCTTGGTGCTGCCTGTTTCTCCACCAGGGTTTCGCCTCTGTGTTATTATGCCTCGCCACTTTGGGCCACGGCCCCTCCGTCCCAGTCCCTTCGTCACAGTACAGCTCATGTTGGGTTTTTGGGCGCACAGGACACTTTGAGGCCAGCCAATCAGTGCAGGGGCTCGGGGGCTTTGGGAGTAGAGCAAGGGCTGCAGTTCAGAGGGAGGCTCTGTCAGTTCGGAGCCTCCTGAGGCAGCTGAGAGCAGCGTGGGGGAGGGATCCAGCCACAAAAGATGTGGATCCCCCCACAAAAGGGGGGCTTTTGTGGATCCCCCCACAAAAGGGGGGCTATAGAGGTTCCCGGGTTCTCTCCCTGTGGAAGAGGGGGCTGTGAGGTGACAAAGGTATTTCTACCCCAACTGGGGCTGCCCTAGTTAGTAGCACTTGGGGCTCTGAAACCCCCACCGTGCCCCATCCAGGAGCCTCTAGCCTGTCAGTTTGGAGCCTCCCGAGATGGCCAAGAGCAGCGCAATGGAGGAGGGCTGTAGAGGACGACGGATCCATCAGGTGGGGCTTTTGCAACCAGCTGGCAGGAATGGCTGGCCTGATCTTTTGCTTTTCCTTCTAGTTTCTGAAGATCTTTTGCTTTTCCTTCTCCTGGTTTCTGAAGACCCACCTGTCCCAAGAGCTCTGCTCTCTTCTAACCCCCATCCCCACCTCTTCGTTCCCTCTCTGCTTCTTCCAGGTTTCTGGGAGTGAAGTACCTGGCATTTGTCAAAGCATATGCCTCACCTTTGATCAGAGCCTCCCCCTTCTGCCTAAGAACCTGTCTCAGCTTTGATCTGTTCCCGTCACACCAGGGGGCCAAATGGCCACAGGAAAGAGAATAGACTGATAAGGCTAATGAGGAGTATTCTATCCTTTTTGCAGGAGAGTTACTTTATGACATTTCTGACTGTATCAAAAGGAGTTACACCTTCTCTGAAGTGTAGCCTCCATTTAAGTTTCTTGCTTGGCATTTATGAGCTTAAACAGATTATTATTGGACCTTACAGATGGCAATGAAGAGAAGTGAGGAGCAACACTAATTCCAATTGCTTATCCTTTTCTCTTTCTCTGTTCATGTTCCTTTCCCCAAACATCCCTGGGAGTCCTAGGAGATGGTCATTCTAGTTTTTTCCTTTTTATCTCTTTCTTCATGGCTTCAATTTAATAAGGGTACATTTTGTTATTCATTTATTTAATTTAATTTAATTTAATTTAATTTAATTTAATTTAATTTAATTTAATTTAATTTAATTTAATTTAATTTAATTTATCATATTTCTATGCCACCCAACTCCCAAGGGACTCTGGGCGGCTTACAACAGAAATAATACAAACAGTGACATATTTTTTTTTAAAAAAAACCATTATAAAAGCATTTTAAAAACATTAAAAACACATGCACCCATCCATGGCCGGATCTCGCAAGATTGAACAGTGAGATCAATGGCCCCAGGCCTGCCGGAAAAGCCAGGTCTTTGTTATACTCTCTACAGCCCTACTTATGGATGACAGATGGAACTGTACCCAGGCTCCCTTGTATGACCTCCTTGTTCCAACTATATGAATGAACAATTGACTTTAGAAGTCAATAAACTGATTTTTACTGATTTTTAATAACACTCAAGCCATTTCTCATTATTCCCAGATGGTCTTTGGAGTAACCATTTGGCGATGTGAGCATTACTCAAATTTTAGGGA
Organism: Masticophis lateralis; assembly: GCA_030761175.1. Taxonomy (NCBI): domain Eukaryota; kingdom Metazoa; phylum Chordata; class Lepidosauria; order Squamata; family Colubridae; genus Masticophis; species Masticophis lateralis. The sequence goes on along the minus strand of JAUDYJ010000008.1, from coordinate 4,883,618 downwards.
ACGGGACCTTGGGGTTCCAAATACTTGAATTTCCAGGACTATTTCCCTGTTGGATAAAGTATAAAATGGCTCAACTTAGCATTGGATACTCATTTTCATCACCGTGATGCATTTCAACTACATGCTCCTCGCTGTTGGACTGCTCATTTTCGGTTTTCAGGATGCCTCTTCTCAAGTTAGCTAGATAAGATCTTCTTTTCTCTGCGCAACTACACCCAATCTGCTTGCAATTGCCCCTTTCTCTTCCAAGACATGATCACAGTAAGGACAGACTTGGTAGTGGAAGAGCCCCCAGAATATTATATTGGTTTTAGGAAGCCCTAAAGAGAATAAACGTCCCATTTCAATGGTGTGATTCAGCCGGTTCTGGGCAGTTCAGTCGAACTAGTAGTAAAAATTCTGGCTCCCCCGCCCCTGGTCACTCTTTATCTTGCCTGCTTGACTGGCATATTGTCTGCTGCTCTCTGTCTGGTACCCTCGCTTGCTTCGAGCACATGGTTTCTGCAGGCCAGTCAGCTTGCCTTCCTTTACCCTGGCCTACTACGTGGCCTGGATCCCTGCCAAGCCTTCCTTTGCCTCTTTGCCAGCACGAAAACGGCCTTTTACAGGGCCTTCTTAGGGCTCCCCCAGCCTGTTATAGGCCAATATGGAGAGTTCCTGGGCCCTCCACACCCCATTTCCCATGGCTTTACTGTACTTTACTGAACAGCTGCAGAAGAGGCTGAACCACATGGCAGAGAAGCCAAAGTCTTTTATTCAGAAGCCTGTGAAGCTGTAAGAACGTGAGCTGTAAGGAAAACAGCTTGACTTTGGCTTCTCTGCCATGAGGCCCTGCAGGCTTAGTTTTTAGACCAAGCCTAGTCTGGTCTGGTTTAGTTTGGGCCCAGTCTGCTTGCTGCTGACTGGCTAGTTCGAATGAGCAGCTTCAAGTATTAGAGCATGGCAGCCAATCAACAAGGGACTTGCAGTTCAGCCCAATGAGAGAAAGGAAGCTACCTCCCCTTTCACTGGTTGCTGCTGTTGCTGACTCAATCCCTGAAGCAGGAAGCTGCTGCTTATAGGCCTAGGGGTGCTGGCCACATGGCCACAGCCGAAGCATAAAAAGTTAGAAGTTGTGACTTAGTATTGCTAAATTTAATTAACCCATAAATAAGGCTTTCAGTTCAATATTAATCACATACTGGTGATAGGTCCAAGCACAGTAATTTAATAAGCTATTGCATAATTTTAGCGTTATAACTTGTTCTCTTTAGTTGATGAAAATTGGATGTCTCTTGCTTTTCTCATCTCATCCTTGACACCTCTGCTGTATAAATCAGGTGTGTGAAAGTTGATCTCATTGAGGGTTGTATAAGGGTTGTGTTTGACCTTGTGGGACTGGGGGGGTCATGGTAAGGGGGCATGGGTAGCTCAATTTCATTCAGTTGAGGGAGCCTGTGGTGGCCCAAGCACTGTGTCAGCTAAAATGGAGCTCTTGAGAGCTGTGCTTGGCTCTCCTGAGCTCCATTTTCACTGGCAGAGGCACTGCGGGCCAGTCCTTCACTGTTTCCAGGGTGGCCCCGTGGGCCAGATCTAAGTACCCCTCAGACCAGTTCCAGCCCTCGGGCCTTGAGTTTGACACCCCTGATCAAAATGATCAAATAAATAAATGATGTTATTTTAAGCTCACTGTTGTCAGGCACAAGAACCCAGAGCTACTCATGAGTAGCTAAAGTCAGTAACTTTATTGTCTATCGCCTATGTTACAAGAATCTCACCACACTGCTTGTGTTCTCCTAGGAATGACCAGATAAAACTTCATGGGTGAGGTCAGACTTAGACTTGTGGCTGTGCAGTAACTCTAAACTTGGCCCTCTCTTGATCCCTCTTCCCACATTGTTATCTACTAACATTGCTGTCTCTAGTTTTATTTGTAGATTTCTCTTCTACCTGGGAAGATATTGTGGAAGATATACAACACCAGAAAAGTAAGAGTTTCATTGTTGTCTGCATAACAAAAGCCGGGGGATTCATAGTTTATTGTTGGTGTGGGTGCCTTTAAATAAACAGGATAATCTCATTATTAGAGTCACATTTCCACAAGGACATAAAGGATATATATGGAAAGGATAGGGAATTTGTCTTAGTATGTTGGGGTGCTGTGATGTTTGAACTGAGCCCAAAATGACATTTGACATACTGGATGGGACAGCTATTCTTTTTCTTTCTGACACCATCTCTTCCTTTTCTGATAACCTCCTTTCTCTGTTTATATCTCCTGCTGGCATGAAGTAGGTTGTATGCTGTTTACATCTGAAAAGCAGCTGAGATCTTCCTTCCATGGCATAGAATATGCAGGACACTTTTCTTTTGTAATACTGTAGGCCCTATTAGTCTGATGATGGGATGGACCCTAGTTTAGGCATAAAGCATCTGTTTCACAGGGACAAGGTGTCGGAGTTCCAAGTAACACCCCCAACGAAATCAAACTCCGAGGCTTGAAGTTCCTCAAAGGTAATCTTTATTAGAGATGTCATATTGGCACATCTGGGAAAACCCAAATCTGAAAGCTTCTGGGTTTTTCTTACCCACAAGAGAGTTAGAGACCTTGCCCACATCTCCCATATGTCCACACAGCTCCAATCAGTTCTTTCCCGAACAGAAGACATCCTCCAATTTCTCCTTTGCACAGCTGCCGGACACCATGGCCTTGAACTCCTCTTAGAGAAGTTTGTTATGGCTATCTCTACTGCACTCGTGCAATCCCCCCTTCCAACTTCCCATGGTATGATTGTGGCAGGTCTGGATCCTCAAGACCCACAGGTAATATGGCTACCAGGCATGACAGGCAGCACCCCCTCAGAAGAGACACATGTCCTGTAAAGAAAATAACATTCGGGGAAGTTATCCACATTTAACCCCTCCCCCAGGAGGACCATTTGGCTTGTCTGGGTATTTATTATGGAATTGTTTAATCAGTCTATCTGCTTTGATGTTCCAGCTATTTACCCAGGTGGCATCAGATAAAGGGTACCCTTTCCATTGTATTAGGTATTGCAACTAACCTCTATACATTCTGGAGTATAATATCCTCTTTATCTCATAATGGGTCTCTCCTTCCACCACAATGGGGGGAGGAGCAGTTGGGTCTGGGGTTTTATGTTAGATCCAATGGATCATTTCAGCAAATTACAATGAAATACGGGGTGTATTTTCCCCAATATGCGAGGGAGGCTTAATTGCGCTGTCACAGGGTTAATTATTTTTACTATAGGAAAAGGGCCTAAGAACTTTGGTCCCAATTTCCTGCTAGGCAGTCTCAATTTTATGTAATTAGTGGAGAGAAAAACTCTGCCCCCCCCCCACCCAAAAAGGAGGTTGAAGCGAGTGGTGTTTGTTTTTTATTTTCAGCCACTGCTTCAGAGAGCGTCTTTTTTATATTTTCCCACCCCTTTCTCAATGAATCCATCCATTCTGTCAATGACATGGAGGAGGGGGGGATTCTCTTGGCAGTTCTGGAATGGGGACAAATTCCATGCCCCTGGTAACTTCGAAAGGAGTTAGTCCAGTGCTAGAATGCACAGTATTGTTGTACACCACTTTTGCGAACGGCAACAAATCTGCCCAATTTTCTTGTTGGTAATGCACATAGCATCTGATATATTGTTCCACCATGGCATTCGTACATTCAGCAGCACCATTCGTGCTTGGATGAAAAGCCAAACTGAGGCCCTGTGTGGACCCAATGGACCTCAGGAACTCCGGGCATGACACAGGGGTTGAGAGTCAGTCAATCTGATGGTAGAGAAAGAGTAGGTGTGCATGAGGTGTGCATTTAGAATCAATTACAATCATTTTTGGAAAATATCAGAGTATTATTGTGTGAGATACCAGAGGATTGGACAAGAACTAATATAGTTATGGTCTCAGAGTCAGGGCTCCAAGACATGAGCTGATTAGATCTGGCCAGATGATGTCACCACAGCTGCTGAATCAAACACTGACACCCTCTTGGGTCCCTATTGAGCAAGGAAAGGTTCAGCTGTACATACTGGCAGGGAGAAGATTTAAACCGTGTCAGGACTATCTTCTGTTGCTTGAAACCAACTTTGACATCTAGCTTTGCACTTTGTTTATTCTTGCTCTTGACTCCTGCTATGTTTTCAACCTCAAAGTGTTTCTGACTAAGTCTTTGACTCTTCCCTTGGTAATTTTGAAGACATTCTATGTTTTCTGATTATGGACTATCTAGCTTGGATTATGTCTACTCATCCTACAATAAGATGTAATGAACATGTGATCTTCCTCTTACTTCCCATTTCCTCTTCTGTCACCTCTCCTGTCCATCAGCTGCCATTTCTCCAGGAAAGCTTCCTGATGCCTTCACAAATCTTGCTGCAAATACTCCACTCCAACTGCTCCTTCCACAGTGCACGTTCTCCTGCCCAGCATCTCTGCAAGTATCTGCATCGCACTGCATTTTATCCTGACATTGTAAGCTGCTCAGAAAGTGCTGTAAAGCACCATGGAGCAGTATATAAATCTAACTGCTAATGCTACTTTATTCCTTTCACTGAAACTAGGACAGAAAAGAATGTAGTCTCACAATTCAGAAAAGGAAAGAGGGAGTAAGCTAGAAATCCATTGATTTAGTATCTATACTGAGCAAGGAACTAGGAAAGTTTGACAAACAACATGTATTTCAATAATTAGTAAATGTACTATAACTAAAAGTCAGCATGGGTCTATCAAGAGCATATTAAATCACAGGGCTGTTAAACTCATGGCTCACAGGCCAGATGTGTCATGTGCTGGCCATGGTCACGGCCAGTTTAGCTAAGGAAAAAAAGAGTCCTGATACATCACGTGACACCGCCATGATGACGTGAGTTTGACACCCCTGTTATATCAGATTAACCTTTTATTTTTGAGGGACCGCCATAGATTATTTGTGCCATAATCTTTCAGTTTTGAAATTTTTCAGATCTTGTTACTTTGTGGTTTCTCTAATTTGTCTTCTATTCTACTATCCCCTGGTACACAACAGTTATCCAGTTTTCTTCTTTTCAACCAGAATTATCTCTTATGTGTTATGAGCCAAGATGTTATCCATTTACATTCGGAAATATCACAGTATCTTAAACTACTTATTTTCAACTATTTTTTCAACTATATATTACTGGCATGTGATAATTTTCTCATATGTTCCAGGGAATCATTCTGGCAACTGTGTTATGTTGTTGTTTATACTAATTCTGTGTGATCTTCTTGCAGGAGGGTATGATCTATGGTTTCTTCTGTTTCTCTGCACAATCTGCACTTTGAATTATTTGATAATTTTTCAGTTTGGCCCTGATTGCGTTGCTTTGAAAAGCTCACTCTTGTGCAGCCAAAATCAAATCTTCAGTTTTGTTGAATATTCCTGTTTCCAAGTTGTATCTTTATCCACTTTTCCCCTTGATCTTTTGTACAAATTGATCTTGCTATATGCTTTTCCTTGCCAGCATTGTTATTTTTTAAATTACATTATTTCTATATTCATGTTTTGTTTCCTGTACATCTGCTAAGTTTCTATTTTTGACTTGCATCAATGCTTTTCTTGGCTGTCCTTTGCATAAATTCAATATATATGGAATTTTAAAAAATGAAAAGTAAACAGGCAAAGACAATTTGTTTTACTTGAAGTAAATCTCTACCTCCATTTCTGCAGGACAAATTTAACCTTTAAGTATCATTCTAGTAGGAAGGAATATATTGTATAGTGAACTATCCTCGGTATTTCCTCTTCTTCTCCTTCTTTTTCTCCTCTTCCTCCTCAAGCTGCTGTTATGGTACTTTATCAACCTATCAAGTCCTTCTCAAGGAACTGGGCTAAGCAGATATCATTGCTTGATAATGTTATTTTTGCATTTCAAAAAAGGGATGTAACAGAGCTTTAGTTTCCAACACCCATGTTTTCCTTTTAGAAATACCTTGGAAATGCAGATTAAGTGCCCGAAGAGGATCTTGCAATGCTAAAATTCTTCGCTATTATTATAATACCTACTACAAGAAATGCCTATTGTTAGCTTACAGTGGTTGTGGAGGAAATGCAAACAATTTTAGGACCTTCTACAAATGCAACCAGGCCTGTAACGTATTCGGTATGTTGAAACAATTTTATATCCCCCACCCAGAATTAATTAATTAATTGGTTTGTCACGATATAAAAAAGATGTTGAGAATCTAGAAAGAGTGCAGAGAAGAGCAACTAAGATGATTAGGAGACTGGAGACTAAAACATATAAAGAATGGTAGCTGGAATTGGGTATGTCTAGTCTAGTGAAAAGAAGGACTAGGTGTGACACAATCGCAGTGTTCCAATATTTGAGGGGCTGCCACAAAGAAGAGGTGGTCAACCTATTCTCTAGAGCACCTGAAGGCAGGACAAAAACAAAGGATGGAAACTAATCAAGGAGAGAAGCAACCTAGAATTAGGGAGAAATATCCTGACAATGAGAACAATTAATCAGTGGAACGACTTGCCTCCAGAAGTTGTGGGTGCTCAACACTGGAGGTTTTAAGGAAGAGATTGGACAACCATTTGTCTGAAATGTTATAGGATTTCCTGCCTGAGCAGAGGGTTGAACTAAAAGACCTCCAAGATCCCTTTCAGCCCTATTATTCTGTTATTCTGTGAAGCCTTCAGAGAGCCCATAAACACACCCAATTTCCAAGTGTCCCTCCTCCCAATGTTGATTGAGTTTCTTCTTTAGAAGAAGAAACTCAATCAAACTCTTTGCTGTCTTTAGAAGAGCATATGACGGCCGTGGCCAGGGGGGCTTTTTATCAGGTTCGCCTGATACGCCAATTGCGTCCCTTTCTGGATCAGGACTCCCTACGCATAGTCACTCAAGCACTTGTCACTTTCTGCCTGGACTACTCTCTACATGGGGCTCCCCTTGGGGTGCACCTGGAGGCTCCAACTGGTCCAGAATGCGGCCGTGTGAGGGATTATGGGAGCGACGGGTGCTCCCCTGTGACACTTCTCCTGCGCAAGCTGCACTGGTTCCCGGTGGTCTTCCGGGTGCGCTTCAAGGTGTTGGTGACCACCTTTACAGTGCTCCATGGCTTAGGGTCTGGGTATTTGCGAGACCGCCTTCCGTCGCCAATAGCCTCCCACTGGCCAGTATGCTCGTAAAGAGAGAGCCTTCTCAGGGTGCCATCGGCCAGACAATGTCAGCTGGCAACCCCCAGGGGGAGAGCCTTCTCTGTGGCAGCACCTGCCTTCTAGAATGACCTACCCCTGGAGATATACAAGATATCGGACCTCCGGACTTTTCATCGGGCCCTTAAAACTCATCTATTTCATCTAGCTGGGCTGATTTGATCCCATCCTTTGTTTTAATTCTAAATACTTCTTCAATCTGCTGAAATAAAATCCCTAACCTTCAAACAAATGGAAGAACAGCTCTCCCCAACCATTCTCTCAGTCCATCCCATAAGTCTGGGATCTCACCAATGGAGGTCTGGAAGCCCTTTGCCTCTTCTTAGGATGGAGGAGCTTGCATTGTCCAGACGGTACTTCAGCTCCTTGGTGGGCTTCAAATGGCAATGACTCAAAATGGGGTGCTCTCATTGTGGGAGGGCAGGCAAATTGTTTCACTTTCTCTGAGGTTTAGGGAGGTTTTCTCAGGATCTAATTTTCCAATACACACTCCAATGTTCATTTTCCCCTGCCCTTTGGAATCAGAATGCAGTATTTTTTCATGTGGTGATCTTCTGAGTTTCCTTAAAAGGGAGAGTCTGTTTTATTTTCTTCTTTTTACTTTCATGTGTATCTCCAGATATATGTCAACTTCCCAAAGTTGTAGGACCGTGCAAAGCTGGGCATCATAATTTTTATTTCAACACAGCAACAGGGAACTGTGAGCTATTCATTTATGGTGGATGTGAAGGAAATAAAAACAACTTCAAAACTCTGAAGAAATGCAGAGCTGCATGTCAACGTTCTGGTAAGGAAGAAATGTTAATTGTTGTCTCGGTTCATCATTAAAACAAAAACCATGTTAGTCTTGTCTGCCAATTATTGATCTGAAAACTCTTTAGTCCTAAAGTTAATTCAATGCTCAATTCTGCAATTCAGGCCCTGTACCATAAGAATAGCTTGCTTGCTTTTTCTTGCAAAGAGTTTTGTGAGCATTTCTTCATTCAATTGATAAAGGGGATTAAGCAAAATATTGTAAAATCAAAGGAAATTATATATTTCTCACTGGAAAACTTAACTTCTAACACATGTTAGCAAATGGTATCATGTAACATAAAAATGTATGTTTTAATGTTTCTGGAAAAATGCTGCTACTTTGCACCTAAGTGCCAATGAATTTTCTTGAAGTGTTTGGAGTGAGACTTCCACCTCTGTGCACCTGGCTGTAGACTGGGACTTTTTTTCTTCTAAGTTATTCAATTTTGAGAGTTTGTCTGGCTCACTCTCTATAATAGACCTGGCATCTTTTGGCTATCCTGGCATCTATCCTATCTCATCCTTTTTCCTCCACCTCCGCTGTCCCTGTTTGTTTGTGAGGGGTCCATAATTCTTGCTATTTAGCTAAATTATAGGGATTTCTTTGGTTCCAGCCTTTCTAGAAAGACAATAAAAACTCATTTTTGGCACCCCTCTTTTCCTGCTGTGAGGCATGGCATCATATACTGCATCAGGACATCACATTGTGAATAAGATAAGAAAATAAATAAACAATGGAGGTATCTTTAATTAGAGAGAAAACACAATGAGGTCCATTTCTCATTTTGCCTATGTTCAATTTTCCTGCTGAGGAGGTGGCTGCAAGGGTGGGTTCTACTTACTTTTACCATCAGTTCACATAGTGTCTGTGCGCACACGCACAGATCACTTCTGATGACGTCCGGGTCAGTGAACGGAGCCTCCTGCCAGTTTTACTACTTGTTCTTGCCAACCAGTCCGAACTGGGGGCAATCCACCACTGGGTGGCTACCCTACAAGCTAGAGCAGGCTAAGGAACCAATGGGATATTTGCCTCTTCTACTGCTGTCAACTTAATTTTGATTCTGTCTCTTTTCCAGGATAACGTTGACTCCAATTCCTGTTCTCACTGATGAGATCTACTGAGAGATGGAGTAGATTCAGCATCTGAGGAAGGAATCCAAATTCCCATGGAGTCTCCCACTGAAACTCCTTGCATGTATCTGATTCTAAGTATACTCTTAAATAAGCAGATTAATGCTTTTGACACGCTAATATCCAGTTTCTGAAATACAATTTATACTACTCCTTTTATTCCGTCACACTATCAACCACATTACAATAAGACACCGCAATGCAGAGTATTTAGTGAATATATCAGCTTCAGGGAATATTCAAAGATGTTTTATTGTAGTAGAAAATATGAAGCATCTGATCTGGCAGGAATATTTCCTTGGCCTTCCTCCCCCACAGACAATCTTTTTGAAAAAGATAAGTCACAAACTCCACTCTATGGTGTAAGGATAATGAGAATTATAGGTATAGATATAAGATTGTAAAAGTTGTAAAATAGGTTCTTTTCCAGCTCTTTTCACAGGCCTTCAGTGTATCAAGCACACTATTTCTTAGTCTTTGCTACGTTCTATGTAGCAGTATTTAACCAGTGTGAACAGTTTGTAGTTTTTTGGGTTTTTCTTTTTTTGTTAATTTGATTTATATGCCGCCCTTCTCCGAAGACTCAGGGCGGCTTACAATGCGTTAAACAATAGCCTTCATACTTTTGTATATTTATACAAAGTCAGCTTATTGCCCTCACAAGCTGGGTCCTCATTTTACCTACCTTAGAAAGGATGGAAGGCTGAGTCAACCTTGAGCCTGGCGAGATTCGAACATGCAGTAATTGCAGACATCTGGTGTTTAATTACAATGCTTAGTCTGCAGAGCTATCTAGGCTCCAGTTGTAGCACAACTGTGCTCAAGGGCCCTATTTATGAACTCATGCTTCCAAGTACTTTTTTAAAATTTGATTTATATGCATGAATAAGTACATGAATGTCAAGTTATATTTTCAGCTATATTTCCCTATAGTGCAATATAAAAGTGCCTTGACTGAGCACTAGGATATATTTTGCTACATGCTCATTCAGTCTTCTTCACTTTCTGGTTTCAGGATGCTTCTTGCCCAAATTTAGGGACCTTTCCCCAATCACCCCCCAGCTGTGTGTATCCCTGTCAGGGGTAGGTTCTACTTACCTTTACTACCAGTTTGCAATGGGAGCGCACTACAGAAGCATCTGCGCATGGGCAGATTGGCCATGATGATGTCCGGGTGAGTGGACCCTCCCGCCGTTTTTACTACCAGTTCGCAAGAACCAGACCAAACCGGGAGCAACCCACCACTGATCCACATACAACCTTGTGTCTTTCTCTCTACACCCAAGTATTATGACATAGAAGAAAATCGACACTGACATCCCCTAAATTCTGTTGAAGATGTTATCTAGCCCAGTAAAGAAACATCCGGAAACCAACCCACAAGCTCGGAGGATGAACCTTCACCCTCACACTACACCGAACTACAGATATTCACTACTATTGCATGGGAAAGAAATGCATAAACTATTTGTGTGGTAGAGCAAGAAGCAACAGGGTCAAGAGTTTGTGAGGTGTAATGAATACAATAGTGAAGGAAACTGATTCAGTCAAGTAAATTAATGGGAATAGAATTGCAAAAGAAGTAAAGAAAGAAAAAGTGAATGGTTCATGAGGGAGGCAAAGATTTAGAGTACCATGGTTGGATTTGATGCAAGCCTGGAAAGAAAAATGAGAACTTTCATTGTGGAAATAAACAGCAAAGTATAGAGGTGGTAAAAACGAAAAGTGGTTTACAAGGATAGAAAGATAGAGAGAGTGAGGCGGTGCAAAGTCATTCTAGCTCTTTCCTTTTTTTATCACTTTCCTCATTCTTTCAATTTAATTCGGGCACAATTCCTTACTCAAATTGCTACACTCTATATAGCACTGTTTATGGATGATTTAGGTTTAGGTTTAGGTTTATTCGATTTCTATACCGCCCTTCTCTCGAAGGACTCAGGGCGGTGTACAATCATCATAAAACAATGTAAAAATACAAAATTTAAAACAATTTAAAAATAGATTAAATATTTCGGCCGTTACATTAAAACCCCCAATTTTAAAACACCCCATTCCAATTTCATTACTCCAGTCCAGCCTGTTGAAATAGCAGGGCCTTAAGGGCACGGCGAAAGGTACGCAGGTTGGGAATCATACGTATCCCGGTGGGCAGATCATTCCAGAGGGTGGGTGCCCCCACAGAGAAAGCTCTCCCCCTGGGGGTCGCCAGTCTACATCGTTTAACTGATGGCACCGTGAGGAGTCCCTCTCTGTGGGAGCGTATTCGTCGATGGGAGGCTATCGGTGGCAGAAGACGGTCCAGTAGATAGCCGGGTCCTAAGCCAAGGAGCGCTTTAAAGATGGTGACTAACACTTTGAACTGCACCCAGAAGACCACTGGGAGCCAGTGCAGCTCGCGCAGGAGAGGTGTCACATGGATGTGTCGAGTTGCACCCATAATCACCCGCGCAGCCGCATTCTGGAGCAGTTGGAACCTCCGAGTGCTCTTCAAGGGGAGCCCCATGTAGAGAGCGTTACAGTAGTCCAGACGGGATGGGATGGTCCAAAAAGGGACGCAACTGGTAGATCAGGTGAACCTGATAAAAAGCCCCCCTGGCCACAGCCGTCATATGGTCGTCTAAAAACAGCTGTGCATCCAGGAGGACACCCAGATTGCGAGCCCTCTCTGAGGGGGCCAAAGTTTCACCCCCAATAGCCAGCAATGGTACCAGCTGGCTATCCCGGGACACTGGGAGCCATAGCCACTCAGTCTTGGAGGGGTTGAGTCTGAGTCTGTTTCCCCCCCATCCAGATCCGCACAGCCTCCAGACATCGGGACATCACATCAAGGGCATCACTGGGGTGGTCTGGGGTGGAGATGTACAGCTGAGTATCATCAGCATACAGATGATACTTCACCCCAAAACCACAGATGATCTCACCCAGTGGCTTCACATAAATGTTGAACGGAAGGGGCGAGAGGACTGACCCTTGTAGCACCCCACACATGAGGCGCCTCGAGGTCGACCTCTGACCCCCTGCCAACACAGACTGCATCCTATCAGAGAGGAAGGAGGAGAACCACCGCAACATAGTTCCCCCCACTCCCAGCCCCTCCAGTCGGTGCAGCATGATACCATGGTTGATGGTATCAAAAGCCGCTGAGAGGTCCAATAGGACTAGGACAGAGGAGCACCCCTTGTCCCGAGCCCTCCAGAGATCATCAACCAATGCGACCAATGCCATTTCTGTGCTGTATCCCAGCCTGAAGCCTGACTGGAATGGATTCAGATAGACAGCTTCATCCAGATACCGAGGGAGCTGTTGCGCCACCACACTCTCAACAACCTTCGCCACAAAGCGGAGGTAGGAGACTGGATGATAGTTCACTAATATAGCTGGGTCCAGAGAAGACTTCTTGAGGAGGGGCCTCACCACCGCCTCTTTCAAGGTGGGGGGTGGGGGGAGAGGAAACCCTCACTCAAAGAAGCATTAATAATCATCTGGAGCCAGCCTCGTGTGACCACCCGGGAGGCCAGTCAGGAGGGACATGGGTCCAATAAACATGTGGCAGAGCTCAACCTCTCCAAAATCCTGTCCACGTCCTCAGGAGTCACAGAGTCAAACTCCTCTCAGATAACACTCTCAAGACCCACCTCTGTCACCCCCTCTGAACTCACCCAATCGGAGTTCAGACCTTCCCGAATCTGAGCAATTTTATCTTGCAGGAATTGCACAGCCCTCTCCTGCAAGGAATCTTCCCACGCTCCCATATGGAGGAGGGAGCGGGTCACCCTAAACAGGATGGCTGGGCAGTTCTTTGCAGACACAATAAGAGCGGAGAAATAATTAGATTTCGTTGCTTTCATCACCACTAGGTAGGTCATAATGTAAGACCACACCAGTGTTTGGTTGGATTCGGAACGGCTGGCCCTCCAATCACTCTCCAGGCGTCTTCTCCGGTGCTTCATCTCCCTCAGCTCCTCCGAAAACCCAGGAGCCAGGTGGGATCGGCATCGGGTCAGAGGCTGCAAAGGCACGACTTGGTCCAAAGCTCCGGTGGCCACCCTTTCCCAGGCGGCCACCAGTTTTTCAGTTGAGTTGTGAGTCAGAGTCTCAGGGAATGGCCCAAGCTCGATCAGGAACCTATCAGGATCCATCAGGCGCCTGGGACGGAACCACTTAGTTGTCGGTTTTGTCTCCCTGCGGCGTAAGGAAGTGGCTCGAAAGTCTAGTTGAAGGAGTGAATGATCTGACCATCACAAGGGCTTAATGACTACCTCCCCTAGTTCAAGATCATTCAATCACTACCAGAGACAAAAATCAAGTCCAGAGTGTGACCCCCCATGTGCATAGGGCCTTGAACTAACTGGGTCAGGTCCATGGCTGTCATGGAAGCCATGAATTCCTGAATGTCTCCAATGTCCCACCGACAGATGGCAGGTTGAAATCCCCCATGACCACAAGTCTGGGGGTATCCACCGCCACCCCGGTGATCACATCGAGCAGTTCAGGCAGGGCTGCCGCTACATGGCAGGAAGCCAGGTACGCAGTCAGCAAGCCCATCTGCACCCCACGGCCCCACTTCACAAGGATGGACTCACACCCGGCTATCTGAGGAACAGTGGCCTCCCTCGGACAAAGACTTTCCTTAATAATAGCCGCCATCCCGCCGCCCCTCCCTTGAGCCCTCAGCCGATGGAATGCACAGAAGCCTGGTGGGCACATTTCAACAAGGGGAACCCCCCCTCCTGGCCCAACCAGGTCTCCGTAATCCCTGCCAGGTCTGCACCCACCTCCTGTACAAGATCATAAATGAGGGGGGCTTTATTAATCACAGACCTGGCATTTCACAGCATCAGCCGGAGGCCCAGGCCCTGAGGCTCTGTACAACCCGGATGATTGGTGGAACTCTACTCGAGGTCCCTAGGCAGGACCTCCTTGTTCCAACTTCATAAGTGCCCAGGTCTATTTATCTATTGAGCAATCTATAAAATGGCTCAACTCAGCAATGGATATTTTCACCACCATGATGCATTCAAGCTACATGCTCCTCACTTTTGTATTGCTCATTTTCTGCTTTCCAGATGCAGGTAGATAAGACCTTTCTTTCTCCTCCATTCCTACATGCAGTCCGCTTACAAATGCTCTGTATTATTTCAAGTTATGATCACATTAACAACAGATTTGATGGTGGAAGAGCCCCCAGAATATGATATTGATTTTAGGAAGTCCTTTCTGGAATGCATCATCCAAGAACAATACTCCCCGCCCCCAATATTCCGAGCTAGTATCCTTCCCCCAGGAGTGGGGAGGAAATAGTGATTTTGTAGCACCCTTCCCCCAGGAGTGGGGAGGGAATGGGGATATTGCTCTATCCCTCCGCTGCCATGCCCACCAAGTCACATCTACAGAACTGGTAGTAAAAAAAAAATTGGATTCCACCACTGAGCACAATGTACCCTTCCTGCAGCAGTTTATGGAGCAGTTTATCCAGCTACTCTGGAACAGGGCACATTGTTAGTTCTCGTCATCAGAGGCTCGGCTGGCTATGAGACTTGGTAAAACATGTATTAAATACGGGATGATGCATGTTGAAAAATTAACATATTGAAATGCTGGTAGAAAGATGGATGGTAGTTAGTCCTTGACTGTATGTCACGAAGTAAGAAAAAATGGTTGTATAAGAACGGCAAGTGGTGCAAAATCAATATAGCTCTGTCCTTTTATCTCTTTCCTCATGCCTTCAATTTAATTCAAGTACAATTCATTACTCATTTGCTACACACTATAGCACTGTTTATGGATGATTGGTGGAACTACACTTGGGGTCCCTAGGCATGACCTCCTTGTTCCAACTACATGAATGCTGAGGTCAACTTCCCTATTGAACACTCTATAAAATGTCTCAACTCAAAATCAGATTCTTGCTTTGAGCACAATGAAGAATTCGAACTGCATGCTCCTCACTTTTGGACTGCTCATTTTCTACTTTCGGGATGTCTCTTCTGGAGGTAGATAAGACCTGTCTTTTCTCTCCAAACCTGGCAGGAATATTTGCTTGATCTTTCTCCCTTACACTCAACCCTTTTGGAGACAGATATGGTTGAAGTTTGGTGTGTGTTTAAAGTTGTAAAAGATCTAAGGCATTTCCTTTTCCAGCTCTCCCCACATGCTTGTAATTTATTAAATACCCACCACTGCCGCTACTTTTTTGCTGATCCAGGTAGAACCGGTAGCAACCCCCCACTGGTATTGTCCCTATATGTCAACTCATTGTTCAAACTGTATGAATGTCTAGCTCAATTTCCTACAGTGCAGTGTCCCCCAATCTTTCTGGCTCTGTGGATCAGTAGGGTTAGCGGTAGCAGCGGTTGTGGGGGTGGGGGAGGGAAAGGATGGTATCACACAACAGTGACTAGAGGGAGTGTTAGGTACACCAGGACAATGGGGAGGCGAGTTGAGCCGGGTGGGTACAGGTGACTGAACAAACAATTGGAACAATTGGAACCAAAAGTCCAGAGACTTTTGGCTGTGAGCCAAAAAATCGTAAACTATCAGGGAGAAAGGGACAGGGGAAGCTAGACTCTTGCAGCCCTTCTGGGGGTAGCGCTACAAGTGGGGGCTCATCTGGGATAGATGTGACTCTCTCTGGAGAGGTCTTTTGTTCTGCAGTTCTGGCTGTTGCATGGAATGCTTACTGGTCTACCTCACTGGTTCCCTGAGGATGTTCTTTGCAGAAGTAGAATTTCACCTGCTTGGTCATTGCTTGAGCAGCCCGGTTCTCAATGGTTGGGGAGTCCTGCTATAGTGCATATAAAAAGTGGCTAGACTGAGCACCAGACTCTTGTTTTCAACACCAAGATGTATTTTATTGCATGCTCATTTGGAGTTGTTCACTATATGGTTTTAGGTTGCCTCCAAACAAAATTTAGGTACCTTTTCCAACCAGTTGTGTACAGGTAGTCCTCTACTTACAACAGTTCACTGAGTGACCTTTCAACATTACAATGGCACTGAAAAAAGTGACATGACCACCTTTCAGACATATGACCTCATGGTCACGTGACTTACATTCAGATGCTTGACCACTGACTCATATTTATGACCATTGCCGTGTCCCAGGTCATGTGATCACCTTTTGCAATTTTCTGACAAGCAAAGTCAATGGGAAAATCACATTCACTTAACAACTTTGTAATTAATTTAACTGCAGGGATTCACTTAACAAATATGGTGGAAGAGGCTCCAACTGGTCCAGAATGCGGCCGCGTGAGTGATTATGGGGGTGACATGTCGCTCCCACGTAACACCTCTCTTGCGCGAGCTGCACTGGCTTCCGATGATCTTCCAGGTGCGTTTCAAGGTGTTGGTTACCACCTTTGAAGCGCTACATGGCTTAGGACCTGGATATCTACAAGACCGCCTTCTGCCAGCGATTGCCTCCCACCAGCCGGTACGCTCCCACAGAGAGGACCTCATCAGGGTGCCGTCGGTCAAACTATGTTGACTGGTGATCCCCAGGGGGAGAGCTTTCTCTGTGGGGGACCCTGACCTATGGAACGAATTGCCCCTGGAGATACGAAGGATCCCCGACCTCCACGCCTTCCGTCGTGCCCTTAAGACCCTGCTATTTCATCAAGCTGGTCTGATGGAGCGATGAGTTTTAATGGGTATTTTAATTTTGGGGTTTTAATTATGGCCTAACTATTGAATTTGTTTAATTGTTTTTTAACTTTTGTGTCTCTATTGTTTTAGTATCGGCTGTACACCTCCCTGGGTCTTTCAGGAGAAGGGCAGTATAAAAGTGCAATAAAAAAAACCCAACAAAACTTAAACATTGAAATTTTCAAAGGAATAAAATTCCTTTGCAGAAATGGTAGACGGTAGAATAAGTACATAAAAGACAGAAAAACAAAGGGAATACATCTTTGGGAAGGTCCTTACATCTTTTCAACATGTAGGAGGGGAACACCACCAAGACAGTGCCAAGGCCAGTGAGACATAGTAAAACCTCATAGTACAGGATCAACTCAGGAAGGGAAAAGCCCTAGGCATAGGAAGATGACCTTCCCAAACTAGAACACATAAGCATCAGGGCCATTAGGAATAAAAGAAGACCCAGGGAAAGGACACACAGACATGCCAGGAAAGAAACTATCGAAACAGCAGAGTAAAACAAAAGGAATTGCAGAGGATTAGCTAAGGAAAAGATTTAATTAATAACCCAAGCAATCTGATAAGAGCCAAGCTGGGGATAACAACATGGCTTAAGACAAGGGGCAAATAATAAGAGCAGAAGGAAACAAAAGAACACGAAGTCAGATAACTAAGACACCACCCAGTTTCAAGTAGGGAAGGACTAGAATAAGAAAACAAAGGGTGATCCATGAACACTCACACAAAAGGAAGACACACAAAAGTAACAAAAGAAACAAAGAATTTCCTTTGTACGGAAAAGTATAAAAATGTATGCTTACGTTGTAACGATGTCAGTTCACCCAGGAACGCTGGTTCGTGCACTTGCCGGATCCTTCTTTCTGAAACTAAATAAAAAGAATCCTGTTTTCACGCAGCTCGCTTCACTCATTAATCGGCTTATCATGCCTGCAAAGCTTTCCCAGCCGGGAAACTTGAACCCTTTTGGGGAAACCTCTCTGAAGATTCAACAAACAAATTTAGGACATGTGATGCTCTGGGAAGCAGGAATAGATGTGAACACTCCATAATTGGTATAATGTTTCCATGACCAATATATATGAACACATCTGTCCTTGGCAACTGCTGGCCTTGCAGGAGTTAGGTGACAATCAAGATGAGCAGGAAGAGTTCATCCATGGGGTGAAGGGAGCCTTGTGAGGAGGAAGAGCCCGAGTAAGAGGAAGCACATCTGCTCCTTCCACACCAGGCATAGAAGATGTCACTGTGAACCAGATTCCCGAGGAAGGGGTAGCTGTCATGTAAATGGGAGGAGATAATTGAAGGATGTTACTAGTTTTCTTGAGAATTTATGGGGTGGGGGGACGGCAATAACACACATGCATTTTAGAAGAGTTCAAAGCACAACTTTCTCATCCTTCAGCAACTCAGGCAGCAGTTCATCCAGGTTTTCTAGAATATTGATTGTTGGTCTCCTTATCAGCGGCTGAGCTGGCCATGGCGCATGTAAAATGTGTACGAAAAATGGGATAACTAATTTTAACATATTCAAATGCTGGTAGAAAGTTGGACAGCAGGTTGTGCTTGCCGATCTGACACAAAATAAGAGAAAATGACTGTAATAAGAGATTGCCATATCCTATATAGACCTGTTTATGGATGACAGGGGGAACTGTACTCAGGATCACTATATATGACCTCTTTGTTCCAGCTACATGAACAGTCAATAAACTTCTAAAATCCCTCGTTCTAAAGACGTTTATCAACTGCTAATAAAACTCACTGTTCTGTAGTATTCCCAGTCAGTCCTTGGAGTAACCATTTTCGGATGTGAACATTATTCAGATTTTGGGGAACTGGACTTGGTGTTCCAACCACATGAATGCCCAGGTGTACTTCACTGTTGGATAATCTATAAAATGGCTCTATTTCTCATCCGATATTTGCTTTCATCACCATGATTCATTCGAACTACATGCTCCTGACATTTGGACTACTCATTTTCTGCTTTCAGGATGCCTGTTCTAAAGGTAGGTAGATAAGACATTTCTTTTCCCTCCATACCTAAGTGCAATCTGCTTGGAAATGCCCCTTTCTCTTCCAAGACATGATCACATTAACAACAGAATTGTTGTTGGAGGGACCCCTAAATTATGGGATTTAGTTTTGGAAGCCAGTTTCTGGACTGGATCATCCAAAAGAAACATAAATGTAACTTTTCTGCAGTATTTTGGTCGGTCCTTAGTTGTGGGGTGTCAGCTTTATTCAAATTTGGGGGAAATGGACATTCTGATAAAGTTTTAAAAGGTTAAAATACGTTCTTGTTCTATTTCCTTTTATTAGCTTTCCTATGAATAATATGTTCTTCCTAAAACTTACAGCTACTGTTTTTTATACATCAACAACGAGCAACCTATTCGGCTCAAAAAATATTTTTTTATAAATTTGGAGAGACATATTTCAAAATTCATCTGGCAAGGAAAAAAATGGAGAATTAGATTAAAGTTATTACAAGATGCTAGAGAAAGAGGGGGATTCAGTTTGCCAGATTGGGGAAAATACTATTAGGCAGCAGCTTTGATATGGATAAATGAGTGGATGCACCTCAAAAATACAGGATTATTGGCACTAGAAGGCTACAATCTACAGACAGGGTGGCATGCTATTTTATGGGAGGAAAAACATAAAGTCCATCAGTACTTTTGGAGGCATTATATTAGGAGGGCTCTATTAGATATTTGGATTAAGACAAAAAGAAGTAACTATATCGAAATTCCCAGCTGGGTGTCAACATTGGAAATGTATACCCATCCAAATTGTACTAAATTAGGGGGGATTGTCACCTATAAAGATATTCTGCGGAGAAGGCCTTTGATCGAGTCAATTGGGATTTTCTAAAAAAGACTTTGCACAAAATGGATTTTGGGGATCAGTTTATACAACCGATTTCGGCAATTTATCAAGAACAAACGGCACAAATTATTATTAATGGCAGCTTAACCACCAACTTTAACATACAGAAAGGAACTAGACAAGGTTGTCCATTATCCCCACTATTGTTTATTCTGACTCTAGAAGTGCTGTTGAATGCTCTACGGGACTTGGACAATCTGAATGGAATAGTTGTAAGGCAAAAAGATTACAGAACAAAGGCATTCGCAGATGATCTGGTTGTTACCCTAACACGACCTTTGGAATCAATCATATAGATGAAAAACATTATAGAGGAATATTGTCTGGTTTCAGGTTTTAGCCTGAACCAGAAAAAGGCTAAGATGATAGTTAAAAATATGTTGGAACCACAAAGGAATGAACTTGAAAGGTTGGCAGGCTTTGAAATAGTTACAAAGGTGAAATATCTAGGAGTTCAAGTTACAGCATCCAATATAAAACTTTTTCAAAATAATTATGAGGAACTGTGGCACAAGATTCAAAAGGATCTTGAAACGTGGAAGAAGCTGCAACTATCTTTGCTTGGTAGAATAGCAGCTGTTAAGATGAACGTTCTACCTAGATTTCTGTTTTTGTTTCAAATGATTCCGGTGCTTAAAAGTGATAAGTATCTGATGGAATGGCAAACAGGTTTAAATAAATTTATCTGGAATGGGAAAAAACCAAGAGTTAAACTTAAAATAATGCAAGATGCTCGTGAAAGAGGTGGCCTTAAAGTTCCAAACCTACGTCTATATTATGAGGCTGCAGTGCTGATACAAGTGGGAGATTGGATTGGGACAACAAAAACAGAAATTTTGAATATAGAAGGCCACGACTTGCAATTTGGATGGCATGCATATTTACTTTATGAAGATAAGAGAGATAGAGTATTCAACAGTCATATCTTAAGACATGCTTTGATGAGAGTTTGGAAGAAGCACCAGCTTCAATTGGATTACAAAATACCTTTGTGGTTGGATCTTGGGCAGATTATGCCAAATATAAAGTCACTCGGGGGGTTGTTATACAAAGAGATACTTTTTAATGATGGGGGCAGATGGAGTTTGAAACCTTTGAATACTCTGTTGGAAGAAGGAATGAATTTAACTTGGTTGCAGTACCTTCAACTTCAAGCGAGATGGAGAGAAGATCAGAAAATTGGACTAATGTTACATGAAGAAGATTTGGTGACTCAGATAAAATGTAAAGGGCCGATGCACATTAAGCGAGTGTATAATTTACTGTTAGAAAGAGATTCAGAGGGTGAATTAGTTAAAGACTGTATGATAAAATGGGCACAGAATTTTGCAGAACCAGTAATGTTGGAGACATGGGAAAAGATTTGGGTCCAGAATGTTAAATTTACACAAGCACAGAACTTGAGGGAAAATTTTTATAAGATGTTTTATAGATGGCATTTAGATCCTAAAAAGTTATCATGTATGTATCCAAATGTTCAGCCTAAATGTTGGAGGTGTGATTGTTTGGATGCAACATATTTTCATATTTGGTGGACGTGCAGAAAATTGAAAGCATTTTGGATTAAGCTTTGGTGGGTAATGCAGAACATTTTGAGGAAGAAGCTTGAATTTTCTCCTCAGTTTTTCTTACTGGGAATAGTTAAGGGCTGTTCATCAACTGAAACGAGATTAATTTTATACATGCTTACTGCAGCTAGACTACTGATTGGACAATATTGGAAGAAGGATAGTGTACCTACTATAGAGGAATGGATATTGAAGATGTCTAATTTTGCAGAAATGGCTAAGATTTCTGCATACCTGAAAGATAGGACCCATGAAGTTTTTACTAAGGAATGGAAGAAATGGGTAGAATACATGCAGAATAAATATCAAAGTAAGAAGTTTCAAGTAGCACTTGAGTTATAATAATGTCTATTAATTACATAATTGAATTTATATTTTTATGATGATGTACTGTTTGAATTTGATATACTTTTATATTTTTTAAAAAAATAGCTTAATTTTTTCTACTAATTTGTTATCTTATTTGATGCTTTTTTGTTAATCCTGTTTAATGCTGACTTTTATATTTGATTGGTTAAGAAATACTATTAAGAGTAAATTTTGGGAATTATAGCTAATGTTAACTAATGTTAACTAAATAATGTTAAATATTTATATGATATTTTAATCTAAAATTTAAGATGCTCAAAATTATTTTATTATTTTTCTTTAAAGATAAGTGTTATATTTAGTATGCGAGATTTTTTATGTTTTTTTTATAAATGATTTATGTGGTTATATATTTGGCTAGGGGGGGTAATAGATGTTATAAGTTAAGAATATTTTTTGTATTATTTAAGCTTAAATTTGTTATTGTTAGTTAGATCTCACCCAAAAAGTTGTAGGTTGCTGATTGTAATATATGATTGTTTAATAGTGGAAGGGGGAGGGGGAGGGGGGAGGGGAGGGGGTTGTTGTTAGGGTGGGGGTTTGGGGGCGAAGGGATATTAAAAACTGTACTGTAAAACTTTTTCAATAAAAAAAAAGATATTCTGAATGAGAGAGGAGAATTGAAAGCGAGAAATATTTTAAAGGAAGAAGGAATTGAATTGGAATGGTGGGCATACCTTCAAATACAATCTAAATTTAGCAAAGACAAAAAGGAATGGGTATAAAGCAAGAATTATCAGAATTTCATTGGCATCCTTCAGTCTCAAGAGACTATGGTATCGTGCTCTGGAAAGAGGTCCTAAAACAACATCTAGTGTGACTAAAAAAGTCAATTTGAGAGTGGCAATCCCTTCCACACTGAGGGCAGATACATTCTGTCTCCTGCCCTGTCCCCAGATTTCACTGGTTCCGGGACTGCCTCTTTGCCTCAGCCTGCCAAACAAGTGTCTCTTCGAATTGGAGATGGCCATGCTGCATCTTTAGCCTCCAAGCTGAACGATCAGAAGTCAAGGTTTCCCAGTTGTTAATGTCCATTCCCAAAGCCTTTAGATCTCTCTTGCAGATATCCTTATATCACAGCTGTGGTCTCCCTCTGAGGCGCTTTCCCTGCACTAATTCTCCATACAGGAGATCTTTCAGAATCCGACTATCAGCCATTCTCATGACATGCCCCAGCCAGTGTAGACATCGCTGTTTCAATAGTGTATACATGCGAAAAATTCCAGCACATTCCAAGACTGCGCTATTTGGAACGTTGTCCTGCCAGGTGATGCCAAGAATTCATCGGAGACAGCGCATATGAAAGTGTTCAACTTTCTCTCCTGCCGTGTGTAGAGGGTCCAAGACTCACTGCAGTACAAGAGTGTGCTCAGGATGCAGGCTCTATAGACCTGAATCTTTGTATGTTCCATCAGCTTCTTATTAAGCCATACTCTCTTTGTAAGTTTGGAAAATGTGGTGGCCGCTTTACCAATATGTTTATTCAGCTCAGTATCTAAAGAGAGAGTGTCAGAGATAGTTGGCCGAGGTACACAAAGTCATGGACGACCTCCAGTTCTTATCCAGAGATTGTAATACAGGGAGATAAATCCACATCCTGACCCATGACTCGTATTTTTTTCAGGCTGATTGTTAGTTCAAAGTCTTGGCAGGGCTTGCTAAAACTGTCCATAAGTTGTTGAAGGTCTTCAGCAGAGTGAGCAGTGATGGCAGCATCATCAGTGAAGAGGAAATCCCGTAAGCATTTCAGATGGACTTTAGACTTTGCTCTCAATCTAGAGAGATTAAAGAATTTTCCATCTGATCTGGTCCAGAGGTAAATACCCTCTGTTGCAGTTCCAAAAGCATGTTTCAGCATGACAGCAAAAAAGATCCTGAATAAAGTTGGTGCGAGGACACAACCCTGCTTCACTCCACTTTGAATATCAAAGGAATCTGATGTTAAACAAACAATTGTTCATTTCCTCATGAAAGGACCTGATGATGTTGAGGAGCTGAGGTGGACATCCAACCCTGGGGAGAATTTTATAAAGGCCATCCCTGCTAACCAAGTCAAAAGCCTTTGTAAGATCTATGAAGGCTGTCTTTGTTCCCTGCATTTCTCCTGCAACTGTCTAAGGGAAAATACCATGTCAGTAATGGACCTGTTGGCTTGAAATCCACACTGTGATTCTGGATAGACTCTCTCTGCAAGCACCTGGAGCCTCTTCAGTACGACAAGGGCAGGCAGCTTCCCTACAACACTAAGAAGAGAGATGCCACGGTAGTAGTTACAGTCACTCCTGTCACCTTTGTTCTTGTACAGTGTGACAATATTTGCATCCTTCATGTCCTGTGGTACTCCACCTTCCTCCAACAAAGACAGAAGATTTCATGCAGTTCAGTGGAAATGTTCTCTTTGCAGCACTTCAGAACTTCAGTAGGAATGTTATCTTTCCCGGGTGCCTTCCCAGAGGCAAGGGAGTCCAGGGCAGCATTTAGTTCTTCTAAAGTTTTTTCACTATCAGAATTAGATAAGCTTTTATTAAATAGGAAGAGCAAGACCACAGGTAAATTATATACCTATTTATTGGAACAAGGTACGGTTGAGGAACAAGTTAAAGAAACGATGATAATTTGGAATAAATATTTTGGTCATAGTATTGATTTGGACAATTGGCAGATTCTATGGGAAAAAAATTAGAAATTATATTAGCAATTTCATATAAAGATGTTCTATAGGTTGCTCCTCCCCCCCACCCCCCAAAATTAGCATGAATTAATAAGGGAAATTCTTTGGCATGTTGGAAATGTGAGGTGTCCCCGGGGAATTTCTACCATATGTAGTGGGAATGCCCAAAGGCAAAAAAATATTGGAATCTAATAAAGAGTTGGTTGTAAGAAATGTTGTTAATGAATTTATTTATTTATTTATTTATTTATTTATTTATTTATTTATTTATTGTCAGATTTGTATGCCACCCTTCTCCCATAGGACTCGGGGCGGCTCACAAACAATAAAAACAACCCAACAATGGATATTATTTAACTAATATTAAAACCAAATATAAAATCCCTCAAATCCTCAAAATTAAAATCTGCAACAGATCAGGGAAGCTGCTGAAAGAGCCATGTCTTTAGGTCGGCGTGGAAGGTGCAGAGGTTGGGGACCGTCCAGAGCTCAATGGGCAACCCATTCCAGAGGGTCGGTGCGACCACAGAGAATGCCCTCATCCCGGGGACCACCAGCCGACACTGTCTGGCTGAGGGGACCTGGAGGAGGGCCGCCCTATGTGACCGCACTGGGCAGTGGGAGGCTGGTAGGAGGTGTTCCTGCAAATACCCCAGGCCCGTGCCATGAAAGGCTTTATAGATGAGCACCAGCACCTTGAAGTGGATCTGGAGGACCACTGGCAACTAGTGTAGCTCGTGCAAAAGTGGTGTCACATGGGAGTAGTGGGACATACCCATAACTACTCGCGCGGCTGCATTCTGGACCAGTTGGAGCCTCCGGGTGCACCCCAAGGGCAGCCCCATGTAGAGGACATTGCAGTAATCCAGCCGAGAGATGATGAGAGCATGAGTGACTGTACGGAGGGTGTCCTTGTCTAGGAAGGGGCGTAACTGGCACACCAGGCGAACCTGTGAAAATGTCCCCCTTGTCACGGCCATTAGATGGTCCACTAAAGATAGCTGTGAATCAAGGAGGATGCCAAGATTACGAATCCTTTCAGAGGGAACAAGAGACTCCCCTCCCATCAATCGTGATGGGGATGCTAGATCATGGGATGCCGGTATCCACAGCCACTCTGCCTTGGAGGGGTTGAGCTTGAGCCTGTTCCTACCAGACCTGTACCGCCTCCAGGCACTTAGACATCACGGAAAGGGCATCCCTGGGTTGGTCCGGGGTGGAGATATAAAGTTGGGTATCATCAGCGTACTGATGATACCGCACCCCGAAACCATGAATGATCTCACCCAGCAGCTTCATATAGATGTTAAAAAGCAGGGGGGAGAGAACTGACCCCTGCGGCACCCCACAAGTGAGGGGCCTCAGGGAGGATCGCTGACCCCCCCACCCAAACAAACTGCGTATGGCCCAAGAGGTAGGAGAACCACGGCAGAACAGTGCCCCCCACCCCCAACCACCTGAGACGATGCAGTAAGATACCATGGTCAATGGTATTGAAAGCCACTGAGAGGTCAAGTAGCACCAGAATGGAGGAATAACCCCCATCCCAGGGCCACCAGAGGTCATTCACCAGGGCGACCAATGCCGTTTCCATACCGTGTCTGTGCCTGAAGCCTAATTGGAATGGGTCTAGATAATCAGTCTCCTCCAGAAATTGTGGGAGCTGGTACCTCACACAGACTCAACAACCTTCGCTAAAAGCAAAGGTTGGATACCGGACTAAAGTTGTTCAAGGAGGTTGGATCCAGGGTAGGCTTCTTGAGGAGGGGACGAACCACCACCTCCTTAAGTAAGGCGGGGAAGACCCATCTCTCAATGAAGCATTGATAATCACCCGGATCCAGTCTCCAGTCACCTCCCTGGTTGCCACAACAAGCCAGGAGGGACAAGGGTCCAATAAACATGTGGAGGCCCCCAGTCTATCCACAATCCTGTCCACTTCCTCCATAGAAACAGGATCAAATTCAACCCAGATATTACCACCAAGTTCTGCTCCCATCCCCTCGTCGGACCCTGCCCAATCAGAGTCTAACCCCATCCGAATCTGAGCGATTTTGTCTTGCAGAAATTGTGCAAAATCCTCAACACTGCCTTGCAAGGAGTCCTCCCTCACTCCCTGATGGAGGGGGGAGCGGGTCACTCGAAACAAGGCTGCTGGGCGATTTTCTACAGATACAATGAGAGCAGTGAAATAGTCATGTTTTGCCGCTTCCATTGCCACAAGATAAGACCTAATATGGGTTCTTAACCGTATTCGGTCAGACTCGGCGCGGGAAGACCTCCAACGGGCCTCTAGGCATCTCTTCCAACGCTTCATTTCCCTGAGCTCCACAGAAAACTATGGAGCTGCCCAGGATCCCTGTCGGAGGAGAGGCCGCAAAGGGGAGATTTAGTCCAGTGCCCCGGCAGTCGTCCATTCCCAAGCATCGACCAGGGCCTCTGGCGAATTGTGGGATAGGTCAGTGGGAAATGTCCCAAGCTCCATCAGGAACCTGTCAGGGTCCATCAGGCGCCCTGGGGCAGAACCAACGAGTCAGTCCGCCTCCCAGCAGTGGGAGTTGGCGGAAGGGAAGTCTAGCTGAAGGAGGGAATGGTCGGTCCATGACAGGGGTAGGACAGAAAGATCACCCCTACCCTGAGCATTTATCCACTGCCCAGAGATGAAAATCAGGTTGAGTGTGTGTCCACCGCTGTGAGTTGGGCCCTGTACAACTTGAGTCAGGTCCATAGCCGTAATTTAGGCCATGATCTCCTGCACCAACTCAGATGTCTCACTGGCTGACAGAAGATTAAAATCTCCCACAACCATCAGGTTGTGGAGCTCTACCGTCAGTTCAGCTAAGACTTTGAGTAGTGCAGGCAGGACTGAAGACACGCAGCTGGGAGACAGGTATGTAATCAACAGTGCTGACTGCACTCCAGGGTCCCATTTCAACAGAAGGGACTCACACCCATCAATCTGAGAGACAGTGACCTCCCTAGGTCTAAAACCTTCCCTAATGACTACCGCCACCTCACCATCCCTCCCATGGAGTCGTGGCTGGTGTAATACTCGGAGAGAGGAACACCTCCCTCCGCACCCAACCAGGTCTCCGTGATACAAGCCAGGTCCGCACCCCCCTTGTCAATCAAAATGTCAAATCGGAACTTTTCCTCTTGGGAATGACAGAGGGTAAATACAAGAAAGACATAAATTATCTACTACTGCATATTCTTACAGCAGCACAGATAGCTTTTGCTCAGAAGTGGAAAAAGAAAGATACCCCAATTGAAAAGGAAATAGTACTAAAAATTTTCAACTGCACAGAAATGGATAGACTCACCTTGGAACTCAAGGATAAAAGCAAAACATCGTACTATAAAATCTGGATAAAATTCTATGAATGGCTAGATAAAAGGAGGATAGCTGAGACAAATGTGTAGTGTTAGACTAGAAATATATACGTTATTATAGATAAATCTGTATGTGAATTGTACGGATAGGTATGTATAATTGTATAGAAATAAGGTATAAATTATTATTATTATTATATTATGTTTAAATAACATATAAGGCTTAAGAAATATATTAATATATTATCATTAGTATATTATGTATTAGTTTAAAGTGTTGGAAGATGCTTGGGACCAGTGACATCATATCTTTGTCCAATGTTTTTAATTTTGAATTATTAATAAAAAAAACTTTTAAAAAGCAAGGCGCAACAGATGCAGAGCAATGTATTTGGGAACTGCAATATAAACAACATATGCATTTTTCAACCCTAAGCAGATGCCACAAATTCTTAAACCTGGTTGAAGAGAAGGTACAAGTGAAGTCTTTCGAAGAGGAGGAAAGAGAATGGCCCTACCAACCCTCCATGTCCAGGTGCCCCTCCTTCCAGGGAGATGCTCAAATATTCACGTTGTCCTGGATTCTGGAGTCAGAATACAGTATATTTCCATGAGATGATCTTTTCGATTTCCTTAAAAGACACACTCTGTGTTATTTTCTTCTTTTCTCTTTCAGGTGCATATCCCACGAAATGTACACTTACCCCTACAATAGGACTATGTGACCGTCATTTACCTCGCTACTTTTTCAGCCCAGGAATTAAGACATGTATGATGTTTGTTTATACTGGATGTGGAGGCAATGACAATAACTTTGAATCTTTGAATGACTGCATAAGAGAATGTCAAAGTCGTGGTAAGGAAGAAATTGAAATCTTTCCCCTGGTGCACAAATATCTTAAAAAATTATAAACTTTACTATTAATAATATAGTCTTCCTAAAACCTTCCACTACTGTTTTTTTAAAAATTTATTTATTTATTTATTTGTTTGTTTGTTTGTTCAATTTATATGCGGCCCTCCTCCAAAGACTCAGGGCGGCTTACAATGCACTTATAACAATAGCCTTCATTCTTTTGTATATACCTGCTTATTAGGGCTTTTGGCCCCCCAGAAGCGGTGTTTCTACAAAGTCAGCTTATTGCCCCCACAATCCGGGTCCTCAATTTACCCACCTCAGAAGGATGGAAGGCTGAGTCAACCTTGAGCCTGGTGAGATTTGAACTTGCACTAGTTGCAGGCAGCTGGCAGCTAAGTGCTACATAACAGCACTTAGTCCGCTGCACCACCAAGGCTCTTTTCTATATTAATAAGGAGCAACAGGTGAATCAGAATCAGAATAGAGCTGGAAGGGACCTTGGAGGTCTTCTAGTCCAGCCCCCTGCTCAAGCAGGATATCTATACCATTTCAAACAAGTGACTGTGCAGTTCCTTCTTAAAAACCTTCAGTGATGAAGCACCCAGGATTTCTGAAGGCAAAATGTTCCACTGGTTAATTAAGAAGTTTCTCCTTAATTCCAGGTTGCTTCTCTCCTTGATTGGTTTCCACCCATTGCTTCTTGGCTGCCTCTCAAATACCGGAATACTTCCATCCCCTGCATGTTAGTATGGCTCAAAAACAATAACTGTGAGAGGGACCTTGGAGTCCTAGTGGACAATCACTTAAACATGAGCCAGCAGTGTACGGTAGCAGCTAAACAAGCTAATACAATCATTGGTTGTATGAACAGAGGCATAGAATCAAAATCACGTATTAGTATCTCTTTATAAAGCCATAGTGAGACTACACCTGGAATACTGCATCCAGTTTTAGTGACCACATTACAAAAAAGATGTTAAGACTTTGAAAAAAGTACGACGAAGAGCAACTAAGATGATTAAAGGCCTGGAGACTAAAACATATGAAGAACGGTTGCAGGATTTGGGTTTGGCTGGTCTAGAGAAAAGGACTAGGGGTAGCAGTATTCCTGTATTTGAGAGGCTGCCGAAATGAGGAGGAGGTCAATTTATTTTCCAAAGCACCAGAAGGCAGCACAAGAAGCAATGGATGGAAACTAATCAAGGAGAGAAGCAACCTGGAATTAAGGAGAAACTTTCCTAACAGCGAGGACAATTAACCAGTAGAACAGCTTGCCTTCAGAAGTTGTAAGGCCTTCATCAGCAGACGTTTTTAAGAAGAGACTGGACAGTCTCTTGTCTGAAATGGTAAAGGATCTCCTGCTTGAGCAGGGGGCTAGATTAGAAGACCTCCAAGGTCCCTTCCAGCTCTAATCTGAATCTGAGTCTGATTCTTTTCTCTAGATTAATCAAACCCAAATCTTGCCATCTTTCTTCATATGTTTTAGTCTCCAGGCCTTTAATCATCTTGTTTGCTCTTCTTTGTATCTTTTCCAAAGTCTCAGTATCTTTTTTGTAATGTGGTGACCAAAGATCCCTCTTCCTATGGTTTTTGAGCCATACCAACATGCAGAGCAATGTATTTAGGAACTAGAAAGTGAGCCATTTATGAATTTTCCAACATTAAGCAGACGCCACAAATACTTAAACTTGGTTGAAGAGAAGGTCCATGTGATGTCTTTGGAAGAGGAGGAAAGGGAATGGACTCCACTTCCATATGCCCATCCTTCAAGTGTTGAATGACCAGTTCCAGAAGGGGTTTGTCCTTCTGTCTCTTGGGATACAAGCCTTCAAGCAAATGGGAGGAAACCTCTCTGATGACGTTCTCAGTCTATCCCAGAAGTCTAGAATTTCAGGATTGGAGACCTGGTGCCTCTTTTTAGGGGTACAGGAGTGTCTGTCTGCCAAGCTGGTCTTCAGTTATTTGAGGGGTTCTAATGGCAATTGGCAATGTATGAAATTTGAGTGTTCTCATTATGTTAGTTTTCACTTTTTCTAACCTTTGGAGCAGGTTGCTCAGGATCTGCTTCAGTAAATGCTCAAATATTCATGTTGCCCTGAACTCTGAAGTCATAACACAATATATATTCATGCAGTGATCTTCCGGGTTTCCTTAAGAGGGACAGTCTATCTTATTTTCCTCTTTACATTTTCAGGTGAAGCTCCAGATATATGTGCTCTTCCCGCAAAAGTAGGACGGTGCAAAGCTTCATTTAATCGTTTTTATTTCAATACAATAAGTAGAAGCTGTGAGAAATTCACTTATGGAGGATGTAATGGAAATAAAAACAACTTTGTATATTGGTCTCAATGCAGAGCTACATGTCAAAATACTGGTAAGGTAGAAACTTTAATCTTTGCCTTGTCATAACCATTAAAACAAATAACATATTACTCTTGTCTACAATCATTGATCTGAAAACTCTTCAATATCTTTATAAATGACCTAGATGAGGGAATAGAAAGGGAACTCACCAGATTTTCAGATTATAATAAACTGGTGGGAATATTCAACTCTCCAGAAGATAAACTCAGGTTCCAAAAAGATCTTGACAAACTGGAACAGCGGGCCCCATCCAACAAAATGAATTTTAATGTGAAGAAAAGCAAAGCTTTACTTTTAGGCAGGAAAAAGCAAGTGGATGATCATTTGAATATGAGCAAGCAGTATGCAGCCACCGCCGCCAAAAAAGCTAATATAATCCTGGGTTGTATAAACACAGCCATAGAATCAAAATCATGTAAGGTATTAATACTGCTTTACAAACGCTAGTAAGACCACACCTTGAATACTGCAACCAATTTTGGTCACCATACTACAAAAAAGATGAGACATTGGAAAAAGTTCAGAGATGAGCAACTAAGATTCAGATTCAGATTAGACCTGGAAGGGACCAGGTCTTCTAGTCCAGCCCCCTACTCAAGCAGGAAATCCTTTAACATTTCAGACAAGTGACTGTCCAGTCTCTTCTTAAAAATGTCTGCTGATGAAGCCCCTACAACTTCTGAAGGCAAGCTGTTCCACTGGTTAATTGTCCTCACTCTTTCTCCTTAATTCCAGGTTGCTTTTCTCCTTGTTTACTTTCCATCCATTGCTTCTTACATTTCATCCAGTGCTGCCTTCTGGTACTTTGGAAAATGAATGATCAAAGGCCTGGAGTCTAAAATGTATCAAGAACGACTGCAGAATTTGAGTCTGGCTAGGCTAAAAAAAAAGAAAAATCAGGGTGACATCATAGCAGTATTTTAGTATTTGAGGAGCTGCCACAAAGAAGAGGGGGTCAAATTATCCTCCACAGCAGCAGAGGGCAGGACAAGAAATAATGGTTGGAAACTAATTGAACAGAGAAGCAACCTGGAATTAAGGAGAAACTTCCTAACAGTGAGGACAATTAACTAGTGGAAAGACTTGCCTTCAGAAATCGTGGACGCTCCATCATTGGAAGTTTTTAAGAGGAGACTGGATGGTCACTTGTCTGAGATGGTACAGGTTGTCTTGGTTGAGCAGGGGGCTCTGGACTACTTGACCTGCAAGCTCTCTTCCACCTCTATTCTATTCTAAAACTCTTTAGTCCTAAAGTTACCACGATCTCCGTAATGCAATCCAGGCTCTGGACTGGCAACAGGAGCTTATTAGGACACGCAATCAGGAAAATCAGTAAATATTTTAAAATTGTAAAAAAGGGAAAATTAAATTTAAAAAAAAATCCTAAAGGCAGCTTTCTTGTTTTTTCTTGCGAAGAGTTCTGTGATTATTTCTGCACTCAGTTGATAAAGGGCATTAAACAAAATACTGGAAAATCGAAGGAAATGTCAGTTCTAACACGTAATGTAATGCCTGGAGATGCTTTTATTTGTTTAGATTGCCTTGCAATGCTTCATGAAAGAAAATGTATTATATACTATTTAAAGCATGAAAATGTTTTTTGCCAAGATCCTGCTATTCTGCATTCAAGCAGAAAATGAAGCCAATGAATTTTCTTGCAGTGTTTGAAGTGGGACTTCCACCTCTGTGGACCTGGCTATAGACTAGGACTTTTTTTTTCTTTAATTATTCATTTTTGAGAATTTGTCTGGCTCATTCTCTATAATAGACCTGGCATTTTTAACCATATGGTAACTCTCCTTATTCATCCTATTTCCTCCACTTCCGCTGTCCCCCTTTGTATGTCAGGGGTTCATAATTCCTGCTATTGAGCAAAATTATAGACTTGATTTCAATTATTGGAAGAAATGTCCATCTGGGTTCCGTTCCAAGTGGGGAGGTAGACACTGGCATTATGGAGACTGTTTGGAAAGATGGTTTAATGGTGGACAGGACCATATGGTTTGAGGTCCTGGGCAATTGAGCACATGGGAGAGAGAGAAAGAGATTTATATCCTATCTTGGGCCCTGCCTTGGAGCTTCCTGTTCCTGTGTAAGGGCAGGTATTCTGATTGGTTGTCAGACTCCCATGGGGCCATGGAAGGGTAACTTTGTAGGTTGTCTTGAGTCCTAGGCCTGGTTGAATCTTGCTGGGTGATGATGTAATGAAGGGGCTTTGGGCAATTCCTATGGCTTAACGGCTTTCTCCTGGTTTGGATCTTGAGTGAGGGCTAATCCTAGTATGTCCTGAGGGTGAAGGTCTTTTGTTTTGTAGCTAGTTGGCACTATTCTTTCTGGGGCTATTGACAAGGGTGGGGTCTGCTTTCCAAGAGCATGTTTCTCCTTTTCTCATCCAGGGAGGTATAATATTCTGCCTTTTTAACATTTCCTATAATATTTCATTCTTCCAGAAGAGGGATGGGTGGTAACTTTCTATACAATCATTATAGAAAGACAATAAAAAATCAGACTCTGTAAATACTTAAATCTGGGTGAGAAGTTCCACGTGAAGTGTTTGGAAGAGGAGGAAAGAGAATGGACATCCACCCCCCACTTCCAGGTGCCCCCCCCCCCAAGTATTAAATGCTCAACTCCAGGTTTCTCCTTCTGTCTGCTGGAATACAAGCCCTAACCTTCAAGCAAATGGCAGGAACCTTCTCCCTGATGATATTCTCAGTCCGTCTCTGCAGGCTAATCTCAGGAATATGAGACTGGTGTCTCTTCTTAGGGGTACAGCAGCTTGTATCTGCCAGGCTGTACTTCAATTCTTTGCATGGATTCTAATTGGCGATGACACAAAATTTGGGTGTTCTCAAAATGTTACAGTAGGCA
Organism: Masticophis lateralis; assembly: GCA_030761175.1. NCBI lineage: Eukaryota > Metazoa > Chordata > Lepidosauria > Squamata > Colubridae > Masticophis > Masticophis lateralis. The sequence goes on along the minus strand of JAUDYJ010000008.1, from coordinate 4,849,917 downwards.
AACTGTTTTCACTTTTTCTGATGTTTGGAGCAGATTGTTCAGGGTCCAGTTTTCCAGTGGATGGTCCAATATTCACGTTGCCCTGCACTCTGGAGTTAGAACACAATATATTTTTATGCAATGATCTTCTGGCTTTTTATAAAAGGGACAGTCTGTCTTATTTTCTTCTTTTCAATTTCAGTACTATTTCCCGAGAAATGTACACTTCGCCCAAAAATAGGACCATGCAGTACTCCTACTATTCGCTTTTTTTTCGACACAATCACTGGGACATGTATGATGTTTGTTTATAGTGGATGTTGGGGGAATGAAAACAACTTCATGTCTGAAGAAACCTGCCTAAACGAATGTAAAATTAGTGGTAAGGAAGTATTGTAATCTAGGTTCTGTACTAGTAATAGGAGAAAATGGAGCACATTATTGGGATCAATCAGTAAATATTTAGAACGTTAAAAACACAAAAAGAAATTTCATAAAGAAGTGCCCTAAAAGCAGCTTTTTCTTTTTACGGTTTTCCTTGAAAATGGTTATGCGAGCATTTCCAGCGGTAGACTCCTGGGGGTTTGGCAGGGTTCAGGTGATCCTCTAGCCAAGGATCGCCGGGGTTTGGCAAATGCCACCCCTAGCTGTCCACTCCTACCCGGCCCCTCCCAGCCCCAGAGTCTCCATGTGGGCCATACATTATTCCTGGTAAGTGCAGGGTCTGGGAGGGCAAAAAATGGGCCTACCAGAGGTTCCAGCCTGTTTCCAGCCTCCGGAGGGCCTCCAGACCCCAGGGTTTTCGTCCTCCCGGAGGCTCAAGAAAAGCCTCCGGAGCCTGGGAAGAGTGAAAAATGCACCCCTCATGGTGCAGGCAACTGACTAGGCCATGCCCACCCAGCAATGGTACAGCAAACCGTTGCTAAAGAATGAAGCCCACCCCTAAGCATTTCCACAGTCAATTGACAAAGTGGATCACATAACAATTACGTACACTACTGAAAAATCTATGTTGACAACTTGATTTTCATTGTCTCCTTTCCAGGGTAACACTGACTCCAATTCCTGATCGGATTGATAGATGGGGTGAATTCAGCAGCTAGGGAAGGAATCCAAACTTCCCTGGACTCTCCCACTGGAATACTTTGCGTGCATTGAATTTTAAGCATTCTCTTAAATAAACAAACAAGTGTTTTGAACCACAATAGTCGGTCTCTAAAGTACTGTTTCCATTGCTCCCTTTATTCTGTCAGGCCATCGACAACACTGCAAACAGGACACCCCAATACAGAATACTCAGTGAATATATCAGATACAGGGAATATTAAAATATGTTTTGCAGTAATAGAGAATGTTGACGGTCTGATCCGGTAGGAATATTTGGTTAGCCTTCCTCTCTGTCAGCCCTTTTGAGATATGTCAGTCAGGAACTCCACCCTATGGTTGAAGGGATAGTGAGGGCGATTGGTGTACGTCTAAAGTTGTAAAGGATGTAAGAGTTTCTAACTCTTTCCATATGCCTTCAATTTAGTAAATGCAACATTTCTTAATCCTTGCTATGTTTTATTTAGCCTTACCTAACCAGTATGGAAGTATGTAGTTAAAGCAGAACTGTACTTAAGATCCCTAAGTATCATGATTCCAACTGCATGAAAGTCCAGCTGCATTTCCTATTGTGCATATAAAAAGTGGCTTGATTGAGCACCAGATATTTGTTTTCAACACCAGGATGTATTTCACTTTGTGGCTGTTCGGACTGATTCATTTTTTGGTTTTAGGTTGCCTCTAACCCAAATTTAGGAACCCTTTCCAACCGAATGCAGAGTTTTGTATAGCCACATACAAGATGGCCTCCCTCCACACTGCACAATGATGACTTTAAAGAGAATAGATGGTGGAAAGCTCTCATTTTAGATTGACTTTAGAAAACTGTTTCCTTACCAGACACACATGAAATAAGACTCTCTTTTCTGCATTATGCCCTGTCACCCCTTAGTTTTGGAATAATCATATGAAAAATGCTTGGAGGACTGTTTCGTTTTCATGAAAGGCATTTAGATACATGAAGATGGGCACATTTTGGGATGAGGGCATAATTCAAATTTTGGGGGAGCTAGTGTTTCTGAAAGAAAAAGTCTAAACCAAATATATGGACAAACCCTCCCTCCCTCCCTCCCTTCTCACATGATGTTATTATAATGGGAGAGACAGGTAATGTTCAACCTGAAGATCCACTGCATTCCTACTTTCTTATTTCTAACTGAAATAAAGTTGTTAATTTAAAAAACAAACATTTAAGAACAACTTAAACACTGAAATTTCCAAAGGAATAAAATTACATGCTAAAATGGTAGAAGGTGGGATAAATACATAAAAGACAGAAAAACAAAGGGAATACATCTTTGGGAAGGTCCCTGCAGATCTTTTCAACAAATGTGGGACATATGATGCTCTGGGAAGCAAGATATATATTCAATATATCTTGAATATATTTCAAGATATTTTCCTAAAGGAGAAATGGAGAAACATGTTTTTAGAAGCAGGAAGCAGCCCCAAATCTTTTTTAATAGCCCCCAAGCAGAAACTGAGGACCCAGCTTTTAGAAATGCAGATTTGGTAATCCATTCAAGACAGGAAATTTTGAAACTCCCTGCAGCAAAGGCAGAATGATAGGATTAGAAGCAGCCCCTCACCCAAGATTCAACCAAGGATGAAAGCCATCAGGCACAATAGAAATTGTCCAACACCCTTTCAGAACACAAGCCCCTTCATTGCATCACCCCCAGAGCAGTCCAACCTTCACCTGGGAGTTCAGATAAACAATAAACCAGAGTTGACCAGATTAGCTCAGACAAGCACCTACGATTTGTATTTCCTCTTTTGCCTATAGAGCCAGATATGACCCCTACATAACCCTTACATGACCCCACAGGAATCTGACAATGGCCAATAGAATATTAAAGGACGTTCTTGCACAGGAACAGAAAGCTCAAATACAAAGCCCAAAGAAGGTATAAAAACCCACCCACTCGCAACTCCATTTTGTCAGCTGCCCAGAATTACACGTGGTTCTGCTTCATCAATAAAACATCTTGCTGAATGGCAGTCAGGTTTAAACAAATTTATCTGGAATGAGAAAAAACCAAGAGTTAAATTTAAAATTATGCAAGATGTTCGTGAAAGAGGTGGCCTTAAAGCTCCAAACCTACGTTTATATTATGAAGCTGCAGTGTTGACACAAGTGGGTGATTGGTTTGGAACAACAAAAACTGAAATTTTGAATATAGAAGGCCACGATCTGGATTTTGGTTGGCATGCATACTTATTTTATGAAGACAAGCTGGACAATGTATTTAGAAGTCATATATTGAGACAGGCGTTGATGAGAGTTTGGAAGAAGCACCAGCTCCAATTGGATTACAAAATACCTTTGTGGTTGGATTTTGGGCAGATTATGCTAAATATAAAGTCACTCGGGGGGATTTTATATAAAGAGATGCTTTTTAATGATGGGGGCAGATGGAGTTTGAAACCTTTGAAAACTCTGTTGGAAGAAGGAAGGAACTTAACTTGGTTGCAGTATTCTCAAATTCATTCGAGATGGAGAGAAGATCAGAAAATTGGACTAATGTTACATGAAGAAGACTTGGTGATTCAGATAAAACGGCAAGGGCCGATGCATATTAAGAGGGTGTACAATTTATTGCTAGAAAGAGACTCAGAGAGTGAATTAGTTAAAGATTGTATGATAAAGTGGGCACAAAATTTTGCAGAACCAGTGATGTTGGAAACATGGGAAAAGATTTGGGTCCAGAATGTTAAATTTACACAAGCACAGAATTTGAGGGAAAATTTTTATAAGATGTTTTATAGATGGCATTTAGACCCTAAGAAATTATCATGTATGTATCCAAGTGTCCAACCCAAATGCTGGAGGTGTGATTGTTTGGATGCTACATACTTTCATATTTGGTGGACTTGTAGAAAAGTGAAAGCATTTTGGATTAAATTATGGTGGGTTATGCAGAATGTTTTGAAAAAGAAGCTTCAATTTTCTCCGCAATTGTTTTTGTTAGGTATAGTTAAGGATTGCTCACCGAGTGATACGAGATTGATTTTGTACATGATTACTGCAGCTAGGTTACTGATTGGTCAATATTGGAAAAAAGATAGTGTGCCTACTATAGGTGAATGGATGTCAAAGATGGCTAGTTTTGCGGAAATGCCTAAGATTTCTGCATACCTAAAAGACCATGAAGTTTTTGTTAGGGACTGGAAGAAGTGGGTTGATTATGTGCAGAATAAATATCAAACTAAGAATTTTCAGTTAGCTTTTGATTTATAATTGTTAAGGGTTTGGAATTATTAGTATGGTATAATATATATGTTGAAGCTTATATATATAGAATTATTTTTAAAATTATTATGATGTTAAATATATATTTTATATTATTATCTAGATAATTATCAAGTTGATATAAATTTATATATTTTGGTTATACTGCTGTCTAGGACAAAAAGAAGGGAATTTTTAAGAATACTGGTTAAGTTTTTTTTTTTACAATGATTTGTATTGAATGAGGTCTATTTGTGCATTTATAATGGAGTTTGATATATATCTGGCTTAAATTGTACTTTATCTTGTTTTATTTTTTTCAGTAAGTATTTTGGATTAATACTACTTTACTTATTGTTAAAATTTATGATATTTTCTTGGGATCTCACCTATATCTATTTAATAATGATTGATATATAAAATTGATGTTTTGTTTGTAATGGAAGTCAGGGGGGGTGGGGAGGGGTGGGCGGGAAAGGGTGGTGGGGTGGTGGGGTTGTGGGAAAATGGGGTTAAAAATTGTACTGTAAAACTTTTTCAATAAAAAAAAAACATCTTTTCAATCAGCCTCCATGTTTCCAGTGTCTTTCTCCCAGCTTGGAACTGAGCCTCAGTGGCGCAGCAGACTAAAGTGCTGTTAAGTAGGACCAGCTGCCTGCAATTAGTGCAAGTTCAAATCTCACCAGGCTCAAGGTTGACTCAGCCTTCCATCCTTTCCAGGTAGGTAAAATGAGGACCCGGATTGTGGGGGCAATAAGCTGACTTTGTATAAAAAAGAACACCGCTTAGGGCCCCCCGAAAGCCTTACTAAGTAGGTATATACAAAAGTATGAAGGCTATTGCTTAACGCATTGTAAGCCGCCCTGAGTGTCTGGAGAAGGGCGGCTTATAAATTGAATTAATCAATAAAATAAATAAATAAATAAACCAGATGGTTATTTTTTCCAACAATTGGAAAAGGGACAGCTATATCATTCGTGTGGTAAACCAAGAAGAGATATAGTGGGGAAAGTGTGTGGGGCATATTGAATACAAAATACAAGAAGTCTAGTAGAGTAAATTTATGGCCAACACATTGCTAAGCAAATACATGAAGAAAAAGTGAATTGTTAATAATGAAGGCAAAGAGTTAGAATTATGGCTGGATGAGACTCTGGAAACAAAGAAATGAGACATCAGAATATGGAGGTGGTAAAAAGAACATTGGTTTGCAGGAATAGAAAGATATAGTGAGGGGAGGTAGTATAAAGACATTCTACCTCTTTCCTTTTTATTACTTTCCTAATTCCTTCAATTTAATTCGGGTACAATTCCTAACTCATTTGCTACACTCTATATAGCACTGTTTATGCATGATTGGTGACCTGTACTCAGGGTCCCTACTAGGTATGCCCTCCTTGTTCCAGCTACATGAATGCCCAGGTCTACTTCCCTATTGCCTATTCCCCCTCTCCTAGAAGAATGAAATATTTTGAAAAATATTAAAAAGGCAGAATATTATATTTTCCTAAAGGAGAAACATGTTTTAAAGACAGAAAACAACTCCTTGCCCCCAGCAGGTATTTGGTGTCCATTAAGAAAGTATACCCAGCAGGTATTTGGTGCCCATTAAGAAAGACTGGGACAGCGTATCTACAAGACAAAAGACCTCCAACTTCAGGTTGATGGGATTAAGACATGACCCTCCAGGACATAATAGGATTAACTCATCTAGCAGCAGAGCAAACATCAACCAAACCTGGGACTCAGACAACCTACAAAGTTAGCTATGACCCCTACAACAGCCAATAGAATATACGTTCTTGCACAGGAACAGGAAGTTCAAGTTCAAAGCCCAAGAGAGGGTATAAATACCCCTCTCTCTCAACTCCAGGTGGTCAGCTGCATCAGGACCAGGTGCTTGATGGTTCTGCTTCATCATTAAATCATCTTTCCAATCAGCCTCCATGTTTCCAGTCTTTCTTCCAGCTTGGAACTGAAGCAGATGGATATTTCTTCCAACATCTATAAAATGGATCACCTCAAATTCATTTTCTTGCTTTTGAGCACAATGAAGAATTCAAACTGCATGCTCCTCGCTTTTGGACTGCTCATTGGCTGCTTTCAGGATGTCTCTTCTGGAGATAGGTAGAGAAGACCTCTCTTTTCCCTCCACACCTACCTGCAATCTGCTTGCAAATGCACCCTTCCCCTTCCAAGATATGATCCCATTAACAACAAACTTGATGTTGGAGTGGCCACCAGAATATGTCATTCATTATATACAGAAGCCATTTTCTGGAATGAATCATCCAAAACACACAGAATAAAACTTCCTTTTCAGCAGTATTCCCAGTTAGTCCTTAGCTGTGAGGGAACCATTGATGGAAGCATCAATATCCTTAGTTGTGAGGGAACCATTGATGGGAGCATTATTCAAGTATTCGAGGAGGGAGAAATTCTGACTCAGTATAAAACTAAATCCGAGTAGCAGCTTTCATGCAGTTTCGTGTATAAGCTTTCCTATGAATAATACATTCTTCCTAAAACCTAACAGCTACTGTTTTTTGTACCTCAGCAAAGTGCAACAGATGCAGAGCAATCTACAGGTAGACCTCGACTTACAACAGTTCACTTAGTGACAAGGGCACTGAAAAAAAGTGATTTAGGACCATTTTTCAGACCTGTGACCAATGCAGCATCCTCATGGTCACTGCGATTTACATTCGGATGTTTGACCACTGACGTTGCAGTGTTCTCGGGTCACGTAATCGCCTTTTGCAACCTTCTGTCGAGCAAAGTCAACGGGGAAGTTAGATCCGCTTAACAACCCTGTTATTCGTTTAAGAAACGCCATGATTCACTTCCCAAACGTGGCCAAGGAAAGTCGTAAAATGGCGCAAACTCACTTAACCAATTTCTGACTTAAATTTTGGGCTCCATTGTGACGGTAAGTGGAGGACTATCTGTACACAGGAACTGGGATCGATAAAAAAAAATAATAAAAATAAAAATACACGAAAGTCCCTCACGCGCGTCTGAGGTGGAAAGGAGAATACGCGCGCAGGCCGACGTGGGGGAGGGGGGCGCTTCTGAACTGCGCATGTCTTTCCTGGCCGGGGGGAGGCGCATGCGCATCGCCGGGGTCGAAGCCCGGGATGCTGCCTGGCTCGGGCGCTGCTCCCTGGCGTGGCTTGAGGAGGAAGGATGGGGGAAGGGTTGGGAAAGAATGGTGTGAGATGAGCCGCGCGTGCGCAGTGGCGTCCCGCCCGGTGCTGCCTGAGGAGTGAAAGGCTGACGGCCGCGGCGGCCTGTCCGTCGCGGACCCCGGGAGGCCTGGGCTGGCAAGTATCGACGGCCGTCTGGGCTGGCGGGCTGGCTGGCTGGCTGGCTGGAGGAGGAGGGAGGCGGCCTCCCGCTTTTCTCTTCTGGGATCCGTCTCGGGTTTCCCCCGGATTGCGGATTTCCCCGTTTCGCTTTCCCCCTTTTTTTGGCCACTTCGCGTCGTCCCCGGCGGGCCTGACTACAAAGCCCATCGCCCACTGCTTGCCCGCCTTTCCTGGGTCGTTCCCCGTCCGGCTGGGCAGGAGGGATGCCGTGGTCCCTCCGGCCGTCTGCCATTGCCGGGTCTGAGGAGGGTTCTTGCCCGGGGAAACCGGGCCGCATCTATCTCGATCCCTGGCCACCAAGGTGTAGTGCATGGGGATGATGGGAATTGTAGTCCTTTCGAGACACCTGGACCGGACCCCCCCCCCCCCCCAGCCTTAAAAAGTTTTCATCCATGCTTATGTGCAAGACTGTGTTTTGAGGGAATAATAATAATAATAATAATATCTTTTTTATATCATTTTTATTTTGTACAATTCAAGGCAGTGTTATTTAATGCTCCTGCTTCCTGTTTTCCCCACAACAACAACAACCCTGTGAGGTAGGTTGGGCTAAAAAAAGAGCAGCTGGTCTCACAGGTTTTCATGTCTGATTAATAATAATAACATCACCCACAATCTTCCTATTTCCTCTCTCAAGCTCTCAGCTTGGTTGTTTACTTGCGGACATTTGTTACTCAGCTGGGTAACAACATCATTGTCTGAGACTCTCTCTCTCTGCTACAGGTAGTCCTTGATTTACAGCTGTTTGTTTAGCCATGGTTAGTTACAATGCCACTGAAAAAATGAGGTATGACCATTTTTCTCACAACCATTATAGATCCTCATGGCCATGTGATCAAAATTCAGACGCCTGGCAACTGATTCATATTTATGACTGTTGCAGTGTCATGGGGTCCTGTGATCTCACTTTGCGACCTTCTAACAAGCAAAGTCAATGGGGAAGGCAGGTTCACTTAACAGCCGTGTCCTTAACTTAACAACTGCAGTGATTCACTTAAGAACTGTGACAAGAAAGGTTGTAGAATGGGGCAAAAGTCAGTTAACAAATGCCTCACTTAGCAACAGGAATGTTGGGCTCAGTTGTGATCGTAAGTCAAGGACTACCTGTATTAGAGTCTCCATTTCTTCTCCCCATGTCATTTTCCTCCGTTCTTCATATTACACCCAAATCTTTAAATTTGGAACCTGCTTTGCAGTCCAGCACTGCTGCACCCCAATACTTTTTGGAGTTGAAACATTTCCCTTCTCTTTTTTCTGTTTCGTCCATTACTTTGAAACTCTCCCCACCCTGTGGGGAAATGTTTGTTTATAACATTTTAAGGCACTCCATTTGAAGAAGTTTCCTGCTTGTTCAGCAAGCAAATAGACACTGTTAGCAAGTAGTTCAGATGTCAGAGAGAGGATCTGTTGCAGCACATCAAAGAACAATCTTCTGAGTTAATCTCCTTGTCAAAAGGAGTCTAGTGCAGTGATTAGAAGCCTACTAGAAACTATCAGTCATGAAGTTATTTTTTCAGGCTTTGCTTCATCTACTTGCATGCAGGTTGTCCAGTAAATTTAGTTAATATAACTTTTCTCAGAACCAGATATTTCTATTCTGGGAATTGGGGCAATAACACAGACTTTTATGACAGGACTTCAATAAAGTTAAAATAAACATGTTCTACAAAGTGGCATAATACCTCTAAACTGAAACATGATTTCAGTGGCATTTCAAACATTATTTTAAACACAGTACTCTGGAGCAATTCTGTCTTGGCAAAAGGATGAATGAGTACTGTACAGCATGCTGTAGTAGTTCTGTTCCCAAATGACATGATTTAGTGAGAGGTTCCTAAATACTGTTATGCTTAAGGTTGTATCTCAAAGTACTAGAGTTGAACAGTTCTTTGAGACTGAAAGTTTTCCTTATAAATAATCTCAGACCTTTGAAAATTTGTACTTCATCCTTTTCTTCTAAGTCTTATTACTGCAACTGCAGATAAAACAGTTCTGGTTTGAAATATGAACCATTTGAGAGTTAATTTGGAAAAGGTTTAAATTGAAATTCAGTACATGTATTGATTTATATTTTCTGTAATGTATATATGGTTCTTGTAGAGATGTGAATTGATTTATGACAAAATAAGTTTCTTCATATTGTTAACTTTTATGCCAGGCGGCCTTGGTATTTATAGGAGAGGTCACAGCCTGATGTTCTAGAGCCCTATATTACTTTCCCTTGGCATCCATATCCTCTGTTATGGAGAGAATATTATGAGTAATTATACTACCTTTAATTGAATTTACTAATTAAATCAAATTAATTTTTGTCCTGGCATCAACCTCTTCATTAACCTTCCATCTTGCTTCAGGTTATGGTTATTTTAGTCTCTAGAAGCAGTTTTGTTTCCACCCCTTCAAATTGTTCCCTGATGCTATTCTAGAAATTAACCCCGGAATCATGATCATTATCTTTAATCCAGGCAAAACGAACAATTGATTAGAGCAATCTGTTGGTTTTCCCTTTTCTTCTGTAAATCCTCAAGTTAAACATCTAAACATCATTTTTTCATTAAGCTGAATGATTTGAACAAACTACCATCTGAAAACACACCTCAAATCATGATCTATGACTGTTTTTAGCCAGTCATAAATTATAATTTCATAGTTCAGTAACTAGAATGAGACTAAACATTAATGATGATTTGATGTAATATCTCAGGGAAACTGGTTTTGCAACTCTTCTATGTACTATTCTGTAATGTTAATTCTCTGTAAAGTCCTTCTACATACTAGCTAACTCATATTAGTCTGTAAAGTGATTAGTGCATTGATAGTCCTATATTTAAAAAATCAGCATATGCCATATAAAGATCTTAAATTGTATTTTAACTTCACACACAAAAATGAGAAATTATCCAGTTAATTGTTTGTTAGTAAAAGATTCCTATTCTTATTTCATTGGCACCCAGCCTGATTTCTTTGGAGAATTCTTCTCATAGTATATCACCATTTGCTTTGCCATCACTTGCACTTTAAATTAATTTTTTCTTTGGTTTAATTTGGTCAGTAGTATTTTGGTGACTGAAGCATTGTTCTAGTTGTAAGAATTTTGAAAAATACAAGAAAAGACAGATGTTTGAAAGATAAAATTCTCATGGTGGATACTTTGTACTAGTGATTTTTTAATTAAAAATGTTTGAATGCTAAGTAAAATATACGTGCATATTTATTGGCAATAGCACTTAGACTTACGGAAAATAAGACCCTGTCTTATATTTTTTTGAACTCTGAAATAAGCACTTGGCCTTATTTTTGGGAAGGTCTTATTATTTTGGGGCTTGTGGAGGAAACGAGGAAATGGCGGGGACCGGCTGCACATGCGTTTAAATATTTTTGGGGAGGGTTTATTTTCAGGGGGGCTTATTTTAATGTATGTGCTCAAAAGCCCGATTGGACTTATTATCGGGATTTATTATTTTAGGGGAAACGGTATATACCGCTTCATAGTTCTTTACAGCCCTCTCTAAGCAGTTGACAGAGTCAGCATATTGCCCCCAACAATCTGGGTCCTCATTTTACCGATCTCAGAAGGATGAAAGGCTGAGTCAACCCTGAGCCTGGTGAGATTCGATCTGCCAAACTGCTGGCAGCCGGTGATCAGCAGAAGTAGCCTGCAGTACTGCACTCTAACCACTGCGCCACCATGGCTCATTAATTTATAGAAACAGTAATGAATAATATAAAATATGTCAAAAAATGACAGAAAGTAAAGTAGAGAACCAGAATAGTTTGGGCTGGCATCTCATTGGTACTGAGAAAGGAGTTGGCATGTTTGTGGGTGGGTGTTCGTCTCACTTGTGTTTAATGGAAACCATCCCTGCTAAGCTGTTGACGTCTTAAAAATTTTTTGCCATGATTTTATGTATCATCCACCCCAAACATGAGACTTGAATATTTGGAGCATTGTATTATTTGTTGTTGCTTCTTCTTGGAATATCTTAAGCACTGATGTTTATTGTGGTCTGGAAGAAGCATGTTTAAAATGATTTAGGAACGTAGACATTTTCATGATCCATATGAATTTAAGAATGATTAAGGACAAATTTACTCCATTTATAATCATAACATCAATTTAATTGCTTCACTTACAGCTATCTTTTTTGTTCTTTTGTCAGATTACCAATTTCTCATGTTTTCACAATGAGACAGGCCTGGGGTCATTTCTTCCCTACACCTTGTAGTTGATAGTTTTAGATGTCGAGACAATGCTGGTGTAGATATGGCAGATAGCGTCAAGATCTTCCTTAATGATCTTATCAGGGTAAGTACTTCCTTTTATTCTTGTTATACAGGACAGTGCATTTAAGATAAGATTGGATTTTAGAGAGTTTCAGCCACTAACATTTATGTTAGCTCCCATAAATCTAACTTTGGTGGTATGAAGAAGGGAAGTTTTAGGAACCTGTAGGACTTCATTCACAAACTATGTGTAACTATCAAATAAAATACATTTCAGCACCAATTCTAACTCTGGTAGTTTCTCAGCATTTGGGTTAAGCTCAAGTGTAATATCCTTGTGTCTAACTCTGATTCATAGTAAACGGAGAGTTTCTGAACTGTGATGCCATTATATTACTGATCAGATAATATCAGAATAACAGAACAGAATAACAGAATTGGAAAAGATCCTATGCCATTTCTGACAGTGGTTGACAAGTGGTTGTCCAGTCTTGCTTTAAAGGATTAGATTTACTAGAAAACCACTGTGTAGTTGCTTAGATATCTTATTTAGAAAAAAATCAGGAGAAACAAGATGTCGATGGAGATTCTCAGTCACCCAGGTAGAATTGTTTGATGAATCATGACAACTGGTCAGCAGAAACAAGAACACCTAGAGCAATTATCCATCTTATCTCAGACATTTGAAGTATCTAACTGGATTGCATTTTGACATTCAGTAGAGTATCTTTAGAAGAAAATATGCAGGCAACAGATGTTTAAATTTGAATTTGCAGCAGAGGTGCACAATCTGTTTTGAGTCAGGGAGCACATTTTGTTTTTGAGTCAAATGCCAGGATAAACACATACTTCATTTAGTTTCTGGTTTTCACTGAATTAAATTAATGAAATACAATTACTATTACAAGCTTTTATTAGTGAACTAGTTACAAACAGGCTTTCTGAAGCTTCAGATTTTGCTGCTCTGACATACAGATAGTCCTCACTTACCAACCACAATTGGGACCGGTGGCTCTGTCATTATGTAGTGCAGTCATTAAGTGAAACATTAAATAGCTGTGCCAATTTACAACATCAGTTCTGGCTGCTGCCAATAAGTATATTACTGTAGGTTGTTAATTTTAATGTAATGTGACCACGATTGGTAACTTCCTGACGGCTTCCCCATTAAACTGTTGGAAGCCAGCTGAAAAAGTCGCAAATGGTGATCATGTGCCTGCAGGGTATTTTGAGTACCACAACTTCAAGGAACAGCTACAGATCTTTTTCAGTGCCATCAATCACTGAATGAGTGATTGGTAAGCATGCATTGTAGTCCCAATACTGAAGCATCTAACTATTATTTGCATTTAATACTTTTGAAATACATTTTCAAAATCTGGATTTTTCATACATGTTGGGGATTTGGAACTATTTGCGGAATTTGAGTTTTGCTTGTCAGAAGCCAGCTGGCAAAGTTGCATATGGTAAATCCATCATTCTGGGACTCTGCAGCTACTGTAAATAGCTGCTGGTTACCAAATTTTGATCATATGACTGGAGTTGCTACAACAATCATAAGTGGAAGGACTGGTCAAAGTCACTTTTTTTAGTGCTGTTGGAATTCTGAATGGTCATTAAATGAACGGCTGTTGGTTGAGAAGTACCTGCATATAGACTTGAATTGTATACTGTATGTTGAATTTAGATGTTTATGTCTCTAGGGAATTAAAGATTCCATATGGGGGATCTGCACAATCTCCAAGCTGGATGCTCGGATCCAACAGAAAAGGGAAGAGCAGCGGAAAAGAAGAGCAACTAGTGTGCTTGCCCAACGAAGAGCACAAAGCGAAGAGAGGAAGCAAGAGAAGTAAGTTCCAAGCTTGGGAATTGTGTCATGCCATCAGTGTCATGCCAATTGTGTCATGCCATCAATCATCTATCAGTGTTTTATCATCAATAGCAATAGCACTTAGACTTATATACTGCTTCACAGTGCTTTTTACAGCCCTCTCTAAGCGGTTTTACAGAGTCAGCATATTGCCCCCAACAATCTGGGTCCTCATTTTACTGACCTCGGAAGGATGGAAGGCTGAGTCAAATCTGAGGCTGGTGAGAATTGAACTGCTGGCAGTTGGCAGTCAGCAGAATTAGCTTGCAATACTGCATTCTAACTACTGCATCACCACCAAGATGGTACTGAATCCCTAGAAATCACTTCTGCTAGCATAGTCATAAACTGGATCCTGCAAATTTTGGTAGTGATTTTTATTTTATATTGGCAAAATTAAATGAGGATTTTGAAATATTCTTATTATGTGGATCTCTCAGCCAGTGTCATTTGAGGGATTGACTATGTTCTATATAGCTGTTTAATTTCATCATGGAAGCCACTGGATTCTTTGTAGGAAGAAACTTGGAATGAAGATTTTAAGATACTAATTTTAATCTCCAGCCCAGTAGCTTCTGTAGTTGTAATTCACGTTTCTTAAAAAGTTGACTTTATGAAAAAGAAATAAAAAAGGCTGCAAAGGCTGCCGGGAAGAAGAGAAGCCAAGGAGACTAAGAATCTTTCTTTCCAAGAGGCTGACTTCTTGTAACTGGGAAGGGGAAAAGGAGAATTGAGGAGAATGAAGAGGAATGCCAAACACTTGTCAACTATGTCTACTACACCATCCTCTAAAAAGGCGGCGACAACTCCTGATGAGTCATATAATACATGTAAGTCTTTCGTCTATGCCGAAGAATTTGAGGAGGATGAGAGTACTATGAAGTGCTCCCTGTGGGACTCGCATGCTCATCACAAGTGTCTCAGGTTAACCAAAGGTGTTGCCCAGTTTTTACACCCGACTTCCCTAACCCAGTTTGTGTTTCCGTTGTTTTGCCCCTCTTGTAAGCTTAAACTCAACAAATTCCTTGTTTTGTTTGAATGGGTTGACAGTATGGAAGCATGTTTGGCGGCCTTAGAAGAAAAGGAAAGGATGTGGAGCAATGAACCATCAATTTCCTGCAATTCTGATCTGAATCACCGACCTAAGTTGCAGGACGTTGTTAAGCCCATGCACAACATCTCACTCCTCGTGAAAGATGCGATTGAAAGAGAAAACAAATGACCCAACATGATCTTATTCGGATTGGATGACTCTGATGAATTTGATGACATCACCAGGGTGCGTGGTATTATCAGCAGTTTCCAGGCGTCAACCATTAGACCCAACAAAAACTTACACGTTTCCCGTGAAGGCCCTGAGTGTAAGAATAACAATGGCTCAATGGTGCCGCCATTTTTGCAAAGTAGTTTGCAAGAATGAAGCCTTTAAAAGGGAGTTCATATCAATGATAAATTTGTTTGCCAAAAACAGTGTAAACCACAAGAAATTACGTTCGCAGCCTGATTTGTCCGTCCTACAACGTATCAGCGTCCAAGAGCTCCATGCAGAACTTAAAGAATGTTTGAACAAAGTGAAACAGATCTATATGTTGACTACCGTGCTGACTGTATTAAACGTAAGAACATTGGCCCAAGCCCTAACATTCATGCTTCTGTTCACCAATGTTAGGTATGCACACCCTCCGACTCCTTAAAGTCCACTCCTACTGGTTTAATGTGTAAACTATTTAATGCAAGAAGCCTTGCAAACAAAATGTCTGAATTCCTCTTGCTCCTGAATACATCTCTTTTTGACCTCATTTTTGTTTGTGAGACTTAGTTGAATGTGTCTTTTCTAGACACTTTTTTTTTTACTGCAAGTGATTATCACGTTTTTCGGCCTGACTGTGAAAATCGCAGCAGTGGTGGTGTTGGCAATTTTTTACAAAAAGTTCCTAAGATTGAAAAAGATTAATGTTACTCCTGAGCTTGCTTTCCCAGATTCCATTGTTTGCAACCATCACTTTTTGTTATGTTACAGAGCCCTTGATTGCGATCTTGGCCATATGAATAAGTTAATTGAACTATTAACCTGGGCGGCTCCTTGCCCACATCTTTTTGTTCTTCTTGGTGATTTTAATTTACCATTAATTAATTGGGCCTTAAATGAATCAACTAATGAACTGATAAACATAACTTTTTACAATACTGTTAACAACCTTGAGACTGGAGCAGTTTGTTGTTGACAACACTAGACTCAACAATTGTCAAGATCTAATTCTTGTAATAGCTTAAATTTAATTTATGGCTTACATGTTAAAGAACTCTTTTTTAATAGCGATCATAATATTGACTTTTGTATTAATCTGCATCCTCCTAAACTGGGTCTTAATGACTGTTCTTCGAATTATAATTTTAAAACAGTAAAATATGATTTAATAGCTGCTGATTTAGCATCTTTAAATTGGCACCATCTGTTCTCAGGTTATAAACATGTAGAAGATTTTTATAGCATTTATTTGCTTGAAATTAATTGATATAAATTTATACATACCAAGAAAAAACAAAAAAATTATAAAGAATAAATTACCCAAGGCAATAAGAAAATTATAATTAAGAAAAAATCTCTTTGGCGGAACAAGAAGACAGGTTATGTTGCCAACTTCAAAAGCCACTACAAAGCTTTATGTCGTCAAAGATGAATGCATCAATTATTTCTTTAAACAGAAAGAAAAGCTGTTGAATTCAAAATCTATGCAAGCCTTTTACAACTTTGATAACTCAAAACTTAAAGTCTTGCAAGTAGTATAGCCTTTATTGTCATTGTACATCATGTATACAATGAAAGTGATTTCAAGGGCAAAACGGGGTTGATTGTAATGACTATGTTGGTCAGGCCAATCTTTTCAATACAGTTTTTAGTTCAGTTTTTGTGGATAGCAATGGTTGCAGTCCCTCATTTGCAAATCGAATCACGAATAGTTGTAGCAAATTGCTGAATATTAAATTTACAGTAGATAATGTTGAATTAGCATTATGTAATCTAAAGCCATCGCTCTTCACAGGACCTGATGGATTATGCGCTTTTTTCCTAAAAAAGCTTGCTACCGGCTTGCTTGAACCTTTGTGTATAATTTTTGAAGTATCGTTTTGAACTAGTTGCCTGTCTGATCTATGGTCATCAGCTATAGTTATACCAATTTTTAAAAAGGGTGACCTTAGTTCAGTTGAAAATTATAGACCAATTTCTTTGTGTTGTGTTACGTGCAAAGTTATGGAATCAATTATAAACCAATCCATCGTTCACTACTTAGAGACAGATAATTTGCTATCCAACAAAAAGTTTGGCTTTAGGAAAAATTCGGGTTGTTGTTATTTTTACCAAATTTGGCTCCCAACAGTTTGAAATTTAATGAGAATAATGGAAATGTACCAGTATACTTTTGCATTTTTATGGTTGCAAATAGATTGAAACTACCAAACTGAAATAATCTGCTTCCGTATCAAACATTCCCATCTGTTTGTGTGTTTAAACAGATGAGCTTTTTGAAAATACATGTAGTTTTGATTTTTGCACTTTCTTTTATTTTTCTTTAGTGAACCCAGGATAGTAAGCCGAATACTTCAGTGTTGTGCATGGAATGGAGGTGTATTTTGGGTAAGAATATTTGCACTTCTTTTTTAACAACAGCAACATAATTGAATCAATTGCTTTGTTCTTTTTGCAAATATACTTACTTGCTTGAACTTTATAATTGGATAATGCTACAATCTGAAAAGCAAACTGAATAGTGACTGAAATCATTACTATTTCCCAGATAAGGTATAGTTAACATTTCGTTAGCCTTGGTAGATGCAGTGTTATCCCGATCATATTTTAATATAAATGTAAATAAAAAATAGCCACACAGTCCCAGGAAATACATGTTTGAGTTAAGAAATGTTGGCAGCCCCTCATCAATTTTTGTCATCTTAATAGCAATAGCACTTAGACTTACATACCCCTTTTCAGTGCTTTACAGCCCTCTCTAAGCAGTTTACAGAGTCAGCATATTGCCTCCAACAATTTGGGTCCTCGTTTTTCCTACCTCAGAAGGATGGAAGGCTGAATCAACCTTGAGCCTGGTGAGATTTGATCTGCCAAATTGCAGTCAGCTGGCTGTCAGCAGAAGTATTCTGCAGTACTGCATTAAACCACTGCGCCACCGCAGCTGTTAAATACATCTTTTACTGGGATTGTGGAGCTATAGCACTGGGCAAGTCCTAGAAAAGGTGCGGTTTGTTTAAGGGGGTGCTTACTGATATGGGACGTAGTCTTACACCTTTTCTAAAGCACCTTTTTGGTTTTGGATGCAAAGAACTTTATATCCATAATTTCAGTTTAGGGAAAGTTTGTAGGTTTATGTTTATAGCATTTTAGTGTTTCTTTTTGCTGCGTTTTTCTCGGTTACAATTTCCCCATAGAACTACGGATGAATGTGCTGGAGTTGGCATATTAGTAAAGATAAATTATTCATATATTTCTTTGTGTATGTACTTGGGGAAAACCATGAAATATGTGCTAAGGTATCACTAAGGAAGCTCAGTTGTAGAAAACAGAATTGCATCTTCTGGAAGTTGGAAAACATTCTTTCCCCATTGTAGCATGCACAATTAAAAATAGTGGTTAAAACTGAATTACTTTGTGGTTTTTTTAGCTTAGCCTCCTCTTGTTCTACCGGGTGTTCATCCCTCTGCTTCAGTCAGCAACAGCACATGTAATTGGTAAGTATATTACTATTTAAGACATTTGCCAAGTAAATACTTCTTTGTGCCTAATCTAGGCATTTGTTATGATAGTGTACAATTGGTTGTATTGAATCTATCTTACTCTTCTCTTCCCTTGCCCTCACATTTTCAAACTTAGAACATAGTACTATGTTTGTAAACCTGAAATAACGCTCTTGAATGAAAGGAAGCTATAATTATAGTCCTGTCTACATTTACTGATTTGTTGTCTACTTGTGATCAGTAGATGAGATTTATAGAGGGAAGATATATTTTCTTTTTCTGGTATGGCAGTTCATGTCAAGCCCCTAAATTGTAGTGAATCCTTTTTCTTAACCACCATTGAACATGCTCTCTCTGTTTTGAAAGGGGACCCGTCATTACATGGCGATGTCTGGTCTTGGTTGGAATTTATTCTCACCTCCATCTTCAGTGCCCTTTGGGTCCTCCCCCTCTTTGTGCTCAGCAAAGTGGTCAATGCCATTTGGTTTCAGGTAAGTAGTTTTTTTGAGGAAATTGAATACTTGGCCTAGCTCTTCTTGACTATCTACATAAGCCATTCCTTGATATATAGATAGTCCTTGTCTTACAACCATTTGTAGTGAGCATTTGAAGCTACAATATCACTGAAAAAAGTGACTTAGAATCGTTCCTCTCATTTAGGACTGTCATAGCATTCCCACAGTCATGTGATCAAAATTTGGGCAACCGGTCTATATTTATGATGGCTGCCATGTCCTGGGGTTAGGTGCCTGCCATTTGCAACCTTCCCAGCCGGCTTCCAAGAAGTAAAGTTAAAGGGGGAAAGCCAGATTTGCTTAATGACTGCATAGTTCACTTGCAGTGATTCGCTTAACAACCATGGCCGAAAAGCTCTTAAAATTGGGCGGGACTCATTTAACAACCAATGTGCTTACCAATGGAAATTGTGGTCATAAATCAAGGACTACCTGTATTGTACTGTGTTTTTTGAGGAATATTCAGGACAACAATCTTCTTCCATTTTGTTCAGAAGTAAGTCTGATTATTCTGTTTCAGGACATTGCTGATCTGGCATTTGAGGTGTCAGGAAGGAAGCCGCAGCCTTTCCCCAGTGTCAGTAAAATCATTGCCGACATGTTGTTTAACCTCTTACTACAAGCTCTCTTTCTTATCCAGGTAAGAATGGGCATAAAAACACTCAATCCAGATTATCCAGACTCTTTAAGAGTAATAGACATTGGTATTTGAAGGACATCCAAATGCAGAACCATACATTTGGCAGACCTTACAAGAAATAAACCACAAGGTAGAGAAAAGCAGAAAGGACTGGGAAAGAAAAAGGAATGAGTTAAGTCATATTTTTATAAATAGGTTGCTAGCCACTTTGACTAATGTGGTAGTTCTCTCCCAGTCACAACCTTTGGGATTATAGATTAACGCTACTACTTCTTCAAAGCTGTTTATACTGGAAAGTCCTCCTGCCATGCAAGAGAGAACTACAGGCCAGGTTTGTTGCTCAAATGTGCATAGCTGGACTTTTAGCCAAGAATGATGGTTATGGACTGTGTTGCCCTTGGACCTGAGATCCAATGCTCTAATATTGGGAGCGGAGCAGAGGGTATCAAGGGAGAAGAGAATCGAGTATACAGTTAAACCTTGATTTACGACCATCATTGGATCAGAATTTCAGTCGTAAATCGAGGCCCCAAGTGACCAGACTCAATAATATGATTGTTTTTTACAGAGGTTGTTAAGCAAATGTGGTCATTAAGCAAACCGCGTGAGTGTAGGTGCAAAGCCACTTTATCCAATGGATCATTCTTGCCAGAAAACTGCAAAAAATGTCACGAAGGGCAGTCGTACGATGCTGCCACTGGTCATACATGTGAGCCAGTTGCCAAAGGCCAGAAATACAACCGGGAGTCCTGCGGCAGTCATTAACTTGGGGGATGGGCCGTGAGTAATTTGAGTCCATTGTAACTGCAAATGGTCATTAAGCGATCGGTTGTAAATTGAGGACTACCTGTACTGTCCCTTCATTCATTTAGTTTCTTCGGCTTTTCATAATGACTAAAAGATTGGGCTTTTTAACGAAGTACAGAATTGAGTTTCTTATGGAAGGGAATGGTCTCTAAAATTGATTTCTTGCTTTTCCCAGGGGATGATTGTGAGCCTGTTTCCTATTGATATCATTGGGCAGTTAATTAGTCTGCTTCATATGTCGCTGCTTTACTCACTGTATTGCTTTGAGTACCGTTGGTTTAATAAAGGTGAGTCCAGCTGGCTTTTCCTTGTGTAACTAATTAAAAAAAAATCCTCTCATTTTCTTCTTAAACCTTGGGGTTATTTTGTGCAAATGTATACAAATCCCATCAAACCCTCTTCCAGTAGAATCTTTGGAGATTCTCCAATGGCAGAAGCAGAACTGAAAAATTAAGAGTACATTTTATTCTCTGCCTACTGGTGGTGGTGGCGGCTGGAGGTCTCCGTTATCAACAGTGATCAGTAAAATATGGATACACGGGTTGGAGGTATATTCATGTAATACTTCCTAGAATGTGAAGTAGGAAATATTGGGATCGTAATTCCTGAAATATGAAATCCAATATTATATCACAGCATTAATTTGTTGAACCATGTGTTTTGGGCTTTTCTCTTGCCAGGAATTGAAATGCATCAACGATTATCCAACATTGAAAGGAATTGGCCTTATTACTTTGGATTTGGGTTGCCACTGGCCTTTCTCACTGCAATGCAGTCTTCTTACATTATCAGGTGACCTACTGAGAAACTGGAGACATGCCATCCTTTTTCTTTTCTGTGAGAGGGATAGGAGGAAAAGTAGGTAGGGATTTACTGGAAAGAGACCCGGTGTAAATGATAATGGGAAGGAGAACAAGAATATCCCTCAGAGCAGTGATAGAAGCAAAGCCTTTGAAAAGCTGGTCTTGGAGTATTGTTGTGAGCCCTTGAAGATTTAATTGAGATGTATGGCTTTTTCCTTCTGGACATCCATGATGTGTTTTTCTATTTGATTGTGTCCTCCTTTTAAAAGTGTAAGCCAGTGGTGGGATTCAAATTTTTTTACTACCAGTTCTGTGGGCGTGGCTTGGTGGGCGTGGCTTGGTGGACGTGGCAGGGGAAGGATATTGTAAAATCTCCATTCCCTCCCCACTCCAGGGGAGGGTTACTGCAAACTTCCCATTTCTTCCCGATCAGCTGGGACTTGGGAGGCAGAGAATAAATGGGGGCGGGGCCAGTCAGAGGTGGTATTTACCGGTTCTCCGAACTACTTAAAATTTCCACTACCGGTTCTCCAGAACTGGTCAGAACCTGCTGAATACCACCTCTGGTGTAAGACTTTTCATCCACATCATATTCTGTATTCTCCCTTTTTAAAAAAAAACTCTGCAGAGAGACTTGTATCACATCTTCTATTTTCTCTCCCTGCCTCCCTTCTCCACAGCGGCTGCTTGTTTTCCATTCTTTTTCCTCTATTTATTATCAGCGCCAATGAATCCAAGACACCAGGAAGAGCATAGTAAGTACCCATTTCCTTTTTCAGCAGATGTTTTTGTAAGTAAAGAGAGAATTATGGTCTACCAAAAATTGCTGATTTCTTTTTTCTTAATGGTCTCACTAGATATTTTTTCTTGGTTTTGAAAATGAGGTTATCTAGATTAGTGGTTTGTGGACCCCTAGCAGGGTTTGCGATGCTATCATAAGGGGTTCATGGAGATTTGAGGACATGTTATGATTTAAATCTTGAGTTAAATCTTGGGGGTCCCTGGCCATAATCCATGGGTACAAAAGGTAATTAAAGATAGTAATGGTTGAAGAAAGGTTGAGAATTATAGAAATGTCGATAGAGATTTAATATAGTAAATTCTTGATTTTACAAACTGATGGGAGAGAACACAAATATTTACGTATGCATTTGCATGAATATGTGTTATTTGATAAATACTTGAGTATTTATGTCAGTGATCTAGATAGCTTTGGAAACAGCTGACTTCGTTATTTCAAGATATTCAAACTTGAATGTTGTCTTCCACATCCAAAGTTTGCTGTATTAGGTCCATAAAATTAGGGTTTTTCTATTTATGATTATTTTACTTATAATTATTAGTTATATATTTTATTATTTATGATTGATGGGGAGTTGTATTATGCTTGCTATTTACAGTCTTGATTGGGAAGAATGCCAGTGTCTGTTTTTGACATGAACAGTGCTTGGCAAGCACATATTAACTGATAAGGGCCATATTCAATATTCATGTCAAAAATGGCAGAACATTGATAGCCCAGCAGTTGTGTAAAAAGGAGATATTGAGGGCTGCAAAACTGCAAGATTTTACGTGAACCTCAAGGTTGCCCATTTCCTTGCTAGAGTAACTGAGTGCCTTTCAGCTAGAGTGAGAAATAAAATAATATTTTGCTATCAGGAAAAGATGCAGATAATCCTAAACTTATGACAGTTTGCTTAATAATAGTTCAGTTTAATGATGGACTCAGAAAAGGGTCATAAGGCAGATGTGTTGCTTAATGACTATTTTACTCAACAACTCAGATTCCATTTTGGTTGTCAAGGATTACCTGTGTAGATAAAGGCTTCTGCCCCAGTGAAGTAGATTATACTCTCTATCATTTTTTGCCCTGACAGCTATGGATAGTTACTGTAAGCAGAAAAGATTCTACTACTTATAAACCTGTACTGCTTATAAATTTTTAAAAGTCTAGGTCTTTTAGACCTAGGCCGAGGTCTAAAAGTTTTATTATTTATTTATTAAATTTGTTTGCCGCCCATCTTGCCACAAATCTGCATAAGTGACAAAGTTTTCAGCAGTAGAGAAAAATGGTAAGAACTGTTCTCTGACATCAGTTGGTGTTAAGCAGATCTGGTATGTTGAAAGGATCTAATGCAGAATGCAGGGAATTTTCGACTTAGGACCACAATTGAGCCCCAAATTTCCATTGCTACGCAAGATAATTGTTGTATAAATTTTGCGCCATTTTATGACGGCAGTTGTTAAATTGGTGACATGGTTGTAAAGCAATATTGATTTTGCTTGTCAGAAGGTGTCAAAAGGTAATCACATGACACCGGGACACTGCAACTGTCAGAAATACATGCCAGTTGCCAAGTGTCTGGATTTTGATCATATGACCACAGTAGTCATGTGAAAAACTTCCAAAAGTTTTTTTTTCCTGTGCCGTTATAGCTTCGAACAGTCACTAAATGACTGGTTGTAAGTTGAGGACTACCCGTATGTCCACAAATTAAAGGGATCTTAATAGAGTTTAAGAAACTAATAGAGGTTGTCTTCTATTCCAGCCATTTCCAGCTACGCCTCTTTTCCTTGGTCGTCTTCCTTAGCAACAAGCTATTTCATAAGACGGTTTATTTTCAGTCCAGCCAGAGCAGCTCTTCGTCTGCTGATCGACTGCCCTCGCCACGCTCCTCACCTGCTCGACTGGCACACTGAACCCCAGAGCAGGAAGGAGGATGAGAACCGTTGTTTCTGCAATTCTGAGGAGGGCAGGAAACAATCTCCCGGGGGTGGGGATGGGGGTGAGGGGCTTGTGCATTTTCCCTTGTGGTCTCTCTTTTAAGCCCCAGTTGGACATTTGCATCTCACTGAGTGGTAGAATGAAATACTTTGGGTGGGTGGGCGGGCGAGTGGGTGGGAGGAGCCTGGATTTTTAACTTTTGTGAGTTTATTTCAGAAGCCAGGTTCTATGCTTGTTTTTATAGTGTGTAATGAGCCTGTTTCTGTGCACTTTTTTGTATATTTCCTTACCTCCCCACATTTCCCAGGATGAATGGTTTTTGTAACGCATATTGTCGTAGCTTTCTGATGCTGATGGGGTCTTTACCACAAGTGTTGGATTTTTTTCAATGGTCGCAGTTCTTTATATGGTAACCTCAGGTCAGGATTTTGTAATCCCCGTTGTGTGCTGAAATGAAAAGTGGATCATGTAACATTTGGGCAAGATTAAGATTTGTGGGGGTGGGGTGGGGTGGAGTCCGCCTCTTCCTGGCATCTGGTGGTCTCTCTTAACTTTATTTGGTTTTTTATATTTTGAAGGAATCTGCTTTTGATGGATGCAACAAATTCCTAATCTTAAGGACAGAATGTATTGTTTTGTTTTTTACTTAATACCCTTGGAGCTTTTGAAAAGCACCTTCTGAACATTGAAAGGGAAATTTGAAAAGTGTACGGGTAAAGTCAGGCACTGAAGCGAAAACTTGTTAATTCTTGTGTCTGGGGTTGTAAGGTTGACAATATACTGTTAAAATTTTGCAAGAAACAATGCTTCTAAGGAACATTATTTATGGATCCTGGGGATGGATTATGGGGTGGGGGAGGACTTGTACACAAGGGAGATTCTGAACTGAATCTATGGAGAAACAGGTGAGGGGGCTGGTGGTTTCAACAGGGCTTATGCACAAGTCTATACAGGGGCCACTGGTGCTAAGCCCAATATTCAGAAGAGAATTTGCTAATGTCAATTCCAAAGGCCTCCAACTCAAATACTGATAGGAAGCCTGACCTGGAATTAATGTCCCAGATGAGTGAGAATGATGTACACCAAAGTGCTCCTGTGTGATTGTAGCTGCAATTGAAATTAAGGACTCCTCAGCTCAGGATATGTGAACTTCATATGTATTCATCTGTCTGTGTGTGTACATATGTAATTGTGTATGCACAAAGAAGTATGTGGTCCTGATCTTAGGCAGTATTCCTTATGCATGTCAGTTTGTGTATGGCTAAACATTACGAGATTTTTTTTAAAAGAAAAAGCCCTCTGGTTTTTGTAGAACTGAAGTCAGTCTACAGATAAATGTTTTCTCTTGTATTTTCACACTGAACATTAAAGGAAAATGGGATATTAAAAAAAAAGAGTAATTGTGTGACTGAATCATGAAACTCATTTTGATGGGGATGGGAGAATGGCAGAATAAAAACTTACAACTTTCTGCAAACTGCTTCATAGAATTTCTGTTCCTGATTCAAACTATTCTGCTTGGGTGGGAAATGAGGAAAATTATGGTTTCCAGGGAATGAGGGAGAATTGTATAAATGCTGAAAAGTAACTAGGGATGTGTATATAGATTTTTAAAAAAGAATGGCATAGGATTATCTGCTTTGAATGTATTCATTTTTGTCTTTAACTGCAGCATTTTCAGATGCTGCCCAATAGACATCATGAGAGCAATGCAAGAAATTCATTTTCCAAAAAAAAAAGGGGGGGGGGGAGGGCAGAAACAAGTGAGGAGGAGAATTCTGCTGCTGTTGATATAGTGCGTAAAATTATGTTATTATTTATTACAGTTGTTTATATCTTGCTTTCAAAAAACTAACAGCTGTTATTAGGGAAGGACTAAGGTAGAAGGAGCAAGAGAAGGTCAGAATGCTCAGGGTTGATGTATTGTAGAGCATTTGAAAATTATGCATATTATACTGTAAAGTATTATACTTTGAAAGATGTCTGAGGCTGCCCTTTAAGCCTGGTAGAACCAGGTTGAGAAGTGGATGGGGGAAAAGGCCAAATTTTAATTTTGATAACGTTTGATAACTCTTGGGGCTGAATGGTAAATTAAACCTGGGGTAAATACAACTAATGCATTTGCACATAACATTTATTATCCAAACAAATCACTTGCATTGGGGTTCTTATAACATACAGAACTATCAACTTTCCACAGCATATTAGCCTATGTAGTTGCTTAGTGCAAACACAGCTTCCCCCTTGGGACCTTGCTTATTCCCATTTTATCTTAAAGACTTTGTTCTTTAAAATGCAGACTCATCCAGAGTACCCAATTGATACTCTGCCTCATTTTGGAAAGGAAATGGAAAGAAAGTGTCTTTGGAGCTGCTCTTAGTGTTGGGTGTTGGGCAAATGATATCCCAAGCTATCAACAAAGTATGCTTATTCAGGAATATACCAATTGAAATCAGTGGCATATCTATTTCCTCTAATAATAAGCGGTGAGCAATCAGTCCCCTGCAAAACAGCCCTTCAAAAATCTTAAACTGTTGCCAGCCTGATGCCTTCCAGAAGGCATCATGATGTTGATGATGTTGATGATGACGATTCCGTGGATTAGGTTTCTCCACGTCTTCCAATCTTGCACTATTTTTTTGAGTTGTTCTATGCTTTGGATGGGGACGTGGTGGCTCAGTGGCTAAGTCGCTGAGCTTGTCAATCAAAAGGTCGGCAGGTCAGCGGTTCGAATCCCTAGTGCTGTGTAACGGGGTGAGCTCCCGTTACTTGTCCCAGCTTCTGCCAATCTAGCAGTCCGAAAGCACGTAAAAAATGCAAGTAGAAAAATGGGGACCACCTTTGGTGGGAAGGTAACATTGTTCCATGCGCCTTTGGCGTTGAGTCATGCCAGCCACATGACCCTGGAGATGTCTTCGGACAGCGCTGGCTCTTCAGCTTTGAACCGGAGATGAGCACTGCCCCCTAGAGTCGGGAACGACTAGCACTTATGTGCGAGGGGAACCTTTACTTTTATCTTATGCCCTGGATCAGGGGTCTCTAACCGTGGCAACTTTAAGACTTGTGGACTTCAACTCCCAGAATTCCTCAGCTGAGGAATTCTGAGAGTTGAAGTCCACAAATCTTAAAATTGCTAAGGTTGGAGACCTTTGCTCTGGATGGTGTCAGCTGTGATGGAGGCTGGCACATAGAGCTGAATAATAGAATAGGAAGGGACCTTGGAGGTCTTCTAGTCCAACCTCCCTGCTCAAGCAGGAGACCCTATACCAGTGATGGCTAACCTTTTTGCTGTCGTGTGCCAAAAACGGGGGGAGCATGGGGGGGTTGCACACGTTAGGGCCCACAGCCATAATTCAATGTGCCCCACCCCCTCACATGTGCGTGTAACCCCCCTCACGCTCCCCACGCTTTTGGCAAGTGATGGCACAGTGGGCCCAGTAGGCCTGTTTTTCACCCTCCCCAGCCTCCAGAGGCTTTCTAGGAGCCTGGGGAGGGCAAAAACTGCTCCGCTTCCCCACCACCGCCACAGAGGCCCTCTGAAGTCTGGAAATAGCCTGTTTCCCAAACTTCCGGTGGGCCCGGAAGGGCTGAAAATCCGGTGGCCAGCACACACATAGGTGCTGGAGCTGAGCTAGGGCAACACTTGTGTGCCCACAGATACGGCTCCACGTGCCACCTGTGGCACGCGTCCCATAGGTTCCTCATCACGGCCCTACACCTATATCATTTCAGACAGGTGGCTGTCCTCCAATCTCTTAAAAGCCTCCAGTGATGAAACACCCACAACTTTTGAAGGCAGGCTGTTCCACCGGTCAGTTGTTCTCCCTGTTAGGAAATTTCTCCTTAATTCCAGGTTGGTGCTGTCCTTGGTTTAGTTTCCATTCCATAGTTCCTTGTCCTGCCTTCTGAAGCTTTGGAAAATAGACTGACCGCCTCTTCTTGGTGGCAACCCCTGAGATACTGGAAGACTGCTATCATGTCACTCCTAGTCCTTTTCATTAAACTAGACATACCCATGCCCTAACTTCAGCTGGTGCGGCCATCCTGATGGGATTCGTCCCAGTTGAAGGGCGTCAGACTGGGAAAAGCTGCCAGAACTCCAGCCACATCCTTCAATCTGGCGGTTCAGATGCGCTCAAGGGGATCCCGGCCGCGAACTCGCCCTGCCGCCTCCTGCCACGCGAAAGCCTCTGGCCACGCCCCCCTCCGCGCCCCGCCTCGCTCATCCCCGTTACCCAGAGCGACACGTCACTACTCGCGCCTCAACCAAGCTTCCCTCCTCCTCCCGAGGCAACCAACCCCGTCGGGCACGCCTCCCCTCTTAAAACCGCGGCGCCCCGTCCTCCCAACTTCCGCTTTGTTGACGGACGTGGCCCCGGCCCGGTTATCTTTTCCGCGGGGCGGGCCTTTCGTCGTGATCGACGCGCCCCTCGGCCTGTCGCTGTCCACCGTCGATGCAACGGGGAAAGGCGGGCGGGCTGCGGAGCTGGGAGTGGGCGCGCGTGGAGCGGATGGCTGAGGGATCACCGGGCGGAGAGCGAAGTCTGAATCCCCGGTGAGGAATCGGAGCCCGGAGGGGAGTCTCTCCATCAGGCCGGTGGCTTGCTGCAGCCTGAGGGAGCTGAGGAGGAGGAGGGCGGTGGGATCACCGCTGAGGGGAGGGGGAGAGCCGTGGACGCTCCCCCCCCCACCGCCCCACGCGCGATCGGCCCAAGGCGGCCTCGGGAACGAAGCGGGGTGGCTGTTCCCCCTACTGGGCCGCCGATCGTGCTCCCCCACTTCATTCTGCATGGGCACCGCATCTCCCAGCCCCCCCCCCTCAATCCCAACCTCCCCCCCCCCCCCCAAAAGCCTTGCAGCTAGAAAAGTAGCTCCTCAGGGAAATCTTTGCCCCTCGTTCCCAGGCAACGGGGAAGGGTGAGATGGGCTTCCCCCGAAAGCTCCCCTTCCGCCCCGCCAAGAGAATGAATGAATGAAATCAGGACACGCAGGCAGGGTGAGACTTCGCACGTTAGCATTAACCCTGGTTTGCTAACAACCCCCCCCCCCCGGGCCCTTTAAGCAAGAGGCCGAGCTCGGGGTGGGCTTGTGCAACGTGTGAAACCGGCCTCTGCGAGCGAGAAAGGTAGAAGGGCTTCCAAGGAAGGGAATTTGTCTCTTTCAACCGGATTTCTGTCTGTTTTAAAGCTTTGTAGAGGTTTTAAGGCAGGGGTCTCCAACCTTGGCCACTTTAAGACCTGTGGGACTTCAACTCCCAGAATTCCTCAGCCAGCAAAGCTGGCTGAGGAATTCTGGGAGTTGAAGTCCCACAGGTCTTAAAGTGGCCAAGGTTGGAGACCCCTGCTTTTTAAGGGGGTGATTTCTCCACCATTAAAACCCTGCAATGGGGCCTTTTATTATAGCCAGCTTTGCTGGCTGAGGAATTCTGGGAGTTGGAGTCCACAGGTCTTAAAGTGGCCAAGGTTGGAGACCCCTGCTTTTTAAGGGGTGATTTCTCCACCATTAAAACCCTGCAATGGGGCCTTTTATTATAGCCAGCTTTGCTGGCTGAGGAATTCTGGGAGTTGAAGTCCCACAGGTCTTAAAGTGGCCAAGGTTGGAGACCCCTGCTTTTTAAGGGGTGATTTCTCCACCATTAAAACCCTGCAGTGGGGCCTTTTATTATAGCCAGCTTTGCTGGCTGAGGAATTCTGGGAGTTGAAGTCCCACAGGTCTTAAAGTGGCCAAGGTTGGAGACCCCTGCTTTTTAAGGGGTGATTTCTCCACCATTAAAACCCTGCAGTGGGGCCTTTTATTATAGCCAGCTTTGCTGGCTGAGGAATTCTGGGAGTTGAAGTCCCACAGGTCTTAAAGTGGCCAAGGTTGGAGACCCCTGCTTTTTAAGGGGGTGATTTCTCCACCCGTTAAAACCCTGCAATGGGGCCTTTTATTCTCCCATTCCGTTTTCCTCCAGGGAACATTTTTCACTTCCCTTGATATTTCAGCCTGTCATGTAGATCTCATCGTCCTCAGAGTTTTGACAGCCTTTTTTAGTTTCGGGGATCCCAGGTTGTGTATGGTTGGCATCCCGAAGAGGATGAATTTTCAATCGAAAAGTTATTGTTAGCAGTGCTTAAAAATCTCTGTCTAGATGCTAAGAATAGTCAGACTTTCCGGATATTGCACATAACTAACTGTGAAAAGCAAGTGGGGTTTTTTTTGTTGTTGCTTTGATTCTATTCAGTAGTTCTTTATGCATCCTATTGGTACAGTTCCCACTTTTCAAGACAGCTGAACATGCATCCAGGTCCTTGCTTCATGCAACATTTGCATGCACACAGATCCTTTAAATCCATGAAATCATGTCCCTAGATCTGTAATAATTAAAAATTAAAATGTGGAAGGAATCTGGGAGATTATGTAATCCTGAAGCATTTTGGCAGAAGCTGATCCAACTTTTGTTTCACTGCGTTCTTAATGTTTAGCGCAAATCCGTATTGCTGTAAGTCTGAGTTTTCACCTATACTTGTTGTCAAGCTAATATGAGCCAACTTACCCAACTCTCCCGCACTGAATTAGAGAATTGGAAAAGAAACCTATTCAAGTCAGTGGTTGACAGTTGCTTAAATTGGCTCATATCAGTTTGATAACTTTTGACTGATTTTAAATCTGAGAGTATTGTACTGTATAGGAGTGATTCTATATAGACCACAATTGGGTTTTAAAATGCACAGTGGAATATATATTTAGAACAACTTTGCTGTGAATCTTTGTGGTCTTGAATGCTGCTGTATTCTTATCTCAAAATTTAATTGTGTGCTTACTAATAAGTGCTTGAAAAGTACCTCCTATGCCTGATGGACTTGACCTGGGATATTAATGTTTTACTCTTTCTATTTGCTCTTAACTGATAATTCCTAGCCTTATTTCTGATTTTTATTGGGTAATTGCAGCATTTGAATAGTAGCCCTTATAATTTTAGTTTTATTGGATTTTTTTTATTGGAAACCTTCTTCTCATTCATTGCTAAGTAGTTTAAAGTAAAAGGAAATCTGTGATTGTTATTGAATCCCAAATGAAACTTGTTTTGAAAGAAGTGCCCATCCTATTCAAATAGGAAATTGAAGCAGAAACTATCTTTTTTTCTGGAGCAGCTGTTAGCAAAAATGAACTGTGAAACTGGCTTTGTAAGCAATTAACTTTCATCTTGATTTTGTTTTGATGAAGTACATGTTCCTGTAGATCCCCCATTAGGCCGGGTGAACAAATATTTATTTTAAACAGTGTTTAAAGGTTGCATGAGATAAATTCATGTCAGCGTAACCTTTTCAAACTTCTATAAACCTGAACTTGTATGTGAAACCCACATCCAGAAGATAAAGTTTATGCTAATTGGGCTCCCTCATAGGCTACTGGATGGAAAAAAGATAATTTAAGTAATGCTGAAATGTTTGCTTTGAATGTTTTTGGCAATTGGTGGGTAGTGTTTCATAACTTTTGCTTTTTGAAGTTTTAAAAATGGTTAAACAGTGGAATCTATTGTGAACACATGAAAATGTAGAAAGAAAGCCTCATTCAGGTAGCTGTTCTTTGTTTTAGTTGGCATTGATTGTTTAGGTCCTTAAGCCACCACCCTGCTTATTATTAAATAAAGCAGTGAACATTTCTTGTGTGTTTCCTGTTAAACTCTGGGGAAATATACATAGAATTATACTCATTTAGGTGAATAGATGGATGGTGCATTGTTTGGAGGAAAAATTGTTTGATCCTGATAAAATGAAATCTGTGCCACTGTCTCACCCCATCCAGTGTGTTTGCTTATGGTGTGTTAGTTAATAAGGATGACTTGAAGAATGTATTTGTACTTAATTTATTTTATTTTATTTTTTCTTTCAGGTGTTTAAGTGTTGCCTTTGGTTATCTTTGCCAGAATGACCAAGTTAGGTTTCCTCCGCTTGTCATATGAAAAACAGGACACCCTCCTCAAGCTCCTGATTTTGTCAATGGCAGCTATTCTTTGTAAGTTTGAGCTTTAAAAATTCTAGCTGGCAAGAGTATCGCTATAACCGTTACCTGTTGTTGTTTTTAATGTGAATTCCATTTTGAATGGAATGTTGTTCTCCTAGTCATATAATCAGCTTTGACTTGGTATGTTTCAACATTTCTAGTTTCTATGTTTCCAACTGGCAAATAACTGACATTAAGATAATTGAAACATCACGATAACCATGATGATAAATAAATACATAAATAATCAATCACCTCTGCATATTTTCTTTTTTTGTGTTTCAGCTTTTTCTACTAGACTTTTCTCTGTGTTACGGTTTGAGAGTGTCATTCATGAATTTGATCCGTAAGTATCCCTCTTGATTCTGATTTGATTGGAGAGATCATTTCCCTCGGTGTGTTCAGGTGCAGGTTTTGTTGCTGTAGATTAGAATTATAGGCTTCGAAATAATAAAATAGATTGTTCTGCTTCAGCAATATGACTTCAAAATATATCAGGGAGAGTGTTTTTCTGGAAGACAAAGAACTAGGATTAGATTCAGATAATTATGCAATAAAATTAATATTAGCCAGTTCTGCCTGGATTTCCTATGAATCTTGAGTATGAATTGCAATAGAATTGTTTCTTCTAAAACTGTTTCCCAGCCTAAGCAACTTTAAGATGTTCAATCCCAGAATTACTCAGCTAGCCATGGGAATTGAAGTCCACAAATCTTGCGATGTTGTCAAGGTTTAGAAACACTGTTCTAAAGGAATGTTTACAACTGTGAGATTGACTCAGAATAATGGACTACAGTTGAATGGTTATGGGTTGTATTAGATGCTTACTGTCGTACAGAATTCTGGGAGTTGAAGTCCACAAGTCTTAAAGCTGCCAAGTTTGAAGACCTCTGGTCTAGTATGATGAAGAGCAGTTTGTATAAGGGGAATATTTGTGTTTTTACAGTAAGCTAAAGAGTGCATAGCAATGTTTGGAAATGTAAGGCAAGGCTATGTTTGCCTGCAAGGAAGATTAATCCTTTATCCATTCGGATATTTCTGTTTGGTTTCTATACGAAATCGTGATTCCAAGTGAAAAACTGCTTTAGTCAAGTTGGTGTTAATTTGTATGTTAGAATGGGGCGTTTTTCTACATAAGAACTGTAACAGAAGGCCAAGCCTGCAATATGAGGAAGAGCAAATGATAAAATCTTACTAGCAAAGGACTGAGATTTCTGTTACTCCCACAGGTATTTTAACTACCGCACCACTCGCTTCTTGGCAGAAGAGGGTTTTTATAAATTTCACAACTGGTTTGATGATAGAGCGTGGTATCCTCTGGGAAGGATCATAGGTGGAACCATCTATCCAGGTAAGAGCCAGGCATTTCTCAAAGACCAGTGCACAATGTATTGTAATGGCATCACATTGTAGAATAGTCCTTTTCTGATGTTCTGTGGTTCCCCTGAAATGGGTAAGCAAGTGTCATTCATCTTTCAGATAATGCAGCCAAACCTAACTAATCCAGTGTGTAATTGGCTTCATTTGATAGGGAAAAGCATGCTTACTGATTTATAAGAGAGCCTATGCCAGCCAGTGATTTTGAGAGCTACCGTAGTTCTCTCTGCAGTCTAGATTTTGCTTAAGTCTATCAAAACATAACTATCCAGCAGGCCAATAATTCTTTGCAAATGACATTCCTGCTTCACTTTATTACAGGTTTAATGATCACATCGGCTGCCATCTATCACGTTCTGCACTTCTTCCACATTACAATCGACATCCGAAATGTGTGCGTGTTTCTGGCCCCACTTTTTTCTTCCTTCACCACCATAGTAACATACCACCTCACCAAAGAACTTAAGGTAATCACAAAGATAGAGCCGGTTTCTGGGAATGATAGCTGTACTTTCTGTGCATTGCTGTAGAGAATTGAGACTGCCAAGTTTATTTCTAAAGTTTCTCCTCGTTTCAGCTATTGATTGACCAATTTAAGCAAGAATAGTCTGATTATAGGCTGTTCCAAACTTAATATAATCATTATATTTGGGGAAACAGGAGGTAGTGGAAATCTGTGTTGGTGTAATGTTAACATATTGGGAAGCAGTAAAGAAAAGTGTAATACTATTGTATTGTGGTTAAGGTGCTGGTTAGAAATCAGGACACGGTGAGTTCTAATCCCGTTTTAGACACGAAAGCCAGCTGCGTGACTTTGTGCCAGTCATCTCTCAGCCCATCACATCTCACAGGGTGGTTGTGCACAAATAGGAGGTGGGAGAAGTATTTATGTTCTCTGCATTGAAAAGTGGGATAAAAATGTAATAAGCGCAATATTCTTAGGTGTGTTGCACTGAAAGACTTTCTAAGCTTTTAGATGCATTCATTTGTGTTGTTTTAACGTTCATGAATGTTGATTTAAGATGGAAGGTGACATGCTGAATACTGAAATAAAATATATTTGAGATGCTTAAATGGGAAGATTTTTGCGGTAACAAATTAGAAATTTACTTAGACTTCTGTTAACATAAAAAAATTAAATCTTTGTAGCAGCCTTTATTTATCACTGCTTTATTTGTACCCTTTTGACAAAATAATAATAAATGCAAGAAAAGTGGTCATGTCTATGAAATACATGGAGCCTCCCTCTTTTTAAACATCTTAGAAATAATGTCATCATTAGTGACTTACTTCCCACCCCCCCCACCCCCTTTTTTTTTCTGCCTAGGATGCAGGAGCTGGTCTTTTGGCAGCTGCAATGATTGCTGTGGTGCCTGGTTACATCTCCCGTTCTGTTGCAGGCTCTTATGATAATGAAGGTGAGGTCAGTTTTTTAAAATGCCTTTAATAATTTCAGCCTGGAATAAATTGAGTGAGTGAGTGAGTGAGTGAGGAAGGGAGGAAGGAGGAAAGGAAGGAAGGAAGGAAGGAAGGAAGGAAGGAAGGAAGGAAGGAAGGAAGGAAGGAAGGATCTCTCTTCAGTCATGCAAGCAATATATAAGTAACCAAATATACTTTACATACAGAAACAAATACAGAATTTCTGTTGTATGGCACCATGGGGAAAAATGCCAATATCTCTGACAAGGATTGAAGAAACCAGTTAGTTCAGTCTTGATCTCTTTGTTGATAATCATCTCCAGGCTAATGTCTATTGATTTAACGATCCTCATTCATCTCTCAAATCAGACTAATAAAATTAAAATTGGAACCATCAGATGCTCAGTCAGATATAAAAACATTTGTTCCCGGTATGAAATAAGGAGGCTTTGGATTTAATAATTTTGTTGGCAGTAAAATGACTTTTTAGTTCAAGCCCTATTTCTGGTTTCACTGCTAACTGCTAAATGTTTTTCACATGAAAGCTGCTTCTCGGAGCTTTATTAAAAATCTATTATAAAGAAATAGTCCAAAAGTGTAAGAATTCTTTAAAAAGGCATGATAAGATTAGCTCTCTGTTGATACCAATAGTGGCCTTCATAAAATTTCATGATGTTTTTAAAATTATAGAATTAATGTTAACGTGACGCATGGTCACTCAGGCTCTCGTCACTTCTCGCCTGGACTACTGTAATGCTCTCTACATGGGGCTCCCCTTGGGGTGCACCCGGAGGCTCCAACTGGTGCAAAATGCGGCCGCGCGGGGGATTATGGGAGCGACTGGGCGCTTCCATGTGACACCACTCCTGCGCGAGCTGCATTGGCTACCGGTGGACTACTGGGTGCGTTTCAAGGTGTTGGTAATCACCTTTAAAGCGCTCCATGGCTTAGGACCAGGGTACTTACGGGACCGCCTTCTGCCACCAATTGCCTCCCACCGGCCGGTTCGCTCCCAAAGAGAGTGCCTCCTCAGGGTGCCGTCAGCCAGACAATGCCGGCTGGCGACCCCCAAGGGGAGAGCCTTCTCTGTGGCAGCTCCTACCCTCTGGAACGACCTTCCTCCAGAGTTAAGAACAATTTCTGACTTCCCGACTTTCCGGCGGGCTTTAAAAACACATTTTTTTCAGCTTGCTGGCTTAGCCTGATTCCTGTCAAATATTTTATTATTTTTAGAGTTTTATTATCTTTTTAAATTAATTTGTTTTAACTACAGCTATTTATATTTGTTCTTTTTATGAAATTTTAACTTTTGTGTATTTGCTTTTTAATTTGGCTGTTCACCGCCCTGAGTCCGCAAGGAGAAGGCCGGTATATAAATCTAATAAAACTTAAACTTAAACTTAAACTTAAACTTAAACTTAATGAATATATCACATGCCCTTCGGGTGGAGTATAAATTGAAAACATGAATAAGTGAATTGTGTGAAGAAAAATTAGAAGAAAATATATGATAAATAGTCCTCTTTTCTTTTTGACAAGTCAACAGTTTATACAACAGTGTTTACCAACTCCGGCAACTGGTAACTTTAAATTGTGTGTTTAAATATGCTAGCGGGAGAATTCTGGGAGTTCACACACCTTAAATTTGCCAAAATTGGAAAACACCGCTTTGTAGTATCTTTTACTCTATGATGTGATGATGCAAGTTTATCCTTCTGTACTTTTGGATGCAAAGCCTGAAGTTTGACTTAGATCTGGTTTATTTCCAGGTATTGCTATATTCTGTATGCTTCTGACTTACTATATGTGGATCAAAGCTGTGAAGACAGGTTCAATCTACTGGGCGGCCATTTGCGCACTTGCCTATTTCTACATGGTGAGTGATAATTTTTCATTAGAGACCTTGAGTCATCCCATCAAAACAGACAAAATTCTGCCTGGAATCATTTCCCAACTTCTTTATATTTTGTACATTTGTAAGCATTGTTGTAGCGTTGTAAATTTCTGAAGCCACCGGCTTTTGTATTAAGGACTGGGTAGCATCATTCTTGAAGGATGTGCCTCTCTCCTTGGAGAAGGAAAGGGGAAATTAGTGCCACTGTTCCCTTACTTCAGACAACAGCATGTGCCTCTTAGCCTCCATCTGTATTACTTGTCAAAGCCAAGCTATTTTTATATTTGTATAAATTGCTAAATAAAGACCAGATTGTTCCCTTTCTTTCACAGCCAAGTTATTTGTTAAATTTAAATCACACCTTATCTCTTGGGGCCCAAGGGAGAGAATGTGTCTCTTTCTTTCCCCAATGCTTATTTTCACAAAAATCATGTTAGATGGTTAAACTGAGAATTTGTCTCTGGTCTGAAGTCAGTCACTGACCCTCAAGAATGAAGGCAAAAAGCAGACAATGCCTTCCTATTCCTAGCATGACTTAAACCATTATATTAGCCCCCATAGACCAACAGCTGCTCTTGCTTGTGTTACAAAGATGAGCATGTTAAGGAACTCTCAATCTTATTTGTTAAGAACAATAGGATTTTTGAGGGAAGAAAAGCTTTTGTGTCACGCATACTGTAGACAGCGTCCTAAGCCATTGGCGGCATTTAGAATGTCTAATTTCTGTGTTCCATTTGTTTTGTTTTTTTTCCCCCTCAGGTTTCTTCTTGGGGTGGCTACGTGTTTTTGATCAACCTAATTCCACTTCATGTCCTGGTGCTGATGTTGACTGGACGGTTCTCCCACCGGATCTATGTGGCTTATTGTACAGTATACTGCTTAGGAACGATCCTCTCAATGCAGATCTCTTTTGTCGGTTTCCAGGTAAGAAATCCAAAAGATTGAGGAAAGGGGATGGTGTAAAGCTTTTTTCTGCTCTAACTGAACTAACTGTCTATTGATTTGGCCGTCTGACAGTGAGAGTAGTTGAGCCAAATAGCTAATTCGGGTAGCCTGCTGGCTGAAGAAAAGCATTTAGTTGTCATAAAAAGTAAGCTTAATCGAGCTTATTCTTTCCTTCCTGTAGCCTGTTCTTTCATCTGAACACATGGCTGCCCTGGGGGTATTTGGTCTCTGCCAGATTCATGCCTTCGTGGATTATCTGCGCAGCAAACTGAATCCTCAGCAATTTGAGATTCTCTTCAGAAGCGTCATCTCCTTGGTCGGGTTTGTCCTTCTGTCCATAGGAGCTGTTTTGATGTTAACAGGTAAGGAGATGCTGCAGGTCTCAACAATGCATATTGATTTATTTCTGTTCAGTTTCACTGGAACATTAATTCAATAGATCCAGAAAAATACTATTTTAGTGGAGAGTTTCTCTGCTTTTGATTGGATGTCTCTTTTTGCTTTTCTTTTGAGGCTCAATAATCTTTCAACACATGAGATAATTGCACTGTGTCAGCATGCTTCTTGAGGCATTGCAACTTCCTGAGAAGAATGCTTATGTTTACTTATTTGAAAGCAATTTATGTTGTGGAAACAGATTAAAAGTCTCCAGCTTTTGGATGCTATTTAAAACCAAATGAATAGTCGGACTTAATTAGTCACGTGATTGAAGCTTTGAAGAGTTCTGGATAAATAAATACAATCTGGTTTGCAGGAGCAGAGTTTTTATTTAGTTGAAATGGTTCATAAATCTGAGGAAGAAGAAGCAATAATCCTGATTAAATTTTCTGGGCATGATTGAGAAAAATATTTTGATTCTATCTTAGCAAAACCAAATTTCTATATTAGTTATAGAATGTGTATGAGTGTCCATGTGTGTAATTCAGGCATTATGCAGGCATATTGAGATATAATTGCTTGAAGATATTATAATGCTACCGTATAAATATTTTTATTGAGTCTGGTTATTTCTCAATTTCGTCAGGAAAAATTTCTCCATGGACTGGACGTTTCTACTCTTTGCTTGATCCTTCTTATGCAAAGAATAATATTCCAATCATTGCTTCAGTTTCTGAGCATCAACCCACCACATGGTCATCCTACTATTTTGATCTTCAGCTTCTTGTTTTCATGTTTCCAGGTTTGTATAGTATAGAAATGTGTGACAATAATATTATGTATTACTTTTTTGTTGTTGTTAGTTGCAAAGTTGTGTCTGACCCACTGCGACCCCATGGACAATGTTCCTCCAGGCCTTCCTGTCCTCTACCATTCTCTGGAGTCCATTTAAACTCACACCTACTGCTTTAGTGACTCCATCCAGCCACCTCATTCTCTGTTGTCCCATTCTTCTTTTGCCCTCAATCTTTCCCAGCTTTAGGCTCTTCTCCCGTGAGGCCTTCCTTCTCATTAGGTGGCCAAAGAGTTTCATCTTCTGGATCTGGCCTTTTAAAGAGCAGTCAGGGTTGATCTCCTCTAGGACTGACCAGTTTGATTGCCTTGCAGTCCAAGAGACTAACAGGAGTCTTCTCCAGCACCAGAGTCAAAGGCCTCAATTCTTTGGTGCCCAGCATACATTGCAATTGGGAACACAATAGCCGTGACTATATGCACTTTTGTTGGCAGAGTGATGTCTTTTTTTACATTTTTACTTTTTTAGTTTGTGTCATATACCATATTTTTTGGAGTATAAGACGCTCCTTTTTCCCTCCTAAAAGAAGGTGAAAATTTAGGTGTGTCTTGTACACCGAATGTAATCCCACCCACCTACAGGCCCCCACCCTTTGGCCTCTGCCTCCCAGCAGTTTACCTCCTTGCAGTAAGAAGAAACAGCTCTTTTCAGCTTCAGCACAGCCTAATTAGCACAAGTTGATTGGATCGGCCTCCCGACTCAGCTGTTTTGCTCTCAGCTGTTTTGTGCTGGCCTCTGCTGCTTGCAGGAGGTAAATTGCTGGAGCAGATTTTTTTTTCTTGTGCTAATCAAGCTATGCTGAAAATAGAAATGAAAGTAAAGCAGGCTGTTTGCTGCAATGAGGCAAAATTGCTGGGAGGCAGATTTTTTTTTCTTGTTTTCCTCACCAAAAAAGGTAGGTGCGTCTTATAGTCCGGTGTGTCTTATACTCTGAAAAATATGGTATTTGGTCCTCTGTTACTTCCAGACTGATTTGTTAATTGCTTCATTCTGTACTTTGATCTTTGACCTTAATAAAGTTTGGCTTGACTAACTAGTAAAATGTTAAATGCTTTCGTGCAAACAATGTTTTGCTGAAATTTGGCTTTTTTTAAAAGGACCCGATTCTTTCTTGGAAAAATTGAGAATTAAAGGAAAATCTTGGGGAAGTGTCTCACACAAATATTGGGGAAAAAGTTGATTAGAATACCTTATTCGGTGCCTTCAAAGTTTCTATTCAGACTTCTAATTTATTAGTAAATTAGAATAATTAGAATAAATTAGACCTTTATTCAAATGTCTAATTCAGTCTTAAGCTTTGTTTGATAATTTTTTTCCATCTCATATCCTGCGTTTCCTTGACAGTTGACCTGTTTTCTTTCTCTCTTACAGTTGGCCTGTATTACTGTTTCAGCCATCTGTCTGATGCCCGAATTTTCATCATCATGTATGGTGTCACAAGCATGTATTTCTCTGCTGTGATGGTGAGTCCCAAATGTTGGCTTACCATTAGATTTGTGTTTTTGGGAGAATGTATTAGTATGAATAAAAGAGGTTGTCTTATTTTACTCCTAATAGGTGCATTAGACCAGGTGCACTGGGCAAGTTAGAGAGTGGGGTTTTTTTAGGGACAACAGGCATCATATTTGATCCCCTTTGCAATTTCACCTCCCAGAAAGTGATGTATATACATATGGCTGAATATGTTTAGTATTTTGGTGTTTTAATAGGTCCGTCTCATGCTGGTACTGGCCCCAGTTATGTGTATTCTGTCTGGCATTGGAGTTTCTCAAGTGTTGTCGACCTACATGAAAAATCTAGACATCACCCGACCCGATAAGAAAACTAAAAAGCAACAGGATTCTACTTACCCCATCAAAAATGAAGTGAGTGGTGGTATAAACAAGCATAACTGTTTAGCGTGTCAAGGTTTTCCGCCACATATTAAAAATGCAACTTACAACATTGGGCGTAGAATGTTTTACTTTACTAGTGGTGGAAAAAGATATCATTGGAACTGTCTCTAGATTATTTGCGAGAGAATACAATAGATGCTTCTGAATGTCTATTAAAAGGTTCCTTTAATAAAATGGTGTGGGTTTTTTTTTTTCAAAATAGTTTAGGGTTTTAATGTTTTAATGATTCCGGTTGCTTCTTAGGTTGCCAGTGGAATGATCCTTGTCATGGCTTTCTTCTTGATCACTTACACCTTTCATTCGACTTGGGTAACCAGTGAAGCCTACTCTTCTCCCTCAATAGTTCTGTCTGCTCGTGGTGGTGACGGGAGCAGGATTATTTTCGATGACTTCAGAGAAGCATATTATTGGCTTCGCCACAATACACCAGAGGTAATAATACCTGCACAATTAGTCTCTGTGCAAGCATATTGATAAGAAAATTAGAACAGACTTTAGATTCTCTTTTTGCTTAAAAAAAGGTCTATGTTTCTTAGTCACCAAAATTTTGTCTAAAGCCTGTATGCCAGCTAATATTTAAAGCATTTACGTATCACAAAGATTTCTGAGACAGCTACAGGATAAATACATTCTCTGCAAGTGTAATAGCTCATTGTTTTGCTTTTATCTTTTCACTGCCTGTGGACAAAACCATTTAATCATTTTAATTAACAATTAGAGAGCTAGCATTCTCATCCAATTGAAAAACTTGGGATATAAAACAATATACAAAATACTTATTTTGTAACCAGACTTTTTTCACCATTTAGCTCATAAACATTTATTCTGTTATTTGCATGTTCAATGAAATGTTTCGGATTGTCTTTTTGTTTGAGCTCAGGATGCAAAAGTTATGTCGTGGTGGGATTATGGTTATCAGATAACAGCTATGGCAAACCGAACAATCCTCGTAGATAATAATACATGGAATAATACGCACATTTCCCGAGTTGGACAGGTAGGTGCAGAATCCTTATGAATTATTTCCATAATTTTCATTGTATTCTGAATAGTGAAGGCATAGGTTTTTTTTAAAAAAATGATTACCTTTATACCTTCACGGAATTCTGAATGCAGGCGTTAGATCCTTATTCATTCCTATTTTACCTGTGAATTGCTAGCACGCATTATGACTGTAGTGGTGGTGGATAGATTGCATAAAATAATAATAATGGTTATACCTCAGCAAATTGATGAAGGTTGAATTTATGAGTTGATGTGTGTTTCCAGGCCATGGCATCCACAGAAGAGCGGGCTTATGAGATCATGAGGGAACTGGATGTCAGTTACGTGCTAGTGATATTTGGAGGCCTCACTGGATATTCCTCAGATGGTAATGCTATGTTTTTATTATTTTCCTTGAAAGGACCTTTCAGGATTCCTGAGACATTGGACTTGGCACATCCCTACATAAATCCACCTCACTACAGCTGCTGATAAATTGCTTTTTATATTTTATGCTTTCTGCATTTAATAAATCCAAACCAGATGGCTTTGTTAATCCAGAGCAGTATTTTTCAACTTCTCAACT
Organism: Masticophis lateralis; assembly: GCA_030761175.1. NCBI lineage: Eukaryota > Metazoa > Chordata > Lepidosauria > Squamata > Colubridae > Masticophis > Masticophis lateralis. The sequence continues at coordinate 4,807,584 of JAUDYJ010000008.1, read as the reverse complement.
ATCCCATGGCTGGTTGGGGAATTCTGGGAGTTAAAGTCCACACATCTTAAACATGCTGAGATTGAGAAACACTGATCCAGAGAGATATTTTTTCCTGCTGGTGTAATGTGGTTAATTTAGAAACAGAGAGTGATTTTGAGGTCTCTGATACTAGGAGGGTAAAGCCTCCTGCATCCCTGACGAATTGGAACAGGTTCATCAATTGCATTACTTTTTGTTCCATAGACATCAACAAATTCTTGTGGATGGTGAGAATTGGAGGGAGCACAGACACCGGCAAGCACATAAAGGAACATGATTACTACACACCCACCGGAGAGTTCCGGGTAGACCGAGAGGGCTCCCCGGTGCTGCTTAACTGCCTTATGTATAAGATGTGTTACTACCGTTTTGGACAGGTCTACACAGAAGCAAGTGAGTGATGTTGTGTATATTTTGCAGTATTATTGAGGAGTTAATTTTTGAGACATTCCCTTTTTCTATATGCTGTTCTGTACACTTTCCATGTCTTAGGGGCTTTGTTCTATTTTGTTCTCTAGAAAATTATTTTTTGTTTTTTTTTCTCCAGCATGGGGTAGATCAGGGGTCTGCAACCTTAAACACTCAAATGGGCCATTTGGACCCATTTCCCACAGAAAAGAAAACACCAGGAGCCACAAAACTCTTCCCGTGCTTGACTATTTCTTGAGCGGCCACAAAACTAGCATATGTAGTTGAATTAAACGTTCTGTTTTCTTCTGAAATTTTCTTTTCTTGGATTTATCCATGGTTGGCCTACCGGAGGTTGGAAAGCTCAACAAATCGCGTGCTGGCGGGTGTCGCACGTTGGTGGTTGTGATGCATATTTTGAGTGATAGGGAGCCGCAGCAGAGGGGTGAAAAAGCCACATGCGGCTCCAGAGTCACAGGTTGCTGACCCCTGGGGTAGATAGTAGTTATCTCGGAGCGCATAATGTATTTTATCTCATTTTACCTTGACCACTGATGATGAAATTATCTATTCAGTCATGTCCGATTCTATGGGCCAGGTGTCTCTACCTCCTCCGATCCTATGGTACTTGAGTTGTTCTATGCTCTGGCTGGTGTCTACCTTGATGGTGTCCAGCCGCTATGCTCTTTGGCGGCCTGGTTTTCTTTTACCACTAACTCTTTCAAACATACTTGCTTTCTCCTAGTGAATTCCCCTGCATTCTTAAAGTAAAAGTGTTGTTTTGAGTATTTGGGAAGTATTTTGAACTTGGACCATGGATTTGTATTCCATTTTTACTTCTGCTGCAGCTATGATTTCTGCCAGTAGTCTTTCATATTATTCGCTTTAACTTGGAATTTATATCACTAGGTGGCCCGTATTGTGCAATCCTCTGCTCCTGTTCTCTCTTTGAGCTTGACATGGAACAAGACACAGGCATAATTGATTAAATATCACTTTAAAAAAAGTTACCTAGAGTTTTAAAAAAGCTTAAAACGTATTTTTCTTAAGGTGGGATAACTGGAATTCATAGGTTGAGGAATGGTTGGTCAACAAGCGTGTTTTTTCAGCCATGGTTTGCTTTCCTTTGTGTTTAGAACGCCCACCAGGTTATGACCGAGTGAGAAACGCTGAAATTGGCAACAAAGATTTTGAGCTTGATGTTTTGGAAGAAGCTTACACCACAGAACATTGGCTAGTTCGAATATATAAAGTAAGCTGACCATACGCAATCATATCCTTTGGGGGGGAATTGATCATAACTGGGAGTTGATGTGTACAGCTTGATGACTCCTCAACTACTGACCAAATTAAGACCAGAATTTCCACTGTGAAGCAAACTCATTAAGTGAGTCATGCCTGATTCTCCCCCCCCCACTTTTTTTTTTGTTATAATTGTTAAGCAAATTCATGCAGTTAAATGAATTGTCATGAAGCAAAACCTTCCCCGTTGACTTTGCTTGTGGGAAGCTAGCGAGGAAGGTTGCAAATAGCTTCTTGTTTTATTTGGTTTTTATTACCCTTCTACCTACAAAACTGGAACAAGCAAACAAACAAAAACCCCTAAAAAAATAAATTTTGTTTTAACAGGTAAAGGACTTGGATAATCGTGGATTGTCAAGAACGTAACCGGCCTTCAGATGTACCATAATAAGCACTGATCGAGCCTTTGTGAAACAGATGGTTTTTATACTCTTTGTCAGCATGGAATTGGGACTTAATTGCCCAAGGAATCCCATCTTCATGTAATGAACCTGTATTATGATTTTTATAAATACAAACCCGCTACCAAATCAGAAGGAGTAGCTTTATGAAAGGATATTAAAAGGGTGTGGAAAATGTGGACTCCTGTTCGTTTCTTTCTACCTTGTCTCTTGATAATTCACAGTGGTAATTGAAATCAGTTTTTCTTATTCAGTTGCTCCCTAAATTGGAGCTAGAAAGAATTTCTGCTCAATAGATCTAAATCAGCAGCCCCCAACCTTTTGGGTACCAAGGACTGGTTTCGTGGAAAAAGTTTTTCCGTGGACCTGAGGGGGCGTGGTTTTGTGTGCTGCCTGCATCCCGCAGATGGGACTTTGCTTGTTTGCGTGGGCCGGTTTCTGGCCTGCTGCAGACCTGTGCTGGTCCAGGGACCCCTGATCTAGGTGGTCCAAATTTGAGAGCTGGTTTAAATGAACAAAACTGATAGCTGCTCAGAGTGACCTTAAGGTTAAAATGGGCAGCTTATAAATGTTATAAATAATCAAATAAATAACAAATAAATGAATACAATTTATAACTCAAGAGGGAGCCAGCAATTGAATTAGTTCTCCCAACTTGCTATTCTAACGTATATTTTTTGTCCATACTCCAGTGATATAAAATGGACCTGCTTGGTCCATAACTTGACCATTTTGGTTTTGTACAGTATGATTCAAGATATTCCTGATGAAAAGAAAAAAAAATCTATAGGAGACCTCACTCCTATAGATGCTAACACTCTGGGTCAATTATGAAAACTAGTTTTTCAGAAATTTTAGGTGTGTTTTAAAGAAGGAGCTATATGATTGAAGGGTGTTCCTGTTTTACTTTTGATTAAAATAACATTGGGGGGAAATCTGGAAGATTGCTGCTATAGTATATATTGCATTGGATAAATCTTAGAACCTTAAAATGAAATATGGGCTTAGGCTACAGGAATTAAAATCCCTGGTTGAGATTGCATTTGGTATTGCCCAGGAGGCTGCTGCAATTTTTGCAATTTATTTTGCAAATAAATGCAAGTTATTGCATGGAGTGGCATTTTGTATTATTTTATGAACTCCACCATTTTCCCATTCCAGCTGTAGGCTGCCTTTAAACAAAAACACTAATAGACGTCTGAACAGTTTATATAAGCCTCCAGAAACGTTTCCTGATTGCTTGTGAAAATAATTTCTTAAGTGCTTGTACTGACAAGCCCAAGCTATACACACCTTGGTTTTGCACATAAAATATTCCTTGCAGTTTGGGACAATTTGCGCCAGGCTTTGTATCTTTGGGGCAAGTGAAACACATCTCTTGGAAAGGTCACCTCTGCCTGCCTTACCTGCTTTCTTACCTGTCCTGTTCAGGAGTTTCCAATCCAGATAATGGGAAATACGACAAAAGCCTGGAAAAAATCCCTTGCCTCCAACTTTTAAAAGAATTTAAACTAGAACCAAAAGTGGAACATTTATTCCAGGTATCTTAAAACCAAACAGGTTGCCCTCAGCCACCCGATCTGATGCCTTGGGGCACCCTAAAACCTAACGAGCAGCAATTCTGAGATTTGGAGGCTTAGATGGTGCGCATTGCCTAGGAGTCACTCTTGGGTGCTCCAAGAGTGACACTCTTGGGAGCCTGGTTTAGCTCTGCAGACTAAAGCACCGTAATTAACATCCAGCTGTCTGCAATTACACCAGTTCGAATCTCCCCAGGCTCAAGATTGACTCAGCCTTCCATCCTTTCTAAGGTAGGTAAATTGAGGACCCAGTTTGTGAGGGCAATAAGCTGACTTTGTATAAATATACAAAAAGTATGAAGGCTATTGCTTAACGCATTGTAAGCCGCCCTGAGTCTTCGGAGAAGAGTGGCATATAAATCAATTTTTTTTTTAAAAAAAAGGTGCCCTGCACAGATTAGCACACAGAATTTTCCACCTCAAAGAGACATTCTCTCTTGTGGACTTCCCCTCCCAGATTTTTATCTATCATGTATCTATCTATCTATCTATCTATCTATCTATCTATCTATCTATCTATCTATCTATCTATCTATCTATCTATCTCAATTGCAAGAAGCAATGCAACCTTCCTAAGACCTGAAGACGATGAAGGAAGGACAGCTTCTATTTATTTCCATCCATATTCTGGACCAAGACCCAGCACTTTCTTGTAGTCTGGAAGCCTGGACCTCCCTTTCCTATAAGCGACCACTTACACGGCTAAGGCCATACAAATTACACTCCAGAGCAGTATTTCTCAACCTTCACCACCTTTATACAGGGAGTCCTCGACTTTACAACCACAATTGAGGCCAAAATTTATATTTTTAAGTGAGACATTTGTTAAGTGAGCTTTGCCCCATTTTACGACCTTCCTCGCCACCATTGTTCAGCATTGCAGTCGATAAGTTCGTAACCCGGTTGTTAAGTGAATGTGGCTTCCCCATTGACTTTGCAAGTCGGAAGGTCGCAAAAAGGGATCCCATGACTTTGGGGCACAGCAACGGTCACAAATATGAACCAGCTGCCAAGCATCTGAATTTCGATCTCACGATCACAGGGATGCTGCAAAGGTCGTAACTGTGAAAAACTGTCACATTTTTCAGTGCCCTTGTAAATTTGAGCAGTCACCAAGTGAAGTGTTGTAACTCAAGGATTACCTGCATTGTATTGACTTCAATTCCCAGAATTCTCGAGGAATCTATGCTGGCTGGGGCGTTCTGGGAGTTGCAGTCCACAAGTCTTAAAAGTTGACATCCCTGGTTTACAAGCTCCGGGGCGCGTATCCCTGGCTACCACTCTGGCCACGTGCACCCAGCTCTCTTAGCCTCCGAAGCCGAGAGCAGCCACAGGGAATGGGACCTCTCACCACAGCCAACTCACTGCGGGGGACAATGTAACAATTCTATTTTAATTATTTAAAATAAATAAAAACAATGTATATCTTTAAAGATTGTTACAATTTAAATGTAGACGAATAATTATAAGACTATATAGAATAGTAATCTATAAAATTTGAAACTATGTAAACATGTGATGCCGGAACACTGTAATGAGTGGAAATCAGAGGTGGGTTCCAGCAAGTTCTGACCAGTTCTGGAGAACCGGTAGCGGAAATTTTGAGTAGTTCAGAGAACTGGTAAAGACCACCTCTGACTGGCCCCACTCCATCTATTCTCTGCCTCCTGAGTCCCAGCCGATCAGGAGGAAATGGGGATTTTGCAGTATCCTTCCCCTGGGTTGGGGAGGGAATGGGGATTTTGCAGTATCCTTCCCCTGGATTGGGGAGGGAATGGAGATTTTGCAGTATCCTTCCCCTGGATTGGAGAGGGAATGGGGATTTTGCAGTATCTTTCCCCTGGATTGGGGAGGGAATGAGAATTTTGCAGTATCCCTCCCCTGGATTGGGGAGGGAATGGGGATTTTGCAGTATCCTTCCCCTGGATTGGGGAGGGAATGGAGATTTTGCAGTATCCTTCCCCTGGATTGGAGAGGGAATGGGGATTTTGCAGTATCTTTCCCCTGGATTGGGGAGGGAATGAGAATTTTGCAGTATCCCTCCCCTGGATTGGAGAGGGAATGGGGATTTTACAGTATCCTTCCCATGGATTGGAGAGGGAATGGGTATTTTACAGTATCTTTCCCCTGGATTGGGGAGGGAATGGGGATTTTGCAGTATCCTTCCCCTGGATTGGGGAGGGAATGGGGATTTTGCAGCATCCTTCCCCTGGTTTGGGGAGGGAATGGGGATTTTGCAGTATCTTTCCCCTGGATTGGGGAGGGAATGAGAATTTTGCAGTATCCCTCCCCTGGATTGGAGAGGGAATGGGGATTTTGCAGTATCCTTCCCCTGGATTGGGGAGGGAATGGGGATTTTGCAGCATCCTTCCCCTGGTTTGGGGAGGGAATGGAGATTTTACAGTATCCTTCCCCTGGATTGGGGAGGGAATGGGGATTTTACAATATCCTTCCCCTGCCAGGCCCACAAAGCCGCACCCACAGAACCAGTAGTAAAAAAAATTTGGAAACCCACCATTGATGGAAATGGGTGTGTTAAGGTTGAAATGTGTTTAATAAAAAATTATTCTACCAAATAAATAAATGAATGAATGAATGAATGAATATATAAACAAGATTTTTAAAAAAAATTTTGCCATTCCCATTTCACCGCGCCCTTCCTTTTTGCATCCTTTCTTTAACGATCCTATGCCACCATTCCTTTGAGACGAGCCGGGGCGAATTGTCATGTAAGACCCGCAAGCCGAAGCCGAGGCAGCCCTTGGCGCCGCCCTCCCTCGCCGGCTGGAGCAAGAGGCCGAATCCGAGCCAGGGGCGGAGCCGTCGCCGGAATCCTCCGCCTCTCCTCGCCTCTTGCTGGGCGCCCGGCTTGCGACGCGCTTTGGCGGGAAGCGGCGATTTCGGAAGAGGAGGCGGGTGAGCGCGCGGGGGACTCGACCGGGCAGGAGCCGTCGGGACTCGGGCTCTCCTTCCAGCCGAAGCAACGGGAGGGAGAGGCCGGGAAGCGGGGTGGGCTTGTCCCGGGAGGGGCTCTGGACGGACGGGCCGGGCTTGGCCCCCTCTCCCGCCCTGCCTGGGCTTGCGGGCGGCCGAAAGCGCGCTTGGACTGCCGCTGCGTTTGGAGTTGGGGATTGCAAAGCAAAGGGGGGCGCCCGGTTGGGGAAGGTAGCTCCATGATTGTAGGTTCAACTCCGCCCCCCCCCCCCCAAACGTTTAGCATTATCTATGCTAGAGGTCTTCAAACTTGGCAGCTTTAAGACTTGTGGACTTCAACTCCCAGAATTCTCCAGCCAGCTATTAAGTTTGGGGACCCCGATCTACGCTCTGAGCAAGTGGGTTACTCTTCCTTTAGGGCAGGGGTCTCCAACCTTGGCCAAGGAATTCTGGGAGTTGAAGTGCACAAGTCTTAAAGCTACCAAGTTTGGGGACTCTTGATCTATGCTCTGAGCAAGTGGGTTACTCTTCCTTTAGGGCAGCGATCTCCAACCTTGGTCAAGGAATTCTGGGAGTTGAAGTCCACAAGTCTTAAAATGGCCAAGATTGGAGACCCCTGCTATCAGGGAACACCCCACCCCACCCCAAGACTGATCCTTAGGATGCCCTGAGTCTGCTGTTAATTACATCTTTTGTGCATGGATGGTGGTTTGGGGTCGGTTGGATTTTAGCCTTGGTTTGAGCCAAGGTTGGCCATCGGGGTCCTTGTTACCAAACAAGTTTTACAGTTGAGTAACTTTTAACAGTTACCAAAGGTAACTTGGATAGATGTGGACTTTCAACTCCCAGAGTTCCCCTAGCCGTGTTGCCTGGAGAATTCTGGGAGTTGAAGGGCGACACAACATGAGTTGCTAAGCTGGAAGAACAACTGTCATGGAGTGTAGTTTCTATGTTTCTGTGCAAGGGGAAAGAGTCTTACAGGAAAGAGGATTCTAGATTATCAGATTTACATCAAACTGCTGGTTCTTGGTTCCAGAAGATGGATGGAAATAACCTTCATCAGTCTGTCTTCAGATCTGGGGAAGATTGCATTACTTCTTGCAACGTGTACAAATATGTGTTTGTGTGTGTAGTATGTAACAGTGTGTGTAATATGTGTATCAGCAATGAATTCGGGGCCACAAGATTCAATTTGTTTTATTTTGGAGGGAGTAGCTTCTGATCCCTCAAGCCTTTCTCCTCCTCTGTGTCTTCCAAAGCATTTTTTTTTCCTCATGCAAGTTACTGGTAAATCCTAGGATAGGATTTCCCACTTCCCAGAATTCTTTATGATAGCTGGGGAATTCTGGGAGCCGAAGTCCACACAACTTAAAGTGGCTAAGGCTGAGAAACCTATTCCAGACTAATCTGTTTTGTTTTGGGTTTTTTTGCAACTAGTTTTTTGTTATGAGCAGGTATATCTCAGATTCACCCTCCTGGGCTTATTTACTTAGTTATTCCTGTTTATTAATAAATAAAACGAACAAGTAAATGGAATGAAAAATGCGACATATATATTAGTAAATGAACTGAAGTATACACACACACTTCTTTTGTTTCTTCAGTTCATTTACTAATAAACAGGAATAAGTAAATAAATATATATATGATTAATGAGTACCCGGCAGCCCTGTTTTGTAATTTGCATTATATGTTTATTTTATTTATATGGAGTTTTTAACTTTGTTACATTGTACGCTGCCCATAATCATGTGTTTCTGAAATGGGCAGCTATATGTGTGCTGAATAAATAAATTTCTTTTTATTTTCTTTTTTTATTATTTTAAAACAAAATTTTATTAAATCTTAAAAACATTTAAAATATATAAGTTTCTCTTAATCAAAAACAAATTTACATATACAGTACATAACTTCACCTACTGACATTTTCTATTATTATATATACATATATAAATACACACAGTGACTTATTATCTATTCTATCCATTTGACAGTGCTGTTTTTAATTGTGTTGATTTCTTCTGGATTTTATCTTTACCCATTTTTTTTATTTTCAATTATTTGTAGCAGATGTACAGGTTGTGAAAATGGCCGTGCCGTTTGTGGAAGATTGGGATTTAGTGCAGACTCTTGGTGAAGGGGCTTATGGAGAGTAAGTTGCTTACGTGATTGCATAAAATATTGAGTTCAAATAAAGCCTGTAGAAAAAGGATGAGCTGCAAATTGGAATCCATGATACCGAAGAATTACAGAACGGGGGAAATCATGCTCTTTTAAGTTAAGTTTTTTTTTCTTGTTTTCTGTAGAAGAAAAGTGGATGGAGGGCAAAGCTATATTGATCTTAATTTCCAGGCTAGAAAACTTATTTGAGTGAGCCTTGGTAGCGTAGTGGTTAGAGTGCAGCACTGCAGGCTCCTTCTGCTGGCTGCTGGCTGCTGGCTGCCTGCAGTTTGGCAGTTCAAATCTCACCAGGCTCAAGGTTGACTCAGCCTTCCATCCTTCCGAGGTGGGTAAAATGAGGGCCCAGATTGTTGGGGGCCGTATGCTGATTCTGTACACAGCTTAGAGAGGGCTGTGAAGCACTGTAAAGTGATATATAAGTCTAAGTGCTATTGCTATTTGCTCTCCTCTTGATCTCCTCTTCAGAGTTCAACTAGCTGTGAATAGGCGCACCGAGGAAGCGGTCGCAGTGAAAATGGTGGACATAAAATGTGCCGCTGAATGTCCGGATCAGATCAGGAAGGAGATCTGTATCAACAAAATGTTGAATCATGAGAACATTGTGAAATTCTTCGGGCATCGTCGAGAAGGCACTATTCAGTACCTCTTCCTTGAATACTGCAGAGGGGGCGAGCTTTTTGATCGAATAGGTATGGGAGAATTTGTAGGATGCCACACAATGACTTCGGTACAATCGGGGGATAATAGTATTATTTTACTGCGAAGGCAGAGGTGGGTTTCAGCAGGTTCTGACCAGTTCTAGAGAACCGGTAGTGGAAATTTTGAGTAGTTCGGAGATCCGGTAGTAAAAATTCTGACTGGTCCCGCTCCCATCTATTCTCTGCTTCCTGAGTCCCAGCTTATCAGGAGGAAATGGGGATTTTGCAGTTACCTTCCCCTGGATTGGGGAGGGAATGGAGATTTTACAATATCCTTCCCCTGCCACGTCCACCAAGCCATACCCACAGAACCGGTAGTAAAATTTTTTGAAACCCAGCACTGTACGAAGGAACCTTGTGGGAATTCCTGTGTAGCTACAAGAAAGGCAACTCAAACTAGTTGGATTATTTTAGTTCAGTTGGAATCTATTTCCCATTTTTCACAGTGTATAATTTATTGTTGTTTTATCCATTCAGTCGTGTCGGACTCTTGGAGTCTTTATAGGCAAGTGCTTTCCATGCTAAATTGTCCATGGGACAATTTATAAGACCCAGTTTATATGCTCCATCGTGGTTTGTTCGCTGTATAAACCATGGTTGATTGAATTCAATAACATACTAAAACTAAGCAATTTTCATTGTAGCTGAGCACAGTGTATGAATCTTGTTAAAAAAAAACAGCTACTACAAACCATCATTCTGAAATCAAGCCTTTTCTGCCCACAAGCTGGTTAAAGAAAAGGCATTATCACTGGCAGTGGAGTTAGGTGGTCTCTTTTTAAATTTGCTTATTTTATACAATTTATGCTTAGGTTCAATTTAAAATTGAAATATAGAAGAATTTAAAAGACTTGGGATATAAAACTCCCTCTCCAATTAGGACATGATTTAAATGCAACTCTGTTTGTTTGTCTTATTCTTTCAGGGTTATTTAAATGCATCTATAACAAGCCAGCTTTAAAATAAACTAATATCAGTTAAAAAGATTCTGAATTAGATGTTTAATTAAGAGCTAATCCTCCCTTCTTCCCCATCTTCTGATCGTGATTTTACATTGATGATACTGTCATTTTATTGGGTTAAGCATATTTGTTGTTAATTTTAATGTCGATATGCTCTAAGCCGCCCAGAGTTGCTTTGAAATGATATGAGTGGCAAATTAAATAAAAATTAGTCAAGTTGCAGAATGAAATATCCCTTTCTAAAACTTAATCCCTTTATTGGCATTAGCGTCTCCAGCCATACTGTCTTAAAATGCAGGATTCTAGTGGGGAAAAGAAGTTATTGATGATGTAGATCATTTTAGCATCTGCATAAAAATAATATGTTTTTTTTCCTAGAGCCTGATATCGGCATGCCAGAATCAGAAGCACAGAGATTTTTCCACCAGCTAATTGCTGGCGTGGTGAGTCTCTTTATGCTGACTTTTCACTGATCGCTTCCACATTCTATTTTGAAGTTGATGTGGGCAAAAAGAATTAATAGAATTACATTTTTTTTTAATAAGGTCTACCTCCATAGCATAGGAGTGACACATCGGGATATTAAGCCAGAGAATCTGCTACTTGACGCAAGAGGTACGTAATTTTTCTTTTGTACCCTAAAACGCTAGGGTTATAGGGGATCAGAGGGGGGAAAGCTTGTCTCCAGAAAACAGAGGATTCATTTCAGTCTTCAGATAGACTACTCCAAATTTCTGCTTTTTAGCTACTACTCACCAATAGTCTTGGGAATCCCATAATTATTAAGAGAGACACTCTCTGTATTTTGTTAATCACTAAAAAAAAAGCTGTAATCTTTCACTCAACCAATTTAGGTCTGAATCAAAGAAAAAGTTGATTATATGGAGAAACAATCAGCTAAGTTTCTGCAGAACTCCTTTTGCAATGAGGATAGGGGCAGTTAGCAGGTTGCCAACTCATATCACAGATGGATGTGGATTGCAGAGGCTGCCTGCTGCAGAGCTGCTTACTCTAGGGGGTCACCGAAAATAGGAGGGGCGTACAGATAGTCCTCGGCTTAATTGAGTCCAAAATTTCTGTTGCTAAGTGAGACATTTGCTAAGTGAGTTTTGCCCTGTGACCTTTCTTGCCAGAGGTGTTAGGTGAATCACTGCAGCTAAGTCAGTAACACGGTTATTAAGTGAATCTGGCTTCCTCATTGACTTTTCTTGTCAGAAGGTTGCAAAAGGGGTCCTGTGACCCCGGGACATTGCAACTGTCATAAGTATGAACCAATTGCCAAACATTTGAATTTTGATCACATGACTAGGGGGATGCTGCAATGGCCATTAGTCAGTTTTTTTCAATGCCATTCTAACTTTGGACGGTCACTAAATGAAATGTTGTAAGTCGAGGACTACCTGTAGTTTGTACACTCTTCATCCCCCTTCCCAATCTATTCATTAAGATCATGAGTGAAATGCTGGAAATGGGTCCTCTGTTCTTTACCTGGAGATTTCTTTGCCTCTTCTTGAACCTCCTGGATATTTTTCTGGGTTAAAAGTCTATGGAGATTCTCAGTCATCCAGGTCATGGCTGACCCAAAGGTGCTTTTTCAAAAGGCCACTGGACTTTCTTGTTTCTTCTTTGAAGGAGTTTTGCTTCTCATCCAAGAAGCTTCTTCAGCTCTAACTGATGGTGGGGAATGGAAGGATTTATACTCATTGCAGACAGCTGGTCATTTGCATCCTTTTAGAGAGTCATTAAGGGCAGCTGGAGGTTTATCTGTGTCCTCAGGCTTTCTGGGTTAACTTGAGTGCTTTTCCTGTGGTTTCATTTGAATTAATCCAATGTGAAGGATGATGTGGTGTCCTTTGTGCTTTGCTCAGACAACCTCAAGATCTCAGACTTTGGGCTTGCTACCGTATTTAAATATAATGGCTGTGAGCGACTGCTGAACAGGATATGTGGCACGCTTCCATACCTGGCCCCCGAAGTCCTGAAAAAGAAAGAATTTCACGCTGAGCCTGTTGATGTTTGGTCATGTGGAATAGTGCTGACTGCCATGTTAGCAGGAGGTAAGAGCTACCTACAATCGAATTCCTTTTTCCTAATAGGAATTCTTATAAAATGAAGGGCAGACGCCTATTTATTGGGAATATGGATTAATTAGGAATCTTCCGTGTAACCTTTTGTGTTTTTGTTAAATTTGGCTCTAAAACCTGGTTTCCTTTCCTGCAGAATTGCCATGGGACCAGCCTGCCGATACTTGCCAAGAATATTGTGATTGGAAAGAAAGAAAGACTTATCTTTCCCCATGGAAGAAGATTGATTCATTGCCCCTCGGTACCTCAGCAGATTGAATAATCTTCTCTCTAGACTGGGAGATTATCTATGACTTTTCCCTTTCTTGATCTGTAATGTTCTTTGGAGAAACCCAGGATGAATAGGGGTTAACTTTTTACAGACTCAGATTCATCATCTAGAGAACATGGCAAATCCAATGTTAAAAAGTTTTGTTTGAAGATGTTTCACAACAGAGTATTTTAATCGAAGTTGCTTTTGTATCGTTTAATTCTTCACATTTTTTTTTCTTGCAGCCTTGCTTCTCAAACTCTTAAATGAAAATCCCTCATCCAGGCTTACGATTGCAGACATTAAAAAAGACAGATGGTATACAAAACCTTTAAGGAAAGGTGAGCGTCTATGGAGATTCTCAGTCATCCAGGCCATGGTGCATTTCCAAAGGTGTATTTTCAAAAGGCACAACTGGACTTTGGTTTTCCTTGAGGACTGTTTTTCTTTCAGTTCTGAACTGAAGAAGCTTCTTGAATGAGAAGCGAAACATCTGCAAGGAAAAAGTCCAGTCGCTTTCTGAAAAAGCACCTTTGTGAGCGTATTTTACATGCATTTTTAAATCTTAAATTGTGGGGTTTTCGGGGTTAATATTGTTATGGATCCCACAGAAGGGGCAAGATATGCTTCAAAAAGTTTTGCTTTTGATCGTCAATCAACCACCAATGAATAGTAATTAGGAGCAGTAGTTATCGATGAGATTGCTCTTTCACTGTTTTCACTGTCACATTTTTCTCAGGATGGTAACTGAGACAGCTTAGATTCTTAGTAGGCACCCATATTTGGCTTGTTTGAAATAGTCACAGGCATAAAGTAGAAACGTGAAACTTTCCTCTAAAACTACACTTCCCAGCATCCCTCATCCCTCGGCTAAGGCTGCTGGATGTATATAGTTCAGCACCATCTGGAAAGTCCAACATTGATGTTGGATGAACACTTGTAATTCCCCCACCCCAACCCTATGAGTGATTTGTACCATCTGAATGACAGTAAGATATGAAAAGTAAGTCTTGATCAGCTTATTCTTTGTCTTTTGAATTAAATTGAATATTTTAGTTAGCCAAGGGGGATTAGCCACACAAGAAATTTGTCTCCAGTACAGAAGCACTTAGTGTACTTGCAAAGCAACAGAGAGAATAATAATGGTAGTAATACCAATAAAAAAAGGGATGCGGTGGCTCAGTGGCTAAGATGCTGAGCTTGTCGATCGAAAGGTCGGCAGTTCAGCGGTTCGAATCCCTAGTGCCGCATAACGGGGTGAGCCCCCATTACTTGTCCCAGCTTCTGCCAACCTAACAGTTTGAAAGCACATAGAAAGTGCAAGTAGAAAAATAGGAATCACTTTTGGTGGGAAGGGAACAGCATTCCGTGCACCTTTGGTGTTTAGTCATGCTGGCCACATGACCACGGAGACATCTTCAGACAGCGCTGGCTCTTCGGCTTAGAAATGGAGATGAGCACTGCCCCCTAGAGTCAGGAATGACTAGCACATATGTACGAGGGAAACCTTTACCTTTAATACCAATACAAGGGATAAGTAAAGAAGATAATAAAAAGGATAAATTATAATGCTACAGCCACACTGTTTGAGATAATATACATACACATTAGACAGAACTGCAGGAATTAAGTGTTCAGCAGAGTGATGGCATGAAGGAAAAATCTTTCCCTGTTTTATTAGCTTTAGCAGTAGAAAGGGAGAATTGGCCAAAGAAAAATGCAGACGATAGGAAAGCTGTCTCATTTTCATTCAGGGAGTTTTACATTTAATAAATGTACATTGATTTATTTTTTCTGATCCTTCAGAAAGGAATATATTATATGCTGGTCTGTGACCACAGTGAAGATGGGTTGATTGAACTTAAACTGGTCAACAGCCCTAGAGAGCTCCAGGTCCTAGCTTGGCCTCAAAACACTTAATTTTACTTAAATTGTTTTGTTTAGATCCTAATCATGACATCTCTGTCTTTTGTAGGCATAAAGCGATCCCGGGGCTCTTCTGGAGGATCTTCTGATTCACCAGGAGGTTTTTCTAAGCATATTAGATCAGATATGGATTTCTCTCCCATAAAAAATGCACACAGGTGAAGACACTCTTATGCATGTGTAGTGTCAATCTAACTTCACTAGAAACAGCACTGTTTGTGTAAATGATTGTGGTGTGAGTTGTTCTCATTAGTTCCTTAAGACACATACATACATGAAATTTGGGACATTCTTCTAGGCAGGATAAGAGCTCAGAAGTACCAATAGCACTTAGACTTATATACCGCTTCACGGTGCTTTACAGCCCTAAGTGGTTTACAGAATTGGCATATTGCCCCCAACAATCTGAGTCCTCATTTTATCAACTATGGAAGGATGGAAGGTTGAGTCAACTCTGAGCTGGTGAGAATCAAACTGCTGGCAGTCGGCAGTCAGCAGAATTAGCCTGCAATACTGTTTTCTAACCACTTTGCCACCACGATTGGAGTACAGATTGGAAAATTCAATCTCTAGAAACTTTTAATTGGGCTTGAAAATTGCTGGCCTAAAATCCTACAGAGATGCCACTTATCAAACTTGATGGTCCTAGACTAGGTATAGCTATGATGTGTATCAATTAATTAATTAATTAATCATATTTCTATGCCGTCCACTCTCCGAGGACTCTGGGCGGCTTACACCAAAGACAGTATACTAAATAACATATTGTCCCGAACAATCTGGGTCCTCATTTTACCCACCTCGGAAGGATAGAAGGCTGAGTCAACCTTGAGCCAGTGAGATTTGATCTGCTGATCTGCTGAACTAGCAGTCAGCTGAAGTAGCTGCAGTACAGCATTCTAACCACTGCACCACCTCGGCTCTTCAATGTTTTTTCCACGTTCTGATGGACTTGTATCATCACGACGTTCTACCTATCTTCTCTATCAAACTAAAGATCCAAAGATAATTGGATAATTGGATCTGTGAACAATTGGTTGGTCTGAATTAATCTTCCGTTTGGGATGTCCATCCATGCTGGTTGGATATTTTGACTGGTTACTAGTGATCTCACTTGAGTAACCTGGAATATGCTGAGATTTGGAATTTCGTTGGGGAAATGGAAACCTAGGTTGTATGTATGGATTAGCTTTAATAATCATGTGCCAAATAATGGCTCATACAGTCCAGCGTGGATAGCAGTGTATTTTCTGAAAGCACAATACTAGAAAAACGGATGCACTCTAACAATGTGATGACAACTATCTTTGTTGTGGCAGCGAGGAAAAAAAGATCTGTTCCAATTCCCAGCCAGAACCAAGAACTGGGCTCTCCTTGTGGGACAGCAGTCCAGGCAATATCGAGAAATTGGTGCAAGGGATTAGCTTCTCTCAACCAGCCCGTCCTGAGCACATGCTGCTGAACAGTCAGCTGTTAGGCACTCCAAGTTCATCGCAGGTAACTGCCTGGTGGAACGCTTGGCTTCTCTTTGTTCTTAAATCACTACCGGGAGTCCTCAACTTACAACCATTCATTTAGGGACTGTTCGAACTTACAAAGGCACTGGATAACAGTGACTTACGACCAGTCCTTGCACTTAATAACCATCGCAGCATCTCCACGGACACAATTCAGGCACTTGGCAACTGGCATGTATTTACAGTAGTTGGGGCATCCCAGGGAGGCGTGATTGCCAATTGGACCCTTCCCAGACAGTTTCCGACAAGGAAAGTCAGTATGGGAAGAAGCCCAATTTGCTTAATGGCTGCATGAATCACTTAACATTTGTAATTTCCGAACTATGGGGAGAAAAAACAGGCACGACTTCCTTAACTGCCTTGCTTAGCAACGGAAATTCCGACCCTGATTGTGGTTGTAAGCCGAGGACTACCTCTACATTGGGTTTTCCTTTCCTCTTTAAACCCCATCCTTTGTTTTGAAATTTAATAATAATAATTGGAATTAATAATGATTTTTTGTTCATAATAAACGTAAAGGATAAATTCATGGTTTCGATGAAAACCTTAACATCTAACTTTGGGAAACCACATCGATTCCGGAGAAGTCAGCTGAATTGCTCAGTTTACAATTTCTGACATTTTCTGTCTTTGTCTCTCTTTAGAACCCCTGGCAACGCCTAGTAAAGAGGATGACCCGTTTCTTTTTGAAATTGGATGCTGACCAGTCTTACCAAATCTTGAAGGAGGTTTGTGAAAAGATGGGCTACATCTGGAAGAAAGGTTGCACAAACCAGGTATAATAGTAACACCTTGAAGTATATATGTTGGTTGAATAAGCGAAGGAATAAATAATAGAGCTAGAACTGCATACGGGTAGTATTTGTCCATTCTTAGTATCCATTCTTAGCTATTGCTAACATTATTATTATAGTATTAGGTAAAGGTAAAGGTTCTCCTCGCACATATGTGCTAGTTGTTCCCGACTCTAGGGGGCAATGCTCCTCTCCGTTTCAAGGCCGAAGAGGCAGCGCTGTACGAAGACGTCTCTGTGATCATGTGGCCTATATGACTAAACGCCAAAGGCACATGGAATGCTGTTATCTTCCCACCAAAGGTGGTCCCTATTTTTCTACTTGCATTTTTTACCTGTTTTCGAACTGCTAGGTTGGCAGAAGCTGGGACAAATAATGGGATCTCACCCTGTTACACAGCACTAGGGATTCGAACTGCTGAACTGCTGACCTTTCGATCGACAAGCTCAGTGTCTTAGCCACTGAGCCACTACGTCCCACAATTATACTATTACATACTATAATTACAAACTGGAGTGCCAGTTTGCTGTAGTGGTTAAGGTGCTGGCATAGAAACTAGGAGACTGTGAGTTCTAGTCCTGCCTTAGGCATAAAAGCCAGCTGGATGACTTTGTGTCCATCCTTTTTTAATTTATCTTAGGATGTTTATTTGTGATTACTTAGTAGCCGGGGAAGTTCCTTATATACTCCAAAATATTATTAGGGGAAAAATCCATTTATATAAGCCTTCCCGTGTGCTTCAGTAAACAGCTCCCATGACTATAATAATTATTATACATTGTGAGACTTTCTGTCAGCCCCCACCACAGCAAGAAAGCAGTTCTGCCGGAAGACTAACTTTACTTCTTCCATTCTGATCAGTAATTCTTTCTCTTGAAAGGTCACCATATCCACCATGGACAGAAGAAACAACAAACTGATTTTCAAAGCAAACCTGGTGGAAATGGATGAGAAAATTCTTGTGGATTTCCGATTGTCAAAGGTAAAGTCTATTTTAGCAATATGTCTAAGCCTAGGCAGAAGAAAGGAATGTTTGCACTCGGAACAGATTTGTTTACAAAAACAAGGAATAATAATCATAGCAGTGCTTCTACAGATGGTCCTTGAGTTACAACCATTCGTTTAGTGGTTATTCAAAGTTACAAGGGTACTGATTTACATCCAGTCCTCACACTTAGAATCAGTGCAGTGTTCCCACCATTGTGGGATCAAAATTTGGGTGCTTGGCCAATCAGTATGTATTTTACGATGGTTGCAACTTCCTGGGATTACACAATTGCAAATTGCGACCTTACCAACTGGTTTCTGACAAGCAAAGGCAATGAGGGAGAGCTGAATTCATTTAATGACTGCAGGATTCACTTAACTGCATTGATTTGCTTAATAACTATAGCAAGGAAGGTCGTAAAATTGGGCAGAACTCACTTAACAATGACTTCACTTAACAGAAATTTGGCCTCAATTGTGGTCATAATTTGAGAACTACCTGTATTCTACTTTGGTTACAGGACTCTCTTTATCTTTTCTTTTTATGTACACTGAGAGCATATGCACCAAAGACAAATTCCTCGTTTGTCCAATCACACTTGGCCAATAAAAATTCTATTCTATTCTATTCTATTCTATTCTATTCTATTCTATTCTATTCTATTCTATTCTATTCTATTCTATTCTATTATGAGCAGCTTATAGTATTACATATCAAACATGACTTACAAATCCATAATTATTAAAATGATCAAAGCTGCACATTTATACCATCCTGCATAGTAAGAATTTGAGCTGATCATCCTTTCATTTCCAATATCTAAAAAAGTTTTTTTAGTTAATATTTTCATTACTTGTTGATAGGATGTTAAATATGTCCAAATCCAGTATTATGTACTGTAATAATCCTTCGAAGCTAAGCTTTTTCTTTCTTTCTCGTTTTCTACACAGGGTGATGGTTTGGAATTCAAAAGGCATTTCCTGAAGATCAAAGAGAAACTAAATGATGTTGTCAGCCCACAGAAGTTATGGCTTCCAGTGACATGATCGTCTTCTGGTTGAAAAACAAGTGAATTTGGCTGCAGTGTTTTCAGCCATACAACAGTTTATGCTAAGGCATACCCGGACTTCACACACTCAGCACCCATTCCTCTTGGTTCTGACATGATTAGCAACCAATTGAGAACTACATATTGTGATGGGACA
Organism: Masticophis lateralis; assembly: GCA_030761175.1. Lineage (NCBI taxonomy): Eukaryota > Metazoa > Chordata > Lepidosauria > Squamata > Colubridae > Masticophis > Masticophis lateralis. The sequence continues at coordinate 4,788,333 of JAUDYJ010000008.1, read as the reverse complement.
TAATTATGTATTTTTTGTAGGGTAACTGTCATGACAATTTCCAGTGTCTTAGATTTCGTGGGCTTTTAGCTTGCATTCTACTTTATATAGATAATTCAAATGTTTTGGCACACCACCTTTTCTAAATGGGAATGTTTTCTTCTTTTTTCCAAAGCGTTGCACAAGAATACAAACTGAAGTTTTGCAAAGAGCAGAAGGAAATTAAATGAAAACCAGCACTAAGCAACAACTTGCTTTGTATACTTAGGAGCTAGGCTGTTGAATTTTCAAAATGCAGCACAAACTTCATATCAGAATACCTGGCTTAGCTGGAAATTATTTTTTAGTCAAGTTTTGCGGGAAAGAAAAAGTGACACATTACAGTTCTTCATTTTTGAATTTTTTGCTTGGAAAGAAAGAAAGAAAAGAAAACATTGCAAATGTGATTAATGTGATTTGTTAAAATACTTTTCTATGTCCAAATGTCTCTTCCTTCCCATAAAAACATCTGTGTTGTTGAGCACTAAAAATGTGGAAAATGGAGGAATGGGATAAGATTAGCAGTTTTTCTTGCATCCTGTTACCCTTATTTGTTAGGTGTTACAGGTGTTTCAGGCTCTTGTTACCGCATGTCTGAATGCTACTTGATTGGACCATTGTGGAGAGAAGAATGGAGACAAAGGACACGAATCTTTGTTCTTACCATGGTGTTGACCAGTTTTGCTTACCCATGTTCCAGCAATGTCATTTTTTAAAAAAGAAAATAAAGCATAGAATGAAAATATTTGTCAATTTTATTGCCACAAAATATTTGTTGGTGTAAGTTGCAAAGTCGTATACGACCCATCGCAATCCCATGGACAACATTCCTCCCGGCCTTCCTATCCTCTACCATCCTTTGGAGTCCATTTAAGCTCACCTCTACTGCTTCCGTGACTCCATCCAGCCACCTCGTTCTCTGCCATCCCCTTCTTCTTTTGCCCTCAATCTTTCCCAGCATTAGGCTCTTCTCCAGTGAGTCCTTCCTTCTCATTAGGTGGCCAAAATATTTAAGTTTCATCTTCAGGATCTGGCCTTCTAAAGAGCAGTCAGGGTTGATCTCTAGGACTGACCAGTTTGATCACCTTGCAGTCCAAGGGACTCGCAAGAGTCTTCTCCAGCACCAGAGTTCAAAAGCCTCAATTCTTTGGTGCTCAGCCTTTCTTATGGTCCAACTTTCACAGCCATACATTGCAACTGGGAAAACCATAGCCTTGTCTATACACACTTTTGTTGGTAGTTGTCTCTTCTTTTTAATAAGCTATCTAGATTTGCTATAACTTTCCTCCCAAGGAGCAAGTGTGCCACAAAATATATAAGCTATGCCATGCAGGGCCACAAAATATAGTGGATCTCAAAAATGACTTGTGCTTCCCTTTTGTGATCTGGTCAAATATTTTTCAATAGTACTGAAGATTTTCTGAACAACTGTGTGATGCATTGATAGCATGGCTCTACAAATTTGGTAGAAATAAATGCATGAACTGTTTATGGCCGCACGCATGTTTTGTAGCTCATACAGCTTGTGTATATTATTAGAAACTGGGTCATTAGATTTATGTCACATCTTTGGAAATTCAAGATAGGTAGCACTCCCAATTTTTGTCCAAAAAGAACCACCTTGTGAGATTAGCTGCGGGGGGGAGAGAGTTACTGGCCAACGTAACTCAATAAGTTTCTAGTGGTTGAGAATAATTTTGTATTTGAGCATCTCTGCCCCTTGTATACCTCCTTCATCACTAGATTGGTCTTGGCTTTCTAGATACATCTGTGTATTCCAATTACACAATGGTTGGAAATGTATAAATAGGTCCTATTTCAATATGTTTGGTAGCCTAGTGGTGAAGACATTTCCAATTTGGAAGGTTGGGAGTTCAGTCCTAAGTAGTGGCTGATATTTTTCGCCTAGAGTGTAAAGAAAAAATATCTGCTTGAAATTCCATGTGGTGTCAGGAAGGGCATCCAGCCAGTAAATGTTCAGTTCCTTCCAGTCACCCCTACTCTACCCCAAATTAAGAGATTACAGGATCCTAAAAAGACAGGTGGTGATGTATATAATTATTTTTGAATATCAAAGAAAGGAAAAGAAGCAGAGGTGTCATTTAGATCTACTATAAACAAAGCAATTCAATTTGATTGTACAGTAGCTTTATAAAAATCTATCATACAGAGTATCTTCCAATTTGAACTGCCAACTTTCAGAAAATTGACCTTGTGAATTCAGATTGATCTAATCTAGGCTTCTGAATTTCTTCTTTCACATTTGCACGGGCTCTATTCCAATTATTACAAAAGGCGTTGAAATGGTCATGTCTAAATATAGACTGTTCAGATAGGAGTCAACTATTTTACAGATCAACATCCAACACTTAATTTCTGGACTGCCTTGACCGATGATTAAGTTGAAATGCAAGTTAGTATTGGCATTAATTGCTTTGTTGCTAGCAGATATAGGTGCAGTTAAATCAGCTTTCGAACGCTCTGGAGTTAAGGTGAATATAGTTAGTTACAATGGAGTTAATTACATAGTGCTCTATGGTTCCAAGAAAATACCTACCTTGTCCACGCAGTGGCCTACTTCCAAATTTGAGTTAATCATTGCTCATTGAATTAACTTAAGCAACATTTTAGCGTGTTTGTTTCAGAACATTTCTTCCTGGTCTTCATGAAACTCCAAAGGTAACTGGTGTCTGATGTAAAACACTTCTCAAGTGCCTATTTTGTTGAAAGAAGAGATACTTAATTCCTATTATTTACATTCTGGCCGTGAATGGTACCTGAAATATTCTGCAATTCATTGAAGGATCAGCTAACCTACAAGAACGAAGTCTTCTATATTTTCTGAAAAATGATGGTTTATTCTTGGGCTAAACTCTATAATTTGGGGAAGGAGTTTGTTGCTCCTTACAAACCATCTCAATCTGTTGTGTCCCTTTTGGTTTTCTTTACTGGATGCAAATTCACATGGTGCATAAGATGTTGATTGTTACTGCTTTCTTCATATTCTCCTTTGTAGTAGGTAAGTTGTGAATCAAGAAAAAGACCTGTTAATTCTAAAGTCCAATAGCTTTAGGAATAGGCTAAGAATAGGAATAGCATAGTATAGCAATAACATTTAAGCTAATATACTGCCCCATAGTGTGGTATATACTTAATTGGTATCATATTATGATTATTATTATTCTGTTGCTTTGTGTGTACATTGAGAGCATCTTCACTGAAGACAAATTCCTTGTGTGTCTAATCATAGTTGGCCAAATGAAGCTGTGCTGTTCTACTCTACTCTACTCTACTCTACTCTACTCTACTCTACTCTACTCTACTCTACTCTACTCTACTCTACTCACTATATTATTATTTCTATTCTATTCTATTCTATTCTATTCTATTCTATTCTATTCTATTCTATTCTATTCTATTCTATTCTATTCTATTCTATTCTATTATTCTATTCTATTCTATTCTATTCTATTCTTTTGCTTTATAACACTCTGGTCAGCTAACAATGTAAGCATTATTTGCATGTTTGCCCCCAACAATCTAGGTCCTCATTTTACCAATCACAGAAGGATGAAAGGCTGAGTCAACCTTGAACCCTATCAATATATATATATCAGTATCTGCATGAAAAAGAGCAATCGACCAACAAAATATGCATAAGTTTTTGAACGTTTTTCACACGTGAATGACTTTTTCAGAATGAAACTTTCGTTGACACAGATTTTGATTCTTGCCTTCTTGGTATTGCTGTCCTTTCCATCAGGTATGCTTATAAAGAATAAATAGAGACAGACAGACAGACAGACAGACACAGACAGACATAGATAGATAGATAATTGACAAAGAATGCAAAAAATTGCTTATAGTTCCCTTCTTATACATGTACATTCATAGTAGATGGCAGAATACTCCTGCTCTTGAAATGGTTAAGCAAGGTTGGAATTGATTAATACTTTAATAGAAACCATAAGAAAGCCTAGGACTGTAGATTAGACTAGAAAATTGAAAAATGATCTTGGCTGTAATAAAAACCTTCTACATTGGTGCAAAGCAATCAGAGCATCACAAATGTTTCCATTAAATCATCAAGAGTTGCTCTCAACCTGAAGAGACCTTATTTTACTTAGATTGTATATGTAGAATTGAATATAGTTTACCTCATTCCTTCTTCTGTTTGCATTATATAGCTGAAGGGCTGATATGTCATCAGTGTTATTCAGTTGGAAAGGACAATAAATGTCGCAAACCATCCATCTGCAATGTGTCTACGAAACAATTTTGCTTCATTCAAAGAAACTCCAAAGGTGAGAAACGGCATGGAACAACTTAAATTAATCGACACTGGACAGAACCATGCTTCTAAACAAATAAATTGTACCAGTAGAAAAGGATATTTGTAGCTCAGGATTGAATTGTGGGAAAACAGCATTTGTGGAGTCCTTGGTACTCTCTAAGCTTGATGGTTTTCTTGGAGATGTTTCATCACTAAACTAGGTAACATCATCCAAGCATTGATGATGTTACTTAGTTTGGTAATGAAACATCTTCAAGAAAACTAAAAAAGTTCAGCAAGCACCAATGATCCCACAAATACTGATTTCCCTAATATGTTCCCTTTTCCATTCTGTTTGGGTGAATAACACTGACTTTGAAATTCATGAATGGAAAGAGTTGCTCCTTAGTAAATGCCAAGTAAACAACCTATCTTATTCTAGGAATAAAATGTGAGTCTATGTAATGACAATTACATATGTAAATATATAGAGACAATCCTAACCCTTCACCTGTCTTTTTCATTTACAGGAGGACACATTAAAAGAATAAGTCAAGGTTGCACCTCTTATTGTTTAGATACTATTCAGTTCAGCAATGCCTATATAAGGTATACCTTTTGCTGCAAGACCGATTACTGTAACAAATATAATGTTTGGCAGTTTCTTTAACTTCAGTCTTGGCAGGAATTCTGCTGCTGACAACTGATATGTATCTTCCGATCACTTACACAAACACAGACTGAAGGCTTATACCTTCAAGAAACAATTGATTTTTAAGGTGCCACAAGCATCTGTATCAGAGGTGGGTTTCAGCAGGTTCTGACCAGTTCTGGAGAACTGGTAGTAAAAATTCTAACTGGCCCTGCCCCTATCTATTCTCTGCCTCCCGAGTACTAGCTGATTGGGAGGAAATGGGGATTTTGCAGTATCCTTCCCCTGCACACCCACCAAGCAATACCACACCCAACAATTTGAAACCCACCATTGATCTGTATTGTTTTGGCGACCTTCAAGAAAACTATGAGCCCTATATAGTGGTGGGATTCAAACAGCTCACACCACTTCGGGGGAACCAGTTGTTAACTTTCTGAACAGTTTGGTGAACTGGTTGTTGGAAGAAATCATTAGGGCAGTTAAATTATTTTAATCCTACCACTGGCCCTATACAGCCTGTCCTGCAAATGTGTTTTTCTTGTCCTCGGATGTTATAGAAGAGAATCTGCCATTGCTGGCCAAACCATTGTTGACTTTTTACCTCAGAGTTTTTACCTCAGGGACGAAAGTAACATGGAGTGATTTGGTGATTGCTTTGTGTAGTTTTGTGCAGATATGACACTTTGCCCAGTGGTGGGTTTCAAAATTTTTTACTATCGGTTCTGTGGGTATGGCTTGGTGGGAGTGGCATGGCTTGGTGGGCATGGCTTGGTGGGCGTGGCAGGGGAAGGATACCGTAAAATCTGCATTCCCACCCCACTCCAGGGGAAGGTTACTGCAAAATCCCCATTTCCTCCCGATCAGCTAGGATTTGGGAGGCAGAGAATAGACGGGGGTGGGGCCAGTCAGAATTTTTACTGCCAGTTCTCTGAACTGCTCAAAATTTCTGCTACCGGTTCTCCAGAACTGGTCAGAACCTGCTGAAACCCACTTCTGATACAGATGTTTGTGGCACCTTAAAGATCAATTGTTTCTTGAAGCTTTGTTGGATCACACATGAGTTCATCAGATGAGTGGGATGTTTCCCTGATGTGGAATAATGATATGCATAAGCACACCAGCGTGCCTACCATCCCTGTCCTAATGTTTTCTTTTATTCATATCCTTTTCATGTATTTATAATTATGTTTACACTTGTATCTGTCATAAAATATATGCTTGATGAAAATTAATTAATTAATTAATTAATTAAAAAATATTGGATTTTTACAACCATAATGGGATGATATTTGTGGGGGTAGAGAATAGAAAGTGAACCTAATCCATCTCAGAATGTAGCAATCACCAATTCATTTACAAAACAGTTGTTGGTTGTGACAAAGGCACTCGTATGCTGGTGAGCTGATCAGCAAACACTGTGATAAAGAAATGTTATTCTCTAATCCTTGAGAAACAGTGGAATACTTCCTAATAAACTTGAGCTTGTATTCGCTCCTTCCCACATGCATGGCTTGGTTTTTGAAGGAAATGAATATGAATAAAATACAAAATGAATAATGCATATATTTCTTGCTTTGTCTTCTAATTAAGGAATTCAGACTGGTTTTATTGTTTCTCTGATTTCTTCACCCAAATCTTTTCCAGAAAGGACCACCTTGTTTCCTTACTATTTTTTCCTTGCCAAATAAGGAAACAATTGGAAGTGTTTCTTAAACACAATGGGTGCCTTACATTTACCCAAACCTAAAAAGAGAGAGAGAGAATGCTAGAGGGTCAAAGGGATTTTGATCAGAGGTGGGTTTCGCATAATTTTACCACTGATACACCACACACATGGCTTTCCTTGCATGCACTTTGCTTGTACGTGCGGCTTGTGGGTAAATAGGATGGCATAGCGCCAGGGAGGGTATGCGAAGGCAGGGGTGGGGGCGGGCCCACTGAATACCACCTCTGATTTTGATCGACTCTCTATAAAAGGTTCTGGGTTCTACAAAAGGATACGGATGGGTTACACATTTTGCACATTTAATGCTTGCTCTACTGAAAATACTTTTATACCTGATTCTAGATGGATGATAGTGTCATGAAATGAGAACTAAATGTTTATTGTTAAATTTGTTTGCCTCCCATTTTGCCGCAAGGTGATTCTCGCTGTTTCCCAATAAAAGTGATTTTGCATAGTTAAAATTCCAAACCTTTTGCATCTGGGTGTTGATGTTATCATACCTCCCCAGACCTACGTATTTAGAATCAGCACTGCCTACTTACAGATACCACACTGTGTGCCTATCACAACGTACCCAAAGTGGGAGAATCGAAGAAGAAAACATGCAACCTTTGGCTCATCTAGTTCTAATCGAATCATTATGATCTTTCTGAGATCTTAATTGCTGTATTAGGACTTTACTGGAGATTCAATCCGGAAGTTGCTAAGTGGGAAAAATTAGATGAGGTGGCAATGCATTTTCCCTTGCAGAACATATGATGACTTGTCATTATCGGCACCAACTACAAATCAGCCATCAGGTAAGTTGAAGATCCCCCAAATCTCTGTAACTTCCCCCAAATCATGGTAGCTTCTTTTCCACCCATCCCATTACATTGTGGTCTGACGTTCCTACTATTATTACTTTCAATTCATTCAAGTCACAGCTGTGATTCCTCTTGAGCTCAAGCAACACCAAGGGATGATGAACAGACTGCTGAATTATGTGCTCTGCATGCTTTTCATCATATCCACTGGTAAGTCTTTAAACTTCAACCCCTGTAGAAAAGGTGGAGAAAATATTTCAGGTTTTGAAATATAATCAAAGCTCCAAAACACTGGAGGGCAGGACAAGAAACAACTTGGTTAGATGGAAACTAATCAAAGAGAGAAGCAGCCTGGAAGCAGTGGTTGGTTCTCCCTGGTTTGGACCCGTTCGATAGAACCGGTAGTAAAACCTCAGGGACGCTCTGCCCATTGACCCGGACATCTTCAGAAGTGATCTGCGCACACGTGCGGCTACGATGCGAACCAGTCGTAAAGGTAAGTAGAACCCACCCCTGCCTGCAACCAAGGAGAAACTTCCTGACAGTGGGAACAATTAACCAGTGGAAGTGCTTGCCTTCAGAAATCGTGAGCGCTCCATCATGGGATATTTTTAAGAAGAGATTAGACAGCCATTTTCTGAGATGGTATAGGTTTTCCTGTTTGAGTAGGGGGCTGGACTAGAAGATCTCCAAGTTCCCTTCCAGCTCTATCCCTATCCCTATCCCTATCCCTATCCCTATCCCTATCCCTATCCCTATCCCTATCCCTATCCCTATCCCTATCCCTTTATCTTTTCCTATCCCTATCCCTATCCCTATCCCTATCCCTTTTCCTATCCCTATCCCTATCCCTATCCCTATCCCTATCCCTATCCCTATCCCTTTTCCTTTATCTTTTCCTTTATCTTTTCCTATTCCTATTCCTATTCCTATTCCTATTCCTATTCCTATTCCTATTCCTATTCCTATTCCTATTCCTATTCCTTTATCTTTTCTATCCCTATCCCTATTCCATTCTATTCCACTTGCTGTACAGTAGAGTTCAAGAAAGGAATCAGACTGGAAATGACTTGCTGGTGGCCTTCTTAGTCCCGATTTTATACATATATAATGTATGTCTGCATGTGAGGTAGATGCAAATGAGGATTCTTGACAGTTTTAACCTTCTGTTTTAAATGTATTAATCCAGGTGATCCTTGACGTACGACCACAATAGAACCCCACAGTTATGTTGCTAAGTGAGAATTTTTTTAAGTCAGTTTTGTCCCATTTTACGACTTTTCTTGCCACCTTTGTTAAGTGAATCACTACAATTGTTAAATTAATAACTCGGTTGTTAAGAGAATCTGGCTTCCCCATTGACTTTGCTTGTCAGAGGGTTGCAAAAGATGATCACATGATCCCGGATCATTGCAGCCATCATAAATGAGAGTCAGGTACCAAGCATCTGCATTTGATCATGTGGCCATGGGGTTGCTGCAACAATCATAAGTGTGCACAATGGTCATAAGTCACTTTTTACAGTGCCATTGTAACTTCTAACAGTCACTAAATGAACTGTTGTAAGTTGAGGACTATCTGTAGTTAACAATCCTTTACACATCCCCCAATCTTGTTTTGCAGCATATGCCATCTGGTGTTTCCAATGCTTCAGGTCAAGGTTTAATGGAAAATGTCATTTGCCATTTGACTTCTGTTGGGCTGGTCAAAATGCATCGTGTTTTCTCCTAAGTATCCATTATGGTAAGAATAGAATTTTGGGTCTGGTTGGCTCCGTCTTCATCTTTTCAAAGATTTATTGATTTTTTAGAGAATAAAATGAGATGGAGTGGGCCATAACATTACATAGGTGTATAGTTTTGGTGTGAAATGAGTGTTGTTTCATCCATAGAGATGTCAAATATTACATCTACTGACAGTTGAGCCTCCATGCCAAACATCAGTCGATATGGAGAATACCCAGTTGCATCATTTTTTGTGCTGTTATATGTGTGTACAACAGTAGAAATGTGTTGTGTCCAGTGTTGTTTCTTCTCTGCAGTCAGTGTCCCTAACATGTCAAGAAGAGTACGATTGAACCTCTCAGGCTGTGGGCATTCTTGTGGGTGGTAGGAGAGGTGCGTGATTTCTGAATGCCCAGCAGTTGTTTGACAAGTTTGCTCTCAAAATCTTTGCCTTGATCAGGATGTATGCGCTGAGGTAGCCCATAGTGTACAAAAAGCTTTCCTACAAGTACCTTGGCTACTGTTGTGGCATGCTGATTTTTCGTTGGGAAGTCCTGTGCATAGCGAGTGAAATGATCAGTCACAATCAATACATTCCCCTGTTCACTGATATTTGGTTCCAGACACAGGAAATCTATGCATATTAGATCCATGGGTCCATGACTTTGGAGGTGACCCATTGATGCAGTCCTGGAGGGTAGGGTCTTTCCCTGGATACAACGCAGGCAGGATAGACAGTAATCCTCAACCTCTTTCTTCATACAAGGCCAGTAGAACCAATCTCTCAGTAACTGAAAGGTCCTCTGAGGCCCAAGATTTCCATGCTCATCATGTAGTGCAATCAGTACCACTTCTCTATGCTGGGAGAAACAGCTGCCACTTTTCCTCGGGCCCATCCAAAGGAGCCCTTCCGATAAACCACACCTCCTCGGAGCTGTAACCAGTTCCCCTCTTTATGCAACAGTCAAGCTTCTCTTGGGGAGTCAGTTAGCAGGGTCTCTCTCTGAACACTTCTCAGAGCCTTGCAGACAGGCCACAAAGAGGGTCTTCTGCCTGATACCCTTTTTAAGTCTTTGTGGTCAAAACAGGCATACCCCTTCTCTAACTTGAATGGAGTTACAGTTCATGAGTGGGTTGTTGTCGGTCTTAATCTTAAACTCTGCTCTATATGGGTAATCTTTTAAGTTATCTACCACTGCCCACTTAAGCGCCAGGAACTCCAGCTTGTGAGTAGGATAGTTCTCTTCAGCTGAAGTGAGATCCCTGCTGATATATGCAACAGGCCTCAAGTGTTCATCATGTTCCTGATATAGTACTCCCACAAGACCATCCCGACTAGCATCAACATGTAGTTCATATGGCCAGTTTGGATCTGCATAGGCCAAGACGGGAACATTTGTGAGTCTCCTTTTCAGTTGGTTGAAGGCCTGCTCACACTGCTTGATCCACTCTGACTGAATTGACTCCCGAGACTTCCTGGGTTCCTTATTTTGATGAAGATGACCTGAATGGTCAGACACATCTTCTGCCTCCTCATTCTTCAACAGATCATTGAGGGGACAGGCTATCTTTGCAAGCCCTTCAACAAACCTCTGATAGTATGAGCAGAACCCTAGAAATGATCGCAAGTTCAGGCACATTTTGGGATCTGGGCCAGTGACAGCCTCATGTTTCATGGGGTCAGTTGATATCCCTTCCGCAGAGACAACATGACCAAAGTATGTGACAACTGCTTGGTAAAATTGGCATTTTTCTAATGACAGCTTTAACCCTTCTTCATGGAACCTGGTCAGAACCTTCTCCAAACGCTCCTCATGTTGTTCAAGAGTCTTTATTTGATTCCATACTGGGTTGGAGAATAAAGCACCCCACGAAAGTTGCTCCATCTTAGCTCGTTCTACTTCAGCTACGTCCAATCTCATCCTTTCCACAATCTGACCTAGCAACTTTGTTCAATCTTCTTATGTACTGTACACACCTCTCTTCTGCTCAGATCAAGACAGCAGGCTAGAAACTGTTTCAGCTGGTCCAAATTCATCACAGAGGTAATCATGCACAATAGATTGTCTTTGGTTGAGAGTTAAGCTTCTAATGGCTTCCACAGCCGGGACTCTTTAAACTCTCTCTGACCCTCTGTTTCTTTTGAGAATCTGATACACCCCACACTCCAACTGCCTGTACTGCCTGCTCCATCTAGGTTTCGTATTCTTCCTCCCCTTCTGGCACCAGTTTTATCCTTCAAAAAAATACATAGTTTCTTGTATCCAGCTCCCACACAGTAGTTGCCAGTGAGAGTTTGGATGGGTGTCAGGTTCTTCACGGCCTGGGCAGATCCTGCCTCTACTGCCACCAATGGTGATGGAAGTGTGTGTCTCCTCTTGGGAGTCCAATGTCTCCGCTGAAGGCATGAGCCATGGGTAAGGGTGATACACCTGATGTCCTCAGTCAATTGAAGGCTCTGAACCCCAAAGGACTCTGGGACCCTTCTCTTCCATTCCAATAGCACATAAAATTGAGCGGACTCATGATCCACTTTTGTATCGATCACATATACCCTTTGGTCTGCGGCAAGGATCCTCACTGCCCATAAAATTCGCTCCTGGATGAGCCCCCACTTGAAGCGCTAAACCTCATAAGGATCGCTGGAATCTGGGTTCTCCTGCCCTCTTCGTATAGCTGCCAGTCCACACTGGTCCCTCTCTGATGCACCTCTACTTGCCAGGATCATGTAATGGGGTGGTGGTCAGTCTCCTCTCAACAGGCTGGTCATGTGTTGGGGTGATGGTCAGTATTTTCTTCATCAGGCGAGTCACGTGATGGGGTGGTATTCAGGGTGATATCTCTGCTTTTTAGTATGCTGTCTAGATTTGCCATAGTTTTCCTCCCCAGGAGCAAGCTTCTTTTAATTTCTTGGCTGCAGTCCCCATCAGCGATGATCTTGGAGCCCAGGAAAATAAAATCTGTCATAACCTCAATTTCTTAGTTTTCTTAATGTTTTCATTTCAAGCAAACTATTGCACTTCAACAGCATCAAGAGGCTCTTTAGTTCCTTTCTGTTGAGTGGTATCGTCTGCATATCTGAGGTTGTTGATATTTCTCCCAGCAATCTTAATTCCAATTTGTGATTCATCTAGCCCTGCCTTTCTCATGATGTGCTCTACATATAAGTTAAATAGGCAGGGTGATAGTATACAGACTTGCTGAACTCCTTTCTTAATTTTGAACCAATGAGTGGTTCCATGTCCAGTTCTCACTGATGCTTCTTGTCCCACATATAGGTTTCTCAAGAGACAAATAAGATGGTCTGGTACACCCATCTCTTTAAGAAATTGCGACAATTTGCTGTGATCCACACAATCAAAGGCTTTAGCATACTGAATGAAGCAAATGTAAATATTTTTCTGTAATCCTTAGCTTTCTCCATAATCCAGAGTATGTTGGCAATTTGATCTCTATTTCCTCTGACTCTTCAAAAACTTGCCTGTACTTCTGGCATTTCTCGGTCCACATACTGCTGGAGCCTAGCTTATACAATTTTGGGCATCACTTTGTAACATGTGAAATGAGTACAATGGTGTGGTAGTTTGAACATTCTTTGGCATTGCCCTTCTTTGGAATTGGAAAGTAAAGTGACCTTTTCCAATCCTGTGGCCACTGTTGATTTTTCCAAATTTGCTGACAAATTGAGTGTAGCATTTTTACTGCATTGTTTTTTAAGATTTTGAATAGCTCAGCTGGAATACTGTCACCTCCACTAGTTTTATTTATTTATTTATTTATTATTTATTATTTAGATTTATATACCACCCTTCTTGCAGACTCAGGGCGGTGAACAGCCAAATGAAAACCAAGTACACAAAAGTTAAAATTTCATAAAAGAACAAATATAAATTAGCCAATAATTAAAACGGATTAATTTAAAATAGATAGTAAACTCTAAAAATACTAAAATATTTAACAGGAATCAGTTTTGTTGTTACTCAGACTTCCTAAGGCCCATTTGACTTCACATTCCATGATGTCTGGCTCGAGGTCAGTGACCACAACATTGTGGTTATCAGGGACGTTAAGCTCGTTCTTTTATTGTTCTGCTGTGTAATTTTGCCACCCCTTAATGTCTTCTGCCTCTGTTGTGTCCCTGCCATTTTGGTCCCTTATCATGCCCATCTTTACATGAAACGTTCCCTTTATATCTTCAATTTTCTTGAAGAGATCTCTGGTCCTCCCTATTCTATAGTTTTCTTCTATTTCTTTGCACTGTTCATTTAAGGAGGCATTCTTAACATTCAATTGGGTTTGTCTTTCTTTTTCTCCCTTGCCTTTCACTTCCCTTCTTTCCTCAGCTATTTGTAAAGCTTCGTCAGGCAGCCATTTTGCTTTCCTGCATTTCTTTTTCTTTGGGATGGTCTTAGTTGCTACCTCTTGTATAATGTTGCAAACCTCCATCTATAGTTCTTCAGAAACTCTCTCTATCAGATCTAATTCCTTAAATCAATTTGTCACTTCTACTTTATATTCATCAGGGATATGATTTAGTTCATACCTGAGTGATCTAGTTCTTTTCTTTACTTTCTTCAATTTAAGCCTAAATTTTGCAACAAGAAGCTCATGATCTGAGGCACAGCAAGCCCATGGTCTTGTTTTTACTGACTGTATAGAGCTGTGATGGTGAACCTATGGCAGGCATGCCACAGCTGGCACCACATGCTCTCTGTGGGCACGTGAGCCATCGCCCAGCTGAGCTCCACCACACATGTGCATGCGTGCCTCCCACCAGCCAGCTGATTTTTGGGATGTGCGAGGGTGGGCTGCATGTGGAAGATGCATGCACATGCACAGGGGGGTTGCGCACGCATGTGTGGGGTTGCATGTACATGTGCAGATAGTGGGGGGGGCCGCGGGGGTGGCGTGCCCCCCAATGACCCATTTTTGGGCCCAGGAGACTGCAGGTAGGCCTGCTAGGCTGAAAACAGGGGGTGCGCATGCTCAGGGGGGCTGGAGAGTATGGGGAGGTTGTACATGCATGCATTATGGGTGCATAAAGCGTGCACATGCACGCTTTGGGCACACAAAAACAAAAAGGTTAGCCATCAGTGGTATAGAGCTTCTCCATCTTTCTTGCAACTATATGCAACTATAATGCTATTCAAAGCATGGGAGAACTTTTGAGGTATGAAATCCAGTGCTAACTATAACAAGATCAACAGTTTCTTAATGTTATATTTTTTCTTTTTTCCAGGACACAGCCCTGTCCGGTTTCAAGCTGGTTGCACGCAATACTGCAAGGCTAAACGTAAACCTCACGACTATTATATTTGGACTAGAATGTCTTGCTGTAATTTCGATTATTGCAACGATTAGGTTTATGGCTGGAATCCTGAGAGAAGAAAGGGCTGAGCAGTCTTGGACAACAGAAGCTGTAGTTTTAAGATATTCAGAACAGCAAAATTGGTCAGTGGTACTTTGACTAATAAACAATTTCTTCTTCTCTCACCTGTGTTTTGCTAATAGTAATTAGGGCCTCCTAATTTAGGTTTGTGTATTCCTTGTTGCCCTGCAAAGGAATAGAAGCCTCCCAATTAGAGTTATCTTTTCCTTGAACATTCCTTTGTTCTCCCAATTGCTCATTTGGCCCCCTGGTTCTGCAAGGAACGAGCTTATACAGATCAAAGATGTAAATTAGAGCTGAAGTGTAAATTATCCCTCGGATGATGTCTGCAGTTCCAACTGAGATATGTACCATGCTCTTAAATGGCACAAGAAAAACAGGAAGAAGATTGATATGGGTTCAGATCAAATGGCAGGAACATATGTTTGACAAATACCAGATACATTACAGAGGCCTAATAACAAAATATGTTTGTTACAGGAGATACAAATATAAAGGCATAATATATGTGATACAAAGACAAAGGCATATATGTATTACAGGAATCTAGTATACCAGTATATCATATTCTGGTATTATTTATTATATCCTTATTATTGTTTCCCTTCATTTTTATTTAAATGATGAAATGCTTTCCATCGTGGTGCATCTTTAGCGGGGATCGTTTTAAGAATCATGATATTTGCAGGCATATTACAAGGAGTGGACACTGAGGATGTTATGACTGCAATCCCAGAAATAGGTGGTGTGACTATTCTTTGGATTAAAGGAATGACACAAGGGAAAAGAAGGAGACCTCCAAAGGTTAACAATCATCCAAAATTTGTGAGACTAAATTTTCAACACATACCTACTTTTGCTAACAAATATTGTAAAGCAAATCTACTCTGGGATATTGCTGTTTTAAACAGAGAGTGTTTAACTAAGACATTTAGAGCACTAGCAGTTGTATTAGGTATCATTGCAATAATTAGCTGTAACCTTATAATTCTATTCAGGATATAAACTGAGTTTTGTACCATCTTCTGCCCAGGTGGCTGGTCCACAACTGCACATAGGCAAACTTTCCATTTATCCAATATAAGCCATCTGGAGCATGCCAATTAAGAGTTATCACATCCGTCCATAACCCACTCAGTCTAGTTATTTTTTTCAAATGGGTTACTAGGTTGTGTCAGGTTAATCCCAGACTGAAAATAGACAGTACGCGAAGAAAACACCCTTACATGTAATATGATTTTTCAAAGAGCCATGGAAAGATGCATGCTCAGCATCACAAGACAAGATAGAAAGACCTGCACATGGATTTTAGAGAACAAACGAAAGTATACAATATCATCTCGAGAGGAAAAGAATTGAAATGGAAATGGGCTGGTCACATAGCAAGAAGAACCGATGGCAGGTGGACCAAGGCAGGCCTAGAATGGATCCCACTTGATAAGAAGCATCCCCAAAAGAAACCTAAAAGAAGATGGATCAATGACATCATCAAGTGTTGCAGGCCCAACTGGCAAAAGAAAGTTCAGGACTGTATTAGTTGGAAACAAGCAGAAGACTCCTTCAGCCTGCAGTAGATAGACAATGGCTAGGATGATGATGATGATGATGATGATGATGATGATGATGGACCCAGAATGCTTCTCCTGGTTTGATAGGTCTTATCTGGGTGCTCTTATTTCACTTGACTTGAGAATTTTGACTTGAGCTTTCCTGGAAACCATATCACTTCAACAACCAACACTAGATCAGGTCGTAGTTTGCCAGCCATTATATACCCATCACTCCTCCATTCAATAGTTCTTCCCAATATATACTGGTATTTGTGTGTGTTTTTTATGGTTCTGCTATTAACCACAAAGAACAGGAGGTGTTGTGGCCCAGTCTTAGCAGAAACAAGAAACAGACTCCTTGCTCCAAAAAACAGGGATCTAAGTCTTTTACCCAGAGCTTCGAAATGTGGATATTTGACCTTCGTTGGAGTTGTTATTTTCAAAATATTCATTTGAGAGAATCTCTTTTATAATGTATTCAGAAGAGAGAGCACATTCTTTCTCAAATGTTTTATAATGTTACCGCTTTGTAGATGAAATGGTTTTATTTTATTCCTGAACTCCATTGTAGTTGCACTCTTATGTATTTTGATTATTTGCAGGTGAGTAAGATGAGCCTAAGACCCAAAGGTGCTTTTTCAAGCACCTTTGCTTGAAATGTTAAGAAATATTTTCCCTGGATTTGATCTAAATTAAATACATTTGCAGGACAGGCTGTATAGTTCTCCTGAGGGTCACCAAAAACAATAGAGATGTTAGTGGCATCTTAAAGATCAATGGTTTCTTGAAGGTATAAGCTTTGGTGAATCACACATGAGTTCACCATATGGATGGGATGTTTCCCTGATGTGGATATTGGATTTTTGCAGCCATGATGGGATGATATTTGTGGGGGTAGAGAATAGAAAGTGAACCTAATCCATCTCAGAATGTAGCAATCACCAATTCATTTACAAAACAGTTGTTGGTTGTGACAAAGGCATTCGTATGCTGGTGAGCTGATTAGCAAACACTGTGATAAAGAAATGTTATTCTCTAATCCTTGAGAAACAGTGATAAACTTGAGTTTGTATTTGCTCCTTCCTACATGCATGGCTTGGTTTTCGAAGGAAACGAATATGAATAAAATACAAAATAATAAAAATATGTCTTGCTGTGTTTTATAATTAGGAAATTCAGGCTGTTTTTTATTGTTTCTCTGATTTCTTCCACCCTCATTTTCCCAAAAAGGACCAACTTGTTTCTTTGCCATTTTTCCTTGCCAAATAAGGAAACAATTGAAAAGTTTTCTAAAACACAATGGGTGCCTTACATTTTCCCAAGATAGATAGATAAATAGATGATAGATAGATAGATAGATAGATAGATAGATAGATAGATAGATAGATAGATAGATGATAGATAGATAGATAGATAGATGATAGGTAGGTAGGTAGGTAGGTAGGTGGGTGGGTGGAGGGAGAGAGGGAGGGAGAATGAATGATAGAGAGTCAAAGGGATTTTGATTCACTGTCTATTAAAGGTTCTGGGTTCTGCAAAAGGATACTGATGGGTTACACATTTTGCACAGTCATTTAATGCTTGCCCTACTGAAAATAATTGTATACCTGATTCTGGATGGCTGATAGCGTCATGAAATGGAAACTAAAGATGGTTCTCTTAGCCCAGCGGTCACCAACTGGTAGTCCATGGACCACTGGTGGTCCACAAGAAAATTTTTGTGATCATTTTTTATATCGCAGTAAATCATGGGTCCTCAAACTGCAGCCCCTGGAACATATATATGTAATGAACGTTTGTGTTGCTGCAGAGAGCATCCCCCTTTGGGGTCTTTTTGTGCAGGTCAGACGGGAGCAGAAATTCTGACTTGGGGTCAGCTTCAGCCTCCTGCTGTGGGGCTTTGGGCAAATGCTGGAGGGAAGTACCACTGGAGGCCTTGTTCCAGTGGGACTGCATCATGGCCTGGAACTGATTGACCATCTCAGCTTGCTGAGCCTCCAGGGGCTGGTACCTGGCCTTGCACTCCCATAGGTCTTCCCTCTTCTTGGAAAGCCTATGCTCGTAGTCCTCAGTGATGTGCTTTTGCTGAGTTTCCTTCTCGGTCAGATCCAATTTGAACTGAGCCAGCTGTTTTGTCAACTCTTTCTCATGGTGGCTGCTTAGTTCCAACAACTGCTTCCTGTTGGGGTGGCAGTTGTTGCTTGCAGGCTGGCAAGCAAGGAGTGGATGGGAGGGGAGGGGCAAGTAGAGGCTGGCAAGGTGCCCCTCGATGTGAGTGACATCAAGTTGGCCATGAATTTAGTGGTCCCTGAGGTCCAAAAGGTTGGGGACCCCAGCCTTAGCCACATGAGAAACTGGGATAGTTGTGGAGGGTCAAACCAATAGGCTGAACTTTATGCTGCTTAATATTAATTTTTTTGCTTTATTAAAAAGTAGTAAATAATAATGTTTAGATTAGCTGCTACTACTCTAGTAAGAATACATGTTATGTCTTATTTACACGTAATTTCTAATTACATCATTACATGTGACTTCTAAGAGCCATGGTGGCACCGGAGTTAGAATGCAATATTGTAGGCTAACTCTGCTAACTGCCAGGAGTTCGATCCAGACTGGCTCATGGTTGACTTAGCCTTCCATCCTTCTGACGTCAGGACCCAAATTGTTGGAGGCAATATGTCAGATCGCTAATGTGATACTGCCATTCAGTGGGAGGAGGGGGAGCATGGGGATAAGTATATTTTTATAACTTTTTTCCTGATGTCTAAGTGCCCTGTGGATTGTTTCAGTTCGTGGAAAGCGGAAGAAGATTCTGGGAACAGCTCCTTATCTGTTTCTCAAGACAGCTGTTACAATAAACATCTTCACACCTGTGGACTGGCTAAATCCACATTCAGATGGGAGGGAGGGATTCTAAAGCCCTATTTCTAGCTGTGGGAGGGAATTTAGAGTCTGCTTTGCCTGTCCTGCTATCACTTCTTCTCAATAAAAGGTTCCTTTTGAAATAGGTTCCTTTGTTTCAAACGCCACACAGGGATATACCAAAGGAATACAGAGACCAACCTGAGGTTTTCAGTGAAAAGACTTCCGATGAACTCCGACCCCCCACTGCGCTACCAACTGCACAATCGAAATCCTGCCAGGGGCAAAGCTTCCCAAACCAAAGATGTATTGCATGTCCCCAGAATTTCATTTGTAATACAAGTGTATGGAAGTGATGTGGCAATAGGGGCAGTCTTATTGCAAATAAATGAGCAGGGACAGCTGCAACCCTGCACCTACCTGTCCAAAAAACTAACAGAAACTGAGCAAAGGTGGGCTATCTGGGAAAAGGAAGGCTATGCAGTTCGCTGGGCACTCATCACATGGAGACAATTCTTAGAGAGAAGTAAGATCCCTTTTGAAATCTGGACTCATCGTGAAAATTGGGAAGCTCTAAAAACCCCAAGGAAACTCTCCGCAAAACAAGTCAGGTAGCCTCAATATTTCAAATGGTTTGACTTTACCCGTAAGTATCTACCTGGAGGGGAAAACTTCTTAGCAGATGTCCTATCAAGGAAACCACAATACAACAGTGCAAAGCCTGAAGTAATCAGACCAATCCTTCAAGATAATCTAGTAGCAGCTAATGTAATCACTAGATCGCAAAACCCTAACCACAAAAACCTCTGCCTCATCAAAGAGGACTTAGCATGGGTGAGAGGAAAGTTATACATGCCAGCCAGCCAAAGATTGGACCTTACGAAAAGTTGCCATGACTCTAAACTGGCTGGTCACTTTGGATTTGTCAAAAATCCAACTTTGGATTTGTTTACAGAGCCTGGATAGCTCAACAGGCTAAAAGCAGATTAAAGCCTGTTATTAACATCCAGCTGTCTGCAATTACACCAGTTCGAATCTCACCAGGCTCAAGGTTGATTTCTGCCTTCCATGCTTTCTAAGGTAGATAAATTGAGGACCCAATTTGTGAGGGCAATAAGCTGACTTTGTATAAAGTATACAAAAGTATGAAGGCCATTGCTTAATGCATTGTAAGCCATCCTGAGTCTTCGGAGAAGGGCGGCATATAAATCTAATAAAAAAAAAAAACATTGCACCACATCAAAAGGCAATTCTGGGGACTGTCACTGAAAAAGGGCATCAAAAACTATGTGGCTAGCTTTCCTATTTGCACTGCAACAAAGAGACGGCAAGGGAAAACCCCAGGACTGTTACAAGCGGTAGCTGAACCTTCAGCATCTTGGAGAGATATCTGTATGGATTTTAGAGTAGAATTGCCAGAGAGTTCAGGGAACACTGTAATTTGTGTCATAACAGACCTATTTTCTAAAGAAGCTTATTTTATTCCTTGTCTAAAGATTCCAACAGAAAAGCCTTAGCAAAATTATTCCTGAACACATTTATTGTTTACATGGAGCTCCACAGAGAATCATTTCTGATAGGGGGGGTCCAATTTGCATTAAAATTTTGGAGGGCGTTCCTAACACTACTTGGCACCACCCAAGGCTTAAGCTCCTCCCATCATCTGATGACCAATGGGTAAGCACAGGTCAAGGTTTCACCCCCATGCCAGAACTACCAATGGAAACACCCACAATCCCCTCCCTGAAGGAATGGATGGAAACCCTACAAAACACTTGGCCTGTAGTCAAATTAGCACTAAAGAACGCTAGAGAAACATTTAAAGACCAAGCAGACAAGAAGAGAACATAACCAAAACCTTTCCAAATAGGTGACAGAGTATACTTATCCACAAAATTCTTGCTACACTACAACTGTCAAAGAAATTATGCTTGTGGGACCATTTCCAATCACAAGGCTCATCAACCCAGTGACAGAATTTGCGTTCCCCAAAACACTCAGACAAGTACACCAGGGATGGGTTCTACTTACCTTTACTAGTGGTATGCAGCAGTGCTGCGTGCAAATGCAGAAGCTTCTGCGCATGTGCAGAAACATTTTGATGACGTCGGGGTCGGTGGGTGGAGCCTCCCACCGGTTTTAGTACCGGTTCTATAGAACCGGTGCAAACTGGGGGCAACCATTGAAGTACACCCAGTCTTTCACATTAGCCTGTTAAAAAGAGAAGTCACATCCTCACTTAGACCCCAAAGCCCTGCATCACCCATACCCATAATGGTTGAGGGTGAGCAACATTTTGAAATCAAAGGCATCCTTGATTCTAGAATCCATCGAGGAAAAACCCAATATCTAGTAGCACAGAAACACCTACTGCCTTCCCAGAATGAGTGGGTGGACAGAAAACACGTCATCACTCCCACATGCTTTAAGAAATTTCACAACCAATAACCGCACAAACTTTGCTAAAATACTGTAATGGTCCTCTTTCTTTATCTCTTACAGGTGGATCTATCTTTTTTCTAAGGAGGGCAGCATGTCCGATCCCTAATGTGATACTGCCATTCAAATGGAGGGAAGGGGGAGCATGGAGATCAGCTGTATTTTTATAACTTCTTTTCTGGTGTCTAAGTGCCCTGTGGATTGTTTCAGTTTGCTGAAAGCGGAAGAAGATCCTGGGAATGGCTCCTTATCTGTTTCTCAAGATGGCTGTTACAATAAACATCTTCATACCTGTGGATTGGCTAAATCCACATTGGAGCGGGAGGGAGGGATTCTAAAGCCCTATTTCTAACTGTGTCGTTTGGGAGGGAATTTAGAGTCTGCTTTGCCTGTCCTTGCTATCACTTTTTCTCAATAAAAGGTTCCTTATGAAATAGGTTCTTTTGTTTCAAGAGTTAATACGTTCTTGGGAAAGGAGAAGAGGCAGGGCCTGACACAATATGCCGAGTCTGTAAACTGCTTAGAGAGGGCTATAAAGCACTATGAAGCAGTATATAAATCTAAGTGCTATTTCCAATTGACCTCATGTAGGCAACAGACGCCAAGCAAAGGGCCAGATGTGGCGCAGGGGCCATAAAATAACCAGATGTGCTTAGCCCCTAGGGGACTTTTATTGCTGCTTTCAATTCTTAATTTGAATGAAGGAGATTTAAGAAGCTTCCCCCTGCCTCCGAAAAAAACTCCCAAGTAGCTCATTCAATACAAGCAAACTATGGACAATATTGTACCAAAGGTGCTTGTTCAGGATGCAGCTGGACTTCGTTTGTCCAGTTGCCTCTTGAAAAAATATCTTTGGGACAACCATGACCTGCATGACTGAGACTCTCCATAGACATATGGAAAATGCTGGGTCATTTTCTGCAGACTTCACCCTCCCAAATCACATTATGTCCCCCTACGTTAATTACTGATGAGTTTTATTTGTTTATTGTTAAATTTATTTTCCTCCCTTTTGCTGCAAGGTGATTCTCGCTGTTTCCCAATAAAAGTGATTTTGCATAGTTAAATTTCCAAACCTTTTGCATCTGGGTGTTGATGTTATCATACCTCCCCAGACCTACGTATTTAGAATCAGCACTGCCTACTTACAGATACCACACTGTGTGCCTATCACGACGTACCCAAAGTGGGAGAATCGAAGAAGAAAACATGCAACCTTTGGCTCATCTAGTTCTAATCGAATCATTATGATCTTTCTGAGATCTTCGTTGCTGTATTAGGACTTTACTGGAGATTCAATCCGGAAGTTGCTAAGTGGGAAAAATTAGATGAGGTGGCAATGCATTTTCCCTTGCAGAACGTATGATGACTTGTCATTATCGGCACCAACTACAAATCAGCCATCAGGTAAGTTGAAGATCCCCCAAATCTCTGTAACTTCCCCCAAATCATGGTAGCTTCTTTTCCACCCATCCCATTACATTGTGGTCTGACGTTCCTACTATTATTACTTTCAATTCATTCAAGTCACAGCTGTGATTCCTCTTGAGCTCAAGCAACACCAAGGGATGATGAACAGACTGCTGAATTATGTGCTCTGCATGCTTTTCATCATATCCACTGGTAAGTCTTTAAACTTCAACCCCTGTAGAAAAGGTGGAGAAAATATTTCAGATTATATTTTGAAATATAATCAAAGCTTTTTACAAATCAGTTTAGGTAGGTATGACCAAAACTGAGCTCAAGTGAGACTATTGTTAGTGAATTAGGGGTGTCATGATAGCAGTATTCCAGTACTTGATAGTCTGCCACAAAGAAGAGAGGGTCAAATTATTCTCCAAAGCACCGGAGGGCAGGACAAGAAACAAGGAATGGAAACTAATCAAAGAGAGAAGCAGCCTGGAACCAGTGGTGGGTTGTCCCTGGTTTGGACCGGTTCGATAGAACCGGTAGTAAAACCTGCCGGAGGCTCTGCCCACTGACCCGAACATCATCAGAAGTGATCTGCGGATGCGCGTGGCCACGATGCGAAGCGGTAGTAAAGGTAAGTAGAACCCACTCCTGCCTGGAACCAAGAAGGAACTTGGTAAGTGGGACAATTAACCAGTGGAAGTGCTTGTCTTCAGAAATCATGAGCGCTCCATCACTGGATATTTTTAAGAAGAGATTAGACAGCCATTTGTCTGAGATGGTATAGGTTCTCCTGCTTGAGTAGGGGCCGGACTAGAAGACATCCATGCTCCCTTCCAGCTCTATTCCTATTCTTATCCCTATCCCTATCCCTATCCATTCCATTTGCTGTTCAGTGGAGTTCAAGAAACTCTACTGGAAATGACTTGCTAGTGGACTTCTTAGTCACGATTATATACATATATAATGTATGTCTTCATGTAGGTAGATGCAAATGAGCATTCTGGACAGTTTTAACCACCTGTTTTAGATGTATTAATACAGGTCATCCTTGACTTACGACCACAATAGAACCCTACAGTTATGTTGCTAAGTGAGAAATTTGTTAAGTTAGTTTTGTCCCATTTTACGGCTTTTCTTGACACCTTTGTTAAGTAAATCACTACAATTGTTAAATTCATAACTCGGTTGTTAAGAGAATCTGGCTTCCCCATTGACTTTGCTTGTCAGAAGGTTGCAAAAGATGATCACATGATCCCGGATCATTGCAGCCGTCATAAATGAGAGTCAGGTACCAAGCATCTGCATTTGATCATGTGGCCATGGGGATGCTGCAACAATCATAAGTGTGCACAATGGTCATAAGTCACTTTTTACAGTGCCATTGTAACTTCTAATGGTCACTATATGAACTGTTGTAAGTTGAGGACTATCTGTAGTTAACAATCCTTTACACATCCTTTGATTTCATGGCTTTTAATGTTCTTACTCACCCAATTCCTATGATTTCCCCCCCCTCCCCCAATCTTGTTTTGCAGCATATGCCATCTGGTGTTTCCAATGCAACAAGTCAAGCTTTAATGGGAAATGTCATATGCCATTTGACTTCTGTTGGGCTGGTCAAAATGCATCGTGTTTTCTCCTAAACACCTATTATGGTAAGAATAGAATTTTGTGACTGGTTGGCCCCGTCTTCATCTTTTCAATGATATACATATCTTAATCAGTAGGTAGCTTTACAGATTCTGAAGGATTCTGAAGTTTCTCATGCCGTACAATAAGATTACAAGTGGAAATTTGCAATCACATTTTTTGCATCGTTTCTAGTGCTTATTTTATGTTGCTGGGCATTGAGGGGGCGCTTTTCCACTTTTCTTAGGGTAGCTTTTTTGTTCAAAGCCCATGATCTAAAGATACATTTTCATTCTATTAGTAGAGCTATGAATACTGGTGATATCCAGCCTTTGGAGCACAATTTCAATTTTTATATTTTTATCCTTAACCACCCCCACCCTAAGCTAAAAAGACCCACATCAATTGAAAATTTTAATTTTCTCTTCTAGTGCCTTTACACCATTACTGGATGATTTCTCATAGCTCTCTAGAAAATCTCTAGATGCAACAAAAATGGTAGTAAAAAGGGCTATCATGATCAGATAAATTTTATTTGTTGTTATCTAGAAGTTACGTCTGCTTCAGAAAATCTTTATGCTACAACTGGCTGATTTTAACAAGACCCCTCTATTTGGGTCTGGGGAACATTAATAGCATATGCCAGTGGTTCTCAACCTGTGAGACCAACCTCCTGTGGTCCGCAGGACCTTGCCGGGGTGGGTGGGTCCATGGTGTTGTTCCAGTGGGGTCGTGAAGGCTTGAAGAAATGTTATGATTTAAATCTTAGGTCTTGGGAGACCGTGGCCATGGTCCGTGACCACACAAGGTATTTAAAGGGGGGGTTCATGGGGAAGAAAAGGTTGAGAACCACTGGCATATGCAAAGTACTTATGGATGAATTTTAACTCATATGAAATTTAACATATTGTAATGTCACAAGTTATGGAGAACTCTAGTCAATAGTGATTGATTGATTGATTGATTGTATGCCATAAAGTTGGCATTGACCTTGAGCAAGCAGATATACTTTTTTTTCTGATGATCTCTAACTTGGTCTTTCAGGTTTTCCAGTGGTATATACTCATTGCTACTATAACTGAGTATATCTACCTTGATGTTAGCTGTCTTCTTCTCTTTCCTTCCATCTTTTGCAACATTGGATTCTTCTAGGTCTTTCCAGGAGTCTGGAGTAGGAGTCAAGCTAGTATTTGTGCTCAAGAGAAAACTCCGTTTCTTTTCTTGTGGGTGCATGTTAATGTCAGGAATCTTCTCCAAAGCAGACTTCAAAAGTGTCAATGCTCTTTCTATCTGCTTCTTCAAATTCTAGTGAAGAGAATACCAAGTAAGAAATCAATGGTCAATTACCTTAATATAAGAGCTGAAATCTGTGGGGAGTTGTTGGTTAACTGAACTATCTAAGAAGTAGCAATCATTACATCCAATCATTGGGTCAACCAACCAATTCTCCAGGGATTTCTGTGGTTATAGTAAAGTCAGAAGAACACCAAGTTTAGTAATTTCTTAGGTGGGCCAGAACATTACATAGGTTATAATTTCGATGTGAAGTAAGTGAGGTTTCCTCCATAGAGACGCCAAACAGTATATCTACTGGCAGTCAAGCCTCCCTGCCAAACATCAGTCGGTATGGAGAGTACTCAGTACTTTGTGCTGTTATATGTGTGTACAACAGTAGAAATGTGTTGTGTCCAGTGTTGTTTCTTCTCTGCAGTCAGTGTCCCTAAAATGTCAAAAAGAGTATGATTGAACCACTCAGGCTGTGAGTCTCCTTGTGGGTGGTAGGGAGTGTTGCGGGACTTCTGAATGCCCAGTATACTCAACAATTGTTTGACAAGTTTGCTCTCGAAATTTCTGCCTTGATCAGAATGTATGTGCTGAGGTAGCCCACAGTGTACAAAAAACGTTCCTACAAGTACCTTGGCTACTGTTGTGGCATGCTGATTTTTCGTTGGGAAGGCCTGTGCATAGCGAGTGAAATGATCAGTCACAACCAATACATTCTTCTGTCTACTGGTATCTGGTTCCAGACACAGGAAATCTATGCACATTACATCCATGGGTCCATGACTTTGGAGGTGACCCATTGATGCAGCCCTGGAGGGTAGGGTCTTTCCCTGGATACAACGCAGGCAGGATAGACAGTAATCCTCAACCTCTTTCTTCATTCAAAATCCCTCCCCCCCCCAAAAAAAAGATGAATAAAGCAGAAAAATGAAGACCCATCATCTCAAAAATTGCTTATAATATGATCGCAAAGGTCCTTTACGTAAAGTAGAAAGAGTGTGGGCTCCTAAAACGCTGCCTTGGGGGACACCATTATTCTTGCATTTCTTTTCCTTCGGGATGGTTTTAGTTGCTACCTCTTGTACAATGTTGCGAACCTCTATCCATAGTTCTTCAGACACTCTGTCTTTCAGATCTAATACCTTAAATCTATTTGTCACCTCTATTGTATATTCAACTGGGATATGATTTAGTTCATACCTGAGTGATCTAGTACTTTTCCCTACTTTGTTCAATTTTAGCCTAAATTTTGCAACAAGAAGCTCATGATCTGAGCCACAGTCAGCTCTTGGTCTTGTTTTTACTGACTATATAGAGCTTTTCCATCTTTCTTGCAACTATATGCAACTATAATGCTATTCAAAGCATGGGGGAACTTTTGAGATATGAAATCCAGTGCTAGCTAGACTGAGATCAATAGTTTCTTATTAAATAGTTTCTTGATGTTCTTTTTTTTTCTTTTTTCCAGGAAATGGATATATGCACTCTCAAGCTGGTTGCATCCAATACTGCATAGTTCAAAATTCAAAAAATGTTATTCTTTCAGTTAAAATGTCTTGCTGTAAATCAGATTATTGCAACATTTAGGTTGATGGCTGGAATACTGGGAGAAGAAAGGGCTGAGCAGCCTTGGACAGCCTTGAAGCTGTAGTTTTAAGATATTCAGAAAAAGCAAAATCTGTCAGTGGTACTTTGACTAATAAACAATGTCTTCTTCTCTCATCTGTATTTTGCCAGTAGTAATTGAGTATTTTATGTCTAGTCCAACAAAGAGAATGATTGGGGGTAACATGACATCTGTCACAGAGAAGAGGGAGCCAATTTATTTTCTAAAGGACAAGACATAATGGTGGAAGCTTAAGAAAAAGAGGTCCAAGTAGCTCATTTCCTGACAGTGAGAACAATAAACGAGGGGAGCTCTTTTCCTGCAAAAGTTGTGGGTGCTCCATCACTTAAGGTTTTTAAGAAAAGATTGGACAACTCAAATATTTCCTTGATTTCATGAAATACAGCAGATGGTCATACTTAATGTGGGATTTCATACCACAGCATCTGTGTTGTGGCCTGTCGGCGGCCAGCCCCTCCAGCAGCCAAGTCAGAGGAGGAGGAGGAGGCATGGGAGTTAGGGCCAGCATCAAGGCAACCTGAGAGCTTTGAGGGGGAAGAGGGAATGGAGCTGTCAGAGAGAGAGAAAGAGGTGGAGACTAGGCCATCCATCAGTCCTCAGATGGAGAGTCAACAGCCCTCAGGTCTGGAGGTAGCTGATGAGGAAGAGGAGGAACAGCTGGGTCCAGTGCCTGACAAGCGAATGCGCGGAAGGCAGAGGAGAGGAGAGCAGTGGAAAGCCGTGGGCCAATCCTGGGGAAGAGCCACCACTGCTAGCGAAGTCCACCCTATTCTGGGGATAAAAGGCAGGGGGTGGAGATGAATAGCTGTGATAGACAACTATTCATCTTCCGGACAGCTGGATTTGTTAACTTGTGTTGAAAGAGAAACATTTTGCTGGGGCTGCCAGCGCGTCTAATAAAGGAATCTTTGAGTTAACTTCAGCGGGTTTCTCGTGTTTGCGGAGCTGGGTCAGGACAATCTGCTTGCTATTGTCAGCACAACAAATCATGCCACTTTGGCCTATAAATCATGCTACATGAGAGAGTCATGTATGAATCCACCTACCAGGGCTTATTCAACACATTATGATTAAATGTCCTATGTGAATTTGGGTTCCTTTCGTGAGTAGGAAGTACATCTTTAACTAGGCACATACACCACAGACATTGCTACACATTGATATAGTATAGCAATAGCAATAGCAATAGCACTTGGACTTATATACTGCTTCACAGTGCTTTACAGCCCTCTCTAAGTGGTTTACAGAATCAGCATATTGCCCCCAACAATCTGCATGCTCATTTTACCAACCTCGGAAGGATGAAAGGCTGAGTCAACCTTTCTTGGCAGTCACCAAAGTTAGCCTGCAACGCTGCATTCTAACCACTGTGCCACCACGGCTCTTGTATTGTAATATAGAGGGTTCAAATCGTAGAGAATTAAATAGATGGTGGTTACCCTATTGTGTATCAGAACTACTTAATAAGGTAAAGGTAAAGGAGTCCCTGAGGATTTTACTTTGGTAGACGTTGCCAACAATAGGGGGTGGCACTCATGTTGGATTCAAGGCCATTGAGCCAGATATTTCCTTGATAATATGATTCAGCATGAGTGGAGCGCTGTTACCTGCCCCCAATGTGGTACCTATTTATCTGGTTGCATTTGCATGCTTTTGAACTGGAAGTGTGGCAGGAGCTGGGCCAAGAACGGGAGCTCACCGTGGCTCTCAGGTCTCGAACCTGGCCTGCCTGCTTTCAAGCTGATAGGCCCAATGTCTCAATCACCATACCCACTGATAAAGGATGCTGGTATAATTTTTCAAAAAGTTGGCTAGGTAAATAGTTTCGTTGGGCGAACCACAACCCCTCACATTCTTTCTCCCACCAGTTATGCTTTCAAAAGCCTAATAAATTCTTCTGTAGGAGATTTGCTTGATTTGCTTGAATGAGACGGCACCATATGCCTATCACTATGTTCCAGGAACGGGACAATGTGGTCCCTTGCACCTAGCTCTTGTTTCAAATCAGGTCATTAGGAACTTTCTGGAATCTTCTTTTGCAATATTAGAACTTGACTAGAGATTCAGGAGGAAAGGAGCTGAATACTGTAGAAAGGTAAGATGATACAGGAGAAATGTGCAATATGTCAATCTCTTTCCTTTCATGATGTGCATTGTATTGTTAGTGAAAGTGTCAAAGATCAATCCTTCAGCAAGTTTTTAGTTGATTGTCTCAGGAAGTATTGTCAGAAAGATCAGCTAAACTTTTCTTGTGATCTTGTCTCTTCTCTTATTCGCCTCACACAATTACAGAGCTCTTTAAATGACCCATCTAGGACACCTAGTGTTTTGAAAGAGCAACCACAGATGATGAATACATTTCTAATCTTCGGGGCATGGATAGTCTTTCATCTATACTCAGGTATGTCTGTCAGGAAAACCAGGAAAAACTGCAATATAATTTTCAGTCTCAAAACCAACTCTTATCATGTTATATGTCAACCATCCCACTCAAAACTGTTAGCACTCTGATTCATCTAAGATGTTAGGTAGGATTTGACTAGCTAATAAAAGTCTAACATGAGAGTAACAAAAGCAACATTTTGTTTTTATTACTCCAATAATAATTTCTTGATGATAGCACAAATATCCAATTGAAGGTTTAATGGCGCTTTTCAGGGCAAGGATATTTATTTTCATAATACTGTACCTTGGGATTTATGTCTCTAAATCAGACGATACAGCAGGCGATATCCCAAAGTTGTTATTTTCCTAAAGGCAAATGGAATTTCCTGTGGGTTTTGGTTTTTTTGGGGGGGGAAATGTTTCACTTCTCATTGAAGAAGCTTCCTCAGTTCTGGATGATTGAGAATCTCCATAGGTAGCAGATGATGTACTTTTCTTCTTGACTATATAAAACTTTAGGCTGGGGGAAAGATTTCATATTTTAATATTTCTGCATGACAGAAGGAACCCACTCTACACAGAGAAAAAGAAGATGTCAAATAAGTTTGGAGCAGCAGTTAGTTCTAAGAATAGCAAGTTGAATAAAATTATGCTTAGATGCTACTTCTGAGATCAAGTAAGAATTTTATTCCACCACATGACACACTTCCGAAACTCAGTGCCTTACCCGATGTGTTAGACTATAACTCCCAGCACCTACCAACCAGACTCACATCACATATCCAAACACAGAAAGTATCCACTTGCAATCTCAAACTTTGTGAAGCTTCATCTGTAATTGTAATTTCTTGGAATAATTTTCACGCTCCTCTCCACCTTCGTACCTTCTTCTGCAGCAAATGCTATCTGGTGTTTCCACTGTCTCAGGCCACTTCCAAAAGGGAGTTGCTCTCCAAGAAATGAATTATGCTGGGCAGGAGAAGAAGCAGGTTGCTATACCCTGAAACTCTACCTTTGTAAGTGTGCAAGATTAAATCTGTGAGTTAGATTTTTCTTCCTCCTCACTCGAAATCGAGATTTTCTGCAGCTTTTTGCTGAGAAATTTTCTTTGGGGCAAGACAACATGATATAGGAGACTGGATTAATGTTACAAAGGTCTTATTATTTAGAGGGATGATGGTGAATTCAGTTTCCTGAATTAGCATAAAATTAGCATGATTTATTATTGATCATTAAAGGTAATTTATTTATTAGGAGTGGTGCAGTGGCGTAGAGCTGGAGCTCTCGCCTCACAATCAGGAGGCTGTGAGTTCAATCCTAGGTAGAGAGGCCAATCTTTCTTTTTCTGGGCACACTGAGAAAGATATCTATTGAATAAAACTCCGCTTTGGTGGCAGGAAGGGCATCCGGCCATTAAAACACTCTTTTAGCTCCATTCAATTGGCTAGATTTCCCCCTCCCCTCCCTGCAAGGGATTAAGAATTTGGGGATTAAAAAGATCAAAGAGAAAGGGAAAACAGTAATTGAATACTTAATGGGCGGGAAGAATGGTAGAAGTCACAATTCTATGTTTTCTTTTTTAATTTCATTTCCTTATTTTTTATTACTCTTTGTTTTCTTTTTCTTCTATTCATTCTTCATATACATCTATTGTATTGAAAAATTCTAAAAAATTCTATTTTTTTAAAGAAAGGAAAGAAACATGGAACCAGAGATTTGCTATTTATGCCCAGCATAATTGGGTCATTTTAATTTCTGACTCTGGGGGTAACAAAACAGATTTCCAGCTAATATCATAGAGAGGGATCAGGTACTTGGAATTATGACCTGTAAAGTTCTTTTTTCCCTTTCTCTTTTTAGCAAAAACTTTGATCAGTTCTGAAGCTGGGTGCATGCAAGAATGTCACAGTTACAGAACCTACAGTCGTAAGATTTGGCATGAGGTTATTTGCTGCTTCACAGATTATTGCAACCCTTAAATCAGAAAATTAGCAGGCTAACTCTGCTAACTGCCAGGAGTTCGATCCAGACTGGCTCATGGTTGACTCAGCCTTCCATCCTTCTGACGTCGGGACACAAATTGTTTTGAGGCAATAATTCAGATCCCTAATGTGATACTGCCATTCAAATTGGAGGAGAGGGGGAAGCATGGGGATAAGCTATATTTTTATAACCTTTTTCCTGGTGTCTAAGTGCCCTGTGGATTGTTTCAGTTTGCAGAAAGCGGAAGAAGATTCTGGAAACAGCTCCTTATCTGTTTCTCAAGACAGCTGTTACAATAAACATCTTCACACCCGTGGACTGGCTAAATCCACATCCAGATGGGAGGGAGGGATTCTAAAGCCCTATTTCTAACTGTGGGAGGGAATTTAGAGTCTGCTTTGCCTGCCTGCTATCACTTCTTCTCAATAAAAGGTTCCATTTGAAATAGGTTCCTTTGTTTCAAACGCCAAACAGGGATATACCAAAGGAATACAGAGACCTAGCTGAGGTTTTCAGTGAAAAGGCTTCTGATGAACTCCCCACCCTCACCGTACTATCAACTGCGCAATTGAAATCCTGCCAGGGGCAAAGCTTCCCAGACCAAAGATGTATTGCATGTCCCCAGAATTAAGAGTTTTCATTGACAAAAACCTGAAAAGAGGGTTCATTGAACCAGCACATCTGAAAATCGCCGTCCCAGTACTTTTCAGAGAAAAAAAATGATGGCTCTATGAGATTATGTGTAGACTGTAGGAATTGAAATACAATAAGCGTACAAAACATGTACCTCTTCCTCCTTATGAAGGACATGCTGGAACACCTCTCCCAAGGAAAAATCTTTTCAAAGCTAGACCTGAGAGAGGCATATTATTGAATCAAAACAAGGGAGGGGAATGAGTGGAAAATGGCTTTTAACACACGACTGGGCTGCTACCAGTTTAAGGTGCTTTCTTTTGGATTACAAACAGCCCCAGCTGTATTCATGCAGCTAATAAATGAAGTGCTCCATGAACATTTATATAAAGGGGTCCTGGTTTATCTTGATGACATTTTAATCTATACAGAGACAAAAGACGAACATGTAAAATTACTCGGGGTGGTCCTAAATAAACTCCACGTAACAAAGCTCTATCCCAAGCTCTTTAAATGCAAATTCCACCAGGAAAAAATTGACTACCTGGGATATCGCATTTTACACCAAGGAATATTAATGGATCCCCAAAAAATTCAAGAAGTAATTGACTGGGAAACGCCCCATATATGCAAGCAACTACAAAGCTTCCTGGGATTTGCTAACTTTTACCACCAATTTATTCCCACCTTTGCTCAAATTGCCCTTCCTATAACCAACCTCCTAAAAACAAAAGGGGAGGGGAAACCAAAGCCTAAATAGCCATTGAACTGGACAATAGAATGCCAAGTGGCATTTGAGAAACTCAAGCAGCTTTTTTCACCATGACCTTAAAACATCGTTATTCTGCCTGCCATTGGAAATGATGGATTGTGCTGAAATGAGCAAATTGACATTTGAAATAAGAGAACAGGAAGATAGAAAATATTATTTGATATAGGATTTATTTTATCAATGGATAGAGAATAAGAATTGGAAATAATTATATTTATTATATATTATTATATTTATATAATTATCCTGCCTGCTTCCCACCATCCTGTTCGCTCACATAGGGCCGCTCTCCTCAGGGTCCCGACGGCGAGCCAATGTCATCTAGCAGTGCCCAGGGGTAGGGCATTCTCTGTGGGTGCTCCCACCCTCTGGAATGAATTACCTACTGAGCTCCGGATGGCTCCTGATCTCCACTCCTTTCGTCGGGAGCTGAAGACTTGGCTGTTCAAGCAAATAGGCTGACTCTGATTCTGGGTTTATTATTTATCATTAATTAGTTATTTGATTTAAAATGCGATTTGTGTTCGCCGCCCTGAGTCCTTCGGGAGAAGGGCGGGATATAAATAAATACATGAAATAAATAAATAAATAAATAAATAAATGCTGTTTAAACTTTTTGAAAATAAGTTATCATGTTTAGTGAAAAATTGAAGAGAGGAGGAGCACAAAAAATATCACCGACTGTTACACTGTCTTTGATTGTATGGAATGATAATGGTTTTTATATTGTGTTTTGTTTTGTTTTGTTTTGAAAATAAAAATTTTTATTAAAAAAAAAAGAAAAAGTATATTTGGGACAACCATGACCTGCATGACTGAGAATCTCCATAGACATATGGAAAATGCTGGGTCATTTTCTGCAGACTTCACCCTCCCAAATCACATTATGTACGTTAATTACTGTTGAGATTTGTTTGTTTATTATTACATTTGTTCACCTCCCATTTTGCCGCAAGGTGACTCTCGCTGTTTCCCAATAAAAGTGATTCTGGTTAGTTAAAATTCCAAACCTTTTTGCATCTGGGTGTTGATGTTATCATACCTCCCCAGACCTACGTATTTAGAATCAGCACTGCCTACTTACAGATACCACACTGTGTGCCTATCACAACGTACCCAAAGTGGGAGAATCGAAGAAGAAAACATGCAACCTTTGGCTCATCTAGTTCTAATCGAATCATTATGATCTTTCTGAGATCTTAATTGCTGTATTAGGACTTTACTGGAGATTCAATCCGGAAGTTGCTAAGTGGGAAAAATTAGATGAGGTGGCAATGCATTTTCCCTTGCAGAACGTATGATGACTTGTCATTATCGACACCAACTACAAATCAGCCATCAGGTAAGTTGAAGATCCCCCAAATCTCTGTAACTTCCCCCAAATCATGGTAGCTTCTTTTCCACCCATCCCATTACATTGTGGTCTGACGTTCCTACTATTATTACTTTCAATTCATTCAAGTCACAGCTGTGATTCCTCTTGAGCTCAAGCAACACCAAGGGATGATGAACAGACTGCTGAATTATGTGCTCTGCATGCTTTTCATCATATCCACTGGTAAGTCTTTAAACTTCAACTCCTGTAGAAAAGGTGGAGAAAATATTTCAGATTATATTTTGAAATATAATCAAAGCATTTTACAAATCAGTTTAGATAGGTATAGGAGTTATGACCACAACTGAGCTCAAGTTTGACTCTTGTTAAGTGAATTAGGGGTGTCATGATAGCAGTATTCCAGTACTTGATAGTCTGCCACAAAGAAGAGAGGGTCAAATTATTCTCCAAAGCACCAGAGGGCAGGACAAGAAACAACGGATGGAAACTAATCAAAGAGAGAAGCAGCCTGGAACCAGTGGTGGGTTGTCCCTGGTTTGGACCGGTTCGATAGAACCGGTAGGAAAACCTGCTGGAGGCTCTGCCCACTGACCCGGATATCATCAGAAGTGATCTGTGGATGCGCGTGGCCATGATACGAAGCGGTAGTAAAGGTAAGTAGAACCCACCCCTGCCTGCAACCAAGGAGAAACTTCCTGACAGTGAGAACAATTAACCAGTGGAAGTGCTTGCCTTCAGAAATCGTGAGCGCTCCATCACGGGATATTTTTAAGAAGAGACTAGACAGCCATTTTCTGAGATGGTATAGGTTTTCCTGCTTGAGTAGGGGGCTGGACTAGAAGATCTCCAAGCTTCCTTCCTTCCCTATCCCTATCCCTATCCCTATCCCTATCCCTATCCCTATCCCTATCCCTATCCCTATCCCTATCCCTATCCCTATCCCTATCCCTTTATCTTTCCCTATCCCTATCCCTATCCCTATCCCTATCCCTATCCCTATCCCTATCCCTATCCCTATCCCTATCCCTATGCCTATCCCTATCCCTATCCCTATCCCTATTCCATTCCATTCCATTCCAATCCATTTGCTGTACAACTTTTTTTCTTCTTTTCCTTCTTTTCCTTCTGGCATTGGGCAGCACAAAATTTTCTGGCTGCCAGAATGAAAAGAAGGAAAAGAAGAAAAAAAGCCCAAAATGTGTGTTTTCATGTAGGTAGATGCGAATGAGCATTCTGGACAGTTTTAACCTCCTCTTTTAGATGTATTAATAGAGGTCATCCTTGACTTACGACCACAATAGAACCCCACAGTTATGTTGCTAAGTGAGAAATTTGTTAAGTCAGTTTTGTCCCATTTTACGACTTTTCTTGCCACCTTTGTTAAGTAAATCACTACAGTTGTTAAATTCATAACTCGGTTGTTAAGAGAATCTGGCTTCCCCATTGACTTTGCTTGTCAGAAGGTTGCAAAAGATGATCACATGATCCCGGATCATTGCAGCCGTCATAAATGAGAGTCAGGTACCAAGCATCTGCATTTGATCATGTGGCCATGGGGATGCTGCAACAATCATAAGTGTGCACAATGGTCATAAGTCACTTTTTACAGTGCCATTGTAACTTCTAATGGTCACTATATGAACTGTTGTAAGTTGAGGACTATCTGTAGTTAACAATCCTTTACACATCCTTTGATTTCATGGCTTTTAATGTTCTTACTCACCCAATTCCTATGATTTCCCCCACCCCCCAATCTTGTTTTGCAGCATATGCCATCTGGTGTTTCCAATGCTTCAGGTCAAGGTTTAATGGGAAATGTCATATGCCATTTGACTTCTGTTGGGCTGGTCAAAATGCATCGTGTTTTCTCCTAAGTATCCATTATGGTAAGAATAGAATTTTGTGCCTAGTTGGCCCCATCTTCATCTTTTCAATGGTATACATATTTTTTTAAGTTTTTTATTTTCATAATCAACCATATCAACGTACAAACAAGTATACATGTAAATGAAAAATTTTTCCCCCTCCCCTCCTTACCCTCCCTCCCAACCCCCCCCCCCGACTTCCCAGAGCAAAAACAGGATATCACATCTAACAACCCTAAGCTAACATTTACTGCCTTAATATAAATTCTAAAAAATAAATTCCCACACACTCTTTGACTCCCCTATTTGACTTTCTTCAACATTACATTTGTAAATTCTCCCATATCTATCCTTAAAACAACATAATACAATTAATCTAAATATCCTCTTACATAACCCTTTCATCACGTATAAACTTTAAAGTTACAATAAATTTTAAAAAATTATCCAGTTATAATTAATCCTTATCCCTTAATACACATAAGCCTTTGGAGAATTCTGTCGTATCATTTAAAACATTAAAATTTCTACACACAAACCTTTTAAAAAAAATTCTATGATATCATTTTAAACCTTAAGACCTCTTAATAAACCTTTAACTTCATTAAAATATCAACAAAATATAACCCTAGGGGTTCTATATTAATTTTTAGTTAATCATTTCAGTAATACAATACCTCTAAAAACATTATCCTTTTTAATTAAACAATTGTATCAAACATCCAAAATCTTAATTAATCCTTATCCCTCAATACATATAAACCTTTAAAGAATTCTGTCATATCATCTAGAACCTTAAAATTTCTATATATAAACCTTTTAAACAGTTCTGTTATATCATTTTAAACTTTTAAACCTCTTAATAAACCTTTAACTTCATTAAGAAATCAACAAAATATAACTCTAGGGGTTCTATATTAATTCCAAAACTTTCAATAAAGTATCACTTAGATTTTTAGTTAATCATTTCAGTAATGCAATACTTCTAAAAAAAAAATTATCCTTTCTTTTTAAATGAACAGTTATGTCAAACATCCAAAATCTTCCAAATATAACTTTCAAAAAAATCCACCATACTTTTTCTTTTTCCCTTTTTTTCTATATTTCTTCCAATCCTTCTTTTTGAATAATACTTTCTTCTTATTGAGCGAGGCTTGTCTCCATGTTTTTATTTTTGAAAATTTTTGAAACAATATTTGTCCCCCTCTTTTTATTGTCAAGAAATTTTTAAATTGAAGTCGCATCTGATGTCTCTTAAAAATCCAATCCTCTTTCAAAATCTGTCCATAAAAACAAAACTTTCCATAGTATTTAACAATCTGCAGAAATGAATTTTTAAAATGTTCTCCAAATGGTTGTGTGGAAGCCTCCACCATAACTTCTGTTTCCAGAATGCTAGACTCCATTTCTCTGACTGCTTCTTCTTTGTTCTCCAAAGTCACATTTGACTGTATGATTTCTTCCTCTTTCACAGCCAGCAAATCCTTATGACGTTCCAACTTCCACTCCTGGATAGTATTTTTAACTGTGTCCCTTATGTCCAAAATAATGAAATCCAAACTATCTTGCAAGTCCTTTAAAGTCACAATTCGTGTATTTGCTGATTCACCCACTCTTTCCTTGGTAGCAGCCATATTTCAATTTTTATTTTATATTTATTCAGCTATCAAGTCAAAGTTCAATTATTTTTCACTATCTTCAGAGATTTATGTTAGCTAAAATCCCCTTCATAATCTTCTCTTCCACTTCACCTTTAAGTCTATTTCTTGTAAAATAAACCAATGATTTTAACAATGTAACAGGGGCTGACAAGCACTTTCTCTAGTAAGTTTTGTTTTTAGCGCCATCTCCCCTTTCTCTTTTCACATGGAGTTAAAGCTTGTACTTGCCTCTTCAAATTGCACTGTCCCGATTTTGCTCTGCCAGCATCCAGAATTCAGTTTCCTTAAAATCTTTTAAAAGAAAATTCTTAAAATCTTCATTCCTATGCTGCTGGTGTGGTCGCGGTGCCCCGTTCTGCCAGCAGGCAGATACGTCCCTAATCCGGAGCATTGAGAGGTTTCAAGGGAGCCCTCACCCACCAACCCCCAGGCTTAAAAAGAAGAAAGCCTGGGAATTTTGGGGAGCTCTACCTAACCCCCTCTGCTCTTCTCTTCTCCCTTTGCCCAGGGGGAGATTTTTTGCTGCTAGACAGCCGATTTGTGCTGTTCTAGCAGCTTTAACAGATTTTGGGGCTGGAGCTCCAGATAGAAGCTCTATCGGCAGATTGCGGAGCCACAGGAAGCTCAATGATATACATATTTTAACCAGTAGGTAGCTCTACTGATTTTGAAGGATTCTGAAGTTCCTCATGCCATACAACAAGATTACAAGTGGAAGTTTGTGATCACATTTATTGCGTCGTTTCCAGTGCATATTTTATGTTCCTGGGCATTGAGGGGGCGCTTTTTCACTTAGGATAGCTTTTGTGTTCAAAGCCCATGACCTAAAGATACATTTTCATTCTACTTTTAGAGCTATGAATACTGGTGATATCCAGCCTTTGGAGCACAATTTCAATTTTTATATTATTAACCTTAACCACCCCCACCCTAAGCTAAAAAGACCCACATCAATTGAAAATTTTAATTTTCTCTTCTAGTGCTTTTACACCATTACTGGATGATTTCTCATAGCTCTCTTGAAAATCTCTAGATGCAACAAAAATGGTAGTAAAAATGGGCTATCATGATCAGATAAATTTTATTTGTTGTTATCTAGAAGTTACATCTGCTTCGGAAAATCTTGATGCTACAACTGGCTGATTTTAACAAGACCCCTCTATTTGGGTCTGGGGAACATTAATAGCATATGCCAGTGGTTCTCAACCTGTGAGACCAACCTCCTGTGGTCCGCAGGACCTTGCCGGGGTGGGTGGGTCCACGGTGTTGTTCCAGTGGGGTCGTGAAGGCTTGAAGAAATGTTATGATTTAAATCTTAGGTCTTGGGGGACCATGGCCATGGTCCATTTCCACAAAAGGTATTTAAAGGGGGTCCATGGGGAAGAAAAGGTTGAGAACCACTGGCATATGCAAAGTACTTATGGATGAATTTTAACTCATATGAAATTTAACATATTGTAATGTCGTAAGTTATGGAGAACTCTAGTCAATAGTGATTGATTGATTGATTGTATGCCATAAAGTTGGCACTGACCTTGAGCAAGCACATAGACTTTTTTTCTGATGATCTCTAACTTGATCTTTCAGGTTTTCCAGTTGTATATACTCATTGCTACTATAACTGAGTATATCTACCTTGATGTTAACTGTCCTCTTCTCTTTCCTTCCATCTTTTGCAACATTGGATTCTTCTAGGTCTTTCCAGGAGTCTGGAGTAGGAGTCTAGCTAGTATTTGTGCTCAAGAGAAAACTCAGTTTCTTTTCTTGTGGGTGCATGCTAATGTCATGAATCTTCTCCAAAGCAGACTTCAAAAGTGTCAATGCTCTTTCTATCTGCTTCTTCAAATTCTAGTGAAGAGAATACCAAGTAAGAAATCAATGGTCAATTACCTTAATATAAGAGTTGAAATCTGTGGGGAGTTGATGGTTGATTGAACTATCTAAGAAGTAGCAATCATTACATCCAATCATTGGGTCAACCAACCAATTCTCCAGGGATTTCCATTGATGCAGTCCTGGAGAGTAGGGTCTTTCGCTGGATACAACATAGGCAGGATAGACAGTAATCCTCAACCTCTTTCTTCATACAAGGCCAGTAGAACCAATCTCTCACTAACTGAAAGATCCTCTGAGGCCCAAGATTTCCATGCTCATCATGTAGTGCAATCAGTACCACTTCTCTATGTTTTTCTGGGAGAAACAGCTGCCACTTTTCCTCGGGCCCATCCGAAGGGCCCTTCCGATAAACCACACCTCCTCGAAGCTGTAACCGGTTCCCCCCTTTATGCAACAGCCAAGCTTCTCTTGGGGAGTCAGTTAGCAGGGCCTCTCTCTGACCACTTCTCAGAGCCCTTGCAGACAGGCCACAAAGAGGGTCTTCTGCCTGATCCCTTTTTAAGTCTTTCTTGGTCAAAACAGGCATACCCCTCCTCTAACTTGAATGGGGTTACAGTATAGCTTAGGAACACTCACAGTAGGGACTCCTACTGCTTCTGCCCCAGCTGCTCCTCAAACTCCTCGACCCCTTCGTACAGGGCTTGTGAGTAGGATAGTTCTCTTCAGCTGAAGTGAGGTTCCTGATGACATATGCAACAGGCCTCAAATATTCATCATGTTCCTGATATAGT
The DNA here is from genome assembly GCA_030761175.1 of Masticophis lateralis. Classification (NCBI taxonomy): domain Eukaryota; kingdom Metazoa; phylum Chordata; class Lepidosauria; order Squamata; family Colubridae; genus Masticophis; species Masticophis lateralis. The sequence continues at coordinate 4,747,676 of JAUDYJ010000008.1, read as the reverse complement.
ACTCCCCCAAGACCATTCCAACTAGCATCAACATGTAGTTTATATGGCCAGTTTGGATCTGCATAGGCCAAGACTGGGGCATTTGTGAGTCTCCTTTTCAGTTGGTTGAAGGCTTGCTCACACTGCTTCGTCCATTCTGATTGAATTGACTCCCAAGACTTCCTAGGTTCCTTATTTTGATGAAGATGACCCGAATGGTCAGACACAACTTCTGCCTCCTTGTTCTTCAACAGATCATTGAGGGGACAATGATCCCTTGCAAGCCCTTTGACAAACCTCCAATAGTATGAGCATGTTGTGGCCCATCAGTGGCCGGTGCAGCTAGTAGCTGATTCTGACAGCGAGGAGGCTAGTGTGGTGCTGCGCCAGCAGCCTGTGCAGCTGGCACTCGAGTCAGACAATGAGGAGGCTGGAGAAGATGTGGTGCCAGAGGCAAGGATTCAGCCAGGGCCTTCAGAACCTCCAGAAGCTCCCATAAGTGAAGAGGAAGAAGAGGAGGAGCCACTCCTCAATGCACAAGCATGTAGAACTTTTAAAAGGCAGGAGTGGCTCCTCAGGAGGAGGTCTTCTTGAGAGTAAGACTTGGGGCTAATTGGCCATTCCCCTAGCCTATTTAAGGAAGGACGACATATGCAATTTGCAGGAAACAACTTTGTTCATATTTCTTCGTGTCTTGATTTCAGAAACATTTGATTCGGCTCGTTTCTCTCTTATCATTTTTCCTGCAAATTGCTTCTGGACATTCTGCCAACCACAGTAAGATTATGGTTATCTGAAATACTGTGCCTCAGAACTGAGTTATTATTCTTTGAATTCTTGTTGGCTGTTTGTTAGGTTGTAGCTTGTAGCTTAATCCTATAGTGTTTAAATAGCAGTACAGAGAAGTGTTCCTTCTTCCTGCTGATTCTCGCTGTTTTCTCTGTTGTGCTGTGGACTACTTTGATTGTTAGATAATCTGTGGAGGCGTTGGACTGGGCTGTTATTGGACTCCACGTTATCTGGTACTATATACCAAAAGCTTACTGAAGTCTGTTTACTTTAGTAAGAGAAGATAGTATTGCTGGACTGATATTACTGGTTATGACCCTGGACTGATTTAACTAAACCGAGACTGTTTATCACTTTGTATATAAACTATTTTTCACCCGAGCTGCACGTTACTCTCCTTCCCTGTGTGTTTATGCTCTGCTTGTTGCAAAAGCAACACACACTTGCACACATACCCTAACACTGTTAATGAAGTTAAATTAACAATCCTTGTTCAGAAAAGACTGATTGTACTTGTGTTCAGACAACTACTAAGAAAGCTCATTAGTAGTCCTTAATTAGTAAACTAAAGTTTGTGTGGAACTTGTGTGTACTGTGTTCTTTGGGGTTCATAGCTGGGGCAGAACAGAGCAGAACCCTAGAAATGATCACAGTTCAGCCAATTTTGGGTCTGGGCCAGTGACAGCCTCATGTTTCATGGGGTCAGTTGATATCCCTTTGGCAGAGACAACATGACCAAGGTGTGACAGATGATTGGTAAAATTGGCATTTCTCTAATGACAGTTTGAACCCTTCTTCATGGAGCCTGGTCAGAACCTTCTCCGAATGCTCCTCATGTTGTTCAAGAGTCTTTATTTGATTCCATACTGGGTTGGAGAATAAAGCACCCCACGAAAGTTGCTCCATCCTAGCTCATTCTATTTCAGCTAGGTCCATCCCCTTCCTTGTTCAATCTTCTTATGTACTCAGCTTTTTACCTCTCTTCTGCTCAAACCAAGACAGCAGGCTAGAAACTGTTTCAGCTGGTCCAAATTCATCACAGAGGTAATCATGCACAATAGATTGTCTTTGAGAGTTAAGCTTCTAATGGCTTCCACAGCCGGGACTCTTTAAACTCTCTCTGACCCTCTGTTTCTTTTGAGAATCTGATACACCCCACTCTCCAACTGCCTGTACTGCCTGCTCCATCTAGGTTTCGTATTCTTCCTCCCCCTCTGGCACTGGTTGCATCCCTGAAAAAAATACGTTTCTTGTACGTAGCTCTCACAAAGTAGTTGCCAGTCAGAGTTTGGATGGGTGTCAGGTTCCTCACGGCCTCGGCAGATCCTGTCTCTGCTGCCGCCAATGGTGACGGAAGTGTGTGTCTCTCTTGGGAGTCCAATGTCTCCGCTGAAGGCATGAGCCATGTGGTTGGGTGTATCACCCTTACCCTGGTATCCTCAGTCAATTGAAGGCTCTCAACCCCAAAGCACTCTGGGACCCTTCTGTTCAATTGCAATAGCACATAAAATTGAGAGGACTCCTGGTCTAACTTTGTATCAACCACAGTTACCCTTTGGTCTGCGGCAAGGATCCTCGCTGCCCGTAAAATTCGCTCTTCTTGCAAAACATCCCCAGGGATGTTAATTGCTACACTTGTCTTTATCTCACTGTTCTGTTCCTCATGCCACCAGTGACAGCTCACTTGGCTCATGACCCTGGATGAACCACCACCTTTGCTTGTAGAGGGAGGCTAGAAGGAAATCCTGGATGAGCATTAACCCTCATAAGGATCGTTGGAATCTGGGTTCTCCTGCCCTCTTCATATGGGGCTACCAGTCCACACTGGTCCCTCTCTGATGCACCTCTACTTGCCAGGATCACGTAATGGGGTGGCGGTCAGCCTCCTCACAGCAGGCTGGTCATGTGTAGTGGTGATGGTCAGTATTTTCTTCAGCAGGCGAGTCACATGATGGGGTGGTATTCAGGGTGATGTCTCTGCTTTTTAGTATGCTGTGTAGATTTGCCATAGCTTTCCATCCCAGGAGCAAGCTTCTTTTAATTTCTTGGCTGCAGTCCCCATCTGCGGTGATTTTGGAGCCCAGGAAAATAACATCTGTCATTACCTCCATTTCTTCCCCATCTATTTGCCAGGAATTGAGGGGGCTGGATGCCATGATCTTAGTTTTCTTAATGTTTTCATTTCAAACAAACTATTGCACTTCACCTGCATCAAGGGGCTCCTTAGTTCCTCTTCACTTTCTGCCATTAGAGTGGTATCGTCTGCATATCTGAGGTTGTTGATATTTCTCCCAGCAATCTTGGGAGAAAACATGAGAACAAGGGGCAGAGGGTCGCGTGCACATGCACAGGGGGACTGGGGAGTGTGGAGAGGTTGTGCATGCATGTATTATGGGTGCCGGCACATGCACGCTTTGGGCACACGGCAAGAAAAAGGTTAGCCATCAGTGGTATAGAGCTTCTCCATCTTTCTTGCAACTATATGCAACTATAATGTTATTCAAAGCATGGGAGAACTTTTGAGGTATGAAATCCAGTGCTAACTAAACCAAGACCAACAGTTTCTTAATGCTATTTTTGTTCTTTTTTCCAGGACACAACCCTGTCCAGTTTCAAGCTGGTTGCATGCAATACTGTAAGACTAAAGTCCTACATTACAGCATTCTCGTTTTGACTAGAACGTCTTGCTGTAATTTTGATTATTGCAACATTTAGGTTTATGGCTGAAATCCCGAGAGAAGAAAGGGCTGAGCAGCCTTGGACAACAGAAGCTGTAGTTTTAAGATATTCAGAAAAAGCAAAATCTGTCAGTGGTACTTTGACTAATAAACAATGTCTTCCTCTCTCATCTGTGTTTTGCTGATAGTAATTGAGTATTGTATGTCTAGTCCAACAAAGAGAATGACTGGGGATAACATGACATCTGTCACAGAGAACGGCTGGACTTAGGTCTCTTGTGGCTATGCAACGATTCCAAAACTGATGACATCTTTAACTCTACCTTCCAGCTCTGCTAGGTCATCTTCTATACTTGCCTCCTATTTTCCCTACAACAGCAATTTGTGTGGTAGGTGGGTAAATAGATCTAAAACTCACCATCTCCTGGTTTCTAGGTGAGAAACAATACATCAAACCAATTTTCCTATGGTGTTTTCAAGATCTAGAATTCACTACTTTTCTTCTTTGTGTGGAACAACTGGAGGAGAAAAAAGAGATGTGGAGGAATAAGATGAGATAAATAATCCTAACTGAGAAGCCAATTCAAACAAATACTCCCCCCTTCTGACTTTTGAACCACAATTGATTGAAAAACTCCTTCACTTGCTGGTTGTTATGAAATCATGGAAAATGTTGGAGGATGGGTCTTCTTTGATTATCTGCATGCAGATAGTTCCAAACTGGAACAACTTAGTCATGTTTTACCTACTGCTAAAATTTCTGCTACTATACTTAAGAAAAGTTGGCAGCCTCCAGCATATGTATTTCCTATTGTATATGCAAAAATTAAGGAGAGTTCCCACTGTCCTCCTAATTTTTTTAAAATTAGATTTATATGCCGCCTTTCTCTGGAGACTCAGGTCGGCTTACAATAACAATAAACGAGTGGAGCTCTTTGCCTGCAGAAGTTGTGGGTGCTCCATCACTTAAGGTTTTTAAAAAAAGATTGGACAGCTATTTTTCTGGAATGATATTGTAATATCAGATATCAAACATGACTGAAATATATATGTAAGGGCTGGATTTATATGATGAGATAAATAAATAATCCTAACTAAGAAGCCAATTTAAACAAATACTCCCCCCCTTCTTCTGTCTTTTGAACCACAATTGATTGAATAACTCCTTCACTTGCTGGTTGTTATGAAATCATGGGATGTGTTGGAGGATAGGTGCTCTTTGGCTATCTGCATGCAGATAGTTCCAAACTGGAACAACTTAGTCATGTTTTACCTAGACTGCCAAAATTTCTGCGACTATACTTAAGAAAAGTTGGCAGCCTCCAGCATCTGTATTTCCCATTGTATATGCAAAAATTAAAGAGAGTTCTCACTGTCCTCCTAATTCTCAGGTTTGTCCTCAAATATTTCCTTGATTTCATGAAATACAGCAGATGGTCATACTTAATGTGGGATTTCATACCACAGCATCTGTGTTGTGGCCTGTCGGCGGCCAGCCCCTCCAGCAGCCAAGTCAGAGGAGGAGGAGGAGGCATGGGAGTCAGGATGAGCATCAAGGCAACCTGAGAGCTCCAAGGGGGAAGAAGGAATGGAGCTGTCAGAGAGAGAGAAAGAGGTGGAGACTAGGCCATCCATCAGTCCTCAGATGGAGAGTCAACAGCCCTCAGGTCTGGAGGTAGCTGATGAGGAAGAGGAGGAACAGCTGGGTCCAGTGCCTGACAAGCGAATGCGCGGAAGGCAGAGGAGAGGAGAGCAGTGGAAATCTGTGGACCGATCCTTGGGACAGAAGAATCACCACTGCTAGCGAAGCCCACCCTATTCTAGGGATAAAAGGCAGAAGGCAGAGATGAATATATATGGCAGACAACTATTCATCTCCCTGCCTGACAGACCTTTTAGCCTGCATTGAGAGAGAAACTTTTTGCCGGGGTTGCTGGCGCGTCTAATAAAGGAATCTTTGAGTTAACTTCAGAGGGTTTGTCGTGTTTGTGGAGCTGGGTCAGGACAATCTGCTTGCTTTTGTTAGCACAACAAATCATGCCATTATGACCTATAAATCATGCTTCATGAGAGAGCCATGTATGAATCCACCGACCAGGGCTTATTCAACACATTATGATTAAATGTCCTATGTGAATTTGGGTTCCTTTCATGGGTAGGAAGTACATCTTTAACCAGGCACATACACCACAAATATTACTACACATTGATATAGTAGAGCAATAGCAATAGCACTTGGACTTATATACTACTTCACAGTGCTTTACAGCCCTCTCTAAACGGTTTACAGAATCAGCATATTGCCCCCAACAATGTGCATGCTGATTTTACCAACCTCGGAAGGATGAAAGGCTGAGTCAACCTTTCTTGGCAATCACCAAAGTTAGCCTGCAACGCTGCATTCTAACCACTGTGCCACCACGGCTCCTGTATTGTAATATATTGTGTATCAGAACTACTTAATAAGGTAAAGGTAAAGGAGTCCCTGAAGATTTTACTTTGGTAGACGTTGCCAACAATAGGGGGTGGCACTCATGTTGGATTCAAGGCCATTGAGCCAGATATTTCCTTGATAATATGATTCAGCATGAGTGGAGCGCTGTTACCTGCCCCCAATGTGGTACCTATTTATCTGGTTGCAATTGCATGCTTTTGAACTGGAAGTGTGGCAGGAGCTGGGCCAAGAACGGGAGCTCACCGTGGCTCTCAGGTCTCGAACCTGGCCTGTCTGCTTTCAAGCTGATAGGCCCAGTGTCTCAATCACCATGCCCACTGATAAAGGATGCTGGTATAATTTTTCAAAAAGTTGGCTAGGTAAATAGTTTCGTTGGGCGAACCACAACCCCTCACATTTTTTCTCCCACCAGTTATGCTTTCAAAAGCTTAATAAATTCTTCTGTAGGAGGTTTGCTTGATTTGCTTGAATGAGACGGCACCATATGCCTAACACTATGTTCCAGGAATGGGACAATGTGATCCTTTGCACCTAGCTCTTGTTTCAAATCAGGTCATTAGGAACTTTCTGCAATCTTCTTTTGCAATATTAGAACTTGACTAGAGATTCAGGAGGAAAGGAGCTGAATACTGTAGAAAGGTAAGATGATACAGGAGAAATGTGCAATATGTCAATCTCTTTCCTTTCATGATGTGCATTGTATTGTTAGTGAAAGTGTCAAAGATCAATCCTTCAGCAAGTTTTGAATTGATTGTCTCAGGAAGTATTGTCAGAAAGATCAGCTAAACTTTTCTTGTGATCTTGTCTCTTCTCTTATTCGCCTCACACAATTACAGAGCTCTTTAAATGACCCATCTAGGACACCTAGTGTTTTGAAAGAGCAACCACAGATGATGAATACATTTCTAATCTACGGGGCATGGATAGTCTTTCATCTATACTCAGGTATGTCTGTCAGGAAAACCAGGAAAAACTGCAATATAATTTTCAGTCTCAAAACCAACTCTTATCATGTTATATGTCAACCATCCCACTCAAAACTGTTAGCACTCTGATTCATCTAAGATGTTAGGTAGGATTTGACTAACTAATAAAAGTCTAACATGAGAGTAACAAAAGCAACATTTTGTTTTTATTACTCCAATAATAATTTCTTGATGATAGCACAAATCATGTGATTTGGGGAGAAACAGGCTTCGACTCAACCCCTCCAAGAGTGGCTGTGGCTGCCGGCATCCCGATATAGCCAGCTGACACCATCACTGGTTATTGGGGGCGAATCATTGGCCCCCACGGAAAGGGTGCGCAACTTGGGCATCCTCCTGGACCCATGGCTGTCTTTGGAAGATCACACGACAGCTGTGGCCAGGGGAGCTTTCTATCAGGTTCGTCTGATACGCCAGTTGCGGCCCTTTCTAGATCGGGACTCCCTACGCACAGTCACTCAGGCACTCGTCACCTCTCGCCTGGACTACTGCAATGCTCTCTACATGGGGCTCCCCTTGGGGTGCACCCGGAAGCTCCAACTAGTGCAGAATGTGGCCGCGCGGGGGATTATGGGAGCGACGGGACGCTCCCATGTGACACCTCTCCTGCGCGAGCTGCATTGTCTACCGGTGGACTTCCGGGTGCGTTTCAAGGTGTTGGTGACCACCTTTAAAGCGCTCCATGGCTTAGGACCAGGGTACTTACGGGACCGCCTTCTGCCGCCAATAGCCTCCCACCGGCTGGTGCGTTCCCACAGAGAGGGTCTCCTCAGGATGCCGTCAGCCAGACAATGCCGGCTGGCGACCCCCAGGGGGAGGGCCTTCTCTGTGGCAGCCCCTACCCTCTGGAACGATCTTCCTCCAAAACTGAGAACAATTGCTGACCTCTGGACTTTTCGTCGGGCCCTGAAAACTCATCTCTTTCAGCTTGCTGGTCTAGCCTGACCCCGCTGAATTTTTAAGATCTGTATTATAGGGTTGGGTATTTTAAATATTTAATGGTTAATGGTTTTAATTTTTAGCCAAAGTTATATGCTTTTTTTAAAGAAATTGTTTAACTTTTGTGTACTATTTTTATTTGGCTGTTCACCGCCCTGAGTCCGCAAGGAGAAGGGCAGTATACAAATCTAAACAAATAAATAAAAAATAAATAAATATCCAATTGAAGGTTTAATGGCGCTTTTCAGGGCAAGGATATTTATTTTCATAATACTGTACCTTGGGATTTATGTCTCTAAATCAGACGATACAGCAGGCGATATCCCAAAGTTGTTATTTTCCTAAAGGCAAATGGAATTTCCTGTGGGTTTTGGTTTTTTTGGGGGGGGAAATGTTTCACTTCTCATTGAAGAAGCTTCCTCAGTTCTGGATGATTGAGAATCTCCATAGGTAGCAGATGATGTACTTTTCTTCTTGACTATATAAAACTTTAGGCTGGGGGAAAGATTTCATATTTTAATATTTCTGCATGACAGAAGGAACCCACTCTACACAGAGAAAAAGAAGATGTCAAATAAGTTTGGAGCAGCAGTTAGTTCTAAGAATAGCAAGTTGAATAAAATTATGCTTAGATGCTACTTCTGAGATCAAGTAAGAATTTTATTCCACCACATGACACACTTCTGAAACTCAGTGCCTTACCCGATGTGTTAGACTATAACTCCCAGCACCTACCAACCAGACTCACATCACATATCCAAACACAGAAAGTATCCACTTGCAATCTCAAACTTTGTGAAGCTTCATCTGTAATTGTAATTTCTTGGAATAATTTTCACGCTCCTCTCCACCTTCGTACCTTCTTCTGCAGCAAATGCTATCTGGTGTTTCCACTGTCTCAGGCCACTTCCAAAAGGGAGTTGCTCTCCAAGAAATGAATTATGCTGGGCAGGAGAAGAAGCAGGTTGCTATACCCTGAAACTCTACCTTTGTAAGTGTGCAAGATTAAATCTGTGAGTTAGATTTTTCTTCCTCCTCACTCGAAATCGAGATTTTCTGCAGCTTTTTGCTGAGAAATTTTCTTTGGGGCAAGACAACATGATATAGGAGACTGGATTAATGTTACAAAGGTCTTATTATTTAGAGGGATGATGGTGAATTCAGTTTCCTGAATTAGCATAAAATTAGCTTGATTTATTATTGATCATTAAAGGTAATTTATTTATTAGGAGTGGTGCAGTGGCGTAGAGGTGGAGCTCTCGCCTCACAATCAGGAGGCTGTGAGTTCAATCCTAGGTAGAGAGGCCAATCTTTCTTTCTCTGGGCACACTGAGAAAGATATCTATTGAATAAAACTCCGCTTTGGTGGCAGGAAGGGCATCCGGCCATTAAAACACTCTTTTAGTTCCATTCAATTGGCTAGATTTCCCCCTCCCCTCCCTGCAAGGGATTAAGAATTTGGGGATTAAAAAGATCAAAGAGAAAGGGAAAACAGTAATTGAATACTTAATGAGCAGGAAGAATGGTAGAAGTCACAATTCTATGTTTTCTTTTTTAATTTCATTTCCTTATTTTTTATTACTCTTTGTTTTCTTTTTCTTCTATTCATTCTTCATATACATCTATTGTATTGAAAAATTCTAAAAAATTCTATTTTTTTAAAGAAAGGAAAGAAACATGGAACCAGAGATTTGCTATTTATGCCCAGCATAATTGGGTCATTTTAATTTCTGACTCTGGGGGTAACAAAACAGATTTCCAGCTAATATCATAGAGAGGGATCAGGTACTTGGAATTATGACCTGTAAAGTTCTTTTTTCCCTTTCTCTTTTCAGCAAAAACTTTGATCAGTTCTGAAGCTGGGTGCATGCAAGAATGTCACAGTTAACAGAACCTACCATCGTAAGATTTGGCATGAGGTTATTTGCTGCTTCACAGATTATTGCAATCCTTAAATCAGAAAGTGAATTCAAAAGGGTTTAGAGCAAGAGAAGCCCAGCATCGAAATATTTGCATGGACAGTGTGTTTCTTGTGCTCTTGCATTTTGCAGAAGTTTGGCTTGCAAAAGCCGGATGATCATGAGATGGGACCAATGAAAACTCCAACATTTTCTTATCATCTGCTGATAGTCTCCATTTTTGTAAATCAAATATGGTATGCTTACAATTGTCAAGCTCAGTCACAATGACAAACTACTTCCTTACAGTTTAATAAAATAATGGGATTTTCAGGGGAGAACCTAAGGAAACTGGCTGGGTGTTCTTCCTGAAACAAATTGCAACTGCATCTTCATGAATTGATCACAAAGATCCTTTTACAAGAACATATTACAGAAATAGGATTTCAAGTTAAGTATAGATCCACGGACTAATGAAACATGGACACTAACCTCACAATTGATATAAACGCTAAGAGTGGCACAAAGAGCCATGGAAAGATGCATCCTCAGCATCACAAGACAAGATAGAAAGACCTGCACATGGATTTTAGGGAACAAACAAAAGTATACAATATCATCACGAAGGTAAAGGAATTGAAATGGAAATGGGCTGGTCACATAGCAAGAAGAACCGATGGCAGGTGGACCAAGGAAGGCCTAGAATGGATCCCACTCAATAAAAAGCATCTCCGAAAGAAACCTAAAAGAAGATGGATCGACGACATCATCGGGTGTTGCAGGCCCAACTGGCAAAAGAAAGTTCAGGACTGTATTAGTTAGAAACAAGCAGAAAAGGCCTTCATCCTGAAGTAGACAGACAATGGCTAGGATGATGATGATGATGATGATGATGATGATGATGATGATGATGATGGATCCTCCCCACTCAGAATGCTTCTCCTTGTTTGATAGGTCTTATCTGGGTGCCCTTATTTCACTTGACTTGAGAATCTTGACTTGAGCTTTCCTGGAAACCATATCACTTCAACAACCAACACTGTCTAGATCTGGTCATAGTTTGCCAGCCATTATATACCCATCTCTCCTCCATTCACTAGTTCTTCCCAATATATACCGGTATTTGTGTGTGTTTTTTATGGTTCTGCTATTAACCACAAAGAACATGAAGTGTTCTGACCCAGTCTTAGCAGAAACAAGAAACAGACTCCTTGCTCCAAAAAACCCTTCTTTGTTTAGCTCCTGTGAATTAAGGGCACTCACACACTGAAAAGTCTAGGCAATAATCCTTCAAAGAGTTAACTGTAGAAACAGGCCTTATCAGTTTTCCTTGGGATAATTGCCAGGCTGGGAGCTTCCAGCCACAAAGCTGTAAATTTATGTTCTGGCAAGCAGTCTCTGAGGCACGAACCACGATGAGCGCATCTTCTGAAATCCTAATGGTTGTCTCCTACAACCACTACTCTCCTTTTGTCCCAGCCAGGGAGGGACCATTCAGCGTCCACATGTGCCTTTCTTCCCGAGTTGACTCCTTGTTCTCAGTTGTTCTCCTCTCCTAACAGCTTTGTGCAGCTGTTCTTCCTCCCCACTTATCTCCGCCTCTGAAGGCACCTGCCTCTTTGGTGGCTGGAAAATGTCGGATGGCCCTGGCTCGATCTTTGCTTCTGATGCAGAGCACCCATCAGAGCCTTCCCCAGACTCCAGAACTGGCCCAAGTTCCTCCCCAACCTCCTTATCATCCGAGTCTGCCGGTGGGCCACAACAGGAGGTCTCTGTATGTCTGAATGCATGTGCAATAGCTCTGGACAATTAGATATTGCCACAATGACCCAAATCTATGGAATTAATAATTTGATTGTAGATTTATCTAGCAATATCTCATTTTGATTAAAACCAACTAAACTTTGTTTGAACAGAAACAAAGTTTCTGTGATGTTTCATAAACCAAAAATTCATGGGAGATATAAAAAACTGATTCTCAGCATAAAATAAATAAACTCATTCACAGTAGTTTATAGAGCCTGCTTTCTTATATTATTTTCACAACAGAGTTCGTTTAACTGTGTTTCATTTAAAGCACACAGCTTCATCTAAAGCTAGTCGTGGATTTATACAATTGTTAAGTCAAAACCAATCAAATCACCTACTGGTTTAGCATGATGTCAATCTACAAATTAGTAGGCTAGTGATTATAAGTATCTTTATCTTCAGAATTAAATTCCACAGTATTTAATGGAATTTATTCCTTAGAATGTTTCTTTTCTATTGGAAAATACAGCTAAAGAGAGTATAAAAGGCATGCAATATTTTCACAATTGCTCCAAAACTAGCCATTAAAATAGGCACTCTACTAGATTCCAGCAATGAGTTAAAGTCTTGATTAACTCCAGATAACATGACTGTGGACTTCCTGGTACAAGAGAAGAAGCAATTGTTTGAGCAGAAAGAAGGATGTAAATCAAATACAGGCAATTCTTGACTTACAACAGTTCATTTAGTGACCGTTAGAAGTTACAATGGCACTGAAAAAATGACTTATGACCACTTTTCACACTTATGACCATTGCAGCATCCCCATAGTTACGTGATTTACATTTGGATGCTTGCCAACTAGTTCATATTTATGATGGTTGCGGTGTCCCGGGGTCATATAATCAGCATTTGTGACCTTCTGACAAGCAAAGTCAGCAATGGTATTACTAATTTGACAACAGAAGTGATTCATTTAACAAATTTGGCAAGGAAAGTCATAAAATGGGGCAAAACTCACTTAATTTTTTTTTTCACTTAGCAACATAAATTCTGGCCTTAGTTATGGTAGTTGAAAGGACTACCTTTAAATAAGCAATACTGAAGGATTTACTTTGACTTGTACATTATTGTGAACTCAATAGGCAAACCACAACTTGAAATTGTTGTAGTTGTTTAGAAATATTTCATCTGAATTTGACTTTCTTGGAAGAAAAGTCTGATAGGCACTGGCATGATTACATTTTTAATCTATTCCTTCCCAAAAACCAATCAATTATATATGCTGCATGAAGAACATTTGAAGATGTTTTTTAGACAATTTAGAACTATGCCACCTTTGGTCTGACCTAAGCATAGTACATAAAATTATCTGCCACAATGTCCTACCTGTCAGTGACTACTTCAGCTTCAACCACAACAATACACGAACAAATAATAGATACAAACTTAAGGTAAAGCGCTCCAAACTCGATTGCAGAAAATACAACTTCAGCAACAGAGTGGTCAATGCCTGGAATGCTTTCCTTGACTCTGAGGTTTCTTCCTCAAACCCCCAAAACTTTCACCTTAGACTGTCTACTGTTGACCTCACCCCATTTCTAAGAGGTCTGTAAGCGCACCAATGTGCCTACCGTCCCTGTCCTAATGTCCCCATTTTATTCGTATCCATTTTAGGTATTTATAATCATGTTTATACTTATATCTGTTACCTTATACATCCTTGACAAATAAAATAAATAATAAAATAAAATAAAAATAAAATAAAATAAAAAAGATTTTAAAAGCTAGGGTTTGTTCAACAGGATAAAAGGTCTATGTCTGTAGACAATATCAAGTCGCAATTGAAAGACACACCTCATACTAAGTCACAGCCAGGGAAACAAAATACACATTAAGATCTCAAATTGTCCTTCTCTAATCATCCACAGTTGCTTTTCATGCAGTTGCAGGAAAAGTCAAACAGCTGTGCTGGTACATCGTTTTAAAATCACAATACTTTTAATCATGGGTTGTTGATTAGCTGGCTGCGCTCACACATTACACTGAGCCATAAAATATAATTTACAAGCAGAATGGCTGGGTTCCCACAAGCTGATTCAGAGCCAAAGAAATGTTATGGTTTAAGATAAGATGGGAATCCACCTTTAAAGTGCTCCATGGCTTAGGACAGTGATGGGTAACCGTTTTGCGATCGCGTACCAAAAGTGGGGGGAGCAGGGGGGGATTGGGTGCCCACACCCATAATTCTATGCACCCCGCCCCCACGCATGTGTGTGTGACCCCCCCCCGGTGCTTTCCCCGCTTTTGCATGTGTTGGCACAGTGGGCCCTGAAGGCCCATTTTTTGCCCTCCCCAGGCTCCAGAGCCTTTCTAGGAGCCTGGGGAGGGTGAAAACTGCCTTCTCTACCCCCCCAGAGACCCTCCGAAGGCCAGAAATGGCCTGTTTGTTGACTTCCAGTGGGCCCAGAAGGCCTGAAAATCAGCTGTCCGGCGTGCACATGTGCACCAGAGCTGAGCTCGTGTGCCCACCGATATGGCTCTGCGTGCCACCTGTGGCAAGCGTGCCATAGATTTGCCATCACGGGCTTAGGACCTGGATATTTACAGGACCGCCTTCCGCCACTGATTGCCCCCCACCGACCAATACGCTCCCACAGAGAGGGCCTCCTCAGGGTGCTGTCGGCCAAACAATGTCGACTGGCGGCCCCCAGGGGGAGAGCCTTCTCTGTGGGGGCACCTGCCCTATGGAAGGAACTGCCTCCGGGGATACGAAGGATCCCCGACCTCCGCGCCTTCGGGCGTGCTTTGAAGACCCTTTTATTTCATCAAGCCGGGCTGACAGAATAATGATTTTAAATGGGTTTTTTAAATGGTTTGTTAGTTTGGGGTTTTAAATAACGGCCAATGGATTGAATTATTTTAATTGGTTTTTAATTTTTATGTGGTTACTGTTTTTATTATGGCTGTACACCGCCCTGAAATCCTTCGGGAGAAGGGCGGTATAAAAATGCAATAAAACTAAACTAAACTAAACTAATTGTAAAAATAAAATTATTTTTTTTTTAAAAAAAGGTTTCCTTTGCTTGTATTCTTTCTCTGTAGTTCTGTAACCATCAATACAATATTATGCCATATGCTAATAAATACAGGTTGTATCTGCCTGGAATGTCCTCGTAAGTAATAAGCTATGTTTGCACAATAAACTGGCACATAGATGCTGAGTTTCTGCCATCTTTTAAGGACACCCTGAACTTTCTCTGCACAGTGAAGTTATATTCTAAATCAGAGGTCTTCAAACTTGGCAGCTTTAAGACTTGTGGACTTCAACTCCCAGAATTCTCCAGCCAGCTATGCTAGCTGGAGAATTCTGGGAGTTGAAGTCCACAAGTCTTAAAGCTGCCAAGTTTGGGGACCCCTAATCTATGCGCTGAGCAAGTGCGTTACTCTTCCTTTAGGGCAGAGATCTCCAACCTTGGCCAAGGAATTCTGGCAGTTGAAGTTCACAAGTCTTAAAGCGGCCAAGTTTGAAGACCTCTGTTCTAAATATTGGTGGGGAGAAGATCCCCAAAGGCTACACATACCTTGTGAAGCACATTTTTTGAACCTCAGGTTTAGGGTTGACTCTTTGGTTGTTTTGTTGCCAATTGTAATTAAGTCAATACATCATGGCTAAATTTGTCCCCTCACCCCTTCCTTTACAAAATGCTCTTCAGATACAGTATGTTGGGTTACAACTTCCAATCCCCAATCCAACAAAGGTACTGGAACCTGGAAGATTAAAGTGGTGGCCATTGTAAAATAGTAAAATTGGAGAATACTGGCTTGAAGAAAGTTGGTTTATACCCTTCCCTAATTTGAGAGAGATTTGAGTAGGAGTCAGCTGGTTTTCTTTAAGACTGAAATTTTATTCTAGGTGCAAAGCTTACTTGATTGGCCTAAGGAGAGGGTAAACACCTGCCTTTCCTTTTATAAACGATATCTGTTCAAAGCTGGTTTGGTGATTCTTTCTGAAACTTTGGTGAGTTACTTGCATGAAAATCTCATATTGTGCTGATCTGAACTAAAAAAAAAATGGGGGAAAACTTATACATTATTTTATTTGTGCTTGGTTTTTAAACAAATTGCCATTTAATTTGTGGGGTTTTTTTTCTTGTTTATTCAGCTGAAAATAGTATCTAAAAGAGCATTTAATTGAACTTGGAGTTCCCATTAAAAATTAAAATGGAAAAGAAAAGGAGACTGTAAGAGAGAAATTTTGGGGGGGAAGTTAACTTGGATAAAAGGTTAACTTGCAGGTTCACCTAGTAACAGGATAACTTGGATATCACTGCAGTAGGTTTTGTCAGGGATCTTAAGACTTTTACCAAGCGCTTCGTAACGTAGATATTTGACCTTTGGTAGCAATTATTTTCAAAATATTCACTTGAGATAACCTCTTTTAAAATGTATTAAGAAGTGAGAGCATGGTTTTTCTCAGGAAATGTTTTATAACGTTACCTCTTTGTAGGTGAAATGGTTTTATTTTATTCCTGAATTCCATTGTAGTTGCACTCTTATGTATTTTGATTATTTGCAGGTGAGTAAGATGAGCCTAAGACCCAAAGGTGCTTTTTCAAGAGGCAACTGGACTTCCTTGTTTTTCTTTGAAGACGTTTCGCTTCTCATCCAAGAAGCTTCTTCAGTTGCCTCTTGAAAAAGCACCTTTGGGATAACTATGACCTGGGTGACTGAGAATCTCCACAGACACGAGCCTAAGACATTTAGCCACTGAAAATAAATCTACACTGCTTTTGCACAACTCAAACTGCAATTAAATTTCCAAAGAAGCAAGCTGGGGTGCTATTTCTCACAGCTCTGAAGCAGTGGTGGGATTCAGCCAGTTTGCACCACTTCGGGAAAACTGGTTGTTAACTTTTTGAGCAGTTTGATGAACTGGTTGTTGGAGGGCAGAGGGCAGAGAACCAGTTGTTAAATTATTTGAATCCCACCACTGCTCTGAAGCTTTTGCAATACATTTTGAATGGTCCATCTGCTAACTGTCCAAAATTTACGCAGTCTCTTGTCTTTGTCTTTTGAAGAGGATCTTCCTTGAAGCAATGGCCTTGGAAGCCAGCTCTGCTACCAATGAGAGTTTTTGCTCTGAAAAGCCTGTTTGTGTAATCTGGGGTAAGAAATGTTTTCTCTGGATTTGATTTAAACCAGAGGCCTTCAAACTTGGCAGCTTTAAGACATGTGGGCTTCAACTCCTATACTGGTTGGAGAATTCTGGGAGTTGAAGTCCACAAGTCTTAAAGCTGCCATGTTTGAAGACCTCTGATTTAAACTAAGCCATCCACAGGAGAAAGTGAGTTGGCCAATCAACTTTCTAACTTCCACTGTTTCTGTTCAGGATGTCAACTCAACAGGGAGAATCCAGTCTATACATTTGATACTCCAGAAGAGTGGTCCTGTGAGCAGCAGTTAGCTCTAAGAACAGTAAGTGAATAGCTGGTCTTTTGTTTAAAGGAGGTGAAATCCAAGGGGTTGGAGGCAATGGTGAAATCCAAATTTTTTTTACCACCGGTTCTGTGGGCATGGCTTAGTGGGCATGGCGTGGTGTGTGTGGCTTGGTGGGCATGGCATGGGAAGAATACTGCAAAATCCCCATTCCCTCCCCACTCCTGGGAGAAGGATATTGCAAAATCTCCATTCCCACCCCACTCTGGGGCCAGCCAGAGGTGCCATTTGCTGGTTCTCTGAACTATTCAAAATTTCCACTACCGGTTCTCCAGAACCTGTCAGAACCTGCTGGATTTCACCCCTGGTTGGAGGTCAAAATGTTCTTCACCAGTCCCTCTGCTTCACATCTATTTTCTTCTCAATGCCTCCTACATCAGTGGTTTTGTTTTCCTCTGTTAATATCAAATTACGATGGAATGCAAAGCATTGAAATAATTTTGGGGCGTATATTTTAACAGCTTAGTTTCATAGCATTCCATTAAAAAAAAAGTTGATAATTTGGGGCATTTTGAATACTGAGTTATAGTTTGCTCCTCCAAAAGACTGAGTGAGGAGTGTTTGTGAATCTCCAGAGAAAAATGATAGATATGAAAGTCAGGTTTCCAATTCTTGCATAGGTATAAGGCTTAGTGTGCAATTTTCTTTAGATCCAGGGTCTTTATGAAATATATTTGGGATGCATGTAGATACAAAATGAGGAAAATTGATAGCGTAGAAATACTGTAAGCAGTAAATAAACATTTTTTTCCTTCATCATAACCAATCATAATCAGTTCCCCATTCAAATGGTTAGGAATATTTCTGCCTTATTTACAAAATTCAGAGGTGTATAACTGTATAAAATGTCTTGCTAAGAGGTTATATTATGCAGTAATGATACAGTGGAATGGTTTGCTTAATAAATCTTTTTCTGTTGGTTAATGACTGCAATAAAGTTATTTATAAAGCCATAGTGGCGCAGAGGTAAGAATGCAGTATTGCAGGCTAACTCACTGCTCACTCTAGGAGTTCAATCCTGACCGCCTTAAGGCTGATTCAACCTTCCATCCTTCTGAGGTCAGGAAAATGAGGTCCCAGATTGTTGGGGTCAATATGCTGACTCTGTAAACTTCGTACAGCACTATGAAGCAGTATAAAAGTCTAAGTGCTGTTGCTATTTGAATTTATATAAACCTTAGACATTGGTTTATACATTAGAACAGAGGTCTTCAAACTTGGCAGCTTTAAGACTTGTGGACTTCAACTCCCAGGGAATTCTGAGAGTTGAAGTCCACAAGTCTTAAAGCTGCCAAGTTTGAAGATCTCTGCATTAGAATGACACAAGTTTATGCAACGTATTACGTCAAAACTTCAGTCAGCTCATCCTCAGGAGCTATACATCTAGGAGGGCTGAACTGAATGTATTTCTTGATCAGAGAATGTCGGGGGTGAGAAACTGTCTCCAGAATACACTATTCAGAAATAATGAGGTCCTTAAGATATTGTTAGCCTTGATGACTCTGCTTTTCTTTCAAGTAGATCTGCCTTGGGGAAAATGTCAAGGATGAATTCCATGTTGTAGAGATATTGCCGCCAAAGAATAGCACCAATTCTACTCCAGTACGCATTGCAACCTTGAAACTTTCTATACTTCCAATGGTGAGTGATATCATAATCACTATTTTTTAGAATTCCTCATTTGGTAGATCAATCAAAACACCTTCTAAAATATTTTCCTCTAAAGCTTTCTAGGGACCATAGTTGTACTCTTTAAAACATTTATCTTGTGTAGTTCACCTATAGTGCCTCTTTTACTTCATCCAATAGATGCAACAGTAGACTTTGCTAGCCACTGTTCAGTCAGATACAAATTAACAGAGTTGGAAGGGACCTTTTAGGTCATCTAGTCCATCCTACACCTAAGCAGACCTTACACCATTTCTGACAGATGGCAGTCCAGTCTCTTCTTGAAAGCTTCCAATGATGAAGCTCCCACAACTTCTGAAGGCAACTTCTGTTCCATTAGTTGATTGCTCTCGTTGTCAGAAAAATTCTCCTCATTTCCAGGTTCAATCTCTCCTTTTTTAAAAATATTTTTTATTTTTTTTATTTTCTTTATTTTTTTATTTTCTTTATTTTCTTTATTTTTATTTTTTTAATTAGATTTATATGCCACCCTTTTCCGAAGACTCAGGGCAGCTTACAATGCATTAAGCAATAGCCTTCATACTTTTGTATATTTTATACAAAGTCAGCTCATTGCCCCCACAAACTGGGTCCTCAATTTACCTACCTTAGAAAGGATTGAAGGCTGAGTCAACCTTGAGTCTGGTGAGACCCGAACTGGTGCAATTGCAGACAGCTGGATGTTAATGACCGGCTTTAGTCTGCTTATTAGCCTGTTGAGCTATCCAGGCTCTTTTGCTCAGTTTCCATCCATTATTCCTTGTCTAGTCTTTGGGTGCTTTGGAAAATAGCTTGACCCCGTCCTCTCTGTGGCAGCCCCTTAAATATTGGAACTCTGCTCTCCTCCCCTGGTCCTTCTCTTCACTAGACTAGCCATGCCCAGTTCCTGCAGCCGTTGACATATGTTTTAGCCTCCAGTCTCCTAATCATCTTGGTTGATCTTCTCTGACTCTTTCTAGAGCCTCAATATTTGTTTTATAGTGTGGTGACCAAAACTGGATGCAGTAATCCAGGTGTGAGTTTACCAAGGCTTTATAGAGTGGTATTAGTACCTCCCTTGATCTTGATTGTATCTCTCTGTTAATACAATTTAGGATTGCATTGGCTTTTTTGGCTGTCAAGTTAATATTAATGGTTTTTGTATTTTTGCTTAATTGAAATGTTGAATAGCTTCTCAGACTATATTTTTTATGTTCTCTAGGCTACTCTAGCAGGGCTTGATTTGACTCCTCCCATCACTTTTAGGCTAAAATCAGGATCTGGACCTGTGTACCTTGCTGGACAACATGTAACAGGTAAAATCCAAAGATCTTGAGACAATCTGAAGTTGATCTTGGCTTCTATTAAGTGAGTCTTCAGATCAGCTCAAATGTATTTGTGATATACATATACATACACATATACATACACATACACATACATACATACATACATACATACATACATACATACATACATTTTCTGAGCTTTTCGTGGGTATTTGTATGTAGGTCTTTGGTTATTCGGGTTTTCTCCCGCATAAAATTGGAAGTACCTTGGCGACATTTTGACGAAGTCTCATTGTATGTAGTTACAAAATAAAACATATTTTCTGCTGGTTAATGACTGCAATAAAGTGATTTGAATTTTGAAAATATATTTGTCTAATATGCTAACTATAGCTCCTTTGCTGATTGGTTTAACTCGGTTCATATATTGTATAGATATATGTTTGGATTGATTTGGGATTAATGTACTGTGGGAACTCAGCAACTGTAAATTAGAAACTATCAGTGAATTGTGAGCTATATACTAATATGTTTTATGAATCAAAAGTTATCATAGTTTTAATAACAAACCATGGCTGGTTGTAATCTACAAATCCAATTTGTGTGTTTAGGCATGAAAACCAATGTAGTATACTGGTTAAGGTGCTAGATTCATAGCACATTTAAGTCCTCCTTTATATACAGAATCTGGAAGAGTGACTTCAGGATATTTACTTTCTCAGTTCTAGACTAGGGAAATATATATCCACCAACCCAGATTATATCAGCATGGGATATTGCAGTCAATAACAATCTAGAGACCTTCATCCAGTAATAGATTGGTTTGGGCTGAAGATATGTAATCCAGGCCTAGCAAAGATTTAATGCAAATATTAAATGCATGAACTTCAGCCCTTCCTCCCACTACCTTTGCTAGGAAAAATCTGCAAGAAAAATATCTAAACCAGATTTAGTTGAATCTTGAGCCTTATATTGGAACATCAACTATATTTAATAGATTATTGTTTTTCAGCAGTTCTCCATGATTGCTGTAAAGCTATAAATGGAAATGATTTGGCTGGATAAGATATCTCCTCTCCGAAAACAGAATTGGGCTGATTTAAATAATCATGTTGCTCTGCAAAAAGGGATTTATTGTGGATTATGATCTGGCAATAATTGAGGGGTTCACATGTGGTGGTAGAAACAACTTCTAGACATCTGAAAGTCTGGATATCAACTTCTCAGCTTTAGTTGGTTTATTAGGAATGGCAAGTTCTCAGAACTGATTTCTGCATGTAGAATTGAAGACATGATAACAAAAAAATGCAGACTGAGTACAGCTAATCCCAAAGGTGTTTTTTTCAAGAGACAATTTCTGGTTTTTCTTCGAAGACTTTTCGCTTCTCATCCAAGAAGCTTCTTCAGCTCTGACTGAATGGTAGGGACTGAAAGGATTGATACTCCTTGCAGACAGCTGATTATTTGCATTCTTTTAGCAGGTCATTAAGGTCACCTGGAGGTTTATCTGTGTCATCAGGGTCACCTGAGTGGTGGAAATTGGTGTGGAGCCTCCTTGGAACTGTTGAAAGGACTGTGTTGTAGATTGGAGATAGATGATGTCATATCCCTCCCTCTCTGTTGAGAGAGGGCTGCTTAATTTTGACATAATGGCCTCTTTAACCTCTCTTTCAAACCAGCGGTTCTCTCTGTCCAAAATAGGGACTTTGCTGTCTTCAAAAGAGTGGCCTTTGTCTTTTAGATGTGGATGGACTGCTGAATCTAGTCTTGATACGTTTGTTCTCCTATGTTGTGCCAGGTGTTTATGGAGTGATTGTTTCGAAACAAACTCTGGAAAAAACCACCTTTGGGACAACCGTGACCTGGATGACTGAGAATCTCTATAGACATTTAGAGTATAGCTAATGTTCCATTTCAGTTTTAAAGAAAATTGTCTGTTGCTGCAGTCAAGGCAGTTTTCATAAAACTAGCAACATCTATAGCTCAGTTTATTCTTGCAGTTGGCTTGCAGTGGAATGGAGATGAGGATCAGGGGAGAGAGTCTTCGTCTTCATCATCACAGCAAAGTGATGACTCAGAAAGCTCTTCCACCGAAGAATCGCCTGTAAAACCTGTGAAACGTCCAACCAGCAAGCATGTGCCTTCAACCAAGAAGGGACAAGAGCCACTTGTTCAGGAACCAACTCTGGTAAAGCTAGGAAGAAACAATTAGATTCTAATGCACAAGTTGGCAGCTTATAAATTGATTCAGTTGTTTTTCATATAAGAGGCCTTCATCCTGCAGTGGATAAACAATGGCTAAAATGATGGTGATGATTTTATATATCTTGATCTACCTATGTACCTATGTATGTACCTCTCTGTCTCTGTGTCTATCTCTCTGTCTCTGTCTGTCTGTCTCTCTCTTTCTCTGTCTCTCTCTCGCTCTATGTCTCTCTCTCTCTGTCTCTCTCTCTGTGTCTCTCTGAGTGTCTGTCTGTCTCTCTCTCTGTCTTTCTTTGTCTCTTTCTGTCTCTGTCACTCTGTCTGTCTGTCTGTCTCTCTCTGAGTGTCTGTCTCTCTGTCTCTCTCTGTCTTCTCCTCCTCCTCCATCTATCTCTCTATCTCTGTCCACGTACAATGGCTAAAATGATGATTTATATCTAAAATCAGCATTTTAGCCATTATTTAGCCATTGACTACGCAGGTACGCAGGTAGTCCTTGATTTACAACTTACAATGGCACTGAAAAAGTGACTTATGATCATTTTTCACACTTATGACTTTTCGCACATATGCATCATCCCCATAGTCATGTGATCAAAATTTGGATGCTTGGCAACTGTCTGATATTTATGATATTTGCAGTGCCCCAGGATCATGATGTTCTCTTTTGCGACCTTCCGACAAGTTAAGTCAATTGGGAAGCCATTTAACAACTGTGTTACTGACCTAACAATTGCAGTGATTCAGTTAACAACTGAGGCAACAAGTTTGTAAAATGTGACATAATTCAATTAACAACTTTCTCACTTAGCAACAGAAATTTTGGGCTCAACTGTGGTTGTAAACTGAGGATTACCTGTGCATGGTTAGATGACCTGAGATTGAGGAAGATGCATACCACCCATAAGGGTGGGAACTGAATTTTTAATATATAATTTATATGAAATAACCTTGTGACCCACTGAATGATCCTTGGACAGAATGCAGTCTGATGTGACCAGAATGAACATTAAATTTTAGGCTGAACTATTTATTTTTACCTCAATGCTGAATGATCATGTGATCATCTAAGACGAGTATATCTCATATATAGAAAAATAATTATACTGGCAAATAAACTTCAAGTCAATTTTTTACTTACCTGAAAGGATAAACAGAAGGACCATAGGCAAGCAAAACAGTGGGAGCAAGAGAGACTTCTGACTTCCTGTAGGCTTCCCCAGTGACTTTGCTAGTGGGAAGCTGTCAAGAAACATCAGAAGCAGTAGTGGGTTTCAAATTTTTTTACTACTGGTTCTGTGGGCATGGCTTGGTGGACATGGCAGGGGAAGGATACTGTAAAATCTCCATTTCCTCCTGATCAGCAGGGACTTGGGAGGCAGAGAATAGATGGGGGCGGGGCCAGTCAGAGGTGGTATTTACCAGTTCTCCAAACTACTGAAAATTTCTGCTATTGGTTCTCCAGAACTGGTCAGAACCTGCTGAATACCACCTCTGATCAGAAGTCATGATCATATGACTACAGGGATGCTGCAATGGGCACAACTTGCCCAACAAGTGAATAAAACTCATCTGAACATTGTGGAAATTTCAGTTCTGCAGGAGTAATGGCTCTCTGATTTTTTTAATGCATTCTTTAATTTAACAGATTTTGATTAAAACATTGTTGCGGTATAATGCACTCAAGTACCCAAAATTCAATAATATGACTCTCTCTGTGTGTGTGTTGGAGGCTATTGTAACTTTGAAATTGGGTTGTAAGTAGCTTTAGTGGAGTCTGTTGTAATTTAAAATGGTTGCTTGACTGATCGATTATACGTTGAGGACTCCTGTTTTAAATGTCCATGAGTAGCATCCCTATGCCCATGTAACTGTGAATGCCTTGGCTTTTTCCTACAGACAAAAAAAGGAAACAGAGGAAGGAAGCCTACTGCTAAGGGGGAACTGCGGCTTTAAATTCCTGCAGAAGATGAACTAGATGTGGCTTCCTTGAACCATTTGATGGAGATGGAGACTTTTTTCAAATCCAAAGAGGTTCTTGGTAGACGGAGCTTTTTCCAGTATTTATTTTCACAAGTCATTCACTTATTGGATATGGGCACTTTATCCCTAAAGCAAAACCCTATAAGCTGAAACCTTGCTTTCAAATCTTTGCATTTCTGGAAATTAGAAGTTTTTTCTCCTAACAGAAAATGAA
Source organism: Masticophis lateralis (assembly GCA_030761175.1). NCBI lineage: Eukaryota > Metazoa > Chordata > Lepidosauria > Squamata > Colubridae > Masticophis > Masticophis lateralis. Next base: position 4,723,366 of record JAUDYJ010000008.1, on the reverse strand, counting down.
TGGTTATAAAAACAATAATGTGTGCATAATTTAGGAATGGTCAAGCCTCATTTTCAACTTCAGGAACTGTACGAGAAGCCATTAGAAAGTAAAATATGTATCTTCCTCTACTTTTGCTTTTTCTGTGCGATCTAAATTTGACCAGTATTATAAGTTGGCAAGATCTGAGCTACAAAATGGAACCAACGCAGTGGAGGAAAAAGAATGCTATAAATCAGTAGAGTTTTGGCAGAAGGATACAGATTGATGCATTTGGAAAGGGATGGATATATATGTCACTATGTTCTTGTAAAGGAATTAAACATTCACATCAATATGGTTCGTGGCCTTTTTTTGAGGGGGGCAAAACTCTGAGAAAGTTTAATGTAAATATTTATATGTTTTTGAGTGGAAAAAGCTAGACTTTCAGCCACACTATGAATTAGGATGATAGGGTAAGAATACATTCTATGGAAACCTTCAAGGATACCCATTTCAACCTTGGGTTACAGAGAACCAAGGACCCCTCATAAGACATAGAATTTTTCTGAAATGTGCTACTTTTTATCTCAGATCATTCAAACACTGTTAACTGGGGAATTTGAAGGTATAAATTGGGCACAATATAGTCTTCAATTGCTTTGGAAAAGGTTCAGGTATAAACATAAGATACAATTTTATCAATGTGAATACAATATCTCTGGGTGAGTCTAATTTTAATGTATTTTTCAGCTGATTAAGAAAGATTTCATAATGTCTTGCTCAAGCATTCAGGTGTAGCCTACAATGAGACACAGGTTGACAGAGCCTTCCATCCTTTCTAAGGTAGGTAAATTGAGGACCCAGTTTGTGGCGGCAATAAGCTGACTTTGTAAAATACACAACAGTATGAAGGCTATTGCTTAACTCATTGTAAGCCGCCCTGAGTCTCCGGAGAAGGGCGGCATATAAATCAATTTTTTTTAAAAAAAGTACATACTGCACCAGGCTATGGCTGATTCTTAGTCATAAGATTTTTATGCACACTTTCCATAGGAATTTTATAACACAATGTCACAACTAAGGTCAGCCCAGCATAGATCATTTGCATTGGCTGGATCACAAGAAGGTTTCAGTGCATTTTCCAGTTGATTAAGAAGTTTTTCCTAATGTCTTATTCAAGCATTCAGGTGTAGCCTACAATGAAGCACAGAACATACTGCACCTGGCTATTGCTGAGTCTTGGTCATAAAATTTTTCTTGTAATATTGGAGCATTTATAACACCACCTTGGTTATCCAGAGAACTTACATCCATCTGTGACTTGCCCAGAAAGTACATCTGTTTGAGTTGTAGTACTGACTTCGATAACAGGTCAGGATCATCTTCATCAATTCTATCGAAGTTCCCTCAAATCTTTCATCTTATTTCAAAGCAACAAATGCTGGAAGGAAAGAAACCATGAGAAAAGTTTTGTGGTTCTCAATTGCCATTCTTCTCTGCTCTGCCTTGGGTGAGTAGCCAAAATTAGACCTATGAGCAGTACTGCCACAATTAGTATATTTTTGGGTACTGTACTCCCTTCATTTTTTCCATGACTGAGCCATAAACTAAGTGTCCCACTGCTTCTAAGTGAGCGTATGTTTTCTGAAGGCAGGATGAGGGGTGGAGGAGTAGGTCCCATATTTTTAATTCTTTGACAGTTGTAATGTGACTTAATTGATGGGACATTTCCACTCAGTTCTACAGCTTAAAAATAGGTAGAAAAAAGTGGTGGAGATCAATGCTTTACTTCAACGGCTGATGAGTTCAACCAGAAATGGAACAACAACAAAAAAAAACCCTTCAGAGTGACAGTTGTGAGTCTAGAGCTTTTAAGCCCTGTTGGAATCACCACAATTATCAAGACATGCTTACCATAGCAAAATACACAGTTAAATATTTCAGTTCCATAAAGTAAACCTGCTCTTGGAGAGCAAGTGGGGCTTTAAGTACCGTGGTAATCTGATACTATCCAGTTTAAATATCAGGAAAATGAACATTCTTTAATTCTATAGCTATAGAAATTAATTATATTGATACGTCCTAGATTTTGCTGCTTCTCTTTTCAACAGCTGAAGGTCTTACCTGCTATAAATGCAACAGTTATAAAGTGGGAGTTGGCTGTAGGAGTGCACCTCAAACAACTTGTATTGCTGGACCAGGTCAAAAGTGTAAAATTATAAACACTTTTTTAGGTATGTATGCTTCTACTTACAATATGATATTATTCAGATAAAACGATTCTCTCTGTGCACGTCACACAGTTTCCAATTAAAATACAGTAGAGCATTTACGGCACCCCTGTTTTTCTATGCTCTGGATAAAAAACATAGATAGGGGCTATATAGTTTCTAGCTAAATAGCTATCAAATACATTCCATTTTTACAGACTGTCTCAATTTCCAGATTTCCCATGCAATTTGGGGTGTGGCTATCAATATCTTGGGGGATACCTGGAAGGGGAAAGCTATTCTATTCTTGGATATGTTCCAGAGGATTTGTTGTGCAACCAATAATGTGGATATGCTAATCTATTTTCTTCTTTAACAGAAGGAAGAATAAAAGGTATAGTTACACAAGGATGTTCTGAGCCTGGCGAGGAATGTAATGAGACTGTCCACCATCCAGAGGGCCCCACTGATACCATATGTTGTAACACTAATCTTTGCAATGTGCCATAAAAAATAGCAACCCATCATGTTCCAGCATCACCACCAATTCAGGACATATTTTTCTCTACCTTTTTCAATTGCTTTTTTCTTTTTCTCCAAGCTTCTAAAGTCTACGCTGCAGAAAATGGTTTGATCAGTCCCTTGCTTTAAAAAGGTGGTGGCTTATTTGGATTGTGATTATAGTATTGTAGGCATTTACTAGTTCCAGTGAAGAAGCATAAATTGCGAATGGTGTGATCCTTCAGTGCGTGCTTGTTCATTCTTCTAAATACTTGTTCTCTTTTACCAAGGAGATATGTATGTATTAAATTATGGAACTAATAATAAAATATGTCACACTTCCAGCAATCAAATATTTAATATAGATTGGTCTATCAATATTAAATGCTGACAACTGTAAAATGAAAATCACAGATGTCAGATATATAGATAATAGACTATTTATCCATCACTTCAATAAAGAGTGCATGTGATTTCAAACTACTCTAGAACGATGCGCAAAGAAATTACTTATGGGGATCAATTGGAGAGTTTCTGTGATTTTTGATGAGGGTAAAACAGATGCCAGCAGATTCTATTCGGGGTCAACATCCTTGCTGCAGTGCAGCACACATATTCTAAACTCACTTTTTTGGTATGGTTAAAAATGGGACAGATTTCTTCTATATTCCAATTCTAATGCAATAGAATGCTTTCTGAAAAGTTCCTGGGGAATCGGATCTAAGTGACTCACATTCATCCAACTATTTCATTGAGACTTTGAAGGGATGAGTGTTGCAAATTAGAGATATTCCTTCCAAATGTTGCAATTTCTTACAGTATGGTTTCTAATACTGTATTAGAATATGATACAGTAGTAATCTATAATAGATTAGATTATTATTCTATGAGAAAGTCAGGACAAAATGTTTTCTCCATCTCAAATGCAGCTGGCTATCCTTCATTCATCACTGAGCAGCCATAAATCCTTTTATCTTGGTTGCACATCTACCCACTGGAGCTTAGGGCACTGCACACTAGGGCAAAACAAAGTACTGTCAAAAATGAATAATCCAAACATGCATAAGATGGTTATATAATGCATAATAATCGTAATAAGAGTTTTAGACCTAAGTTGCAGTGCCAGAACACATTTCAAATGTCTTTGGTATCTTGAATGCTTTACTTTCTATCTCAACAACCTGAGACCTTGCACACTTTACATAGGAATTCCATAACATAATGTCACAACTAAGGTCAGCCCAGCATAGATCATTTGCATTGGCTGGATCACAAGAAGAAGGCCACCAACATCACGTGTTGTCTTACTCCAATAGAGAAGGAATCATAGCATCCCGGAGGGTGTCTAGGACAACTTGCTATGGCTGTCTGGCCATGGCCATCTTGCTCCAGTTAACTTCCCCCAGTCAAAGCAAGATGGTCAACTCCCTATGGCCAACTTCCTGCGGACAGCTTCCCATGAGCTAATTCAGTGCAGGATAACTGTACTGTACTTCTTCAATATTAGCATGGAAATGCTGGAATAGTATCATTACAGAAAGGATGATAAAGGATAGACAAAATGAAATGTGAAAGACAAAAATTAACCTCAGATAAATGGTGTGGATAACAGTACCGTTATCTCACATTTAGTTGTCCAGCATTGAATTGTCCCACACTGAGTTGGCTGTGCCAAGCTGTCTCATTCCATCTGGAGAGTGCCATTCCAATGATTCCATTGGGCAACAGACCAAAATGGCAACTCTGCAGTGAACCCTGAGCTTAGGGAGGCGATGTTTGGCATTTTCAGGGGTGTCGGGGGTCAGTTAACCATCTTTTGACCCCCGTCCCAGCGAGCCGAGGTGTTGCCAGCTCAATAGAGCCATGGATGGAGCCTGAGGAACAACTGACTGTCGGGAAGAAAGTTAGAGAACAGTATGGAGAACACCACAATTGAGGCCCAACTGTCAGGGCCTAGATGGCTGCCAGGGCAACAATGGTGCTGGCAGGAGTGCTGAGACAGCTGGAGGGCGGTGGCAGTACCTGGAGGCCTGGCTGCGAAGACGCCCCGTTATTGATGGAGAAAAGGGCAGCATTACAAATGTTAGGATCCCTCAGTTTTGAGGGATCTGGACACTCCCCCTTTTTTTCTGAAGCATGGGAGGGGGCTTAACAACTTAATGGGCTGAATGGCCTGAAGATCAAGGTCATGGGGAAGGGACTGAGGATTGTTAGCTGGGGGATGACAGTTGGTTTCCCCCCCTTGACTGTTCCTCCCCCCCTTATTAGACTTAGGCCTAATATGACCGCTCAGCATAAATTGACAGCTATTGATTGATCTGCAGCCTTATTTGACCATTATTTGACCATCTTGTCCTCCCTGGATTACCCGGATTATTCAATCATTTATTCCATCCTATGACTACACCTTGTTTTTTTTTTTTCTGAACTAAGCCTCGGCTATTGCTGGTGTCAGGATGGGAGGAGACACAGACACCGAGAATCTTGAACTATTGTGGGACGGACCATCTTCTTGTTTGATGTTATGACTCTGATTTGGTCACCGTGAGAGGGCGGCCTTTGAGACTTTTTCCCACCATTGAATAGACTTATTATAATCACAAGACTTCCCATCGTTGTGAGAGGGCGATGATGTTCTGATGTTTTTAGCATATTGTCTTCTCTTTAACATCTTTTCCTCCCTTATTTAATCTACCTGTTTTTAACCATCTCTAACACCCTTTAGAAGAAAATGATCCTTCATCACTCTCAGCTCGTTGCTATTCTTCAATGTATTCAACTGCAGAGCTCCTTGCACTGCGAGACTTCCCCCTCTCGCAGGTTTGGCCCTCTCAACTATCGAGGGCTGCCCTTGATGATGGGTTTTGGAACCCTGAGAGGTGGTATGCTAAAAAACGGAAGCTATGGGGTTTTTAAATAAACTTTTAGATCCAATTTTAAGGGGATCTGGGAGGAGGGTGGTTTTTAATAATAAAAATGAGACTGGGGGGTCTCTTAAGGTTCAGCAGCCATGCCATGCTGACAGTCCCAATGGGTTGGGGGGGGTTGGGAGTCGTGGGGGATGCTCAGAGGAGGGTGGGACATTCTATACCTGTGATGGTGGGAAGGGGCAGAAGAAATCAAAGTAGGAGGGGGGAGCATCACACCAAAAGCATTCGGATGGTGGCTTGCTCCCATACCTCCTGCTCACCCTGCTTTCCTGGGGATATGAGAGCGAGGGAACCTGGTCTCCGTCTGGTGTATTTGAATGCCAGGTCCGTGATGAATAAGGCCCTCCTCATACGAGACCTTATTGATGAGGAGGGTGCGGACCTGGCCTGCATCACGGAGACCTGGTTGGGGCAAGAGGGGGGAATCCCTCTCTCTGACTTATGCCCCCCAGGCTTTTGTGTTCTGCACCAGCCGCGATGCCAGGGAAGGGGCGGGGGGTGGCAGTGGTTGTCAGGGAGGGTCTGAGTCCTAAGGAGGTCACTGTCCCTCAGATAGGCGGGTGTGAGTCTCTTCTATTAAAGTGGGACCCTAGAGTTCAGTCGGGCTTGTTGGTCACATACCTATCTCCCAGCTATGTTGCCACAGCCCTGCCTGCATTGCTCGATGTCTTGACTGAAGTGGCACTTGAACTCCCCAGCCTTGTGGTTGTGGGAGATTTTAATCTGCCTTCGATCGGCGAGTCATCTGAGACAGTCCGGGAGTTCATGGCCTCCATGACAGCCATGGACCTGATTCAGGTTATTCAGGGCCCAACTCATAGGGGAGGACACACACTCAACCTGGTTTTTCTCTCTGGGCAGTGGATAAATGGTCATGGTAGGGGGGAACTTTCCATCACTCCCCTGTCATGGATTGACCATTCCCTCCTTAGACTGGACTTTCAATCTGCCAGCCCTTGCCGCATGGAGATGGAACCCATAAAATGGTTCCGCCCCAGGCACCTGATGGACCCAGAAAGGTTCTTAAAGGAGCTTGGGACATTCCCCACCTCTCAATCCTGCAATTCAGCTGAGGCTCTAGTAGCATCCTGGGAACGGTCGGCTACTGATGCCTTAGACAGAATTGCACCTTTGCGGCCTCTAACCCCCCGCAGTTCCCGGGTCTCTCCTTGGTTTTCCATGGAACTCCGGGAAATGAAACATCGGAAAAGACGTCTAGAGGAACGTTGGAGGTCCTCCCAATCTGAATCTGACCGAACACAGTTAAGAACCCATATTAGGTCTTATCTAGTGGCAATGGAAGTGACGAAACGAGATTACTTCACCGCCCTCATTGCATCTGCAGAAAACCGCCCAGCGGCCCTGTTTCGTGTGACCGCTCCCTCCTCAATCAGGGAGTGAGGGAAGACCCTTTACAGGGCAGAGCTGAGGATTTTGTACAGTTTCTGCATGATAAAATCGCTCAGATCTGGATCGGATTGGACTCTGACTGGACAGAATCCAATCGGGAGACTAGGGTGGGTCTTGAGAACAATATCTGGATTGAGTTTGACCCTGTTTCTGTCAAGGAAGTGGACAGGATTATGGGCAAACTTAGTTCCTCTACTTGCTTATTGGACCCTTGTCCCTCCTGGTTGGTTTCGGCTGCCAGGGAAGTGACTAGAGACTGGATCCAGGCAATTGTCAACGCTTCGTTGACAGAAGGGAACTTTCCCGCCTCTCTTAAGGAGGCGGTGGTTCGACCTCTCCTCAAGAAGCCTTCCCTGGATCCAGATTCACTTAATAACTATCGTCCCGTCTCCAACCTTCGCTTCATCGCAAAGGTTGTTGAGACTGTAGTGGCGCAACAGCTCCCACAGTTCCTGGAGGAAACGGAATACCTTGACCCGTACCAATCGGGCTTCCGACGCAGACACAGCACGGAAACGGCGCTCTGGTGAATGATCTCTGGCGGGCTCGGGATGGTGGGTGTTCCTCCATCCTGGTCCTACTTGACCTCTCAGCGGCTTTTGATACCATCGACCATGGTATCCTACTGCAGTGACTTGAGGGGTTGGGAGTGGGAGGCACTGTCTTACAGTGGTTCTCCTCCTACCTCTCGGGATGTTTACAGTTTGTATGGGCAGGAGGGCAGAGATCCACCCCGAGGCCCCTAAATTGTGGGGTGCCTCAGGAGTCGGTTCTCTCCCCCCTGCTCTTTAACATCTATATGAAGCCACTGGGTGAGATCATTCGTGGCTTTGGGGTGAGATATCATCAATATGCTGATGATACCCAATTATACATCTCCACCCCAGACCACCCCAGAGATGCCCTTTCCGTGATGTCCCGTTGCCTGGAGGCGGTACGGGCCTGGATGGGTAGAAACAGACTCAAACTCAATCCCTTCAAGACTGAGTGGCTGTGGATGCCGGCATCTCGGATTTCAGAAACCCCATCACTTTTGATGGATGGAGAAAAACTTGCCCCCGTTGATAGGGCTCGCAACTTGGGTGTCCTCCTGGATGCTCGGTTGTCCCTAGAAGACCATCTAATGGCTGTGACCAGGGGGGCCTTCTCACAGCTTCACCTGGTGCGCCAGTTGCACCCTTTCCTGGACCGAGATGACCTTCGCACAGTCACTCATGCCCTGGCTACTTCCCGCTTGGATTATTGCAATTCCCTCTACATGGGCCTGCCCCTAAGATGCACCTGGAGACTCCAGCTGATCCAGAATGCAGCCGCACGGGTTGTTACAGGAGCCCCTCGTTACTCCCATATAACACCCCTCCTGCATCAGCTGCACTGGTTACCAGTGGTTCTCTGGGTCCGCTTCAATGTACTAGTTCTCACCTATAAGGCCCTACATGATTTAGGTCCAGGATATTTACAGGACCTTCTCCTGCCTGCTTCCCACCGTCCTGTTCGCTCACATAGGGCTGCTCTCCTCAGGGTCCCGATGGCAAGCCAATGTCATCTAGCGGTGCCCAGGGGTAGGGCATTCTCTGTGGGTGCTCCCACCCTCTGGAATGAATTACCTACCGAGCTCCGGACGGCTCCTGATCTCCGCTCCTTTCGTCGGGAGCTGAAGACTTGGCTGTTCAAGCAAATAGGCTGACTCTGATTCTGGGTTTATTATTTATCATTAATTAGTTATTTGATTTAAAATACGATTTTATTGTACATGTTTCTTAACTTGTGTTCGCCGCCCTGAGTCCTTCGGGAGAAGGGCGGCATATAAATACATGTAATAAATAAATAAATAAATATCATTCACTTAACAACCGCAGGCAGGGCCGGATTTAGATGAAAAGAGGCCCTAGGCTATTCCACTTATGAGGCCCTTTCACCTCCCATTTTTTTCAGTTCAGTGTTTTAGTGTTCACTGTTTTTAGAATAGTGTAATTTTAATTTTGCTAACAATTTGAATGTAGGCCCCTCTTGATCTTGAGGCCCTAGGCTGAAGCCTAGTTAGCCTATAGGAAAATCCGGCCCTGACCGCAGGGTTCTAGTATCTCAGATTTCAGCTAAGAATGATTTACAATGTGGCTCAGTAATACTATCATCCAAACCAGTGGTGGGTTTCACTTACCTTTGCTACTGCTTCGCTCGTGCTCATGTGCTCACTTTGCTCACTTGCGCACCACTTCTGCACATGCGTAGAGCATATTTGATGACATCTGGGCAGGTGGGTGAGCCTTCTGCTGCTGCTACTACTGGTTTGCCAAAATGGGGCAAATCAGTAGCAACCCACCACTGATTCCATCCCTCTAAATGCCACAGATTTTGCAATACATTTAGAACTGGGATGTGCACTTTCTATTGGCTTCTAGGCAGTGGTGGGATTCAGCCAGTTCGCACCACCTCGGGAGAACCGGTTGTTAACTTTTTGAGCAGTTTGGCAAACTGGTTGTTGGAAGAAATTATTAGGGCAGAGAACCAGTTGTTAAATTACTTGAATCCCACAACTGCTTCTAGGAGATGTTCCACACTCCTGATTCATGTTCAGCCTGTTATTAACGAATGCTTAAAATGATAAGTGTGCAAGAACAAACCAAAATAATGTAAAAATTATTAGAATATTCTGAGCCTACAAAAATAAATGGAGGGTTGAATTTTAAAATGGAGGTTAGCTGTTGGAGGTGACCATTTGGAGAGGAAAAGCAGCAGAATAGGGAATAGAAAAAAAAAGATTTTTTCTTAAATATGCTACTTTTTGCCTTAGTTCATCTTTCTGCTGTTCATATGCTGATTTCAAGGCATATTTTCAGTCCAAGAAAATCTCCAGTTGCTTTGAAAATGGTACAAATGTATCATAAGAAACACAGAATGGAGAAGAAGAGTCCTATCAGAACTTGAGTCTTACCAATAGGAGCATAATATCTGTGACTGAATCCAATTTCAGTACATTTTCCAGTCGATTAAGAAGTTTTCCCTAATGTCTTACTCAAGCATTCAGGTGTAGCCTACAATGAAGCACAGAACATACTGCACCTGGCTATTGCTGATTCTTGGTCAAAAGATTTTTCTTGTAATATTGGAGCACTTATAACACCACCTTGGTTATCCAGAGAACTTACATCCATCTGTGACTTGCCCAGAAAGAATATCTGTTTGAGTTGTAGTACTGACTTTGATAACAGGTCAGGATCTTCAATTCCACCAAATTCTTCAATCTTATTTTAAAGCAACAAAGGCTGGAAGGAAAGAAAACATGAGGAAGGCTTTGTGGTTCCTGATTGCCATCCTTCTCTACTGTGCCTTGGGTGAGTAGCCAAAAATAGAGCTTTTAACAGTATTGCTACGATGGGTATATTTTTTGGGTATGCTATACTCATTTCCTTCATTTTGTCGATTTAGTTTAGCCATAAACTGAGTGTCCCACTGTTTACAAGTGGGCACACATTTTCTGAAGAGTGGTTTATGTCCCATGTTTGTAATTTTTTGACAGTTGTAGTGCCCAGAGCTCTTAAGCCCTTTGGAAGCACCACAATATTTCTGTAGAAATATTTTGACCATAACAAAATACTTTCTCACATGTACAAAGTTCAATATTTCACTGCCATAAAGTGAATTTGCACTTGAAAAGCAATCGCTCCTTAACGTACACTGTGGTAATCTGATCCTTACTAGCCAGTTTCAGTATCAGGGAAATGAACATAGGCTAGAAATGAAAAAAAGATGGCTGTTACAATATTCTAAATTCTTTACATTTTCTTCACTTGTATATATAGTTCTCCATGTCATAACTGATGGTGCTATTTCCATGGAGCCTTTAAGAAATATAATGCAAATTTATAATTTTCCACTTGTACCCTGTCTTTCAGAAAGCTGCACAGTATTGTGGAATCACTGATTATCATTCGATATTACAAAACCTTGTTTATCTTGAACATTTGTTGCATTCTTTAAATATAGCTGTTGTTGTGAATGAAGGAAAGCCTCTCTCTCATTTTTTTTCAATTTCACTATTTTGCCTACAAGTCTATTGGTACCAACTACCTAGCTAAACATTTGGGAAAATGAGAGGTAAAGAAATTTTGGAGCTGTGGAAATTAATTAAATTTATACAATCTGTATCTTGCTTCTTCTTTTTCCAGTAGCTGAAGCTCTTACCTGCAACAACTGCAGACAATATAAGATTGGTTTTGATTGTGTCACTAAGAAAAAATCACCACCTTGCATTGCTAAACCAGGTCAAAAGTGTAAAATTGTGAAATCTTTTCTAGGTATGTATGTTTCTACTTAAAATCTGATATTACGCAGATAAAAATATTCCTTCTGCACATGACACACACTTGTCAATTAAAAATAAAGTAGAGTATTTACAAATCTCTTGTTTTCTGGGTAGGGAAGAAGGTAGAGAGGGGTATGTAATTTGTAGATTTGATCTATCAAATGCAATACATTCCATTTTTACAGGCTATCCCAATCTTGGTGGCCACCTGTAATTTAGAGTCTCAATTTCCAGAATTTGCACCCATCAGATACCAATACCTTGGCGGTACTAAGAAGGGGAAAGCTATTCTAAGGAGGTTTCTTGGCTATGATCCTCAGGATTTGTTGTGTAACCAGAGATGTAGATTGTGCAACCAATGATGTAAGTGTGCTAATCTGTTTTCTCCTTTTATAGATGGAACCATCAGAGGTATAGTTAAACTAGGTTGCACAAAATCAATTAATGAATGTGGTCTGAACGTTTTCAATAAAACAGTGGGCCCCGTGAAAACGACGTGTTGTGATGACCGTGACTTCTGCAACACACCATAAACAAAGCAGTCATGGTGTTCCAACATCACCCTCAATTCCCCACATATTTTTCTGTACTACTTTTATGATTTTTCCCCTCCTTCAAGCTTCTAAAGGCTATGCTGCAAAAATTTACTGATTTAAAAATGTTGGATATTTTGGGATGTGGCTGGAGTACAGTAGATGTATTTTCTGGTTCCAGTGAAGAAGCATGAATTGCAAGAAATATAATCCTTACATCTGTGCTAGTTCATTCTTTAGGCACTTGTTCTCCACTTTTATCAAGAATATTTGTCTGTTTGTTTGTCTGTCTGTCTTTCTGTACGTGTGTGTGTGTGTGTGTGTGTGTGTGCATATATATACACACACACACATCAATGACAAAATATGACCCATTTCCTGCCATGAAATATTTAATGTAATTTTGCTGACAACTATGCAACTATTAAATGCTGACAACTCCAAAATCAAATCACAAACATCTGTTTATCTGCCTGCCAGTCTGCCATCTAATGACTTCAATGAACACTACTAATATGCCAGATATTAATTATCAAACCATCAATAATTCCTATCACCTGGATCACTAGAAGAGTGGTCACTTCTGTTCCCAAGATACATACAAGGATATGCATTGTCTTATCCAAATAGAGAAGGAATCAGGGTACCCCAGGAAGTACCAGACCAAATGCCATATAGCTCAACATAAATTCTCTGCTGTTACTTTCTGGTACCAATTTTCTATCTTGGAGTAAAGCCAAGGCAATAACATCTCCAAATTCTAATCCACACAGCTGGAGTTTGAACATGGACTATAGAATGTCAACCTGTTCTCTGATTTATTTCTTGGTTCCCTCTGAGGTCCCTCTACCTATTCTCAAATACAGGATATTGCATAATAGAAAATTAGATTTCACTCAGGAACTGATTATTTTAAATAGTCATAGAGCTGTCATATACACACATTCTTTAGTTACTCATTTATCCAGAGCATATAATTAGAGGGATTGTATTTATTCTGGTACTTAAATTATTATGGTCTACATACTAGTAAGTATGATCACTAGCATTTTACTTAAAACATATTGAATACAGTAGGTTGATATATCAGATTATATGATTTGTATAACATAAACATATATAACATATGTATAACATAATATAAAAGGGGTTATTTTATTTTTCGTTGACTTGTAGATGAAAAATGGCCAAGTAGTTCAAGATAATTTGGAAACAGTCTTCCCCAAAACCTGTAGAATAAGCACCAAGATTATTGTTATTTGTAACGAAGAAAAGTGATAAAATAAAACAAGTTTCAATGTAAAAAGTACAAGAAAACAGTATTCTAATTTTCAACTACTTCTGTTCTAGAATTAGCATTTCAGCGCATCTTTTTTATCCACCTAGAGAAAATGTTTAATTAATGCAACAAAGAATTGTTAATATTATTGAAATTCATTAAAGCTTTCTTCCTCAATTAAAAATGTTTTGTCTGAGTTTTTCTCTTCTCTTCTCTTAACAGCACAAAACCATGCCAGCACAGTATTTTCACATCCTATTTTTACTTAGGATAAAAAAAGGAATACTACATAATAAGGCAATAGAGGAAAAAAGAGAATATCAAATCATAAGAGATCTGTATTAATCAACAACAACATAGTAGATGTAAACATTTATGGAGGAAAAGGAGTTTACGTTTTCTAACTAGTAAAGGGAGCTTTTAAGAAGAAATTGGACAATCATTTTCACTGAAATTGCATAGGGCTGTGATGGAGAACCTATGGCAAGTATGCCAGAGGTGGCATGTGTTAAGGATATTGTTGTTGTGTAACAACTAGCAGAGTGAAGTGCACAGAGAAAACGTTTTTGAAAGCACTGAGATAGAGATACATACAAACTGGTGTTATCAAAAATGTTCTTTATAATGGGAAATAAACAATCTCGTAGTCTTCTAAACAGTCCAAGTCTTTACCGGTTAACTCTAAACAAACTCTTACCAAACAAACAGTAGTTGGTTCACAAACCCCGATGGTAGCAGATCCACCCACACATGCACGCAATGGCAGCTTATCATCTACTGAACCTTTTACAGTACCGTGCTTAAATACATTGTTAAACTATAAGTAATTATAGCATGACTCAGCATTACAGCATGATGCAGCATTAAAACTTAAAGTCACAGAACACATATATTGCCTGGACAACTGTTAGGCCCAAATCATATCCTAACATGCTCCCCTTTGGACAGGCCAATATATACAATTTAAATACAATATATACAGTTTAGATCCTTAATCCATAGCTTTCACAACATGCTTTATGTTTGACAGCATCTTGGCAAACTACAGTTGCCTTATATCGATCTGGTGGATGCCTTTCCCTAGTAGATCTTCTAGGCAATACAGGACTCATTTCAGATGTGTCAGTTTCATCCTCCCCTAAACCTACTTCCTGTTCCTCAACCTTAATAGAGGATTCTACAGTATCTATATCCTCAGGAATCTCATCAGGGATATGATGCTCTATACTAACAGTATTATCATGTCTGAACTCTGCACGCTCTAGTTTATCCCATCCTTCGTGCTCTAGAAATTTAAGTGCTCAAGTCTCCGATGTAACAGATGAATACATTCATCATGTGGTTTAACAGCATGCAGCGCCCTATCTGTGGGCACACAAGCCATCACCCCAGCTCAACTCTGCCATGCATGTGTGTGCGTCTCCCACCAGCCATCGGGTCTCTGCCACGCATGCGGATCAGGGCGTATGCAGGGGAGCGCACATGCATGTGAGGGGCCGTGTGCACAAGCATGGGGGGTTGGGGTACATGTGAAGGAGCATGCGTGCAAGGGTGAAGATGGGGTGCATGCAGGGGGCTGTTTGCACATGTGGGGGCACATGCATGTGCAGGGGTGAAGCACAAGCATGAGGCCTGCACATGCATTGCATTTTGGGGTTCGGGCCCGCACACTCGCATTTGCGCGCACCAGTGGTGAAATCTAAAATTTGTTACTACCGGTTCTGTGGGCATGGCTTGCTGGGGGGGTGGGGGTAATGTGACTGAGTGGGCATGGGCAATTATTTTTTTTTAACTTTTAAAACCATTTTTTCTACAACCTCTTCGGTGAAGAGGTTGTAAAGAAATGCTTTCAAAAGGCTCTGACAATCCCAGCTGAGTTGCCTGATCAGCAGAGGCTTTTTTCCTTTTAAATGCCTCTGCCGATCAGGCAACTCAGCTTGGATTGTCAGAGGCATTTAAAAGAGAAAAAGCCTCTGACGATCAGGCAACTCAGCTGGGATCAACAGAGGCTTTTAAAAGCCTTTGAGGATCCCAGCTGAGCCGTGCGATCATCAGAGGCTTTTTTTTTTACTTTTAAAAGCATTTTTTCGGCCAAAGAGGTTGTAGAAAAAATGCTTTTAAAAGTAAAAAAAAAGCCTCTGATGATTGTGCGGCTCAGCTGGGTATGCGGGGGGAGAGGGGGAGGGAAGTGGGGCAGGGATTTTTGCTACCAGTTCTCTGAACCACCCGCCTCCATCGCTACCGGATCAAGTGATCTGGTCCAAACTGGGAGCATTTCACCCCTGGTGCGCACACTTTGGGCACTCGGGCCAGAAAAGGTTAGCAACCACTGGTCAAGGGTCTCTTGTTTGAGCAGGAAGTTGGATTAGAAGATCTCCAAGGTCCCTTCCAAGTTGTTTTTATGTTACTTTCTTATTAATAAATGGGAAATATCTTTTAAACATTGAATTCCAATTCAATAAAGGGAAAATAGATTATGGAAACATTTAACCCTGAACCATACAAAACAATCAGTAATCTGTCTCAATCTCGCTGCTTGCTGATATTATTTTTAAATGTAAAAAAATGCCAAATTCCAATCATGACTTTCACTTGCAAATCCCTAGTAATTGTTTTGTTTTTGATAAAACACTATTATTGTTATAAAGGCATATTTTCCCCCATACCAAACATACAGTATGTACCTTTAGTACATTCATCAGTGAACAATTACATTTCCTTATCTCTTTAAACAGAAATATTCAGATTAATGTCTTTTATGTCAAACTGCCTTTGGAACTTGCACAGTAGAGTAGAATAAAATGAACCAAAATTCAGTGTTGTTTAATATGTCATATCTGATCCTGTAGTAGCCACTTAGAACTGGAAAGGACAGTGTATCTGTTACTTTTGGGGAAATTCAACTATATTGCTGTAAGGTCATCACCATAATTCCTGAATTTGAGACAGAAAACAAAATAAGTGTTCCAAAATTCCTTTCTGGCAATGATCTTCATTGCCTTGACCCATATCAACCCTATCAGAGCCCCAGGAGACATGGCCATGTTCTCTACAAACTCTGTTGGTAGCACAGAGGGTCAATGGAGGTGAGAGTCATTGGACACACTGAGAAATGTCTCAGCATCATCTTGGTTGCTCTTCAGGAAATCATTTCCAACCTGTCAATCTCTTTCAGAAAATTAAATAGGCAGAAACATACACGATAGTCCAAGGAGAAGATCCAATCTGGGACAGTCTTTGTGATCAGAGGTTTTGTCTTCTGAGCTTTTGGACTTATGATGGGGCCCATCCCGAGGGAATGATTCTGGCTTGCTATTTTTTAGAATTGTTTAAGATAGTTTTTAGAATAACTTTTTAGATGTAGATTGGATTGTTGATGGCTAGCTGAAGTTCCCTGAAGATGGGCTCCAGCATGAGTTTGAAAGCTTGGAAGACAAAACTTCTGGTCTTGGTGACTGGCCCAGTTTGGATCCTGTAACTTCATCCTGGCATACGTGCATTCATCCTCATTCATGAGTCCAAGTACACATCTAAGTAAAGAGGCATCACTGTTTCATTTGCCTTTGATATAATGCTTCTTCTAATGCAGGCCACATCTAGGAAATCTTTCACTCTTCTGTATGTTTAGACTGGTTGCTACTAACAAAAGTGCTTTTTCAAGAGGCAACTGGACTTTCTTTGATTTCTTTGAAGACTTTTGCTTCTGATCCAAAAAAATTCTTAAATGAGAAGTGAAATGGCTTCAAGGAAATACAAAGAAAAAGCACCTTTGGGACAATGATGACCTGGATGACTGAGAATTTGCATAGACACCTGTTGTTAATGAATACACTCATTGGTGATCAGGAATAAACTGAAATACTGCAAAAATTGTTAGAATATTATTAGCTTGCAAGAATAAAGAGATGGTTGAATTTTAAAATAGAAGATAGCTGTTGCAGGCTACCATCTGGAGAAGAAAAGCAGCAGAATAGGGAATAGAAGAAAGAGAATATTTCTTAAATATGCTACTTTTTGTATTAGTTCATCTTTCTGCTGTTAATATGCTGATTTCAAGGGAAATGTTTGGCCCAAGAAAATCTCCAATTGCTTTGAAAATGGTCCAAATGTATCATAAGATACAAACAGAGTGGAGAAGAAGAGCCCTAATAGAACTTGAATCTTACCAATAGGAGCATGATATCTATGAAAAAAAATTATTTTCAGTGTACTTTCCAGTTGATTAAGAAAGTTTTCATAGTCTTAATCAAGCATTCAGGTATAGCCTGAAGAAGGCACAGAACATACTGCACTGGGCTATTGCTGATTCTTGGTCAAAAGATTTTTATTGTAATTTTGCAGCATTTATAACACCACCCTAATTATCCAGGGAACTTACATCTGTCTGTGATTTGTTCAGAAAGTACACCTGTGTGAGTTGTAGTACTGACTTTGATAACAGGTCAGGATCATCTTCATCATTACAAATCAAAGTTCCACCAAATTCTTCAATCTTATTTCAAGGCAACAAAGGCTGGAAGGAAAGAAAATATGAGGAAGGCTTTGTGGTTCCTGATTGCCATCCTTCTTTGCTTTGCCTCAGGTGAGTAGCCAAAAATAGAGCTTTCAACAGTATTGCTACGATGGGTATTTTTTTGGGTATGCTATACTCATTTCTTTCATTTTGTTGATTTAGTTGAGCCATAAACCAAGTGTCCCACTGTTTACAAGTGGGCACACATTTTCTGAAGAGTGGTTTATGTCCCATGTTTGTAATTTTTTGACAGTTGTAGTGCCCAGAGCTCTTAAGCCCTTTGGAAGCACCACAATATTTCTGTAGAAATATTTTGACCATAACAAAATACTTTCTCACATGTACAAAGTTCAATATTTCACTGCCATAAAGTGAATTTGCACTTGAAAAGCAATCGCTCCTTAACGTACACTGTGGTAATCTGATCCTTACTAGCCAGTTTCAGTATCAGGGAAATGAACATAGGCTAGGAATGAAAAAAAGATGGCTGTTACAATATTCTAAATTGTTTACATTTTCTTCACTTGTATATATAGTTCTCCATGTCATAACTGATGGTGCTATTTCCCTGGAGCCTTTAAGAAATACAATGCAAATCTATAATTTTCCACTTGTACCCTGCCTTTCAGAAA
Organism: Masticophis lateralis; assembly: GCA_030761175.1. Taxonomy (NCBI): domain Eukaryota; kingdom Metazoa; phylum Chordata; class Lepidosauria; order Squamata; family Colubridae; genus Masticophis; species Masticophis lateralis. Next base: position 4,705,091 of record JAUDYJ010000008.1, on the reverse strand, counting down.
GCTGTACAGTATTGTGGAATCACTGATTGTCATCCGATATTACAAAACCTTGTTTATCTTGAACATTTGTTGCATTCTTTAAAGATAGCTGTTGTTGTGAATGAAGGAAAGCCTCTCTCTCATTTTTTTTTCAATTTCACTATTTTGCCTACAAGTCTATTGGTACCAACTACCTAGCTAAACCTTTGGGGAAATGAGAGGTAAAGAAATTTTGGAGCTGTAGAAATCAATTATATTTATACAATCTGTATCTTGCTTCTTCTTTTTCCAGCAGCTGAAGCTCTTACCTGCAACAACTGCAGACAGTTTAAGATTGGAACTGGTTGCCTCACTGAGAACCCACCAGTACCTTGCATTGCTAATCAAGGTCAAAAGTGTCAAGTTGTCAGATATGCTCTAAGTATGTATGTTTCTACTTGTTTCTACTGATATTACTCAGATAAAAATATTCCTGTTGTGGCCCACCGGCGGCCAGCGTGTATCACAGCTGGACCCAACGAGGAGGAGGCTGGTGTGGGGTCACGCCCGCTGCCTGGGCAGCAGGCACTTGCATTGGACAGCGGGGAGGCTGAAGAGGATGTGGTGCCAAAAGCAGAGACTCATCCTGGGCCTTCAAAACCTCCAGAGGCTCCTTCAAGTGGAGAGAGCGAAGTGGAGGAGCCTCTTCTCAATGCTCGAGCATGCAGGGCTGCCAAAAGGCAGGAGTGGCTACTCAGGAGGAGGAGGTCTCCTCGAGAGTAAGGTTTGAGGATAATTGGCCGCTCCCTTAGCCTTTTTAAGTCGCACGCAGTTAGTAATTTCATGCTGGAAACAACGTGTAATTATTAAAGAGCAGTTTGGATAGTGAGTGTCTTATTGTATCTTGTTTTCTGGGCTGGTTGCCAACTTTTGCCGGACTTTATTCTTGGTATGTTATAACTTTGATAAGGACCGTTGGTGTGTGTCACAATCTTTGGGAATCTGGAGCTGGGGCAGAACAATTCCTTCTGGACATGACACACAATTAAAAATACAGTGGAGTATTACCGAACCTCTTGTTTTCTGTGCTTGGGGTAGAGAAGAAAATAGAGAGGAAGTATGTAATTTGTAGTTTTGATCTATTAAATCCAATACATTCCATTTTTACAGACTCTCGTAATCTTGGTGGCTACCTGTAAATTAGAGTCTCAATTTCCAGAATTTCCATCCACTAGATACTAATATCTTGGAGGTACTAAGAAGGGGAAAGCTATTCTAAGGAGGTTTTTAAATCTATTTTCTCCTTTTACAGAAGGAAGACCTAAAGGTATAATTACACAACGGTGCACAAAAACGATTAGGGAATGTGTTGCGAAGGTTTCCCATAAAGAAGTGGGTAATTTGAAAACAACATGTTGTAATAATCGTGACAACTGCAACACACCATAAACAAAATACTCATGGTGTTCTGACATCACCCTCAATTCAGCTATATTTTTCTGTATTACTTTCAATTTATTTTTCCTTCTTCAAGCTTCTAAGGTCTATGCTGCAGAAAATTTACCAATTAGTTCACCACTTTAAAAATGTGGGGTATTTTGGGATATGGTTGTAGTACTAGAGATGTTTTCCTGGTACCATTGAAGAAGCATGAATTGAGAGAAGTTTAATCCTTCAGTCTGCACTTTGTTAATTCTTCTACTGTTCTCCACTTTTGTCAAGAATATGTGTCTCTCTCTGTTTGTCTGTCTATCTATCTATCTTTTAATATATATTAAATTATATACAGTTTAATCTAATACATGTTTAATACAGTTTAATACAGTTTAATCATATTACAACCTGTGTAATATGAACACACGTTCATATTAAATTAGATTAAATTAGAATACCAATGAAAAAATATGTCCCATTTTCTGCTATGAAATGCTTAATATAGTTTTGCTGAGAAATGTTAAATGCTGACAAATCCAGAATGCAAATCACAAGCAACTGTTTATCTGTCTGCCTCCCTGCCATCCAATGACTCCGATGAACAGCATTAAGAGGTCAAATAGTCGATTATCCCACCATAAATCTTTTCTATCACCTGGATCACAAGAAGATGGTCACTACTGTTCCCAAAATACATACAATGATATGTATTGTCTTTTCCAAATAGAGAAGGAATTGTGGCACCTTGGAGGATCCCAAACCAAATTCCACACACTTCAAAACAAATTCTCGGCTACTTTCTGGTACAAGTTTTCTATCTTGGAGTAAAGCCAAGGCAGTAACATCTCCAAATCCTATTCCACATGGCTGGAGTTTGAACACGGTTTATAGAAATTCAGCCTGTTCTCTGTTTTATTTCTTGGTTTCTTCTAAGCTCCTCGGAGGTCCCTCTACCCTTCTCAAATATAGCATATCGCATAATAATGTGGTTTCCACATAATTTGGAAAATTAGGTTTCACTCAGGAACTTATTATTTTAATTAGTCACAGTGTTGTCACATACACACATTCTTTACTTAGCCATTTATCGAGGGAATATGAAAAGAGTGATTGTATACATTCTGGAGCCTAAGCCACAACGGTCTACATACTACTGTGTGTTTTACTAAAATACATATTAGTAACATTTTACTAAAAATATACGAGTAGGCTGATATTTCAGATTATATCCTTTGTATATCATAAATGATATACATCATTTATGTATATCATTTATACATAACATCAATGTTATTCCTAACAAAGAAAAGTGATAAAATAAAACATGTTTCAATGTAAAAAGTACAAGACAACAACATTTTAATTTTCAACTACTTGTGTTCTAGAATTAGCATTTCAGTGCATCTCTTTAAACCATCTAGAGAAAATGTTTGATTAATGCAACAAAGAATTGTTAATATTATTGAAATTCATTAAAATTTTCTTCCTCGGTTAAAAATGTTTTTGACTGAGTTTTTTTTTCTTCTCTTCTCTTAACAGCACAAAACAAACCCAGCATAGTATTTTCACATTAGTATTTATTTAAGATAAAAGGAATACTACATAAATATGCAACAGAAGAAAAAAGAGAATATCAAATCATAATAGATCTGCATTAATCAACAACAACATAGTAGATATAAAGCTTTATCAAGGAAAAGGAGTTTAAGTTTTCTAACTAGTAAAGGGAGCTTTTAAGAAGAAATTGGACAGCCATTTGTCTGACATGGTATAGGGCCATGATGGCGAACCTGTGGCATGGGTGCCACAGCTGGCACGCGGAGCCATATTGGTGGGCACGCAAGTGTTGCCCTAGCTCAGCTCCAGTGCGCATGGGCGCCCCGGCCAACTGATTTTCAGGCCTTCCGGTCCCACCAGAAGTCAGGAAACAGCCAGTTTCCCACCCAGGAGGATGGGAAAGGCTGTTTTTGCCCTTCCCAGGCTCCTAGAAAACCTTGGAAGCCTGGGGAGGGGGAAAATGGGCCTACCAGGCCCACTGTGCTATCGCATGCCAAAAGCAGAGGGAAGTGTGTGTGGGGGGTTACGGGCGCATGCACAGGAGGGCAGCGCACATTAGATTATGGATGTGGGCACATTCACCCACGACCCCCCACGCTCCCCTACTTTTGGCACATGACGGCAAAAAGGTTAGCCATCACTGGTATAGGGTCCCATGTTTGAATGTGTGGTTGGACTAGAAGACTTCTAAGATCCCTTCCAGCTTGTGATCAATAAATTCTTATCAATAAATTGGAAACCTCTTTTAACAGTGCCTTTCACTTGCAAGTCCTTAGTATTTGTTTTCTTTTTGATAAAACCCTCTTATTTTTATAAAAACAGATTATGAAATATTCAAATTAATATCTCTTATGTCAATCTGCCTTTGGAACTTACACCATTGCCCAATATAGTAGAATAAAATGAACCAAAATGCAGTATTGTTTCATATACCATATCTGATCCTGTAGTAGCCACTTAGAACTGGAAAGGACAGTGTATCTGTTACTTTCGGGGTAATTCAACTGTAAGGTCATCACCATAATTCCTGAAGTAAAGACTGAAAACAAAATAAGTGTTCCAAAATTCCTTTCTGGCAATGATCTTCATTGCCTTGACCCATATCAACCCTATCAGAGCCCCAGGAGACATGGCCATGTTCTCTACAAACTCTGTTGGTAGCACAGAGGGTCAATGGAGGTGAGAGTCATTGGACACACTGAGAAATGTCTCCGCATCATCTTGGTTGCTCTCCAGGAAATCATTTCCAATCTGTCAATCTCTTTCAGAAAATCAAATAGCCAGAAACTTACATGATATAATCCAAATAGAGGATCCAATCTGGGTCAGACTTCATGACCAAAGGTTTTGTCCTCTGAGCTTTTAGACTCATGCTGGAGCCCATCCTCAGGGAATGACTCTGGGCTGGCTATTTTTTAGAATTTTTTAAGATAGTTTTTAGAATAACTTTTTAGATGTAGATTGGGTTGTTGATGGGTGGCTGAAGTTCCTTGAAGATGGGCTCCAGCATGAGTTTGAAAGCTTGGAAGACAAAACTTCTGGTCCTAGTGACTGACCCAGTTTGGATCCTGTAACTTCATCCTGGCACACGTGCATTCATCCTCATTCATGAGTCCAAGTACACATCTAAGTAAAGAGGCATCACGGTTCCATTTGCCTTTGATATAATGCTTCTTCTAATGCAGGCCACATCTAGGAAATGTTTCACTCTTCTGTATGTTTAGATGGGTTGCTACTAACAAAAGTGCTTTTTCAAGAGGCAACTGGACTTTCTTTGATTTCTTTGAAGACTTTTGCTTCTGATCCAAAAAAATTCTTAAATGAGAAGTGAAATGGCTTCAAGGAAATACAAAGAAAAAGCACCTTTGGGACAATGATGACCTGGATGACTGAGAATTTGCATAGACACCTGTTGTTAATGCACACACTCATTGATGTTCAGGAATAAACTGAAATACTGCAAAAATTGTTAGAATATTATTAGCTTGCAAGAATAAAGGGATGGTTGAATTTTAAAATAGAAGATAGCTGTTGCAGGCCACCATTTGGAGAAGAAAAGCAGCAGAATAGGGAATAGAAGAAAGAGAATATTTCTTAAATATGCTACTTTTTGTATTAGTTCATCTTTCTGCTGTTAATATGCTGATTTCAAGGGAAATGTTTGGCGCAAGAAAATCTCCAATTGCTTTGAAAATGGTCCAAATGTATCATAAGATACAAACAGAATGGATAAAAAGGGTCCTAACAGATCTTAAATCTTACCAATCTTGGTAAAATATCGTTAGATGAATCGAATTTCAGTGTACTTTCCGGTCTATTAAGAAGTTTTTCCTAATGACTTGCTCTAGCATTCAGGTATAGCCTACAACAAGGCACAGAACATACTGCAGCTGGCTATTGCTGAATTCTTGGTCATAAGATTTTTATTATAATTTTGCAACATTTATAACACTACCTTTGTTATCCAAAGAACATCTATCCATCTGTGACTTGCTCAGAAAATACAGTACATCTTTGTAAGTTGTAATACTGAGTTTAATAACAGATCAGGATCATCATCAATACCAATGAAAGTTCCATCAAGACCTTCAATCTTATTTCAAAGCAAGAAAAGCTGGAAGAAAGAAAATATGAGCAAGGTTTTGTGGTTCTTCATTTTATTTATTTATTTATTTGTTCAATTTATATATGCTGTCCTTCTCCGGAGACTCAGGGCGGCTTACAATGCATTAAGCAATAGCCTTCATACTTTTGTATATACTTGCTTAGTAGGGCTTTTTGGGCCCCCCGAGCGGTGTTCTATTTTATACAAAGTCAGCTTATTGCCCCCACAAACTGGGTCCTCATTTTACCTACCTTGAAAGGATGGAAGGCTGAGTCAACCTTGAGCCTGGTGAGAATTGAACTCGTAGTAATTACAGGCTGCTGGTGCTACTTAACAGCACTTTAGTCCACTGCGCCACCAAGGCTCTTGCCATCCTTCTCTGCTTTGCCTTGGGTGAGTAGCCAAAGTTAAAGCTTTCAATATCCTTGCTACAATGAGTATAATTTTGGGTGTTGTGCTCATATATTTTAGCTTTCAGTTCCCTAATCATCTTGATATGTTTCATTTTTTTTAACCTTTTTCACTACTGTAAACAGTTCTCAATGACAGTAATGTAAATTTATTATTTTCCAGCCATATCCTCCATTTCAAAACAACTGCAGATTATTCTAGTTCTGCTGAACCTCATCAGATGTTTTAAAACTTCCTATTTTTTACCTTGAACATTGAACATTCTTTAAATATGCTGGTCCTACTGAATGAATGCATGTGTTCTGGCCCCGTACCCAGAAATAACCTCCCCTCAGACAATCAGAGTCTAATGAACTGGCAGGCAACCAAGTAAGCTGATAACAAAGGTCAGCAGAAATCCACAGCTGCTTGCCAACGTCTTTATTAATAGGTCCGTCACATACACACCACCAAAGCTGAGACGCAGGGCCGATTCAAAACCGGGATCCATGAATCTTTGTTTTGTTCGTCACAAAGATATGGCTACAATCCCTCTCTTATATAGTCTGGGAGGTGTGGTCCACCAGCTAATCACGACCACGCCTTTTCCTCTGCTGGGCTCTCCTGTCTCTCCGACGCTGGCGAGGATCCAACCAAAACTCACTCCCCTCGTCAATGTCCTCCTGTGGCTGCGGGGACGAGTTTGGCTCTGGGCCTATCTCCTGCCCTTCGGTGTCCTCTGGAGGCATTGCCAGAGAGGAGAGTCCTGGAGAAGGAGGCCTTGCCAACTCCTCTCCCTCACTCTCAGAGTCCTCCCCTGCTGATGACGCAGGCTCAGGCAACAGAGCCACAACAGCATGTCTCCCTCTCATTGTTTCAGTTTCACCATTTTGCCTTCACTTCTTTTGGAACCAACTACCGAATTAAACGATTGAGAAATTGAGAGGTAAAGAAATTTTGGAGCTGTAGAAATTAATCATATTTATACAATCTAGATTTTGCTTCTTCTTCTTTTTCCACAGCTGAAGGTCTTAACTGCATTGTGTTCAGAAAATTGGAAATGGATACTTCAAAATGTCTCAGTGAAAAACCGACAAAAACATGTATTGCCAAACCAGGTTTCTCATGTAACATTGTCAAATTTTCTGCAGGTATGTATATTTTTACTTAAAATCTGATATTATCCAAAGAAAATGGACATGACATACATTTTCCTATTAAAAACACAGTAGTTTATTTACACCCCTCTTGTTTTCTGTGCTCTGGATAGAGGAGAAAGTAGAGAAGAGGGAGTATGCTGTTTATAGTTTTTAGCTATCAAATCCTGCACATTCTGCTTTACAACTCTGAGAATTCCCATCCCATTTGAGGGTACCAGAAAAAGGAAAGCTGTTCTAAGGAGGTTTCTTGGATAGTTTCTCAGGGTTTATTGTTCAACCAACGATGTACCGTAGATGTGCTAATCTATTTTCTTCTTTTTCAGGTTGGAAAAAGCAAGGTATATATTCACAAGGATACATTAAGCCAAAACAATGTAATTTGATTAAAGTAATGAGAAAGCTGGGCACTTTTGAAAGCAAATGTTGTGAGCATCATGACCTCTGCAACACACCATAAGAAAACAAGTCATGCTGTTCCAACATCACCACCAATTCAGCGCATATTTTTTCTTTTCTCTTTTTTCAATTGTTTTTTCTTTCCCCAAGCTTCTAAAGACTATGCTGCAGAAAATGATCTGATCAGTCCATTGTTGTAAAGATGTGAAAGCTTTCTTTGGGATATGGCTGTAATATTGTAGATGTTTTTTCTAGTTTCATTGAAAACGCATGAATTGTAAAAGGTGTAATCCTTCGGTCTGAGCTTGTTCATTATTCTAAACTCTGGTTCTCGTCTTTTATCAGGAAGATATATGTATTTGTGTGTGTGTGTGTGTGTGTGTGTATGTGTGTGTGATTAAATTAAACCAAATTGTGGAGCGAAAGACAAAACTTGCCACATTTCTAGCCATCAAATATTTAATATAGATTTGCCTATAAATAATAAGAGTGAGGGGTTTTCATACCTTCTCTTGGGCTTTGCACTTAAGCTTCCTGTTCCTGTACAAGAACATGTATTCTATTGGCTGTTGTAGGGGTCATAGCTGGCTCTATAGGTTGCCTGAGCTATGTTTGGTTGAAGTTTCTGAGGGTGATGCAATAATTAATGGCTTTGCCCTGTTTTAGTTTTTGAGTGGGAGCTAATCTGTCTTTGTTCAGATTTTGTTGCAGGGAGTAATGGATTACCAAATCTGCATTTCTAAAAGCTGCCCCAGCTCAGTATCTGTTTGGGGCGCAAGGAGCTGGAGCTCTGAGTTTCTGTCTCCCTTAAGATTTTTATTTCTCTTTTAGGGGAAATATTTTATCCTGCCTTTATTAAAAAAAAATTCCTCAAAATATTTCATTCTTCTAGGGGGGTGGGGTTTGTAGCTTCCCTCATGGATTTTAAAAATATGATTTGGGCTTCATTTGCGCACACTCCCACTGCAAGCTGGTAGTGGAGGTAAGTAGAACCCACCCCTGCTTACAACCATTTATTTAGTAACTGTTCAAAGTTACAATGACATTGAAAACAGTGGCTTACAACAGTGGCTTACAACATTTAAGAGCCCAGATGGTGCAGTAGTTACAATGCAGTATTGCAGGCTGACTTGGCCCACAGCCAGGAGTTTGAGCCTGACTGGCTTAAGGCTGACTCAGCCTTCTATCCTTCTCTATGGTCAGTAAAATGAGGACCCAGATTGTTAGGGGCAATATGCTGACTCTGTAAACTGGTTAGAGAGGGCTGTAGTGCAGACATTCCCAAAGTTTCTGGCTGTGTAGACCAGCAGCAGCTGTGGCAGAGAGGGGGAGAAGGCATGGTTCTGTGCAAGCAGCAGTGCATGCACTTGTGTGCAGAACTCCATTTCTACAGCAGCAGGTAATGCATCCTCTGCTCAGACAAAAGGATTTTTTGGACTCACATAGACGTGCCCACCACCCACCCAACTGGAGTTGTGCTTGTTCAGTTGACCCCTGTACAAATCACTAGGAAGCGGTATACAAATCTAAGGGCTATTGCCATTGTTATTACAACCATTGCAGGGTCCCTTGGTCACGTGATCCAACTCCTGCTGCTAGGCAACTGATATGTATTTACGATGGTTGCAGCTTCTTAGGATCATTTGATCTCCATTTGCAACCTTCCGACAAACAAAGTCAATGGGGAAACCAGATTCTCTTAATGACTGCATGATTCACTTAACAATTGTGGCAAAAAAGGTCTTAAAATTGGGTGTGACTCACTTAACAACCGCCTTGTTTAGCAATGGAAATTGTGGCTTCAGTTTTGGTCGTAAGTCAAAGACTCCCTGTATGCATGGTGGCAGGATCCTTGGAAGCATAAAAATGCACAGAGCCACTTGGGATAGTTTCAGGAAAAGGACAGAATTGTTGAAAGGCATCTGTCCTTTTATTATTGCTTATATATAAAGAAAATTCAAGGGTTTTGTTCTAAGTCATTAGTTCTCAATCACTGGTACACAAACAACATATAGAACTCAGAAATAGTCTAGAAGAAGCTCAGTGTCAGTAACAGAAATGTGAAGTCTTTGCCGCTTATTTTAAGTACTACGATAAGGAGAATATTTGTAGCTGAAGGTTGAACTGTGGGGCCCCTGGTTGCTCTCTGAGCATGGTTGTTTTCTTGCGACGTTTCGTTACTGAAGTGAAGGAACATCAAAAATGTTCATGAAATTTGTGCAAGAAAACAACTAAGCTCGGAGAGCACGTAAGACCCCCTATAGAAATAGTAAACCCTATAATCCTTTTCTGAAGCAAACAAGGTAGGAGCCAGCTCACGGTGATGGCCACCATTGGGAGAGGAAAAACAGCAGAATGTGGAATAGAAAAAAGAGAATTTTCCCAAATTATGCTCCTTTTCTGCCTGAGATTGTCTTTTATCTCTTAATTTGTCAATTTCAAGGCATATGTTTGGCCCAAGAAAGCTCCAATGCCTTTGGAAATCTTACAAGTGTTTTCATAAGATTCACACAGAGGTGTCCAGAAGGGTCCTAAGGGAATGTGAGTCTTACCAAAAGGCCAAACATATCTATGGGTGAGTCTAATTTTAATGTGTTTCCAGTTGATTAAGAAAGTTTTCATAATAGCTTAATCAAACATTCAGGTGTAACCTACAACGAGGCACAGAACATACTGTACCGGGCTATTGGGGATTCGTCAAAAGATTTTTATTGTAATTTTGCAACATTTATAACACCACTTCATTATCCAGAGAACTCACATCTATCCGTTACTTGCTCTGAAAGTCAAGTCTGTGTGAGTTGTAATACTGACTTTGATAACAAATCAGGATCATCTTCATCAATTCTACCAACATTCCATCAAATTCTTCAATCTCATTTCAAAGCAACAGTTGCTGGGAGGAAAGGAAAAATGAGCAAGGTTTTGTGGTTCTCTATTGCCATCCTTCTCTGCTCTGCCTTGGGTGAGTAGCCAAAATGAGGGCTTTCCACTCTGTTGCTGCAATGAGTGTATTTTGAGGCACTGAACTCATTCCCTTCATTTTGTCTGTTTAGTTGAGCCATAAACCAACCATCCCACAGCTTGTAAGTGAGCATACTATTTCTGAATGGGGCTTTATGTCCCATATCTTTTGATCTTTTGACAATTGTAGCATTGGCTTAATTGATGGGAAATTTCAGCTCAATTTTACATTTTAAAAACAGATCGAAAAAATGGCCAAGATTAATAATGGAATAACAGAGTTTGAAAGGGACCTAGGAGGTCTTCCAATCCAACCACCTGCTCAGGTAGGAAACCTTATACAATTTCAGACAAATGGTTGTCCACATTCTTCTTAATAACCTCCAGTGATGGAGCACCCACAGCTGCTGGAGGCAAGTCATTCAACTAATTAATTAATTTAACTGTCAAGAAATTTCTTCTTAATTCCAGGTTGGTTTTCTCCTTGATTAGTTTCCATTCATTGCTTCTTGTCCTGCCTTCAGGTGCTTTGGAGAGTAGATTGACCCCCTGTTCTTTGTGGCAGCCCCTTAGATATTGGAACACTGCTATCATGTCACCCTAGTCCTTCTTTTCATCAAATTACACATACCCAATCCCTGCAATGTTATTCATGTGTTTTAACCTCCACCTAATCATCTTTGTTGCTCTTCTGTGCACTCTTTCTGGACTCTCAGAATCTTTTTTATATTGTGGTTATGAAAGCTGGATCCAATATTCCAAGTGTTGTCTTACCAAGGCACTATAAAGTGATACTAACACTTCAGTTATCTTAACTCTTTCCTTCTGTTAATGCACTCTAGGACTGCACTGGCCTGTTTGGCAGCTGCAGCACTGTGATGGATCATGTTTAAATGATTGCCACTAGGATTCCAAGCTACATCTCACAATTACCAGAACTGAGTACTATACCTGTACATTTGGATTTTCTTCCCTAATTGTCGAACTTTACTTTTTTCTCCATTGAATTTCATTTTGTTAGATAGAGCCAAGTATTCACATTTTTCAAAATCCTTTAATATCTTAAGTCTATCTTCTGGAGTGTTGGCTATTCCTGCCAGTTTGGTGTTTTCTGCAAATTTGATGAATTCCCCTCCTATCCCCTCATGTAATTCATTGATGGAGATATTGAAGAGCACTGGGCTTAAGACAGAGCCTTGGGTTCTCCAGGGCATACTTCCCTCCATGCAGATGTAGTTCTGTTAAGTATTACACCTTGACTGAGGTCATTTAGAGCCTGGATAGCTCAACAGGCTAATAAGCAGACTAAAACCTGTTATTAACATCCAGCTGTCTGCAATTGCACCAGTTCGGGTCTCTCCGGGCTCAAGGTTGACTCAGCCTTCCATCCTTTCTAAGTAGGTAAATTGAGGATCCAGTTTGTGGGGGCAATAAGCTGACTTTGTATAAAATATACAAAAGTATGAAGGCTATTGCTTAACACATTGTAAGCCGCCCTGAGTCTTCGGAGAAGGGCGGCATATAAATCTAATTAAAAAAATTTTTTTAGCCCATTACAAATCCACCTGGTGGTGATTCTCTGTAATTTTTCTATCTAATCAAGTAGATTGTGGTCTACTTTATCAAATGCTTTACTAAAGTCCTAGTAAATTATATCTACAACATTTCTGTAGTCCACTGATTTTGTATGCAGTAAGATTAGTGTTGCATGACCTGTTTTTGATAAATACGTGTTGGCTTCTGGTTATGATGCCTCTAGGTGTTTGCAGAATCATTGCTCGATTGTCTTTTCCAGAATCTTACCAGGTGTTGATGGTACGATAGGTATGACAGGTCTATTGTGTTCTGTATCAGTTTCTTTCTTTTTTGGAGATGGGAACTATACCAGACTTTTTCCATCTGGTAGTTCCCTGATGCTCCAGGATCTTTGAAAGGTGGCTCTGATCTGCCAAGTCCTTCAGATATCTGGAAGGTAATCCATCTGGTCCTAGAATGCTTTCCTTTGATGTTTGATGAGAAATGAAACAACAAAAAAGCTGTAAAGTTGTGAGTCCAGAGTTCTCAAGCCCTTTGGAACCACCACAAAATTTCTTCTCTGTTTCAAATACTTTGTCCTACATACAAAGTGGACCTGCCCTTGAAGCTGTAAAATTAGGCTAAGAATAAAAAAAAGAAGGGAATTTATACATTTTAATATATTTTTTACATTTTTTCACTAATTTTTCACAGTTCTCCCTGTCATAACAGTGGTGATAATTTCTGTGGAATATTTTACAAAGGTACTATAAATTTATCATTTCCCACTTGTATACTCCCTTTAAAAAAACTGTATTCTTTAAAAATAGGGGGATGTCCTCGTTAATGCCTCTCATTTTTTTCTATTTCTTCATTTTGCCTATAATTCTATTGTACCAACTACCAAGTGAAACAATTGGAAAAATGGGAGGTAAATGAATTTGGGAGCTGTAGAAATTAATTATATTTGAATACCTAGATTTTCCTTCTTTTTTTAAAGCCACTGAAGCTCTTACCTGCATCAAGTGCAAAAATTATGATTTGAATCCTTCAAAATGCGTCGGTAAGAAACCATCAGAAACGTGTATTGCCAAACCGGGTCAACCGTGTAAGATTGTCAAATATTTTGAAGGTATGTATGTTTCTACTTAAAATCTGGTTTTATTCAGATAAAAACATTTCTCCTGTACATGACACACATTATCCTATTAAAAACCCAGTCCCTCTTGTTTTCTGTGCTCTAGGTAGAAAGGAAAGTGTGTGTGTCGGGTATTTCGTTTCCAGTTTCTTGCAGTCAAATCATGTACATTCTGCTTTACATCTCAACTCCAAGAATTCCCATCAAAATCAAGAATGGAAACCAGTAGCTTGGGGGTGGGTGGGGATGGTACCAGGAAGGGGGAAGCTGTTCTAAGGAGGTTTCTTGGATATTTCTTTATTCTTCAGGGTTTGTTGTGCAAGCAATGATGGAGATGTGCTAATCGATTTTCTTCTTTTTCAGACGGAAAAATGAAAAATATTCTTTTACAAGGGTGCCTTGAGCCTGATAAGCCATGTAACGGGAAAGCCACAATTTCACCAGGGAGAATGTTTCAAAGCATATGTTGTGACAGTCGTGACCTTTGCAACACACCATAAAAAAGCAGAGCATGTTATTCCGACATCACCCTCAATTCAGCCTATATTTTTCTCTGATACTTTCAATCGTTTTCTTTCTCCAAACTTATAAAGGTTGTGCTTTAGAAAATGATGTGATTAGTCCATTGCTTTAAAGATGTGATGGCTTGTTTGGGGATGTGGCTGTAGTATTGCAGATGTTTTTTGGTTCCAGTGAAGAAGCATGAATTGAGAGAGGCGAAATCCATCGGTCTGTGCTTGTTCATTCTTCTAAATATTGGTCCTTGTCCTTTATCAGGAAAATGGGTATGTGTACGTATATGTGTTCGCATGTGTCCATGAACACACACACACAAAATGAAATTGTGGAACTAATGACATAATATGTGACATTTCTTCTATAAACTATCATATTTTTCAGAGTATAGGATGCACCTTCAGAGTATAGGACCCCCTCTAAAAGTGTGTGAAAATTTTGATGCATCTTATAGAATATGGGCATTTTTGGCCTCCCGATTCCTCTGTGCATTGCATTTTTGCCCTGCCAGGCCCCAAGAAGCACTCTGCTGTGCTTTGCATGTTCCATTTTAGCCAAAAATGGCCCGTTTTCTCCAAAAGCGGGCTTCTTTTTGGGCTCCCAAGCCCTCCATGTGTCACATTTTCACCCTTCCCAGCCCCCAGGAGCACTCTGCAGGCCAATAATGGGTGCATTTTTTGGCAAAAATGGCCTGTGCAGGCACTGCAGAGCTCTTCTGGGGGCCTTGGAACATAAAAATCCAACGAGTGGAGGCCAAAAACTATTTTTTTCTCGTTTTTCTCCTGTAAATTTAGGGGTGTCTTATAGTCTGAAAAATATGGTACTTAATATACATTTGCCTATCAATATTAAGTCTTGACACCTGCAAAATGCAAATCACAAATGTCTGTTGATCTGCCTGTCTGTCATCTAATGACTCTATTAAACACTTGACCAAGAGGACAAATTGTTGAGTACCTTTTTAGAAATCATTTGCATCAGCTGGATCACCAGAAGGTCACCACTGTCTCCAAGATACATACTGCCCGCAAACAGCAGGTACATGTGCCCACCATTCATATAAACGGAGCTTCATAGACTCGCATCCATCTCTTACACAACTGGAGCTGCATGAAATCTGCTGACCCCTGTGCAAATCACTAGGAAGCGGCATATAACTCTAAGTGCTATTGCCATTGCTATTCTAACTGTTGCAAGACCCCTTGGTCACATGATCCAGCTCCTGCTGCTAGGCAACCGACATGTATTTACGATGGTTGCAGCTTCTTAGAATCATTTGATCTCCATTTGCAATCTTCCAACAAAGAAAGTCAATGGGGAAACCAGATTTTCTTAATAACTGCATGGTTCTCTTAACAATTGTGGCAAAAAAGGTCTTAAAATTGGGTGTGACTCACTTAACAATCGGCTTGTTTTCCAATGCAAATTGTGGCTTCAGGTTTGGTTGTACTTTGAGGACTCCCTGTATGCATGGTAGCAGGATCCTTGGAAGCACTTGGAATAGTTTCAGGAAAAGGAGAGAATTGTTGAAAGGCATCTGTCCTTTTATTATTGCTTTATATATGTATATCCAGAAGAAAATTCATGGGTTTTGTTCTAAGTCATTAATTCTCAATCACTGGTACACAACAACATATAGAACTCAGAAATAGTCTAGAAGAGGCCCAGTGTCAGTAATGGAAAAGTGAAACCTTTACCACTTATTTTAAGTACTACTTAATAAGATAAGGAGACTATTTGCAGTTCAAGGCTGAACCGTGGGGTCCTTGGTGCCCTCTGAGATGGTTGTTTTGTTGCAATATTTCATCAATGTTAGTGAAATATCTGCAAGAGAACCACAAAACTCAGTAAGTGCCAAGGACACCCTATACAATAATAAATAACATAAGCCTTTCCTGAAACAAGCAAGCCAGTAGCCACCATCATATTTCATGATGATGATGAAGGACCCCATTTGGAGTGGGGTCCTTCATCATCACTATGCAGAAAACCTGCAGAATGTGGAATAGAGGAAAGAGAATTTCCCCAAAATATGCTCGTTTTCTGCCTCAGATCATCTTTTAGCTGTTAACCTGGCAATTTCATAATAAAAACATTTATGAATCATATATAAAAAACTTAACAAATATTCTTAAGACTTTTCTAAACAGCAATATAAAATATATATAAACTTATTTTAACTTTATAATTTTTCTAAGTAATAATATATAAGAAATATATATGCCATAATAAGTTTTCTAAATAACAATATAATTTCAGATATTTAATAAAATAATTATAATAAAAGTAATTATAAATCCAATACTAGTTGAAACTTCTTGGTTTGATATTTATTCTGCACATAATCTATCCATTTCTTCCACTCCCTAACAAAGGCTTCATGGGTCCTATCTTTTAAGTATGCAGAAATCTTTGCCATTTCCGCGAAATTAGCCATCTTTGATATCCATTCCTCTATTGTAGGTAGACTATCTTTTTTCCAATATTGTCCAATCAGTAGCATAGCTGCAGTAATCATGTATAAAATCAATCTCGTTTCACTCGGTGAACAATCCTTAACTATACCCAACAAGAAGAGATGCGGAGAAAATTGAAGCTTCTTTTTCAAAACATTCTGCATAACCCACCAAAGTTTAATCCAAAATACTTTCACTTTCCTACAAGTCCACCAAATATGAAAGTATGTAGTATCCAAACAATCACACCTCCAACATTTAGGTTGAACATTTGGATACATACATGATAATTTCTTGGGATCTAAATGCCATTTATAAAACATTTTATAAAAATTTTCCCTCAAATTCTGTGCTTGTGTGAATTTAACATTCTGGACCCAAATCTTTTCCCATGTTTCCAACATCACTGGTTCTGCAAAATTTTGTGCCCACTTTATCATACAATCTTTAACTAATTCACTCTCTGAATCTCTTTCTAACAGTAAATTATACACCCTTTTAATATGCATCGGCCCTTTCTGTTTTATCTGAGTCACCAAATCTTCTTCATGTAACATAAAACCAATTTTCTGATCTTCTCTCCATCTCGATTGAAGTTGAGAATACTGCAACCAAGTTAAATTCCTCCCTTCTTCCAACAGAGTTTTCAAAGGTTTCAAACTCCATCTGCCCCCATCATTAAAAAGCAACTCTTTGTATAAAATCCCCCCGAGTGACTTTATATTCCGCATGATTTGCCCAAGATCCAACCACAAAGGTATTTTGTAATCCAATTTAAGCTGGTGCTTCTTCCAAACTCTTATCAAAGCATGTCTCAATATATGACTTTTAAATACGTTGTCCAACTTGTCTTCATAAAATAAATATGCATGCCAACCAAAATCCAAATCATGGCCTTCTATATTCAAAATTTCAGTTTTTGTTGTTCCAAACCAATCACCCACTTGCGTCAAAACTGCAGCTTCGTAGTATAAACGTAAGTTTGGAACTTTAAGGCCACCTCTTTCACGGACATCTTGCATTATTTTAAATTTGACTCTTGGTTTTTTCTTGTTCCAGATAAATTTATTTAGTCCTGATTGCCATTCGGCCAAGATTTTATCACTTTTAAGCACCAGAATCATTTGAAACAAAAACAAAAATCTGGGTAGAACGTTCATCTTAACTGCTGCTATTCTGCCAAGTAGGGATAGTTGCAGTTTCTTCCAAATTTCAAGATCTTTTTGAATCCTACGCCACAGAACCTCATAATTATTTTGAAAAAGTTTTATGTTAGAAGCTGCAAACTGAACTCCTAGATATTTCACCTTTGTCCTTTTGTCCTCTGTCCTTTTATTATTGCTTTATATATGTATATCCAGAAGAAAATTCATGGGTTTTGTTCTAAGTCATTAATTCTCAATCACTGGTACACAACAACATATAGAACTCAGAAATAGTCTAGAAGAGGCCCAGTGTCAGTAATGGAAAAGTGAAGCCTTTACCACTTATTTTAAGTACTACTTAATAAGATAAGGAGACTATTTGCAGTTCAAGGCTGAACCGTGGGGTCCTTGGTGCCCTCTGAGATGGTTGTTTTGTTGCAATATTTCATCAATGTTAATGAAATATCTGCAAGAGAACCACAAAACTCAGTGAGTGCCAAGGACACCCTATACAATAATAAATAACATAAGCCTTTCATGAAACAAGCAAGCTAGTAGCCACCATCATATTTCATGATGATGATGAAGGACCCCATTTGGAGTGGGGTCCTTCATCATCACTATGCAGAAAACCTGCAGAATGTGGAATAGAGGAAAGAGAATTTCTCCAAAATATGCTTGTTTTCTGCCTCAGATCATCTTTTAGCTGTTAACCTGGCAATTTCAAGGCATATGGTAGGCCCAAGAAATGGTAAAAATGTCTTCATAAGATACATACAGAGGGGAGAAGAAGGGTCCTAATAGAACTTGAGTCTTATCAATAGGAGCATTATATCTGTGGGTCAGTCCAATTTTAATGTATTTTCCAGTTGATTAAGAAAATGTTCGTAATGTCTTAATAATGTAATGTCTTAATCAAGCACTCAAGTGTAGCCTACAATGAGGCACAGGACATACTGTATCTGGGCACTGCTGATTCTTTGTCATAAGATTTTTATGATAATTTTGGAGTATTTATAACACCATCTTCAATGTCCAGAGAACCTACATTCTTCTGTGATTTGCTCAGAAACTGATACTGACTTCAATAACTGGTCAGGATAATCTTCATTAATACCAGTCAAAGTCCCACCAAATTCTTCAATCTTATTTCAAAGCAGTACAGAAGGAATGAAAACATGGGGGAGACTTTGTGGGTTTTTTATAGAAGTAGCGATATTCACTAACTTATTTCTATTCCAAAATTCTCCATGTTTAATATTATTTTCTCTATATTTGGCTTTTTCTCTTTCTCATAATTGAACATCTTATCTTATTTTGGAGCAAATACAAGAATCGTGAAGGATGTTTTAATACACAATCTACCTATAAGGCTACAGGAAGACATGAGGGCAAAAAAGTGATATCACTTCAGATATGGGCCACACTACCCAAAACATACCTGTTGCCACAGTGGCCAACCGTCTGAACAAGGAAGCCCACTGATTTCCCAGATTATGATTTAAAAAAACCTTGCCTCTGCAATAGCTGAACCTCTATGCACAATCTATGAAGTATCTTTTGGAACCAACTCTTTGCCCGACCTATGGTCATTAGCTACGGTCATACCTATCTTTAAAAAGGGAAACCCTAATCTAGAAGAAAATTACAGACCAATGTCCTTGTGCTGTGTCACCTGTAAAGTCATGGAATCAATTATAAAACAATCCATCACCTTCCACCTAGAGACAAACAACCTGCTCTCTAACAAGCAATTTGATTTCAGAAAAAAATTGTCCTATAATTTGCAACTCTTAAACTGCAGAAACGTTTGGACCACACATCTTGACCAAGGTAAAGCAATAGACACAATCTACATAGACTTCTGCAAAGCCTTTGATTCAGCAGTGCATGAGAAACTACTGTTAAAACTAAGTTCTTATGGCCTTTCTGGATCCCTACACAAATAGATAGCTGCATTCCTGTAAAATGTGGTGGAAATAACCTCATAGACGACCCTCACTCTGTCAAGGATTTAGGCGTACTCATCTCAAACGATCTAAACCCCAGAGCTCACTGTAACAGTATTGCCAAAAAGGCATTAAAATTGTTAACCTAATTTTGCAAAGCTTCTTCTCCAGTAACATTGTATTGCTAACTAGGGCATACAAAACCTTTGCCAGACCAATTCTTGAATACAGCTTGTCTGTTTCGAATCCACACTGTATATTGGACATTAATACGATTGAGCAGGTCCAGAAATGCTTCACAAGAAGAGTACTCCACTCCTCTACCCACAATAGAATTCCCTATGCCACCAGGCTTGAAATTTTGGGCTTGGACAATCTAGAACTGCATCGCCTGCAGTATCATCTAAGCACAGTACACAATATTGTCTGCTGCAAGGTCTTACCTGTCAGCAACTTCTTCAGCTTCAACCTCAATAATACATGGGCAAACAATCAATAGAAACTCAAGGTAAACCGTTCCAAACTCGATTGCAGAAAATACGACTTCGGCAACAGAATGGTCAATGCCTGGAATGCTCTACCCGACTCCCTTGTTACATCCTTAAACCCTCACAGCTTCAACCTTAAATTATCTACTGTGGACCTCACCCTATTCCTAAGAGGTCCGTAAAAGGGGGTGTGCATAAGCGCACCAGCGTGCCTACCATCCCTGTCCTACTGTCCCCATTTATATGTATTTTCTTTCATTCATGTCTATATCTACACCTGCTTTCTGTACATGTTTGACAAACTAATAAAAATAAAATAAATAAGATGGCCTTCAGAGGCACTCAGGCTGCCATTGTAGCCTCTCTGACTTCCATCAATTGTTTCAACCCATTTTGAAGCAAGTAAGCTGGTAGCCAGTACCAGATCTCACAAAAAAGGGCACCACTTGGAGCATAAAAGCAGCAGAATGTGGAATAAAGAGATTTCCCCCCAAAATATTCTTGTTTTCTGCCTCAGATTTTCTTTTAGCAATTTAGCTTTTGTCAATTTCAAGTCATATGTTTGGCCCAAAAAAGTCTTCAATACCTTTGGAAATCTTACAAGTGTTTTCATAAGATTCACACAGAGGTGGGAAGAAGGGTCCTAAGGGAATGTGAGTCTTACCAAAAGGCCAAACATATCTATGGGTGAGTCTAATTTTAATGTGTTTCCAGTTGATTAAGAAAGTTTTCATAACAGCTTAATCAAGCATTCAGGTGTAACCTACAACAAGGCACAGAACATACTGTACCGGGCTATTGGGGATTCTTGGTCAAAAGATTTTTATTGTAATTTTGCAACGTTTATAACACCACCTTCATTATCCAGAGAATTCACATCCATCTGTGACTTGTTCTGAAAGTATGTCTGTGTGAGTTAATACTGACTTTGATAACAAATCAAGATCATTGTCATCAATACAATTAAAGTTCCACCAAATTCATCAATCTTTTTTCAAAGCAACAAAGGCTGGAAGGAAAGAAAACATGAGCAAGGCTTTGTGGTTCTTGCTTGCCATCCTTCTCTACTGTGCCTTGGGTGAGTAGCCAAAAATAGAGCTTTCATTAGTAGTTCCATAATGGGTGTACTTTTGGATACTGTACACATTTCCATCTTTTTGTTCATTTGATTCTGCCATAACACAAGCATCTCACTGCTTCAAAGTCAGCAAACTATTTTTGAATAGGGCTTCCTGTCCCAAAGTTTTTAATGCTTGTCAGGTTTTATGTTCACTTAATTGATGGGAAGTTTCAGCTCAGTTTTACAACTTAAAAATGAGTAGAATAAATGGCTGAGGTTCATGCTTTATTTCAATGTTAGATGAGTAAAGCCCAAAATGAAACAACTCAAAGGCTTTTAAGTTGTGAGTTCACACATACGTAATTCAATATTGTAGTTCCATGATGTGAACCAGCTCTTGAAGAGCGGTTGTGGTTTTCAGTCATCTGGCAATTCAGGGTATGAATAAAAAAGGTGATTAAAGTGTTCAAAATTCTTTTTGTACACAGTTCTCTTTGTCAAACTGGTGGTGATGTTTACATGCAATATTCCAGAATGTAAAACAATTATTTTCTACTCAAACCCTCCTTTCAAAAAGCAACACAGTATTCTGGATTTACTGTGTATCATCAGATGTTACAAAAATTCCGTTTTTAGCTCAAATATTGGTGGCACTCTTAAAATATGGGGTGCTCTTGTGGTTGAATGAATGAATGAATGAATGAATGAATGAATGAATGAATGAATGCCTCCCTTTCTAGTGGTATAACTGTCAAATTAAACTATTAGGAAAATTAGTGGTAAATTAGTTCTGGAGGTATGGATTTTAATTATAATCTGGATTGTGTTTCTTCTTTTTCCAACAGCTGAAGCTCTTACCTGCAGGAGACGCAGAAAATCTAGGATTACCAGTAAGAAGCCATCAGAAACCTGTATTGCTAAACCAGGTCAAAAGTGTAAAATTACTTATTATCAAGGTATGTTTGTCTGACTTAAAATTCAATATTACTCAGATAAAAATATTCCATCTGCACATGATACACACTTGCCAATTAAAAATATGGTAGACTATTTATGAATCACTAGTTTTCTGTGTTCTTAGTAGAGAAGAAAGTAGAGAGGGGATATGTAATTTGTAGTTTCTACCTATCAGAGCGAATCCTTCCATTTATACAGACTATTCCAATCTTGGTGACCACCTGTAATTGAGACTCTCATCTCCCAGAATTCCCACCTAATTTGGTGAATTGGATACCAATATCTTGGGAAGGGGGGTATACCGGGATGTTGAAAGCTGTTCTAAAGATCTTGGGTATGTTCTTCAGGATTTGTTGCCCAACCAATGATGTCAATCTGCTAATCTATTTTCTTCTTTTACAATAGGAAAATCCTCAGTTTTAATTGCACAAGCCTGCACGAAAACTATTAATGAATGTCATCTGACATTAGGTCAACTAAAACGTGATGTTCTGGATGTAAAATGTTGTAATAATAGTGACTACTGCAACATACCCTAAACAAAGCACTCATGGTACTCCAATATCACCCTCAATTCAGGACAGTTTGTTTTCTCCTACTTTCAATTGTTTTCTTCCTCTAAAAGCTATGCTGCAGAAAATGATCTGATGAGTCCATTGCTTTAAAGATGTGATGGTTTGTTTTGTCAGGTTGCAATTATAGTCTTGTAGGCGTTATTGATTCAGTCTCTTCTTGCATGTTCTTCTACAGACTCGTTCTCCAGTTTTATCAGAAAGATGTGTATGTATTATTAAATCAAATGATGGAACTAATGACAAAATATGTCACTCTTCCAACATTCAAATATTTAATACAGATATGCATATGAATATACAATGCTGAAAAATAAAAAATGCCAGTCACAGACATCTGTTTATCGGTCTATTTATTATCAAACGACACCAATAAGCAGCACTGAGCAGTCCAATTGTTGATCATCCCACCATTGATCATTTGCACCAGCTGGATCACAATAAGGAAGTCACCTCAATCTCCAAGGTAGTGATGGCCAATATGATGAGGTCTTATCCAAACAGAGAAGGAATCATGGTGTCCCAGGTGGTCCCAATCCAAATGCCATGAAGCTCAACACAGATTATCTGGTGTTACTTTCAGGTACAAGTTTTCTATCCAGGAGCAAACCCCAAGAAAAGAACATCTCCAATTCCTAATCACATGGCTGGAGTTTGAACATGGTGTGCATCTTAACTCAATGAGTCTTTCAAGCATATCTGGGATTCCCATCTCCACTTATATATTTTGTAAAATATGTGGAGGTGGCTTGTGATTTATATGACTCAGGGTACCTTTTCCTTGGCCTTCAGGTTTAGCTGACACTTACTTCTCTAGTGCAACAACATTATGTCATGCCCCTGTCGGAGTCTGAATCTGAAGGGGAAGACAAACAGCATAAATAATAGAAATGAGAAAATATCTGTCAGCATTTCAGAAAAATCCCAACTCCAATTAAAAACTCCAAGGCAACCATTCTCTCAAAGTTCCATTTATTAGAGTAGGTATACTAGAACATCTGGGAAAACTTGAATATGAGATTTCCGGGTTTTCCCTCAATAAATCAAAACCCCCAAATACATCCCCCTCACCCATCAATCCATCACATGATCCAATTACCATCCATCCATCTTGAGACATCACTCCAACCACTCCTTCTCCAGATGCAGGACTGTCATGACCTTGACCGGAAAGAAGAATGCTATTTTGTCGACATTTCCTTTATTAAATCCTTTCTCCTATTTTCCCACACATAAGAAGCTTCTGTTGCTAATATGGCTTTCAAAGCTGACAGGTGTCCCACCCTGAAGAAAAACACACACCCTGGAAAATAAAATAGACAAAATACAAAAGAAAGGGTTTACGCATTGTACATCAAACTGCTTAATCCCCTCTCCCTGTGCCAGGAGGTCCCTTTGGCTTTTCAGGAAATTTATCATGAAACTGTTTTACTAGTTGATCAGCTTTCACATCCCAACTTTTCACAAAGGGTACCCTCTCCAGTGTATCAAATACTGTAACCGACCCCTGTGTAATCTAGAATCAAGGATCTTCTTAACTTCATGAGTCTCCCCTTGTACTATCAAAGGTGGAGGGAGCAGCTGGTAACAGTCTTAAATTAGATCCTATTGCTGATTTCAATAAGCTACTGTGAAACACTGGATGCACTTTCCCTAATATGCGAGGGAGGCTAAATTGGATAGTTACGCAGTTAATCACTTTCACTATAGGGAAGGGACCTGTGAATTTGGGTCCAAACTTCTTGCTAGGTAACCTCAATCTTAGGTATTTGGTTGACAAATACATCTTATCTCTTATTTGGAAAGATGGTTGGAGAGACCTGTGCTTGTCTGCCTGGACCTTATATTTCTCCACTGCTTCAGCTAAAGTTTTCTGAGTATTCTCCCAGCCCTTTTATAATGAGGTTTTCCATTCTGTTAGGGACATGGAATTGGGTGGCTCTCTAGGCAACTCAGGCATCGGCACAAAATCCATGCCAGTAGTTATTTGAAAAGGAGTCAACCCTATACTACTATGTACTGCATTATTATAAGCCACCTCTGTGAACAGTAACAATTCTGCCCAGTCCTCTTGTTGATAGTTTACATAACATCTGATGTATTGCTCCACCATGGCATTGGATCTTCCTCAGATCCATTCATAGATGGATGAAAAGCCGAGCTAAGTCAACGGATTTCAGGAACTCTGGAAGAACTTAGCAGAAAATTGGACACCACAATCTGATATTATTCGCCATAGGATGCCATGAAGTCTGTAGATGTGCTTCACGAAAGGTTTTGCCAGCTTTTTGGCAGAAGACAATCCGTTGCAGGCAGTAACGTGTGCTTGCTTGGGGAATAAATCCACAACAGTCCAAATCACTGTATTTACCCCACCGTCCGGGAGTTTGACAATGAAGTCCATTGCAATTTCTTCCCATGGTTTTGTGGGTTTGGCCACAGACTGGAGAAACCCAGGGGGTTTCCCTTGTCTGGACTTCATGGTGGTACATATTGCACAGATTTTTATATAGTCCTCTACACTGGTTTTCATCCTTGGCCACCAGAATTGTTTTCTAGTCAAATGGAGGGTTTTAAAAAATCCAAAGTGGCCCCCTAGTTGAGAATCATGACTATGCTTTAGCACCAGGAGTCGCATGCAGCTGGGCACATACATTTTACTCCTTTCCAAGCCAATCCCCCCTTAAAGTTAAGTCCGTCTGGTTTTCCTTAAACCACATATCATTTGAGAGTGCTGCTTTTAGCTCTGCTGACAACTCGTCTTCGGGGAGGGCAGAACCATGCCACATTTGTGCTCTAGTGCATGCTTGAGGTGCTGGTTGAGTATCAGAGATCATGGCATGAATTACAACTTCTCACCAGCTGTCAAACTGCGACTTTCTGGACAAAGTTCATCAGCAAATAGTTCCCCCCCCCCCCCGGGATGTATTTTAGGTTGAAGTTAAAGCATTTAAAATACTGAGCACAGTGAAGTTGTTTGGGGGAAAGCTTCTGAGGGGTCTTCAACGGCTTGAGGTTTTTGTGGTCAGTCCACACTTCAAAACGCTCCTTTACCCCCTCTAGAAAGTGTCTCCAGGATAAGAGAGCCCATCGCACCACAAAAGCCTCTTTCTCCTATATCACCCATCTTCACTGAGTCTTTGTACCACCTTTTAAGTGATAACATCAGTCCCAGAATGAATGCAAAGATATAAATGTCTTTCTTGGAAATGAAGTTGTTAGGCAATTTATCTGCTTTTTATTCAACAAATGACAATGTTTGTTTTTCATTCATTTATCTGTCTTTCAATAACTTAACAGTTTGGAAACACTGCTTCAATTAATTCTACATACTGAGCTGCATCACAACATTCTGAGAGATGCAGAATAACCAATGCACCGATAAACAAAGAACATAATCTTCAGATAAATAGAAACACTTCATGTACTTATGCTGGTACCAATTCATAACAGGTCAGATCATGTGTCCCCATAGCTTATGACTTGTTTGTTCATTGTCCATAAACTCAATGCAAAAAGCAATCAAAATTTAAGATATGGGTCATTAATAGGTGCTCTATTATTTGACTTCTAAACATTAACTAGAAACTGAGCACAGAAGGATATGGACTTCACTTGTCATTGACCTGTAATTATTAAGATGATTTGTGACCTCTGTTAAGAATCTCTGACTTCCTCCAAAAGGCATTATGTGGGCCTCACTCACAATCCCTTCCCAATCATTACTGTCCCCACGTTTGCTAACAAAGCCTTATTATTCCTATGTAACATCATGATTTAAGAAGACAGAAGGTGAAGAAAATCCTGCTTCTCACCATCTGTCTTCTCCTCTGTATTGCGTGGGTTAAGTAGACAAAGATAGACAACAATCAAGGTGACAACTCTTTATGCAGTTTTTATAGAGGTACTGATATTCGCTAACTTATTTCTATTCCAGAATTCTGCCTGTCTAATATCATTATTTTCTCTATATTTGGGTTTTTCTCTTTCGTAATCAAACCTCTTATTTATCCAATTTTGAAGCAAATACAAGGAAGGTGAAGGATGTTTCAGTACACAATCTACCTGTAAAGCTACAGGAAGGCATGATGGCAAAAAAGTGATATCACTTCAGATATGGGCCACATTACCCAAAACATACCTGTTGTCACAGTGGCCAACATTCTGAAGAAGGAAGCCCACTGATTTCCCAGTAGACTGATAGCTGGCTGATAGCCTCTATGACTTTCATCAATCGTTTCAACCCATTTTGAAGCAAGTAAGCTTGTAGCCAGTATCAGATCTCACAACAAAGGGCACCATTTGGAGCACCAGAATGTGGAATACATAATTCCCCCCCGTTAAGGATATTGTTGTTGTGTTAGCAACCAGCAGAGTATAGTGCACAGAGAAACGTTGCTGAGAGCAATGAAATAAGAGATACATGCAAACTGGTTTATCAAAAAGTTTTCTTTATAGTGGAAAATAAACAATCTCGTAGTCTTCTAAACAGTCCAAGTCTTTACCGGTTAAATCCAAAAAGCTTCTTACCACACAAACAGTAGTTGGTTTACTCTGGTACACAAACCCCGGATGGTAGTAGATCCACCCACACACGCGATGATAGCAGCTTATCATCAACTGAATACATTACAGTACCTTTCTTAAATACGTTGTTAAATTACAACTACCGTATTTTCCGGCGTATAAGATGACTTTTTAACAAAGAAAAATCTTTTCAAAAGTCGGGGGTCATCTTATACGCCGGGTATAAGCCTGCGGGTTGCTGTGCGGAGCTTTCCCCACCGTCCCAGGTGTCCACGTGGACTCTCCGACTTCCCCAGACCCCCAGTGATGGCGAGCCCCAGCTGTCTGGGGAAGTCGGAGCGTCCACGTGGATGCCTGGGACGGTGGGGAAAGCTCCGTGCAGCAACCCGCAGGGTCCCGCATTAAGCGGCTTGCACCCTTGATGAGGTAGGCACAGCTTCCCGAATCTGAATTGCCGGCGCTCCTGTAGCGTCATTAGTCAGCGCCGGCAACTCAGATTCAGGAAGCTGTGCCTACCTCATCAAGGGTGCAAGCTGCTTAATGCTGGACTCTGTGGGTTGCTGCACGGAGCTTTTCCCACCGTCCCAGGCATCCACGTGGATGCTGCGACTACCCCAGACCCCCGGTGATGGCGAGCCTCAGCTGTATGGGGAAGTCGGAGCGTCCACGTGGATGCCTGGGACGGTGGGGGAAGCTCCGTGCAGCAACCCACAGGGTCCAGCATTAAGCGACTTGCACTCTTGATGAGGTAGGCACAGCTTCCCGAATCTGAGTTGCCGTTTTATTCCTCAGAACCGAGGAATAAAATCTCTAATAAGAACATAAAAACAATAAGGATCATTAGTAGAACTATTATTTTTAAATTGCTTTTACAGGTGTAATGTAATTTATTTGAATAAATTTGAAATCTTTCCCTATGGCATGTTATCTGTAAGTATGTACAGGAAAATCACAAAGAGCCTTAGTAAACTTCTGGGAATCCAACTTATTATAATACATGGGAAAATAATTTTAATAAATATTTTGGAAAAGATACCAGTTCCTCACAATATGTGACTAATACTTGCTATCATACTTTTATAATTCTGTTCTCCCTGTATACATTATGAACCAATACTTAATTTAACACTCATTTTTTAAAAAATATTCCCTTGCCCACAATTAATTATGCTATCTAATTAACAATAGTATTATTTGTATGGTTATGCAACATCCACTTTAGAACAGGAATGGGAAAATATGAAGCTTGCAGACTTAATCTGGTTTAGCTAGCTTGCCCCTATTTGATGAATCCCATCACTGCTCCTTTCCAGTGCTAGATCTCCAACTGGCAATGTAACTTTTGCTTTACTCATATTCATCTTTTTTCACATGGATATAATGGGCAGTAATAATAATAATAACTTTATTATCATTGTACGTGTATACACAGTATACCCATACAACAAAATTCATTTAACACCCAAAGACCAGGCCCAACACACATAACAATCCCCAAACACACTCCCAACCAGCACAATTCCCCACCCCTAAACCACCCAAGCATTCAACAACAGACCAAGTAATACTGTCCAACAGCTCATTGATGGTGGCCCTTTAGTTCATTGTTGAGTGCAATTATAGCTCTGGGATAATGCCAGTAGCTGATCTCATTGGCATTTCTACCAGAATACCAACAGTTCTCATGCTGCTCTTCCTCCCTGAGAAAATAGCATTAGGCTGGGCAAAATCAGAAGGATCAAAAGGAACCAACCTCTAGTTTATTAGATGGAACTTTGAATCACAGAAGTAATTGTCATTGAGTAGAAGTTCCTAATGTAATGATTATTATTTCGTTACTGTCTTCATATTAGCATCAGTGTAGTGAAGGGAGACGCTAGATCTGACCTTTGATTTCATGCCATTAAGTTATTGCCAACTCTTAGGGTTCACATTCATAGATTTTGTCAATGATGATCTGTACCTAATCTGGTGGTTGAGATCTTCCCATAGCACCCCAATCACCATTATAATTGAGTCTATCCACCTTGCTGCTTGTCATCCTCTTCTCTTTCCCCTCCATTTTCCAGCATTACAACCATCTCCAGAGAGCTGTTAAATGTCCTTTTTTGATATTGGAGAACTAATTTAGGACTGAATTAATTTCCTTACCTCACTTTGGAAGGAGGATATTTTGCAGCAGTATTTGGAAGCTAATGGCATTTGCTATGTTTTCTGTTCTCATATTAGCAGATTCTGGTATAGTGGTATAAAGAGTCAATACTTTCTTCTTCCAACAAGGATTGGGAGCAGGGCAGGGGGAGAGAGAAATATTATCTGGAGTTATTCTTTTAAGAGTGCAAGAGTTTCAGCCTTCGGTATCTGTGCAGCTAGAGCTGTGGTAATGCAGTAGTTAGAATGCAGTACTGCAGATTACTTCTGCTGCCTGCTGGCTGCCTGCAGTTTGGTAGTTCAATTCTTACTGGTTCAAGGTTAACTCAGCCTTCCATCCCAATAATTTTGTCCAGCCCATTTTTGGAGTTTTGTGTGACATTATTTCCAATTTGCTTTTTTTCCCTCCCTTTTTTAGATTTGTTCCAATACACACAAAGGGAATAAACATGTGTATAGCAAAACATATGTTACTGCAATACTTTTCTGTGAGAAATACTTCATTTTCTGGACAAATTTCAGGGGTGCCAACATTTACGGCCATGACTGTATGTTTATAAGTGACAGTTTTCCTGCTAAGTACCTGCATGTCATAAGCATTTGAATTAAAATTACCATATTGAAATCAAATCTGATATTTTTTAAGTTTTATTTGGTGTGCGTTGGAAGAGGGGTCATCTTATACGGCGAGTATAGCCCAAACCCTATATTTTAACAGGAAAAGTAGGGGGTCATCTTATACGCCCAGTCGTCTTATACGCTGGAAAATACGGTAATTATAGCATGACTCAGCATTACAGCATGATGCAGCATTAAAACTCAAAGTCACAGAACACATATATTGCCTGGACAATCTGTTAGGCTCAAATCATATCCTAACATGTTCCCCTTTGGACAGGCCAATATATACAGTTTAGAAACATTATATACAGTTTAGATCCTTAATCCATAGCTTTCACAACACATTTTATGTTTGACAGCACCTTGAGCTTTGGTAAAATTATCAGCAATATTGTCTTCCGACATGCAATATTCCAGTTTAATCATGTTGCTTTGGATACTTTGGCGAACATTCAGATATCGAATGTCAGTATACTTGGATCTTGTTTTCACTGCTAAATTAGTTGCCATTTTTATAGCAGCTTGTTTGTCCTCATGTATTACAATTGGTTAATCCATCTTTAAACCAATATCCATCAGTAATTGTTTGTAATAAATCAGATCAGTGCATATCAGTGATAGACATGAAAATTCTGCCTCCATAATAGATAGACTAATATGTTTTTGACGAATTGATTTCCAGCCAATCAAACAATTGCCTAACATTATAGCTATACCCGATGTAGACTTTCTAGTGGTCACATCAGTAGCGAAACTGGCATCAGCATATGCGCTCAGTACTAAATCTTGGTTAGGTTCTAGATACAATGCATAATGCATCATCATTTTCAGATATCTTAGTATACGCTTTGCGGCCTGCCAATGCCTATCAGTTGGCTCTGCATTATACCTTGCTAATTGGTTTACTCCAAATGATATATCAGGTCTCAACCAATTGTTTATATAAGATAGACTACCTATAAGAGACTGGTAGATCTCCTTACTAAATTTAGGACTTTGGATTTCTTCATGTTGAAAATCCTGTGCCATAGGTGTCTTGGCTGGCTTACATAGCTCCATGCCATAAAGCTTCAACATCTTGCTAATTTTGCTAGATTGAGATATTTTATAACCTCTAGCTGTTTGACTAATATCTAGTCCCAAATAATGCCTGATATTTCCTAAATTTCTGATCTTAAATTTAGTTTGTAACTGGTGAACGATATCTATGGCTTCCTTGTCAGTTTTAGTTATTATAGCTATGTCATCTGTAAACAATAACAAAAATGAAACTAACCCATTACTTTCTCTCTTAAAGAGACATTTATCTGCTACACCTTCATGGAAACCGATCTTATTTAGCTCTTTAACTATGCATTGGTTCCACTCAAACCCTGATTGTTTCAAACCATAAAGGCTTTTCTTGAGCTTCCAACAATCAGTTTGGTTTTGTGTTTCAACTCCTAAAGGCTTCTTCATATAGATGATGTGCCTTAATGGAGCATGCAAGTATGCCGTCTCCACATTTATATGGTTAATACTATATTTGTTCTTAGCCGCCCATACCAGCATTGTTCTTAAAGTACTAGCACGTAAACTAGGAGCAAAAACCTCATCAAAATCTTTTTCGGTCTGAGAAAAACCTTGAGCTACAAGGCGAGCTTTATGGGTTACTGTCCCATCTATACTTTTCTTAATTTTGTAAACCCATCTACAACCTATTAATTTCTCACCAGGTGGCAATTTCACATTTTCATAAACATCTAGATCAGTCAATGAATTAATTTCCTTACTCATTGCCTCCTTCCAAGCCTTCAGCTCCTTTTCAGGATAAAGCGTGATATCATCATAACTTGAAGGTTCGATGTTAACTTGGCAAACTACAGTTGCCTTATATCGATCTGGTGGATGCCTTTCCCTAGTAGATCTTCTAGGCAATACAGGACTCATTTCAGATGTTTCAGTTTCATCCTCCCCTAAACCTACTTCCTGTTCCTCAACCTTAATAGAGGATTCTACAGTATCTATATCCTCAGGAATCTCATCAGGGATATGATGCTCTATACTAACAGTATTATTATCATATCTGAAATCTGCACACTCTAGTTTATCCCATCCTTCGTGCTCTAGAAATTTAGCACTTGCACTACAGTAAACACTAGTAGTACCCTGTGCCCAAAATCTGAAAGATCTATGATTTGATTCATAGCCAACGAAAAACATTTTTCTGGCTCTTTGTTGATCCTTTCTTCTAACACTAGATGGAATATGTACCCAAGCTGGGGCTCCAAACGTGTGTAAGTAACTAAGATTTGGCTTCCTCCCATGCCATAAGGTGAATGGTATTTCACCTGTAGAGGAATGAACCACGTTGTTTAGCACATGGTTAGCACACATAACAGCCTCACCCCATAAATTTTCAGGCAAACCAGAATCTGCCAACATAGTTCTAATCATGGCTTGTAATGTTTGACCTTGTCTCTCAATATAGGAATTATGTTCTGGTCTGTACGGATCAGATCATTTATGCTGGATCCCTGCATCCTGCAAAAACTTTTCTAACCTTTGGTTAGTAAATTCTGTACCATTATCGGTCACTAAGCATTTAACTTTAAATTTCTGCTTCCTTTCCACAAAACGCAGCCAGTTGTTTATATGCTGGAATGTTTCAGAGTTTGTTTTCATAAGATAACAGAATCCATATCTTGAATAATGGTCTACTATGCTTAGAATATAGTAGGCACCTCCTATACTGGGTTTCTTGGGTCCAATTAGGTCTATAAACACTACTTCTAATGGCTTTGTAGTTTTAAAACCATTAACTTGGTTTGCTGGTGTAACCCTACTTTTTTGCTGACTACAGGCATTACAGTTCAGATATTTACTACATGCTTGTAGTTTTATCCCTTCCGATAATTGCACTGTCTTCTTTAACGTCCTGAAATTTAAGTGCCCAAGTCTCTGATGTAACAGATGAATACATTCATCATGTCGTTTAACATATTGGTTACTCTTCTCCATTTTAACAAAACATTTTCTATTTCTAGTAATAGATTGAGAAGCACCACTATCAACAACCCAACAATCCTGGTTAACATCAGTAGTTGAACTGGATATAGCTAAATTACAACCCTTCTTGGGTCTATTATTGTCCCTAACAGGCATTTTCTTATTTTTACAATACTTAGCTATATGCCCTTTAGCCCCACAAGCAAAACAACGTTTTACAAAATAAGCAGTTGAGTACGTTTTATTTTCTTTTGGTTGTTGCACTCTCAACTGATCCCTTTCTTGTCTTCTTTTGGATTCTTCAAACAACCTACCAGTTATGCCAGCCAATGTCAGTTCATCTCTGGAAAAAACCTCTAACGAAGAAACAAAGTTGTCATAACTATCGTCCAAAGAAGAAAGAATTATGTAAACTTGTAGTTCAGAGAAAACAAGTTCCTTTTCATGCAGCTCCTGGAAAATTCTGGTCATGGATTCCAAATGAGCCATCATATCTCCCCCTTTTAGAAGATGTTGTTTAAATAATTTTCGTGTGAGATATATATGAGCACCCACAGAGTCACCAACATATAGTCTCTTCAACTTGGTCCAACACCTAGCAGCAGACTCTTCGCCACGAATATGGACAAGCTGCTGGTCACCCAGTGTCAGTCCAATAATACAAAGAGCTCGTTCATTGTCTCTGTTAAATTTGGCTACTTTCTTGGCATCTTCCTCATCAACAGGATCCCATGCTGTTACATTCGGTGGATTATTAACTATGTCCCACAGTCCTTCTCTACGCAAAAGTAGACTACATTTTGTAGACCAGGATACATAGTTTGTTCTGTCCAGCTGGGTTATCATGGAAAAATTTGCTGCTTGTTCTAGTGCCATCTTCACTTAGATTGTTTATCACAAACACAGTTTGTACTACTCACAAACTCAAACTAGCTCTCAGTTTAACTCTGAAAAAATCCTAGTTAGTTCTGGTTGGTCCTGGTTGGCCCTGGTCCCATAACCAATGTTAAGGATATTGTTGTTGTGTTAACAACCAGCAGACTGATATGTACAGAGAAACGTTGCTGAGAGCAATGAAATAAGAGATACATGCAAACTGGTTTATCAAAAAGTTTTCTTTATAGTGGAAAATAAACAATCTCGTAGTCTTCTAAACAGTCCAAGTCTTTACCGGTTAAATCCAAAAAGTTTCTTACCACACAAACAGTAGTTGGTTCACTCTGGTTCACAAACCCCGGATGGTAGCAGATCCACCCCCACATGCGATGATAACAGCTTATCATCAACTGAATACATTACAGTACCTTTCTTAAAGACGTTGTTAAATTACAACTAATTATAGCATGACTCAGCATTACAGTATGATGCAGCATTAAAACTTAAAGTCAAAACTTAAAGTAAAAAACTTAAAGAGAAAGGTATGACATCTTTTATTTGGGCTTAAATATTATAAGAGTGGTATTGATTGATAAATGAATATTGATGGTTGATAAATTAGGTAAATATTGCTATTACTAGTTTTTTATTATAATATTATTAGTTTTAGGAAAATTTTATTACTTATAGGTTTATTTGTTATATTATTTTTGTTATATGTATTTTTTCTTTTTTAATTTGTAGCGGAAGCCAAGGGGGGGATATGGGATTGGGGGTTGGGGGGAAGGAGGGGGGAAGGAAGGGGGCTTGGGGGGGGGGAAATGATAAAATTCTGTATTGTAAAACTTTTTCAATAAAAAAAAAACTTTAAGTCACAGAACACATATATTGCCTGGACAATCTGTTAGGCTCAAATCATATCCTAACACCCCCCTCCCCAAACATTCTTGTTTTCTGCCTTAGATTTTCTTTTAGCTGTTAATTTGGCAATTTCAAGGCATGTTTTGATCCAAGGAAGTTTTCAATACCTTTGGAAATCTTACAAGTGTTTTCATAAGATTCACACAGAGGTGGGAAGAAGGGTCCTAAGGGAATATGAGTCTTACCAAAAGGCCAAACATATCTATGGGTGAGTCTAAGTTTAATGTGTTTCCAGTTGATTAAGGAAATTTTCATAATACATTGCTCAAGCATTCAGGTATAGCCTACAATGAGGCACAGAACATACTGTATCGGGCTATTGGGATTTTTGGTCATAAGATTTTTATTGTATTTTTGGAGCATTTATAACACCACCTCCATTATCCAGAGAACTCACATCCATCTGTGACTTGTTCTGAAAGTATGTCTGTGTGAGTTAATACTGACCTTGATAACAAATCAGGATCATTGTCATCAATACAATTAAAGTTCCACCAAATTCTTCCATCTTATTTCAGAGCAACAAAGGCTGGAAGGAAAGAAACCATGAGAATGGCTTTGTGGTTCTGGATTGCCATCTTTCTCTACTGTGCCTTGGGTGAGTAGCCAAAAATAGAGCTTTCAACTGTGTTGTTGCAATGGGTGTATTTTTGGACACTCGTTTCCTTCATTTTGTTCATCTTGTTGTGCTATAAACCAAGACTCCTACTGGTTGGAAGTCTGTAAACTATTTTGAAGAGAGGTTTATGTCCCATGGTCTTTAATATTTTGAAAGCAGTGGTGTTGACCTAATTGATGGGCAATTTCAATTTAGTCTTACAACCTAAAAACGGTTAGAAAAAAGTAGCTGAGATTAATACTTTACTCTAGCGTTAGAAACAACAAAAATAAAATGAAATGAAACAGAACAACAAAAAAGCTTTAAAGTTGTGAGTCCAGAGCGCTTAAACCCTATGAAACCAATATAAGATTTCTGTGGAGCCCTGTCCATCATGAATGCTTTATTACACACACAAAGTTCAATATTAGAAATCCAAAAAATGAACCTGCTCTTCAAGTGTGATTATGGCTTTAAGTACAATAATCTGGCAACTCAGGCTATGAATAAATGAAGAGGATTAAAATACTCCAAATTCTTTACATTGTTTCACTAATGTATACAGTTCTTCAAATCATAACTGGTAGTGATATTTCTTTTGAGTATTTAAAAATCTACTGTATATTTATCATTTTTCATTTGTATCCTCCCTCCCCACTATTCTGGTTGTGCTGAACTTCATCAGAATTGATTTTTTTTTTTTTACTTTGAACATTTGTTGCCTTTTTTAAAGATGGGGATGAATGCATCCTTCCCTCTCATTTTTCTCCGTTTCACCATTTTGCCTATAATTCTATTGATATCAACTGAGGAAATGAGAGGTATAGAAATTCTGGAGCTATAGAAATTATTTGGATTTTGCTTCTTCTTTTTTCTAGCAGCTGAAGCGCTTACTTGCATCAATTGCGAAAAAACTGAAATGGGGCAAAACTGTGTCAGTAGGGTAGGATCAAAAACTTGTAT
Organism: Masticophis lateralis; assembly: GCA_030761175.1. Lineage (NCBI taxonomy): Eukaryota > Metazoa > Chordata > Lepidosauria > Squamata > Colubridae > Masticophis > Masticophis lateralis. The sequence continues at coordinate 4,669,186 of JAUDYJ010000008.1, read as the reverse complement.
TGCTCATCCGGGTCAACAGTGTCAGATTATCAAATTTACTTCAGGTATGTATGTTTCTACTTAAAAGCCAACATTATTCAGATAAAAAATATTCCTTCTGCACACGACACACACTTGCCAATTAAAAATACAGTGGAGTAGCTTGTTGTGGCTCCGTTGCCTGAGCCTGTGTCATTGGCAGGAGAGGACTCTGAGAGTGAGGGAGAGGAGTTGGCAAGGCCTCCTTCTCCAGGACCCTCCTCTCTAGCAATGCCTCCGGAGGACACCAAAGGGCAAGAGATAGGCCCAGAGCCAAGCATGTCCCCGCAGCCACAGGTGGACAGTGATGAGGGTAATGAGTCTTGGCTGGACCCTCGCCAGCGTCGCAGAGACAGGCGCGCGCAACAGAAGAAAAGACGTGCCCGTGATTAGCTGACTCACTGGGCCATACCCCACAGGCTATAAAAGGGGATGAGTTAGCCATTCAGACTCTGTGACGGACAAAAAACTAAATCCTTGGAGTCACTTTGCATCTCAGCTTCAGATTTATTCCTGGACAATTGTTGTGGTGTGTATTTTCTTCTATGTAGATAAAAGTTCTTGGCAAGCAGCTGCTGGGATTGCTGCCAAGCGTCTTATCGGACTAATTGGTTGCCTGCCAGTTTATTTAACCCCCGGCTGTCTGTCTGAGTGTGTGTGTGTGGGACGGGGACAGAACATAGTTACAGTGGAGTATTTCTTTTTTGTGCTCCTGATAGAGAAGAAAATAGAGGGGATTTACAGTTTATAATATTTAGCTACCAAATCATGTGTGTTCTGTTTTATAGACTCAATTCCTGGCATTTGGGAATGGATACCAATATTTTTGTAGGTACCAGGAAGGGGAAAGCTTTTCTAAGGAGGAGTATTGGATATGTTCCTCTGGGTTTATTGTGCAACAATTGACGTAGATGTGCTAATTTATTTTCATCTTTTTCAGATGCGGGTGTGAAAACTATATATTCTCAGGGTTGCCCTACGAGTGATGCAGGATGTGATTTGACTATAGAAGTGTACGAAACGGGTATATGGGAATGGACATGTTGTAAGGATCGTGACCTCTGCAACACACCATAAAAAAAATCAGACCATAATGTTCCAAAATCACCCTCAATTCACCACAGATTTTTCTCTACTACTTTTAATCGTTTTCCTTCTCCAAGCTTCTAAAGGCTGTGCTGCAGAAAATGATTTGATTAGTCCGTTGCTTGAAAGATGTGATGGCTTGTTTGGGGATGTGGCTGTAGTATTGTAGACATTTTTCTGGTTCCAATAAAGAAGCATGAATTGTGAGAGATGTAATCCTTCAATCTGTGCTTGTTCATTCTTCTAAACACTGATTCTTGTCTTTTATCAGGAATATGTATGTATGTATGTATGTATGTAGGTCGGTCTTTGGTTATTCGGATGTTCTCCTGCGTAGAATTGGATGTGTCTTGGCGACATTTCGACGAAGTCTCATTCGTCATCTTCAGGCTGGTGTTCTCGGCTTCGTGCTTCCAGGAGAAAATTGCTGTAATAATGCAAATTCCAGGAGCATGATACTATGGTCGATGGTATCAAAAGCTGCTGAGAGATCTAACAGGACCAGGATAGAGGAGCAACCCCTATCCCGAGCCCTCCAGAGATCATCCTCCAACGCGACCAATGCCGTTTCCATGCTGTACCCAGGCCTGAAGCCGGACTGGAGCAGATCCAGATAGACAGCTTCATCCAAGTACCCAGGAAGCTGACGCACCACCACACTCTTAACAACCTTTGCCAAAAAGGGAAGGTTGGAGACTGGACGATAATTAGCCAACACAGCCGGGTCCAGAGAAGGCTTCTTGAGGAGGGGCCTCACCACCGCCTCTTTCAAGGTGACTGGCAAGACACCCTCACTCAAAGAAGCATTAATAATCCTCTGGAGCCAGCCTCGTGTAACCTCCTGGGAGGCCAGCACCAACCAGGAGGGACACGGGTCCAATAAACATGTGGTCGCGTTCAGCCGCCCCAGTATCCTGTCCACGTCTTTGGGAGCAACAGGATCGAACTCCTCCCAAATGATATCCTCAAGACTGGCCTCCGTCATCCCACTGTATCTACCCAGTCAGAGACCAGGCCATCCCAAATCTACTATACATACATACATACATACATACATACATACATACATACATACTGTTTTCCCAAAAATAAGACACTCGCTGATAATAAGCCAAATTGGGTTTTTGAGTGCATGCACTAAAATAAGCCCTCCTGAAAATATTTAAACGCATGTGCAGCTGGTCCCCACCATTTCCTATGGTTAGAGTTGGGGAGACAGAGCTGGAAATCAGATAACACTGCAAGAGGAACCCTGTCTTGCTCCACATGCCCCAAAATAATAAAAACCTCCCCGAAAATAAGGCCAAGAGCTTATTTTGGGGTTCAAAAAATATAAAACAGGATTTTATTTTTGGGGAAACACAGTGTATATGTATCTGTGTATGTGTATGTGTATGTGTATGTGTATGTGTATGTGTATGTGTATGTGTATGTGTATGTGTATGTATGTGTGTATACACACACATAGATGTGTTTCTCAAAAAATAAGACCCTATCTTGTTTTTTCCCCACCAAAAAAGGCACCAGATCTCATTTTCAGGGGGGATGTCATCCACTGACTCACCTCACTTGAGCATGTTGGCCCAGGCCTCCTTTTCGTTGTCAGAGGCCTTCAGGACCGTCTGTAGCCAACAAGACTGGCAAGGCTTTCCTGAAGGCCTCTGCAGCAGATAACAGAGCTCCAGATCGATCCCAGATTCTCTTAACAACCATGTTACTAATTGAACAACTGCAGTGATTCACTTAAGAACTCTGTCACAGAAGTGGTAAAATGGAGAAAATTCACTTAACAAATTTCTCACATAAAGACATAAATTTTGGTCTCAACTGTGGTCATGAGTTGAGGGCTACTTGTAATTTCTGAGGCAGGTTTACTTCAAAGATAAACTCCTTTGGCAAAGAACAATATGTTTATGAATTCTAGGCTGATTCTTGGGGTGAAGAAGGGGTTTGACATGCATGATAGAAAAACCAGAAACAATCTCTAGGACTCCCAAGGACTAGAAGCCAACTTTCAGGTGCAATTAGGTTTATTAGGAATGGCAATCCTGTGGTTGCGCTGCATTGTAAGAATGACATATTGTGTATGGAATCCATTCTCTCCCTCTGAAACACTGTACGTTTTACTGTAAGTTTGTTTCTGTAAATAAAAACTTGCCTACAAAATTCAAATGATAGAAGAGAATATTTAACATAATAACACAGTTGGAAGGGATCTTCGAGGTCTTCTGATCCAATCCCCTGCTTAGGCAGGAAACCCTATACTATTTCAGATAAATGGTTGTCCAATGGCTGTCTTCTTAAAAACTTGCAGTGGAGGAGCACCCACAACGTCTGGTGGCAAATTGTTCCACTGATTACTCATTCTCACTCTCAGGAAATTTCTCCTTAGTTCTAGGTTGCTTCTGTCCTTGATTACTTTCGATCCATTGCTTCTTGTCTGCCTTGTTCTGAAATGTCCAACTTCTTTAGTTTATTTCTAAACCTTCCTATGGAATTTGCATAACTTACTTACACATGTTTTGTCTCTCCTGAAAGATAGCATACTTCAAGGTAGACTGACTATTCCAATTGCCTCTGTTGTCTTACCTTGTCCATCCTGGTGAGCTTCTCCTAATTTTGCATATCTAGCTGCATTCATGGTTTTGTGATGGACAAACACCATCTGTTGGGCTAGTTTGATCTGGTTGTGCGCCTTTCCCCTCCAGTATTTCAGTTCCAGAATTTCATATCAAAGCAGACATTTCTTTCACTTTAAGTCCTCTCTTTTCTACTACAAATGCATATTTTAAACGGGTTTGCCACTTACTGCCAGATACGGAAATGCAGACCTTTGATGTCATCCTTTTACCTCCAATAAGGAATTGGGGACTTTGAGGATCATCTCATTACCAAGAATTTGGCAACTTTTGGCAGTCAGTTATATGCTGGGGAAAAAACGGTACAATTGTCCCATTGCGCAGATCGAACCAGCAATTGTTATGGAAAATTCCACTGCAGCTGAACTATTGCTTAAATCCTAGGTTAAGGATCTGCAAGCTTCTCAGGATAGAGATGCTATAATATGAGAAAATTACATATAGAAAGCATCCTCAAAATCCTTCCCCCAACTGTCCAGCAAAAATTATCCAGTCCACATCCCCCCCAAGGGTCATGCAGGGTGCAATGTCCGATGGTGCCACCCTCCTGCTATGCCACGACGGTTGACCTTGAGTTGTTATCAGCTTCAAAGAAAATGCTGAAGAAGATTTTCTTTTCTCTTCTCCACCAGCTCATTTCCCCCCTCCCAGACATTCCAATAGCTCCCCCTCCCCCCGTTACAATGGCAGCCGAGCAAGCAAGCAATGAAAAAGCGGAGGCTGAAATTCGGCCCTCCTGCAGAAGAGACATTAGTCCTACAAGAAAACAGAAAAAAATGTGTGATAATTGCTCAGCAACAGTAATCCTAAAACAAAGACACAGGAACAGTTTTTTTCTTCCCCACCCTGTCTTTCTATCGTTCACGTCTTACTTAAGCATTGCAGAAATCTCGGTTAGAACAACAGGTCACAATCTGAGTGATATTTTGATCTTGGGGTTGCTCATAGACTTCAATACATTTGGGGGCACAGCCCAGGAAACGAAATAGAAGAGTTTTGCCTGTGAAGCAAAAGAAGTAACTTATTAAGGGCGATGTACTTAAGGAAACCCTCCTTTTCAGAGCACAATGTAGAGAAGGCCAGGAATCACCACTGATATTTTTGTATCATTATTTAAGGCAGTGTTTCTCAACCTTGGGGGTAAGGATCCTTGCTCATTTTATGGCATTTGTAAGCCACTTGGAAAAGTTACATGAAAAGGACAGTTATGTTCAAAGGATAGCTATGTTGAAAGGCATCTGTCCTTTTATTATTGCTTCATATTCATAGAGCCAGAAGAAAATTTGTGGATTTTTCTCTAAATCAACAATACCCAACCTTTATGGCTTGGTGGCCCAGCTGTGGGTGGAGGGGAACTGGGCAGTGGTGAAATCTGAACCGGTATACTAATGGAAGGAGGCTTGGGAAGGTAAGTAGAACAGCAGGGATTGGCAGAAGATTAAAGCAAAAATAAGTAACACGATCTAAATAATTATGGAACATACCAAAATAGACTGTCCTCTTGTAGCAAGCATGCCCAATGTATAGTCTGCAAGGAATTTGATTAGTGATGCAATTGCCGCCAGGTTTCTTGAATAGGCAGTTATGACACTTAATGCCAACAACTTGGAAGGGAGAGAATGGGAAAGAAGATTTTTTTAAAAAAGAGAGAAAATCAAGAATTGCAAAAAAAAAAGGAGCTCTCCTGAGCTGAATACAGTTCAAATAATAATAATAATAATAATAATAATAATAATAATAATAATAATAATAATAATATGCAAAGAAGCGGATGAAACCATTGATCACATACTGAGCTGTTGCAAGACAATAGCTCAGACTGACTACAAACAACGTCACAAAACAGTCACTCAGATGGTCCACTGGAACCTGTGTCACAACTACCATCTGCCTGTAGCAAAGAACTGGTGGGATCATAAGCCTGAAAAAGTGGTCGAAAATGAGCATATAAAACTACTGTGGGATTTCCGAATACAGACTGACAAAGTTTTGGAACACAATATCCTGGATATCACAATTGTGGAGAAGAAAAAAGTGTGGATCATCAACATTGCCATACCTGGTGACAGCAGAATCGACAAGAAACAGCTTGAAAAAGCCACCAGATATCAGGACTTGAGAATTGAACTGCAGAGATTCTGGCATAAACCAGTGCAGGTGATTCCAGTGGTACTCGGCACACTGGGTGCTGTGCCTAAAGACCTAGGCAAGCACTTAAAAACAATTGGCACTGAGAAGATCACCATTGGTCAGCTGCAGAAGGCCACTTTACTGGGATCTGCTCGCATAATCCGCCGATACATTACACAGTCCTAAATGCTTGGGAAGTGTTCGACTAGAGATTTGTGATACGAAATCCAGCATGGTTATCTTGTTTTCTGTGTATACTGTCATTTTTGTGTAAAATCATCATCATCATCATTATCATCATCATCATCATCATCATCATCTCACAGTTCAGATTTGCTCTGATTTTGCTCTGATTTGCTCTGAAATCAGCACCAGTTTTATAAGAGCTTAGAAAATGGAGACAGAGTAACAACAAATGAAAAGCCTGATAATGAGAAAGCTCTGAAATTCTGGAAGAATTTGTGGGAAAACAACAAGAAGCACAACAGAAATGCAGAATGGATCAAACAGGTTGAGGACACTATTTATATAACAACAAATAACAAAAGAAATGGTGCAAAGACAGTCAAGAAAAGTGAAGAACTGGAGTGCACCTGGACCAGATGAGCTGCATGGCTTCTGGTTAAAGGCACTTACAAGTGTGCACAAAAGATTGGCAACCCAGATGAACCAGATCCTTAAAACACCTGAAAATGATGAATGGATGACAATGGGAAGGACATTTTTGATCCAAAAAGACAAAGAAAAAGGAAAGAACCCTGGAAACTATAGGCCAATCACCTGTTTGCTAACAACATACAAGCTTCTTACTGGTATCATTGCAAACCAAATCTATGGATACTTGGAAAGAAATAACTTGCTTCCTGTAGAACAGAAAGGATGCTGCAAAAACTCAAGAGGAACAAATGATCAATTGCTGATTGACAAGCTAATCCTAAAGAACTCAAAGAAAAGACCAACCAACCTTTTCATGGCTTGGATAGACTATAAGGAAGCATTTGATTCAGTTCCCCATAGCTGGATCAAGAAATGCCTGGACATCTTTGGCATCAGCAACAACATACAAAGATTCATGGAATCTTCAATGAACCTCTGGAAAATGAAACTTATGGCTAATGAAGAAGAACTGGGTGAAGTTGAAATTAAATGAGGCACTTTCCAGGGTGATTCTCTTTCCCCCCTACTTTTTATACTCTCAATGCTACCACTGACAATCATTTTGAAGAAGATGAACTGGGGATACAAACTTGCAAAGAAAGGGCTGAAAATCTCGCACTTGATGTACATGAATGATTTGAAGCTGTTTGGTAAAACAAAAGCTGAACTGAATTTATTAATTGAACACACAAAAGAATTCAGCCAAGACATTGGTATGCAGTTTGGAATTGACAAATGTGCAACAATAGCAACCAAAGCAGGCAAGATCATAGTAGAGGATGGGATAGAACTAGAGAATGAAGAAATGATAAAGGCAGTAAAATCAGAAGAAGGCTACAAGCACTTGGGGATTTTAGAGGCCTCTGATTTAATGCATAATAAAGTCAAGGAATTACTGTATTTTCCTGCGTATAAGACTACTTTCTAACACACAAAAATCTTCTCAAAAGTCGGGGGTTGTCTTATACGCCGGGTCTCATTCTCCTGTAACCAGGCAGACCAGCCCATAAGGCTCTGACGAGCCTTAAATGGCTCTGAGGAGAGTCGTCTTATACGCCCAGTTGTCTTATACGCCGGAAAATACGGTAACTTCAGTCAAATACATTCGGCGAATTTGTAAGATATTAATGTCCAAATTGAAGGGAGGAAACATCAGAAAAGCCATAAATAACTAGGCTATACCTGTGATTCAGTATTCTGCAGGAATAATTGACTGGACCCAGATGGAGTTAGACAATTTGGACAGAAACACAAGGAAGCTTATGACAATGAAACATGCCTTGCACCCTAAAAGTGATGTTGACTGATTGTATTTACCAAGAGCAGAGGGTGGTCGAGGATTCCTACAAGTAAAGCAGACTGTGGAAGAAGAAAAACGCAGCTTGAATGTTTACATCCAGAAAAGTGAAAAACCAATCATTAAGGAAGTAAATAAAGGAGGCCTTTTAAAGACAACTAAAACAAAAGCAGAATATAAGAAAGAAGTAATTGAGCAGCAAGCTGAAAATTGGAAAAGCAAAGCTCTGCATGGCCAATACTTGAAAAGTATTGAAGGCAAAGCTGACCAGAAATTAACTTGGAACTGGTTAAGATCAGGAGTACTGAAAAAAGAAACAGAAAGCTTTATTTTGGCAGCTCAAGAACAAGCCCTAGCCACAAACTGCATGAAGGCAAAAATTCAACATGTTACCACCAAGAGCAAATACCGCCTCTGTAATGAGAAAGATGAGACAGCCGACCACCTGATCAGTGGGTGCAGCAAAATTTCACAAATTGACTACCTACAAAGCCATGACCGCGTTGCTAAGATCATTCACTGGAAATTGTGCCAGAAATTTGGATTTGAGTACAGCAAAAACCACTGGGAACATAGGTTGAGAAAGTTTTAGAGAATAAGAAACTCAAGATCTTGTGGGACTTCAGGATTCAGACTGACAAGCACTTGGTCCACAACACACCTGACATAACAAAAGTTGAAAAAAAAAAGTATGGTTCATTGACATTGCAATACCTGGTGATGCACGGATTGAAGATAAGCAGCAAGAAAAAATCACAAAGTACCAGGACTTGCAAATTGAAGTTGAGCAACTGTGGAAAAAGAAATTGTATGTTGTCCCAATTGTAATTGGAGCCCTTGGAGCAATACCCAAAGGGCTACCCCGCTATTTAGAAATTCTAAATTTACCGGACTTGAACATTTTGACTCTACAAAAAACCACCTTACTCGGAACAACTTACATCCTCTGACGATACCTTAACAATTCCTAGGTCCTTGATTAGGACTCGAGCTGCTGAGCTATTAACCAGCCTCAAAGGCTGTGAATCTCACTAAAGATGATGATGATGATGATGATGATGATGATGATAATAATCCATCTCACTCATTCTTTTAAACATCTGCATGCAACATCAGGCTTCTACATCTCTCCCTAACTCCTATAGTAGTTGGATTCTTTTTGTTTAAATTGTGGAACAACTTGCCTCCAGAAGTTGTGAATGCTCCAACACTGGACATTTTTAAGAAAATGTTGGATAACTATTTGTCTGAAGTGGTGTAGGGTTTCCTGCCTAGGCAGGGGGTTGGACTAGAAGACCTCCAAGGTCCCGTCCAACTCTGTTAATTCAATCCTAACTATATAATAGTAACATTCCCTCATCATAGCCATTCATTTCACCCTTTTAATTCTAAGAGTTTGGCAGCTCAAGAGACAGCAGCCACAAGAGACAAAAGGTATAGTGACACCATCATCCAGGCAAATGCATTCAGTTCCCTTTCTTCCTGTCTTAAGCAGACTTGGTTAAATCTTGGAGACTCCTCAAATCTCCCCAGTTCACAGAGCCTTAGAGGCTTACCTAGTTCAATGGTGAGGAGCATCCATAACCCATCACAGAGAAGTGTTTTCATGTCCCCTTCTCTGCATCCCAAGTCAAGAGCAGGCAAATGATGCCACTTCGTTTCTGAATTTTTATCCCCTCTGCAAATCAGATGTGGGAAGCAGTTGCCTTATCATTTTGCTTGGATGAATGCACCCAAATGCATCAATATGACAAGCTCCACCTCTCTCCAAGAAGTTTGACATTCCTCGTTCCTTTGAGCTAATCAAATCATGCAAGAAGGGAAGGGACCAATGGACCATGGTCTCATTCTGGTGTTCCCACTCCCAGCCTTGCCATTTTCATCTGATGATCTGTACAGCAGGTATACCCAAGTAAGTGGTACATGTGTAGGTTGTGTTCAAGCAACCTGTACCCTTTTTCTGGCACACCTGGAGAACCTTTGCATGTGGAGTCTCTGCTTAGACTCTTTGTACTGAGAAATCAGATGAGCTTGCAGATATGGGCAGAAAACAACAGCCTGGTGGCGTGGCAGACTAAAGCTTGTTATTAACATTCAGCTGCCTGCAATTACTTCTAGTTCGAATCTCGCCAGGCTCAAGGTTGACTCAGCCTTCCATCCTTTCTAAGGTGGGTAAATTGAGGACCCAGTTTGTGGGGGCAATAAGCTGACTTTGTATAAATATACAAAAGTATGAAGGCTATTGCTTAACGCATTGTAAGCCGCCCTGAGTCTCCGGAGAAGGGCGGCATATAAATCAAATTAAAAAAAAAAAGACAGTAGACCCTGACGGCTCCTTGGTGCTCTTTGAGCTTGCTTGTTTTCTTGTAGACATTTCATTACTCAACTAGGTAACATCAGAGGTGGGTTTCAGCAGGTACTGACCAGTTCTGGAGAATTGGTAGCTCTGTCTCCCTAACCGTAACCAGAAGAAATGGCGGGGACCAGCGCATGCAGTTAATTATTTTCGGGGAGGGCTTATTTTCAGGCTTTTTTGGGGGGGGGGAAACAGAATAGATACTCCCTGCTTTGTTACATGTGAGAGTCCCTTCTCGCTCTTAATGGACTTTACAACAAGGCTGGGTTTGGAGATGTCCCAAACTTGGTATGTGTGTATGTGTGTATGTGTGCGTGTATGTGTGTATGAGTGTGTGTGTATGCTAGCTTCATATTCTACTTTTTGTATAGGAATTAAAGGCAGAGTACATAGTGTTCCCTCCTCGTATTTTTCCACACAACAATAATTTTGTGTAATAGGGGCTGTGAAAGAAGGACAAGTCCAGATTTACCCAGTGAGCTTTCATGCTCCTATTCTAACACCTTCTCCATGACAACACATTGGCTCTTATTGTTGTCACTGTGGTATAGTGGAGAAGAGACTGTTGACGTCAAACTCTAATCCATGGTGGGGTGGAGCTGGGAGAAATCTTATGATTTAAGTCACAGTTTATAGCTTCCATGGCAACCATGATCAGACAGGAAACACAATCAAATCATCTGATTCTACTTTATTATAAAGCTTCATTCACATAACCTTGCAAGTCTCAAAGCACATCTCACCACCACCCCCTTTTATAACCCAAGAATATATATATATTTATAACCCAAGTGGCTCTCTTCTGAGCTTCTTGACCCATCCACATTGCTGCTGTGGGCTCAGCCACCTTTTATCTAACCATTCCTTTGGTTGCATCTCTTTGCCCTGTCTCCCAAGGTCATTTCCACATGCAATCACACACAGGTAATCTCAGGCTTGGCTTTTATCCAATGGATCCAGTGTTAATCTCAGAGCAATTAATATGTGAACCAGAGGTGAATTTCAGCAGGTTCTGACCAGTTCTAGAGAACCGGTAGCAGAAATTTTGAGTAATACGGAGAACTGGTAGTAAAAATTCTGACTGGCCCCACCCCCATCTATTTTCTGCCTCTTGACACCCAGCTGATTGGGAGGAAATGGGGATTTTGCAGTATCCTTCCCCTGGAGTGGGGAGGGAATGGAGACTTTACAGTATCCTTCCCCTGCCACGTCCACCAAGCCATGCCCACCAAGCCATGCCCACAGAACCGGTAATAAAAAAATTTGAAACCCACCACTGATGTGAACTGAGTATAGAGGGCACTGAAGAGCCCTTTCCCATGGTCTCATCACTTCCTGAAATACTTGAGCTTAGTTGCACCTTTAGACTTCTGCATGGAACATCCTGCCCCAGAAAGCTCTGAAGTTGTCTTCACTGCAGCGGTGGGTTGCTCCCGGTTTGCAAGAACCAGTAGTAAAACCGGTGGGAGGTCCTGCTCACTGCCCTGGATGTCATCATCGGCGATCTGCACACAGCTGCAGTACCATCTTGATTTTTTTTCATTCTTCCTGTACATACCCTTGAGCTGGAAAAGGCTTTGGTGTATGGAGTATGCCTGGAAACAAGTGGGGGTCTGTGGCTTTGGGAACCAGCTTGAGGAGAGGGTTTTGATCAAGCATTCATCAGGGTAGAGAATCCCTCAAAGATCTCAGCTGCCCTGATTCAGACTTTATGCCAGGGGTGAAATCTACTTACCTTCCCAACCGATTCGGAAGGGCATGTGCTTGCTTGGACCCTCTGCGCATGTGCAAACCCTTCTGCGCATGCACAGAGAGTAAAAAGCAGCTTGCTTCCTGGTTAAAACGAGGAAGTATTGATGACTGGGCTGGTGGGCAGAGCCTTACGCTACCATCGCTACTGGTTCTCCGAACCACCGGCCGCCATTGCTATCAGTTCTGCTGAACCAGTCTGAACTGGGAGCATTTCACCCCTGCTTTATGCATGTAAAATTATCTTTTTGGACGACTTTGAACAGAGGAAACTGGCTTAGAAAACTAGAGAAACAGACTTTTATTCATCAAAGTATTTGATACATAATGCTAAAAAGCTATCTTTCCACTTAGAAGCATTGATTGTTCGGTGAGGGAGTAGATACAGTGACAATGTCCCAATCCCACACTCTGTGGTGAAATCTAAAATTTGTTACTACCGGTTCTGTGGGCATGGCTTAGTGGGGGGGGGGGTAATGTGACTGGGTGGGCATGGCCTTTTTTTTTTAACTTTTGAAAGCATTTTTTTTAAAAATGCTTTCAAAAGGCTCTGACGATCCCACCTGAGTTGCCTGATCAGCAGAGGCTTTTTTCTTTTAAATGCCACTGCTGATTAGGCAGCTCAACTTGGATCATCAGAGGCTTTTAAAAGAAAACAAGCCTCCGGTGATCAGGAAACTCAGCTTGGATCGTCAGAGGCATTTAAAGGGTTTTTTTCTTTTAAATGCCTCTGACGATCCAAGCTGAGTTGCCTGATCAACAGAGGCTTTTTTTCTTTTAAATGCCTCTGATGATCCAAGCTGAGTTGCCTGATCGGCAGAGGCTTTTTTAAAAGCCTATAATTTGTATTTTTCTTTTCTAATTTCTGAGTCTTGTTTAATCTTTCTGTTTAACATTTCCAATGTTAATATAAATAGTAGAGGGGAAAAAGGACATTTAGCTGGATATCTATACAGCTCTCTTGCACTGAAAGCATTCTACAAATATAGACTGAATCTGTACAACCACATCCTGTTTTGGGATGCAGTCCATGCAAACACACGAAAGGAAAATGAGGGATGGAAGAATTCACCCTGTTCTGCAAAAGGAATTTGACTCTAATGGTCGAGTCAAGTCTAACTGCTTTGATCTGAAAAATTGGGGTTTGACTTTCAAGGGCACTTTTATTATCTTTTTGTTTGTTTAGAGTAGGTGATTCAAGGAGGTTGTGCTATGCTTCCTCCATGCACCTAAATAATTAGGAACAGGATCTGAAGGTTGGATATGTACTGTACAAATGAAATGTAATCTGATACAGGTGCCTGTAAAAATCTTTCAGGACTAGTGAATAATTCTTTACTTAGAAGTAGATGGCACTAAAGCGACATTTTACAAATAAGAAGCATAGATTTGTACTTACAGTAGGTATTTTTTACATATTTTTTCTCACTTACTCTGACATCATTTAGCAATGTTATACCTTTAAGGGTATAAAATCAGCCACAAGTGCAGATACAATCTCAATATGAGAAAGTTGCCAAAATGTACATTTTTTAAAAATAAAGAATTAACAAAATTAGACTTGCAGGGATGGATGAAAAATTAATAAAGAAAATACATAGCTATCTAAAAGTAAAGGTAAAGGTTCCCCTTGCACATATGTGCTAGTCGTTCCTGACTCTAGGGGGCGGTGTTCATCTCTGTTTCAAAGCCAAAGAGCCAGCGCTGTCCAAAGATATCTCTGTGATTATGTGGCCAGCATGACTAAAAGCCAAAGGAGCATGGAACGCTGTTACCTTCCGACCAAAGGTGGTCCCTATTTTCCTACCTGCATTTTTTACGTGCTTTCGAACTGCTAGGTTGGCAGAAGCTGGGACAAGTAACAGGAGCTCACCTGGTTACACGGCACTAGAGATTCAAATCACTGAACTGCCAACCTTTTGATCGACAAGCTCAGCGTCTTAGCCACTGAGCCACCATGTCCCTTATGCTATCTTCTAAGTATCAAAATGGAAGGTGAGCAAGTAAAGGAGGCAATGATAGTCTGAACTAAAAAAATTGGTTATACAGTAGAGTTAGATAAATGGCAGAAATTGTGGGATAGGAATTATAAATTAACGATGTCAACTGCATATAAAGAAAATCTTTATAAAATATTTTGTAGATGCCATTTTTCACCCACAAGGTTGGCAAAGGTGTTTAAGAACATGTCTGCTAAATGTTGGAAATGTCAAGAGATACCTGGTTCATATTATCATATGTGGTGGATATGTCCAAAAGCAAAAGCTTTTTGGATGAAAATATATACACGGTTGGAAAAAATGATAAAGTAACATATAGATTTAAAACCAGAAATATTTTTGTTGGGCATTTTACCGGATAAGTATAACAAGGGGAACACATACTTGATACTTGAAGCAGCGATGAATACATTTGTAACTTGAAGAAATGTTGTCTGATTCCTAGCGCTGACATCCTTAAATCTTACAGAAGTCCCTTTTCACCCTCAAGCATAGTATAGCCTACCACAAGGCACAGAACATACTGCACCTAGCTATTGCTGATTCTTGGTCAAAGGATTTTTATTGTAATTTTGCAACATTTATAACACTACCTTTGTTATCCAAAGAACATCTATCCATCTGTGACTTGCTCAGAAAATACAGTACATCTTTGTAAGTTGTAATATTGAGTTTAATAACAGGTCAGGATCATCTTCATCAATACCAATGAAAGTTCCATCAAGACCTTCAACCTTATTTCCAAGCAAGAAAAGCTGGAAGAAAGAAAATATGAGCAAAGTTCTTGATTGATATCCTTCTCTGCTTTGCCTTGGGTGAGTAGCCAAAGTTAAAGCTTTCAATACCCTTGCTGCAATGGGTATAATTTTGGGTGTTGTGCTCATATGTTTTAGCCTTCAGTTCCCTAATTATCTTGATATGTTTCCATTTTTTAAAACCTTTTTCACTAATGTAAACAGTTCTCAATGACAGTACTGTAAATTTATTGTTTTCCAGCCATATCCTCCATTTCAAAACAACCTCAGACTATTCTAGTTCTGCCGAGCCTCATCAGATGTTTTTAAATTTCCCATTTTTTACCTTGAACATTGAGTATTCTTAAAATATGCTGGTCCTACTGAATGAATGCATGTCTCCCTCTCATTGTTTCAGTTTCACCATTTTGCCTTCACTTCTATTGGAACCAACTACCAAGTTAAACAATTGAGAAATTGAGAGGTAAAGAAATTTTGGAGCTGTAGAAATTAATCATATTTATACAATCTAGATTTTGCTTCTTCTTTTTTTTCCACAGCTGAAGGTCTTACCTGCACTGTGTGCAGAAAATTGGAAATGGATACTTCAAAATGTCTCAATGAGAAAGTAGAGAGGAGGGAGTATGCAGTTTAATTCCCATCCCATTTGGGAATTGATACCAATATTTTGAGGGTACCAGAAAGGGGAAAGCTGTTCTAAGGAGGTTTCTTGGATACTTTCTCAGGGTTTATTGTTCAACCAATGATGTACTGTAGATGTGCTAATCTATTTTCTTCTTTTTCAGGTTGGAAAAAGCAAGGTGTATATTCACAAGCATGCTTAATGCATGTATTTAATATTACTTAATAAAGTAATGAGAAAGCTGGGTACTTTTGAAAGCAAATGTTATGAGCATCATGACCTCTGCAACACACCATAAGAAAACAATTCATGCTGTTCCAACATCACCACCAATTCAGCGCATATTTTTTCTTTTCTCTTTTTTCAATTGTTTTTTCTTTCCCCAAGCTTCTAAAGACTATGCTGCAGAAAATGATCTGATCAGTCCATTGTTGTAAAGATGTGAAAGCTTTCTTTGGGATATGGCTGTAATATTGTAGATGTTTTTTCTATTTCCATTGAAAACGCATGAATTGTAAAAGGTGTAATCCTTCAGTCTGTGCTTGTTTATTATTCTAAACTCTGGTTCTCATCTTTCATCAGGAAAATATATGTATTTGTGTGTGTGTATGTGCGTGCGTGTGTGTGTGTGTGTGATTAAATTAAACCAAATTGTGGAGCGAAAGACAAAACTTGCCACATTTATAGCCATCAAATATTTAATATAGATAGTTCTCAATCACTGATACACAAACAACATATAGAACTCAGAAATAGTCTAGAAGAAGCTCAGTGTCAGTAATGGAAATGTGAAGTCTTTGTCACTTAATTTAAGTACTACGGTAAGGAGAATATTTGTAGCTGAAAGTTGAATTGTGGGATCCCTGGTGCTCTCTGAGCATGGTTGTTTTCTTGTGACGTTTCATTACTGAAGCGAGGGAACATCAAAAATGTTCATGAAATATGTGCAAGAAAACAACTAAGCTCGGAGAGCACATAAGACCCCCTATAGAAATAGTAAACCCTATAATCGTTTTCTGAAGCAAACAAGGTAGGAGCCATCTCATGGTGATGGCCACCATTGGGAGAGGAAAAACAGCAGAATGTGGAATAGAAAAAAGAAAATTTTCCCAAATTATGTACCTTTTCTGCCTTTTATCTCTTAATTTGGCAATTTCAAGACATATGTTTGGTCCAAGAAAGCTCCAATGCCTTTGGAAATAATATCAGTGTCTTCATAAGATACATACAGAGGGGCAGAAGAAGGGTCCTAACAGAACTTGAGTCTTACCAATAGGAGCAGAATATCTGTGGGTGAGTCCAATTTTAGTGTGTTTCCAGTTGATTAAGAAAGTTTTCATAATAGCTTAATCAAGCCCCTCGGGTGTAACCTACAACGAGGCACAGAACATAATGTACCGGGCTATTGGGGATTCTTGGTCAAAAGATTTTTATTGTAATTTTGCAACATTTATAACACCACTTCATTATCCGGAGAACTCACATCCATCTGTGACTTGCTCTGAAAGTCAAGTCTGTGTGAGTTGTAATACTGACTTTGATAACAAATCAGGATCATCTTCATCAATTCTACCAACATTCCACCAAATTCTTCAATCTCATTTCAAAGCAACAGTTGCTGGGAGGAAAGGAAAAATGAGCAAGGTTTTGTGGTTCTCTATTGCCATCCTTCTCTGCTCTGCCTTGGGTGAGTAGCCAAAATTAGGGCTTTCCACTCTGTTGCTGCAATGAATGTATTTTGAGGCACTGAACTCATTCCCTTCATTCACCTTCAGGTGCTTTGGAGAAAATAGGTTGACCCCCTGTTCTTTGTGGCAGCCCCTTAGATATTGGAACACTGCTATCATGTCACCCTAGTCCTTCTTTTTATTAAACTAAATATTAATTATATTCATACAACCTTGATTTTCCTTCTTTTTTCAGCCGTTGAAGCTCTTACCTGCATCAAGTGCAAAAATTATTTGTTGAAAACTTCAAGGTGCATCAGTAACGAACCATCAAAAACGTGTATTGCCAAACCAGGTCAACCGTGTAACATTATCAAACATTTTGTAGGTATGTATGTTTCTACTTAAAAACTGGTATTTTTCAGATAAAAATATTCCTCCTGCTCATGACACACATTCTCCTATTAAAAATACAGTCCCCCTTGTTTTCTCTGCTCTGGGTAGGAAAGAAAATGTGTGTGTTGGGTATGTCATTTCTAATTTCTTGAGATCAGATCATGTACATTCTGTTTTACATCTCAAGTCCTAGAATTCCTACCCAAATCAAGATTGGAAACCAACAGTTTGTCAGTTGGGTGTGTGTATGTACCAGGAAGTGGAAAGCTGTTCTAAGGAGGTGTCTTGGATAGTTCTTCAATCTTCAGGGTTTGTGGTGCAAGCCTTGATGGAGATGTGCTAATCAAGTTTCTTCATTTTCAGGTGGAGAATTTAAAACTATATTTTTACAAGGGTGTCTTATGACGGATATGCCATGTAATATAACTGGTTCAATTCAAGAAGGGACAACTAATCAAAGCATATGTTGTGATGATCGTGACCTCTGCAACACACCATAAAAAAGCATGTTATTCCAACATCATCCTCAATTCAGTTTATATTTTTCTCTGATACTTTCAATTGTTTTCCTTCTCCAAGCTTCTAAAGACTGTGCTGTAGAAAATGATGTGATTAGTCCATTGCTTGAAAAATGTGATGGCTTGTTTGGGGATGTGGCTGTAGTATTGGAGACGTTTTTCTGGTTCCAGTAAAGAAGCATGAATTGCGAGAGATGTAATCCTTCTGTCTTTGCTTGTTCATTCTTCTAAATACTGGTTCTTATCTTTTATCAGGAGAATAAGTATGTGTATGTTTATGTGTTTGCATGTGTATATGCACACACACTTTAAATGAAATGAAATTGTGAAACTAATGACATAATATGTGACATTTCTTCAGTCAACTACCAGAGCACCTCCCCCCCAACCCTAAAAGTGTATGAAAATTTTGGTGCATCTTATAGAATGAATATGGGCATTTTTGGCCTCCCGATTCCTCCATGCATTGCATTTTTGCCCTGCCAGGCCCCAAGAAGCACTCTGCTGTGCTTTGCAGGTACCATTTTAGCCAAAAATGGCCCGTTTTCTCCAAAAATGGGCTTCTTTTTGGGCTCCCAAGCCCTCCATGTGTCACGTTTTACCCTCCCCAGCCCCCAGAAGCATTCTGCAGGCCAATAATGGGTGCATTTTTTGGTGAAAACGGGCCATGCAGGGCACTGCAGAGTGCTTCTAGGGGCCTGGGAACGTGAAAATCTGACGAGGGGAGGCCAAAAACTATTTTTTTCTTGTTTTTCTCCTGTAAATTTAAGGGTGTCTTATAGTCTGAAAAATATGGTACTTAATATACATTTGCCTGTCAATATTAAGACTTGACATCTGCAAAATGCAAATCACAAATGTCTGTTGATCTGTTGATTAGATGTCTGTTGATTAGATGTCTGTCATCTAATGACTCTATTAAACACTTGACCAAGAGGACAAATTGTTGAATACCTTTTCAGAAATCATTTGCATCAGCTGGATCACCAGAAGGTCACCACTGTCTCCAAGATACATGTATTATCTTGTTTGAGAGGGGGCATGGCCGGCATCAGATGATACGATGTGGATTCTGGGGATCCAGGAGAACACCGATATCCTAGCCAATTTTGGGGGTCCCTAGGGATCATA
Source organism: Masticophis lateralis (assembly GCA_030761175.1). NCBI lineage: Eukaryota > Metazoa > Chordata > Lepidosauria > Squamata > Colubridae > Masticophis > Masticophis lateralis. The sequence continues at coordinate 4,650,165 of JAUDYJ010000008.1, read as the reverse complement.
GCTGTCTTGTGGAGACAGTGAGGAAAGAAGACACTGGCTGGCATGGATAGGCAATGAGCAAGTTCCCTGAAGTGCTGGCATTAGTCTTCGACCTGTTGGCGAAGGAAGATAGCCATTAAGGAGTTGTCACAAGCCAGAATGGCCACAATCAGAAAGAGGGAATGTAGGAGCGGTAATTGAATGGAGTATTGTTGCCGGGTGAGTAATTAGCCAAGTCACAGGTAAAAAGGAAAAAATTTTTAACAGCTTGAAAGAAATCCCAGTGGAAATTGGCAGCTAATTAGCACTGGGGAACTTAAGCGGAGAGAGAGAAAAAAGGAACTTTAAAATCAAACCTAAAGCCCTAAAAGGAATCTTCCACCCGGATTTATAATTGGATTTGGAAAAAATAAGAATAAGACAAGGAAAAAGGAGACAGAAAAACATTTTTTAAACAACAAAGGATTTAATTTGGAAAAGAGAAAGTAAACGTTCCTGTGGACTATAAAATGGAGATTTTGTTGCCAGAAGACTAGTGAATCAGAGAAAGACATCTGCTGGCGGAAAGAGCATGAGAAAGGCGTGTGGGAGTGCATATTCGTGTAGCTGAAGCAAGGTTAAAGAGACAAAGACTAAAACTGTGCTGACTCAAGTAAATATTTGAAGTGGATATTATTTTTTTTAAAAGAGACATTATATGGACTTTAAAACCTGAAGAATATGTAAATGAAAAGAACATGCTTAAAAATTCTAGCCTTTTAAAATTGAAAATATGGAGAATTGGGAGAATGAATATGAGACACTAAGGGAGATGTTTCAAAAAATAAGAGAAGCATTTAAGGGAAATAAAGAAGCAAAGGATTGGTTAGATTGCAAAATAAGAAAGAGAAAAAATGAATGAGAAGCAAGAGAAACGAGATAATTTTGGAAAGGAAATAATTGGAAAAAAAAGATAAAGATGATTACACTGGGTTCAACAGTGATAGAATAAAAATGGATGAGGGAAAATACATGTCAAATATGAAGAGAAGAGAAATAAATGAGGAAAGATTGAGAATAAAAAGCAATAGAGTTAAAATTAAAGGAAAAGACTGAAGGGGAGATATAAGAAAAGGAAAAAGAAATGGTAAAGAAATGGGAGAAAGGGAGGAAATTATCAAGAAAGGGAACTGTGGAGAGACTAACAGAAAATGGTTAAGAGCCAGTGAAAATGTTAATTTCTTAATAAAGAGAAGGATGCTAATTGTAGAAATTGTATGTGAAAATGCTGTTAAATGAAAAATAGATCAGTAGATGCAATGTGAAAGAAAGAATGATATTGGAGGAAGCACTAAAAGGAGATAATAAATTATAACAAGAATTAATTGAAATTAAGATGGAAATGGAAATTAAATGTAAAATTGAATGAAATTGAAATGTAAAAAATTATTTAAATGACATACTTGTAAAAAGTAAAGTAGAAAATATATTGTTAGAAATAAAAAGTCTAAGGTTTGGAAGATTGTTTGAGTAAAGATTTAAAAGAAAAATGGAATAAGATGAAATATACTGCTAATAATTAAAAAGATGAGGGGAAATTTTGAGAAATATATTTGATAAATGAAAGAAAGATCAGGGTTGCCTGGACTCCATAGTGGAAAATATAAAATTGAAAATGAATATAGCAATAAAAAGGGATGAAGGAAGGAGAAGAGAAATGGAAAAGAGAAGGAAGGAGAGAGAGGGAAGGAAGAGAAGGGATGAAGGAAGGGAAGGGAAATTAGAGAAGGAGTGAGGGTAAGACAGGGAGGAAGAGAAGAGGAGAAGGAGAATGGAAGGGGAAGTAGAGAGGAGAAGAGGAGGGGAAGAGAAAGTAAGAAGGAAAGAAAAGAGAGAGGTGGTAGGTTTGAGGAGAAAGATTGCTGTACAATAAAAAAGATGAAATAGAAGAAAGGCAACCCCAAATAAATATAAAGATATTAAGATAAAGAATGAATTGTTTAAAGAATAAAAGAGAATAAATAGGAATAAATAGGAATAATTAGAATTTAAGGGCAAATGAAGATATTGTTTATGTAAGTAAGCATAGAAATGTTGAGACATGATAAAAAAGGGGGGGGGGGAGATTTTGGCAAAAACTGTAATTGAGTAAAATGTATTTGAATTTGATTAATTGTATAAGATAAGATATGGCCAATACTTTGTTCAAAAAATATGTGGGTGAATGTGGGGGACCAATAAAACTTGTTTAAAAAAAAGTTACGTATTGTCTTGTCCAAATAGAGAAGGAATGATGGTATGCACGGAGGTGCAGTGGTGGCACAGTGGTCAGAATGCAGTACTGCAGGCTCCTTCTGCTGACTGCCGGCTGACTGCAATTTGGCAGTTCAAATCTCACCAGGCTCAAGGTTGACTCAGCCTTCCATCCTTCTGAGGTGAGTAAAATGAGGACCCAGATTGTTGGCAGGCAATGTGCTGACTCTGTAAACCGCTTAGAGAGGGCTGTAAAGCACTGTGAAGCAGTATATAAGTCTAAGTACTATTGCTATTGCTATCCTGGAGGATCCCAAACCAAGTGCCTTACAGTTCAACATAAATTCTCTGGTGTTACTTTCTGGTACCACTTTCTTACCTAAGACCAGATCCCCACAATGCAATATCTCTGTTGCATAATCTTTAGGGTTGGAGTTGGAACATGGTGTACATCTTATCACAAATAAACTTCCAGGATTTTCTTTTTTTTTTTTTTTTGCATTCACCCCTCCCCAATAATGCTTAACCACACTCCAATAGCTGAATTAGCATGAGCCTTCAAGCAGTACATACATGTGCCCGCCATTCATGCAAATGGAGCTTCATAGACTCGCACATGTGCATCCGTCGCTCATACAACTGGAGCTGCAAGTACTCTGTTGACCCCTGTGCAAATCACTAGGAAGCAGCATAATGGCATAGGGCCGGGGTACTTGTGAGGCTGCCTGCTGCTACTGATAACCTCCCACCGGCCAATATGCTCGCACAGAGAGGGCCTCCTCAGGGTGCGGTCAGCCAAGCAATGTCGGCTGGTGGCCCCCAGGGGGAGACCCTTCTCTGTGGGGGCACCCGCCCTGTGGAATGAGCTACCTCCTGGAATACGATTGATCCCGGACCTCGGCGCTTTCCGAAAGGCCCTGAAGACTCACTTATTTCAACAAGCCGGCCTAGTTTAATTGGTTTTAGTGGGGTTTTTAAATTCTTGATTTTATTGATTTTGGGTTTTAAATTGGGTGTTTTTCGATTTGTAAATTTGGGATTTTAAATTGGTAATGCCGATGATTTAATTTATTTTAGTTTTTTTGTACTATATGTGTTTTAAGTTTGGCTGTTCACTGCCCTGAGTCGCCCCCCCCCCCCCGGGGAGAAGGGCGGTATATAAGTTGAAATAATAATAAAAAATAAAAAAATAATATAAATCTAAGTGCTATTGCCATTGCTATTCCAACCGTTGCAGGACCCCTTGGTCACGTGATCCAGCTCCTACTGCTAGGCAACTGACATGTATTTACAATGGTTGCAGCTTCTTAGGATCATTTGATCTCCATTTGTAACATTGCAACAAAAAAAGTCAATGGGAAAACCAGATTTTCTTAATGACTGCATGATTCACTTAACACTTAACAAATTTGATAGATTAAGATAGATTTGATAGATTAATTCAGATTAAAACTATTCCCTCTGCACAAGACCCACTCTTGCCAATACAACAGGATATTTACAAACCTCTTCTTTTCTGTCCTCTGGATAGAGAAGAAAGTAGACAGAGGGTATGTAATTTGCAGTTTCTATATATCAAATGCTTTCTGTTTTCTCACCTCCCAGAATTCCCATCCAATGTGGTGGATACCAATATCTTGTGGGGTGGAGTACCAGGATGGGGAAAACTGTTCTATGTTTTTCAGGAGTTGTTCTACAAGCAATCATGTTGATGTGCTAATCTATTTCCTTTTACAGAAGAAACGATCAGAAGTCTAATTCCACAAGGGTGCACAACATCTATTAATGAATGTGGTCTGAAGGTTTTCAGTGAAAGAGTGGGCACTATGGAAATGACATGTTGTGATGATTGTGACTTCTGCAACCCAGCACAAACAAAGCAGTCATGGTGTTCCAATATTCAAAAACCTGTATTACTAAACCAGGTCAAAAATGTAAAATTACTTATTATGACGGTATGTTTGTCTTGATTTAAAATTCAATATTATTCAGAAAAATATTACATCTGCACATGATACACACTTGCCAATTAAAAATATGGTAGACTATTTATGAATCTCTAGTTTTCTGTGTTCTTGGTACAGAAGAAAGTAGAGAGGGGGTATGTAATTTGTAGTTTCTGCCTATCAAATCGAATTCTTCCATTTTTACAGACTATTCCAATTTTGGTGACCACCTGTAATTGAGACTCTCACCTCCCAGAATTCCCACCTAATTTGGTGAATTGGATACCAATATCTTGGGAAAGGGGGTATACCGGAATGTTGAAAGTTGTTCTAAAGAGATTTCTTGGGTATGTTCTTCAGGATTTGTTCTACAACCAATGATATCAATGTGCCAATCTATAAACTGTCAGGGAATATTCCACCTCTCTCTGCTTGTCTCCTCCATCTTGATTCACATCTCTTTTTCCTTCTATCATGTTATGGGTGGATGTCATCAGTTGTGCTGGTTTCACTTGCACAGTGAATTATGTAATGCCCCCAATGGAAGAGTCAAGATTTTAAAGCAGGACATTCTTCGTGACTTGAGATCTTCATCTTCTTTACCCACAAATAAATACTAAAAAGGAATATGCACAACCTCCCAACTTCTTGAAGCTATGGATTTCATGCAATCCCAGGAAAACGAAGCTAGGAGTCTTACTTGTGAAGTATAGGAAATAAATAACTAGTAGAATCATATGTTGAATGAGAACTCTTTCCATTTCTATGGTTTTGTCTTTTGCTACCAATTTAGGAACCTTAATAAGCACTTTTATACCATTTTGTGGAGGGGAGAATCAATGCGGTATTGTCTGTAAGTCTTCAGCAACCCTCAGTCCTTAAAAAGCAAGACATGGAGACACTAACAAATCTTTCACTGTAATGAAATCTTTCTGTTTTTAGAGGGCAGGGATGGAGAATGTTTTATTTTCAAGCACTGGTGTGCATGCCACAAAGGATTCTAAGGAATAAGGTTCTTTTTCACCCTGGGAGGAGAAACACAGCATAAATAATTGAAATGAGAAAGTTTCACCTTTTAAGTGATGACATCAGTCCCAGAATGAATGCAAAGATATAAATGTCTTCCTTGGAAATGAAGTTGTTAGGCAATTTATCTGCATTTTATTCAACAAATGACAATGTTTGTTTTTCATTCATTTATCTGTCTTTCAATAACTTAACAGTTTGGAAACACTGCTTCAATTAATTCTATATACTGAGCTGCATCACAACATTCTGAGAGATGCAGAATAATCAATACACCGATAAGCAAAGAACATAATCTTCAGATAAATAGAAACACTTCATGTACTTATGCCGGTGCCAATTCATAACAGGTCAGATCATGTGTCCCCATAGATTATGACTTGTTTGTTCATTGTCCATAAACTCAATGCAAAAAGCAATCAAAATTTAAGATATGGGTCATTAATAGGTGCTCTATTATTTGACTTCTAAACATTAACTAGAAACTGAGCACAGAAGGATATGGACTTCATTTGTCATTGAACTTCTGTTAAGAATCTCTGACTTCTCAAACGCATGATGTGGGCCTCACTCACAATCCCTTCCCAATCATTACTGTTCCCAGGTTTGCTAATAAAGCCTTATTATTCCTATGTAACACCATAATTTAAGAAGTCAGAAGGAGAAGAAAATTCTGCTTCTCGCCATCTGTCTTCCCTCTGTATTGCATGGGTTAAGTAGGCAAAGATAGACAACTAGCAAGGTGACAACTCTTTATGCAGTTTTTATAGAAGTAGCGATATTCGCTAACTTATTTCTATTCCAGAATTCTGCATATTTAATATTATTTTCTCTATATTTGGCTTTTTCTCTTTCTCATAATCGAACATCTTATCTTATTTTGGAGCAAATACAAGGAATGTGAAGGAGGTTTCAATACACAATCTACCTGTAAGGCTACAGGAAGACATGAGGGCAAAAAAGTGATGTCACTTCAGATATGGGCCACATTACCCAAAACATACCTGTTGTCACAGTGGCCAATCATCTGAACAAGGAAGCCCACTGATTTCCCAGATTATGATTATGTGCCTACTTCTTTAAAAAACTTGCCACTGCAATAGCTGAACCTCTATGCACAATCTATGAAGTATCTTTTAGAACCAACTCCTTGCTGGTCATTAGCTACGGTCATTAGCCATGGTCATACCCATCTTTAAAAAGGAAAACCCTAGTCTAGAAGAAAATTACAGACCAATGTCCTTGTGCTGTGTCACCTGTAAAGTCAAGGAATCAATTATAAACCAATCCATCATCCTCCATCTAGAGACAAAATACCTCTCTCTAACAAGCAATTTGGTTTCAGAAAAAAATTGTCTTGTAATTTGCAACTCTTACACTACAGAAACATTTGGACCATACATCTTGACCAGAGTAAAGCAATAGACACAATCTACATAGACTTCTGCAAAGCCTTTGGTTCAGTGGTGCATGACAAACAACCCTTAAAACTAAGTTCTTACGGCCTTTCTGGATTCCTACACAAATGGATACTGCATTCCTGTCAAACAGGCAACAAGTAGTCAAAATTGGGAGGGCCTTATCAAATTCGGCACCAGTTAATAGCGGTGTCCCCCAATGCAGCATTCTAGGAACCACACTCTTTCTGCTTGACATTAATGACCTATGCGATGATATTAAAAGCAGCTGCATCCTCTTCACTGATGATGTAAAATTATTCAACACACTGACAGTACCGCTACCCTACAAAGCAACCTTGACCATGTGTCTGAATAGTCACACAAAATCTCAACTATTAAATGCTCTGTCCTACTCATTGGCAATAAAAATCAGAACACCAAATACAAGTTGGGTGGAAACAACCTCGTAGATGATCCTCACTCTGTCAAGGACTTAGTACTCATCTCAAATGATGTAAACCCCAGAGCTCACTGTTAACAGTATTGGAAAAAAGGCATTAAGAATTGTTAACCTAATTTTTCAAAGCTTCTTCTCCAGTAACATTGTATTGCTAACTAGGGCATACAAAATCTTTCCAGACCAATTGTTGAATGCAGCTTGTCTACCTTGAATCCATACTGTATATTAGACATTAATAAGATTGAACAGGTCCAGAAGTACTTCACGAGAAGAGTACTCCACTCCTCTACTCACAATAGAATTCCCTATGCCATCAGGCTTGAAATTTTGGGCTTGGACAATCTGGAACTGCGTCGCCTGCGGTATCATCTAAGCACAGTACACAATATTGTCTGCTACAAGGTCTTACCTGTCAGCAACTTCTTCAGCTTCAACCTCAATAATACAGGGACAAATAATCAATACAAACTCAAGGTAAACCGTTCCAAACTCAATTGCAGAAAATACAACTTCAGCAACAGAGTGGTCAATGCCTGGAATGCTGTACTCGACTCCCTTGTTACATCCTCAAACCCTCACAACTTCAACCTTAAACTGTCTATTATGGACCTTACCCCATTCCTAAGAGGTCCGTAAAGGGGGCTTGCATAAGCGCACCAGCGTGCCTACCATGCCTGTCCTACTTCCCCATTTATATGTAATTTCTTTCATTCATGTCCATGTCTATATTTACACCTACTTTCTGTACATGTTTGACAAATTAATACAATGAAAATAAAATAAATAAGATGGCCTTCAGAGACACTCAGACTGCCATCATAGCCTCTATGACTTCCATCAATCATTTCAACCCATTTTGAAGCAAGTAAGCTGGTAGCCAGTACCAGATCTCACAACAAAGGGCTCCATTTGGAGCATAAGAGCAGCAGAATGTGGAATAAAGAGATTTTCCACCCAAAATATTCTCGTTTTCTGCCTCAGATTTTCTTTTAGCTGTTAATTTGTCAATTTCAAGGCATATGTTTGGTCTAAAAAAGTCTTCAATACCTTTGGAAATCTTACAAGTGTTTTCATAAGATTCACACAGAGGTGGGAAGAAGGGTCCTAAGGGAATGTGAGTCTTACCAAAAGGCCAAACATATCTATGGGTGAGTCTAATTTTAATGTGTTTCCAATTGATTAAGAAAGTTTTCATATTAGCTTAATCAAGCCTTCAGGTGTAACCTACAACAAGGCACAGAACATACTGTACCGGGCTATTGGGGATTCTTGGTCAAAAGATTTTTATTGTAATTTTGCAACATTTATAACACCACTTCATTATCCAGAGAACTCACATCTATCTGTTACTTGTTCTGAAAGTATGTCTGTGTGAGTTAATACTGACTTTGATAATAAATCAGGATCATCTTCATCAATACAATTAAAATTCCACCAAATTCTTCCATCTTATTTCAAAGCAACAAAGACTGGAAGGAAAGAAAACATGAGCAAGGCTTTGTGGTTCTGGATTGCCATCCTTCTCTACTGTGCCTTGGGTGAATAGCCAAAAATAGAGCTTTCAACAGTATTTCCACAGTGGGTGTGCTTTTGGATGCTGTACATATTTCCATCTTTTTGTTCATGTAGCGAGCTCCAAGTTGCAGGTTCTCTTATGCGTTACAATGGTTAAATAAATGGCAGCAAATAAAGGTTTCAGTGATCTTCAGTTTCTCCTTCTCCTCCTTGACCGCCCTACAAGTATCAGTGCAACCCATTTTGCTGTATAATGGAACCCGTCCTGTAGAAGAAAAGACATCTTAGCTTATCTCTTAGAACTGTGGCTTCAGGAACAGATTTTCCTTGTCATTCTATCCAATGCCTTGATGCTAAGCAACCTCTCACAACTTGTAAACAGCATAAGAGGTTGCATGCTTCATTCCTTCTTGGGCTTCTTGAGTCAAACAGCTCCATTTGTTTGGGCAATTGTAGGGCGTGAAAGTTTACACCTTTGCAGTGTAAAAATTCCATATATCATGAATGAAAGAGTCTTGGTGGGGCACTGGCTAGAATGCAGTATTGCAGACTAGCTCGGCCCATTGCTAGGAGTTTGATCCTGACTGGCTCAAGCTTGACTCAGCCTTCGCTCCTTCTGTGATTGGTAAAATGAGGACCCAGATTATTGGAAGCAATATGATGATTATTTAAACTGCTTAGAGAGAGCTGTAAAACACTTTGAAATTATAAGTCTAAGTGCTATTGCTAAGTGTTATTTCTATGAAGAGAAATATATATGTCCTAGGAAAATGTTCCAGGATCCAGTCTGAATTGATCACTGGGACCAACTGATAATGCTAGTTAACCAGACAACACACAAGCTACACACAATTGGGAACCATATAAGTACAATGTGTAGCACATGTTCTAGAGAGAGAAGAGTTCCTTGATGATGGGCTCCAGCATGATCCCAAAAGCTTGGAAGAATAAACTTTTGATCTTAGTGACCATCTCAGATTGGGTCCTTTTGCATATTAATTCATTCTGAGCATGGCATTTTATAAAACCATAAAAATGGATGAAGCTTTTCCTTTTTCTAAATGTAAAGTCTCTGGCTACTGAGATTCTCAAGGTAATCCACAGACTTCCTCGCTTGGAAAATTATGTCATAGCAAATCCCCTCTTCATTTTCTCTGATCAATAAATTCTTGGGCTTCCGGTGGCGTCTCCGTCGTTGCCGGATGGTCTTTTAATGACCGCCGGTCTCGCCGCGCATTGGAGCCGCCCTACAGCTGGCAGGCAGCTCAAAAAACCCACTCTGTAAACGGCAGAGCGGGGAGAGCTAGTGGGGGTTGGTAGAGCCCCCCTGAGTTGCCCCCAGGACCTCTTTTTTGTCCTGGGAAGGGCTCAGGGTGATGGCTCCCCACGGAATGCTCCGTGCTGCGAGTGACCTCTGCTTGCAGCAGCAGAGCCAGACAGCGAGAGCAACGTCACTAGAAGGAAAGAAATCTACAGCAAGCGAGCAATCTGGTGAAACCAGGATTCACTAAAAAGGAAAAAAGCAAGTATTCGTTTTTTTAATTAAGTTTTAAGGAAAAAAGAGTTTAAAGAAAATGCCTCAGAAAATGGCGACTGGCTTTGCTAGAGAAAATGCCTGAGAAAATGGAGAGTGGAAAGTGAAAGTGAGAACTAAGCCTGCTTTGAAGTACTGAAAAGAGATATTCTAACAGGATTTTTGAAAAAAAGAAATAAAATTGATTTAAATAGAATCCCTTTGTTTTTTGGGGAAAGTTAAGATTTTCTGGAAGAATGACTCCAAAACAAAAATCAAGGGGGGGGGGGCTCCCTTATTTATCAGACAAAGGAAAAAGTAGAGAAGACTCAAATGCAGTTGCAGGGAACTGGAAATGAGGATATAAAAGATTTTATAACTTGGGAGGTGTTGTTGAGAAGATACAAAGCTCACAGAAGCAACTTGAGGAACTGGTACAGGAAAAATATGATAGACTTAACCAAATTATTACTAAAGTAGTTTCTGATCTTTCAAATGCGGTGTTGGAAATGGGGAAGAAAGTGGCTGAAATCAGTACAGAGCCTGATTCCAAGATGAAAGTCACAGAAGAAAAATTTTTTAAAGCTGATGCCAGAAATCAAAAAATTGAAAATGATGTGATGATGCTTCAATTTAAATCTATGGAGTCTGTGTTAAGATTAAGAGGCATAAGAGAGAATAATAGAGAAAATTTAAGAACAGTCTGTGCTAAGGCATTAGCGGCATTACTAAAGTTGGAAGATGATCAAATTCTTGGCTGTATTGAAAAAGTCTATAGGGTGAACTCACGTGTGGCCAGAGAAAGGAATCTGCCCAGAGATGTTGTTGTCTATTTTACTGATAGAAGATTGAGAAATGATATTTTGCAAAAATCCTATTCTGTTACTGTGTGGGTAGAAGGTACACAAATTAGTGTTTATAAAGAGCTACCACCTAAGATTTTAAGAGACAGAAAAGATTTTGGTTCTTTGGTGAAAGAATTGAAGAGAAGTAAGATTCCATTTAGATGGGATGTACCAGTTGGTGTGATTTTGAGATATCAAGATGTGAGATATTGTCTAAACACCATTGAAAAAGCAGAACATTTTTATAATAATATACTTAAGGGAGCCCCCATATCTTCATCTTCACCAATGTCATTAACTATGGAAGAAGATATTAAAGATAAAGAGTTTGAAAGAAAGACTGAGAAACAATGGAGACAGATGGAATTAGAAAATCAAAGTGTGTTAGAAGAAAAAGGAGCACCAGGTGGTTTTCTAGATGATTCTATTATGGACTATCTAGACCTGAAACTAAAGCATCCCAGAGATTCAAGAGATGTGGTACCGGGCCATGAACTGTTGAAGCAAGAATCGAATGATAAACATATAACTCGAGATGAGAAGCAAATTTCATTAAAGCAGATGCAGCAGAGGCCCAGTACTTTACAAGAGCAAGAGGGGGATGATGGCAAGCAACAGAAAGCACAAGTCAAGGGAGGTACTAAACCGAAAACCACTGTTGTGCAACAGAAACTTCTTGAATTGCTTGACTCGATTCGTGAAATTTAAAGGACATTTATGAATAGACTAAATTTTTTACAGAAGGGATGGCAAATATTTTATTAATTGAAATAGTTGAAAAAGATAATCTTGATTATATATGATTTATATACGAAAATGGATTATAAAATTTTTGCAAAACTCATCCTGAGTTGGATTTATTATTTTGAGAAAGGTAAACAGATCGCTGCAATATATGCAGACGATCTGTGGTTACCCTATTATAGTTTTTTGGAACTAATCATCTAGATGAAGAAAATAAAGATGAAAACATCTTGGAAACCCAAAGGAAGGAAGTGGAAAGGTTGGCAGGATTTGAAAGAGCTTTAAAGGAACATCTGGGAATGCAGCTTGTAGTTTTTACACAAGCTTTGGAAAATTGGGATGAGCTGCATTTGTTTTTCTTTTGAGGTGGTTCAGCAGTAGCCAGGTTGAATGTTCTACCTAGAGGATTACAAAATACCTTTGTGGTTGGATTTTACAAATATAAAGTCACTCGGGGGGATTTCTATATGGAGAGATGTATTTTTGCTGATGGGGGCAGCTGGAATATGAAGTTTATAAAAACTATGTTGGAAGATAGTATACTCAACTTCAATCAAGATGAAGAGAAGACTAAAACTTGGATTATTGAGACAGAAAATTATTTGATATAATTGTTATATATTATATATTATATTTTATTATTATATTATAAGGGGGATTGATTTAGGTAAAATAATTTTTAATATTAGATTAGAGAAATATTTAACTTTAATTAAGGTGAAGAGAAGGTTAAAAAATTGGTTTACTGATAAAGAAAATTATTGATGATTATTAAATAATAAGGGGGATTGATTTAGATAAATAATTATTAAGATGGGTTTAGAGAAAGGTATGATATTTTTTATTTGGGCTTAAATATTATAAGAGTGGTTTAAATGAGTATTGATAAATGAGGTAAATATTATTACTATTAGTTTCTTATTATAATGTTATTAGTTTTAGGAAAAAATCATTACTTATAGGTTTATTTGTTATATTATTTTTGCTGTATGTATTTTTTCTTTTTAAAATTTGTAGCGGAAGCCAAGGGGAGAATGGGGGGGATATGGGATTGGGGGATGGGGTGTAGTTGGAGGGTAGTTGGGGGGGGAGGGGGAGTTGGGGGGAAGTGAGGGGGGGGGAAATGATAAAATTTGCATTGTAAAACTTTTTCAATAAAAAAAAAATCCTTTACACCAGAGGTGGGTTTCAGCAGGTTCTGACCAGTTCTGCAGAACTGGTAATGGAAATTCTGAGTAGTATGGAGAACCGGTAGTAAAAATTCTGACTGGTCCCGCCCCCATCTATTCTCTGCCTTCTGAATCCCATCTGATCGGGAGGAAGTGGGGATTTTGCAGTAACGTTCCCCTGGATTGGGGAGGGAATGGAGATTTCGCAGTATCCTTCCCCTGCCATGCCCACCAAGCAATGCCTACCAAGCCACACCCACAGAACCGGTAGTAAAAAAATTTGAAACCCACCACTGCTTTACATGCTTTCCTTGATTTGGAAAACTAACTACGGAACTCAACAAACAGAACTGGAAGCTGGATGTTCTGCTGAGAAATTCTGACCATTGTTTGTAAATAAGTCCTATTGTTCTCTTAGTGGGATCTTTTCTGATTTATTTGCATTGAGGTCCTCTGCCCTTTGACTTCGATCAGGATAGCAAAAAAAGTTTGAGAAACTTCCCTGATCAATTTTTTAAAGTCCTAGGTTTACTCAACAACCTTTCACTGAAACTTAGAGAAGGAGTAAATGAGTTTTTGCCTGTGACAATTAACTTTCCTGAGAAAGTTTCTAAAGATGCACTGATGCTGGCTATTTATTTATTTATTTATTTTTAAATTTGTATACCGCCCTTCTCCCTGAGGACTTAGGGCAGTCAACAGCCAAGTAAAAACATAAACTACAAACATTAAAATACAATTAAAAAGATATATATATATAAATTTGGCCCCTTGATTAAAAATAATAACAAACAATTAAAAACATTTAAAAAGTGTTAGGCCAGCCTGGCTTGCTGGAAAAAGAAGGTTTTAAGGACATGATGGAAGGCACCGAGGTCCTGGATTCTCCTTAACTCTGGGGGAAGCTGATTCCAGAGGGTAGGTGCCCCCACAGAGAAGGCCCTCCCCCTGGGGGTCACCAGCCTGCATTGGCTGGCATTGTTTGGTTAGCCATGATGAGAAGAAATGTCTGTTGCTTACAAGCATATGTATCTTTATTGCTGTGTCAAACTGCTCAAAGAAAATCAGGATTTGCTATGGGATGGCCATTAAACACTTACCAAAATAGACTGTCTGTCTGTAGCAGGTCTGTCCTTGTTCAATGGTGCAAGCATTTGGTTTATGGGTGCATGCGTGGCCTGGAAGTCGAAAGAGGCAGTCTGTGCATTTTATTTTCCAATCTATTTTTAAAAGTGAGACTCAAGATTAAAAAAAAAATGTATTTATCTGGGTAGATCAGTAAATCCAGTAGATTTTAATTTATATTTTGCAGGACAGTTGTCCAAGTCAGCCAAGTTCACTTAGGATCATTCCTGAAACATTATTCTGATCCACCAAAACAGGTTATGAAAATATTTTTCAAAATGTCTGGCTGCACCTCTTCTCTTTTTTTTTCCATAACAAAAGCCACAGCACCATATCACCTATCAAAATGATGCAGAAACAGAAGTACACCCACCTTATAGCTGCATTTTCTGCCCCTAAGACATTACCATCCTTTCATAGAGATAGACCTCCTGCAAGCAAACTCTTCAGATCTATGCCTTCCACATGTACCAAGATCAGATCTTGTAATGTCATTTTCTCTCTTGATGGATATCAGAGGAAAACAGGGCTTAATAAGATCACTATCTCCATGAATTTGCATAGATATGTTGTTCATTCTACAAAGTATAGCCAAGGAGAAATATCCAAGGAAAGTCCACACAATGGTGAGTATATAGGATGATTTTATCCAGCAAGGGTTTTTTGGGTGGGTGGGTGGGAGGGAAAGGATAAATAATAAGAAATCAAAGATAGTACCAAAAGTAATAGGTACCAATCCCAAAAGATCTGGACCACCACTTGAACAGCAAGGGCATTGACAAAATCATCGATTAATTGCAAAAGGCAACTTTACTCAGAACAGTTTACATCCTGCGACAATACCCTGAAACCAGGGGTGGGATTCAGACAGTTCTCACCACTTCGGGAGAACCGGTTGTTAACTTTCTGAGTGGTTTGGCAAACTGGTTGTTGGTAGAAATCATTAGGGCAGAGAACCGGTTGTTAAATTATTTGAATCCCACCACTGCCTAAAACCATCACACAACATCTGAGTATCCCAGGTTCTTTGGCAGGACTCGAAAGGTGGATAAATCTTCCAAATCCAGTCTAAACATCTCGCTGTCTGTTTGACTCACCACCACCAATAATAGTATCAGAACTTCTTCCCTATCAATTTTCATTGACTCGCTGAGAACAAAAATCCATTCCCTGGAAATCCATGGCAAAATACTTTTGAAGTTCCTACTTCTACACCAGGTCCTACTTATATTTTATGAGGGCAATTGCTTTGATAGATCACATGGAGAGAAAAGTTTGATTCATATCCCTCCCGTCCCCCCGCTTTTTCGGCATACATTCACTTAAGCTCTTTCCCAATTATTGGATCTTCTGTGAAATATCAATATATCCTATTTCAGGTTTTAAAAAACCCCATGGCTTAAATCCCCCCCCCCCAATGGACAATAACAAGGGCCCAAACATTAAAAATCAATAAAAGTATTTAAATTGACTCATCATTTCCTTCTTTGGTTCTGGAGCATTGCCTGAGTCGTAAAAATTGGCTCTAAATCCATTGCATTCTCAAATCATGACTCCTTGTTTAAGTTTCTTCTTCTCTAGCATAAGACTAGATTTGTTTTCAAAAAGTGTTCATGCTGGATTCCAAAATAATTGCTGCTCACTGGGTTCAGAGACTTACCTTCATATGTAAGGGGAAGTCTTGATAAGAAGAGCACCAACAACACAAGAGACAGAAGCTTCTTCATGTCAGCTTTTCTATCTTAATGTCAGCAATGCATAATAAGTTATCTCCGCTCTCCCCTTACAATACATCCCACCTCCAATGGGGGAGGAGGGATTTATGATTAGCTTTTGAAGGGCATGCCTTTTCATCTTGTTAGGATGAATATGATCACAAGGCTGTGATCAGCTCACACAGCTTGGTCCAATATTGCCATATTATGGGATGCCTACCAAATCAGATCAAAAATCTATCTAATCCAGCTTTCTGGGTCCTCAAATAATTATCGAAATGCATCTAGAAAGCTCTCATCAGGGGAAAGTGACTAGGTGGACCAGTGGCTAAGACACTGATCTTGTCGATCAGAAAGGTCAGCAGTTCAGCGGTTTGAATCCCTAGTACAGGTCTCCTGCGTGATTAGGGGGTTGGACTAGATGACCTCCAAGGTACTTTCCAACCCTACTGTTACTGCCAACTCAATTTTTCTTCCTAAGCAGATGATATTCAAGGAACTCTGACTATCTGTCTTTGCTATACCACCTAGAGAAAACAACAACCAATAAAATCAAGTTCATATACAGTAGTCCTTCTTTGCATGAATCTTTCTATCAGATCTTTTGAGACAACCAGCTATCTTAGAAAGGTAGCAGGGATGAAAACTGAAACCTTCAGTTGAAATAACAGAGTTGGAAAGGAGCTTGGAGATCTTCTAATCCAACTCCCTGCTCAGACTGGATTCCTTATACTACTAATTCTATTTTTTCTTCCTTCCTCAGCAGTACACATCTTTTTTGTTATATATTTTATTGACATATTTTTCTTTAGTGAGCATAAAAACTTTCACCCATGTAAGTGCAGAGGCTTGGTAGTATAACTCCCAATCTGGCAACCCAACCCTTTGTTTTTGGAGTCTTGTAGCATTTTCAGTCTTATTCTATCTCTTTTCCCTTGCCAAATATATTTTAACATCCTTTTATTTAGCTCCTCAAAGTATTTTTTTTCTAACTTTATTGGAATTGTTTGGAACAAAAATAATAATTTTGGCAAGATATTCATTTTTATTGTAGCTCCTACCATCGATAATTGCAACTTTTGCCATTTCTCCAGATCTAGTTTAATATGTTGCAACAGCTTAGTATAATTATCTTCTTTAATAGTTGCACATCTTGCTGTTAATTGAATTCCTAAGTATTTTACTTTCTTGACTATCTGAGTATCTACCTCCTTCATCAATTCTTTTTTTTCTCTGTAACATTTTTAACTGATATATTAGTTTTCTTTTTCTTTATTTTCAATCCTACAACTTCACTATATTCTTCTATTTTTTTATTTTATTAATTTGGGTCCAGTTTCTTGCGGTTCTTCTAGAATAAAGACCAGGTCACCTGAGAAAGCCTATAATTTGTATTTTTCTTTTCTAATTTCTGAGTTGTCTAATCTTTCTGTTTAACATTTCCAATGTTAATATAAATAGTAGAGCGGAAAAAGGACATCCTTTACACATTTAGCTGGATATCTATACAGCTCTCTTGCACTGAAAGCATTTTACAAATATAGACTGAATCTGTACAATCACATCTTGTTTTGGGATGCAGTCCATGCAAACACATGAAAGGAAAATGAGGGATGGAAGAATTCACCCTGTTCTGCAAAAGGAATTTGACTCTAATGATCGAGTCAAGTCTAACTGCTTTGATCTGAAAAATTGGGGTTTGAATTTCAAGGGCACTTTTATTATCTTTTTGTTTGTTTAGAGTAGGTGATTCAAGGAGGTTGTGCTATGCTTCCTCCATGCACCTAAATAATTAGGAACATGATCTGAAAGTTGGATATGTACTGTACAAATGAAATGTAATCTGATACAGGTGCCTGTAAAAATCTTTCAGGACTAGTGAATAATTCTCTACTTAGAAGTAGACGGCACTAAAGCAACATTTTACAAATAAGAAATGTAGATTTGTATTTACAGTAGGTATTTTTTACGTATTTGTTCTCACTTATTCTGACATCATCTAGCAATGTTATACCTTTAAGGGTATAAAATCTGCCACAAGTGCAGATACAATCTCAATATAAGAAAGATGTTAAAATGTATGGTTTTTATAAAGAATTAACAGAATTAGACTAAAGGGATGGATGAAAAATTAATAAAGAAAATATATAGCTATCTAAAAGTAAAGGTAAAGGTTCCCTTCGCACATATGTGCTAGTCACTCCCGATTCTAGGGACGGTGTTCATCTCCGTTTCAAAGCTGAAGAGCCATCACTGTCTGAAGATGTCTCTGTGATCATGTGGTCAGCATGACTAAAGGCCAAAAGAGCATGGAATGCTGTTACCTTCCACCAAAGGTGGTCCCTATTTTTCAACTTGTATTTTTTATGTGCTTTCTAGCTGCTAGGTTGGCAGAAGCTGGGACAAGTAACGGGAGCTCACCCAGTTACATGGCACTAGAGATTCAAATTGCTGAACTGCAGACCTTTTGATCAACAAGCTCTGCATCTTAGCCACTGAGCCACCATGTCCCTTATGCTATGTACTAAGTATCAAAATGGAAGGTGAGCAAGTAAAGGAGACAATGATAATCTGGGCTAAAAATTTTGGTTATACAATAGAGTTAGATAAACGGGAGAAATTGTGGGATAGGAATTATAAATTAACGATGTCAACTGCATATAAAGAAAATCTTTATAAAATATTTTGTAGATGCCATTTTTCACCCACAAGGTTGGCAAAGGTGTTTAAGAACATGTCTGCTAAATGTTGGAAATGTCAACAGATACCTGGTTCATATTATCATATGTGGTGGACATGTCCAAAAGCAAAAGCTTTTTGGACAAAAATATATACATGGTTGGAAAAAATGATAAAGTAACATATAGATTTAAAACCAGAAATATTTCTGTTGGGCATTTTACCAGATAAGTATGACAAGGGGAACACATACTTGATTTTACATGTATTAACTGCAGTTAGAATTGTATTTGCACAACAATGGACAAGTGAAGAGATCCCTACAGATGAAAACGTGATTAAAAAAATACCAGAATGTGGAGAAATGGATAGACTAACACTTACAATTAAGGAGAAGAAAGAAACTGAATACTTTTTGATATGGGACTTATTTTATCAATGGTTAGCTAATAAAAACAGAAGTTAGAAACAGAAAATATAAGAAAAGGACTAATGTTATAAGGGAAGTTTGTTAAAATGGATAAGCAATCGTTATTTTATTCATTTAACATAAAACTCAGTCAACTGAACATTTAAAAATGTGTCACAAATACGATTGACTGGTGCTAATGATAGATACGGGTTACTGCTAGCATCCTAGTTATCAACCAAGTACCTTCTTAAAATATATGATGTTCTGAGTAGCACAGTTTTTTTGCAGTTCTGCTGGTGTTATTGCAGGAAACTGCAATTTCTTGATGTGTTTTGTAAAATTATTGGACATGGTACCAAGTGCCCTGATGGCAATGGGTATCACTGTTACATGTTTAATCCATAGCCATGTAGTTTCAATGGCCAATCATGATATTTTGAGATTTTTTCCAGTTCTTTTTCTTCGATTCTGGCATCTCCTGGTACAGCAATATCAATAAACTGTACACTTCGGCTCTCAATAACCGTGATATCTGGCATGTTATGTTTTAAGTGATGATCTGTCTGTATTCAAAAGTCCCACAAGATCTTCATTGTCTCATTTTCGATAACTTTTTCCACTTCGTGCTCCTATAAATTTTTGGATACAGGTATGTTGTATTTTTTACATAATGACCAGTGGACTAATTTAGCAACTTGATCATGTCTAGCTTTGTAATCAGTTTGTGCAATTTTACTGCATTCACATATTAAGTGAAACAGTTTCAACTTTGTTGTTGCAAAGTCGGCAGTTTGGATTGTCAGTGGATTTTTGTATCTTCGCTTTCATGGCATTAGTTTGTAGTGCTTGTTCTTGAGCAGCAAGTATTAAACCTTCCGTTTCTTTCTTGATGGCTCCTCTCTTAAGACATGCCCATCTCAAGTTGTTATCACACTTTCTTTCAATGTTTTTCAAATGCTGTCCATGCAGAGCTTTGGTTTTCCATCCATTTAATCTGTCATCCAGCTGTTTTTCCTTATATTCTGCCTTTGTTTCTGTTGTTTTTATAATGTTCTCCATTTTCACAGCCTGCAGCAATCTTTCTGTACTTTGGTTCACATAATCATTCAAATTTCATTTTTCTTCTTCTACAGTTTGATGGATTTTCAATAGCCCTCTGACCCCTATTTTTCTTGGCAGGTACAACCTGTCGATGTCACTTTGTGGATATAAAGCATGGTACATATTCAAAAGTTTGCACGTTTTCTGGTCCAAGTTTTCCAATTCAGTCACAGTCCAGTTGATGATTCCAGCTTGGTAGCGTATCACTGAAACTTCCCATGTACTAATGGCTTTAATTATTTTTCCAGCATTCAGTTTTGATTTGAATATTTTGCGGACCCTCCTGAAGTATTTCTTTTACATTGATTCTTTGACTTTTCCATTCAAGATGTAATCTGCTTCCAATATGCCGCGCTATTTGTAACCATCATCCTTTGCTAATGCTTTCACAATGTTTCCATTTCCCAGCTCTATTCCTTCTATTTTTTCCATTTTTCCTTGCTGCATGGATAGTATAGCACATTTTTCAAGTCCAAAGTTCATTCTGATGTTGCTGCTGAACAGTTGAACTGTGTTGAGTATTGATTCAAGTTCAGTGGGGCTTTTTGCATACAGTTTTAAGTCATCCATGTATAGTAGATGATTTATCTTACCATGTTGGCTTGAGATTTGGTAGCCCAGTTTTGCGTTTCAAAGGATTATTGTCAGTGGAATTAATGTGATGTTGAACAGTAGTGGTGAAAGTGAGTCCCCTTGGAAGATTCCTCATCTGATGTTGACTTTGCCAATGTTCTCCCCATTTGCAGTTAGAACTGTTTTCCATTTTTGCATATTTGCTTTTAAAAATGTACAAATATTTTTGCAGATTCCAAAGTTTTCTAGACAGGCGTTAATCGAGCTGTGGGGTAATGTGTCAAATGCCTTCTTGTAATCTATCCATGCCATATTTAAATTTATTCTTTGTTTTGCATTTTTTAGTACCATTTTGTCAATGAGCAGCTGATCTTTCGTTCGTCTTGATTTTTTGCAATTTACTTTTTGTTCTACTGGATACAAACTGTTTTTCATCAGATTATTGAATACTGAATTTGCCAGTACTCTTGTAAAAAGTCTGTCTGTTGTTGGCAGACAAGTAATTGGGTGATAATTGCTTGGTTCTGTGCCCTTTTCTGGATCTTTCATTATCAAGTATGTTCGGCCAGCTGTTAACCATTCTTCGCTTGTTGCATTTTGAAGCATTTCATCAAACTGAATGGTCATGCGGTGATGGAGGCTGGTTAGGTGTTTTAACCAGTATTCATGAAGTTCATCTAGGCCAGGTGCACTCCAATTCTTGACCTTCTTTGCTTGTTGTGCAACCATATCAGTTGTTATTACAATATTCTCCATTTTATTTCATGTTGCTTGTTTTTGAGTATCTTTGATCCAGGAGGCAGTTTTATCGTATTCCACTCGGTTTTCCCACAGTTGTTTCCAAAAGTTCAAAGTTTTTTATTTACATGGGTGAACATTAGTATGGTCTCGACTTTCATCAAGTGACCAGTAGAAGAGGTGTTGATTTCTTCTGAACATTTTCATGATATTCTTTTATTCATCCTTCGTATCTTTCAATTTTCTTTGCTGTTGCTATTACATGTTGTTTTAGTACTTCCATAATTTCTGTTACTGTTTTTCCTCCAGGTTGTATTTTTTGTGTAAACTATTTTTCAGCCTATTTTTCTTTAGTTTTCCTCCTTTCAAAATTTCAAATTGCTGACATCTCCTCATATTTTTTAAATTTTATTTTCAAGTTGAATTTTCTACTTTAGTGTTCTAGTGGGTTTCTTTTTTGGCATTTTATAACCCAATTGTGCAGTTATAATGGCAGCTGTACTGTACATTAGCTTGCTTGTTTCACGTAGTGTGCTGGATGGGAGGGAAGTTAAAATGTTATTCATGGTATTTAGTAGATCTTTCGCTCATTTGTTATATACTTCGCAAATGGCAGACAGTCTTTTTCTTTCTGTGTTTTCTTTGATGTGGTTTTCAATCTTTTCTTTCAGCATTTTTGCTAGATCACTTAGCTCTACACTTTTGAGTTGTTGCACAGGAAGATCTTCCTCCTGTATGTTGGTTTCTTCCACTGGTTGGTTAGTTTGTTCAGGTGTTGGAACAGTTTCTTCAGCCTGTTTATCATTACTTGTTGTTTTCTTTCTAGCCAATGTTTCTAGATGTTGCATTTCCACATCTGTGAAAACTTTATTATGGATGGTCTTTGATCCATTCAATCTTTGTTCAGTTATGTCACTTTCTGGGTGTTTTTCCTTCCACAGTTGCATCATTCCTTTTTGAAATCCTCTGGCTGTTGTTTCTGCCTGTGTTACATTTGATGATTTCTCGATTTTCTTCAGTTGTCCAAGTTTTGCGCTTTTGTTCCAGTTGCTTTACAGTTGCACACCCTGGCTCCCCAGCAGTAGCAACTGAGCCCTGTAGCCCATTTTTTGGCAGATGTCCAGGAGCCATAGCATCTGACACGGTCCTTGTTGACCCGGGTGACGACTGATCCGGTATGGAATTTTGTTGATTTCTTCTCATCATTAGTGATGGTAGGTGCCTGGGTTGGTTCATGGTGGCTAAGCCATACCGATCCAAAGACCGGCATTCCCATAACCACAGGGACTGCACCCGATAGCCGTCCAGGCCCAGCCATGTTGTTGTTGTTGTTGTTGCAGAACTAATACCAATGTAATGAACATTGTTGTAAACACTTTCATTATTATTATTTCTTAAAACTCTTTGTACCCAGACAAGACACTATTTAACTGAAAATGGAATTTTTATATCTTATTAAAATATATATTTAAAGAAAGGATATAAAATCCATTAGCTTTTGTAACCCATTCCCTTTGTGGAAAGTCAGGTGGTTAAAACAGCTATGAATAAGCAAGAAATGCAGGAGAGAGATCAACAATGAGCAATTCAAGTTGATCAATAGAAAAGTCTCTGTAGCCAGTTTCTTCACTCAAGTGGGCTAGATTAAAGACTGCTATAGTTTTGTCCCTGCAAATATCTGTGGGATAATCTTCTGAATCCAGAATTTGTCTGAAGACTTGATGCCCATCTCCAAATTGGGATTGAAGCCTATCATTACTTTTTCCTGAACTTGCTGAAGTTCTCAAGTTAATAATCCTCCTACCTGGAGCCTCCTACATATCACTGCAATACAATAGTTAAATGTGAAGAAAATATTTTGTGTGAGGGCAGAAACTCACATCATGAAGAAGTCTTTAGCACTCGGGTTCTGGATTCTGCTGTCCATCACAGTGGGTAAGCTTTTAACAAGTTTTGGCCAGAAGCTGCAGATCCTTGTGCCAAATCATTAGCTGACCATCACTATTAGAACTGTTAATTTAATCGGAAGGCATAATTACAATTTATGGCAGCATTCAAAATGTTTCACTAAGAATTCTGGGCAAATTTGTGGTGGTCAAGGACCACATGGGTTAGAGATTATTTTTGGATACCTGAATTGGGTATTTCCAAATATTTTTGGATACCTGAATTGGGCAATATAGTGATATTGTGATCATTATATTGTGATATAATGAGTGAATGGACTCAGGTCATATTATTATGAGGGAGCTGGCATTTTTAAAGTATGTTTTTAAGCCATGATACTTATAGAAAATCCATGCTTCTCATCTCAAAATGCTAGAGATTTTATTACATTAATTTATTTGATTTTTTATTAGTTTTACTGTTTTTTTTTAAAATGTGGTTTTTGTATTCTGTAAGCCGCCTTGAGTCGCCATGGGTGAATAGGCAGCCATATAAATGTAATAATAAATAAATAATAAAATGAATAATTAATATTTCAAAAGGAGCCTTTTATTGAAGGAAAGGGATTGCAGAACAAAGGAAGCAGTATCTAAACTTTCCCTGGGGCAATTCTGTTAGGATAAAGCAGTTAGAAACCCCTCCCCTCAGTCCGATGTTGAATAAGCCAACCTACCAGTGCGATGTTGTTTTGAGAAGTACAGGCTGAGAAGGTGATAAGACGATTGCTCCCAGGTGTCTCTTGCTGGAGGCTTCGAAATTGAGGTAAAACAGATGGCCCTCCCCCCCTTACATTCCCAAGAAGGTAAATCAAAGTCCAGGATGCATGGGCATCAGGAAAAAGGCTAAAGAATGCACCCAGGCCCCCTCCCCACCAGAATGGCAGAATCCTGGTAGGGATTTATGGGATCTGATGGAAAGTATATATCTAGCTCTTCTGGTTGGCGAGCTGCAGCGAAATGGCGCGGGGTGAGTAACCGCTACTCCCCAACGCCGTCTGTCACCGTGCTTTGGGGATCCCCTCGGGAGTGCGGGAGTTGGAGAGTCCCGCAGACAATAGGGAGAGCCGGGGTAGTGAGAAAGCTGAGCGCTAACGCTTCTCACGAGACCGGGCAACCCTGTCAAGCCGGCACGGTGAGTCAGCACTTTGATGGCTGACATGAAGCTGCAGTAGCTGACAATACAGATAAGGAAGTAAGGAAGATCGGAGGCTGCAGTGTTGGAATCGGAAAGTGCCACCCCCGCCTAGCCGAAATTGATCGTCAATCGAAGGGGTCGGTGGAATCGGGTGAGAAGGGCTCAAAGAGTGAAAGAGCGGCGATTGAGAGTGGAGAACAGAGAAAGAGGCTAGAGAACCTGATAAGTCGACGAGAACGAAGGAGCATGAAGGATTGAGGACTTTAACTTGGACTGTGCAAAGAAGAAGAGGCTTGGCAGGCACAACCAACAAGAAGAAAGAGAATCCTGGGAAAATCCTTATTTCTACTACCTACAGCAACGAAGGGTGAAGCAAGTGGGAGATCTGACTTTTACCGGACTGAATTGGGAAGCAGGAAGTATGACCATTGCTGCGACCTGACAGAGTAAAAAGTGAAGAGACTGGTACTGAGACAATCCAACAGAGGGAATCATCATAGAGACTGGACTTTAACAAACCAACTTGACCCAGAGAAAGACTTCTAGGAGATTAGAGAAGAAACTGGTAAAGGTTTCATTTGATTAACTATTGTACTACTTTAAAAAAAAAAAAAAAGGACTTCTGGAGTGTATCTCAAAAGGAACTTTTTACGTTATCTCTGCTTTTCCCTAGAGAAACATTCTTTGTACTATTTTGAAGATCTTCCTTCTTTTTCTATATTGTTATAATAATACAATTAATAAGTGTTGATAATTTTTATATTAATTAATTGCTGATTTTTTCATATTTTTAGTATATATAGTATATTTAGCATATATTTAGTATATATTATATATATAGTAGGTTAGATTTAATATATTAATACGTTAATTAGCTACATATTGTAGTAAATTCACTTGTATAATATTACCCATTTATGTTAATTTGTTCATACATAGCTATACTTAGATTGTGAAGTTAAGAACTAGCTTTAAAAATCAGGTCCGATATAGAATTTTTAGATATAAATTATAACTGCATTTGGTATTGTTCCTTTGGTTTTTTGTTTTTTTTCTTTTTTTCTTCTCTTTTCTCCTTTTTTTTCCTTTTTCTTTCTTTTTTCTCTTTTCCTTTTTTTTCTCTTTCTCTCTTCCTTTTCCTCTTTTTTAAGAATATAGAGATTTAGGTTATTAAGAAAATTCCAGTTAATTATGGTAGGACAGGAAGACTTGATCTAACCCCTTTCCTCTTTCTTTTTTTTCTTTTTTCTTTCTTTCCTAAGCAGAATTAGCTTTTACTACTGTATTAATTATTACCTGGCAAATTAATTATAAGTGATTAATTTAATTTAATTAATTTAATCAATTAACGATAAGATATACTTTATTTTCTGGTATTAAGATAATGAATTGATATTTATACAGGATATTGATTGAAAGGGACATAGATTGTTAAATAGACTTTTAAGGCCTAGAAAAGATATTCTAATATAAGTGTTATCTAGTGAATGTTAATTTGGAAAAATATCGAAAGAATAATTAGGGAGCAAAAAACAATCCTGAAAGAAATGGCAAACGTGTCATCTACAATTGTGAAAACAGGAAAAAAGATCCCCTCAAACCCCACCATAACTATGACCTCCCCAGCGATGCAAAAATCAACAGAAGGTCTATCAAAATCTGAAAAATCTATAGCAACCCCAACGCTGATTTCCATGCAATCAACATTGACGTTAATTCAAGAGACCATGATGGCTTTACAGGAAAAAATGTCAAGCAACCACACCGAATTAAAAACAGATATCCAGGCATTAGATCAAAAAATGAACGAGATACAAGTTTCAATATTTAACAATGAACAAAGGATCCAGAAGGCGGAGTCAAAAATAGAACAAAATGAAAAGAGAATAGATACGGTGGACCAGACGTTGACAATGCAGAATAAGAATCTAGGGGACGCATTAATCCAATTGGAAATGGACAGGGCGTTGTTTTACCTCCGTTTCCAGAATGTTGTAGAGGATAAAGAGGAGGAGTTGGGAGAAAAGATGGCGGAGTTGATCGCAGAGGTGCTCCAACAGGACAAACAAGAGATTATTAGAGAATTGGATGAGGTCTATCGCGTCCAAACAAATTATGCAAGAAGAAATAGATTACCTAGAGAAGTCCACGTCCAATTCGCAAGGAAGAAAGTAAGAGATATATTATATAATATAGCCAGAGAAGAACAAATAACATATGGCGGAAAGGAAGTGATCATTCTGAAACAGGTGCCAAGGAGGGTGAGAGAGACTAGAAAGGAATATAGATTTTTAGCGGTGCAATTGAATAAAAGAAATATCCTATTTAAATGGCTTCTTCCGGAAGGGATGTTAATCACTTGGCAGGGGAGAAAAATAAAAATCGATAGTTTGAGTACAGCGCAGGATTTTCTTGATCAATTAAGGGGAGCAGAGGAAGAACAAAGTAGTAAGGAGGAGATAGAATCAACAAATCTAGTAGAGGAGACCCCACATCAACAGAATAACAAAGAAAGAATCCTAGAAGAGAAGAAGACAGAAGAAGAGGAAGCTAAGGAGAAGAAAACAAGACCAGTAAGAGCCGTAAGAAACAAATAAAATCTAAGAACCGGAAAGGAAAGGAAGGAAAGGGGAAAAAGAAGGAAGAGAAGAAAAAAAACAACTAACAAATAAACATGAACGATCTGAGAATAATATCAGTAAATGTCAATGGATTGAATGACAAGAAAAAAAGGAAATTAACACTTACAAAATTAGTAAAACAAAATGTAGATATAATCTGTTTACAAGAAGTTCACGTAAAAAAGGATGAGGGTAACTGTCTAGAATATAAAAAATTTGGTAAAACATTTACCTCGCTAGCAGAAAAAAAAAAGGGGGATAGTAATCTATGTTAAAAAAGGGATTGAATCAGATTTAAAATATAAGGATACAAAGGGAAGAACACTTATGATTGAAATAATGAGAGGTAATTCTAAAATATTATTAGTAGGCATTTATGTTCCGAACAAGAAACAGGGAGAATATTTTTAAAAACTCCACGAGCAATTGGGAAAAATGGAATATAATGAAATTTGTTTATTAGGTGACTTTAATGGAATTGTGGACCCAGACAAAGATTATAAAAGCAATAAAATAAATAAAAATAAAAGAGCAAAGTTACCAAAAGCATTTTTTGACCTAGTTGAAGAATTGAATTTAATTGATATATGGAGAATCCTACATCCAAATGATAGACAGTATACATTTTACTCCAACCCACAAAAGTCTTGGTCGAGAATTGATATGGCCTGGGTCACCACGAAGCTTGGAGCTGAAATAGCATCAGCAGAGATTAATCCAAATATTTGGGCGGATCACAATCCCCTGGAGATAAAATGGAAAAATATAAAAAGAAGGAAACATCAGAGATGGAGATTTAATGTGAATTTATTGAATGATAAGGAGTGTATTGATAAATTGAAAGAAGAAGTAAGGTTCTTCTTTAAGGAAAATGGGAATCAAGGAACATCTCCTGAAATTGTATGGGATGCGATGAAAGCGTATTTAAGAGGGGTTGTGATATCATATAGCGCATATAAAAATAAAGAAAAAAGAAAATCCCTGGAAGAGCTCTTAAAACAGTTAGGAGAAGCAGAAAAAGGCTCCAAGAGAAACCTGGAGATAAAGCTATAAAAGAAAATTGGCTGATGTGGAGGCATAAATTAAATATTGTAGAACAAGAAGAATTAGCACAAAAACTAAAAAGAACAAAACAATACTATTTTGAGAATGCCAACAAGACAGGCAGGTGGTTGGCCTACAAATTAAAAAAGGAAAACGAAAAAGGGACGATTCAAGCTTTAGAAGATTCAGAGGGTAACCTTCTAAACGAAGAAGATGACAAATTAGAAAGAGCGAGGGAGTACTATGAAACCTTATACAAAGCAGAGGAGGTCCCGAAAGAAGAAATAGAGCAATATTTGATAAATGCAGAGCTTCCACAAATAGCCGAGGAAGAGAGGGAGATGCTTAACAGGGAAATAACAATTGATGAACTTAAAACAGCCCTTTCAAAACTTAAGAATAACAAATCGCCAGGTCCAGATGGGTTCCCAGGGGAAATATACAAAAAACTTGAAGAAATTCTACATCCAAAGTTACTTGAAATCTTTAATGAGGCATTGAGGGGATCAAAAATCCCGAATTCGTGGAGGGAAGCGAATGTTACACTCCTGCCGAAAGAAGGTGCTGACCAAAAACAAATTCAGAATTATAGGCCAATTTCCCTTCTGAACACCGACTATAAATTATTCATGACTATAATGGCAGAAAGAACCAAAAATATACTAAATGCTTGGATATATAAAGATCAAAATGGATTCCTCCCAGGGAGACAAATAAGGGATAATTTGAGAACAATATTAGATACATTAGAGTACTATGAGGAACATTCGGAAAAACAGATGGCCTTAATATTTGTGGATGCCCAAAAGGCATTCAATAATCTAAATTGGAATTTTATGATTAAACTAATTAGAATAATGGGATTTGGGATAAATTATGAAAAAATGATCAAAACTATATATGACAAACAAAGGGCGAGCATCTTAGTAAACGGAGATAGGACAAGAACATTTCAGATTAGGAAGGGGGTAAGACAGGGATGCCTCCTATCTCCGTTATTATTTATTTTGGCTCTAGAAGTCCTGCTACGAAAAATTAGGAAAAACGAGGAGATCAAAGGTTTAAAGATTAGGAAAGAGGTTTATAAAACACAAGCATTTGCAGACGACGTGGCCTTAATATTAGAAGACCCATTAGAATCTGGCCTAAAAGTATTAGAGGAATTGGACAAATATGGAGTAGTGTCAGGCTTTAAATTGAATAAAACCAAAACTAAAATATTAACCAAGAATGTAACTGAGACACAGAAACAGGAGATAGAAGGAAAGCTGGGGTTACAGGTTGTCAAGAAAATAAAATACCTCGGAATTTGGATAACGGCAAGGTGCTCATCCCTGAAAGATGATAATTATACTCCCCTACTCCAAAAAATAAAACAAGATTTGAATAGATGGAAGAAAATTAAATTGTCACTTATAGGCAAGATAGCTGCGATCAAAATGAACATCCTCCCAAAAATTTTATTTTTATATCAAAATATACCACTGAATTTGGATAAAAATTTTTGTTTAGAATTAAACAAAAACATTCGGAAATTTGTATGGGAGGGCAAAAAGTCGAGGATTTCTTTTAAAGTACTACAGGGGAAAAGAAACATGGGAGGATTTGGTCTCCCGGATTGGGAAGCATATTTTAAGGCCGCCAAGCTGGTATGGATAAAGGAGTGGGCCACTTTGGAAAATAAAAGAATCTTAACGTTAGAAGATCACGACCTACAGAAAGGGTGGCACTCATATTTATGGGACATAGACACAAAAAAAAAGAACACATTTCCGTAGACATAAAATTAGAGACTCATTATTACAAACGTGGATTGAAATTAGATAGAGATACTACAATAAAGTTCCAAAATGGCTCTCTACGATGGAGGCTTCGATCCACCCAAATAGATGGGGGATGGAGAAAATATGCAGATATAATGATATTTTAGACGGAGGAGGAAATCTTAAATCAAATGAAGATCTGAGAGACCAAGGCATAAATTTAGATTGGTGGACATATTTACAAATAAAGTCAAGATACCAGCAAGATAAGGAAAAATATGGTTTACAATCAGGATACAATGGGTTGGATAAAATTTTGATGGGAAGCGAAAAAAAAGCCCTAGCTAAATTCTATAATTATTTATTAGATCAAGATAGACCAGAGGCCATAGCCAAAAACCAATTAAGCGCTTGGGAAAAAAATATTGGACATAACTTAAACTTCGATGAATGGGAAGAGGCATGGAATAAAAATTATAAGCTGACTAGAGCTGCATCATATAAGGAAAATCACTACAAAATGCTCCATAGATGGTATTTAGCACCTGCTAGACTATCAAAAATGTTCCCTAATATGTCCCCGAATTGTTGGAAATGTGGCCACGGTCAGGGCACCTTCTTTCATATGTGGTGGACATGCCCCGAAGCGAAAAAATATTGGACTATAATTGGGAGATGGTTGCAAGAGATAATTAAAGAAGAAGTAGAGGGGATACCAGAACTATTTCTCCTGGGAATGGTGAAGAAGAGATTTGGGAAAACAAAGACCCACTTAATGATACACATAATTACAGCTGCTAGGTTGGCTTATGCCCAATATTGGAAGGAAAAAACCCTGCCACCAGAAGAACTCATAGTTAGGAAGGTATTAGAGTGCGCAGATGTCCTGACATCGCAGAGATGAGGAAATTAACTTATGAATTAAATAATGATGAAAACTCAGACTACTATACTGTGTGGGAAAGGTGGTACGAATGGATGAACGGAAAAAAAAAGCAAAAACAGGAGTAAAAGGTGTGTTAAATAAACAATAATAAATGCTAAAGGTGACACCAAATACTTTTATGTATATATGTATAAACACTGCAAATCCGATGTAAATAGAAATGAAAACTTTCTGTATTTATAAAAAAATTAATAAAATATATATATATAAAAAAGGAAAGTATATATCTAATTAAACCTAATTAAACTGATTTATTGCTACTCATGCCTATGGAATGGAATGGAATGGAATGGAATGGAATAGAATAGAATAGAATAGAATAGAATAGAATAGAATATATTATAATAATATAATATCCCAGTGCCTCGAAGCCGTGCGGATCTGGATGGGGAAGAACAGGCTCCGACTCAACCCTTCCAAGACTGAATGGCTGTGGATGCCGGCGTCCCGATATAGCCAGCTTATACCATCGCTGACTATTGGTGGCGAGTCATTAGCCCCCACAGAGAGGGCTCGCAACTTAGGTGTCCTCCTGGACACACGGTTGTCTTTAGAAGAGCATATGACAGCCGTGGCCAGGGGTGCTTTTTATCGGGTTCGCCTGATTCGCCAGTTGCGGCCCTTTCTAGATCGGGACTCCTTACGCACAGTCACTCATGCCCTCATCACTTCCCGTCTGGACTACTGTAATGCTCTCTACATGGGGTTCCCCTTGAAGTGCACACGGAGGCTCCAACTGGTCCAGAATGCAGCTGCGCGGGTGATATTGGGAGTGACATGGCGCTCACATGTGACACCACTCCTACGCGAGCTGCACTGGCTTCCGGTGGTCTTCCGGGTGCGCTTCAAGGTGTTGGTTCTTACCTTCAAACTCCTCCATGGCTTAGGACCTGGGTATCTACGAGACCACCTTCTGCAACCAATAACCTCCCACCAACCAGTACGCTCCCACAGGGTAGGCCTTCTCAGGGTGCCATCACTAAAGCAATGCCGACTAGTGGTTCCCAGAGAAAGAGCCTTTTCTGTTGGGGCACCTACCCTTTGGAACAGGTTACCCCCAGGGATACGAATGATCCCAGATCTTCGTACTTTCCGTCGTGCAGTTAAGACCTTTCTTTTTCACCAAGCCGGTCTGGCATAAATCTTTTCTAATTTTAAATCTTATGCTGAAGTTTCTTTACTGTTGAGCCAAACTGGCTTAATTATTTATATTCACATTCTATGTGTATACATGTATGTCATTTTAACTGTTCACCGCCCTGAGTCCTTCGGGAGAAGGGCGGTATAGAAATTGAAAAAATAAAATAAATAAATAAATAAATAAATAGAATAGAATAGAATAGAATAGAATAGAATAGAATAGAATAGAATAGAATTCTTTATTGGCCAGGTGTGATTGGACACACAAGGAATTTGCCTCGGTGCATACGCTCTCAGTGTACATAAAATAAACTTATGTTCATCAAGAATCATAAGGTACAGCACTTAATGATAGTCATAAGGTACAAATAAGCAACCAGGAAACAATCAATATCAATATCAATCGTAAGGATACAAGCAACAAAGTTACAGTCATACAGTCACAAGTGGAAGGAGATGGGTGGTGGGAAGATGAGAAGATTAATAGCAGTGCAGACTTAGTAAATAGTTTGACAGTGTTGAGGGAATTATTTGTTTAGCAGAATGAAGGGGTTTGGGGAAAAACTGTTCTTATGTCTAGTTGTTCTGGTGTGCAGTGCTCTATAGCATCATTTTGATGGTAGGAGTTAAAACAGCTTATGTCCAGGATGTGATATCTACCCACACATACATAACATACACTAAAACCTCAGAGCTGACAAGCTTGATACTATATGGAACAAAACTGTGACTGAATCTAGATGTCCTGACTAAGTGGCTCAGTGACTAAGACACTGAGCTTGTCTATCAAAAGGGTCAGCAGTTCGGCAGTTCGAATCCCTAGTACAGGTCTCCTGCATGATCAGGGGGTTGGAGGAGATGACCTCCAACGTCCCTTTCAACTCTGTTACTGTTATAGTATTATAGGCACCACGAAGCCTCCTCCCAGACAGTAACAAGGAAAACCGGTCATTGTGTAGCGTCCCAAACACTACTGCAGACCATGCTCAAGCATGAAGAGGTGTGATACATGAACCTGAAATTCAGCTGACACGATTGTTGGCTATCAAGCAGCTTAATGTACCCTGCGTTTAATAAATGGAAGCGATCCAGGAGTTGCAAATTAACATTGATGTCTGTTCTCAATCCTATCCCAGTCTCCAAATTTGTCCCTATATCATAGGAAGGAATGTGGAGGGTGGTCATTTTTTCCAAGTTTGCCTAGAGTAGGCCAGTTTCCACAACCATTCGTCCTATGCTTTAGGCCCCCAGACTGATTTGGGCTGTGCTGCATCTTAATTTTCAGACTCCTTCTTGGGCTTTATTTGCAATGCATTTTTTCCCCCTATTTGTCCAGTTGGTGGCCTCATGTGCGATCAATGTTACCGTGCGTATTCAAATGGCACCTGTCAAAAGAAAACACCACCCTGCAATTTAACAGATACCTTGAATACTTGTTTCAGGCAGTCGGTCATTGCAGGTAAGTATAGGACAACCCCTGTTGCCAAAATGAAAGTCATTGAGATGACCATTGAACAATGGATGCTTCAAAATGAAAGTCATTGAGATGACCATTGAACAATGGATGCTACAATACTCCACATCAGATCAGACTTTGCCTTCCTGGGCAATTGTGAGACATGAATCTGTTCCACGATGTCTGCTAAATCAGGTCCACTTCTTGAGCACAACAGGGGTTTGTGTGACTCTTTGGCTCTCAAAATTGCTGCTCATGTGTGCATAGCCAATTGCACCTTGCTAAACCGCCTTCTTATTTATTTATTTATTTATTTATTTATTTATTTATTTATTTATTTATTTATTGAATTTCTATACCGCCCTTCTCCCAAAGGACTCAGGGCGGTGAACTGATTAAGATTTGATATACATATAAATATATTTTATAAACAGTAAATAATAAATTGAGTCAACTTGGTGTATCTGCTAAGACCTTGGCATAGAATTTAGATGTTTATGCTAGCCCTGCTTGTTGAAATAGAAAGGTCTTCAGGGCACGTCGGAAAGTGCGAAGATCTGGGATTATTCGTATTCCAGGTAGTATTTTGTTCCAAAGCATAGGTGCCCCCACAGAGAAGGCTCTCTCCCTTGGAACTACTAGACGACATTGTTTTAATGATGGTACTATGAGTAGGCCTACTCTGTGAGAGCGTATTGGTTGGTGGGAGGTTATCGGTTGCAGCAGGTGGTCTCGTAAGTACTCAGGTCCTAAGCCATGGAGCACTTTAAAGGTAAGAACCAACATCTTGAAGCGCACTCGGAAGGCCACCGGAAGCCAGTGCAGCTCATGTAGAAGAGGTGTTACATGCGAGCACCATGTTGCTCCCATAATTACTCACGCAGTCGCATTCTGGACCAATTGGAGCTTCCGGGTGCACTTCAAGGGGAGCCCCATGTAGAGAGCATTGCAGTAGTCAAGTCGGGATTTGATTGGTTTGGACAGTGAATTGTGTCAAAATTGTGTAGTTGGTCAATCAACCATGTCCTGAATCTTCAAACTTCAAAGGCAGTGACCGAGTCTTTCAGAAGAACCTGGAAATAGACCAGGTATCAGTAGAAGAGTGAAAAGGACAAGATTTGTTCTGAAGACATCGGGTGTTCACTTGTACTTTTTCTTTTCCAGAACGTACTTTCCTTTATATTAGGACTGGCTGTACCAAAGATTGCAAGGCCGTGGATGGAGGAATAAACATCCGCCATATCAACAAATGTTGTAGAAATGCTGATTTCTGCAACCGCCAGTAGACTGGGAACAAGGCTGGAGATAAAACTTGGTTTAATTGCTTTTGGCATGTTTACTGTACTGTCCATATCCTTATCCTGAAAACCTTTGTCTTGCTTGAAAAAAATGTTTATCAAAAGATAAGCTTCTCTTAGAGCTGCAATGGAGTGTTAGTAGGAGCTTCATTTAGTGACTAGTGGCAGTTATGGCAACGATGGAAATGTAACTGTGATGGAATGTGTTTATGAAGGGGGAGATGGTATGATGGACTATAGTGAAGTAGCACATTCTAAGGAGACACAACAACAGCAGCCAGAGTTTTATCAGAGAAAGAGGAAGATATTTAAGATAACCACTCCCTAGAATCTCCCATCTCAGTTTGAACTGAATAGATGTAACTATTCAGTTACTGTATTTTTCGGAGTATAAGATGCACCTTTCCCCCCCAAAACAGAGGGTGAAAATCTGGGTGTATCTTATACTCTGAATGTAGCCCTGCCCAGCCTCCCAAAGGGAAGTTTCAGAGGCTGAAAAAAAGCATCAGAAACGAAGCTTCAGAAAAAAAGCCTCCAAACAGAGATTCAGAAAAAAAGCCTCAGAAACAGAGCTTCAGAGGCTTTTTTTCTGAAGCTCTGTTTCAGAGGCTTTCAGAGGCAGGGGAAAAAAGTTTTTTCTGAAATGGAGTTTCAGACGTTTCATAGGGAGAAAAAAAAGCCAAAAAAAAAAAAAAAAGGGAAGGCACAGAGCTCACAACCAAAAAACCTGTTGCTAAAATTCACCTCTGGGAATGGCTGATTGGGAGTATTCTGGGAGGCTCATCCACCCTCCAATCACCTTTTTTCTTATTTTTCTCCCCAAAAACTAAGATGCGTTTTATACTCCGGTGAATGTAGCATAAATAAAGAACTGAAGTTTGCCTGTATTGTTCTGTCATTCCTGGGTTGGGTCTGATATTAATTGTCATCCAGATTTCACATTTACGACTTTTGCAGGTCTGTAAAGCAAAGGGAAGCTGAAGTGAGATTATGTGGTGATTTTATTTACTGACTGCTCCACTTAATGACTGCATTTGGGGCTTTAACTAGCTCCCAATGAAACATCAAAACATATCCAAGATTAAAATTAGAATGTAGCATTGCAGGCAAACTCTGTCCGCAGCCTGGAGTTCAATACTGACCAGCTCAAGGTTGACTCAGCCTTCCATTCCTCCAAGATCGTTAAAATGAGGATCCAGATTATTGGGGCAATATGCTGACTTTGTAAACCGCTTAAAGAGAGTGCTGTAAAGCACTATGAAGCAGTATATAGATCTAAGTGCTATTGCTATTTCTAAAACATATTCAGCAAAATAAAGCATAATTTGGCCTCTGAACCAAAGATAGACCCTATGTAGCATGATTATTTAAAATAATTTTACACCCTTTGGCCTAAAGGCCCATTGGGGAAGGGGTCACTCTAATCTCAGGAGACAGGCTGTTCCAAAGGGATGTACAGTGATCAAGAAGATACCTTTCTGGTGCCCCCTTCCCAGTGCTGGGTTTCAAATTTTTTTACTACCAGTTCTGTGTGTATGGCTTGGTGTGTGTGGCAGGGGAAGGATACTGCAAAATCCCCATTTCCTCCTGATCAGCTGATTCAAATTCGGGAGGCAGAGAATAGATGGGGGCAGGGCCAGTCAGAGGTGGTATTTACCAGTTCTCCGAACTACTCAAAATTTCCGCTACCAGTTCTCCAGAACTGGTCAGAATCTGCTGAAACCCACCTCTGCCCCTTCCCTTGACTTCCTGTGCAAGGATTCACAGCCAGATTGCTTTTTGGCCAGAGAAACACACAGCAACAATATTATCCTCCCAAAGATAAGGAGGACCTTTTTCATATAGCTTAATAAATAATTTCTTAAGTACCTAGAATTCGACTTTGAAGTCTAGTGGCAGCAAATACAATTTCTATAAAACAGGTGATTTTCTGGATATATTGATTGGTTGATCCGCAGACAATAGCATTTTGTACCAGTCAATCAATATCACAGCATTATTTGATGAAGGAAAGGGGACACTTAACCACTGTGGGGGAATTCCACACCCAAACACATTGACAGTTTATAAATTAATTAAAAATCATGCTTTTGTGACAGCCCATCTTACAACTGTGTGGAACTCCGGCCTTCTTGCTTAACTGTCCTAGAATTTTAACCCCTCCCTTGGAAGGTGGGGTTCCTTTCAAATTGCAGCTGGAATTCCATCACCCTTGTTGACTATCAGGACTGCTTGTTGCTTACATGGATGGACATGTATTGAAGAACGTTTCCCTACCTTCTTCTCTTCTCCTATGGTTTCTCTTCCATTTGAACGACATTTGCTCCCTGGTCTACATATCCTCTACAGGGGACCTAGATGATGGCTAAAATTCTGCTTCCCAGCCTTTTGGTTTTGCTTTGCTGTGTTCTTGGTGAGTAATAATAATAACTTATTATGCAAACAATGGCAAAGTTTGTGTTCCTTCTTTATTCTGCTAGGGCAGCAAAAATGGATTTATATAGTTGGCCAAGTCATTCAGAGTAACAGTAGTCATGGAAGTCATTTTCCCAAACTCAACAGGAACTCCTTCTCATACCAGATTTTAGTTGTTGTTCCTAGTTGCAAAGTCATGTCTGACCCATTGTGACCCCATGGACAACATTCCTCTAGGCCTTCCTGTTCTCTACCACCCTCTGGATTTACCACCCTCTCCATTTAAGCTCACGCCTACTGCTTCAGTGACTCCATCCAGCCGCCTCATTCTCTGTCGTCCCCTTCTTCTTTTGCCCTCAATCTTTTCCAAAATTAGGCACTTCTTCTCATTAGGTGGCCAAATATTTGTGTTTCATCTTCAGGATCTGGCCTTCTAAAGATCAGTCAGGGTTGATCTCCTTTAGGACTGATCGGTTTGATCACCTTGCAGTTCAAGGGACTCTCAGGAGTCTTCTTCAGCACCATAGTTCAAAGGCCTCAATTCTTTGACGCTCAGCCTTTCTTATGGACCAACTTTCACATCCATACATTGCAACTGGGAAAACCATAGCCTTGACTATACGCACTTTTGTTGCCAGGGTGATGTCTCTGCTTTTTAGTAAGCTGTTTAGATTTGCCATAGCTTTCCTCCCTGGGAGCAAGCCTCTTTTAATTTCTTGGCTGCAGTCCCCATCTGCAGAGACCTTGGAGCCCAAGAAAATAAAATCTGTCACTACCTCAATTTCTTCCCCATCTATTTGCCAGAAATTGAGAGGCCAGATTTTAGTAGGACAATATTAATCTAGGCGTCTGGTTAAGTAAATGGATTAAGTTGGTTTCTGAATTAGGGTTGGCATTCAACTACTGTAGACCATACTTAAACTCATTAGCATTGCACTGAGGTTATACTACTTATATCATAACTCTGAGAATATGACACTAATATCTAATTTTAGATTAGTAAAGGATTGTTTTTCTTCCTGATCCTGTAGTTGATGCCCTTAAATGCCATGTGTGCAAACGTTACCGTTCTACGATTGGTTGTATCAAAGGAAAAGGGGTCTGTGTGGCTGAGCCTGGACAATTTTGCAAATTTGTTAAATACTATGCAAGTAAGTTTCACCCAAATAGATACATACCCTGTTTCTCCAAAAATAAGACATCCCTTGATAAGCCCAATCAGCACATGCACTAAAATAAGCCTCCCCCTGAAATTAATTTATCACATTTCTATGCCGCCCAACTCCCAAGGGACTCTGGGCGACTTACAACAAAAGTAATGCAACAATGAACATAGAAAATTATTAAAAATATTATGAAAACATTTTTAAAACATTAAAAGCCCATGCACACCATTCATGGCCGGATCTCACAAGATTGCAACAGCGAGATCAACAGCCCCAGGCCTGCTGGAAAAGTCAGGTGTTCACTGCTTTCCAGAAGGCCAATAGGGTGAGGGTAGTCCGGATCTCAGGAGGTAACTGGTTCCAGAGAGCTGGGGCAGCCACAGAGAAGGCCTTCCTCCATGGGCCCACCAGCTGGCATTGTTTAGCTGACAGGACCCGGAGGAGACCAACTCTGTGGGATCTTACCAGTAGCTGGAAGCTATGCGGCAGAAGGCGGTCTCAAAGATAAATGAAATGAAATGAAATGAAAATAAGCCTTCTCCGAAAATATTTAAATGCAGAGCTGGAAATCAGTTAAGATGGCAAGAGGAGCCCCATCTTGTTCCATGCGCCCCAAAATAAGACCTCCCCAAAAATAAGGCCAAGCACTTATTTCGGGGAACAAAAAATAAGACCAGGTCTTATTTTCAGGAAAACATGGTATAAGCATTAATGTATCACACTTGCTTATTGGTTAAGTTCATTGGCCTGCTTATATCCCATGCTTTAGTTTGTCAACATACATCTCTTTGATATCAGTTAAGGCTTAAATGTTATTGCTTAACAATCTCAAATATGGCACTTTGTTAGTCTCAGATCACTGACCATGCCTATTACCTTTCCCAAAGATGCTCAAAGAAAAAGGAGCCATAAATAAATACTATTCATGTTTGGAACTGCTTTCAATATACCTGGATTTATAGTAACTTTGAACTAGATATTCCTCTGTACCATTTGTTTGTTTGTTTTTTTAAAGAAAAAGATTGTGTTATGTTTTTATTACCAAGGAGAAATTTAATATGATCTAAGTAATCCTTCTAAATTTGGCCTCTGTCATTTCTTTTATGGAGACTGCAATTGTGGGTCATGGCATCATGTAGGTAGAATAGAAGAAGATGCGATAACTGTTCGCTGATGATATATTATGACTTCCAATAGATGAGACTATATGTAGCTCAGGGCTGAACTGTGGAGTTCTTGGTGCTCTCTGAGCTTTGTTGTTTGCTTATAAACATTTCATTACCGGATTAATTAATGACATCAGGGCTAGTTGTGGGAGGGTTTGCTCCCTGTTTATATACAGTTGCTTGCTCTAACAGTGTAGGTGGAAGTGCGGCTTTCTCTTTAGTAGTTCCTTGATTAGGATATTGTTTCTTGCTTGGGAGAGGTTTCATGATGAGTTTTTTTCTTTGAGATTAAGCATGGGAATCCAGGGAGATTGCAAAAAGTAGATTGCACAATGAAAGGCAGGATCCAGATCCCTACACTCTACTCCAGAGCCATGGTATAATTACTACATCAACAACAATCAAAAACATGGGCAATTGTCTAAAAAAATTTTTGGGAGATAATTGTAAAGCAAATTCTCTCACCACAAAATGAATGAAAACAGGTGGAAAAATGCGGGAGAAGGTCTTTTATATGACTTTGGAGAGGATGTTTTAGATTAGCTTCATTCATATTTGCTTCATTCTGTGTGCACTGATTTTTCTTTTCTTTTTAATGTTTCCACAGAGGAAACACCCCACACCGGTGAAAGAGGATGCACTGTCCCAGGGGATAAGTGCAATGTTTTGGAGAAAAAGGGAGCTTTAATTACATCAACAACGTGCTGTGACTATGAAGACTTTTGCATGTATAAAGAAGCAGCGATGAATACGTTTGTAACTTGAAGAAATGTCTGATTCCTAGCGCTGCCATCCTTAAATCCTGCTGAAGTCTCCTTTCACCCTTCTGTATTGTGTAGCCAATATTCTATGAGTTTCAGATAAAGGATTGATCTAAGTCTAGGTGTTGAGCCCCTTTATTGTTATTATTACTGCAGAGATACACCTACAACTAGCCTCAACTGCTCAGAATTTGAAGCAATAGATGTGAAATACCTACTAAAACCTGGGGTGAACACGCTAAAATCTGAGCCTAGCATCTACCAGTTCAAAGTAGACCAGGGAATGCATTAAGAAGGTCACTGTAAGAAGTGAATTCCAAAGCAAATAATGTCCACCCAGCTATCTAGCGACAGTATTACATCCCCTCTTCCATTTGAGATACCAAGATGGCATACTTAAGAGTTTCCTCTAATTTTGTATTCACAAAAAGCATCTTCTGAGATATACAAGGAAGAGGGCGCTGCAATCCTAGATAATTGGCCTACTTAATGTCTAACAGCCATTGAAACATCAGTTCTCTCATTTCCTTAACAGAGATCTTTTAAATAACCTCTAAAGATGACTACAGGGTTTAGACCAGGGGTGTCAAACTCAAGGCCCATGGGCTGGATCCAACCTGTGAGGTGGTTAGATCTGGCCCACGGGGATGTCCTGGAAACAGTGAAGGAACAGAACGCAGTCCCTCAGCCTGGCCCGGGCCAACCAGGCACTGATCCGGTGACATCCATCTGGGTCAGACCATGGCCAGCCTTAGAGCCATGGTACTACCTTAGCCCCTCCTCTCGGCATGTGCACCGGAGGCTGCACCGGACCTGGCATCTCTGGGGACTGCATTCTGAGCACATCTTTTCACTCAGGACGCCAGCCCTTGCACGCTCGCCGCTTCCTATTTGCACGCCCAGGGGGCGGTGCTGCAGATCTAAGGCTGGCTGCAACCTGGCCCGGTTGGCAGCTATCAGGTTGCAGATCAGCATCCTGCCCCCTTGTGAGAAAGCCACGCTGCCAACCTCTCCCCCTGCCCTTGTTCCTTCCTGAGGTTTCTTCCTTGGTGGCACAGTGGTCTAAACTGCTGCTGTTAAAGTAGTACTTAGCTGCCAGCTGCCTGCAATTACTGCAAGTTCAAATCTCACCAGCTTCAAGGTTGACTCAGCCTTCCGTCCTTCCGAGGTAGATAAAATGAGGACCTGGTTTGTGCAGGCAATAAGCTGACTTTGTATAAAAAAGAACACCGCTCAGGAGCCCCCCAAAAGCTCTACTAAGCAGGTATATACAAAAGTATGAAGGCTATTGCTTAATACATTGTAAGCCACCCTGAGTCTCCGGAGAAGGGCGGCATATATAAATTGAACAAATAAATAAATAAATAAATAAATAAATAAATAAATAAATAAATAAATAAATAAATAAATAAAATGGCAAGGAGGTGAAATGGGACCTTCAAGACTATGGGGCTTCTTCCTGCCAGGTGGGATGGGCTTCCCATTTTGATCCCTCCTCCATCATTGCTTCTGCATGCCTCCCTTCATCTTTGCTGGGCCTGGGTGTCTATGGCACCAATGGGGATCAGGCTTTCCCTGCTCTTTTGCCTGCTAGGCCTGGACATGCTCTACCACCTCTACTTGGCCGCTTCACCTCCTTCAGGTTGGGCAGGTCTGCTGAGCAGTGGTGGTGGCGGGTCTGCTGCGTGGTGGCAGCGGCAGCCCGTGGCAGAGCCGAGGTGCATCAGGTAATGAGGGGGACACGCTTCATGTGCAGAGCAAGACCAAGGAGAAGATGACCAGCAGCGACCTGCTCTCAAGCCACAAGCAAAAACAAACACATAAAGGATGCTGAGCACACATTGGATGATAGTTTATGCCCCCCCCACATTGTGTCATGGCGGAAGCACTCCAACCCCAACCCCGCATTGCCTCCCTTCACTTCATCCTGTGGGACAAGCCTCCCACCCACCGTCCCACCTGCTGGAAACCCCTGGATTCCCTCCCCAACAGTGCTCAGCTCATATGAATGACATCAAGCTGGCCACACTCCCAGGCCACCCTGGCCATTCCCCCCCGGCCCCCCGAGGACAACCACAATGCTGATGTGGCCCACAATGAAATTGAGTTTGACATCCCTGGTTTAGATCCTCAGTTGATGCAGATATTCTTTGATTTTACTTGGAGCCATATCTGAGATAAGAAACTTTTAATTAATCAAGAATAGCAAAAGGCATTGGATATTGATACTGTATAAACAGAACACAAAATTCCATTTTTAAATGGTGGGCTATTCAAAATTACAGAATTCATTCAGCAATGCTTTGGTTGACAAGGTTGCCAAATTAAAGAGAAGGTGCAGAAGAGAACTGCCATCAGAATAGATGAGGGAGAAGCATGAATCTGTGACAATTTCAATAGTCTGCACACAAATTAAAACTCCACATTTTCACAATGCATTTGAAAACGAATTAAGAAACCTTCAAGAAAGAAAAACCCCGACTCCATTTTCATAGAGAAAGGTACTTTTACTGAGTCAGAACTGAATGCAACCAAAGAAAAGCAAGGTCTGAAGCAAAGGCGCGAAAATCACATATAGAAAGCATCCTCCCCAACTGTCCAGTGTAAATCATCCAATCCACATTTTCTCCAGGGGTCATGTGGGTGCATACGTCTGGTACTGTCATCCTCCTGCTATGCCAGACCGTTGACCTTGAGACGTTATCAGCTTCAAAGAAAACGCTGCAGCAAAGTTTTTCTCTTCCTTCTCCTCCAGCTCACTTCCCCACTCCCAAGAATTCCAATAGCTC
The DNA here is from genome assembly GCA_030761175.1 of Masticophis lateralis. Lineage (NCBI taxonomy): Eukaryota > Metazoa > Chordata > Lepidosauria > Squamata > Colubridae > Masticophis > Masticophis lateralis. The sequence continues at coordinate 4,607,347 of JAUDYJ010000008.1, read as the reverse complement.
CCCGCTCCCCCCATTTCATGGCAGCTGAGCAAGTAAGCAATGAAAGAGCGGAGGGTGACAAAACCCACAAGACATTGGAAAATGGACAGCATATATTAGTAAAAATGCTGATGAAAAAATGCAAACTTCATTTCAGAATAAGACATAGGAACAAAACAGAACAGAAAAAAGGAAGTGACACTGGGTATAAAATTAAATTTTAATTAGCCATAGAACAAGAACAGCAGGTTCTTAATTATTTACAGGAAAATCAAGAATTTTCTCAAATTTACATGGTAGATTTAAAAACTTATCAATGAAAGATAGCTTAAGTTTTTTGACTAATGAAGAAGCTCAAACATTAACAATAAATGGGAAATCCCTATTAAACATTGAATTCATTAAAGGGGAAAAAAGGGCTATGGAAAGATTTAAGAATGAATCATATAAAAGTCTATCTCAGTCTAGTTGCTCAGGATGACATTGAATATTTCCAATGGAGGATCCAATTTTTTCACTCTTCCTGAACACCCACTGTTCCCTCTAAAGTTACACTGGCAGAAGAAGGTGACAAGAGATCTGGAATTCCATGACAATAGCTCAACATTAGTGAGCTATATAATTATGAATTAGCATCAGTTTGGGAAAGATTTTCATATTTCAGAGAAGGAGAGGGAGAGGAAGGAGGAGGAGAAGGAGGAATAGGATAGGATAGGATAGGATAGGATAGGATAGGATAGAATAGAATAGAATAGAATAGAATAGAATAGAATAGAATAGAATAGAATAGAATAGAATAGAATAGAATAGAATAGAATAAGGGAAGGATGAAAAGCAGAGTAGAGTAGAGTAGAGTAGAGTAGAGTAGAGTAGAATAGAATAGAATAGAATAGAATAGAATAGAATAGAATAGAATAGAATAGAATAGAATAGAATAGAATAGAATAGAATAGAATAGAATAGAATAACAGCAGAGTTGGAAGGGGCCTTTGAGGTCTTCTAAATGAACCCCCTACCCAGGCAGGAAACCCTATAGCATTTCAGGCAAATGGCTGTCCAATGTCTTCTTAAAAACTTCCAGTTTTTGGAGTAGAAGGAGATCCAATTCATCTATTAATTTTATTTACCATTGCATTTTATTACTAAGAAAATGGGGTCATGTCATTCCAAAAGCTTAAAGCTACATCCTGTAATGGAAGCTTGAAAAATTTGCAGGGGAAGGGGAAACTTACATTGCTTGCCTTATGGTAATTCTAAGCAAAGAGAACAAAAAGCTCTCAACTTTTGATTTCGGCAGACAGGATCCAGTTTTTTCCCCCAGTCTGATTTCTGATGACGGATGACTATGTTATGAAAATTGCCACAGTCTTGGGCTTCAAAGTGGTATCATCATATTAGCACAATATTGGGTTATGCATTCAGTTTTCCAAGACTGCCTTTTCATGTTTGCAACCCATAAACCACCAGTCAAAATCCATTATTCCCACAAATCATCCACAGTTTACCTCAGGGGTATCCAACCTTGGCAACTTTAAGACCCATGGGCCCATCAACTCACCAAATTCATGCTGGCTGGGAAATTCTGAGTGTTGAAGTCTGCAAGTCCTAAAGTTGTCAAGGTTGGACACCGCTGGTCTACATGCGTTCCTTCCTTTCTTCATTCACTCATTTGTCCAGAAATTATGATTGTTGCAGAGGTCTCTCACACAGCACAACATCCGTTCTTCATAGTCTATGTCTCCCCTTTTCAAGTTACGGCACACCAGAGAACAACCCCGTTCCACATGCGTCTTCACAGAGTCTGGAAAACAAAATGGAGGGAAGAGGAAAGTGAGAGAGAGGGGAAAAAATGGAAAGAGTGATACTTTATTTTATTTTTCTACTCATGGAGCTGATTAAAACCCAGAAACTTCCAGGAACTTCAAATCCAAACTACTATATAAATTGGTAAACTACTACTGTATTTCTGCCATAAAAATTGAATACAGTTGCCTCCTCGACTCACTTTTGGTAATCAGTCGAGTGTAGCAGAATTTCCACAATCCTGAATCACAGGTGTCTTCTTCATGTGTGCAAACATTATTTCTGGCAACATTTTGGCAATGGAGGCATTTGAAAGATTCTACTGTAAAGAGAAAACAACATGCTAATAAAAGGTAAAGAACAAAAGTGAGGGTCAAAAATAAGAATAACAGTACCAGTTTCCAAAATAGCATCTACGAGCACAAATCAGGACAGGATATGGCTGGTAAATCAAAAATGGATTATCTTCCCTCAGATTCTAATCCAATCTTCCTAAAGTTCAGAGACCATGGGAGAGCCACAGTCTTCTTCTCACCATCCAGGTAGTTAACCATCAATAGAACACCAGGGAAAAGAGTGAGGACAGATGCAGAAATTTCTGTCAAAAGAGATCCCACATATTTCTCTTGAACCTACCTTTTCCAAAGTAGACCAAAGCTAATAAACCTACAGCCAGAGCTTTGATCATAACCAGCAGAGGAAGAAGCCAACACAAGTCTTCAAACTCAGGGAAAAAGTAACCAGGGAATAATTACAGTTGTCTTATTTTGGAGAAAGAGAAGGACAACCTGTGCATTCTAGCGTAGGACTTGGTGAGTTTATTGTTAAAATATTATCAGTGAGCGTGCTCATGTGATTTTATCATGCTCACCATGTACCTGAAGAAAATTGGAAGTATTATTGCATCCACTCCCCCAAGTCTTCAAACTGCAAGCATGGCTGAGACACATGCTGGCTGGGTGGATTCTGGGAGTTAAAGTCCTCACATTTTAGAGTTGCCATGGCTGAGAAACACTACATTAAAGCAATGGTCTACTATGCATCTTCTTCCATTAGAGAGGGCATTTGCTGGATGAACCAGCAGAATCATTGCATATCTCCCTCAAGTAGGAAAGATGATGCTAGCTCCTGGAGGGGCTGAAAACTATGCTTATGCCTTGTTTTTCTTCTTCAAGGCTAGCGGGGAATATGCTTGTAAGGGGCAGGTGGAAGAGCTGATGCTGCCAGTTTTCTGCTGATGGACTCATTCTTTGGTGCTTATGTCTACCTCCCATCTTTCTTCCTCCTTGAAGTGTAGGGGAAGTGTGAGAAATAAAGGGAGTGGAGGAGTCCAGTCTTATGGGGGGAGGAGGAGGGGGAGAAAAAACCTTTCTCAAGATCCTATGGAACAGATGGGCTAGAAGTTGTAGAAGGCCAGAATTTCCCCATCCCTGTCACTGTATGGAACTGAATTATGTATAAATGTGCCCATGTACCCTTTCCCTTTCTTTCAGAATGCAAGAGGAACATGCAATATACCAAATGCCAGCCAATGTCAACAGGGTAATTTAACAGAATAACAGAGTTGGAAAGGACCTTGGAGGTCATCTAGTCCAATACCCTGCTCAAGCAGGAGACCCTATACTATTCCAGCCAAGTGGTTGTCCAATCTCTTCTTTAAAACTCCATTGATGTTTTAACATCAATTTTAAAGTTTAACAACTTCTGAAGGCAAGCCATTCCACTGATTAATGGTTCTCGCTGTTGGGAAATTTCTCCTTAGTTCTAGGTTGGTTCTCTCCCATCCATTACTTCTTGTTTACGTGGGGTCAACAAATGTGGACTTATATATTGAAATTTAACTGCTTACCTGTTAAACTAACATTGTGCAATTTGTCCTAGGAACACAAGAGACCTACTGTTCTGAATCTTAGATGTGAATGATTTATAATTCTTCGAAGAGAAAAGTGCTTGGAATGTACAATCATCCCTTTAGAAAGGTAGATCTAAACTGATTTGTCGTGATTTTCAAAATCGAAGAAGCCGTACGTTGCTCCTAAAACCATCCCAACCATCCTAGCTAAATTGAGATTTACTGCTACACACTAATAGCCTTTAAAATCCTCCGTCAAATCTGGAGGCAGAGAAAGTGGTTGGATGGTTCCTGAATTTTCTTCATGGAAATAAGAAGAAACCATCTGTCAGATGCAGGTTATTTAATAAATTATAATTACATATGCGATGCCTGGCTACAATATGTAAACCCGGGCATGATTTTCTTACTGATTCTATCCAGGGGTGAAATGCTATCGTTCAGACCAGTTCGGAGAACCGGTAGCAACAGCAGCGTGAGGCTCCACCCACCCTCTCGGACATCACTGCGCATGCACAGGTTTTGTGAATGCACAGAGGGTCCAAACATGCATGTGATACACACAGAACGCGCACTTCCAAACCGATAGGGAAGGTAAATAGATTTCACCCCTGATTCTTTTCTTTCATTTCACCCACCTGTATCCCAGTCTTTTTAAGTAGAGCATTCCTTTTAACTTCCCTTTTAAGTAAAGCAACAGCTCCATCTGATGATAGTCAACATCCCTGAAAGGGTTTAATGTTAAAAACTAAAACTAAATCCTGCACTGTACATAAAGAACAACCCCCTTGGGAGAATGAAAGACATGAGGGACCAGGAGGCATTTAGCAGTCCCAGTGACAGGAGTCTCAACTGTCTGGGAGAAATTAAAATGCAGGGTTGAATGAAGAAAAAACTGGAGAGGAGAAAAATAAGAAAAGAAAAATACCCACTAAGGTTCACATGAGCATTCAATCTGCTTAAAAATAGCACTTAATAACACAATCCAATATAATATTAAATATTGCCACATGTTGCAAAGGGGGCACCTTTTAACTGAACTTAACTCCTCACAATAGTGTCCCTGAAGCTATATTTTGAAAATGGTTTGCCATGGTTTTCCTCAGGATGTTTTTCTTGGCTTTCCAAGAATTTCTAGGGAATCTCCATCTCCTTAATATCTCCTCTCTACTTCAATCAACCTCAGCCAAAATTTCCAAGTACAAAAAGTTGCCTAAGCCAAACTATAGTAAATCACATAGAACAGGAGTGTCAAACTAAAGGCCCGTGGACTGTATCTGGCCTGTGATGTGGTTGGATCTGGCCCGTGGGGTCATCCTGTTCTACCCGTTGTGAACAGAAAAGATCAGGCCAGCATAGCTTTGGCCTAATCTACCCGGTGTGAGAAGGAAATATCAGGTCAGTGTGGCTTTGGCCCAGTCCACCCAATGCAAAAAGGCGAGATATGGCAACGAAGCTTCGACCCAGTCTACCCAATCCGAAGAGGAAACATGCCAGCAGTTCGGGGAATGGCGTCAAGCTGATTATGCCCACTCAGTTGGCCACACCCACCCAGTTGGCCATGTCCAGCCATCCGGCCACACACACACACCCCAGATCAACCACGGCCCTGATGTGGCCCTCAATGAAATTGAGTTTGACACCCCTGATATAGAATCACAGGGCTGGAAGACACCTCTGAAATCTTCTAACTGAAAACCGTGCTCAAGGCAGGAGCCTTATAATATCCCAGTCAAATGGTTGTCCAGTTTATTTTTGGAAACTTCCAGTGATGGAGCACCCACAATCCCTTGTCACAAACTTAATTTATTTTAATTTCGATAAAAGATCAACACAATATTTTTGTTGATTCTTGTGCAAAAAGAGACCCTTATAAAAATATTTAAGCTTCAGATAGGACTTTGGTTGTTTCAGTAATCATTTCATTTGACTTCCAAAGTATTGTTTTATTTTGTTTTTTAGCAAAAAATGCCCCATTTTATTTGCATCAGGGACTGTGATAACCTGAGTTTATTTATATTATTTATTAGTTCAATTTATATGCCGCCCTTCTCCAGAGTTTGTGGTGTGCTAACCAGAAGAGGGCACTCTTGAATTAATATTATGGTTTTGAGATAGGTAACTGGGACAAAACATTAATATAAGGGAGTGAAAAACTTATACAAGCTCAGTAAACAACCCAATAAAGATTAAGGGCCAACCCATTTCAGGAAAATACTTCGAATTTTAAGCTGTCTGTCAGATTTAGCCCTGATTTCATTAGGAAGAGTTTTGTGGAAATTAGGATTATGTGGTGTTCATTCACTTCTGGTTCCTACTGGCACAGGAAAAACAGAAAACATAGTTCTTGATTAAAATATCAGAAAGAATAAATAGATTATTGGATGGATTGCTTTGTTTCTTCTACCATCAAAGGACTGAGCAAACACTGAAGTACCTACATTATTTTTTTCTAAGTACATAATAGACCTGCCAACACCTAACAGGTTTGATTTGTTGAAACTGGTTATTTGATTTTATAATTTATATCAATATCTAATGATACTGAGGGCATTATCTGAATTTCTTGTGATCCAGTGTGGGCTTGTTACATGCATTTAGATTTGGCACTTGTTTAGGTGTTTCTCCCAACTCTACAAAAGATCCTTCTCTATCTCAAAGAATTTTACCGTATTTGAAGAAACCTGTTGGTTCTATATTTTCAAAAAGAATTATATATTTGTATCAATGGATCTATCAAATGCCACATCAAGTGAAAGAACGTCATATAATCATAATTTCCTCAAAATCAGAGATAAAATGGACAATAGTTGTTTCTATAAAAGATTAACAAGAGGCTATGCAGATATCTGCTTTCCTCAGACAGTTATTGAAGGTAAGTTGAGGAAGTAGAATAAGAATAAAGATAAAGGAGTCCCTATGGATTTTACTCTGCTAGCTGTAGCCGAAGTTAGGGGGCAGTACTCACCTCCGTTTCAAGGTCATTGATCCAGTGCTGTCCGAAGACATTCTGCAGTCATTTGGCTAGAGTGATGTCATAGAGCATTGGTCCCACTGAAGTGGTATCTATTAATCTATTCGCATTTGCATGCTTTCAAACCGCTAGGTCGGTGAGGATGGGAGCTCACCCCATCACGTGGCGCTCAGGTCTCGAACCTGGGCTACCAAGCTTCCAGCCAACAAGTCCAGTGTCTTAACCACTGAGCCACTGCACCTCCCTAGAATAAGAATAGTGAGGACAAACTTGATAGAGTATGCTTATCAGAGTATGAGGACACAACATTCCTCTGCTTCAAAGGAAGACTCTGAGAGTTAACAAAAGCACAAAGGAATTGCCAAAATGGAATAGTCTTTTGTGTGAGGTCCAAGTCCAAATATCAGTGATGTGGGAGTGTGCAGAGTATCCTGGTTGATGTAGGTATGCTTAGATTTCAAAATATTTTCTTCTTGAGAGAGAGATATCTCTCACATGATCTTCATGAACCTAAACTAAAATGAAAGCCCCAGTGATATCACATGAGGGATGGACTGATTAATATCTCAGCTAAGGATAGCTGGTTTCTAGGCATCTAATCTTTCCTAGATGGACAAATGATATCAAGCATAAATCAATTTAGGCCTAGGGAATAAAAATATAGTTTCGCAACTCAAACTGACATTTATTATAGGAAAATAAATCTGCAACATTGGGTGGTTGTCATAATCTCTTAAACCGTAATGGTTAGTTTGGTTTCAGTTCTTTGTGTTGGGTGAATCCAACCATTATGATTTCAAACCTTGGTTTATGGCTTAGTGTGCTATGATAATCGCAACAATTGTGATTTATTCACTAAACCAGGTTTTAGCAGAAAACGTGTGAATTCTTCTAGGCCTCTATGCTGTCTTCTAGATGACAAAGTTATCAAGATCCAGCAAAGTTGCATTACTGCAGAATCAAAGTGAAGAGACCCCATTTCCTCCAGGAAGAGACTTTATGCTGTAAACAAAGATGCTACAATACCCATGATCTCTGGCTCAATCCTAGATCTGCAGTTCAACTCCACAAAAGGACCATGGGAAGAAGTTGCTGGATTAGATCAAAAGGTTGCAAAGCAGTACATCTTATTTTTTTTCTTCAGCAGTGATTAACCAGATATCACTGAAGATTTCACAAGCAGCCAGTGAGATCAGTATTCTTTTTCTACTATTGAATCTCTCTTTGATAAGCTTCCATCTCTTACTTCTTGTCCTGCCCTCAAGTACTTTGGAAAACAGGTTGAGCTCAGTGGTGGTATTCAGCCACTTCTGTCAGGTTCGGGCGAACCTGTAGCAGAGGCTGCGGGAAGGTCCGCCCACCACCCAGATGTCATCACATCCCATTTTTGATGCTCTGCTCATGCGCGGAAGGCTCTGTGCATATGCGGAGGTGGCACATGCGCACAAGCTCACATTTGCGAACTGGTAGCAAAGGTAAATAAATATCACCCCTGGTTGAGCTCATGTCTCTGTGACAGCCTCTCAGATATTGGAAGACTGCTATCATGTCATCCCTAGTCCTTCTCTTTCTTAGACTAGACATACCCAGTTCTCACAATCATTCATCATGTACATCAGTCTCCAGCCCCTAACAATCCTTGTTGGTCTTCTCTGCACTCTTTCTAGAATCTCAACATCTGTTTCAGGGGTGGGTTCTACTTACCTTTATTACCGGTTCACAACGGGAGTGTGCATGCATGTTCGCTTTGCTCACATGTGTGTGTGTGTGCTTCTGCACATGCGCAGATCATCCATGATGATGTCCGGGTGGGTGGGCGGAGCCTCCCACCGCTTTTACTACTGGTTCACAAGAACCGGACCGAACCAGGAGCAACCCACCACTGGTCTGTTTGTATTGTGGTGACCCAAACTGGATGCAATATTCCCATTCATATTCTGGGACACTTTGATGAGATTGGACTACAACTCGCAGGAATCACAATTGCATGAATATGTAGCATCTTCCAGAACCTCTGGTGGACACTAGCCAAGGGAAAACATCTCTAGAAAATTAATAAACCAGTTCATTTTTCTAAGCCAGCTCGTAAAATATTCTTTGTGTCCGTGAGAACCTGTCTGAAAATTTCCATTTAGATTAGTACATTTCTTTTTAAAGATATCCACATTCTTGATATACAGCATAGCACTCCATCCAGGTGGGATGGTGCAGTCTGAACTCAGTAAATTCAAGGATACTTTTCTGGCACTCAAAATGTTTTGAAAGTATCAAGACAAATGCTTTGAGGTCCTGTAGCCCACCCAAGTTAAACTGGAGAACTTCTAAAGCAAAGATGTGATGATTTTGATGATTTCTGAGCCAAATTTAACAGTGTACAAGGAATTATGCCTCCTCTTCACATGTAGAAGCTGGTCTTCCCATTTTGGGCATGATGTTTATTATCTCTTTTCCATCTCAAGTTATCTAATACAGAAATTTATTTTTAGAGCCCATTGTTCCTTTATGCTGCTGCATTTTATATTCTTTGATGGCAAGCTCATATTCTGTACTTCTGCAATTTAGCAGACTAAGAGTATTTATGCTATATAAGGTGGTAGTTTTTAAGAAATTTATGGGCTCTGTGTTGTGGCCCACCAGCTGCCAGTGGAGTTGGTGGCAGACTCAGATGATGAGGAAGTTGGGGAGGAACTTGGGCCAGTTCTGGAGTCTGGGGAAGGCTCTGATGGATGCTCTGCATCGGACACAGAGATACAGCCAGGGCCATCCGACATTTCCCAGCCACCAGAGAGGCAGCTGCCTTTGGGGGCTGATATGAGTGAGGAGGAAGAACATCTGGGGCCTGTTTCAGATGCATGTATGCACAGAGCTGTTAGGAGAGGAGAACAACTGAGAACAAGGAATTGACTCAGGAAGCAAAGCACAGGTGGACGCTGAATGGCCCCTCCCTGGCTGGGGAATAAATAGAAGGAAAGGGAAGTGGTTGTTGTAGGAGACAACAGTTCCTATTTCTGAAGATTTTGATCATTGTGTTTCATGTCACAAAGACTGCTTGCCAGAACTTAATTTGCAACTTTTTGGCTGGGAGCTCACGGCCTTGCAATTATCGCAAGGAATGATAAGGTCTGTTATTGCAAATAATTCTTTGACAGACTATTGCCTGGACTCTTCAGTTGGTGAATGCAATTAATTCACAAGAGGTAAATGAAGAGGGGGTTTTCATGACAAGGAATCTGTTTCTTGCTTTTGCTAAGAAGCAGAATGTGTTCTGGGTCAGAACACTCTGTCTCCCCCACAAGTGTTAAACAGTTGTTAGATTTGGAAGGGGAACACATTCAGATGAAGTTCAACACAACATGCTAAATTCAGGTTAACCAACACAATTGCGGCATCCATATAAAATGCTTGGCCTCAACAAATTAAGCATACAATGGTTTAGGATGATGGCCTAGTTTGTATAGCAAGCTAAGGTGATTGCTGAATTGCCTAAAATAAGCTAAATGACCAATTACCTAGCCCAGGGGTGAAAGGCTACTGGTTCGGACCAGTTCAGGGGAACCGGTAGTGGATATTGGGGCTGGTTCACCGAACCGGTAGCAATTGCCGACTGGCCATACCCCCGAACCGGTCAGCAGCCTGCACTCCTGCCATACTTGCCTGCCTTCCACACTGCCTTCCCAGCATCCCGGTGGCCAGCTTGTGAAGGCAGGCAAGTGGAAAACCACCTGGAAGGCAGGCAATCATGGCAGGGCTGTGGGGAAGGGAGCTAGCAGCCTATGCCCTTCTCCACAGCCCTGCCATGCTTGCCTGCCTTCCATGCTGCCTTCCTGGTGGTCCCCCACATCTGCTTGCCTTCCGAGGTCAGTGTCCAGTCCAGCCCATCAGTGGGTGGGCGGGCAGCCCTTGGTGGAGATGCTGCCACTACTCTGCCCTGCGACATGTGCAGCAGCCCTGGGGCCAGGACATCTGCCTGTCCTCCCGGAGCACCACCACCACCTGGAGCAATGGCTGTATCTCCACCAAGGGCTGGCCGCCATCAGCCTTACCAATGTGCAGGCTCCATTGGGCATGCTGAATATGGTAGTGGAGGATCTAGAAGGTAAGGCCGACACTGGTGTGGGGGGGAAGGGAGATCCACTGCGCTTGGCTCTTTGGAGGGACATGGCGAGACTCACTCTCCTTTTGGACCTGGCACACTCGGCTTCCACAGGGCCTTTGGCCAACTGTCGCCCGCTTGCCTTCTCCTCTGCCTTGGGTCCTACCTGCCCTCCCAGAGCACCACCACGCTGCCGCTATTTGCTTTCTTCCTTCTCCTGCCATGAAATAAAAGCGAATGGCAGCGGGGTTGCTTCAGGAGGTTGGATATCTGCAGCCAGACTGGGAGGGAGGGTGGTAAGAATGGCAGTGGCAGGCAAGGGAGCACCAAGATGAAAGGCTACCCGCACTGGCCCGCACTGGTAAGCGCCACTGTCTAGGCTGATGGGAAAATGCTGCGGGCTCTGCGATGGCACAGCCGGGCCTGGACCTCTCCCCGTGTGGGGCACTTCTGCCCCACTTGCTTTGCTTTTTCACCACAGGCAAGCTGTGGCACGACTGAGGCTCCTTCCCCTGGAGCACTGGACTCTGCGGGCCGAGTTCCTAGAGTGGCACCAGTGGTCAAAGAGAGCAGGCAGGGTGGGTGTGAATCCAGTGGGATGCTTCAGAACCCCAAGCTCCATGGAGCAGGCATGGGAGGCACGGATGGAAGATGGCCTTTCCTGCAGCATCCCCCTCCTCTCTTTGGATTGCCCTGCAGGGAGGGAGCTCTGCCTTTGCAGAAACGAGGCAGGAGGTTTATATGGAGGATTGGTGGAGGGGGATGCACAACCCTCCAGGATCGAGAGAGGGGCAAGAGAAGGCTTCGAGATTCGCTTGGACAGTCAAGCCAGACGGCGGAGGGAAGCTCAAAGTGTTGGGGGCTTCAGAAGGGCAGAATGTGCTTCAGAATGTGCAGCTCCTGGTTCTAACAGCGAGTCACGTATGTGACGACAAGTTGGCCATGCCCACCCGGTCACATGACCATTAAGCCACGCCCACCAAGCCACGCCTACAGAACTGGTAGCAACAATTTTTAGATTTCATCACTGACCTAGCCCCATTTTAGCTTGTCCTCGTTTGTTGTGTGAACTCAACCTCTGAATTATAGACTGAAAAGGACAGTCTTCAGATCAGCACTGCTTCATACCTGTACATAAAGGTCAGAAAGAAGCATTACCTACTCACCATTATTTGAACTGCTAACTGTTATCAATGTTATGTTTAAAAAACCTGGGCTGAATTGTTTTAACTGTTTTGGTCCTATTTGATCTGGGAGTTGAAGCCCACAAGTCTTAAAGTTGCCGAGCTTGGAGAGAGACCTGGTGTAGCAGCAAACTTTCTCCAGAGTGATTTCTTGCAATACTGCTATTTTTGGGTGGTGCACTTTCCCTGTTTTTTCCTACTACGAGTATTTTTTTTCCTTCTCATTTTCCTTTGGCAAAGAAAGGCATTTTGTGACAGATGAATGATTTAACAACCAGCAGAAAAATCTAAGCCTGAGAATGAGATGGTTTTACGAAATGGAAAGAAGAATGACTTCAGGGCTTGTTTTCCTCCTTTGTTTTTATTTTGCTTTGAGACTTTCGACACAGCTATGGACTTTAAAAAAACACGGCATATTACCCTTTGATGAGCTGAAGCGGTTGGGATTCAAAATAGAAAAGAACAGTGGTCCTGGGTTAGGGTAACTTCTCTTCAGCCAAAACTTTTAAATGCTAATGATACAAAGAGAATAAATGAATACATAAAAGAAAACGAAACTTGTCCCATTCAAGATGGCCAACTGGAGTTCTGTTCCTTGGCAAAAGAGAAAATTATCTGGCAGCTGCTTGTTTTAAGAGAAACCACATTTTCTTTTATAATTTTGGTTCCAGACTCACACATGCTCAGACAGATACATTGAAATGAAGCATATAATACTGAGTAAAGTTATACCTATTGACTTCAGTGAGTCAGTTCCAGCCTTCCAAACCTGCCATTCGCCAGATGTGGTGGACCCAATGACTTCCAGAACTCTGACAGTCACTGTCGTAGAGCATCTGGAATATCTGTTGATGGAGAAAGGCTGCCGTTAAATGTTTTTATACAAGCAAAATTTCATGAATTGTTTCTGGAGTTAATAGAATATCACATGCTTGCTCGTAGAAGAAAACTGACCAGAAAACTCGAAGGCAGGATAATCTTTTGAGATGAATCCTAAGGAGAAAAACCCTGAGGGACTAGGGCCAGAAAATTCACTTCATAACTTGAAGAATATACTTATTTGACAGGGGAAAAAAATTGATTATTGCCATCCAGCACACATTCCAGATTGAAAGTATGGAGGGAGTGGGGGAGAATTAAAACCACATTTTGTCAGAATTCAGATGCTGAGCAGTACAAAAGAGTGTTCATCCAGCCAAACCATAAAAACTCCCAAACTGAGACTTTTGGTCTAATGACGGATTCATCCCTAAAACACTTCACTTGGGGAATCCAGAAATCTACTTGGAAAAGTCACTGGGAGCAGCAAATAGGCAACTTAGTTAATAGTGTAGGAGTTAAACAGGTTGGTTTTTAATATGTGTCATATTTTTTTAAAAAAAATCATACAGCAAAGAAGAGTTGGCTGCATTCTTATAAAAATTAAAGGAACACCAGTATAATGTGGACCTATTTGGATCAAGGTTCCTGTAGACGGCTGAAGTTTATTGTCCTGTCTTCCGATGAATATGGAAGACATTTGAGATCTTATTTTTGAAATGATTCAGGGGCAGCAAGTATTATAAATGAAGAACAGTATTTCATCTCCAAGGCAAACACAATAAATTCTCAGAAACACGAGCTAACCCCAGCTGTGAATAGCAGCCAAAGAAATTCCTCCAACTGCTTTATTTGCTATGGAGAGGTGGGTTCATATTCTTTTTTAAATAATGGGGACAGGGAATAAACCTTTTTTCTCTCTTTGGGAAAGTCCAAATATGCAGAGATGGGTCTTGAAACAAAGATGAGACCTCAAGCAGGCAGCTCCTGATTTATTTCTTCGAAAGTTTCTAGGAATTACACAATCTTCTCTTCTCCAGATGAACATCACTTCTAAATCTACACACTAATAGATACTGTCATTTTGGGACTTAAAAGGGTGGGGCTCACTGGCCTCATGAAGGCTATGTCCTATGTGTCAACTAGATTATTATTATAAAATAATAAATGAGGAAGAAAGGAACCATTCTGAGAATTGGCTCAGAATGGCACAATTTACAATGAAGAGACGTGAGGAGAGGAGGAGAGGAGACGAGAGGAGGGGAGGGGGAGGGGAGGGGAGGGGAGGGGGAGGGGAGGGGAGGAGAGGAGAGGACAGAGAGGGGAAGGAAAGAAGGAAGAGAGGGAGAGAACGGGAAGGAAGGAAGGAAGGAAGGAAGGAAGGAAGGAAGGAAGGAAGGAAGGAAGGAAGGAACGAAGGAAGATATATTGGTGTTTGTGTACTTTAAGTAAAAATAAAATTAGCATGGAACTGTCATTAATTTGAATCTGACTGGTCAAATTTCCAGACTAATAACAACTAAATTAACCTTCTAGGTCGGGGTGGGGGGCAAACTCGATTTCAATGAGGGCCGCATCAGGGTTGGGTTTGACCTTGGAGGGGTAGGATGGGCGTGGCCAGGGTGGGTGTGGCCAGCTCAACCTCACTCATGTCAGGGACGCCTGTGGTGGTCCAAAAGCTCTGTTATCGAAAATGGGCTCTCAAACTCCATTTTCAGCTGCAACGGCCTCCTGCAACTGTCTGCCAGTGAAAACAGAGCTCAGGAAGGCTGCCCACGGCCCTCCAGAGTTCCATATTTGCTGGTAGAGGCACTGTGGGCCAGTCCTTCACTGTTTCCAGAGTGGCTGCATGGGCCAGATCTAAGCACCCGGCGGGCCGGATCTGGCCCCCGGGCCTTGAGTATGACACCCTTGTTTTTGGTCAACAAATGGACTGTCCTGCTTTGCATTGGGCTGGGTAACTTGGTGCAATTACGTCACATTATTTAATACTTTTATCAGATTACTTATCTGAGCTAGTACGGCAAAGGGAGGGAAGGGTGAAGGATACCCCCCTCCAAAAAAACCCCCCACTGAAAATATTGGCAAAGGTGGTTGTCCTGATTTGCAACAGACCTGGCTGAATTTCTCTCTTCCCAGGAACACAGCGCAGCAGAGGCCCTTCTGAATTTGCTGTCTTGAATGGATGCCAAGTCACAGCAACATTACCAGCCTGGTCTGTTTCTTGTCTGCAGATACAGAATTTTCCAGAAAGTCTTCAGGGCTTGTTTTATCCCCCTCTATCTCTCTGAGCTTAACTATTCCTGTGAAAACAAGTGCTTGCAATCTCTCTCTCTCTGTGTCCCAAGGTATGCTTGGGGAAATGCTTCAAACTATCCTAAAACTAGGGATTTCCTGACAGGGAGAACAATTAACCAGTGGAACGATTTCCTCCAGAAGCTGTGGGTGCTCCAATACTGGAGATTTTTAAGAAAAGATTGGACAACCATTTGTCTGAAATGGTATAGGGTTTTCTGCTTGAGCAGGGGGTTAGACTAGAAGACCTCCAAGGTCCCTTCCCATTGTTTTCTGTTAAATGCCAACCCAGAAAAGCACACTTGCTATAACACTGCACCCTGCACCAGAACATCTAGAGCCCATGGAGTAGAACTCAGGGTCAACATTACCTTAGACTGGAGCATATATTCTGAGCTTGCTACAACTCATCAATCTTTCTCTTAGAAATTGCATTGATTTGCATCATCCGGCAGCCATTTTATTTCACTTTCCAAGATGCCTGGCACCCTTGGGGACAATGCATTATCAAGATGACACAAAGGCAATTACCTGATATGTTTCATTTGCATGAAGATGCCATATGCATTTGATGCCACTAGGTCTCCATTCCCCACCATTGTTCTGCATACAGACTCAGCCCTGAGGCTGCATCTGTTTGAGACAACATCTCTGGTATTTGTGCAGAGGGCAGTGAGTTAATTTGCAGTGGTTTGGAAGCACCTTAGCATTATTGCCTGTGCCACTTAGCAACCCAGCTGCCGCCACCTCAGGGCATGGGAGACCTCCATTGAACCAGGAGTGGCTGAATTGCTGCTCTGATGCTCGTCTTCTTCCTAGAATGTCTTCTAAGGTAAAGGTAAAGATTCCCCTTGCACATGTGTGCTAGTCATTCCCAACTCTAGGGGGCAGTGCTCATCTCCGTTTCAAAGCCGAAGAGCCAGCGCTGTCCAAAGACGTCTCCGTGGTCATGTGGCTGGCATGACTCAATGCCAAAGGCGCATGGAACGCTGTTACCTTCCCACCAAAGGTGGTCCCTATTTTTCTACTTGCATTTTTCGAACTGCTAGGTTGGCAGAAGCTGGGACAAGTAACAGGAGCTCACCCCATTACGCGGTACTAGGGATTCGAACCGCTGAACTGCTGACCTTTTGATCAACAAGCTCAGCATTTTAGCCACTGAGCCACCACGTCCCTCCTAGAATGCCTTCTACCATCCTCAAATTATGTCTTTTTCTTAACCTGAACAGGTGGGCCAATTTGGACAAAGGCTCATTTGTGGCCAGCCACACTTGACATTTTCCAAGAATGTCAACGGGGCCTCTATTGAGCACATTATCTTTCTTGTAGGAAAGGGTGATTCCAGAGAAAAAGGTCTTGCTTTTCTCCATGCTCTTTTACATACAAGAGTCATTAAAAGCAAGTCAAGTCAAAGGGTTGCCATGAAACTGGCTTTCTGGGGCAACAGGAAGGGATGAGTTTACCTTACAAGACCAGCTGTCTGTCTGCAGCTGTTAATAAGCTTCCTTGCTGGTGGGCTTGTTTAGCTGCAGCCAAGACACAATCTGCTTTCCTGGGTGAACCAATCCCCCTCTTAGATTCCTGCCATGGGCTATAATATGGGGTGGCATGAAGCCTGATCCTTCGCAAGAGGCAGGAGAGGGTGCAGAGGTCACATTCCGAGGACGTTGCTGGAGCTTGCAGGTGGACTGCTGTGTAATTGACAACTCCAAACAAATGGGGAATGGGAGATTGCATGCTCAGGCCACCCATTTGGGCTGCTCCAGGCTCTTACCTGCAGAAACCTGCAGCATCGTCTACCAGTGACCGATTCAGTGAGAGTGTTTGTGGCTTAAAGAAGCACAATTTGGAAAGTCTCGGGTGCAACCATTAGGGGCCTCTTTAGAAGTTGCCAGGGAATTGTCACTTTTGATAGACAGAAAGGGGAAAGAATTACATTCATGGGGAGAAATAAGGTTAATTCTTTTAAATGTTGATGAAATCAGATCTTTGGCCTAGCCTGAACCACCTTTTTATGTTATACCTGTCTACTTTTTAAAGTATAAACCACATAAAGAGCCCCCGTGGTTTCCTCTCCCAAAAACCACCCCCCAAAACCCTTTGCCCCATGCAACGGCAGAAATCTTCTTTGTAAAACAGGCTGTAAAATGAAAGGAATGCATGTTCATACAGGGTGTGATTTAATGCGGTACACAATGGCACTCTTTATGGTATACAATATACAAAGTCTGCATTGTACCCTCATATGTTATCTGTTATAAAGTCAAGTCTATGTCTAAGAGCATTAAAGATCCTGTAATTTTCCAAAGCATTTCAAGGAAGGTCAAAAATATATCTGACCTGTTCAGTGTCAGTTAGTCACAAGGGGTGGAATTGGAACAATTTCTCCAGCTACACAAGGCTGAAGTGGAGAGGTCTGAGCTTTCTCTGGCAGTGATATGTCAGCACTTGCAATCAGGAAAACGTCTTCCCAGCTTTACATCACTCATCCCTGGGCAATTTAGCTGCCATCCTATCATGCAGAGAAAGACACAAAAAATAAGACTGGGCTTTGAAAGAGAAGGTAGGGGAATGCAACATGGCCAGAATGACACACTAGCTCCTTTGTTCCTTCCTTCCTTCCTCTTGCTTTGCCAGTGTGACCCAGCAGCCCCCATATTATAGGGTGGAGAGAGAACAAAAAGAAAAGATGACACTGATTTGGCTATTCTACCAAAATGCAAGGATAACAGGATGCCAACTCTGATCTATGCACTATCTTTCAGATTAACCATATCCAAGCATCCCTTATACGTTTTCAGACTGAGTTCCTTCAGCCAACAATCACAGTTGGGATCAAAGTGAATCATGTTGTCTTCTGGGACCTTGGCTCATCTTGGCAAACTAATGAGGTCACGGAAAATCTTCAGGGCATGAAAAGAACTGTCAATGCAGAGCTTTCTGCGCTTAAGGATGAGTGAGACAATATCAATCACTCTGCATCAAACAGGCCTCTGAGCGAAGTTCCCCTCACCATGCTCACCATACTCCTGGGAATGAGTTTTGATAAGGAGATGAGATTGGAACATGGAGTCAGGGGATTAGCATTGTCTGGAAGTGGGGAAGTGAAAAAGACAGGAATTAGTCAAGCTAAGTTGTGTTGCATTTGTTATGCAGTCTCTTCTTGGTCAGGGGTTTAAAAGTGTGGTTGTGGACCAGTTTCAAATTTTTTTTATTACCAGTTCTGTGGGTGTGGCTTGGTGGGCGTGCCATGGCTTGGTGGGTGTGGCAGGGAAAGGATACTGTAAAATCTCCATTCCCTCCCCACTCCAGGGGAAGGATACTGTAAAATCTCCATTTCCAGCCCACTCCAGGGGAAGGTTTCTGCAAAATCCCCATTTCCTCCTGATCAGCTGGGACTCGGGAGGCAGATAATAGATGGGGGCAGGGCCAGTCAGAGATGGTATTTACCAGTTCTCCGAACTACTCAAAATTTCCACTACCAGTTCTCCAGATCTGGTCAGAACCTGCTGAAACCCACCTCTGTTGTGGATCCTCCTGCTTTGCACGATGAGAACGTTTTAGATATTGGCAATAAAGTCCTGCCCTAGCCAAACCCCAGAATCTAACATCTGCCAAGTTCAACTGGCCCTAACGTGAAAATCAAGCCAACTCAGGCTGTTCTGCTGTGAGCCATTTTGTGTACAGTTAAATGAATAGAACTAATGGAGGCCAACTTTTTCCCGTTGCTCATTCTTCTGTGAAAGCCGTTGGTGTCACTTTGGTGTAATTGTTTGTAAACAAAATAAAACAAAACCACCCTGACAGTCTGTGCAATCTTCCCTTCATCCCTTCGTTTTATAAATTGTTTCTGTTATTTCTAAATGAAAACATTTGTTTATGGGAAACACCAGTTGCCTCTCAAACTGCTGATTATTTTGTCTCAATGGCTCAGGCAATTTGAATGAGTGCAGTTGGTTGCCAAATGTTTCTCTTGTAAGCATGAACATCAGTTTCTGGGCTCCAAAACTGGCCAGAGGGGCTTCTTCGTTTTTACAGGTTCCCATCCTTAGTAGTGCACAATATTATTCTGGCTGACTTTTCTGAAGTTCCTGCCAAAAAAAGAGGGGTAGAGGGGAGTTGGGAGGCTATGATGAAAATGACAACCTTTGGCTGAGTGACAGTTGATCTTGGCATCCCATTGTGCATAGAATTGTGCAATTCGTTCTTTGTCCCAGAATTTCAGAATCACACCAAGAGATGCTGTTTGTAGTATCGGGGAAACAATGAGCAGTGATGCAATTGAAAAAAATTCTGCTCTGTTCTTTGGCTGATTCCTTGTTTTCACCAGTCCAATCCCAGAGCAAGTCTCTCTCTCTCTCTCTCTCTCTCTCTCTCTCTCTCTCTCTCTCTCTCTCTCTCTCTCTCTCTCTCTCCCCACTCTCTCCCCCTCTCCCTTTCTTTTCTCCCCCTCTCTCCCGCTCTCCCTCCCTCTCGCTCTCCCCCTCTCTCCCCCTTCTCCCTTTCTTTTCTACCCCCTCTCCCTCTCTGTCCTTTGTCTCTCCCGCTCCCTCATTCTTTTTTCCCTCTGTCCCTCTCCCTCCCTCTCTCTGTCCCTCTCTTTCTCCCTTCTTCCCTCTCCCCCTCTGTCCCTCCCCCTCCCTCCCTCTCTCTCTTCTTCCCCCTCCCCCTCTCCCCTTCTCCCTTCCACCCTCTCTCCCTCTCCCTCCCTGTCCCTCTCCCTCCCTTTCTCCCACTCTCTCTTCTCCCCCTCCCTCTCCCTCTTTCTCCTCCCTTCTCTCCCTCTCTTTTCTCCCTCCCTCTCTCTCTCTCTCCATCTCTCCGTCTCCCCCTCTCTCCTTCTCTCTCACCCTCTCCCCCTCTCCCTCATTTTCTCTCTTTTCTACCCCCCCCCCAACCTTTGTGTGTGTGATCATTAAGGCAGTCCTGCTGTCAAGCTAGTGAGAACCAGATCCCTGTTAATGGTGAAGAGTCTCCTTCTACAGGCCGACTGATTACATTGACTAGGAAATGTTCTTTGGATTAAGGACAGGCAGCCAGGGTATTCTTCCCTACACAGGGCTCATACACCCTGATTGGCAATTTGTTAATCAGGAAGAAAAACAGGCATTTGAAAGATATCTCTGAATTTTATCCGGGAGCCATTCTGTTGGTAAGCTACCGGTATATGGCAATTGTAATAAAACATTGGCACTACAAGGGTTTTCCCCTTTTTGCTAGTTTGGCTGATGGCTATTTTGAAATGAAAAATCAATAATGACTTAATAATTTTAATTAATTTATAATGAAAGAGAGCGAGAGAGAAAGAGAAAGAGTGAGAGAGAGAAAGAGAAAGAGAGAAAAAGAGAAAGAGAAGAGAGAAGAGAGAGCATATGAGAGAGAGAAAGAGAGAGGGAGGGAGAAGAAAGAAAGAGAGAGAGAGAGAAAGAGAAAGAGAGAAAAAGAGAAAGAGAAGAGAGAGCATATGAGAGAGAGAAAGAGAGAAAGAGAGAAAGAGAGAGAGAGGGAGAAGAAAGAAAAAGAGAGAGAGAGAGAGAGAGAGAGAGAGAGAAAAAGAGAAAGAGAAGAGAGAAGAGAGAGCATATGAGAGAAAGAGAGAAAGAGAGAGAGAGAGGGAGAAGAAAGAAAAAGAGAGAGAGAGAAAGAGGGAGAGAAAAAAGAGGAAGAGAAGAAGAGAGAGAAAAAAGAGAAAAAAGAGAAAGAGATAGAAAGAGAGTGTTTGAAAGAGAGAGAGCAAGACAGAGAGAGAGAGATAGAGAGAGAGATAAAGAGAGAGAGAGAGAGAGAGAGAGAGAGAGAGATTTGTTTCCCCTGCCCTGTCAAACTGGTGGGACTCAGAGTTAGGTACCATCTGCGGCTGGCAAGAAAGCAGCGGCAGGCTTTTGCCAGCGTCTGCAAAAGAGCGAGCGAGAAACAAGCGAGCCGCGCATCTGCATGAGAAAAGACATTCTTGGCCGCAACCTTCTCTTTTCAGCGGGGCGACCCCTGAAGGTGGTTCTCTTTGCGGCCTCCTTATGGAATTGGTACAGCGCAGCCAGACGATTTTGCTGGCCATTGTATGACACCACCCTCCACCCCCCACCCAGCATTTCATACTGCAGGGATTAGACCCCGGTTTGACGCTCCCCAGGGGGATGGGAACGATACCAAGCCTTCCCCTCTGCCTTTCCCTCTTGAACTGTAATAGATGGGGTATGTCTGCCTAAATTGGAACAGTGTAATTGCCTGCTTTCAAAAGAGGCCCGGCTGCAGGAGCGTCTGGCTTGTTTCAAACCTTATGGGAAGGTGTCAAAATAGAGGAGGGGGCTGGCGATTCCAACCTGAGGAAGCCATTTCATGCAGAATCCATTCGTTTTACGTGGAACTGGTTTAGTTTTGATTAAAACTAAACTCACATCCTTCTCTCTCTCTCTCTCTCCCCCCCCTCCCCGCTTCAAAGCTTGTAATTGAGTGCTTAGAAGATAGGTCATTCGGTAAAGAAGCTTCAATACATGTGAGCGCATATAGGCATACATGGGTGTAAGCGTAGATCTTTTTTGTTGGCAGGGTAATAGATTTGAGTACTGTAGCAGGAGCGGCCTCATCATTTTAATAGCTTTTCCTGGCAGGCATTTGCTTTAGCACGCAGGGTTGTAGATGGCTACCCAGCCTTCCAGCTCCATATTTGCAAGCCAATTTTTGTAAAACACACACATACACACCAAAAAGAGAAATTAAAAGGTGTCTAGTTTTAATATGATAAATAGGAAAGGAAGGGATCCATAATTTGTATAATTTTCCCTTCTGTTTTCCATCTTTTATGTTAGTCAGTCAGTCAGTCAGTCAGTCAGTTTACTTTATTGATTAGCCCTTGGGCTATATCAAAGTGCAGAGTTCCAGACACAAATTATAACTAAAATCTAATAAAAGGAATTTAAAATGGAATTTGGTAAAATACAATTTAAAATGAAATTGGAACAAAATAGTTTAAAATAAAATTGGAATAAATTAAAATAATTTAATATAGAGATAAATAAAATATGATAAAATTATATTTCGGTGTCCCCCCTACAATCTATCCCATCAGTATTTATTTAATGGAACTTGCAAATAGCTTCAGTCAAATGTGGCTAACTGTAACAGGTAGAGTCCTCCACTTACAACAATTCGCTTGGAGACAATTTGAAGTTACAATGGCATTGAAAAAAACTGACTTGTGATCATTTTTCACACAAATGTTGTCTCCTGCCCATGGCCACGTGATCAAAATTCAGATGCTTGGTAACTGATTCAGGTTTATGATGGCTGTAGTTTCCGGGGGTCAGCTTCATCAACTTTTGTGAACTTCTGACAAGCAAAGTCAATGGGGAAACCACATAACCACTTCAATTAACAACCGGGTTGCTAATTTAGCAACTGTACTAACTCACTTACAAACTGTCATAAAATGGGGAAAAAACTTACTTGACAATGAACTCATTTAGCAACAGAAATTTTGGGCTCAGTTGTGGTCCTATGTCAAGGACTACCTGCAGCACACTAAAACAAGAGCAAAAGGATAACCACGAATGATCAACCGAATTGATTGATAAGCAATGTCCAAGAGAACACATCTGCAGCTCAGAAATAATGATGGCATTCAGCCCTGTTATTTATGTTGACACCATCAAGAATCTTATATGCACAAAGATGGGAAGATACATTAATTCCTACCATGAAAATGTGGGTGATACAGATGATGTAGTTAGTGGAGATGTGAAATTGATAGTTTTAATTAAAGAAAAATATTTATTTAATTTTGTTTCTGAGTGGTCTGGTGGTGGTAGAGATAGAACTCTTACCTCACAATCAGGAGGCTATGAGTTTAATCCTAGGTAGCGGTAGGTATTTCTTTCTCTGGGCACAATGAGTTATAGTCTGCTGTGAACACTGCATAGGTGTCAGGAAGGGCATTTGGCCAGTAAACTCTCAGCTCCTTCCAGTTGCCTTGATTTCACCCCGATGCAAGGGATGATAGGGTTGTTAAAAGGAAAAATAATATCTAATTTCATTTCTACATGGAAACCGCTTCTGGACTTTTTGCTCGCAACTGAAAAAAATTGAAACTTTGATTTTAGGTTTTAATGATTAGAATGATTCTGTTATCATCAAAATGTCCTGAAATGTAAAAGCAAAAAGTTGAGGTTGCATTGTTTTTGCAATCTACTGCACTGAAGTAGATTGTCATTGCTTCACCGAAGTCAGAAGGCATTCCTTTTTGCTCCCTCTTTTCACGTCTCTCTTTCTTTTCCTTTTTAAAAAAACTTTTGTTCCTTCTATGAATTTATCTTATAATAAAATATTTTTAAAAATGAAATAATGAGGGCATTTGCTACTGCAAAAGAGCAGGATTTCAAAGCAACATTAATGGGGGCACGGATGAACAGCTAGCCTATGCTAATTTTGGAGGAATAAATGCAGCTGTCTACTCCTGCTGATAAGTGTGTGTACCATGGTTGAACACATCTGGAGGGCACCAGCCTGGGGAAGACCATCACAAAGGGAAAGGTCAAAAAGATGATGCCACAATCAAGTACCTCTATGCCCCCCCCTCCAGCTGAAGTCTACTGCTATGAACCAGATTTGTTTAGATTTTTTTTCCCCTTTGTGGATGAACAAGGAGGAACAGGGCTCTGGGAAAAGAGAGAGGCAAATTATACAACAGTAGCAACTTCTTGACCCCTGCATGTGAAAAGGTATTAACCTTTCACGCCCGTGACCTCTCTCATGTGACTGGGGTCAAGAGGATTTTGGAAGAAAAAAAGAGACTGTTAAAACTTCAGGAAGTTTTCTCTTTTAAACAAAGGCAGTGCTGAGTCAGGACAGCGTTGCTGCCTCAGATGTATCCCACTACTGTGGCCAGATCTTGGAGAACAATAACTATGGTAGCAGAGGCAATGTTGAGTCAAACACACCAGGGGATTGCTACTATATAGATTGAAGAGGCCCCAGAATTCTGCTTTTGCTGATCCGTAGTTTCTGAAAATGGGTGGCACGGTCTTCTCACATACTAGTGGATGGTATATCTCCAGCTGTAGTTGGAATAATGAGGTTTTCTTTCTAAGAAGGAAATGGGATGGAAAATCCATATGCGAATTCTATTTATAGCTCATTCTTGACTTAGAACTGTTTGTTTATCAACAGTTCAAAGATGCAACACTGCTAAAAAAAGGGGGACTTATGGCCCTCTCCTTGACTTTACGAACATGGCAGCATCTGCACAATCAGTGGTTCAAAATCTGGATGCTTGGCAATTAGGGTGTACAGGGAGTCCTCAACTTACAACAGTTCATTTAGCAACCATTCAGAGTTAGAATGGCACTGAGAAAAGTGACTTAGGACCGTTTTTCACACTAACCACCATTGCAGCATCCCCAGGGTCACATGGTCAGAAATCAGATGTTTTCCAACATATTCATATTTGTGACGGTTACAGTATCTCGGGTCAGGTGATCCCCTTTTGCAACCTTCTGACAAGCAAAGTCAAAAGGGAAGCCAAATTCACTTAACAACCATGTTATTGATTTAACGACTGCAGTGATTCACTTAACAAATGTGGCAAGAAAGGTGGTAAATTGGGACAAAACTCACTTAACAACAGTCTGGCTTAGCAATGGAAATTTTGGGCTCAATTTTGGTCATAAATTGAGGACTACCAGCATTTATGATGATTGCATAAATTGTAATCCTGGGGTCATGTAGTTGACATTTGCAACCTTCTAGCTGGCTTCTGAAAAACAAACTCAATGCGAGCAACTGAATTTTCTGTGTAATTCATTTAACAACTGAACTGGCCAAAAAACCATGGTAAAATTGGGTATGAATCATTTAACAATCACCAGAAATTCTGGTCCCAATAGTGGTTAAAAGTCAAGGAATACCAGTAATAATGCACAATGGAATACTAACAATAAAAAAAACCCCTCAAAGCAACACATCTGTTTCTTAAATATATTGTGCAGGCAATACACCGAGGAATGCCATTACTCTCAATAACTTTACTTAGCTCATTAATACAACCAAATCCTACATTTCTCTTTAAATAAGGAATCTAAAGTTACAAGACCCATCCTGTTTTCTGAACCAATGTGCACAATCATGCCATATACTGTAGGGGACAGCACAGACACCACTGTTTGGCTTTTAAGAGAATCTCATCACAGATCCACATTTTTGGTTGACACTATTGTGTTTAGTTGGGGGGCGGACAGTTGTGTTGGAAAGGCAGGAAGACATTGGCTGAGGATGCCAATAAAAGCAGGTTTAAGAAGGAAGCAGAATTCCAGAGGAGAATGGTTCACTCCAAACATCAGAGTACAGTACTCCAATCCTCTGGATACTTGCAGATTTAATAGACATGAAAGAAGATCTAGATGGACATTGGAGTCAGATCCTGCTCATACCTTTGTCCGATCCTGGTCTACATGCTGCCTGCAATATAGATAAACATAATTATTTCCAGGAAAACTCTATGATTAGATACGTCTCTTACTTAGATATGCTACATGCAAGGGGCATTCTTTCATTGTTCAGAACTGACGCACTAGGACTATCCTAAATAGTTCAGCTTTCTCCAACTTGATGGCTTGCAGAAGCATTTGTCTTATCAACAACCATTCTTTCTCCTTAATGACCTCACTGCCAGTGCATGATGGAGCAATGTAGTCCACCTCTTAGAAAGTTAATGTGGTAGATCTGAGGACTTAACATCGCCATCCTCCCTTACCTGTTTTTTTGTCTCAAAAATTCCTTCATCTTTTGCTTCCTACCCACAAATCAATGACATTGTTAGGAAATGGTTATTGCCTAATTGATTGGCCAGGAAATATATAAGCCAACACTGTATGTTTGTATTATGTGAATGTATTATGTAGCTTTAAGAACTGTGCTGAGTCATTCTGCATCCTGATTGGCTGAGCTCAGTAGCCAATATATTTAAGGAGAGCTAAATTATGGTTAGTGTGGACACTACACCATTTTACCTGCTGCTACGCTTTAACTCTTTTTGATCTCTCTATGGTCAATTGTTTGATCATGATTATTTATTTACTGCTTTCTAATATTTATTGAACTGTTTTTATATTGTTCCTGATTGTTCCTTGTATTTTTCTACAAACTGGTAAGAAGATTTTATATCCCTGGATTGATTTTATATTGCACTTTATATAGTTAAGACTTGGATTGTTAAAGGACTATGATTTTGCTTTTCCCTAAAAGTAAAATACTATAAAACCCAGTTTGTCTGTATGTTATTCACAATTACTCTAAAAACATTTCTGTGCGTAAAATTCTAATGGTACTCTGCTTTATAAGCCACAACTTTGGGTGTAACTCAAAAATATCTTTAACAGACATCAAGGCTCACTCTAATAACAATTTAGTCCTTTTAATATGCAAAGCCCACCACCAATTCCTGTAGGACATCAACTTATGGAAGGAGCATAATCAAAACCAAATAGCAGTAGCTAGACTATGAAATAGCAGCATCAAGAATTCCTCACCTTCTGACTTAGGTGGCCAAGAGGAAGGCATGGAAGATCCCGTCGACCAAAAGAATGAGGAGAAAGAGAAGAAAGGTGAAGAGCAGAAGGAGAAAAAATGAGGCACGGGAAAATAAGCAATAGCATCCTGGTCCCCATTGCACTGGCTGGGAAGATGTAACAAATGGCTGGAACACAAAAGTCCCAGCCATCCCATGTTCTGTTCTGCCAGTGGATGAAGATGAGTTAGGTGACTGGGAGAGTTGGCTGGGTTATGCAAATATGGCCAGTGGATGTAAGCTAAACATCACAATTGATGTCCCAGATCTCTAAGAGGATTGACATCAGTTTTGAGACCCTTGTTCAACTTATTCAAATACTACACAGTACTCACGTCATAGATTGGCTTCAGCAGCAGAAGAACATAATGTCATAGAGGTGGAAGTATGATCTGCCATCTTAACCTTGTCCAATGGCCACTCTGTCTAAAGAAGGCCAAGAAGCTAAGTGTCAACCCCGAAGCTGACCTGACCAGAGCCATCTTGGAGCTTCAGTGTTGCCACGCTGGAGCTGAGGGATAGGGTTATGTAGTCAAAATAAAATACTTTCTTCTGGGAAGCAAGAACATTCTCACACCTGGACCGTGGAAAGAGGAGTGAGGTTACCAGACAAATACACAGCGTCTGGATTGGATTATGTGTCTGATTGATTGGGGTTGTGGGAAAACTTTCTCTTTTAATTAGATGAAAACCGCAGGAACGTTCAAAGTCAGTTTTCACCAGATCTGTGCCAATATGATATTTCCAATAAAGCTACTCTTTGAGGAATTCACCTGCCTCGGAGTTTTGCTTGCTATGGGATTATTACTTGGAATCCTGACACTAAATTTAGGACTGTGATGGTGCAGTGCAGGGGCGGGTTTCAAAACCCATCGCTACCGGTTCGCTCACAGGTGTGGGCACTCACGCGCACATGTGCCGCTTCTGCACATGTGCAGAAGCATCTGGGCAGGTTGGCAGAGTTGCCACCACTACCACCACTATCACTTCACCCAATCTGGGGTGAACCAGTAGCAACCCACCACTGGTGGTTAGAATACAGTATTGCAGGCTAACTCTGCTCACTGCCATGAGTTCAATTCTGACCAGCTCAAGGTGGACTCAGCCTTCCATCCTTCCGAGGTCGGTAAAATGAGGACCCAGATTGTTGGGGGCAATAGGCTGACTCTGTAAACTACTTAGAGAAGGCTGTAAACCACTATTAAGCGATATATAAATCTAAGAGCTATTGCTACTGCTTTATTACAAGACCTCCTTCTTCTCATGTTGTCCAGCAGCTGATATTCAAAAGAAATCTCTCTTTTCCTCTGAAGACCATCTTAATGCCTCATGATTCAGTGGTCTTGATCTGCTTCTTCAAAAACCTATTTTTAGTTGTTGAAGAGCATCCAGATATTACAGAATTTGTTTATTCATAGATGGCTCCAGCCATCAAAAGATCGCATTACTGATTATCTGGTACAAGTATAATATTATCTGGGCTTTGAGAATCAAAGAGAATCAAACCAGATTTGATTGCCTATCAAATATGTTGGCTTTTCTTCTCCCTTTAGGCACATGTGTTGAGCATCAGATTGAAAAAGGCAAACTTAGACTGTGCTATGAAGGAATCCCGTGGGAGGAACCTGTTAACAAAAGAGAATTTGCTTGGTTCAGACACCATTGCATTGATTGTGATGCCATCTCTGATTCTGAGAAGAGTGATGTAATTCCTGCTGGCTGGGGAAATAGGATGAGCTTAAGAAGGCGGTAGGTCTTCTGAAGGTGATGTCTTCCCTACTGTGCAGACACCTGAGCACTCTGCCTGCAAGCCATTGGGACACTACAGAATAACAGAGTTGGAAGGGAGTTTGGATGTCTTCTAATCCAATCCCCTGCTCAGCCAGGAAACACTATACTATTTCAGACAAATGGTTGTCCAATCTCTTCTTAAAAACTTCCAGTGTTGGAGCATTCACAACTTCATGAGGCAAGTTGTTCCACTGGTTAATTGTTCTGTCAGGAAATTTCTTCTTAGTTCTAAGTTGCTTCTCTTCTTGATGAGTTTCAAAAGATTAGACTCTATTAGACTTTGTTTTTGCATGTCAAAGGAGAAACTACCAGATCATTGTTAAAACTTGGAACTGAGATTTTTATGTTACAACCTCTGCTCCTAACTCTCAGCATTAAGAGTATCCATCAAGTCACCCCATCCTTATAATATTTTTACATTTTTACAAAGCTCTGAGTTCTAGCCCATTGCCATTTTTATTTTCTAAAGCACCTGCCGTACTTAAAGTCCAAAGTCATATTTGGAGATTTCACAACCGATCAGCTTCCCATTTATTTATTTTCATTAAAATACTCTTTAAAAATAATAAAGTCACGTAGGGCAGAGACTCGGAAGAGTCAAGAATATATTTGTGAGTGTGGGCAGTGCATTGCCTGGCTTAAAACATGCAAAACAAAGACCAAACAATCCATAGGGAGGGAGTGAAGTCAGCCAAGTAACAGCCTTATACCTGAAATTTCATGGCCCCTCCCTGAATAAGAGCTGGGAGAACCCAGCCAAGGGGTGGAAGCGGGGAAGAGAAGTGTTGTATTTAATGAGGTGACTTCCAGTTGTAAAAGAAACAGGGCGGGGTATATTGTATGAACTCTGACCCTTGCTGTCCATCTCAGCTTTTATCCGAGAGTTTTATGAGCTGCATAAAGACCCACCACAGCTTGGAGCACCACAATTGGATTTAAAGGGGAAAGGGATGGAGGAGAAACACAGGAGCTCTTGTGAGAAGGCCAGGAAAACAAACCATATCAGTTACAGAGAAGAAGAAAAAAAAAGAAGAGGAGAAAAGAAAGCAGGAGGTGGACAACTGAGCAATTTCTTCTAGTCCGTTTCTGAATTGGAGCCTGACGCTACTAACTAACTAACTAACTAACTAACTAACTAACTAACTAACTAACTAACTAACTAACCAATCAACCAACCAACCAACCAACCAACCGGATGGATGGATGGATGGATGGATGGATGGATGGATGGATGGATGGATGGATGGCTTGACTCCGAATTAGTGCCTGACTTGCTTCTAACTTATTTATAGCAATAGCAATAGCCTTAGAGTTAAATACCTCTTCATAGTTCTTATAAACCACTTCAAAGCACTCTCTATTTGGTTTACAGAGTGAGCATATTGCCCCCCAACAATCTGGGTTCTCATTTTACTGACCTTGGGAGGATGGAAGGCTGAGTCAACTTTCAGCCAGTCAGGATCGAACTGCTGGCAGTTGGCAGAATTAGCTGGCAATACTGCATTCTAACCACTGTTCCACCACAGCTCTTTAGGACAGGGGTGGGCAATTAATTTTCCCAAGTCCCAACTGGGATTTTTGTGGAGGGCTAAACCAATAGAGCTGTGAAAGTGTGTAGGCATACATACGTGTATTCACATACATAAATTGAAAAAAAAATATATAACAGTCACCTTCAAAATAAAAGCAATCCACAAGGGCCGGACATAGATAGCCAAAGGGCCAGATCTGGCCTGGGGGCAGTAAAATGCCCTGGTCTGGTCCAAGATGTAGGGTTACTTCCCTTTAATTACAATCTAGAAACAATAGGTAGATCTTCATTTACAAGCAGTCACTTAGTAAATACCCAAAGTTATAATACCCTCTCTGTGGCCACATGATCACATTTTTGGTGCTTGGCAACTGTCCCACATTTATGACTGTTTGCAGCATCCCACACTTGACAGTAATTCATGACTTTTTTGCTGGAAGTTGGCACTTATTTCTAGTTTCCAGCAAAAAATATCCTTTGCGGACAATGGATTCTCCTAATACCACAATTTACTTAACAACGACCACAAAAAGGTCATAAAGTCAGGTGGGATGACCTGGTGACATACTGTACTTAATGACTGGCAGGACCTACGGCCCTAATTTCAGGCTCAGTTATGGTCATAAGTCAAAGATTTACATAGTTATGTTTTAAGGAATGCTAAAGCATTAGACATGAGTCGATACTTGGAGAAGAGATGCATACATAATCAAGGAGTTGACTACTAAATTCTAATGGACTTCACAAGCTGCAGAGCATTTGCATTAATCTTACCTTTTATTTGGCCCCACCCCCAATCTATTGCTGCCTCCTGAGTCCCAGCTGATGGCTAGAGGGA
Organism: Masticophis lateralis; assembly: GCA_030761175.1. NCBI lineage: Eukaryota > Metazoa > Chordata > Lepidosauria > Squamata > Colubridae > Masticophis > Masticophis lateralis. The sequence goes on along the minus strand of JAUDYJ010000008.1, from coordinate 4,576,631 downwards.
AAAAAACTGTTTAAACTCTTGCCGTGGGTCTTCAAAGGGCCGCCCTACAGCTGATCAGTGTTAAAAGAAAACAAATGAGTAGACCAGTGCCTCCCAAAGTATATGAGTAGGTCAGTGCCTGCAAAAATACATGAGTAGATCAGTGCCTGCAAAAATAAATGGGTAGATCGGTAAAGCTCTGCCAGCAGTTAAAAGACCAGTACCTCTGCTAAATAATAAATAATTGTCACATGACCATCAAGCCACGCCCACAAAATAAGCCACACCCACAGAACTGGTAGTAAAAAAATTTAGAACCCACCCCTGCTTAGCGAGTGATATCAGCCACTCCATTGTGGGGTGGTGGTAAGATATAATGTGTTATATAAACACAGAGAGTATATTTATGGAGTTGAAAATTTCAACCATTGGTGTAATCTGACACAGACAATTATCATCCCTTGCAGCCATCAAGCAGTGTGAAGTTATGCAGTCTTTATACAATCGGTAGTAGCTTGCCTCTCTGTGAACTAAGAGGGGAGTTGAAAGAAATTCTGTCTAAGCATTCTTCCGTTATTGGAAGGAATGTTTTTCATCCCTTCCTCTCAAAACATTCTTTGATGAAAATGAACTAAATTGAAGTCAGTAGCTGCGCTCGGAGAGCCAATCTGGATCCAATCTTGGGCTTTAGGCTCCCCCTGCAATTCTTCCAGAACACCGCCCTGCTTCTCAGGTTAAATACCAATACAGGTAGCCCTTGATTTATAACCACAATTGACCACCCCCGAACTTATGTCACTAAGTGAGAAATTTGTTAAATGAGCTTTGCCCAATTTTACGAATTTTCTTGCCACGTTTGTTAAGTGATTCACTGCGGTTGTTAAATTAGTAACAACAGTAAATGTAAGTAAGTGATTCTGGCTTCCTCATTGACTTTGCTCATCAGAAGGTCTCAAAAGGGGATCTCATGACCCCAGGACACTGTAACCACCATAAACATGAATCAGTTGCCAAGCATCCAAACCACTGGTGGGTTGCTACCAGTTTGGTCCAGATCTTGTGAACTGGTAGTAATGGCGGTGGGAGGCTCCGCTCACCTGCCCGGATATCATCACGGACGCTCTGCGCATGCGCAGAAGCACTGTGCATGAGCGAACCAGTAGTGAAGGTAAGTGGAACCCACCCCAATCCAAACATAAATCACATGACCCTGGAAATGCAGCAATGGTCATAAATGTGAAAAATGGTCATATGTCACTTTTTCCAATGTTGTTGTAACTTTGAGCAGTCTTTTTTTAAAAAATTTGATTTATATGCCGCCCTTCTCCGGAGACTCAGGGCGGCTTACAATGCGTTAAGCAATAGCCTTCATACTTTTCTATATTTTATACAAAGTCAGCTTATTGCCCCCACAAACTGGGTCCTCAATTTACCTACCTTAGAAAGGATGGAAGGCTGAGTCAACCTTGAGCCTGGGGAGATTCGAATTGGTGTAATTGCAGACAGCTGGATGTTAATTGCGGTGCTTTAGTCTGCAGAGCTAAACCAGGCTCTTTGTAAGTCTGTTGTAAATCGAGGATTACCTATAGCGTGAAATGTTTTGCTGGTGTTCTAATTCTCTCTGGTCCTGCCCAGTTCCATAGCTGACTGGTATGTCTATTTACTGCTCAGTTTGGAGTGGTGCTTTAGGAACCCTGAGGCACTCAAGGAGTTAAGTGGTTTCATGCATTCACAGATGCCCTTTAATGAAACCAACAGGCATGATACGTTTGTTCCCACAATGGGCCAGGCCCCAGGGAGGAGTTGAGCTCCCCTCCCCCCTCAGCTCTTCTCAACTGTCAAAAGTCGCTGTGATTGAAGCTTCCAGCAGCAGGGGAGAGATATGTGAAAGAATTCACAAGCGTCCAAAAGACATCGAATTCTGGGAAAGCCACCAGACTTTACTTTCCCCTCCTCATCCCTCCCATCTCTATCTTTCTCCTCCCCACCTCCCCCTTCCCCAACCCATCACCTAGGTTGCAGTGACATGAGAAAATCTGGAGAGATTTTGAGTCTGGCTGAACTGCAGAAGAATTAGGTGGTGGTACTGGGTACCGGCCCCATTAAGAGTGTAACTGGGTTTCACAATAAGCAGATAGGCATGAGGAGAGCAAGAATACACTGCCAAGAAATAATTATTCCACTTATCTCTCTCTTCTGTGGCTAGTGGCCACAGGGTTCTACAGAGAAAATTCTCCCCCCCCCCGCCCTCACATACAGGTATAAACTGAAGTATAAACTGAAATTCATAAACCCTAAACTGGTTTGTTTTAAAGTTTGTACCAAGAAGGGAGGAGGAGAAGGAGAAGGAGAAGGAGAAGGAGAAGGAGAAGGAGAAGGAGAAGGAGAAGAATTTTCATAGGCTCAAAAAAAATTCAGGGGTTTTTATTTTGAGCCAAGTGGTTTTTACAGAAGCCTAAATCTTGATTTGCATCATCCAAGTCTCAAGTTCAGAATTGTGTCAGTTCTAGTGGTTTATACTGCCAGATCATCACTGATCAGTTTAGGATATAAAGGGATTTGAAAATCTAGCCTATTGATCTGATGGAGTCAGAGACCTTACCAGAAAAGAGGTCCATAATTTCAGGGATTAACTCTCTAATTTAACATAAACAAAATCAGTAATTTACAAGAAATGACTGGCAATTGACCCAAATGCAAAATATTCACAGCCGTGGCTTGATGCTAAGGGTGATTTCCTGCCAGACAATTGCAACTATACTTGGCAGTTCAAAATCTACTTTGACCCTTCTATAACTGAAGACAGCAATCTTATTTCAATCGTTCTTTGCAAGCACTTGGAGAGAAAGGGTGGTTATTTACTGCAAAGTACCTCAAAGTGTCTTTCCAAAAATGTTCCAAGAAAGAGAGGGGGATCAAAGCTTACGGTCCTGGGAGACCAGAATGAGAGAGCGTATAGAGTCAATCAAATGCCCATCCTTTGCCTGCAGGGAATCTGAAAGCTGTCCTCAGCTATGTTTATTTTACATGGACTCAGCAGTATCGTTAGGTTAGCTGCAGCTTATTATGTTCAGGCAGTGTGATCTTTATGCTTCCCCATCTCTTCTGAGGTTTGTGTGGTTTTCTTTGATGTGAATACCTAGAACAGGGGTGTCAAACTCGATTTCATTGAGGGCCACATCAGGACTGTGTTAGACATTGGGGGGCCAAAGTGGGTGTGGCCAGTTTGATGTCACTCGTGTCAGGGGCACCTGTGGGAGCCCAAGTGCTCTGCCAGAGAAAACAGGCTCCCGAGCTCCGTTTTCAGTTGCAATGCCTTCCTGCAACCCTCTGCCATTGAAAACAGAGCTTGGGAGTGCCACCCACAACTCTCCCAAGCTCCATTTTCACAGGCCAGTCCTTTGCTGTTTCCAGGGCAGCCCCATAGGCCAGATCTAAACATCCCGCTGGCTGAATCTGACCCCCAGGCCTTGAGTTTGACACCCCAGCCCTAAAGGGATTCTTACTTAACCACCAAACTTCAGAACCATCAATGGAAGTCAATAATGCTACAATAAGTATGATTTTGATCTGACAAGGATCTGAATGTATATATCCAAAGCTTTATATACATCTTCCTCTACTTATCCTACATTATCAGATTTTTTTTAAAAAAAATAAATGATTCTATTTTGGTTCACAATGTAATGTGAACCTCAATGTAATGGTTCCTTAAGGAACATTATTCTAAGATTTTCAATAAGGAGTTGTCCGTCTGATGGATGGCCTAGTGATGGTGAAGGATTGTGAAGGTCCCAAAGGTGCTTTTTGAAAAGGCAACTGGGCTTTTTTAGCTTTTTCTTTAAAAACGTTTCGCTTTTCATCCAAGAGAATTTCTAAAATATTGAAGAAACTTCTCAAATGGAAAGCAAAACTTTTTTGAAGAAGAAAATCAAGGAAGTCCAGTTGCCTTATGGAAAAATCATCTTTGGGGCAACCGTGACCTGGGTGATTGAGAATCTCCAAAGACAGGATTGTGAAGGCATTGTTCACAAACTTAGAAAAGATTCTGCAGAGAAGCAGTGGGCTTTGTCAAAGGACTGGAACATTTTCCTTCAAGGAAGATGGTAGGGCACTACAGCAGCTCTAGAAATGGGGTTAATCCTAATTTCCTGGCTGTGTGTGACTCTTCAACTGTTGTGATAACATAAGCCTTGGCTGCACACATCAACCTTATCTCTGTCTTGAAACCACAAACAAAGATTTGATGGATTGCTTATTATCCCTCTCTTGATTTATAGCCGGTCGGTAGGTTCATGGCTGCTGGCTGACATCAGTTTGCATGGATTATTCATTCCCCATTTCCCTGGAAACTTCTCCCCCCCTCTATGGAAGACAGTGAGATATCTCCTTGGCTTGCTACCTTTGGGTCAAAAGGTCATCTGTCTGGAATTGATGGTGAGATACAGCCAGACTTGGAATTTCTGAGGATGAAATAACATAAGTGCAGGGCACATGTCTTTGAGTTTGCCACTTTTAAAAAGTTTGATTTATGAGAGTTGAATAATTTTATGACATTCTCAAGAAAAAAAGGCCTTGAACCGGAGCTCTTGTACTAACAGTAGTTTTGGTATGCAAATAAAACAGATTTACATGCTAATGGTGCATGAAAGGGACAGTCTAGTGTTAGAATTACAGAGAATGGACTAATTAAACTGTTGACCTATTTGGTGCAGTGGTCTTCTTCAGTCTCCTGGGGGACTTCCATTGTTGATGGAATGCACCCAAATTTCCAATCACCAATTGGGGTGAAGGGCTTTATAGTATACATGAAAGGATTGACAGCTTTTCATCCCCTTTTTAATGATATAATGATGAACCCAGAGAAACTTTTGCCTGCTTCTCCTATGAGAAGCGAAATATCTTCCTCAAGGAAAAAAACAGTCCAGTTGCCTTTTGAAAAAGCACCTTTGAGACAACTATGACCTGGATGATGGAGAATCTCCATAGACATCTATCTAATGTATGTCTTTCTCATCAAAATCCATGGGCAGTTTAAAAATTGGGAGCTTGTTCCTCTTCATTAAAATGCACATAATCTGTTCAGTCTACCTGAACACAGCAAGCCCTGTCAATGGCTACATCTTCATTTAGCATTCTGAGGGCAGGAAGTACTGCAGAAAATTCATTTCTTCATAATATTCTTAGAAAGAAAAGACTACACTACTAGCTGTTCTCTCTGGCAGGAACTTGTCTCAAATTACACTTGGAACTGGGGAATGGAGAGAGAAGGAGCGATGAGAAACTGGATGTTGACAATTTGGAAATAGATCAACCAACAAAATCCAGCAATGGGTTTTCCACATTTCCCATCTGGCTCACGGTATCATAGCCTGGTTGTCACTGACTTGAGATTCACAGACAAATGCACAAAATGGTTATGCCATTCTGGCTGCGTATGTGTAACTGGAGAGCACAGCTCACCTTGTGACCACACCATCCGGCCTCTTCATTTAGAAAAATATACAACCTGTACCTCTTAACTCTCCTGAAATGATTTGTAGAGAGAAATTGCTGGGCCTAGTCAGCTCCTAATGGTCCTTTGTTTCAGATTAGTGTACCCATAGTGTACCTGTTTTGATCTCAAAGTTTTGAATGTCCAAAAATGTTCATAAAACGTCCTTTCCTTTCCTTTCCTTCCCTTCCCTTCCCTTCTTCCCTCTTCCATGCGTTCTCCCCTTCCCTTCCCTCTCCTTCCCCAGATTCCTCTCCTCCCCTCCCCCTTCCCTTCTAATTGTGAATAGGATTGGTTTTTATTTCCAGTTTACCACATATAAAGGCAAATTGCAATGCTAATGCGCAATAATGCACAACCTTGAAACTTGTTGGCCAAAATAAAATATCGACAATAGTGGTAATATTAATATAATTACCACATATTTTCTTTATCTCAATGACTTCTCAAGAGTGGATTACTAAGCACACCACTTGCTAAGTAACTGACTTTATTGGAAACCATGAAATGATGTGCAGTTATGTCCACAGCACTGGACCAGTGACTGCCATTCAAGACATGCAAATCACTATTTGACATTTCATCTGACAACACTAGATACTGTAGGCTTATGTGCACAAGATCTCTCTTGTCAGTTCCTGCATAAGGACCTCCTCCATGTTGCTTCCATTTGTCTCTGGCTCAGTGTTGTTCAGTTTGATTGGTGATATCTTTCCAGAATCTGTGGCAGAGATCTTTCCTATTTCCCATTTCTTCTGAATTAAGATTTGAACATCTGCCTTCAAAGCAACCCCCCCCCCCCATTTCACCATGCAACTTTGATGTCTCCTCAGTCATACCTAAGTTTTATCAAAAAATTCTAGCAACTCCACTATTTGTAGCCTAAAGCAGAGGCTTTGGCTGTAAGATTATGATCTGTGAGCCCCACATTGATTATGTTGCATCTCTTAGGCCAGCCTGCTGTCATTATTAAGTAACATGATGTCCCAAATGTGTTTTTTTCATATTGGGCTTTCTTGTTTTTCTTTGAAGAGCTGAAGAAGCTTCTTGAATGAGAAGTGAAACAACTTCAAAGAAAAACAAGAAAGTTCAGTTGCCTCTTGAAAATGCACCTTTAGGACAACCATGACCTGGATGGCTGAGAATCTCCCCAGACAAGTAACATGATGGAAGATCACCTGTTCCCTTAAGATTCAGCTATCAGTCTATGTTGGTTTCTTAGAATACAGTGGAGGAACATCTTTTCTTTTGCTTTCATTGCTATGGAAGTTCCTTCTGCTGTTTTCATCCCACGTGTTTCCGTGATGTCTTTAAAATCTGCCAATGGTGCTATGTGAGCTTTCAGAGTCCTCCATCCTAAGATACTACTAGACAGTTCAGCAGAAAAATCTCTTGCAAGCAAGAAGCATCTTGTTTCTATTTTCTCAGCCGGAGGTCTTGGCAGAAACGCTTCATTTCTAGAGACAGAATGAACTTTTTAATGTACCAAAAAAGAACATATTATGGAAAAGAAAAAATGAAAGAAAGGGAGAAAAGTCATGAAATGTTGATAAGTGAAGGCAAGTTACATTAAATCAAGTAAATCATCACCTTTCTCAAAGAAGATAGGACTGTATGGATTTTCCAACTGTCCTTCCCATTTCTGTTGATGGCCACATTCTAACAGAATTCCAAAATTCTTCCACCTCTGTGTATAAGTATACATACCTTTTTTCAATGGTTCAGGAATTCCGAGCTGGAATGCTACAAGATTATTGAAGGAACATGTAAATCCCAAATATTACCTATTCAACATTCCCAGCTCCAGGAGACATCTTGCTCAGTCTGATTTCCAACCAGCCCTACTTTTAGAAGATGCCAAGAAAGGCTGGTTGATTATTGGGTAATGCCTCCTGTGATGCAGGAATATTGTATTGTCAGTTTTGCTATTGAAGTTTGTAATGGCTTGGCTGCATGCATATTTTTTTTCTTGCTGTATTTCTTGCTATTGGTTTCACACCTAAACTACAATGGCCCTTACTCTAAAATGCACATATTATATACTTTTTTAAAAAATCCCTGTAACTAGATATGAACGAGTACAGCTTCAAAAGAAAGGCAACCAATGGAAGACTTTGATAGATTTTGGAGTTGCAAACTCTCTATGTTTCAGTTTTATGAGCTGAAAAGCTTGGAGAGGAAATGTGGCCTGTGATTTGACGACTATAGCTGTGTCCTAAAATGGAATCAATTATTCCTTGCTGACTGGCCTGTAGGCCTCAGTTGCCTTGTTTCATTCTCTTTGAAGATAGAGGAACCAGGGTTAACGGTGCTCTGAGCAGGCAGGGTGGATTAAAACAATCCAATCGTTTTAAGAGGAGAACAGTGATGAAGAGTGTTGGAGGAAGGGTGATTGCACCACATTGGCTCATTTCCTAGTCTAACCTAGAAGATGATCCAAAGGGAAGCAAGCCAACCTGAGCACTCTACCAGTGAGACTTGGCAGGCATTGCTAATTTTGTGCATCACTTCCTGAGTTTTCTTTTTCATTCTGGCAAAGGCCCAGGCTGAGGTTTCAGCATCTGAGGGACCAAGCTTGGCTTCATCTACAGTCTTCAAGACTTGCCAGATTACTAGAATAACCATGAACACCAAAAAGAAAGATGCTGTTGGATTTTGGGATTGGGAGTGGGGGCAAGGGGAGGTTTTTTCCATGAGAAAGTTGAAACAGATGCTTAAAGTAAGACAGCTTACCGGATTTGTGCTGCTTTTTGTTCTACAAACTTTTCCAGTCAGTGAAGTTGTGCAAATTGGTGATATTGGCAACAAACACAAAATTATCCCATAAGACAGAATTTCTCAACCTTGGCCACTTGAAGAGGTATGAATGTCAACTCCCAGAATTCCTGAGCCAGCTGGGGAAATCTGGGAGTTGAAGTCCACACCTCTTCAAGTTGCTAAGGTTGAGAAACACTGCCTAAGAGTCCCCAAATCTGTCAGACATGAAGCTCTGGGAAATATTTTTGAATTGAATTCCTAAAGCTGTTGTTCCAGTCTTAATTAATCCAGTGGCAAGGGATGATTGAACATAGTGGAGTAGAAAAAATAAGGCATAAGATAATAAAAGAGAAACGGGATTCCTGTTGATTCAGTTAAATTTGATATCATCGCAATAGTTATGCCAATACTTTCTTCCAGCTCCAAACTTTTTAAAAAATAAAATTGACTCATAAATGTCCAATAAATTAGATACAGATAATTGTAGGCTAGTCCTGTGTTAGTGACCTCTGTTTGCAACACAAGCATATGGAGATTGCTAAAAATGGAAAACTGAAATTGGGGCACTTAGTAATTGTTCTCCATCTTTCTTATCCTATTTAAGTGGCAGTTGTTATTTCAAAATTGGTGTCTGTAAATGAACACTCCCACGTTTATATGCATTCTTCTCCTCTTCCCTGTTTCAGCTAAATGTTTTGTTTTGTTCGAATGAGATATGGATTTCCTATATCTAGCCATTCATATGTCTTTACCGCCTCAAACTGAAGCAAAATGGGAACAGAACAGCATGGAGTGTTTTTAAAGATATTGTTACTGGCAGAAATCTGCGATTTCCACTAAAATGATAGCTATCCTCCTCCAGAACAAACTGGGAAAGAGAAGAAAAGAATGACTTTAGTTTTTTTAATATATACCACCCATTGGAACATGCAATGTTTTCTCGTCACATAATGATTCTCTCAGCCTTTGCTCTTTGAGATCTAAAACCTTCCCTGACAGATGAGGATTAGCAACAGGGAGAGATCAGATGGCCCGAGGTTTGTCAGAAGCTGATTTATGAAGAATTTTGTAAGTCTTCAAGGAATTCAGCTGAGGGTATGACAAAGGCTTATGATTGCCTTTGAGGTTGAAACTCAAAGAAAACAGACTGCTGCTACCAAACATTTACTCAGACTCCTCTCCATCTGTTTCACATTATTTATTTATCTGTTTACTTGCTTGATTGCTTTGCATTTCATCCTATTCTATTCCAAAACTGGGGTGGGGTTGAAAAGCTATGAGGATCAACAAATCCAAACCAAGACCACATTGGTTTCTTGAAACCCCGTGATTCACCCAATTTGACATATGCAGTAATGTGCCTGCAATTCAGGAGAGGTGTAAGGGATTGGCTGGGTAGCCTGATTGTGGCTTGCTGCCATTTGCTTTCAGCTATCTAAAAGTCACCCTTTTTCCTATCATTTGTGTTTCCTCCCAGACTATCTCAGCAATCAGATGAATGCTGATTGTGTTCCTGTATTTAAGTGCAGAGTTTGGAAGTGATAGTGATGATGTTGGATGAAATCAGAAGAAATCATCCAATTTTGGTCACCATACTACAAAAAGATGTTGAGACTTTGGAAAAAGTTCAGAGAAGAGCAACTAAGGTGATCAAAGGCCTGGAGACTAAACCATATGAAGAACAGCTACAGGTTTTGAGTCATGCTAGTCTAAAGAAAAGAAGAATTAGGGGTGACATGATAGCAGTATTTGAAGGGCTACCACAAAGAAGAGAGGGTCAAATTATTATCCAAAGCACCAGAGGGCAGGACAAGAAACAACAGATGGAAACTAATCAAAGAGAGAAGCAACCTGGAACCAAGGAGAAACTTCCTGACAATGAGAACAATTAACCAGTGGAAGTGCTTTCCTTCAGAAATCATGAGCTCTCCATCACTGGATATTTTTAAGAAGAGACTAGACAGTCATTTGTTTGAGATGGTATAGGTTCTCCTGTCTGAGCAGGGGGCTGGACTAGAAGACCTCCAAGGTCCCTTCCGGATTCTATTCTATTCTATTCTATTCTATTCTATTCTATTCTATTCTATTCTATTCTATTCTATTCTATTCTATTCTCTGTTTTCTGTTTTCTGTTTTCTGTTTTCTATTCTATTCTGGATTAGGTATGTGGAGACCAGGAATCAAATCTACTGTTAATTACAAGATTTTGGGGTGTGTCTGTAATGACAAATATACCCCTGTAAAGTTTTGGAGGAAAGAATGGAAACGAACGAATGAATGAATGAAAGGAAGGAAGGAAGAATACAAATAAGAACCAAATGTTGAGATGAAATCCACTGTTTTGAATGCTAGTCCTTTACTGGTGAAAGGAGATGAAAAGGGACCTGTAGTGAGAAAAGCTAGTTCCTATGTAAGGCTGATTATGAGTCTATTCCTTCTTTGAAAGCCTGCCTAAGTGTATATTAAATAATAAATATGGAGAGGACAAGAGTCAATTTGATCAACAGCTGATACTTGGACAACAGGCTGAGGATGACCATTAGTAGATTAGTATTGCTGTTCTACTTAAGGAAGTGTCCTTATTTCTAAAACAGTCATACAGATTTGTGTCTTCTGCTGTGCTTTTTTCATTAACGCTTAAACTGTTCTTCCATCTCTTTTAATCAAATGGCAATGAGACCTGTTTAACACCAGCAAGTGACAACCTTGAAAACTGAAGAATAAGATTGGGAGTGGGCCTTGGGTCATTACTAATAAAGGAGAATATTTGTAGCTCAGGGTTGAAATGAGGGGCCTTTGGTGCTCTCTGAGCTTGGTTGGGTTTTTTTTTTTTTTGCAGATGTTTCATTACCCAAGTTACCCAAACTTGGTAAAATCATCCTGATGTTACCTAGTTTGGGTGATGAAACATCTGCAGGAAATCAAGCAAGCTCAGATAGCACTGAGGGCCCCTTGTTAGTGTCATTTATTAATCAACAGACAAATACAAGGTGGTACTAATTCTAGCTAGCCAATATGCTGGAAAAACAGGACAGAAACAATGCATAAACCCAACATTTATGCTGCCTTTCCTCTTACTCCTGTTGAAATTAATCACAGGAGAAACCTGTTAAAATACAGCCATCGTGACTGAATATCTTTATTCATTCCAATTAACAAGAAAGTCTTGAGTGGAAGTTCCTTTCCTCTTCATGTGTAGCACCATGACAGCAATAAGAAGCTCTAACCAAAGACACTCTGGCTTGTTTTCAGATTCCAACTATGAAGGAGGCCCAGTAAATATACATGAGCTTCCTGCCGGGCCTAACTTGGCATGGCTACTGCAACGACGTCCAGGATAATATTCTCCCTGATGCTGGAAGACTAATTATTTTCCTAACCAATGCAGCAAAGCTGGAGATATTCTGGGACAGAGCTAGAGATGTTAACAAAAAGCCACAATGGACTTCTGTGGGAAATGTGTGTACAGGTAAGTCAATGCGAAGAAATTTATCTCAGCCATTACTATGATGTTGTGATGCAAGCTTGAACAGAATAGAGTTTTGCATGACGTGCATTTCATCATTTCTGCCTGGTGCCTTTCTCATTATAAATACTGATGTTTGGGGTAATATCAAATAATAAATAAATAAATAAATATTACTTCTGGTGATTGGTAAATGATCATTTCTAAAGATCTAAGTGCCAAAGCCCACTGTAACAACATTGCCAAAAAGGCATTAAGAGTTGTTAACCTAATCTTGTGTAGCTTCTTCTCTGGTAATATTGTACTACTAACTAGAGCATACAAAACATTTGCTAGACCAATTCTCAAATACAGCTCATCTGTCTGTAACCCACACTACATATTGGACATTAATACAATTGAGAGAGTCCAGAGATATTTTATGAGAAGAGTCCTCCATTCCTCTGCCCGCAATAAAATACCTTATGCCACCAGACTTCAAATTTTGGGCTTAGACAACTTAGAACTACACCAACTGGTCTGACCTAAGTGTAGTACATAAAATTATCTGCCACAATGTCCTACCTGTCAATGACTACTTCAGCTTCAATCACAACCATATATGAGCAAATAATAGATACAAGCTCAAGGTAAACCCCTCCAAACTTGACTGCAGAAAATACGACTTCAGCAACAGAGTGGTCAATGCCTGGAACACACTACCTGACTCTGTAGTTTCTTCCCCAAACCCCCAAAACTTTAACCTTAAATTGTCTACTGTTGACCTCACCCCATTCCTAAGAGGTCTGCAAGGGGCATGCATAAGTGCACCAGCATGCCTACTGTCCCTGTCCTAATATTCCTTTTTACTCTTACTCTTTTCATGTATTCAAATTATGTTTATACTTTTAACCTGTTACCTTATATATGCTTGACAAATAAATAAATAAAATAAAATATATAAATAAAATGATTTTGGAACAGGATGACTGAAGACTACCCAGTGATGATACTCAGTTCAAACTAAAGCCCTTGGGTTCTCTTAAACTATTAATATGTTGTGAGAAAGGAATAGATAGAATAGATAGGTTTGTTCCTTAAATTGATCTTGACTTAAAGCAATATTTCTTGTATCAGGACAATTCAAAGGTCACAAAGTACGCAAGCTTTCAGGATATCCAGATTTTTTTCATGATGGATGAAGTTCTCAAGCAGATTGAGTTGACAGCTGGAAAACAACAACAAGCCACTGATTTGACATTGAAGACCAAAAATATGTTTGAGAGAAATGGAAACTGCTTCTAAAGCAGCTGTGTGAATCTTGCAAAACATACAGTATAATTGCTTTAGCAATTTGAAAAGTGTTTTGTTTTGACTCCTAGGTGGTGCAAAGAATTTATTTTGAATGCTTTGCGTAGTCCTAACCACAAGCAACATTTTATATCCTTATGGGATGGAGTATCAAGGTAAAATGGCATTTCTTCCAGACCAAAGGTGTTTGGTTTTTTTTAATCTGACAGCTGCTGCAAAAGCAAAGATAAAGCAGCAAAGTTTCCCCCGTCTGAATTTGGAAGCCTCTTTGGATGTTCTTACAAGGAAGGCTGGAGGTCTTGTTTGGCTTCTCAGTTTCAAACCTTGCCTATGAATTTAGATATGTGTTGCATCCAGAAGACGATCTCAGCAGATATACAACTGGTTTAACTCAAATCAGAAATTTGGCTCCAGATGCTTACTAGTACATTAACCAAACAACTACATTCTGTTTCCTGTCTCAGCTAAAATGAGGGAAAGTGAATACATCAATAACGCAAAGCTGTATTTAATATACCCACAGTCCTTCTGTGATGATATTTCAAAGGCGGCCAGACCAATGCAGCCATCACATTCACTCATACAAATACTTTATTCACGCATACATGTAGGCTGCAAAGACTTCAAAAATGATCGGGAAGAGGTTCTCCAGACCTCTTGTGAACATCACATCTCTCTGCTATACAAGGAAGCAGCCCAACTTTGTCAGCACTCCTTGCAAACCTGAAAACTAATTGCTTCTCTTTAAAAGTCACATTAACATTAATGCCCTTAACAATGACAATATTGTTTATAATTTATTTTATTTTTCTTACATTTATAGAGGTCAGTATGAGGAGGGCACTAATATAAGCAGGGGTGGGATTCAGCCGGTTTGGATCAGTTTGGCCGAACTGGTAGTTACGGCCAGCGGTTGAGCCGGCCCACCAGCCCCTGCCCTACCCTGTTCTCTATTTCCTTCTTTCTGATTCGAGCGGCACAGCTGATTTCCGCGCCTCCATTGTTCTACTTACCAGGGCTGCCTTAGAAGGTAAGCAGCTGAGCTTCAAATTGCTGTATTTTGAATGTTGCATGCGTGTGCAAAGCCCGCATGCACATGCGAAGCCCCTGCATGTGCACGCAAAGTGCACACTCACAGAAATTAGTTGTTAAACTGGTTGCAGCCCACCACTGAGTATAAGGCAGCGGTTTTCAATCTCAGCGGTTTTAAAGAAGTGTGGACTTCAATTCCCAGCATTCCCCAGCCACAAGGGAAATTATGAGAGTTGGAGTCCATGCATTTTAAAGTTGCTGAGGTTGAGAAACTTTGCTTTAAGGAATCCACACACACCAAAATACAGATGTTGCTTCAGCTGTGTGTATGTAATGGGAAAATAGTCTCTTTTTCAAACATATGTACACACCCGTAGTCAGAATCCCATTTATGTACCCTGTCATTTGCACTTTCCCAAGGCCTGCTGCAGTTTCTACAATTCAGAAGGGCTAAGTTTAACTAAAATCTGATTGTTCCCATCTGAGATTTGGTTCAGATGCAGCAGAAAAGTTTGAAATTTCGGTTTAGCCTCTCCCAGTCGCGTGCTATTCCTTTTCTGGTTTCCATCTTCATATTTCTATTGTAGAGCTTTCCACAAATTCTAGACCTGAATGTGTGAGAAAAGAATAGGATGAGAAGTGTCTATTGTCACTATATTATTGCTGGTTTTGGTTTAATCATTGTGTACATTAGCATGTTATTACAAGGTGTATTTTCCCCTTTTCCTCTGAGAGTTCAAGACAGCATACATGCAGGAGAGAGAGAGAGAGAGAGAGAGAGAGAGAGAGAGAGAGAGAATGAGAATCTCCCAATATCATCCAGAGACTTTTCATGGCTTACAGTAGTGGCCAAAATTGTGGAAACCTTTTGGGGAAACTGTATGTTTGAGGTTTGATGGCTAATAACACCACTTTTTTTTTTTTTTTGGAGTTTCAAGATAATCCTATTCCACTGCTGGAATGGCCTGGGAATAGCCCAGACCATAACCCAATTGACCTAGCAATAAAACCTAGTTAATAGAAGCAATAATTCAATCTTGGCTTCACATTATATCAGCTGCAGAACTAAAAGACCTGGTTTACTCCATGGGAAGACATTGTAAGGCCATAATTCATGCTAAACTTTATCCAATTAAGTATTATGTATGTATCTTTTCTTTTATGTCCACTGAGAGCATATGCACCAAGACAAATTCCTTGTGTGTCCAATCACACTTGGCTAATAAAGAATTCTATTCTATTTTATTAATTGACGTGCTAATTTTTTTCAACTTTACTTTTCTTCTTTATACTGTAACTGCTATTCTAATAGCAAATCCTTCGTAAAAGTTATTGCATTACATTCTTGATTAAATTATCTTTTCACTGATATATAATTTTATGGTACTACTCCAAAAAAAAAAAAAAGAATGAAAGAAAGAAAAGGTGGTATTATTAGCTAGTTTTAGAAAATACACTTTCCCAAAAGGTTTCCACAATTTTGGTCACTACTGTATAATGGAACTGAACTAGTCTTTCCAGTCTCAGGTTCAACACACTATTTTTTAAAAAATTCATTATCGTCTTTCATGGTAATTCCTAAACCTTTCTAATTCAGTTATCTGAATGAAAAGAGAAGATGGGAACAAACTTGTGAAGATGGCTGTGAAACAAACAGAGGGAATGGGAGGGTTGGGAGAAAAAATCCCAACACATAAAGCTTTTGTCAACATTCTTTGGGCATAAAATATCCAAGTCTAAATGGAATTGAAGGAGAATCTGGGTTTTTGATTGCTGTTTAGTGGTTCTTCTGAACATGTTTCCTTATTTGCATAAATGTTCTTCCTCTCAGATGCTCTCTCTTGCCTTCAATAGCATTATGGTAATCCCACTGATCTCTATATGATCCAATTTTGTATGGGATTTTCCATATGTCCAGGAATCAAAATGGTAAGTGTCATGCTCCAGCATATAACTTTTTATATATACTGTTGTTGCTCTCTAGCCCCATCTAGTGGCCGGAGGGACAAATGCCAATTATATTGTTTTGAAGCTACCCAACCCCTTTACCCATCAGCCTGCACTCTCAAAGCAAGTGCACGCTGGGAAGCTAGCCTCCATTTTCCTTTCGTATTTGGAGGAAACAGAAGCACAAAGAAGAATCCATCTTAATCTGTGACACATGTTCATCCAGTGACAAACCCACATCAAACACACAGAACATCGCTGGTGAGATTTAATTTATTTGTATTTATTAATTGTTATGTTCAACAGCAACTCAATACTGCCTATCTTGTATTGGGTTCTCATTGTATGTATCCCTATTTTCCCCAGTTTCACCATATCCTGTTCTTTGAATAAAGCATCCCGATCTACACACATGGTCTGTTTTATTGGAGGATAGATGGGTTTAGCTGCATGTCAAGCTGCACACAAACTAACTTGTAGTGAGGACGGAACAGGAAGGGAGCTGAAGAAGCAGAAGTGGTAATCCATTCATTTACACTGAATCCATGCTATGATATTTTACAACTAGACAACTAGATCTGGGGGCAAGGAGGAGGAGGAGCCACTGCAATTGTCAGCTGTTGCCAGAGTTGATGATTAAAAACAATTCATCAAAACACACCAACTGACTGAGCACTGCAACCATTTCAGCCTTCCAGAGTTCCTGGCTTTGACTTCAGGTCTAACGTGGAGCCTAATTGGCTTAGTCTTTCTAGCATGACTAATAGTTTGAGTTGTTAAATGGGGCATTTCTTCCCTGAAGAATCCCTGAATTCAGTTCACCACATTTCTACGTCTAGCCCTGAGTTCTCATATTGAGGTCACTCTGTTTGAATCAGGTCAGTGCCTATATTAATAAGTTTATGGAGTGGGATAGGGGAGTCCACTCAGTCTGATTTTTAATTGTCGTTTCTGAGTTTAATGAACAAGTAACTGCCAAGAAACATCAGCAACAGACCGAGAGAGCCTTGGTCAGGTAGCTGATTTATTAAGAAAGCTCAGGATTTCCAGTTTAAAAAGCCTGCCTGTCCTTGATTCATTTGATTGTTTTCTTACTTTTTCATGACAGACTCCAAAATGGCATGCAGGATGTTTCTAAAAAGAGTGGGATCTACCAACAGTTCTGAATCCTAATTGGCAAGTTCATATGGGATTAATTGACAGACAGGTGGCTAGATTCAGCAATGTAATTATGAATTCCCCTTGAGAAATAACTATGGGGGGGACGGACTACTATGTTGATGAGCACCCACATTTCAGAAGATACCATTAGCCTTGGGAGGGGGGAAAGCAGTATGTCTGTTCCCCCTCCCCAGGTTTTAACAGCTTTGGGTCATCTGCCATAACTCTGTATATTTCTTTCTCGTTTCATCTCTTCTTCTTTTTTTGAAAGAAGTTTATTTTATTTTATTTCTTATAAACATATTGTAAATGTACATTCTCTTATCCATAGTTGATCATACATATACATATATTTTCTAAAGAAAAAAAGATTTTTTAATTATATCCAGGATTGCTCTTCTACCCTTTCTTCTCCCTTATTTTACAACAATCCTTCTTCTCCTTCTCTCTTTCGCTTCCCTCCCTTCTTCTATCCTTTTCTACTTTCTTCTTTCCTCCTCTCCTTCCTCTTCTCTCCTTCCCCTCCCTTTCCCCCACTCCTCCCTTCTTCCTCCCCTTTCTAACCTTCTCTCCTACTTTTTTTCCCTCCCTTTCTTCCTCTCCTTTTCCCTTTCTTCTGTTCCCCTCTCTCCTTCTCCCCTCCTATCTTATCCTCTACTCCTCTTTCCATTCTCTCTCCATTGTTGTATTTATTTGCAATCCAATATTTTCCCTATTGGTCTCCGAGCAGCCCTGATTTTCTATTAATATACACTTTCTTTTCAATTTCTTTTCCATTTTACCAATTATACATATATCATCATGGTTGTACTTATGTAGTAACTTTTTTTTTCTTTTTCCCCCACCATCCCCCTTTTCCATTTACACAGGTGTCATCTGAGTTTCTATTCCTTTCCTAGTTTCATCTCAAATGAAAAGAAAATGAAGTTGAGCTGCAGCCTGAGAAATTTTTGAGGGGTGGAATTCCCCTTGCTTTGCAAGACTAAGTGAGCTTTTTCATATCCACAAGCAGGTTGCAACTGCCTAGAGATGATGCCTTATGGAGCATCTCAATGCTCTCCTTCTGGCCGGGCTGATTTCCCAGCATTGAAACAGGAGGTTACTTTTGCAGTGGCAGGAGTGCCAATAGGAAAACAACAAAGCTCTTTTCATCCTCCTCGTAGGGGTGGGAAGAGGGAGGAAAGGGCTAGGAGGCATCACCTCCCTTCCCCTTTCTTGAGAACCAATTACTAGAGTCTTTGGGTTTTTTTTTTTTTAATTGAATATTTGTATTATAAACAGGAGCAGGACCTCTAGCTTTGATTAGGGGAAGCAGGGAGACAATAGCCGAGGTCGTGTTTGCTTTTCATTCTGGATTAAGGATCTTTCATTGTTTCCAAAGCTCATAGATGGTAGCCTTGAGGATAATTAGTTTGAATTTTGCCTGTGCTCCTTTTGCCCTCCACTTCTCCCCCTCATTTCCCAGAGCACTCCCCTGCATGGATATCTAACACAAACTCTTTGGTTTTCCTTCTGTCAAGTTCTCTTGTGGGTTGTGCATCTCTGGATCAATTTCACCTGGGATGAACTTTGTTTCTGACTAAGAAGAGAGAGTAGGCGTGTGGTTCTGTATATTCAATTCGAACCCACATGTAGGGTCTGGAGAAAACTCTCCATGGATCATGTCTTAGAAGGATTATACCTCATTAGCAATAACAATAGCACTTTTAGATTTATATACCACTTCATAGTGCTTTACAGCCCTCTCTAAGCAGTTTACAGAGTCAGCCTCTTGCCTCCAACAATCTGGGTCCTCATTTTACCGGCCTTGGAAGGATGGAAGGCTAAATCAACCTTGAGGTGGTCAGAATTAAACTGCTGGCAGTGGGCAGAGTTAACTTGCAATACTGCATTCTAACCACTGTGCCACCATGTCTCTATAAAAAAAGCAATGTCTGCCCTTCCATTGTAGAATGACTGTCTCAAGTCAAGCAATGTTCCTACAGAAAATATCTTCTAAGTTCTAGGAAATGGCTATGAATAGGCTACACAATGTAAACCAAGACATTCTTGGGTTGAGTCTACTCAGAAGTAGAAATAATTTAGCATTATATCCTCCTATGCTATCTAGTTTATCAGGTAGCAAGGGATCTCCAGCATTTTCAGTCTTGGGTGAGGACTTCAGTGTCTTTCCATGTGATGTTTTGAGACTTTAAGTCTCCTGTGAATGTTCTTTGCCATGTATTTTAAGGGTCATTGGCATCTGTGTGTGTGTGTGTGTGTGTGTGTGTGTGTGTTCTCCATCTCATTGCCATCTTGGGGATGTGATTGTTTTCTATGCAGAGAATATAACTTGCAAGTGGGAATCTTTAGTGCGTGACATAGTTATGCAGTTTGCAGGAAAAACTCTTTCAGATAATTTTTGGAGACCTAGAATGCTGATATAGTATTGATGAATGATTTCAATGTATATGCAAATAGTGCTCTACTTATGACCCTTTGTTTAACAATGGTTCAAAATTACAGCAATGTTTGGAAAAAATATTTACAGCCCAACCTTAAAGTTGTGATTTTTGTACCACCCCCATGCAGGGGTGAAATGCTCCGGGTTCGGGGTGGTTCGGGAACCAGTAGCAAAAATCCCTGCCCCCCCCCCACATGCCCAGCTGAGCCACATGATCATCAGAGGCTTTTTTTTTTACTTTTAAAAGCATTTTTTCTAAAACCTCTTTGGCCGAAAAAATGCTTTTAAAAGTAAAAGAAAAAAAAAGCCTCTGATGATTGCACGGCTCAGCTGGGATCATTTTTTTCTGCGACCTCTTCAGCCGAAGAGGTTGTAGGGAAAAAAAATGCCTTTAAAAGCCTCTGACGATCCTAGCTGAGTTGCCTGATTGTCAGAGACTTCTAAAAGCATTTTTTTTCCTGCAACCTCTTAAGATTGTAGAAAAAATGCTTTTAAAAGTTAAAAAAAAAAAGTTGGCCACGCCCAGCCAGTCACACTAACCCCCCCCCCAAGCCACACCCACAGAACTGGTAGTAACAAATTTTACATTTCACCACTTGCCCCCTTGGTCATGTGATCATGATGCGGGCAACCGGCTCTCATATACTACAATTGCAACATCTTCTACTCAGGAGATCCTGACCAGCCTGCTTTCATCTCCCTCTTTTCTCAATGCTTTCTCTGTATTTCCTAATTTCCTCACTTTCACCCAATGCCAAATTACTCCCCTCAAAATAAAAGCCTCCAGACTATGATGCCCACTCTTGAAACGTGCAGTTATAGAGCATAAAACAAAGTTGGCCAGTTAAATGAGGAAAGGTCTTAAGTGAAAGTTACTCTGAATTTACCAATTCAGCATTCACCTGAAGCCAGGCACTTGCTCATAATCCAGTACCTTTGCATATGTATTAACATATCTGCCAAACTGTCTTTCCTCCTCTTATTTGATTTACTTCGATATGTGCATTTTGGTGGATTTATGTGCCAAACAACACAAGCTGGAGAATTTCCCAAATGTCTGGAGCCCAATGAATAGTTTCTTTAATTACTTTGAATGAGATCATGGAACAATTTGGAATGCTGTGCTGAATACTTCACTAGGTAACTTACCTGAGTGTGTGTGTGTTTGTGCATGTGTGTGTCTGTGTCTCTCTCTCTTGGTGCAGTTTTACTTTCAGGTGTAACATGGTAGAGAGACATCATGCTCCACTATGCTTCTTCTCCCTTCTTTCACGTCTCACTCGTGCTAACTGTCAGCCTTTAAAGTCATGCCATATGTTGTCTTCATGAATATAAAAATTGAGAGGTGTAATATCTATGCAACCATTAGTCATGCTGATGACAAGGCACAACCTGCTCACCAGAAACAAGACACTCAAGCAATGCTTAGCAGCTGGAAATCCAACATCAAAAGAGCAAGTATGGTTTCAATGGAATGCAACAGTCTCCATCGGTGACAGAGTTCCGTAAATAACATTAATGTAGCTTGGCATTCTTCATTTCTCGGTGTTTCTTCTCATGTAGTAGGTAGCATTATTATTCACCCTCTGGTTAAGCAAGACCCAATTTTCAGACCATGAAGTTTAAGACCTCTTGTTCTTGAACACACTGGTGTAATTAGAACCATTCCTGTGCCATTGGGATTTGAACCTTGCTGGAATCACATGGGGTTTTGCGTATGCGATCTGTCTTCTCTTTTTTACTAGGCTTTGGATTTATATATTGAATTCATTGATTTACAGGGCCATCCATCTTGCAAATATGAATTGGGGTAGCCAACGACATGTCAAAAACTGCAGGAAAAAGAATAGCAGCAAAGGGCAGGGACTACAGCGGTCGCAGGGGGCAAAATCAAACCAAACAATCACAAACATCTCTCAACAGGCCATCTCCCCTCCTGACCTTCTGTCTCTGGAGCACATCCAAGTCTTCAACACTGTATGAAATGCTGGCAAGGTCAGAGCCAACATAATCTCAGGGGGTATGGTGTTCTAGCGGCCAAATGGTGTAACAGAAGAGGGACATTTCCTTGGTCCTATTAGATGACATTCTTCAGCTGAGAGAGCCTGAAATCTCCTTCCAGTAGGATCAAGTGGGATGGATAGAAGCCTTTTTTTTGCCACAGTTGTTAAGTGAATCACCACAGGTAAGTGACTTTTGTGGTTGTTGAGTGAATCTGGCTTCCTATTCTGACCCAGCTCCCCAAACAAGACAAACTCTTTGTAGCTGAAGCAATGATTCCTTTAGCTGCCAGCGATCGGTAAGATCTCACAGAGTTGGTCTCCTCCAGGTCCCGTCAGCTAAACAGTGCAGGCTGGCGGGCCTGCAGGAGAGGGCCTTCTCTGTGGCTGCCCCAGCTCTCTGGAACCAGTTACCTCCTGAGGTCCGGACCATCCCCACCCTATTGGTCGTTCGAAAAGCGGTGAAGATCTGGCTTTTCCAGCAGGCTTGGGCCCGTTGATCTCGCTTTGTGATCTGACGAGATCCGGCCATGAATGGTGTGAATGGGTTTTAATGTCCCTCTTCGGAGAGGGTCGGCATATAATAAATAAATAAATAAATAAATAAATAAATAAATAAATAAATAAATAAATAAATAAATAAATAAATAAATAAATAAATAAATAAATAAATAAATAAATAAATAAATAAATAAATAAATAAATATTAGGAGCATCAGCAGCCCCGGCAAAAAGTTTCTCTCTTATAGCAGGTAACAAGTCTGTCTGGCAGAGAGATGAATAGTTGTCTGCCACACCTATTCATCTCCACCCCCTTTTATCCCCAGAGCTGGGGTGGGGCCTCGCTAGCAGTGGTGGCTTTTCTGTCTCAAGGATCAGCCCACAGATTTCCACTGCTCTCCTCTCCTCTGCCTTTTGTGCATCCACATGTCCAACACTGGACCCAGCTGTTCCTCCTCTTCCTCATCAGCCACCTCCAGACTTGGGGGCTGTTGACTTTCCATCTGAGGACTGATGGATGGCCTAGTCTCCGCCTCTGTGTCTCTCTCTGACAGCTCCATTCCCTCTTCCCCTCAGAGCTCTCAAGTTCCCTTGATGCTGACCCTGACTCCCACACTCCTCCTCCTCCTCCTCTGATTCGGCTGCTGGAGGGGCTGGCAGCTGACAGGCCACAACACTTCCCTCGCTGCCTTGGATTGTCGGAAACTGGCTGTGAAGGTTGTAAATGGCGATCCCATGAACCTGGGATGTAGCAACCATTATAAATACATGCCAGTTACCAAATGCCCACATTTTGATTGTGTGGCCGTGGGGATGCTACAATGATCATAACAGTGAGGACTAGTCCAAGTCACTTTTCTCAGTGCTGTTGTAGCTTCATATGGTTGCTAAATGAATGATTGTATGTTGGGGACTACCAGTATTGTGTCTTTGGAGACTTGCTTGGATTTCTGGTCTAGCAGAGCACTATGTTTTCTTCACTATGGTTTCTGCTTTTCCTTCCATTCTATTTTAATGGCCTCTTATTTCTGGTCTCTTTCAGAGCCAAAGGGTTGGTCTGAGGAAGCTCCAATTTCCCAGCAGATCCTTGCACTCTTAACCTCATATCCAAGACTCCCTTTTCACCCCTCAAGCTGTTTCAGCCTTTCAGATACAAATCTGCCACCTCTCATTTGTTCTTCTGTCTCTTGGTGGACTTCTGAGACAGTATCAAATTTTCATCTCAAGGAACTGTTGGCAGGACCAGTGGACTTTTGGTGGCCTTCTCAGAAGATGAACTAAAATGAAGAGACTTCTACCCACTAATTTGCAAAAAAAAAAAAAAAAAAAAAAAGCACCACAGTTCACAAGGAAGCCTTGATCCTGAACAGAAGAAGCTGGTGCCATGAAATAATTATTTACAGAGCATGAATACAACCTTTGGGGGGTTGGTGAGACCTTTGCAGTTTTGAGGCTGAAATTTCTGGGGCTGAAAAGCCAAAAGCAAATTCGTATTTTAGTGATCAATTGGTACAATGTAGTCTACACATTGGGGTTCATTTTTTGTTTGTTTGTTTGTTTTTTTGTGGGAGAGAAGATGTTTCTCTATTTTTAGTAGAGTTACCAGTAACATTTCAGGGGGAAAAGGCTGAGATATTCCTGGATGGATTAGTGGGCTCCAAGGATACCAGACATCCATGGGGACTACTACCATAGAATCATATCAGAGACTCTTCCCATCCTGCTTACAATCTTTTTAGACTGTTGCCTTCTGGCAGAAGATACAGAACAATTAAAACTCGGACCACACATTTTCTGAATAGTTTTTATCCCAGAGCTATAATTGCACTCAACAATGAACTAAAGGGCCACCATCAGTGAATTGTTGGCAGTATTACTTGGTCTGTTGTGTAGATGTTTGGTTGGTTTTAAGGGTGGGGAATTGTGGTGGGTGGGAGTGTGCTGGGGATTATGTGTGTGGGACCTGGTCTTTGGGTGTCAAGTAAATTTTGTTGTATGTGTATACTGTGTATTCATATACAATGACAATAAAGTTTGTTTATCATAATCCTGGAGGTGTTCTTGTAGACCTGCTTCTGCTCAATGCAAGAATACAGAACCACAGTGTTCTCAACATATGGCAGTCAATCTCTGCTAATGTTGTGGCTCACCGGCAGCCAGCACAGCTGGCAGCAGAGTCGGACAGTGAGGAGGTTGGAGAGGAACCTGGACCTGTCCTAGGGGCTGGGGAAAGCTCAGATGGGGGCTCTATGTCAGAGGCACAGAGGGAGGTAGATAGCAGTGAGGCAGAGTAACAGCTGGAGCCCATTCCCAGTGCGCACATGTGCGGAGCTACCAGAAGACAAGAACAACTCAGAAAGCAGGGTCGACTCGGGAGTAAAGCCACACCTTGGAGGTGATTAGCCCCTCCCGTAGGAAATAAAAGAGGAGCGAACAGGGAGAAGGCTTTTGCAGGAAACAATTTGTTCATTCCATGACACTGAGAGACTCTGTGCCAAGTTTGGCCTTGTACTGTGGTTGGAAACAAGTTACGTGGCAGCTTGCCAAGCGAGATAAGGCATGTTGAGGAATATTCCTTTGAAAAACTGTTTGGACAAACCTTGCTGACTGAGAATGAACGTAATTCACAGTTGTGTAAATAAAAGAGATTTTGCCAGGATCGATTCATGCCTCCTTCTTGTTAAGGGAGCCTAGATCAGAACAGCTAAAAGGTCTCTATCAATGCTAGGAGATAAGGCCAGAGAGTGTGCGTGAGCACTGATATGTTCACAGCTTTCTCCATTTTCACTTGCTAGTCTCCCTGCTGCACCTCATTACTCTTATTATTTAAATTAAAGGGGCACAGGGTGAAAAGTAAAACAGTAACACACGCTTGACCTTCACTTCCAAGACTGCTTGTGGAATAGCTTGCATCAGGCACTTCTGCAAATAAAAATGACGGGAAAACTGCAACCCAAAATGTCAACTGACTTTCCAGTGAAAATTGCACAGAACTGCATTGTTTTGTTTTGGTTTTTTTTTCCCCCCAATCTTTTTCTTTCTCCCAAAATTTCCTGCCTCTGAACTCATCTCCACCTCCAACGCCTTGCGCTGTTTGTCCTCATCATGCCCTCTTGCTCTGCCTTGATGGGAAGACAACTTACCACGTTGTCAGCCTGGAGCCATAACTGTGGTATTTACTGGAAGAGACACTGAATTTGGGGTTTTATTTACTACAATTCTCCATGCTTTGCTTCCCAGATGCTGTTTGTGTAGGAGTACAGAGATGGTAATGAAACACTGATGTTCTGTGGTTTACTTGAATTGCAGAGATAGCAACAGTAGCTGCTCTTTTCCTTTTCCTTTTCTTGCCACTACCTAATGCAGAGGTCTCCAACCTTGGCAACTTAAAGACTGGTGGACTTCAACTCCCAGAGTTCCTCAGCCAGCAACTCCCAGGAACTCTGGGAGTTGAAATCCTCCAGTCTTAAAGTTGCCAAGGTTGGAGACCCCTGACCTAATGAACATGGTATCATTGTTAGACATTCCAGGAACAGAACAGATATTCTGCTGCTTAATCGATTGACCTCATCTATTTTTTTACCTGAATGTCACAATTGCAAGAGTCTACTTGCTATAGAACCCATGACCTCAACTCAAGAAAAAAGATTTGGACTCCATTGGATCATTGTTCCTTCTAGAAGTGTTGCAATATCTATTGGTCTGCCACAAAGAGGGCATCAAATTATTCTCCAAAGCACCTGAAGGCAGGACAAGAAGCAACGGATAGAAAGTAAGCAAGGAGAGAAGCAACCTTAGAAATAAGGAGGGATTTCCTGATAGTGGGAACAATTAATCAGTGGAGCGACTTGCCTCCAGAAGTGGCGAGTACTCCAATATTGGAGGTTTTAAAGAAGAGATTAAACAATCATATGTCTGAAATGGTATAAGATGTCCTACTTGAGCAGGGGTTTTGATTAGGAGATCTCCAAGGTCCCTTCCAACTCTTTTATTCTGTTATTGACCTCTATTATGGATGTACATACAGTTGGAGTGTACATCCATAATAGTGCAAAGAAAAAAATAACTTCAATCAAGCAGGTCTCCCTAGATGCAATTTGCCCCAGAGAGATACAGAGAATAAACTAATTCTGTTGACTGGAATTTTATAATCTGCTTGAAATTTGACACTTTCAAGGAATGAGCCAAAGGGTGTTTGAAAAAAATCAGTGTCATCCTAAAGAGTAAAGTTGCAGGTTTTTGAAACTCAAATACTTTGGCTACCTAATGAGAAGGAAGGACTCACTGGAGAAGACCCTAATGCTGGGAAAGATTGAGGGCAAAAGAAGAATGGGATGGCAGAGAATGAGGTGGCTGGATGGAGTTACTGAAGTAGTCGGCATGAGCTTAAATGGACTCCAGAGGACAAGAAGGCCTGGAGGAACGTTGTCCATTGGGTCGCGATGGGTTGGACACAACTTCTCAACTAACAACAACAAATCAGTGGATATCAGTAATACAGAATATCTTAAAAGGGGAAATAAAACTGACTCTGTTTATCTAATCTTCTGAATTCAACAGGCTTCATACCTAAATTAAAGAATATCTGAAACTTTCATGTTGTTTTTACAGTAAGTATGGAGGCAACATAACACTGATTATATTACACATGCAATCAAATCAATGGCAAAGCAATTATGACTGGAAAATGGAACAAGTGCATTAAAAAAACAGGAACAGGATGAATGAAATTGTATAAATTTTTTTTGGATATAATATAGAACTAGATAACTAGTAAAAATTCTGGGAAAGAAACTATAAATTGACTATGGGAACCACTTATAAAGAAAGCTTGTGTAAAATGTTTTATAGGTGACACCTACCACCGGCGAGGTTAGCAAAAATGTTTAAAAATATGTCTACCAAGTGTTGGAAATGTAATAAAAAACCGGGCACATATTATCACCTGTGGTGGACAAGTCGCCCCCCCCAAAAAAAAGAAAGAAAAAGAAACTGGGCGAACATAGCAAAAAGTCTTGTTTATTAATTGTCTATCTAGCCATAGGCATCCAGTACATGCCATTGTCATGTCAGGTGCATAATGGTATATTTGCATATATGATTTTGTTCGCCTTCTCCTACAAATGCCCACCCATCTAAATCAGTAGGGTATACCCATTGTTATAGCTTCCCAGTGTCCCACAGATGTTGATTTTATTTTTATTTTTTTATATTTTGTATTTCTTAACTGACCAACTCCTTCCAAAAGGGCTTTGGGTGGTATACAATGTAATCTTAGGATAATGGCTATGATTATAAGCTATGCTTCATCCTACTAATCAAAACTTTAGAATTGTAGTTCAGATTTGAAGGAGAGAACTTGAGATAGTTGTGTCCTTAATGTCTCCCTATAGATATTTGAAAACACAAGGCAGTATTTCTTCAAACCATACATTTTCATGTTTCATTACCCAAACCCTAGATTGGGTCATGAAATATCTGCAAACTCAGAGAGCACCAAGGACCCCTCATTTCAACCCTGAACTACAAATATTCTTCTTTATTGGCATTCATTGTCCATTGATGGCATTCACCGGTTCAGGATGACAGCCTTTATGGGTTTAAATGGCTTGACTAGTGCATGGAGAACTTAGTAACAAAGGGTTACTAGCTGTAATAGCCATCTCTCTCTCTCTCTCTCTCTCTCTCTCTCTCTCTCTCTCTCTCTCTCTCTCTCTCTCTCTCTCTCTCTCTCTCTCTCTCTCTCTCCCTCCCTCCCTCCCTCCCTCTCTCTCTCTCTCTCTCTCTCTCTCTCATCCTTTTCCCCATCTTTCCCCCAAAGTGTTTCTATCACCATCATGTTCATCCAACCTCATGAGACAGGCAGCTTGGCCAAGAGGTAGTGTGATAAGGATTGTGTGCAATCAATTGCACAATGAGATTATTTCCCGCTGGGTGTACTTCTCAGAGCGTTCAATCCAGCCCAGGCTGATGAAGCAATTAAGAAGCTCTGTTTCCTGAAGGCCTCCAAATGCTCAGCCAAGAGATTTAGAGTGATTGATGATTTCAGAGAAGACTATGGGCCCAGAACACGGATCTCTTAATGAGCTTGATTTGAAATGATTGGAAAATTCTGCTCTGCAAGATTTATACTGGGATCTAAGCTTGAAACTGGTAGAGCTTTAAGAAGGATAAAACCCGGGTAAGTGGCGATTAATTCAGACTGACCAGTGAGGGTTGAAGAAATGGAAATCCTTAATATTGCTGGACATTGGGCAAGATCGCTTTCCAGCCGGAGAGAAAAACGTTAGTTGAACTATTGTTCTTTGTTTCATATATACTCCTTGTCCCCCTGTGGATACCTAGAATTTGGACCAAAGTGGACTTCTTTTTTCTTTTTCCTTTTTCTTCTCCCAAACCCCAAATTTCTTTGCCTTTGTTTCCTAATAAGCAGACTCCATGGCTGCAGGATTCCAGTCTAGGCTTCCTGAAAGAGAGGCTTCTCTATGTGAAATCTCATTAATCCAACGTAAGGTTAGCTTGGGCTTCCCAACAGTGCCTGTTTCCTCATTATATGATGTACCTAGTTAGAGCAATCACTTCTAACTCTTGACTTGACTCAGAAGTGGATCTTGATTGCAAACCAGTCTTCAGAGAAGCTGATTGTATGAGGGGGAAAAAAATCCTGTTTTGACAGCATTGGGGAGTTAGGGAGAAGGGGGGA
This sequence comes from Masticophis lateralis, assembly GCA_030761175.1. Classification (NCBI taxonomy): domain Eukaryota; kingdom Metazoa; phylum Chordata; class Lepidosauria; order Squamata; family Colubridae; genus Masticophis; species Masticophis lateralis. Next base: position 4,547,858 of record JAUDYJ010000008.1, on the reverse strand, counting down.
ATAAGATGACAAGAAATTCCCACAATGTGACATTTTAAAACATTGTGACAGATTCCTTCCCACTTTGGGGTCTGCCTCTGTTGTATCAACTCCTCCCAAAGGCATCTTGTATTAAGGAAGTGACCAGTGCTTTCTTTCTTCCCAAAATAAAGATTAGATTTTGCAAAAAGAGGTGTTGATAGTTGTTGTTCTTTGATGGGAAATATATCAAAACCAGCTGCTGAACAAACCGGCAGTTCACAAACATTCACATTCGCATCTAATTTTCTTCTCATCCTGCCTTCCTTGCCTTAGCCTTAGAACAATGGCAGTTGCGCTATGATTTTCCTTCATATTTGTTTTTTTTAATACAGATAGTCCTCGACTTACAACCACAGTTCAACCCAAAACCTCTGTTGCTAAGTGAGGCATTTGTTAAGTGAATTTTGCCCCCATTTTATGAACTTTCTTGCCACGGTTGTTAAATGAATCACTGCGGTTGTTAAGTTAATAACAGGGTTGTTAAATGAATTTGGGTTCCCCACCGACTTTGCTTCCTAGAAGGTTGCAAAAGGGGATCACATGACCCCAGGACACTGCAACCGTCATAAATAGGAGTCAGTTGCCAAGCATCTGAATTTTTATCATGTGACCATGGGGATGCTGCAGCAGTCAAAAGTGTGAAAAACGGCCATAAGTCACTTTTTCAGTGCTATTGAACTTCGGACGGTCACTTAATGAGTGGTCGTAAGTCAGATTATACCTGCTGTATAACATGCATGGTTCTTATATGCCAAGCAATAGTTGACTAACCAAGCTATGTTAGAGATTTGTGGATCTCACATAATTTGCCTTGATGAAGTCTTTTGGCCTGTGGATTGTTATTTATTGATTGATTAGTTTTATAGGTTGCCTGACTTCATTATGACTCAGTGGGATTCTGTCTTGCTGTGGTGAAAAGCTGCAGGAGATGTTCAGCTCCATCTCAACAAAACCAAAATGAGAGAAGGCTGCATTTAGCTTGCAAGCTGTCCATCCTGTGGCAATGTTCAACAAAGAACAACCAAGATAGTATAGGGTGACTTTTCTGTGGCCTCAGTTTTCCTTTGTTCCCATCCCCATGTTGTCTGTAATTATAATTCAGTCTAAACATTTCTACACCAAAAACATCTCGAATGGGAGGTTTCTTTGGCTACTGTTCCAGAGACACAGCTGGAAACTCTTTAGGAAGTTCAAAATTACATTTGCTTTAGCTATTTAACCCAAACAAACAAACAAACAAAGATAAAGAAGACAAAGAGGAGGAAGCAAAACTCAATCAGCAGGTTCCTCATTCCCTTTATATTACATCTACAGTATTTGATCTGTTCTCATGCAATGAAATAGATATTGGAATCCCATTTCTGAAGGCAGCTGATTTTGTAACACTCCATTTTTTTGTAAGGGCTGAAACTGGTGATTTGTATATCAGCGGGGGAATGTAAAAGTCACAGACTTGTATAGAGCCAAAATACAAACAAAATATTTTCCATTCAGAGCAGACGCTGAGGGTAGAGAACAATGCGACAATGGCATGGTAAGTAAATTGGAAAGCATATAACAAAACAATAGATTTGGAAGAGACCTTGGAGGTCTTCTAGTCCAACCCCCTTCTCAAGCAGGAAGCCTGATATCATTTCAGATAAAAGTTGTCCAATCTCGTCTTTAAAACCTCAGTGTTGTTCTCTGGAGGCCAATCATTCCACTGGTTGGCTTACAAACATTGGGGTCTCATATTTTTGGATCTGAGAACTTCAGAGCATCTTTTTCTGAAAGGGATGAGCCACATAGAGACACTGTGCAATGTCTTCCATCATTGCACAAAACTGTCTGTCACGTGGGGTTTTGACATTCCTCTTTAGATAACTTCCAAGTTTGATATAGGGAGCTTAACATTTACATGGTGCTATTTACTGGAGTCCTCGCAGTTAGCACCACTCTAAAATTTTCTTATACTCCACACTGCTGTTCCAACAATAAACAAATCATTACTAAGGTCAAAGAGCAAAGTCTGGTTGTTTTATATTCCCTGTTTTTACAAACTGACTTGCTCCTTTCCTTAAAATACTTGCATGGATTATAACTCTATATATGGACTTGTACCACATCTGAAAACTGGGTTCCTTTATTTGCTCCAATGGAAATAGCTGTAATTCTTAATCTCATGTTATAATTTTCACTGTGCTGATTACTGCTTTTGAAATTCATATATTACTTGGTTTTGTTGCTTTAAAATATGATATGGCATATTCTGTTATTTAAAACCAATATATGAATTGTTGGACATTTTAACTGAATTCTATGAAGCTTGTAAATTAGAATCACTTTTCCTTTTTTGTCTCCTTTCCCTCTTTTTTGGGTGTGTTCTTTCTCTTTTCCATTTCTTAAAAATGTTAACAAAATATAATTTTGTAAAAAAAATAAAGTACTTGTCTGCACCCTAGATTTAGGAAACCAAGGAACTAAAGCCAAGATTTCAAAGGAAAAGAGAAGAGGTCTTTTGGTTTCTTTCACTAGTTCACATGCACGCACAAACACCTCATTCTGGGGCCCATTTCCAACCAAACAGTTGGAAATAAGAAACAAATCACAGTTCTGTAGCATTTGCAAGGATTTTCTTCCTTCCATTTAACTTGATAGTAGCTCTTAGACATAGTTTGACCCCCTGTAAGAGACATCTACTACTAACATATCTCTGTCGTGCCATCAAAAATCTTTCTCAGACCAGCTCAATCAAATCTGTACACCTGGAGAAGCTTGTAAAATATCTGGAATCCTTCTTAAGCAAATGCCGTTCATCTCAGAGATTCTTGAATGGCCACCAGATGTAGCCATGATTATAGTTTTAATTTAGACATTTTCCTTTGTTGGAGACGGAAGAAGTGGCTCTGAGGATTCATTAGCACTCCACTATGTAGGCTTTGCAAGGGATGTGGTGGCTCAATAGCTAAGACTCTGAGCTTGTCAATCAAAAGGTCAGCAGTTCAGTGGTTCGAATCCCTAGTGCCACGTAACGGGGTGAGCTCCCATTACTTGTCCCAGTGTCTGTCAACCTAGCAGTTCGAAAGCATGTAAAAAAATGCAAGTAGAAAAATAGGGATCACCTTTGGTGGGAAGATAACAGCGTTCTGTGCGCCTTTGGCATTTAGTCATGCCAGCCATATGACCATAGAGATGTCTTCAGACAGCGCTGGCTCTTCGGCTTTGAAACGGACATGAACACCGCCCTCTAGAGTTGGGAACCACTAGCTCATATGTGCAAGAGGAACCTTTATCTTTATGTTGGCTTTAAAAGTCAAAAACAGCTCTTGCCTATTGCTAAGGTAAAACAGAAGGGCACCCATTCCAATCATGAGCAGAATTGGTGTAAAACTGGATTGAAAAGATTCCAACAGTAGTTTTTTAAAGTTAGGCTACTGTTGGTATAACTAGTTTTAAAAAGGTAAAAGTTTCCTTGTCAGTTGTGTCTGACTGTAGGGCATGGTGCTCATCTCCACTTCTTGGCCGAGGGAGTCAGCATTGTCCAAAGACAATTTCCATGGTCATGTGGCAACATGGCTATATGCTGAAGGCACAAAGAATGCTATTACCTTCTCATCAAAGTGGTACCTATTTATCTACTCTCATTTGCATGCTTTCAAATTGCTAGGATGGCAGGAGCTGAGGTAAGTAATGGGAGCTCACCCAGGGGTGAAATGTAAAATTTGTTACTACTGGTTCTGTGAGCATGGCTTGGTGGGGGGTGGTATGTGACTGGGTGGGTGGGGCCAACTTTTTTTTTTTAACTTTTCAAAGCATTTTTTCTGCAAATACAAAAAAATGCTTTGAAAAGCCTCTGCCGATCAGGAACACAGCTGGAATTGTCAGAGTCTTTTCAAAGCATTTTTTAACCATCTCTTCCCTGGAAAAGGTTGCAGAAAAAAATGCTTTAAGAGTCTCTCTGATGATCCCAGCTGAGTTGCCCGATCGTCAGAGAGACTTTTCAAAGCATTTTTTAAACCACGGAAGAGATTGCAGAAAAAAATGTTTTGAAAAGCCTCTGAGATCCCAGCTAAGCCATGTGATCATCAGAGGCTTTTTTTTTTTACTTTTAAAAACATTTTTTCGGTGGAAGAAGTTGTAGAAAATATGTTTTTAAAAGTTAAAAAAAAAGCCTCTGATCATGCGGCTCAGCTGGGCATGCGGGGGGGGGGGGCAGTGCAGGGATTTTTGCTACCGGTTCTCTGAACCATCCGCTGTCATCGCTACTGGATCAGGCGATCCAGTCTGAACCGGGAGCATTTCACCCCTGAGCTCACCCCATTATGCAGAGTCCAGTCTCAAACCTGAGCTGTCAGCTCTCCTGCTTTAACCGCTGAACAATCACACCCATTTATAACCAATTTAGATACACAGTAATTAAGCATAATTTCATGATGGTGATGATGAAATGAAGAGAATTTCTAAGGAGGTAAGGTTGCAGCTTCCCTTTATCTGGATCTTTATGACCTAACCCAGCTTAGCACATGCTGGCCTGAAGTTGCTGCTGAGAAAGGAATTATGCCGCAAAACAAATTTTGCTCCATAGGACAATTCACTGGGTAACACATTGCTGGCCATTTTAACTTACCACACAAGATTTGTTTGGAGGATGTGTTGGGAAAGTGAATACTACCAGCTTTGACGTTTAAATAAGCTTTTAAAAGGCTATGTTGAAGATCTCTCTCTCTCTCTCTCTCCCTCCCTCCCACTCTGGCTCTCCCTCTCTCTCTCCCTTCCCCTCCCCTGGAACAAATTGAGAAATTGCAAGTTTCATATTTGAACCTTCACTTCCTGTTGTCCTAATGTTGAATTTGCAGGAACCTTCATTCACCATCTGGGAGTTTGTTTGGAGTTGAAAACTGGCATAAAAAAATAAACCATAATTTATAATCCTGGGTCAATTTCCCTCTCCTTTTTAGGAACTAAAATTAGCTCTCTTCCTTTTTTTTCCTGACATCTGCAATGGGCTTTCCTCTCACATCAACACAAACCAGATTCCTTGGCAGGTGCTACATTTTAATAACCGCAAATCCTAGAACGGGTCTTCTGAGTCACCCTGCTTTTCCGCCTTTGTGGTCTTAAAGCACAATTCTGTGGGTTAATTAACCATTGTCTTGTTTTAATTATGTGCTTACATGAACCCAGAGGCCAGACCATGTGTGTCTGAATGACCCTAGGAAGGGAACAGAAATTTCAACCTTCATCAGCGGCTTAGGAACCACTGTAATTCTTAATAATTATGGACAAAACTTTTTCAAAACTATAAGGACTGAATAAAGCAGACAGAAACATAAATCAACCAAAACAGGGGTATTCTACTGAAACCTACAAAGATTTGGTAAGGAAAAAAGAAAGTTTGCTAATCCTGGATGTTTTTATCAAAGACACATGTTGTCTTTTTTTAAAAAAAAAATGTCTTGTTGGGTTCAAAGAAAATGAATAACCCTTTTCTGCAAGTTTAGGGTGGAAAATGAAAAATTTTGCAAGACAGTTTCCATTTGGTTCCTTTATCCCCCTCCCCACAGCCCTCTACGGTCCCCCAGAGTCATGGATTTAAAAAATGGCCAACTTTAATAATATCCTCAAGGTACAAAAGTAAAACGAATGTTAAAGAAAACAATAAATCAACATAAATTAACAAACGTCTGGGATAAACATCCAAAATACATCCAAAAGCCATCTAGAATTGCCATATAAATTAAACAGAGATGTTTAACCTTGACTACAACTGGGTTGAAGGCTAGGATTAAGAAGAGGTCAGTCACAATCAACATACAGTATGATTAATATTAATATAAAATAAAGCCAGCAACGTATAAACAATTCGTCCTCCTCAATGTTAGTAATTAATAGGCTGTATGCCAGACATGTATATGGGGATACTGTGTGTTTATTTTCTTTATGAAAATGTCTCTGTGTTGCTTTTTTAAATGCTTTTTTGTCTTCAAATCAGTCTTGATTCCTGGCCTGGACTAGCCCCTACCGGGTTTTTTGGCAAGATTTTCACAAATGTTTTCCTTTGCCTTCTTTCCAGAGCTAAGAAAGAGGGACTGGCCCCTAATCCTCCACCTGACTTCAGGTCTAATATATATTATAGTCAATTCAGTCAATTTAGCCATCTCTGCTTACTCCATCAACTTTTGCAGCCATTCTTCCATATACTGTATGTATGTATGTATGTATGTATGTATGTATGTATGTATATATATATATATATATACATATATATATATATATATATATACATATATATATGTGTGTGTGTGTGTGTGTGTGTGTATGTATGTATGTATGTATGTATACATATATATATATATATATATATATATATATATATATATATATATATATATGTAGGTCTTTGGTTATTCAGGTCTTCTCCCACGTAGAATTGGAAGTATCTTGGTGACGTTTCGACGAAGTCTCATTCGTCATCTACGAATGAGCATCTACATTGCTCCTGGAAGCACGAAGCCGAGAACACCAGCCTGAAGATGACGAATGAGACTTCGTCGAAGTCTCGACTTCGTCGAAACGTCACCAAGATACTTCCAATTCTACGCGGGAGAAGACCTGAATAACCAAAGACCTACATAGAAACACCCGCGAAAACCTCAGAATATATATAAACACTGTCTATAGGTATGGATTTTCCCAGCTGATGAACTACTGAACCAAGGCAAGGTAGTGCTTGAGTTGGCAAAAGTTGATGGAGTTAGCAGAGATGGCTAAATTGACTGCTTTGATAAAAGAAAAAAAAACATAAATATTTTTGTTTCTACTTGGAAGCCGCTTCTGTGCTTTGTGCTTAAGGTGGGGAAAAAATGAAACTTTGATTTTGGGTTTTACTGATTAGATAGATTTGTCGATATAAAAATGGCTAGTTTATACTACTACATAAAAGTAAAAAGTTGAGGTTGGATATTATTATCTTATTTTACTGCACCAACGGGAGTCGGAAGTCAACATCTTTTCTTTCTTTTCCCCCTTATCCCAAAGGTGCTTTTTTCAAGAGGCAACTGGACTTTCTGGGGGTTTTTTGAAGACGTTTTGCTTCTCATCCAGGAAGCTCCTTCAGCTTTGAAGAGAAGCAAAATGTCTTCAAAGAGAAACCAGAGAGTCCAATTGCCTCTTGAAAAAACACCTTTGGGACAACCATAACGTGGAGGACTGAGAATCTCCATAGACATTCTTTTTCCCTTCTTTTCTGCACTCTTCCCTTCCCCTTTCCCACCCCCATTTTTCCTATTTGTTTTTGTATTTTATATTATAAACAAATTTTTAAAAAGTAAACCGAACCAAAAGCATGCTTCTTCTCAATCAAGATGTCCGCTTTTTAGTCCCGTGACTTCAGATGCCAAGGTCATCGAGCTCCACCATGATTTCTTGAGTTCTGGGGTTTGAAGGTGAGAATCCATTGGGTTCCATTTAGCCTTGGCTGGGGGGGAGGGGGGCAGTGGTTCTCTGCTCCCTTCACATCTGCTCTTGGTTAACCATGCCACAGCTCACTGGGGGACACACAGGGAAAGGGGACAAGAAAACGGCTCATGAAAGCCACCTTTGCTGGAGGGTTCAGGAAGAGGCTGGAGACACATGGAGAGCAGTGAAAGGGGACTTTAATGGGAACCAAATGCAGATGGAGGACTTGTGGGCCTCCCCTCCATTTTTCCTCCCCCCCTCCTTTTTTTTTTTTTTTTGCCAGCCATTAGCATTCCTTAGACACCTGTAGGCACTTAAATCCTTGGCAGCCGACAGAAAACATTTTCTTTTTCTTCTGTGCCATGTTTGTTCACAAAAAGAGACACACGCATTTGGTTTCAATTAAGAGGAGCTGCCAACCACGGGGAGCTCCTTATAAATCCAGTGTGGAGGAAAATGGGATAAGGAAGGAGACAGAGATAGAGACTTTCTTTTTGGAAGTAACTTTCAAAAGCAGAGGAATGGATAGGTCTCTTCCCCACAAAGGCTGCAGCTAATGCAATCTGCCTTTGAGATAGCAGACTCCTTAAATAATGTTCCATCAGGAGGCTCTCTCAACTAGTTGATGCTGATTTATTAAGGGGAGGCAAGTGACTTGACAATTTCTTCTTCTTCTCCACACCCCCTGCCCAGTGGTAAAATCTACTTACCTTCCCAACCGGTTTGGAAGTGCGCACACCATGCTTGGACCCTCTGTGCATGCGCAAATCCTTCTGCACATGCGCAGAGGGTAAAAAACAGGTTACTTCCTGGTTAAAACCAGAAAGTAACGATGACCGGGAGGGTGGGGAGAGCCTCATGCTGCCATCACTACCGGTTCTCCGAATCACTGGCCGCTATCACTACCAGTTCAGCTGAACCAGTCCGAACCGGGAGCATTTCACTCCTGCCCCTGCCCTTCAACACCCCAAATCTATGTTTTAATCTGTGATATTTTTTAGATATTACCCATCTGGAACAATTCTGTATTATTATTATTATTATTATTATTATTATTATTATTATTATTATTATTATTATTATTATTATTTGCTCCTCACCTGTTTTCCTTCCATTTAGTGAAAGAGATTTTTGTTTTGAACTTTCTTTCCAAGAAGAAGAGTGTTTGGGTGCCATCTCAGACAAGGAGTGTGGTTTTTCTGGTCCTTTTAAAATGGTTTGACTTTCACTGTGGAACTGTATTCCAAACTGTTCCTTGCCAACATTTTTTCTCAACTATGACCACTTGAAGAAGGGTGGACTTCAACTCCCAGAATTCCCCAGCCAGCCTTGCCACCCACCTTTAAGTGGTCAAGGTTGAGAAACACTGTTTTACAATATAATTGCTTTCTCGTCTATGCTTTATGATATGCAGCATTTGGTTGCTTTCCAAGCTTAACCTCCATCCTAAGCAATGATGTCACAAAGTAAGCTCCTCCCACATCCTTTTCAGATTGGGAAGAGAAGATTTGAAATAAGCCATTCCAATATTCACCTGTATCTGAAAGAGCTGAAAAGCTCCAAAGGTCAGGCCAGACATCAGGAACTTTCTTCAGGTGATTTCTCTTCCTGCATTTGTCCTCTTCATGTTATGACTTCCCTAATGAAGAGAAATCCTTTCTTACCTGTTTCCCCGATTGCTTTTCTATCAGACTTCTGATGATTTGCAAATTACTGCTTAACAGAACTATTTATACTGTTATTTGGGGATGAATTCTTCCTTCCTTCCTTTCCTTCCTCCCTCCTTCCCTCCCTTCCATACGCCTCATGTAGAGATTTAGAAGATGTTGCATGGGATCTTAGCTTTGAGAAGAAAGCACCAATACAATTGTACAACTTCATGGTGATGCAGTTTATAATACCATAGATGGATTTTTGCCAGTATCCATAGCCTACTTTCTCCACGCTAGTGCTTTCTGGAATTGTTGGACATCTCCTCCCAAAGATTCCAGCCAGCAAAGCTATTGACCATATATTCAACCATGGGAGAAGTCATCGCAACATATCTGGGAATGTCTTCTATCACTGAGCTAGTAAATCAGCCTTTCTTATCATTGGCAGTCTCCATATGCCTCAGTTCTAACAATTATTGGGCTGGACGGGAATTCTTCCAACTTTAAGTCAGTACACTGGAGGTCATCCAAGTGGTGGAAGGTGGCATAATAGATCCTCCATATAGGATTATTAAAAGATTTAGCATTACTTGATAAATAAAAGGGAGTATGGTGTCCAAGACATCTTTCAACTTTAAGGATGAGGGCCAGTCTTTTTAAAAAATGAAGAAAGAGCTAGAGGGAGAAGAATTGAACAGAAATAGGTTATAATTGTTGGCAGGTGTTCCTTGACAGAGTTGGACATTTTTCCTAATGATTTCAAGCCAAATTGCTTATCATCTCCAGGGAAAGGTCATCAGGACCTCTCAGGATCAAAGGGTCACTTCCCAAGCAGTCTTGCTGACTGCCAAAAGAAGGGGGGGAGGGGGGAATCTCTCATTAGCTTAACGTCCCATTTCCCCCTTCCCAAATAATAACTTATTCTAAAATGCTCCATGCTATTTGTTTACAACATAATTGCTTTCTTGTCCATCCTTTATATATGCAGCATTGGAGAATCCAAAAGTTATCTGCGATAAGCTATGTGTTACTCAGAGCAGACAGGGTATTTAGCTTAGAAATGCAAGATAGAACAGTCCCTGCAGTCTCATGCATTTAAGAGCTAACCCATTTCATTCCCCACAGTTTGGGACAAGTCAGAATTCTCTACAATGAATGGCAAAAAAAAAAAAAAAAAAAAAGGAAAGTGAAAATGGTGGCCACAGGATGCAACTGAAGCTCCATCTGACAAATGAAGGTCCCAGGATGTCCCAGGATACATGTCCCAGGATAATGCTGCAGGATCCAATCTGAGTCAATCACTGGGGCCACAAGTTTAGTCTTCCAAGCTTTCAGGCTTGTGCTGGAGCCCATCTTCAGAGAACTTCCTTTTGCAGAGTGTGTTAGAGCAAAGGTCTCCAACCTTGGCCACTTTGAGACTTGTGGACTTCAACTCCCAGAATTCCTCAGCCAGCTTTGACCAAGGTTGAAGACCCCTGTGTTAGAGTGTAACTTCATTTTCTGTACACACTCTGCTAGAGAGAAGTTTCCTGAGAATGATCTCCAGCAGGAGACCAAAAGCTCGGAAGACTAAACCTCTGGTCCCAGTGACCAACCAGATTGGATCCTGAAGCTCCACCTGTTTCTTATGTGTTTCCCATGAGCTGCTGTAAGCTTTGATCACATCATCATGGCTGCCATCTTGACTTTGATCACATCATCATAGACTGGTATCTTGACTCTTGCCACCTTATCACATATTTGTCCATACCCTTTTATTATTGTTACAGACACCTTAAGGTGGTGAACATATACAACAAACTTCTTCTTCCTCCTATCTTCCTCCAATGTTTAAATTGTATCAAGCAACTTTTTGTACTGAAACCAGCTTTTTGACCTTTGAGGCATTGTAGGAAGAGAGTGACATTGATCTACAACAACAACAACAACAACAACAACAACAACAACAAAAAGGAGTATGGCAACATTTTTTCCAACTGGCAAATTTGATTAAAAGACATGTTTCCCGGATTTGTTTTGCCCCCAATTTTGTTGGCCATTTTGTAAATCTTTGGAGACCTTTGGATGTTACTCTGGTTGGAGGTTGGGCGAGTCCACCATTGTGGTTTTCTCTGACGTGGTTGTACTTATGTTTTTTGAGTTGGATTGTCCTCAGGTGCATTGCACTGCAATTATATTAGTGTTGTTTATTTCTTTTCTTTTTTTTTATTCTATTGGTTTTAGTTCTGTGTGTGCCACCTGCATCATAACTGTGATATGGACATCTACATAAATTGATATAATGAATGTAAAACATACCCAACTGAGCTAGTAGATGTCTAGAGTTGCTAAACTGATGTACATTTTAAACTGGGGTGAGGGGATAACTGGAGGATGGAGGGAAAGAGTGGTTGGTTAGACAAACAAGGCTGCTTGTGAGACAGATTACAATTAATTTCTCAATTAACATTTGTAATGCATTTGGGTGCTAACAGTTATAATATGTTTTAGATGTCATTTCGAAGCCCTCAGTAGCTAGCCATGATGATTAACATGTTCGAGTATGTAGAGTATTACATCTAGGTAATCCTCAACCTGTAACCATTCTTTTACTGACCATCCAAAGTTAGAATAGCCCTGAAAAAAGTGACTTATGATCATTTTTTAAAAAATATACTTTATTAAGTTTATTATACATATACAGAACATCATATTTCTACTAATATCGGATGTGCAGTGTTTATACATATGTACATAAAATATAACTGGCGTCACTTGAACTCTTTATTACTATTTTCTTAGTGCACCTTGAGCTCCTACTTTTACCCTATTGTTCAACCATTTGTATCTCCTTTCCCACACAGTACAATACTTTGAATTCTCATCGTTATTTATCTCGTGTGTTAATTTGCTCATTTCTGCGCACTCTAAAATTTTTTTCATTATTAATTCTTTTGGTGGCAGGGTTTTCTCTTTCCAAAATTGTGCGTAGGCCAGTCTGACTGCTGCGGTTATATGTATTATCAGGTGAATCTTTTCCTTTTCATACCCCGTCCTGATTATTCCCAGGAGAAATAATTCCGGAGACAAATCAATTTCTTCTTCAAAACTGCTCCAAATTCTGTTCCAGAATCTTTTCGCCTTATGATCATTTTTCACGCTTACAACTGTTGCAGCACCCCCATGGTCACATGATCAAAATTCAGATGCTTGACAACTGACTCATATTTATGACCATTGCAGCATCCCAGGGATCATGTGATCTCCTTCTGCGGACTTACGACAACAGAGTCAAAGGGGAAGCCAGATTTACTTCTCAACCGTGTTCCTATCTTTAACAATTGCAGTGATTCACTTAACAGCTGTGGCAAGAAAGGTCCTAAAGTGAGACAAAAATTCACTTCACAATTGTCTTACTTAGCCACAGAAATTTAAGGGCTCAGTTGGGGTCGTAAGTCGAGGACTATCTGTATTAGGAATCAGTAGGAATAGATTATTCAGATTTTATTCGTAAGACTCAAAGTTCTTGATAGATCTGGGAGTAATGGACAAGGATCCTGATATTTTTCTGCTTCTGGTTTCAAAACTTTGGTGCATTCCTCTGGAATAGAGACAGACTCTGAGTAAACTTTGACTTATTCCATCCCATTTGCCTCTTTGACGTGAAGAGCCTGAATACAGCAAAGGCATACTCCATGTTTTCACTCATCAACAAGGCCAGCCAATGCATTCTCTCTCTCTCCCCCCTCCCCTCCCTCCTTCCCCCCCCCCCTCTCCCTCCCTCCCTCTCTCTCTCTCTCACTCTCAGGCCACCCTGGTGCAGAATGGCTGCAAGTTCATTTCCAGGAATAATTAAGTCGGGACTGGCGCAGCGTGTGAATGCAATGGAGGCAGGGGGTGGGGAGTAAGGGTCGAGAGAGCCCTGTCTGGGAGTAAACTTGACCTGTCCTCTCTTAAAAGGGCCATTAGTTTTTGCCACTGCCAAGCAGCCAAGGAAAAGAAAAGGGACCAGGGTGCACTGAACTCCTGCTTTGGCCGACAGTCAGATTAGGATACAGAAAGACAAGTGCTCCATAGAGGAGAGACCCTTGAAAGCAGCTATTGTTGAGAGATTTGGCAGGAGAGAGCCCAGAGCAAAAGAGATTTGTTAGGGAGGCCCAGCCTGCTTATAAGATGCTCTCAGAAACGCTCTGAACCGTGCAAAATTACTTAAACCAACACTATTGACATTGCATCCAGCACTACTTGAAGGGGGCAGTTTCTCCTTCTGTTCATCAAAAATTCATAGTAAAACCCTCCAGCACGTCTTTCTTTTTACTCTTTTCTTGTTGCTCATTGAGTAGGGCTCCCCTCCCTCCCCCCCCCGCTCCACTGTCCCCGCTCGCCCTGAGTCCCCATGCCTTTCCAGTCCCTTGGCTCTGAAATGAAGGAAGGGGAAGCCCAGTGTGGGGGACCAAGGGGGGACTTTGAACCGCCCCTCATTTTGGGGAGTTGATTAAACCCAAATGGATGACAAGGAAGGTTGGCATTGGAGGAATTTGCTGAAGGAGGAAACGCTGTGTCAGGATGGGTTTTTCCTCAACCGATTTTCTCTCTGAGGAAAAATAGTCCTGGTGTTCTAGCTCTTTCTTGGGGGGGGGGGGGGGCTTGAGAATTTATCTCAAATTTCTTTTGAGGTTTCTAAGAAGACTTGAGGGTACCTACGCTACTGTTCTCCTTTTCTTCCCTTTCCATCTCTCTCTCTGGATGCCCTTTCTTTCCAGACTGAAAAAAGGCTGAAAAATGGATTCTCCCCTGAAACTCCTTGGGAAGTGTGGACATTTAAAGAAAGTGGAGTGTTGGAAAGATGAACCCTCAGTGAAAAAGAAAAGATGCTTGTATATACATCTGGGCTAACCTGTAGGTAAATATAGGAGTCTACCTAACCTTGATGAAAATTTCACCCAAATTTTCTATAGTTGGGTGAAGGAAATAGATTGGGAGCTGGTTTAAAAAAACAAAACAATGCAAGATAGTTTGTTTTTCTCCTTTGTGTTGTTTTTGAAGTCAAGGGGATATTTTTCCGCCTGAGCTCCCCTGAGCACAGATGTCATCACTGGATGCTGAAATAGTCCAGCCAAAGCTGAACATTTCTATCTCTGAGCTGGGAAGGGGATTCCCCACCCCCACCCCACCTTACACCTCGTCATTCAATGCCTCTCTACAAATCGAGAGTGAGAAGGAAAGGATAAACACAGTCAAGGGCTACTTCTGTTCTGGTGCTGTGTAAACTCGGGCCAACACTGTTTACTTGGCTGTCAGATCGCCATGTCTGCCCAGCTTGGGGTAGAACATTCTTCTCTTCATCTGCTATCATCAAGGATCAGCTTCGTTTCCTCTACCTGATTCTCTTCTTTACCCAGGTAACCCTGTCTGATCAGGGTTTCAGGATTTAGCCCTTTAAAAAAAACCTGAAGATTTTTAATCACAGGATACCCAAAACGTTGGAGAGAGCTGTTTTCTCTCAAGCCGATCTCCTCCATTTTAAGGAACTCATTCCTTCCTGTCTGTGGGAAGATTCCCAGAGAGGTGAATATCAGAACGTACATAATAAATCTATTTTGAAAACACATGGAAATGAGTTAAGGTCTGTAATTCTGCATTAGACATCAGTATGGAGACCCTTGAGATGTTGCGGTAACAGGATTGTGGTGCTGCTTAACCCTGCTTCTTAAATCCTAGACTCTTTCTGCACTCTGTCCCTAAAGTTCAGATGACTGGAAAACCCTAACTCTGTCTCCCTTGGGGATTGCCAGATTACTTTAATAGAGCTACACTGCAATATTCATTTTCAGAATTTATTGGCTGCCCAGTCCAGCAGTATCTGCTACAACTAGACTTCAGGATTCTGGTTAAGCTCAAGCTTTGTTTGAGAAATTTGTGATGATCTAAGGTCTCCATGAGAACCGAAAGTATGCAAATGCCTCCCTTCTGCTAACCAGTTGGTGTGTCTGTGCAACGTAGAGAAAGTTTTTATAGGAAGATTCCTCCCCCCACTCCCCCACCATGGTTTATGTTTGGAATTCAAGCCAAAGTACCTTCACTGACTTTTAGGGAGTGTAGATTGTGACCTCTGGATTTAACTGCTCAAAATCTGTGTAAGTCAAACTATCCCTGTCACTTAAATTACCGAGCCAAATAAATGGTTCAAAGTAAATCCATTTACAGATGGTTTGTGCAATTGCATCAACAAACCACATGTATTGTAGATCACCAAATAAATGCATTGATTATAGAAGGGTAAAGGAATCCTAAAGATATTTCTCCTTCTTTCTTCAGTCTTCCTAGTGATGTGGTAAAAAGCCTGTTATAAACTCAGGTTGTGTTATGGGATTTCACTAGAGCTTATCCAAATAAAAAGCAACTATAGATTTTTAAAGAGTTAGAAGTAAAGATAACATTCCCTGAAAAGTAACCTCTAGATATATTTCCATCTGCATTTACAGGATGTGCCCTTAGTGGTACCACCATACTGTAATACATTTTTTAATGAAAGGCATTGTAACTGTTCTGCTCACAATCTATGATAACAAAGTTGTTGAACTACTGTAGATTCTTTGATGCTTCAGTTAATAATCTGTATCCAATTGCAACTGGGATTCCGTTTCATAAACTAATGGTTTTCAACACCAATGCTGTGATGCTTACCAGTTGCTTAAAGGTTAGGCAATGAAATCTGCAGCTGTGTGGGATGAGGTGACTATTTACAATGAATGACCATATTCTAGAGCCTGTCAAGCACTGGGGAAATCAGGAGATTCAGGCAGCTCAAATGAGTATAAAGATTTATTGCAAGCATAAAAATCTGACCTACTAACACTCAAGGGAAATGAGCAGGAATAAGAAAGCATTCGAGCTGGAGTGGACTTAGCTTTCTTATGGGCACACAGGGACTTGTGACTTATGACATGTTTGACTCTTCCCTCAGGTTCAGCCTGGTCATCTTCTACAAAGCCTTGAATTAGCCTGCCCATTTCACTAAACTTATAAAGGCACATTAAGGCTTTATTGGTTGGGTGTATTGATTGGGTGTTACAGGAGCTCAACAAATACAGATACAGAGCAACTCACTGGGAAAGGTTGATATAGATCTTATATCAATCTTATATCAACATGAATAGTTTTGTGTAAGAATTTTCCCAGCATGTACAGAATTATGGACCATCAGATCCTAGAATTACAACTTGGAGCATTTTCATAACCTAACAGTTTCATCCAGCGGTGAAATCCAATTTTTTTTACTATCGGTTCTGTGGACGTGGCTTGGTGGGTGTGGCTTGGTGGGCATGGCAGGGGAAGGATACTGAAAAATCTCCATTTCCACCCCACTCCTGGGGGAAGGAGATTGCAAAATCTCCATTCCCACCCCACTTCTGGGGGAAGCCAGAGGTGGTATTTGCTGGTTCTCCAAACTGCTCACAATTTTCGCTACCGGTTCTCCAGAACCTGTCAGAACCTGCTGGATTTCACCCCTGGTTTCATCTCAACTGCACAGCACAAAGTTGGTGAAGGTTATGCTAAACCCTTATGTGATCCAAATCTCTCTAAAGCAGATTCTGTGGCAACCATTTTTGAGGAAAAGTATTACAATTTGCCAAGCATTACCAACTTGCTATAACTGAAAACAAAACTTTTATCCAGATAAAAAACTCCAGAGTTTATCAAGATTTATTGAAATCTAAGGTAGGTAAATTGAGGACCCAGTTTGTGGGGGCAATAAGCTAACTTTGTATAAAAATATACAAAAGTATGAAGGCTATTGCTTAACGCATTGTAAGCCGTCCTGAGTCTCTGGAAAAGAGTGGCATATAAATCTAATTAATAAATAAATAAATAAATAAATAAATAATAATAATAATAAAGATTTATTGGAAAAGAATGGAATAAAGTTTCAGAAATCTCCGCCATTTGCATTGCTCTCCTTGTAGCACCTAACATCTCTTAAAGTTAAAATGGAGATTTTTTCAGAGGTTTACTGATAGACTGTATGAAATAGTTGAGGAAGTTGTTTAGATGATAGCTGTGGGATGGGCATGAATCTCTTGCTTAGACTCTGATTTCTTTTTCTTAGCAAAGGTAGTTAATCCAACCCTCATCTCTCTTACACATTAAACTAAGGTAAAGGTAAAGGTTCCCCTCGCACATATGTGCTAGCTGTTCCTAACTCTAGGGGGCGGTGCTCATCTCTGTTTCAAAGCTGAAGAGCCAGTGCTATCCAAAGACGTCTCCGTGGTCCTGTGGCCGGCATGACTAAATGCCAAAGGCGCATGGAACGCTGTTACCTTCCCACCAAAGGTGGTCCCTATTTTTCTATTTGCATATTTTTTAACATGCTTTCGAACTGCTAGGTTGGCAGAAGCTGGGACAAGAAATAGGAGCTCACCCAGTTACGTGGCACTAAGGATTTGAACCACTGAACTGCCAACCTTTTGATCCACAAGCTCAGCATCTTAGCCACTGAGCCACACATTAAACTAATTCAGTATAATTCTAGATTAAGCGTATAGCAACATTGAAAAGGCTTTATCTCTCTCAAGGAGATTAGACGTCTTGTAGCAGAAAAGGTACAGTTTTTCAAATCTGAGAAGTTCATTTACAATCTGGAGTTAGCGTTAGGATTTGGTGAGGGAAGTTTGGAAGTTGTTCTCTCATGGCTCACCCCATGTCATGGTTCAGTTCTGATTGAGTTTTTTCTGCCTCTGCTGCCAGCGAAAAGCCAAAAGGCATGAATATTATGCTAATAGATCAGCTTTGGCTGTGATGTGAGACAAAGCTCATGCACGTCTGAGATGAAACACATGCCTTTCTGGCAGGCTGGTGATAAGAGGCAGAAATATCCCAGGGCAAATGGAAACATGGAAGGGGGGAAAACAGCCTCAAGGACAAGAGATTTGCAATTCTAGGTTGAACCCTTTGAACGGCTTCTTATTACTAGGAATAACAGAGATTCTCTGTTTACTAATAACCACTGCAGGGATATCACATTCCCTTATTTTTTTTCCCCCTTTAGGACAGGGGTCTCCAACCTTGGCAACTTTAAGCCAGGCAGACTTCAACACCCAGAGTTGGGAGTTGAAGTCCGCCAGGCTTAAAGTTGCCAAGGTTGGAGACCTCTGCCTTAGGAGATGCTTTGCTAAGCACTTGATGGTATAAATTGTTACTTGAATTTAAACAGGAGCTAAAGGGCAGAATTTTGATCCTGTAATTCCAATTGCCACTTTAATTGTTTGACCCTCCTTGCAGATACTTCTCCTCAGCAAAATATTTTGTTTATATAGGTAAATCCTCGATTTACGACCACAATTGAGCCCAAAATAATTTATGTTGCTGAGGGAAATATGTGTTAAATGAGTTTTGCCCCATTTTACAACTTTTCTTGCCCCTGTTGTTAAGTGAGTCAATGCAATTGTCAATTTAGTAACACAGTTGTGAAATGAATCTGGCTTCCTCGTTGACTTTGCTTGTCAGAAGGTTGCAAAAGCTAATCACATGATCCCAGGACATGCAACGGTCATAAATATGAACCGGTTGCCAAGCATCTGAATTTTGATCACGTGACTATGGCCATGCTGCAATGGTTCTAAGTGTGAAAAACAGCCCTTTTTTCAGTGCCGTTGTAAATTTGAACAGTCACTAAATGAACTGTTGTAAGTCGAGGACTACCTGTATTGACTGCAGTGGTGAAATGTAAAATTTGTTATTACCAGTTCTGTGGGCATGGCGTGGGGGGGGTAATATGACTGAGTGGACGTGGCCAACTTTTTTTTTTTTTTACTTTTAAAACCATTTGTAAAAAAAAATGCTTCTAAAGCCTCTGATGATCCCAGCTTACTTGCCTGATCGGCAGAGGTGTTTTTTGTTTTTTTTAAAAACCTCTGATGATCACAGCTGACTTGCCTGATCGGCAGAAGCTTTTTAAAAAAAAAAAAAACTCTGATGATCCCAACTGACTTGCCTGATCGGCAGAGGCTTTTTTTCCCTTTAAAAACATTTTTTCTATAACCTATAAGGTTGTAGAAAAAATGCTTTTAAAAGCCTCTGATGATCCCAGCTGAGCCGTACAATCATCAGAGGCTTTTTTTTTACTTTTAAAAGCATTTTTTCGGCCAAAGAGGTTGTAGAAAAAATGCTTTTAAAAATAATTTTAAAAAGCCTCTGATTGCGCGGCTCAGCTGGGCATGGGGGGGGGGGCAGGGATTTTTGCTACCGGTTCTCTGAACCACCCGCCTCCATCGCTACCAGATTGGGCGATCCGGTGCGAACTGGGAGCATTTCACCCCTGATTGACTGGTACTAGTTCTCTCATTCTGAAGAATGTCTCATTTGAATCTGTGACATTTGCATTGCTAAACTACAGTACAAGCTGTATTTCCAAATCCCAGAGAATTTCATCAATTTATCTGCTTTTGGATGTACAGTCACTCAGTGCAAAAATTTAAAGAGAGATTACAGACCTCTCAAATCATGAGACGAGCAATTGCAGTGAAAGTTCTGTGTGTTTTCACTATGTAGGTTAAAGAGAAACCTATTTAATTTTTCCCAGTTCTTTCCAGTTGTGTAATGTAGTCTGTGCACACATACATCCTCTAAAAGAAGAGTGCTGCCAAGCCTTGATCGGTCTTGAAAGATCTATAACCTCATGTTGCCATAGTAGGGGGACCTAATTTCCCATCCCTAAGAATTCTGGGTTCTCTAACATGACAGGTTTTTTCTGGACCAGTAGACGGACACAAACGTTGCCACTAGAGGGCTGTGTCTATTTGTCTGAGACATGCTACATTGGTTAATTAATGCCATGAAGCTTGGTAGATATCTCCCTGGCGTAGAGACAAACCCTCTGTTATTCTTTGTGTAAATGGGTTCAGCCTGTTAAACCCCTGTTCAGTCACAGAATGGTTGGCTCTTTCTCACAGCAGTCCTCCAGATGTGTCATAATTCGCTTCCCTGAATGTTACAAGGAGGCAGCTGGGACCGCACTAATTCAGAAAGTGCTCGCTGGTTGGAGTGCCAATTCTCTGCCTTTGTGGTGTTATATTGCAAGCTTATGGGAAATAAATAAATAAAAGGGTTTCACTCCAAGGGCATAATTTAATAGGACAAAGATACTTACTTTTGAAAAATGTGCATTGTTCACACTTTCTTTCCAGAGACTTGTATAAGGGTGCAGCTGCTTAGCAAAGCACTCTGATGCTTCTAAGAAAATGGAAGCCTTTGGCAAAGGGAAGTTTCTAATTTTTGTAGCTCTCAAATGGGAGAGGTGAGTCACTTCCTTTGGAGAGAAGAAAAGCATGAGAGAAACCTACACTCACACACACACACAAAAGTGGATGAGTGCAGATACTATCCCAAACTCCAAATGGAATGTTACTGTACTTCAGGCATGGTGACTACAGCACAACATGCAAGATAATCACTAGAAGTGTGGATATACCTTATATTACCCTATCCTTTATAGCCTATAATTTAGTTCTCCTTAGCTCAAAATACCTTAATAACAATAGACCAAATATTGAATCAAATATTGAATGTTTTAGTCATTGTGTAAACAGGCTACATGTTTTTCATTGGGATTTTCTCTTGAACTGCCACTTACTAGGAGAATACCAACGTACCCATGTCTACTACTGCCACTACATTTGTTAGAATGTCAGTTTCTCTTTCATATGAAGTGCCATTAATGGACAGCAGAACTGAAATATGAGAAATCTAAGAAATTCCCCCAAACGAAGAAAGGCAAAGGGTTGTTTTTTTGTTTTTTGTTTTGGTCTGGAGTATTATTTTTATTTAATCTGTTCCACATTAGCTTTCTAGAAACACAACACTCATCAGAATTGTCTTCTAATTCAAGGGAAATATATCTGAAATGACTACATTTAAATGGAAGAAAACCTGCTTGCTTAGGCATATATTTTCCATAGTGCTGTGCCATAAAAAGCATTTTTCATTACTTGGCCATCCCTTTAAAATACATCGAAATTTCCAAGTGGAAAATGAGCCGTTTAATCTTCACAAAGCAGCAGAAAATGCACAACTCATGCAGCCAGAAAAGGGGAAAAAAGAGAATAAGAATGAGATTGCTCTTCCTGATTAAAATACAGTTGAGCAATTCTGGCTAGGCTTTGCACACATATTATTTGCTCAGATTGATCTAATTTGGTATTTTTGTCTATCTATCTAAGCAATTAATGATGTCTCTATGAATAATTTCCTTCTAAATCAAAATGGATTTTGAGTGGCAATACTATCAGAGCCAAAGTGGAAAGAAAGAAAGAAAGAAAGAAAGAAAGAAAGAAAGAAAGAAAGAAAGAAAGAAAGAAAGAAAGAAAGAAAGAAAGAAAGAAAGAAAGAATGAGCCTGATAAGGATGAACTCCAAGCTGAGCAGAAATGAAAAGTATTTTGAGGAAAAGAAAATGAGCAACCTCATCTCTGTAAAAAGCTCCACAAGGTTTTTATATAGAATAGAATAGAATAGAATAGAATAGAATAGAATAGAATAGAATAGAATAGAATAGAATAGAATAAGCTGGAAGGGACCTTGGAGGTCTTCTAGTCCAGCTCAAGCAGGATAACCTATACCATTTTAGATAAGTGACTGTCTAGATTCTTCTTAAAAACACCCAGTGATGGAGCACCCATGATTTTTGCAGGCAAACTGTTCCACTGGTTAATTGTCCTCACTGTTAGGAATGTCCAGTGTCATCATAGAAGCGCAGAACATTGAGTACTAATTGGAAATGTAAAGACAGAACTTGGAGGATGGTTTGACTAAATATCCTGAAGCCATTTACAATTTTTATTATTGTATTTCAGATTCAAGAGAAGGGGGGAGCGGGGAGAAAGGGAGAGAGAGAAGGAGAGAGAGAGAGAGAGAGAGAGACAGAGAGACATAAGTTAGCAAAGACAGAATGTTGTACTCTTCTGTTTTTCCTTTCTTAAGAGGCTCAGATAGGGCTACAACACTGAGAATGATAATCTTGAAGAGTAGCTAAAACTTTCCTATTAAGTGAAAAATTAAGGGTAAAAAAGAGAAAGCAAAAAAAAAAAAAAAGTCAGCAATTTGGCCAGAAGTTCAACCTGACTTTGATTATCTGAAGAATGCTTTGAACCACAGGCCTATTCTTTGCCCTGCCCAGATGGAATGTGGTTTTGGACAATATCAACAGAATATTTTAGTTGAAGCCTTGCTGCTCCAAAATCAGTTGGTCTTATGCAAGTTGGAGGTCGTGATCCTCACTTAAATCTGACCAGCTCAGCTAAATAGAAATATAACTTTTATAACATCAAATCAACCTGAGTATTGCAGGATGAATTGCAGCCAAATTGTGCTGTGAGACCAATGGTCACTGCCAGTCCTATTCAGAAAAATATGTATTATTATTGTTTGCAACCTTTGTTCTGCTAAGAATTAATTTACCTCTTGTGGAAAGGTACTGAGAGCAGGAGAAAAAGGGACTGGTGGAATTATACAATCATATCATGGCCATTAAATTTGACCAGTTAGCCTTCGATTGAACATATCCAATAAAAAGGAACTCATACTTCTTTTATTCTCTGGTTAAACATCTCCTGCTGTTAGTTGAAGTTCTAACATTCAGTAGATCCTGATTTT
This sequence comes from Masticophis lateralis, assembly GCA_030761175.1. NCBI lineage: Eukaryota > Metazoa > Chordata > Lepidosauria > Squamata > Colubridae > Masticophis > Masticophis lateralis. The sequence continues at coordinate 4,525,120 of JAUDYJ010000008.1, read as the reverse complement.
CTAGAACTGAAAACTGTCCTGAATTATGGATTAAAGGAAAACAAACTGTTTTCCTGGTGTATCAGCCTCCCACATTCATTATTAGTCAAGGTTGAATCTACATATTTTAATTTACTTAGTTTTAAAATATTTTTATTTGTATTTGAATCTGTTTCAATTTGTTTCCCTTCGTTGAAGAGAAGGGCTAACCCAAACTGATCACGGTACTCAAGATGAGGTCAAATGAATCCTGAACAGAATGAGACAATTTATTCCCTGTAATTCGGAAGATATGCTTGCACGGATGGAGCCTACAATTTTGTTTGTCTTTTTTGTAGCCATACCTAATTACAGGCTCAGTACAGGCTCAGTACATTATTAAAGTATGAGAGGAAAAAGACATTTACTTTCTCCATTTTGCAAATTTCCTTTATCCTTGGGTGAGATAAAGGGTAGAGGCAGAGAGAATGCAAAGGGAGGGCTGTGAACTGAAGAGAGAACCTGGATGTCTGAATTTAGCTCACTATGTGTGATAGACTGTTAGAATAATCTTGAAGAACAGGAAAAGGAGCCATAGACAAGTCAATAGTCAGATAAGAGAAATCTGAGTCTAAAATAGGGATATAAGTTGAAAAAAAGATATCTTAGATAACTGTCCAAGTGCAATAGTGGGTCCATTGCCTGGTGTACCCTTCACCAAAACTGAACCCACTGGGATAGGCATTGTAAAATAAACTTTATTCTGCAAAAGAAAGGACACAGAGGGATCTCTCTCAAAGCTCATGTAACCCCCCTCCAATATCCAGCATTTACAACAAGATACAACATGTTGTAGGGGCCATGGTAGCTAAGTGGTTAAGATGCTTAGATCTATAGCTCAGCAATTTGAGACCTGAGACCTGAGTGCCACAAGATGGAGTGAACAGGACTTCCGGTTGATGTCACAGTCAGAATGGACTGAAAAATAGTGGGAAAATAGCATCTGGCATGAAATCCAGCCAGACGAACTGCTGCCTGGAGGCTTTTGAGCCATAACCATCTTGTAGGGATGGTGAAGAAAGGAGATGCATTTCGTGGACCACGGGGAATTGGCAATTTCCTCACTGGAACAGAAATAGCTCTCCTGAAGTGGCAGCGGGGGCTGCGACCATCTTATGGTGGCCCCCTTGAAGCTGGAACAACCAAACCAAAGAATTGTGCAGGAGTAGCGGTTGGGCGGACTGCTAGAACTGGGTGAGATAAATGCCAATTTATACTAAGAAAAATTGAAATTTAAGTTTTAAAAGAATTTCTGAGCTTTGACTAGTGGCTATTTGGCATTTGGGGAAAAAACATACACGCGGAACAAAGAGAAGGTGTGGACTGTAATATAAAGAATCTAAGAGAAAGTCTTGGATTTGGAAAATTGGGAAAAGCAAAAAATTTTAAAAAGGAAAAAAATGATTTTTGGAAGAAAACAATAATTTATAAGAGAACTTTTAAAAATCATTGGACATTTTGACAAACAATTGGATAAAATAGCCTGCTTTGTAATGGAATAGAAACAGAGAATGCCATCTGCTGGAGGAAAGAAAAAGTACTGTAACATTCTATTCAAATAGACAAAATAGAAGAAATAGCAGCTGGAAATTTAGACCTTGGCCATATAGAAGAAGATAATTTGGACACTGTGAGAACATTTAAGGAGTGACTGTGTTTTACCTCTGGGTGGTGGTTTTATTTCTCTTCTCTTCTGGAAGATAGTTTTATAACTGGATTTGACTGTTGCTGAATTGGGATAATAATTAATAATTGAGAAGAACATTTTAACTTTAAAGAACAAAGGAATAATTTAAGAAGAAAAGAAGAAAAGAAGAGGAGATACAAATTATATTGACTTAAAATTCTGGCTAAGTGCATAGAGTTATAATTGCAGAGGTATTAGTAACTTTTTAAATTGTCATAAAATGGAGTTGCAGATGTATGAAGAGTTACTTTTGATGTTTAAAAGTATGCACGAATTTTTAATAGGCAAAAAAGAAACAGAAAATTTATTTAAATATATAGAAAAAGAAAATGAGAAGTTGGAAGAGGGAAATTTAAATGAGAAACAAGAAATTAACAATGCTGAAGAGAAAATGTTAAAAAATAAAAATCAGATAGAGAGCATTATAGAAATGGTTGGGAATGTAAAAAGTGCAGAGAGGAAAGGGGGAAAATTCCCCCTAAATAAGAAACAGGAAAAAGGAAAGAAGGGGAAAATCTGGAAGAGACAAGGGAAAGTTTTGGTGAGGGATGCTCAAATAATACAACAAAAAAGATAAAAGGAAGACAGAAGATGAAACGTAACATTTAAAAAAATTAAGAAAAGAACTGAGAAGTTAGAGCGAGATAAAGGGTTGTGCAAAAAATTATTAGAAAAGGGGGTGCTAAAAAGATTTAGAGATGATGGTTAAAGATGAAGGATGATGGGGTAAAAATTGGCATATATATATATATGCCAATATTATTATTATTATATTGTCAATTTTCCCATTCTCATTTATTAATCTATCTCATATATATATATATATATATGAGATAGATTAATAAATGAGAATGGGAAAATTGACAATATAATAATAATAATATTTTTGATGGTTTTTAAAATTAGAATGGAATTTTAATTGTTATAGTAGTGGTAAGAGAGAAGAATTATAGGATATACTGTGATGCTAGCTAGATGAAAGCATTGAAAATGAAATGATAAAGAAATATGTAAGAATAATATGGTAGAAATTGAAAAAATATGATATGGCAGAAAATGATTATAACTGAATATATGATAAAGGTGAATGAATAGAGTTTGTCTACATTAAATCTTAATAGATAGAAATGTGAAAATAAGCAATTTGACAATATTATTAATTTTGATATCAATGTAAAAAATGGACATTTAAAATGTTAATTGTAAAGAGAATAACAATGTTGAAATTATGAAAGTGACTATGTTTGCAAAGAAGAAGCAATAGAACACATTTGTGATAAACCACAGCAGATGGAAAGGTGAAAATAAGTAATCTAAGGATATTATTAATTTTGATAACAAAGTAAATTAAAATGAATATTTTACTGTTAACGACTGGGTAGAAGAAATTAGAGAGACACTTCTGGAAATGAAGAAAGAATGTAAACTACTGGAGAAATTGTAATTGAGAATAAGCATAAGGTGTAAAGTGATGCGATTTAAATATAAAATTGAAAATGATAGAAAATAATGGAAAGAAAATAATATGGCAGAAGTTGAAATAAGAAGATATGGAGAAAAATGATAAATTTGTGATAAAGGATATACAAAAGAGATAAACATTGGGAAAAAATGGGAAGATTAGGATATATTATAATGATGATTTTGATTATGTATAAAATGTAACTTGGTCAACACTCTGTTCATAAAATATGTATGATGGAATTTTTTTTTAATAAAACATGTCTATCAAAGAAAGAAAGAAAGATGAAGTAAGCTACTGTCATTTGCCCCAGCTCCTGCCAATGTAGCAGTTCAAAAGCATGCTAACCCAAGTAGATAAGAGCAAGAATGTTTAGACTTATATACTGCTTCACAGTGCTTTCCAGCCCTCTCTAAGTGGTTAACAGAGTCAGCACATTGCCCTCAACAATCTGGGTCCTCATTTTACCAACCTCAGAAGGATGGAAGGCTGAGTCAACCTTGAGCCTGGTGAGATTCGAACTACCAAATTTCAGTTAGCCGGCAGTCAGCAGAAGTAGCCTGCAATATCGCATTCTAACCACTGCACCACCTTAGCTCATAAATAGGTAACACATATAAGCATCCGAGAAGGTAGCAACGTTCTGTGTTTCACCATACATTCTCTGCTGTGCTGTGATGTCATGCTGGCCACATGACCGGGGAAATGTCCCTGGATAATGCAGGTTCTTTGGCTTAAGAAACGGACATCAGCATCGTATTCTAAAGCCAGTGATGACTATAGAGGGGCAAAACCCACAGGGACACATGTACTTTCAATATGTTTAATGTCACAGGGTCTCAGGTTGTCCCGGTTCTTTTTCGGTAATGCCTTTACCGTATTACCATAAATAAATATTCTTCAAGCTTGTACCTAGGTTAACCACAACATTTTCCTATCATTTCATCAGCAGAACCATATCGTAGCTTCCAGTGTGAACTTCCCATTTTAACAACATATTTCTCTTTCCAGAAAAACATTTTGACTATAATATATGCAACCCTTTCCTGTTTATTCCTTGTCTCATTATACTCCTGGGGTTGCAGTTTAGCAAACGAAAACACGTATGTCTTGTCCTAAAGCTGAAATCTTAGCTGAACTTTTATTAATCTTTTACTGGGGATTTGAGTCTTCACTACTAAGACTTGGCTTTTCCTGGTTCTTGTTAGAATGAAGGCAAGGGCGAGGAAGTCACAGTGAGACTTGGAGGATTTCGTTACTGTAACTCTATAATGCAAGTAGTTTTCATAGTCTTAATTTTGGTTTCTAAAGGGCTGGTCCACCTCAAAGGGCTGACATGATGTTAGAGGTTCCAGACTTTTCCACATATCTTTTCTTTTATGTACACTGAGAACATATGCACCAAGACAAATTCCTTGTGTGTCCAATCACACTTGGACAATAACAAATTCTATTTTATTCTATTCTATTGCTTTAATGTTAACTGCATCACTGAGTTTTCAAAATTATTTTGTTATCCTTTCTTTGCTTTCTTTCTTACCTGGCCTACAACTGAGAAATTAAGTCGTTTTCTTTCCCAGTTATCACAACTAACTGCATGATATTGCTTAAGACTATACGGAACACCTCCCAAAAAAGAAAAGAACCATGGAAAAATGTGTCGATTCCCCCTCCTCGCCTCTTTTCCTGTGATCATGAGTCATGTAACTTTGACCTTTAAGATTTTTTAAAATATATATATATATATATATCTCAGCACTTCATTCTTTCTCCCATCTGGAAGGCAGGAGCTGGCTCGGCTGCAAAGCAACTCATCTGGAAGCCAGATGTCAAAGACCTGAGAAAAGTTAGAGCAACTCAGCTGCATTTGGAAGTGTTCCTTGACCTCTTGACATCAGGAATCTTAGATAGTTTTTGGTACTCACACCTGAAAGTTGGGGAGAATCTACTACAGGTAGTCCTTGACTTACAATTGTTATGGAATTATGGTCCTAAGTCAGGCCAATCTTTAAGCAGGTCACCGTGTGGCTATGCCCAATTTTACAATCTTCTTTTGTGGTGATTGTTACGCAAATGTGGTCATAAACTGAACGTAGCATCAATTCTCCACAACAATAATCCCCAATTCTCAATAAAAGAATCTACTTATTTCCAATTATGAAACAATGTTTGTTGTCTTAGAGATCTTGAATTCAGACGATTTTTACTGTTAATTGCCAATTTTTCCTCCTACTGTTCCAAGTTGGGTTTATCCTGATTTGGATGGAGATTCTTTTCTCAGACTTTGTTTAACCATGCAAAATGGACTGGGATGCTCTCCTTATTCCCCAAATTGGTAGAGCATTTCTCTACTGGTGTCATCCAAATAGTTATGGTACAGTGGTATATATATATATTTCTCTTTCTGTCTTGCCTCTCTCTGTCTGTCTGTCTCTGTCTGTCTGTCTCTGTCGGTCTCTCTGTCTGTCTGTCTCTCTGTGTCTCTTTCTTAATACCATATTTGCTTGGCCAACCTTCCCTGGTTGCCAGGGACAATATTTTCCTCAAGCCGGTAATGCAATATAATCCCTAAAGTGAAAGACATCAATATTTCAGGATCAACCTGCTGTTAACAGGCCATGGAAAGAACTAAAATGTCTAAATTATTACAAGGGTGCTCAAGCATTTCTGTTTCATTGTAGAATAGGGTTGGGAGGTATATGGTGGCTTTACCTGCCTACAATTCATGGGAATGGAACACTGACTTCAATTGAGAACAGCTTGTGTATTCCAATTGCAATATCCTTGCCTGCCAACAGGTTTTCCTGTGACATCAAACATCCTGGCTTGGATTCCTTATCCAATGCATCCCAATTCTATGAAGCCAACCCCCCCCCCCATCTCATACTTTTATATTAAATTGCTATTCAGCCCCTCCAGTGGCTCAAAGTTGGCTAATGTCCCATTGAAGAGAATTTGTGACTGTCTTACACATTCATTCCTGCGCCTATAGATCCAAATGTGTTCTCTCGAGACAACCAGACCAGAACGTGTTGTCCGTGCACTGATGCTGGGATCTGAAATGGAAGAAGGTAGCAAAGTAATACAAGAGTCAGCCAGCCAGCCAGCCAGCCTGCCTGCCTGCCAGCCAGCTGCTCTCACACCGCCAGGTTCATGGAAACCATACCAAGCAAAGAGCTTTCTTTCTTTAATGATCTATAGTTCTACGAGCAACACGTTGAGTGCTTATGCTTTCTTTGGTCAAGATCCAAGGTGAAGTGGAAGCCCACCCATAAGGAGCAACTGCTGAAAGTGAAAATTAACAGCAGCCAATTCCTTTTCAAGCTTCTTCAACCTCCACCCATTCCTACGCCTCTCCTTTTATGGAGGCCCAGAAGCGTTTCTGTTGACTTGGCTCTATCGCAGGGCAATGGCTTAATAGAAATGTAAATTGCTTAATATGCCCACCCACCCCTTCCCCAGGGGAGGTGTGTGTGTGTGAATTCTTTTTCTCCTTACGTATTTCTAACTTGATCTAGTAAAAGATTATTTAAGGACTGCGGGAGTCCTAACTCAGTGATGATCACATCAGATGCAACGTGGGGGCATTTTTCTTTCATTCCTGGGAAGAAAGAAACCCAGGTGGTTGCTATATACAAGTCAAACACCTATTCTTACATAGTAACATCTTGGAAATATAGTCTGAGGTCATTTTTTGGCACTAGACGGCAGCTTGCACCAAACATTTTAAAAGTTTTGTTTTAATATCTGTTTTTTAAAAAAGTGTTCTTGAGCAAGGCAGACAGGAGAGGCAGTCTGGATAAGTGGTTTCTTTATTAAAAACAGTTTATTCAGTTGTCAGTGGTCCAAATGCACTGTTTGGTACCTTTAGTTAGAAGCAGGCAGCAGACAACCTAACCACTGTGACCATTCAGAAAGCAATATTGTCAGGGGTGGGGGGGAGGGAGTCTGAAATGTGTCTACATTTTCAGAATTCAGAAAAAATACTTTTTGCGGTTATGAAGTGCATAAATAAAATACTTCAGCTTATTAGCTCCAAGAAGACCTCTTTTCCTTCCTTTGGGCGTGCACAGCTGGAATAACCTTTTATAACCGAGATGTGACTGACAGTGCAAAAAGCGGCAGACTTTGCCTCCTTCCTTTCTAACCTCCTGTAAGGTTTTACCAGATTAGAAAATGCTTTCTTGTGTTTTCTCAGCCCCATCTGTAGCCGGTGGGTGATGGCAGCAGCTTGTGGTAAAGAGCCATGGAGATGACTTTGTAGATTGTGTTCAGAAGCTATTATGGAAACAAGAGCAAAAGAATTCCTTAACCCTGGGAAGGAGAGAGCTAACGGCAGGGGTGAAATGCTATCGGTTTGGGCAAACAGGTAGCAGTGGCGCATGGTTCAGCGAACTGGTAGTGGTGGCAGCACGAAGCTCCACCCACCCACCTGGATGTCATTACTTCCTGGTTTTAACCTGGTTTTGACTCTCTGCGCATGCACAGAAGGCTTTGCGCATGCACAGAAGGCTTTGCGCATGCGCAGAGGGTCCAAAATTGCATGTGATATGCATGCACAAGCGGAGCAAACTCATGCATGCAGAGCACGCACTTCCAAACTGGTAGGGAAGGGAAGTAGATTTCACCCCTGGCTAACAGTCTCTCTCTAAGGAAGAGATTTAGGTCAGCTTCCCTCTGACTCAGTGGTGTACAGGTAGTCCTCAAATTATCTCCTACTTGGAAGACAGGACCAAACTCCACCACCCTGTTCATGTGACCACACTTTATGCACTCGGCAACACAGCTGCATTTACAGTCGTTTGGGGCATCCTGCCATCAATTATCACAATTATGGTAATTTTGCTGAAAATCAGTGTTTTCAGTTTTTGATGAATCTGCACCATGGAGAACAGGTTCGCTTAATGACCTCTGTGCTTGCTTAATGACTGCCACGTTCATTTTATGACCACCGCAAAGAACATCGTAAAATTGGGTAGAACACGGCAGTGATCCATTTTATGTCTGTTATATTTGAGAACCCTAACAGGCAGGCTCCTTTATTCAAGGACTACATGTATAAGAGAACAGGAGTGTAAAACCCAACGGAAATGCAACATTCTGTCACTATTGCTTATGGTTATAGTCTTCTGGTGCCTTGGGCCTTGCTTATTGAATGGTCGCATGCAGTGCAACAATCCCACAGTCAGTTTATTACACTATATGACTACTGGTTTCTTAACATTAGGTAATGCTTATCTTTGAGTGGAGAAATATCTTTTTTTTCAAGCTGATGGCTAAACTTGATTTTTGCGCATCAAGCATGTGAGATTTTGGAATATTGATTTGGCCATGAATAATTCTCATGGTTGATCCTTTCCCATACCATACCCTGCCATAGCGCAGGAATAACATTAGGAAGAGGAAGGGGAGGGGGAGGAGGGAGAGGAGGGGAGGGGAGGGGAGAGGAGGAGGAGGAGAAGGAATCCTTTTCCATATCAGAGAAAGGACTTAGAGGTATAGCAGCTCAGAGGTAGATGCAGTGAAGAAAATGTAAAGAAGCCATTACGAAAGAACTCCAGGGACTTCTGGGTAATATATGGGAGCCTTATTTGAAGTGAAACCAAGGTTCAATTTCTGGCATCTTTTTCTCTTGTCTGTGCAATGCAACAGGGTAGAAATTTCTCTTTTGGGGCATCAGTTTCCATCTGCATGGAATTTTGTTAGCCAGTTGTTCTTCTGCAGTAGTAGGCTTTTGCGTGTGACCTTACGTACATCTTTTTCCATCAGCTCTACTCTGGTCCTCCCACAAAAGCCTAGTTATTTGACCTTTCCAACAAGGGAGGCCATCGAAGCTTTCCTTCTGCTTGTATCAGGACCTGGCTTGAACAGCAAAAATTTCCTAGGAAAAGATATTTTCAGGACATTCTTTGGCTTTGACTGTGCACTCTGAGCACTAAATCCACATTCCTGCCTTAACCTTAAGAGATTGTTCCAATACCTACAGTAAGGGCCTGCCACAAAGAAGAGGGGGTCAACCTATTCTCCAAAGCACCGGAAGGCAGAACAAGAAGCAATGGATGGAAACTGATCAAGGGGAGAAACAATCTAGAACTAAGCAGAAATTGCCTGTCAGTGAGAACAGTTAGCCAATGGAACAGTTTTCCTTCAGAAGTTGTGGGTGCTCCATCACTGGAGACTGGACAGCCATTTGTCTGAAACTGTATAAGGTCTCCTGCTTAAGCAGGGAGTTGGACTAGAAGATCTCCAAGGTCTCTCCCAACTCTGTTATTCTGTTATTTGTTGTTCATTTTTTCACACTTTATCACCAGATTCGTTTCCAGAATTTCTACTACCGGTATGTGTAGTGGCCTCCATGTGAATGCCATCTGTAGGTGACCATGTTATGGAATCGGGGCAGGCTCTGAAGTGGTGTACTCTTTAGAAGCAGATCCTGTTGTAAAATCAAGCAGCATCTCAAATTTATGTTGCAGACAAAACCTAATCAATCTCTTCCAATGCACGTGTGCTTCCTTTCTGCCAAATTTCCTCTAAGGGACAGATAATGTCATCTCCTGATGGGTGGTAGAATGAAAAGGTTGGGATAGATCGTTGAAGGATTTAACATACTTCTTAATTGCATGAGCCAGGAGGAAGAAGACGCCCTGGGGTTCAAAGGAAAAAGAAAGATCTGGTTAAGCAGAATAGATTGAATCTGAGTGACTTAATATCAGCTACATCTGACAAATTACAGTAGCACTGACAGCTTTACAATTTTGTCAACAGAAGGCTCCACCTCATTCCAACTGTCTAGCAAGCATGGATGGATTTTCTGGCACAGTGGACAAGTTCTGGCTGTAAAAGTTAAACTGAAGCTGATGCATTGTGAGCCTTCAGGAATACCGGAGACCACCACAAAGAATTTATTTGTTTATTTAAAAGATTTATATGGCCGCCCACCTTAAATAACACTGGACGCATAGTGGCTCACAACAACGTTGAAACCAATAACTCTAAAGCAACCATAAAAACAGTAAAATAAACAAAATCAAAAGCTCTGTCTCTTTCTGCCAGGACCTTGATCGTTGTTCAGATAATTTTCATTTCATACAACTAAGCATTATTTCTGGTCATACCACACCTGTTCTATAAGTCATGAGAACCAAAGCTACTCATCAGGTGTTCCAAAAACATGTCACAACAGGAGCGTCTGCACAAGTTTCTAAGAGATAATCAACTTGAAACAACTGTTTAAATTGACGTTTACATGACTTGAAATCTAAATTCAGTGATCTACATGGAATGAAAACTATATTTTTGAGTATGGGAACATTGGGCAAGCAAGCAATTCTTTCAACTGGATGCATAAATCAATATTGCACGGAATTGAAGTCTCGTAAGGAAATTCATCTGTGGACAAAATGAGTGGACCTGCCAGATTTACAGGGCTGGGCAACCCAAGCTTGGCTCAGCATCCTTCATCCGGACTAGAGTCTCTTTGTCCAGCTTCCTTAGTCCTGCTTAATACCTTTCTTTTCATCATGTTGGTTTAAAACAACGAAGTGTAACTTTCTGAGACAGAATACCACTGACTTGAGATCTGAACATGTGGATTTCTTAAAATCCCACTTTCTTTTTATCAGACACTTGAGAAGATTATTCCACTTGCTTTCCTCCAGCTGGGCACAGCTGTTTCCCGGACAGAATTCCTCCCCTCCCCCTTACATTGTTTTGTTTTTAACAGAGAGCTGCTGAGGGCTCTTTCCACTTTAGCTCCCATTGACTTTCCTTGATCCATCTTTTGTGAAATCTAAACCTTGTGTTATCCTCAAATTTCAACCCTACCGCTAAAGTCTTCAGACTTTAGGCCGGACTGGAATTCCATTGTAATCATATCTTTTGCCTTCATCTGTGGGCAGGCAGAATAAATGCTGGGAACTCAGCACTGTTGAAAATACTGCAATCAACAAGCATCAGGCAGAGATCCAGTAAGACAATGGCCATATTTGTCTAGGGAACTTGGATATAGTATTCTGAACTTACCAAAGTACTGAAATCCTTGCCCAAAAGGGGGAAAAAATTGAATAAAATCCCTAAGATATTTTGAATCCCTGAGGTTCAATTTTTTCGTTTTCTACATAATAAATTCACTCATTAACTTTTGTAATAATATTTTGAGTAATCTTAGAATTATGACTCATTATGCATGCTGACAGACTTCGTTTTTAAAAATAAGTCATAGTTTAATTATGGTTTCTAGAATAAGCCTTAGTAACTGACTGAACACATTGAACTATGTCTGATTTATGAAGCGGACACCAACATATGACATTGAAACAATGTGCAAACTCTATTATAGACAAATATTAAATAATTATTTGTTGACTGAGTCATAGTTGATTGAGTAATCATAAGTCATGGTTTAAAAACTCTGTGACTGGGTCCATACTTTGTGTAAAGCTGAAAACATGCAAACTCACATTCTGGCACCTACTACATCCTGCCTAAGGATATCGTATACGGACTGCAAAACTCCAGGCAATAAATAGATGGCAGAAAAGAGTAATGTTTTCTGTTTCTCTTTTCTGCCATCTAATGAGAATCCAGATTTTGTTACATCTCAGATATGATATGACTAAGCATATGGTGGAGTGTTTTATGTGACCCCCTTCTAAATTAGCTTGTTAAGCCAAATGGATATAATGGCCCATCAGTAGTGGGATTCAAATAATTTAACAACCAGTTTGCCCAGGGTCAGATTGGCTGTCGTGGGAGGCATGGCCCATCTCCGTCTTCCAGCTATGCTGCATATGCGGGATGAGCCTCCTGCGACAGCCAACCTGACCAGTGGTGGGTTTCAATTTTTTTTACTACCGGTTCTGTGGGTGTGGCTTGGTGGGTGTGGCTTGGTGGGTGGGTGTGGCAGGGGAAGGATACTGTAAAATCTCCATTCCCACCCCACTCCAGGGGAAGGTTACTGCAAAATCCCCATTTCCTCTCAATCAGCTGGGACTTGGGAGGCAGGGAATAGCTGGGGGCAGGGCCAGTCAGAATTTTTGCTACCAGTTCTCCGAACTACTCAAAATTTCCGCTACCGGTTCTCCAGAATTGGTCAGAACCTGCTGAAACCCACCTCTGAACCTGACCCTGGGTGAATTGGTAGTTAAATTACACCACCACCACCCTGCTATCAAAGTAGATCTTGGCGCTGTGCTGCAATGGAAAAATGGTAAACGAAATAGCCGGCACAAAGGAAGGAGAAGGAGCAGGGAGAAGAAAGATGGAAAGCCGCCTCCTCCTTCTCTTGCACTGGCCACTCCATTGCCTGTTTCTCCATTGCAGCACAGACCCAGGATCCACTTTCATAGTAGGGGAAGGGGGGGCAATTTAACAACTGGTTCACCTGAACCAGTGCGAACTGGCTGACTCCCATAACTGGGCCCACAGCAATATGTCACAATTGTCTAGAAAATAAATCAAAGCAAGGAAACAGTAACTAGGTTTACCCCACAAACTATTGAAACAATCTCTCGTTATGGGTTAGTGAGTTATATAAATCTAGACAGAGTAGTTTGCAAACTAAATTTGTGGTTTAATATATTATGGAAACCCAGCTAACTGTGATAAATTCACCAAATCACTGTTAAACACACCATGACTTAATGCATTGTGTGAACCAGGTGTATTTGTATATACATATACACACCCTCTTTATATGTACTCTATATCCAGAGATAATTACATACAACAGTGTTTCTCAACCTTGGTAACTCTAAGACAGGGATCCCCAAACTTGGCAGCTTTAAGACGTGTGGACTTCAACTCCCAAAATTCTATGCCTGCTGGAGAATTCTGGGAGTTGAAGTACATACATCTTAAAGCTGCCAAGTTTGAAGACCTCTGCTCTAAGATGTGTGGACTTCAATTCCCCAAATTCTGTTGAATTCTGGGAGTTGAAGTCCACACATCTTACATTGCCAAAGTTGAGAAACACTGATGTACAAATGATTTAAATGATTCTAAGACGACTTAGTTAGCCAGATTTCTTCAGAGATCACCATACTGGTGGATTGCTGAAAATCCCCTTAAAAGTCTAACGTAAGTATAGGTTAGTCTGGTTCAGAAAATGGTTCTGTATTCCTTCAAAAACAAGTTAAGCTTTCCAAACTCCTTACATGGAGGCAAGACCCTTCACTGCAATTTGGCAGGAGACTTACATTTTTAACATGAGTTTGAGGACTATTTTATCTTCTCTGTTCTCCTCTGATTTATACGGTCCCCGTCCCCGGTCCCCCGAGCCATTCCCGTTCCCCGGGTTGTTTAGAGTCTCAGGACCCGAAGCTCCGGCTGTTGTTATGCAATGCGAGGTCCGTTGTCAATAAGGCCCCCCTCATATGTGACCTTCTCCAAGAGGGGGGTGCGGACCTGGCCGGCATTACTGAGACCTGGTTGGGCCACGAGGGGGGGGGTTCCCCTCGTGGAGATGTGCCCACCAGGTTTCCTTGCATTCCACCAGCCGAGAGCTCAGGGGAGGGGTGGGGGAGTAGCGGTCATTATTAAGGAAGGTCTGAGTCCAAGGGAGACCACTGTACCGCAGATAGCTGGGTGTGAGTCCATCTTCGTGAGGTGGGGTCGTGGTGGGCAGATGGGTCTGTTAGTCACGTACCTGGCTCCCTGCCACGTGGCAACGACCCTGCCCGAGCTTCTCAATGTTGTAGCCGAAGTGGCGGTTGATACCCCTAGGCTTATGGTCATGGGGGATTTCAACCTGCCATCTATCGGTGAAACATCTGAGCCCGGGAGTTCATGGCTTCCATGACGGCCATGGACCTGACCCAGGTAATTCAGGGCCCGACCCACGTTGGTGGACACACCCTGGATCTAGTTTTTGTCTCTGGTCAGTGCTTGAGTGGTCTAGATATTGGGGATATAGTTATGGAGCCCTTGTCATGGACTGACCACTCGCTCCTTCGACTCGACTTTCAGACCGCTGCACCTCACCGCAGGGAGGCGGAACCGACTAGGTGGTTCCGCCCCAGGCGCCTGATGGATCCTGATAGGTTCCAGACGGAGCTTGGGCCATTTCCTGAGACACTGACACACGACTCGGCTGAGGATCTGGTGGCTGCCTGGAATAGGGCAGCCGGTGGGGCCTTGGACCGTGTCGTGCCTTCGCGGCCTCTGACCCGGCGCCGAACTCACTTATCTCCTTGGTTTACCGAGGAGCTGAGGGAGATGAAACGCCGGAGAAGATGCCTAGAGAGCGGTTGGAGGGCCAGTCGCTCTGAATCTGACTTGACACTAGTAAGAGCTCACATTAAGACTTACTTAGTGGCGATAAAAGCGGCAAAATCTAACTATTTTGCCGCCCTTATCGCATCATCAGATAATCGCCCAGCCGCCCTGTTTAGGGTGACCCGCTCCCTCCTTCATTCGGGAGCGCGGGAGGATCCCTTGCAGGGTCGTGCTGAGGATTTTGTTCAATATCTGGATGACAAAATAACTCAGATTCGGGATGACTTGGCCGCCGACTGGGTTAGTTCGGGCGAGGTGACTGAGGCAGGTCTTGAGAGTGTTATCTGGGCTGAGTTCGATCCTGTGGCTCCCGAGGACGTGGACAGGACCTTGGGGAGACTGAATGCAACCACATGTTTATTGGACCCGTGTCCCTCCTGGTTGGTACTGGCCTCCCGGGAGGTTACACGAGGCTGGCTCCAGGAGATCATAAATGCTTCTTTGCGTGAGGGTGCCCTACCGGCCACCTTGAAGGAGGCGGTGGTGAGGCCCCTCTTCAAGAAGCCCTCCCTGGACCTGGCTATTTTGGCTAATTACCGTCCAGTCTCCAACCTTCCCTTTTTAGCGAAGGTTGTTGAGAGTGTGGTTGCATGGCAGCTCCCTCGGTACCTGGATGAAGCTGTCTATTTAGACCCGCTCCAGTCCAGCTTCAGGCCTGGATACAGCACTGAAACGGCATTGGTCGCGTTGGTGGATGATCTCTGGCGGGCCCGGGGTAGGGGTTATTCCTCTATCCTGGTGTTATTAGACCTCTCAGCGGCTTTTGATACCATCGACCATGGTATCATGTTGCGCCGGTTGGAGGGACTGGGGGTGGGAGGCACCGTTTTACGGTGGTTCTCCTCCTACCTCTCCGACCGGTCGCAATCTGTGTTGACAGGGGGGCAGCGGTCGACCCCGAGGCGCCTGGTGTGTGGGGTGCCGCAGGGATCGGTCCTCTCGCCCCTCCTGTTCAACATTTATGTAAAGCCGCTGGGTGAGATCATCCGTGGTTTTGGGGTGGAGTTCCATCAGTACGCTGATGATACGCAGCTGTACATTTCCACCCCAGACCACCCCAACGATGCCGTGGAAGTGATGTTCCAGTGCCTTGAAGCTGTGCGGGCCTGGATGGGGAGAAACAGGCTTCGACTCAACCCCTCCAAGACCGAGTGGCTGTGGCTGCTGGCGTCCCGATATAGCCAGCTGATACCATCGCTGGTTATTGGGGGCGAATCATTGGCCCCCACGGAAAGGGTGCGCAACTTGGGCATCCTCCTGGACCCACGGCTGTCTTTGGAGGATCATACGACAGCTGTGGCCAGGGGAGCTTTCTATCAGGTTCGCCTGATACGCCAGTTGCGGCCCTTTCTAGATCGGGACTCCCTACGCACAGTCACTCAGGCACTCGTCACCTCTCGCCTGGACTACTGCAATGCTCTCTACATGGGGCTCCCCTTGGGGTGCACCCGGAGGCTCCAACTAGTGCAGAATGCGGCCGCGCGGGGGATTATGGGAGCGACGGGACGCTCCCATGTGACACCTCTCCTGCGCGAGCTGCATTGGCTACCGGTGGACTTCCGGGTGCGTTTCAAGGTGTTGGTGACCACCTTTAAAGCGCTCCATGGCTTAGGACCATGGTACTTACGGGACCGCCTTCTGCCGCCAATAGCCTCCCACCGGCCGGTGCGTTCCCACAGAGAGGGTCTCCTCAGGGTGCCGTCAGCCAGACAATGCTGGCTGGCAACCCCCAGGGGGAGGGCCTTCTCTGTGGCAGCCCCTACCCTCTGGAACGATCTTCCTCCAAAACTGAGAACAATTGCTGACCTCCGGACTTTTCATCGGGCCCTGAAAACTCATCTCTTTCAGCTTGCTGGTCTAGCCTGACCCCGCTGAATTTTTAAGATCTGTATTATAGGGTTGGGTATTTTAAATATTTAATGGTTAATGGTTTTAATTTTTAGCCAAAGTTATATGCTTTTTTAAGAAATTGTTTAACTTTTGTGTACTATTTTTATTTGGCTGTTCACCGCCCTGAGTCCGCAAGGAGAAGGGCGGTATACAAATCTAAACAAATAAATAAATAAATAAATATACATGAAGTTTTATCTAAGCCACTGGATCTCTCCCCTGCTTGCATGATTTATTTTACCTTCTGTGGCTCAACAAATAAATGCATTTCACATTCAGCCCTGCCAAGCAAGTTCTCCTCCCAATATATTAACCTTCCTCCCCGTCAAAAAGAAAAAGAAAAGAAAAGAAAGAATATACTTTCTCCTGATTGCTAGAAAAATATTCTAGCAATTTTCTCCATTTTGGTGTTAAAACTGGGACGATTGACTACAAATCATTGAAAAAGAAGAACTGTTTCAAGCCGAGGCAGAAAGAACGGCTGCATTATTTTAAATGGAACACACAAGTGCCAATTGGTAGAAATCTGTGTTTGTTTAATTAATATGTTTATCATACCTGCAAACATCTAAAAATAGCAGCCTTCTTTTTGTGACATGACTTTTTGTGACTTTATTCTCCCTTCTATGACCCTCAACTAATTAAATTAATCCCCAAATATTCTTTTAACTATTTCTAATGCTTTTGGGGGTTTTTTGTGACTGTTTTTCCTTGAAGCAGTATAGAACGCTTTTCTTTCTTTTTTCCCCTTTTTTTTCATTTGAGTTTTTATTTTTTTATTTTTTTTATTAATTTGATTTATATGCCGCCCTTCTTCGGAGACTCAGGGCGGCTTACAATGCGTTAAGCAATAGCCTTCATACTTTTGTATATTTATACAAAGTCAGCTTATTGCCCCCACAAACTGGGTCCTTAATTTACCCACCTTAGAAAGGATGGAAGGCTGAGTCGACCTTGAGCCCGGCTAGGATTGAACTCACAGAAATTGCAGGCAGCTGGATGTTAAATGCTGCCTTAGTAGGAGGCATTAGCCTCCTATGCCACTCAGGCTCAGGAGTTTTATTGGGTTTTAACAATTAAACAATTCTTATTCAACTCTTGTGTATGACTGTGACTATTTACATATCATCACACTAATATTCTCCTATAGTCTATATAATTTTACAAAATTTACTATCTGTTATCTCCCTTCTTTTCTATCTTCAATCCAATTATACCATTTCTCCCATATTACGTAAAAGTCCAAATCCATCTGTCCTTTCAGTTCCAATGTCATTTTATCCATCTTGGCGCAATCTAATATCTTTCTAATTATTAAATCTTCGGAGAGTGTGTTCAAACTTCTCCAACATTGCACAAATGCCAATCTTGCCAACATTGTCATATGTAGAATAATATATGTTGTCGTTTTTTTCATATTTCTTTTTCATTATTCCTAGAAGAAACAATACTGGTGTATATTCTATCTGGAAGCCTGTTACTTCCTGTATCCAACTATGTATTTTCATCCAATTTTTTTTTTTGTTTCGGAGCATAACCACCATGTATGAAAGAAGGTACCTCGCTTTTGTCCACATTTCCAACAGTTGGGGTTTAAATTTGGATATATTTTTGCCAGTCTAGAGGCTGCCAAGTATCAATGATAAAACAGTTCATATTGATTTTCTTTATATTTTGCCAATTTGGTTAGAACGCTTTTCTTTTTATGATGAGCATAGTCCTTACAGGCGGTCCTTGACCTATGGCCAAAATTGAGCCCTACATTTCCGTTGCTAAGCAAAGCAGTTGTTAGGGGAGTTTGCCCCATTTTATGACTTTTCTTGCCACCGTTGTTAAGTGAATCGCTGCAGTTATTAGGTTACTAACATGGCTGTTAAGTGAATCTGGCCTCCCCATTGACTTCGCTTGTCAGAAAGTCACAAAAGGGGGTCACATGATCCCGGGACACTGCCACTATCATCAATATGAGCCAGTTGCCAAAAATTTGAATTTTGATCATGTGGCCGTGGGGATGCTGCAATGGTCATTAAGTGAGAAAATTGGCCTTAAGTCATTTTTTCGGGGCCGTTGTAACTTTGAACGGTTACTAAACAAATGTTTGTAAGTCGAGGAGTACCTGTATTCATTCATGAAAAGAAGGACTAGGGCAGTGATGGCTAACCTTTTTGCCATCGCGTGCCAAAAGCGGAGGGAGTGCAGGGTGGTCGCACACGTGCGTGCCGACACCCATAATTCTATGCACCCTGCCCCCCCACGCAAGCATGCATGATCCCCCCATGGTCCCCCCGCTTTTGGCATGTGATGGCACAATGGGCCCGGTAGGCCCGTTTTTTGCCCTCTTCAGGCTCCAGAGGCTTTCTAGGAGCCTGGGGAGGGCAAAAATAACCTCCCCCACCCCCCTGAGGCCCTCCAGAGTCTGGAAACAGCCCATTTGCTGACCTCCGGTGGGCCCAGAAAGCCCGAAAATCAGCTGGCCAGTGTGCACATGCGTGCTGGAGCTGAGCTAGGGCAACCAATGTGGTTGTGGCACGTATGCCATAGGTTCGCCATCACGTGACTAAGGGTATATGACAGCAGTGTTTCAGTATCTCAGGTGGGGTCAATCTATTCTCCAAAGTACCTGAAGGCAGGACGAGAAGCAATGGATGGAAACTAATCAAAGAGAGATACAAGCTAGAAATATAAAAAAATGTCCTGACAGTGAGAACAATTAATCAGTGGAACAGGAAGATGTGAGTACTCCATCACTGGAAGCTTTTAAGAAGAAATTGGACAGCCACTTGTCTGAAATGGTATAGGGTTCCTGCTTGAGCAGGGGGTTGGACTAGAAGACCTCCAAATTCCCTTCCAACTCTGTTATTCTGTTATTTATTCACATTGCCCTCTCTGGTTCATAGGGTGCCATCCTCAGTCAAATCCAACAGGCTACCTAGTCTTACGATGTGTTTGTCCCATTGTGTCAATCTCAATGGGTTCAATCTTTCTTTGGATTCAACAACATCTCAATAGCTTTGAAAAGAGGGCTTCTATTGAATTTGCTTATTTCTTCCTGAAAATGAAAACTGGTAACCATTCAGCATAGCTCTAAGAATGAAATATTTCTTTCTGGATTGAGAATTCTCATCACAATGACTTAACTTATCTGCGTGATGCCATGTCTTGTCGCTAGTTTCAACAACCTGGCATTCGTAATTAGTACCATCTTTTACTGGGGTTAATTATACTTGGAGAGAATGATCCAACTTTTGTGGTTCAGCAGTTTTGGTTGCTATATTTTAACAATTTTATGATCCTTGAAGAGAGAACTTCGGAGGACATCTGTTTCTAATAACTCTCTATTCATATTTATTTAAGTTATGTTCCATTATTTATTTAGCACCATAATTAAACGCACATATACACAAACACAAACACACATACTTTTTAAAAATGATGGCTATCTAGGAATAAGAGGCAGATGAGAAATCTGGAGGAATATTCAATTTTTGAGAATATTTAACTGGTTCAGAAGATGTTTCTTCCCAAATAAATAAATGCAGTGGGAAAAAAAACCTTATAGAACAGTACTGAAAGTTAGCTGTCATAGGCTATCAAAAGTTAGCTGCTACAGAACAATAATCACTCTGGATGTCAAATGCTAAATGCTTATGTAAATAATTTATTTAATCATTACTGAATAACTACATAATATTTTAAAGTTGTTGAGTGGCGCTTTGGTGCGTTTGGCCTCTGTCTCTCATCTGATGTGTCTAAATGTGTTCGATTTCTATCATCCCTAGATGACATGTTATTGGCCAAGCTGTCTGCAGGTCCTAAAAGATGCGATCTAGCACAGGGGTGAAATCCAGCAGGTTCTGACAGGTTCTGGAGAACCGGTAGTGGAAATTTTGAGTAGTTTGGAGAACCAGCAAATACCACCTCTGGCTGGTCCCAGAGTGCGGTGGGAATAGAGTTTTTGCAATATCCTTCCCACAGGAGTGGGGAGGGAATGGAGATTTTGCAGTATCCTTCCCCTGCCACGCCCACCAAGCCACACCATGTCCACCAAGCCATGCCCACAGGACCAGTAGTGAAAAAATTTGGATTTCACCACTGATCCAGCATATTGAGAAAATGCTAAATTGGAAAAGCTAGATCAGAGGGTTTTTTAGATTAGTCTATGGATTGCAACATATCAAACCAGGAGATGATAAGAAACTATAGGACAGCCAATGATATGATCTAAAAGACAAGGCACATAAACCAAGAGTCAGCAAACAGGAGCAAAGAATGAGGGATAGGGCAAGGTAAAAAAACCAACCAAGGATATAAACAAAACATTGAAGTTCTTCTTGCTGTGAGAAGATAAACTGGCATCCATATCTGGCTGACCTTCTCCAGCTTGGCTCCTTTAAAATATGTGAATTTCAACTCTTAGTACTTTGTACTTTGAACCAACATGGCCACTACTGAAAGTTTTCCACAAGTCTGAGGAACTGTTTAGGATCCTCCCTGCCCAAGAGGATCTTGTGGTTCACCCTGGTGAGAAGGATGAATCTTGAGCCACAGAGTCATCAGAACATAGGGAAAGATGCTAAATACAATCTTCTTGGCCCTGCTGAACAAGGGCCAAGAAGATCCATTGTCTACTTCACCAGGGAACTTTCTTGATTAAAAAAGAAAGTAGACTTTCTCTCTCATCATAGCCTAAGCTACATCACAGAATTGGAAAGGTAAAACTGGAAGAGGCTATTTTTGTCATTTTTGTATCCAATAGAAGAATAATACAAGCAGTCCTCATTTAACAATGGTAACTGGACTGGAATATCCATAACTAGATGATGCAGTCCTCTTGACTGCACTTGTCCACAGTTGTGAAGTCTCAATAATCTCTAGATTCTTTCATTGCTCATATGTATCGTGGCACCATCTTTTTCAACTGTACCCCCGTTGTGCTTTCCTTCATCTGATCAACTGCTATAGTGGCCCACCGGCGGCCAGCACAGCTAGCAGCAGAGTCAGACATTAAGGAGATTAGGGAGAAACTTGGGTCAGTCCTGGGGGCTGGGGAAAGCTCGGACGAGGGCTCTGCATTAGAGGAAGAGAGGAGACCAAGGCCATCTGATAGTTATGTGCTGCCTCCAGAATCTCCAGAGCCTCCAGAGTCTGACATCAGCAAAGCAGAAGAATAGCGGGAGCCTGTTCCCAGTGTGCGCATGCGCAGAGCTGTCGGAAGACAAGAACAATTAAAAAAACAGGGTTAACTTGGGAGTAAGGCTTGGAGATGATTGGCCCCTCCCATAAGACATAAAAGAGGAGTGAACAGGACAAGAGCTTTTGCAGGAAGCAATTTGTTCATCTGGTCGGTTCAAGCTTTGAAAAGGTCTGTTTGACTCTGTGCCAAATTTGGCCTTGCCCTGCATTTGGCAATTAGTTCTCTGGCAGCATTCCAAGGGAGATAAGGTGGGTGTTTATAAACATTCCCCTGAAAGACTGCTTGTGAAGCCTTGTGGACTGTGAATGACAATAATTCACAGCCATGTAAATAAAAGAGGTTTTACCGGGACTAAGATTGTGCTTTATACTTTCTAAGGAAGCCTAGGTCAGAACAATAGCCCATAAATGAAATGATTATAAATCATCCTTAACAGAACTGATGTTAGAGTAGTATCTTCCTATTCTTCCAACATCATCCAAGGACAGCATGTATAAACATGTATAAACTGTGCCACCTGAGATTACTGAGCTGACTGGAGTGACTTAAAACATAGAGTCAGGATAGCAATGGCAAAGGAGGAAGCATATCTCACACCAGTGTAACATTGTGCTAATTTAAGCCCTTCAATTCAACAATCCCTCAGTTATACCTCTGCTGTAGTACTGCCTCCTTTACCCTGGGCCCCACAATTCAAAGGCAGTAGCTATTTACTCACATGTCCTTGAGACCTTTATTCACTTCATTAGGATACCAAGTTTCAGAAGAATGTTTATAGGGCAATTACAATGATCTCTTCCCAATGACTTTTGCTGTTACTAGTGGTACGCACATTTTGCTGGCGATACGCACATGTGTATTAGGTTACCCAAATGAATTCCTTAAAATGAAGCTCCCTCCCCCACCCCACCTCCCCTCTAAAAAAGAAACCTATGGACCCTTGTCTACACAAGGCTTAAAACCATACTGAGACACATTGCTGGAAAGGTCCCTATAGTAACACCTAATCTACAAAACAGTCTGCCTTACTTTTCTTGTTTCATCTCCCAGATCTAAAGCCTTGCCAGATGGCTGACTGACAGGAAACAGATCATGCTTTCTTACCAGTAAGAGCAGTAAAAGCCTTGTAGTCTTCTCAATGACCAGTTGATTGCATTGCTTAGTTGACCATCAAAATCAAAGGCAGGGTGGGATCCCTAATGCCCAAGAACTGCACTTTTTATAAGAGAAAGCAGTGTGAAGCTTCTGAGCCATGACTTTCAATCAGAACAGAGCTGGAAGGGACCTTGGAGGTCTTCTAATCCAAACCTCCAGCTCAAGTAGATACCATTTCAGACAAGTGGCTGTCCAGTCCCTTCGTGTGTGTGTGTGTGTGTGTGTGTGTGTGTGTGTGTGTGTGTGTGTGAGAGAGAGAGAGAGAGAGAGAGAGAGAGAGAGAGGTGGGGTGGGTGGGATTGCACCTTTTTTAAGTTATGCCCATGACAGCTAAGCCAATATGGAACCACACTGTTCAGTTCAAAATATCTCTGTATAGCTACTTAGTACTTTTACATTAAGTTTAGTTTAGTTTAGTTTTATTGCATTTATATACCGCCCTTCTCCCCGAGGGACTCAGGGCAGTTTACAGCCATATTAAAACAATCACGTATAAAAATTAAAACTAATAAAATAATTAAGCCAGTTAAAGGCACCAGGCTAGACAGCAGGAGAGCATGAGTTCTAGTCTGGCCTTAGCCACTTAAAGTAGCTAGCAAAGTGAGCATAGACCAGTCAATCTCAGTCCAATCCACTTCACAGGGCTGTTGGGAAGTAGTTAGAAAGAAGCAATATCAATATGTTTACCACCTTGAGTTATTTGTAAAAAATAATAAAGGTGGAGTACAAATAAATACTACATAATATACTTTTCTCCTTAAGATCCTTGGAAACTCAATATACGTTCTACCACACTGCCACTACTCTAGAGAAAGAGTAGCTGGTATCCCCCACCACCACCACCACTTCAGTTTATTGCTCCTTTTAGGGTTTTTAAACTATCTGGGATTTTAAATCTCTGTTGATGACCAATTCCTTCATGTCCCATTCTTACTTCTGGGAACGGCAGGCTAGGACATATTTCATCAGAGTCTGGGAAGATTATCAGGCAAAAGGATGCATTTTAATCTCATGTGCCAGGAGGTACCTGGGTCATTTGTAAACTGACAGCCCTGGGAGGAGGGTAAATTTCAGTCAGGAAGAGCCAGAACATTCTTGGCTAAAGTTTGTAGCTCCATGATGGAAATATTGGAAGTTCCGTTTAATGCAGACCATCTGGGAGACTCATTGGAGCTGCAAAAAAGCAAAAAAAAACCCCCACCTCATCCTGGCTGGATTGGTGGTTTTATCAACGTGGAAGATTGTATGCAGATGAAATCTATTCGGAAATTTGGTATCATATTGCTATCATTGCTTGTAGGGCACACCTGTTCACTTTCTCTGTGTGAACACTTTTTGTAATACTACAAGCAGCGTCTAGGAAAGAGCTAACAGCAACATTTATCCATAACTAACAAGATTGCAACAGTTAATTTATGGACCTATTGGGCAGCACCAGTGACATCATGTTTTCCCTTACATACACAGCTTTTAAATTTTTCTCAAGTGCAGTAAGGATTACAGCCATCCATAAAGATGCGTATGAACATTTTCTCTAAAACATTTTCTTAATACAAAGATAACCACTTTCAAACACTGCACTTCCAGTGGGTTAATCTTTTTGTCTTCATATTTGTCCTTTGGGATGTTCCTTTTTTCAAGGCTTTTATTTTGTTTGCCGCAAAAAGTAAAATTGATTGGATATAGTTTGAGAGCTCAGCTAACAACTTGAGATCCAGTCCTTAATCTCTCAACACAGAGACAGATCTAACTACCATTTCTTTTTGGGAACTTGATATTTTAGACCAAGCCAAGCCCAAAAATGCAAGGAAATTCCTGGAAGCTTGGCATTTGGGCAAATCAGTCATCAGCAGATACATAGAGTTAAATCCCATTGACATTTCATTTAAAAGATATAAACACAATTTCAAGGAAGGAAGGAAACAGTCCAGATTTTTTCCAGCAACTAGGACAATGGTATTGGAGAAGACTCTGGGAATACCATGGATGGCCAAGAAAACTGGATTATCCAAAAAGAAAGAAAGAAAGAAAGAAAGAAAGAAAGAAAGAAAGAAAGAAAGAAAGAAAGAAAGAGAAAGGAAAGGAAAGGAAAGGAAAGGAAAGGAAGGAAAGAAAAGAAAAGAAAAGAAAAGAAAAGAAAAGAAAAGAAAAGAAAAGAAAAGAAAAGAAAAGAAAAGAAAAGAAAAGAAAAGAAAAGAAAAGAAAAGAAAAGAAAACGAAGTTGGCTATGCCTCATAAGAGGCACAAATAGGTAAAGGTAAAGGTTCCTCTTGCACATATGTACTAGTTGTTCCTGACTCTAGGGGGCGGTGCTCATCTCTGTTTCAAAGCCAAAGAGCCAGCACTGTCCAAAGATGTCTCTGTGGTCATGTGGCTGGCATGACTAAACGCCAAAAGCACACAGAATGCTGTTACCTTCCCACCAAAGGTGGTCCCTATTTTTCTACTTGCATTTTTTACGTGCTTTTGAACTGCTAGGTTGGCAGAAGCTGGGACAAGTAACAGGAGCTCACCCCGTTACATGGCACTCGAACCGCTGAACTGCCAACCTTTCGATCCACAAGCTCAGCATCTTAGCCCCTGAGCCACCACGTCCCTAAGGCGCAAATAACCAAGCTCAAATTGTCCTACATTGGACATATTATGTGAAGACCTAGCTCTTTGGAGAAGGCTGTAATGCTGGGAAATGTAGAAAGAACAAGAAGGACATGACTATCAGCAGGAAATAACTCAGTCCATCCACAAGAGTTCCTTCTCATGAAATGCCTATGGAGATTTTCAGTCATCCTGGTCACGATTGTCCCAAAGATGCTTTTTCAAAAGGCAACTGGATTTCTTTATTTTATTTTTTTTCCTTGAAGATGTTTTCTCATCCAAGAAGTTTCTTCAGTTCAGAGCTGAAGAAGCTTCTTGGATGAGAAGCAAAGCATCTTCAAGGAAAAACAAAGAAATCCAGTTGCCCTTTGAAAAAGCATCTTTGGGATTCTCAGAGATGGGCAGCTATACTGTATAAATTTGATTAATAAATAATAACTATAGTGACGATGAGTGAACAACAGACCTGAAAGACTGGGTTAGGGGCAAAGAGAATCCACAGTTACATGATGGCACATAATTAGTCCCCCATTCATTTTTCTCGCCATGTACATGTATACAGCTGAACTAGACTGTGTTGCTTCTCTGTGTCATTTAATATATGAGGGTATATGCATAAATTTGTATTTATTTATTTCATTTGTCATGTTTATGTAGTGTATATCGGAGGTGGTGACCCTTTGAGAGCTGTATGCAATGAAATCTCATTTTAATGTATGCCGATTAGTGTACAAAGTGACAATACAGTTATTCTCTCTCTCTCTCTCTCTCTCTCTCTCTCTCTCTCTCTCTCTCTCTCTCTCTCTCTCTCTCTCATCTATCTTCTTTTTCTTTCTATAAAGAGATGGTAATTCCTGTTTTTCAAACCTAGGTCTACTATTCTTTCAAAAAAAAGCATTTAACCCATGTTTTCAAAAAGCCATATGTGACCGAGAAGTGCTTTGGAAAACACTGATCAGGTATTACGCAGGCAAATGACTCTGTGGAAGAGGGGCTTGATGTTTTCCACATTCTAAGGCAAACTGGCATGGGGGCAGATCCCAGCAAGTGGGAAGTATGTGCAAAAGAGCTGCAAGTGGCCAACATATTGTCTATGAGGCATGTCAGGTCTTCTCCAGTGCCAAAATCGCATTGGGTAAAGAGAAAACATGTTACTTGAAACCTGGAACAGCTAAGCATGACTTCAGCTGTGGGATGGTGATGAAATCATGCAGATGTGGCATTAAAAACAAACTTTAAGGCATTTTCATGCTGAACATAGAACATCATCAGAGCTGGAAGAGACCTTGGTCTAATCCAACCTCCAAGCAGGAGACCCAATATCCATGATCGCAAACCTATGGCATGCGAAGCCATATTGGTGGGCACGAGAGCGTTGCCCTAGCTCAGCTCTGGCACGTGCATCCGATTTTCGGGCCTTCCGGGCCCACCGGAAGTCAGCAAATGGGCCGTTTCTGGCCTCCAGAGGGCCTCCAGGGGGGTGGGGAAGGCTTGTTTTCGCCCTCCTCAGGCTCCTAGAAAGCCTCTGGAGCCCGGGGAGGGGGAAGAACAGGACTTCCGGTCCCAACAGAAGTTGGCAAATAGGCTGTTTCCAGCCTCCGGAGGGCCTCAGGGGGGTTGGGAGAGGCCGGTTTCGCCGTCCCCAGGCTCCAAAAAAGCCTCTGGAGCCTGGGGAGGGCAAAAAAATGGGCCCATCGTGCCATCGGGGGGGGGGGTAGTGTCGTGTGCCTGCAAGGGGGGCAGGGCACATTGAATTATGGGTATGGGCACACTCGCACATGACACCCCCGTGTTCCCCCCACTTTTGGCACGCGATGACAAACAGGTCAGCCATCACTGCCCTATATCATTTCAAAGAAGAGGCTGTCCAGTCTCTTCTTAAAATCCTCCAGTCATAAAGCACCTACAGCTTCTGGAGGCAAGCTGTTTCAGTGATTGATTGTTCTGTCAGGAAATTTCTCCATAGTTCTAGGTCCATGATGGCGAACCTATGGCATGGGTGCCACAGGTGGCACGCATAGCCATATTTGTGGGTACACAAGTGTTGCCCTACTCAGCTCCAGCATGCATATGCGCACCAGCCAGCTAATTTTCAGTCCTTCCAGGCCCACCTAAAGTCAGGAAATGGGCTGTTTCCGGTCTCCGGAGGGCCTCCAGGGGAGGAGGGAAGGTAGTTTTCACACACACCCCCCAGGCTCCAAGAAAGCTTCTGGAGCCTGGGGAGGGCGAAAAACGGGCCTACCGGGTCCACCGTACCATCACATGCCAAAAGCAGGGGTAGCAGGAGGGGTGTCACATGCGCATGCATGGGGGGGGGGATGCATTGAATTATGGGTATGGGCACACATGTGTGTGACCCCTCCTGCGTGATCCCCACTTTTGGCACACAACAGCAAAAAGGTTAACCATCACTGTTCTAGGTTGAATCTTTCCTTGGTTAGTTTCCTTCTTGTCTTGCTTTCTGGTATTTGGAAAATAGGCTGACCCCCTCTTCTTTATGGCAACCCCTGAGATATTGGACGACTGATATTATGTCATCCTTAGTCTTTCTTTTCACTAGACATACCCAATTGCTGTGACTGTTTTTCATATGTTGTAGCCTCCAGTCCGTTAATTGCTCTTCTCAGCACTCCTTTCAGAGTCTCAACATATCTTTTATATCATGGTGACCAAACCTATATGCAATAGTCCAAATGTGCTATTACCAAGGTCTTATAAAGTGGTACTAACACTACAGGTGATCTTGATTCTATCTATCAGCATTCCAACTAACTCCTCATTGCAATTCAGAACTCCGAGACAAAAGTCCAGCAAAGTAAGATTTTATTAGAGAAGTCATAATGGCACATCTGGAGAAAACCTGAATCTGAAATCCCGCTTTTCCCCCCACCCACACTAAAACTCACATCCTGCCCTGTCCAGTGACATTCACATCAAATGGCCCAATCAATCCCCTGTCTCAGCTGATGCCAAACTTCGTTCACTCCCCTCCAGGTGCCAGCAGCCCAGCCTTGATCTCATGTGAAAGAATTTTGTTGTGATTTACTCATGTCGGTACTCTCCTGTTCCCACTGTGGCAGCCCTGTAAAGTCTGACCAAAGAAGGATCCAGGGCTGACACTATCCCTCTGTTAATGTGGTTGGGGGAGTATCACAATAACCCCCAGTCATAGGAGTCATTCCATTGCAAAGACCAGGTCCATTTCACAACCTGCTATGATTGTTGATGACCCAGAGATTTCCTATTTCACACAAGCAGACAAAGGAAGCATGAGAAGGATGTACAACTTCACTCAGTCCCTCAGCAGTTGCAACCCTTATGCCCTGATTTTTTTTAAAGGCATAAAATTGCTAGAGAGAAATGTACCCGTAAAATAGACACAAAGATCCTACATCTCATATAAGAATTGTTCTCCTCAGCTTTCTTCTCCTTTGGAGTTAAAAAAACAAGTAACCTGAACCTCTTACTTCTCCAGAAGCTTCAATCAGAACCCAACCACATGTCCATCCCCAATGTAGGTGATAATAAGAACCATAGTGACTAGTGATAAGAATGCAGTACTGCAGGCTACTTCTGCTGACTGCCTGCAATTTGGCAGTTCGAATCTTACCAACCTCAGGGTTGACTCAGCCTTCCAAGGTCGGTAAAACGAGAACACCGATTGTTGGGGGCCATATGCTGACTCTGTAAACCACTTAGAGAGGGCTGTAAAGCACTGTGAAGTGGTACATAAGTCTAGGTGCTATTGCTATAGGTCAATAACAGAAGAACCGAGCTAAAAGGGACCCAAACTTCTGCTCAAGGAGAAGACCCTATATTTGAGACAAGTGGCTGTCCTGTCTTTTCTTAAAAACCTCCAATGATGAAGCACCCACAACTTTTGGAGGCAAGCTGCTCCACTGGTTAATTGTTCTCTCCCTTAGGAAGTTTCTCCTTAATTCCAGGCTGCTTCTCTCCTCGATTAGTTATCATTTTTCCATGATTAGCTTGAAGGAAAATAAGCACTTTTATACCCAAGACAAAACAATGTTTTCTCCACCCTCCAACAAAAAAGATCCCAGCTGAAACTTGGGAATGCTCAGGCTTTTGCTCCCCCCCCTCCCCACTTTTCTTATAAGCTTTTTTCTCTGACTCACAGCCCCCCACTGGGCTTGATGAAGGCTGACATCCATCCTGAGAGGCAGGGAAAGCAAAACCAACCCTTAACTAAATAACTCCCTGAGATGGAGAGGTTGGCCCTTGTCCACCACGCCTCAGCCTGCCTGCTAATCTGTTATGTCTTTTTCGGTAATTTAGCACATTAGAACTGTCCTGGTTATGCTCTGTTTATTTTTTCTGATCCTCACAAAAACCATATTATAGCTGCAGGCCAGGGGTAGGAGGACTGAATGGGAGAGAAATCCTTGTGCTTAATACTTTTAAGTGGGCTGGGGGGAAGACTAAGGGAAGGCACCGTGATTGTGTTTTTGGCCCCACATCTGCTGTACAGCTGTTAAAATTAATGTCCCCATTTAATGAAATAGTGGTTGATGTTGCAGCCCCAGGCTCTGGTATTTAAAAAGATTTGTGAAATCATTTATCCTTTTTGTTTTTCAAGAACCCCTCCCCACAACCTGTCTGAAGTTCTCCAGTCCTCCTCCTTTCTTCCTTCTACTTTTCCATCATCATTACTCTGTGGTCTGGTTTATAGCAGATGCTGAATCATCCTGGGCTACGTTATATTTTGGTCTAGTGCCATACATGAACTCAGCTGCTGCAGCTTACAAACTGTGGTTTACGGTGTGGGCATGAAGAACTATGCCAGCATCCTCCTTGTGGCCTCCAGAATTAGTAGAGCCCCAGACTTAGTCTCCTCCTTTTGACTTTTGGGGAAGGTTTGGAGGGAGGCTTAAGGGACAAAGTGTAAGCCATGCAAATGCTTTAGGCACCCCTTTCTCCTCTTAGATTCCTGAAAATTTCACAATTTTTGGTCCCATGCATTTTAGATGATACCTTTGGATGTGTCACCCAAATCTTCACTCTCAAATTGATGGAAGTTGCATTGTCTTTGATTATGGCTTAGTGTATTGGGAATCAGTGCAACCAAATGTACTTTATTCAGTAAGCATGTTTTGTCTTAAGAAAGGTTTTTATTTATTTTTATAATTTATTACTTTTATAAATAATTCAAGCTAGTGAACACACACAATACTCCCTCCTCTTATTTTTCCCCACAACAGTAATGCTATGAAGTGGGTTGAGCTGAGACAGAATGCCAAGCCTAAGGCACCACTAGAACTCACAATCTCCTGAATTCTAGCCTGGTGCTTTCACCATTAGACCAAAGTGGCCTTGTGTTATGTGATGTGTGAACCCAGCTTAAAAATTCTAGAATGTGTTAATTTTTTGCATACAGGGATGATTGCAAATCAATACATTGTGAAGTTGTTGGAATTTTTTTTTCTTTTTTTCTTCTGCTTCCTCCCCCCCTTTCAAAATGCTTAATTAAAAAAGAAAGAAAAAGAAAATGCACAGGATAGTGAATACCCTTCAAATAAAACTCTTGACCAAGGTTCCCTTGTCAAGACAATATTGCCTACATTCAGTGTTGCAATCAAACCTTCATCCAATCAGGCTTCTTTCTTCCCATTTTTAGCATTCAACATTGACTTATGGAATGGGGAACTGTGTTTACATTAAAGATTAATGTCAAATAAACAGGAAAGTTAATCTGCTTCCCTAATGCTGTTTTCTTCCTATCCTGCCTGTTCTTGTCCCCTTTGGCATGTTCTGATCAGACAAGAGGGAAGAAAGACACTTGTCGGATGATGGCCACTTCCTCTCTCCATGCATCAGTTTCCAAGTAGGTCTTGGAGAAGAGTAGAAGAAGTAGAAGTAGGCTTTTCATGAGTTCTCTTCCAAGAAGAAAGAGTAAAAAAGAAAGAAAGAAAGAAATTGTCCTTGACTTACAAGCATAATTGAGCCCCTTAGTGCTTTATAGCAGTCTCTGCGCAGTTTACAAAGTCAGAATATCGCCCCCAACAATCTTTTTCATGAATAGAATATTGGTAGGGTTGATTTTTCAGTAAAAAAATAAAATAAAAATCAACTATACATAAGAGCTAAAAAAACCCCAACCTTTCTTCACTATCATTAACAATATGGGTCTTCCGTCATCTGTGTTGTGAAAGAGAGGAACCAGTGATAGGGACACTATCCATGTGATGAAACATTGGTCTTCTGAATCAATACATTTTCTTCCAAAAGGTTGCTATTACAGATGTGTTCTGCCAGCAGCCTGCAAAGCTGGCAGCGGAGTCAGACAGTGAGGAGGAACATGGACCAGTCCTGGAGTCTGGGGAAGGCCCGGACGAGGTCTCTGCATTGGAGGCATCTGGGGGTTTTGCGCAGACTCTGGAACCTCCAGAGTCGGACATCAGAGAGGCAGAGGAACAGGAGGAGCCTGTTCCTAGTGCAAGCATCCGCAGAGCTTCCAGAAGACAAGAACAGTTAAAACAAAAGGGATGACTCGGGAGTAAGCCCTGGAGATGTTTGGCCCCTCCCATAAGGCTTAAAAAAAGAGCAAAGGCACATGGGTCCTTTGCAGGAAAGCAACGTTGTTAATTCTGTTCCCAGTCGGCATCTCTGTTTGATTCTGGACTCCATGTGGCTTTGCCAAGTATATCTTTGGCAGCGTGTCAAGGGAGATAAAGATTGGTGATTAACCCGAAGGACTTTCCCAAAGGACTTTTTGCAACTAATTGGGACTCAGCTGTGAATGAAAGTAATTCACAACTGTTGTAATAAAAGAGGGTTTTGGGACTCCTCTTGGGTTTTAATGACTCAGGAAACCTAGGTCACAACATGGATTTAAAACTGGTCACTTAAAACCATTTGAAGTTACAGTGGACCCTGAAAAAGGGCTTTATGACCTGGATCCGAAGTTCTGATGGGCATGCCTTCCCATGGTCATGTGACCACACTTTTGGTGCTCAGCAACCAGCCTACATTCAGGGTCATTTGCTGTATCCTGCAGTCATGTGATCTTGATTTAGAATACTTTCGCTGGAAAGCGGCATTTATTTTCAGTTTCAGTTTCAACATCCCCTAGCAAGCCATTGAGTTCATTTAATGACTTCCAATTTGCTTAATCACTGCCGCAAAAAAGATTGTAAAATCAGGTGCAGTCACACAGTGATCTGCTTTATGACCACCGTGACTTACAATTGAACCTCCTTATGTATAGTTTGTTCTTATTTTATTTTTTTACTGAAAAATCAACCCTACCAATATTCTATTCATGAAAAAGATTGTTGGGGGCGATATTCTGACTTTGTAAACTGCTCAGAGAGTGCTGTAAAGCACTAAGGGGCAGTAAATAAGTCTAAGTGCTTTTGCTATTGCTATAGCCAACACCACGATAGACATTTCATGATGGTTTAACAGCAGCAACAGGGAATACAAACCAGTTCATATGTTTAGGGTTAACAGCTCCCCTTACCTGTGAATATGGACCATCCCAGTTGTGCTCGATGGGAATTTTAATCCCAAACATCTAGCAAACTATATTTATTTACCCATGCTTTTAGGGGTCAACAGTCCAAGGAGAATTTCTGGCTATAGGTCACCCTACGGTCACAGTTGAACTCCAACAAGATTATTGTTTTCACATGGCGTTTGCACCCCACTTTCCTCCTCTCTGTCCCAGAGATCTGCTTCGTGGTTGCTTGAATTCAAAAGTGAAAAATGTCATCTGGCAAGCTTGTAAGAAGTGGAATTCTGAGTCACTCCATCATTCTGTCTTTGGGAGTTAATGTTCTCCCTTGGAAGAGAAAACACACTTTGAGATGTTGTCTTTCTTGGCTGGGCTGCCAAACTAAATGCAGCTCTGCGCCGAATAGTTATTCCTTTCTTTCTCTGGAGAGACTTCTGTCAGTTCGAGAAGGGTGGTGGCTTTCCTCTCCCCGCATCCCTTCCAAATCTCTCTGTTTTTTTGCAAGGGAGGAGGGGAGAGAGGTGGCTGGACTCTCTTGCCCTTATTATTCCAGGACTAATACTTTCAGCCTGTGTTTATTTAAAGAGAACAGCAAGTCACCTCCCTTGCGGACGATCCCGCACATCCTCGCGTGGGTACAAGGGGAGGGGCAGCCATCACGGGTGTGCACAAACTGCATGCCACGGCAGTGAGGACGGAGGGGAGGGTGTTTGTTTTAGAAGTGTTGCTAGACGGAGGATGGGCGAGATTGGCGGGTGAGCAGCTTGTGAGCAGTCCAAGTGCCTGGGTTTGTTTACTTAGCTGAGTGGATAGTTAGGGAGTGGGAGGGAAAGAGTTAGAGGGAACAGGGCAGACCTGACAAGGAAGCTCTCCCAATCAGGACTAAAATAAACCCCCAGAAAGGAAACAATGGCTTCTGGATGAGAAGCATCTTTCGTTGCAGAAGAGTTTTGGGGCGAGTAGCGAGATGGAAGAGAAATTTCACTTCCTTTGCAACCAGGCATAGTCCTCTCTCCCCACCCCCTCCTCAACAAAGCACAAACTAAAGCTTGGTTGCCTTTCTATATTCACCCCTTTCTGAGGGTTGCCAGAACACTGATGAGTTCAGCAAAAGCAATGACATTGGGAAAAAGAAAGGCACAGAAATGTAACCCTTCATGAAGATAACAGATTAACATGGAAGAGACCTTGGGAAGTTTTTGAGTCCAACTCCTTGCTCAAGCCAGAAACCCTATACAATTTCAGACTAATGGTTGTCCAATCTCTTCTTAAAAGCTTCTAGTGTTGGAGAATCCACAACTCCTGGAGGCAGCTCAATCTACTGATCAATTGTTCATGAGGCACAGAAAGTAATACTGGGGAAGTTACCTACAGAGAAATGCACATCAGACCCAACTGAATATCATAATGCAAGGTCTGGAGGGATGTGCCCAAAAATGCACGGCCATTTTTCTGCTAACATTTTTGTTTTTTTAAATGCTAAGCACAGGAATGGGTCAAAGCAGGAAATGATGAAATGAGAGGAGCCCAAACTAATATTCACAACTCTAAGAAATGGAAATAAATTCATATTGGTAAATTGGCTCACCTCTAGATGAGAACAGAATTCCCTCCATTGTTTCATAGGTGAAATCAAGAACAATCTTATGATACATCCAAATAGCATCTTAATTCGTATACTGACAGCTTTGCTGCACAGGTCAATAAGACCTCTTTGTCCCAGCTGTTCCTTATGGGACCTTCTATATCCCAGCCAGGGAATTAATCCTGAGCTGGAAAGATGTGGATATAGCTGGTAGTTTAGCCAGAATTCAACTTGGGAGTGAAATCCAAAGCCCATTAATCAAGATGAGATGATTTGTTAATGGCAAGAAGCCTTAGCATCGATTTACAGACTACTACTTGTTGTAGCATTCTCTCTTTCTGTGCATGTTTTTATTTCAGTATTGCTTTTGGAAACACAATCATATATGTTCTTCAAGTGCCCTAATTCCAAAAGTGGATTTATATAAACTCAGTTTTGGCATTGTATAATGTGTAAACTTTGACACTATAGCTTACAAACCAACCTTTGTAACTTAGCATGCTGTGCAAACCCAACCATACCTATCATCTTAAATGTAATAGTTGTGCAAGCTCTAATTATTGATTGTTCATTGTAATGGGAGAACATTTTCTTCTTCTCTTGGGAACTTGTTTTTTTAGAATCAAAACACTCTCACTGAGATACCCAAACTACAAGTTGTATATTTAACATACAGTGGAACCCTATCTGCTCATAGTGATGTTCAACAGTTCCCTTTTCATGTTTTAAGGTCATCTCAATTGTATTCTTGTCTGCATTGATTTGGTATGATTCAACACTCGTTTTCCTCTGCTGGTTCACATTTTGGCAGAGGTGTAGCCTACATTACCCTGTTTTTACAGATCAAAGAACAGGAGAGGCCAGGTGGGCCTGCTAAATTCTGGGGCATCGGCTGCAAGCTTAGTAGGAAGGTAAATGGCAGTTAAGGTTCTTTCTTCCCTTCCATTTTAAAGACTTAAATAAACATATTTTCTTTCTAAAATGGGAATTATTTCAATGGCTGCTTTGGACTTCATGAAAAGCAGCTAGAGGCCAGCTGCTCTGCTGATTTTAACCAACAAGAGAGAGAAAGCTTGAATTCTCAGAAACTCAGAAAATTCTACCTGCCCACTTACCATTGCAATCATTTAGCAATGAAGTTAATTACAAGCCAGAATCTGAAAAGAACCCAGAAGTGGGCAACAGGGTATCAGAATTATATGCAGGAGTTTCCATATGCAAGATGCAATGGCTTTTGCTTTATTTGATATTGCAGGATTTCTCTTATGTGTCATTTTCTGTTCTAGCAAACACACCAGGTCTCACTTTCCACAGCCCAAATAATCTGTTGTCCTCGGCTACCAAAAGGTTGACCTGCAGGTGTAAGAATGACCCATTGCTGGAAAAGGGGATTCATCACAGTTTATTCTCTCCAGGATCTTCTTTGTAGATCTGGTTCTGAGCTGAGATACACTTGTGCTTTTTACTGATCCTACAGTCAATATTCCAATGGGGAATAGACTCCGGAAGTGAAGATAACAACGCAGTAGAAAGTCTGGCATGCATAAATGCTAAGGAGGATTCCTATACAAGTAGTCCTCGACTTGCAACCACAATTGAGCACACACTTTCTGTTAAGTGAGACATTTGCTAAGTGATTTTTGCCCCATTTTATTACTTTTCTTGCCACAGTTGTTGAGTGAATCAATGCAGTTGATAAGTTAGTAACCTGGTTGTTAAGTGAGTCTGGCTCCCCCGTTGACTTTGCTTGTCAAAAAGTTGCAAAAAGGGGATCACGTGTCCCTGAGATACAGCAAAGATCATAAATATGAACCAGTCACCAAGCGTATGAATTTTGATCACATGATCATGGGGATGCTGCAAAGAGTGTAACTTTGAAAAAACAGTCATTAGTCACTTTTCTCAATGCTGTTGTAACTCTGAAGGGTCACTAAATGAACTGTTGTAAGTTGAGGACTACCTGTCTGAATGAACCTGCCTGGCTGCTGGAACAAGAGAAGGGCAGCTGTGGCAACTTTTAATGAAGACCTTAGGAATGTAATCCAGCATTGGGCCGGTAAGCGAGAATTCTTGCAGTGTCATTGCTAAATAGCCTCTCTCCCATCTTACCTGTCAAGAAATGAATTTCTGAATTCCTGCCCGTGTTTTCTTTATATCTGTAATTGACTTGGTCTGATTAGGATAACTACTCCACTACACAATGGGCCGCTTTGTGATTTGGGCTAGAATATGGCTTTCCCAGACTTGTTTCCCAGGGAGTAAAGGGAGGGTGAGCTTCACCCTCTGCCTCTTTGATCCAGCCCATTGCTCATGGCATCTAAGAGGAGACGGCTGAAAATGCATCTTGAGTTTTGCAGAGTTATGACTCCCCTCTTTTTTCATCAGTTCTTTGGCTCCCAGCCAGAAGAGATGTTCTGACTTGTTTGCTTGCCAGATGTGATGTGGGGGGGGGGAGAAAGTGGGGGAGGACGTGTCTGTTGATGCTTGGAAAGAAAAAGTCCTCGGTTAAATCAAAAAGAAATGTTTGCTATGAGTAAGTGAGGCCTGCAGAAGTTGATCTGTCTTTATAAAAGCTAACTTATCCCAGGAGGGAACTGGTGAGACTGATCCACTCATCTACATTCTCTTATGGCTGGCAATGGCTTTCATCTGAGACTAATGGTTGGCTTTCTGGAACCCTCTTTTCTCCCTCATTTAAATCTCTATTCCCCCCCCCCCTTTTTTTTTTTTTGGTATATGTTTTCACACATTTCACTCCCTTACATTCAGGATAGAGAGTACTTTTTAAAAGCTTCACAAAAAAGAAAAAAATTATAAAGTATGCCAGTAAATTACATAAAAACACATTAAAAATGTCTCTTGAATGAAAACATTTACCTTCCCCAAAATGTCAGGCATATGACTCATAAGCCCATATTTTCCTTTAAGTTTAAACAACAACCAAAACCTGGATCCCAAATTTTTCAGCCAGTCCTACAGAAATCCATCTTATCCCTTCAGTGATTCCAAATAAACCATTAGTTGCTGATTTATATAGCAACTATTTATTTTTATTTTTTAGAATTTTTTCAATCCCACCTTTATTATTTTTATAAATAACTAAAGGTGGTAAACATACCTAAGCCTCCTTCATCCTCCTACTTTCCCAACAACAACAAGCCTGAGGTGTCTTTCATGCTTAAGGCAGGACTAGAACTTATAGTCTCTTGGTTTCTAGCTTCATACCATAACTACCAGAGCCAACTATATAATTTATAATTACGTTATTCAATAGTTTGAATTTGGATTGCTCATGGTTGAGATGATGGTTCAACCTATCCTAGAATGCCACATCCAATAGCCATGTTATGCCCATCAAAATGGTTCCAAAGGATTTCTTTCTCGGGAGCTTTTTATCAACCTGGAACTCAATACTATGCCTGTTTGGTCATCTTCTTCTTCCCTATTCAAGGTCTGCCTGGATGGTTTGAGTAACCCTGAGGATCCAAGAATGGATTGTTGCTAGATCAAGTACAAAGGACATATTTATCCCATGGTTTGGCAAAAGACCAGGTGTTATCCTCCTTAATCTTCTGGATCAAAGGTCAACATTTCTGACACTGAAGTTACCAAGTAGAAGATGGAATTGGGGTGATTCCCAGGGGTGATATGTGGCCTTGGTTCAAAGGGATTAAATTCTTTTTCTTTCTTTCTTTCTTTCTTTCTTTCTTTCTTTCTTTCTTTCTTTCTCTCTCTCTCTCTCTCTTTCTCTCTCTCTCTCTCTCTCTCTCTCTCTCTCTCTCTCTCTCAGTCAGAACTGAAGAAACTTCTTGGATGAGAAGTGAAAAAACAAAGTCCAGTTGCCTCTTGAAAGAACAACCTTTGGGGCATCCCAACAGATGCTTTTGGTGAAATGCATTATGGCATTATTACGCAAATGACCAAAATCATGCATGAACTTGTGGCACTTGTGACTTGGTTGTCCTATAGATGTCCATGAATTTACCATATTTCTCAGTCTGATCAGAGAGTTGCTAAGTAAAACCATAAATGTGCTTACAGTCTAACTTCAGCTTTCCTTTGCTTTACAGGCTGGTGAAAGTTGTAACTGTGAGCATTACTCACAAAGTTACTTTTCCATCATC
Organism: Masticophis lateralis; assembly: GCA_030761175.1. Taxonomy (NCBI): domain Eukaryota; kingdom Metazoa; phylum Chordata; class Lepidosauria; order Squamata; family Colubridae; genus Masticophis; species Masticophis lateralis. Next base: position 4,486,662 of record JAUDYJ010000008.1, on the reverse strand, counting down.
GTTATGTCCGCTCCCATAGAGAGGGGTTCCTCAGGGTGCCATCGGTCAAACAGTGTTGACTGGCGGCCCCCAGGGGGAGAGTCTTCTCTGTGGGGGCACCTGCCATCTGAAACGAGCTCCCCCCTGAGATAAGGAGGTTACAGGACCTACGTACCTTCCGCCACGCCTTAAAACGTTCTTATTCCAACAGGCTGGTCTGGCTTAAACCTCCCCTTTATACTGGGTTTTAAAATGTTTTTACAATTGGATTTTTAAATTTTTCTAGCCTAATTATTTAATTCATTTTAAACAATTTTTAACTTTTGTATGCTATTGTATTTTATTTTGGCTGTTCACCGCCCTGAGTCCCTTCTGGGAGTAGGGCAGTATACAAATTCGATTAATAAAATAAATAAATAAATAAATTGTTATAACTGTGAATGGTCATTAAACAAGGCAGTTGCTAAGCAGGGACTATTTGTATATTCTACCACTCAGCTATCTGTGTGTAAGACCACACCTGGAATACTGCATCCAGTTTTGGTCACCACACTATAAAAAAGATGTTGAGACTCTAGAAAGAGTGCTGAGAAGAGCAACCAGGATGATTAGGGGACTGGAGGCTAAAACATACGAAGAATGGTTGCGTGAACTGGGCATGGCTAGTCTAGTGAAGAGAAGGACCAGGGGAGACAGGATAGCAGTCTTCCAATATTTGAGGGCTGCCACAGAGAGGAAGGGGTCAACCTGTTTTCCAAAGCATCTGAAGGCCAGACAAGGAATAATGGATGGAAACTGATTCCACATGGAAATAAGGAGAAATTTTCTGACAGTGAGAGCAATCAACCAATGGAACAGAAGTTGCCTTCAGAAGTTGTGGGAGCTTCATCACTGGAAGCTTTCAAGAAGAGACTGGACTGTCATCTGTCAGAAATGGTGTAGGGTCTCCGGCTTGGGAGGGGGGCGGTGGCTGGACTTGAAGACCTACAAGGTCCCTTCCAACTCTGTTATTCTGTTATCTTTGCTCCAGGATCTCAGGGTGGTTTGGAGCTTGTAGCAGAGGCTCTCTTTTGTTGTTTGCTTAGTTTACTCTTACTTTTAGCACATATTTTTTGGAATTTAGTGACTACTTTGAAAAACAATGGCAAAATGTTAAGGAGGAAAATATTGGATGTAGGTTTCTAATTTATTGGCTATCTTCAGATTATGGTTAAAAAACAAACAACCCAAGATATTGGCTATACAATGATCAGTTTTTTTAAAAAAATATTTTTTATTATGCAATTTCTTTTGTTATATATAAAATTTCCATATTCACAATGGCAGTGTACTGTCTGGGTACAATTTCTTTTAAATACAAATAATAAATCTTATGCACAAAATAGTTATTACCATTATTCTCAAAGTCTATTCACCATGATCTTCACTTATCCTTATTAAACATTTTATGTTAATTAATTAAACGCTGTCCAGTTTTGTCTATAATTAATAATATCAAATTATAAACATCATATAAACATCACCATTATCCTCCAAGTCTATTAATCATGTTTACTTATCCTAATTATTCAATATTCATTATTTAATTACACACTTATTTCATTTTTATTTACATATCCTCCTTAATTCTACATTTCTAACTTCTGCTTCTATTTTCTAACCATTGATAGAATAATTCCAAATATTATTATTAAATAATATTTATTATTATTATCAATATTTATTATTAAAAAGTATTCTGTTTCCTCATCCTTAATTTTAAATGTTAATCTATCCATTTCAGTACATTCTAGTATTTTCTTTATTACATTTTCCTCTGTAGGTATATTTTTATTTTTCCAATTTTGTGCATACACAATTCTCGCTGCTGTTACCACATGTAAAATTAAATATGTATTTGTTTTATTATATTTCTCTGGTAGAATACCCAGCAAGAACATCTCTGGTTTTAAGTCTATTTGTTGTTTTGTCATTTCTTCTAGCCACATTTTTATTTTTAACCAATATTTTTTTTGCCATAGGACATGTCTACCATATATGGTGATAAGAATCTGGTATCTGTTTACATTTCCAATATCTGGGAGATATGTTTTGGAACATCTTTACCATTCTGGTGGCAGATGCTACCTATAAAACATTTTGTAAAGATTTCTTTGTAGGCTGTTGACAGCGTCAATTTATAGTTCCTTTCTCAGAGTTTTGCCATTTATCTAATTCTATAGTATATCCAAAAATTTTGGACCATACTATTATAGTTTCTTCTTCCATTTTGAAATTCAATAGATAGCTATATACTTCTTTTATTAGTTTGACAATCCGTTTTTTATGTGCATCACAGAATTCTTGAATGTTTTGCTTCTCGATTTTGCTGGTTTAGATGAGGAGCAGAAGTTTCCGTTTTCCCTGCATACAAGCATTGGTTTGCGGAAAGGGAATTTTGTTGTTGTATTTTAACCTCCAGGGATCCTAAAATCCAAATTGCTTCATGACCAAACTGTTGATGAAGCACAGCTACGCCTGAAGAAATTTGGAAGTAGAAGCTCTTTGCCCTCTGCAGTGGTCCACATCCTACGAAATGAGCTCTTGGAAGAAATGCAAACATCTGGATAAGTTCCCTTCCCCGTCCGTTTGCAGAGTGGCTAGAAAAGAATGAAGAGCATCTAAGGCAGATACAGAAGAGTACAATTCCTTGGCATTAGCTTGGCTGAGAGGCAACATGCAATTAGCTATCTCATTCCAATGCTCTATTATAATTAGTGAGTCATTTCAGCCCTCTAGTCAGAGACAACTTCCTTCAAAAATCGTGTAAGGGAGAGCAGATGCGAGGTTGCTAGTTCTCCTCTATTTTGGCATCAACGTGGAATGGACTGGTAGGTAATAGTTCCTATCCACTATTGCAATATTCCAGCATTTAAATCAATTTTTCCTCAACTTTGTCACCTTTAAGAAGTGTGTACTTCAACTTCCCAAATTCCCCAGACAGACAGAGTAGTCAAGGTTTATTCAGTCTTTGATTCTGGAGATAGTAAATATCCATTAGTATAAATATCGACTGACAGGTTGGTTCTTTTAGTCATTGACTCTGAAAACAATTAATTGCCAGCGGCATGGATTTTCACAATTGAACTGGACTGTGTGAAATATGTATCTTCTTCCTTCGGTCCTGAATCTCCCTGCACTTAATTCCAATAGACACATTCATTTATAGCAGAGGTCTTCAAACTTGGCAGCTTTAAGACTTGTGGACTTCAGCTATGTTGGCTGGAGAATTCTGAGAGTTGAAGTCCACAAGTCTTAAAGCTGCCAAGTTTGAAGACCTCTGATCTCTTCTCTTCTCTTCTCTTCTCTTCTCTTCTCTTCTCTTCTCTTCTCTTCTCTTCTCTTCTCTTCTCTTCTCTTCTCTTCTTTCTTCTCTGCCGTGCCATACATCAGTTTATGTGCCTTTATCATATCAGTATTTCCTCTCCATTACTCCATTCTAAAAAGTCCCTTTTGCTGCATTTTTTCCTTGCAGAGCAGCTATTTCCAGCCTGTAATTATATGTTTTATATACATTTATGCAAGGGCTTTATTATATCACTCATCTTTGTTCTCTTTCAAGTGCATAACCGAAATGAAAAAAGAAAAACATCCCTGGCCTGCTAACACAATGCACAATAATGGGAAACACACTGTCTTCTAGTCCGTTTCCAATGATGATGATGATGATAATGATGATGATGCTATCCATACAGTTGTGTCTAACTCTTGGCAATTCTATGGACCGCGGCTCTCCAGGACTTCTGAACTTGCACTTCTTCTTTGAATTGTTCTATGCTCTGGCTGGTGTTAACTTTGAAGATGTCCAGCCACTTTGTTCTTTGGCAGCCTGGTTTCCTTTTACTGCTAACTCTTCCAAACATAATTGCTTTCTCCAGTGAATTTCCCCACAAGACATGGCCAAAACAAGATGCAGTTTCGTGGTTTTTCCTTCCAGTGACATGTCCAGTGTTACATGCTCTAGTACTTGCTTGTTAGAGACCTTTGCTCTCCAAGGAATATACAGGAAACTTCTCCAGCACTATGGCTCAAAGGAATTGATTTTCTTCCTATCTTGCATTTTTTAATGTTCAACTTTTACAACTATAGGTAGCTATAGGGAACAAAATAGGGCAGTTTAAACCTATATTTGGTTTCCAGGCTG